>CM020236.1:0-2550000 GCA_009819775.1 Phoenicopterus ruber ruber | reverse complement strand
GGCACTCCTGGTTGCTCTGGCATGCCTGGCTGCTGGGTGTCTGTGGTGGCCGGGGTGGCTGTGGTGGCACTCGTGGCTGTGGGATGGCTGTGGTGGCAGCCGTGGCTGCAGTGGCTGGGATGGTTGTGGTGGCACACGTAGCTGTGGTGGCATTCCTGGCTGCGGGGTGGCTGCGGTGGCAGCTGCGGTGGCCCCTGTGGCTGCGCGTGCCCGTGGCGGGTCCAGCGCTGGCCGCCGGAGCTGCCGCGGTCACGGGGAGCCGGCGCGGCCGGAAGACGCACAATGAGCGGGGCCTTATCTCGCCCCGCAGCCCTTCCCGGGGCCGAGCCGCAGGCAAGGCCACGGCTGCGTCCCCCCCTGGGACGGGGCAGGTGGGGGGAGCGGGGCCACGCGTCCCCCCACCGAGGGGGGCTGGGGAAGGAGCAGACCCTCCAGGTGAGGGAGGAACCGACCCTCCTAGCACTGAGGCTTCCATAAGTTTATTTACAAATAATAAAAAGCGAAATAAATACAAAAAGTCTTAAAAGTGGGGTGAAAGGGCAGGGGGACCCGGGCTGTGCTGCTGCGTGGTCCCCAATTGTGGCCCCACCAGGACGGGGACACCACGGGGCGAGCCCTTCCCTGTCCCCGCAGTCCCTGGGGGGGTGGCAAGAGCCATAGCACCATAGGGACGGGCAGGGGGGATGGTGGGGACCCCATCCTCACCCCCAGCTGGCAACACCCAGCCTTGGGGCTCCTCCAGCCCTGGCAGCTTGGATGACCCCCCCCGGCACTGCTGGGTTATTCTACCCCCCCAGCTCCAGGGCTGCCCGGGGTGAGGGAAGCTGGGGGGGCAGATATGGGGGTGCAGGAGCCCCGGGGGTCCCGCTGCAGCGCTCCCCCAGCCCCGTGCGTGTGCCTGCTGGCGCTGGGAGGAGGGTGGTGAAACCGCCAGCACCGGCCGGGGCAGGGGGGGCCGCCTTTGAGGAGCCCCCGGCTGCCACCGAAGCCCAGCCGAGCCCGGGGCGGGGGGATTAGCGGGTAAATCCCACGGGACGCACGAGGGGCCCCCGGGGCACCCCCGGCCGCACGCCCCGTGCACGCACCACTGCACCCAGCCGCCACGTCAGCACAGCAGGGGCACGCGGCCCCCAGGACGGGGACCCAGGGGACAGTCCCATCCCCCTGCCCGGCGGCACGGGGGTCGCACCCCACGGGTGCCCCCAGGAGGGGACGGAGGGGCTGCGGCGCTGGGCAGGGCCATCGTGGGGACAAGGACATCTGCGGGGCTGGGGGGCCCCGAGGCGGGGGGGCCGTGGGCAGCGGGGCGCTCACTTGTGGGCCATGTCCTCCATGCTGACGCGGCCCCAGACGCCCACCACGAAGGTCTCCACCTCGCACTCGTTGACGCCGCGGGCGATGCGGAAGTGGCCGCCCTCGCCCCACGCCGTGCCCCAGGAGTTGGCCGCAGTCTGCGGAGGGGACACGGGACACAGCTCAGCGCTGGGCGGCCCAGTCGCACCCCCCAACCCCGAGGTGGATCCCACCCGGGCATGGGAAAGCAGCACTTGCACCCACCCACCCCAATGACTGAGCCCCAGTGAACTCGTGACACCCGCCAACACTCACCCAGTATTTTTGGGTCTGGCCATCAGGCAGCTGCTCTTCTCCCCACCTGCAGCAGGAGAGCAGGACAGTGAGCAGGGGTCCCCAGGCACCCCCTTGGGCTGCACCCCCATACTGCAGGCATCACCCCACCCAGCACCGCGATAGTGGGGTGCTGTGTTGACCCCGCTCGGTTCCTGGCCCCGGCACCTCCCCAGGGGCCAGGCCGAGGTATTTACGTCCGCTCCCGAAGCACAGGCAGGTATATTTAGCAATGGGGAGGAGGAAGGAAGCCGCCGGCACAGGGCAGCCGGCCCCACTCCCCCCCTCGGGCTCTGCACCTCCAACCCGCCTCCCTCCTTTGAGGGGACTGAGCACCGCACACTCGTGTCACTTGTGGCCACAGCCTCGTGGCAGGCATCAGCCCCCGGCAGGGCTCCCCACCATGGCACCCTGCACCCTCCTGCCCGGAGGAAGCGGACACCTTTCCTCCCTCAAAAAGAGGGCTTCTCCTGCCCAGAGCAGGGCTCTCCACCCCCCCGACCCCCCCTGAGCCCCCCACACCACCCCCCACCTACCCGGTGATTTTGACCGAGTGGGTCCCGTGTCTCTGGTGCTTCTCCCCCTTCCCCTCGGCCACCGGCGTGTGCCGATAGATCCCGCTCTTGTACATGAAGAAATCCTCGTGCACCTCCAGGATGGCTGCGGGCAGGGGGAGAGGGTCTGGGGACGCTGGCCCTGTCCCGAGGGCCGGGGCTCCCCATCCCCCAGGGCGGAGGATACGGGCACCGGGGACACGGGGCATCGCCCGGGAGGAGGGAAGGCAGCAGCCGGATCCTCCCCCGGGCAGTGTGACAAGACTTGGAGGAGGATTAAGAAAAATAAAGTAAACCAAAACCGACTGCCGAGTCAGAGATTAAATCTCAGGAGTTAATGAGCAACGAGTGCCCGCTGGTGTGGGCAGCGTGACGGGCACCCCGGGGCTGGCGAGAGCACGGCACTGCCGGGCCACGCGGCTAAACGTTAACCAGGGAGAGCAGCCGATCCGGGGGGTCCCACGCCAGCCCCCAGCCCCAGGCAGGGCGGCTTCCCCCACCCACCTCCTCCCCCCAGCCACTGCAGCACCCAGCTTCGGGGTGCGAAGATGGGGTGCCCATGCCGGCTCCCTACCTTGCACGGGGCCGTTCTCCAGCAGCTCTTTCATGATCTCCTTCTCCTGCAGGCACAGAGCTGGGTGGTACCGGGGCCCCCGGCACTGCCCTCCCCACCCCCCGGGGACGCAGGCAGAGGCCCTTTCAGCACCCACGGGTGGGTGTTGTGGAGATGCTGGGTGGAGGAGCCGCTCCCCTGAGGGCTCCACAGCAGGTTTTTCCCGGCTTCATTTCCAAACTTGGCTTTCCCAGGCAAACCGCCCCGAGCCAAGCCCCTTCCCGCTCCCCACACCAAACGGCTCTTGCTTCGCCCACACGGGCGGCTCCGCGCGGCCCGGCCCCATCCCGCAGGCACTCACGCTGGAGGAGAGGCGGTAGGCAGGGGTGGACTGGTAGATCTCGTTGGCGTGGGTCTGGGGGTTGGGGCAGCGCGCCGTCGCCTGCCGCTTGCCCCGGCCCGTGGAGCGGCTGTGCATCATGCAGGGCTGTGCCGCCGGCTGGCTCTCCTGGCTGGTGAAGGGGTAGCACTCGTCCGTCACCACCCTGGGCGGAGGGACAAGGACGTGAGGATGGGAAGGACCACCCGGCTCCATCCCCACCCTGACCCCCACTCCCATCCCTATCCCCAAAACCCCACTCTCCACCCCCACCTGGGCTGGCAGCCCTCGGTCCCCGCCGGCCCAAGGGACAGCCCTGGGCGCAGGATGCACCCGGGGCACCCCTGGCCTCTCCCCAGGTAACCAGAGCCTTGAACCCCCTTATCCCACCCCAGCACCGGGGCAGCCTCTGCCCCCCGTCCCGTCCCCACTCACCCTCGCCTGCGGAGGTACCACCAGGCGCCATCCAGCCGGCCCCCGCTGCAGCCCCTCTGGTTGCGGGTGTCGCAGGACAGGAGGTTTTGGGGTGACAGGGCGGGCGTCATGTGCCCCATGGAGTGGATGGAGATACGGTCCGAGGCGACGGCTGAGGGCGAGCAGGGGGGTCAGGAAGCAGCGGCTGCTCCCCCGGGTCCTGCCCTGCTCCCCAGCCCAGCGGCAGCAGGTTTAGTCCCTGTCCCCACCGGCCACCCCACCCCACCCCACCCCATCCCATCTCACCCGCCGTGGAGAAGGCCCAGGAACCGGCGCAGTTGCCCTGGTCCAGGGGCTCGTGGATCATCCCGGGCCACTTCGCGGCTGCATCGAAGTGGCGGGGCAGCACCTCGTTGGAGTCCATGTTCATCTGCGGGGGCAGAGCCGAGGGGTGCTCACTGCGCGGGGACCCCCTGCCCACAGCAGCCCATCCCCAGCCGCTCCCAGGCGTGCTCTGGGCAGGGGTCCCCAGCCAGCCTCGGCATCCCCCAGCCCACTGCAGGACCCCTCGGGACAGGGACGCCTGTAGCCCTGGCCGAACGTGACCAGGATTCGGGTGCCCCCTCGTCCCAGAGGAACCGGATCCCTCAACTTTCCCTAAATTTTGGCTCCTCAGCCCCAGAGGCTCCTTATGCAGCAACAGCACCAAGTGTCCTGTCGCAGACCCCCCAAGGGCCTCGCTGCCCCACCACAAGTGCACGGTACTGGGTGCCTCGAGCCCCTCATTGTGGCCTCTGGCCGTCTCTCGCCCGGCCGCTGACTCACGTCCAGCCTTTCCGCTCCGGGAGGGATGGTGCCCCCGCCCCAGCCGTGCACAGTTCAGCTTTCCTGGGGAGGACGCAGCCACGACACCCGGCTTATCCCAGCGCAGGAAGCGCCTCTGAAACCTCGCCGGGAGTCAAGGCCGTGGCGCTGGGCGTGCACCGCGCCCGACGCTCGCTCCCGGCCGGCACCCACGGGACCCCCGGCCGCTGCCCACCCCGAATGGGGGGGCCGGTTGTGGGTGCAGCCCGGGGGCAGGCGGAGGCACCCCGCTCGCAAAGCGCTGGCGCAGCCGGCTCTGCCGACTCAGCAGCTGCGGGACCGGCTTTCCGATGGGAAACCGGCACGGAGGAGCGGGGGAAAAAACAACACTGGCAGGCCAGGGATTGTCAGGGGGAATTTGCTGAGCTGCTGTCTCCAAACACAAGGGCTGCCCGCGGCACCCACCCGGCACGGCCCCTTCCCTGCCTTCCCCCGGCTGCAGAGCCCCTTCCCGGGGTCAGGGACACTGCGGGGACATCTCTAGCCAAGGGGATGGTGAAGCACTGGGTGAAGCCATGGGACGGGCAGGCTCAACCCTCGGCGTGCCTCAGTTTCCCCTTGCATCCGAGGGGCCTGGGGGCTGCGGGGCATGACTCACGTGCATCTCGTTCATGTTCATGACGGTGGGAGAGGGCCGGAAGGTGCCCAGGCGGTGCCGGATCCCGTCCTCCAGCGTCATGCCCCAAAACTGGCTGTAGTTGGCGGCTCTCCAGCTGTGCAGCAGGAGGGGGCACGGGTCAGGGGTGCCCCAAAAAGCACCGAGGGGCGAAGCATCCCTCCCCCGTCCTCCCGGTGCTCGGTCCTTACCCGTAATTGCCCCTGTTGACGGCATCGATCAGCTCCCCATCCATCAGGCAGGCGTGGTCCTCGCACTGCCACTGCCCGCCGGGGCCGCACGTGCTGCAGAGGGGACGGCACCGAGGGGACAGTCAGCTGGGGAGGGACCGTGTCCCTGGGGTGACTGGGGGACCCCGGGTGGGTGCTGCCCTTCCCAAGCCGGGGATCCGCTGCCATCATGGGCAGCCAGCGAGGGGCTGGGGCCACTTCTGCCCCGGGGTCTGGGGGTCGCACTGCGGCTTGGCACCGTGGGACGGGGTGAAGCTGGGCCAGGAGCCGGTGGGTAGCCCTCTGCGTGGCCCTGGGGGCTGTCCCCCCCGTCCCCGGTCCCCACAGGAGCCCGGAGGGCAGACAGAGCATGGGACAGAAAATCAGCTGAAAAGCAGCCAGGTCTGCAGACATCAGAGCGGGGCTTGGACGCCAGCCCGGGGAGGGGATTCGGGACTGGCTTCCCCCCCTGCCCTGGGGCGAGCCGCTCTGGCCAGGTTAGCCGGGAGCCCCACGGCACCCATGGGGAGACCCGGGGCAGGGGGTGGCTCGGGGGGGATGTGCCGGGTCCGGGTCCCCCTGGGGAGCCCTGGGCTGTGCTCCCTCCGCGCGGTGAGCAATGCTTGGCATGTTCCCTCCTGCCCGCCGGCCAAGCTCCCGACACGCTCTTCCCTTTTAAGGAGCCATGTGAGGCCGGAGCTGTGTCCCACAGGCCCAGCCCTGATCCCGCCGACGGCACCTCCACCCCCGGGGCTCGCCCTGTCCCCATCCCCGAGCGTTCCCGGTGCTGCGCTGGTGACCCCACATCTCGCTGTCAACTTCTCGGGGACTCCCACGAGGGCACCTCGGGGTGCAGCCAGCTGGGTGCCCACAGCAGCCCCCTCTGCTTCACCCAGGCTGGGGCCGGGCAGGGACAAGGTCTGGGGTGAAGCGCTGCAGGAATTGCTGCTCTCCAGGAGCCAAGTGCGGGGGAAGAAGCTTTTGGCACAAGAGCCCCCAAGGGCCAGCGCTGTTGGGGAAGGGATGCTTTCCCAGCAGCAGGGACCAGTCATCCAAGTGCAGGGCTCGGGGACCTCGACCATCCCCCACGGCTCGGGGACATCCTCCAGCTCCAGCGCGCATGCCTGTACACATGTGCACGCACACGTGCTCATGCCCTCGCACATGCCCCAGACGGAGCCTTTGATTTCCCTTATCTGCTGCATCACTGCGAGGCAGCCAGCCCCGCTGTGTTTGCTCCTTGTCTACGGGCAGATCTGCGCCCGCAGGTTCCCCTATCCCCCACCTCCGAGATGCCATTAATACCACCGCAGCCGTTTCCAGATAAACCCCACGCTGCTCGCTAATGCAAACAGCGAGCTCCTGGCGCGCAGCACAGACGGGCTGCTCGCGCTCAAGCAGGCGGCAGGGCCGGACTCTGGCCGCCTGGCATGGAGCCGCCACGGCTGCCAGCTGCAGACGCGTCCCGTCAGGCCCGGGCAAGCTGGGCTTGGACCAGCGCAGCCAGAAAAACCCTGGCAGCGCCGGGCTCGCGTCGGCAGCCCGCAGCCAGCCCGGCCGCGCGCTAACCCTGCGGAGCGAGCAGCTCCCACGAAGGCATGCGCTGAAACTTGGGAGCGGCTCGAGGCCCCCGGGCTCTCTGCTCTGAATATGCCAGAGCAAAGGCATTTGGCACCGGCCCCGCCACCCAGCTCGGGCCCCGCACTCCCGCCGAGCCGGCTGCGGGCAGCCCCGGCGCTCGCAGGCCCCCCGACACCCTTCCTCCGGGCAGGCAGCGTGCCGGCGCCGCGCCGGCGGTGCCCGCGTGGCACGGGGAGCGCGGAGGCACTCACCACAGGTTGCAGTTCTCCCGGTACGTGGCTCCGGTGGGGTAGCTGCGGCCGGCGCGGGCACAGCCTGAAGGAGAGAGGGGAGAGCCCCGGTGAGCGCCCGGCTGCACCGGGTGCCCCGCCAGCACCCCCATGGCTCCAGGGGGTAAACACCAAGGGGAAAAATCAATGCGGTCCTTAAAGCCAGGCAGGTGCCCGGCTGCAGCTCGGCACCTCCAGACCTGCGATGGGGACCAGCTCGCGCCCCACAGCGCAGGGTGGGAGCAGGGCTGGCTTGGTGCTGGGAGGGTTAACCGTGGGGGCTGCGCGTGGGGCTGCCGAGCAGAGCCGGCCTCGCACGCACAGCCTGGCGGGACGGGGATAAAGGGGCCAGTTGTACCCGGGAGCTGGCTCCGCTCTGCAAGGACTTCTTAGAGAGCCTTGTGCTGCGCGGTGGGGGCTGCCCGTGCCCCCCGCTTGCCCCCGTCCGCCCTGCCCGCCCAAATGCCGGGCGGGTTAAGTCAGGGACAGCATCTGCCTGCCCCAGACATGACCGGAGAAGCCAGGATGGAGCACCATCCACCCCTGCTCTGCCCCACAGGTACACGGCGCTGGAGCTGCCCCTCTGCCTCCTGCCCCATGCAGCCCTTCCCATGGGGAGGTGCAGGGGACGGGCTGCGGGGACGTGGGCTGCTCCCAGCCCCATTTCTGGAAGCCTGGCCCCAGCTCAGCCACTTTGCACAAGTTTCCCCAGCTCCAAGGGGTCCGGAGTGGCTCTGCAGCAAGGGAAAGGCTGCAGGGTGCCGCGTCCGGCTTCATCCGTTACCCCAAGGGGCACCAGCGGCATCCCACAGCACATCAGGCGCCCCAGGGCTGGCCCATGGACCCCTGCCCGGCTGGGCTGCCTCACCTGGGACTTTGGGGAAGGGGGCCGGGATGCCCAGGCAGTAGTCCCAGAAGTCAGGGCAGCAGTCGGAGATGGTGCGGTTGCAGAAGAGGTCGCAGTAGCAGAGGGTGTCGTGGTAGGGCACGGTGCAGCCGTCGTCGCGGCCGTGGCAGCAGACGTCCCCTCGCTGGCAGTAGGACCCGCCGGCGTCGTAGACCCCGTGCTCGTACAAGCCGGGGGCCAGCTCCCGGCGGGTGCGCACCCGGGAAGCGTGGGTGCGCACCCGGGAAGCCCGGGCCGCCTCGGCCAGCAGCCAGAGGCAGAGCAGGGCCCGCAGCAGGCGCATGTTGCCGGCAATCACCCCAGACCTGCAGCCGCTGCAGAGGGAGGGCAGTGAGCGGGTGGGGGGCAACTGGGGGGTCCTGTGGGCACAGGGCAGCTCTGCACCCTACGCCAGCCCCGGCCAGCTGGGTCGCCCACCCCGGCCAGCACCCAGCACGGCACCCACTGAGCCCCGAGCCGTCTCCGGGGGCACCTCGCCCCCTCCCCGTCCTCCCCCCGGACGCTCAGAATCTTCAGCTTTCTTAACTCCCCTTGCGACCACCCTGGCTCGGGGGACCCGCAGCCGCAACGCGATGCCCCAAAACACCGGCTCCCCCCTGGGTGCCCACTCCCCGGGCGGCCGAGGGGCCCCGTGCCCACCCCACACCTTACCCCCCCCGCTCCAGAAGCAAAACCCCAGCGGGATGGGGCTCCCAGGGCACCCGGGGGGGCTGCCCGGGCCCCCGCCCCGGCCCCGGCCCCGGTCCCGGTCCCGATCCCCGCCGGCGCAGAGGCGTGCGCAGTGCGATGAGCTCCCAGGTCTCAGCCCGCGGGGCCGGAGGGACGCTGGGGACCCCGGGAGTGGGGTGTGGGGGCCCGTCCGAGGAACCCACGGGGAACCCACGGGGAACCCACGGGGAACGACCCCCTCCCGTCCCCCCCTGCCCCGTACCTGCGCCCGCCGCTCCCCGCCGCCGCCGCCGCGCGCCTCCTCCGGCCCGGCCGCTCCTTATAGCCGCGCCCCGGCCGGGCGGAGCGGAGCGGAGCGGGGCGGGGGTCAGCCCCGGGCTCCCGGCGGGGCGGGCGGGAGATCCGCGGCCCCGCCGCCCCCGGCGGCACCTCCCCCCCCGCGGGGCCGGGGGTCTCTCCGGCTCCTGCTCCCCGTGCCCCCCGCCCGTGCCCTCGCGAACTAGGGGGTCCCCCGCAGCCCTGCCAGCAACCCCCCGCTCCATCCAGGGGGGTCCCTCCGCTGCCCGGGGCAGGGGGTGGGCAGGGGAGGGGAAGGGAGGGGGGCTGCGTGACTCCCCCTGCCAGCACCCCAGCTGCAGTGTGGACAGCTGGATGCAAGACAGGGACATCCCATCACTGCCCAGGACGCGGAGCCACTGTCACTTGGAGTCAGCCCCATGTCCCCGCTGCCAGCGCCAGTGCCCAGCCAGGTGCTCAGGACCCGGGGAGGGGGGTCTTGGCCACCCCGCAGGCTCTGGTTCCCTCCGCAGCACCAGTAGCCCCTGCAGGGCTTCCGCTGCCCGCCCCGGGGCTCCTGCCTGCCGCTGGCCCACGAGGAGCATCTCGCCCGGCCGCTGCCAAAGGATTCCTCGAAGATGCCTCATGGCAGCCAGGACAGGAGGCACCGCGGGCGGCGGGAGCGAGCGGGGTTCCCCAGGCAGCCGTGGGAGCCAGGGCAGGGGCTGAGCCCGGGGCCGGGGGCTGGAGGGCTCCTGGCTCCTGCCTCCCGCCCACGGTGAGGATGCTGCGGCAGGTCAGGGCGTGCTTGTGCTCCAGATGCCCACGCGCAGGAAGCACCGCATCCCACTGCGTATGAGGGCTGCCTGCTCCTCGGAACCCCAGGGTGCTCTGGGTGCCCAAACAGGGGTCCTGCAGGACCCCCATCTGCTGGGACCCCCACCCAGCTGCTTGGCCAGCGCTTTTGGAAGGGCCTTTTCCTGCAAGTGCGGCCTTGGGCTGAGTGCGCCAAGCTGGAGGGCTGCTGAGCGCCTCAGGAAGGAACTGGGTCCGGCCCGGAGTCCAACTGTCTCCAGCCTCACGTACTTTCTGCATGACGGGACTGACAGGAATCCAGAGTGAGTCACGAATTCCCCAAGACCCTCAGGGGACAAAGCAAAGCCACTGGCAAAAAGGACATCCCCAGCTTCTGCTCCTGGTCCTTGTGCTGCTGCCAGGTAGCTCCCTGGCAGCGGCTGAGGATGCCGTGGGGCGCTGCCGGCAGAGCTGGCCCCTTCCCGTTCCTGTTGCAACCCATGGCCCCCCCCGGCTGATAAGGGCTCGTGTGCGGAGGCAGGAGCAGCGACAGCCCAAGTGCTTGCGAGCCCCCCCCCCCTTCCTGTGGCTGTACTCAGCGTGCCGAGTGTTGGTCTCAGCGGGACGCAGCAAACCGGCACTGCGGGGTCACGGCTCGCTGCGTCCCTCTCACGCTGGCATTTCCCCCGCTGCGTGTCCCCGCCGGCCAGGCCCGTCCCCGCTCCGGGGAGTGGCAGCCTCTCGCACACGTCGGGGAGACAAGGTGGAGAGGGGCAAAGTCCAGCCCGGGCACCCGGGCCCACGTGGCCACGGGAAGCAGAGCCGAGTGCCGCGGGCTGGCATGCGTGCCTGCTCTGCCCTTGTCGCCGCTGCCTGCGGCTGCTCTGGGGGAGGGAGAAGGTCCCGGCACCCAGGCCCCACTGCACGGAGTCGTGCAAAGAGCCCAGACCCCGGATGCCCCCCGGCGCAGCAGGGACATGCTTGGGCTCTGCTGAGCTGCACCCATTGCACGGCGCTGCCGTCCCTGCAGGGTGCAAGGTGAGCACCCCTCAGCGATGCACAACCCCGTGGCAGGGTGAAGACCCCGCTGTTGCGGCGATGCATCCCCGCAAACCCACCCGGGAAAGCCACCCAGCCGGTGGGGGGAGCGGGGCAGAGGCTGGCGCAGTGCCGCCCCGGCACAGCTCACCCACACGGGGCTTTCCGGGTGCTGCCGCATCCTGGCTCTCCCTTCAAAGCTTCTGCTTCAAAGCAGCCCCAGGGCCACACGCGGGCCGGACATGCGCCGCGCTGGGGGCGGCCGAGGCTCCCCAGGGATCGTGCCCCACACACCAGGCTCTCGGTGGGGCCAGGGGACCGGAGTCACCCCGAGACCCCTGTCCCAGCAGGCTGGGGCAGCTCTGGGGGCAGCGGGGCCGGTGCAGCCGGGACAGGAAGGTGCTGGCCCCCGCAGTGCTCGGCACAGCCCAGTGCTTCGGGATGAGCCAGGAATGGGCTTGTTGGCGAGAGGCAGCCAGGAAAGGCAGGGACTAACCTGCGGCGAGCCCTGGCTTCCTCCCCAGCCAGCGCCGGGGCAGGGCGGCGGGGAAAGGGGCCACCCTGGCCCCCCAACATTCGCAGGCTGGGGGACACGTTGTCCCCGCAGGGTGTCAGGACACAGGGATGGGGTGAAGGCTTTGCCATCCCTTGAGGGGTTGCGGTCTCCTGGGGAAGGGGACTCACACCCCCACCTTCCCTGGGGTGGCCCCGGGGCCATCGCAGCGTCGTCCCCGCTTGGGGACACCGTGACACTTCTGAAGAGGCAGATGGGGCACGGCCCTCGCCGAGGCAGCGACCCCTCCCCGCCAGCCCCGCGCTCCAAACGCAGGGCACGGGCCCCTCCGCAGCGGCATCAGGCCTGCAGCCCCCAGGCACACGGCACCATGGAGCCGGGGAGGGCGATCGAGCCGGAGCCAGGGCCGCGCTCCGGCGTCGGGGGGTGGCTGCGGCTCGGGGGGAGCCGGGGGGAGGCAGGGAGGTGGCCGGACGCCTGGGCCCCCTGGCCGGACGCCTGGGCCCTCCGGCCGGCGCTCGGCGGCGGGGCTGGAGTGCCACCTCTCGGGAGAGCCGGGAGAGAGACGGCAGGCAGGCAGGCAGGCGGCCTCTACTCCAAATTTTAATGAAACAAATAAGTTAATAAGTTAATCAAGTGAGGTAACTACCGCTGGCTGGGGAGGTCTGCGGGGACCAGCCAGCCCCGGGGAGGGTCCTACGAGTTAGTTCCTGCGTGCGGCTGCGGGCAAAGCTCTCGCATGCACCCTCGCCCCGTGGCCGGGCACCCACGGCACCCACGCACCAGCCCACCGCCTGCCCGCCCACGGCACCGCGCTGTCCCCTCATGCCCCTGTGGCACCGCTGCCCCACGGCGCGGCCGGGGGCACGGGCACCCCCAGGGCGAGGGGAGGGGGCCAGGGTGGTGCAGGAGCAGGGGGAGGCTGCGAGCGGCTCTGGCACGGCCCACGCTGGCCACATGCACTAATGAGGCAAGAGAAACGAGCGGGGTCAGGGGTCCCCGCTGCCGGGAGCAGAGGCACAGGGGGGCTTGGGAAGGGGGGGTGCAAATCCCACGGTCCGAAGCCCAGAGAGGGGCCGTGCCAGCAGCAAGGGGTCAGTGGGTCCCCCCAGCCCAGGTCAGATCCCAGCACCGCGGCCATATAGGAGTCGCTGCCAAGCCCCACATGGCACCGAGACCCCCGGGACCCCCAGCTGTGCAGGAGCAGGTGCCAGCCCCAGCTCGGCAAACTTTGGCACTACCACGATCGCTTCCAGCCTGGCTCAGCCCAGCGCTGCGGGACTGGAAACCCGCCCCAGGGCTGGGGTTGGGGCAGCAAAGGGGAGTGGGGCAGCGCAGGAGCTGCTGCGGCTCTGCTGCAAGTGGCATGCAAGGAAGCATGGCCAACACCGCGCTGTCCCCACTGGGCAGTCACCCCCCAGGCCCGGCCCGTGCTCCCCGGGCCACGGAGGGGACGGGGACATGGAGAGGGACAAACTGAGCACCGCAGGACCCGGCAGGGAAGGAATCCTCTAAGCAAGAGCAGGGGCTGGGACGTGAGAGGGAAGGATGCTCCTTGGGGACCACCGTCCCCATCGCCTGTGCCTGCATCCCTCCCTCCTCCACAGCCCCTGCCCAGCCCCGTGGCCCCAGGGCCACCCTCGGGCAGAGGTTTGTCACCTGGCCCCGAGCCCTCAGGGCACCCAGGTGGGTCCCCACGGGCAGCAGGATCCAGCCCTGTGTGCTGGTAGGGAGGTTTGCTTATTGCCTATGTCCCCACGGGTTGCTCTTCCCGAGGGTGTTGCATATTAAGACATTATTGCATAAATATATATATATATCCTATATATATATTGCCCTGGGAGCATGCACGGGCAGGCAGAAGGCTCTGCTGTGCTTCTAGAGGTGCAGCCACAGCTGCAGCACTTGCAGCCCTGCAAGCAGCAAAACAACTCGGGCAGAGGAGGGTGAGGGGGACAGACCCCCAAACGCCCACCCAGGGGGGCCCTGCCACTGCCCTGACCCGGAGCGACGCAGGTAAAACCACCCCGGGTCGTGCCCCAATGCCCCCGCTTGGCACCGGCAGCAGAAGGGAGATGGAGCCTTGCATAGCTGGTGGTGGCCCCGGCTCGGCTCCGGGGGACCAGGCAGGACCCTGCTGGGGAGCTGGACACGTTCCGAGGGCTGGGGGGTCCCCACTGTGGCTGGGGAGCACTCAAGACCCCAGGAGCTGGGGGGGTCTCACCCCCCAGGAAAGCCAGGAGCATCCCAGGAGCATGGTCTGGCCGTGCCGCAGTGCCACGGGCTCCCACCCCATCCCCAGAGCGGGCACCCCGCTGCAGCCGTGCCCCCGCAAAGGAAGACTTGCTTCAAGTAACGGGGCGAGGAACGCGGCCAGACGGGGCCGGGCGATGCCACGCTGCTCCCCCGTCCCGGCATCCCGTCCCACCGGCTGCGCGCTGGCAGGATCCGTCCCGCTGCCTCCCCGCTCAGTCCATGTTGGCGCTGGCCGACCTGGAGATGTTCAGGGTCTGGGCAGAGACCGAGATGTCCTCGTGGTCCACGGGGCTGTGGTAGTCGGAGGTGATGTCGGGCTCGCAGGGGGGCACCTGCATGGCGGCCAGGCTGAAGGAGTTCGTGGAGCCCTTGCGGAGGCACTGGGAGTAGAGGCCGAGCAGCAGGTCCAGCTTGTGCTCGATGGACTGCACCTGCAAGGGCCGGCAGGGCTGAGCGGGTCCCTCCCTGGGGCGAGGGGACCCGGGGGTCCCGGCTCCCCCATCCTGCAGGCACCAAAGGGACGGTGACATGCTCCCCGGGGGCCGTCCGCTCCTGACCTGCCTCTCCACTTTGACCACACGCCCCATCATGCTGAGCTCGTCCACCAGCTCCGTCTCCAGTGCCGGCTTCTCCCCCTTCTCCCGCGTCTTCTTGTCCGCGGCAAGGGCCCCCCTGCCCACGATCTGGTCCACGCTGGTGGCCGCCAGGGAGGGAAGGGACATGGTCTGTCACTCCCAGAGGACCAGAGGGCATGCAGGACCACAAGGGATGGGGACGGGCTCCTGGGACATGTCCCACCAATTGCGATGGGCCAGCACCGCTCTCAGAGGGCACGGCTTGTGGTGGGAGACCCAGGGGAGCCCAGAGCCCCCCACCGCCTTCGGGGCAGCTCACCGCATCTGCAGGCTCTTGATCCTGCCCAGCATGTCCAGGTGGCCGGCTGAGTACTGCTCGATGACATCCTTGACATCATAAGGACGCAAGGTCTCCTTGAACTTCCTCTTGGCCACCAGGAACTTCAGGATCCTGCAGGGACACCCCGGCTGGCTGTGGCGTGCTGGGAGGACTGGGGGTGCGTGGGGGCTCCGGGCTGGGGGGGTGAGGGGGAGGGTGTGTGCAAAGCACCGAGGTCCCAATCACTGTTCCCACAGGATCTGAGCCAGGAGCTGCCCCTGCTCCCTGACCCCTCAGCCACCGCCATGGGCTGGACCGGGGACCAGGGCTCTCCAGGCACGTCCGTTCGTCCCCAGGGGCTGAGAGCTGCGGAGGAGGTGGGGACAGGAGCACGTACGCTGGGGGACGCGGGAGGGGACGGTCTCACCTGACAGCCCGGATGAGGGTCTTCACCGCTGGCATGATGTCCTCGAAGGTCAGGTCGCAGTGGGAGCTCTTCTCCTCGCCACTGTCCTCCAGCGGGCAGTCGGCTGTGGGTGCAAGAGTGGGTGGGTGGCAGAGACCAAAGGCTGCCCCTCTGTGCCCCCCAAAATGCCCCCAGCCCCCCAGCCTGACCCCACAGCCGCGGCTGGACCCCACCAGTCCGCAGGGCTTACCCTCAACTGGGGTCCGCGGCTTGAGCCTCAGGGATGCGCGGAAGCGGGTCCGGTCATTGAAGCTCCAGCTCTTCTGCACCTTGGTGGGGCTGGAGGCCTCGGGGACGTCCTCGGTGCTGGGGGAGCGGTGCAGGGGGGGCCCCAGGTGCTGCCTGCCCCGGCTGCCCTGCCGCTGCGAGTTGCTCAGCCGGATGCGGTCCTTGATGCCCATCTTGTTGCTGCACGGGAGAGCGGGATGGGCAGTGTCAGGGGCGAGCGGGCACCGGGGGGACGGGGATGGGGACAGGGAGGGGAGCGATACCCGCTGCAGGCACACACGGTGCCCACCACGGTGGGGGCGAGGATGGGGGTGGCCGTGCCGAGCTCACGGAGAGCCCCCGACACACGATGGGCATGAGCTCGTGTGCCAGCCAGGCCAGGAGCAGGCGGTACCGCATGCCCGTGCAGGAGCAGCTCCGGGGTCACTCCTTTAAACACCTTTCCCCCCCCCCCCCAAGAGTAGAGAAAGGAGGAGACAGACGGACAGGGAGAGCACGGAGAGACAGCTACGGCAGCGGGGGGACACGCAGCAGAGCCACCGGCAGAGCAACCGGCCCCGCAGGGAGCAGCCCTGCTCCTGCCCCGTCCCCGCTGGCACAGGGCGTCCTGGGGCACCCGGCCAGGCCCCTTCATCCTCCTCCTCCTCCAGGCTTCACCACCTCACTCAGGCTCTGCTCCTGAAACCAGCTGCTCCGCTGGGGTGGGGGTGTGTGTGGGGTGGAACAATGGGCATCGTTTATGTAGGACCTACACAAAAATACCATCTGGTACTGCCTCTTGTGTGATGTGGGACCACAAGCACACCTCGGGACATGCGAGGAGGCCAAGCAGATGCACAGCCCCGCGAGCGGAGGAAGCTGAAGCTGCGGAGGACGCGGAGCAAACCCCCCGCTCGCTGCGCAACAGGCTCCCCGAGACCCCGGCGTGCGGGGAGCCGCCTGCGTTTCCCGGGCCAGGAGTCACAGGAGGGCAAGGCAGGGGTGCAGGCAGGGCTCGGGGCGCCCAGCCCCTCCCCATGCAGGTTGCTGGCGAGCAGGTCCCAGGCAGGCAGGGCTGCCACAGGCCCCTGTGGCCGGTGGCACATAGTGCTGCCGGGCCGTGCCGGAGGCCTGGGAAGGGCTGTGCCCCAGGGGGTACCAGGCTGCAGGACAGACGTGGGATGGGGTTTATCCAAGTGCCTCAGTTTGCTGTTGTTGGACTCAGCAAGCCCGGCACGGCCACGGCACCAGGCGCATCCGTGCTGCACAGAGGGGGAAACTGAGGCAGGGCCCGCCGTGGGAGCCGGTGGGGGGCAGCGGGGCGGCCGGCTCGGCCCAGGCCATGCACAGACCCCCTGCCCTGCAGAAGGAGCACCCTTTGCCTCTGCCCCCTCTGCCCCCTCTGCCTCGCCCCCCGTCCCCCCTGCCCCGCAGCCAGCCCTGCCCGGAGCACCGTGCACCCCCGGTGCTCCCCGGCCCCGCGCGGCCGCCGGGACGCAGTACCTCCGTCTCCACGTGCCCCACGTCCGCAAGAGCCTCCTCTTACCACTAAAGATCGGGCTGAAGGGTCAGGGCAGAGACACAGGAGAAAATGAGTTAGCCCGTGGCCGGGAGGGAGCGGAGCATCCCAGGCCACCGCGTCCCCGACCCCCCGGGCATGCCCGCACCCCAGCACATGGGCGCAGGGTCCCTGCCCGCCACGGGTGAGCATCTCCCGCTGCACCAGACCCGGGCACAGTACTCCTCCTCGGCTGTGGAGGCAAGAAGCACAAGCCAACTTGTTTGTGTAGGTCCTGCATAAACACTAATGCCTGCCCTGCAGAGGAAAGTCCGGTTTCCCAGTGGTGGAGCGCTGCAAAAAAGCAATTTGGTGACGGCACATGGTGCCGAGCAGCCGAACGGTGGTGACGTCTGCAGACCCCCGGCCCCACAGACCCCTGGCCCCTGCCCGCTCGCTGCGGGAGGACGGGACGGTCAGCGAGCAGCGGCCACTGCCGGGGGCGAACGTTACCTGAGGCGTAAGCACTTGTGGGGCTGCACGTCCTCCTCCTTCCAGCTTCGGGGGGAATGGGGGGGCAGAAAAGGTTTGGGGGGCGGTTGGAGGGATGGAGAGGAGGAGGGTGAGCAGGAGAGGGGAGGAGAGAGAGAAGATGAGATGTTATGAGAGGTGATGCTCGCGGAGGAGATGGGGGGAGGCTCGGGCCCCCCCGGGGGGTGGCTGGGGGAGTGCAGTCCCTCCCGACAGCTCCCGGCTCTTCACCGGGAAACAGGGTGAGCACAGGCCGGTGCTGCCACAGGGAGGAGCCCCCCAAGCCCATACTCACCTCGGGGCCGGCGGGGGGAGCAGGTCCCCCCAGCCCCGCGCCTGCAGTGGGGCAGCCGCAGCCCCACGGCTCGGCGCAGCCCCACGGCTCGCCAGACCTCCCGCAGCCCCGGCTCTGGCATCACAGGGGAAACTGAGGCGCGATGCAAAGGAGCAGCGCTCCCTCTCCCCACCTAACCCTGGTGCTGGCCCCACAGTCCTGGGTGGCAGGCCAGCAGCCGTGGTGGCACGCCGGGGTCCCCGGGGTGCTCTTTGGCTGGAGGGGACCGGGGACACGGTGCACAAGCAGCCGACACCAGCAGTAGGGCAGCCCCGAACGCTCCTGTCTCTTCTTGTCGGCATGGGGGCAGCTCAGCATTGCTGCTCCCCACTGCTGTGGGCACGGGAAGCCCATCTCGGACCGCGGGAACTGGGTTTTGCTCCTTGCCCAGCTCTGCAGCAGGGCCACGCAGCTCCAGCCCCGCCGGGCTTGCAGCACCGCCGTCACAGGGTCATTTCTGGCCATGCTTAGTCCCCCCGTGCAAGGTCCCGGTGCCGTGGCCACATCGAAAAGGGCAGCGAGGTGGAGCTGAACGTTGCAAGAGGCTTCACAATGGTACAACAGCCCAGAGTCCGTCTGCGGGGACCAAACGTGCCCCTCCAGAGCCAGGAGCAGAGCAGGACGGGTGCCCCGGTGTGGTGCTGGGTGGGGAGCGGGGCCGGGGCTCCCCGGGGTCCAGGCTGGCGGTGACGGGCACCGCGGTGGCACCACGGGCGGACACAGATGAGCAGAAGAGAGAGGGCAGAGAGGAGGGAGAACGCGGGGCCATGGGGCTGCACCCTCCTACCTGTCCCCTGAACAAGCGGCAGGGCTGATGCTTTTCTGGCCAGGGGTGAAGGAGTGATAAGGCGGTGGGGCTCCGTCGGGCAATTTTTTCACCTCTGAATTCCTAAATCCTCCGTTGCGGACTCGGTGCAAATGGTCAAACATTAGGACCAGCTCTCTGGGGTTGGGGTTAAATAAAAACATGGAGAAATTAAACTTTCCAAAGCAAACGAGATGAGCAAACCAAGGCTGAGCAGAGCCGGGTCCTTTTCTGTGCAAACCAAAGCGAAACCAGAGCAAAACAAGAAGCAAAAACCAGCACTTTCTTTCAAAAGACAGTTTCTTAACAGCTCTGACCCGTGCTGCTGGCAGCAGGTTGAGCCAGCGGCGGGTGCTGCCGGCACCTGGGGGTGACGGTGCTGGGGAGGGGGGTGCTGGGAAAGGGTCCCACGGAGACTGGCCACTGGCAGAGGGGTTGGACCCGTGCTGAGAGGGATGGGTCAGGTGGGATGACCACCCTTGCTGTGGGGTGGGGACACGGGGACCTGTCACCATCTGATCTGGGGGTCTGGGCACTGCCGGAGCAGGGGGGAAGCTCAGACCTGGCAAGGATCGAGCCTGGCCCCATCCCAACTCTCGGCACAGCAGGAGGGGCCGGTGGAGCCCCGCGTGATGCCCACGCCGGGATTGCCCAGCGCCACGCTCAGCGGCGATGCGTGGGAAGCTGGATCTCCTCGGGGACCAGAGGGACTCGCTGCCGTGGCTGTTAAGAGTCCTGTCTTTGAAAAAATAAAGAGTGAAACAGAACAGTGAATTTATCATTGCAAAGAAACACATGGCCGGAGCGGGGGCAGGACGCACAGGCAGGGGCAGGCAGGAGGGCAGGGCTTGGGCACGGGACCGCACGGCAGACCCTGGTGTGCTCGGTGTGATGGGAACACACAGGGCATCTGGAAAAGCTTTGGAGAGTCCTCGATCCACCCGTGGTGGCAACACCCCAGAGGCCACGGGAGGGGGGAGTGCTGCGGGGATGGGGCACGGAGCTCCCCGCCAGACCCCCCGGGTCCGTCCGCTCTGCTGCCACGCTCGGAGCCAGCTCCCGGCCGGCTGCACCTCCATCGCCCCGGCCACGAGGTCCCCGCGGCCAGCGGCACCATCCTCTTCCCCGCGGCGGTGCTGGAGGAAGGCTACGATGGGGCGAGAGGGGACGGGGTGGGATGGGTGCTGGGCGCTGCGGGGATGGTGAGGACGGAGGAGGGTGTCGGGCGTTCGGCAGCCGCTGTGCTGGGGCTCTGGCGTCCCGGGGCTGAGCAAGGCGCCCGTGCTGCTCGGCCCCACCGAGCCCTCGGCGGCTCCACGTGGCCCCTCGTGGCAGGGGCTGCCCAGGTCGCTGCTCGGCCCGGGGCCCACAGGGACGCCCGGGAGCCCCGCAGCCCTCGCCCGCGCCCTGCCTACCTGAAGGAGGGCAGGAGGCTGTCGTAGTAACACCACGTGGCCGTCAGGTACGCCCGGCTGGCGTCCGTCGAGTACAGGCGCCAGGCAGCCTGGACGGGAGCGAGAGCCCGCGGGCATCGGGATCAGCCCCTGCGGGGTCGGGAGGCGAGACCCCCCGCGCCGGCCCCCTCCATCCCCCTTGGCCACCACGGGCAGAGCCTGGCCCAAAGGAGCCGGATTCGGGGTCAGGCGTTTTGGTCCTGCCTGCAGCAGGCAGGGACAGGCAGGGCAGATGGGGGCACAGCGGAGCATCCCCGGGAAGGGACGGGGCAGGACTGGCGCTGCGCTACCTGGATCAGGTTTGCCGCCGGAGTCCGCCTCTTCTCAAAGTGCTTCTGCCGATGCTGCTCCTGCACTTTGAGGGCGAAGCCGGAGCCCAGGATCCCCTGGGGACGGGAGGGAACGGGGTCAGTGCGTGCCGGCCACGCCGCCACCACCAGCCAGGAGATGGGGGCCCTCTGGCCGCAGGGGTGGATTTTTCCCCTTTCTACCCGGTTTCTGCAGGGCAGGGGGCACGGGGACCCCCTCCCCGGTCCTACTCACGGCAGGCAGCGCGAAGAAGGAGATGCCGAGCAGGGCGAAGCTGGCCGCCAGCATCCGTCCCAGCCACGTCTGCGGTGTCTTGTCCCCGTAGCCGATGGTGGTGAGGGTGACCTGCCCGGGGGCAGAGCAGGGGGAGGCCTGGAGGGAGCTCCCCCGCCGCGGCCCCGTCCCACCCTCCTCATCCCCTCCCGGGGCCGGGGGGCCACGGCGCCCGAGCTTACCGTGCCCCACCATAGGGAGTCGGCGTAGGTGGCAAACTGGGCGTTGGCGTCCTTCTCAGCCAGGTAGACGAGGAAGGAGGCGAAGATGAGCACCAGGAAGCCGATGTACCAGGCGGTGATGAGCTCCTGCTGGGGCAGGGGGGTGAGAGGGGCTCGGGGGGGCGTGGGGGGCCGTGGGGGATCCCGCATCCTCACCTTGCTGTGGGCGTAGACGACGGAGCCCAGCAGCTTCCAGGTGCCGCCGCGACGGTCCATGCGCACCATGCGCAGGATCTGCAGGAAGCGCATGCTGCGCAGCGCCGAGGTGGCGAAGATGTTGCCCTGGGTGCCAGCGGCGATGACGGCCACCGAGGCGATGAAGACGATGAAATCTAGGGGACAGCCAGGGTCGGGGGCGCAGGCTTTTCTCAAACACCCGTGGCGTGGGTGACACCGCAAGTCCCCAAATCCCCGTGCTTCCCACAAAACCCGGTACCTATAACGCAGAAGGGTTTCCTGGCAAAGCGGAAGCGTCCCCGCCAGCCCCGGTAGCGGCAGCAGCAGCCGGCCGCCCAGACGCGGATGATGTACTCCATGCCGAACACCACAATCATGACGAACTCCTGCCGGGGGGGAGAGGAGGGGGCAGGAGGATGAGGTGGGGAGGGCAGGGGCACGACGGTGTGCAGGGCTCAGCTGGGGGGATGGCTTGGAGGGGCAAAAGGAAACGCTGGTGCTGAGGAGGGTGCATGGGGGAGCACAATGACCCCCCCCCCCCAAACCACCCCCCTGACACAGCCCCGGCTGGAGCCATCCCGGAGGAATCAGGGCAGCGAGACCGGAGCCGTGGCCGTCGAGCCTGTCTGAGCAGCCGGGCTCTCCTACCTGTGCCAAGCTCACACCGAGCTGGGTCCTTTTCCTCCACCGTCAGCATTGTCCTCCTACCTCTCGCACAAACAAGCCCCCGTTCTGCTTACTCGCGAGAAAGTCACAAGGACCTTCCCAATTTAGTCTCCATCACTCGGAAGAACTCCAGCGTCAGCTGTTTCTGACAGTTTGGGGGAAAGTTGCCTTTTTTAGCCCCTCCTGCCCTGCCTTTTCCAGCGGTTTATGCCTCTCCGCACCGTGGAGGTCCGGCTGCAGTGACGGGCCACCCTGAGCCACGAGGATGCCCGCAGCAGCGAGGCCACCCTGGAGCTTCTCCCCAGCGTGCCGGAGAGGCTGCCATCATTGACACCAACGATCAATAGTGAAATCTGGACTGGGGAAGGGGTCGAGGGGATTTCGGCCATGATCTTGTCCGAGTCTCTTAGGGTATAATGCGGGGAGGGGGACTCAGAGCGACAGCCCCGCTCCCCACTTACCAGGATGAAGAGGCACTCGTTGGCCAATTTCTGGTGCTCCTGGATGGTGGAGAAGACTGACAGCACCAGGCAGCTGAAGACGAGGAGGAATCTGGAACGAGAGCGTGTCAGCGTAGGCAGCGGGGCCGGCCGGGGGGAGCCCAGCCTGCAGTGCTGGCCCCCGCTCGCAGCCCTATGGCCCCAGCCGAGACCCCCACGGCCGTGGCTGAGCCACCGGGGACACGGTTTGCCCCTAGATGGTGGCATGGAGCAATTCGGGAGCCCACGAGCAGCTGCCTGTGGGCGCAGAGGCAGGGCTGTGCCTGAGGCTGCCCGTGGCACTGGGATGCCCAGCGCAGGCAGCACCTCCCTGGGCCAGGGCACCGAGCCCACGGCAGGACCCCTCCGCACCCCCTGCATCCCTCCGGCACACCCAGGACGGGCTCCCTGCCCAGCCTCGGGCATGGCCCGGGGCTGCGTGGTGCCCCCCAAGTCACACGGTGCCCCCCAAGCCCCGTGCGCAGAGGGAACATCGCTCCCCCTGGTCCCCCCTGTGACGGGGACCAGCCCTGCGTGGCACCCATGTGCCAGCCCGGGCTGATGGCACAGCACGTCCCCGGGCAGCCCCGCAGGCATCAAGGAGGAGCACCAGGCTCCAGTGGCCACGGGGCTCAGTGCCAGGCTCCGCCGCAGCCCTGCAGCCTCTGCCCGGGCAAAACAACCGCTAATTGAAGGCTGGGAGCGGGATGGGGGTTCCCACACCGCGGCGGGGTGCTGCTGCTGCAGAAAGGGGATCAGGGCTTCTCCTCACTGTCCCCAGCATCACTACCACCGTGGGGACCTGCCGGGGACACGGGGGCCACCTGGGAACAGCCGATCCAGGGGAAGAGTTAACAGGGAGCTGCTCTGGGGCTCTTTGTCCCCGAGAGCTGGGTTAAGACACAAGGGGCTTTGGCCCATTTAAAATAAGGAGGGGAAAAAAAATAGACTCTGAAGCTGAAGCAAATGAAACTCCAAAAATACATCTTTTCCCCTGATCCAGCGATTCTAAAAATGGAAAGCGGAGGGCTTGTGCCACCGGCCCACGTGATGGCGTGCAAAGGGCCACCGCTCCGCCGGAGCCGGCTCCGTAATGGCACAGGGGGCTCCGGGCACGCGCTGGGCACGCGGCCCCATGGCACTGCGGGACGGCACCGCGGCAGCACCGGGGCGGACGGGGCTGAGGCCAGCAGTGCAAGCCAGGTGGCCCTGGCACCTTGTTCCCGAGCTGGAGGGCACCCACCTCGCCCCTCAGCACCATCTCCCCAGGGTGAGCAATGCCCGTGGGACCCACCAGTGGTGCTCCAGAGAGCGCGGGGGGCTCAGCTCAGGGAGATGCTGCCCGACCCCCGCTCGGGAGCACTTTCCCGTCTCCTCTTGTTGCTGATGCAGAGCTTTAGAGCCGAACCGACTGTCTGGGGCAGCCAAGGGGTGAAACCAGACCCGACCCACATACGGGCCCCAGCGCCGGCCCGGAGGCACCGGGTGCCGCAGGGGAGAGGGGACAATGTTCTGTGCCCTCTGCGGGACCACCCAGGCCAAGGGGACCCGGCTCAGAGACTGAGTGCTGGGGTGCAGGGCCCCCCCAAGGCTGAGCACACCCACTGAACCCACAGTTTGGGCCGTGTAGGGCTGGGGGCTCTGCAAACCTGGGCATGGCATGAGGGGGCTGCCGAGTGCCCACAGTGGGGCAAGGGGGCAGCACCCAGCTCAAAACCCAGCCTGAAGGGGACAGGCAGGTCCCCGTCCTCAAAATCGCCGCGAGGGGAAACTGGAGATGGGACCGATGGCAGAGAAACCGCAGGGAACGGGAGAAGGGCTGATCCAGAGCCAGGAGAAGGGAGAGCTGGAGCGACACCACGTGCCAGCTACAGCCCCAAAGGGGCCAGGGGTGTCGCGGCCCCGACACCGTCCTGCCCTCGCTGCGGAGGACGATGCTCCTCTCCCAGGCGCTCCCCATCTGCAAGGCAGAAGGCTGGAGCCCGTTCCTTCTCCCTCTGAATTATTAACCGAGCCCCTCTCCTCCCGCACAGCAGTTCTGCCGTTAACTCCTCCGGCAGCCGACGGCACAGCGGCACCCCGTCCTGCCCGTGCCGGCAGGGAGGGCAGCGGTGCCGCAGGCAGGAGCACCGAGCAGGTCGCTGGCCTCGGCCACAGCGCTCGGTCTGAGGAGCAAAACAAGACCTGGCCGAGCCGCCCGGGGCAGAACCGTTCTGCTTTGTGCACCATCAGCAATGAAGATTATACAATCAGGATTTAGCAGGCAATTACATGGGCAGCGAAGCACAAAGCAGAAGAGAAGGCAGAAATCTCCCAGCCTGCAAAGATTTGTGCCTCTCGCCCCGGCCGGGGAGCGGGGATGGGGGGGTCTCCGGTGCCTGGACACATGCTGCTCCCACGGGGACGCGCTGCGGGTGGCCCTGCCTGGAGTAGCAGCGAGTCACGGTGCCTTTGCACCGAGCCGGAGCCCCGCTCATCACCCATCCCCGCAGCAGCACCGCGAGCAACCGGGCCGGTCGGTAAAGCCGTGCCGCAGGAGCGGTGATGGAAACCCGCACCCCCGGGGTGGGGACGCCTCCCTCCCGCCCAACCCCCCCGCCATCCCACAGGATTTGGTGAAGGATACGGGCTTGCGAGGCCCCAGGGGCCGGCTGGGAAAGAAACTTTCTGGGAACACATCACCTGCTCGGAATTAACTTGCAAAGCCTGGGCAAACGCCCCGTCCCGGCTGCGCCTAAGCGGCTTAGGGAAAGGGTCAGATGCCTGAAGGCAGCTCGGCGAGCCAGGAACCGGCCGTCACCCCCGGCCCCCCTCGGGGCGGGCAGCCCTCCGGGGCAGAAGTGCTGCTCTCAGCAGCTCGGCCGACCTCTCGATCGCACACCCCGTGGTGCCGGCAGTGCCAGGCTCCCCACCGGTGCGCTCCCCCTCCCGAATTCACTGCTCTTCCCACCCACCAAGCAGGGCCAAAAAAAAAAAAGGAGCGCTGCCAGGGAAAGCGGGGATGGGGCAGAGACAGCGGGGCAGGAGCCGGCAGGAGCCTCGCTGCCTCCTCGCTCCCCTTCACCGGGGTCCCGGGGGACGGAGGCAGCAGATGCTGTTGTTGCTGAGCCGGTGCATCAGCTCTCCCCAATAAACTCCATCACCAGCCCCCACCAGCCGGCAGCCCCCTCTCCGAGGGGCTCCTGCCGCAGCCCGCACACCTCCCTGCCGGCACACGTCCCCGCGTGGGAGGGGACACGCCGCTGGCAGCCTGGGCACAGGGACGGGACCCCTCCGGCCGCTCGCACCCCTGCGGGAGCCAAGCCTGTCCGCAGGAACACTCCTCCCCAAAGTAATAATTAAAACCCGGTGGGGGGCCCGGGTTGGAGCAGGCAAATCTCCTCACATTAATCTTCATTAGAGCAGACTTTGCCATATGCTCCTGCCCGCACCGGCAGCACGGTGCCGGCGGAGGAACAGGTGAGCCGGGAAAGCTGCTGAGCTCAGGGGAAGCGGGGCCAGGTTGGCCCCGGCCAGCGAGGAGCAGTGCCGGGCAAGGGGGCACCAGCCAGCGCCTGCCCAAGCACCCCGGGCCAACGGGCTGCACCCCGGCACAGCCTGGGCAAAGCTGTGCCGCAGCACCCCGGTGCAGCCGGTGCCGATGGGAGCGTGGTCCTCGGAGCCTGCACAGCGGGGTGGCACAGCCCGGCCAGGTCCCCCAATCCCAGCAAGCAGCCGGCATCCAGGCTTGGAAGGGGGGTGATGCTGGGCACCCCCATGCCCTGGCTGGCCTGGACCCCGCTTCCCTCTCCCCCTGCAAGGAAGCCCCGAGCCGGGGGCACAGGCAGGGCCAGGGAGGCTGCGCTGACAGCCCGGCAATAACTCAGCGGAAGGAAAATACCACGCGCCGCAGGATAAACAGCTCAGCCAGGGAACGAGGGAGCAAACAGCCTCTGGCGAGCGGCACGGCTCCCTTCCCCGGCCAAGCCTGGCCCCATCGCGGCGCTGCCAGGTCCCCACAGTGCCGGGCAGCGGCGCTGGGTGCCCGGCCAGGCTGTGTCCCCCCGGCTGTGCCACCGCGGGAAATGGCTGTTTGGACCAAAACCGCCTGAGCCGCGCTCCGGCGGGGATGGGGACAGGGATGGGGACGGTGCTTCGCTCTCCAGCCTCCCCAGCCCGCGAGGTTCAGCTCCCCGAGCACCGTCTGCAGCTGTATAAACAGCGTGTCTTCTAAATCCCCGTCCCTCGCCCCAGCAGCCCTTTAGGAGAGGTGGAGCAGGAGGCCTGTCTGCTCCGGGGGATATAAATAACCGGGGGTGTAGTGGGCCTGTTTGCGCCCGTAACCATGGCAGAGCCCGTCCCGCCCCGTGCTCCTGCCCGCGCCGCAGAGAGGAGAAGCAGAAAAGCACCGAGCGTTTCCCCACGGTCAGGGAAACTGGAGCTGGAGCCAGGAGCCGGCCAGTCCCACCACGGCACCGGCACCACCAACCCCAGCACATGCTCAGAGCCCAGCCCTGACCCGGTTATCAGCGCCGGGAGAGGGAAGGTGCTGCTCCGAGAGCCCTCCTGGCCCCCAGACCCGGGGGTACCGGGGGGGGTAAGGCTGGACAGGCCGTTCCCAGCACCCTGACACACGCTGCAGGCAGGGCTGGGACGAGGAGCCCGTCTGCGGGCTGCACGCCTCCTCCCGCAGCCCGGCGGCACCCACGGCAGGGACCCGGCGGCACCCACGGCAGCAGCTCCAGATGACGTCCCACAGCGCACAGGAGCCAATGGCCCCAACACCTTTGTCGTTCGGCGAGCGGGAGCCCAAGCCTGCAAACGGCATCACCCATCACCCTTGCGCCGCACATCTCCGCACCCCCGCGTCACCCCTCGCCCCCCAGCACCCCGGCCCCGCAGTCCCCACGGGGAGCACGGTCACAAGGCTCCTGTGGACGGTGCCAAGATGCTCACACGGAGCAGCCGAGATAGTTTTGCTCTTGAATCATCTGGCAAGGAGCTGGCTTAAGGGGGGAAAAAGAAAACCAGCGTGTTTTCAGATGCACCTCCTGTGCCCTGCACCCCAGGAGAGGCATCGGGGCCGCCCCCACCCTCCAGCACCTGGGGACTCCGCAGGGGACAGGGGACCTTTGGGGCACAGGGACACGAGTGGCCCTGAGAAGTCGAGGCAGGCTGAGACCCCAAACGCGTTGCACGGAGGGCAGAAGCACCCGCAGGCAGAGGGGGCAGGTCCGGGCGCTTGCTCAGCCCCACTCCGACCCTCAGCCCCCGGGATCGCTGCTTGGAGGGACAAATACCCAAAGCCTCTCCAGGGCGGCCGAGCATCACCTCTGCACCCGGCAGCGGGGCTTCCCCCGTCCTCGCCCTCGGCGCCAGCCACCCCAGGCACCCAAAGCAGCACCCCCCGCTCTGGGCTGGGGGGTCCGACAGGAGTGGTGAGAGGGGAAAGGGGGAGGGAAAAAAAAAAAGGAAGAAAAATCAATGCACAGTTTCATGTTGCGCCGAAGTTGCTTAATTTTATGCCCCGGTGACACCACATCAGGCTGGGGAAACTGCTGTGCCGGCTGCTCTTCCCACCAGCACTTCCCCCAAACGCAGCTCCCATTTCAAGCCCGGGCAAGGTGAGCGGAGCCGGCCCCGGGAGCAGAGCCCGCTGCTCGAAGGACACGGCTCCGGCAGCGGCGGGGCACAGCCTCGCCAGCCCGCTTTTTTTGGCCATCCGAGCGCAGCGGTCGGGCGAGGAAGCCACCACACCAGCCCCTGCGGGAGATGCCAGGGACAGCAAGTTAAAAACCATGGAGCTTAATACAAGAGGCTTTTACCAAGCAGGCGGTGGAGAGCCAGCACCGAGCAGGGCATGAAGCAATTTCCCTGCAAACCCTCTGGGGCTCCAGCCCATCAACTGGCCCTGGGTGGGTTGGCGAGGGCCTGGGCTGGGGCTGCTGTGGGCACTGAACGCGGCGGCAAATTCCTGGCATGGCAGGGAAAGGGCTTTCCTGCTTGCCAAGCGGTGACGGAGGGATGCGGCGAGACGGGGGAGCACGGCAGAGCCACCCGCCCTGCAGCGGGGCCGGCAGACCCGTCCTGCCCACCACAGCCCTTGGAGCACAGGGAAACTCCGGGAGAGACCGGCTGTCAGCAGCCTGGTCCCGAGCCAGCAGCTGGCCAGTGCATGGGGGGCCCCCGCCAGCTGCCGCCCTGCGCCCATCGCACCCCCCCATCCCGCTGCCCTGAGCCAGCGGGGATTCCCCCAGCCCCGAGCCCAGGAGAGCCCGTGCCTGGCATCGCCCACCCAGCGCCAAGCGGGCTCGGGGATTGCCTTGGGGCTCTGCCGGGAGCTGCCACCCCTCTGCCCCCCCCAGCGTACGTGGGGGCCCAACGGCACCAAACGCACGGCAAGAGCAAGGCTGGGGTGCCGTGGGACAGCCACCCAAGGGACGGGCACCCTGTGCTCCCGTCTCCTCCTCGCCCCAGGCACAGGGCGGCACTTTCACAAGGTAAATAAACCCGCATCAGCTCCACAGTTCCCGGGTGAGCTGCTGCCAACAGCAGCGGGCAGGGGAGGTGTCCGGCTGGCCTGGCACGGGGGACGGCGTTTCGGGCAGGGGGTTGCGGGTTGTTATTGGCGCTGCCGGCTCAGTCTTCCCTAATTTGCTCCAGGTCAGACTGTTCTTTATTAAAGGTTCCTCTAGGAAACGTAAAAGTGCTGAGCTGAGCTTCTGGTGCACCCAGCAGTTTCATAACCGTTGATACGAGCTCCCCGGCCCCGGTTTCCATCGGGGCAGCAGCACTGAGAGCCACGGGCCATGTGCAGGGGCTGGCAGATGGGGAGGAACAGCTTGAACTGGAAACCTCCCCGGCGCAGCTCCAGGCTGCAGGAGACCCCTCGGGGGCAGCCCCGGGCTGGGCTGGGCTGGCAGGGGTGCCCGCGCCGAGGGCAGAAGCCCGCAGCAGCTCTGCCCGGGATCAGGGCAGTCACCGACAGCCATGCACGACTAAAGGCACGAGCTGGGTACGAGAACAGCCTTCCCCTTTGCTTAACGGGTGGGGATTGGAAAAGGAAGTTTTTATTTGCCTTCTGGCTCTAAAGCCTTTAGGTTAACGCTCTGGTCACACTCCCAGATTTGCTCGGTAAGCTCCAGGGCCAGAAACTCTCATTTCAGGAGGGCACAGCAGAGCTTTGCAAGCCCGGCGAGCCGGCCGAGCCCAAGCACGTGCCTCCCCGGCCCTGCCACGGTCAGCACGGGGTTAGAGGGATGGGGCTGGCCAGCCAACACCGCACACCCCAGCCCCGGCCTGACACCTGCACAGGCACCCAGCCCCTGCCTGCAAACGCTGGAGCACGGGAGTCCATGGGACACCCAGCACGGGGGGCTCCAAGGGGCTGCAAAGCCCCGGCAAAGCGCGGCGGCGGCTCCAAGCCCCCGCGGCCCAGCGGGCAGGGCTGCAGGCAGGCGCCCGGCACAGCTCGGGGGCTGCAGAGACGGTGCGGCCACCAAACCACCCTGCAAGGTGGAGCAGCACCAGCCCAGCCCGGAGCAGGCGCCGGGAAGCTATTTGGGATCAATTTGCCGACAGAAAAAGACTGAACTTGTCCAATAAACGGTATCAGCTCAGCCCTGCTACGTGCTCCCAGACACTAAACTGCTCAGGGGAGGGAAGCGCTTCGCTTCTCAGCGGGTATTTCCATTTTAGCAGTTTTCAGCCCTGTCTCGGAGCCAGGCTGCTCGGGGGAGGCAGCGCACAGGCGTGACTCAGAGGATGGGTCCTGTGACCAGCGCTGCCCCAACCCTGGGTGACCTTGGGCCGTGGGCTTCATCTCCCCCGTGCCTCAGTGCCCCCCAAAGTGGGGGTAACACCTTCCTCTTCTGTTTTTTAAAAAACAGTCCTCAGCTATCGACGCACACAAATCATTCCCGAGAACTTCAATATCCAGCACTGCAACAGCTTATCCCATCTGCTGCGGGAGAGAAAAAAAAAACAAACCAACAAACCAACTTTGAAGAAGCCAGAAAGGAACAACATTTACAAGAAAGGCTTCACAGAACAGATGTCCACACCTTGCACCCACCACGGCATCTTCCCACGGGCTTCGGGGGGTCCCTGGCAGGACGGACTGCCCTGCAGCACACCTCAGCCGTAAAACTAAGCGAGCAAGCGAACACAAACCCTCCCCAGCCCACTAATTGCTTAAGACATTTTGCTCCTGCTGCCGACTCCCCATCGGGTCCATCCCGGGCGGGTGAGCCTGCAAGAGCCCCGCTCTCCCCGGCAGAGCTGTGCCCCCGGCCCCGCTGCACATCTTGCCGGTGGGAGGCAAAGCCTGTGTCCCAGAGGCGGTGGGAGCGGGGAGCCGGGCACGGCTGCGGTGGCGGAGGAGGGACCCGGGGCTCGGTGGGCGCTGCGAGGGAAGCCGCTTGGTGCGATGCGGTGGTTTCTGGGGCAAAACGCGCGCAGATCGGGAGGAAGAACTGGTGGAGGACGCTCGGGCACACGCGTCTCAGCCGGGAGATGAGCTGGGGCACCTCTCTTCCAGAGCCCAGCGAGTACCTACGCAAAAAGGTCTGATGCCCCTCCCCTAGCAGGAGGTTTCGGCTGCCGTCGTTATTAATTCCTTGCAGGAAAAGCTCTTTCGAGGGCAGTATTTGCAACGTAGGTATTCTTGCCGAAGCACACTGCGGAGGTGTCGGCAGGCGTTACAAATGGGCCCCGGGCTCCTCTCCCCGCTCCCCGGGGAGCTCAGGTGCCCTCTTCTCCAGTGACAAATTCATCCTGCCACCTCAATGTGCTAACTTAGGCAAGACCCACTTTCCTGCCTCTTAACGAGCTCCAGCTCGCACGCCCCGCTAACGACTCAGCACCGCATTACTGCTCCCGAAGGCAGAGCGAGAGGCGGCTTTTCAGCTCGCGCTCCCAGGGAGGGTCTGTGCCCGGCCAGGCTGCGGGGCACGGCGCACACGCCTGGCACACGCCTGGCACACACGAGGCAGAGGGGGAAACACCTCCCTCCGCACGGCTATGGCAGGGTAGGGCGCAGCGGTGTCCCGGCAGTGTCCCGGCAGTGCAGCCGGAGCAGAGTGGGGGTCCTGAGTCAGGGCAGCCAGAGCACCCCCCCAGCACAGAGCCTTCCTCTCTCCCCGCAGCCTCCGGGCGCGTTACAGGCACCCCAGCTCCGCAGCCCGTACAGCCCTCGAGCAAACGGCCCCGAGGGGCTGCATTTGGTACTCGGCCCCGAGCTGAGCCCACGTGTCTCAGAAGATTCTGCTTTGTAAGAGCCACTGGATGCCCAGGTCCAGCGAGGAAAGCCAGAGCAGCGCCGCACAGCCCGGGAAACCGCGTTGAGGCAGGGCATGGAGCAGACCCGCTACAGGGAGCACCCCGGGCTCTATCTCTGGAGAGGGACGTTTTAGTGCTGGGGATCAACACCCGCTGCGACCACAGGGTGGGCACAGCTCTCAGGGTACAGCAGCCGCTGCCGGTTTGTGGCCTTTCACCAGGGACAAGACCACCCATTCCCTGCTTTCCCCCATCCCACCCAGGCACAGCTCCGTCGATGCTGGGCTGGGACTGCTGCTACGTCCCGACACTGCTACAGGTACCCAAGGGGACCTGCCCGGTCACCCCTTCAGGGGACTCCTGCCTTTGAGGGTCCCCACGGGCTCGGAGACCCCGGCCAGGGCCCCGCGCACCAGGCACACACGGCGAGGGGACAGCGGCGGAGCGGGACGGTGACCCCGGCTCCGTGCGGGTGCCCCCGGGAAGGGGCTCGCTGCGCCCCGGCCACCAAGTCCCATCCCCCGGGGACACGCTCACCCCTCCGCCGCCGGGCTCAGCCCCCGCCGCGGCCCCAGCCCCGCCGCTCGCCCCCCCGGGCTCCCCGCTCGCCCCCCCGGCCCCGCCGGTGGCGGAGCTCCCCCGGCGCGCTGCTCCCACCGCACCGGCCCCGGGAGCGGCGGCAGGAGCGGGCGCGTCCCCCCCCCCCGCCAAACGCGCACGGAGAAACTTCGGCGGAGCCCGGGAGGCCGGTGCCCGGCGCCGGGACGCGCTCGGAGCGACGGCTGCCCCGCGGCTCCCCGGTACTCCCCGCCGTCCCACCGGGACCAGCCGCCCCGGGACCCCCGGGACCAGCCCCCGGGCGGCGGGATGCTGCAGCCGCCCCGCGCCCCCGGTACTCACATGAAGACGTGGTAGACGAAGGCCCACCCGCGGGGCCGCTCCAGCACGTTGTAGAGGCAGTTCTGGAGGCGGCGGCGGCAGCAGCGCGGGGGCCCGGCGGGGCGGGCGGCGGCCCCGGGGCGCGGTCCCGCCAGCAGCCCCCGGCGGCGGGGCGGGGGGGTCCCGCCGGGCGGCCCCGCGCCCTCGGTGCGCACCGCCGTCAGCGCCGCCGCCGCCCGCCGCTCCCCGCCGCCCGCCGCCGCCCCGGCCATGGCGCGCCGCGCCGCTCAGCGCGCCGCCGCCCGCCGCATGGCCCCGCCGGACCCCCGCCCCCGCTCCGCCGGACGGCGCCTCGCACCGCCCCCGGTGCCGCTGCCCGGTGCCACCTGCCTTTAGCTGCCCGCCGCCGGGCCCTCCCCCGCCGCCGCCCCGCCGGGGCCGGCCCGCCCCGCCGTACCTGGCCCCCGCCCCCGGGGCTCCGGCGGGACGCGCGGCTGGGGAAGGGGGGGCCGCCCGCAGCAGCAGCAGCAGCCCCCGGGGGGCGGAGGGGCAGCTGGCTCCCCCGCTGTCACCCCCGGCCCGGCCGGGGGGACCCTTCCCCCCGCGGTCCCTGGGGACCGGGGACCTCCCGCTGCCCACAGCACCGGGCAGAGCGTGTCCTGGCCATGGGGCGCGGAGCATCCCACGGGCGAGCATCCCGAACCGCGGGGCGTGGAGCATCTGGGAGGGATGCCACACGGTGTGGAGCAGCTCCGGAGCGAGTGTCCCTGGCCACCCCGCATGGAGCATCCCAGGCAGGAGCTCCCCGCGCCCGCCAGCTCAGGCCTCCCCGGCTGCCTGGCAGCGAGCACCCCGGGCCGGGGCACCCCCTCCTCTCCTTCGCTCTAGGTCCAGGAATTGCTGGGAGCACCGAGGTTTAGAGGGACACCAGACACCTGCAGAGGGACTTCACGTTGCTTGGGAAGGGCACGTCCTCGTCCTCCCCCTCCCAGGCCAGGAGCCCTGCCTGGCGGAACGCAGCCCGTCCCCCCGGGGTCCCTGCGGCGGGCACAGCTCGCCCACACCCGTACCTATCCGTCCTCTGCAGACGCAGCTTCCAGCCAGGCTCCAAGCGTGTTTCCCAGCCAACACCCACAGCTGTTTGCTCTTCCGCCTTATTCCCCTCAGCTCCCCGCAACCTCCCGCTAACAGGTCGGGAAACTGAGGCACGCTGCTGGGAATCCCCTTTCCAAGCACGCCGGGGGCAGAGGTGCCCCGTCCCAGCTGTAACCACACGCTCTCCGCACCTTTGCGGAAGCCGGGTCCCCCCACCCCGCGCGGGTGCCCAGGGCCTGTGCTCCTGGAGAGGAGAGCAAGTTAAAGGCTTTGGTCAGTGAATTATTTAACGTGGCGGTTGGAGATCCTGGCACCGGCGCGGGCCCTCGTGAGCACTGCGGTATTTGGTAGGTCTCGGGAAACACACACAATAAATAGACAAGTTTATTTACTCGGGCACAGGGGAAATGGTGCTGGTAAAACCCACCCCAGGAGCCCGCCTGCAACCCCCCCTTTGAGGCCGCCTCTCCCTCCCGCTGCCACGCAGACCCCACGGGAGTGGGATGGGGACGAGAGCCGTGTCTGTGGAGGCTGAAATCCCGTAAATCCAAACCAGATTCTCCCCAGCGAACCCATGGTGTCTGCTCCGTGCCCCCCTCCAGCCCTGAGCCCTGCAGCCCCCCACTGAATGTGCTCCCCAAGGGGACACAGCCCCTGGAGCGCGGCCCTGGCTGGGCACAGGGTCCCCCCAGCACGTCTCGCCCCCCCGGCAGACGCTCCCCGCAGCCGAGCCGCCGCGGCGGGAGCACCCTGACCTTCATCCGGCTGCTGTTTGGTTCAGCGTATTCCCCTCGGTCGCAAGGTTTGGGTTTCACCTGGCGATTGATTAAAGGCTCCGGGCTGCGGAGGGGGCAGAGTTAAGGTGACCTGGCAAGGACTTCGGCCAAGGTGGGCGCTCGCTGGAGAGGAGTCGGGAGAGGTGGGAGTTGTTTCATTCCTGCAGCTGCTTCGCAGCTGGATGGGGAATATCCAGGCTGATGTCCCGGGCTTGCCAGGGAAGCATCGGCAGAGCTGTGTTTGTAAGTGAAGAACTGCTGATTTTTTTTAAACAAAGACGTCACTTCTCTAAATTGTTTGCTGGAATCGGTGAGCTGCTAATAAATTAGGGGAGAAGGTGTGCTACCACCGCCCACCAGCTCCCCTCTCTGGCACTGTCGCTTTCTGCCCTCCCGCAGTTTTGCTTTTGCGGGTGAGACCCCGACCGGCCCCGGGCAGGCAACGCCGGTCGCTCCCGGCTGGGCTGAGCGCCTGGGGCCGGTTTAACGGGGACACAGAGCTGGCGCCGAGCCGGTGCTGTGGGTCACCGCGCGTGGGGAAGGGGCAGGTCCCATCCGTGCCTTGAGCCTGCCCGGACATGGGAACCTCCATCGATCCCGGAGCTTGGAGGTTTTGGGATGGAGCCAGGGCATCTGAATCAACACGGTACTGACCCACTGGTCAGAACCGGCGGAGGTTTCGGGAAGCCGTGCCGGGCTTTGCCAGCTTTGCCCTCTGCCTGCCTGGTCGCGGGGTCCCGCAGAGCCGCTCGCGTCCTCCGGCCCTGATGAAGCTGTGAAGAGGATTTCCAAGGCTGGGTGATGGCGAGCGGGGAGGCCTGCGTGCTTGGAGCCTGATGCTCTCTTGGGATTGCAGCTCAAGTTCCTGGCACGGACGGGAGGCCAGGATTTGCATCTACAGGATTTCCAGTAAGTTTTGCAGTCCTGGTATGCAGCTGCAGGGCTGCGGGCTGGGGAGAGGCGCAGGCGGGACCGGGGGGAGCCGGGACTCCTCGCCCGGGCACGGGGACCCCAGCGAAGTCCCAGCCTGGCTCCCTGGAAGGGGGGATGCTGGGGAGCCCTGGGCAGAGCTGGGGCGGCATCACGGAGGGGAGGATGCAACCAGCCCCCTCTGTGCGAGGGAGCCTCATTTGGCGCTCGGTGGCCGGGACAGGCAGAGCTGGGGGCAGGTGGCCGCAGGGGACCCAGGGCTGGCATTGCCCCGGGAGCTGGGCGAGCACCGGGGACAGCCGGCAGCGCCGGCAGCAGCACGGGGAGGGCTGCAGAGCACCTGCTTCTGCTGAAGGCTTGGCCTCGGCCCAGGGCAATTAGCTCCTGGCTTCGCTGCTCACACACGCTCTGACAAACAAGCGGCTGGGACGTCCCGGCCTCGCTCCGGAGGGCTCCCTCCCTCCTGCTGCCAGGCACGGGATGGGGACCCCTCCGGGGCAGGGCCGGGGGGCTGCACTGCCCCAAAGCCAGGGCAAACCCCCGGCCCGGGTCCTGGCTGTGCTGCGGGGCCGCGTCAGCGCTCGCCTGCGCTGACCCCGAGCTCGGAGCGACGCCAGCATCGCTGGGAGCTGGGGCGCGTCCCAGAGCGGCCCCGCGGGAGGAACAGGGACGCTTCCGCCCCACTCTGCCGCAACGCCGCCTGCGCGGGGAGCGGGACGGGTCAGGGACCGGGCTCCTTGTCCCAGTTCCAAAGGCAAAGAAAGAACGGACGAGGACGTCAAGAGAGCTTTGCACCCCGGGCTCCCCGTCACTGGCTCGGCAGCTTCAGGATGGATCACAACCGAATCTCTCCAGCAGCATCAGGTCCCTGCGAAGATGGAGGAGAGTCCCACGGTGGTGGCAGCGGAGAGGAGCCAGCGCCACTCCCCGAGGATACGCGGTTTGCCGGCGCTCGCTGCAGGTGGTGAACCCAGAGCCTGCGCCGGGAGAGGCTGCGTGGGGGCAGCTTCACCCCAGCACTTTTCCCTGGGTGCCCGGTGGCTCTCGCACCCCGTGGCCCTCGGGGCTCCTGGTCCCCACAGCGGCAGCGTGACCTTCACCGCAGCGAGTTTTTCCTTGGAAGAGGGTGGCCGGGCACGGCAGCCCCGGGGAAGGGCGGTCGTCAGCAGCAAACCCCGCAGTAAACCGAGCGCGCCAGCTCCCGAGCCTCAGCAGCCGGCGCTCGCCCGCACGAGGGTTGTGCTTAGCTCATCACCCCTGAGGAGAAACGGAAACTCAAACCGGTCCTCGGGAGGAAAGCGCTGCTTCCTCATCAGCTTTCACCCCCCGGGTCCCCGGAGGTGCGATTACCTCTGCCACCTTCGTACCTCGCCACCCGCCGCGCTTGCCGCACAGCCTGGTGGCAGAGGGTCCGGCGTCCCTCCCCGCGGGCGCCACGGCTCGCCCAGCCTCTCGGGGAATGCGCATTTACTTCTGCATCGCCCCACGCCACTCAATTTGTCATCACGCTCCCTCGGAAGATCAAACGAAGGCGCGTGTCCTTATACAGAAGATTTGGCTTTTATTAATGCCTGAGGTTTATAGTACCTGTGACAGACAAATGATGTCAGCTCTCTTCAAAATACCTTTCCTGTTCAAGTCAGCGCGGGCACCCCTCCGGGAGCGCAGATGAAGCCTTATATCCATTATTAGCTAAATATTAACATGATCAGCTTCAGCATTAACTGTCCGCTAAGTTCCCACGCTCCCAGGTGAGATCAGACTTTGGGCGACCATCAAGACAATACTGAGCGTGGCGAAACCAGCATCCCCTGCAACTCGAGGCAGAGGCTTTCACTGGAAACGACTCTCCTTTCAGGGGCAGCGGCTCACTCCCATCTTCTGTCCTTTAAGCAATTTATTCCCATTCAAATTTAAACTATTTCAAGCAAACACAACCGCTCTGGGGAAAGAGCTTTCCTTTGGAAGAGCCTCGCTTGCCACCTCTGCCAGCGGCTGATAAGGCAAGGCAGCTGCCCGCTCTGGCCGCCCGCTCCCCCTTCCAGGACCCACACGTCTCTCTCCGTCCTTACAAGCGGATTCCCCGGCTCTGCTCCCCGGCGCAAGCAGAAAGGATGCTCTGCCAGCAGAGCTGCTCGGGGGGCACCCCGTCCCCGCTCGCCTCGCCGCGGAGGGCTGGTGGGCAGCGCCAGCCCGGCCGCGGCCCCTTCGCCGGGGCAGGATCCGGCTGCCGGGGACCGACGGCAGCTTGGACCAGAGGACCAAGAGGATCTGGCTGCTGGGGACCGGAGCCACCCGCTGCTGGGGACCGGCCACCGGCTGCAGGCCGGCCCCTGGCTCCGCGGGAAGGCACCGTCGGCCCCCCAGCCCCGCTCCGGCCCTTCCCGGGCAGCAGCCGCCCACGGGTGCCCTCTCGTGGCCGGTCCCCACACACGGAGCTTTCACGCAAAGTACTTTCGCCCTTCGACTTCGTCTTTCCCGGGCGCAGAAGATGCTCCTCCAGGGCACGGCCCCGGCTCTGGCAGCGGCCCCTCACGCTGCGCGCACAGGCTGGCGGGACCCGAAAAAATTAAAAAAAAAAAAAAGAACATTGACATCTAGAAAGCCCAGGAGGTGCAGGTAACGCAGCGAGGTCCCCGGCCTGGCTGGAACAACCTGGCCCAGATTTGCTAGTCTGCACCAGCCAAATGCTGAAGCGGAGTTTTCCTTCCCCGGCAGCAGCTCCCCCCCGCCGTTCTCGTACGGGCAGGGCAAGGCAGGCACCGGCACCGGGCGCTTCTCGCCCCGCGGGGAAAGCACCCACGCCCCGGCAGCGGGTTACACGCCACGCACGGGAGCAGCCGGGCTCTCCTCGTTGCGAAACCGTGGCAAACCCGGCGCTTCTGCCAGGGAAAAACAAGCGCCAGGGCTGGCACCGTGCCTGGTGCTGTCCCCCTGCTCTGCCCCGCGCTGCACCAAGCCACGGAGCCTCTCCCAGGTCAAGCGCCAACGACGTCAAACTGGATCCTGGACGCACGAAGGTTCTCGATTACAAACCCCCACCCCTCCTTTAGCGAAGGCCTGAACTTGGCCCAACGCTCCCGGCATCCTCGCAGCGTGTTCAGTTAAATCCGACCTCTGGAGTTTGCTCAAACCTGCCCCAAACGCCTCCCTGGGGGGTCAGGGGGCTCCTGGAGCCAGCGGCCGCAGGGAGAGCGGTGCAGCCCCGGTACCCGCAGCCCAAGGGCTGCAGGAGTAAATCATCACTGCACGACCCCCGCACAGAGAGCCCCTGGCGCGGCAGGCAGCCGCAGCCCTCCCCCCTCACCGCCCGGCCAGCCCCTTCTCCAGGCCACCCGTAAGCCCCGTGGCTGGTGTCACGACTTCGGGTGCAGCATTTTTCAGGGATTGAGGATGCTCTTTGTTTGGCAGGTGGATACCGAGCAACGGATCTCAAAGAAAGCACGCACGTTATCTTACAAAGGAAATTTATTTCATTTTATGAAGCTTATATTACATGCATCGACTGAAGCTAGTACAACAGTTAACTGCAGGGCTGGGGTTTGTCCAGACTTCCATTAGTGTTTCTGGAATAAACCAGGCCAAATTAAAGCATCTTTTGCCCTTAGAAAATACAGTCATAATACAAGGAATGTTTTTATTTTTTTTTGTTTTCACTTTCACTCCTCCCCTACTCCCTGCCCTCGAGCTGCATGTAGCCAATGCTCCGGCTTACCAAAAAAGGAGGCAGGGGAGGAAAATCTAACACACACACACACTCCCCCCATACACCCCTAATAAACCACTGAGATGGGAGGACTGAATCTAGCTCTATTCAGAGAAAAAATACAAACAGAATACCAGGAATAAAGCTCTTGCAACAAACCAGATGCTGTACCCTTTAATAATTTTACTAGATAAAAACGTTTTACACATTGTTCAATGAGATGCTACAAATTCCTTTTCATTAGTTCTCTTTCAGTTTTATGGGTTTCAACAAGCAGCTGAATACACTGAAATATTGATTTCTAAAAATAAAAATATTGCATTCTTGTCAGTGTCTGTTGGATATTCTCTCATACCCACCAGAGGAAGGTGTATAGTGCACCGGAGATTGCAGCCTACTATAGGCTTAATACCAAGTACAGATACACAGAAGCAGATGTATTCATCAGACCAGGTTGGTGTGGCAAACGTCAAGCTGGTACGTGTTCGTTTCCACGCTGCGGAGACTTGCTGCCAGGTCCCCGTTCAGTCCCCCGTCACTTGCGTGGCTTGGCCGTCTGAGGTTTGGTTGGTGGACTGAATGAACATGGGCTGGGTGATGTCCTGGCCTGCAGGCATGGTCACTTGCTGGATCTGATAAAGTTGCTGGCAGAGGCAGAAGCAGGGAAAAGAAACGACCGTCAGTTCTCATCGCACCCAGCACCAGCTCCCTCTAATGCTGTGCGTTAACCCTACAGGTTTAGTGGTGTTAACAACAACTCTCGGGTCCAAGTAAAACCTGTCACCCCCCCAAGAAACAGACCACGAATTGCCGCTAGACATTTGCTGCTAAATCACAACAAAATAAATCTGTGAGTTTCTGATGCCCAGACTGAGTTCAGGCTATTTATGCAACAGTCAATAGCTAGGTGTTAAGACCCGTACTCCTAAATGGGTTAGGACTAAAATGGATACCAGAGTGCAAGGGACCGGATTAATTCAGAGCAGAGGCAGCAGAACACGAAGAATCCACCTGAATTAAGACTGGCACAACATCCACTCATCCTGCTCCTGGCTAGGGTTTGCTAGCAGGAGCAGCGTTCCATGGGGAGGAGCCGATTTGCTCCAACATGCAGACTTCGGGACAGTGTTCCTAGCCCTTGCCTTCGAAGGGACGTAGCACCAACAAACTCCAAGTTCTCACCTGTCCGTCTGTGAACTGGCTGAACTGCTGCTGTCCCTGCTGGACTTCCGTCTGCGTTATCTACAAGGGTAAGAGAAGGATGATCACCGACAGCACTTGGGAGAGGGTCAGAACCCCACTAACAATATTCTGCTACTGCCTTTCAAGAGCTTTTAGACTCTTCTAGACTTCATTACCCCACCACGTGGTAAGATACGGCTTATGCCGCCGGCCCGCAGTCATGCTGGTGCTAACCGCAAGTCAAGAACAAAGGACATGGGATTCGGTCGTTCCAAACCAAACACAAGCATGTCCTCTCTGACTTTCACGAGGAGAACGCGGCCTCCAGGGTCACAGAAAAGCAGCAGCCTTCCTGTCCTCCGAAGGCAGGGAAGAAGCCCTTAGCGACCAGTCTCAACAAGAACATGAGACAACCTGCTGGCAGCAACGCTGGTCTTGATGTTTCACCTCTGCAACAGCTTTCCTGAGAGGCTGCACGGCTGCTCCTCCCTCACCCAGCCAGAAGGAGCAGAAGTAAAGAGAAGGTTGATGAACTGAAGTTTTACCTGCAATCAGCTCAGAAGCAGCATGAGCTTTATCCAGCAAGACACACACACACACACACATATAGGCATGCACCTTTCACGTAAAGGAGGCTTCCGCTCTGCTCCTTGCTTTATTATTCTGACGAAAGTAACAGGAAGAAAAGAAATGCAGGAACCCTAGCCCAAGAGTTGGTAAATTCGACGGGAATTTGCAGTTTCAGGAGCTAGGGAGCAACACTTTAACAGTTAATGTCAGCCCTGCTGTTTCAAGCGCATACCTGCTGTGCATTGGTTGCAAGCGTCTGGATCTGCCCCTGGACTACCTGGGTGCCTGACACAGGTTGGGCTAAGCGGATATACTGCAGCTGGCCAGCATTCAACTGAACCTGGAGACAAGCGGAGGGGGCAGGGAAAGAAAATTAAACAGGTAACTGTGTAACCTGAAACACACAAACTTGCCTTCTCGTTTCCACAACAGAAGCCAGAGTCATAGATGACACCGGGAAGCTTCAGGTGATTACTGGTTGAGATGAGTAACTACCACAGACCCTGCCGAAGCAAGAATGAAGTCCACAGAACTCCTGCGGGTTCTTGAAGTAAAACCCCGAGGAAGCACAACATTACTTCTTTCTCCAGAACGGGAGTGCTCAGTTAGTAGCTAAAGCATATTAATGGCTAAATTTCAGAGAGCTTTGAGAACACTTATTTTTCTTTTTGGTTACGAGAATCGAGTTACTACTTCGATGTATCGTTTCACATAAAGAAGATTGTTACGAGCTAGCTGCACATCATGACACTCCTATTATATCCTGCCAAAAACCATAAGAGAACGTATGGGAAATTTTCACATAGAGACAGCAGAGATGACAAACCCCAGGAATATTGCAAGGTAATATTTGGAAGCTTTTAATGCAACTCTCTGCCAATGTCAACACCCACCTGGCAAAGGCCAATACTTTCTGTGTCAATACTGTGTGTATAACATTCCAACGCAAATTTATTTCCTACAACCCTGCTCCTGCAAGGTTAGATGCTTGGGGGTGCGGGATATGAAGACAATATCATCATGGTAAGCTCAACTCTCATCTTGCGTTTTCTGTGACATAACCAGTGAATACTACTAATACACATCTGAGAAGCAATAAAAAGGTCACAGTATGATTGATACTACTGTTGAATTTTTCATTTAGCGTTATTTAACTTTAGAACATTTAGATTCACAGTCTTAAGGTTAATGATATACAAAAAATGTTTTGAGGTTTTTTTCCCTTTAAAAAGGGGAAAGAAGGACATACAAAATACTTGACAACTGCTCACTGACAAAGGTTCCAGTGCCTAGAACGTGGTCTTGGCATTTACACAAACGCCGCTGACTTCACCAGCTGTGTCTAAAAGCTCCAATATTATTTCAAGAGCAAATAAACTCCACATGAGCATAAACATTTCAATAAAGAATTTGTTTCTGCACCGAGATCTGCCGCCAGACTGTGTTTTCCACACTGGGGGCTTCCTGCTTAGATTTTAACTCCACTGCTAACTGAATGGATGAAAGCGATTTAGAAAGAGTGTTCTTCCAGAAATGAGACTAAGCTCCAAAGAACCTGCCCAATGAGGTCTAGCTAAGATACAGGCTAAATTTAACACAAAATTAATGCAGACAATTACCATTTCACTGACACATATACTTCCAGGTTTTTCTGTTTTTAAAAAAAGAAAAGCTACCTTTCCACAGGCAACCCGTGGTCCTAGAGTAAACGGTAAATCACAGTAGAGGAGTGTAGGCAGTATCAGGAGCACGTGGAAAACCAGCAGAGAACATTAGTAAGATTCTCTCAACACTCCTGCAATCGCCAGAGGCACTACCAGTTTTATGAGAGCGTCGTATTTGTGTTACGAAAGATTCTTTGCTGCACCTGAACAGATACCAGCATGAAAAGGAACTACCAGGAGATAGCACTAACTATATCAAGATAGAAAGGAAACTCAAGGGAAAAATAAGAAAAGCACAGTAGAAAGAGCAGAACGGACGGCAGCACTGAAGAGACCAAGGACTGTAATTCTGTGAAACCAAACACAAAGTCCCTTCCAGGTTAGGGCACTAAAAAGTTCTCGGAGTGAGTGCATGGCTCCATGTTGTATTTAACTTCACTTGCTGGAAAGTGAGCAAGGGGAAAGACGCTTCCTTCAGCACAAACTGATTCTTCAACACGCCGTGATTAAGAAGAATCCTCTTAATTACAGTCAAAACAGTATCTCTGCTAGATACAGGAGTGCGAATTGTGACTATCTCATTAAAACACTACTCCTAAGTTGCTCTGTTTTGCAGCCTTGTAATCGTTAGAGACCCAAGTGCTCCCAAAGACAGAAGACACCACACTGGCACTTGTTTCTGTCTCACAGCTGCAGCGTAAGAAGCTTTGAGGACCAGTTGCAGCTACCTGTTCTGAGACGCTCCCAGGCAAGAGGAAGGTAGAAGCATATGCTTGGCCAAAACCAGACACTAATTAAAAAGCCTCCGGTCTCAAGCTCCTAAAACACAGGATCACTTGCAACAGGATCTGCCTATGTGGAGAACTGTACTTTCTGCAGAAAGTTATGGCCCCCTCACAGCTACTTTGTAAAGAATTCTTTCTCCTAGCTGATCTCCAAGCCCCCTTCTTGAAGGGAGTTACAGCGTTCACTGGAGACAACTGGAAAACAAGTCTGAACTGTTCTTTTATTGCTGAACCAAAGGAGGATGCTGGAACATTCAGTACTGCTGTAACGGATTCACTGAGGCTGGAGGTGGAGATCTTCCAAAATCCTTTGAAGAACAAGTATCTTGGAGAGACTTTCATAAAGAAAGAGGGAAAAAAAAAAAAGAATGTAAAAGAAAGGTAGTGGAGAATGCAGAGAAGAAAAAAGGTTGCTTGTAGTAAACGACCGTATTTGGCAAGCAATTCACTTCCTTTCTGACCAACACCTCAAGCCAAGCAGTAGGAATCAGCTGAAGACTTAAGAGATTAAAAGAATTTGGAAGTGAAGTGGAAAAATCTGGCGACACCCACAATCTAAACCTTTTTCAAGATGCTATGTCAAAGCACGAACAATTGCCAGACGTACAGAGGGAAGCTTAGCAAATCTTGAAAAGCAAAACTTGTGTGAAAGATCAGTTTTGCCACAGCTGTGGGTACAGTTCTTAATAACAGGAATCAAAGACAAAGTGAAATGCTTGTCTTGGTCACTCAGTCTGACCTTTGGGTTGCTGGTTAAGTACACAGAACTGGACAGGTATTTTTTCTTTAAGAGGTGTGAAATTTTCCAGATGGGAACCAAAAGACCCAGCTTTGTTGTGATTATAAGTTACAGAGAGGGGGGAAAAACGTGACTTTTTTTGACCCATGTGTTTATCTAGGACACATGCCAGAATGTTACTGCTGATGCTGGGTACTCAAAATCCCATTTTTAAGGCCACAGCAGGTCTATATTGATGTGAAAGTGAGGAGATACTTTCTGGTTCTGCAAAGCCATTCCTCCAAGCAGCTCACATTATTCTGTAGAAATATTTCTTATAACATAAAAGTTTATTAATAACTCACAGATGGCACCTTTCCCACTCAGTCTGCCAGGTCATGACTTCAGATTGCAGAGGCAGAACCAAGTAAAGGCAAAAGAAGTTAATTATCCTTTATTGAAACCATGCTGTAGTAAAGAACTAAGGTTTATCCAGGAAATATTTTATTTATTGCTTCCTAATCGTAACTGTTTCACTCAAAGTGTTGGGGGTGGGCAATTAGTCTCCACTAGATGGGTTAGATTTATTTCCCCCTTCATGTCACATCTGGTTACTTTTCCTCTCTTAGTGCAGGAAACACACCACTCAATCCAAACTTCCTCTTACAGTTAAAAAAGCATACATATACAGTCTCATGCCAGAACACCAGCAGACAGTTTGCTCACAAGACTGTTCCACGTTTCTACTGGCAAAGTCTTACCGGTATTTGCTGGATTTCTCCTGTGTTGGTGATGATCTGCTGCATGACTTGCATGGTCTGCCCAGTTCCGCTCTGAGCCTGCTGGGTCTGGCCTTGTGGCTGGGCCTGCACTATCTGTACCTGCTGGCCTTCTCCCACCTGCATCGTCACGGGGGTGGTCTGCATTCAAAACGGGGACAAGGACCAAGCAAGGACTCAACACAGGCGAAACAGCCACGAGACACAAAGATTGTAATGGACAGACTGCTTCCTAGACCCACTGTTACGTGTCGATGCCTAAATCGCCACGAAGGGAACCCAGGACCTAGATGACCCTTGTTACTAAGGTATCTGAACACCTGCTCGTGACCAGAAAACGCATTTCTGTACTGCCACTGACTGTTCCGAGCAGCGAGAACAGGATACTGCAATGCATTACACGCGGGCGAGTTGAGGGCTTCACCGGCTCCACTGAGCTGCAAAGCCCCTGATCGCTGCTCGTCGCTCACCTGCCCTTGCTGAGGCTGGGCGATGATGATCTGTCCCGGCTGGATAGTAGTCGTAGACGTGGTGGTCTGTTGTCCTTGCTGTTGCCCCTGAACTTGGACTGCAGCCGGCTGCTGAGCAAGTGTGAAATAATACTGTACAGGCTCAGCTGGGGTCACGGCCTGACGCACCTCCTCCTGCAGCACGGGTAAAAGACAGGTAAGCGGGGAGGGAACAGACCAACATCCGAACACCCCGACCACAGCTGAAACATCCCCCCATAAGCACACTCCATGGGAAAGTATCTTTAACACCTCCTTCGTAACAGTTTAACTAAGTAAATCTGAAATGAGAAATCAAAACAGGTTTCCTCATTTATTCAGCTATATGGAAATCAAGAACATTTCCAATACCCTATGTATAATAACGTAGTCACCAATTTCATTATGAGAAGCAAATTAATAAAATTACCGTAGTTGAAAACCACGCAACTCCTCATCAGTAAATTCCATCATCGCCTGTTATCTTAACACAGAACGAATTGCAAATGCACCAGGAAGACTTACAAAGCCTCATCTGTCAACAAAACCCTCTTCTTAGCCTACGTGCCCAACACAAATCTCAATCTAGCTCTGATGGTAAACCCCTGGGAACAAAAGTCCCAGACTTGATATATACCGTCGTGCCTTTATTTATTTATTTAAATCCAGCTTTTCCAGAATTGTAACAATCTCATCTGGTACTGTGGCTTAACAGCCTGATTCTGCTGGTAGCAGGAATATCTCAACAGTGTGAAGAAACACAAGGCTCTGCTCTAGCTCACTGTCAGAAGCACAGGCTGCAATACCGCCGTTTCGTTTTATCTAAGCATGTCTTTAGGAGAGAAAAGCCCCTTATGATTAACGACATTTCAGGCAAAGAAGTAGATTTTCAGAGATTATGTTAAGTGGCAAGCCGTTAACACTCAAGAATCAAAATTCTTAAGCTCCCAGAGGAGCAGTCGGATCGTGCACCTTATGGAGGATGCGGCTCGCCAGACGTTCACTCCATGGCAGAAGGCGTAAACAATCCTCTCCCAGCCACCTCGAGTTCACAGCTGAGAGTGTAGGATGTTTACACGTGCTACAACATGGTAGATTCCCACTTACACACGTCTGCTTGACTCCCCTGCATTAACTGAGGCTTGCTCATGGATTACCTTCAGCGCATCCAACTGAACAGGGGAAGAAAAATTCACATTAAACAAGATCAGTGTACGTTGTCTAGACGGGCATCAGGCTTGAGTACGAGAGCCCTTTTGCTCAGACACTAGTCTCTCAGAGGGACAGCAGCTAAAGAAAAGACTTACTACTGTGAGGTTTCTCAACAGCCTACCAGAAAATTACCCCCCAAAGATTAAGCCGTTCACAGTTGGCTGTAATCAAGAAGCGACTTCTAAGCCTGGCTCTCAGAGCAAACGTTAGCACTATCCCACGGTACTGCAAACCACTGCAATCAAATACTTACAATACTTCCTACACACGGTAGTTCACTGATTATTCCCACTCGCTTCATCAAGTCCTTTGGGGGAGGGATTAACAACTAATTTAAAATATATATTCAACAGGGTATGTTTTCAGTTAACCATAAAGCTGCACATATAGAAGAGCTGTGGTTGTTTCTGTAAAGCCCAGTCCTTAGATAGGTTATTTCTAGAGCACTCCAATCCTCACTTCCTAGCTGAATCCTGAAACAATTAAGGCAACCGAGTGCTTCTGCAAGTATCTATGCCAGGTTCAGTTGCATTTCCTACAGGCAAAAATGGCTTTAAATCCAAATCTGCTTGAACTAGGCTATATCGCATCGGTTGACGTCTTTTATTTTCAAGCCATAGCTTTAGTTACCAGAGCAACATAACAGTCATGGTTTCATTCCCAGCTCTTCCACGTAACCACCACTAACTTGTCAAACAGTCTTTTCTGCGGTAGAGGTAAAATACAGCTCGTACCCCCAGCCAAAAAGCACAGGCTGTCAGCCTACAGGCAGCCACTTCGCAACGCTGTTGGATCAAAGGAGTATTTTCCACTGCAAAGTCCTAACCTACGTTCTTATTGGGCAGCTATTTCTCCATCAAACTTCCCTTGCCCTAAGAATTATTTTTAGTGGTTCAGCAGCGTTCACAGGCAGCAGATGCACTGGCGAGAGACAGATCTCTAAAGCCTACTTCAAACCAAAACCCGACAGCGTTTCACTGCTGATGTTGTGCAATCCAAAAGCCACAGCTCTGGTGTGAGGTATCACCAAGACATGTTAACCTAGCAACCTGTATGCATGGAACACATTATTATAATCCTTCAGGCATTCATTTGATTACAGAACTTGAATGTTCTGTAATCAGAACATTCTGATGTGAATCAAAAGGCTCCAGCAAGGAAAAGATATGGGCAATGTTCTCCCTCCCAAACATGGAGTACTTCTAAAAATAGCACTACAAAGTAGAGTAACTGAATGAGGCACCTAAAAGAGAAACAACTGAATTTGCAGTGCTGGAATTAACCTGTGTTACTTCAGGCTGCAGCCAACTTGTTTCAGCTTATCAAGCCGAACGAACTGAAAGGTGGGTTTTCTTTCCCCTAGTTAAGCACAGCATCGAGTGCGGCTGTGCGGGCTGCTGCTTTGTCTTTTTATTTAATACCGAACTAATGCTCTTTGGATAAATCGTCTCTGCTGCACTGCTGCAGGGATAAAGCAGGGAACACAGTGAAGGAATGGAAGGAGCTGTGCCACACTCCCACATCTGCTGCTCACCACGTGTACAGAGTACAGAGTTCCCACACCTGTAATGAAGCCTTGGGATGCTGCTAATTTTACCCATAGCTGACTGCAGCAGTAGGATGGACTCTCCTGCACATGTTGTGGCAAGGAAAGGGATTTTCCTCGTTTACAGCAGTCATGTTGCTTCTGGAAATCAGAATGCGAGGTTAAACTCAACTCAGAACATCATCAGAAAGGATGAAGCGTGTATTTCCTCCCTTTGGCCATCACTTCAGCAGCACCACAAGGACTTCAAGACAAAAAGCAAGACAGCAACTTCCAAAATCCAGGTCCACAATGGAACCGCTGGTCTCCACACTCAAAGCAGGTACCTTTTTGCATGTTATCCAAATTTATACTGGAATACAAAAAAAACCCCAAAAGGTCAAAAGAAAAACTTCCAAGCAAAACACTTGCCAGGAAGATGTTTTAAAGTATGCCAGCCTCTCCAGTAGCGCTCACTAGAGAAGCTATTTTAAGGACCACCTTGGATTTTTTCAAAGGTTATCACACTGCAAGCCTTCAAAAGTATCAGAAAACCAGTTGAAGGAATTGCTAAGTTGTTATAAACTACGGGAATTTACTGTTCAGAGAAGAAATTGCTCCGGTGGAGTCCCGGACAATGATTCCGGGAGTTGCTGAACAAGGTGCAGCACTGTCCGAATGGAGCTGGTCCCTAGAAGAGGTGCACTGATGGTAGCCCAGCCGTTTCATCTACCAGGCAACTTGCCATGAAGAGAGACGAGCAATTACTGAACGGGTGAACTTTTAGCAGCAAAACACCAAGCTTTTAGGTGAAGGAGATAAATTAGTCTACCAAGAGCTGGATCTGTTTCTTTGTGCACTTGAAGCAGCAAGACTGAGCTTCAACCCCACCTCATGGCATTTTCAGCTCCGTCTCAAACATGCAGGGGAACAAGTGCTTTGTAGAACACAAGCCTGTTAAGTGTCAAAGATCTTGCGCTCAGATGACTGCAGCAGCCTGCTGCTGTAAACATCCGACTGAAAGCTCCTTCGAACCCCTTACAGCTTCCAGTCAAGGATGTTTACAGTAGCAATGACTGCCCTAGAGGATGCAGGAGGTGGTACTTCCAAGCAAAGCAGCCTGTTTCTCCCTTCATAAGTCGAAGGATGCAGACTCAGCACGCTTTTTAAAGTTAAATTTTTAACACTGGCAACATTTGGTATCAGAGCTATATAGTAATGTTTTTGTCACTTAAGTAACCCCCCAAGTCAGACTTCTGTAAATCTCCACTCAAGCTCTATTTCCATGAAAACATTTTAAGAACCTGAAAACTACTATAAATACACATGCAAGACAGAGAGGCACAAACCTCATGTTTAAATCTGATTCCGTATTGCTTTATCAACTCTCTTTTAATTAGAGACTGAAATCACACCAAGGAAAGGACAGACAATAAAGCAATTATTGTTGTGTCTCACCTGCCGCTTTGGAGGCTTCAGTTCATCTCTTGGAACAATATCAATAAGAAAGTCAAATTGATCAAACTTTGTAATTGCCATGGCAATGTCATTCCTCTATAACAACAAAAAGAGAAAGCCATTCTTCAGCTTTAGAAGTCAGTTTCGTCACTGGATAAATAAAGTTAGAGCTTTTTAATTGAGTCAAGTGAGAGTGTCTTCTCCAGATCCCAAGTGGTCAAGTCAGGTGGCGAGAACTGATTCAGTACCAACACCACTGTCTCGTGCTGAGCGAGGCCTCCAAGATGCGCAGTAAGAAGGTGCTCAGCAAACTTGGGCTTTTATAGTCATCTACTCACCAACCAGGCCTCGTCAGGCTCTCCACAACGGTACCGCTGTAATTCACTACAGAGGCCTCATGACAACCACCATAAGCCTTTTAACATGTGAAAAAAAAGGGGAATTCTTCTAAAAAAAAAAAAATTTCAAAAACCCCAAAGATATCTGAAAAGAAGCTTTGCAGAAAGAACAGGATGACTGCTCCATGTATGAGTAGCAACATATGCGGAATCTACGAGTTGGGGATGGGATTAACAAAAAATAAAGTATCACAGGATCTTATTCAGGGTAGGGGAATCCCAACAGATGTTGGGAGAACAAGCTTCAGCATGTGGAAGGGCAAAATGGTTAAAAGAAAGCATAAGATTAAAACACATACTCAGCAAACTAGCCAAACACGTATCAGAAAAAGCCAATGAGCTTCTATGAAAAACTGGCAAGGTAAATATCTTTTCAAAACGGCTTATAAAACTTTACTTTTCTACCTTGCCTGAAAAAGAAATCCAAAGAATAGCATTAGGTCAAAGCATTAAAGACCTGAATAAAGAATTACCCAGCAACAAGCCATCACTTAAATGTATTTGCTTAAAATCTGAAACAACCCCCAAGATAAAAAAGCTGAATTTCTTAAAAAATAATTAAAAAAAAAAAAAAAAAAAAAGAGAGAGAGAAAAGAAATGTACTCTGTCATTTTAAAATTCTTGCAAGCCATCTTAAAAAGTAGGGCTAATTCAAGAAGCTATTAAAAGTCTCATTCTCATTAGCTGAAGTTAAATTTGTAAAGCATATAGATGAACAAGATTTGAGCCGAAGATGCCTACGCTGCCTGATGAGTAGGTAAAATTTAAAAGACTATCAATCCTCTCATTTCAGGCTAGTTGACATTTCTAAACCTTACACTGTCTTAGCACTTAATTGCCAAACAATGATCACGTAGAAAGCACAAGGGAGACATTTCTTTTGTTCTGCAGGCAGCGTATATTATAGAAGTATCTTCACCAGGAAGAAAACTTCTACTGAACAGATGTATCTCATATTTCATTCTCCATGCTGAGGACTGGGTTCAGTCCAATTTCCTCAGGAATAGACTTCCATAACTCAGACCTCTCCACTCAAAATTTTCTTCCCAAACACTTGATAAGCAGAGACTGCGTTTCTCCAGCTGCACTGTCCATGCGGAGAGCAGCTGTTCCAGGATGGCAGCTGCTGGGGACGGCAACGCAGTCAGAAATAAAAACTGAATCAATTCAAGGTCTTACACATTAGGATGAGGATTTAAGTATGATTCTGAAATAAACGGATCCATCCGAGCCTGAAGACTCTCAACAGGACATGTCTGAGTCAGCACTTGTGCTTATGAAGCATCTTGTTCATGGTACGTGTATCAAACACATCCTGCCCACAGTTACTGCATCAAAACCTGGGTTAAGCAAGTAGCATCAGCCCAATTTAGTGGGGACTGAGTGGCTGGATGCCCATTCGATGGGACAGCTTTGGACGGAAATCAGACACATCTCCTTGCCACTACAGCAATCTCTGTGCCAGGTACAGGAGAGCTGACATGGTCCTAAGTATCACAATCTCTCACCTCTGATCTGAGGGCCTGAACTGATGGTTATTATAGTTTCAGGTAGTTCTGGTCAACATGTAAGACAAAGTGAATGTAAATATCCCCCCCCCCCCAAAAGACCCCGAAGAGTTACAGTTTACTCTTGAACCACTAAAAAATTACTATTATCAAGGGCCTCTCAATCCAGAAGAAACAGTAATCTGTTCTGGAGGAGGGTATTTTTGTTTTCATCTCTACACATTTATCAACACAAACTAACATCCACAAGCTTACATTAGAACTACTACTGAAAAACAAATCAGCTAGAAGTTCAACAGCTACAGTTATCCTGAGTCGTTACAGCAGGTCACAATTAGCTGACAGCTGCAGCTTTGTTTTTTGTTGTTGTTGTTTGAAAACAAATTAAGAAAAAAGCCTTTCAGTCGTGCAGTTACGCTGGGCACTGTGCTTTATACACAGGTTTATAGCAATAAACACAGGTACTAAAGTTACTGTCTACAAAACACGCCTCATGTTATGGAAACAAAGAGTTGGAAACAGTTTATGAAGCAGCTGAAGGCTAGGCAGGAGCAGCTCCGTTACCTGCAGAGTCCTGCGCTTGTTATCTTCTGTGTGTATCCATGCTCGCAAAGTCAATTCTGTTATGAAGATCTGAGCTGCCTTGGCAAACAACACGGGAGCTTCCGCACTAATCATCTGCAATTAAATTTAAACAAAAATTTAAAAAATTGTAGAAGTTTACCACTAGTACTCCAATACGGTTAAGTAGTAGTCAGAGCAACTGCATCATGTTAGTCGAATGTGAATGGTTGCATTGTGTAACAGCGAAGACAGGGGAATTTCCACATCAGAGTATCTTTAGGTCTGACAGTTCAAAGACATACCAGCCTCAAGTTAAACACAGCGTTAAGAGTATTGGGCATCTAAAATTTGTGTCGAAAGCCTGTTTCCTCCAAGCCTAGTCAGATGTCAACTCTGTACCGGGCTGGATTATGTTAGGCCAGTAAACGGCATCAGTGCACATTCACCCTGAGGGTGTCAACCAGCAGCTTCTCCTGGCATGTGCCTGAACGATTTGGAAACTGAAGAGGACAGCTTGAGGGCTCATTTTAAAACCTGGCCCTTACTTTACAGTTGTAACATTATATAATTTGAAATGAATGCTGAAATTGCAAAGGAGGTTTGGAGGCCTGAGTAAAGACTCTGCCTCACCAAATTCCTTTTCCTTAAAAAGTATCTAGCTCAAATTTTACTCAAATTAAGCTGTTTCATTATTGGCTTGGCATTAATGCTTAATAGTATAGCCTTCTCCTTGTTAAATAATGTTCCAGGAAGGCCAGAGACTTCCCTCCCGCCCTTAGAGCTCATCTTCCCCTTCATCATCAAAAATTTGGCACTCATCCGGTTCAGACACTGAACTGGGACCTCAGGGGCCTGGGTTCATTCCCTTTCCAGCCTGAATGAATAGCTCCCTTGTACAAAAAGACAACACACACCTTTTTCAGGATCTCATTTAAATGTTAAAGGTTGTCCTAACAGAAGGATGGCGTCACATTGAGAAAAACAAGAAGAAAGCGCAAACCATCCTCTTCTCTCTTAGGAGTTAAGTGTCTGACAGTTTTCCAACTTAAAAACCCGGGAGGACTGGAGCAGCATAAGAGTCAAACCCTGCAGGTGATTCTCCTTCCTTTTATGTCAGTAAGTTTTCATCAGTCAATTCACGTGTTATCGTCATCAGACACACGTCAAGGGTTCAGCTCAAATACTGGCATCAAACCCACGTTATCCACCTAAATGACTACTTATTTTTTCCATAAACCTTGAAACAGCGTAGCACACATTTAAGTGGTATCACTCTTCATACTAAACGCTCTATAGCTTTGTGAAAGGAAGAGTCAAGAGAAACAAGGAGGAAACGTGAGAAAAGACAGTTAAGCACTAGAAAAAATAGGAAATACCCAGAGTTATACAGTAGACTGGTATTTACCAGAAGAAAGCAAAACCACAAAGGTCTTCAGCAAAGATCCCAAACGATTTTGCCTTCCCAGCTCAGTTTAATTATCAAGGCCAGCTAATTTCAAGGCAACTGTTGCATTCAAGGCAGCTGTTAAAATGTACTTTAAAAACAATAATAAATAATGATAAGAGGAAGTAATGAATTGCAAGGAATTATAGGTATAATATCCACCAAAAGGATCATAAATACTTCAGAAAAAAACCCATGAGCATACCTTCACATCTTCATCTAGTTTCATTATCTTCTTAATACGAGCCAGAGGGAGTTCTTGAACTCTGAAGGCTTTCTGCAGAGAGATTCACATTTGAGAGACTCTTTACTGATACTTAACTGAAAACAAAGGTAAGATAAAAAACGTTAAAACAAGTCTGTATTGTCTAGAACTAAACTGGCTAAAATAAGATTTGTAAAAATAACTTTTTTTTTTTTGAGGTATGGCAGCTTCTCCTCAGGCCTGAGAATTCTCACCTGCTTTTTGTATTTTATACTGATATAGTTCTACTTAAACCTTCTGTCAGACACTTGTATCTACTATTTCACCTCAAAGTTGAAGTCATTCTGCAGAACAGAATGTTTCTAATGTTACACGTTTCTGCATCTATTTATATTTGAAGCAACTAATTCAATTAGGTGTCTCGGGACCCAGAAACCATTGGAATTTACAAAAAGTCACAAGAGAAAATGAAGGCAAACAAGAGCTACGTGGGGCCACAAAATGAAATCTTCTTTGCTTTATTTGTACTTCCCTGTTGTCCAATACCAATTTTGGTGTTAAAAACCTTGCAAGAATCTTATTAAAAAAAAACCCTCTTGTATTCTTGTTTTTAGACGGATTTCTTTCTATTTTGCAAAGAGAACCGCTGACTCAAAACGGTGTAATGATGGTTTGGGAGACAGAGCGAGCGCTGTCATCGCACCGGCTCGCCCTGCTCCGCTCCACTGTCAGCATGAGCCCACCGGGAGCAGACACCAAGCCAGGCTCTGCAGGAGAGGAGGCACCAATGCGTCCCTTGGAGGGATCCTCTCCGCAGAGAGCTCTCGGGGTGAGGGACACTGCCGAGCGCCACTACAAACACTGGTCTCCCTTCTCTGAAGACAGAAATAGGGATAAAATAAAAAAAAAATCCACAGTGCGCTAGTACCAGGAGCCTCTTAAAAAGGGAGAGAGGCTGAGGCTACGTACCATTGCACCAGGAATGCAGAATCCCTACCCGCAAAGGGCTTCTAAAAAAGCGTCTTCCCTTCGTAACAAAAATGTCATAGAAAATAAAAGGAAACTCATTTCTCTAGGGAAGAAAGCACTGCAAGACGTGTTAGTGAAACAAAAGAGGGAAAAAATGCTGAAAATGCCGTTTGCTATTGAAGCAAAATATGGAGATTGCGCATGGTCCAGCCAGCACTCCAGCAGGGGGCATTTTATTTAATTTCTATATTAAAAAATTATGTAATTTATATGCATTATTTTATAGGCATATATATTAAGAAAGCATTCTGTGCCCTCATTCTGCAGAGAAATGTGAATGAGGTGCTCCTAGTAACATGCTGCAAATCAGACCTAGTTTGGGGTGTGGGGGTATCCTTGCAAATTTGGGAAAGACTGGATGCGGAGGCCCTCTGCCCGCCCTGCCTGCCCTGCCCGCTTTCTGCCACCCGCAGCAGAGGGCAGAGCCCTGGAGCCAGCGCGGGGTAACAGCTCTCACCCCAACGCTGACCCCCCTCGCCACACAGCGAGATAAGGAGGTTTTGAAGTTTGGAAGAAAGACCTTTTCCTCGAGCGCTGGCTATTTACTGCTGGGTTTGCCAACTGGCTGGGGGCGAGAAGTGCCGAGGGCTGGTGCATCTCTCCGGCAAACGCGGTATTTTGGAAGTGGTTTGGCCAACAGGAGCAGAGGAGCAGAAGGCAGCCAGGGCTGGGACCTGCGCTTGAACACACAATGTGCTCAGGGTGGCATTTTCGACCAGTAACCGCCACATAAACAAGTTAAGAGGTTGCTAGGACATGGAAAAATATCCCAAAGGGGTTTTTTAGGTTTTTTGTTTTGTTTTCTTAATTTTTTTTTAAAGCTTGTTCCTTTTTAAAGAGCCTTGTGAGCTTTGAGCAAACCTTTCAAAGATGAGGACAAAATTTCTAATCTGTGCAACTCTTAACAGTCCTCTGTCTCTCTCACTCCCTCTGGAGAACTGCAAGTACACATCCATAGGTACAATGCTATTAAAATCTTCAGAGAAGAGACAGCGGGAGAAATTAGAAAAAGTAAAGCTCCTTTATTCCTTTAAGGCAGACAGGCAAACGTCACATAAATCAAAATTAATACGCAAGTACCATGGTGAAGGGAAGCATGACCACTACTGGCTACTACCCAGCAGAACAAACTTTAGACACCAATTCTTCATCTTTTCTTTTTTCCAAATTAGGTCTCAATGTTTTCACAGGCCTCTTCTAACTCACTATGGAGCCGAAACGCAAGTTTCAGCCTAGTCCTGTTCCCTATTTCTCCAAGACTAGGCTACAGTCCTTTCTGTTACACGGGGCAGAGAACGGGGAGCTCTGGTTTGTGCTTCTAAAGCAGCTCCCTTGTTTTTCCCCCCCCCTGAATTCTAGCTACTGGCAGCACTTGGCAAACACACAAACCCAGGCAGACAGCCCCACAAAGCAGGCGACCAAAGCAGACTTTCCATCAAACAGCCGCTCGGGCCTCCGCTGCGCGGTACACGCAGCTGAGCTTGACGTTTACTTACCTCCACATCCAAGGGAGCACCTTCAGTAAGATGCACAATAAATATCAGGATTTGATTACGCAGGGGACAACTGCAGAGGAATGTTTCGCAGTTATCCCTTTTCCTTTCCAAGTCCCCTTCACTGTCCTCAGTTAAATTTTCAATGACTTACTAGCTTGCAATGCAATAAATAGATTCATACGACAGTTAAAAATTAAGCTGCCCATACTTGATAAGCTGCAGAATAAACCCCTTTCATGTGGAGATGAAGACAAACTACAGCTCTTGAACACAAGAATTCACTGCACTGAAAGAGGAAAGTAATTAATTCTGGTTATGCATACAAATTTCTACATCTGTTTCTTTAATCAACTATCTGCATGCAGGCTGAAAAAAGCAGCTTATCTTCAGACTACTGGATTGGGGTTTTCACTTTGAACAGCCCGTCTTCGACTGGAGTCCTTTTGTTTTCAGCTACATTAAAAGCACAGGAGTGTGCTTTCAGGACCACTGTATCACAGTAATGTATCAATCTCTCTTGAAAAGTCATTTTTATTATATGCCCTTGTCCTCAGGCACATCTCTTTTGGGGATGGAAAAAAATAGAAGCTACTTAGTCCAATTCTTATTCTCAGCCTATACAGGATTTTTTTAATCAAATGTCTTTATATTAATAAAGCATGTGATAATGATGCACTTGGCATTCAAGTGATTTTCAAAACTTCAGGCTTGTCAAAGAAGACGGTTCTGAAAGAGGGCACAGTAGTTCTACGCAGAAGTCTAAACCCCAAAATTCATTCACAAAACTGTAACTGTCTGCCCATAGCCAGGTGTTTGAATTTATGAAGGGGGGGAAAGACGAAGAGTCACATTGTGCACAGTAACGTCTCCCAGGGTGTACTGATGTGGCTTGTCCTTTGGTGTGGATAAGGGGTCCCTCACAGGCTTGTCACACATTTTATATTACAGAATTTGAACAGTAGCAAAACAGCCCATGTAGTATGACGTGAGGTGTATTCTCAAATCCCTCAATCGTCTGCTAGCTAAAACTGCTTATAGCAACCACACTTATACCTGTAGCTATTTTAAAATCACTTCCCTTTTCCCGCCAAAATGAACATAATTCCTCTGCAACTCTCTAGAAAGCTGCCACGGTCATCGTTTAGCCTGTTAAAAGAACCTTTGAATCAACTTCGCCTTCTTGTTTGGTCCAGAAAGAGCTGAAGGTACAACTATTACATCTCATTATGCCATGAATCAGCTGCATTCAATTTCTATCTCAAGTTTTGGCAGCTGAAGTCAAATGGCTGAATGGTTATTTACCAGCCCCTAAGGCCACCTTGCAGCGTGTAAGTAGCCAACTCTACTGGGTCCCAGAAGCAGCAGGAGTATGCTCAAGCTGAGGTTTATCTTGCTACCAGACATTACCAGGCGCTTTTTGCTGTCAGTTCTTCAGAAATAACACAACCAATGAGGACACTCACCACCGTGAGATTGCGTATCTCCTCCATGACGCGTGGCCAGAAGGACTGGAGGCTTTGCTGGGCATCACTGTTGCTAGCCGTGCCGAAGCCACCATCCGTGGACATTCTGGTAGCTGGGAGAAACAAAAACCAAGCGTTAGCAATGAGGGAGGGCGGGAGGCAGGAGCCAAAGGCTCCTAGAGATGCCCTCCAAGTCCCAGGAGCACAGGAAGGGGCCAGCCTGGGTAATCGCTCTGGAAAACTGTCAAAATAAGATATGCCAGTCCAGGTCTCACAGCAACAATGCAGAGATACTCACAGCCTCCGGAATTGTTTGTTTTAAATTTTATTTATTTTTCCAAAGATTGAAAAAGAACATTAAAAAAAAAACCTGAAAGCAAAAATAGCCTCCTTATTTCCCTATTACAGCTCTGCCTTTCCACAAGGAGTTACAAAACGTAACTGATGCCCAGTCACAGCACACACTCCAGTGTGCGCGTATTATAAAATCATTTTTTCTCTTGCTTGTTACAGCCAACAACAGTGCAGGTTATAACCCCCCTCAAGTTGAAACCAGAATGTCAATGTCAGCCCAATATTATTTCTAAAGAGTGTAATGAAACAGTTGCTTCTGTGCCTATTTGAAAGGTGTCAGTTTTTGTGGCTTTACACTATTTTTAAAATATCTCTTCTCCTTGGGTATAATCAACAGAAGAAATTAACAGTCTGTATAATGCAAAATGTCAAAAGCACAAAGTAAGATTTAAAATTCAAATCTTTTAATTGAAACAAGCCCCATGCCTGTCATTTAGTATTCTGCAGCTGCAGGATGTTAAGCAAGTCTGGCTATTATTAAATTTATACTGGACATTGCCTGCGCATTCATTAAGACTTGTATCTTTGCAAACGGCCTTATTTACAGTATGTACCAGTAGTCATCGGGAACTTATATGGAGAAAACAAAGGGACAATAACTGGGTTCAGGCCTTCCCATATAGCCACGCTGCGCTGCAGCGAAGAGGATGAAAAGGTCAGGACACTCAGCACCAATCGACCTCGTCCTCGGGTGACCGAGACGGTGCCAGCCCCGTGGCTCTGTCCAGGCACATTTCAAGTTCCAGCTGGCACAATTCTCTTCCCCCCAAACCCCCTGGATCAAGTCCTGCCTTTTTGACGAGGAACTCTTAAGAAACCTCTAGTTAATATTAAAGTGAGGTCAAGATGCCCAACTTGGGAATCCCTTGGAACACCAAGACCAGCCCTGCCGGCTTCCCCTGCATGACCGGAGCACGTGGCTTCGGCAGGATTCCCAACAGGGATCGCAGCCTGGAAGGACGGGGAGACGTGCCAAAAGCACACACACACATTGGACCTGGTGGGACGGGACTCGGTGCTTCCCATGCACAAAGAGCATCTTGGTGAATGCCAGAGGAGCCACGGCTCACTTCAAGCGAGAAGCCAGCGAGGTGCTGACGTTAACGCTCTCAGGGTCACCCAGAGCAGCTTTGAAGTTTCCATGAAACGGTACACGCACACACCATGTACAAACAGTGAGCCTCTGTGTCTCTCATAACCTACAGCAAGAGAGAAAGGGTGCTGCATTTTCTATAGGGAAAGATCTCAAGATACACACAGATATTTGTGCGTCGCCACGTAATGGAAAGAGACACAAGAGCAGGTTTAGCTCTGCCGTAAACACGCACAATCCCTGTTGCTTTTCAGCACTGTGTAAAGGTTTACTTCAGTCCCTCCTCCAGCCGCAGGGAAGCACGGTAACGCTGTACAGCACACCAGAACACCGATGGGAGCTGCGGCCAATTGCCCCTACTTTCAAAATCTACTATTCCAAAGCAACAACGATCCATAAAATCTTATTAACAGATCAAAGGGTGCATGTCAGACAATTAGTTCGTTACCTCCTGCAGCCTACACTTTCCAAAGCAGACTTGGAACAGTTGTGTTTTTCTTTCATCAACCTGAGAAGGGGACACAGGAGGCGTGGGAAGAGCCGAAGGGGATTTCGACAGGGGATGAGAAAGAGGAGGTCAGAAGATCGCATTTTCAGTCTCAAAGCAGAGTTTGAGACAGGAAGAACTCCAGGTAAGGAACCTATGGAAATAAGTGACTGACAAGTTACCTGATGACTCTTCAACAACTATTTGCATTATAATACTATCCGCCTACAAACTAAGATAGTTCAAGTATTTATAAGAAAATACAGAGAGATAAATATTCTAATGAGAGACTTAAACAGGCATTTGATTCTCCCCTCCTTGATCTGCATTGTCAAACGTAGACAAAAAATAGTTTAGGCACATAAATAAAAGCTAATCCTTGAAATCTGCTCTGTACTGGTAATATTTCAACATCAACACTAGACGGGGTCTTTCCTGCAGCTGGAGATGCAATTCATCTTGAAAACAAGCCAAAACACTTTTCAAGGCTTTATTTAAAAATACAAATGACTTGCATTCAACCACTTAAACGCTGTACTGGAATATAATGCTCTGCATAACCCTAAGAAACAACAGGTTAAAAAAAAGAAAACACACTAATGGAGCAAAGAGGAAGAAAATTCCACCACCACCTCCGCTTTACCCCCTACCGCACACAAAAGCAAATTTCTTGCATTAAATATATGGCTCTGTGGTATTCATCCAGATTTCAGGAAGAGCTAGAAATGGTTTACGCCAGTCATCTATAATTTAAAAAGTCCCATCGATGAATACAAAAAATTTCCTATCTTCAAGGTAAACACAGGACTGATTTCAGAATGGAAAATGAACAGCTTGATGCTCGACCCAAGGGACAATTGCTATTTCAAGTGACTGTTTAGGATAATTGTTAGGAAATTGAGTAAGAGTAGAAACAAGAGTCACCCATAGGCTGATTTTTTTAAAAACTCATAGAATGAAATCACTACAAACTCCAAAATAAAAGCCTAAGCAGGTTAAAACTGCTCAGATCATTACTACAGTAATTTCTTATTAAAATATAGATACGTAAGTGGCGTTGAAGGTGCTTGCAAGCATTAGAGGAGGAGTGTAAGGAAAAGAGAGAAACCCAAACTGTCACAGAAACCTACAGCGCTGGCTCCGAGAGACGAACTTTACTAATGAAACCATTCCTGTGCCATTAGGTAAGTTCCTTCACCCGAGGGGAAGCTGTGTTCTCTTCTTTTAAGAATGCCTCATATCAGCATTAGTGCCAACAACAAAAATACCAAAGCACAGAACAGAAGATAAGCCCACCAAAGCTAACAGGGAGGCAGTTCCTCTGATTTCACAGTATCAGTGTCTAAACCTGTTTGTCTTTTTTGATAGGCAGTTTGCAGGGAAATTTTCGAGCTTCATTATGCTTCATGTTTCCTCCTCTGGAGATTTCCTCCACAACCCTCTGCAGAAGGGGAGAGGTGCTCTGAGGATCCCCGTGCTCCCCACGCTGCACTCATGTAATGCAGGGTACGGTCTCTCCGAAGTTTTAAGAGTAAACTGCCTACTCCAACACCATCTTGTCGCCGAATAACAGAAGTTGAAGTCCCTCTCCCGTGTCACCTGGTTGCCACAAAGCGTAACCACAACCAGAGAGAACCCGCCGATTCCAGCAACGCTGCGTCTCCATACAGAAGCCGGGCAAGTACCTTGCAAGCTTGACACGCTTCTGCTCCGCACAGCACTTACTTAACAAAAGCCGTCATCTCACCGGCGCGCCTGGCGCTGCATCAAAGCAAACAGGGGTGCTACGCTGCCCTCGCGTTAGCTGAGCTACCAGCGTGAGTCCCAGGAGCCCGCAACCTGAAAACCAGGCTACGCAGAGATGCTCTTGCGGAAGAATCTAGATGAGGAGGTTCACACACACACAAAACACAGTAACTCACAAAACGGACACGTTACTGAATTAGGTACAAGCAAGCAAAAACCCCCCACCCCCCAAAACCACACACAGCAAGAAATAAGGGTGTAAGAACAGGAGGGACTGGGATACACCTGCTTCGCAACAGCCAACCCAGTCCACACAGCCAGGAGTATGCTCCATGCAGGCAAACATCGTGTTTCCAGACTAAGGGAAAAAGAAACCGAAGGCCAAAAAGCTGAGGCCTACACATAAAACGCCTGGAGGTGATTACAGAGCAGATTAGCAAGCACATCTCGAGAACCATGACATCAACACTTTGCAATTAGAGCTTTTCTGCTCACCGGAGCAGAACACCTTTTACAAACATTAAACTTACAAAATCCTGTGGCAGCTGACAAACGCTTAAGAGCTTCACTTCATAGGAGCACAAAGCCAGCATGAAGTGTCTGTGGTTGGGTTTTTTTGTTGCCTTTTTTTTTTTTTAAAAAAAAAAAACACAGATGCTAGTTTGTGCTCTTTCTTTAACGCCGTGGGAAGGGGGAAGCAGTCAAAGCAAGCCGTCTCACCCTGGATGCCTACAATCTGCACGCTTGAGCAAGAACCTGCTATTGGAAACACAAGCTACAGTACAACCACAAATAAAACCAAAGATCTCTGATCTTGCAATTCCACCTGGAGCAGGTACCCAGAGCTCTCCGGCTGGAAAACCAACGGCCAGGAAGAGCCCAGCAGAGCCAGGGGAGCAGTGGCTGCCAGCCACATTCCCGGGACATTCCCAGGCATCGCTGTGCCGCTCACCATGTGAGCTTGGGAACGGGAGCTGGAGGACAGCCTCCCCGGCCAGCGAGGGTCACGTCACAGCTTCTGACGTGCCTACTTTTAAGTCACTCCCAAGCTGGCCTTGACTAAGAAGTCAACCAAACAAAATTGGCTGGGTGGAGAGCAGATCTAAATGAAATTTATCCAAATATCTGAAGGGATATGCAAACGGTGAATACCAGAGGGAAGTACTGAACAGCCTTGAGGCTCTCGATGAAGGAGGCATTAACTCAGCAACATCATCAAGTACCACAGACCCCGGTGACATCAGGAGCGTCAGGTTCCTTGCACATAGTACAGCCACGTTCCCGTGACTTACATTATGGGAAAGAGCCCGTTTTGCACAGCGCTATATTACACAGCAATAGAAGCATATTCCACCCAAACGTCTTAAAAAGACGGCTAAATATCAAGTAAGATGGAGGCTAAAAAGAAATCAGAAGCTCAGGCAAACGTTTTGCCTCAATGCCCTTAGATTATAGCTACAAATAAAGGATAACACATAAGTATTTCCAAAAACTCCCACTGCAAAAACAAATTCCTGCTGCCAGATTCTACCACCCATACAAATACGGATTTACCACCTCCAAATCGATGGTGTTTAGAAACACCCCCCCAACTCTTCTTAAGATGCTGGTTTTACAACATCCACTATCCCACAAAACTCGCAAGTTCATTATTAGGAAGCAGCGTTACAGAAAAGGAGAAAACAAGCAATGCCGTTCCTCTTTTTTTTTTTTTTTTTTTTTTTTTTTAAAAAAATACCATCTTTACTAGCAAAGAATAAAAATCAATGCCACAGCACCTAGCAAAAACTCTGGAAGTCTGAAGACTTAAAAATAGATCCATAGAGCTGAAAAATGAATATTTAGAATAAATACTAATCCCAGCATCCTGTGATACTTCCAGCCTGATGCACTAACTCTCAAAACTGTAGCGTTCTGTTTTGGGAGCCTGTCCCTTGATTTAAAAGTAAAATGTGCAGAGCCACACTTGCATATCTAAAGAATGAGCTCTGTGTAGCAATAAGCGCCAGACACCTGATCCTGCCAGCATCAGAAGGAACAATCTAGCAACCAAGAACTAGTTTCACAAGAAGAATAAATACAGTTTTATATGAATTTAGTAACACATTTCTTTAAATGCGAGCAAAGGAGGAGTCTTTGATGTATGAGAGAAAGCCCCACACCAGCACCCTTTGCGAGATGCTGCTCTCATTACTTCAATTAGAGCAATGCGCAGTATCAGAATATCAAATGCAGAATATACAGAGTTTGAAGTGACTACGACAGCAATCGCAAGGGTCCAAGTCGTACTGAAAGGTGGTGCTGCAGATCAACAGCACTTGTTTTGCATGACATTAAGCCCTATGCAATCTTGCTTTAAAACAAACCCTTGAGAAGTCACGCTAACGGTCTAAAATTGCTTCCACAGAGACATCATACCTTGATTCGCTGCACATTGTCTCTGCTTCAAGATCTACTCAAGTCAACATAGATAATTTCAGCCGAGCCTCCTTTCATGAAATAAGATCACATTTATTTCCATTACAGTTCCAAACTACACGCTCACTAGGCGAAGGCCAAGCGGCACAAGTGCACAGCACGGCTGGAAATACAGCGGTGCCAGAACCGCAGCCAAAAATGACTTTTGCTTGCTTTGGGGGTGGCAGTGGTGGTGTAAAAATAGTTAATTGTGTTTGAGATCAATGGTTTCTTCTTCTACCTTAATATTCAGGCCTTGCCTGCTCAATTATGCAAAATTTTTAAACCAATAATGCAATTCAGAAACTTGAGTCATGCTGGCAGTTGCATTGGCAGCGTAAACAGACAGATATTCCAAACCAATGCCGTGGATTTTGTGCTGTATCCGTTTTCTGCACCTCCTGTTCATCACAGCTCTAGCTTTGATCAGGAAAGCAGCAAGAGCTATTCAGACTTGCCAAGGGAACTTACCTGACTTCTGACACAGGAACAAGAGAGAGCACGTGAAGAAGGTCTCCCCATGGCCACCGGGAACACAATCTTGGACAGGCACACATCTAGTGCACCATCCTCTACAGAAGGTTTCCTAGCTATGAAACGAGGCACCACAGTTCACAAGTCCCATCAAAGCCGTACACAAACCCCGTCTCTGCAGCACATTTCTGCCCCAATGAAGAATCAGTAGCTGCCACCAGTGGCAAGACCTGAACAAACCAAGTTTGAAATTTTGCTATAGAGGTCTGAAAAAATAAGATGTTGCTACAGCGTGGCACAAAGCACTACGGCAAACGGGAAGAACCACTAAGAAGATTTGTGCCTGGCCCTGCTGAAGCACAAGGAAAGACACAAGCTGTAGCACGCAAGGATCCGGGGTTACGACACACAAGCCTTTGGCTCTTGATGTTTTGAACCATTCCATGAGAAAAACCAGCGAACGCACGCCCTGGGAACTGGAGGGAGCCAGGCTGGCATGTGCTGCCATCGCTACACGTGCCAAACACCGTCTGAAAGGAGGAGTCACTTCAACGTACACTTCAACATACACATCCAGTCGAGACTCACGTCCAGGTCTGGTACGTCAACAAGACAGCACAGAAGAGGCTTTGCCTATAAAACACTACCCGAACAAGTGCCGGAGGGAGGAGGGCGAACACCACATTTAAAGGGATTTATACAGTGTTCTTTTGGACACATCAGCTTTGAACAAAAGCCAATACTCCACATCATAATAAAAAGGAAGCAGGAACGCTTTAAAGATGAAACATAATTGACTATATAATCCATAGCATTACATATACAGAACAATTATTTCAGCATATCACAGTAGTAATGATGCTGTTATTATTAAAGCATAAAAACTTCTATCATTACTTCAAAGCAACAAATTATGAATAAAGTTATAGCTAAACCATAGGCCAAAATCAGAAGCCTTATACTTCAAGTTTAACACTAGATTTATTTATCCAAAAGATATGGGAACTCTCTTCCATTTCTATAAAATAGTGCTATAAAATCTAACGCAGCCTTTCAGGTAGTGGAAGAATGTGATGATCACAAACTTTGGAAAGTCTGAAGTTCTGCTCTTGATGAAAACATAACCTTTCAACTTTTGAAAAACAATTTCAAGAGGCTTTCAGTAAAACCAGCATAATTCGAAACACAAGCGCTGCCTTCCAATGTGCTATTATAAGAAACTTTTGCAATTCTTCAGTTTTATTTTTATCCGTTCCCTCTTGCGGTATTACATACACACAGTCCTCTAAGCATATAGCTGGCACCGAAAGTGGTTGATTTCAGCTGATGGGAGAATCGTTCTAGGCTGCTGGATAAGGTGCATATTTGCAGATTTCTCTTGTTCAATGAAATTAAAATTGAACATGGTAGTCAGGCTAGTTAAATGCTGCACTAAATTACCTACAGAGGATATCGAGTACTTACTGCTAAAGGTTTTTAAGAGAAGGTTGCAAAACGGTGTTTGAGTTGAGTTGATTTTGCCTTAGGGCAGAAAAAACAAACAAGACAACCTCCTCAGGTGCCTTCTAGCCCTTTTTGTCTATGAATATTTAGCAGTAGATTATTTTATCTTCAAAGCACTGTTTGAACATTAGCTCCCTAATACCTCTAATGCATTACTTCTGTTTTCATTCTTGCGAGGCACAGCATTTGATTTAAGCCCAAATCAGCTGCAAAGTCAGAGAGAAGGATCCGGATTACCGCTTCCAACACCACAGACAACTCGTTAAACCAGCGACGTTTGGTTTCAGCAGCTTGGAGGGCCAAACCCGCTTTGCACCACTCCCATTGCTGATCCATGTTTGCTGGATCACACAGGCAACCGTGCCTCCTACTCTGCCCCTCTCCACCCCAGTACCTATGGGAGGAATTCTGCTCCTCCCTTCTCCCATCCCCGGACGCTCGGCAGCTGGGTTTCGGCACGCTGGGGTAAGAGGTGCCTCTCCGCTACCCGCTCACAATGGGGAGAGCGCGCAAGCAGCAGAGCTGATCCCGGCTCGGCTGGAGGGGAGGTGGCAGGGCCAGAGTAACCACCCCGACTTCATTCATGCAAAGCAGAAATTGGCCAGATAACCTTCCTGATACCGAGTTTGTTATGAAATTACAGCTCTCATCTTGCAGAGAGCTGCATAAAACTGCAAGCAAGCCAGTACCTTTCACTGGGCGCTGACTGGGAACGGCCTTGCAGGAAGACATGTGTTACACGCTCAGTGGGAACGAGAACCGAGTCTCCAAAGCTGCTTCAGTTGCACAGGACAAGAGAACATCCTACAGCACAGACAACGCACAGCACAGGCATTTTACCGAACGCACACACAAGGAACGCCCAGAGGAACTGTGTCGAGTTTCACACCTTAATACCGAAGACAGCGTGACCTAGCAGTTAAAGGCAATTGCTGGTGCAGACAATGGCACGCTGCGGTCTCGGGCAGGCGACTGTCAGTTGGCTTTACTCCTTCAGGAGGGAAAAAAAAACCTCAAACCATGAATAATGCCTGCTTTTACAGAGGCATTGAGTTTCTGCACCTAACAGCGCTGTTAAAAATTCTCTGCCCAGCAGCAATCCACATTAATTTGTGCACAGAAAGACCGAAGATACGCGCAGACTGTACTTAACGCTAGGCAGGGTTTGGGGAGCGCACATAAATACACTAGAGGCTGGTATCAGAAACCCACCAGAAGCACGGCGTGAGGAACCATGGTACAGGATAGAAACCTGACCTCCCCACAGTGCAGCACCACGTTAAAAGTGAGGCTGCAAATATCAGAACACCACAAAAAAAATAGCACAGGACTAGTTTTTTTGAAAAGGTAAAGCAAACAAAATCATCTGAATTGTTGTTTGTACTGGTTATTTTACTTTCCTTTCTTCTTTGAGTGAAAGAGCACAAGGGTCACACTTGATATTTGGTGTTTCAACAGTTAAACGTTATTAAATAGTGGCTCTTTGCAGTGCAATTTTGGCAGGCAAGCACACAGAGTAAGAAGTAGAGGAAGAAAAATCCCAGACAAATAACAACAAGTGTCCAAGATGAATCGTGCTGCCTCTCCAGCTCCTAAATTAAACACCCAGCAGAAATGGAAAAGCTCTTTTAAGTAAAGTATGTTCAAGTTAGTCAAGTCTACTTCACACGATAAAAGTTAGCACATACCAAAACAATACTGCGTATTGTGTACTTCACCTTACCAACTTTGATCTCAACCAGCCTAGCCTAAAATTGATGTTATGTGTTGCAGCTTTATAAGCTTAAAAGAAATTACAAGCTACGCACCTCACAACATATTTCCCAGTCCTGCCATACATGCATTTGACTCGCTCCCCTTCATCAGTAGCCTTAATGAAGATAACAAGAAAAAAAAAGTGTCAAACTCACCTTAACAAAATTACATGGTCTCAGCCTTGAACAGTTGTGTGCTTGCACTTTTATAGAAAAATATCTAGTGAGAAACTTTAAGGTGGTGCCTTGCTCTCCGGGGCAGGAGGCATCTCACCCGGACTTGTACCGTATGGGAACGACATTTCACAACTGCAGTGACATCAGGTGCTCACAAAACAGAAGTACGTGTCGCGTACCCTAAATGTATACAATACACACAGCACATGGTATATTAATGAGTCAAAGTTGAAATCCAACAAAAACATTTTTGGGCCCATAGGCACTATTTTGGCATCAGCAGTGTTAACTAAGCGATAGGCTCAATTTATTCTGAAAGTGCTTCAAATATTTCAAAACCCATCGATAGTTCAGCACCCAGGCACCCCCCGCAGAGACCACCTCGGACTGCTGTCCCCAACAGCTCCTGAAAGCAAGAGGGGTCTGACCAGCGCTGGGGTCGGTTTGCCCGTTTCTCTCATTTTGTATTTCAGGCAGCAGAAGTTCTGATCACGCAACGTACACTTTTAGTGCTCTGGAGTACAAGCACAAGCAAAATGCCTGTTGAGACAGTATGGATTAAACAGATACTCAGCCTGTTTTATTTATTTTTTATGTTAGTTGATATTTTGAATTATTTATAAGTAATTCTGCATTAAATTAGGAGTTTCTATATAAAAAGTCCTACAAGGGCCCTCACATTTTCTCATCCTTCTGAGAGCCACACGATTTAACTGGCTGACAAAGCTAAACTGGGTGCTTGCTGTCACCCCCGTGGTTGCCCCGGGACCCAGGCAGCAGCTGGAGCAGCCGGCCGTCATACGATCCTGCGCTGCCACACAGATGCTGCAGCACGTTCAGGGCAAAGTTATGCTGTAATTTTAATGTAGCCCCAAGTGTTGCCTGTTTCTTTGCTCTTCTGCTGCATTTTTAGGCTCAACCACCACCGTGCTGCCGGAGAGGGGAGAGGGAAAGGCAGAAAGAATGATTCAAACCACAGCAGGACAGCAGCAGATACAACCTAGAGAGCCATGAATGACAAGTATGAGTTATTCACAAGAACTTGTGACCGTTTTAAAGCAGAGTGAAAGGCCGTGCCAGCCTGTAACTGGGCATGTCTTCTGCGAACTTTGTTATTCTGGGTAGAAAAGTGAAATAAATGTAGTGCTTTTGGGGTCTGCAGGGTTTACTCTAGGGATTATTCTAATATTCAATCTTCCTATTACTTTCTTTACTGACTTTTGTAAGTTAAATTATCAAATGACATCTTGCAAAAGTTAAAAATAATTATTTTCACAGAAACAACCATAAACCTTTTGCCTCCCGAGATCAGCAAATCTTACTTAAATGAAGCACAACCTGTACTGCTCAAAAGGCAGACAGGATGGTCTAGTCAGGCCTTTCTCCTTTTTTTTTTTAAGTTTTTTTTTTTTTTTTTAAAGATCCTGTATTATAAACATGTAAATCTATACCCTTCTGGGTCACCTTCAGTGAATGAAAAAAGACAACTGAAATGACCCGTTTTGATTTATCAGGAAGCGACCAAATAGCAGAGCAAGTTGTAAACAGGCAACGGAAGAAAATCCCCCAAGTGAGATCTCAGCACGTAGAAACTCTTAGTTTTTAAGAACAAAACCAAAATAAAAAACTTCCTGGAACTCCTGGGAAGCTTTGGCAGATATCCTGAAGTTTGATCTTGCTGTCAGTGTGTGTCCCTTGTAACAGCTGCTGTGTTTTTTGACCCTCTGAAACATAAGGTAAACCTCAAAACATAATTATTAAGAGAGTTTAAATTAACAACCATACAAATTTAATTCACTTACAACATGGGCAGACTGCTAAGCCCTGAAATTAAGAAACCGCCTCATGTGCCCAGACTATTAAAATACAGATGTCACGCTACATTATATAAATGCAAGATACTAGTCCGATTAAAAAAAAAAAAACCCCACAAACCACCACCAAACCAACCCAAATACGAGCAGTGGCTTGGAAGGTGACCTCCTGCGGGCATCCACCACCCTCACAGCGAGGCACACACATCCTCCTCCTCCTCCTCCCCCAGCCACCGACGGGCTCAACCCAGGGCCAGCAATTTCCCACAATAAACTTGTCCTTTAAACCTTCACTGCTTGCACCACCAGTGAAGTTAGTACAAGAAACAAGCACAGAAAAGTCCCTCAAACAAAAATATGAGCCCGTTTTGTGAGCTTGCATTTCCAGCAGGTAAAACTACTAGGAAAGCCCAGGGGACCTCTGGGGCACAGAGGACACACAACTTCACTGAGCAGCGTAAAATGGGATCCAAGGACCTTCCTTTCCCTTACGGTGCTGCAAGAAAAAGTCGGGAACTGGTATAATTTGTTAATAAATCCCTTTACAGCGCTACCAAAAGCTTTAGGTTTTTCGCTGCTGCTGTTGACCTAGAAAGATCAAGCAGCACCTACTCTTACACAGCTACAACCTCTTGCAAGCTTCAGCGATGAAATATGATAAACACTGGGTGTAACCAAGACCTCTGCAGGATTTCTTATTTCATCTTACGGTAGCTGCAGATTCCCTCGCCTTCCGCCACCCCTCAAAAGCACGTAGCAGCTGAACGCATCCTAATTTCAAGGCAAAAATCTTGAAATGTCTCATTTTTGCTTAAAGATGCTAACAACGACCTTCACACTCGGAGTAAATCCCCCGATTCTGGCCGACAGCCTGCTACAGAAGTTACTGCTACTCCACGCACCTACCGGAGCAGCCGCCATTATTAATAGATGACTTATGGTGACGTTTCTCAGTCTGCCCCCTTCTCGGATTGAAACTGGTACGACATACCAGACACCACAGAAAGTTGAATCGGCTTTGCCCGAGACAAGGTGATGCTATTCACCAGTCTTAATTTAAATTAAAATACCCAAAGTAATACTTGAAGGCTGTAACAATTCAAAGACTGTGCAGGTTGAAGTTCAGCCCCAAGACGCAGTCCTTTGTTGGCAGCTGACACCGACGTGCAGATCAGGTTCGTGTGCCAGGGCCCACTTTTCTAACATCCCTACAAAAATAAGTTGCACAATGTAATTACCTCTAATTTTCAAAACAGTACTTTTAAGGTCAACAATTAGCAATCAGAAAAAAAAAAAAAGGATAAAAGCAGGACTGAGAACACTCGAGCCGCGTCACCCAGTTCACCCCTGAGAAGGCAAGGACGGCAACAGCAACGTTTAGCATCTCTCGGTAGGAGCGGAGGAGAAGGAATGTCTGCAATGTGATTTGACTCCTCGCTGAAAACTAACTTTAATCCTAATCTACATACTATTCTCCGTGTCCTCGATGCCCTCGGCCATCGGTAGCAGCTTCATTTTTCAACTTTGATTCTTTTTTTTCCATCTAAAGTGCCGTAAACAAACTTTGTCCTTCATTCTCGAAACTCGGAGCCGTGGTATTTCAAGGTCACTCGTGCTAGCGAAGGAAGGCCTAGCTCCAGCAACTTTAGCTGCAGCACCGCTCTGACGGCGAGAGCCGTGCAAGAGCCCAGCCCAGCCGGAGTTTGGGGTGTCACCGGGAGAGCCGAGAAAGCCCTTTACGCTGGAAAACTTCTATGCTAAGACGCACTCTCACCCCGTTCCTCCGCCTGTCACCGCCGGGCTGCAGGGCTCCAATGACCTTCAGTGCTTATTTGCAAATAAAAAGGAAAACAAAGGGCTGCTTATACTTGGCAGGAGTTTGGCTGGTGCTTTGGGGGCGACGGGGGTTCCACTGCTCCCCAGGAGCCGCGTTTCTGATCGGCACCGGCGGGCCAGCTCCCGGCCAGCCGGGCAGCCCCCGCCAAGGGCAGCCGGGGAGACCCCCCCGCAGCTCGGCGGCAGCACCGGGGAGGGGGGAGGCGCTGCCATTTTGTGCCCCCCCCTCCTCCTCCCTCCCTCCCCCGGTTACCGGCCCCGGGGCGACGCGGCCCCCCCGCAGGGCGCGGCTCCGCGGTGCCCCCAGCCGTACCCGCCGCCCCGGGCAGCGCCGGGGGGGGGCTCAGCCCCGCGCCACAACCGCCGCCGCGACCCGGGCGCCTCCCGCCGCCCCCCCGTGCCCCCCGGCTGCCCTCCCCCCTCCTCCCGCCGCACAAGGCCGGGCCGGCAGCCCCCGCCGCCGGGGCCTGCTCCCCCGTCACCGGGCCGGGCCGCAGCCGCCCCACCGCCCCCCGCCCCAGCCAGCGCGGCTCCGGCCGCCGCGATCAACTTACCGGGCCGCGGCCGCCGCAGGCCCTGCCCGCCGGCCGGGGGGCGGCTGCGGCGGGGGGCGGCGGCCCCCGGGCCTCCCCGCCATCCCTTTGTCTTTGAGCTGACCCCTGCCTGCCGGGACTCCGCGTCCCCGCCGGACCGGGCCGCCGGCCCCTTTAACAGCCGCCGCTCAGCCTACCCTGCTGCGCCCGCCCAGCCCGGCCCGCCCGCGCCCATTGGCTGCGCGCCGCCGAGGGGGGAGGCGCGGTCCCGCGCGCCCATTGGCTGCCGCCGGCGGCGCAACCTCGCCGTCCACTTCCTGCTTTAAAGTTACCTTGAGAGGCGGCGCAGGGGTCAGAGCGGCGCCCCGCGCCCCCCTCCGCAGCGCGGCGGCCGGGCCCTCACCGCCCGCCCCGGCGGCTCCTATTGGCCGCTCGGCTCCTGTTCAAACAGACGGAGGGGTCGTGGGGCGGCTGCCGATTGGCCCGCGCGCCTGTCACTCCAGCACCGCCCAGCCGCCGCCGCCGCCGCGTCACGGGGCGCCGAGCGCACCGGCGGGTCACGGGGCAGCGCGCGGGCTGCGGCCGGGCTGCACGTGCGCCCAGACGGGGGCGCGTGCGCGCAGGGCGGCCGTGCGCGGTGCAGGCGGCCGTGCTCGCACACGAGGGCCGGTGCGCGGCCAGCGCCCGCCTCCCGCGGCCGGGCCGCGCCGGCGCCTCCCGGCAGCGCTGCCCGCCTTCCCGGCTGCAACGGGCGCCGTCCCCGCGGTGCCAGGGAAGGACGGCGCCGGGGTTCCGGCTGGGAGAGGACGCGGAGAGGCGTGCAGGGAGCTTCGCGCGCAGAAAGCGAAACGCTCTCCCGGCCGCAGGGCGGGGGGCACCGGCTGACAAGGCTCTGGCAGGCTCGTTCCCGGTCACTCGGGCCGTGCGGGGGCTCACCGCCGCGCCCACGGGGACACGAGCACCCCCAGACACCCGCAGTTAACGTCTGGCGGCACTTCCCACCCCGCACCCACCGGGAACGTTTGCGTGGCCGCGCAGTGACCCGCATCAAACACACACACGCTACGGTGCAGACGTAGAGGCTAAAAAATAACCCAGGGGTTGCAAAAAAGTCGCCTTTTCGGACAGGGATCCCCCGAAGAGACGCCGTCCTGGCGCAGGCCCTGACCCCTTTCCACAGGCCCAGCACCGCCGGCGTTCCGCCCCGCAGGACGCCCCGGGAGGCGAAGCTGGCACCGAAAGCTGGGAACGGCGTCTGTATCGTACGCCGGTATTTTAACCTACGCAGGCACCCGACTTCCAGCAGGTTATCAACAGCAACGGCACCCGAACGGAGTCCCAGCCGCGCTCCAAGACAAAATTTACTGCTTGAAAATAATGTGCTTACAGGATTATATACAGCAGAGGAAAAAAATATTACGAAGCACAGCTGATGCTTTACTAGTCCTGCAGATTAAATTAGTTTGAATCAGATAGCAAGGAGAGATTAATTTAAAAATAGATCTTCCCAGTGATTTATTAAATATAATTGGTTAAAACGCGTCTTAAAAAAAATAATAATAATGCTTTGTTCTCTTCCCGTGTCATTCCTCAGATAAAAGCAAGGGCCCCTGAGCTGCGGTATGCTTACTATTAGAGGTATGCGAGGTACTGTGCAGAGCCAGCCCAAACCAGCCCCCCGCCTTTCCCGCCGCGAGGGGGAACGCCTCGCTGGCACGTCCGGCTCCAACGACCGCCCTGCCACGTCCCCACGTGCCTTCCCGCGCCGCGACGGGACCCCCGACACCCGCGGACCCAGAGCCCTCTCCTGCAGCACGGCCACGGGAACAGCTCCCGCTCTCCCAGTATTTAACAATTCTTCATGACGCTGAAAAACCACCAAATTAATTTCGGGAAGCCCTGCAGTAAAGGGTTTATTTCAATCATTGCAGCCGTTATCGCTCTGTTAGTTGAGCCAACGCTCAGGAATTGCCGAAATCCCATGTGAAAGATTTAACTACAAAGCTACAGGGAAGACAGGAGAAAGGCATGCTCTTCCCCCGGGAACTGTCACTTTGCAGGTCACGGCACTTCTAAGAAAGCGTCACTGCACATTATGCACGTATGGCGTGAGAACGTACGCCGACAAATACGACTTATCTTTATAAAGGACAAAATAATGGGAGGGAACAGGTTGGCCGCGCGGGATCAGCGACTGGCTCAAGGTCACCCAGCCGACCCGCGGCCACCCGAGCACCGGCGGGGCTGCACTGGATTCTCGGTCCTCGCTCAGAGTGAAGAGCTCACTCCGCTGCACGGGGGGTTCAGAGCTCTGACCAAGAACTCCGCCTTCATCCCAAAACGCGTCCGAATCCTCCACTCGGTGAGGCCACAGCAGCCCGAAGGCCACGAGCCAGCGCCTCAAACAAGCCCTTCTAACAGTGACATGAAAACCACTGTGGTTACGACGCAGCGTGTGATGACATGAGATTACATCAGGTTGTCACCGCGATGACCAATGTGGAAGGGACAGTAAGCTGGGCCCGGGTAAGTCTAGGCTGGTACCACAGCACGGCTTAACTGAAGACAAACACAGATGTAGCAGGAGGAGCCTGGTCCAAACCCGTAACCTCATTTAAGGACACGGGTAAGCCTCAGAAAAGACACACGATGTCGCCAAGGGCAACAACAGCAAATGACGTTTGATGACCCAGGAGGTCTATTTTCTGGATGTGGGGCTAGAGGAAAAGTTAACCACGTGCTCGCAGGCTGTGTGCGCAGCAGTGCAAGTGAAGCCAGTTGAGACTTTTCCTCGTAATTGCCCGTACTCAGACAGCTGTTGAGACAGACAAGCGGTATTTATTCCCGAGTACGTGGAGAATACTTTACTCAACAAGACAAGTGGCTCAAAAGGTAATATGAAGAGTCACATTCCAGAAGAAGCGGCCAGTGCCATTGTTTCTTCTGTGAGCATCTGAAGCCTGGCAGAGCTCTGGGTTCTGGAGCCGGCCCTGGGACATGGCTCAGCCAACACGAAGCCAGCCCTGCCACCAAAGAGCTGTCCTGCCACCCTGCTCGTCCTGTGCTACCCCTCAGCCCTGACCCCCCGAACACCCGCACAGCTAACGATGCAGCCGGAGAATGAACTGACCTGAATGAAATCCAGCCCAGCCAAAAACAATTAGCTTTCATCCGTGCCATATCCATACTGCTTTTAATGTATAATGCTTTACCAGTTACTGGGGTGCATTTCTTTCATTTTCTCAGCTTAGGAAAAAGCAGAATCTAGGGAGACCATATTAACGTGCAGATATTTTCACAGCTCTCAGCACCCTTGGGTTTCGAGTGGAAATTAAACAATCCCTCAGGTATTTACCAGAGACCCACAACTCAGCTCCAACTGCTTCGGCTTCGGCCCTGTCCCTCTTCCCACCACGTGCCAGGGCAGACTCTGCAGAAGCCCCTTAAGGCTTGTAGAGCAAAAAACCCCAGAGAGCGGTAAAATATAGCATCACTGGTATGTGAAACCGAACTCTCCCGCAGCATTTCCCTGTCGGGGCCTGGCAGATCAGGCCTGCCGCCTCCGCCACCCGCTGGCTGCCCGGGACGGCACCGGGCGCCCCGGGTAGGCCTCTGCGCCCTGCCCTGCCCGCCGGCCATCGGGCAGCACCTGCCCCGGGCGCTGCCCACGGGTTCCAGGCGCCCCGCCAGCCCCGGGACCGCACAGGGCCTCGCTCCCTCCCGGCTGGGCCCGGCCCCCCCCCCGCGGGGCGAGCCCCGACGGCGCCCCTCCCCCACCCCGGGCCGCGCCGGGAAACGGTTCGGTTTCCTGTCCTCTCCCCGGTCCGCTCCCCGGCAGCCAATCAGCGCGCAGCCTCCCTCGCCCGCCTCCCCCGGCGCGGGCCAATCGGCGCGCGCGGTGCGGCTCTGCCAATGGGAGCGGAGCTGCCGGGGGGGGGAGGGGGAAGAGAACCCCTCGGGCCGCCCACGCCCCGCGCCCCCTCACGGGCCGCCGACTCCCCCCGCAGCGTTCCGCCCGCGCCCTGCGCACTCACCGGGGCGGCCGGCGCCGCGACCTCCGCCTTCTCCGCCCGGCGCCCGCGCTGCCTCCGGCCCGGCTGTCGGGAGGCGGGAAGGAGGGGGAGGGGGGCGGCCAGAGCAGAGCGAGCGCCCAGCGGCCGAGAAACAAGATGGCGGCGGATCCGTGAGGCGGCGGTGCGGAGGCTCCGCCCCTTTCCCCTGGGCCTCGGCACTGCGCAGGCGCATGACCCGGGGCTGATCTCGCGAGGCCTCCTCTGGAGAGAGCCGGGGAGGGGGAGGATCCACCGGGCCGGGGGTCCCCGGGGGGGCGGGCAGGCCGGAGCGGGGGCCCGGGCCTCGGCGTGAGGGGTTGCGGATACCGGCCGGGCCTCGACGGGGAGCCAAGCTCCTGGGTGCGGCAGGGCCTGGCCCAGGTCGTCCCTGGCCTAGGCTTGCCTGGGCCTGGGTTCCAGCAGGGCCGAGGCCTTAGGGCGAGGCGGGCTGGCGTGGGGCGGCCCCCCGGGCGGGGAGCCCGCTGCCTCGCTCCCGGTCTCTCCCCTGAGGCGTCGGATGAAGCTGTCGCTCACCATCCCCGAGGTGCTCGCTCTCCCCAGGCAGCCGCCTGGCAGCGCCGCGGTCGTAGCCCGAGGGTCCTCCCGAGACCCTGCTGCTGGGGCCGACAGGTAGAGCTCTGCAGCCCTCAGCCCGGCCCAGCCGCGGTGGAGGAGCTGCCCCTCCGTTAGCCTGGTGGCTCACCCGGGGAGGTTTCCAGCCCTGCCTCTCGGGGCCCGGAGAGCTGTCCAAATTAAACCTCACTGAGCTGTCCAACACTCTTCACGCGGGCTTCAGATCTCTCATCACAGGGTAACCTCTGCTACTATCCTACCCGGGCTGGAGCCGATTCAAGCAAAAGTCTGTGCTCCAGTTCAGCCAGCTATCTTATTTCCCAGGGACCGCTTTTCTGGCGCGGGGACATGTTACACTGAGGCGTGACTCATGCTGCTTCAGTATTTTTCCCATGAAAAAGTGCATCCAGAACAGCGACTCCATCTTTGCCTCCTTATTGTCTTTCTGGTGCCCCAATCGTTTGCATCCAGTTTACAACTAGAAGGAGGATTTGCCTGTCTGGTGCTTTAAATGTCATTTGAGATGGGAAAGGGAAGTCGGGTCCTGTGTGGCTGCTGCACTTCCCCTCACCTTCTCCATGGAGTTTCCAAAACGGGTGACGTGTGCTGGTGAAGTCTCTGGTACGGCGGTTGGCTGCGTAGGCTCTGCACCCTGCGCGAGCGAGGAGAAAAGCCCTCCCGTGTCCTGCAAACGCAGGGAGTTCAGCTCTGCGGTTTCTGTTGTGTGACATTTGCCCAAATGTAGGAAAAGGGACAAATTTCTGCGTACGCCGCGGTTTCTGAGCTTGGCTGCCCTGAAGGCTACGTGTTGGCACTGAAGTGGGAGATATCTTGCAGCAAATTCCTGCAGTTTTATTGAAAGTCTTGCAACTTTGTGATCTCAGGGCACTTGCAAGGCAGCCAAGAGAAATAAAAGTCATGCTAGTTAGTTCTTTTTTTTTAATTCTCACAATTTCTAAGCTAGCCTCCTTTTGTTGCAACGGCCGAGGGTGACGATACACAACACTACATGGCCCCCTCTTCAAAATGACTCATTTATAAATCAATTAGCCGGCGCTGCTGCTGACTTTGCTGCCAGGCGCAGCTGTCAAACCAACCAGCTGTTTTTCCTGCCAGGGACCAGGCCCCGCTCAAGGGGTTTCTGCACAATACCCCGCTCCTCCTCCTGCTGAATCCTTTTGTGTGCCGTTGCGCTGCGCCCGCGATGCTCCGTTTCCTCCCCACCTGCTCTCTCGGCAGCAATGGATCCATTGTCTGGAGCCGCTCGGCTTCCCCGTGGAGGATCGCAGCCATCTGCAAACACAGAGGTCTCTGTGTCAGCCTGCCCGAAACGCGGAGGAGCCAAGAAAAACAAGAAAGAAAAAAAAAAAAAGCAAGCACTTTTCCACTCTCTGCTTTATCGGTGCTTGCATAAATTTGTTCGTGGTTTGTTGAGTTCGCACTTAACCAACATCTGCTACCTGCTCGGCCGATTCCCTCCCACGCCGGCAGCGGGACCCCGAGGAGCTGTGCCGCGCTGACTGCGCCCGGGGCCCGTTTTGGAAGGGCGGAATTTGTTTGACTCTCAGGAAACTCGGTTCTTAGCGCAGAGGTGACGTGCCTGGCCCCTCTCCCCGGCTCAGTCCCCCGGGCCTCCCGTTACAGCAGTCCTCGACTCACCCCAAATGAGCTGCTGCTTTGGGGCGATTGTCCCCAAGCAAAGAAAAGGGTAGAACAGAAAAACCCGGGTACGTTATGTATGGACACGGACACGCTGCCTTGTAGATTTGGGGAAAAAAGAGGCTCTTTAGGGCCAGACTTGGGGCCCGTTAGTCGTGCAGGCTGCCCCGCGGTGTCACAGCTCGGCTCACACCCGACGCCAGGCTGCAAACCCGGCTCCTAATCCAGCTTGCGAGTGCTGCGTCCCCCCCGGCAGCCTCCCAGCTGGGGACCATCGACGTGACGTCTAAGTATATGTCATTTCAGAGCGCGTATCACTGTGCCCGCACACGCAGCTCTGGAGGCCCCGCAGAATCCTTGTCTCTGCGTTGACAGAAAAACCCAGAAAGATAATTTGTCACAGGAGAGATGATGGTTTGGGTGTTGCCAAAGGATTCCTTGGGAGACTGAAAGACCGAAGGACAATGTAGTGCCAGCCCCCACGGGGCACCGGCAGCTTCTGCACTCTGGTGGTTCAAGGTTTGAGCTCGGCTCCCGGCACAGCGAGGTGCTTTTACCTTCTCCGGCCCGGAGAGGAGCCCCACGCATCCCTCCTGCTCTCCCTAGTTCTCCCAGCCCTCCATCCCCAGGGCAGAGGCGACAGAAGGCATCAACCCCCCCAGAGTTACGGAATCTGGACACCTTAACTAGAGAGCTGCGGGCGAGGCGCTCTGAGCCGAGCGGCTCAGCCCAGCTCCAAGGGGGAGACCCCATTTCCCGGCAGCGGGAGAGGACGCAGCTCCCGGCTCAGAGCTGGGATTCGGTTCAGCTTGGCTGGTCCCGCCGCGGGACAGCGGGTTTCCCCGTGCCTGCAGCGTCCCGAGGAGAGGCAGATGGTGTGCTAGTGCCTCTTGCCTGGCGGGTGCCCGGCACAGACCAACCACACCGGCCTTCTCAGTCCAACACTGGTGAGCGCACGTGACCCGATTGCTCCCTGCAGACTGCGAAAGGAGATTTCCCAGCATCTCCATGTAGCTCCTTCTGCAAGAACTGGGACACGGCGCAGGAGCGAGAGCGGGCTGCAGCGCTGACGCAGCGCTGACAACCTCCCTGAGCACCCGCAGCAACGCGCTCGTCCCCGTGGGCCGGGGCTCCAGTGGTGCCGAGGGGACGAGCCCTCCGCCCCCCGGGGCCCACCCCGCAGCCCGGCTTTCTGAGCTGGCGCCTGTTCTTCTGGAAAACGCTGCAAAACACGCTGGGTTTGCCCAGTCCCAGCATAAACCATCCCCTCCCCACACCCCTTCAGGAGGGGCAGCCCTCTCCCCCCCAAACGCCTGGCCCCACAGCCCCCCGGGCGGCCCCACAGCCCTCCCGGGCAGCCCCACAGCCCCGGCATTTCTGCCCCTTCTCTGTGGTTTCTGTTGCCCGTTCCATCCACGTCTCGCCGGGACGAGCAGCACCCACGCCACGGGCAGATCTCTGCCCTGCAGCAGGAGGGTAAAGCAGCACTTGGCACCCACAGGGTCCACGGAATCCCGAGGGCACCCGTGCAGGGACACCACACTTTGGGGTGCCTGCGATGGCACGGCTTGCAAAGCCTCTTCCGCGCTTTCCGTTAGCCCACGGCCAGCACGCTCATCCCCACGCCACACGCTGCCGAGAGCCCCTGCAGTACCGTAAAGCCAAGCCCCACCGACCCTCTTACGTGGGCTTTGCCGGAGCCATCGCCTTAAACCACCCCCTTTTCGCCGGCACAAAACCAAGACGTAACGGAAGAAGGTGGTGAGGAGCCGACACACTGGAGAGCTGAGCTCCTTAACGAACGCAGAGACATTAGAGATGGGAGAGCCCCGATGGGATCCCAGCGCAAGACCAAGTCCAGGGCTTTTATCCATCCCGCTCCGGGGAAGCGCTTCCCGGGGGATCGACCGCGGGGGCTGTCGGTGCCGCACCCCCGGCCCCGCGTGTCTCCCAGCAGGAGGTTGGCGAGGGACCCTGGAGCAACCTGCCAAGGGAAGCAGAAAACCAGAGTTGGTCAGAAAGTTTCCTACCGATCGAACTGAAAACGTCATTATTTTATTATTGACATGAAACTTCATGTTTTATCATCGAAATGTAGCAGCTGAACATAAATGTTAGAAAGAGAGGCTTTTCACCGTCGAGGCATGTGTTCTCACTATCTCTTCCCCCAAAACAATATGTTCCCAGGACTGACACTTTCCCCACAAAGCTGCAAGTTTGCTTTGATGAAATCGCCTTCCCTACCGAGATATTTTCAGCTAGTTTTTCTAAATATTACTCATAAAGGCCCCCTCCAGACAACCTCTCTCCCTCCCCGAGTTTGTTTATATGCTTTGAATTCTGTTAGGAAACCATCTCCCTACTTCAGCGATGTTTTATCCAAGTTTCCATATTTAGTTCTTTCAGCTATTCCTGCTCCTTAACCAGCGTCCTCGCGCACAACGCTGGGACCCGCCGCATCCCGGCTCTCCCCGGCGTCCCCTTCCCCTCCGGCAGCAGCCGCGGGGGGAGTTTTCCCCCATCCTCCTCCCTGCGCCGACGGATGCCCGTTGAGCTCCGCACTTGCCAGCCCACCCTGGGGCTGCGGTCCCGAATCGCCCCCCGGGCCCCGACCCTGGCGGAGGCCATGCCCACGAGGGCCGGCGGCGGCCTGGGACCCCCGGCATGGCGAGGACGGGGAGCCTCCCCCCGGGAAGCCAAACCCAGCGTTATTTTAGGGAGGGACAGAGTTAAAGTCGATGAAGGAGGGTTTCCTCCCGGCACGTGGCTCCATGTCAGCCTCGGTGCACAGCCTGCAGAGGCAACGCAGGGAAAGCGCTGGAGGAATTTACCGTGAGTAAAAAGAGACGCTGCTTAGAGGGAAATTAGTGTCTGTATTCAGGGAGCCAAGGTGAGTCCAAGGGCAGCGGGGGAACAGGGGCTGCCTCCCCGCTCAAACTTTCTCCTTCGGAAGGAACCAGGGCACAAGAAGTGCCCCTTGGCCCCCGCCCCCCGGGAGGGCCACGCTCACGCTCTGGCGGCAGCCGAAAGGGATCGGAGCCGGGAAGTTTATGTGTTCCCGAAGGAGCAGGCACCGCGGCCACCCAGGCTGAGCAGGGACCGCCTGGCAGCGCTTCAGGTCTGGCTGGCGGCTCCCGCGGTCCCGTGGGCAGCGCCGGGGCTCTGGCCGGTGGGTGCGGGGTCTGGCCGGCAACTCTTGGGGGCCGGGTGACAGCAGTGGGGTCTGTCCAGTAGCTCTTGGGCTCCAGCGGGTAGGAGAAGGGTCAGGTTGGCAGCGCTTGGAGTCCAGCTGATGGTGCAGGGTCTGGCCGGTGGCTCTTGGGGTCTGGCTGACGGGCGCAGGGTCCTGCTGGCAGCGCCGGGGGGTCTCTGGTTGGTGGATGTAGGGTCCAGCCGGTGGTTCTCGGGCTCCGACTGATGGGTGTAGGGTCTGGCTGATGGCTCTTGGGGTCCAGCTGATGGGTGTAAGGTCTGGCTGATGGCTCGTGGGGTCCAGCTGACGGGTGTAGGGTCCAGCTGATGGCTCTTGGGGTCCAGCTGATGGGTGCAGGGTCTGGCGGAAGGCTCTTGGGGTCTGGCTGGCCGGTGTAGGGTGCAGCCAGCAGCCCTTAGGATCCGACTGATGGGTGTAGGGTCCGGCTGGCAGCTTTTGGGGTGCAGCTGGCAGCTCTCGGCGCGCAGCGGCTGGGAGCGGGATGCAGCCGGCAGCTTTCGGGGGGCACCCGGCAGCCCCGGGTCGGCCCCTCGGGGGGATGCCGGCCCCTCTCGGCGGCAGCCCGGACCGTCGGGGCTGGGCCCGGGGCTCCCCCGCCCGCCGCTCCCAGCAGCCCGCCGGGGCCGAGGGGAGGAGCGGGCACGGGCGGCGGCGGCGGCGGCGGCGGCAGCGGCGGTGAGTGCCCGCGGCGGCGGCGCGGGGTGGGGCGCTCCCGGGCGCCCGGGACGGCGACAGCCTCGGTCCCCGCGGCCACCGGCGGGGAGCGGGGCCGCACCTGCCCCGGAGCATCCCCCGCCGGCGGCAGGGGTGGGGGGGCAGCGATTTGGGGGATGCCCGTCGCGGATGCGGTGCCCGGGAGGAGCGGGACGGGCGGTCCGGCAGCCCCGGGGGGGTTGGAAGAGGGGGGATGGAGGGGTCCCGACCAAAGGTGGGACAGCCCCGGTGCTCCCCTGCACCCCACGGCTGCCGATGAGGTGCACCTGGCACCCCTAAAACATACCCCAGGCTCCGAGCCGAGACGTGAACCCCCCGAAAACATCGCTGCACCGAAAGCGTGGGGGCTGCGGCCGTGCTCCCCCCATCCCCAAGGGCTCCCAGCCGGGTGCTGCCGGGGCCGGTTTACCGGAGCCCTCCCCGGCTCGGGGCAGCGTTTCCCAGCCAGCGGCTCGGGAACGGGAGCGCTTTCCCGTGCCATCCATCATCCCTGCTGAAAGCCCGTTGACGTCAACCCCGTCCCGTGCACGCCGGTCCCCGCCGCCGGGGAAACGGGGATAGGGACCGGCGAAAGCGGGGGGTCCTGCCTGGGGAGGGCTCGCCTCGGGGCCTCGTCCTCGCGCCGAGCAGCACACGTAACGCCGGCGCTCACCTCTCCCCGGGCTCCCGGCGTCTCCAGCCTGTGCTTCCCACATCGATGTGACTCTGCTCGATCCGCAGAGCCCGTTCCGTCCTCTGTGGTGTTTTGGGCAGGTGCCGTGGCCGGTTCTGTAGGGAAATCTGTTAAAGAACTGGTGAGGAAGAGTGAAACGATGCCCCGGGAGGGGCAGAGGCCCCTGCGCTGCTCCCTCCTTCCTACACCTGGGGTTACAGTAAGTGGGGAGAAGCCCGAGGGCATCGCTTGTCCCCCACAGCGGGGAAGCACCCGCATGGGCCTGGGCCTGGCCAGCCACCACGTCCTGAGCTGCTCGGAGCAGCGCCTGCTCCGCGCCTCGACAGGGTCCCCAGAGCCAGGGCCACGGCCTGGGTGCTCGCACGGAGCTGCGGAGTTGTCCCCGCGAGACGGGGTGGCCGTGCTGGGCTCTGCGATGGCCAGTGCCCGCTCCCGGGGGTCCGGGAAGCATAGCGAGGGGTCTTTCGAGGCTGAGCAAAACAATTAGCCCTGGGCTGAATTGCATCACCTGGTGCCCAGGGAACATCCCGCGGGGCTGCGCTGCTGATTTCATTAGTGTGCCGAGAGCAGGAGCCTGCGGATCCCCTCGGGCCAGCGGCGCGGGGATGGGCTTCGCTTGCAGCACAAACCCAGTGGCTTCGCCGCCAGGCGCAGCAGCCCGGGGTCGTCCCTCTGCCGCGGGACAAGGGGCCGCCTGCCCGAACCAGCCCTGGCACGGCCGGCGGCGTCGCACGGCCCCTTCCCCGAGCAGCGGGGTGGCTGCTCCCGCGCCTCTCGCCTCCAGCCCCGGTTTAGACGTGTGCCCATTTCTTTCTACATCAACACCTCTCGAAAGCCAGCCCTTCTGCTGTGCTTCGCAGCCCTCCCGAAGAGCGACGTACCTTCTCTGACATCCCTTTGCGAGGGCAAACTCCTGCCGCCTCCCACGTCCCAGCGCTCCTCTCTGCGGGCACGGTGCTCCCGGGCTCTCGCTTCGTCCCCATTTCGGCCCCGTCCTCACAGCACGGGTCGCAATAGCCTTTGTGGGACACGGACGGAGGACGAGATCGCGGCATCTTGCTCCGCCGCTTGCTCAGCCCCTTGCACCCCAAGGCAGGGGGCAAATCCCCGCCAGCTTCCCCTGCGCACCCCAGGTCCGTCCTCCCGCAGCTTCTGCTGCCCCTCGAGCCCAGCCAAGTCAGCCCGTGCGGATCGGGCCCTCCGCGGGCTCACGCCTGCTCTCGCTGCGGCACAGCCCTCCGGGAACCGTCACATTGATGCAAGATGCAGTTTAAGGTTATGAAAATGCCTAATTTTCCTGCTTATTAAAACCCGAGCCGTGTGGCACCATCTCCTTGCATCCATTTCAGTGCACTTAAAATGTTTTGTCACAGCATCTCAAATAGCAGGGAAACAGGCTCATTTAGTAATTATTTTGAAGTGATTTAGCGCAGGATTGACAGCCCCGCTGACACACCATGTTTGCCGCCTGCCGGGTTCAGGGGCTCCCCGCCTGCCCCGGGATGCTGTGTCGGGATCACGGCGGGAGCCTCCCCGGGCTCCTCATCCTTCCCGCAGGCAAAGGAACTCCCGGAGCTGGAGGTCTCTCAGCCCGCAAATAGCGAATTGCGCCTGTTTTCGTTGCTGGGCGGTGGAGCGATGCGAGAGCCCCTCTCCCCAGCCGAGGCACCGTGCCCCGGTGAGCAGCGCCCTGCCGGGAGCAGCCGCTCCAGCGCCGCGTCGGCCCGTCCTCCCGCCCTGCCGGGGATGCGGGTGCCGGCGCTGGCCCGGGGAGCTGCCCCGGCTCCTCTCGCCAGGTCGGGCACAGACCGTGGCAGAGCGATGGGTGTTTGCTGGCAGTGCCAGGCTCCCACCATCTCTTGGCATCGCTCCGGCTCACAGAAGTCTTCCTACAGCAAGCAAGTTTTCTGCTGATCCTTTAAGAAGCTTTGCTATAATAGTGCAGTCTTAGCATTTAAAAAAGCAACTTTTTCTGCAAGCAGCCTGCCTTACCCCCTGGCTCCCGCCACGCTCGGGAGCGAGCTGGGACCTGCGGGCTGGATGCGGCCGGGCAGGGTGGATTGGACCCGGCCAGACGGGGTCTGAGCTGCTGGCACCAAGCTGTCTCGGGGCCACGTTCACTGTCCTGCTGCCGGACACGGAGCTGGAGGGGCCACGGGGAGCACGGGTGGGTTTGGTCGCCCATCCTGGAGCTGTGGGGACGGTGACTTGGTCCTGGGGAGCCCAAGACGGGGCTGTAGCGTTGGGCAGCTCTGCTGTGAGCAGGCTTGAGCGACCGGGGCAGAAGATGGTCAGTACTTTGATTTGAACCCGAGGGGACTTCACAGCTCTTGGCCCGTGTGGGAGACAGAGCCCCTGAAAGGCAAAGCGGTATTTGCTAATGCAGAAAGGGGAGGGAACGGGGGACTGTTGGGTGCTGGCGGCCGGTGGAAGGAGATCAGATGTTCTCTGCAAGAAGAGGAGCGCTGGTAGGAGCAGCAGAAAGCCAGAGCTGATAGCAGTCCTTCCCCTGGAGGAAGCAGCTCCATGAAATATTGATGGGATTCACACACAGCAGACGAGTGGTGTGAGCTGCATTGCAGAGCTCGGAGCCGTGCAGTCGGGAAGGCAGCGGCTGCCGGGTAACGGGAAAAGCTCCTTTCCACGGCCCCTCCATGCCGGCGGAGGCTGGTACCAGCCCCGGCCCCGTCGCAGCGGTGCAAGCCCGCAGTGCCCAGGCACCGGGCGAGGGGTTGGGGTCTGGGTGCGGGTGATCCTGTCCCCAACCCATCCCGGGGGCCACCAAAGGCCCTGGGCTGGTTTCTTATGTCCCCGCTGCCTCCCCACGGAAGTGGCCCAGTTTTCGGGGCCGCATGGCTGCGGCATCGCGTACCCAAGGTGGCTGCTGGCAGCAGCCACGCGCCTGCTCGTGCACGTCCCCGGTGAGGTCCTGCTCCCTCCCAAGCTGCCCATCGTGGCCAAAACCAGCATCAGGGTGGAGCCGACGCAGAGGCCCCGAGCTCTGCCCTGCCGGAGCCTGGTCCAGGCAGCACGTCTGCGGGATGAGACCGGACCACCGGGGCTGCCCTGGTGCTTGCCACAGGGCCACGAGCCCTCGTCTGCCGGGCGGCCAAGCTGGCAGGCTGGGCTCGGCGGGAGGTGGCCGTCCCCCCCAGCCGCAGCCCCGCCGGGTGGCTTTTGCTCCTCTGATTCTTTTATGTTGCCTAGGAAACGGCGGGATTCAGCACAGATCTGATTTAACCGAGCGGCAGACGTCACGCAGGGACATGGGGGAAAGGGACAGCGTGGTCAGGGCACTGGCCCTGGGCTACCGGCATCTCGGAGGTGGCTTAGCCCAAGATCAGGCCACCAGGCAGGGACAGACACGGGTGCTCCCGGCTCCCACGCCCATCCCCCTCCCAGTGAAAGATGGCAGCAAGGTGGGTGGGGAAGGTGCCGCTTTCCTGCCTGTCCCTCCTGGAGATACTCGGTTCCCTGTCCCGGTGCTCCCGGACGGATCCCATCTGCCAGGAGCATCACTTCTGCCGGAGCCGCGGCTGGAGACGGACACGTGCTTTGGGAACGGGGACAAGTAAATTACCATGGCCGAGGTGCGCTGAGACACAGCTGGGGCCGAAGAAGATGCACACTCCAGCACGGGACGGTCGGTTCTTCTGTGCCATGGCTGCGCTGGAGACCCCCCGCAGGGCTGCGCCTCCAGTTTCCCTTGCTCTGGGTCCCAGCGGCGCTCCCAGTCCGTCCCCGTGCCCAGAGCAGCACGGCAGCGCGGAGGAGAGCGCCCGGAGCAGAATGGCTGTTCAGACCCGACCCGCTCCCGGGCTTGAGGAACACCATCCCGCCGCCTGTCCCAGCGGAGACGCGATGCACTGCTTGGGTCGCTGGAAGAGCTGGTCTCCGTGAAGCCATCTCTCAGCCCTGGGGACGTCCCCAGGCCACAGCGCTGGCCGCTGTCACCACCATCCCAGGTCTGCGCAGGGGACCGAGCTCCTCACCCACACCACGACCACCGGCACTTCCCATCCTGGTGAAAAGCCTCCGGCTGCCGCAGACAGACCCGGCTGCGCCGTTGCCTTCTTGGCAAAGCCCCGTGTGCCAGGGCAGCTCCCGGTGCTGCTCGGCCGCCCCTCCCGGAGAGCAGCTCCAGCGCCGGACGGAGCAGCTGAGCAGCTCCTGTGTTTTCTCCCCCTGCTCCCACCCAAGCGCAGGCACCTGCCCTTTGGAGAATCATCCGGACTGGAGCAACCCGGCAGGAGCACGCCACGGGGTTTGCCCCATGGCCCTCCTCCTCCTCCTCTTCCTCCCAGGCGCAGGCTTGCTAAACCCCGCTCGCGCAACCGTCGGGCTTTGTCCGGGAGCACAGGCAGGGGCTGGAGCACCCTCGGGCAGGAGCTGCTCCCGCACGGTCCCCGAGCACAGCCCCGGCTCGGCCCCATCCAAGCTTCTCCTCTCTAAGCTCTGCTTTTCCTACAAATGGAGCACATATGGGCCCATCCTTTAATTTCAAGGTTTCTGTTTCCCACGGAGATTGTGCAGGATTAATGCTCTGCCTGCAGCAAGTTTCAGCCAGAATATAACTTTTATAACCTGCCTGAGCAATGAGATGCTTAACTCCGGTAGCTGGAGTTACTTGCAAGTTCTCAGCTCATGTGCACTGAATTATACCTCTTGCTGGGCAATTAAATTTATATGAGCAACTGCCTATCAAACCCAAAGCAATTAATTAGAATTAAGTACTTTTAGGGGAACTAAGCCCTTGCCTTACTTGCTAATACAAGGAGGAGCACACGCGTGCGAGCTGTGCTGCCGCGGCGTGCCCTGGCGTGCCGTGCCCTGCTCAGGGCCGGCAGGGCCTCGTAGCGGCAGCTCCAGCAAGCTTTTCTTTCCCCAAAAGTGCTGATTTTAGGGCCTACCTGCTCCAGGCGTCAGCAGCATTTCAGTGCTCTCCCTCCAGGCTGGAGGCAGCCCCAGCATGGGGGGCCGGGAGCCCCCCAGCTCCCTCTGCCTCCTTCCCCGGCAAGGCAGCCTCCCAGCCAGCCCCACCACGCTCATTTATCACCTCCCTCCTCCTCCTCTCCCCACCTGCCGTCAGGGGCCCTTCCCCACCTGCGCAGGCACCCACCAGGCTCCTCCCTCCTTCCCCAGAGCCTTTGCCCAGGCACCCAATTTTTCCCATCGATATTTTGCCTCTCATTTCGATTTCAGTGGGATATTTGGGGCCAGGGCTCCCTCGCAGCCCCTGACACCGTCCGGTCACTGCGATGCACCAGCAGCGGGGCTGCGTGGCCCCATCTGCTCCCTGGGGTCACCGGTGACCCCCCACCCTCCGTGCCACCTTGCTCCCCGCTTTTCCCAGCTCCGTCATCCCCCGGCGGGTCCGTGACGCCCGTGTGGGGGGACCCAGCGGGGCCGTCGGGCGCCCGAAGCCCGGCACAGGGATGCCCCCGGCCCCGCCGCGGCGCGTCCCACCCCGCTGGACCGCTCTGCCCCTGCGTGGGGCCGGGAGGAGAACTGGGTCAGCGGGGTAACCATGGAGATGCTGGAGGAGATGCTGAAGCAGCGCTGGCACGGCCCCGCTCTCCAGAACCCTTTACAGATTAACCAGACCCGTCACCCTCCGTCTCCAGGCGGGGATGGGGCTGGGGGGCTGAGCCTCCTCGGCGGGGAGAGCGGGGCGGGCGCTGCCCAGTCCTCCCCCACCTGCGCAGGGCGGTAAGCTGCCTCGTCTCCCCCGTTCCTTCGGGGTGCCAGCGTGGGGAGGGCAGGGCTCGGCCCCGCAGCCTCGCCGGGGCTCCTGCGCCGCAGCGGCCATCAAAATGCAACAGGGAACCCGTTTTCCTGCCGGCCGGGCTTGTCTGCGCGTTGTGCATCGGCGTCGGGCGCTGGCTGCGTGTCCGCCGAGCAGCGGAGCAGCCGGGGGGATGCTACAGCCATGACACCTCTCCCGGCTGCTCCGCCGGTGCCCGGTGGCTCCGTGCATCCCGCGGCCGTCCCAGCCCGCGGGGGAACGGGGGCCGGCTCGCTGGAGAACTCCTCGGCACCGGTCGTTGTCGTTTCCCGCAAGGAGGGTGCGTGGCAGCGGTAAGCGCTGGCGGGGGCTGTGGGCACTGCCCCCCACCCCGGCAGCTCGGGGACGTGCTTCCACGGCAGGGAAGGAGGGGGCTTGCATGCGATCCAGCCGCTGCTGAGCGGCGCGGGGGTTTGTTCTGAGAATCCTGGTGTTTTGCGATATAGAGAATAAATAAAATACAGAGGGGGGGTGAAGGGAAACCTGGGGCCGCTCCCTGCGTCCCCCACCCGCTGCTGGGGAGAGGGAGCCGGGGGAGAGGCAGCGCCAGGGCTGCCCGTGCCGGCTGAGGATGCTGTCGCGGTGCTGAGGCCGGCTCGGCAGTGGGAGCCGTGGGCTTTGGTGCGCTTGGTGCTTGGGCACGGTCTCCGGCTGAGCTCGTCTCAGCACCGAGCGCCGGGCACCTCCCCGATCTCCCCGTCCGGCACCCGCTCCCGCAGAGGCCAGAAGCAGATTGTGAAAAGAGATGAGGGGTAAAATTACGGGCAGGGTAAAGAAAATCCTTCCTTTGGGCTGCGGAGCGTGCGCTCCCCTGCCTTTGCAGCAGCTTATCCTCGCGTGTGTGTTGCATTGGAAGTGATGCCATTAGCGCTGCGCTCTCCTGATCTCATTTGCTTCCACCAGAGCCCGGTGCTCTCCTGGCGGCTGAAGCGCCGGGCGGGGAAAACAGCAGCAGGAGCCTTTTGTGTTTTCCTGGCCGTAGAAATACCAGGGTTTGGCTGTGCCACAGCTCCTCTCGCCCATAACGCCGCGTGGAGAGGCCTGAGCTGGGCGCTGCGCCCGCCTGAGCCCCCGTGCAAAGGGACGTGCGTTTGTTTAGGCACAGTCTAACGTGAGGTTTGCAGGTGGGGAAACTGAGGCACGGGGAAGGGAAGCGGCGCGCGACCGAGGGCGCGCTGGGGCTGCGGTTGGGGAAGTGGTTGAGATCCGTTACTTGTGGCAGGTGCTTCCTAAGAGAAAGCCCAGCCCTTGCGAGCGGCCGCAGCGGGTTTGGAGCCTGGAGGGTGCCTGGAGAGTGGTGGGTGGCGTCGGAAAATGCTCGTCCCAGAGGTCCCAGAGCCCGTGGCTCCGTCCCGACCCCTCCTCGAGCAGACGCTGAGCGTAGGGCAAGCGCTGCTGGCTGCTCTCGCCCGTCTCGGATGCCGTCGGCACACGGCCATGCCAGGGCGGCTCCGGGCTGCGTAGCTGGTGCTCGCTTGGTGCCAACAGCTTTATCCGAGGGGCTCGAGCCCTCGTGCAAGCGTCTGTTCGGCAGCAAAGGCAGAAAATCCCACGTGCATGTGCGTACACGAGGGGAAGCACGTGCTACGGTCGTGGCACACCCCAAATCTTGCCGAAAGCAGGCGGCCGTGCCGGGGCCCGGCTCAGCAACAAGCGCCGCTGGGCGTGAGGAGCGGGGTGGAAGCGGTGGGTCACTGCCACGCGCTCGCCCGAGGGAGCCTGGGCAGAGCAGGGGGAGGAAAACACCAGCCAGAAGGGAACCGTGGGATGGCTGCTGCTCTCTGGGAGCTCATTAATGATATTAATGACTAATCGCCCACTTGCCCCCTTTTGCATCCCTTCTGTAATTGATAAATCTGCGAGTTCAGCGGTGCTGGAGCCGAGCCCGCGGCTCCCGTCAGGTCTCAGCCCAACCGCGCCCTGCGAAGCTCCTTCCCCGATGCAGCGAAGCCCCCCGCCTCGCCCCACTCCCCGTTCCCAGCCATAACTTATCCTCTGCGTTTGCGGCCGTCTCTCTCTCTTGAAAGAGAAATATTTTTCCAGGCGCTGCCTCCATCCATTATCATAAAGTGGCTTCACTTGGCCTGGAGTTAATAATTCACCTTTCCTTGGAAGATGGATGCTCCCATCCCGCCGGAGTTTAAATATTCATGGAGAAGGGAAGGCAGCGACCGCTGCACCGTGCGGGAGGTCTGGCAGCCGTGTCGCAGCCTCTGCCGCCGGCGAACGCCCCGGTCCCCAGCAGCGCGGCACCCCGGCACCCTCGGCGCATCTGCGGGGCCCCCCGGGCACCGTCTGCTGCCAGAGCTTCACGGTGGACCCCAGCGGCAGCCGGCGTGGTTTGCTGGCGCAGGGCCGACCCAGCGCCCGTGGCAGGCAGCCATCTCGGGGGGGAGCAGAGGCACAGCCGGGGCAGCACGTAGGGGCGGCTGCACCGCGGCTCGGAGAAGGAGCCGCGCGGGAGGAACTTTGCTGGTTGCAATTTGGACGCCTTCAGCGGGGGTGGATGGGGCTGTCCCCAAGCCTCAGGGTCCCCTCCCTGCTCCCAAGCCCAGCGGGTTGGTGACACACCGAGCCCTCTGCCCACCGGTGGGTCTCTCGCAGACGTCAGGGGCTGCCCGGGTCCCCCGGGTGCTGGGGCAGGGCTGGTGGGTCCACCCCACGACCCGTCCTGCGCCCCTTCCCTCGCCGCAGCCCCTGTCCCCACGGGTGGGGAAAAAACGGTCCCGATGGGTCGTGCTGCCTGAATTTCACGGCTTTGTACGTGTCTTGGGGGACCGTCCATCCCCGTGGGGCCACCGCGCAGCGTTGCTGGCCTTGACGCATCCCCTGGCTTCCCCCCGCAGCTGATCCCACCCAGCAGAGCCGGGGCCGGTGAGCGCGCGAGCGGCTGACCATGTTCAACGGGGATGCCAGCTCCTCGGCGGCCAGGAACGTCATGCGCAGCTCCAGCATCAGCGGCGAGATGTACAGCATCGAGAAGAGCGCGCGGGGCAGCGCCGACTCCGTCACCATCACCGCCAGCAAGAAGAGGCGCTCCAGCCTGGGCGCCAAGATGGTGGCCATCGTGGGGCTGTCCCAGTGGAGCAAGAGCACGCTGCAGCTCAACCAGACCGGTGAGCGGCCGCGGCCCCCGGCCCCCCGGCCCCCCGGCCCCCCGCCTCCGCCCTTTGCTTTTAGGAGATGCTCTGGCCACCCGTGTCTGCGGAAGACACCTAAAAAAGCCCGTTGTAAATCCGCCCCCCCCGGCACGCCGGCACTTCTCCCGGTGCCGAACCCGTTTGCAGACCTGAGGCGGGGACATTGCCAGAGCTCTGCCAGCGCGGGGGGTCTGGGCTCAGCATCCCCCCCCCCCCGGTAACGGGCAGTCCCAGCTGCAGGGCTGCGGGCAGGGAGGGAGGGAGGGAACTCAGAGAAAGGACTTGTCAAACGCTCTGGCTCTGGGAAATATTTAAATGCCTAAAATAGCTTTTTAAAGGGCGGGGGAAGCAAAAAGCTCATTTTAGTGCAGGCTTTTTCTCTAGTTATTGCTTTTTTATTCCAGTTCTTATTGGCATTTTGTGATTCGGGAGATGTTTTATAAAGAGAGGAGTTAATTTGGAGCCCTCCAGCCCTGCACATCCAAGGTGTTTCTGAAGGGGTATAATTATCCCCAAAAGCCAAGCGAAAAGTGCCGGTGCTGGGCAGAACCGCACCTGGGGACAGCAGGACCGGGACCCCCCCGGCTGCTGGTGCCCGGGGGAGCAGCGCCCGCTCCGGGGGGGCTGCCAGGATCAGGCAAACGCTTCCACGGGGGCAGCCCCTAAGGAGCAGGACAAGCCTGGCTCCCCCGGGAGCAGCCGCGGCGCGGTGCCGACACACACATGCTCACACGGCAGGAGCAGGGCTCCCGGGGGTGCCAGGGCTGCCGGGGGTGCCAGGGCTGGATGCTCGGGCCACGCTCCTCCTTCTGCCACCTGCCACCGCCTGGGACGCGCAGCGGCGGGGACGGCGTAACCGCGCGGAGAAAGGGAGACTTCGCTGATCAGTCCGTGTCGGGGCTGTGCCCGCTCGCAGCACCGGGGGGGCCCGCGGGGCACGGGGCCATCGGCACATGTTGACGGGGCCCTGGGGATTTTGGAGGCTGGGAGGTGGCTCTGCAGCAGCGGAGGCCGGGCGGCGGGCTGGGACGGTGTCAGCACGCGTGAGCTGAGTCTGGCAGGTCTCAGCAGGTGGGGCTCTCAGCCACGCAAAGGCACGACGGCAGCAGTGCTGGGCGAGGGCTGCGGGAGACGGGGCTGGGGCACAGGGAGCACGGGCAGCCCGTGGCTCTCCAGCGCGGTGTGAGCGGCACCGGGACATGTGCCCATGCGGGGTCCTGTGCCTGTGCGGGGTCCTGCGGGGTTTCATCCCCCGGGGAAAGGTTCATAAATCACATTGAATGACGTGCCGAAGGGGGGGAGCAGCACACAGGGAGGCTCCAGCCACGCCTGGCACCCCGGTTCTTCTGTCTGGCTGGATGCCTGTCCCGCAGGAGGGTCCGGGGGCAGCGAGCGCTTCCCGGGCTCACCCCCCCGTCTCGGCTTGCAGAGGCCGGCCCCAAAAAGCTGCGCAGCAACATCCGGAGGAGCACGGAGACCGGCATCGCGGTGGAGATGAGGACCAGGGTCACCCGGCAAGGCAGCCGGGAGTCCACCGACGGCAGCACCAACAGCAACAGCTCCGACGGCACGTAAGGCACCGCGGGTGGCACGGCGGGACGGGAGCTGGGGCTGGGCCCCCTCCCTGCACGCCCGGGGGATCTCACTGGAGACCCGGCAGCCCGATGCTCCACGAAAGCCCTTTGCTCTTCCCGGTGCAGGTTCATCTTCCCCACGACCCGGCTGGGCGCCGAGAGCCAGTTCAGTGACTTCCTCGACGGGCTGGGGCCGGGCCAGCTGGTGGGGCGGCAGACGCTGGCCACCCCGCCGATGGGTGAGCGCCGGCCGAGGGGCTGCCTGGCGGGGAGGGGGGTGCCCTCTCCAGCCCCCAGAGCAAGGGCTGCGTCTCGCCTGGTGCAGGGCTGGGCAAGAGGATGCTCCAGCGAGAGGGAAGGGGCTGCGTGGGGAAAAGCGGCCACGTGCTCCGGGGGACAGGCTGGATGCCGGGAGCGTCCCTCGCTGCTGAGCGCGTGCCGGGCGGGTGCATGGCTTGCAGGTGCTCTGGCCTTCCCTGCTGCTCCCGCTGCCGGCTCCGCGAGGGGAGGGAACGTCCCGTGCGGGCTCAGGGCAGGACACCCGCAGGGGGAAGCTGCAGCTCTGCCTTTTCCCGAGGCCCCTTCTGCCCCTCTGCTGTGCGTCAGCTCCTCCGAGCATCCCACTGCAGAGGGGACCCAACAAACCCGCGGTTTGTTCCATTTTTCCCTTTTAAATCCAGAATGGCTACAGAAAGTCGCGCCCTAAGTCGGCATTGCCAGCCAGCAGCAGTGCGTTCCCGGCTGCTCCCAGGGCACAGCGGGGTGTCTGCCCCATGTCCTGCTGAGGGGCCAGAGCTGCCGGGAATGGGGAGAGCTGCCCCGGGGGGGCCGCAGTAACCAGGGTCCCCGTCCTGCCCCCCCAGTCCCCCCAGCACAGGGACCTGCTGGCCCCGCAGAAACCCCCAGTGGGAGGAGAGGGAAGGAGGGGAAGGGGGCAGTTGGACCCCTCTGGGTTTGCCCACCTTCCCCAGGAGGGGACACAACGGGCTTCCCCTGGGGCGAGGTCCCGCAGCGCCCGTGGCACGCCGAATCCCTCCGGCTCCTGCCGTTCCCCCGCTGCAGCATCAGCTCGTTCCTCTCCCGCGGGCCGGTGCCTCGCGCAGCCCCGGCGCTGGCCCTGACTTGCTGTTGAAATGCCAAGTGTGTTTTGAGAACATCCAGGTTCATCTCGCTCCTATTAAACCCCGCTGGGACGTCAGCTCGCCCCTTCCCCATCCCCACTCCCCCCCCCAGGGCCACAAGGCAGCGAGCGACGGGGACCCGCCGGCCAAGGGACATACGTACGTACGAGCAGCACAGCGTAAGTGGGAGAACAACTTCACTCCGAGCTCAAGAGGCGCCCGGCTACGTTTTTTTCCTGCAGATGCCCCTCCGCAGGGAGCGGGGAAGGACCCCAGCAAAGTGCCCCGGGGAGACGGGGGCTGGCGGGTGCTGGCCCCGCTGGGGTGCTCAGCCACCCACCCCTCCCGCCCCAGGGTCTCGCCAGCCCTCCAGCCGAGGGCATCGCCCGGGCAAGGCTCAGCCCTGGCTAATCCCAGCCCCTTTTCCCATCACGAGGGAAAAAAATCCCCCTGCAAAGCTGCCGTGGGATGGAGCCGGCAGGGAGGGCGGGGAGGAGGGGGCTCTCACCCGGTTCTCTCTCTGCTGCTCAAATCCAAGCATCTTCACATCAGCTCGGCTTTGTCCTTCCTCCACACTCAGGATAAATCGCGCACCCGGGGGCGGGATGCTCAGTGTGCTTGAGCGCTGGGTGCTGCGGACGGGGAGCAGGCGGCGGTGTGGGGGTGCCGAGGCTGCCAGCCCCGGAGATGACGTCTCCCACCTGCTTTTTGGCAGCACCAAAAGGGAGAGCCGGCGGGGACCAGCGCAGCCCAGGGCTGCGGCCGTCCCCGCTGGGAGGTGGCCATCGGGGAGGGTGCTGAGCGCGTCTCGTCCCTCCGCCTAGGCGATGTCCACGTCGGCATGGCTGACCGCAACGGGCAGCTGGAGGTGGAGGTGATCCAGGCGAGGGGACTCATCCCGAAGATGGGCTCCAAGTCCATCCCTGGTAGGTGGCTGGAGAGGGAGGGGGTCGGGGATGGACGGGGAGTGGTGGGGACGGGCGCTGTGCCGGGACCATCGCAGGAGCCTGCTCCGAGTCAGCGTTTCTCACCCGTTTTCCAACGCAGCCACCTACGTGAAAGTTTACCTGTTGGAGAACGGTGTCTGCCTGGCCAAGAAGAAGACCAAGGTGGTGAAGAAAACCTGTGACCCGTCGTATCAGCAGCCTCTGCTCTTCGAGGAGAGCCCCCAGGGCAAAGTCCTGCAGGTGACGTACTCCCCGCACAGATACTCGGGGACTGGGGGGGATTAGGGGAGCGAGGACCGGGCATAGAAACCCAGCGTCCTCGCTGCTGTCCTTCAGACCGCAGCCTCCCCATCCCGACCACGGCGGGTCCTTCCCGCTTTGCTGCGTTTTCCCCAAAACTCCCACCTGGCGAGCGGGGCAGCTCCCCTGACACCTTCTCTGCCCTGCAGGTGATCGTCTGGGGAGATTACGGGCGCATGGACCACAAGTGCTTCATGGGGATGGCCCAGATCGTCTTGGAGGAGCTCGATCTCTCCAGCGCGGTCGCGGGCTGGTACAAACTCTTCCCCACCTCCTCGCTGGCCGACTCCAGCATCGGACCTCTGACGCGCCGCCTCTCCCAGTCCTCCCTGGAGAGCTCCACCAGCCCCTCCTGCCCGTAGGCGGCAGGTCGGTGGGAGAGGCCGGGAGGGGGAAGGAGACGTCCTGACCTACCAAAACTGTTAGTGGATAGCTGTAAATATCCTGTCCTTTTTTTTTTTTTTTTGGTCCTTTTTTTTTTTTTTTAAATCTCCTTCCCGAAACAACCCTGCTCTCGACACGCTCCTCCCCGAGCGCGCGCCCCGGCGCGCAGAGGGGGACGTCAGAGAGGGAGCGAGGGCTGTGTGGTTTGAGGCAGGGGGAAGGAGAAGCAACTCCCCCCCCATGAGGCAGATCGAGGGCCGTGACTGCCGACTGATCCCGAGACTGTTACCGCACCTCGTCCCGGCACCCCGTCGGAAAGGAATCGAAGCGACGCGTTTCTCTCCTGACCACCCGGCGAGAGCATCTCGGTCCGATTCATTCAGCGCCGCTGCAAGCAGCATGTTGACGAGGTTTCTTTTCCTTCGATTTCATTTCCTTGCCTCTGAGGAAAAGGTAGCTTTTCAAAGAAAAAAACCTCAGAAAAAATCCAACTCAGCACTACTATTTTTTGTTTCAAGGAATGTAGCATCTTCTATTACGTAGCTTGCCACGTGCTAACAACACACACTCTCTGCAATATCTACGAGACTCCAGGCTGACCGGAAACATCTGCCAGTCACTTCCCGTTTGTTCGTTTTCCGACACAAATCCTGCGACACTGAGCAAGCACTTCTGGTGGCCATTTTTCTTTGGTTTTTTAATTTTTCTTTTCGGTAGCATGTAGCCTGCGACCAGTGACGTTGCCAAAGCGAGAGAGAACAGAAAAAGGTGCGCTCACCTCACCTAAGCATACGCTGGTCTTATCCTCGTGTTTCACCGCTGACCGTGGTCTTGTCCAGCCAAAGCAAGACCCAAAAGATAAACTCTGTGATGCCTCACGTGAAAATTCAAGTCAGGAGAAGGTGACCCGACGGAGCAGGAATACCGTGATGCTGGCTGATCGTCTGCCTCCCAGCCTCTTCCTCCCGCGAGGGCCAGCTCGAGGGCTGGGACGCTCTCCTGGGGGCTGGGACGCTCTCCTCGAGGGCTGGGATGCTCTTCTCGGGGCTGGGACGCTCTCCTCGAGGGCTGGGATGCTCTCCTCGGGGCTGGGACGCTCTCCTCGATACCTGAATTCCAAGTAGGAGCAGAGGGCTCTCGCCAGACCCCGCGGCAGGACGCACCTTTCTCTAACTCTCGACTTGCTGGTACGCTACAGGGGAACATCTCAACAGCATCTTCTGCTGATCTGGAATTAGGGTGACTGAGAGGTTACGAACAAAGGACTAGATGCTTTGAATTTATTATCAGGATGAGTGTTTTGGGTTTTTTGTTTGTATGTTTTGTTTGTTTGTTTTTAAAGCAGCATTTTGGTTCCCCCCGAGGGACCAGTTCTTGTAGCAAAACCGAGAATTACGGAAGCTTTTTTTGAAGGTGCCTAATGAAATTTGCTGAAAATACTCAGGGGAGACACCACTAGAAACTCTGGTTTCTTCATAAAATGTACTTAACACAATGACTGTCCTGAAGGATCAGTTTCCAAAAGAGGGAAAAACCACCAACACGCCAAAAGATGAGCAGTCTCGAGACTGGAAGAGGACAAAAGGTTAATGGGGAATTTTTACTGACCAGATAGCTCTGACCTTCAGTCTTTAACACAAATCAACCCACAGCACAGTTGGGATTTTTTTTTTACAATTATTTATTGGCAAAGCAGAGAATTTCACAATGCACAGAGCACAACAAAACCAACCTGTGGTTCTCCTGGTGACACTGGGGCTGATGAACCAGCTCGAACCTGTTGCCACAAAGGAACAAAACCAAACCTGAAGGAAAAGACTGTTGCGATGAAGCTGTCGCCTCCACAAACCCCAGCCGGGGCTCAGCAAAACTCCACCGCTCGGCGGCTGGTTTACCCGACACCGCCACGGTTTTAGCGACATCGTGTCAAGGAATTTCAGCTGCTATCGTGGACTTTGGATCTTTACAAATCAAAATCACTGTAGACCTCTGAGAAGAGAATAGGCTGGATGCTGCTGACGGGGGACAGAGAGGGGTCTGCTTCGAGACCCCACTGCGCGCCTTGCGAAGGATTAAATCCTCATCTGCTTGAGAAGCGCTTGTTCAAGCAGTACTCACCGATTTCTGAGCTCGTGCTGAATGGCGACGCGTGGGACCGTGGGATGCACTAACAGGCTCAAGTGGTTTGAGGAAGCAAACTCGGTGCCCTGACTACTGAAATGGGAATAAACAATGGTTTGAACATGACGTTCCTTCCAGAGCACGAAGCAGTTATGTGAGGTCAACGACGCCTGGATGAGGCTAAACTTTCTCTGCCCTGGCACGCTGGATTTTTAAATATACGTGAGGGAAGGCATCTTAGGAGGAGAAGCTTTCTGCTCCTTCAAGCTAACATTATTCGCTTTTTGCTTTACCAACTCTATTTCAATGGAAAAATGAAAAATGTGCTTGTGGTGGGACAAGAACCGTGTCCATGGGGAAGTGGAATAGCAGTGTGGGCAGAGCAGGGAGCTCTGCAGGTATTTTCTGCTCGCTGGCACGGACACAGCATCCCATCCCCTCCCAGCACAGAGCTCGCTGGCTGGAAATTTCTCCGGCGAGTTGCAGAGCTTTGCTGCTCCCCCCTGCACGAGCAACTTAACGCTTTTCTTGAGACACGGTACAGAAGCGGATGAAGAGGAGCAGGAACAGTGGGACGGCTGGGCGCGCACCCGCAGCAGCAGCTGCCTGAGGTCTAGCGAAAGGCTCGCTGGCTCTGCGCCAGCTGAAAAACCTGCCCTCGCTGGCACGCGGAAAATCCAGAGGAGAGAACTATCTCCTGGAAGGCACACCCGGGTACTCCAGGGAATGTGGAAAACCCCAATACTTCGGCTTATTTTTTATCGTGGATGAACTGAGGATGCATTGGAGGATAACCGCGTAGCTAACATCAGAACAAACTGCACCCCGGTTCTTTCTCAGCGGTGTATTCTCGTTTGCTGCAACACGACGGGCTCGGGGGAACGATTCCTCCTGCTCGTTGAGAGCCCGGCAAGGTGGAGCCACCGTGCCAGTGACTGCAAATGATTGCCGCTCACTAGACAAACTGAAATCCAGCAAAACCTGAACTTCTTCACTTTCAGCACTGCGCGTCCAGTCCCCGCGGGGAGCTGGTACTCACTTCTCTGGGGAAGCACCTGGGTCCGGACCCACCTCACGCTTGTGTGGAGAAACTAAAACGGGAGAAGAGACCGAAATGTGCCACACTTACATTGCAACATCAGCTCCTTCTCATTTCTGAACACGAGACCCTGTGTCAGATGTTTTCCCTCCTCGGACAACAAGAACAAAAAAGCCAAGACACACAGTTGCTTTCTACACGCGACACACCAGAAAAGCCACAAGCTTCTGGACTCCAGGCTTTTTTCTGGGGGAATGTTTTATTGCAAAGGGCATTTTTTTTTTAATGTACTATATGATTTGCAAAAGGTGGCTGCACTGACTAGGTATTATGTGTTAGATTATTTCCTCCACCTTCCATCAGGAAAGGAAATTCAAACCATTCGACTTTCCAGGTATTTTCCCCTAGAAAGAATAATTAATATTAAACTGAATCGGCTTTGCAGCCCATTTTATACCCAGCACTCCCAGCAGTAAGTGAGCAGCAAGTAGCACCCACCTGAGACACAGAAGACCTTACTATAGCACAGCTGACAGCAGACACTGGTGTCGGAATCAAGGCACCCTACTTGAGTAACAAGGACGGATTCTGCCAAAATAGCCTTGAAATGATACTTAAACATCCCCTGAACTCTAGTAAAAAAAGAGTCTCGGCCACGCAGCAAAGCACAGAAAACTCTACGTGATTTCATGCCCAGGCCTAAGTTATCCCTGGGTTTTCTACAAGCCTGGAATGGGCTTTATTTGCCAAAGTTGAGTGACTGAAAGTTTTCTAGGGCACCAGAAGGTGGGCCAGGCTTCTGGGCTCTGTCAGAAATTAGCTCCTGTTTCATCAATGTCATAGCATGGTGAAAGCAGGGGAGAGGATGCTTAGACATAGTTTTCCTGAAATCAGGTGAGATACCAAACCGATTACCTGGCCAGCAACCACAAAACTAAACCTATTAAGTGGCTTTGGAAAATGCCACAGAGGAACTGAGACGGTGGGAAGTATTCCCTCCACGGCCACCTTTTCCAGCTCTTAAAACCTCTTCTCCAGAAGCGGTTACAGATGTAGCATTCGATTGCAAATATGAGACCAGGAATCCCTACAGGAGCGAGATCAGGATTCCCTTCGCTGATAGGGAATCACTTCTGTTCAGTCTTACACGACTGCTCTGGCAGCGATGAGACTTGTGCCTGCGCACATCGGTGCACGTGAGAGGAGTTAACGCGTTTAAACACCTTTGCTTGTTTAAGCGGGCTCGCGGATACTCAGCAGCAAGTGCAGTTTAAGGGTCTTTACTGATACAAGGCCATTTATAAAAACAGCACCGGTGATGCTTTTTCAGGCACAAAGAGCCTACCTTCTATTTTCTTCCAGTTGACTCAGACACTTCTTCCCAGATTGATGTGAAACGCTTGGACAACGCACATCTGTAAACTTCCTTAAGGGTGTGCATCTGGTTACTGATTTGGAAAATAACTGCATTTTAAAGGTCAAGGAACAGTGTTCAGGCACCGTTCTTCTTGATGGCTGAATTCAAAGTCTAAATGTGTTTTGCATCACAGATGGAAAAAGATATCAAGAGCTTGCTCTGCTTTCTTTGGGTTTTCATGCCTCCAGACAGATCTGTAAAATTACCTTCAGAAAAGCAAGGTTTGCATCCCGTGATGTGCCAAAGGCATGACGGCCCATTCCAATCTTTCTCTAGCAAAGCTGTTTCAACTGGAAGTCTTCCTTCTACTTCACGTTCACAAGCATAGAAAACACCCCAACCTTTGGCTGGTTGTTAGAGGTGCAAGAGTTATGTTTATGAGCTAAAAAAGAAGGTTGAAAGGCTGCAGAAAATAATTCCTATGGAAAAAGAAGTGTCTGCAATAAGCGTGGTTGGAATTGGCGGGGTAAAGATGTGCTACATGTAACACGGCTGAAGTTATACAAAACAGAGTCGGTGACCAGATGTGACAGTAACGCTGACCTTAACTGAGCTGGTCCGTATTTGGGGAAGATTTAGGTTTTAAAGGTAGACTTGGAACAATGTACAGTAAAGGGCCTAAGTGTTTGTCGTGCTGTCTGAATAACCGCCACACTGTTCAACCCCGATCATCTGCCTCGGGCACAGACACCGGGACGGAGCACAGCAGCAGCTGGGAGTCCAGGAGAAGGCAGCTTGGTTTAGCGGCTGCTGCTGAGACCCAAGAGCTGGTGTGACCACTGTGCCTGTCTGGAGCTCCGATTATTGGTATACCTCATTCTTTTTTTTCTTCCCCTTCTTTTTCTCTTTTTTTACGAACCAGAGCTTAGTGCACTCTATCGCATTCAGGTTATTTTTTGTTGTAACTGTGCAATGAAGAGCAATTATACGGGGTGTGCGTTTACCACCTGCTCCCACGCTGGCTCCTGCGAGCCCAACCTCTGCTTCGTTTAGCACTTGCACTATTGATTGCTGAGCTAAAGGGCGAGGGAAGCAAGAGGCCAGGGTGCTTCTCTAGAGGGAGTGATGATTGGGCTGGACGGTAGGTGCCCCTCTCATCTCTCCTGTTCAAAAGCATGTAGATAAACAGCGCTCGGATGGCTGCCCCTTAGCCCGACACGGGGGGTGTCTGCAGTCCTGCTCCCCAACAGTCCTCCCTCCCACAAAGGGCCGGCGAGGCAGCGAGCGTCTCGGATGCGAGAGGCTGAGGACAGCGCTGCTGCTCTCGGAGGAGCACTAAACCCTCCCGAAAGCTTTTGCCTGCAGCGTGGCTGGAGAGAGGGAGCCTCAGACGCAGGCAGAAGGGGCGTCTCTCCGGCAGGAGGACGGGTATCGAACATCGATCCGATTTCCTAACAGGATCGCCGCCTGTATATATCTGCTAGATCCCAGTACTCACTAAAAAAAGGGAACTTTGTCCTAACAACACTCGCAGGGAGAACTGTGAAGCAATGCTTGATGTCAGAGGGCCTCTGGACGGAGCAGACCCCCCTCCTTGTGCCCAACTGGCCAGGGACCCTGGCAGCGGATGCCTCTTGAATGTTAGCACTTTGAAGTTGGTGGCCTTGTTTTCTTAAAAGGGCTTGATCTTTTCATGCAGTTAAAAAGTAAATAATCTTCCCCATCCTGTTGTCCTACTCCCCACCTCAAAATTAAGTGATCAACAGGCACCTGGACCATTTAAGATATTGTCCAGGTCTCAAGAATCTGTCATTAATCTTAGAAGTTTATACCTCAAATATAAAAACATATACATCGGTCTTAGTACCAACGCTTGGTAAAGTAGCAGCTCCAAGTTTGAACTGAACTTTGTCCTTGAATCTGATTACTAACAGCACCGGGAAAAAACAAAACCAAACCCACAGAAGCACACAGAGAAAAGCACCAATGAATTTTTTTAGAAGCACCCAAACTGAAGCGTTCATCCTATCAAAAAATTCAGAATTTACATTCCCAAACAAGACACGTGAGATTTTACCTATACCTTACAAGTCTTTAAACACAGCCTATGCCTTTTAAACTGCATTAGCTCCCTAAAAAGTACAAGGGGGCAGAATAGTAACACGCACTGGCAAAGAAAATTTACATAAAAGTCCAAGATCATTAAAGGTAGGAGGCGATGAGAGATGCCCCAGAACTCAGCTAGCCAGTCTTTTCTAACCATAGCCCTTCTTCTCCAGGTAGCTGCTTCAGAAGGCTAAGGCAAGTATCTTGACAGGGGTGCATCACACGAAAGCGATACAACCATGCAAGGACGCAGAAATCGATGCTACTTCACATTTTCCATCCCCAAGAAGTTGCATTGAAAAGAGTTACCTACACCAAGAGAGTCCCATTAGATTGGGAAATTGTCAGAACTCCATTAGCCATGAGTTAATTGCTACTACGAGCTTATCTCTAATGAAAAAAGGTAGGAGACATCTCACCATTTGAGGGGCACACGTCAACCTTACGCCTTTCTGTGTGCATCCGTTACCTAGGGGGAAAAGGAGAGTTAGGTGCAGAACTCGTACAGGACTGACACGCTCACCCTGGGTAGCTTTGTACTTCTGGAAGCCAGGATGTAATCGCATTAGTGAACAAATTTGGCTGCCTTCACTAGCCCACTCGCATTTTGTGATAAACTTTGCTTTGATGACAGATTCATAAGTTTAACAACTCCACCTTAAAATAAATGCCGCAGAGGGGTGAACTAGGGGGTCCTTTAAGCCCCAGTTCCATGTTCAAGACAAGGGGATGGGCTTGTGATGGATACTTGAGAACGGTAATAGATTTAAAAAAGCAAATGGCAATTTTATACCTGTGTTATGTAATGTTTTATATGTGTGTGTGGTCTTTCTTAATGTAAAACTCTTGTATTTTTGTGGTTTATATGCAGCAGGACTGATGGCTGTGAGGGTGCACGCTATTTTGTAAAATATTCTTAGCCAGTTTTCCCAAGGAGGAAAAACCTGAAGTATTCACATTTTCATTGGCTTGTACCTGCATGTACAGTATTGGGGCAGCAAGTGAAGATGATTAAAGCCAGCTTGAAAACTTTTTTCTGTGCTTGAGTTGAGCTTCTCAAAGCATCTAGCCCAAAACCACATCTGTAGCTTAAAAAAAGCCAACCCTCCCCCCAACTGATATGCTGGGGAGGAGGGGAAGAGGAAGAAACCCCCTCTTTTTTCCGAAAAGAGCAGGTTTTGCCTTGGGGAAAGAAATACCATAATTAATATGCAAGCAGAGTACCATCAACTCAAGGCTCCCACAATTAGCTGAGCTCTCTCCCCTGCAGCTGCACATAGCCACCCACAAGCCTAAGGAAAACTGGCCTTCATATCTGTTCTTTAGGCGACTCCTAAATCCCCCCAGCCTTTCGGATCCTCACTGTTACCACTTTTTGCAAAAGCTTAAATTTTCCTTTTTGAATAGGCCTTGGTCAGGTTTTGTTCAACGTTAGTGAAAAGCTGCAGTCCTAATAATTTAAGTTGTCCCTGCAGCCAGAGCTGCAGGAATGCTGCGTTTACCCACACCCCTAAGCTGTGAGTCTCTCTTGTATATAAAAGTGTCAACTGACCTGATTCTGCCTCTGCCGAGCCTGGTTCTTTGCACGCTGCTAGTCCTTAGCTTTCAGGCAAACACTATTCTCGCCTGGCATTTGGGACACAGCCCTGCTACAAAGCAGATGGAGTTAGTCTGATTCGGATGAAAGGCTCCAAATCCCCACACACCTGAAGTGAACAACTCACACCAGCAACAGTAGCGTTTAACACAATCTGTTACGCTGTTTAAAAACAAGATAAGTCAGTTGAGGTTTCACTGCAATATTTTATTTGGGAATTTACATATACACAGGATAAAGTAGACCACAGAAGTCTGACTTCTTGCTCACGCTGATGAGTTTAAGCAGTTGTGTTCTACTGAAGATGAGAAAAGAAATCTGACCCACCCACTTTTTATGCCTAGATTAAAATGTCAAAAGCTAGCCAGGAAAGGGTGCCAGGATTACACAGGAACAAAAAAATATGAAAAAAGTATAAATTAGGATGTCATAGGAATTTTAAAAGTGTAAGAAAACTTGCAATGGGCTCTCAGCCCTTGATAAGTTAACTCTCAGTTAGATTGTTAAAAGTTAAATACATCAATACCACATATTAGACAGAAAAGCCACTCTGAAGTGCAAGTTTCACATTCCAAACAGCTTGCCCCCACACTGCGCGAGAATCCTGCTTGCTCACGGGGGGAGGGAGAGGGGTCTTCAAAATGACTTTGGTTCCAATGAGGGTTGGCGAGCCAAGCACAGCGAGGCCTCAGCTCCGGAGAACTCCACTCAAGGGAAGAGGTAGCAAGGCTTGCTTGCCCCTGGGCTTGGGTTAAAATCCAGTTCCTCAGCACCAAACAAGGTTTCCACCCCTCTGTTAACCAAAAACCCCTACTAATACTAGAGTTTAAGTGATTCTTAAAAGGCCTGACATTACAGGCAGTATTAAGTACAGATTTCCCAAGTTCCTCAGTCACACCTCTGCTAAGACACCCAGAGGACATTAAGTGCTACCCAGAAGCATTAGTGGAGGTTTGTGCAAGGAGGGGGTCCACCCCAGAAGTGTGCATTGACTGTGCTAAATACAGGGGAGCTCATGTTCTGGTCACTGAGGTTTCACCGTGTCTGACAGTGAAAAGGCAGAGATGGGTCTCAGTTATGGAAAGAGGTTCAGGCTGGGCAGCCAGCCAGAAAGAAAAACCCTGAATGTCTCATGGAGCAGTTTTGAAGAACAGAACAGAAGGCAAAAATGGTCACAACGCAAGGGATCATTTCCACATCTGAGTGCTGAGGGACTGATTGCTTCCCTGGGCACCTCCGCCACCCATTGACTGTCCATATCCCATCATGCCATTAGCTCCATAGAAGTTCATCCCAGCCATCTGCTGGGTCATCTGCAAAGGGGAGAGGAGAGAAGTCAAGGTTCTGTCAAGGAGACTGCCAGCCCACAGCAGTCAAAGGTAAAACTCTTTCTCCCCAACATATTACAGGCTTAAGCAAGTTCTTCTAAAGAGTTATGGTGAACAGAAGTCACTGGCTTCTCAGGGGTATGGCCATCTAGCAAGCTGAGAAAGTTTTCATTTTAGCTGCTGTTGCACTGATTTTTGTTCTCCACCAAGCATTGAGACCTCTGAACAAGTTACTCCTTTGTGGTCCCTCAGTCTGCCTGCAGTACCAGCAGACCTCACCCAACCCCAGGAGCCAGGCTCTGAAAGCACTGCAGTCTTCAGGTAACAGGCCAGATTTAATTACATGTGCCTCCCCTGCCCTCCCTCCACCTTTGGGTCAGCAGAAGGTCACAGCTCACCTGAGCAATGTTCCACTGCAGCTGCTGTGCTGGCTGCACACCATAGACGGGCTGGGGAACTGCTGCCATGCCAGCTACGTAGCCAGCCTGCTGCGCAGCCATCATCCCGTTGGGGACACCGATGACAGCTGCCTGCACGTTACCCACGTATCCAGCTGGTATGGCCATGGGAGTCACCATCCCTGCAGCTCCGGGCTGGGCCATCATTCCCACCGATGGTGCCATCATGCCTCCCATCATGCTGCTGGAGGGGGCTACTCCTGGGAAGCTTGTATACGCTGCTGCAGGATATGCCATCTGAGCTGGGGCCATGAACATCGCTCCTGGAAAAAGGCAGAGAAGAACTGCTGCGTTCACTGTCAGGGGCTGAAATGCCCACCTTCAAATCGGAGACTATCGCAACACTCACTGGGCTGTGACATCCAGACTAAGCTGCTCATTACGCCGCTCGCCACTTCTCGAGAAGGACCACCTACATTCCCCCATCTTTGCTTGTCAGCTATCAGGACACCCCACCCACTCTGCATTAGTGTACTGCCGTTCAGCGGCTCTATTCTGAGATCCGTTACCTTGCGCAGGCAGCTGAGGTGCTTGAGAGCCGTACAAGGAGAGGATAGAGTCTTTAGAGAGCTGCTTCTTCCCCACTTCCTCCCCTTTGCCTCCCGGCTCAGGGAAGAGATTCAGGTTTTCGGGAACAGAACCAGCACTTCCAGATGTTGGCATAGAGCCAGCGACCTGAGACAGAGACAGCACAAGTGCAACAGCTGCATTCAGCACTAGGGGAAGACACAGATCACCGTCTCATTCAGGCATTAACTAGGCTTTGTCAAGCACCGGTGTTCCCTGCTTACCTTCCTGGAGTCAGAGTTTGATCCCACTGACGCGAAAAGATCGAGATCCTTCTCTAAGCTGCTGGGCCTGCCGTTTGTAACGGCGGCTGTCACAGGAGCGTCTGGGAGAGACAAAGCTGTGATGGATGTTCGCGCAGATGGCCTCAGGCTGAGGGGCAGCCTCCCTGCCAATTAAGCAGCTTGCACATATGCCACAACCCGGTGACCCGACCCGTAACCTACTCTAGCCAACGCATATGGCCAGCTCTTGGCCCGTCCTTCTGGTGCCGAGAAGGAACTGGCTCAGGACCAAGCGAGCGCACTGCGCCATACCTGTCCTATTAACCCCAGAGCAGCCAGGAGCCACACGGCCTCTGGAGACCATACAGCTGCTCCTGTAATACTATAGGCACCACCTCTGCACCAGCATAAAGGAAAACATAAGGAAAACGATTTCTGCTGCAGTGCTGAGCACTGTGCTCGAGTTGCACCGCAGTACTTTAAGCAAAACCACTCTAGCGTTCCTATCAGCTATTGTTCACCCGACATGGAAAATAAGTACTAAAATCTCATCAAATTTGCGAGATGAAAGATGGTGTATAGGGCGATTGTAACAAGCGCAGTAAGGCTGGAAAGGCTCTTACCAAGTCCTAGCAAGTCCATTACTGGTTCGGTAGATTTAGGGGAACTTTTTCTAGACTGCTGCGTTTCTTCTTTCTTTTGAGGCTAGGGAAAAAGAACACCAGAAGTCTTGTTCCAATTTTGGTTTTACTCCGATACACTAGAGGTTTTAACGAGAGATTAACTCTTAAAATCCTTTTTTTCCAGTGGACATAAGTGCTTCCAGAGTATTACATAGTTGGTTTATTGTCCCATTATGATGGAACCCACTGTCAAATTTAAGTATGGTCTAAACTAGGAAAAAAGTAACCGCTCAAGCTGGAAAGCTAAGCGGGGAGTAGCCGGATTCCAATCTGCCCTGCACTGCAAGGCAGAACACGTCTGCTTAATATCTCGTTGAGCAGTGGAAAACAAGCTAGTACCATTAGTGTGACTCAATGCGTCCACTGCTATGACTGAGGCCAGAAAAAATGCTTCCATATCAAGCTGGATTACCTCTGTTCTGCTTGAGAGAAGTCTTTACAATTGATCCATGACCATGCCTTTTGGTCTTACCATTTTCACCTTCTCAAAGATGATAGGTTCCAGTTTTCTTTCTGATACTGGCTCATTACTCCTTTTCCATTTGTCATCCTTTTCTTTCTGTAAGGAAAAAAACACCAACATGAGGGTCAAAACTCATGTCGTCATATCCAGAGAAAGTTCAGAGCTTTACGTGATACTGTTACTAATCTAAAAAGCCTCAAAGATAGAGCTAAAGAGCTATATTTGAAGCTAGTCCTGCTTTGAGCAAGGAGCTGCACAAGATGGCCCTCATAGGTCCCCTCCAATTTAAATTCTTTCTACAGAATGACTGAATGCAATCAGCCTTGGAGAAGGGATTAGTCACTAATACAGGAAACATTTAAACTGTATTTTCATAGAGTCACTGCTTACTCATAAGACAGACATACACTTACATCTTAACATGTATTCAACCTTCTGTAGAAGTGATTAGAAACTAACCCTAAATGCATTGATGTCAATACTTCGGTCCATGTATTTCTTCTTTTCATATTTATCCCGAATGAAGCTCTCCACAGCTCTGCAAGCAGCTTGTTAAAGACAAATGGTTCAAGAATAGAAGACTTACATAGTATTATTTGACATGTGGATACAAGGTACAGGCTGTAACTAAACTAATGACTGTTTAAAGAGCATTTCCAGCAGTAACTTTCTTAAAATAATTTAGTGTTGGATCCAACTACTTTAGCTACTCAATTTTTGCCCTTGGGTTATTCCAAGCACGACGGTGCTATAAAAAGGTACATTAAATCAGGGCTTAAATTCCTAGTGCATTTTCTTCACTGATGTATATTTACTTCAACCATCACTTAAGAGCATACATGTCATTAGCACAAATCACACGGTGGTCAGAGAAATGGATCCTGCGTGTACAAAAGCATCTCAGCCACTAGCTTAAGGCAAAACAGTGATGGCAGAGAGGTGCTCCTGTGTTTCTTTAGGTTCACATCACTATACTCCTGTTGCACTGGGCACCTAGAAACCCTCCGGTAAAAGTTACAGCTTAATTTTTCAGAAGTGTTAAACCTTTTGAGAATTTTAAGGGCTCAGCACTTTTGAAAGTCAACCCTCCTATTTGCCACAGACCCTAAAGTGCATCTCACGCAATAGCTTCAGGTTGGAACATCCGTGTTCCAGTTCTCCACCCTTATAGCTCAGAAGCAATCCTTTTAGCTCTCTCCTGCTTCGTTCTGTAAGCGAGCAGCCTGCGGGTGCCTAGCCAGGAACTCATTCTCACAGCTGATGCCCAGGTACATGAAGTTAAACCTCCTATGCAAGGAGTGCAGCTACTAAGTGACAAGATGAAAAGGCTCCATGTTTCCTCAGCAGCAAAGGAAGAAAGGATGCTGATCTGTTTGAGGTCGCCTGAAGTTCTCTGGCAGGTAGGCTTCGTACAGACGATTTGCTTTTCCATTTCCCATCTCTTGCATGCACTGCAATTCAAAAGAATTCTTGAATCGTTTGTTTCACAGACATTAAAGCTCCTACACATACTACCACGCCAGGCTACCAAGCAAGAGTCTATCCGTGCTAACTAGAAGGCACGTGTAGACTTTTGAAGCCTGTTCTGTACCTGAAAGCCACTCTTCAGGCTTTCAGTGCGAGCCTACTAGCTGGGAATCCTTGATGCAGCTGCTATGATCCCCCCTCGTACAATCAGCCAATCCTAAGTACCACAGCACAATATTTATTTGAAGACAAGAAAAATATCACATTAACAACCTAAAGTCACTCTGGAAATCCAGGATTTGTCTTCTGGAAACCTCAAGGAGAGGAGGTGGGCAGCAGCTCCAGACAACAGCCACCTTTGGCAGTTTCACAGAAACTTGCAGTGTTTGTCTTTATCCTCTGATGTTTGCTGAGCCTGGAATTATGACATCTTCCTTCCCGACCTAACCTAACTCGGTATCTTCTTCCTGCTTCACTTCCCACATCTTTGGCCTATTCAAACTTTTACTTCCAAGTTCATGAAGCCCTGCTAACACACCACCACCGTTCGTGTTTCTCTCGCATTACCTGTATCTGTTCTTGTGTCCACTGGTCAAGATTGACAGATTTTACCCTGGATATGTGAACTCCTAGGTTCCTGTGGATCCCAGCACAACGAATACAGATGAATACACCGATATTCCAGGATGCCCATCGTGGCCCTGCAAAGATACACAAGCATTTCACACCAGCAAGTCAGTCTGTAGTTGCCTTGAGCAACTGAGAAACTGTACAAAGTGAACTGGGACTGAGGCGTTTACATTTTCATCCAGATTAGAAATTGGAATTAGACATCAGCAGGATGTTTAAAGGTTGTCTCCCAATTATTATACTTAGAGCTTGTATTTCATTGCCTCCCTCTTCCATTCCGAGAGCTCTACACAAGACAAACATAAGTCAAAGGAGGAGGGGAAGAAAACAGGCATTCAAACCACCCAAGACACTAAAACCCCAATTTCCTCTTGCTTAAACTGATGTTAACAGTCATGTCAATAAAAGTCTGTTCCTGCTTTAGCAGTGGATAATCTTTCTTGGATAACCTTATTGCAGTGTAATCAGCTCCAGAATATTCACTACTGCTCTAGGAAAAGCAGCATAAAATACTCAGCATTTGACATACAGAGCGCATCATCAAATCTTCTGTTAGTCTTATGCAGGAAGATACAGCTGAGTAAGGGGAGCAGCACAGGCAAAGCCCAGTAATTTGGCCACCAAAACCAGAGAGCCAGGGGCAGAATCCTGGGTTGCAATCCTGGCACAAGACCGATTAACAGTTCACTCCGCAGTTTCTACCGCTCTAATCAGATTCACGGTTTCCATGCGGCTTTCAGGCAGGAGAGCTCCAAGGTGTAGAAGGGAGATCATGCCAGGGAAAAAAACCACAAGGGAAAGATTAACAAGCTTAGTTTTACTCACTGCAAACAGTTCTCTGAAGGAAACCTGGCAATGCATTACCCGGGGGACAGCAGAGGTCCACAGGCACTCCCACCGCTCGCAGCCCCCCTCCCAGCCAGGGCCAACAGACCCTGGCCACCGAAACCCTCGGTCCCGCTGAAGGAAGAGCGGCTTCAGAAGCAGTCCTCTGCAGTGCAAGACAAGCAGGTTTTAAAACTAAATCATCTGGCGAGAGCTGCTAGCCAGCTGCACAGTTAACGTGGCCAGCTTCCACCATGGGCTGGATATCACTGTCCATGGGTAAGGGGCCAACCAGCCACAGCAAAGCCACATCCTGAATAAGGGGCCCGATAGCCTCCAATAAAATGTACTAGCCCTTTTTATAGGGACTACAGGCATTACTGCAGGAGAGTTATTCTGTCTTTTCTTGCCACGGTTAAAATAGCAAGCCTCAAAGCTAATGAGACTGAGGTGGGAGGGGGAAGAGGGGGAAAGTGTAATTTCAAACTCCTAAAAAAGCAGCACTGTATTTGACTCTCCTGGATATGCTAGATGGTTGTTAACGGTTTAATTCCTATTTACTGGGAAAGTCTAGAGTATCCTGAGGGTTTTGGTGCTGCTAATGCATCAGTGGCTCATGGTACCTGCCATGGCAAAGGCATGCAACCTCTAACTTACCTCCAGTACCTATTCCAGCCAGCTCATGTTAGGATTTTTAAAAAGTCTTTATTAAAAAGTCTTAAGTCTTCTGGCCTGGCCTGCCATGGCTTTCTGCTTTTTCACTAGAAGAGTGGCCCTGGAGAATGATACTAATTTAATGAAGCTGATCAAATTCACATCCCAGCTTAGGAATAGCTCTTGGTGAAGACCTTAACAGAAGCATACTCTTGCCTATACCTCAACTCCTTTATTATACCTACCAAAATCTAGGACTGAACGCATCAAAGCGGGGCCCCATATATTTAGCAGCCCCCAAGTATGCCGGTCACAGTAAGGCATGGGGATAAAAGGCTTGTTCAGTGCGATGCCTGTTGCACACCAAGGTGAAGCCAGGAACTCCGATCCTTCATTTATTTGTGGAGTTCTCTCCCAGATACATCCCGAAAGCTATAACGTGAGACTGCCATCAGGATTAAGCATGAGATTCAAGGTTAGATTTAAACTCTAGATATATTTAGCCTTTATAGGACTAAAAGGATTAATAGTCAGCTAGATACTACAGCAGGGCTGTAGTAATCAGCTCACTGCTTTGTCACATGTGCTAGCTCAAGCCCCTGCAACCTCCTACCCTCCATGCCACATGCGAGAATGACTCGGTGGTACAGTCTGTTATACCCATCCTGCTTTAGTGTTGCTTCATTTGCGATGCCAGATCTGAAACAGCAAGGGCTGAGTACAGAAATAACAGCTGACCATTGCTGCAACTTGTAGATCCCAGCTCTGGAAGACTCCAGTACTAAAGCAGCTTCATTATGTCAGTGAATATTTTTTAAGAAAATACGTAGGCTTTCGAAAATCCTCCTAGCAGGTAGCATTTGGTTTGGTGACAAACACATATTATACAACCAAGGGTAGTTCTCTTCACTGATGCTTATTCCAGCCAGGGTTTGGGCGTACTCGCAGTGCCAATAAATGCCATAAGGCTTCAGATCCTCAGACTAGAGAAAACACCAGAAGTTTGGGGATGTGGGGTCATTTTTGTCCAGAGCCAGGAGGAAGATGTGATCCCAGAAGTTCAGCAGTCTGCGCTGACACGGCGGTGACTCTAGAGCCACACAAGCAGGATATTTGGATGGTTCTCTGAAACGCTGCCTGAAGTCTGCGTCCAGCTCTGCAGTTCTGCAAGGCACATAAATTTGAACTCTAGATCTGAGCACCCCATGCTTTTGGATACAGCTAGTAATTTCCTTAGTCTACTTACACAGCCCTGTATTCTATCAACACTGATAAAAAAAGAGGAACAAGATACAGCTACACCCCTCAAGAGTGAAAAGCTACTTTAAGATAAGCAGCTGCACAGGAGAACCACTTGCCTCGACAGCAGCGAAGGGTCGACACAGCAAGGCTCAATACAACGGAGAAAGAGCTGCTGGTTGAATAATCAGTGCTGGGTGGAACGGTAGCCTGTCGGCAGCGGTGTGAGGCAAATGAAACTTGTCCAGTTGAATCAAACTGCAAATAACTTCATGCTCATTCAAATTATCACTTAAAGGTCTCTTCCAACTGAAACGATTCTATGATTTGATGCCTTGGGCAGTGAGGAACATTACAGGGTTTCTTTTGCTGAAAGCAAGGGTGTCCCAAGCAAGACAGCCCATCCTAACCAGGCTGCCACCAAGGAAGCAGCGGGCCAAAGCCCAGATGTCCCCGGTTAGGTTGGGTCAGATGCAACATGCAGAGGCACTAGCCCAAAACACACACTCTTACTAGACCTTCAGCTGTGCTAGTATCTAATGTCCCCAACCACTAAGCTAAACCAACATTTTTACCATTTAATTTCTTCTAAAGCACTTAGTTTTATGGGCAAGGGGGATGGGTTCGGATGCAAACGTAAACAAGCCTCCCACTTCCCTCTTTCGAGGCCACGACGAAGGAGCTCGCGCTAAAAATCACACGAGGAAGTGCCCAGTAAAGATCTGGCTGGGGAGATCTTTGTACAGTCATTTCCCCACGGTTTCACATGCCATTTTCAAGGTGACTGACTTGCAGAAAGTCCCAGGTGGTATTTACGGACATGAGTTTGGTCACATGTTGCAGCATTTAACTTCCCAAAAACTAAACCGAGCTGAAAACTGTCCGGCAGCTGCCGTGACTGAGCATTGCAGGAGGGGCCGAACGCCTTAGTAGAAGTTAAGAGCACAACTTTTCAGAGAAAAATGTTTTTGTATCAGTAGGTCAGAGAGCACCACAGTAGCGTTTATCAACATCGCTAGAGCTGCTGTGGAGCACTATCTTCCCTCGCAGCCTTTGTGCACACCCCGACACTCGCCATGGGTCGCTTGCACGAGGGCACGGCGTGCCACGGGGAGCCCTTTACCCTCTGGCTTCAGTGAATCGTGGAAACCTATATGCAAAAGGTTGTAGGACAAGGCTAACAGACATTTAGCTTGTTAAATCACTAGAAAGAAACATGAAAGAAATTGGTCCTCGCATGAATACTCCTGCTAATGTTATAAAAATAGTTCCCTTGAGGCTGGCAGCCTCACAGCTACCAGATGGCTTTAGAGCTTAAGGCCTAAACGAAAACTCACTTCCCATATGCAGAACTGGGAGTTTGCTGCAGTGACAACCAGTATCAGACAGGCAAGCCCGATGCTGCAGTCACTTTTGTTTCAGTATTATGGCTAATTTTAATGTCCATGGTAAGCAAGTTACTTGGCACCAACTCGAGCTGGACATAGCTTGTTCAGTTCTGATGAAGCATCTCGTGCTCCTGTTCATCACCTCATATACGCACAAATCCTTTCTGGAGAAGGCCAACCCTTTGCAGGTGAACAAGAGAGTAAAGAAAGTGGCAGCTTTGACCAAGAATCAGATATTAATCTAAACAGATTTAAGAGCCCAGCTATACACTCAGTTCTGGCACAATACTAAAGCTCACTCAGACCACCTTGGGATACATTCCTAGCCTGGCAGTGGTCACAGAAGGATCACGAGCTCAGAAGCATCTATTGCTCCGTCAGTTTTCATTTCAGAAAGCTGCACTGAATACTTGAGTGTATTCCTAAGCGAGGATGCACCACCACCCAGCAGAGACTAGAAAGCTATGTGCTGCCCAGTCAGTGCTTCCATGAGACAGTTTCACAGCCTGTTTTATATCCCAGCCTGTCAAAATAAACACTGCATACCAAGCTGGTCATACCAGCTTAAGTTAGCATCTAAGCCAGAATCATTAATGCCTACAAGGACTGCCTGAATGATCTGCCCTTACTGAAAAGGCTCCCATTCCCTTTAGAACCCCAGCACAGCCTGGCTAGCCCACTTCACACCATGTCGTAGACACTTGCTGAAAGTTCACACCCTTGAGTGTTTTTAATCAAGGAATACCAAGGGGATTCACTCCTCACCCTTTATTCAGGCATTAGATTTTGGCTCAAACTACTCACGCCGGTTTCTTTCGTAATAACCCTCCAGAAGGCATTTAAAAATAAAACAGCAGTTGGCTGCAAAGCCACTGCTCTTTTGAGAAGGGGGGGGTCAGGAAAAAATAGATGCTTTCACAGGCAGGAAGGAGAGCGCATCGCTATTCAAAGCCTAATGAAATATTCTTCGTGCAAACAATCATTGGACTCGCGGGCTCCCTGCCTGCCAGCGCTCCGGCAAAAGCCCAGCTGTCCCAGGGAAACGTGCCTGCTCAGCCCATTGATCCCAGCGAACACTGCTACATGTGTTGGACTACGGCATCGTACAACCATCCCCTCAGCACTCACAGGGGAAGTGGATGTGGGAAATTCTCCTTGGAGCGGGATAATCCCTGCGAGATGACATTCACATCCTCTCCTACAAGCCTTCACCAGTACTTGGAAATTTCTCATCGAGTCAAAGTTGAAAAGCCCTACTTTTTGCAGAGCCAAATGAGGAAATAGCCAAGCATCCAAGAGCTTCCTTTGACTTGTGGTTTCCTTATTCTGGAAAGAGATTGCTTAATGACTTACTGAAATTCATTCCGCTCATAGAAAAGCTATGACAAAGGCTGTCTTACAAAACAACTTCCTCTGCTCTTCACTGTAGATGTCTGTTCTACAGTCAAGTGTTCAGATTAGGTTGGGGAAACAAGGTAAACTCTGCTATGAGTAAGAAGTAGTTAAACTCAATTTCAACATCTCTAAATTATGCCATTTAGTTATTAACACAGGCTAGTTAGTTCCTGGCCCGAGCACGCATCCTGACACAGGAGTCAGATCTGAGAAGCACTAGCGCTTGCATGTACGCTCAGATTTAGTACCAGACTAAGCTATTTGAGTAGTTTTCAGGAAGCCATTGGAACCCAGTGAAACAGGGATGCTAAAGCCAAAAAGCTCTGTAGCAAGGGAGTTTGATAAGGATATATGCCTAGTGAAGTAGTTCAGTGGTTCAAAAACTCGACTTCATACCATCCTTTGAAAGAAGAAAGGGCTGTTTTCAGGGCTTTTCTTTGTTTTTTTTTTTTTTAAGTAGAAGATTGCTGCAGTAATTAACTACTCTTTGAGGGAAAAAGGAAGAGCCAGAGGCATGTACGGGGGTTGAGAATATTGCTTCCGACAACAGCTTGGAGCTTTGCCTTCAAAATCTTCTTGGCTGTACTAGCAGCAAGCAGTACACTTTCTCCTACCCCAAACCATAATGTTTGCTACAGGTACCTTACTGGCCAAGTCAGACCAACCCGGCTGGTGCTGGCTCCACTTCCTCAGGAACAGGCTTTGACTCTTCTCCAGTTTACCAGAAATGCCTAACATTTGAGTGCCTGTGGCCTTGAAGGCAGCTACACAGCAGCACTTGATCTAACTTTGAGTAGTGGTAAGCTTGCGGAGCAGCCTTCCACGCAGGTCTTATCATCGTTACCATCTTGATCTTTGAAGTGCTGTGATGGTACAAACGCGGATGGAGCAAGGTAGAGGAAATTGAGAGATGCTGTGAACAGCAGGGTGGGTCCTTCCTGCTGTTCAAGTGATGTTTATTATTTCAGCAAATAAACTGAGAAAGTGACAATTTCAAGCAGATGCTATAATAAGAATCCATGCAAGAGGACTGGTCAACATTACCAATACTGAAGGCCACAATGCCTAAAAAGATATAAAAATCAGCCAAGTTCCATGATCCACAGATTTCCTGTGGAGGTCAGCGTAGTAAGAGGCCCAACATACAGATGGTCAACATCAGAGATCAGGATTTCAGTGTTCCAGAGACTAGATAACAGATGTCCAATCACCAGGTTTTAGCCAGAACTACACACAAGTCAGTCCTAGAAGTTGCAAGGGTAAATGCAGCAGATTAAGGCATGAAATGAAAGACAACTTAGGTAATAGGTAAACACCATCCCTGTGCCCAAATGCACATATAAGCAGAACAGCAGGATGGAAACTCACACTATCACTACTATTTTACACCATCAAAATTCAACTTAGAATTCCTCCACCATCAAATCCCTTACAAGACATCTGCTCACACAGCTTTAATTCTTCACCGCATTTTAAAAATACTTAGACCCTATCTTCCAATCTCATTTGAGTTGGGGCGATATGTAGAAGTCACTAAGTCCTTAAAACAGCTGCTAACAGAGGAAGGAGTCTCAGCTCCTGGGTTGCTTTTTGCTTGATTGAGAATCTCTTCAATATCTAGAGCTAGACATGAACTATTTTTCACTGTCCAAGTCACCAAAAAGGACTTGACATGCACAAGGAAAGGGCATAACCTGGCCAGTAAGGAATGGCGTGTTTTGCCAAAAATAGGGGTAAGCAGTTTAACAAGGCACTGAAGGTCCAATCATAGCACAGGTAAATCCAGCTTCACACTCAGCAGAAGCTTTGCTCTAAGACAGTTTCTCCTAAAAGCTCGAACTTTTTCTGTCCTAGATTCCCTGGGACACATGAAGTAATCACTATTCTGGATCAATCTGAAGGAGACCCAAGCTATTCTTGATTCTGTAGTTGGTTTTGATAACCTACTTATATTTTGAAAGATGAATTACCTTTAAATTGCAGAGGCATTTTCTGAAGAGGCTGGCACACAAGTTCCTGAGTGTGTTTGATACCTTATGTAATTCATCTGGCAGTTACTATAGGAACAAACTTCCACTAAAGTTGCAGCTATGCTCTGAGGATCGCGTGGCATTTTTGGACCCTTAATGCACACCCTGTGCTATACAGCCACTCACCACACAGGCTCTTTGTACACAGGTGGGTCCATATAGCTGGTACAGAAGAACAATGGTATTAAAGCCGACATGGGTTGCCGAGATGCCCTCTGCTTGGAGGATTATCTTTGTTATCTATTTCTGGCAGACAGAGACGTGTATCTGTGTACGTGACTCAGAGCTCTGCGTATCTTTTCTTAAAGGGTATCTTCCTACAACTCTCCTAAGCACAAGCCAATTCCAGAGTAAGTCCCCCTGGAAAGGCTGAAGCTTTTTTCCTTGTTTTGTGGCTTGAATGGGAAGTTACAACTTACTTCAAGCAGATGAACGTCGGGCCAGGCTCACAGCCAGGCAGAGCTGCGCTCCCTCCCAGCCAGAGCCTCACACCATGGCCGCACTGCTCAGACTTCTCAGGTGAAGATCACTAAGAGACAAAGCCAGTCTCACGGACAAAGTTAATTTCTGAACATTTACACTCATGTGAAATTAGTACTGCTTTATGCACAAGACTAGTCCTCTCAGACCTGACTTTAGAAGAGTAGAGCAGTTCAAAAGCAGAAGAGAAAATAACGCTCATTAAGATAACTGCAGAATATTGTGACTGCAGCTAAGAATTAAAATGAGTATACAAGCACATATGCATCTCCTCTGGCAGGCTTCCATTACATAAGACTGAGCTTCCTCCTAATACAAGATTTCCTAAGGCAGGCTGAGAAGCTTTAGTCCTACCGCTTTGGTTTTTGAAGCCCACTGCAGGCAAACAGTATGCATCACTACCCACTGCTCAGTTTTCCCATAATGATCATTCCTTCATCACATGCAGTTGTTCTAGGCAGCTATTTAAAAAGTTACTCTTCGTATTGCTTTTACTGAAAAGGAAATTCAGCTGCGATTCAACAGTCTGCTGATGGAGGAGTTGAGTCACAACAGATTTTTGTTGAATATTAGCAACGTGTTTTATATTAATACTAGTTTGGCTGGACTAAAGCAACTGTAATAAGCTTACTCCCCCATTTCACTGGAAGTCATCCTTCCTTGGCTACACCTACTCTAGCCCCAAGCTTTTCATCCTGCTCTTCCTGCTTCCCATCCAATATTTAACTACCTCTTAACAGGTATTTTAAGTTCTACCCCTCTTTCAGAAAAGACTCCTTGAAGAGTTAGATCCGAGCTTGTGTTATGTTCAGCAACAAATAGTTTCCTATCTAACCACTAAAGTTAGAAGAAGGGGTCGGTTTCGGCATGGAACCCACAGTTCTCACGAGACACAAGGGACGAAGGGAAGAGTCAGACAAACCAGGAGGAGCACAGGGCAACCTTAACTGATGGACAGACACAGCAGTCCTCGCTGGTGCTCCCTGGGGAGGAACCTGCCGTTCCGACGTCAACCAAACTGGATCCAAGGAGCCTGTTGGATAGATAGGACTGGAAGAGCAGAGGGGAAGAGTTGGGGAGAAGGAGAGAATCAAATAGAATTAGCTGTATGTTACACAAGTTCAGCACAGAGTTTTAGTCAGAAACACAGAGGAGAATCAGTTAATGTAAGTGTTACTCAACACAAGACATTTTCCATTTACTGGAAGACATCTGAACACTTCAGTCAAGTCCAACTTGCAGATTCCACCACATCCCCCCATCTGCATTGCAATTTCAGCCTCCAGACCCATTCTCATGTTCAGCAGCGTATCTTCTGACAGATACTCAATACAGTCCGACTGTCTGACAGTCGTGCTGTCTTACACACAAAACCACAACAGCAACACAACTGCCCTCAGAAGGCCCTTCGCCATGAGAAATGCACTGGTAGAAGAGATCTCACTCTTGGTCATCAACAGCTTGTTTCTCTTTTAAGGTGTTTTGTTCAAGTGCAAAGGTCTTCAAAAAAGAGGATTATGATAATTCATCACTCCAGCTTTTAGGGAAGACAGCCACCCTACCACCTCAGCTGTGCTGTCCCTGCGAGGGGAGAGCGGCAGCACTGCATGCTGGATCACCGCTTTTACTCATTAATATTAGTATCGTGATAGCATCCAGAGCAGCATGTGAAAACCAAAGACAGGTAACCTTCGATAGCGCCTGTGAGGGGAAGTCTGCTGTTCTGTTTGTGCCTAACATGGCTAGATTAGGTCCCGAAAGGCTGCCACTGAGCTCCCGAGTCCTTTTTTGTTCAAGTAATGAAGACACCTCTCACATACACAAGTTTTCACTCCTAAGCTCCACCGCCAGAAAGCAGTTTAGCAACGCTCTGCTTCGCCACAGGATGTACTGCTACCTGTCCACTCGCTTTCGATCACACCACCCCGTTTACCCAGCTACTTTGGACAGAAGGTTTGCAACGCAAAGAGGAAGCAGCAGGCGAGACATCTCACCCAGCTTCCGCCAAAACAAGAGCCTCTAACCGCTGCACTGTTTATTGTTGCAGAAGCAAAAACCACCCCACGCTTTCTTTCCCAGTTTCCTTGTCCTTTTTTTCCCCCCGTACAACAACTTAGAGCCAGGACATTAGCAGCTGTCTAGGGAAGCCAGCAGGCTCACGCTTCTGCAGTTCTCCTTTCAGGCTCATATGTATCTCTTACAGAAAAGTTATGCAGAGAAAGAACATGAAGCCATCACCATCTGCAACAGCTTGTTGGAAGAAAAGCCTTGGGAAGAGTGATGTGCTCCACGGAAGTTACCCGAATCCCAAACATGAGGGAAGGAGAATATATTGGAGAAACTAGTTTTCCCTCCTTACCACACTTAAAGATGCAAGTTGGACTAGGAATCCCTTGTATGCACTGCCTGATGGAAAGCAAGTAATAACGAGGACACGGAAGACCTTCTCTCTAAGCAATCACTTTGATGAGGGCAGAAGAGATGGAAGATACCCAGCTGTTCACCAACGTGGCAGAGCAAACAAGAGCGTGTTTGCTACCCTGGTCCCACAGTGTGGGGCCCAACTGGTAGCCAGCGTCAGAGAGCTGATGCTCCCGAAAACTAGACTTTTACCCTAACACAGAGAATTTCTGCAGAAAATCAAGTGGGTACATACCAGCACTGCAGCACAGACTAACAGGTACTGTAATCTCGTTTAGTTCTGTATATAGAAGTGGAAAAAAATACAGTAATGAAACTCAGCAAGTAGTTAGGTCATTTGGAACAGGCATAATGGAAGTGTGGGTGGCATCTGAACACTCTCTGCCTATGTGTCATGCGAGCTTTGAAACGCTCAGATCAAGCGGCAAACCACTACAAAACTCAGGAACTTCAGCATAAAACCAGACGGTCAAAAGCCAGTGTTTTATTGTAAAGGTGTCTCGATAGGTGCTGTATGAGCTGCCAGGTTCTTACTCTGCCTTCGACTTTGTTGAAACTCATGCAGAAATCCTTATGATGCCGAACATGAGCTGACAAAGGAGGGAGCTGGCCTAAGAACCACCACCAGCCAGGGGCTGGTGACCAGGTTTCAGCCATGACCTTGGCAAACTACTATTCACAAAACTGTACACAAGTACCTTCTTCATGTATCTCAACCGGCACAGCCAGGCTTGCAGTGGGGTGAAAACAGAGCGACAATCACCTGTATGGAAAAGCAGCTTTTCTTCCAGGCAGCACTGGAAAGGTTGAGGGCAGCCAGCTGGAGCTAGCAAATACCACGTGGCCTCTCATTAGAGCAGACTTGCACAGAGTTTTAGTTATTAAGAAGCCATATATCAAATAAAATATGCTCTATACTCTGCACAAGTACACATGGGGCTCATTTCCATATGCAAAGCAGAATGTTGCTGTTACTTTCAGCAGCCATAAGAACTAACACCAGGCCTTCCTCACCATGGCTGCAAACCAGCACCAGTGCCTTGCTGGGAGAACACACCACATCAAGCCCCAGTAACCGAAACGCAGCCCAATATGATGCTTTGACTGGCACCAGCTACCAGTCAGAGACCCAGCTGGAGAGCTTGCTGCATATACACCTCCTGCAGCCACGAACTCCGCATGCTGCCCTCAAGAATGAGACCTCACACCTCCATGAATCTCATTAGTACAGCGGATAATTATTTTGCCAGATAACTCAGTACAACAGAAGCCTACCCCTCACGACTGATGCAACCTACCTATCTTCCCAGACACAAGCAGCTTCCAGCTTCAGTGGCAATGCTGAACTGTACACCTTGATTTTTATACATAATTAACTGGAATAGCGCGTTTCCAGGATATACTACGAACAGGAGAAGCTATATAATGACATCAAAACAAGTAACCTGGAACTGTTATGAGAATTTGTTTCCAGATTGTGTACATTACTGTCTCATGCCTCAAAAGACAAGATAAGACAGCTATTTTTGCCCTTGGCGCTGGCACTAGGAGCCAAGAGATAAGCGATTCACAAGCAAGAGGAACATTCTGCTCTCTGCCAACAAAACCATGTTCAACCTACATGGTCAACCAAAGCCAGGTGGGAAACACATCTCAAAATACACCATCTCCACGATAAGACAGGTTGTTACGATGAGGTTACTGTGTTTGGGGTTTTTTTGGAGCAGGGCTGAAAACAAACCTTAACAGCACCATTTTTTATGTTGTTCAGCAGTGCTCTCCGCAGTTTTTAGAGGTCATACTGAGGTGACTAAGTCTCCCACGCACAGATGGACATAGAAAGACAGCCCCTGCTCCAAGTTCATTTATTGCAGCTATTGGGAAACAAGCCTCAAGTTCAGATCTCCACATCATTACAATAGCTCCTTAAAATAGGATTTTAGGTAGGCATGGGCACAACCTTAATGCTTTTGCTACAGGAAAGCAAAGCCTTTCACAGTAGCAAGCTACAGGAAGGCATCTGCATCGCCACGGAACAAGTAACAGTCGTTTTATTCGTTTGCTTTGCCTTCTAGACTTCAGACATTTACATCTGACTTCCTCTCTGCCCCACTCCGCTCCTTTCTGAGAAGAGTAAGGATCACAACACGCCTTGAAATCAATATTAAGTGGAAAAGGAAGCACAGGACAAAACATGAAATTCCTTCGGTGGCACTTGGTTCCAGCGCTAGGTTACAATTCCCTCCTTTTCCTCACGCACGGCACTTCCAAACGCTGCTCCCATCTGACCCTCTAAAGACGATCTGCTGCTCACGTCACGGCTCTGATCTACAGGATATTACTCCTCAGCCAGAATATCCTCCAAAATTAGGCAACACCAGCTTTCCAGGTTCCTCTTAGCGCAAGACTTCCCCAGAAGAGCAGTCCCCGCACGCGATGAAGCGCTTTTGCGCCGACAGTGGAGCCGAAGCCCCAGCGCAGCCAGAGCCACCGGGTTCCCACAAGCGGATCTGGGGCACGTCTCTGCTCAGCTCACTCGCCGAAGGAGCAAGAGCTGCAGGAGCGGGGCTAGAGAGGCACCGGGAGCAGTTTCTCAGACAGGAGCACTGCCAGCACCGCCTGCTGCCACGACTGACAGGGAATGAATCTCTCCTGAAGCCAAATCTGGTTTTTTTTTCCCCAAACACCAAGCACCTGCTCAACCAAAGGGGAAACCACCTACCGTGCTGCAACCCCCCCCAAACCGCCCGGGCCGCCGCAGGCAGCACCGCTGCCCTGCCCGCACCCGGAGCCTTCCCTGCCCGCTCACGGGGGGCGGCGCGGGGCCGCCACCCCCCCCCCGGCCCAGCCGGGGCTGTCCCTCCTCCCGCGGCCCCCGGGGAGGGGGACACCGGAGGGCCCCGAGACCCCACGTCACGGCGGGGGGGGGGGGGGTGGGGTGGGAGCAGCGCCCCGCCACACGCCGGCACCGAGGGAGTAACAACCGCGCCGACCCGGGCCCACCAGGCCCCGCCGCCCCCTCAGCCGGCGCGGCCCGCGGGGAGGCCGCCGGTACCTTTGGCCTGGCAGTCGGCGCAGTACTTGTTCTCCTCCTCCACCAGCAGGCTGGCCAGCACCGCCTGGTACCGGTCCACGTCGCGGACCGACTTGCCCGTCATGGCGCGGCCGGCGCAGCCCGCCCGCGGGTCACGGCGCCGCCGTCCCGGGCACCCGCCGCTTCCTGCTTCCGGCCGCCGGCAGGGCCGGGCCCACAAAGGGGAGGAGCCAATAGGCGGCACCGCGCGCGCTTTAACGCTTCCCCCCCCCCCCGCCGCTCCCCCTCGCCGTTGATTCGCTGCGGCGCGGCAGCGCCCGCGGGAGCCAATCGGCGGAGGCGGGGCGGTGGCGGGGGAGGCATGAATGGGCAGGGTCACGTGACGGGCCGAGCTGGGGGCGTGGGGCTGCGGCGGGGGGGCTGGGAGGGGGCGGGGCGGGACGGGGGGGCTGGCCGGGGGCTGGGGGGGCTGCGGGGGGCGGGGATGCTGGCGAGGGGGCTTGGGGGGGCTGCGGGGTGCGGGGATGCTGGCTGGGGGGCTTGGGGGGCTGGCCGGGGGCTGGGGGGTGCGGGGATGCTGGCTGGGGGGCTTGGGGGGGCTGGCCGGGGGCTGGGGGGGCTGCGAGCTGCGAGGATGCTGGCTGGGGGACTTGGGGGGGCTGGCTGGGGGGGGCTGCAGGGTGCGGGGATGCTGGCTGGGGGACGGGGGGGGCTGGCTGTGGGATGGAGGGGGGCTGTGGGGTGCAGGGGGCTGGCAGAGGGTTTGGGGAGACTGAGAGCTTGGGGGGGCTGGCTGGGGGTGCAGGGATGCTGGTTGGGGGGCTTGGGGGGGCTGGCTGGGGGGGCTGCAGGGTGCGGGGATGCTGGCTGGGGGACGTGGGGGGGGGCTGGCTGTGGGATGGAGGGGGGACTGTGGGGTGCAGGGGGCTGGCAGAGGGTTTGGGGAGACTGAGAGTTTGGAGGGGCTGGCTGGGGGTGCAGGGATGCTGGCTGGGGGGCTTGGGGGGGCTGGCTAGGGGCTGGAGGGCGGGGGGCAGGCAGGGGGTTGGGGGGCTGAGCAGAGGGGTGCTCCCTGGAGGAGGCAGAGGGGGGAGGAGGAGGTCCCTGCTCAGCCCCTCCATCCCTGCCCGGGCCAGGCTCTGCCCCAGATCTCTGCCCCATAGAGGCACCCCTGGGTCGGGGCGTCCCCACGGCTCCCCACGGCTCTCCTGGGGCCTGGCCTGCAGCAGCCCGCGGGGCCGGGGCCATGCGGGGTCCGGCCCCTCCTAACCCCGTTTCTCACGCTGTCACGGCCGTCTGGGGCATGGCTGCGCCCGGTGCCCCGTCACTGCGGGCCCGATCCTCCCGCAGCTCCTCTGGGGAGGCGAGGGGCTCCCTGAGGGCAGCAGGGCAGACCCTGCAACACGTACCCCCGGTACGTCGGGGGACCGCTGGTGAAAGGCAAATGTTCCGGTTGGATCCCACGGTAAAATTAATAGGAGAGAAAAAGACTGAGTCTTTTAAACAAGATGGAGATCATAAACCAAACCCTGGTATTCCCGTACCGAGGTGCTGGGGGGAGAATCTGAGAAATGGCAATACGTGAAAAGCTGCAATCAAATGAGCAATGGCATCAAAAGGAGAAAAAAATATGTCACTACGTAGTAATTTGAGAGACACTTGAAATTACATAATTCTTCCAAAAGCGACACTGGTGTCCCAGAAAGGCGCTGGGCTCGGTGGCAGTGCTGGGGCACGTCTGCCTGGGGCACGGGCAGAAATATCCCAGCGGCTCCATGAATGGTGAGGATCCAAATTTAGATGCTCTGAAAACAAGGTGCTCTCAGCCTAGAGCCAAAAGGATTTTTGTCTCAAAACGCCAGGTTTTGGTAGAAGCGTTTCCCTGCCGCTGCCAAGGCTCGGAGCGGCTCTCACTGCCCGTCGGAGTGGGAGGGCAGGAGCCTTCCCTGTGCCGGGCTGGGATGTGGGGAAAGAGAACCGGAGAGGAGATGGGAGCCCGGAGCGGTGCATCACCAGTCCCGGCCAGTCCGTGTGCTGGGGTGGCCCCATGCCCGCTGGCAAGGGTGCGGGCCACTGCTCTGCCACCCCGGACCTGCGCCGGGGTGCCGGCAGCAGCCTGCCCGCTCTGGGGGGGGCCACTGAGCCCCCCCCAACACCGGTGAATCAGTCTGCAGTGGCTCGTTGCGGAGCCTTCGAGCCCTCCGTGAGGAGGAGGAAGAAATCGCCAAGATGAATCATCCCCACGTTCCCTGGGAGCTGGGGGGGCGGCAAGTTCGGGGGGCGGCTGCCAGCAAAGGCAGGAGCAGGGTGGGGGGAGCTGGGCACGGGGCGGGGATGAGTGGGGTGTCTGTCCCCCCACGGACACGGGTCTCATGCCCTGCCAGGGCCGTGGGGAGCAGCCGGTGACCCCCCGGCACAGCCCCCCTTCCCCTCCCAGTGCCATGCTGGGGCCACAGGGGCATTTCTCAGGGGTGCCCCGGGACCCGCAGCGGGGCGGCTGCCCTGCCCGGGGCTGCGCGGGGGCTCAAGGGCAGAAACAGGGTCACGCACATCAGAAATCCCCCAGGACCCTCCCCAGGGTGGCAGGAACCGGCTCCCAGTGCCGACCCCGTCACAGGGTGTGGGAGCAACCGCAGCCCCAGCCCCAGGCAGCACGATGCCCCGTGGCGCTGGCGTGGGCATCCCGACGGGGACGTGCTAGGGGCCACCCTGCACTCCTGGGGGTGCCCACGCAGACGTCCTGGCCGGGGTCTTGCCGTGCAGCAGCTCCCCAGCTCGTCCCCCTCCTCTCCCAGCCCCTTATCTGCATTAAAGCCCCTTTGTGCCACTCGTGCCAAATCCCCGCTGCCGTCGTGCCAAATCCTCCGCCGCCGTCGTGCCAAATCCTCCGGCACCGTCCAGTCGTGCAGCCCAAAATAGCCACGGGCTCACCTGAGCGGGGGCGGGGGGCCGGGCTGCCCGCCTGCCCTCGTCCCGCTGCTCCATATTAATGAGCCCCCTCCTCCTCCTCCTCCTCTGGTGTCCAGCTGTGCAGCCGGGGCTGCTGCCGTACCTGAGCGCAGCGAGACGAGGCCGCCCTCGCCATGGCCGGCGGCTCCCCCGTTCTCCAGCTCTGGCTCTTGCTCCCAGCCGCCTGCCTCTGCCTGGCCCAGATTGTAAGTCCTCTGCTTGGTGCCCCTCCGCGCCGGGCTGGGCTGGGGGACGGAGAGGGGATGGGCCCCCTTTCCCCCCTTGCAGACGCTCGCTTGCCGTGCTGAGCACCCCGGGACTTTCTGCTTATTTTCCCAGCACCTTTCGCTCTCTTTTCCCAGGAATGTCCCACTGGGGGGGTGGGAGCAGCCCCCAGCTGGGACCCACAGCCCCGACCCACCGGGGTCCTCTCCGTGCCGAAAGCTGCCTGCGGCCCCACGGGACAGGGACAGGCTGGGCTGCACGCCTTGAAGTTTGGGATTCATTAGTTAAAGAAGTTTAGTTCTATTTTCCCCTTGGGGCAGCAGTGGGGGACTCTCTGCCGTTTCCCCCCCCAGCAGCCGCCAGACCTTCTGCCTCCCATCACCTGGGAAAATGCTTATTTGCTTCTGCTTTGTTGGGACGCGCTGCGGAGCTGGGCTGAGGGGGGCTGAGGGGGGCTGAGGGGGGCTCTGACCCTCCCAGGGCAGCGGGGAGGGACACCAGCGGCAGAGGTGCTGGGGGCCGGGGGTCCCCGAGGGCTCTCCGGACTCGCCCAGGGGCAGGAGCAAATGCATCGGAAAGAAGTGAAGGGAGGGTGTCCCTCCGCTCCTCGGGGCGAGCGCTGCAAGCGGGGCAGGCAGTGTTCCTCCTGCGATCCCACCCGCAAAGAGGAAATCTCTCCCTGCCCTGCAACCACAAAAATCAGATTTTTGTAACAGATTTGGGAGAAATCTTCCCATGTGGCTCCGGAGCTGCCTGCCGGCACGGACAACCTGGCTGCGGAGAGCTGGGGGGCAAACGCCTTCCTAAACCAGCCCCCCCGGGATGCCCATGGGCTTGCGGTGGCAGGGTCTGGCCAGGGGAGCGGGCTCCGGTTGGAGCAAGGGGGACGTGGGAGCTCTTGGAACAAGGAACCCTTTGGAAATCATTGGGGCAGGACAAAGGTGCCATTCACGGGTGCTCCCAGGGACGGGTGCTCGCTCCCCACTGCGGGATTTGCTTCCAAGGCGAAGCCGGAGCTCTCCGAGTTCTGTGAACAAACCAGTAACACCTCTCTCATCCTTACACATTTCACTTTAAAATAAATAAGCCTGGAAGGACGGAGGAGTCGCAGGCATGCCAGCCCCAGCCAGCCCGTCTGGTTTTCATTTCCAGGAACACCGGGGGTTCAGTCTCCGGGACCGGAGCCTCTTCCCCCCAGACGCCCCGTTAGGATAACAGAGATTTCTTTGCAAAGCTGCTCCTGCGGGCTCCTGTGCAAACCTCAGAGCTGGGGCCGGGCTGCTCGGGGAGCTCCCCTGCCGCCGCCTGAATGGCGCTTTTGTGCGACGCCGCGGAGCGGTGCTCGGGCAGCGGGCAGCGAGCCGGGCAGCGAGCCAGCCCGGCGCGGGGAGGGGTGCGCCCGTGGAGGGGCTCGGGGTCCCCGTCTCATACCGGGGCTTCGGGCATCTAAATCCTGCCGGTGCTCTTAGAAATCCTGCTGCTGGGCTTGCACCCCGAGCCGAGAGGGGCCTTTGCAAGCGCTGCCATCGCCCCGTTGAGACCCCGCTCTGCCGGGGCAGGAGCCCCGCGGGCAGGAGGGCAGGAGCGGGCAGCGATGGGGTAGAAGCCGGGCAGGGGATGGGGAGCTGGTTGTGCCAGTGTGGGGGGAGATTTCCTGGATTTCTCCATCCACGCGCTCACCGGGGGGCACAGGCCAGGCAGCGGAGGACCCATGGGGAGGGGCAGAGCGCTGACGCCTTGGGGTGCTCACTCCATCCCAGCTCTCTGGAGATGGGTCCCCAGCGAGTGCTGCGCCCTGGGCTCCCTCTGACCCCCAGCATCTCTCGGGGTCTGGCTGCTCCTTCCTGACGTGGGTCATGTCCCTTTTTCCCCGTAGCGAGGGCCACCAGGAGAGCCTGGCCCGCGAGGGCCCCCCGGTCCCCCAGGAGTGCCGGGAGCGGATGGCATTGACGTGAGTACGGCACGGCCGGGAACCTGTGCGGGCTGGAGGGAGGGAGGAGGGAGGGGACCTGCAGCACAAAGAGGGACATTGTGTCGGGGCAGAGGCTCGGCGGAGGGCAGGGGGTGCCGATGCCGTGCGGTTCCCACACCGCTCTGCTCCCGCGCTGGGGCGGATGGAGCATCCCCGGCTTTGCCGGCGGCCCCAGCGATGATGGCGTGGGGGAGCACAGCTCCTGCGCCGCGGCTCCATCCACCTCCCCGGGACAGCAGCCCACGGCCTCCTGACCGCCTTGGGAAATGGGGCCTGAAATGCTTTTTGGGGAGCACAGCGGCAGGGCGGTTTGGGTGCAGGGCGCTCGGGGCACCCCTGTCTGGGCAGCGGAGGATGCTCGGAGGGGTTGGGTGCAGGGATCAGCCCAGATGCTCAGTGAAGAGGGGGAGCCGGGGGGCCGGCGGGGAGCAGGACACCCAGGTCGGGTGCCCACAGAGTGGCAACGTGGCCGAGGGCTGTGGCAGGGAGCTGTGGCTCCGGACCCTCCCCGGGCTGCGGGGAGGGAGCCTGAACAGAGCGGAGATCTGTGAGCCAGCAGAAAGCACCCTTTCTCCGAGACTTGCCCCAGGGTGTTATTTTAGTGCTATTTATACCCAGAACAACCGCAGCCCTCCCGCAACCCCAGCACAGCCCTCTCTTCTCAACGCTGGCCCCATCCTGACCTGGCTGCCGCGCTGGGGGATCCAGCATCTCGCTCCGGCTTGGGGAGGCAGATGGGAGACAGGGGTGCTGAGCCCCCTGCGCTGCCGGACCTGGCTCCGTGGGGTGACAGACCCCTTCTTACAACCTTCTTCCCTTTCCCCAGGGTGACAAAGGCTCTGTCGGAGCCCCCGGGTCCCCGGTGAGTACCCATGCCTCCTCGCAGCTCACCGACGGTCTCGCACCTTCTGGAGGAGCTCCTTTCCATCTGCCCCCATGCCTCTTCTCTTTTAAAGGGTGCCAAGGGGGAGCCCGGAGCCCCTGGTCCAGACGGGCCCCCAGGGAAGCCGGGCATCGACGTGAGTACCGACCCCCTGTTCCCCCCACGGCGTCCCTGGCCGCAGCCCCCGGGTCGCAGCAGGGTCTCAGCAAACCCCTCTTACCCCCGGCGCAGGGATCCTTTTCTGTCACACATAAGAAAGTGCCAAAATCCCTTTGTGCGGGAGCTGAAAGCATCTTTTGATCACAGCAGGAAACACAGGCAGAGCTCGGGCAGGGCTGCTGCCACCCCCTCCCACTGCCCGGGCTCCGAAAGCGCGTCCCCCTCCACCCCACGCAGGCCAGAGCTGTGCCAGGAAAGCCACGGCGCGGCACCGACATGCCTGAACACGAAAAGGCTTTTCCTTGTCCTATGCTGCAGCTGCTGTCCTCAGCCCTGCTTCAGCTCTCGTTTCCTCCAGAATAAATCTGGAGCAACCCTGCGGCCCCCCCCGGAGCCACCCCCTTGGCACCCACGTAGGTGGCATCGGTGACTTCCCCTGCTGTCCCCTCCCTGGCAGAGGCACAGCCCGGGGCAGAGGTGGGGGGCAGAAAGGGGACGGAGCTGCCCCCTCGCCCTGCCTTGATGCTGCGATGGGCCGGCTCCTGGCCCCACGCTCCGCGGCCGGGGTACGCAGGGGCGCGTGATGGGTGCCCGGGGAGGTTTGGGTTGGGTGCCTGCCCCCCATCGCTGTGTAGCGCTGCCCGGGTAAGGACCTGCGAACGTCAGACGTTTACTCGCTCATCAGAAGGGAACCCAAACTACAGGGTCCTCTTTTGTGTCTCTGGACGGCACTTCATAAATCTTTGGGGTTTTAGTTATTCTTCAATAATAAATGAATAGAATAATAACTGTCATTATAAGCAGGCATTATTCATCCAGGCTAATCTGCCTGCGAAAGAGTTCGGCTCCTTTGAATACAGACGCCAAGCAGGGCCGGGCTGAGCGAGGGGCTCTCCACCCGCGCCGTCCCCGTGTGCCCGGCAGCGTGTAGGATTTAGCCCGTGGGTGACGCTCAAGCCATCAGCTGCAGGGATCCAAACCCCGGCACAGGCGCAGCCCTCGCCTGCGCTGGAGTCGGGGACGGGGGAGCCAGGGAGTGACTTGGAGTTGCTATAACCGGGATCACGGACGGGCTGAGTTCCCCGTGTGCCTCTGCCGGGGCTGGGGCAGCCGGGCTGGATGAGCCCAGCGGTGTGAGGGTCCCTGCTGAGCCCCGGCACGGCGTCTCGGAGCAGGGCAGCTCGCGGGGGCTGCGGAGCATCGCTGCGAGGTTCTCTGTGCCATCGGGGCTTGGGTCCGGGTACCAGCTTCATCTCCAGGTTTGCTGTGGGACGTGCACAGCAGTGCCAAGCACAAATTCCCCACTAATAACCCTCAACCCCTCGTGATGGAAAGAGCCTCAGCGAAAACGCCTGGCGGGAGAGCGGAAGGGCTGGCACTAACCTCCCGCCGTCTCTCCTCTTGCAGGGCCTGACGGGAGCGAAAGGGGAGCCAGGGGCCATCGGCGGGCCAGGACTTAAAGTGAGTGAGGGGCCGCTCTGGGGCAGCCGCTCCAGGCTCCCACCTTCCCGCCCCGGAGCCAGCGGGGCCTGGCCAGGCTGGGACCAGCCCCGTCGCCGTGGAGGGGATGCAGGGATGCAGGAATCGGGCGATGGAGAATTTGGCAATGAGGGGGCACTGCGGCTGGGTCCAGGGAGGGTGAATTTTAGCAGTTCACACGGCAGCGGAGCAGGGCTCGGCAGGGCCAGAGCCTCCTGTTTCGGCTCCTGACTCTCCCCTTCTGTCCCGGCAGGGCCAGCCCGGACTCCCAGGGCCGCCGGGGCTCCCCGTGAGTATTTGCCTCTCCTGTGGGTGCCAGTGATGCACCCGCTCCTGCCTCTGGCACCCACTCCCTGAGCACCCACGAGCCGGGTGGGAGCGGAGCGGGGATCCAGCCCCAGCCCCCCCAGCTGCATCCCTGGTGCCGGCGTGGGCATTGCCCTGCTCGGGGCGGGGATGCTGGTGGGTTTGGGGGGCTGGAGAATTTGGACCAACTGTGTCTTTCTTCTTGTTGCAGGGCCCTTCGCTGCCAGGACCACCCGTAAGTGCCACGCTCGTGGGGCTGTGGGCGGCAACTGGGGTCGCGCTGGAAGAGCTCAAATCTCAGTACCCCCAAAGTGGGGGAGCGGGGGCTCGACCTCTCTCACTTGGTGAATGTCTCTCTTCTCCTTAAGGGGCTCCCAGGCCAGGTTGGGCTTCCCGGAGAGATCGGAGCGTTGGGACCCAAGGTGAGGCATCAGGAGGGGGCGCGGGAAAAGCTCCCCTCCTTGCCCCAGCATCCGATTCTCCGCACTTCAGGGCTCCTGGGGTACACAGGGGCGACCCTGTGATGTGGGAGAGTGGGGTCCTACAGTGGGAATGGAGGGGTGACGGACTCTGCCTGCAGCCAGGTCCCCCAGCACCATCCATCACCCCCCCAGCCCACGACCAGGGGATGCACCAGTTCCCGCTGTGACAGCCTGGGTCTCCGGTGCTTCATCACCCCTCTCCGCCCCGGCTCCGGCAGTACCTGCCACCTCCCCACCCCTAAATCTCCTTTCTGGGGGTTGTTTTTTCCTAGGGCGACCCTGGACCCGACGGCCCGCGGGGTCCCCCAGGCCCTCCAGGGAAACCCGTGAGTATCCTCCCAGTCACCAGCCCTTTCTGCAGGAGGGAGAAGCCTCCACCCAGGCTCAGCCCAGAGTTTGGGGCTGGGAGTCAGGCGCTGGCACACACCTCCCGCCCCGCGCCTTGCTCCCCTCCCTCCCTCCCAGGGTAACATTCACCCCTCCCATAAAATAGTGCTGATGTGAAACGGTGGATGCTGACGGTCTCCTTCCCTCCAGGGCCCCCCAGGACACATCCAAGGACTGGAAGGCAGCGCTGATTTCTTGGTGAGAGCTGCCATTGCCTTGTCCCTTCAGCAGGGCCTTTGCAGGGTAACGGCCGCTGGAAGAGCCTGTGCTGCCCTGGCCTGAAATGCAGCCACCAGTGTAATTTGGTAACTGGGGGCCAGCAGAGCGGGGAGGAGCGGGGTCCCCAGCCGAAACCGTGCTGGAGCGGTGGGTCCCCTGCGTCACCGCACAGCCCGGCTTCGCCGCGTGGCGCGGGAGCCCATCCTTCCCAGCATGGCTTCTCCGCAGCCTCTGGGTCCTTTCCCAACTCACCCTGTGCTTCTTCCCCACCAGTGCCCGACCAGCTGCCCGCCAGGTCCCAAGGGCCCCCAGGGACTGCAGGGACTGAAGGTAAGGGAGCCCTGGAGCTGCTGGGGAGCGAACAGGGACCGTCACCTCCCGCGTGCTGTGCCTGAGCAAAGGAGCCTTCCCCGCTCTGGAGGCACGGGGAGCTCGGGAGCGGCTCTGCTCCCCTGGGAGCAGGAGGACACGCACGCACAGAGAGCCCTGGGGGCAAAGGCGCTGTGGGAGAGGTTCCCCATGGCTCCCCAGCTCCTGCCAGCCCCTCCCTGGGGGGCGAGACCCCGTGCCGAAGCCCAAGCCCCGGCCGTGCCGCTGCCCAGCTCCTCCGCTGCAAAGCCCGGAGGGTTAAACCCGGCGGGCATCCCCACCGCGCGCCCTCGAGGCTTTGGGATGCTGAGCCCCACCACGTCACCAGCGGGATGCTGGACCCCACCACATCACCAGTGGGATGCTGAGCCCCACTACATCACCAGTGGGATGCTGAGCCCCACCACGTCGCCAGTGGGCACCCCAGGGTGGGACATCGTGGGCAGTGTGGCTCTGGGTGACATGGCCGTCAGGACGCTGCCTCGACCCTGCTGCTCTGCCCAGGGATGCTCACGATCTTCCTCCTCGCCCTTAGGGACACAGAGGCCGCCCCGGCGCCCTCGGGGAGCCCGGCAGGCAGGGCAGGCAGGTGAGCGACCTCTCCGGCAGCTTCCCAGAAGGAGCGGGGTGTGCCTGTGTCTGGGGGAGCTGGGGCTGGGCCGGAGGGCAGGGGGCTCTGGGGAGAGAGAGGCGGAAGGGAGGAAGGAGGTGGGAGAGGGAGGAGGGAGGTCTGGGGCTGGGAGACGGAGCGTGGACAGGGTGGTCTTCCCATGGTGGCTCCCTGGGGGGGAGGGACCTGTCGCCATCCCCTGCCGGGTCCCAGGTGAGGGGGTCTTGGGTCCCCAGGGCGGTTTGTACCCCCACTCTGCCCCGACACTCACCTCTCTCCCCTCCATCCCTCCCCAGGGTCCCAAGGGTGACGTTGGCGTCTCCGGAGAACAAGGCGTCCCAGGCCCTCCGGTAACATATTCATTTCTCTTTGCTGCTCTGCCGCCCGCGTGCCCCAGGGGCTGGGGGCAGCTGGTTTATGCTTGGCCCCAGACACCAGGGACATGACACCAGTGTGTCCCTGCTCCCGGGGACCCGCTGCTGGGACCGGAGCGAAGCCTTCATCCCATCCATCTCCCTCCTCCCAGCCATGGAGGTGCCACCGGGAGGGTGGCAAAGCCGCATCCCAATGGAGACCTCCGCGGTCAGCGCTGGCTCGGGCACCTCGGTCGTTAGTGCACGTTAACGTGGATAACTCACCGGCCGGGGACAGATCGCTGGTGTACGCTGAGCCTCCCTTACCCCACCTGAACTGGGGGGTGCAGCGTCCAGCTCGCCGCGGGGATGTGGGGATTAAAGCTGCTTGAGCTCGCCGAGCACTTTGAAGATGAAAAGCAATTAATGGGCTGAGCCCTTCGATCTGGGAAAGGGCAAAACCGCTTTGAAGCCAAGAGCTTTGGCGGGGGAAGCAGCACCAGTTTGGGCCCGTTGCTGTTATTGAACCGACAGCTGGAGAGGCGCCTGGTGGGGGGCTGCAGAGCGAGGGGCGAGCGGCGGGACTGAAGTCCCTCGCGTTTGGCAAAACTGGCTCATTTCCAGCACCGGCTTTTGCTCTAATTGCGGCTTCCCCCCAGGCTGCTCCTGGGGCCCTTTCCAGCTAAGCCGACCGTTGTTTCCTTCCCCGCAGGGACCGCAGGGCCTGAGGGGTTACCCCGGCATGGCGGGACCCAAGGGCGAGACGGTAAGCACCGGTGGGAGGCAGGGCCGGCTGTGCCCGGCTCTGGGGTCAGGGGGACCAGCTCCTGTGGCGATGCTTCCCAGGCTGGAGGCTGCTTCCCCGGAGCATCGCTAACACGGCTGTTGGGCCATCTCAGGGAGCTGGACGCTGCCTCTTGCTAGTGGGGTCGGAGCTGGCTGGGGGCTGAGGTTGGGATGGGAGGAATTGACCCCCCTGTGCTCTCTTTGCAGGGTCCTGCTGGTTACAAGGGGATGGTCGGGACCATCGGAGCGGCTGGGCGGCCGGTGAGTGCCCTCCCTCGTCCCCGGGGGCTGCGGGGCAGGCGGGGGACCCCACACTTCGCCGCTCAGCCCCCATCTTTCTCCTCTCCAGGGCAGGGAAGGCCCCAAGGGACCACCTGGGGGCCCTGGTGAGAAGGGAGATCTGGTAGGTAACCCGCCCATCGGGGAGGGCAGCGCCGTGCCCCATGTGATGCCAATGCCCCCTTTTCCCCAGCTTGGCACGGAGAGGGGCTGTGCCCGGGGTGCCCTTGACGGGCATCTCCTCCCTCTCCCAGCCCCGTCCCCTGCACCAAGAGGGCGGCTGAAATAACTCCTGTGCTCTCCTGCTCTAGGGCGGCCGTGGCATCAGGGGCCCCCAAGGAGACATTGGCCCCAAGGGTGAGAACGTAAGTACAGCCAGCGGCACCCGAGCCCACGTCTAGGGCTGAGCCCCTCGCAAGGAGACCTCTCTGTCCCTCTGTGTCCTGTTCGGGGCCACCCTGCGTCCTTACGCCCTGGCTCGGCGCAGGGCTGGGGGTGCAGAAGCACCTGCCCACACGCTGCCAGCCTGGCTGCTTTGGGAGCCCTGCTCCACACAGGGCTGGAGCTTTCCTTTCCCTTCCCAGCCTTTTTTTGCCCCCACCACAAGCCTTTCAGTCCCTCTCGGAGGTGTCAGGCTGAGCGACCCTTCCCCCTTTCGCAGGGTCTCCCAGGCATTGATGGCAAAGACGGCACCCCGGGTATCCCAGGCGTGAAGGTGAGCTGCTGCAGGCAGGGGCTGCCGGGTGCTGCCTGCGCCGGCAGCGGGGAACGGACACACGCTGTTCCTCGTACCAGTGCTTGCTGGAAATAACGGGGACGGCAAGTGCTGTAAGGTCCTGGCTCTTGTCCGGTGGAGCGTGGCTGTCCCCACGGGGTCGAGGACGGTGTCCCCAGCCCCATTTCTGCACCTTTCTCCACCACGCGGTAACATCCTCTCCGTCCCTCGCAGGGCGGCGTGGGACAGGCCGGCCACCCAGGGCAGCCGGGACACCGGGGACAAGCTGTGAGTACGGGAGCGTGGGAGCCCCCCGCCCGGGCGGGCACCCCGTTACCCGTGGGGTGGCACCGCCATCCCCGGGTGGGGCCAGGTGCGAGGCCAGCACCCAGCAGGGTCGCTGCCTCCGGTGCTGTGCACAGGGTTTGATCCCGGCTTTGTTTCCGCAGGGCTTGCCGGGCCAGCCGGGAAGCAAAGGTGGCCCAGGAGACAAGGTGGGTCTGGGGCAGCCGGGGCCGGGGTCACCCCTCTGAGCATCCGCCCCACGGCCCCGCTCGCCCCACGAGGCTCTGTGGCAGCCTTCACGCTCCGTCCCTGAGCCTCAGCCTTGTCCCCATCCGCCCCCTCCCCTGTCCTTGCCGTCCCTGAACCGCCTCTGTCTTCCATTCGCAGGGTGAAGTGGGTGCTCGGGGCCAGCCCGGTGTCACCGGTGCCCCGGGGCAGATCGTAAGTACAGAGACGTCACCGTGTTCCTCCCGGGCACAGCCTGGGGTTGCTCTCTCTCTCTTTGTCTCGTGCTCTTTTTTCCCTCCTTGCTGTCAAACAGAAAGCAGAGTTGGGCACTTCATCCTCCCCCACCCCTCCTCTCCCTCTGCCCCTGCAGCAGCTTCCTCATGGAGAAGCCCCTGGGGCCACTTCTCCAGCCCTGTGTCCAGCACCGCCTTGGCCACCCGGTGCAGCGGCAGCCCTTCGCGTGGCTGCAGGGGACAAGGACAGGGCCACGCGTCCCTCGGGGAAGGACGAAGGGCAGATGATGGCATGTGAATGTGAGAGAGAGGCAGCTGGTCTGGTTTTTTTCCCCCCTTTTAGGGTGAACCTGGACCTCGGGGTGAGCAGGGACCACAGGGCGTCCCCGGGATGAAGGTGAGTCCGGGGCACCACGGGGTTTGTGGCGGTGCCGGGAGCTGCCCCTGACTCTGCTCTCTTCCCGCGTCTCCGCAGGGCGACCGGGGCGAGCGCGGCCTCGTGGGCCCCCCCGGCGAGCAGGGGAAACCGGTGAGTCGCGCCCGCAGCCGGGCCGGGATGCGGCTTCGCCTCGGCACGGCTCGGGGATGCTCAGCCCGGGGCGTGGGGCTGGGGAGGGGGGCCGGGAGCAGCGGGGCACGGCTGGCACTGCTGCACGGAGCGCTCGCTGTGCTCCCGGCCGGGGCCGATCATGCGCCCCGTCCTGCTGTGCCTGGCTGCCGGGACGAGGGATTAGCCAACGGGGCAAATAGCGTGGGGATTAGCGGTCCCAGCCGGGAGAGGAATTTCCTCCCAGCCTGGCAGGAGCAGGGAGGCTGCTCGGCCCCTCTTGGAGGCTCTCCTGGGGTGGGAACTAGCCAAAACGTGACCTTTGTCCCTCTGGCTTCCTGGGGGCCAGAGCCCCGTCCCTCGTGCAGCCCCCCCACACTCGGCACTGGTGGAAGGGAGGCCCCTCCATCATTTTCTGCCCTGTCCCCCCACAGAGGCCGGATCCAGGGCAGGTTGGGATGCTGTGGGGCAGCCTGAGCTGCGGAGGGGATGGGGAGCTGCCTGTGCATCTCATTGCCTCGGGGAGGATGCTCTGACGGGGGCAGAGGGTCTTCCCACGGCCTCTTCTCATTTATTTTTCTCTTTTTCCTACGTTACCTTCATCTCCAGGGGCCTAAGGGCGAGCAGGGTCCGCCAGGGATCCCAGGACCCCAAGGCTTGCCGGGAGTCAAAGGAGACAAGGTGACTGCTCCTGGCTGCAGGGGACGGGCTGCTCTGGGGTCCAGCTCAGGGAGGCCGCGCTGAGCTGGGCTGATCCCCCCCCTCTCCTTTCTCCAGGGCTCCCCAGGGAAAACCGGCCCCAAAGGCGGTATTGTGAGTACATCACCCTCCTGCCCCGGGCTGGGGGATCCGGTGGGGAATCACTGACACCCACGTTTCACAGGGCTGGCACCCACCTGGAGGGGGGCTGGCACCCCCCGGCACCAGGCACTCTCCGTCGATGCCCCCGGCGTCGCGGTCGAGCCCAGCGGGTGGAACGGGGGGTTAAAGTGGCTGCGGAGAAGGTGGGTGCTGGCAGCGAAGGGTCACATTTCTCATTGCCTTTCCTCTAGGGAGACCCCGGCGTTCACGGCCTCGCGGGGCTGAAGGGAGAGAAGGTGGGTCCCTGCAGACGGTTCCTGGGGTGGGGGAACACGGGCTGGACACGGGTCCCTCCCTGTGCTGGGGTCTCCTGCCCAGCACGGCCCCAGGCACCGCAGCCGCGGTGCGCTCCGGGGCGGGTACATGTGCCTCCCCCCAGCTGCATCTCTAAATTCGTGCTGTCTCCCCATTGCATTTCTCGTGTCCTCTGTCCCCAGGGTGAATCGGGCGAGCCGGGGCCGAAGGGACAGGTGAGTGACTGGGGGTTTGGGAGCGAGGGGCTGCCTGCACCCTCGCACTGGGTGGCTCTGCGGGACCCTCGGCCGGAGGAGATCACCCTGGCGAAGGCAGCGGCGCTCCACGGAGCTGCTGCATGGTGCATGCTGGTGGCCTGAGAAAGTATCTGCACTGGAGATGGGCTTCAGTGACCACGTTCAGCCCTGGATTCAGGTTCAGACCCTGTTTGGGGTTTAAACCCTGGCTGCAGTGGTTGGTACTGGAAGTCCTCGGGGTCTCGGGGTGCAGCCCTTGTGCTCATGACTGGGCTGAGCTCCCCGCTCCTGACGCCGCTCTCCACCCCGACCGCAGCAAGGCATCCAGGGCGAGCTCGGCTTCCCCGGCCCCTCGGGGGACGCAGGCGCACCCGGCGTGCGAGGCTACCCGGGACCCCCCGGCCCGCGAGGACTCGTCGGGGAGCGCGGCGTGCCGGGGATGCCCGGCCAGCGGGGCGTCGCGGTGAGTACCCCCAGCGCCCCACATCCCCTCCTCACCTCCCGCACTGCGTTGGTGCTGACCCGGGGGCTGCTGCCATCAGCTTGTTCAGATGAATTGCCTCCGACCTTTTCTTACCAACCACTTCCCCTGGGAAACGGCTGCTGTTCGGCTCAGGAGCTGCCAGCGCTCCCCCACGAGCTCTCCAGGAGGGCTGAGCTGGGATCCCACCTTTCTAGAAAAGAGGAATTCTTTATTTCTCACCATATATAGCACCAGTAGCAGGTTTAGCACCAACATGTGCCTTTGCCGCCTGCCCAGGGGACAGAATTTTTCCATATAAGCCTCATTTTATACTTGCAAAACGGGGCTGCAGAAAGTTAAGGCAGCGAGCAGGCTGCAGCGTGGCCGGGCATGGCGTGAGCTGAGGCTGGAGCGCTTGTCCCGGGACTGAACGGAAAATGAAGAAGGGTTGGGAATGCGGCATCAGGTGCAGGGAGGTGCTCTGGGCTGGGGGGTTGGGGTGGGACCGGTGCTCGGGGTGCAGATGGGGGTGGAAGGAGCCATCTCCTTTACGGCGTGTCCCTCTTCTCGCCGCTGGCAGGGCCGGGACGCCGGGGACCAGCACATCGTCGACGTGGTCCTGAAGATGCTGCAAGGTGAGGGGGCGAGCGCGGCACCGCCGGCCGGGTGGCTGCCGCCACGGCCCGTCCCACACTGGCCTCTCTCTGCCCTACAGAGCAGCTGGCGGAGGTGGCGGTCAGCGCCAAGAGAGCAGCCCTGGGTGGAGTCGGTGCCATGGGCCCCCCCGGACCCCCCGGTCCCCCAGGGCCGCCCGGTGAGCAGGGCCCACACGGACCCATGGGACCTCGAGGCGTCCCCGGCATCCTGGGCGCTGCCGGGCAGATCGGCAACATAGGACCTAAGGGTAGGTGCTGGGTGGCCGTACCCACACCACAACGGGCAAAAATCCTCCTCGGGGCTGACTCTGCCTCCTCCTGCCCCAGCTCAACCCCCGAGCAGGGGCAGCTCCCTCCACTCCTCTGCAGGGTCTGGGTTTGTAGCTCCAGCGAGTCCTTCCCTCCCCGTTTCTTTCCCCGCAGGGAAGCGAGGCGAGAAGGGTGAGCGGGGAGAAGCTGGCCGTGGCCACCCGGGCATGCCGGGTCCCCCGGGGATCCCAGGTAAGCCCCTCTCCCCCCGGCACAGACGGGCCCCCGCAGACCCCACGCCCCTTGCCGGTGCGATGACGTGCCCAGCAGTGGCTCGGGACCTTCTGGCCCATCCCTGCAAACCTGCACGGGTTCATCCCGCAAATCTCCAACCTGTAGCACTCTGCTACATCCTCGCTGCCTGCAGCTCTGCCAGCTGCTTTCCTGGCCCCTCGGTATTGCCCGCTTGCCGCACCGCTCTGCTAACGCGTCCCCATCCTCACCAGCGGCATTTCCCATACCCCGGCCTCTGCTCCGCTCCGGCAAAGGCTGGGCTCAGCACCCACGCACCCGCTGACGGCCACGCTCCCGTTGCAGGTCTCCCCGGCATCCCCGGCCACGCTCTCGACGGCAAGGCTGGGGAGCGGGGTCTGCCGGGCTCCCCGGGAGAGGCTGGCCGGCCGGGCTTGCCCGGTCCCGCTGGCCTGCCGGGGTTCTGCGAGCCGGCCGCCTGCCTGGGAGCCTCGGCGTACGCCGCCGCGCGCCTGACGGAGCCGGGAGCCGTCAAGGGACCCGTCTACTGAGGAGGCACCGGCGCCGCGGCAGACCCGGCCGGCAAACCTGCGCCGGGGCTGGCAGCAAAGAGACCAGAAAACTGCAAATCCGTAGGGAGCGACCTCTGCCCGTCCCGGCTGCGGGAGGGCGCTGGGCTCGGGCAGCCGCCGGAGGGGAAACGCAGCCTCGGGAATTTAATTTGGTGTAGGTATCACCCCCCCTCCCACAGCCCGGGGGACGGTGAAGAACAAAGAGAGGTCGCCCCAAGTCCTGTCCTCATTACTGGGGTTCGTTACCTGCCCCTTCTGCCCGTCCTCCGCTCCCTGTGCCCCTTCCCAAAGAAATAAATTGTCTTTTATACAAACCCTCTTACTCTGTTATGTCCTGCTTGGTGCTGAATCGGCTCGTTGCCGATTGCCTTTTGTCCATCCCCCCACCCCCCTTTTTTTTAAAAAAAAAAACAAAAAGAAAGAACTTGTGGTTTGATTATTTAAGAGACATGCCAGATCCAGCCTTGTTCACTGCTGGGCACTCACAGAGCTGTAAATCTTTGTAAAATAGGATTATTTTATAACTATGAATAGTAAAACACCAACTTTTTAAAAAAAATGGACAATAAAACCGAGATGGATTGTTAATGAACTGAAATGACGTGTTGATTTCTTTGAATCAAACAAGACTATACGGATGGGGGGTGTTATTTGAGGGCTGAAGTTAGTTTTTCTGTTGTTTCAAGGCTTTTTAGTGGGTATCTCAATTGCTCATTCCCATCCTTGGGGAAAATTTCAGCCTCTCGATAAGTTTCTTAGGCAAGAGCTCCGGCTTTTTTCCCTCTTGCGCCACCGCAAACGTGCAGAGGAATTTGCCACCCCGAGCTCCCCGTGTCGGAGACTGAGCAAATTTGCCAAACACATCGGGCACCTTCAGCTAAGGCCGAGTTCACCCAAGTCCCCTCGCAATCAAGTGGGCCAGAAAACTATTAGCAGCGCTGCAAAGGGTATTGATCTCTCAATAGTTAAAAAGGAGGCGTGCAGCTCTAACAGGATCCGCAGGTGTCTTTCTCATTATTGCCATCGACAGCAGAAAGGATTAAAGCTGTGCGGCGGGAGCAATGGGGCTTCACTTTGCAAGATAAATAAAAATCAATTTTTGTTTATTAGCAAAGCATGTTCGGCTTGGCAGGGTAACAAATCCCGGGGAGAGGTGGCGGGAAAGGCTGGCCGGGTCCCTCCTGCGGCACAGAGCATCGCTGCCGCCGGCCCGGGGACTCGGGGCTCGGCCCCGCGCAGGCGTGCGTCGGCTGGAGGGGGCTAATCCTGGCAAGGACCAGATCCAAGCCCAGGCAGACCCAGCACCCTGTGCTCCTCCCTCCCCAGACGCACCTCGCTGTGTAGCAGAGCCTTTCCCCATATGGGTCCTTATCCATCCCCAGGCTCTTCGGAAGTGTCCTGTACTCACTCTCCATTTACCTTCTCTGTGCCCTTTGCAAACCGCCGCCTTGTCACTTAACGTGCAATCAGTTAACTTTAAGGGGACTGTCTTTTATTTTTTAAAAAAAAAAAAAATTGGAAGTGAATTGCAAATGTTTTATTTGCAAGTTGGAATTTAATCAAGGAATTAAGAAGGCTGCATATTAATTAGGGGCCAGACTCTGGTTGTTTCCAATGAGTGGCAAACACGCTCTGAATCCGACTCTTCATCTGAGCCCTCATAAATATTCATCCAATAGACAGCAGATTGGATGCCATTACAGAGACAAGAGAGAGTGAAACCCAAGTGTCTGTGGAAATGAAACAGCTGGAAAGCGTCCAAGCTCTGCCCCAAACGGTAACAAATCGTTATCAGGAGAGGCGAAGAAAGAGCCTTGCTGAGAACTTGTCTCCATTTCGGGACAAATGGGGGGATTTACCCTAATTCTTTCCGGGGAGGCATTCAGGTTGTTAACCCCCTTCGGGGACAGCCCGAGGCTGGGCTTGCCCCGGGCTCCAGCTGTGCAGCACATCTGGGGCCGCAGCCCGGCTGCGCAGCCCAGCGCCTCTCTCCGCTTCCCCCACGAGAGGGAGCTGCCTGCCCGCCGAACCCCCGCGGCCCACGGACCCACGCCCGGGCCCTGCCGCCGCCGACCGGCTTCCACGCCCGGCAGGGGCTCGCTGCGGGTCCCCCCCGGCCCAGGGCTGCGCCCTCCCCTTCGCTTTGGGGGGAAAGGGTGACACCCCCCCCCCCCGCCCCTTCCCACCGCCGGGATGAGCGCGGCGCAGCGGGACACGCTGGGAGAAGGGAACCAGGGCGCGGAGCTTCACCACAGGGATGCTGGTCCAAGGAGGGCCCGAGGGCTGAGAGCTGGGCTGGGGTCCCGGGGCAGGGAGAGGCACTTCCCAGGGAGGGACCAAGGGCTGCCGGAGGCAGGGAAGCTGCTGCTGTGTCTGCCGAGGGTCCTGGGCTGCCCGGGGGGGCGCAGGGTCCTTTGCCAGAAGCCCAGGGGCTCCTCGCCCCTCGTACCCAAGCATGACAGAATCACAGAATCGTTCTGGTTGGAAGAGACCTTTGAGATCATCGAGTCCCACCGTTAACCCAGCACTGCCAAGGCCACCACTAACCCATGTCCCCAAGCGCCACATCTACACGGCTTTTCAATCCCCCCAGGGATGGGGACTCCCCCACTGCCCTGGGCAGCCTGTGCCAGGGCCTGACAGCCCTTTCCATGAAGAAATGGTTCCCAATATCCAACCTAAACCGCCCCTGGCGCAGCTTGAGGCCGTTTCCTCTTGTCCTGTCGCCTGTTCCTTGGGAGAAGAGACCGACCCCCCCTGGCTCCAACCTCCTGTCAGGGAGTTGCAGGGAGCGAGAAGGTCTCCCCTCAGCCTCCTTTTCTCCAGGCCAAACCCCCCCAGGTCCCTCAGCCGCTCCTCACAGCACTTGTGCTCCAGACCCTTCCCCAGCTCCGTTGCCCGTCTCTGGACACATCCCCAGGCAGGGCTGGCCGGGAAGGGATGGGATGGAGCAAATGCTCCAGCACGGTCAGGGACACTGTTCTTGCTGGAGCTACACACGACCTCCCAAAAGGTGCTAATTGCAGCGGCGGCTGAGCTCTCATTAGCAAGAAGCAGCTTTGACCTACAGCAGGCAACCGTGCTCCCCAGCCGCGGCCGCATCCCGCAAGATGCTGCGGGGCAGGCACGGCTGCAGCCGGGTTCTGTGCAGCCTCACAAGCCGGAGGCTGGCAAGGCCAGTGTCTGGGAAGATTAAGAAGATCCGGTTTTAATTAAAGTGCCAAGGAAGCAGCTGTCTGGAGCTCTTGCTCTTTTCTCTCCCACCTGCTTGTGCCCAAATTTGACATCATGGACTCTCCTGCAGACGGGGCCGCGGGGAGCCAGCCCCGGTCCTTGTCACCTCCGCTGTCCCACTGGTCACAGGCAAAGGGCCTTGGGGCTCCTGGGCTGTGCAGCTCCTGTGATACACAGCAGCCAAGAGCGGCCCAGTCTATTCACTGTCCCCAGTCGTTCAAACATCAGGGGCTGAGCCACGGCCAGTCATGACTGATTTTTTAAAGCAAAAATGTGTGGAATCTTTAAAAATTATTTCAAGGGGTTTAAGAACCTGCTCCCAAGCTTGCCTGTGCAGCTACAAAGGCTCCAGAAACACGAAGGCGTGGAGTCAAGCGTCACCACGTGATGGGAAAGACAAAAGGGAAGAAATGAAAAGAAATGAAGGCAGGTCCCTTCGGGGTGGCACCAGTCACCCCGCCGGGGCTGCCGAGGCCTCCTGCAAGAGTCCCAGCTTCGTTCTCTTCCCCTCTCCTTTGAAAGCCGTGGGGGGAAAAAAAAAATGGAAGTCCGATTTCTGTAGCCTGGAATAATTAGGGGCCCTCTGATTGCTGCCATTCAAGGCTGATGAGGCCGGCGGTGCTGGCTGCAGATCGCATTTGGACGAGCACCACTTGTTCCGCTCCGGGGCCACGTGTGCCATTGTCGCAGCTGAATGTGCTACGAGTGCTCCGGCACAGCCCCGGCAGGCAGCAGCCGAGTGGCTCCCTCCCATCCCGCCGGAGCCCGGCACAGCACAGACTCCTCCCGCGCACGGCGCCGGGGGAAGAGAAACCCACCCGCACGGCTCGGGGCAGCGGAGAGTCCCGGCAGCGGGCAGAGCGGGACATGGAGCAGAGGGTGGGATCCGCCACCTCGCAGGAGGGGCTTTGCATCCCCGGAGCATCCCCAGCCGAGCACTGCCAAGAGGAGGCCTTGCCTCCTGCTTGCTTATCCGTGCCACCCGTCACATCATCCTCGCATCCCGCCCCGGTGACATCGCTGGTGAGGGGCAGCGCTGCTGCATGAATAATTCAGGGCAAGATAAAAGTTTCCTTGAGCAAACTAATGCATTGATTAGACCAAATTGCCTCCCTCACCCTCGAGGAGGTAAAAATGAGCTAATCACCGTTTGTTCTCTCTTGATAGATGATTAACCACAAATTAGAATATTAAACAGAGGACTTTGGGTACGTAAATTAACAGCTGAGGACTAAGTTAATTATTGGAGGAGCTATAAAACTGATTATTTTTATTCTTGGATTATTGTTTGATGTTTTTGCCTCTTAAAGAGAAGGAGTTATTTTTAAAATGGCTTGTTCTGCTGCTTGTGGCCAGAAGTGCCGTACGTAGCTGCACCCGGCAGGACGTGCAGGGTAAATGAATCTCGTGCTCCATCAGCAATACACAGGGGAAACGAACGTCCCCTCTGCTGCAGAGAACGGTGCTGCCGGCCCCGTCCGTGCCCCGCGGGCAGGGTGCCCCAAGGCAGGACAGGCAGGGTGCCCAAGGGGCACGCGGGCAGCCGGAGCAGCTGATCCTGCTTCTCCAAGGAAAAGGTCAAATTTGGATATTGGCTCTACCCAAAAGATGTGACAAGACTCTTCCAGACCGGGGACACGGCAATACGGTGTCACAGAGAATTAACTTTGTTAACAGCCCGTTCGTTTAGATGTAAATGGTGAGCCTGGCTGGTATAACGAGGCTGGGAAACCTTATTAGAGACCAAAGGAAAGGTTTGTGGGTGAGCGCGTGTGGGAGTGGGCCCGAACGCGAGATAGGGGCTTCCAGGGGGAGAAACGTGCCGCGGCGTGGGTTCGTGCCCAGGCAGAACGCAAAGACGCTCAGCTGTAAAGCGCGGGAGGGAAGGGTGGATTTGGGGTTAGAAGGGTGCTGGAGGCAAGGCACGAGGGGTTAACTCAGCCCACGGGCTGCCTGCAGCGTCCCCAGCACACGGGGAAGGAAGGGCCGGGAGGGTTGTGCCGCTGGCCCCGGCCTGGGGGGCAGAGCAGCACCCCTGCACGCAACTGGGGCCGGCTCCCGGGCAGCGCCAGGGCAAGGCCACCTGCCCTCGGACGGGGCGCACGTCCCCGAGCCCTCGCTGAGGGGTTTGGGGCCGGCCATAGCCCCGAGCCAGGTGCTGCTGCAACGAGCTCCTTGCAAGCAGCCCCGTTCCTCTCCGGTGCCAATTAGCGGTGCCAAGCGCAGCGGTGGCAGCCGGCCACCGGCACGGCGAGCGCTCTCCGGGGCGCACGCGCCTCCTTCGGAGGGGTCCTGCCACGCCGCTCCCGCACCCGGCAAAGGGGGAAGGAACGTGCTGACAAAAGGCTGATTTAATTACTAGAATTGTTCTGATTACAGCCTGCAAACACTGTTATCTTGTAATTATTGCCAAGAACATGCCATTAGTACATGATTAAACACAACGTCTTGTGGGCTGCTAGCTGATTGTCTGATGCCTTATGAACTTAATTACTTCATGCTGATAGAAAGCAAGTGGAAGGATGGAGCAGGGCGATGGCTCCAGAGGGGAGCTGGGTCTGGGGCACCCGGCAACGAAGGGGCCCTCAGCTCCCTTCCGAGATGCTCGGCCTATGTCCATGGGTGTACTCGCGATCCCAGCCCCTTAACAGCCCCCACAAGCCTCAGCCAAGACACAAGCAGGGTCAGGATTAGCGCCTCAGTCCTTTTCTTCCTCTGTTAGATGCCACCTGCCCTGTATTTAAACTCATCCTGCCGAAGCAGCCAACAAACACAGGGCACCACATTTCTCCCCGGGTCTCCTAAGGTTCCAGAGTCTCCCTTCAGCAGAGGTAAAGCCAACGACCTGTTCAGTGCATGCTGGTGCCCTGGGGGTACCTGGAGATGCACCGTCTGGGGGCTGCGGGGCAGCCCAAGCCGCTGGCTGTGTGCGCGGCGGGGTGGGCTGGGTGGGTGGGTGGAGGTGGGACACTAATCCTCACCCAAGTACCGCTGCCCCGGGACACCGGGCTCTGGGTCCCGGCAACAAAGCGAGAGGAGACCCTGCTATGGATGGGTGAAGGTCCTGCCTGCAGCCCTCGGCTCTCCCCTCCCTGGAGGCCTCAAGGACGGGCTCAGCAGCACCTCGCAGCCCACGACGGCGCCGGCCATGAGCAGCTCGGTTTCCTTCCAGGAAAAATCAAGCAGCTGCCTGCCGCGGGGACCCTTCAGCACCTCTCACACACTGTCACCCTGCCCTGGTGACAAGGACATACAAACTAATCCTGACATCTTATTAGCAGGATTAATTCTCAGTCTCATTCTCCTCTCGGCTGAGAAATTGGCACTTCCACTTGCCGCCGCGCCGAGCCCTGCTCCCCCGGCCAGGGATGCGGCCAAGCTGCTGGGCTGCCCAGGCCACGACCAAGCAAAGAGCAGAGACCAGGCAAACACGCGTCTCTCCAGCTTCCCCTCTCCCTCCTGCCCTGGCACCCGGTGCTCAGGTGGCCTCTGGCTGGTCACCCCCGTCCCCCTCTGTGCCCCCACTCTGCGTTACCTGCTTGCGGAGGAACCTCCACCTCCCCACAGGAACCGCATCCCCTCGGCAGCCGGGACATCCCAATCTCAGACTTTCCAGGCACCAAACTCATGCAACTTTTAAATAAAGATGCTGTGGGTCCTCCATGCAGGCTCTGCTGGCCGTGGGGCAGACCCACAGCCCCCAAAGGGCTGGGGCTCCCTGGCCGGGTGCATTTATAGCAGAGCAGTGCATGTGGGAGCAGGTGCCGCAGGGAAACCCGTCAGCCCCGGTAATTGCTGTCAGGCTGATCATCTGCTGGGCTTTTTCATGCTTGCTTTCTAAACGAGGAGTGCGTCCTCCTGGGAAAGGGAAAGTCAAGGAGAAAACCCGAAGTCCCTCTTCTCTGGAAGAGTTTTTCTCCATGTTTGCTTATCCTCTGCCTGCAGCATCGGAGTTATATGGATACGCCATCCTCCGCACGTTGCGTGGCACAAGAAAAACTCCACGTGTGAGCGACAAATTGGCCCCATGAAAGGCAGAGGAAAAGGGGGAAACACATTGGAAATGGGTCTATTAGTCCAGCCTAAGCTCAGCAAAGGATCTATGAATAAAATATGAAAAGCACGAATTTATAATGGCTCATAAACATTTAATCCCCTTATGCAGAACATACATATTTTTATATCCAGACGTATGGGCTGCAGAGCCCTCTATTTATGGAAGCGCAGTCTGGGTAAACAGCCTGCTGCCGGGCGAACGCAAATCGCTGGGTACGGGCCCACTCAGCCCCTTCCCGCGCCGTCCTCCCACGGAGCCCAGCGGCGCGCGGACGAGGACGCTTGCCCGTCCCCGTGGCCCTGCCTGCTCCACCGTGATGCTGCCGGGATGAGGGCTTGCACGGCACCGGGAAAAAGCCTCGGCGACACGGCTGCGGTGCTGGCTCTCGCCTCGCTGCAATGGGGAAACCCGTGTCTGTTCAGATCTGCGTGACCCGGGGCACGGAGCGGGGTCCCACCCGCCCAGGGCAGAGCCCCGAGTCGCTGCCGTGGGGCTGCGGGGCCGGGGGCCGATGCCGGGGCTGGTGCCGCTGCCTTCCCTGGCTCCCACTGGATTTACTCCAATGTAACTCAGGGCAGAATCTGCCTTCCTGGACTCAGAAGTGCGATAAAGGTGATAAATGGGGAAAACTAGAGGAAAAAGTGAAACGGCTGCGGTTGGGCTGCGGTGCCGGCTCGTGGGAGGCGGGGGAGCCCCTGGCTGACCCCAGTTACGGCTCCGGCTCCTGAGCGGTGTTTGCATTTCTCTTAAAAGATGATTTCCATTGCAATAACTTGGCTCCCGTCAGGAGGCAGCCTGGTGTCAGATCCATTTTTATGGCCGGCTGAAAATGCCTTTTCTGTGCCTGCTCCTTCCCGTCCTTTCTCTTTTGCCCTTTATTTCCTGTCTTGCAGGAGAAGGAGAGAAAATCCCCAGCAGATTTGCTGTTTATAGAGTCGTGTTCAACACGAGCAAATCGATACAACAAACTGTATAGTGTGATTTTGGGCCTTGAATAAACAAGGTCCCAGGCAATTTAGCCAGGTACCTGTCATGTTCAGGTACCCTCCGGATCGCAGCCAGAAATGAAACCAAAACGTCTCTTTGCAGGAGTTAATTACAGCTCTAAATTTCTCATCTCTCCCCACCAGCAGCACTGTATTGCGTGGCTTCGGGTCACAGGCAATTTCGGCCGGGCTGGAGGAGGCATCCCGCAGCTTGTATTCCCAGGCAGTGGATTTTGGTGAGGGGAGTGGGGACGTAGAGGCGAGGACGGGGGGAAGAGGGCAGGAGTGAGCCCGGCTGGGCTCGGGAGATGCTTCGGGGGAGCGATGCTGCCTGGCCAGGGCTGGGTGCTGCTGCTGAGCTGCTTTATCCTCTGTGCCCAAACCTCTCGTTGGCGTGCCGGCGAGCGAGGGCTCTCCGTGCTCCTTGCGCGCTTTGAGACCTGGGGTGACCGAAGCTGGGCTGGGATTTGGTGTGGGGCTGCATCCGTCACATGCAAAGACGGCCGGACCTGAGCTTTTGATACAGGCACTTGGCAGAATCAGGCTTTGCTGCTTTGAAGTCAGTCCCCACCAAAAGCTCCTGCAGAGACGTCGTCGGTGGTGTCACGCTCGCAGAGGACTCAAGGCCACGCGCTGGCTTTGCTCCAGCCGCACATGCTGTACGAGCCAGCAACCAACGCAATGGGAACAACCGTGAATTACACCAACAAAGGGGGATTTTCATTAAATGGGAACAATTCTCACTAGTCGCCAGCTTATAACAGGCAAAAGCAGCTTTTAACTGCCTCTTGGTCTGGTCTCCAGCAGGAGCGGTGCCCACGGGACCAGATCCATCAACATCCCTTGGGACCGGTGCTGGGCACATCACCTCGTGACTGCGAGCGCCCATTCAGCAATGCTTCCGAAGCACTTTGAGATCCACAAACGGAGGGTGCTGTAGAGAGGCAAAGCGTTATTAAACCCATAGCGGAGCCGTCAGTCATCGGGCCTGACTGTTGCAATATCATATTTCTTATTGATGGAATTAGCAACGCCGAGCTCCCAGCCCGATCAATAGCCTTAATAATTCCATCAAGGTCACGTCAGCTTTCATTTCCCTCGGTGCGTTTTCCAAAAGAAATTAATTTCTAAAACTGAGAAGTCAAGGCGTTGCCGACATCCTACGCAGCTCTGCTCCGAGGTGAGGCCCGGGGCGGTGGCGGGCGGTGGGACCCCCCGCAGCCTTGCTGCGCTCTGCAATAAATCAGGCGGCATCACCCATCGGATGCAGAAACCCGGCTGAGCTCGGGTGGCCGCGGCCGGGCGTCCTTCGCTGCCTACACGCCGAAGCAGCGTTTAGGTCCCCGGTGAGGGCTGGCTTGGACACAGCTTTGATGGACAGCCAGCTAACGACCGCGCCGCTAATGCAACACCCTTTTAACGACCCTCACCGCTGGACAGCCTCTGTTGCCCTTCAGAATATATTTCCATGCCAAACACACCCAGATTCTCCTCACTAGGGAATCTTTCTCTTGCCTCTCATGGTGCCCGTCTGCCGGGGAAGGACGAGCGGTTCTGCAGCTGCGGGCGAGTCCTGGCCCTCTGCGTCCCACCGACCGGCACCTCCTGCAGCCCCGACCTGCGCTGGAGCCTTGGGGCCGTGCCGTGCCGGGCAGCGCTGCGACGGGGACTTCTCCGGGGAAGGGGACATCACCGGTTGAGAGCAGCTATCGGCAGGGAGAGGGTGTTACGGAAACGCAGGACTATCCGATGAAACGGTCATTACATTGCAAAGCTACAGAGAGCAGCGGTAAGCAGCTCAGGCCTCGGGGGTCTGATGCCTCAAAGCAGCCCTGTAGTTACCAGTCACACTCCAAATTGCTGTCAGAACTAAAGGATTCGATTGCGGTTTAAAAATGGAGTTACTGGCTGTTAAGAGTGTGTTGGGAAGTTATGAGAGATCTGTTTACCGGGGTTTTGGAAATATCTTCCGCTAAAATCCCTCTGCAGGAGCTTTGCAGGTGACAGCCACAAGTTGACTGCAGGTGCAATAGTAGGTGAGCAATAACAGGGGTGCAATAATAATAATAGGGTGCAATAATAATAATAGAGGTGCAATAATAATAGGGGTGCAATGGAAGACCCCTTTCCCCGTGGCACACAGGCAGGCAGCGGCCTCGGGCTGGCAGCCCTCAGAGGAAAAACGGCTGGGTGCTGGGGACCGAAACACACCCCAACAGAGACGCAGCCTCCCCCGGCTCCTTGCAAAAGGCAAACTGCTGCCCCCAGGTTTTCCCGCACAATGGTGGGATTAGGGAGGAGAATGGGCAGCTCGGTCCGTAGGCAGCGGCTTTGCCTCTCGCTCTCCTGGAAGGACTCGGGGCGGTGGGAGTCCTCTTAAAGGCTGTTCTGTGCTCTGCTGACGACCCTAATCCTCCCTCGCATCAGGGCCCTGCCTTTGTCTGGGCTGTACGAGGCACTGAATCTGCACTCAAAACTTTTTGCGTGTATTATTAATCCTGTGTCTCCATTCCCGTGGAGATGGATTTAATGAGGGTAATTATGATTTGCAAGAGAAAAACCGCTCAAGCTGCAAATAGTGCCAGCAGTTCCCCCTGTTCTCTCTCTGCAGCAGTGACTCTCCAAGCACCAAGAAACCCCGTGTTCCCTGCGTATGTCGGAAACAAGGTCCTGCAGCTTTACTCCTGCGAGGAGGCCCCTGTTGCTGCTTGCTAAACCTGCCGCCCTGGTCTCTGTCTGCTGGGAGAAATGCTCCCCGTTACGTTGCTAAAGCCAGCAGCCGCGGTAGGACCTGCTGATGGGGTGGGAGCAGCTCCCCAGAGCCAGCACCCTGCTGTGGATACACCCGGGGACCTGCTGCAGCCCGCCAAGGCTCTGAGCCCACCCTGGAAATATCCTTGGAAGAAAAAATTCCTAACCTGAGCCCTCCTGCCCCAGCGCGGGGCTTGCCAGCATCCCACCGGCTGCTGAGGAACGGAAGGACCAAGGGCACTTAATGGCAGTTCGTCTCCCGCAGCGTCCAGGGGCTGGGTCCTGCCTGCAGCCTTCGCGGCTGCTCCGGAGCCCGTGGGCTGCTGGAAGCTCCCGTAGGCTCTCCCATTAACGAGAAGGATGCTTTAGCCTTGTTCTTCCTGATGGATTAGTTCTGCACGAACGGCCTAGATTCCCCCAGGGATTTCAAGCATGTCTGAATTCCTCATTTCTTCCTTCTCTGTGCCCATGTGCCCCAGGGGGGTCACTGCAAACCCCCGGGGGCTGCTAGAGGCTGTGCTGGGAGAGCAGCTCGGGAGGGGTGTGCTGGTGGAGGGAGCGACGAGTACCCAGGGACGCTGCAAAAAGGTGATTTCGGTGGTCAAGAGGATAGGCACAAAACATTAGGGAAGTCCAAGCTACCAGACACCTCTCCTCGTTTATTCTCTGTCCGCCGACGGTGGCTCGTGGCTCCATCGGCCCGTTTCTCCGTCACCTCTGGGCCGACCAGCGCGTTCCTGCGGGTCGCTGAACTCCTGGCGCAGGGAGAGCCTCTTCAAAGGCACCAAATCCCCTCTGCCCACTGTTCAGCCACCGGCTCCTCCAAGCCCCGCTCTGTATCTCGCTTGCTTATTTCAAGTCAATATTTTTCCCTTTGTAGCTCGAGAAACACTAACGTTTTGCATTAACTCCCATTTCCTTTGCATTAACTCCCATTTCTCTGCCTTATTTATTTACTTACTGCCCACATTGCATTAAACCTTGGATGTGTCAGCCGCAAAGCCCCAGTTTCAGACACATAATGGCCAAAGGTGCTTGGGGGGACTCTGGGATGTGTAAGGGTAATGTTTTTTCTAAGGATTTGGCTCACGATGGAGATGGATTTTCACGGCTTGCCTCAACATGAAGGGATTTGCATGTACATAAATACCGGTGCAAACTCAGCGCTTGTAGTGCCTGTGTCTGCACCGCTGCGCGTCGGTGTGGGTAAGGCAAGTCGAAATCGAAACAAACTGTGTCAACAGCATTATAAGAAAGGAGAAATATAATACTTTGCATAAAAATCCGTCTTTCCATAAAGATGGAGTGAAAGGTGCTCTGCTCCTCCTGGGATAAACTCACTCCCTATCTCTGGAGAGCAGGCACCGGGTTTCACGGCACTGTAAATCCAGCTTCAGGGCTTCCAGCACCAGCTAAAAAGCCTCTGTGGCTACATGACACAGCACGCCGAGCCGGTCTAAATTCACTCTGCCGGTTCAAATTTGCTCAGGCAGTTTTGATGAGACGCTACGTCTGTGCGACAGGTTTGTGCGAGATCAGGTATCATCCTCCTCCCGCACGCTGCAGAGAACCGGGGTAGATACTGCCTGTCGCCTGCTGGGCTCTCGGCCATGCCGCTGGGCTCTCAGCTGTGCCGCTGGGCTCTCGGCCGTGCCGCTGGGCTCTCGGCTGTGCCACTGGGCTCCCAGCCCCGCTGCTGGGCTCTCGGCCGTGCCACTGGGCTCTCGGCTGTGCCGCTGGGCTCTCGGTCGTGCCACTGGGCTCTCGGCTGTGCCGCTGGGCTCTCGGTCGTGCTGCTGGGCTCTTGGCCATGCTGTTGGGCTCTCAGCCCCATCGCTGGGCTCTCGGCCGTGCTGCTGGGCTCTTGGCTGTGCTGCTGGGCTCTCGGTCATGCTGCTGGGCTCTTGGCCATGCCGTTGGGCTCTCAGCCCCATCGCTGGGCTCTCGGCCATGCTGCTGGTCTCTTGGCCGTGCTGCTTTGCTGCCTGCCACAGCCTGTACCCAGTGCCAGGGGCTGGCACCACTGCGGCCGCTCACCCACCCAATTCCTTCCAGGGCCAGGAGGAAGGGAGGACAACCTTTTGGGAGAGGAAGAAGAGGAGAACCGGGGTGTTTTGCACCGGCGGGACTTTTCTAGCTTGCGTGCTCCCCCCCCTCGGCCTCCCACGCTGCAAACACAGAGCGGCCACCCCCGTCCCTGAGGCTGCGGGGGCCGGGCCGGGAGGGAGCGGGCCTGGAGCAGCCCCGGCCGCCTCCCCCGCTCCGACACTAGGGGGGGGCAGAGCCCCGCGGATGCGGCCGAGCCGCCGTGGGCGGGCCGGGGCCGCCGGCGCGGAGCGGCCACGCGTGGGGGCTGCACGCTTCGGCTCAGCCGGGCTCAGCGAGGGCGAGCTCAGCGGCCGGGGTTCCCGCTTGCTCTTCGCATCCTCGCGCTTCCAGGCTGAATTAACCTCCCTTAAAATCACACACTTGTTTCTAGGCGCCGCGTCCTGTTCGTTGCTGTGTCGACGAGCCCCGAGACACGCTCGGGTGCCCGGGGAAATCTTCAGAGCAGCTTCACTCTCCCCTCGCTCGGAAGGATTTTCTTACCATCCTCCCCGACGTACCTGTTGTGCGATGTCCCCCCTGTCGGGCACGGGGACGGGGACCCGCAGCTCCCTCGGGTCTCTGCGCCGGCCCTTTAGGTCTCCGGCCTCCCCCTCCAGCCTCTGTCCTTGAGCTAAATAGCCCTCGTATGCCCAGGTTTCCTTGGACAGCGGTGTGGAGACGGGAGGGCTGTCTCAGCACCTCTGCTGTTTGGGAGAAATAGTAGCACGCGAGATGAGCAGGCGCTGGCCCCCCAGCCCGCTGCTGCGCGGGCTCCGGCCCACCCGAGGGGCCGTTTCGGGAGGCATTTGGGAGCCGCTGCTCCCCGTCGCCCTTCCCTGGCACGACACGACTGCCTGAGCCAAAGCCCTTTGGGTGCCGTTTCGATGCCACTCGTAGCAAGTCACCGACCAGGTGGGAAATACCCATCTCCTTTTTATTGTGTGACTTGTCAGAGAAGACACAGAACGAGAGAGGTGCAGAGACCATTCTTATGTATATAAATTGCGCCGCCTGCTCCGTATTGATCCTCCTCTACTTTATCTTTCCCCACCTGCTTCCACCACTTCTGCAGGTACCTGCGGATTTCAAACGCTGGGGAGAGAGCGGGGCAGGAATGAATGGGTATCTCCTAAGGCTGTGGGAGTTTTGATGGACTTTGGTGAGGCGAGGAGCATTATTTCTCAGCCTCTTCATCTTACAAAAGTAGCCCAGAATGCTGTAACTTGCCTGTGTAAGAGCTGTAAGCCCCGAGTCCCTTTAGGCATTAAAAATGTGCATGTACATGATATAGGGATGCACATCTTTGCAGATGCACACCTGTGTCTGCAGCCGCTTTTCTCAGCTGTGCGCTCACACAAGCCTACAGGTCCCCGGGAAACACGCAGCCCGACTCCTACATACATCCCTGCGTGCATTTAGTACGTCTGCCTATACATCCATATGCATGAACAGACATGAATATGGATTGGTATTTGCAGGCTGTGCATTAGCACGTGGCAAGGATGGGCACGATGTCTTGGGTCCTGTTTCTGTCGGTGCTGTTAAAAACACGGAACAAAAGAGCGTAACCCGCGAGCGGAAGATGCTGCATGTGCAGGGAAACACGGCGGTTTAGACGACGGTTCATGAGCGCAGAAAACGAGGGGACTGCGCTGCCTCGGAGCCGTCACAGCCAGAGAGGGTTCGGGCAGGGTCTGGGCGATGATGATGATGATGAATGCTGATGTTAGCAGACGTGAGGCATGCTTCTTCGAAAAGGCATCAAATAGCAACAGTTCGGCACCGCAGGCAGCGCAAGGCTGACCCGGGGGACGTGTGTGCACATGCGATGTGCAGATCTGCAACCAGGCGCGGGGGCTGTGGGGACAGCAACCCCCTTCCCAAACTAACGGTGCCCCGTGGCGTGGGCTCTGTGCCTCCTGGGGAGGGAAACACGGCTTTTCCCCCGGCTATTACAACTACACTCGGCCCCCGAACACGTCTGTGCACATTAATGCTAAGCGTATCCTAAAATAAACGCGTCTGTGGCATACATCTCTGCACGTACGTCACACTCCCACGTCTGCTGCGACTCAGGCCCCGGGTCTGCTCAGCCAGAAAGAGCTGTGGGGTGTTTTAAACTATTTCCTTCTCTTTACAAATCCTCCTCCTATTTTCTAATACACTGAACTATGAAATTAGGAGCCTGCGTAGCAGGCGCGTGAGCCCGTGTTGTCAGGATCTTTCCCAAGCGATGGGAGATGTTCGGCAAAATTCAGAACCAGAAGAACACTTACAACTGCGGTTTTAACCTATTAAACAAAGATTGTCAGCTCCTTCCTAAAACTGCTGTATTTCCGTGTTTGCTTTCAAACCGCGCTGCGTATCGCCCGTGCCTGCGGCTGGGCCGGGGACTTGCCCTCGTGCAGCATCCCCAGCGCTGCCCACGCTCTCTCCAGGGTGGATTTTACTCCTAATCATACCACAAGGTGCAAGGAAATCGAGCTGAGCTGATGGGGCTTGTAGTGGCAGGTCAGGGAATAAGGGAAGCATTAATACACACCTCTCTGTAAGCCTGAAGCAGTGGGGTCCCAACATTTAAATCTCTGCTGCTTCAGGGACCTTAATGAGCTAAGGGTGAGGTTGAACCTCAAGCTCGGGAGAGCTCAAGCCATGAGCTCCCGCTGTTTGCCCAAAGGAGCAACGTCAGCGCCTGGCTCCCGGGAAGGGAAAACCAGCGATCGCTCGAGTCGGTCGCTGGGACCATGGTCTGGAGGTTGGGGTGAAAACTGCTGTGTTTGCACCCCGGGGTCTGTCTTGGGGCTTCTTTCAGTCCTGGCTCACGCACCGCGGTTTAAATGACGTTGCCCAAGCCGCGGGAGAGCCGTCCAGGACCCCGCGGGCCCCCGGCACACCCGGGTTCTCTCTCAGCTCGGCCCTGACTGCCCTGCTCGAGCTTTTTGCTTTTGACAGAAGCCAGTGGACAAAAGGATGCCTCTGAAACTCTTAAAAGGAGCCAAAATAAATGAATCTATAAATATCTTTGTCCCTAACTCTTCGTCTCGCTATTGCAGATGTTCTTTGGCATTAGAAATCCCCTTGGCCTGTTTTATCTTGTACGTATTTAATGGGAAATTAGGTCTTAAATCCTCCGTCTCCTGGCTGGCTGCAGGAGCCCGCTCTGAGGTTAGGCACAAGTCTGGCCCAAGGCCAAGTGCAAGATCAGGACTCAGCATTTCTGTGGTGAATCTGAGCGTTGGCACCTTCCTCTGGGAATCCTGGCTCTGCTTCATACCCACCCTTGCCATAACCAGAGGCCGTACAGAGCTGGGGCTGCCGGCGCCAGCCGCGGTACTCGGGGAGGGAGGAGGGGGCATTACCTGCTCCATTTACCCTGCTTGTTCACCAGCCCTAAATATCTGCCAGAGAAGTGTAATTTTGTAATTATTTCCCTTTCATTAGCCCCGGCTGCAGCTCGTCGGGAGGATCCCCAGCCACAGGCAGATGCTGCCACTCGGCTTTTCCCCCCCTTTCCTCCTTTTTTCCAGCTTGGAGACACGCAGAGCATCTGCCCGCTTGGATTCATTTGCTTTCTCGGAGCCACGCAGCCGCCGAGGCGAACTGGAGCCCAGCGGAAATATTTCAGCGGTGCTAATTACGGCAGCACCGTCAATAGCGAGCTGAGGTTTGTACCCACGGCAGAGGGGCTTTCCCTCCCTGGTGTGCAAACAGGAATTAGCCGTGAGGGGCCTGGAACAACAATTAAAATGCAGCTTCAACTGGAGGCAAGGGGCGACCCGCAGGGAATTAAGGTGCATGGGGAGAATCATGTCCTTGAGCAGATTTTTGGTGAGGCAGGTGAGGTCCCAGCTGATGTCCCCAGTATGGCCCAGAGGGTGTCTGGGAGGTCCCCCAAAGGAACCAGGCCACCCGAACATCCCTTTCCCCAGCACGTGCCTCCATAAACCTGCTCCCCGGGGAGAGCTATCGCTGCCTCCGCGTTTATTACAGGTCGGGCTTTCCCAGCCGCCAGCTCGTGGCTCAAAGCGCCCTGAATCAATGTGTGATTTATGGAGCTGAGTGGGAAAGGGAGGGTTTTTCTGGCTTGCTTTTTTGGCTCGGTTCAGGGAATTCTGCAGCCAGTTGAGCCCCTAGACTGGGGAATAAACCAGCCCCCTCTGTGACCCTGCCCGCTTTGCCCCATCCCCGAGCCTTGCAGGGTGCTGGGGTGGGCTCAGCGCGGGAGGAGAGGCAGAGGCTGGAGCATCGCTGAGCCCAGCGACGGGCTCGCTGGGACCCGCACGTCCGTCGGCCGCAGCGCTGCTGCACAGCGCTCCCGTGGGAACATCCCCGGGTGTTTCCCATGGGAAATGGCCCGACGGTTCGCAACCCCCTTCTTCTCCGGAGCAGAAAGGAGAGGGGAAGGGAGGGGAGGGGAGTGACTGGAAGCCAGCGGGGAGCAGACCCCAGCCCCTCTCCCCCAGACCTCAAGGGGACGCTGAGGCAGACGTTACCTGCTGCCTGCGCTGCCTGCGCTGCCTGCACCAGCCTTCCTGCCGAGGACAGCACACGGACCGACACCGGCTCCAGCTCATCCCCTGGGTGCTAGTGCAGCTCGTCCCCATGGCTAAGGTGGCCCTTGTCACACCCCTAGAGAAGAGAGCAGCAAGCCCGTCTCCCTCCCCAAGTGGAAGCTGTAAACTATTTTCCGTTCAAAGCCTCGCTAACGTGCATCGATCGGGCTCAGCTCCCTCCCTGCCCGCCCGGCGCCGCTCCCAAAGGCCGTGGGAAGATGGACCGACAGCCTTCCCCTGCGCCGCTCCCCAGAGCCCTTCTCTGCCTCTTGTCTCCAAAAAGAAAAAGGTTTCTTCAGCGGCTGACGGGAACAGGGGGAAGTTCAGCAAACAGGGGGATGTTCAGCAGCGCCGCAAGCCTGGACGGTCTCGCGGCAAACGGTGCCGGGCTGCGGGTGGGATCCTGCGCCGGTTCCCGCTGCGGACCGAGGGCTGGACGCCTGGCTCCCGTGCCGAGGCGTGGCAGGACCCTTCCCTCCTCCGAACCCCGATGTCGTGAGTGGGATGCTGGAAAAGGCTAACGAAGAAAGAAGCGTTTTGAAAAGAAAGTAGTATTTAATAAGAATAGAGAAAAAAGAGAAGTATTTAAAAAGAATAAAGAAGTATGTAAAAATCAAGGTTTGTGCAATGGTAAGGGATGGGGAAGCTCGTTTCCTTCTCTCCCACTCATCCCGCTGCGTGGGAGGGAGGCGGCTGCCAGCGCGGCAGAATTTAGTATTTCCTCCAGGCAAAATAACGGCGCACGGAAACCTGCCCCATTTCCATCTCAGCGCGCGGAGGTGCCGCACCCCCCCGAGCTCACCCGGAGCCGTTTTGCGACCAGTTCGTCCCCGAGGCGCGTCTCAGCCGCCCGCGTTTCCCAGCGCGGGGCCGCGGGCGCGGGACACGGGCAGCAGGCGAGGAAACGCCGCTGCACCCCGGGGTCGAGTCGCTTTTAAGGCCGGCTTATTCGCTGCAGATTCCCGGCAGTGAACAGCGTCGAGGAATGAATTGATTCTGTGCAATCTCCACGTCAGATGCAATTATATCTTATGATCTGGTAAAAGCCAGGATTTATCTCCCGCTTTGATAGGCAGCCCTTTCCTTCCTCTAGTGTTTTAGCCATAAATCTCTCTCCCTCTCATTATACTTTATCACCATGCAAACGGTTTGGAGAGAAGGATATTTTAAACGCTGAATTAACATACAAATGTAAAAAAAAAACCAAACAAAACAACCAAAACACATGCCCTGCAAGAGCAGCATAAATATGGAGAAAAATAATTGTGCATTAATGCTAATTGAAACAATGAGGGCCCCACTTACACCGTTTTGAATATGCATCAATTGAACAAAGAATTAATGGAACTTAAAAAAAAAAATCCCGACAAAAGAGCCCCCGCTTCTTTTTCACCATTAATATTGTTAAAATGTTTTACATTCCGTGAATAATTGTCTGTTTGTGAGTGAGAATTAACCCGTGAGTCATCAGACCATTCCGTATTATTATCTTTACTAGTTACTATTATTTTCGCATTGCCCAGAAGGTTGCTCAACACACGGCCCAAACAAATCACACCCAGCACTCGGGGGTCTTTAGAGAAAAATGTAACAGCCACGGCCGGGCATCCCGTGCCAAGCGGCTCCCTTGCCTCAGTTTCCCCAGTGCAGCTGGGGACGGTCGCTCTCCGTCACCTTCTCGGCCGGGAGCTGCCCCGGCGTGGGCAGCGAGGTCCCTCCTGACCCGCACGGGCACCGTTCTCCTCCCTAAAGCCACCAGCAGCTTCCTCGGGTCGAGCTTGGGCCCTGCTCCCCCGCAGAGCCGTGCTCGGCCGCCCGCTCCCGGGCGCTTCAGCAGCCGAAGCCGCTCCTGGTGTTGTTCGATTTCCATATGTGACCCCAAGGTCTGAGTATTCAATTAAAATCGCTGTAGAAATTACCGCATACGTGAACGGCGGCGGAAGAAGCTCAGCGTAATACCAAAGCCTCCGAAGGCGTCGATGGCAGCGTGCAAACGGCCCCGCCGCAAGGAGCGAAGCGCCAGCCAGGGTCCGGAGTTGAGGTGATAATTGAGATTTAAAGGAGAGCACCTTTTGAGGGGGGAAGAGCGGGGGATTTCAGAAATAATGAGCGATGCATGAATAAACGATGAGCGGCTGGGAAGAAAGTCGGTTATTACTTTATAAAGAGCCCAAATTTAATTAAGGTGTGCAGAGGCTCGCCCGCAGGGCTCTGCCGCAGCCGGCCCGGGGACAGCGATCCCGCCGCCCCCAAGTCTTTCCCTTCCCCATCCCCAATTTTTTAATTCTACAAATTATTTTTGCATTCCATTTTTTCATCTCAGACGTTCCAATACAATATCCCACCCCCCTCTGGCATTTCCCATTGCAGGTGTGACTAAATCCCGGCATCCCCGCTGCGCTCCGTGAACCAGGCTCCTCTGGAAGCCCAGCCCGGCCGTCCCTTCCTGCAGGCTGCGTGGCCACTCACTACATCTTTAGTACCTCGAGGCCAGACTACGCTTATGGGAATGTAACTAGGTTAGAGAAAAAAAAAAAAGAAATAGATCCTGGCATGTGACTGTAAGCTAAGGAGGCCACAAGCGTTCATCTTCAGGGTGATAAACGGGAAAGAGGCGGGAAAAATTTGTCCTGTCCAATATTCCATATATATATATATTTTTTTTTTTTCCCCAAAAAGTCCCTTTGTGAAGCTGGGAGAATACCTCAACTGGGATGTAAAGTGAGCTTTCTCAGGCTGGGCACCAATGCCAAAGCCTTTCAGCTCAGCCTGAGCAGCCCCTGCGATGCCGGTGATGAAGGAGCAACCAGTGCCCGGCGCGGTCCGGCACACCGGACCCCGTGGCGGCATCTCCCAGCTCCCTCCTTCCACTCCCCCTTTCCTCTCCTTGGTCCAGCTGGTTTGTCACCAGCACGGCAGCATCTGTCCCCACCTCTGAGCCGACCCGGGGGTGGCGGGGTGGGATTTTAAGGGCATCGCCCTCGTCGCGAGCTCCTCGGAGCAGGAGCCGCAACCTGCGAGAGGCGCTGGGCCCCGCTCCGAGGGCACAGATGGTGTTCGTCTGCTGGGAATAACCCGAGCTCACTACTGCTGCTGAGCTCCCGAATGTTAATCGCGGCACCGGCAAGCTGCCGAATTTCCCCGGGCGGGATCCAAACTCCGTCTCGCCTGTTTCTGGGGAGCAGCCGCGGCGCGTGCCCACGGCTCCCGCCCGCAGCGGTTCACGGACGCGCTGCACCCGGCTGCGCCGTGGCCGGGCTGTGCTTCGGGCCCGTCCCGGCTCTCGCCGCGTCCCTCGGCTGCGCGGTGCCCGGCGCTGAGCCTCCCGGCAGCGTGTGCCCCGCAGCGCCGCTCGCTCCCAGCCCGGACGGGCAGTCCGGCAGCCTGGTTTATGCAGCTCATTGCAAGGCTGTAATAGCTTCAGGTGCCTTAAACCCGACCAGCCACTGAGGGTGGTGGGTATAAACGGTACGATGAGGGCAATGTCTCTCTGCTGTAAGCATGGGGCATGGAAAATCAGGCACGGAGGAGGCTGGTGAAGCTTCCAGCTGAGCTGCAGTGTGACAACAAGAAATTCCCTCCCTGTTAGGAGGCAAAATGCCACCCTCCAGCCACCTCCTCTGCACATCTCACCTTCCCTGTCATCTGGGAGGTGGTGGCTTTCCAGGGGAGGGTGTCTGAGCGGCCCGAGCCTTCTCCAGCTGGCTCCTGGTCGCAAGGTTTCCATCCAGGCAGCCCGAGGATGCTCACAGCACTGTGCATCCAGCCGGCTCCATCCCTCCTTGGCTGGGCTCGGCGCAGGGCAAAGCGCCGCAGGAGAGATTTCTGTCTCTGTGGGCAGCAGGTCCCAAACTAAGGCAAAATCAGCCACGATGCCAAGGTGTGCAAAGAAAACCTGGACCTTTGCCCTTCTGGGGCAGCCGTAACGTGCCCTGGAAAGCGATGGCAGGCTTACTCCTGATGTCCTTTCTGCTTGGCAGGCACCAGCAGCACGTGGGCTGGTGAGCTGCAGGAGCCGATGAGGTCTGCGACAGCTCCGAGACGTAGGACAAATTGCAGGAGACAGTGATGGATGGCTCGCTGCAGCTTGTGCCGTGCCTCTGCCGCAGCTCCCTCGGCTGCGCGGGGTCCGTTGGAGTTAACTCCGGACAGCTTCGGTGCAGGGTCGGTCACTTCTCCTCTGACCCAGCTGCAAAATTCATTATCCATCTTCCCCGGGAAGCCAGAGTCCTCACCCTGGATAATTCTTACCCAAAGGGTCTCTCTGAAGTGCTATATGAAGATGTTTCTAAGGGCTAGAAACAGCCACCTTGAAAATGTCCTCTGCTTTGTCCCCTTTGAGGGTACAGAGCTGGTGAAGGTTTAAGGGTTCCTCTCTGCCGTTGCAACATGGTGAGCACAAGGAGAGAAAAGCCGGCTGAACGTCCCCCGCCTCGAGCCTCAGCTGGTCCCTGCAAACCAGCCCTGCTGGGTGGGTGCATCTGCTTCGTCTTCCTGGCAGCTCTGCACAACCCTTCCCTGACTGATGGGAGCTCAGATTCCCATCCCGGGCCCTGGATCTCTGCAGAGCCTCTGCCGACCTTCCCAGCCCTGGTGCTGGTGGTCCCCGATGGCCCTGCTCTCGTGCATCCCGCCGCAGCCCGTACGGTGCCAGGCGGTGATGTCCTGCACCGGCACGGGAAAGCTCTCGGGGGCTCTGGGCAGGTACTAACCCAGCCCCACACCACCTGAGGTTCCACGGCAGAACCCCCCCTCCCCAGGCAGCCTTCCAGGGAGGGGTTAATGCATTTGGAATTAGCTCTGTGTGCGAAGAAGGGGACAGCTGTTTCCTGTTTATAAATGAAATAATGTTGATTGGGCCTCCTGATGCTGGCTTGCTGTAGCGCTGATTAGCTACCAGACGCTGAGCCTCAGCAGATGCTGGAAGGGGTCCGATCCCGGCAAGGCGGCTGTTGCGCCCATGGGGGGGTGGCAGAGGAGGGTCCGGGATGCTGCGAGACAGCCCAGTGCTGGGGGGCGTCCCAAGGAACCCGGTTCCCGGGGTGCAGGACTTTTGGACCTTACTCTGTTGTGGTTTACCCTGCATCGACTTCAAATCCTGGCAGCTCCGTCGCTCGCTGGAGTCATCTCTTTGGGCTGGAGACGTTAATTTGAATGCGATGTCTTTAAACCATTCTACGCTGCCAACATAATTTTCCTCCCATCTGTTTAGCAGGGGGTTTCCGAAGGAGGTCACCACAGCCCAGCTCCGACTTGGCAGCACCATCCCGCTCCAAAAGCCTCTCTCCCCATCAGTTCGGCGCCGCATCGTTAGGTGCTGCGCTCGTTGGCATCCCGCGCCAGCCGCCCAGGCTGGGGAGAGCTCAGGCTTTGCTATGAGGAACGCTACAGGAGGGAGCTGCCGTTCTGGGACGTCGCTGGTCCCCGCTTTCCTTCCAGTGGTCCCTGCTCAAGGCTTCTTGACTTGCCGATGTGCCAGGCAGGCAGGGCTGGCGCGGCGCGAGCCACGGCGGAGGGACCGGCAGCACCGGCCAGGCTGCCACGCTGCTGCCGCGCGCGCCGCCACCGAGAAGCATGCGGGAAGGAATCGTGAGCCCCAGCAGAGAGCAGAGTTTTGAAGCCAACACCTTCTGGGGTTCCAGCGCCGGTGGGCAGGAGCCGTTTCCCGGCAGGACCGGGCGGTTCAGAGCCGAGATCAAGGTGCAACGCTTTGCAAGCTGCTGTGCCCCGCTGCCCGTCAGAGCGCGGCAGCTCCCGGCAGATGTGGCACGGGGCGTTTTGTGCCTCTCCTTGTGCCGGAGCCCGTTTTGCATTGCCCAGGGCATGGAGCGTGTTCCCGAGCCGCTCCCGAGGGAGAGCTGACCGTGGCAGCTCACGAAGCCGATCCCGAGCCCAGAGCACTCCAGGTTAATGCAAGCTCAGCCCCGTCTGCGTCGCAATTACGTTCCTTCCTGGCCACCGAGATGCGACCCCGGGGATTAGACTCCCGACTCCCTGGGCTGCCCGTGTTTGTCTACCTCCTGTTTAAAAACCACGGGGAAGGAGGTGCTGCTTCATTCCTGGCCTCTACGGCATCGAACAGCGTGCGGGCCTGCCCGCGGCTCGTGGGCTCTTCTGTGGTGTCTGTGCACAGATTTTAAATAGTTTCTTTCAATTATTTGAAAAATTTGCTGGTAGGATAACGAGGTTGCGTGCAGTTAACTGTCTGCTGAGCTCCCACAGTTACAAGGCTGCCCCGAAGTGACTATCATTTGCTACAGCAATGCTTTCCAGGCAGCCAAATAGTGGTAGAAGTAGGAAAAAATCAATAGCTCCAATCCTATTGGCTTGATTTTACTGATAAGCCCTGCTTTCCGCTGCAAAAGCTTCTCTAACAGAAAATTACTTTGTGTAGCAGAAGGTTTCCAGTTGGCCAGAAAAAACTGAGTGTGTGCGCGGGGAGAGGCTCAATGTAAAAAAGCCCCGCTGAACTTCCGAGGCTTTAAAAAGCAAATCCGGTCAAAACAATCTGATTAAACGTGTAGGGCTGCAGTCCCCGTCACTCCTCCCTCACTTCTCAGCTCCAGTGCTGGGCTGGAGTGATCAGCAGGGAGATTACGGGCAGCGAGAGCAGGAGATTTACCAACTCAGAGGAAAGTTTGGGGTCTAAATCCCCAGGAGAGCTGCTGCAGGCGGCGATGCCTCGCTCTCCACAGGGAAGGGGTGTTTGCCCGCCCGGCGATGAGCAGGGCATCGCCTCCTGCCCCGCGCGGAGGTGCAAAGGAACGGGCGAGGAAGGAGGACTCCCCGAAGGGCACGCTGGCTCCTGGGACGGGCTTTGGCTTCGGGTGCTAAATGAGCACTGCTGCTGGCTCAGGTTACCCTTTTCAGAGCTCTGTGCCTCAGTTTCCCTTCTTGCTCTGTCTTGCGTGTTTACAATGTGAATTCTGTGGAGAAGGGCGATCCGTAGCTGTGTGTGTGAGCCATGCCTCCACCGCAGCTTCCAAGTACAAGCAAAACTGGTCTCTAGTAATAACCGTGTAATCAAGAAACTATGGGCTATGGCTGGGCACCACGACACAGCAGAACGGGCCGGGTGGAGCGGGGCAAGGCAGGCAGGACACCTCCTCGGGAGCCTGCACTCCTCTGCAGGGGCTCAGTTAGTTACTCAGTCCCTTTAGGGTCTGAACTAAGAGAGAGTTATTCCCTCGCGGGCCGGACTTTGGGGTACTCAATCATTTCTACTCTGCAGTGCCCAGACACCAGCCGGGGAAGCAGTCCCAGCTCTCCCAAGGAGGCTCATCAATAATGCACCAGTGATATAATGGGTCAGGGGGACCCCTTCATCCCCCCAGGCATGCGCTCGGGGGGAGCCTGGGCTTGGCTGCTCATTATGGGCTTTGACCAAACTTTTGGGGTATTTTCAACGAGCTGCTCCTCGTGTGCAGCCTCCCCCCTTCTGCCTCCCTGCCTTTCTCCTCCTTGCTGAGCCGGCGCCTTTCCCACGTGCTGGCTGCGCCCTCGGCATTGCCGGGGCCGGTGGGCGGCAGAGACGAGGTCATGGCGCTGCTGTCCGGGCGGCCGTGCGTCTGTCCGTGCGCACTCATCCGGGCTGCAGCAGAGCCCGAGGGTCGGGGCAGGACCAGCCCAGGAGCTTGTGGTCTTCAGCTCCTGGGGATGGGGAAGGGGCTGAACACGTCTCGGTTCTGCTGGGGAGAAACGGTGACTCCGCTGCTCCGGTCTTCCCAGCCTCAGACTCTTTCTGCAGCACACATCACTGGTGGAGGAACGATGGACCTGGCGGTGCTGACGGCTATAAATCCCACGGGTTTTTGTAAAGGTGGGCCGGCACTGCGCCCTCCCCCCTCGCGAAGGAGGCACGGGAGGGTGAAAGCGAGCTCGTGGCAGGGCTTCGGCGGAGGAACCGGGGCACGGCTGAGACAGCAGGGAGAGGAGGCAGAGACGGCTTTTATGGGGAATAAATCACTGTCACAACATGTAAATGAACATCACTCAGCGCGGGCGGCTTCTCCCAGGCAGTGTAGACAGTGTTACGGGATCAAGACCCAGACATTTAAAAATCAAAGGGATTTGACTCTTCTTTAATATCTGTCAGATGCTCTGCGCTGGGAAGCCTGCCTCTGCTCAGCCTGAGCCCAGCAGACACCTCCCGCCACGGCCTCAGCTGCGTGGGGAATGGATGGCATCGCTCCCCCTGTCTCTTCCCAGAACATCTATTCCCAGTACGCTTGTGCTGGGTTCGGCTGGGACAGAGTTAATTTACTTCATAGTTGCCGGCTGGGGTTAAGCCATGACACCACCGCTGACTAATTCCCCCCCTGTTTCTTCTCTGCAGCTGGAAGATGGCTGAGAACGGCCCGGGAAGGCTGGCTCGCCGTGCGGATGGAGACCTTGCCTAGCCACGCAGGCGTCCTGGGGACAAAGCTCAGCGCCATCAGGTTCCCAGCAGCGGGTAGGAACTGCTGGTCAGGGGAAGCAGGGGCCAAAATACTGTTCGTAAGTGCCTCTGTGCACAGTCACAGTACGAGCGCGAAGAAGCGCGCGGGTGTCTCCGTTTCCCTCGGTGGCAGGCAGCGGAGGAGCAGGAACCAAAGGAATAATGACAGCTCCCGTCCCTCACCGGGGTACCGCTCTCCTGGGATGGCTACACCCACGCTACAGCCAGGGTAAGAGAAGGGTTGGGTACTGGTATCATAAACCCGGTCTGACCTCATGCTTCAGGGCACCTGCAAGGGGTCAGGAAGGGCATCGTCATACTCGGTGTATGTTCATAGAACCATAGAATCACAGAAGGGTTTGGGTTGAAGGGACCTTTCAAGGCCATCTAGTCCACCCCCCCTGCCATGAGCAGGGACATCCTCAACTAGATCAGGTTGCTCAGAGCCCCGTCCAGCCTGACCTTGAAAGTTTCCAGGGATGGAGCTTCTGGGTTGGGGTCACTGGAATTACCTTCCTAAGTTTGTGAAAAGGTATTACACCTTCTACGCAGGATTGAAATAAAATGCTCCTACCCAACGAAAGAATTAGCCTCACTGATACTGCAAAGCTGCTTAATGGCAGCTTTGCCTCCTCGAGCAGACTTGCAGCCTCAGGAAAACCTGGCTTGCCTCCTACGCCAACACCACGGGTGGCCAGGCCAGGGCTCGGTGCTCGGCACTGCGAGCCGGCGAGACAGCGTCCTCCCCCTGACAGCGCCAGCACAGCTCAGCCCCTTGCCTTCGGTTTTCTTACGCGAGGGACTGGTTTCACGCCTGCTTGGACAACCCTCCAGCCCTCCGGCTGGTCCCTTGCAGCGCGCGGGGTGCCCAAACCAGGCGGCTGTGTACAGTGAGGTGATCTGCGCTGTTTAAAATTTTCATGAGAATATTGCAGGAATCGAGCAGAGCCCATCCATCACCTAAATTACCTTTCCTACTGTGACCGTGCCACGCATGTCGGGAGCTGAGGCAGCAGGAGAGGGCAGGGGATGGAAAGATTACAGGTGGTTTTTGTCACCGTTCCTTGTTCATGAAAAAGCCGCAGCGATGAGGCAGCCACGGGGAAAACATCAGGTTCCCTGGACCTACTCAGATCAGACTGCAAGACTCCCCAGCCCCTGGGATAGAGGGGGGACAAGAGATTTTTTGGGACCTAAGAAGCGGTAGATGATGCTCCTTGAGCTGTCCCGGGGAAGGGACCGCTGCCTCCGGGGCTGCCTGGAGCACAGGGCTCACCTCCGACGCCCTCTCGCCGCCTCTGCCACTTACCCTTCGGCTAACCTTATTTCCCTCTGGAAGGCGCAAACACGCCCCTCCAATTTTTGAGGCTTAATTTAATAACCCTGCCGATGTGCACTGAAATCCTTTAATGGGAGAGAGAGGCCAAGGATTCCTGCGTAGGTGAAGGATTTCTAAGAAGCCACAGCGATGTGTTCAGTAATAAGCCGAAATGACTGTTTGAAAGGGCAAATGGAGCAACATTTCCTGAGAGTAATTCTCGGATGCAGCATGCCCCTGCCTGTCCACGCCCTTATCTCTCCATCTTTAGGCTGAAGGGCTAACATACAGTTATATTTAATTTATAAAAAGAGTAGTAGTAAATCAAAGCTGGGAGAAACCACTGTTTCAGTCTTTCCTGCTTGTACTTTACTGTACACACAGTCAGTACTCAGGGAGCTTTCCATGGCTTTTTACTGTAGCTTGCATTAGTTTAGGATGGCAGATGGTTGTTTTCGGTATAAGTTTTAGCTTTTGGGGATTTATTTTAAAATACAAAAATTCTAATTAAAAACATGTCACGAATTTTTGGAGCAAGCCAGCCGCGGACAGCAGGGCACGGATCTCCGCAGCGCCCGTCGCTGCAGGCAGCAAAAGCAGCTGGGGCACTGCTGGAGTCACCGCAGCGACGCAGGAGCCGGGCGGCCCGTGCGATGCCCCTGGGGAAGTCCCAGCGGTCCTTCGCCTGGTTCCTAGAGCCCTTTAACCCGCAGCTCCGACTCAAGAGTGTCCGAGAGCGCCTTTTTCGGAGGCAGGGATTTTCCCAGAGCTCCCGCTGTGCACGAGCAGCCCCCGGCATTGACGGGGCTGGGGATGTGGAGCGGTGACACCTGGAGCCACCAACCAGGAGATAAACCCGCCGAGCTCTTGTCTGCATCCTCGTCTGCTTCTCCTCGTGCTCACACCCGCCCTCCCCGCCGCGGCAGCTCTGCTCCCGGCTCTCCGCGGCCGGGGCTGGAGGCAGAGCAGCTCACACTGGGCTGCACCAGCTGTTACTGTAAGGAGCCAGGTGAGACTCGGGGCCACGTGGCATGTGCAATTTAAATTACCCTAAAAATGACTTGGCTACAGACTTAATGAAGTGTTAATATATGAAAATGTCTCATTAAAAAGCCAGACTGCGGAGGCTTTTGATGACTGGCTGGCTGGACTCTGAACTGAGACCAATTAGATATGCAAAGTTTTTCCTGAGACCTTTGCCGCCGACCTGCCGGCTCGCTCTCCCAGCTGCCGTGCCGCTCCTCTCCGCGCCTCTTTTTTCCCCCAGAAGGTGCCGGGTTGAAGCTCCAGCTCCGTGCCCAGGGCAAGCGCTGGGGTTTGCGCTGCGGCTGCCAACAGCTTTGGGCTGAGCTGTGCCTCGCTGCGCCGGTTCGGCTTCAGCCTTGGGAGCGAGACGGTGGGAGCCTCTGTCCTGCTGGCGACCTGCGGAGGGAAAACCAGCTGCCGGGGATGCGTCTGCTTGCTTCTTGGTGATGGACAGGGGCAGCACAAAGGGATGCTTTCTGCCTGCTGTTCCTGTGCTGCTGTGGTTTTATCAAATTGCTTTGGGCAGGGATGGAGCAGCCGAGCGGGGAGATGTGGCCAGAGGGTGGGCAGCCAAGCCTGGGCTCGCAGGCACGGCAGGGGCCACGCAGCCGCCTCCAGCACTCGTGGCTGTGCTGGGCGAGAGCACGACCCGAAGGGATGGGGTACAACCGACCATGCCGGGGACACCGGGTGTCCTGTCCTCTTCTGCCATCATCCCTTCATGCCTCATGTCACTGTGGTCCCTGCCGTGCCCAGCTCCTCATTGCCATGAGCCTGTTGAATAATTCATTCCCACTGCCCCCACAGAAGATGGAAATAGAAAGCGCTGTTATTCAGCTCATTTTTTACGTTCTGTTTCCCAGGGAGGGAAACGGCACATTTACTTTTAGTAGCCGCCATAAAACACGCTCTGAAATCCTCCCTCGTCGCTGCTGGAGGCGGGCAGGCGGGGCGAGGGCACGGCGGTGGGCACGGCCGGCTGGGGTCCCTGCGCGGGGCACTCGGGATGCTCCTGCTCACAGCCCGAGACAGCCGCCGCCTCCTCCTCCTCCTCCTCAGCCCCACGCTAGGCGTGCAGAGGGACTCCCCGGCCGGGGCAGCAGCAGCAAAAGCGCAGCAGGAGCTGTGAGTGCAGCAGGTGACATAAATGTAAATGAAAGAATTAGGGAACGGAAGGATGGAAAACAACCCAGTGGGGCTTCTCCAGAGAATGCCATCGCCTGGCACCCTGAAACGTTCCCGGCCTTGGGATTGTCTGTTACTGCGACTGCAGTGCTTGGCTGGGGGTCTGACAGACCCCGTTGTGTCGGGGCTGCCCCGGGCAAGGCAAGACCCCGCTGCACAGAGTAAGAGTACGCGCTCCAAGGGGACAAACCCTCCTTGCTGGAGGAGGGAAACCAAGGGACAGGGAGCACGTGGGCAGGATTTCTAAGGCTGTGTAGGTGTGGGGTAAGCACGCGGGATGCTGGGCTTGCAGAGGGCAGGAATGCCCACGGGTGACCTGGAGCCACCCCCAGCCACTCCTGGCAGCATCTCAAACGATGCTGCAAAGAGCCAAGGGCACCTGCAGAAAGCAAAGCCGCCTCTGCCCAGCCCCAGGCCCAGCGCTTTTGCCAAAGGCCATCTTCACGCTCTTCCCTTCGGGCCAGCCATCCGGGCTCCCCGTGCCAGCCCCATCGCGGGGTTGCTCCCGGCTGGGGTCACAGGGGCACCCACAGCTCTTCGCTGCAGGGCTGAGCGTGGCCTCGCTGCAGCGCCGGCGTCTGCGGTAACGACGGAGCAGACGAAGAGCGGAAAGCTGGTGCGGCCACTGTCCACGGCGCTGCGCTTTCTCCCCGCCAGCGTCTCCGTCTCCCTCCCTCGCCCGCACTGCACGGCCGTACTGGAAAAGCAGTCACAAGGAAGATGCTGTGCCTGGAGGCTGTGCTCGAGCTGGGGCGGAGGGTGGGCTGGGGAGGGGGCTGCACGGGCTCCCGGGGGAGGGAGGTCGGGAGTCAGTGGGCCGGGGGGTCTGGAGCGGGACTGATGGCACTGCGATGCTCCTGGGTTTCAGAAGCGCGTGTGAAACTGGAGCACGGGAATGAGCGAGCTGCAGGAGCTGCAGAGCAGAGGAGCCGTCACTGTGGGTTTGAAACTGCCCCTGCAAGCGCCGAAGTAGAGACGTGCTTTGATGGAGAAAACAAATCCTAAATTTCACGTCTGAGAAAGAGCAAATCGGACACCCCAACGGGTTGCCTAGGTCTCTATTTATTTACCGTGCCCAAGGAGCAGGATTCCCTGGGGGCTAGAGGACGCGCAGGGGGCACACGGGTTGTCTGCTCTGCCCCACCGCTGGCGTCGTCCCCCACCGCTGGGGTCACCAGCCAGGGCCACTGTCCCTCGGGGACCTGACCGAGCCGCGCTGGCACGGAGCGGCTCTTCCCGCTCCCCGGTGCTTCGGGCCGTGGCGGAAGGTCCCGGTGCCGCACGGGCCAGCGAGGACAGTAACCAAGATTTATGAGGGCTCTGGTGCTCTCATACGTCGGTCCTGCCAGGAGCGGGGTGACAGGAGAAAACACCATTGATCATGATTATAAATGGAGGCAGATGGATGCGACAGGCCCTGGGAGGGGCTGCGGCTGCCGGGGCAAGGGGGGGTCCCCAGGTCCCTCTACACCCGGAGCAAAGCCTGTGCTGCCAGCGTGGTGCGGCGCTGGAGGTTCGTGCTGCCTGCTCAGCCGCCGCGCTGCCGGCCCCGAGCCGAGATCTCCCCGCCAGCACCCCCCCCAAAGCGGCGTCACCCGCTCCCGAGCAAGGAGAGTCAGGTGAAGAAGTATTATCCAGACAAGAAACTTATGCAAAGCCTGATTCAGTTAACTTACCTATGTCACTACTAGTTAAATGTAGGAAAAAAATATAATCCCCTGGGGTTAACAGAGGACCCGAAGCTGAACCTCTGCACCCGGGCTATACGGAGAAGTGCTGCTGGGATGTCCCCAGGGGAAAAGGGGAATCGGGGCTTGGGAACCGCTCGCGGGCATGGCCAGGAGCAGCCGTCAGTCCTCGGCACAGCCTGGCCATGTCTCCCCGCGAGCACGTCCCGGGGTGCTCGGGGTGAGCCCCAGCGCCCTCCCTGTGGGTGCCGGCCGGGTGCAAGGGCTCCAGCCGGCCGGGCAGGGGTGGCACAGCGGGTGCCGTGCTCGCTGCGCAAGCAGCCGTCGTCTTTCTCCTCCTCCCACTACATTTTTGTGTGTGCACATGAATTATTTAGGCAAATATCTTTGCTATTTATAAGTATTCAACAGATAGCTTGGACAAACAGCCTGCAGCTCTGTAACAGCCATGCCCACTTCTTATCAAGCGCTTGTCGTCTACAGATGACAGAGTTTTACAGAGGAGACCGGGCTTTGGTAAGAGGATGGCAGAAGCTGTCAGATTGTTGATTGCCGCCCTGCAGACCACAAACCCCTTACCATATGCGAATTACTTGTAAAGTGCATGAACTATAGCTAAGAAAAGAAATATTATTGCTGGTGAGCTCACATTTACTGTCCAAGAGCCTGCACCTCCATTACAACGAATAAAGGCTGAACATCACCCGTGTGGAAACCCATGGCTGTATAGATACTATATTGGCCAACTATGAAGTACATGAATCTTAAGGAATCTTGTTCTGATTTCCCAAATGAAACTTTTAGACCAGATATATAACAAATAACGAGCAAATCTGCTGCAGGGGTGAAGAACTGGATGAGCTACGGCTCTCTCGGGACACGGGATCTCAGAAGAACAGCAAGGCACAGGGCACAGGAGTGCAGGCCGGCATCCCCCGGGCGTCCCTGCGCCGTGCCGGCCGCTCCTGCAGCCCTGGGCTGCGCCGAACAGCCGAGCATCGCTCCAGCACCCTCGTCAGCCGCCCAGCTCTTCCAGGCTTCCTTCTTCTGTTTTCTTAAATTAAAGAAGGAAAAAAAAGGCGCAGGCAATTAAATAGCCTCTTCTTTTCAAACGACTTTTCCCCTCTCTCGTTTTTAATGACTCCGGCAGATTTTCCCTTGGTAGCGAATCCAAACGCATAATGCCTGTTTTGTAGGAGTTGCTTTGTTTCAGAAAGAATTACCCCGAATGCGAGTTGGCATCTTACACTTTCACAACGTGTCCTGCACGAGTGCGCGGGCGGCGACTCCGCGAGTCTGAACACAGCTCGTCCCTCTGCGGAGCCGCCTCCCCGTCCGCAGCAGCGATGTGGCCGAGAGCATCGGTGGGAGCTGGCTTTTGTCAAGAGTTAGGAGGAAAATCGCTTTGGGGGAGGTGACTGCAGACATCACCTGCTGCCCTCCGGGCTCTGAAGTCTCCGGGCAATATAGGGAAATGTTGCGTATAAAAACTGAGCCGTGATTGTGTCTTCAAATCATTTTTGTGCAGTCACCTGCTGCTTTATCGCCTGGGATTGTCAGGCTTTATGTAAATATAAATTAATCCCGATGATATTCTTGTAAGACAGCTGGCGTTATACCGAAATGAAGCACAAGGAGGTTTGTGGCCCGCCTCACGTCGCAGAGGCAACGGGTGCCTTGCGCCCCGCGCAAATCCAGCCTTCCCCCCGCGACAGGAGGGATGGTTTGCAGAACGGCCGTCCCGGCACAGCTGGCGGGCCGGGGGATATTTTTTGCACATACGTGATTAAACCTCTTCCTCGTTCAGGAACCGACCTCGCGATAAAGCTGCTTTGCCACCGCTTCTGGCAGAAGAAGAAAGAAATGCGTCAAAGCCCGTGGCTTTAATTTCCTCCTGCACAAGAGACGGCGGACGGTAACCGGCGCGGCAGCAGGGCACCGGCTCCGACTGCCTCCTCTGCCAGCCCTGCGCTAACGCTCATTTACGGCCGCGCAGAGGGAGGAGAAGGACGCGTGTGAAGCCGGCGATGGATGCACACCCTGCTTTGCAGCCGCTAAAACGTGGGAGCAGTGGAAGAAATTGAATCCAGCCAGAGAAGACAGATGCTATTAGGACAGCGCTCCAGAGAAAATCAAGCCGATCAGCGTGAAATCGATTCCCCCGTCCCCTCCTGCGGGGGTTTTCACAGACCCGTGTGTCACCGGTCCTGACAGCGGAGCCCGGAGAGCAGCGAGGACAGGGGTTACACCCAGGAGTCAGAACAAAGCGGCTCCGTTATCTCTAGCTCAGCGCCCGCTTTCCAGCGCCGACCCCCCGCGCTTTAAAGGCCCTTCAAAACGTTTGGGGTGTTCAGCCGAGCGATGGGGACATCAGCGAGTGGCTCATGGCGAAGTGGGGAGCAAGCGACGGATCCCTGCCCTGCCATGGCAGCCCTTCCCCGGGGAATGAAATCCCAAACAGGTAAAGGGAGTTAGAGGATGACCCGGGCTTCCATTTGAAGCCGATGCTCAGAAGTCCCACGGCAAAGCCCAGCGAGCTGCAAAGCACTGGGGAGGTTTTAAACGCCCACATGGCCCTTCTTGGCCATTTCCTACAGCGAGCGGGACTGTAGGTTTATATACTTCCAGAAATCCCGAGGGTTTTGCTTCTGAGCTAGCCGAGGGGCTGAGGAGGCACCGAGCGCTGCTTGCCCGGAGGAGAGCGAGCGGAAGGGAGACCAGGGACCATCACGGCTGGGAGCTGGGAGGAGAAAGGGAATTAATTCACTGATCTCCGTGGCCGTTTCAGGCAAGACAAGCAGCCGTCAGGTTAAACTGCAGCAAGGGAGACTTAGAGTAGATACGAGCAAAGATTCCTACCTTAAAGTAGCCTAGACAAGCTCTTTAAGTCCCTTCCTCTGTGTTTCAATAAATCATAACGTTTATCTTGTAAAGATCTTTAAGCACCTAAACTCCCGGGAGATTTCCCAGCGCGCTCTCCAGCAGTGCCTAATGCCCCGTGACATCCATTAGCGCCAGGCTAAGCGCTCGCAGAAATCTGCCTGCGGTGCGGGCAGCAAGCGCAAAACGCTGTTGAGATTTTTGACCCAAGTCCCTTTTGAAGCGGGAAAACTCAGCCCAAACTCTCTCTGCCTTGTGGTCTTTCATTTTGGAAAGAAACGTCAGTGTGCGCTCTGCTCCCACGAATTGCTCGTGTGACCGAAGGAGCCTCCCCGGTACCCGCATCCCGCGCTCCAGGGCCGCCCCGCAGCGATGCCCGTGGGCTGCCGTCGCCCGCAGGGGCTTTGGGCAGGACGAGGCTGGCCTGAAAACTCCGTGCTCTGTGGAGATGGAGATTAAAACGCACAGGCAGCCGCTTCACTGCCACCCGGGGACCGGCGATGCCCCGCGCCCGACTCTCGGCGCTGCTAGCACGGCTTTGCACGGCGCTGGCGGTGCTAAGGGGCATCCGCTGCCCGTAAACGTAATTTACAGCCACCTTAGAGCCCCTTTACCCGTTCAGAGCAAGGTATGACAGGCTCAGCAAATCCGAGTCCTGTGAAAGCAAACGGGAACGCAGCCTCCAAAGCGCTTCTTACCCCGGATCCAGCGAAGGCTTACGCGTGCCGTGAGGTGCCACCAAATTCCGCGAGTACAGGAAAACTGAGCGCCTGCTTTGCCGAGCAGGGTGAGCCGGCAGCAGGGCAGGGCTGGGCTGCAGAGGCGGCAGCAGCCCCAGAGGTGCCGAAATCCCGTGTCCCCCCCGGCCTCCCCATCACTCCAAAAGCAGGGGCTGCCTCCCAGCCCGCCCTCCCCGAAGGAAGGACTCCAAAGGTCATTAGCCGTAACGAGGACACCTACACAGGAGGGATTCAGGAGCGTCTCCCCTCTTCTCTGCCTGATGTCCCTTTTAAAGGAAATCCACATTTAAAAAAAAAAAAAAAATCCAAACCCAAACCAAGAGCAGAAACCCCCAGACAAGTCCAATGAAGAGAGGTAATTCCTCCCTGTTTCTTCTCTGCCAAAAAAGTTTCTAGAGGAAAATTCCCATGATGGACATGTGGCTGTACCACTGTTGACAAGAAAACATTTCAATGGGTGTATTAGAACTGGCATCCTGTCAAACTTTCAATTTCTGAATGATTGTGCTTTCCTTAGAGGATGCACAGACGCATCGTACTCGAAAATTACTGTTCTCCTCCACTGGAGAGCCAACAGGTCTAATTATAACCCAGATCTGCTGAGGCCGGGTGGCTTGTCAGCGTAATGCTGCGGGATAATTAAAGTCCCAGCTTTCTCCCGCAGGAAGAAGCAGCTTCTCATTAAAAGAAGATTTTCAGACTTTGATGTCCCCTCCAGACACGGGAAGGACAAACCTCCCAGGTGTCGCTGCTGGCGGGGCTGGCCTGGGCGCTAAAACCAAATTAAACCCCAAACTGGGTACGGGACAAAAATAAAAGCCCTGTTCCAACCGGGGGCTTTGTGGCGGGAGCAGAGGAGCCGGGTCCCGCGGGCGCCGCGCCGGTGGCGTTCGATGAGAGCCGGCACCCGAAGGGAGAGGTGGAAACCGCTGCGGCTGAGCAGCACCGAGACCCCCGTTCCCCTCCCCGTGTCGAGACACATCCAAGGCAACACCCAGAGAAGCCGCTCGCTTTTTGTCTTCAGGCAAAGCAAGCGAGCAGGGCCAACGCGGTGGGCTGAGCAAAGCTGCCGCGGGGGGGCCCGAGACACTGGGGTCTGCGGGACCCCCCGCTTCTCGTGACTTTTACCCGCCGGCCCCTCGGACCCGCTCCAGCACACCAGGGATGCACTTCGGTGTAGGCACACTAAAATATACAGTTATGCCACGTACACACATCTAAAAACACACCGAGAATCAAGCAGGCGAGCCAAGGCAGACCCGCACCCAGCACCGCGCGCTTGCGGTGCCCCTCAAACGGGCTCGCTCGCGGGGACCCCCTGAAAATGGGCTTTGAAGCAGGGACTGATGGTGCCGCTGCTCTTGCGGGTGCTGGAACGTTCGCTTGGGTCACGGCCAAAGTCTAATGGGGGTGATTATATTCTGCTGCCAGTTTAAAAAGCCTCTACGCATTCATAGGGAGAATATCTATATAGCGTGCACATACCTATATAGCGTGCATATGCACAGATAACAGTAAAAACAATAATTCCGTTAGCGTTAGCTACGCAGAAGCGTTTAAACCCTTTTGTTACGTATTCAAGCCAGTAACGCATTACTGCGGGTTTTCAGCAGTCTGACCTGGCAGGTACCGACGCCTGCGGATATCAGCAGGGAACGTGTGTTACGCACCGGGCTAGGGGAATAATTGATTTTTTTTTTTTTTTGGTGCTCTCAAATCTGGAAATATTTTTTAGAAAGTGGAAAAAATGATGCTTGAAAAATTAGAGATGTGTTAGAGAGCCGGTGAGAATACATGAAACATTTTTTCAACCTCAAATTAATTGTTTTGCTTTGGATGGAAGCGTTTTCCTAAAGGAACCAATGAACATCCGTAAGTGAAAAAGTACAAATTAAACCGAAAACTACAGTCAAACTTCAAAAATCTGAAGGAAAATGTTTTGGCGCATTCAAAGTCTGTGTTTTGATTTGTTTTCTTTTGGCCCAGACGTTCCAGCAAGGCGAGAGGCGTTTGCGGCGAGCTCTGGTGTGACCGAGCCCGAGCCGGGCACCGCCAGCACGACGGGGAGAGGAGGGAGCGAGACCCGTCCCGGGTTCTCCAGCCGCAGGCGAACCTCGACAAGCAGCTACAGCCGCCGAGTAACCAGGGCTTTTCCCTGCCGGTTTTAAATAAGAGTAAATCGCTATTTATATGAGACGCGCATTGTTTTATATGCTCGTGGAAAAGGCTCAGCCGTTATTACCGATGATCTGATCTACAGTTATGTGTTTTTCTAATACCAATCGATAAGGTAGGCAGGCAGCGTGCGCAGGGGAACGTCTCACCAGGGATCCAATTAGTTTTTATTACTGTAATAACTCATCGGGTGGACCTGATGCTATTAAAAATAATGAAAGCTTTATCTCTGCGATGATTATTTTTCCTTTGAAAGCATGTGTGGATGCGTGCCCGCACACCCCTGTGAACTGGAGATACGAGGACGAGTCCAGGTGATTAACTCTCCAAATATGAAACCCGGATTTATTTCGCAATTTCACTTTTCAGCCAAGAACTTAACGGCGTTCGGTGGGTGTCTGCAGCCACGTCACAGCGTGGAAAGGGACCTCTCCACCGTTCACCCTGTTAAATTCCCAGGGGCTCCGTCCTTCCCGCTCCCTCCCCGTCAGCACGGAGAAGGGGCGGCCCCGCAGAGAGGCACTGTGCGCCCCGAGGCCGGGGTGATGGCCGCGGGGGGATGTGATGACCGGTGGCCGCGGAGCCCCTGTCCCCACTCCTGCCGTGGGACCCAGCACAGCGCGTGGGGCGGCTCGGCCCCCCCGTGGGCTCCGTGCCGGCCCTGCCCCGTCACCATGGGTGGATCATTTCATGGCTCTTTCCTCTCCTGCCCTTTTCCTGCTGTTTTTTCCCAGCGGGACTCCCCGTGCAGGGGGCAGGGACTGTCTCCTCTCCCGCGCCCGGCACCGCGCAGCCACGCTCTCGGCTGGGGCCGCTGGGATAAACCCGATAAGGAATCATAATCACTGCCGAGCCCTTTGGCAGACAGAAAAGCAGAAAGCATTTGTCCTAATTACATCGCTGTGCAAGAGATGGGTTCAGGCATTTCTGGGATGCTCGGGGAACGTAACAAGCATTAACGCGCAGAGCGGCGGGAGGCAGGAGAGGAAATTGCGGAGCGATGGAGGCAGACGGAGCCCTAATGCATTCAGCCGCCTCTTCGACCCCGCTAACAAGCAGCAGCTCTGGCACTCGCTGTGACAGCACCCGCCTGTCGCTGGGTCGGGGACGGCGGCGACAGTCCCACCTCCGTCACCCGCTTCGCCGAGGGGCTCAGAGACCCGTCGGGAAGGTGCGTGCCTGGGGAGGCGGCCGGGATGGGACAGGGTCTCTCCGCTCCGGGAGCAGCTTGTGCCTGGGTCAGAGCAGCCCCAGGGCTGCCATTCCCCTGCTCTCTCCCCCTGGCCCGTCTGGTTCCTGTCCTCTCCCCGCAGCAGGAACAGACACGGCCAAAAGGAACCTTTGCTCGGCTCCGAGCTGCCTCCCGTGCCCCGGTGCCGCAGGGCATGTGCGAGGCCCGTGGGGCTGCCGCTCCAGCGGGGATAAACCACTGGTGCAAAAGGCCCATCGGTGCAATCAATACCCACCGACACCTCCTGATCGGAATATGGATGGGGTCGTCAAAAGCAGCGCGGCCACCCCTGGAAACCCATCCCAGCTGGGCTGACGTTACAAACCTCTTCAGCCCCGGGCACCATCGGCCGGCAGAGACCCCGCGGGGCTGCCGGCCGCCCTTGGGGACCCGGTGTCGCTTATGTGACGGTGCTTGGGCAGGAGGAGAGAAGGGAGGACACAGAAGGATTAATTTTCAGCTCCCCTGACCCCCGCTGGGCTTCGGTGCCCATCACAGCAGTTATTAACGACAGATCTTTGCACAACTTGGGGGACGGTGAGAGGACGCAGCCACTCGCGCTGCTGCTGCAGAGCCTGCTCAGGCCACCTTTTGCAAGAAAAAACAGAAATAAAGGAAAAAAGGAATTAATCAGCATCACGCCGTAGCACGTGGTGGGGAGCGTGGGAACCGGGGCCGGCTGGAGGGAGGGACCACAGCAGCTCTGCTCTTGATCATGGTTTGCTTTCACATACAGAAAATATAACTAAATTCAACACCTCTTCCCTTAAAGGCAGCTGGGCTTCTCTATCGCACTTCACTTGCGAGCTCCCTGGGAATTCATGCCTTTCAGTAGCTCTATCTCCCAGCTCCTTCGCAAAAGCCAGCTTGGGATGTCAATTTTCTCCCTCCAGACACTTCTGAGATGGACTTGGCTGCAGCACCTTGGTGCCAATTAGCCAGCGAGACACCTCCACGCAGCCTCGGCCCCGCTCCGAGCGCACGGGCCGGCCGCTCCCCCCCGAGCATCTCTCGCCCCGGAACGGGGTGAGCAGAGGAGGAGAAATCTGCCGGATGCTCCAGCACAGCCTCTGCTTTGGAGCAAGGGCTCGCGCCGGCTCCGGCAAGGTGGAAGGACAGCAGCGGTGCGCCCCCAGCATGCAAAAATCTCTTTAAATCTAAAAGTTTCTGCAAACTGCAGCTTCTCACCCTTCCAGCGGCGAACGCCCCGGAGCCCCTCGTCCCTGCGGGCTGTGCCCCTGCGGCCTCGCTCAGCGTCTTCTCAGGGAAGCCAGAAACGGGATTTGGCCTAAAATAGAAAGTTGTATAACCTAATCGTGCACATTAAATTGCGATCACTTAATACAGTGGTGATTCTCATCTAATTTGGATGAAGTCAAGGGTAAAATTCTCATTAAATTACCTGAGTAGGAGTAGGTGTTCTCATTTGCAAGAAACTTTTATTTCTTTTTTTCATTTTGCACTTTAACACACCTATTGCCTTATCTTTACACTGCAAATGAGCGCAGCCGTTCCTCAAGTCTTTTTAATTCTTAATAGAAGCCTACAGCAACCTGCTACGAGGCAACAGGCAGCTTGGGGGTTGTTGGCTTTGCCTGATTTATGATGTTATGCCCTGCCCAGCTTCAGATCCTCTGTATATCATGGTGCGATCCATAAATCTGCCAGCAATTGTGGTTATTCGGTGTGTCAAGCTTCTGCTCTTGCTTTTCTTGCAAGCTTTCAGGAGCTAGCATACGTGGGGTGTTGTTATTCCTCCATTCCTCCTTCTCAGCGTCGCTGCAGGAGTTATTTACTGCTCTCAGCTCAGCGTAATTGCCAGAAAATGAAGTTCTGTCTGTTTTTGCCAAAAGGAAGAACGAGTAAGGGATTTAGCAAAGCCCTGTCTGCTGCACGGTGCGATAGCCGGCTCCTCCGAAAGCCCTCACCAGCCAGCTTTCCAGATACAACCACGTCTGCTCTCCTCCTAACGAAGCCGCTACGTATTCCTAGCTAGAGCAGTCGCTCATTCACAACTTGATTTAAAAGAAACCCAAAGCTATTTGGGATTTCAGGCAATCATGAAGTTCCAGCTCGCTCATATACAGAGGGTTAGTTAATGAGTTTCAAGAGAACGAGCTTCGTTACGAGCTCCTCCGTGCCCGGAGTCTGGCTGAACCCCACCGCCAGCAGCCAGCTGTGTGCAGGGCCCGATCCTGCTCTCCCGTCCCCTCTCCAGATCAGCCGGGGCTGCCTGCTGGACGCTGCCCTTCACCCCGACAGAAACCACTTCCCGCTCCTCTCCTCTCTGAAAGGAAAGACGTACCCAAGGCAGAAACACTCTCAAAGGTGCCCGGCCCCTCTCGGTGGCTTCGCACGAGATCCTGGCCATCTCCACCCTTCAGCATCCCCTCCTATGGACCCAGCCCCTCTGCTGCTAGACCAGCTCCCTGTAAATCGCCCCACCGCCCTGAGGAGGAGCGGGGCTGAAGAGCAGAAGCGTTCGGGTGCTGCCCACCCCTTCCCCGATGCAGTAAATGTCCCCCTGCACTAAGGGGCTGACCCACGGCTGTGGGGCGCTGGGGATGGGGGGCCCGGGGCTTTGCTCCCTCCAGCTCCAACAAGGCAGGTCCCACGGGAGCAGCAGGGCGGGAGGAGCCTGGGTGTGGAGCACAATACTTACTCTCCTGCTGATGTGTATTTTCCCTCCGGGTAGTGTTTTTCTGCCAAAGAAGTGGAGCCTCAGATGTATGTATTTCTATTCAGAGAGCTCGGGAGGGGGTAGATGCGTTTTGCACAAAGTTTTTCCCTCTTGGAAGTGTGGGGTGGGAGTTTTTATTCTTAAGCACCAAGAACAAGTTAACAGGAAAAAGAAACAAAGAAAATAAATTGCAGAGGCCGTTTCCTATGGCACAGCGGGACCGGAGGAACCCAGGGACAGAGGGTGGATGCGGTCGGTTGCAAACGGGATGCCAAGGTAGGGGCTGGGGGAAGCCCATTCCCCCGCCGCCGCTCCCGGGCACTGCGGCCGCTGCCGCGTTGCCCAGGCACGCGAGGCCCGAGGAGGAGCTGGGGGTTATCCGTTAGCAGTCCTCCCCCGGCCCAGGACCCCCAGCGCTCAGCCTGGCCTCTCCCCTTCAGCCCTGAGCGCTCTGCAGAAGGGTCGACCCTTAGAATTTTGCCCCTCCTGCTTCTGGTCCGGGTCCCGCCGAGGGGACTCATCCCAGCAACCCCCTGGCAGCTGCTTTGCTGCCTCACTCCTGCAGCGGGACAACGGCTTTCTCCTCTGCTAAAAACAAATTAGATTTTCCTGTCAAGAGCTAAATTGCGGGGCTCTCTCACCAGCAGATCAAAGGGCTTGTATTATTCCCTATTTTGAAGCGCTCCGTACAGCTGGATGACAGCAGAAGGAATTCACCGCTCCCTCCGCAGCGGCTGTTCACCCCCTCCAAGGGGTTCTTACGCTGGTGCCGCTGATCAGAAATGAACTTCTCCCCGGGGGGCTATTGAAGACATACCAAGCTCCTATTAGAACATCACCTTCCCTGTCCTTTAATTTGCAGAGAGCACTAACAGCGGGGAAAATCAGCTGGTGCAGCGGACAAGACCCCAGGTTAGCTGCCAGTGGCTGCAGACGTAAGGTGCTGCTGCTGGAAGTCTCCCAGTGTTAAGCACAAGTCCCTGAAATGTGCTACTGCTTGGCAGTTTGCAGATTATTTACGGCCTTTTATGCGGAACAAACCTGCCTGCCTCCACAGGCTTCCCCGTCAGCCGGCTGGCAAACAGGCTGACACGAAAAGCTTTATGAATAACACATGGAAACAGAAAATAAGATAGATAATACAAGGCAGGAGGGAAGAGAGAGCCACCATTTAAATAATTCTGCTGTATTGCCACCTGCCATAAATTACTGAGAAAGACAAGCAGGCCAAGGTGAAGCTGGGGCACAGCTCAGGGGATGACTTGCTCAGTGGTGGTGATCTGCAGCCTCAACCCCCCCTGGATCGCTCTGGCAATTTCCCTTGGCTGATTTGAATTAGTCTTTGGGTCTAGTCTTAGGTAAAGGCACCTGCTTCTGGAGGCAGGAGGTCTGCTCTGCGGTGCTGGTGGAAAACGAAAGGTCAGCACCTCCCGTACCTCCAACGCTTCCAGCATCTCCAGCCATTCCAAGCACCCTCTTGCACGCGCTTGTCACCTCGTGCCGTGACTCAGAGCACATCTGGGAGCTGCACAGAGCCAAACCCCTCCCTTCCCTTCCAGCACCTCTTTCTTTCTCTTTTTGTATCCACAGCCTCCAAACCCCCCCCGGCATCCCTTCGTCACTAAAGCCAGGGAAATAACCAGCCTACCAGGAGCTAATTCCCCAAAGCCAGATGTTGAACGAAGCCTCCCTGAGAACAGCCACTTACGCAGGATTTCTCTATACGCAGTATCAAAAGGGATGTCAGTAAGGGAACTATGTAAATCCGGTGTGAAGCGAGCAGCGGGGGTGTTTCCCGCTCCTCCCTCCCCGATGAGAGCAGAAGAACGAGCTGTTCGTCCCAGGCCTTGTTCGCCCAGTGAGAGCAACGCAGCCCCGAGCCGGAGCATCCTCCTCGTGTCCCCGCCAGCGCCGCACAGCCGCCTCCAGGCAGCCCTAAGTGACCACAGACACGCTTTTTAGGATGACATGGAAAAATATCCCCTCCAGCTTGTTCTCCCCTGCCCTAATTCTCCCCTTCTGAGCGGGAACATGACACTGTGTTTTTCTCTCCCTGGGCTGAAGCGCTCAGCCGTGCTGGGTTGGGAAAGGTAAGGAGCATTTTTGTGTCGTCCTGTGCTGTATTTGTCACCCTGCTGCACTTCACTGTTGTCCCTGCGCTGCTCAGCAGGCCCACGGCAGAACTCGGAGCAGGATTTCGTTACGAAACAGAGAAAGAGGCAGCCTTTCAGCACGGAGAAAACCTGGGAGGTTCTCCTGAAAACAGTTTTTCTTGAAAGCCCGTGAAAGAGTCCGTGCGCAGATAAGGCTCCGCACACATCTCAGGTCAGGAGCCCCGCGTCCTTTGGAAATGCAGCTCCCCGGCCTCCTGTTGCACAACAAGTTGCTTCATCTGCCAGACTTGACTGCCTTAGGGAATCCAGGGAAGCACCGGGAGCAGTTACCCACACACTCAAGCATCGATATACGCAGAAAGAAGCAGCTATAGGGGACTTAAAAGCTCCCCGTGACGATGGTGACACCACCCAGCCCAGAGCACCTCTGCAGCAACGTCCCATGGTCCCACCGGCTGCCGAAACCCAGGAGGAACCTAGGTCGGCAGCGCAGTGAAGAGGGGTTTGCAGTCCTTCCTCACAGCCCAGGGCTGATCTGGGCCAGCATCCTGAAAAATCTTTAAGCTAATGGGGAAAACGGGCGGCTCGTTACCCCGCGGCAGAGCAGGGCTGAGCCTGCCTGGTCCCAGAGCCCAGTCCTGTGCTCCAACCAACACCAGCCCGTTTGCCCCAAACACGCGCTGTCCTCATGACCAAAGCAGAGAGAATGATTACGCCTATTACCAAAAAAAGCATCATTTCATTTTGTAAGGGATAATGCGCTAGCTACAAACGCTGTCTTTCAGCAGAAACCGCTACAGAAGACAGTTATGGGCCGGCTACTGCAAACCACGCCACGCCGCAATTCGTTAACGTATGCTTGGGGGGAATCAGCAACGCTCCAATTCGATTACATCCAAGTAAATCTGTTTGTCAAACAGTAACAGCCTCCTTCCACTCCATTACTCTTTTTCTACCAGCACAGCTATCGCATATAAATATTTCAGATCATCTCACTCCATAAAGCCAGTCCAAGGGCATCGCGACCTGAGGATTTCAGATGGTTATTGACATGTTTATCGGAGGCCGCTGTGCTGGCAGGGTGCTGGCCGGCGCGCGAGCAAGGACGCAGTCAGCAAGCAAAGGGAGGGAAGCCAAGCACAACAGCCCAGAGAAAAAGGGGGTCGTGCTCTGTTGGTCCAGCGCTTGTCATCAGTGATGTACTCCTCTGGTTCCACTAACGACGTGAATATGAAAAATCCCGTCCTATGGAATAACATCCTCTCCCTCCTTTCTGTCCCCATCAGCAATTAATGTTCCAGAACCTCTTGGACAAGCCTGCGAGAGTAACTGGGTGTTTTTAAGGAGAGTTTTGAGTCAGATCGGGGGTGTAACCGAGGGTTGCCATCCCTCGCGATGCAAGATGCCCCGTTAGGCGCTGGGGATGGGCCTGGGCGGGATTCCTCTGTCCGAGGGGCTCAGCCCCTCCAAGGCCAGCCAAAATAACGTATTTATTTTGTGACGCCTCATTTTGACTCCCAAGTGCTGAAGCTTCCTATATTGGTATCTGGAATCGCAGCTGCAATATTTCCCTTGCCAAATTTTTCATTCTTAATAGCAGAGTATAATTGGTGCTAATTAATATGAAATGCAATAAAGCCAGAATTCCAGTAGTCCCCCTGCTGCTTTATCTCCTCAGCTTAGATTCATCGGTGGCTGCTTAATCTGCACTGACCAAGGCCGTGGAGACAGAACCAGCTTCTGCTCGCTGGCTTGTTGGGACGGCGTTGGATGTCCCACGGGTGGACACGCGAGACCTGCAAGGGAAAATGCCTGCACACACGCGGGAGGGCTGGAGGTGCTGCGGTGATGGTGGTCACTGGTCCCAGCATGATGCGTCCTGAAAGCTGGATGGAGCATTAAATTGTCCTCTGGCTCTTTGTAAACGGTAAGAAAGAGGCTCCCCTCCATTTTCCTAAGAACAGAAGCCGTGCATTTGATTTCTTCCCCTTGCCTCACCGTAGGAGGTGGCAGCGGTCGCAGCCACGTTCGTGGGCGGAGGGGAACTGCTCACAGCTGCCCGGCTGCAGCCACAGAGCATCCCACGAGTTCAGAGCCACTTGTGGCTTGAAACGCATTTTACCACGTGTGAAGGCCATCCCTCGCTGATTATGCATGTCTGTAGGCTTGCTCTGGGATGGAAGCCACCATCCACGTCCGACTGTCCATCCCTGGATCCGCTCTCCCGAGAAGTGGCCCCAGACCTGGGCCAGGAGCCAGGACCTGGCACTCTGCTCTGGCAGCCGTCGGCTCCGTCTGGAAGCTGGGCTGTGGATCAGAGATCTGTGTGTGCCTGAAGGTCCATCCGTGGATCAAAGCCACCTTTTGCTTCTCCAGGCCTGTGCCGAGAGCAGACATCTGCCCGGTTCTGCCAGGAGGGACCGGCATCGGCACCTGGGAACGGAGTAGTATCCGGCCACTCGTCCCTCACCGCCGCTCGCTTGGGTTCCGGTTGTCTTTGATCAGATCTACTGCTGTCGCGTCATTGCTTTCAGCCGCATCTCCAGGAGCCTGGTTTGTTCCCGTTTTCCACTGCAGCTTCCAGGAGCCAAGCCGGGAGAGATGCTCGGAGAAGGGCTCTGCTGCCTGCAGAGGGTTCGGCTACACCAGCCCCTGCCCGGGGACGGAGGCTGGAAGTTGGGGCTGGACCTGGTAGCCCCAAAACCACTTCAGAAGCCCACAGCTACCCCCAGCCCTTCTGCCAAGAGCCGCCCAGAGCCTAATGTGGGTCTGAACACAAAGAAATCTGCCCCCGCTGCAAACCGCATTTAAAGAGCTGCACGTCCCAGTACCCCAGGCCGGGCTTCTCCTGCTTCATTAATTCACACAGACTTTTTAACTTCTTTTTTTCCCCCTTCCAAAAGCTGCTGGAGCTTATCAAGAGATGAAAGATTGAAGGACATGCATAATTAATGGCCTGGCTTTATTTAAATAATTTAATTTTGCCATCACATCTGCATTCTTCAGGTATGGCTTTAATTCTTTAATTACAGAAGAGCGTGCCACAGTGCTTTGCCTGATTAACAGCTGAAAATTAAGACTAGATTGGAGCGGGGGAGAAGGATGTGTCAATACAGTAATAAGAATGTAAAGTAGTTCGATAAAAGAGGGAAAAGTAAAGAGTCTTCAGCTTGGCAAATCTACCTACTTTAACCATCCTATATCCCAGGACATTTCCAGGAGGATTTCCTGCGCCTCGGGACAGCTCGAGGGCTCCCGGGGAACGAGGAAGGTCCTTCGCAGGCTGAAATGCCACCGCAGCCCGGGCAGGCAGAGGCGATGCCGCCCTCTCCTCTCCCCGGTACCAGGGTGGCCGAAGCCCGAGGGGTCGGGGCAAACCCCGAGGCACCCCAAAACGCAAGGCTGGCTTCTCACAAAGTTTCGCAGAGCTCTTGCTGTTAACGCTGAGTTTAGAGCGCGGAATTGAGGCGCTGGGATCAATAGAGGCTGAATTCTCTCGTCGCAAGCTGATATTTTCAGCTTCTAGAAAGGAAGAAAAAAAATCCCCTGGTCAGTTCAGGCAAGTGCATTTGCCAGCAACTATCCAAGGACCGGTATTTATGCCGGCTGCAAACGAGTTGTTCCCCTTGGCTCTGTTCCCAGCCCAGCACTGAGCAGAGGAACATCAAACGGGGACGGCAGCAGAGAAGAAAGAAGTAGTAAAAATACGAGAGAAAAAAAAGCATCTGAGAACCAAGCACGGGAGCTTCGGTTTTCCGCACGGCCCGAGAACGGCCAACGCGTGCCGCTGATGCCCCGTCCTGGCTGAGCACTCCCGGTTCCGCGGTTCCTCCCGCTCGGGGGTCTTCGCTGCCCCTCACTCCCTTTTTTCTAAACTTTCCTTTTTCTTTGAAGGTTGGGAAAAGCTCTGGGAACAACCCGGATATTATTCTCTGTATTTTCCTTGGGAACAGCCACTCCCAGCGTGGAGGGGAAAGGATCTGCTCGTGGCTGTGGTGCTCCCCGGACCCGTGTAAAGCTCCGCGGGGACAGCCAGACCCGGCGGCGAGGGGACCCGGGGCCGAGCTGCCCTCCCGAAATCGGCTGCCGGCCGCAACCGGCAACACAGAGGCTGGCAGAGGCGGGAGCTTCGTCAGCGCCGAGGAGAGCTGCCGCCGGCAAAGGCTGGTCATCGACACAGCCCGCGGCCCCCAGCCGGGACGCGCACGGCCCTGGAATGCTAAATGCAATGCTAAGATGATAACGATTCATTATCCCACCTGTCTACAAGGGGAAGAATTTTCTCTTTACTGGAATAACTAAACCAGCTTCTCTTACACACTAATAGCCCCTCACTGTCATACAGCACCTTGAATCCAAGCGCTTTACACCCCTTTGGCTAACGAGGACACGGCGCTGCCGAGGCTGGCTGAAGGATTCCCCGGGATTCTGCCCGCCGCCGAAACGCAGCCGTGTGCCCCAAGCCGTTATTTTCAACCCCACTCCCTCCCTGGGGGATTTTCGTGTGCCGAATTCACAGCCACAGACAAACCCCAGCGCCTTCCCCGCTCCCACAGACGCGGGCACAGCGATGCTGAATTACGGCTCCGCGTAACTCCCCGGCAGGGAAACGCTTCCTGCAGCCTCAGCCCCGGCTGGGCAGCTGGGGGGCCCTCGCCCACCACTCTCAGCGCCAGCACAGATGAAATGCCACCTTTTTTTTTTTCTTTTCTTTCTTTTTTTTTGGTCTTCCAAAGTCTGGAAAATGAATTACACATTTTCCCCCCTAGCACTGAACTATAAATTCTCCTTTCAGTGCTTGGAACATTTCTGAGGAAAAGAGGCGCCCGGGCTGCTGCGCCCCTCCTCCCTCCGAGATGCAAAATCTAGTTAAATCATACAGAAATATGTCATACTTGGGGGTTTTATTTAGGTGCAGATTTACTGTGGTTGCTGCTCATCTAACAGCCCCCGTGATGGATTTTATATCACTCATCTGTTCGGATGAGGGTGGGAGGAATTTGTACAATCTCAGCATCTTCCTAGGACATAAAACCAGGCGCGTTTATCCCACGGCCCCGGTGCAGCTCAAGGAGACGCAGCGTAATCCACCGCAACTCAGGTCCTGGGAGCCACTTCTGGCTTCGCTGCCAGCTCTCTGCGTCCCTTTGGCAAGACCCTCACGCTTCTCACCTTCCCAGCCTCCCAAGTAACCCTAGGAACTCTGCTAAGGGGCTTTAACTGCCCCCCAGCCCCCCAAACCATGCCTTCAAAGGCTCTTTACAGTCAGTTTTTCCATACCAACCTCTTCCAAGGTTTTCAGATCCCCTGGCCAAGAGCACCTGAAAGCCCAGGTGCAAAACCCTGGGCAGCTACAGAACTTCAGAAAGCTATCGAGCCCGTTAAAACCATGCTCGGTTTTCCCAGTCTGGCCAGGCCGAGCTGTAAACCAGAGACTCCATGTGCAGGGAAGCTGAATCCTGCAGCTCCCACCATCTCCGAAGGAGTTAAAACGCTTGGCTGAGCTCTGGATCTCGCGGTGGAGCAGCGTTCCCTGGGTTTATGCATCTCCGACAGCCGAGGTCACCTCACCGCCCTGCAAGGGAATGCGCCAAGATGAGAAAAGCTGATTTGTGGCGGCCGTCCCACAGCTACTGTGTGATCTCCGTCTCCATTGTCACAGCCCCGGCAGACCGAGGATTACTCCCAGCCTCAGAAAGCCCTTTTATTCCACTATTATTATTATTATTTTATCGCTGTCACCGTGCCAGAAAAGCCGATTGTTTCCAACCTTTAGGAGACAAGCCTTTAGGAGCGGATTGCTGTAGGACATCCAGCTGTGATCACGCAAGGAGGCAGGTTGAGCTCAGGGACTCAGCAGGTCAGCCCTCCGGCGGGGCTGTCGTGTTGGGCAGAACGGGCAGAGCCTGCGGCTGGATGCTAAAGCTGGCGAGGGGAGAGAGAAGTGTCTCGGGAACCGGACCGGCAGCGGAGAGACCAGCGCTTCACCCACGGCTTGACAAGAGCGGAGTCACACCGAGCCCGAAGCCAGCGCTTGTGCCGGCGGTGCCGTCCGATCGCAAGGCGAAGCCCACCGAGCGCCCGGGCGGTTCAGTCCCGGAGGTGGAAAAACTTGGGTTTCAACCGGGAGACGCGATGTGCCAGGCTCAACGCTCGGCAGCGGGTCGAGCATCAAACCCCATCGCTGTTTCCCTGCACACGGTAATTTCCGATCCCGGTCTTGGTGTGCGTTTTCAGGAACAGCCATTTGAATTAGGAAGACAACAGACATTAACTCACTTTGGCTATTAGGAAGAACCAAGATGGATTTACTGAGTATTTTCCAAACATGGTGCATCGGAGATACCCGCAGTGGGGGCGGTTTGGCAGCGATGAGCATGGAAGCAGCACCCAGCGAGCGTGCCTCGGCCGCAGCACAGCACGCGTTTCGTTAACACGGAGCTGGTAATGAAACCCAGCAGAGCACCAGACCTGAGCAGGACTCAAATGTATTTGTCAACTCCCTTCAATAATGAAAGAATTAAAGGAAATTGCAACCTGCTGCTGGGCATTCTCTTGAAAGTGAAAGGGAGATAAATCAGCTGTAAATTATTCCGTGTGAATTACTCCTTCGCTCTCCTGCTGCCTGGTCTGTGACCAAAAGTTTTTGCTAGGCAAAAGCGACTCGCCCGCGGGGGCTGCGGGCAGGGGCTGCCGGGAAGATCGGCGTTGACTCCGATTCCAGGGAAGTCCCTGCAGTCGTGCCGGCGTTTTGCCGGAGCTGTGGAACCCACCGCTCCTTCTGCCCGGCTCGGCCGCACGCGTGGTCTGAGCCCGCCGGCCAGCAGCGGCATCTCCTGCACCCTCGGCTGCGGGTACCGACGCTGCCGTGCCCGCGCCTTTCATCCCGCTCCTCAAATGCTGCGGCACTTTCCAGCAGCAAACACCCAAACAACGCGTTAGATCCATGCAAGGATTATTTTTTTGCGGAATAGGTTCAAATTCCTCATTTGTGGGAGCGAGCAAGCCTGGAGAGGGTGATGTACAAAGTGGGATGCTTATAACGGAATTAAAAATTGATGAGGAAAACTGGAACAATCTAAACTTAACGTTACCTGAGGAATTAGGCAACATCAGGGCTGCAGTTTATCTAACATCCAAGTGGTCATTAGACAGATACGACCCACAAAACCTTTTTCATCTCTCCATGTCTTACACGGACGGATCAAGCCCAGAGTCGGAGCAGTGTACGGGCCCAGGGCAAGGGCTCCGCACGGGGACAGATTTCAGCTGCAGGGTCCCATTGAAATCCCATTAAAATCAATGGAAAGCTTTCCCTGGACTTCAAATTGTGTTAGGGACTCCCTGAGTGTGAACGGATTTATCTCACGTCACCGTGGGAGGAAGCGAACTGCCCCGCAGGGCAGGGAAGGGTGGACGGGGGCGGCTGCAGCTCAGCCACGGGCGCAGGGATGCTCACGGGCTGCTCGTTGCTGGCTTCAGCTGGCACTGGGAAATCCCACCGGAGCTCCCACCTCTGGGATCCCTGAACTGCCCCGCTCGTTCATGTAAGCTCAGGGGTTTCCCTTTCTCTCTCAAGTGGACGGACACAACATTTTTCCCAAGAAGCTGCAGGTCTCCCCGGATAAGCCGACTTGGGGTAAATTCATCAAGAGCTTTAGCACCAAATTGCGTGACCCCAAACCTACACGTGTGGTGAAACCACAAGTCAGCGGAGATGAGACACACTGGTCCGGATCGTGACAGTCTGGTCTGGCAGACGGTAACCAGGATGGAGGCAAAGGTGAGGAAAAAGCACATGGAGCCGCTGCTCCAGCCGCCCCTGCACGCAATGGCCACGCGTGGCCTCGGTCCCACTGAAACACCCATTGCCGCGGCGCGCGGAGCCCAGCCCCAGCCCTCCTCCAAGCCCCCGCTGCCCGCCCCTCCTTGCCAGCTGATTTACCTCTGCAGTTCGTTATTCCAGCATTTCATTACTCACCTCACTTGGCATCTTCCTTCCTCCAGTGACAAATGCATTTCCACGCGCTCTGTCGAGGGCTGTGGAGCGAAATCGGTGCAGTCGTGGCACGGCCGTAACTCACCCAGACAGCGGCAGCGCCGGGGGGCTCCCCCCTTCCTCCTGCATGTCGGCCGAGGAGGAAGAGCCGGCCCTGCCCCGGCGCTCCCGCAGCGGGATGCCGACGGGGATGCAGGCGCGCGCCCGTGCTCCCATGCACCCCCAGAGCCAGCAGCATCGCTGGATAAACACCACAAATAAGTACCAGCACAAGCTCCGTGCGCGGAGCGAGGCTGGAGGCAGAACTAGACGGGGGGCAGGGTGGCTGCTTTATCTAATTGAAACAATTAGCATAGTATTTGCTGTCTTCAGGCTAAGTTCTGCCAAAAAGCGAAGGGAGCCGGACCCGCGGGTGGATCGTATGCACGGGACGCCCCGAAGAGCTAATCACTCATTTACAAAACATTGATGTAAATGGCTGTTAATTAGCTCTAAAAACGCTTATTGTGTTAGCTAAATTAGTACCTGCTGGAAGGGGCGAGATGTCCAACGGGGTTTAAATGTAACTTGTTTCTCAGGGGACTGCCTGCAGAGGGTTCCGGAGCCCTGGGACACGGGGCGGCTTCACAGCTTCACACCGTGTCCTTCTCCACGCACCTTCGCTTTCTGTCGTTTCCTTCGTTACTGGCTGATTTAGGACGAGCGGCTGGAGGGGCCACGGGGTGACGTGTGACACTGCTGGGCAGGAGGGCAGTGCCCAGAGACCTGCCACACGCTCGTACCGTGCCCAGTGCTACGGGACCCAGGGCTGCGCAGCCACATGGTCCTTGTGCGCACGCTGAGGACACCAGCAAGAACCCAAGAGGACGCACCTTAAGAAGGACACTAAACCCCTTTGCAGAAGACTCCAGTGCCAAGACCCAGCGGCAATACAATGCTCGGAAACTGCAGAATTATCACCTCTAACAGCAGCACCGAACACCCAAAAGCCACGAGCTGAGCCTGCGGCCAGGGCCAGACGGCCTGTCCCCAAGGACCCAACCAAGGAGGGCACCCTCGTGAACCAGAAGCAGAAAGGACCAACAATAACCTGCTGGCAAAGCTCTGCGGAGCTCCCAGAGGTTGTGACCGTGTTTCCTCCGTCAGTGTCCTCTTAAATCCAACAGAACACTCTGCTGCCCCACAATTCAAAGCACAACACACCTCAGGCTCGTCATGCCACGAACTGGTCGTTCCAAACTCCAGCACAGCCTGACACGTGGCACAATCTGCTGAAACCTCCTGAAAAAAGTCAGCTCCGTGCTACTGCCTTCCCTGCCGACCTTATTTCAAGTGAACTAGCTGAGGCCAGACAAGAAGGGAACGAAATCAATAAGATAAAGTGTCTGTGATCCGGAAGAGACAAATAAAAGGCAACGTGAAAGCCACAGAGAGAGCATCAAACTCGCATCAGTGAAGCCAGCGTGGGCAGACGAGAAGCAGCAGCAGGACATCAAAGACCGCCTAACGCCCTTTTTTAACACAAATTTTGTCAATCAGCACAGAGAAGCTAATTGCAGTCAGTCATCGGCAAGGGGGAGAGAGGCGGCTTTCAGCAGAGAAAGCAACCTAATTAAAGCAAATTGGGGCACCCTGGACCAGAAACGCTCGAGCGCAGGACTGGGAGGGAGCGTGAGAAGATGGGAGCGCGGGGGCTCTGCGGACCACGTTATCCCACCTCCCGCCGCAGAGAGCTCCGCTCGCAGCCTCGCTCCGCGCCGGCCACGCTGCTGCTGCCTCCCCTGACAGAGCTGACGAGGCCTGATAAAAACCCGCTGGAAAAGCAAAATCATCAATTCCGCATATAGCGGGGAATTAACTCGGCGCTCTGGAAGGGGGCAGAGACAAGCGATTGTCTCCTGGAGCACGCGGACTCGGGTTGAGCGAGGCGGCTGCTGCCGGCCCTGCCCCGGCTGGGGAGGACCCACCGCCTGCACGGACGAGGCGGAGAAGCGGGAACGTCTCACGTGGGAACTGCGGTAACTCAACCAGCAGCTTTTTAACGCGGTCCCCAGGACTGACGGACGGCACCATTTTGGCAGGGGCACGGAGCTCGCCCTTCCAGGCTGATTGCTCCAGCAATTAAATGGCTAATTTGTCGTCTGGCTGTGCCCTTCTCTAGGGCTTAAAGAGATTAAAGTTTTGCCCTGTTGCAGATGTCTCATCTTACAGCCTTGGCTTTTAAGCTCCAAAACATCTGATCTGGAGTCGCAGCCAGAGGAGGGAGAAGGAGCTGGAGGGGGACGGGGGCACAGGGTTGTCACCCCATGGCGTCACCCTGAGCAGCATCATCCCACCTTCCTGCCCTCGGGTGCGGAGGGAGCACGGAGCCACCGAGAGCTCCCACGGCCCGTCCCGGCACGCCGGGCGCTCAGCTGGGCGGGATGTCCGCGGGATGCTTCAGGCTCCCTTCTGCCTGCCATCAGAAGCCGACGCTTCCCACTCAGGCTGCAGCGAGGTGACTCCCACCCTACGCTGTAGAAGACGACGTTACACTTGAGCCAACGTTGCAGCAGGGAAACCACCCGTGTGGGAACCCCTGCGATATGGCTTAATGCGGGTCAGAGCAAAAACACGTCGACAAACTCCACTGAGGAAACCAGAAATGAAAATGAGCCTATTTATCACTGAAAAATTCAGCAATCTCAGATACTCCCAGAAAGCACGACAGGAGACATGAAGCAACATAGTCAATGTCCCTTCCCAACCGGAAAATTCTCCGCCAAATTAACTTCCAACTTAAAAAGCAACGTGACTTCAGCCCCAGACCTGGATCAAGAGAGACATCACCAGCAGTGGGTCTCACTTTGGGCAGCTGTGCTCTTAAATCACAATTTCAAGGGTTTTGTTTCTTCGAGGATCTTGTTTAAGTACCTGTTTGCAAAGGGGCTCTGCTGATGTGCCGCGACGGAGGATCCCTGAGCTCCCTGGCAGACCAAGCATCGATTCCTTCCTGGAGGGACGGGGAGGAGGGGAGGGACCGCAGCTGGAATCCCATCACATCCCACCAGCGCAGAGGATTAGAGCAAGGCGAGAGGGGGGCACCGAGAGGGCCGGCACCGAAAGGGCCGGCAGACAGACGTCGGCTTGGTGCGGCTCCCCGCGGCCGAGCCGGCCGCCGGCCACGCAGCGCAGAGCACGTCTGCCCCTTCCCAGGGCACCGCGCGGGCTCGCCGGGGCGGGAGGGAACAGCCTGGCGATGGGGAGCGGGGTCGGTCTTGCCCGAGTCCTTCGCCACGTCCCGCCGCGGCGCCTTCGTGAGAGCCGGGACGCGCTTCTGCGCAGCCGGGGCACGGGGCCAAACGCCGGGGTCGGGAGCCTCCGGCCCGGGCTCGTCCCCGCCGTCCTCATGCACACACGTGTGCGTGGGCGCAGGTCGGCATCCAGAGGCTCCTAGAAGAAACCTTTGGCAGCTCATGAAAAAGGCACCAGAAAAATGTAAGAAAAGCAATGCAAAAATTTATATTTTATTTTAATTCAAAAATTTAAAATAGCTTTCAAATTCAGTAAAGTATGGCTGGACACAATGAAAAGCCTCATATACAGAGACAGATAAATTAAATTGTATATACTGCAGACAAGCCAAGTGTATGTATAGATTACATATTTACACTTTTATGTAAACCATATTTATACATTTTATTACATTTACAAAAAAAAGCTGATCTTCCACTACTGTTTACTACAATAATGAAAAAACATTTACATTGTGTTTTTTAACTGTACAAACTGTTGATTCATAAAAATATATCTCTGTACAAAAGAGGGACTTTTTTTTTTTTTTTTTTTTTCTTTCTTTTTTTTTTCTTTTTTTTTTTCTTTTAAATTTTTTTTTTTTTTTTAACATAATGCAAGTCCTCTGGGCACAAGAATGGAGAATGTCATGTATCGGGTCCCAGCCAGCTTGCAAAAAAATGGGACAACACCCCCTCCACTTGCTTTGTTGCTTGGGCAACAGCGGAAAATGGTACTTCATGGGCTGAAAGCAGCAAGTCCTGTTTAAGTAGAGCCTCCCTTCTCCCTGCCTTGGTGTTACAGTACCTCGGCTCCATTTTACGCACCTTGGCACAAGCTCTCCCGGCTATTCCATCGACTCTGCTGCTGCGCGCGCGTGCGTGCACATCCCTGCGCTCCGCTCAGCGCGGCCGGCTCGGCGCCGGCCGGGGCTCGGCACCGTTCGCACCTGCGAGAGGCTTTTCTCGAGCTCAGCGACAGGAGCCCGGGAAGATTCGAGCTCTGCTGCTGCGGGGCACTGCGAGGTGTCTGAGTTTCGGGTACTGAAAGGGGAGCCAGGGCACGGCCATCGTTGGCACCGGAGCACCAGGGACTGCAAAATGGCACTGCCCTCGGGACCTGCTACGCGAGGGAGTGCGGTCCCGGGGCTGCGCCACGCGGGCTGGACAAAGGCCAGGAGAACGCGCTGTGGGTTCGGCCAAGGGCACGACCCATAGAATAATTTAGGTTGGAAGGGACTCTTGGGATCAAATAAGGGCCAGGAGAGCAGACCTGAAGGTAGGAACCAGCTGATACTTGCAGACGCAAGCAAGGGAGCCAGGGGAATACCCCGGTCCTGCTACACCAGCGGAAAGGGGAGGCAGCTCCCTGCCTCCACCGCAGCCGCCCAGCTGATGAATCGGAGGGGAGACGCGCCCTGGCCCCGACCCGAGTGCCGCCGCAGCCCGGTCGGGGTCCCCTCTTCCCTTCAGCCTGCTCTGGGGTGCGCGTCCCGCAAGCCGGAGGTGCCCAGAGAGGGGCAGGCACCGCTGCCAGCCCGGCCTGGCTGTCCCAGGGAATTTAGTCCCACAACCGGCTGGAACGCAAACCCACCTCCGCCTGTCTGCGTGCTGGGCGTGAGCCGGGAGCGCGACTTGCTGCAGGACACGCTCTCCAACGGTCCAGCCCTGGCCCTGAGCTACCTGCGCGCCCGCCTCCACGCGGGCAGCGTCTCCCTGACTTCTGTCCGTGTCGGATCAGGGCTCTGGCTCGCGCACGCGCTTGCACCCACCTGTCCGGAATAAGTCAGAGCACCTTTGCATGCTCTGGGGAGCGGAGATGGCATTTTTTGGCAGGCTGGCTGTTCAGCAATTAGGCTGTAGAATGCTGCTTACTCTAAGAGCGCTGAATAAGAGACAGAAGTAAAAAAAAATAATATATATTTATATATATACACACACACGCACGCACACACACACAGAGTAAAAGAATAAGCAAAACAAAAAAAACCTACCCTGTGGTTTTCATTAGACAAAACCTCAGCTGACATTAGGCAGGGGAAAGCCAGCGTTTAAATGCAAGCACGGATGTAAACACCACCCCATTCGTTTTAATTCTGTTTTCCCTTCAAGTCTTCTGTAAGAAGCAGCTGCTTCATTGACACATACTGCTCTGCGTCAGCCGTGTTTCACCTGACTCACAGCCGGTAAAATGGCACTGTTGCGTTCCCTGACTCCAGCCTGGCCTAAGAAACGGTGATTCAAACCAAACAGACTAAAACCCCGAGTCAACAAGAGCAGCTCTCCTCTTTATGAGAGGAGGGCAGTGTCATCACAAAAGCATCGTTCTCTTATAAGGAAGAAAAAATGTCAAGCCGCCTTATCTGCTCTCATGAAAGCCAAGGCAACCTTTCTGCCCCTGGGAAATAAAGGGAACAGCTTTGGATAGAAATTAAAACTCTTATTGCATTGCCATTTGGAGGATCAATGTGGAAAGGGCAAAGGCTTTTGAATGCTATTGGGGGGAAATCGGTATTTGTTAGGGTTCTTTTTAAAGAGGTTTTTGTCCCTTCGTGTCTGTCAGCAATTTCCCGATTAGGGTGTTCGGACACAGTTAAGCTCGGCAGCTGCTGGGAGAGGGCCAGAGGCGGGGGGACGCTCCCTCGCCAGCCCTGAGAGCTGCCCGGAAGGAACACGGGGCAGAAGAAACCCAGCAAGAATGCCCAAAGGAAAACTAAATACAGGGAGGAGGAGAAAAGCTTGCCAAGTTTTGCTTTTCTCATTGAAAAGGTCCCATTTGAAAACTCTTCCTCTGCAAAAACCCTGGGTTAGAAAAAAACAACAAAGAAATAACCCACAAAACCGAACAAAGACAAAGCAAGACTCATCCTGTCCCACACGGGTATTTTCCGTAAACCCCAATCGGCACCTTGTGCAGCGCAACCCGCTTTTGCCTCTTGGTTGTCCAAGCTCTTCCCGAAGCGGGGGGCAGTTGGTGGGACCCCACATACCCCACTGCTGCCTCCAGGAACACGTCACCCGGAGCAGGTTGTAAAAGCCTTCCCGTCCCCTCGCCGCCCAGGTCCTCGCCGGTGGGCTGAGCCCCACGGGCAGGGCGGGAGAGAGGAGCCGCGCCGGAGCGGACCTTTGGTGGGCTTCCTCATCCTCGGCAGGACGGAGCGGGGGGTGAGGGCGACAGGAGACGACCCAGCAGTCTCTCGGGGGTTAACGCAAAGTCCAACGAGGTGTAGCAGCTTCTCCACAGCCTCAACAAGGTCGGGAGGAGGGAGATGGGGAGGGAATGGATGGAGACTAGTGAGGCGAAACACAATCATCCACTAGACACCGACCCCGGAGGAATCTGGGACAGTGGGAAAAGAAGGGCGAGAGAGAAGCAAACAGCTTGTTATTACACACAGAGATGCTGGGAAAGCCTGCAATGGCTTCCTTATCTCAAACTAAGAACATTCCAGCGCAGAAGTGCTCTTACAGGCCCAGGGTACTTTTGTTCATGACATTAAGTCACTTCTCTGTGCCTGTGCAGTAAAATTTTTAAACCCCTTGCTTCACCCTCCTCTGATCCCTGTGTAAAACCCCCTGTCTGGAGTCACACGGTGAACGATCTCTCTTAGGGACTCATTTTTTCCTTCACCTGGTGACTGTTCTCACCACAGGGCTATCTGGGTTTGCTTTGCCACGGGTCCCCGAGAGGTCAGCGAGCACCTGAGACCCAGACGGGGATGCTGGTTTGGGTCTGTGGCCAGAGATGATCTCCTGGGCAATGCGAACCACTCTGGGTGCTCCTTTGAGCCGCTGCTTCGATACAGCATTTAAAAAGCGACCGACACGAGGAGAGCGGCGGCACCGTCGGGGTCTCGCGCCGCCCCCCCACTCACCGCCGCGGGCCGGGTGCTATACAGCCGTGCACACGGTGCTGACTGTGAACTCCGTCTCGTTGGCCATGATGTCCGTGGGCTGCAGGTTTCGGTCGTACATCGGATTTTCAAACGTTGCTCGGACGTTGGTGTTTTCATGGCCTGCGTAGCCGTTGAATGGGACTTTTGGTCTTCTCCTGCAGGATGTCAGAGAGAAAATCCAGAGAGGTCACGGCCGCTCCTGCTGTAGCCAGCTGAACAGCCCTGACAAGAAGTCAGTGGAAAAGAAAAAGCTGCTTTTGAAGAGGGTAAACACCCGGGGATAGAGCAGAAGGGATCTATAGAAAAATCGTACGATAGGTTTGTAGCACAGGCAGCTCCCTGGGCTTTGCTACAGCCCTACGTGTGCTCCCTCTGCAGAGCAGCCAGTCTGCACCATGCTGGCGGTGCAGCAACATTTCCACAGCAATGCACTGATCAGGAGAAATAACTAACGTACAACATATGCAAAGCCAGCTCGAACGCTGAACTACGAAATTTACTTTGCCTTATCCTACTTAATGTTGCCACAAATCTTATTAGTGGTCATAAACGCCCTCAGCACTCTCTTCTCCTAACACCTTCGCCCCTCCACGCAAGCTTGCTCCATTATTTTTTCACCTTCCGAATTAAATGAGAAACCAGGTCTAGGGGGAGTGCTTTTAAGTCAAGCTCACAAATATTTCTGTCAGCCCCCTGATGTTGTTTCACCCACTGGCATCGTTCCTGAAACCCACCTGTGTTTGTAGAGATAAAGCACAAACCCTGCAATAATCAGGGCTATGAAAGGCACAAGAATGGCAGCTGCCACAGAACTGCTGTTTGATGCAAAATGGTGTCCTATTGATTCTGGATCATTTTCCATCATGCTGATGTCTGAAACAGAGCAGAAGCAAACACATTTCAAAACACCGCTGCGGGAAACGGGGTTTGCTGGAGTTACAGGTTACATCAACGACAGAATAAGATGGTTAGAAGTGTTGCTGTGAGAGGTAATCAAAAGCTTCCGAGATGCGTGAAGAATGGTTTGGAGATCTAGCCTAGCTTAGACATCATCATTTATTTAGAACCGCAGTTAAAGACAGACGTAAATAGATTTATCTTACCAAAATGCTCAAACTTGGATGCTTAAAGTTAGGCTTTAAGGGAGACTTTCAAAGGCTGCAATAATGAGCATCTAATTCTCCATAAAGGTGACAAGACTCCAGGGTCAGGTTCCAAAAATCCTAAGAGACTGAAGAGCTCAAACCACATTTTAAGAGATATTTAGGAGCTTAGACCTTGGGTCATCTAAGCTCTCAAGTGCCTCTGCGATTTCTGAAAGTGAGATGGAGACACTTTTTGTGGTAGTAACGGGACTTGGGCTTTTAGGTCAGACATCTGGCAATGTGAGGGAAAAAAGTGTCCAGGGGCTATTCGTGGCTCCAAACTCTTTGTGTCTTTGAACAGAAACTTGTTTATTTAAATGCTTCACTTTGTTCCCAAATTAAACATTTTGTTGCGTTGTTCGTCTCCCACAAATCTGACGTTGAAGACGGGTTTAGCCCCCCCTTGCCAGAATAGCCAGCGTTCAACGTATTTCGTGTTTAAACACGAGCCAGGGCAGAGCTGCTGCATCCCTCGGCACAGGGAGGAACCGAGGGGAGACAGGAGCAGGGCGCAGGGTGGAGGTGCTGGCAGGCAACGGGGACCTCCTCCTCCCCGTCCAGCGGGGACCGCTCTGCCTCGACCGTGAAGAAACAGAAGGTGTTTCAGATGCCACCACCTCCCACCCCTTGGGGTACAGGGATCTGAGGGCACCTGACTTCTCTACCCCAGCGGCTGGTTTGGGTTTTGCCAGCTCTCTTATAAACGACGTGCGGAGGGGAGCTGGAAAGCGTTAGCTTAAACCTGATGGACCAAAACCAGCTATAAAGATCTGGCCCAGCAGGGTTGAAAATCAAAGCTAGGGACAGGAGAAATAGTCCCTGTTTAAAAACATCCACTACCCCCAAAATCCAGCTTTCAGCAATCAAGGGAAAAAGTAGTAATCAGCGGAAGTTTACCAAGTCTCTGAAGGCCAAACTGCCCGAAGCCTTTGCCACGCACGAAGCCCTGGTACACAAACGTGCCGCTTGAGGACTCCGATGAGACCTGCAATGACAGGAGAGCAGAGATAACAGATTTGTTCAACACTTCCCTGGGATTTTAGCACCCACCTTATCACAGCCTCTTTCAAGTTCATGGGTAGCATTAATTTGATTCAATTGCCCAGAAAATCGTGGCATTTTTTAAGAAGTCTGACTGCCCAACAACTTGCTCAGACTCTCACATCTCAAAGGAAGGAAAAAAAAAAAAAAAAAAAAAATCTGGTTTGCAATAAACTACAGAACATGTTGCTGATCCAACAGGGACAGCGAAGGCTCTGGGCTACAACTGGCCATGGCTCAATCAGACGTGGGCTTCTTCTAAGCCCCAGCGGATCTCTTAAGGGCATGGGAAGTTACCAGACACAGAAACTGGGGTGAGAAGTTGACTCCGTAAGGGAAGATCAGCTTCTTCTAGCTCGATATTTAATGGATATAAAATGTTAAAATAGAATTAATCATGTTGGTTTCTCCTTTAGCATTATCTGGAAGACTTACAGATTTAAAACCACAGGGCAATAAAAAACCATACAGCTGCAAGGGAGCATGGAAGAGCCGGCTGTCACGTAGCGTTATCTCGCGTGCTGGAAGAATGCCCCACGTCCCCTTCAAGCAAGCAGGTCACTGGGGGACAGGAGCCTCATCTTGCCACCAGCTACGGGAGTTACTCCCTCAGCTTCAGCGAGGGTTGTGATAGCAACAGGAGGAGCTGTGTGGGTGGACTTTGTGTGCGAGGTGCCCGTGCACTTACATGTCCATCTAGAGCCCACTTATCGGTTTTGAACTTGTTGACAAAGATCTCCACTGGCCCCGTTATTTGATAAACCTGGAGAAGCAGGTGCACATCTTCTTTCTTGTAAACGCCTGAAAAATAAGTGACTTTTAATCTCCAGATCACAATGACTCTATTCGAGTTTGAAGTAATTCACTTTCTACCTGAGAGAGTAGAGAAATCATCTTAGAGTGGACGACAACTCCTACCAACCCTATCAGTGGGACGCACTGGGAAACACACCACAAACACACGATCCCACGCCCACCCCCCAGGATAACAAAGATATTTTGCACATGGGAAGAGACTCAACTGTTCATGTTTAGGTTATGTGGGTGGGTCAGTAACAACCTGGTGCTCCACGGAGGGCAGGGACAAGGAGCACTCACACCATTTTATCCTGTTTATCTTAAACTGCCTTTCAGGCAGAGTCAAAGCAAACTCAGGTACTTGATTTTCTTTGTCTTGGTCCAATCAAAGACTGGAGACTTCACACCTGGGTGGGTCTGTGAAGCTCTATCAGAGCATCCACACCGCTCATACGGCAGAGCACGCTGCCCCTCGCTCTGCCGTACCGCTCACGGCAAGCGTAAATCCCGTCAGACGGCCACGTCGGCTCCCTTACCGGACACCTGGAGCTCCACGCCGCTGTGGTCTATCAAAGTGGCATTGACTTTACTGGTAGCAGGGTCGAAGCTCGTGACAGAAAGCATCGCAGGCTGCTTTTTCCCCATGTATTCGTAGGAGCCTTTCCAAAGGGAATTCCTCGCAAACACATCAGCAGGCACTAGAAACCACAGCAATTGGGGATGCAGGAAAACAAGAGCATTGCCATTTATTTCCATTTTTCAGAAATCAAAATAGAGCAAATTTCTTTCTTTCTTTGAATTCACAAATATCTCAAAACATCTCAAATCCCACCCACTCTCTGTGTTATCACCACTAAGTACAAAGCCAAAGAGAGGAGAACAAACAAGCCGACGACTTTAATTTTGTTGTTTTGACAAAAAACGCCACGGAAGTTTTAAAAACAAACCAACCCCCCAAATAATTTCTTGGGAAAAGCTAATAAAAAACATTGTGGGGTTTTTTTGTTTGTTTGTTTGTTTGTTTTAAAAAGGTGTAATGTAAAACATGCTAGAGGGCTGGAATCTCCGGAGCGCCCTGGGGAGGGCAGTGGGTGTTGGTGCCTGACTCCTCAAGGCTCCTGTCCACTCTCCAGTGAAGCAGGAACGGGAGCGGGCAGCGGGCTGCTTTCACCAGCCCAGCAGTCTCAAGATCTGCAAGGAACAGCCGGGTTTCTGGCTGCCCTGGGGAAGGGACAGGAGGGGATGGATCTGGTAAGGTCCAGGTCTAGTACTAACGCGTCCCGCGGAAGAGCCAGCCCCGCTCCGGTACCTGACACCTTGGCGAGCGGCGGGTCCCGCGCGGTGCCAACCGGCCTCCCGCTGGGGCGGACATCAGCTGAAAGAGAGGGGCAAACCACAGCCGGTGAATACTGCGGCGTCCGACGCTGCTGAGACATTTAGTGTGCTGGTGCTAACAGAGGGCAGCCCGCGGCCGGCATCGCTCGCGCACGTAACGCGGCTGCGCGTCCCTGCGTCCCAGGGCTTGGACGGGTTCGTGCCCAGCCCACTGAAACAGCACGAAGCTTTCATGGACTGCCCTCCCCTGCCATCTGCTCCAAACCCAAGTGTCCAGAGAGAGCTACCATGCTCCATGAGAGCCACACAGCTCTATTTCAAGATCAGACCATTCCGTGTTCCTGATCTAAGACTCTGAGGCAGGTAAAAGGTGGGTGAGGTAAAGAACAACCTTTGTCTTGTGCAGCTGCTGCTAGATCCAAGCCGTCAGGCAGAAACCCCCAGCTGTCTCTGCCCTGCGAGCCGTGGCCCCTACAGCCAGCTCAGCCGCGCACACACACGACTTCTGGTGCGCTGGGGTAGGTCTCGGGGAACAGCTCTTTGCTCCTGGGCTGCAACGCTCCCCTCTGCCGCGGCGCCGGCAAGCGCGGAACCAGGGCCGTGCCGCTCTGAGCTTTTACCGAGGCAAATCGGTGGTTTCCCTGTCCAGCTGCCATCGGCTTTGCAGGTTCGATGCTCGGATCCTCCGGTGAGATAGTACCCGCTCTGACAGGAGTAGATCAAGGTGTAGCCCAGAGACGGCAAATCCAGAGCACCGACGTTGGCGTGGGAGGGGGTCTCCGGCTGCTTACAGTGGTGAGCTGAGAAGCACAAGGAAAACAGAGATGAGAGACACCATCCAGTCGTACACGGGAAGGCAGAAGAGTGGCACCATGATGTCAGCAGGGACGGAAATCTCTTAGAAGAGCTTTTTTCAGCAAAAGCTTTCTCTGCTCACTGAGGGAGACAATGCCATGCCTGGATTTCTCCCAGCTGGATGAGTTAATGAGATCGCTTCCCGTGCTTCGCTGGCTAGATCGTCCTGTCGGGCTAAAGCTCTCAGGGGATCCTTCACTCCGTTCCACCTTCCATCAACTGAAAATCAGGCTCTGCTATTCCCCACCTTCTAATGGGAAAAAAGTCAAAACCAAACGATGCTAAAGACACCTTTCTCCTTCCTTTAACTCTGACCCCAGCACTGTATTCCAAGTCGATCTGCAGACCAAAAATTGCCTTTACAGGGCATCAAAACCCAGTAAGTTAAGCCAGTGATTCCCATGAGTGCATTACAGATCTGGTTTTGTATAATTTCTCTGCATGGGACCAGTATCCTACTAATAATTTGCACCCACCTGGCCATAGGATCAGACCATAAGTCCTCAGGAGTGTGCAATAGTCATAAATTCCTATAACTGATCAGTAACTTTCAGGGTTTGGCCCACAGAAACCGAAGCTGAGCTTGTCCGACTCCTTGCCACCAGAGCGAGCGTGTGCCCGCACCGCTCTATCAGGTCCTGCCGTAAAGGTGTCACCACTTTCCTTGAGGAGTTACGACACAAAACGAGTAAATCACAGAGCCGGGAAGCTCCCTCTCACCCACGCTGTAAATTTGCCCTTTCTGTAGCTCTCAAACCGCTCGTGAACGAAAACAAATCCTCGGCAACCTTCGCGAGGTATTATCTTCATCCTCGTTTTACAGAGGATGAAATATAAAACCCCGAAAGCTGGAAGACTAACCCGAACTCGCACGGTCCGGGAGCCCCGGCTGCGAGCCCGCGGCCCAGCCGCAGCACTTGTTAGCAGCAGCTGCATCCAGCTCCACGCCGCGGGCGCAGAGGCTTTACACAAATCCTGAAGGCAACAACGCGGTATTCCTCGCCGGCACAGGTGAGTCAAAACCATCCCCTATTCCAGCGCACTCACAGCCCCAGGAGCAACACCCCCGTACAGCCCCAGCCCTGCAGTCTTCCCGCTCAGCAGAGAAGCGTGTGAACGTGGGGACGCGCTCCCACCACCCAGGCGAGCAGCGGGGCAGGGCAGGGCCCTCCGGAGCAACCGACCCCTCTCCCCCGACGCTACATCTAAGAGTTTTTAAAGGCAGGTGCCCCGGTTGGGCTGCTCGCGGATCGAGCACCTACAGGGTTTGTTAGCGGAGTAATATCTCACCAATAAACCACCTCACAAGGGAGAGGAAAAAGCTTTTTAATACTTCTGATACAGAGGCCATGATGGATATTACCACTTAAATACATTAAATTAAACTCCTTCTGGGGTAGCAGGGAAAAGATGATGGACAGCTTAAAAGAGCAAGCAACACGTTATTAAAGATGAGGAGAAACACTGCTCTGCCGGAGAGCCCTTCTGGCTAAACATTACCCTTGGTCCCTCCTGGAGCGCGAGCTCACATCTCGGCCATCAAATGCTGTTTCAGAAGCACAAACCAAAGTCTCACCTGAAACTACGTCTCTGCGGAAGGAACAAGTAAAAAACCTCATCTGAAATAACAAGTGGCTGCTGGTGTAGTCACGTCAGGAGAGAAGCGATTGTGTGATCGCCCTGTTCTTCAAGGATATGTTTTCTCAGAGCTCCCCTCCAAAATGACCAGCTCTTCAGAGCCAGCAACTTGCACGGCGAAGCACAGCAACACCACAAGGCCAGAGCATGGTTACAGGCACCGACTTACGGACGCAGTCCGGCTGCACGCCGCTCCACGTCAGGTTGGGGAGGCAGGTCCTGGTGGTGGAGCCCTGCAGCAGGTATCCCTTCTGGCACTTGAAAAAGATGATGCTTCCCACCTGTCGCAACAGGAGATAAACCACTGAACGTTCCACTGCAACGCGATTCCCTCGTGCTTGTAACACAAAAGTACTTCTGTAATTTCCCATCCTCTGCGTGCTGGGGAGAGCAGCCACCTGCTTTCTGCCCTCACCGCCCTGCCAGAGTTGGGCGTCGAGAAAGCTCTCGGAGCCCCTGGAACGCTGCAGCCTTCAGCTGTGCAGGGAGTTGCTGCTTTTAGTGATAGAGGCTTTGTCTTTGTCTTTTAAATATACCCAGAGCCTGCATCAAACAGAGCCGCTATTAGAATGGGCTGAAATTTTTGCCAAAAGGGATATTCAGTGTAACTGGTATCGACAAACATCCTGTAGCTATATTATAAATGCCAATTTGGATTGTGAATAGCAAGAAGGAGCACAAAAACTGAAACCTGACTTTTCAACGTTTTTGAGGTATGCTTACTTTTTGCCCACTATCCACTTTTTTACATTTGGTTTCAACCAAATTATTCTTATTTCAACCAAACCACTACCGTACAACGGAGCTCGCTCCTCGCTTCAGCCAGGTTGGCAGCACGATGCTGTTTGGCTGCGAGCCCTGTTATTGCAACTGGATTTGCTTTAAAACCAGAACATGCTGGAATAAAATTGCCAAGCAGGGCTTTGGGTACCTTTCCATCCTGCCTAGCACGGCTGTACCACGCGGGCCAGCTCCTCGCTGACCCTGCAGCCGGTTTTTATCACGCGGTCGCTCCTGGACTCTCAGCCGGCCGCTGCGGTCCCCCGGGTGCCACGTCCAAAGGCACCACGTCCCCGTGACGCTCTGCTCCAGCCACCACCCACCCCCCGCGCGAGCACCGGAGCTGGCTCCGCCTCGGCGTGCAGCTCTCAGGCTGGCAACCCTGACAAAAGTCAGACTTACGGTGTCTCAGTATTAATTAAAAACTAGAATTAATTCATTAAAACCCAGGATTAAGACGACTAATTAGCAGTGAAACTGAAAGATCCACTCCGGCAGGAGGGGCTGCATGGAATCAACTATCGCGGCCCCGCGCCCGGCTCCGTCGCAGCAGGGAACGGGCACCCGCAGGGACGGCAGCGGAGGCTGGAGATGGAGCCCCCCGGGGAATTGCTTTGTTTTTTTTCTCTCCTTTCCACTGATTTCGTACTGTACGGGAGCTGAGATTAAGAAAACCACCTACAGAATTTGGTCTGAAAATTAATGGAAATTATGTCTCCGATGTGAATACTAATTACACTAATAACTATTAATTAGCACTGTAATTAATATCATAAATAACGCATTGCTAGTTAATCCCGTACAAAGGCACTCCGAGGTCTAACGGAGCACACCGGGATGTCCTGCTCACACAGGACACGAATCCACGTCAGGACTCAGACAGGGACTAACCGCAGCAAGTACCAGGGGCGCAGCCGAGGGGACCCCGCTGCCGCGACGGTACCTGGTAGCCCTGGGAGCTGTTCTGCATCCCGAAGAGAGGCACGCCGGGGTCCGCGCACGTCGTGAGGCTGGGGTCTGAAAAGGAGAGAACAGAGAGAGTGTTTTAAAGGAGCGGTTGTGGAAGCCACGTCGGAGCTCTGCCTTCCCCTGCTCTCCACACAGAAAGATCGTGCTGCGCCTTTGCAACAAGACAGAAATATTTCGCTACAGAAGAAACACATAGCAACAAGGAAAAATACACGGAGCTTTTTGTTTCTTAAATCCCTGACTGTTGCCTGTCTCTGTCACCCAGGAGAAAACATAAGAACATACATCTTGTGTCAGGGACAACTCTCTTCCCTTCCCCTATTCTATACGCGATGAGCGCGGCACCCGGCTCACCGACGCTGAGCCCTCCGCTTCCACCGGGCAGCCCTGCCCCGAGGGCTGCCGTGACCCTGTCCCCTCCTCTGCCCTGCGTCAGCGCCTTCGTCCCTCGGGGCTCAGCTCAGCCGTCGCTCGCACGCTCACCTTGGAACCTCGCTCTTCCGTAGTGATAGATGGGGGCTGGATATTTTAATGCATCTCAGATACATAATCTCTCTTCATGCCTCGTTTGGTCTCCATCTATCAGAGGATGACCACCCCCAGTTCAGTAGAATACTGCTGCTGCTCTTCTAGCATCTGTCGCTTCCTTTTTTCCCAGCATGCTGACAGTAGCAGGGCATCAATGGAACCAAGGCAGAGCTGCATCACATCGACATCAGCATTCCAAACTGAGCAAAGGCAACGGAAGCTTCTGTCTGAAGGGCAGTTCAGCAGCAGCAGGTTCCTGCTCCTTGGGATCGCAGGATTGAGCTGAGCTGCCATGCTGCCCACAGGGATGCTCCCGTACCCGGCCAGGGGTAGCTGCGTTAGCAGGGAGCTGGAGCATCGCAGGATCTCAGTGCAGTCAGGTGAGAGCCTGCTCGGGATTCCCAGCCTTCCTCCTTCAACTTGCTCAACATCGCTACGAGAAGGACCGTAAGCCCCACAGCAAATCCCTCTCTACACTTAACTCGAAATACTCCAATTAACAGGATTGTGCAAGACAAGAAATAAACTAAGAAAAGTCTCCACAATCCAACACAGCGGGACAGAAGCGGCCCGTCACTACAGTCTACAGGACAACGGAGCACAACTTCTGTACCTAATGGCAGGGTGGTTTATTTTTATGCTTTTATTCCTTATGATCTGACTAATCGGTCTCTTCACACTGAAACGTTACACACTTGTTGGTGTAGTCCCCAGGTCCTCGGAGCTGCGGCGAGTAACCAAACAAGGAATACAAAATGGGGCCGATTTGGGGCTGTGGCACACAAGCTAATTCATTTTCCATCATTCGGTTCTGCTGAGCTTTTGTCATTTATCACTGATGCAGTTTCCATGGAAGCCCGCAGATAAATCACAGTGTCTCAAACAAATAAAGAAAGAGCCCCATCGCTGGATGAGGCAGCGGGTGATGGATGGCAGAGGGCGGAGGGCAGAGCCTCCGTCTCCTGCTGCACCTGGGGGGCCGGTGGTGCTGGCAATCCAACGTACCTCAAAAATGGGCGAGACCCGAATAAATGCAACGCTTTGGGTTCAGCTGCTCGTGTCAGAAACTGGCATTTTGGGTTAAGGTTTTGTACATGCACAAGTCTTCTCCCTTCTCACGGTTTGTTTTGGGGAGACAAATTCTAAGGACATGCAGCAGCAGCAGGAGCAGCTGCATTTGCTGAGTTCAACCACAGGTGGGCCTGGAAGGCTGGGTGCGATAGGATCCCGGACAAGGATTTGCAAGAAAGCGATGAAGCATTTAAAGCCAATATTTACAACAGTAGGCAGGTGCTGCTAACTCTTTGTTTGTGAGAAAGCTCCTGGCGACATCAGTAGGGAACCTGGAGGTTCAGGCCACGAGTATTTTTACGTTACTGGAATTGGTGATGCATTTGAGATGCAGCTAGAATGACTGAAAACTGCGGAGAACAGCCCGAGATCTGCTCCTGCCCCAGATGCCCACTGAAGGTGATGCTGGGGGTGTTCAGGCAGACAGTGAAGGGAACAGCACACAGCCCGTGCCGTTTATCACCGCAGGAGTTCATCACCACCTACAGTTCCAAGAACGTAGCCCGGGTTTTAAACGGGTGAAGAAAGCCATGACTCATTATTATACACCTCCTGGGGGCTTCAAAGGGTTCTGGAAGCCCCAGAAAATGGGCACCTGAAGAACGTGTGGAAATTTCAGCCCGAATCCCAATACCGCAGCTAGGCAAAGCAATATGTAGGATTTTGATCTCTGCGTACAGCACTTCCATACTTCTAGGAGTTGCTGTTCTGCCATTCTGGATATAATTCAAAGGCAGCAGAGAACGTAAGAGCTCCCACGTGCACCCGTCAGGCAGAACTCGGCTTTGCTGCAGCGCCTGTCAGCAGAAGAGGTACGTGCCACAGCGGCCCGCGGCTGCTCTCTGCAAACGGCATTTTCGGTCCCGCGGCTGACGACGAGCGCGTGCGTCTCCGCAGCGCAGCGCGCTGGGCTGCAGGTCCCGGCGCAGCCTGGAGGCAGCACAGAGGCCAGAGCCCAGCACCGCGCAAAGGCAACAGATTCGATGTCGGCAGGGGTGCAGCGGCGTTTCAGGGGCCAGGGCACGAGTGCAGCACCGCGCCGGCGCACGGCCACTGTCCCCAGCCCCAGAGGCAACCCCGGCAGCGCCAGCCTTTGGGACCTCTGCGTGGTCTCCCCTCCGCAGGCTCTCACACAGCCTCCAGCCTTACGGCCCAGGGTGCAAATGTTAACCTGGAAGTTCTGCAGAGGAACTTCTCCCTCCTGCCCACCAGCAGCCCAAGCACAGTGCTGAGGAGATCGACTTCCTCAGACACGCTAGGTATTGACCACCATCGGGGCAGGAACGACGGGGACAGGCGCTGGGTCTAAGCAGCGAGCCCCAGGAGAAGGAGACGGGTTGTTTACCACCAGCTAGTATGCACAAACCAAAAGCATCATCCCTCTACGTTCCGATTTTCAGGGGAACAAAGTGCTAATTTCTGCAAATCCAGACAAGAAAACCAACTTCGCTACCAACGGAAAAGCAAGGCGACCACTCAAAGCTCTTCGCTTGTAGCTGCAAGACAGAGGAGTCTCCCCTTACCTATGCAGCTGGGCTGGGTCCCGCTCCACGTCCCGTCCGACTGGCAGAACCTCCGGGCTGATCCCACCAGCACGAGTGGGGCTAAGCAGGAGAAGGAGACGGACGAGCGGTACGTGAAGCCCCTGTCCTCCCTCCTGCCTTGAGCGGGTGTCCCCGGATCACCGCAGAACACAGCTGCAACAGGCAGAGACAAGTGGATGGCGATGAACCTCCTCAGGAGCAAGCAATGTTAATAAGCTAAAGATGGGACTATTAACGGCCCAAACCTTACCACTCCCTGCCACCAAACTCTGTCACTGACTAGGGAATTAGTAGTGGTAGAAGGTGTTGCTGGCTACTTTCCTTGTAATTCTCTCTTTTTGTCAATTGCTGTAATTAACTTCCACCTTCTCCCCCAGATTTTCTTTTTTTTCTTCTTTTTTTTTTCCTAACAGCATGCTTAGCTTTAAAATGTATCTCTAATTGCACGATGTCAAATTGCTGTACGGTTCCATGTCACACAGAAAGCCCACTAATTATATGAGATCCAGGGAAAGGTGCAAGGAACACAGCGAGGGCTTTGTATGATTTAATATGAAAATGGCTATTGTGCAACTGCCAGCCATCCAGCCGAGAAAAGAAACTCAAATCTGCCTTTATCATTATGAGACATTTAACTAATTTTTTTGCATTAGCTACTGTATCAAGCACACAGGTTTCCACCCAGCCAAAGCTCTGCGTTCACAAACCACTCCTAACTTCTGCTGCAACAACACGGTGCCCTTTGCCAAAGGTTTTTTCCTACGGCCTTTGGCAGCTTCAAGAGCCCTGACTGCAGAGCGCTCAGTTGCTGGGGAGACACACGGACAAACAGCTGGTTTTAAAGATGCCTGGTGGACAGGAACACGCAAGATCTTCCGACTTGTTGCAAACGTGACCTCGCATCCCCGTTACAAGAGGTGGAGCGTCCCCGTGGCCACTGCTGCCTCCTCGTTACAGAGGTGGCAAACCAAGACTCCCAGCGATTTGGCTGCTGTCAGAGGTTGGGGAGAGCATCCAGACTTTCGGCTACAGACACTCTAAGCATCATCGTGCTTTTCTCCTGGCACGCAAAACTCCCGCTGACTTCAGTTAATGCGAGACTTCCCTTGGGCTCAGGGGTAGGAAGCACAGCAGCCAGATATTTAACTTTCCGCATACTGAGAACGGGCTGCCCGTACCCTCTACAACACTACAGGCACGGCAGAGTTGACACTAAAATCAGCTACATGGACACCAGCGATGCTGGAGAGAGCAAACAACTGGGTTTTAAGCATAATGCTCCACCCAACTCACGCGTGGACACGCAGACGGGTGCCTACTCACGAAAGCACTGGGGAATTTCCCCGCTCCAGGTCCCGTTCCCCTCGCAGGTCAGCACGGCGGGCAGGGAGAGCTGATAGCCCTCCAGGCAGGCATAGCTCACGCTGGAGCCCCAGCTGAAGTCCGAGCCCACGACTTTCCCGTTGGGGATGGCTTGTGGGGATTTACAGATGATCGCTGAATGAAAAACAAAAGCACGCTCAGTTGGCTTCTCAGCATAATTATTTCCATTAACAAGCAAATTCACGTAGGATCAAAGTGATATTTGCTCTCAAAGAACATCTCCTGGGACTGGCCTAGCAGGGGGCTGCACACCCTTTTGCAGCTGTGCGTGCAGTTGTAAACCCCGGGATTTCACTTTGAAGTTTGGAGTTAACCAAATCCCAAATCTCAGAGTCAGATTTCTGAGTATTCATTTCCAACTGAAGGTAAGACTCTACCCTGACTTAGCGTGAAAACTCATCTGAGATTCCCCGATTTCATACATTTTGGACAACCTGGCTGAGTTTCAGATTAGCAGCTGAATCAACAACCAGTCTGTGCTTCATCCGCTCTAGGATGGTTTAATATGACATTTTTGCAGTGCTTTGCTCTCCAGCTCAGGGGAGCACGAGGAACGATGCTAAGCTCATGCAAATCAGCCTGGCCTCCAAATGAGACTCTGGCCACATTCTGTGTTATTCCTGCAACATTAGCTCAGCGGAGAGAATGAAAGAGGAGTGTAAGAACTGCTCTTTACAGCCTCTGAAGGAACTGGAGCGTATGTGGAAGTTCCTATGTGGTCTGCATTTATATCAGAATCATGACAGGTGAATTTTCCAGATTGCTAAAGAAGTACACAGATGCTGCTACAAGCCTTATCTACACTTGATGGGCGAGCAAAACACTCGCAGAAGAGATCCAGCCTGTCCTGCAATGCTCTATTATTTCCCTTTCCTATCTCTGAACTCCAGAGGCAATCTCAGAACTGAGAAATAATGAAGGGAGTCGGAAGAAACATTTTTCAGACTTCTGGATGATGCCAAAAAGCGTGTGCTTGCAAAACACAATATTTCATTCGAGTTTGATCTGGGTTTTTGTGAAGACTAAGTCACTCAGCTCTCTGTGCCTCTCTGTTCCTTCTCCACTACAGAGATAATAGCAATTGCCTCCCTCCCAGGCATATCGTGATGATTGATAGACCCAAAGATAGCAAGGTGTTCATGCTATGTTGATAAAATTGCCTAAGTGCCATAAACACAGGGGACAGATTGAGCGACAGGCTCGAGAGTCTCCCCGGCGGGCGCCAGGCACTAAGCAGTAGCTGCTGCCCATTACCTTGCCGCAAGTTACCAAAAGTTTGTGGCCTGTAAAACTTGCATCCTCCAGCATTTACAGCAACCAGTCTTACCCTTGCAGGCAGGTTTGGTGCCGTTCCAGGTTCGGTCTTTCGTGCAGGTTAGAGAAGACGCCCTGTCCGACTCCATCATATACCCAGGCGTGCACTGGAACACCACCGTTTTATTGTAGGTGAAATCACTGCCCAGTCTAATGCCGTTGGCTGGCACGCCGGGGTCGCCGCAGTTGATCACTGCCAAAGACAAAGAAAGAAGCATTTCTGGCTGCCCATCCCTTGTCTCACACTTCTGGAGCCGCAATAACTAGAAACCTGATGGTCCTGAGCATTTTTCAACGCAGGATTTAATCCTCTCATCGCGGAGAAGGGAGCATTTGTAGCACAGAGGATTTGGAGAGCAGCACTAGCTACGGAGCAGGCCGGGCTACCGCACGTGGAGAAGGCTCTGCTCCTACTCAGTGGAGTGAGCAGTGACCTTAATGGCACACTAAGACCTTGCAAGAAGTAGTAGTAACACACATGAAACATTAAAGAAAACCTGGGTCAAATCTGGGCTAGCTGGGAGAGTTTGCCCATGGTACCCCCTCCTCTCTTCACCCTAGATACCGTCTCTTATCTAAGACCACGTTTGCCATCATCCGCGGTCCTGCCGCAGGCACCTGCGGGCGGGAGCCGGGAGGAAACGCAACACGTTCACCGAGGGCTTCTGAGCCGGGGCTCTGCCCACGCGCGTCCCAGTGCCGGCACCCCGGCAGGCAGGAACGCTCACGTTCGGAAGCAGCCCGGAGAGCCCCTCCAGGTCGGCTGACATCTACTCACAGATGTTCTTACAGAGCTGCCTTCATCCAACTGGAAAAAACCAAACCCAAAGCAAGAGTTTTCCATTAGGTACTCGCAGAGACTGCAGGGTGAGCGACTGCTGCTGCCGCTAGACAGTTTAGCCGAGTTTCTCAGCATAACACGTGTGTGCACATCCACAGCGAGCATCCAACACAGCCCGACAGCCCGTCCCCACAGCCCGGCAGCATCCTTCATCTCGTCTTCCAGGAATCCACCCCAGCGCTCACCTGTACACTCTGGACTGGTCCCAGTCCACGTCCCGTTCACCGTGCAGTGCCTGCTCAGCACTCCTGTGGAGTAATAGCCTTCCCGGCACTGATATATAATGGAACTGGAGAAAATCAAGCCGTCGTTAAATATAACCCTTGCGTTGCTGGGGGTTCCTGGGTTTCCACAGGATATAACTAGAAAGCAAAATGGGAAAGTTAAAAAAAAACCCCAAACACAAACACCACGCCCCAAACCAAAACCCAAGGCTTCCATCCTGCAATTGGCTGTCCTCAATAAAGGTAAGATTAGCTGCAAAGCCCCTGGATCAGCTTAGACAGAACAGGCTGTTCTGTGGAAAATCAGCTACATCAAATCACCCAGATCCCAAACACCACCCCCCAGCTCGGAGTGGGGCTCTGCCTTGCCAGGCAGCACGGCCCAAGGCTGCGTGCAGCATCCCTGGCAGGGGACTGGAGAAAACTCCGTCCCTGCAGCCGGTCAGTCCCCGAAGCCCCAGCCCTGCTCCTCTCCTGGGGGCATCCCGCAGTTCGCCACCACAGCCAAGCCTGGGAGCAACCTCCTCCCGCCTGCTGCTCCGGGCTGAGGGAAGAACTTGTGTCTGTTTTTGCAGGGCCTTATCCCAGCTCTCAGTCTCACGTCTGGTCCTACGGCTTAATAAAGCAGGTGGTGCCAAGCCTGAGTCCCTCCATCTTCCAGGAGTTTGGGAGCCCGGACCCGAGCGTGCCGCTTTGCCTCTGGCCCCTTCGCGAAGCCGACGACTTTGCAGACCTCAAAGGAACGAAAGCAGCACGGGAGCCCGCTGCTCTCCCGCTGGGGCATCGCTCACTGCCCAGCTACATCCAATTATGCTTTCAGAGGAGAGAGACCATTGTGGGAACACAATTACAGGTTTGTCAGTGCCCAAGTTTTATGTCTAAAGCACCTCAGCACCACAGCAATAAAAGGGCATTGGAGGGAACGGTGGTGCACGAAGCCCTGTCATGACAAAATAAGCACCTGCAATAATTGCATCCAGCCCTCATTTACTCTGAAATTACAGGACATAAAAGAAAATCACATGAATCAAGGAAAGGCTTAAACCACAAATCCCAGCTCTTTGACAAGGCACCTCCTCGCTCCCACCCCTCCCCAGCGACGTGCCACAATCTCTGCGCGAGCACCCGTGTGCGCACACGCAAGGTCCCTGCCGCGGGACCCTCCCCAGCCCACGCCCCGCGGCATCGCCGGCCGTCCTCCACGGGCAAACGCAACTACAGGCCACCAGCGCAAGGAGAGAAGTCTTCCTCGGCCTCGTCGCTTGGTTTGCTGACGGCCTGTTAACATACGAGCTTGCTGGAGGCGTATCCGTTTGACGAGAGGAAACTAATAACCATTCTGGACTGTGCGCGCAGAAACTCTGCGTGGCACTAAAATCAGCCGAGGCGCACTCTCGTTACAGATTTCTCATGCAGCCAACGTCTCTGCGATACACGGTGTCATTTCCAAGAGATGCTGGGATAAAAGTCAGATTCTATCAACTCGGAAAAAGCTCTAAATTACTATTTCACTGCCTGCCCATCCATCAGCTCTTCTCTCCTGCCCAACCTCCTCCACCTATGCATGTGGCCAAACACACACAGACGACCCAAAAATATTACTTTTGTGACTACAAGGAGACTCACGGAAATGGTTTAATCGCAGTGTGCATCAGCTGTGACCTGTATAGGCTAGATATAAAAGAAGCCATAAATGTAAGGATGAAAAGTTTGAACTTTTAAAATGATAATTTAAATATAAATAGGATCTAACCATGCGAGTGAGCAGTAAGTGGGTAAATACTTCCCTTTGGCTTCAGTGGGAGATGTAAATGAATTAGGCCCCCCCAAAAAAATGGTTTTGGCTCTGGTTTTTGAACAGGGTATAAATCCTAAAGAGCCTGGAAGTCCCACAGTCATACCCACTCACGTCTCCTCAAGAATCTCAAACCCAATCACCTTTAAACTGAAGTCAAAATTCAAGAAAAGAACCTGAACATCAGCTGCGTCGGATGGGGATTTCTTAGAGTTGCTGGTTCTTTCCCAGGGAAATACTTCAGGAGATGATGCTCAGTTGAACTGACTGACGTGACGAGGAAGGTTTGACTCTCCGCTGCAGCAATGAGGGCACGGGGTGCCGAGAGCCAGCTCGTCCCGCTCCTCCCACCCAAGGCTTGGCTTCTGCCACGTTGCAGAAGACACGACAGACAACCCAGGAGTCCCGACCCTTCACACCCCGATCAGCACATGTCTCCCGGCCTGTGCCGGAGAGCCAAGGGCCCCGACCCCCGGTCGGCTGCGGCCGCGCCGACTGTCCGGGCTGCCCTAGCACCACCTCTGCCAGGCGGAGGAGCGCCGCGGGGCTCTCCTGCAATGCCAGACCCCACGGCTGCTACTGAAACATTTCAACCGTCCCTGGCACTTACAGATTGTTCCACAACTCCCCGCCTTGGGGTTTCCAGGTTTGCTGCTTTATCAAAGTAAATTTTGTTCCTACAGTTATTTTTACGAAGTCCTTTTTGAGCAAACACCACGGAAAAGCTTGCTAAATGCAATTAACTCCATCCCCGCCAAGCAGTCGCACGCCTCTAAAGCCCACCCGTGGCACAAGACTTGCCAAGCAGCTCCAGGCCAAGCAGTGGGCTGGGGCGAGCTCAGCGCGGCAGGCTCCGAGCTCCTCAGAAGTCTAACGGGAGATGGCACAGTGGGAACCAAACACTTAAAAATGTGCTCCTGGGCCTTCCTGAAAACTCGGCTACTTGCCCTAACCTGGGAGCCGTAAGCTCCTTCCAACACTTTATTGCTTCCCCAGGTCTGCGGCGAAGTCGAGGGCACGCTGCCTCGCTCCCCTTGTTCCTTGCTCACACAGCTCAGAGGTGCTCCAGAGCTCAGCAATAATTAATTTGATTCCAATCCACGCATCCTTTTTCTGAAAAGCTTATTAAGATTCCCCCCTTGCCTTCCTTTGCTTTTTCCTATATGTTTTACAGCGAGAAGCTGCTGGGAGACAGGAATTTCTCCGGGTCCTGTTCAGGCGCTCAGCTCGGAGCCGGCGTAGCTGCGCACGAAGCGAGTGATGCTCAGAGAATGGTCAGACGGGGCCACCGAGCTCCCCCCCCATGTACCACCATTACCCAAAGCAGCATCGTCCAGAGCGAGGCAAGGGGCACGTGCTGCTGCTTATTACGCGCTTTAAGTTCCCCCAGCCCACAGCAAAGACCTCCCTGAACGCCGTGAGAGGGGCTTGGGTCGGGGCCCCTCCTTCACGAACTGCAGCAAGGAAAAGCTGAGGGCTGACGGCTGCTGTCAGAGCACGAGGGCACGTCTGACGACGCTCGAGGCGGCGTGTGAATACAGTGTCCTTTGCATGTTCCCCCTCCTCTGACCTAATCTTTACAACCGTCGCTCCTTCTTTGGGGCTCTGCCGCCAGCTGACCGCCCGGCCAAACACCCTCCTAATGATGTCGACACGGCCGGCAAAACCTCCTGGAGCAAGACACAGCCGAGAGCCTTCGGAGGCTCAAAGCCTTTGCTTCAGGGCTGGTAATTTCCACGCTGTCTAATTTAACCAGTAACCCCTAACCCACCCAACAATGCAAGAGAGAAGGAAAAGAGCAGCCTAGACCTGAACCCCAGCCCTGCCACCTCCCACGTCCTCAGCGGTCAAATGGGCAGGAGACAAAACTCAGTTTCTTTTCCCAGTGTTCTCACTTAAACACGTTTCTGTCTACTGAAACTGCCAAAGAGCAGCCAGAGCCCCATCTCATTTCAGATGCAGTTTTATAATTCACCTGGAGAAACAATAAACATCATAAAAGCAAATGTTCTGCTCAGCTTTTAAGAGGAGGAGGAGGGAGCGTACAGCAGAGTACAACTGACGAGCCCCCTCCTGCACCACTCCTCAGCGAACACAGACAGGGCAGCAGGAAGGAGGAGGAAGGAGGAAAAAAGCATCTAAAATATCATTTACACTTTAAAAACTTGCTGGAAATTAAAGCTAAATGAGGCCTGAAATCTGCCATTTTTAGAAAGCCAGGGAAGCTGCTGTTACTGGGGCCAACAAAACCAGCGCTACGTAAACCTGACTGGAGCAGAAGTCTCAGAAGGAATCCCTGCAATTAATTTAATTCCAAACCATTTGTACATTTTGGATAAATCAGTTGTGACTTCTTCCCGCCTCCCTATTCCTTTAGTTTTCTTAAAAAGATGTTCTACCGGGTAAAAGGTATGAGGGTTAAGAGTTTCAGGGTGACCCTCTGCCAAGCCCAGTGCTCCCATCTGCCAGGCACCCCCTCTGCGCGTCAGAGCTGTACCGGTCCCAGCGCAGGAACACGCCGACGGTCGAACATCAGCCCCTTGACTTCAAAGCCAAGCACGTGCTTTGTAACTGAACCTGTTACAGCAGCTTGTTCTCTCGCCGTGTCTCTCTGAAACGGACATAACGGCTCCTCTCTCCTTCCCTTCTGTCTAAGCTGTAGGATTTGCACGGTGTCCTCTGTACGTCCGCGCTTACGCGTTCCCTGCAGCGCGCCCTCCTCTCCTGCTGAACGGGCCGAGACCCTCTGTGCCCGTCCAGCAGCCCATCTGGAGAGCAATCTGCATTGGATTCCCTGGGCAGGCGGGTGCCGGTGACCTGTGAAGCCCCATCAGGCTTGATTTGGCCCCATTTTGGTGGCCGAGAGCAGCGAATGAGCGGCTGAGTCGTAGAGCTATCGTGCCGCGGAGGTGCCGAGCGGCTCCGCTGCCGTGCTGGAGCTTCTTCACGCCAGCAGAGATGCCCGCTCCTTCCAAGCACCTGCCGGGGCACTCCGCCCTCATCTTCATTTGCCCTGAATTCAATCCCAAAATTAATCTCTCCCCTCCCTCTCCTATAAATACCTGATCCAGAAAGTTGAATGTAGCACTCAAAGTGCAGCCAGAAGAACACCTTGGAGTGCTCGCAACTCGCTGCGAATACAAATGACGGAGACACAGCACGCTGCTCATCACCGTAAATTACTTTCCTATATTGGCCAGTCAGCACTTAACATTAAATGACTACATCATAGGCATAATGTTATTATTATTCATAAAGTATGAAAAAAAATCTGCCAGGGATCCGTATTTTGGTGCCTCTGGAAGCTGATGGGTTATTTATCCTGAGATTAATGAACAGAGCCTTTCCACCGAAAGAAAAAAACAGAGAATGAAAAAACCCAAGACCTGAGTGTATTAATAACATGATTCAGTGTCTTTTCAATCAAGAGCTCCATCAATTTGGAATAAATTTCCAATTCATTTACTAACTCTGAGCTTTTGGCTTTCAAATCAGCTGGAGAGAAGCACTTGCCCAGGTCTCCTTGCATTTGGTATCCTGCCTCGTTTTGGCTTTTGTTCTTTCCCCAATTGATTTTTTAAACACTTTTATAAAACAGTAGCAGTGAGCAGCACAGCTCAGAGAATCCAGCTGCGGGTTTATTAGATTGGATTATAGGGTCTTACTTGATTCCTTCAAATGGAAAAATAAGGGGTTTGGGGTTTTCAAATACGAAAATATGCTTACTGGATTATAATTTGCATTTTGCGTTTCTGCTTAATGTAAATGACTCCTGCGTGTGCCAGTTCCAGCTTTAAGGGAGGTCTGAAGCTATCGACATTTCTCATTCTGCTGAATTTCCTCAGCAAAGCACTAACGGGTTAGTCAGTGGCACCAGACCCGCAGATCTTACACAAACCGGGGCATTTCTGATCATCGACTTGGACGTGTGATGCAGACCAAGAGATATTCACCCTGGTGATTCGGGCAGCGAGCCTGCGAGCGACAGTCTCGGGGGACGACTGGAAGCGAGGACCAGTTCCCAAAGGCTCTTCCTACTCTATACTTCGGTCTAGATGTTGGCACGAACCTGAACGACCTGAAACCCTTTATACCACGGTCTGGGTGTGCCCTGCAGAGCGGCGCAGAGCTGGGCACGCAAAAAGGCGATACTCATCCTCCAGCACTGAACAACCCTCCTGCGAGCTGTGACCTGCAGATGTTTGGAAAGGGGAGAACTGAGGCTCCTTGACGTACACGCAGCATTTGGAGGAAACGCTGAACAAGAGTATTATTTCTTGCAGCACCGGACTGTCCCTGGCACCTAAGCCAGAGGGGACGGGCTGGCTGGGCAGCCGTCCCTGCTGCGGTGATTCCGGGGACACCCACAGCAGGCTGGGCGCGATGCAGGAGAGGATGCGGGGTTGGAAAAGTACCTTCACATTCTGGCTGCGTGCCGCTCCAGGAGCTGTTGGCTTGGCAGGTCCTCTCGGATGAACCCCGGAGCACGTAGCCGGGCTCACAGCTGAACCGGACCACACTGCCTACATCGAAGTCATCTCCCAGCCCAATGCCATGAGAGGGGATCCCGGGGTCACCACACACGCCCTGGCTGCCTCCTGTGAAGAAGAAAGCACAGGGTCAGCAGAGTAAGCAAGTCATGGGGTTTGGCCCTTCTTCCCTCTCAACTGCACACATTCAGAGGACCAGCACACAGGTTTGGATTGTGGGATTCACTGATTTAACTATGACTGGGTCTCAGAAGAGCGGCGAAATTCCAGATGAAACGTCCCCTGACTCCAGGAGCCCGCTGGTTTTAAGCTGGTTGCAAAATACGGTCATAACTCCTGAATCTCAAGATGGAGCCCTCACCAGCTGCAGCTGCTTTCCGCGGCAGCTGCTCCGGCAGACAGCAGCTCGGTTGCCAGCATCAGTCATGCGGATGGTTTCCCTCCAAGCAGAAATTACGACGTGCTCCAAGCCACCTCAGCACGCCCCATTGTATTTGCAGAACAAGAAGCTGTTGGGTTTGGAGCGCAGAGGCGGTAGGGATCCAGCTGAGAAACATCCGCTCGTACAAGTCGCGAACACTTTGCGCTGCCGGCTGTAAGTTCGGGGGACGGGAGGAAGGGAGCAGCTGCAGCAGATGCCTCGCAGGACTTCTCTGGAGCAGGCTGGAGAAATGCCCACCTCCTTACTGCCTGACACAGGCTCGCGCCGTGTGTGCCTGTTCTTGGCTTTCTCTGCTAATGATCTGCGTAAACACATCCACCCCAAGCCAGGAAAGACTATCTCGCTCCTGCAGCTAGCAATGAGGTTCACAGTTCCCGGGCCTTCGGTGCTTTGCCGCAGGTACAGCCTTTGCAGCGTTACGTGTAATATAAAACATAATGAGCATATTCATCATCTGGGGAAGGTACTTTCTTGTAAAGAGAAGGGGGAGAATGCTCCAGGTTCAGCATTTTCTTTCACACAGTATCTTATATCAAAGTCTTTTGTTTCATCTCGCAAAAACTGCTGTCACGCTGTAGGGATCTTCGCGCACCATGGAGAACCTTTGGCAGGAGATGATCCGAGCTGTGTTCTGCCCCTTCCCTGCTTTTGTAACTGCACTGCCCGAGTCTGGTGTAACAGAGGAGCCTCTCCCCAGGCCCATGGGTGGAAATCATGGTTCTGAGGCCCCGGTCATTCACCTGGCCCCAAGTCAGAGAGGGCCTGTCAGACGCCGTCACCCTTGGTCTAAAGCTGCCTCCATGAAGTCGTTCAGAAAAATCACACGCAACAGATGTCAGCAGGAACTAGTGTCCTGGTTTTGGCTGGGATGGAGCTAATTTTCTTCCCAGTAGCTACTGTGTTTTGGCTTTAGTATGGGATTTGGTATGTGAAGAATGCTGATCATACACTGATGTTGTTAGTTGTTGCTAAGAGATCAAGGACTTTTTCCAGCTTCCCGGGTTTTGCTCATGTGCAGCTGCAAAAAGCCGGGAGAGGTATGGCCAGTACAGGTGACCCAAACTGGCCAAAGGGAGTATTCCACACCACAGGCGGCATGGCCAGTAAGTGGGGGTCGGCCGGTGGGCCAGGCGCCTTTCATTCGTTTGTTCGCCTGTTCGTTCCCTCACTCGCCCTCTGGAACTTGCAGTTCCGAGATTGCTGCTGGGGAAATTGCTGTTCCGAGATCGCTGCTTGGGATAGTTCCGAGATCGCTCTCGGTGTCACTCCATGATCGCTGCTCAGGACGGGTTGTATCAGTCACTGGGTGCATCATTCGTTTTGTATATTCTATTATCATTATATTTTATTATTATCGTTATTAATATATATTGTATATAATAATTATTAGTATCTTTTCCTTTGCTGTCCTAGTAAACTGTCTTTGTCTCAACTCACGGGTTTCCCTTTCTTTCCGATTCTCCTCCCCAGCCCACTGGGGATGGGGGGAGCAAGCGAGTAGCTGCGTGGTACTTAGTTGCTGGCTGGGGTTACACCACGACAACTAGTCAGAGTAATGCTGAATGCTTCCAAAAATCCACCCGCAAAGATGACAGGAGAGACAGTGAAAGCCACATGGGGAAAAGGCACGAATTAGAGCAGAAAACCCTTCTGAGCAGCTACAGATCAAGAACTCCGCAGATACGGCTTCCGAACACGAGGACGACTCGCTCTGATTTTTTTTTTTTCCCTTCCAAAGCAGAGGTTAAACTTGGTCAAGTGGAGCTGCTAAATCTAAGTGGCATAATTAAAAATTAACATTTGTCCCAAATGCTTGCTCCAGCTAAGTTCTTATTTTGTCTGTCTGTGCTCTTCAAGGAACGAGTGACGGGATGGCGTGGGGAGGGCTTTGCACAGCACCCTGCCAGTCATTCAGCACCCTGCCTTCTACTGGAGGCCGTCAGCCGAGATCCCAGCACCCCGATTTCAGGAAGGCTTGGCAAGCACATCTCACCGCACCCCCCATGACTTTGACCCAAGTCTGTCTCACCAGGGACTTTTTTTGCTTATCAGGATGTTTTCAGTGCAAGAACTTTCTCACTCTGGCACAGGAGTGGGGATGGACTTCTGCTGCCAAACTGCTCCCAGCGGAGATGCTGATGATACGGAAACTTACTGCACCAGCTTCCACTTGCCTTGTGCAGACCCGGGACTGCTGTGGTGCCATAACAGCAGAGGTCAGGCCCTGGAAAGGGGCCACATGGGCTTCTTCTGTCAGAATGCACGAGAAAGAGGGTCAGATGCTGCAGTCAGGATGCAAGGCCCTGATTTTGCATAAGACATGTTCATCCTGTACAGACTCTGCACAGAGAAAACTGTAAAGCAGCAAGCTTCAGTCCACCTCCCACCACAGACATTTGCTGCAGTGATTTACTCCTCGTCTTGCAAGCTGAGTGCTTTACTCTCTCCCAGTGCTTATCATCCAAGTTGCAGGAGACCGGATAGCTGAGACGCAGCGATTTTCAGAGTCTTCCACAATCTCCCTCTGTAGCGTCTGCATTTCTCCAGCTCAGCAAAGCACGTCAGGCTGCCCCCTCACAGGATAAAAAGGGGAAGGGGAGGCTGGGACCGCCCCATCCCCTCCTTCCCGAAGCCCCCTCACCTGAGCAGTGCGGCAGGGAGCCGCTCCAGCGCCCGTCGAGCTGGCACATGCGAGTGGAGTTGCCGATCAGAGTCCGCTTCCCGAGGCAGCTGTACCGGACCACGGAGCCAACGGTGTACTTGTCACCCGAGATCTGAGCGTGGGGCGGGGAGCCGGGGTGGCCGCAAGAGACCACTGTAAGAGACAGATGCAACAGCTTCAACCACGGAGGAACTGCCTGCGGTGCTCGTTCCAAGGCAGATGCAGCAGGTACACAGCAAAGTACTGCAGGTTTGAGGCCGCTGCACGGGATCTCGGCAGCTCAAACCCGCTCGTCTGCCCCAGAGCCCACCAAACACCCGGCGGCTCACGCCACGGTGCAGGTGTGGCACAGCAGACCTTGCATTGCTCTCCTTCTGCGGGACATGAGCTCACCCTGCAAGAATTGCCAAGGGTTTGTGCATAGAGGCCTACTCTTGACACTGACAGGCATTTTGCACGTTCCTTGGAAAACTCATCCCTTCTTAAACATCAGTATTTCCACGCACACCCTCACCCCCTCCCACCCCCGGCAGCGCCAGGTCCTGCAACAACCGATGCTGTGTCATACCTGAGCAAATTACCCCGGCAGATTCTGAGCACTGCTCACTCGACCACTGCTAGTAAAAAACCCACCGCTAACAATAATTAATAGGTTTACTTTAAGTTAGCAATCCGAGTGGAGACAGGGAGGCTGCTCACAAATACACTGACAGACCTAGGGGGTATGAGACACGTTTGGATGAGGATGCTCAGCGTAAAGACCATGCACCACTCGGTTTCGGAAGGAAAGTGTCCGTAACGGGTATCTCACCTCCCTCTGCTAGAGTCTAAAAATACCAATACTGGCATTAGGTAGAAAACATGATGTATGTTTCAATAGAAAGGAGAGCACGCGTATATTTGCACGTGGGCGTTGAAATATACTGGTGCAGAGCTGTGACTAAAACCAAGGACGCTTTGCAAGGAAATGGGTTTGATAGCTAATACTTAAACTCACACTGTAACTAACAATTTAATAACAGATACTCCAGCAGACTCAGCTAAGCTTAAAACCTGTGGCGGTATGGAGGTTTTTAAAGGATTTACGTACACAGTGTGAAGACTGTGTCTTCTGATGCGTTAGGCTCTGCTCCCGTGTACTTCTCCTTCTCCCACCCCTCAAAGGGGATCAACTCTGTCTTACTCCCTCCTTGCAAACAGGCATGAGGCAACATTTGCAACCCAAGCTTGTCTGGCATCAACCCTCTTAATTTACATTTTAGAAAGTGCCTAGTAATTTTAGGTACCCAGCTATAAACACTTTAAAGGCCATGGGTTTCAGCACTGAGCACATCTTAAGTTCAAGACACAGAAAACAAAGACATGCAAACATCTCTTTTTTTTCTTTAAACTATTAAGCCCATGAATCCAGATAATCAGTCATAAAACTGATCTGAGTTTCCAAGTTTTGGGAAGGCCCACAAATCCTCCAAGTCAATGGACGCTCAGCGTTTTAAGGAAGGAGATCCGTTTTGCTTAGCTGGAACGCTGCAGACCGAGGGAGTCTGAGCTGTTAGGCTCCCAGGTCTTCAGAGATAACCACCCTCCCAAGCCCCCGCAGCTGCGGTAACACGCGGTTCTCGCTTGTCACTTCCCCGTGGCCTGGGCAGGGTGCTGCCAAGGCGAGAAGGTGGCACGCTGCTGACAAACGGAAAGGAAAATGTGCCAAAACCTACTTTGTATGGCTAGGTGTCGCAAGACAACGCAAGGAAAAAAAGAAACAATCATGGCTTTGGAACAGCTAAGGCGATTCGAACTTCAGGAGCTCCATTTCTGACCGCTTTAGCGACTCGTTATGCCAGGTAACGAGATTGCAGCTGCTTTAGTCCCCAAAAGGCCATAGTGCTGTGCTGGGGGTTGGTCTGCCAGGGGTCTGCTCCTGCCTCCAGCTCACTGGGCAGCCCCACGTCAACTCCAAACACACTCTGGACCTTGGTTTCCCCTGGTGTGAGTGGGACACCACCACTGGACTAGGTACCACTACTACAGCACGAGACCACCATGAGTATTTTGTGTCTTTCTACGCTACGGGAAATACCCCTGAAGCCAAACCATCACCCAGAACTTCCCACTTCTCTCTGCAAACCACGACGGCAGAAAGGGCCGGGATGCTGTAAGAAAGGGGGGAAATGCAGAGCGAGGGTCAGGAAGCAAATCCTCTTCAGCACCCGCGTCGCAGAATAAAGGCTGCATTTATTTCACCGTCGCACCGTCATCTCCCTCCCCCAAAGCCGCGGGGATGAGTGGGCGTATGGAAACTCAGCCGTGCCCGAGCAGTGCTAAATACACTCTGTTCTCAGTCAGGCTAATTGCACGCTGCTTCCTACGGAGACCTGTGCTGCAGGAGTTCTGCTGCCCCTCTCCACCTGCAATACTTCTGCTGGAGCCGCACGGAGCCAGGACACCTCAGTGGGAGCTGCCTTCCCCTGCAGAGGGAAACCGTCGCTGCCTACCAGGATTTCTCTCCTCAGACCACGTATTTCCCTTCTGCGGGCAGGATCCAGAGGCCAGTGTAGCTGATGGAACGATTCCCATGGATTACAAAGGGCTTTGGATCCAGACTTTTTACATGACCGTTCAGCTAAGCAACAGAGAACTACGCGGGATGAAAGCCTGCGGTGGATAGGTATTACTCTGAAGAACTTACAAAGACACTGTGGGAGGGCACGGTCCCAAGTGCCATCCCCCTGACAGGTAAGGACATGTGTCCCCAGTAAGTAATATCCATGGCTGCACTGATACGAGACAGTTGTTCCAAAGCTGAATCTGTGAGGACCACTCGGCTGCACTTGACGGATGCTGTTTTCCAGGTGCCCGGGGTCAGTACAGTTTACAACTGCAAACAAACAACAAAAAAAATACAAAACAAAGGGTGTAACAAAGAACAAAGGATTCTCCAAAAATGAGCAGGAAAAGGGGAAACAATTGCAAATCACATATTCCACAATTTAAGTTTTGGGGTTTTTTTAAAGATTCTTTGGGGCAGAAATAGAAAAACCCTTATTAAAAGGGAAAAAAGAGAGTAGAGGCAATCCTGCAGGCTCTCGCCCTGCCACGCGAGGCTCAGCAGCAGAGCCTGGCTCTCTGGCCCCAAACTTACATTAGCCAGATGAGAATAACCGATTTCTTGACCGACACAGCAACAGTATCAACAGAGATACTGGATTAAGGGAGTGCAGAGGAAGGGAGTGCAGGGAGGGGAGGGAATTTGGTAAGAGAACTTGAGTGCTAACACCAATGGACGTATGGCAGCCTAGAAGGAGAAAGCGCTCTGCACAAAGACCGTGGCGTTGGCTTTGAGCGAACTCGTCTAGGGTTACCAGGATGACCTCTGCTAAGGGTCTGGCCTGATATTTTCTTGTGTCCTCCCCACTTACAACACATACTTCAATGTCTTGGGGGATGCAGGGCTGGGCAGGGTCCATCAACAGCTTTGAGTGAAGCCCAAGGGAAAATCAGGTTGGGTGCATGAGATTTACCCAGCCCTCGGAGCTCAAACATCACCTGTACATTCCTGAGGAACTGCAAGATTTGCTTTACGTGAATTTATGACGGCATCGAGCTGGATTTTAGGAACCCAGAGAAACCAGCGAGGAAGGTGCAGACAAGTCCGGTTTGCGCAGAGCGGGGCGGAGGCGGACGACTTACCGCGGCAGGCGGGCAGGGTGCTGCTCCACTGCCCGTTGGCCAAGCACTGGGACTGCGTCGCTCCCTCCAGGCGGTACCCGGTGTTGCACACAAACTTGGCCACATCGTTCAGGTTGAACTGACTCCCTTGGGTCAAGCCGTTGGCAGGGTTGCCAGGGTGGCCGCAAGTGATAGCTACAATTAGAAATTGGACATGTTACTTTTTTGCCTGGAAAAGAGTGGATTATCTGTTGGAAAAAGTTCCCAAGGAAAGAGACCATAAAAAAACCCCCACATCAACCCTGAAACCCACACCAACCTCAAAGATTTGCAGCCAGCTCTGTTGAAATACTGAATCAAGTTGAGAGCATGGTACCTTTGTTCATTTTACTGGCATAAGAGATTCTCTGAACCGGTCTCTAAGCAGCTGAGTGCCAGCATCCTACTGCCTTATACCGTAAATCCCTAGAGCTCCTCTTCAAAAATCCCAGCTACTGCTATTAATCTATTGCCTTACATTACCCTGGGCATCACACACAGAGTCATGAAACCTGATGTTTTCCTCCCTCTCCCTGGTGTAAGCCAGATGTATGCTCACTGCAGTATAAAGTTACACCTGGAGGGATAGTTAAAAGAGAGGAAAAATATGAGAAAAATCAGTATCTAGCACATGGCCTAGAAAGCTTAAATCTTCCTGCTTTAAGTTTGAAAAACTTTTGGTGAAAACCTTTATTTCTAAATCCCTGAAAGGAAGATTTTTGTGTAGTTCTCGTTCCTGTGGCTGGTGTTAGCTTGGGCCAGCGACGAGGTAAAGGGCTAAAGCGTCCCCGTCTGAGCCGCTCCGCCAACGCCCAGGGAAGGTGCAGAGGCAAAGGCTGGAGCAGCAGTAAGCGCTGAAATTCCACGTGCTTTTGCCTGGGTCACGCCGCTGGCACCTCGGCAGCGGTGGGCGACGCCGGGAGGATATGGCCCCTGCTGCGAGGGAAGCCGGGAGACCTTTGCTTCGAGCACAGCGCTGCGCAAAAAGAAACATCAGGATACGCCACACAGAGATTTTTGGCTGCTTAAGGAATGTGACATCTTCCGACAGCTAAGGACAAAGCAGTATCGATTATTGTCGTACTGAAACAGGGTAATGGTCCATCAGTGAAAGTCCAGCAGTTTAGCTGTACAGCTGCCAAAGCCAGAAGGGAAGATGAAATTCCCACAAAAGATCCGTAACACGTTTGACTGCCAGGGCTGGACCGTACCATAGGGATGGGAATGTATTCCTTATGCAAGCTGGTGGCAGGTACAGGTCTAAAAAATATGAAGCAAGATAGCTTTTGAGTGCTGCAGGAAGCAGATGTCGGATTCTCTGGGGTACTGCTGAATATGAGTATACATGTTTTGAAATAGGTGATGGATTCTGTCCCAGAAAAAAAAAGGCTCCCTGCAGTTGGCACGGATCAAAAAGACCCGTTCGCACAGAGGAAGCAACTGTAGCAGGTTTAAAGAGAAAATATCAGGACAATAGGAAATTATAATGTGCTAACACACACAGCGCCCTGAGCTTCTTCAGAAGCAATAAAGCCTCAAGGCATCTAATTTCAGAGCCCAACAGTGCTCTGCTTTAACGACATTAAATTTATGTTATCCATAAGGCCTAATGTAGTGTAATAACTTCAAGGCCAACTTCTGCACATGAGACACCTTTACAGATCTCGGCACAAAAGCTTGGTGGGCTTTCAGGGGCCAGAGTCCGAAGCTGGCACGAAGCAGGGCCAAAGAAAGGCACCGCACAGGAACCGGCCCTGTACTGGTTCCGATACAGACGAGCAACGTTCATCTGCTTTGTTCTAATGGGTTTGGTCCCTCCCGAAAGAAACAAGATGATCCATGAAAATGGATGTTTAGAAAATCCTGCATTTCCATAAATCTGCCTAACAGCAGGAGGACCCCTATCAATATGACTCCCCGATCCAAGGTTAGTACGTATATATACTTGGCAGGTAAAAGTGAATTAAAACTTCTTCAACAGAGCATCCTCAGACACGAGAGTAATTCAAACCTACCTACAGACCCAGAGACAGCCTTTCCAATAATTCTTTTCCTAAAAAGCTCATGCAGAATCCCAGACATCCTCCAAATTTTGGAGTCTCTGCTAACCTTGACAACTTAAGTCTGTTTCTTATTTTTAGGCTGGAATCCGACAGGTCATTTCTTACTGTTATTGTGCCTCAGCACGTAAGGTCCTAAACTAGACAGGAGAGATTGGAAGTAAAACAACTGGAGAATCATGATATGAAATACCTGGATTGCACTGTCCACTGATAAGATGATGCTTAAACTTATTAACACCTTAGAGCTCTAGAGACTGACTTAATTAGCTTATTTACTGGAAAGATAAACGAGCAGGTTGTACAAGGTGACTTGTGAATGCGGATTAGAGGAGAGAGACCGACTTTCCTCCGGCACAGAGCGTGGGGCTCAAAGATGGTGATGACTGGGGTGTGCTTGGCGGGGCTCTGTCTGCCTTTAACCTCCCCGCACCCCGACAAAGGGTGGTCTCCTCAGAAACCGCACCCTCAGCTGGGCTCACCACGAAAAACACCAAAGAAAGGTGGGATTCACAAAGCAGAGGGAAGAAGCAAAGCAGCCAAAATCGCGGCGTTGCCACTCCTGCCCCAGCTCAGCTCTGTCCCACGTGAGCCCCTGGGACGCTTGCACGGCACACTCGCTGTGCGCGTGCAAAGCAACCGTACGCAGCCTGGGTGTGTAAACTCCCAACAACGGTCTTGGCACGTGCTCTTGTCCTCTGACCATCGCCGGGGCTAAAGAAATCTGACAACATACTTACGCACACAGACAGGCGTCTTCCCGGACCAGCGGTGATCCTGCTGGCAGATCCGCACTGACATCCCAATTAGGCGGAAGCCGGGGTTGCACTGATAAACCACGCTGCCGCGGTAGTTGTAGTTCTCCCCGTTGATCTGCCCGTTGACGATGGGACTGGGAACGCCGCAGTGCCCCGCTGCAGGAGGGAGACAAGGAGAGTCAGGAGAGCTCGCGCCTGCCCCTCCTGAAGGCATCGCACACCCCCCGGCTCTCTGGGCGGATCTGAATTCCAGTCTCTGCAGTCATAAATAAAACCGGAGCAGCAGTAAAAACAACATATCATTTTTAAAGCTCTCCTCTCCAATCTCAAAACACCTCACATCTACTGCGCAGCGAGGAATCCAAGTCCGCTTCCTTTTTATATCTACTTAAACCCCTCACGCTTCAGTAGCGCTGAGTCCTCACTTGGGTTCCCTTCTTGAATCAGGACCTGTAATTCCTATTCCCTCCTGAAACGCAATCAGGACTCTTTCCCCACCGCACGGCGGATGCTCCACACCTACCCAGACATCTCACTTCGGCTCCACTCCAGAGTCCGTTGGCCATGCACTCCCGCACGCGGGACCCTACCAGGGTGTAGCCAGTGTTGCAGGAGAAGATGGCTGTGGCCCCGTAGCTGGTCAGCGTGCCGATCTTGTTCCCGTTAGGCGGAGTCGGCAGGTCTCCACAAGAGATAACTAGAAGAGATCCCAAAGCACAGTAAGCAAGAACAGGCAGCGAGATGCGTTTTTTCAAGAAATGCGCTCAGTGACGCTTAGCACCACAAGTTCTTACTGAAGTCAGAAACGAGTAGGAGAGATTATTAAATAGTTGCGCGGATAATAACAACAATTCTGAGCCGTGCTACATGAGGTGACAAATATAAGTGCTATTAATGTTTATGCTTCAGGACGCGAGGGAAGTACTAAAGATAAGACTGGCTGGGAAGAAACTATAGAAGTTTTTCACACAGGAAGTTTTTAACACAGGAATTTTTCTATTATTAACCCACTGCTAGACATAGCCGGGAAGCCCGACTTCCAGGAAAGCCACAAAATGGCACAAGATTCCCAATTAGAAAGCAACATCCAGCTTCTTCTCACACCGTGACTTCCAGGACAGAGCTGACATCTGAAGATCAGACCCACAGAGGACACCCAGCCAAAAGCCTGGTTTGCAAATGCAGCTCCCAGCCACAAACTTCAGCTCTTTATTTTATCTGCCTTAAAGATCTGCAAACCCTCTGGAGCTTTCACACTCAGCAAGAAATCAAGAGACTCACGCTGGGTGCTTCTGACCTTAGTGCGTTGCCAAGATCCTGTCATTTGAATTTAGGTGGCAATAACGGTGAAGAAATAAAACGAGGTCAGGCTCATGCTCCCAGATCCGGCTGAAGAGCTAGCAGGGGTAAAACTACATCTGTCACCCAAGCCGGCAGTTGCATCTCAGGAAACAAAGGGAGGCAGGAGGCAAGGGAAAGCTGCCATTGTGAAGGAGAAATTTTTCTGTCTCTATCTGCACTTAGAGAGAAAAAAACCTCCATCTTTGACAAAAGCAAAGATCCAAAGCACAGCAGTCATGTCAGAACGACTGAGGGAGCTGCTTGTTTGCCAAGAGTGTTTTTGATTTACAGGTGACACTGTTACCCTTGTAAACTTGGCGTCTGCGTAAAATTGGAAGAAGTTAGGTTTTAAATCAGAGTTTTTTTGTTTTCTTTCTTAAAATCAAACTTCAGAGCATCTGGCACCAGTGACAGCTAAGCTGCTGGGACCTGACAGCAACAGACGAGCTAATGTGCTTGAGTTCTTGCAAAACTGTTTAGATTAAACCAAGAATCAGATTAACAGACGAACTCTCCCCGCTTCCAAACTCTCTTCTACCAGAGCAGTTCTGCAGCCGCGCTCTCAGATGCTGCCAAGAGCGGCCAGGGCTGCGGTGCGTTTGCTCGCCAACAGCCGAGCTTGCACGGCCACCGAAGGGAACGCAGAAGCCCCAGCCCCTGCAAGACAGCCCGGGAAGCTGGCCTGCCCCGGCGCGGCTCCTGAGCTTCGCTGCTCTTACTTTTACAGGTCGGCATCGGTTCGCCTATGCTCCACTTCCCGGTGGCTTGGCACCTGATGACGCGCTGGCCCGTGTAGTAGTACCCAGGGTCACAGATGAGCATCAGCTGGGCGTTGTAGTGGTACTGGGTCTCGTAGGTGAGCCGCCACCGACCATGCTCAACTGCAATGCTGTTGATATCGGGACAGGTGACAGCTAAAAACCAGATGCGGCGAGTCAGGGAAAAGAAACGAGACAGAAAGACGTTACTAGGTGTTTAACTCCAGGGCGTTTCAGCAAGCACGTTGGCTTTTTAACAAGGGGGCCAGTATTAGCGTCTTTGTTTTACAGGTGGGAAACCAAGACAGCGTGAGAGGGAGTATCGGACCCAAGTTGTGCAGGATTGGAAACCTGGTCTCCTAAATACCGCACCTGTGAGGCAAAGCTGCCCATGCCCGAGCTGGAAGACACTACTGCAGGGACTTCCAGAATTCCCGGCGGGACCGCGCCGTCGGCAAACACTCACCCACACACTGCGGGGGCTGGTTGCCGTTACTCCACTGCCCGGCCTGCAGGCACTCCGCGCTGGGCTCCTCCCCGGGCTGCAGCTGGAAGCCCCGGTCGCAATGGTACACGGCTTTCGTGCCCACCGTGTACTCCTTGCCAAAGACGACTCCGTTCTTTGGGGCTCTGGGAACTCCACAGGAGAGAGCTGGGAAGGAGGAGGGGAAAAACACAGCCGAGAAATCAGTCAGCTTCCAATTTTATCACAGGTTTGTGGTAAGCGAGCTGAAAACTCAGATCCCAAGGTCTCCTGTTCACAAAAGCTCCAGCCCCGTGCTGAGCCCCAGAAGCTGCAGTGAATGCCCACACTTCCACAGAGGATCAGATTTTCAACTCCCGTTTATCAGTGTGGCAACAGCAAAGCCGATGCTGAATACCAGTTTCTACTGGAAGAGACTCTGGCTTGTACTTGCTATAATATCTGTAACACAAAATGCATCAACACAGTATTCAAAAGTTTCCACACAGAGATAAAGGATTAGATAGCAGTAACGTTTTGTATTTACATCCCACAGCAGCAACAACCCGAAACCCCTTTCCAACAGCACTTCTGGATTACATAAGGCAGCAAATTGTATAATTATGTTGTGGCAGAAGGAAGGCTAAATTTAGCATTACGGCTGCGAAAGTAAGGGAGGGAATTCAGGGAAAAAATTGATAAACAGGCACAATGCCAAACGGCTGCTCAAGATGGCAGCACTTCGGAGAAGACGCTCTGCACCACTCCTGCCGAGATCCTCAGCCTGTGGCCAGGAGAGCGGCCAAACAGGGCAGAAAGGGGACAGGCGGGTCACAGAAATACGAGCAACAGCCAAATACAGACAGACAGACCAGAATCGCGTTCACCTATGCTGCAAGAGTCTCGCAAGACACGACAAGCCCTGTTACCCTCTTCCCTGCCACTGGGAACACCAGCGCTGGGAGTCTGTCACTCAAATCTGTTTTCTTCTCTATCAGCATTCAGAAGAGCTGGGAAACCAAGCCCAGACCTGCATCCAAAACCACCACGCGGGTTCGCATCCCCCTCTGAGTCTTGGCTCTGGAGGAAGCCCGTCTCGCTCGGGCTGGAGATGCACAGCCCGCCCGGCTGGACAGGCACGGGGCGACAAAGGGGAAGAGCAGCCTGGGACCTGCAAAGCTGCCATCGCCAGCCCACCCGCCACCGGGCTGCCAACAGCCTCTGCGGGGCACCGAGCGGAGCAGAGCCTGCTAGCAAGCACCGATGTGGAGGCCAACACCCAACCCAAACAACCGTCTGCATTTTAAAAACGCTCTCAAAGGAAATCCATTCCTTCCCAGAGCAGCCCAAGCTGCTCCCGCTCAGCTAACGCACGAACGGGAGGCTGAGCCTGTGTCTCCTGAGCCACATGCTGATTCTTCACACATTCACCTTCCTGTTATTCCCTCTGCACACAAATGAGGGCTAGAAAATCAGCAACCTTAGAGAAGTCACCTTCTGGTGACATGGACCCCACTGAGCGCTGAAAGGAGAGACCAAACTTATCGTGTACAAGCATGAGCACGACCGCTGGAGCTTTCTACCACTCAAGGTCCAAGATGTTTTTATCCCACTACTGCTCCATGAGTCGGCCAGAGCCCCAGCCCGGAGCACAATCACACAGCACCTTGCAGACGCTGGTGTTGCTAATAGGTGTGAGTAATTCAGCAGGCTCGCATTAGCACGATCAGGCATATCCCTGGTTGAAATGATAATCACACGTATGTCACTTCATCGAGCTAAGGAGCTGGGTGAATCTCTCTACAAGGCTGGGTGTCTAGACAAGCAGCCACGCTGAATACCAATTTCATTCTGAGGCAAAGGAAGAGGGGACCTGGGAAGTCCTGCCCTTTCGCTTCCACCCGGCGGTTCTCTCATTGCTACGTTCTGATACTGCGTCCAACCAAAGCGGCTGGTGACAAAGCTGACCCCCTTCCCCTGCCCCCAGCAAAGCCGCCTCCTTCCGCTGTTCAGTTCTCTTCTGCAGCCTGATGCTTCCCAAAACTCATCACCTCTAGTTGCCACCAGGACACCGAGGCACTGCGACAGGGAGGGACACCAGGAGTGAGGAGAGACCAAGGCCAGCCCTGCTCCGGGCCAGTGAGGCTGAGCTGCCGCTTGCCTTCGCTTCTCCGCGCGAGGGAAGGATGAGTTACTGCCGCCTAGTCCTGCCTCCCAGCAAGGTCCCTCCCTCTGCCTCTCAAGTGGTCTGTCTGATCCTTTAGAGTCTTTCCATTGCATGATCCCGGCCCTGATACAAAAGTTTGCAATAATACAGCACTTCTGGGCCAGCTGCGGGTAACTAAAAAGTCCATTAAGCTATCAAAAATAAAAAAAAGTCATCCTCTTCACCTACAGATGGTCGGGCTACAACATGAAGAAGGATCGGACAGGGAGAGCCAACTGGGGCTGGGATCTCTGCCGCACCGAGCGGGCTCTGGTGCCCAAATCCAGCATCCTTGAGCAGAATGTGGTATTAGTAAGGTTTTGTTTACAGAGCCCTGCATGAAGCAGAGCAGCTTGATTTTTGGGGTGGCAATAAACTTGCCATCTGCTCCAAAGAGCACTTCTGAGGCTCAAATTGTGGGCATTGCAACCCACCAGAAACAGAGGAGATGAAAGACAGTGGACGTTCCAGGGGAAAGCAAACCAGCATTGGGCTAGGAGAGACCCAGGGAGAGCGCGGTCCAGGAAAAAGGAGCACTTATGGGGGTTCAGAGGTACAAAAACTCTGTCTGCAGGAAGATGATGTGCTAGGAAAGGGGACAGAGGCTATGAAAGCAATTCTGCAGCTGGGATTCCAAAAACAAAGCAGCTTAAAAATAGGCAGCAGAGACAGAAAAGGCATATTAGATCATCTTGTGTTCTCCCCCATTGTGCCAACGCAAGATTGTTCCCTGCAGAATATTCTCTGCTGCTTCCATAAATGTCAGCTAGGACAGAGCACGTAGTAAAGATTATTCAGAGGGGATCGGGAAGGGGAAGAGGATTATGCACTGGCAGAAAGGAGCTATGGGAAATGTCATCTGTTAACTGGACCATGTGTTTGCGGGCACCCCAGTTCCCTTCTTCCTGACACAGCTGATTGTGTGAGCAATTTATGCAGCATTATGGATCGAGTTCCCTAACCTCTGCCATGTGGTCCTGGCCACCAGAAAGGATGAGAAACAGAGTACAGCCCAAAACAAAAGGTTGCCAGTTGGCTTTGAGAGCAATGTAAAAAAAAAAAAAAAAAAAAGGATGCTGGATTTTATGGAGCTGAAGCGGGCAAGAGCAGAGCCAGCCCCGGCTACCGGCTGCTCAAGGCCAGGGGAGGGAGCTGCTCCGCCATGAATTCTCCTACTGCTCCGGCTCGCTGCTGCTCACTCCCTCCTGCATCCATCTCGAGGCACTTGATAACCATGGGCCAGTATTAAGCCTCCTGATGTAAGTATGGGGAAAAAGAGAGAGGGGGTGACTTTCCCAAAGGGGCTACTTCAACGTCAGGATCTAAGGTGACCAGCGAGCTCTCCTCACCGGACAGAGACAGGCCCTTCCAGAGGGACATCCAGCACCAAGATCCTGAGCAAGCTGCTCTCTGTGTGGTCAGTGGGGACAGACACACCTCTCCAAAGGGGAAATCGGAGCAGGAGCCTACCTGAAACGCTATGAATTGGCCTCCAAATTCTCTGTTGGCAACTGTCATGGACCAGCACCACAGGACTTGTGCCCATCGAGCTCCTGACATGTCATGCGTGCAGCGGACTCGGAACGGTGCGGGGTGGGTTTAGCGCTGCCTGTGCAGCTCCCATGGGAAATCCTCTTCCCACAGCCCTCCATCCCATGGCGCAGACCCGGGGTGCTCAGCAGCACCGCAGGAGCCCCCCCGCATTCCCAGGCCAGGTGGCGACAAGCCATGGACGGTCTGGCTCCGACTGCTCCCTGGTGGCCTGGGGACCCGTGCGCAGGGACTCGTCTCTGCTTTGAATCGCTGCTGCCGGTGCTACCTCATCCAAGTACACCCTCTCCCAACCTCCCCACACATCCTCTCTCTGTCTCCTCCCCGCCTCCGTGTTTAAAATCTGTTCCTCATGCACCGTTACACCTCTTGGAAGTAAATACAGATTTTGGAGCTGAACACGAGGCTCAGGTGGCGTTCCCGCACACCAGGGCAGTGGGCTGCTAAGTCTTTACTTAGCAGCATTTGTACCTATTCTTGACTACATGATTTTCCTTAAAAAAAGATGCAATACATCATCAGAGAAATTCCTTACGCCGGGCTAAGGATTCGGGAGGCACAGTTGCCATGACAGCCCCTCGCTCCTGCCGGTCTTGCTGCTCTGTTCATCTGCTTGTTCCAGCACTTGGCGCTTGCCCCCATCCGCGTTATTGCGGAGGCTAAATCGCCATCTGAGCTTGCGCCCCGTCTCCCAGCTCCCCCTTGCCAACGGGACTGGGTGGCAGGGCCTTGGTTTACTGCTTTCCACTCACCTTTAAATACATACAGCCTTGAGCGGGCCCCAAACAGAAGCACCCGCAGCACAGCCCCACGCTTCAGAGGCAGGACTGCTGGCACCCCTGTGCCATTTCCAAAGAGACTAAGTGATTCAGGAGCACAGAAGGGATTTTTTTTCAAGGCTCTTTGGTACCTCCCGCACTAAATAATCCTGCTTTTCCTTGTGGCTTGGACTGGACAACACCACAGACACCGCAATGAGATTTTGCCTATGCCGTCTCTGTTCTCTGGCTAGTTTCCAGGGAAGTCAATGCAATATTAATCCCCAGTGCTCGGTCCCCTTGGAACATGGATGAATGTTCAAAGACACTGAAAGGCTTCATCAGAATAAAGATGGGCATTTTATCAACACAAAGGAACAGGGATGATTGGCGGATCGAGAAAAAGGTGCAATCAGACAGTGAACAGAGCGAGGGAGACAGAACAGCGCAGCCGCAGAGCCCCCCGGGGCACACTGCCCTGTCCTCCCCCACTCCCACGCCGGGAAGGAGCCCTGTGCTAAGTACGACACGTCATAAAGATTATGGTTAATTAGGAGGAAATGTGGAAAGAACAACTACCTGCCTAAATCTTACATGAAGCCAACAGAAACTGGGCACCATCTGAATCCCAAGAAATTTCTCATCCCCCGGTGACACATGCAGACCTAAGAGGGCACTTCCAGAAATACCAAAGGAAATTCCAGTCACTAAAACCCAGCAGGACCCGCGCTCCTGCCAGCCTTTCCAGATTCTTCCAAGCAATAGCTTCTCTTGTCCTTAACCAAGGCTTGGCTGTGCCTTTACTGAGAGTTCAAACGCTTCTACAGCGGTAGCCTTTGCACAGATGCTTTTTTCTTCCCCATCCCGAATGCTCCCAAACAGTTACTCCCTTCCCTCCTTGCTCACCTATTCCCGAGGACCTGGATATAAGAGGGGCACCCTCACTGCCCACTGGCAGCTCCAAGCCTGTTCTCAACAGGGAACTAGGGGAATTACAAGAGGTTTTTATTTTTACCGCATTTTCCTCAGTCCTTCAGAGGACTCCCGGATGCTTGTAAGGATACGTTTGCCCGCCCTCACCTTGGCACAGAGGGATCGCTTCATTCCAGTGGAAGTAGCCCTGAGGGTGCTGGGCGCAGGTGGTGGTGCTGTGGCCAACGAGGCGGTAGCCGGCGTCGCAGCCAAAGCGGAGCGTGCTGCCGGGGTGCAGGCCCGTCTGGCTGAGAATCAGCCCGTGCGCCGGCGGCTGTGGGAGGCTACAGTAAGGAGCTGGAGAGAAGGGCAGAGGAAAATAAATCAATCCCTGGATGGGCTGTATCAAGACAAATTCCCTGCCTGTTCCCAGGACTTACACGGTGCTTGCCATAACCTAAGGCTGTACAAGAAACGGAGAACTTGTGATGGATAAATACAAAGCCAAAGGGGCAAAGTGTGCAGGGCTACTATCCAAGTTTCACTCAGCTCCAGAAATAAAGAGTAATTTCTGATAATTAAATATTACTTAATTCATTTACTGAGTAAAGTCATTACTTATTTATGACATGCCAGCAAGTTCTCAACCCAGTTTTGTAACTTCTATTAATTAAGATTTGCTAAGTTCCAAACCACAGTAATTCATTTGATGGAATTCTCAGCAAACATTCAGCACCCAGCAGCAGTTTTGTGCTGAATGAGTAACCGAGACTCCCTGGTCCTGCTCCTGCGAGAGCAGCGGCAGAATGCCTGAGCAGGAGCACAATGTGTTTTAAACAGTTCACTGCAAACGCTGTAGCACCATCAGTCACATCTAAGTTGCGCCTCATGCACCAAGCAGCTCCTAACACAAGTTCTTATGTTTTGTGATGTTCATCTTCAGACATCTCAAAATGGCCTTATTGCAAGGACGCAGTAACTTGGTAACACAGCAATCTTCACTGTGAATTGCACGGGATGGGTTTCATCCATCCAGAGCCACGTCGTCTATGGTTATATATTCTGGTTCTGATTCTTAAGAGTGGTTGAGAAACCAGCCAAAGCTTCAAGGTTTCTCCTGGAAAGAAACCTGCCTTCCCCAGCCTCACCAGCTCCGAATGAGCCCCGCTTCGCGCTCCTTCCCAGGCCTTGGCAGCTTCTGCCAGCACAGATGGCCTATGCCCCTCTGCACCAATCTCGTGGAGATCCTTGGCTGAAGAGATGGCCACGTTCTTGGCAGGGGCATCTGGTCTCTGCTGTGCGCTTACCAGAGTAGCGGATTTTGAAGCCTTTTCTGTTGTAGGCATGATCAGAGGACCAACGGAGATAGACTTTGTTCCCGCTGCTGGTGACGGTCAGAGGGGCAGAGTAGTTCCCACTCAGCGACAGGAGCAGCGGACTCTGGCCAGAGGGCCCTGCAGGGAAGGAGGGAAGGAGAAGTCAGGGCTGGCACACAGTCACTCGTGGGCCTCGTGCCAGGGCGCGTTTCTGCAGAAGGAACAGGTATACTGTGGAACTGCGGCACAGCAGCTATCACCACGAGACCAGGAGCGGCAGCTCACGCTCAGGGGTTTTCGTGAACACGGTCCCAGCGCAGACACCTGGCGCCAACGGCAAGTAAAGCCCAGCTGATCGCAGTAAGATCAGGACTTTGCTCCAGGCAGCATGCCTCCGGCTCAGGTCCCACTGGGCAACCACAGGAGCATCCGCACAGAACTTCTACTCTGCCTTTGGTTACAAAGCTGCATCACGGTGAATACCGACAGATCCCCTCTCAGTTCACGAGAGCTCATGGGCCTAGAAAACCTGGTCTGCCCGGGCTTCAGGGATGAGAAGTCCCACCTCTCAACTTGTCCCTTCCCAGCAACCTCCGCTACAATTTCTTCCAAGAACTTGCTAAAGTATTTTTCCAAGGGGCAGGAGTTAGAGTCATCCAAAAATCAAATAATTGATATTTTTCTTATCCAGAGAATCAATGAGTCTTAGGAGGAGCTTTCTTTAAGTCCGGCAGAAGGTTAGAGGCACAGTGGTGGAAAGCTCTCCCCAGAGCGCTCTGGGAACAGAGATTACAACTAACGAAACTCTGCCGTTCCTTTCCTTTCCCCTCAGTTGCTACGCAAGTCAAACTGGCCAATCTCTTACCGTCAAAGATTTCAAACTCATCGTATTGCTTCTCGCTCAGGAAGTACTCGATGGTGAGGGAGATGTTATACCCAGGCTCTACCTTCACCACCCAAGAACAGGTCTGAAAGTGAGGGTAACTTCCCAGGAAGCTCTGGCTGAGGATCACACCGGTGGAGTCTGTCATAACCTCGTTCATCGGACAGTGCACTGCAGGGAACGTGAAGGACAGACAACAGAAAATTACTTTTTCCTATTTTGCAGAGGAAGGAAGGGAACACAAGGTACCACCACAAGAAGGTCTGGCTCGATGAGCTAGGTCAAGGTAGAGCGCAACTCCCACGTGCGTACAGTCACTGCACACCTTGACCCTCGGGGCAGACCCCGACGTAGACTCCGAATGACGCATGTTGCGTTTCCACAAACCTGAGCAACTGCCAAATTTAAAGGAAGAGACAAAAAGCAGTAATACAAACAAACCATTTCAACCATCTTTGCATCATTTCACATCTCTCAAAATGAATGGCGCTGCAACCCAGCAACTATTCTCAAGTTACAAAACACTCCCCGGGAATCCCTGGCAACTTTATCACCTGGGTTAGAACAAGGTGTGGAACTGCAGGCTTATCCCAGGTCACCCACGGAGCAGTTAACTAGGACATAAGAACTCCAATTCCTTTCTCTAATCGCTACAGCCCATTCAGCTTCTGAAAATATCAAATCCAGCTAAAAGCACTAAATGAAAAGGCCAGCAAAAACACCCCAGAAGAGGAGGCAAACACACAAGGCGAGTAAAAAGCATAAAAAGAAAGGGATCTTTATTTATCTATAATTGTCACTAAAAGCCAGTGCAAGCGCTGTACTTGTATTAATAGAAAACAGTCAGAACTATCCAGAAAGAACAGTGTATTCTTTCCAAATCCTTAATCCCATCAGTGATTTTTTGACCTCTATAAATTGGTGGCCAGATGTAATTTAAGCAGTCCCTTTACCCCCAGGCTAACAACCATCAGTAAATAATTGAATGACCTCCCTCTCCCTCCTTCAGTTCATGCCATTTCAGAGAGAATAAAGCTATAGAAAAATATCCCATTATATGGTAAAAATGTTCAGATAGGAGGGACTGAAGGAGATGAAATAATCACGGCTGGAGCGAACAGAAGTACCAGCAGGAATCCAGAGGATAAATAAGGTAACATGGTAGCATGGAAACATCTCTGGGATCCCTCCTGAGCAGCAGCAAGGTGTACAACGCAGCGTGCTCGGGGCTTTCATTTTTCTCCCATGTAGTACATTCTGCGGCACTAATAGAGAAGCTGTTCCTCGCAGGATTGCCTCGCCGGAGGAGCTCGCTTCGCTGCAGCCTGCTCTTCCTTTGGCTGTTCATGTATCACCGCCAAACTGTCAGCGCCGAATTCCTCCCCCCTCAGGGTCAGGACATTTGGGTGACTGTTCAAATGACTTCGCAAATGCAGTCAGACTTGGGGCGTGTCAGATCTCTGCTCAGTCCCCGGCCAGGGAAGTACAAGCTCCAAGTGCCTTCCTGAACCGGGGGCTTGGGGCATAATTCAGGGGTACCTGACGTGAGGCAAACCCCCCCAGACGGTGCGGACACCCCGTAAAATCCCCGGAGCCAGTAAGGGGTGGAGGAACTTTCCCCACCGTTTATCAGAGGGCGGTTGCAGTAAGTCACCCAGCAAATCTCCCACCGTTACTTGCTGGCTGTTGCTTGAGCCTGGCCAAGGTGCACGGCCCCGGGACAGGCGGCGAGGCGGGTCTGGAGAACAGCCCTGCCCTGCACCGAGGTGTCTCGCTACCCTCCTCGCAAGGTCCTGACGGGGGGTTGTGCACTACGGGGACCCTGGAGGTCTGAGAATTAACCCCAAAGATGCAGTACATGCCAGGAAACCTCCCTCAACTGCCATCCAGCTTGCTCCCTCCCTCAGCAATCCCCTCAGTTTGCAGCAGTCTCTGGGTAGGACGGCTTTGGCTGCCACCCCGGCTTTACCTTCACACGTGGGTGGAGGTCCTTCAAACTGCAGGTGAGTGCCTAGTTTGCAGGTCAGGATTTCATTTCCAATCAGGGTAAAGCCAGGAAGGCATCTGTACCTCACTACGTCACCTACAGACAGAAACAAAAACCATCTTGACGCCAGATCAACTCATTGAGGCTGAACCGTGCCCCGGGAAGGGGGTACCATGGGGCGCAGAGACCTCTCGACTGTGCCTCTGCCATCGAGCTCTGGCACGACCGCGCAGAAATAAAAGGTGTAGAACGGCATGCTGGAGTCTCCGTTGGGATAAACTGCTGTCATGCTGCCGAGACTATGATTTGTGCAGCTATTTCAGGTGGAGACTTCCCTCAAAGAGAGCAGATAGCGAGAAAAGCTGCTTTAAAAAGAATCACGGCTACTTCACCGGTTGCAGACACATTTAGAAATGTGGATGTAACTGTGAACAGCAGCAAAAAACACAAAAAGCCCAGTCGATATGGGTGAAAGGTTCTCAAAAAAAGAATAACGGCCTCTAAGCTTTCACACAACGCTTTGTTTGAAACACCTGAAAACTATTATTGCAGCAAAGATTTCTGAATGTTGCTGAACAAGCTCAGGGCTTTCACAAAAGCCAAAGCACTTCTGTACCAACAGAGAGGAAAAGCCTCGGGACAATCGGATCAATTTGACTCCATGTGAATGTCGGGTGTTGAGCGAGGCCAGGCACTCCTCCTCGTGCCACACACAATCACACGTGTGGAGAGGTCTCCTGAAACCCCAGACACGGGGTGACGACACGCGTGTGCCTTCCCGTGGGCATTCCCAGCAGCTGGCGAGGGGGGAAGGAGGGCTCAGAGGATCCGGAGAGGCTACCTATGTTAAATTCTTCATTCTCGGTGATGATTTCTGCGTTGGGAACGATGGTCGGAGGCTGACATCGGAAGAGCTGGTAGGCTGAAAGAGCAAAGGAAGAGTAGCAGAGGTTAAGCTGGGGGTGAAGGCAGCCACGGCCGTCTCGGTGCTAAGCACAACAGGCATCAGCGCAAATCCTCCCTCTCCACAAGCAGAAGGAACTGGCGAAAGCCCAACCAGCCCTTTTCCCCTCCAAACCCTACAGAGATGGCTCCAGGTATTTACGCCCCAAAGCAGCATTCTCCAGTTTCCTACACCTAATAGGAAACGTTCGTCAGCCTGTGGAGATGCAGCTGCCCGGACAGCGTTAGCCCGTTCGGATGAAGGCTGAAGGATGACTGACGGATGCTGACATGAGGCAACGTTACTGGCGCCTTTTGGGATACTAAGAGAGAAGATCTTGGTAACCTCGGTGGAATCAGGTCAATCACAGAAGAGGGAGAGTCTCAGACTGCTCCAGCACCAAGTAAATTACAATAATTATTCAGAGAATTTCATCCTTACCGTCTGTCCTTGAACAGAGATCGCAAAACTCACTGACTTATTTTTAACTTGGAATTATTCATTAATTTCTTCTGCAAATAATTCCAGGAGTGCTAATGTTTTCAACTGCAAATCCTATACGTAGCTTCCCGTTCACAGAGTAACCTATGCAAGGCTGATGTCAGCACCTCGCATAAGGCCAAACAGGGCAGACCTTGCACTCTTTGCCCAATTAGGAGGTTTTTTCAGGGGTGCCACATGGCTAAACGGGAAGAATAAATCCAGTTGAGGAGCAGAAACAATTCCTTATGGCTCACGCACCTGACCAAATACATTGCAAATAGCAAATTTTCGACCAAAAATTAAAGATCAGCTGACACTGAGCAAAACAAATGCACCGCTTACAAGCATGTGGGTGCGTAAGGCTGGAGCACCGTGCTGCTTCTGAAAATAAACACACAAGAGCTGTGAGCACGGTTAAATTGAAAATGTGGTACTAGGAACTAAATGAATATTAATGAAAGACATTTTCTGCTATTTGCTCAGCACTTCTCGGCATCTTTGCTCCACTTGCACCTGACCCTGGACAAGCATAACTTCCTCTGAAATTTATATCAGCCCTTTAATTTAAGATACTGGAGCTCAAGCTGCCACTGAATATTAATTCTTACTAACTCCACGATGTTGAACTCTTCACACCACGGCGAGGCTGGCAGCCCTGGCAGCAACCTTAATGAGGCTCACGATGATGCCTAAATGCACACGTGAAGAAGGAGATGCCCCATCGTCTGGCCCCAGTTTCCCTACACCCTGATCTGGGGGAGGACAGTACTTTCCCAAAAGATGTGTGGAAACCCACGATGTTTGGAGGTCTGGGGAACGGGCTGGAGGGAACGCAGCTGCTTCTGGTTAGCGTGAGCGATGGGCTTACGTATCCCATGTGTGCAAGGTGGAGGAAAAAAGAAACGCATGCTACTACAGCGAGCTGAACTCAGCTGGGATGGGGGGGGTCAAAGGAAAGTGCCAGCTCTGTAATTCGGACAGTCAGCCCCTTCTTTGCAGCCCACCACGGGAGCACAGTGACTGGAGGAGCAAAGGAGCCGGGAGAGCCCGCACAAGGGATGGGAGAGGAGCGGGAGACGGGAGGCAGCGGGGCAGAACCCTTCTGCTGCACAGCAAAGGGCCATCCCAGGAGGGAACACACTTACTTGCAATCTTTTAAACAGATGTTTGACAGTGGGAGAAGGAGGAAAGGAAACCGTAACAAAAATTTAAATTAAATGCTATTTAAGAAGTGCTTGACAGTATCTATTGAAGTGGAAAGATAACCCAGCATTTACAGCATTAATCTCCTCTCCTTAATGGGCCATATTTCAATAGAGAGGTGTGATTAAGATGGCTTCAGCATATGGGTGATACAGCACCGGTAACACTCCTCTCAACAGCACATCCATTTGTTCTCACCAGGACAAAACAGAGTCCCGTCCTTGAAACCACGCTGGGACCCCCCTGAGTTACTGCGCTGTAAAACCCTCTCCCATCACGCTCACACATCAGTTCGCGCTGGCACCTGAACTAACCCGTTTAATAATAGGTGCAACATCATCATTTTTCAAGGGATGCTATTGAAATCTTTAAGCTCGGTGAATCATTCTTTTGTTTCCCTTCCTCCACCCTACGGAAACGTTTCTTTGCAGGCATTTAAAAGGGCAACGGTTCTCTGACACGGTGCTGATCATCGCTGTACGGGAAAAGACAGTTTAAAGCTGAAGGAGAACATCTCCTATGTCCTAGATCTGCCAGCAAGCAGAGGCAGAAATGAAAATATACATTGCTGTAGATCCCGAGGAAATTGCGTTTCCTGCAGTTACACCCCAAAGGGCGATGCCAAAGATTTAACTGACTGCACTGCCTGAGCCCGGTGTGAAAATTCCCCCCTTCTCCCACACCTCTCCCGGCATACAAGGCACTGCACGCGGAACGGCAGCCTGGGAAAGGGAAGAATCTCACCCTGGAGGCAACCAGCTCCATCACTTAAATCTTTGGGGTTAGGCTTTAGTATAAAGTCCCACGTATAAAGGGAGCAATAAGCCAGTAAACGACACTTTAATAAAAGGCCAAGGAGTGGCTGGAGTGCCTGGCTGGTTAACGGGTTATAAACGACCGCTGGCCTGCGCCGATACCTGCCCGGCCAACCGCAGACCTCTCACGCTGGTGAGCGGCTTTGTACCCCACGTAAACCATACGCTAGAGAAACCTCGGTACAAAGCGCTAGCAAGATCAGAGAACAGGCGCTGATGGGCTCTAACCATAGCAATGATAGCGTCTAATTCATATTACAAACGGAAGCACTCGCTGAGCTGCAGCAGTGTTTACATACTGCTCATTTCCGAGCCAAACTGCCTAAACCATAATTTTTTGCATAACTGTTATATACGCACCATTGTCTGGTAATATAAATCTTACAGTGTTTTGCGGCAGTAAACCAATTCCCTCTGAAGCCTAGCAAACATTCCTTAAATTCACCCTATCCGTATAATACTTGCCTTTCAGAGCTGAACATAAGCTACGACATTCTGCACAGATTCATTGTGTAATTCGTGTACGACTTTGTTGACGTTGTTGCCAGCAAATTCCCGAAGCAAGAGGGGGTCTCCATTTCCACTTCCCAAAATCCCAGTACTGCCGTAGGAACTTGTTAGCTAATCCAATTTAAAGTTGGGCTCTTGTTTAGTGGTGGAAAGCAAATGCTCTCATTTTAACGTAATACCCAACATCTATCGAGCGTGAGCCGCGCTCACACCAAAGAATCCCCAAGTAATTCGGGGATTTACGGGAATCCTTCTCCTCCCCAGAGGAATGAAGTCACCTCTCAGCTGGAACACGGTTGCCATTCAAAACAGGACACCCAGATGACCCCAGTGGTTTAGCATAGCACTGGAAAGACAACACCAATCCGGCCAACGCTGCGGGGAGGGAGGGTTTTAGGGAAACAAAGCTATCCGTAACGGGATCTGCCCCGGAGAGGCTGATATTTACAGGCAGCACCTCGAGAGGCGCAGCGTTGGCGTGGCTGTCAGTCTGCAGGCACTTGATCTGTGCTTGACTTATCACAACACTACAGATGGATTTCCACATCTGCACAGGCTCTGACCACCTCCCGGCACTCGATCGCGTACGAGACCTTCAATCTCAAACCTGCGAAAACTGGGCCCTTTCTGCAAGACTTGAGGTAAAAGCGCACTTTTTCACATCTTCCCCAGCACTAGTCCCCCCCACAAGCCCCAGCTGATCCACGCCCCTCTGCATCCTGCAGGCAGGTACAAAGCGCGTGGTGCTCGGTAAGTGGTACAGACCATAGAAATAAATGGCAAAAATCCCTCCGTTGGCTGCATCACTGTGGAATTTCATCAGGACCTGATTGGAAGAGCTTTGGGCTGATTTCTTCGCAGAGTTGCCAGTGAACACTCCAAGCTGTGGGGCTGTTTGCTGTGGACCATCCCTAAAATCGTACGTCAGAAACACAAGAAAAGAGCATTATTACACGTCTTTAATCCTAGGCGACAGCCAACCTCCTACGCTGCGTGCACAGGAGCTCTGCCATGCTCCTCCCTCCTTGTCCTCCCCTTTCTCCATCTACAGTGCAGTTTCAGCAGCTCCCTGGGCAGCTGACCTGGACCCCCAGTCCCCCTCCCCGCTATAACCAGGACAATCTCCTCTGGCAGTGCAGGGCTCACCCAGTAGACAATTACAAACACGAACTTCATCTTTAACCTCAGAGCTTGAAGAATTAGGGCCAGTTTCCCAAAGGAGTTGCACCCCCTGTTTGCATAGCAGACACTGAGATATTTTGAAAGTCCGATATCGATTGAGTGCTACAAGCTCAGGAATTCGGCCACAAGCCCTTCAGCCAGTTCAGCGACGTGTGCTCCCTTGGCTGACTGAAGTTGTAATGTGCTGTTTCTCTTCCCTCCTCCAAAGAGGAAAGCCTATTTTATTTTTTTTGATTTTACGGTCCCAGCCTGTAAGGCTCCTGGGGCGAAGTCCTCAGTACACGAGAAATCAGTGCCGCTTCATTAACCGCAGCAGAGTCGTGTCCACGCTACATCGGGGGTCACAGTTCCCAGTTGCTGCTATTCAGAAGGCAGCCGGGGGTCACAGCCAGCTCCTAACGCCACCCTAGCATCGCCTTTGCAGCCTGGGAGATCAGCTGGGACCGCAGGGCTGCGGATCCCCGATTGCAAAAGAAAAACCAAAAGAGGGTATTGGTAAATGCAAATGATTTACCAGCGGCTTCTTCTTCATTCAGCCTCTATCCACAGACAGGTAGCCATAGATAAAGTGCAAAAGGAAAAAAACCCAGAGCCCCAGAAAATGTCTGTCAGAGAAATCAGAAGCGAAAAGCAATCCCTATTCTGCAAGTCCGAACAAGATTCATTTCAACTAAATTCAGCTTGAGATAAAGACCCCGTTTACCATTCATAGTCTCCTCTGTAAAGCCCCTTAGGCTTCCCTAGAGATGTCTCCTTATTCGCTTCAGCAGAACATTTCGGAGATGAAGGGACAGGCTGATGAAGGCATCCAGCAGGACGAGCGGGGGTCCTGCCGCAGCTGGGATGCCGGTCTGCATCCCCCCCGCCAGCTCAGCCCCTGCTCACGGTAATTGTGGCAAACCAGTGGGACACTGACTGCTAATCCCAGGCACCGCAGGGGTTTGATGTGCTTCATTTTTAACAGCTGATGATCACAGAAATTAATGGCAAGAAAGACCTACAAGGTCTTACAGGCGCTGCTATACGGCCACGGGTGGGACTACTTGTGAGCTGCACAAGGCCGAGGCAGACGCACCACAAAGCTGCGGATTCCTGTACAGCTCCCCCTCTACCCCCGAAGGATGACACTTCTACCACTCGCACGAGCAGCCCCGTCGTCCAGTGACCATTCCCTTCGCTGACCTTGTACTCCCTGCCTGCAGTTTTCAGGAACGTAACATTAACGGTGTTTGGAGATAGTCACCTTGTCCATTTTGCTAGCCCCTTGCAGCACGTGGTCCTTAAGCTAAAGATTCTATCAAGCACGTGGAGTTAAAAAAATTCTAAATCCTCATCCCAAGCATCCCCAGAGGATACTTCTTCCCGCTCTCAAGCACAGCGCTGTCCACGCACCGCGGCACTGGGTGCTCCGAAATGGAGCCTTAGTAGCAGCTCTAGTCAGTCCTCATGCCCTTGTGTACCCACCAAACAGTGATGAAATCGTTGTAGGGCTCTGTCTGCAGCAGAGTGAAGTTGAGATGGATTCCGTATCCCACCGGCACTGTGAGAAGCCAAGTGCAGTCCTGGGAATTGGGGTACTGGTTGGGGAAGCCAGGAGAGTAAACTGTACCATTTTGGGTGGTGACGTTCCCCCCGCAAGGCACTGCAGGTAATCAAACAGAAACACAAACCTAGTGAAGAAATATCCCCCCAAACAGTAACTCTTAAAGATCCTCTATTTCCCATTTTTCTTTTTTTTTTTTTTTTTTTTTTTTTTTTTTTTTTTTTTTTTTGATAAAAAGATAGCAATTCTGGATACAGGAGGATCCAGCCCCAAAGTCTTGGCCTAGCTTGTCTCAAATAATTTATATCTGTCACAACTGCATCTAACATTTTCAACTTAATTCCATTACAATAAATTTATTAAGTGCTTCAGAGCTGAAAGGGCACTGTCAGGGCGTTTTGTACAGATGTGATAGCCAGGTGCGTAAATAAACTCTATCTTACGCCCAAGTAAGAGTCTTTGGGCTCCACCAGCTGTCTGCACCCATGCATGGAAAATACAGCTCCTGATGAGACCGCACCAGTGGGCAAATCTATCCACTCGTTCACACGGCATGGCCTGGACAAGAGCCACCGAGCAGCTGGCTTTTCACAGAGCACATCTGAGCAGGGGGGGAAATGATGATTTGTACGACAGCACCCAATTCGTTAATCAAGACGACAGTTCTATTGCACTAGGTATCTCCCAGCTCCAAAGGAACTTGCAAAGTGAAGAGAGGCAATTAGAAACAGGTAGCGAAAAAGAGGGAGAGAAAGACGACACGGAGGAGGGCCACAGCAGGTCTGAAAGTCCCACGTACAAGCATCAGCTTCTGGACCTCCCCAGCATGGAAGTTCAACTGAAATGGTAACAACATCTGCAGCGTGTCACTGGCAACCTGCAGCAGCCGAAGGCACGGGGTAAGCGCAGACAGCGTCGTCTGCCCGAGCCAGCTCCGTTCTAGAAGCTGCATAGCGGTATCAACCCAATCCCTGGCGCAGGCCAACACATTCTCCCTCCCGACACAACTTATTAACTCGGGCTCAGTGCTGAACACTCACTCTTTTTCGTACAGAAGTAGCTCCACAGGCTTCCCCCACCCTGGCCCTGACTTGATGTGCCAGATGTGAGGTTAGAGCCAGGCTCCACGTATTCACTGCCTGGTTCTGCTCAGCTTTCTCACGTGGTCTGTCGAGCTGAGAAAAGCACGTGTATTTATATAACTCCGTACGTTCATTTTCTGCAACAAACACCGCAGAAGCCTTGGGGGCCAAGCTCCTTGCTGCCCTGCAAAGCAGCAGGCCGCCTGCTGATCACTGCAAACACTCCCTGGAGCGGTGCTGCAAACCTCGGCCTCCGTGCATTTATTTCAGAATTACAGCTTCTCTTTTAATTAAAAGGGCTTTCAGCCAAGACCTGCATGGGAAAGGTGAGGTGTTTGGCCTGAGGCGGCGAGTCCTCACTGCTTGCTGCTATGCAAAAATGGACCATTTAAGGAAACAGCTAGAAAAGGAAAGTTCTGCATGGACTTTAACGGCACTGACAGCCCACCAGATGCGCACACAGAGAAAAGCAGCAAATGGTCCAAAACGTACCTACTGGAAGCGCTGCAGAGCAAGAAAGCCACTTAAAAAACACAGTAAAGAAGGAAGAATTGGATGGTTGTAGCTGGCAGAGCTGATGCCTGAGGTAGATAAGGACACAATCCTGCTACCGCCAGGTCCCCACCGTACCAGCAGCACCCAGCTGAGCCCAGGACCGTTTCTCAGCTAACGCACAGCTCTGTTGCGTTGCTGGGGCCAGTGAAAGAGCAGCTGAGGATTCGGTTCTTTATGCTTTGTGTCCTCCAGGGTTCAAGGACTCAGGACTTAAAAGATGAAAAATATCACCTCTCTCTCTTTCCCCAGCACACAGCTCTTGCAGACCGAGTGCCGTGAGGAGGCTGGGATAAAGGTCAGTGCTCCTGGGAAGTGCGGTGGGAAATCTTCAATAAGCAGCCTTGAACTTCTTAAGGGTTCAGATGAAAACCTTCTAAAGTAAACCACACAAAACTCAGTGCATTGGCCCAAAGGATGAAAGGCCGAATCAGCCATGTTGGGGTTTGAAAAGAGAATTTGGACATTCGAGCTTCGATGCCTAGAACGTAGATCCACTCCTTCAGCCTGCAGGGTCCTCCGAGCACACGTGGTCTTCAGAAAGCAGCCAGGCAAGGCTACTAAAGAACTCCCACCTGGATCATTTTGGAGATGCCATCACTGCCACGCTAAGGAGACTAGACAAGGACAGAATCTTCCCCCACTAAGAGTCCCCAGGGCTGCAAGGGTCTTCTACCAGGGACTATTTTTATTTACCAATGCTAAAGCAATGGAAGCTGAACATTGCTGAAGAAATAAAGCAGAGAAGGGCTATTACTCCAACCACCCTGGAGCGCTTCACGCTGAAAGCACAGCTCCCACTGCCACCAGCAGCGAGACTGACAGCTAGAGACAGTCCTCACCCAAGCACGAGATTCAAACACACCGCCTCAAAAGACGCACCTTGGTTTTGAACTCTTCAAAATGTTTGCTTTGACTAGGTGGAAGCACGTTGAACATCAACTCACTGAGAACGTGCTTCGACACCTCAGGGGCCGAGGCTTTGTTCGCAGCGCACGTTCCCAGCCTGCCTCCAGCGACGCTTCTGTTTCCAGAGAAACTTTCAGCCCAATTACACAACAACGATTCAAAAGGAGGCCAGAACAGAGAGCCGAAGCCTCTTCTCTCCCCAGAAACGCCCGTGCAGGTGCCCTCAGGGCGGCCCCGAAGCCATACCTTCACACCTGGGCAGCGGGTGGTCCCAGTTCCTGTTGGTGCCGTGCTGACAGGTCAGGACGGGGTGGCCGATCAGCTGGTAGCCCGGCAGGCACTCGAAAGAGATGGACTGGCCAACGTTGTAACCGGCTCCTCTTACAACACCGTTAGCAAACGGTTCAGGGTCGGGGCATTCCTGCAGCTCGTAGGCTGGGGGAAAAAAAAAATAAGGAGGAATGTTTCATACTTCCTATTTTCTCACAAAAGCAGGAACAGTACCCCCACCACGCTGCTTGGCTACGTCCTCCTCATACAATGATTTAAGTGAAGGAGATAAACTTTAATGAACCACGAAGGCTGAGGGAAAATCCTGCTGCTGCTCTGTGGTGCCTCAGACGCGAGCGCTGGGGTCTGCCCTGGCCCGCCCGGGCCTCGCGGCCTGTACGCGCAGAGTCGCCCCGCGCTTCACTTCTAATTGGGAAATCTGCCTTGTTTTTCAACAAAACATGGAGAACCCGATGACGAATGCAAGTCAATTGGCTAACATGTTCCACCTGGCATTATAAATTACTGGTCAGCCTTGCGAGAGGTGATTTGCACAGCCATTTCCCTGAGATTACCCAGGCTGCCTCACAGAGCACACTCCTTCCTACATCGTGCAGCAGCGTACGAATTATATGGTGCATGAACAGGACAGCCAAGACAAAATTAATGTTTTCAATTAAGTATCAGTAGCGGCTTTTATTGCTATTTCTGGGGAGTCAGCCCTTTGTCAGTCCTTGGCTGTATCACACGGCTGGAGACACGTGCTCCATCCTTCCCACTCCTCAGGTCCCTCTCCCAGGCAGCAGCTGGACCGCTTGGCTCCCAGCTGCTGCGGAGCAAAGCCCACCCTAATGGCATTCAGTATGAAGTACACGATCTGCCTGGGCGTCCTTTGCCCCTCCAACATTTCCATATGCCAAGGACAAGTGGACAGAGGAGACCAAAGGGTTTTGCGAATACACTCATCACGGCGGAGCTGTGGATCAGGCAGGGCCAAGAGTTCATGTTCCCTTTCAGCAGGGCAAAGACTCCCACGGGCAGCCCCAGTCCAGCACCTCCACGGAGCAGCAAATCCAGTAAGAGAAGAAGCACCTCCAGGGCCTCGCTCCGCTGGCTCCGGAGACCGCGGCGTCTCAAGGGCGTCACATTCGAAACTGGGGAGCTGCCTGAGGACTCAGGCTGGGCAAGAAGGCAGTCACCTCCATTCCCCCGCCATCTCCAAAAATTGCACTGAGGGCATCTTTTCATTTTAATAACTTATTTCTCTACTTTTATGCCAGGTATCCATGCCAGCCCCGTTGCATTATTTAGCTATTTCCGTTTTTACCCGGTTCCCTCCCCCAGCCTGCCCCAGCACAAGGCCAGGCTGCAGCTACGCGTGTGTTCGGACTTCAGCTGAGACCGAAAACCAGCTGCAAAATTCCAGAGCAAATTCGTGGCTGCTGAGGACTCTCCTCTTTGCACACGACAGTCGACAGAGCCAAGATCTAAGTGAATCTGGCTTGAATTAATTCAAAGGCGTTTCACTGTCACAAAGCACTCTAGGAACATTTGTTATTTGCCGTAGGCATAAGTCTGGGTGAACTGCTCCCAGTTATAAGGATTAAGCATGGCCTTCATGTAACACCTTTCCACTCATTTGGATTAAGTCTTCATGGAATTAACAGAATAGCAACAACTGTGACGCCTACCCTCGCTCCCCGACCCTCACCATTAGCACCCAGGGACAGGATTGTCCCACTGCCGCTTGTTCGGTGCCCTCCTTACCTTGGTACTCCAGCTTGAAGCCCGGCTTGTTCTGTGAGTGGTCGCTGTGGAAGTACACAGTGGTTTCATGAGACGTCGACAGGAGGGAGCCCGGGATTTCGGTGCCGCTGAACCGCCCGATGACGTTACTGGTGTCGTACGGCCCGTTGCGGATTTCGACAAAGTCATGGTTCGGCTCAGTGGAGAAGTTTAGGAACTGGATGTGAGCACCTGGAGAGGGGGAACGAACAGTCTGCCTCTGAAGCTATACCCAAGCCGTAGCACATCAGCACCGCTCACCCAGTGATGCCCAGTACAGCCTGCTCAATCAGCAGGAGGACATTTACCGTGCTGGAGGTAGAGGGTGCCTGGAGGTACAGGGGTCCTGCCACTTTCAGACAAACTCTCCCTCTGCCTGGCAGCAGCGACATCAGGAAGGCAAGCACAGAGCTCCACGGCTCTCCCCTCGCCAAACCGCGTCCAGCCAGCGCAGACGGCAGGACAGACCGAGCCAGGTGTTTCGTTTCCCCAGCAGCACACGGTGGAGGAGAGTTAACCCAGGAACCCCGGAGAGTCAGCACTTCTTCCAGGCGTGCAATGCTTCCGCCTCCTGGCAATCCGGCACCCCGACGGGGCGGCCCGGAGGAGAGCTGAGCTGGAGGCGTGCAAACTCCTCTCTTACGAAGGGCTGGGGAGATCCTACTTTTGGGTGTGCTGATGCCTGCGTGAACTCTCGCTGAGGTAGGATATGATCTGACACAAGCTTTGGTCACTGGTTACATTTATAAAGGGTGATGCAACTGGTGATGTTTTAAGGCGATTACAAATGTGAGTAGTTAAGACGGGGAAGTACGCCAGCACGCTACGGGAGGATGATACAGGTGATTCAGAGGAGTGCCCACAAATCCGTATCAACCTGTTACACTCCATGGTGACCCGTAACCACCTTTTGAAAAAATATTTATCATTTCATAGCACCATATAAATGCATCTTTAATGGAAAGTGTGATCAGGAGGTCAAACAACAGGGTTTCTGTAACTCGTCTTGGCAAGCAATGTGTCCAGCACTGACTGAACAGGGACGGTACCTTCCTAGCATCGCTTTTGTGGTAGCATCAAACCAAAACCAGCTGTCTCACCAAACCCCACGGGCAGCAATATCCTCCATGTGCAGTCCAGGTTGCTTGGATAATTTCCTGGGAATCCTGGGCTCAGGAGCACTCCTTCCATCTCTTCTGCCGTTCCTCCACACTGGGCTGTAAAATCAACAGTGTTACTGGTCAGGATCACTTACGGGTCCTCTGGATGACGGTCGTGGCCAGCCAGCTGTGTGGGAAATAAAGAAATTAAAAACTCAGAAGAGAAAAAGGAAAGCCTGCTATGGAACTAGCACAAAGTTTGCCAGGCACTGCATGGCCACATTACTAATGCATGTGCCTTTCTCCTGCCCTCTGGAGATAAAAGCCTGGGCCCAGAGATCCCATTTTGGCAATCACGGTGGGAGAGAGAGATCTGAGCTGCAAGAGGAGAGACGGACGCTCTGTTCTGTCCACAGACATTGTAACAGTGCACATCACGCACACAGCACTTGTTTGAATTTTTAACCACCTAAAAAAATTACCGTGAAGAAAGAGACTGATTCTATTTTGACTCCAGTTACCGCTACTTCTTTTTCTGGTTAACTGATCTACCTTGACTGCTGTACTTGTCAATCTCTGGGCAATTACTGATAAATATAGAACAGAGTGTTTGCACACCGACTGAAGTAAATTCCCTACCAAGAAGCGATCCGCAGATGACAGCACAAAATATGTTTACAAAAGGCAGAGAGCATCTTCTCACGCTTATCTGGATGACCTCTACCTTGTTACGGTAATGCTATCCAGCTGAATACACCCAGGTGGACTCCTAACACGTTCTGACAGCGAAGGTACGGATTCCCTTTGTCCACCGTCTCATTACGGGTGTACTTGCTACTAACAAGGTTTCTCCCAGAAGATTTCTCTTTCTTTTTCCTCTTAATGGCTCTTTAATAGAACTACTTCTAAATTATTCAGAAGTCAAGCATCTGGGTGAAGCAGACCAAAAGAAAACCAGCCCGCTTTGCCAGGGAAGCAAGCTGCTCTCTGCGCAGGGGAGCAACCGAGGCCCGGGCTCCCGGGGGCCGGCGGGGCTCTGGGTAGGGTTCAGACACATCCGCGCGGGACAACGAGCCTCCGGACTGTCAGCGCGGGGTGCCCATGGGCATCCCCACAGAACACGATGGCCACTCACGATGATCTGCACTTGGCTGCAGAGACACGTTTACACCTCTCTGAAGCTGGATGACCTTTTCCAGTCAAGTGTGATGGAAGCCGAGGGATGCGAACAGACGGGTGGACGGGCATTCGTACTGCTGCACTCGGTCACGATCGTCCCAAACCAGCCGGCTGAATTAAACTGCAGCGGTGTTCACGCCGGGACAGTGCCTAGCAGGCACGGCCCAACCAGGCAAAACCCCCTGAGCTGCGTGACCGATGCCCGTTAGAAGAAAACCTGAAACTCATAGCTGCTCGTCTAGTCATCAGCTAGATGATAATATTGGGATCCTCCTCCGTGCCGGGATCCCCCAACTCTAACACTGAGCTGAAGGGCTTCTCATTTCTTTCAGAGCAACTCCCATGGGTACGCGTCCTTTAGCTCAGTCATTCTGCTGTAAATGTCTCTGAATTTATTCCTGGCCTGCAGATCATCGGATAAAGGAACTGTTAGCTCTTATAATTACTTTAAAGCAAAATGATGTAAGCTAGAACAGCAGGAGCCTGAAATAACTGTTAACTAAAGCTATTAAATGCATAAATGTCTCTCTCAAAGCTGTAAAATGTGCAATATGAATATTAAACATCTAGATTTGCTAAAAGCAAAATACTGAAAATAATCCCAAACCTCCAGCAAGTTCCCTTCACCTCTGTGCCTCTTCTCCTAGGGCTGGCTTACTTTCACGGTGGAAATGCACTGCCCAGTCCCTTTCTCTTACGGCCCGAAACACGCAGCAGTCCCAGCCCCGCTCCTCAGAGGCCGTCCCGGGCAAAGAGCCGCTCCGACAAGCGACCCGGCTCTCGCTGGTCACACACGACTCGCCAGACACCGAAGCGGGGACAGCCAGGCACCGAGTGGCGCAGCTCGGAGACACCGGGAGGCAAACAGGCTCCAGTGAAAGATGCAGTTTCAGTGATATCAAGAGGCACTTCATAAAAATAAACCACAGTCTTAAGATCTTTGCTTAAGATGGAAAAAAACCCCTCAGCCCATAAACCCAACCTACTTTCAGTATAAAGAATTTTTAGTTTTTTCCTTTTGAATGAATTTTTGTTGAGGAAACCTTTTTTGAATTTTACATTTTATACTATAGCCACACTTTAAACATTCAAAATAAAGCATTCTGGGCAGCCCATAGGGACTTTTTCCTTGAAATTTCCCCTGCAACAAAATGAAGATTTTTCCACGCTCCATCTCACTTCCAGGACAAACCTGCATTTCTCTCAGACCTTTACTTTTTTTTTTTTTTTTTTTTTTTGAGACAAGTGCTATAAACATCCGCTAGGTACGAAAGAACACGAGTCCTACCGATGCAAAGCGGCGGCGGGTAGTTCCAGCGGCGGACGGTGCCCGGCATGCAGGAAATGTGAGAGTGGCCCTGGAGGAGAGGAGAACAAGACACGGCGTTTGGAGGGTCTCCCTGCATTCCAGGCGTTTGGCGTCGGCCTTTTTGTTGGAAAAAGTTCAGTACCTGAAGCGCGTAGCCTGGTTCACACTGGAAAGAGACGACGTCGTTCACTAAATAGCGTTCACCGATCTTCAGGCCGTTCCCAGGAACTGGGGGCTCCGGGCAGCTGGACAGACCGACGGCTGCAAGGGCAAGAGCGAGGTGAGTGCCCCAGGGAGCGGGGATGGGGTCTGCGCTGAAGGAATGGAAACCCACACCTTCATTTTATCCCATTCCCCTGTTTACCAACCACCTCCACCACAGACGCTGGGTGGGAAAGTCCCGTGGCCTTTGGATTCTCCACAAAGACACCCCGATCGCGCAGTGTTCCCCCGTGACAGGGTACGTCCAGCGTCCAGAGGTATTCACGTCTAGTGCCTTCACTTTACCTGGAACACGCTTTTTTTCATGTACAAAGCATCACAAGTCACACTGTGATTCGTGGCCAAACACGTTTTTGACTGAACCCTAATGACTTGCTGGAAGAGCCGCGGCTGCGCCAGCACGTCCACTGCAAAGCACGGACCGACTCAGTCGCAGCGGTTCACGAACCGAAACACCCGCCACAAACCCTCCCCATCTGAGTCCGTATTCGTGTTACGCCGTACGCGCCTTTACTGACCAGGCAGCATCTGCAGAAGATCGGGGAGGATGCAAAAGAGAACGATCTGCTGTCCCTCGCTGGCAGTATCAAGGCATACAGTATGTGTTGTACGTAATTTGTCCCTTTCTGGGCAGAAGGTTTCATTCTCTGACCCTATTCTTCCCCTTTTCAGTTACAGATTAAATTTGTCCTGAGATATAAGCAGCAGTAAGTGCGGCCGGCCCTTGACGGTGCCTGCAGAACAGCCTACTTAAATGTCATTCGATCCCATTTCCATCTGAGCTACATTTACAACCGGGAATATCTTGCTGCAAACCCAATTAACAATCCCCGAAGCCACGTGCCGGGTGCTGCGCTCTCCTTTACACACATGCCACCCCCTCTTCCTTCCGCAACGCCGAACGGGGATGAAGCGGAGACGGGTGCCTGCAGCCGCCTCGCGCCCACCGCGGCTCAGCTGCCTGCCAGCGCTCCCTCGCTCCCAGCGCTGGCAGCTGCCGCTCCGAGATAACCTTCTGCATCGCTGCAAGGGCTAACGCCCCGCTCCGACCCCCAGCCTGCAGGCTGAGCCGAAAGCAGAGGAGAAAAAGAAACGAGAGGAGATGCTGACTCTCCTCCTGAAACCCGAGTCACGCTTCCCAGCAAGAAAACACGTAGTCCCTCCCCACGCACGGCTGTGTTGCTCGACCTTCAGAGAGACAAGAGAGAAAAGAGCTTTAAACAACCTCCCCTGCAGATCAGTGGGCACTGAGTTTCACTCGGTCCTAAATTCTTCTTGCTCTGCTTTGGGTTTCAAGTATGTAGAGATAGAGCTTTGCTTGAGGAATCCACCGAGGGAGAAAAAAGGGGAGGAAACAAACGCTGGCGTTTTAGCTCGTCTCTCAAAACTTCCTTGCAGCACCTCTAACCAAAGACAAAACCTGGGGCTCAGAGCCGTGAAATTCCAACTGTACAAGCAAAGCAAAACCCACATTATTTCCAACTGCCCCGAAAATCAACATCTATTAATTTTCTCAGCAAAGAAACCAAACAAGCCCAATAATCCCAAACCTCATGAAAAACCTGAAAATGATTGTTGCAATGGGGTAATATGATCCTCAAAGAACTTATTGACCAAAACAGAAATGGAAAAGAAACAGAGTCGCAGCGAGAGAATTTCTGTAACAACATCCATTTCTCCAGCTCCCAGAGAGCAACCTGGGGCACACTTTCTCTCCCCAGTCTTCTTGGTTGCCATAATCTTGCTGGATCCATTAATATGCAAAGTTTCAATCTGCAAACCCAGTAAAACCTGGAAAGCTTAGTACTAGCCGGCCTCTGAAAGCACACAGCCTCTGCAGTCAAACAGCCGTGCCATTTCTGTGGACGTTTTACAAAACGAAAAGCGCTTTCAAATCTATTTGCTGCTTCGGAAAAAATAAACAGAACATTGGTCGCCTTCAGAGACAAACACAAGATTTGCGATCAGAACCAACGGTCAGACACTGTGTCCGGCAAGAAACGATTATGCTTGCATTGCCCCAGGGGAGACTGCGTGAACAGAGCTCACCAGCGCCGGAACAGAGCCGGACCGTCACCCTGCAGTAACCAGTCCCCGAGAGTCGCACACAGACCAGACTGGCGCCTGGCCCTGTCGCACCCACGTTTTAGTACCCTGCAAATGCACAGGCCTGCTTGCTTTCCTCACTGCTAGCTAAACATGCCGTTTAGACAGGCTGAACAGAGCTGGGAGCCGCCGCTCTGCACCTGCTTGCCTGTACGCTGCCTGCGCTGCTGCCGGACTCTGCGTGAACAACTCCAGCGCTCGGTACAGTACCATCGGCGGGGTAACAGCCACCATCTCCGTGACCCGCTGCGGCCTGGCTGTAGCACACCTTTCCCGCGTGGGCACCTGCTCCAACAGCAGGAATCAAAACACAGACACGGGGGAGAATGAATTTTTGGCATCCTTATCCAAACCTGACAGCCCTTTCCCAAGAGACTCTCTTCCCTGCCGTATCTTCCACTTTCAGTCAGGTTTGTGTCTCTTACCACTGAGGATTTCTTTTCTTAAATAGAGTCTCTGTATATCATCATCTATAATGATGTTCCCGGGCCTGTATACCCAAGCACCGAATGCAGCCTTGCACGAGACCTGCTGGAAGCAAAGCGCTGCCGTCCTGCTACGGTGTCGGCATCATCCACAACGGACGAACCCGCTACTAAACTGTCCACCACCACAGAGGGGGAGAACGGAGCGGGTGCCCATGCTTTGGGCAGCGCTTGCTTTGGAACACGATCTCAAACTTCCCATTTAGCTCATGCCAATGGGCCTCCCTGAGTTGGAGGCTGCAAAAGGAGGGCGGCCACGCGTTGGTATCAATCACGAGGGACGTTACGCCGTCCAGTGTCTGGACACGGCGCCTGTAAACGCAAAGCAGAGCCAGATACCATGCCAGCAGGTACGCTGCAGCCCTGGCACCGACGGCAGCTGAGGGTGGCCTGGGCCGTACGGACAGGAGCAGAGCCAGCAGGCGGAGGGAGGCGATTACCTCCAGCTACTCAACACCCATTAGACAGCACCTGAACTATTGCACCCAGCTTTGCGCCCCACGGCATAAGAAAAACATTGATGAAGTGGAGGGAGTTCAGCAGAGGAGCACCAGGACGGATCCTGTGATGAAAGGCTGCCCAGAGTGTTTGTGCAGTCTCCGTTCTTGGAGTTTTTCAAGCACAGGCACCATAAAGATGTGTAAAGTGAGTAATCTAGTTTTACCTCATATCTGACCCTGCTTTCATTTCGGCAGGAGGTTTGATGAGCTGACCTCTGAGGTCCCTTCCAACCGGAATTATCCTATGAAGATCTGTCTAGCCCTGCACGCTGTTTCCAGCAATGATCAATACCGAGTGCCGAGGAAAGACTGCAAAGAACAGGCAGCCCCTCCCAGCCTCCGGCAAGCACCATTTTAGGCACTTCCCGAGCCAAGATTACAGCACTGTGTTGAACAGGCCAGCTCTCCATGAATTTTTAATACTTTGGCCTCCACCACTCCTCCTGCGCTACAACACAGAAACCAAAGAGATGCTACAAAGTGCATCAGCAGCAAGATGGGGGTCACCCCGCGACCCCCCATCTCCTCTGCTGCATCTATTCTCCATTTAACGCTCACTCCCTCTCTGCAACTTGAGAGCAGGGAACCACATACGCATGGGCCTTAAAGCTCACCGCCCCTTCCCCACTAAGCAGCTTCCACTTCTACAAGGCAACGGCTCCGTAACCATTTCCCCGTCGCTCAGAGGAACCGCGAGATCAAGGCTGAATTGCTCTTACTTTTGTATTCCAGGTGAAAGCCGGCAGCAGAGACGCTGATATCTGAATAGAAATGCAGATAGAGCTGGTTTGAAGTGCTGTTCAGCAACGCAGGCACTGTAGTTCCTGGGAAAACAAGAGGTGCACAAAGATACTGAAGAGGATTCCTTTTTCCTCCTCCGTGGCCTCGGAGACTAGCTGCAGAAGAGGCTGAGAACAGAAAGTCCTTTAAACTTAACAAGCTCTGTTGGTTTTGATCAGGTTCTAATGAGGCCAATTGAGAAATACCCAAGGCCTCTCCGCAATGGCCTTTTCAGAGTCTACTGAAGAATTTCATCATGTGAAGTTTTACCACTTACAGACCAGACAGACCAAAAGCATCGAGAAGGGAACTGGTGATGAGAAACAGCGTGGGTGGAGCACAGGTTCCCCGCAAGGTCCGGATTCCTTCTCCTGCCTCATTCCCTGGAAGCTGTTGCAGCAGCAGGTCAAGGCAGTTCTATCCCAAACGCAGCGCTGGGAGCAGAGTCTGCTGGTCTTTATGCATGACCCTTCTCCTTACCAACCTCAAAGCACTGTGAGCACATCTGTTCATTAAATAAGCAAGAGCTGGGGCCGCCAGTTTGCAAGCGGCTCTGCTGTTTAAAAGCTTTACGATGCTCTTGGGCTGCTGGCTACTCCCTGCTCTGCCGAAAGCCATGGTCCCCACTGCCAAGCGAAAGGAAGGTTGTTTTGTAGCCCTTCATCCATTTTGGTGCAAATCAGCCAGGTTAGGTCAACCTGCCGAGCGCAGTGGTCTGAGCTAACCCCACACAACCCAGCAGCGCTGCGGGAACTCCCACCGCCAGCTGTGGAGGTGCTCAGGGGGGTTTCCAAAACCCCAAACCTAACCCGCTGGTTTTGTGTTTAAGGTTATCACCGTTTTCTGCAGGAAGACATTAGTCAAACTCCCAATTCAACAAAGCGTATGATTCCCTTTAAGCACATGCTTAAATCTATTCGGAGTTTTTGAAGCACTTAAGCAAATGCTTAATTTTATGTACGTGCTGAAGTCCGGCTGACGTGAGCAGGAATTAAGCAGGCACTGATGGGCTTCACTGGACACGGTGCTGAACACGTACCAGAGAAGCTTCCCAGCATGGTGGCTGTGTTATCCCCTCCATCGAACACTTCCAGGGAATCCCAGTTCTGCTCCGTAACAAAACTGATCACCTGGATCTGAAGAGAAAAAAGGAAAAAAGTAACAGTACGACTCCTGCAATCGCGCTAATAAACCAAAATCATGCCAACGAAAGGGCCCCTAACAAAGTCAGCGCCACAGCCTGGGGTTGGAGTCAGCACCGCTGCTCGTCTCTAACGCGGAGGCCCGTTGCCTTTGACCACCACCCCCTGGGCCAGACAGCTCTTGTCCAGCAAACCCCGCTCCCAGCTTCCGTACCAGGGGTCTTCTGCTGCTACAAAGGGAGAGCTCCTCTAATTTCACAGCCAATTTACAGCAGCTGAGAATCTGAACCTTTTTTTTTCCTGGTTTGAGAAATCCGTGAAGAATTTGACAATGCTTTCACATGAAAGCAGCCACTAGCAACCCAAGAGCTAAAATAAAAACAAAGAAACCCGCACTAAACGGCAAGATTTTTTTAATCCAATGAACTTTCTGCAACTGCCTCGTTTCCCAGCTTTTAGTCAAATCACTCAAGTTGATTTTCAAATTTCCCCCCTTTCTCTACCATGCCCACAAGGTTTGGAGGCTTAAGGAAGTCACTTGACTCCGTTAGTCAGGACTTCAACGCAATCCTCAAACGAGTAACATCACGAGAGCCGATAAATCTGCATTTGCACTGAAAAGCAGCTCTGACACTTGAGCAAAGATCTACACGTAATTGCACAGATTTGTTTTCCTTGACTACCATTAAAAATGGATTTCGCCTTTATTCCTAAATACTGGGAGTGCAAAACATTCGGTGTCCCATTAGAAAAATAAGCTGCGCTGTACATCAAGTTTGGTGAACGGCCTGAGAGAGTCAGACAGCAAACCTGAGAGCAAGCCAGGAAGCATCTGGGAAACCCAGCTTTAATTTATAAGCTCTAGATGAAATTTTCAAACACTGGGTACCCCGAGTTAAACTTCTAAGCCAACAACCTGCATAAAAAGGACCCTTAAAGACAAATCAGGAGCATAAATGACTGGGGCAACTTGGCCCCAAAGAAAAGGCTGCATCTCTTGGCGGGCAGCAGAAGCCGCAGCAGCCGGCGCCGCTGCCGGGGCTCTGGGGAAAGCGTCGTGACGTGGGGCAGTCGGGCCGGTGGATTCCCCTGCGCTTCCAGCCTTCGGGCACCTGCTCATTGCGGGGCCTCAGCTCTTTGAGGGCTCTTTGGACGAAGATTTCCTACCAAGCCCAACGCTTCTGATCTGCAGTCGCCCTGGTGAATTCAACAGGGTTACTCCCCGAAGCAGGGAGGCGCAGCAGGACACGTCCACTGGACTGAACGCTCCGAAGAGATTCCAATGCACTGCAAACCTTGACTGCACGCACACGCTCTCCCTTCCCCCGGGACTTCCGTGACCCTCTCTCCCTTTTTCCTGCAGCGTTCTTATTCTATATTTACTCATCCACTCCAAACATCTCTCTTGCCTTTGCCCTGCTAATCATAAAATAAAACACATTTAAAAAAAAAAACAACCAAATCAACCCCCATTATTTCTGCCATTTTAACCTTTTTCCTCCTTGATTTATTCTGAATAATAAAGCAGGCTATAAAGTTCCTGCAAAGTTGTTTTTTCCAAAAAATAAGTGGAGTTCATCTAGCAGGAATTGCAGTGACCCCCGCAGAGCCATTACTGATCACACTGACCAAGTCAATACCTTTCAGCCTGCATAATTACACTCCCATTGTGACTTACATTATTAAAAGAGAATGCGGATTAAGAATGTACATTTTGTTTGCTCTTACATTTTCTAAATTATTTATTCTCCTCCCCCCCCAACTTAACGGAATAAACATTTTTAAGGTCCTAATTCTAGTCTGACATGTGGATTCACAAGGGATCTGCATCTATTTACTGCCATGTATATAAATTAATTCGCTCAGGAAGGTTTGCTACAGGAATGAATAATTCATGGCAGAAGTGCTAGCTCGTACACTGATTACATAAAAATCCTGCTGGCGACTCGCCGCTACCCAGAAAGCTTTAATTTCACCTCCTCCTCTGATTTACAGTTGTTTAACCTTTAATTGTTGTACAAAATGAGGGTAAACTGATGCTTAAATTGGTGTCTAATAACCGAGGACACCTCGCACACAAAAGCGGGTGACGGGGGAAGCGGAGCCGATGCGAGCGGGGCGGGTCACGCAGCCGCTGTGCAGGAGCACGGTGGGTCCAGCTCCGTGGCCATCACCCTGCCTCTGGGCTGCCCCCGAACCGGCAGCTCCTGCACAGGGCTTTCCCGCAGCTGTTTTCCCTCCCGGGGGCCAACGCCTTTCGCCGTGCTTTCCCCCCCATAGCAGACCTCCGGTGAAGTCCCAGCGTCACAAGCTGACGCAACCCGGTTTGACGCTGAGGGAAGACGCCATCCCGTGACCGGCCCGTGTCCAAGGGCAGAGCCGAGGGGCGGCGGGTCCCTCCGCACCCCGACGGCGCCGCGTCCCCCACGCAGCCCGGCACAGCGGGGAGCGGAGACCCCGGCACCGACGCGGGTCCGCGCGGACTCTCGCCGAGCACCGGAGGAAGGGGTCACGCTGAAGGACCACAGAACTGCCCTTCACCAAAAGCTTCCCACTCGAGGCCTAGAAACTGAACTCACGGCTTGGCAGCGTTAAAGCTCCGCCACAGGATACGCTTTTTGGTTTGCCTGCGTTCTGGGTTAGACCCCAAAATACCTATTTCCCTTCCAAGAGATCACATCCAGCAGGAAAGCAGTAAAACCACCCCCCCAAACCAAAAAAACCCAAACTTTTAAAACACTTTGCCTTTACATTTTCCAGTTTTAAATGAGCGCGCTGCATTTGCACAACCAAAAGAGGTGAGAAACAAGTACTTATGAGTACAGACATGCTTCTAACAACCCGCTGTAATAACCGCTCTCCTCTAAGCTTAGCAGACATGCAAAAACAGCTCCGCGGGCTGAAAAGTGGCAGCGAGGGTTTGCATTCCGAACACGGCAGTGCAGAATACAGACATCTATTTACATGGCTTTAAAAATTAAGTGAATTATCACCTCTCGATCCCAGGAGTCCCGAGCAACTTGCAAACTGCCTCAACTGTTCAGAGGTTTGGCTCAGCTAAATGGATCCTCCTGCCATTTGGGGGTTTTGAGAATGGCTAAAATTTCAGATGAACAGGAAGGAATTGATGGTGAGCTCTGAGGCTTTCGAAAACACTATTTTAATGGCTTCAAAAACAAAGAGGAGAATGGAATTTGCTGGACTGGACACAGCGAAAGCCTGGCAGAGGGCTCAAAATACGACTCCAGGCTTGTGCTGTTTCGCTGTGAAGCCCCCGGTGCTGCTCCCACCAGCTCTGCTGCCCCAGAGCCGGGTTCAGGTTTCGGTTTATGATGGTGGCACCAGGTAAGAGTCCCCGTCTGGGAGAGCAGCACCGTAATCCAGCAAGGCAGGGCTGATGCTCCAATAAAACTGCTGGGAGAAACACAACTGCTCTGTGCCCGCAGCTGAGCGCTGCAGAGAGGGAGGAACCCACCCACAAGTCTATTAGCCAAATACACGATAGATGAACAAAAGCTTAATGAACAAAACCCTCGCAGACAAAGTGGTGTAAAGAAGAAGAAAGGAACCCTCTGATAAAGAGCCCGGTGGAATGAATGAACCTGTTAAAGAATCCATCTCCTGTGTGTCAACCGACGTCAGCGAAATGCACGGTGAGATGCCTTCTGTGAGGATGAGGCACATACGTGCTGAATGGGAACTTTATCTAAGGGTTGGTCTCTGATGTTGGGCTTAATTCTCAACGTCCTCTACCTTGCAGGACTATTTCTGCAGGGGAGTGATAAGGACCACAAAAAGACCTGAAGAGAGAGCTCATTTACCTGGAGACAATGAAGAGCAAAGCTGTAATTGTATAATCATACTGCTGCAACTCTGCTGGCATAACAAATCCACGCAGGCGCTCCGAGCAAGCAGCTCTTCCTTGGTGTAGCTTACATTGCTTTCAACATCGCATAATTAAGCAGTATAAAGATATATGCCCAAAATACCACAATTATTTTGTTACACCAGAACAGCCACATGGCTCCAGTTGATTTCCCAGGGAGAGTGCCTCCAGGAGGCAGAAATCCATTGAAATATTACCCACTTTTGGCAGTCACAGTGTAAATGAATGTCTGATTCCAGAGAATTACACATTCAACCGATCTCTTTGGTTGAATGCCGCGAGGAGCAGCAACTTCATAACACGTGGCCTCTTCAAGCGCACCCGATACTGGGTGTTCTCCTCTCTAGCGCGTGCTGCAGCGACAGCTGCTCACACGGTACCTGTATCCCTGCTCCTTCGGGCACTGTTATCTTCCACACGCAGTTGAGGCTATTCAGGTACGGCTCAGGGAAGCCAGGGGACAGGATGGTTCCTTTGCGTTCAGTCAAATTTCCACCACACGGCACTGAAATAAGCAAAGTAATGCTTGAACATGGAGGGACTCGGCTTGATACTAAAACACTCTCTTCAAAACATCTGTCCGTGGACAAAACGGCAAGCGGAATTGGCTCACGATTTAAGGATAAGATTTGTATGGATAATCCCCTTCTCAGCAACTCTCTCATGTAACTTTAACACAAGCAGCGGACAGTCCTCAGCTGCGGGGAACACCGGGTGCATCAGCCCCCCAGGCTGGTTCTTTGGGAATTGCTCTCCTCCAAAGAAGGTGAAAGCAGCTTTCAGGCAGATCGAATTTATACTAGAGGCTGTCCCAGATCCCACAACCAAGTACCGGATCAAGTGTCCCCTCCCTGATATTTGGGGTTGAATGCCCTCGTTCATAGGCAGGTCTGGCTTTTCTGTGTAAGAGGTACGAAATAGGGTGGGGGGTTTGTTTGGTTCTGGTGGTGTTTGTTTTTTTTTTTTTTAAACCATCCCAAAGGATGTAATTTATTTTTCTAGCACAAATTACTGACCTATTTTGTCTTTTTTTTTTTTCCCTCTGAACCCAAAGATACCTACCCACGCAGGTGGGTACCGACACGTTCCACTGAGCCAGCGCCCCAGGCATGGTGAGGCACTCGATGCTCCGGGAGCCCTGGAGCGCGTAGCCAGCGCCGCACTCGAACCGCACCACTGCCCCCACGGCGAAATCGCTGCCCAGCCGCCGGCCGTAGCGGGGCTCCGGGACCGAGCTGCACTGCGTGGCACTGGTCCGAGGAACCGCTTGCGTCGCAGACAGGAGAAACCAGCAGATGAGCGTGCGATTGCAAAGCAAAAAGAAAACAAAACACAAAACGGTTAGAGCAAATGTTCTGGAAATATTACACGCCAAATTAAAGATCCGTTAAAAACAACACAGGAACGTGATTATACCTAAACCCCCAAAGAGTGGCTGAATCCAAACATGACCATTGAGAAGAAAAAGAAATACCGTTTCATTCAAACTTCTGTCAATCCAAGTGATACTTGAAATAAAAGCAGCGAGGACATGACAGAACCACGCAGGCTTTCCAAGACGAGCCTGTTTGCCTTCAGAAAACTTATCATCACATCAGAAAGGTCATTTCTAAATAGGGAAACCAAGGCATTCAGCAACGACCTTCCAAAAAGTTGGTTTGCCATGTAACGCTAGAGCCTCAGCAGAAAACCCTTTAGGTTTCTCAGCTCGCTTGGCCTCGTTACTATAAAGCACAGCAATTTTAAACAATCTTCTTCACAAGGGGAAGGGTGAGAGAAAGAAAAGGGGAATTTAAGTTGTGGTGCTGCATCGTCAACTGTTGAAATTGCCTGTATTCCTGTTCAATACGGGAAACAACAGTCAAAGAAAGAAATGGAGAGTCTGACAGGTAAGTGAGGGGAAAAACGATTCAAAGAAATGTCTATTGCTGAGGAAGAAATCCATTTGTATTTTTCTCTGAGTTGCTTTACAATTTATTAGTGTCTAATGCCCAAGTTGTTGGGAGGGGAAAAATGTGGAGACGATGAGCACATTAGCTATATTGTTTGATTTTAATTTGATTCAGAGAGACGAGTATCAAGCCCACTGTCAGGGGCACCCCGCAAGATGATCGGCACGAGGCTGCAGTCTGAAGCGTGCCGGCGGTCTGGGGAGGGAAACGGAGAGGCAGAAAGGAGCCGCTTGCGATGATGCACTTTGGGCAAATCCAACAATGCCAAAAGACTTATGGATCCGTACCCCCGCTCAGATAACCCCAGCTCAGCCATTTGTGACCGACGAGCGCGTGCTTGGCCTCTCCCCAGACCACGGAAAGAATCGTGCCCGTGTGCCCAACCCTGCAGCTCCGCTCTCCAGCTCCTTCCAACTCGCTGCTGGGGGCTCCCGACTCCTCCACCTCGGGGGAACCGGCCACGCATGTGCAGCACCGGGCGGGGGAGGCTTTGGGAGAGAGAACTCCTTGTTCGTGTACAAATGAGAGTAAACGCCGTTAGAGCCTGGCCAGGCAGATGAAAACCAGGGCCGGCTCTTTCCTTTACTCTTGCCTTCCATGCAGTCATCACTGAAGAGTGTGCAGCTCGTAATTAGCATGCAGGAGGGAGGAGGTAATCTTTACTGAGTTCATCAAAACCTTTGTTTTGCTGAAATCTTTAAAGATTGCTATCAGAGCTACAGTTGTTTTACAATAATTAGGTAGAAATTGAAGAGAACGGATCTCTGGATACTATAAAATCCAAACCACGCTTCACTTCGCCCCCGGAGAAGGCACAGGTTGCTCCTGCTGCCTGTCCCCACTTTACAGTAAAGCGCATGTAAAACCTTGGCTGAACCACAGATAACGACACAAAGCACGTGGGTGAGACAGCCCTTCTGTTTTCCCACTATTCTCTGCATCGCTGCCTATTTACTACTTTAAAATCTTTAAGTGGGACTCGCCCAATGCAATGCAAGCTGTTACTGAAAGGATCAAGGGGCAGAAGTTTGACAGCGGGAGACCTAAGCCTATGACACGCAGAGAGGAAGGATTTTGCAGAGCTGCTAGACAAGCGTTCAGCTGCTTACGCTGAGAAATGTGCTAAAACGCCAGTGGGAAGAATTGCTTGGGTATAAATCCCAAGAACTCACTGTGTACTCGGGGCATGAGTCAATGAGACACTAATCCTGGGACGTGCGAGGGTTGGGGTGGAGGGAAAACGGAAGGTCTGAATACGAAGCACCTCCAGGAGCCAGAGCCCTGCAAGTCCGCTGCTACCAAAATAATCGCCTGTGGTATTTTCTGTTCGGGTAGAAAGCGTGCAGTGACCCACAGACGCCCAAAGCGGTTCAGGACGCTTCAAGACATCACTGTATTTTTGACCATTATCTCCAGAACACAACTGCACTCACCTTGGTAGACAAAGTGAAAACCTTTGGCTGTAGATTGACCCTTGGAACTAAATTTGATGAGAATCTGGTTGGTGGTAGCTAACGGTAATGATTCACCTGGATGAGGAGAAAGAGATAAAACAGGCGAGACAGAGATTACAGCATTAGCTACGCGACTGGGCTGCACAGAGCAAGGTGTTAAATGGCAGGCTGTATTTTTAGCTTGCTTTTCCCAGCAGCAACAGGGACGCGTTCCCTACCGGTGTGAGAGCCCGAGAGGGAGCTGAGGAGCCGGGAGTGCTGGTTGGGGCCATCGTGGACTTCGATGATGTCGTTGAGCGCGGTCTGGAAGAAGGCGAACTGCCCGAAGACCACTGGGAAGAGAGGGAGCGGCGGTCGGGGCGGGCGGCGGGACGAGCCGCGCCGCCGTCCCCACCAGCCAGCGCCTGGAGCCGAGGTATTTCAGCTTCTTTTATTTCAGGAGCTTGGCAAAGATAAAAAGGGCCTGACTGACAGCCCTGGAAGATGGGAGCCCTTTATTTATCCACAAAGTAGGCATAACAGAAGCAGCAACCAGCCTCCCCCGTGTTCACTTGCCAGTGCGCTTTAACACTGATTCATAGGCCAAGAGGGATTCTTTTATGAATCATCCCATTTGCCTGCCTACATAACACAAGGTATGTAATTTCACCAACTGATAATTATTATTTATTATTTGTATTGAACCTCCGTCATGAAGCGGGCTCCCGCTGGGTTAGGCATTGTACAAAACCCGAACAAAATAACAATCCCTGTCCTGAAGAACTTCAGTTCTAGACCGAACCTCTCTGGTCAGGGAGGACCACTGCTAGGGAGGGAGGACGCTCACGATTTTATTAACAGTCAGTCCTAAGCCTGCCTACAGAGACAGCTAACGGGGGAGCCGGGCAGTGCTCTGGGTCTTGCTGCATGCATTGTAAGTGCACCTAGGAGCAGGCAGGGCTTATAAAAGGGAGAAAATAATAACGAGAGGATCAGAGCATTTTTTTAGCTAGAGCAAAGAGACTTTAGTTATTTATCTTTATTTTTCAGAATATAACAACAGGTTTTTTCCTCCCAAATCTGCACTTAGAAGATTTTTTTCTCCCGTTCGTCTCCTCTCCTAGCTTTGCATTTTCAAGCTGTAAGTGCCCAGTTGCAGATTCACAAGCTGAGAGGTCTCTTGCTGTGAAATTCATCATCCACCAAGCTACGGCATTTGTTTCCTGCACATTCAGGTTTCCAGCACAGCTTTGATGCTGGGAACACTGAAAAAGTGACGAGAGCACACCCTGATGCCTGCTGTACACAGACCCCGAGGAGTGAGGGAGATGGGAAACGCAGAACATCACTACTAATGGTTTTCCTGCTTGTTTTTAATGAAGCTATTGAAAGGCAGCAGGTGGAGAAGAGAAACTAATTTAGCTGTCATCCTGCCGTAAGTCAGGCTTGCAGATCAAGCCCGTCTAGCTCTCTAGTTATTGTGTTTCTTAAGACATTACCAAGATCAGCTCTAGTAAACCAGGTCAAGAGGTGTAAGAGAGCAGCGCCGTGTTTCATCAGCCAGACCCAGGGACTCAGACGGAACCCACCCGCACGCAGGCAGAGGGCGACTGGAGCGAAAGGAGCCTGTAACCGGTGTCTGAGCACAGCCTCCGCGTTTCACACCCTGCTGTCTTAGCAAAGGAATCACCAGCAGCTGAGGAGACCGCGGGGACCGACCAGATCAATACAACGCACTGAGAGCAGTATCGAACACCAGAATTTAGAGACCTCCACCTGCCAGAGCTGGCAGGGCGAGTGCTCTGTAAGAACTTTAAATTCCCTTCAAACAAGAAAATATGTTAACCAATGCTAATGTCCAGCTAGTTGCCTCAAAGGTTTCTAGAACATCAATCACTCTCGTATTCAAGCGCTAGCCAAAATTAAGCAGCACTGGAGTCTGTAAAAAGAATGCCGGTCCGTTTAAATGGATCTGGCTGTTGTTTGGATCTAGTTTTAAAATTTAATTTACATGTTATTTAAAAATAAAAATCAGTCATAAGTACCATAGCTGCACATGCACAGAACGATACATTTATGTGCTTCTCTGCACAGATAGATTATTTAGCACCATGGTTAGCATGTGTTTATGGTAAATACATTTTGTACTCTCGGAGGTCCTCTGAGTCTGCTGCTAGCATTAATCACCATGAATTATTTTTTGCTGATTTTTCAACTCTGCATGACTGGATACAGCGCAGGAACTGGAATCACAAGATGGTGTTTTTTGCTACGTTTGGGGTTTTTTTGTCCCCTCATTTTTGATAGATTTTGAAATTCAGAGAAATCCCACTATCCTTACTCACTACAACAAAGTATAAATAGCATCCAACAGTGCCACTTACTATTTCCAGTCTCCCTTATCTACTTTATACATGCACTTATTCTACTGCTTTGTTCAAACAAAACCCCCCCAAACAAGTGTTGCACAGACAGTAGGACAGATTTTCAAAAATCATCCAAAACTGATACCATAGTCCTTGGGCACAACGATGAAGTACAAGCAGACTTGTCCGCTGGTGTAGTTCTGGGGGTAATTCGGAGAGAGGACGACGCCGTCCGAGCCCGTGTACTGGCCGCCACAGGGTGCTGCAAGAGAAAGCCAAGCAGAGATCGGCGAGCGCGCCCTCGCCCACCCTGCCTCCCAACATCGGCCTTGCTCCTGCCGCTTCGCCGTCCGCCGCGCGCGGTAACACCGCGCAACCCCGGCTGCCCCCGCCACGATCGATCCTACGCTTCAGGCATTGCAGCTCTCGCTGCAAGTTCTTATTACGAAAAATAAGGCTTATCCTAACCCGAGGTTCGTGCCTGCTTCACACTGAATTATCGAGACCACGGCAAGGCTCAGGGACGCCGTGTTTGGTGGTGTAGCCCAGCGGGTGATGTGCACTGCTCTCCACCTGACCTTAAAGCTCAGGACCTGACAGAACGAGCTCCTTTTGCTCTTTCTCTGGCTCCAGCGGGAACAGCGTCCTCCCCGCCAGCACCTTCCCGAGTCGGAGATCTCATTCTTCCACACGCCACAGGCTGACAGCCATCTCTTGACTTGCTTCTCAGATTAAGAAGGTCTGACTGCAAACCCATCACTGAAACCATTTTCTCATTAAGCCAGAAAGCAAAACAAAAAAACCCCACAGAATTTCTACAAAAAAGCTGCCTTCTGCTTTCTCAATAAACTCTGACCCTGCCCAGGAAAGCACACACTTAGGGGCTTTGATTAGCGGGCAGCGGGTTAAGCAAATATTTAAGTGGCTTCCTGAATCCTGCCCTGCACTGGGATGCAGATTTTGTCATGCAGATAACCTGTTCTGTCCAGTTTTCTCTCTCTCTCTCAAAAGAAAGTTCAAGAAACTTCATATAAGTCAGCTCTTTCTGACCTCAGGGCGTTAAAAAAACCTGAAAAACTATGAAACACTGAGAAAAAACACCTCCGTCCCCTTGCAAGCAGCTTTATGCAAACGTAACATCGAGCTTTGCATTAGGATAAACTGCTGAAGTATTTGGCGATCGGCAGATCATTCTCCGCTCCCCTTTTCCCCTTGAGCCTTACCTGTACAGGTGGGTCGAGGTTTGTTCCACGTGGGTTTTCCATCCCCTCCCATTACGCACGTCAGCGTGGACACCCCTTCAATGTCATACCCTCCATCACAGTAGTAGGTAACCGTAGAGCCCAGCTTCAGATCCGTACCCACTCGTGTGCCATTCTTAATCGATCCAGGATCGAAGCAGGACTCCCGGGGATTTTCTGCGAGAGAGAATTGCCAAGATCTTCACTGGTCTGATACAGCTACTCTAGAATTTTGGTCAATGGCATGTTTTTTGGCTTTTCTTATCTGCGAATCTCACTTAAGCATATCGTCAAGTCTAGCACGACTTGCAGAGTTTAGATTGCAAGCATCTCGTGCTGCTGAATCAGGGGAAGTATATGGGTCAGACTCTGGTCCAGACCCTTCTCTGGTGCTCAGCTCCAGCATAAGTATAGTGGGAGAAGGAAGGCTGCAGTTCACACACGTATTTACTGGTACTCAAAATCCAACGAACAGGGCAAAGCTTTGATTTAACTATCTGTGCTCACTCTCCTTTCTCGCACAGGGGACAGGCTGCAAGGAACTTTGCAAACCAGGGCATACAAACGCAGATTGAACATGCAACGTATTTCAGATGTGCTACATCTGTTCACGTTACCTCCTTGGCACCCATCCCTCCCGTACCTCCGAGCTGCCTGCTCTCACCACGGAAATACGCAGTGCCATGTGCTGGTTCACTCTCCAGATGTGCAGCATGGCTGCAATTATGGCAAAATGATTACAAGCAGTTAGACAAAATGAAGACATTTTTCTCTCTGTTCACTATGCCCTGCAGAGTTAAAAACCCCATTTACATATGAAAATTCCAGTAAAGACTACAGAGCTGTCAGGACTTGGATATTTCTTTCCTTCTTCTTCTGAGGGCTTTTTTCTTTTTTTTTTTTTTTTCCTGCATGAAATATAATTAGAGGCTTTGATTAATCCTGCTCTTTTGTCATTTGGAAATTGCTCATTAAAGATGAGGGCTTTTCTGAGAGCAGTGGGTCTGTGAACAATTATGTGTTTAAGCATTAAATCACAGGCTTTCAGTATTTGGGGAAGGGGTGGAGGGAGAAGCAGAAAACAGTAAGGCCCCCAGATCTTGCTTTTGTTTCTTTGTTTGCAGTGAAAAATAGGATTAGCTCTAGGGTTTCCTTTATGCAACAGCTGTACCACTCGCTAGTGATCCAGGTAAACACGGCACAAGAGGACATGAAATGCTTCCACCGGGAACAGCTGCCCTGAACCGCAGAAGCGAGGCCACTGGTTTTTCCTACAACACCAGTTCCCTGCTTTGGAAGCCACAGACTGGTCAACCCTCAATGCTCCTCGCAGACCATCGCACACTTGTATCATCAAACTTTGAATCACGAAGTCCTGGGTTCTCCTCCGTGTTAGCGGTGTCTTGCTGCACGAACTTCGGACAAGCCACTTCGCCTGTTCCCCAACGAAACGACAAGATGTTCGAGTTTACCTGGTCCTGGACAGAGACACACGTGCCCAGACGTGGTTACCACAGCGTTCAAAAGGGAGCTTTGATACTCAAACATGATGGAGGAGAATCGGGTTTTAAGACAAAAGAATTCAACAAGTATTTTTATCCCACTATTCCTTGCGTGTGATCCGACGGTAGCTGAGACACCAGCTAGACACAAAAGAGAAACCTTGATTATGATGAGTGAGGTATCAGGACCAAAAAGCTCGTTTCAGTCACAGCACTGGAAAGCAAAGCCCTTGGCTCTCTGGTCAGCTCAGACGAACACATTCCCTCCTCATTTACCCTCGTGCTCATGAGACACCAGCGTAGCTGGAGAAGCGAGCCTTTCCCATTACTGCGAGTCATCGGAACGTTCCTGTACAGCCTGGTCCTCGCAGCCCGCAGAGGCGACGAATTGCTGCTGGGCGTCAGTCACCCAGGGGACCGAAGATGAGCAGTGCAGTCGCGTGGCCCAGAGCCCGCTGTAGCGCACAAGCCGTTTGCAAGCGTAAATGCTTCATCGACTTTTCCAAAATATTTTTTCACTCCGCAAGCCTTTATTTCTCCGAATTTCTAATGTTCACTTTTAGACCCTTTCACACAAAAGCTGCACCCAACGGCTTCCTTCTGACCACTCTGTGCCTCTCTTGTTGTTTTGAACAGTCTCACTGCCTTTCGTCTAACAAGTTGATGTGGCTTCAACCTGTCGATCAGCCTCCCACCCGGCTGTCAGATGTCTCAGCCATGTGCTTGATCTCAGGCTCTGCTCTTGCTTTGAAAAATCATGACATTCGGTGCTCAAGCCCCTCTGTCGACTGCTGCAAAAAGGGCGGTGGCAAGTGCTGAGCAAGAGCCCCACTGCTTTTGTTGCATTTTCCTCATTCTCGACCGTTTCTCCTCATTCTCGACTGTTTCTGCGTCCCCTCGAGGGTCTGTGCCTTCAGGGACACCACTCACCTGAGCAGACGCTGCATCCTGACACGCTGGTCCTACGCACAGCCCCAGCCGAACGCTCCTCTGCAGACGAGCTGCCCCGGGGGGCCCCAGCAGTAGGCTACAAAGGGAGGCAGGAGCTCGACTTTAAGGAAGTATTTGGTTGCACGGTGACAGCAAAAGACTCGTAGAGGGATGTGGGAAAGCCACAGCTTTGCCAGCCTTTGATTTATTAGGCTATGAAGTGAGTACAGCACGGCTTGCCCATTTAGAATTAAGGTTTTATTTTCACTCAGACACTTCAGAAATCGAGGACTTTACCCTGATGTCCCAATTAACATGGATTCAAGCTGCCAAATGTTTAGAAAAGAGTCAAGACAATAATGCCCTGAGAACCAGCTCATTAGTCCACAGAGAGCAGAAATTTTCCATGCTTCCCCTCTCCTTTCCCAAGGAAAACTCAAAGCCCACACGAGCTCCTAGACCAGGAGGCCAGGCTTTCATCTGCATGTTCGAGAACAGCTTCACCAGAGAGTGGCTGTCCCCAGAGCATCACCAACTCCACATCTGCAAACATGTGCAAGCCTTTAGTAAGAGCTAAGCCTTAAAGCAACCCCAGGAGAAATTGTCTAGAAGACAGCTTTTTCCACAACAGTCATCATATACGGAAGACAGGACAAATTATATCAGGATTTTGGAGACGAGGTGCAGCCTTGGCGTCCCGAGCCGCTTGGCTCCTGCCACACCAGCTCGCCAGAGCCCAGCATCCCCCGACTCATCCCAGGTAAACGGGCTGCCTTTCCCAAAGCACAGATCTGTTTTTCAAATGCAAATTGTTTTAGGGCCAAGCATCATCTCCCATTTCCGACTGTTTTAACAGGAAACAGTACTGGATGTTTTTAAACAGCTTGCTTTGCACGGGATTTTACAGAATAGTGTTTCTGTGGGGAGTTTCCACCCTAAATAACCCATAAGTAATGCTGAATATATGTTTATAAGCTCAGGATGGGCAAAATAGTTCTGGCGAAATGGTAAGAGGTTTGAAATAAGGCTTGGGGTTTGAGGGGGTTTTTTTCTTCATTCCTTTGGAAGGGTGAAAATTAATCAGTTTTGCTTCATTTGCTTTCAATTTCACGCCTCTTCCCTTCTGGCCCACAACAGAAACAGGAAACACTAAAAAGCACGAGAAAACCTCCCGCTTTGGAGGATCCACCCTGGAAACTCCTTCCTACCCTCTGCCCCAAGCACGAGGAGCCAAACCTACACACGCACCTCGGGTCCCATTCAGCACCAGCCCATCGGGATAAGCTGCTCGGATGGAGGCAGCGACCGGCGGGGTTTGACCCGCTTCTGCGGCCGTGACAGCGGGTCCCCGACACTCACAAAATATAAAAGGGGGAATAATCTGGGAAAAGCTCTCCCATTCACTAGCCTGCCCTTTGCACTACTAACGAAGTGTGGTCTCCATTTAAAAATACCAGTGTATGAATGCATAAAATGTGTCTTAATAAAATCTGTGGTTTGCAAGACGCTGCAATGCAAACTGATTACTGGAATTCAGTTGACTTCCCAAAGAGCAAAGATAATCTTCACTTCAGAGATTCATCCCTAGCCGAACGTAAAAGAGTCTCCGGTAGCATTTTCTGGCGATGGCAGCTTAAGGGAAGACCCTCCTACCAAGGGGTCTTTTAAACTGACTGGAAACAGTTTTTGAAACTTACCCAGCGTTGCTCTGTAACCAGCCATCTCCCAAGTATAACTAAGACACACAAATATTATCTTGGTTCAAAAGACGATACACGTAGAGGTACCGAGTTAAAAACCTTAGCTTTCTGTAGCTGAGACACGAAAAAAACTTCTTAAGCAACAACTGGAACGAGAGAAATTCTAGGTATACTGCAAGCCATCTCTTTCCTGTGTTTAAGCTTTTGTTTTGCAACTGCCTTTCCTACTTTGTAATCAAGAATTTATCCTTTTGCTTTGGTAGACTAATCCTCGTTAGGCTCAAGTGCATCTGCTACCGACACAGCATGCTGCTTTCGCAGAAATGACAACATTAACTAAGCTGCTGTTGCAAACCAGCACTTTTTTAGAGACTGTGAGAACTTCAACAGACCTTAAACAGGATCCCTGAGCAGAGCACGTTGTCCTTTTCAGGAACCAGCCTGAACCCAAAATCTACTCCCTACTGCTAAGTCATCCCAAAGAACAAATTTGTCCCCAGCTGAAACCCCAAACTATTGTGCTTAAGTCTCACCTGACGCTGTGAACCCATCCAAGGCTCTATGCAGACAGCAAACCAAACCTCTGCAAATGCAAGTGTGCGTGGGGAAAGCACGCTCACCGTTTCTTTGCTGGTGACCTTCATTTGATTTTTCATTCTGCTGCACAGCTGACAGCACGTCTTGGGTGCAAAGCAGAAGACACGCGTTCCTCTATCAGAAATCCTGCGGGTGTAGTGTATCTGTGCAGCTAAACTGGGAAACTGCCTGGCTGAAGATTTGCCCTCAAACACCCTTCTATGGCGTTGCTGCATTCCCACTTCACTCGCACTGTCACGCTCTACGCAAAAACTGGCACAATAAAAGCCAAATTCATTCTTCTCTCTCCGTTTTCGCCATTCCTCCTGGCCCCAGAGGACAACTTTCTCTTGAAGAGCCATTGCCCCTGAAACAATTTGAAATGAAGTGCTGAGGCTGTTTGAAATTCACCCGACACACCGTAGCTTCAGGCTAGCGATACAGTCCCAGTCCCAGAGAAGATGCGGGATTTCAAGGAAGGATTGACAGATGGCTGCTTTGCTTCTTCCCCCCCCAAACATTACTAAAAGAGGACTACAAAGCCCCTGGCAATTAACAGTATTTCGCACAGAGCTGACACAGGCGACATACGGTATTTCGGGAGCCGGGGCAGAAGCCTACGTGGGCTGCAGCACTGCCCAGGCACCGTGAGATGGCCGAGAGAGGACGGTGTCTTTGAGCTGTACTTGGGTTCCACGCTGGCGAGGAGCCGAGCTCGGTATTGGATTTTCTTTCACACATGCTCCCTCCTGCATTTCTTTTCTTCTTCCTTCGATTCCCCAAAGTTCTATTTTCTGCCGCTTCTCAGACTTGAAACCCAGGTTCCTTTTAAAGTGCGGGGAAATTAATGAGCAAACTTGAAGCCTCATTCTTTTCTCCCAGCAGTTTGGCTTTGTGGGAAGTATGTAGGCGCGATTAACACTGTAGGAGTGTTTAGGAGAAAAACGCATCGCACAACCACCCTAATTTAATGAGATTTCATTTGTTAACTACTTTCTGGCTGCCCAAAAAGAAAGGGGAAAAGAAGAAAACCCAAGACTTAATTTTCAGTAAAATTAATTCTAATGAGAGCAGGAAACTTCTAATCTCTTGAGTCTTAAGCGGTGCTAATTGTCTTTGTCTTATTATCTAGCTTTACTAGAGGGAAATTCATCTGTTCAGCATAACTAACAGGAATTGCCATTTCACTATCGTTTAACCTCTGGTCGGGTAAATTCAAAAGCAGGAACCACGGAGTGGGGACAGGGCACAGGCCGAGAGAATTGCCCGAGCAGGCGGAGGAAGCCGCAGCAGCCCCTCAGCTCTCCAGCGTGGGCTGTCGCTGCTCCCACAGCACGCGGCTGGGCCCACAAGACTCAACAGCCCGTTTCACCGCGTAGACCATGGATGCAAAGCCATGTTCCATAGTGGCACGCATCCAGTACATCTGAAGCCATCAATGCTTTTTTCCTACTGCAAACTAGTCCAGATAGGCCAGAGCAGGCTTGAAGAATGTTGGTTTTTTTTTTTCCTAGCCCTGTTTTTTCCCCCCAGTTTTTAATCCTTTTCTCCATTCTGCATAATCCCGGCTCATCAGATTCAGCTTTGCAGAGCATATTTTTTTCTACAGTTTGTAACAACTCCATACTTCCACCTACCCTATGCACAAACAAGGAACGCACTCTGCCAAAGCCTCCCTTTTCTTCCTCATCTCCCAGAGCAGCAGTGCCAGGTCTGTCACTCCTCAGCTTGCTCCAGCAACAGAGAAAAAAGCACCCAGGGAAAACTCTAACCACTGCCCCGTCTCTCACCGTTGGAGCTGAAGCCACCACAATGTTTTACTTCCTCCTCAAGCAAGCAAGAAAAAAGCCGCTGCTCTAATAACACCGATACCTGTAAGCTATTCTGTTCATTTTACTAATTATTAGTGAATTTTTAAGTAGATGCTCCATTGACTCAAGAGAGCTGAGCATCCGCCTCCGTGATCCTCGCCTCCAGACAGAGCCACCCAATCGCTTGGTACAACAGCATCGAAGATGCAGACCGAGATCCCATATTGGGTACGCATGGCTGCACCTCCTTTTCTTGGACAAAGCCACTCTTACCACTAAGAATAAACCTTAAATCCACGGCAATGTGGAGCCTCCTAATAACCAGTTAACAGTGCAGCACCCTCTGGTACTCTGAAGGCTCAAATCTGCAATGAAGCGGCATGTTCTGCTCACTAAGACGAAAGAACTATTTAAATTCAGTGTGGAGCAAGAGGGATTATACAGAATACAGCCTGTACATAAATATATACTTTCTGGGAACCTCCCTCACGTTTGTAAAGAAAGAAAGAAAGAAAGAAAAAAAAAAAGTAAAAACGTTCTTCTCTGTTAATGAAAGCCCCACACAGAAGCAGCCACACGTGACCGACCCTCAGACACGCAACAGGCCTTTTACGCTGCCCTTCCCCACCCTACGCACCCTAGCTCTTCTGCCAGCCCGGGGGATCCCCTCGCTTCCACTCCCAATCTTCCCTCCCATGCCTCCCCATCAGCTTCGGCGGCAGCGGATCAGACGGCGGGATTACTGCCCGAAGAGAGGCTGCCACAGCGGCGAGAGCTTCTCCCATTTGGTTCAGCTAGGCGGTTTAACCCGAGAGCAGCGCGGGTAAAGCCCAGCTGGGCCAGGCACAGCCCCGGACAGCGCTTACCTGTGTAGTCAATGACGAATCCGGTGTTGCTGACGGATGCGTCGCTCCGGAAAGCGAGGAAGAGGCTGTTACTGCTGCTCTCTATCCTCTCGGGTAGCTGGGAACCGTAAAAACTGCCGATCAGGGGACTGAGGGAATTGGGTCCATCGTAGATGTGGAGGAAATCATAGCCAGGCTCCAAACTGAAGCTGCAAAAGCAGAGGAAGAGGGCCTGAAGCACGAGCAGGCTACAGCAGCCCCTGCAGAACGGGAGACTGGTCTTGACAGGCTGTGCAGCCACACAGCTGAGAGACCGCTCCTGCCCCCGACAGCTCCTCGGCTAAGCACAGCACCTTTCCGTCTCCGTTCCACGCGTCAGGAACCGAGGACTGGCCATGCAGCCAAGAGCACAAAAGCATAAGCCAGTGCTGCTACAGGGGTTTCCTGCGCGGCACCAGTTACCTGGTTATGTTCTGAAAAAACGTGTACATCAAAGAGGAGCTGCAGCTGAAACACGTGTGTTTTCCCCAGACTAAGGTAACGTCTGAGAACAGATTACCCAGCGCTACGGGACAGTCCCACCAGGTTTGGTTTGGTTCCTCCAGAGAGGAGAGGACCCACACGCAGACCCAGTTCCCCCAGGCAGTGCCCCACGGCTGGTGTCCCCTCCCTGTCCCCAGGGGCAGCCGCAGAAGTGGAACCAACAGCTCTCGGGTACGTACGTATTAAACACCAGGGCAATGACATAATCGGGAGAGACGGTCAGCTTCCAGTCACACTCCTTCCCCGGCGGGTAGGGCTCCGGGTACTGCGGGGACAGGATCACTCCTGCCGGTCCCGTCAGGATACCTCCACAGGGAGCTGAAGGCAAAGGGATGAGGCTTTGTCTTAGAGGGACTTAACAAATAGTAGATGAGATGCAGGAAGGGAGAAAGAGAGAGAGATACGGACAGATAAGGGGACAGGGAGGCCGTTTGCAAGGCTGCCCGATACTAAGATAGGTATTACAGGAGGTTGTAATGACCCTCACCGAGACGAGGGCTCTGTTATTCCAGCGAGGGTACACACACACACACACACACACACAGAGAAACAGAGCTATGGGTGCTGTTACAATCTTCGTCAGACACACAAGTGAGCAGCCAGAAGGAGAGAGAGATGCTTTATGCTTTTCTGTTGCATTTATTTACGCAACTCCTGGTCAAAGTCTGGATGGTTGCTAAACAAGTGAAAACATGTTGTCTGGGACTAATGGCTTGTTCGTGTTTATTACAGTTACCAACACATTAAATGCCAAGCTGATTGAAAAATCAATTATTACTTTTTTAAGGCTGAAAGTGCCTGCATGTATTTCCCCTGTGGCAAATACTCATCATTGATTTATTACTGTCAGCCTTTCTGCAGTCTCTTCGTGAGGGCTGATGCTCTAAGACTCCCCCGTTGCTCAGATCGATCCTCCCAGATTTGGGATGGGGCGAGAGGGGAGCACAGCCCGTGCTCAACTCGGGTGTCTGACACCAACCAGCCCACAGCAATGCAAACGCCAAGAGGGCAAAGAACTAGCACGGGACAGAAATAACAGAACAAATCTTGGAAGGCTCTTCCTTGAAGGAGCGAGCGGGTGTGTGTTTATTTTGTGGGATTTTATAAAGCCCTGCAAATACACAAGAATCTCCAGATATCAAGAAAACTGTAATGGGGCTGTTCTATAAAGATCCCAGCAGAGATTAAACTTGAGACCCTTCTCCAAGGCCCAAAAGCAACTTCTTCAGCCAAGTCCAGTCGCAGGCTACTGCAGGCACCGAGAACTGTTATCCCTCTCGAACAGACATGGGAATCACAGCAGAGACAGTGAAGAGTTTAGCTGAAGGTCACACACAAATAACTTGGAAGAACCACAAGCATCTTAATTCTTAACCTTTAGGGTGCGTTCCTCTTCCAGACCGTAAAGTCAGGGGAAAATTCAGAAGAAACTAAAGTATATGGACTCATTTTTGAAAAGCCTAAGGGACATGACTGTTCAACACCCTTTAATTTCTTTGAAAATCCCACCCATAGTCTCCAAAGGATTTAAACTAGAAACTGGTCCAAGCCTTAGCTGTTTGGAGTTGGGACAGGATACAGACTTCAAATACCCCAAACCTCTGGGGGTTGTCTCAGCTGAGGTTCCAGTTCAGCCCACGTTGTTGAGGGACCGCAGAAGTTGTACAATAAAGATGTGAAAATACATTTGAAATGCTGAATACAGACATAAAATCCAAGCCCGAAATTAAACCCCGTTTTCCAATTCAGCTCTAACTAGGCAGCCTGGTACACAGTTACTATAAAACTGGTATTATTTGGCCGCTGATTATTCCTCCAAATCTTTTGTCACTGACTAGAGGGAAGGAGCAGGACACTGCTTTCAGCTTTTTCACAGAGCTTATGACTCCTAAAACAAGACTGCCAGACTTCTGTTCTAAAAGGACTCAACACAGTATCTTCACGTCACACTGGAGATGACCCATGGGAATTCATCTCACACCAAGATTAAGGCACCGGCTACACTTCTCGGAAAAGGACCGAGAGCCCAGCTTCTGGTGTGAAAGAAAACTCAGGAGGAGCATGACGAGATGGGCACGACATGCCACAATATGATTCAGTCATAGCTCCGGGAAGAGTAAAAGGCCTGTCGCTACCAGACTGAGAGGGTGCCACACTGCATCACCACGACAGTCCCTCAGAAACCAAGTCATCCTGCAGGGAGCATAAACCCTGTGCACGCTGTAGAAGTTTCGTAGCTGGCATTAAATCCGATGTTAGAAACAGAATTAATTGATTTTTCTTGCTTGGGATAACAGCGCATAAACAAGAATGAAGGTTACAGGTAAGTAATTTGTGGCTAGCATTTAATTGGCCGGCAAATTTGATGTTTATTGCTCTTATGTGCTTAGCATGACTATTTTTGTGTGTTCTGGACATACTGAAAAGAATCACTTTTACGAGCTTCTTTTATTACTTTACAAGCTCAAAGAAAATGTCAGATAGCTCTTTCTCATGACAGAATTGGCTGTCTCCTCATGCAGAAATTATTCACCCATGCCCCCAATCCTCTCTACCAACCTGAGTTTTAAAGCAGCCTTTAATTTTGACTTGTCAGGTTAAATATCATCACTCACATTGCACTATGTCCTATGAGCTTCCAGCACGAACTAGATTCTCATTGTCCCAGACACTCTGGGGATACACCTAAAAAGCAGTTCCGTGAGACAGCTACCCGAGACACATATTCCTTGTCATACACCTCTTCAAACCAGGCGGGACTCATCCCCTCCGGACACCCAGCTCTGGGAGTGAAACAGGGCAGGGAGGCCAGTGCAACGGGAGGACGGACGCGTGTTCGTACCTGTGCAGGAGGGAGGGTCTGGTTGCCAGAAAAATCTGTTCTCAATCTGCACACAAGTGATTTTGGCCTCCCCTTGCAGAGCGTATCCTGGATTACACTGGAAGATGATGGAGTCACCTGCCTCTTTGCTGTCACCACTCCGGCTCCCGTTCTGCGGAATTCCTGGGTCATTGCAGGAAGTGGCAGTGGAAACTGAAGAGTATTAAAAATATATATTTAATATATACATATTTATATTTAATACAGGCTTACAGCACCAGCTGTACTTAGACTCTGTCCTTAAACAGGTATCCAAGCAATGACTTCATTCTCCATCTCTCCTCCTTCAGCATCCCTTAAAGTTACTACACACACAAAAACTGGCTTTTACTTTGCACTGAGCATCTGCCACTCCAGCTGGTAAAGGCTCTGGGGAACGGCAAGTTCAAGTGCACTACACAGAGTGCAAGTTTGATGTATAATTGTGCACATGCATGTTTACTTAATAAGTCCAGACATCCACTGATCTTACATGGCATTTTTATAGAATCCTCTGTCAGACACATGCTGCAAAATAAACTAATCCGCTAGCACTTTTCACCTCCCCCGAGCGGCAGAGCAATTTAGCCTTTAGCCCTGTGAAGCATCAAGCCTGACCTTTTAGAAACGCGCGTGTTTCCCTCCCGGTCTCGCTGCTGCGACCCTTTGAGGTATCTGATGACCCCCGCGGCTCCTGCTCAGCTGGGGCAGGCAGCACAGCTTCACCGCTGAGCTCGAGGTCTGTCAACACTACAACTACTTAACAGTGGGAAAGTCCTGGAGTAATAGAAGTTTTGCAAGCTTACATAGATCATTAAAGTTCACAGCATCCCAAACTATAGTTCTGAGCTTAGGTCTGACTACTTAGTCACACCTTGTGAACAAAGGCTTTGAGCAGGAGCATCCCATAAAGACCAGCTCCGTATCAGGCAGTGGAGCAGAGCTTATTTCCTGCTCAGTCGATGAGAGTCTATTACACCTAGGCAGTTTAGAGAAAGCTCTTCTTAAGAGAGCCAGAGGAAATCCCTCTCTCTCTTTCTGTGCAACTGAAGATAAGCAAGTTAGCAGCCCCGTCTGGTCCTCCCTGGCAGGCTGAGACACAAGCCTGGCACGGAAAGAGGACGGCAGAGCTGCGCTGGGTGGCACAAAGCTCTCCCCTCTGTCTTGGTCACCCCAGAAGGTCCTGTGCCCAGCACAAACTCTTCCCAAAGAGCTGGCCTGCTCTCCCGGCCATGCAAGGCACCCCGAACAGAAAGCTATGGGCAAAAGCTTGGGAGAGACACAATGAGCCCTGATGCTTAGACATGTCTGAGTCCCGGGAAGGTCGTATCATCATTCACCCAACAGCCTCCCTGTTTACTAATCTCCAAAATAGGCGTCTGCTGGTTGGTTCCTGGACCTGTCAGTGAAGGCCTGCATCCTGGAAACCTCTGCGTGAATGCTGAAATGTATTACCCGAATATAATTGAAATCAACGTGTTTGCAAGGCCGAGTCTTGGGTAACAGCAGCCAGGACTTGGGCAATGACGGATTGCAGTTGCGTTACACGTGGTGCTGCTGCGAGCAGTGACATCCCTACAACCGACAGAGCTTTTTGTGATCTGCATCTCAGGGGATCCAATTTGAGGGATTTTAAAGGGACCTGGTTTTCAGAGACCGCTGACCAACTGTTCTCAGAACGCCTGGGAGAAGCTGCCTGCACACTGGTGTCTCTAAGGGACCCGTGGGAATGTGGTGGAAAATATCTGCAATTCCTTCTTGTGTATTCCACAACATACTGCTCTACATCTTGCTGCCAAGTTCACCACTGTGAAGGTGACTGTAGCAGGGGGGAGCACAGAATTCACCTGCACTGCAAGGACAAAATACATGAGTTTTTCTCTATTTGCAGAGACTGCACCCAAATGCGGCAGAGCACAAATGCCTGGAAGGCTGCACGGTTCAATACAACGTCGTTTGCTCACCATCAGTACTTTGTAGACAGATCCGAAATCACTTATCGGCACAGCTAGGTTTGGACAACACTGGGGGCACAACGTAAAGCCTACCTGAAAACTGAACAGCAAAGCCCTGCTTGCTTGTGAAGAAATCGGTGTTGAACTGAAGGATGACGGAGTTGAAAGTGCTGTGGACATCGCCGGGTAAGCCGGACCCGCTCATCTCCTTTAGCAGGATGCCATTCTCCACCGGACCGTCCCAGATCCTCAGCACATCGTGGAACTCCTCGGTGTGGAAAACCATGAAATGGAGCCTGTGTGGCAAAACGAACTGGAAGTCAGACCAAACTGAGCTCTGCCTTTTTTCCCCGAAAGGATTAGAAATGTGATTGGTACCAACCTAAGGTAGCTGGGCCCACAAGGAATGTGTTCTCTCCTGTTATCTGCAACTCAGCCTGGACAAAGTACTTTAGCCCTCTACCAAATTTCGTCTGTCTATAAAACAAGATCTCTTAGTGTATGCCTCCCTAATAAAACACATCCATAAACAAAAAACAACTGAGTCATGGATATTAATGTTTTCAGAAAAGTTGGGTCCCTTCTGGTGAACAAAATTACTAATCTCTCCTAAAAATCTTGAGGAACAAGGTAAAGGTCCAAAAGCCCACTGTGGGCAGTGGAAATGTCCCCAGCCAGAGCATCACAGTTGGTTTTACACCAAAGGTGCTCAGACATTGCAACCAGTAGCTGTCACACAGACCAAAGGCTCAGTGAAGGACACGTAGGAAACCTGCAGCAGAGGGGCACAGGGGCCGTGAAGGAGAGGATGGGGGTTTGTCCGTAGTTTCACTGAGCTCTGTGACAGATAAACACAGAAGCATTGAGAATCTTATTCTAAAAAGAGAATTAGCAGAAAATGCGCTGGGGTCCCTTCAGACAAATTACGTATATTCATCCAATTCACACATTGTCCCTCCGTTGCTCACAGCAACAACCTTGGCTGTCCTTTTGCTTTTTTTGGTGTCCTGCAAGGAACAGCTTATTGTCAAGGGCCAGCATCCACTGATAAAATCCATTGATTTTTGTTACCTGCACTCACATCAGAGAATTTGCTCCTGGCACCAAGCTAATCTTGTATATCGGGGGGGTGGGGAGGGAAGGAAACAACCAATACCACTCTCATTTAAAACAGCACCATGCTGGAAAAGAAACCCCGACCAGGGTGGTAACTGCCCCGGAGGTTAATAAAATGGGGCAGAAAAGGGTGTGCGGGAGGGTGGCAAACAGGTGGGTGCAAATTCTGAATGTGGCATTGCAGCACCTCCGAGGGGAGAGACGGCTGATACAGGAAAGGATTTTGACGTGTTTTACAAAGTTCTGGATATTGCAAAAGCGTATCTAGATCAGCAAACAGAGTAACTTCAGCAAGAAATACAGGAAAAGGGAGGCAGCATGAGCTGGCTCTCCAAAATCCACAACAGGAGCGGAAGGAGAGAAAACAGAAATTAAGCAACTGGCGGCTGGCAATGAAATGACACTGTGCTCTCAACGAGGTATTTATGATGATGCTCTGAATGCAGATTTCATTTCCTTACTCTGTGTATTTTATAGTTTTGTCTGCCCTGGAGCAGGGGCTGCAAGGCCTTCAGCGTATGCAGCAAATCTCCTTAGCCCTGAACTGCCTGCAGCAGTACTCCTCGGAGCTCGTCTTCTGCTTTTAAACTGGAACAGGGCTATGCCTGTTCGGCACTTCCACTGAAAATTCCCCAGGGAAGCGCAAGATGCTGGCAGGAGTTGTCACGGTGAGGAAATTCACTCCAGAGCCTGTACACCAGCGATGGACCCAAGGGCATGGGCGAAGGCCAGAAGTGCCCTCCATGCCCAGGAGAGTCCTGGTGGCACTCCAGGACAGGACAAGCTTGGACCCAACATCAGCCGCTGGCGGGATGCTCCTCTCTTCCCGCCCTGGGCTGGGGGGATCACACTGCACTTCTCCCCACCAAACCATCCTCTGTTGTGGAAGGATGCGAAGCAGACGAATCCAGGCTTTGCAAAGAGCTTTGGGATCTTCCAAGATCAGAAGCACCATCTAAGCATAAGACAGCGTCATTGTTATTGTCACACCCAAGGAGTTATCAGCTAAAGGCTGCGACACATCAGGGTTCAGTCCCTTTCACTCCTGCACTGAAAACGCCAACCGAAGAGAAGGCATTTAACTGCTTCTGTTGCTCATTGCCACGTTATCACTGGGGGAAACACCACCCGACACAAAGAAATCAGGCTAACACGGGTAACTCGAGGCACGCCGTTCTGAAACGGGGACAGAAATCTATAAACTGTACTGAGAAAACCTGCAAAAATAAAACAATCGGGTACTGGGCTTAAAACCCCGACAGCCCACGGAGGAAAACAAGGAAGCATTCACTTGGCTGCTTTCCCATTTATCCGGGGCAAACATAAATAAACCAGGTAGAACCTTAAAAAGGAAAAAAAACCCCACCCACTGCAATGTACTCAGCAACAAAATGATGCCCACAGAATCCGACAGAAACCAGAAGAGCTGAATCATAAATCTACCTAGCGGAGACCTTGAGCAAAGAGAAAAAAAGCTAGACTCAAGGAAAATAGGAATGGACCATAGCAGAGCTGCTCTCCACGGGTGCGTTGGCCTGATGATGTTTGCTTTCAGGCTGACTGGTTCTACACGGCCAAAACTGCCAGCGAAAACTCACTGCTGAAGAGCTCGGGAACAGGGAGACGCAGTCGGAGACGGGCCTGGGGCAGGGGGACACCCCGGGAGAGCTCGCTCCCTGCCGACACCGCGATCCCTGCCACGCAATGAAACGCCACTGCCGCTTCCAACGCTGCATTCGCTGCTCTCGGCTCTGCTCGCAGCACTCGACGGCAAGTTTCATTCATTTTCCAGTACACCCTCCCACTTCTCCTTCTTCTTTCTCTCCCCAGAGTCTCACAGATAAGCCAAGTCATTTCAGTTGTGATTTTATGTGCGTGTTTGCACATGCACAAAATTAATCCTCTCTCAAAGTGCAACTCTTCCACGGCAATGATGTGCAGACTAATTTTTCTATCTTTCCCTTCTTCCTCTCCTTCCCCTCATTCTGTGCAGATACAGCTTTATTCAAAAAGCTTTGGTGATTAATTTTAATGTACGTTATAAATGAGAGCTTTATACAATTGTATCATGCGTGAAGAGGATTATTTTTCCAATGGATTACCATAAAAATGAAGCTGCTGAAAATGTGCTCTCTCAACTACCCAAAGATCATCTGTTCTGTGTGAGCTGCCAACTAAAGGAGCAGAAGAAGGGAGCTTTCATCTCTGATGAAAGGAAGGGTCACAAGGTATATCACCGTACTACTGCCTGCCGTCGCTTCATTGCAGTCTCGGCCCCTTCCAAGCCTCTGGCTGATCCTGCAAAGGCCGTTTGAGTACTCTTACAGAAGCAGACAGGGATTACGGATGCGAGTAAAGCTCACTTGCTGAAGCAGGCTCTGGATGAGGCAGACTCTTACACTTTTGGGGGGGTGGAGGGAGAGAAGAGGAGGTCTCATGTCTACTTTGTCCTATAAAAATCTTCATATTCTTCAGAATCTTTTACAGGAGAATGAAAAAAAAGAGGAGACTACAACTGGAAGTTGCCTGTGCAGGAATTAAGCTGCATTGGCTACGCTTGTTCTCCCATGTTCACACCAGGAACCGTCCATTATCGAACCACGCTGAAGAGCAGAGCTAAGGGAGGAAATTTCTGCATTAAGTAAAAATGAAAATACTGGACCACATCTATCTCCGGCATAAATCCATCAACTAAAAGCACCATAGAGCTCAACATGATTAACAGTCTCCGCTGAAGAGATGAGGAGTGCTGCTGCAGCCAGGAAGCTACGGTGATAGGTTAATGGTTGGACTCGATGATCTTGGAGGGCTCTTCCAACCAAAACGATTCTATGACTCTATGAAGATGAAAGGGCACCGACATCGAAGGAGTGCAGGACTGGAACAGCAAGAGGTCTCGGGTCAGCACACAAAGGGGGCTGACACACCAGCTAACGAGCACCAGAAATTGTGACGGGAGATTGTGGGAGAAGGATTATTGTGCTGAATAGACTTTATCATCTATGTTTCTCCCCCTCAAGCCTCATCACCTAGCAAAAACTTTACTTGCCAATATACTGCAGGTTTCTGTCGAAGGCGGCTTTAGCTGGACTGAAATACGTAGGCACATACAGAGCAGCACTGAACCGCCTTGGCAGGGCCTGGGCAAACTTCAGCGTGGGAACAGCGGTTAAGCAGCAGGGATCGCAGACCACGCGTCACAGCGCGGGAGACTGCCTGGATTCTGCTGGTGGCTGCACTAACTTCATGAGCCAAATGTTCTCAACACCATGCTTATACCTAACTGCCAAATTCACATAGCTTATAAACAAATCACGTTTCCAAATGCCATTTTCCAACAGGAAAGTGGCAACAGAACAATAAGAGAAGTCGGAGGAGCAGGAGGAGAAAACAACCTTGGGTCTCTGTACAGATCAGATGTTTAGAAACCATCTTGCATCTTTCCTTCGGGAGGATAATTACATTGTATGTGTTCTATTTATTATTAAAACAATAAAGCAATGCAATTAGAAGATGAAGGCGAAGTGCTGTGGTCTCAGGTCTCCAGCTGTCCGCTCACATCTGGGGACCCTCACACCTGACTGTTCATTCTCACAAACGGAACGTGACAGAGCTCATCCCTTTCAGTGTTAATTTTCTCTGGCAACACCAGCGGGAGATGAACCAAACCCGTAACTGCCTTCCATTATCCTTTCCTGGAATGTGATCTTCCAAGTAATTTTATATATACGTCCTCATTTTAGGATTATGTCACTTGGACACATGTTAAACAGCGTTGGGAAATTCAGCACTAATCTGGCAGAAAAGGTTTGTTTCTGAGCACATCCCATTAAGGAAAGGGGTGAGAAGCACTTACATTGCACATGCACGTAAAAGCTCTCGGATGTTGTTTTAGTACAGGAATCCCAGAGGCAGCAACAGCAAATGATCTGGTGTCACCACCCGCGGCACAACAGCTGTTCCAGGCACAGGCCATGCAGGGCTAGAAAGCCTGAGAGAAAGGAGCAGTGATGGCCAGGAGATAAACCAGCGCTGGTTCCTTCGCTTGGGACGCTCAGAGCGACAGGGCATTCTCTCTACTTGCTGTATGTAATTAGTGATCTGCTCCTGGAAAAATAAGCTGTACAGGGCAAGAAAAGCAAGCTACAATAACCTGGCCCAACTCACCCTATCGTGCAACCAGCTTCTGCCTCTATTGTCCAAATACAATTCAGATTATGATCGTAGGGTGTTGGGTAGCCGGGAGACAGTATCCGTCCTGACGACTCTCCTTTGATAGTACCCCCACACTCAGCTGAAAGAAACATACGGGTTAGTGAGAAGATTCATGACATCTTATGGCTCTTTACTTAACAATGCAAATCTCAGCCTACGAATACAACAGGGAGTATTTCTTGCCATTTAAAGAGATTCTTAAAACCTACAAAACACAGATAAAGAGCGTCATTTAATTCAGCTAAAAGACTGAGTTATCAGAATAACTCTGCGCTTCTGTGCACATTCCTAACATCTGACATGCTGCCAAAGCTTCCCTCCACCTTTCTGACTTTGTAGCGAGCAAAGGCAGAGCCCGCCAGCACCCTGCTTTCCCCGATTCACACACGTGGGGTGAAAGAGCTCAATTCTTCTGCTTCTATCTGCAAAATGTCTGAACTATTCATCAGTGTGATAAAACGAAGCAGCCAACATAGGTATGTATCTGCTAAATGAACCTCAAAAGAACGTGTGGATTTTGAATGCATTTTCATAACATATCCATTAAAATTCTTTAAGTTTCCACGTGCTCACACAGACACGACCATCCATATGTATTATATGTATAGCAAATAGAGCACAGGTTAAGAAGATGCATAAATCACAGAAATTTGTTGTTTTACCTCAATAATCAAGGCTAACATTCAGCAGAGAGTTACTGCATAAAGAATGGTCCTAACTGATGGGAGAACACAGACCGCCAGTGTCTGAGCACATCCCTTATAGCCATGGAAGCTGCCCGCTGGCTGTTGAGCTCTCTCAGAGGACTAAGTCTGTAAGAACCTCACCGTGTCCTGGCAACACCAGCTAATTATGAAATTGTCAAGTAACAGACCAACAGCACCTCATTCAGATACACAAAACTTACTGTCGGAATTTTCCAAGCAAGAAGATACAGGTAAAAGGGAACTCGGGACTTAGCTAAGAGAAGACTGAGGGAATTAAAACGTCTGAGGATCAGGAATCAGATGTCATGTCGCTCTCAACTAAACATGACTTTGAACTGTCAAACGCCTGGACACACGCTGATGTCTGCCATTATCAGCAAGTGCCACTCTGTTTAACACATCCAAGTGAAAGGACAAGGACGGGAAAAGCAGTCACCTCCTTGCAGCGGAGCAAGAAACCTTGTCAAACCTGTGCTCAGAGGACAGCGTTTCATGTTAAGACTGCTTGTAGAGGTTTTGCAGAGAGCAGCGCTCTCAATCTGAAGATGCCTTGCATAGTATCCTTATCACGGTCTTTATGAATGTACATGGGCGCAATCAATATCAGAGTTGGTCATACATATTAGCCAAGGGCGTTGAGCGTGATGCCCACAAGCAAAGTGCTTGTTAGAGGATGTTCTAAAAGCAAGAGTTGTCTCACCTACACAGGTTGGCAGGGGTTGATCCCAAGCTCTCCGCTCCCCTGTCAGGCAGACCAGCACCCTGCTGCCTCGCAGCGTGTAGCCAGGGTCACAGCTGAAGGACACAGAGCTGCCAGCGAAGTGTCCCTCATCGTGGACCTTGTAGCCGAACTGTGGGATGCCAGGGTCCTCGCATTTAATGAGTTCAAAACCTGGAGCGGGAGAAACAGCATCTGTTTTCATCAGATATTTAACAGCCAGGAGATATTAACACAAGATCATATTAATATTTTCTTCTTGAAATCATTTGCTAGAGAGAAAAAACACCATATTGGAAATTAATATTTTTTTTAATTAATACTTGAACGAGATCCCAGAAATCTGGTATCTCAGCTTCGATCCAAAGTTTCTGTATCACCATTGCCTCATTCACAACAGAAAAGGTTTGCCGGCATAATCATCTCCCCGACTCCAATCCCACTTTAGACTGCAAGATCTTTATGGAACAGACTGTTTCCTCTGGTCATGCAACTGTAACGTGAAAATACACCGTTACACCCCAGATTCCCACCTCACAAGCATCTGGGCCTAAGACTTACTAGAAAACTGCAGCTCAAAACCTTTGCTCGTGTTCTCGCTGTTGGTGATAAACTCCAGCCACATGCTGCTGGAAGTGCTGTTGATGCTGGTGCCGAGCATTTCCGAGCGGCTGAAGGAACCCAGCAGGCGAGCGGAGCTGTTGCTGCCGTCGTAGACCTGGGGGGAATGAGAAACACATACTGGAAACCACATTTTATTTGCTACTTCAGGGACCAAAGCATCCACGAGTGCGAACAGGGACAGTTCCTTTGAAGCCAGTGAAATGATCCCAACTAAGGGCCTGACTGGACGAGACCATGATGCTGCTCATCTGAGGAGCAGGATTCACACCCTGGAGGATCCGCATCCTCCTCCTGACACCTGGGCTTACACTGCACTCAGGGCCGTGTTTTCTGAACTAAGCTCTTTCCAAAGGTGCAGCACAGCTACTGGGAAAAACATTTTCTCCCTACAGCAACTCATAGATGTGCCTTGACCTCGCTATTATTTCAGAAAAACACAAATGGTTTTTTTCCTTTCTTTTCGATGGATTCTCTATGAGGATAAAGAGCAACTTCTCACTAGTGGAGATTGATAGTAACTTTCCTTGGGAGCAGATGAGAAGCTGACGACAAACCTGTTGAGAGAACATCATTTCTTTCACAACGAGTGTATTTGTTGCATTAGCTGGAAATCTCTCTCTTTCCAGTCATTTGTGAGCTGAAAATATGTGGATTACACCTATCTCGCAGTGCAGAAGTACGACACTTAAATAAGGACAGAGGCGTTCTCTGGGAAGATGGCTCAGCACAGCAGCACGCATCTTGTAATATTAATGCCTCCTACAAAACCATTCCGTTGTGGTTAATAGAAACTCAGCCTGGATTTGTCTTATATAGAGTCCTGAAACTTGTAAATGCAGATTAATCTAAGACTGAGCATGGGAGTGCTGAAGAGCTTGAGTCTGGAGTTCTGCATTTAAATAAACCCCTTTTTGGAACAAATCAGCCTTAAAAATACGAAAATAATGCTAAGAACCTCACGCTTCCTCATGTGTCAACAGCTTCCCCTGTACAACTATGCAGATAGGAACTGAAGTTTAGCTACAAAGGGAGAACCTCTGGCATTCCAACAAATCTCCGTCTCGGGGAAGGCTTCACAGCAGAAGGTGCAGTGATACAGCGAAGATATCTACATTTTTAATGGATACAGGATTTGTTTGCGCATCCATCTGCAGGCTGAAGCCTCAAATAACCAGCTAGGCTGGAGCGCACAGGACACTCGCTGTTGCCTTAGTGCTGCTGGCAGAGACCGCCCTGAGCTGGGGAAGTTCAGAGGAGCCGATTCCCTAAAATCACACAGCGCGTGTTCAAGCCCAGCGAACTGCGGCACAGCAGTGACACGCGCTGATCAGACAGCGACCCTGGCTCGCAGGTACCGCCTCACAGACGCCTCGCGTCGTGTGGCTCGCTCTGACCTCGGAGGGGACACACACAGACAGTATTCGGCCCAGCTGCCCTGCCTGAAGTCCAGTCCGGTCCCTGGGAATTTTGCTGCTGTCTTCACAACGGCCGTGCCAGTCACTTAACAACACAGCAGTGACTACTGGTCACCAGTAGTCCTCGTATGAGGCTTTCCCAGAGATTACCGGTGCGCTGTCAGCACCGTCTGGGCCTGGGTGGCATTTTCCAGAGGTAACTCCATTAAAATGTTAGAACGTCCCTTTCAGATCTTGCTCTCATTAGCAGCACGGCAGCGCGTCATTGCCAGAGACAGAAGAATTACCTTGAGGACATCTCCTGCCTCCAGCTCAAACGTCCTGGCCTTCAGCTGGATCCCCTTTCCTGGCTGGGTCTGGATGGAGTAGATGCACTCATGGTTGTTGTTATAGTTTATTGGATAGTTGGGGGACAGCAGAACACCTTGGGTTCCAGTGACAGATGAACCACATTCAGCTACGTAAAGACACAAAACCACATTTTAATAACCATATGTATATTCTAGCCACACACCACATGCAGGCGATTCCTCCAAACGGCTACAGATGCTCCTGCCTCTACCCATCTGCTAACACATCCATGGACTCTTATTTCCACGTGCAGTCAGTAAACAAAGCGGTACTTAATAGCACTTCTATCATCAATAAGCCTCAGGTGCCTTGCAAGAGAGATTAATACCCTCTCCTTACACGGACAGGGAAACTGAGTCACAGAAAGTTGGCCGGCTCAAACGCTCTCTCGGGACCCAATTCAGAAAAACATTCCAAAATCCCTGGAAAGCCACCACCTGCTTGAAACAGTGCCTGTGTTTATGTTCCCTCCTGATTCACGAACAAGAAGGAAAATAAAAACATGTTATTAGATTGAAATATTTAAAGTCTTTTTCATATTTATACAAAGCTCATCCTATACCTATATATAGCATAGAAAAATCATGGTGTTCATTCAACAGCGAACACAGCACACCACTGATCGCTGGTGCCAAAGCGCTGCAAGTGCCAGAGCGCTCTGGGAGGAAAGATATGCTTAGTGAAACCTCCAAATGATAAAGCTATGTCTGAATTTCAAAATCTTCCCCAAAACAATTTCCTGAAAGCTACGAGGGTACAATTTGACCTTATTTGTTGTTAATGCTGCCCTCAGCTCTCCAGTTCACCATTTGACAGTATTTCAAAGGACCTCTTGTCCCTTGCTCCCTCCACTTGTTTTTCTTCCCAGCTTTGCAGCTAACAGTTACACCCGTTCCCATGGGAGAAAGAGAGAAAACCAGAGATCCTTTTGCCTCTCAGTTTCAGAAAGAAGCTCAAATTTACATATCTGTTTCCTCCCAAAATGTCACTCAAAGAACCACAGCGGGCTCAGGTTTTCCTGCGGCAGAGACAAAACTGACCTTTCTTGTTCAAAAGACAAGGGGCTGGGGACAGAGGAGGAGATGCCGATGTGAGAACCCCTACATACCTCTCGCTCGGGGAACTGGAGCGTAGGGGTAGTTAACGTTACTGCCACTGCTTCTCCCTTCCCCGAGACGAGTTTACATCCTATGACAGGTTATAAACTGCCATGATTTAAGAAGGAAGGAAATAAGGAAGGAAGGAAATAAAGAAGGAAAGAAAGAGTCCTTTCGCTGCTGTTATTCGCTGCGACCTGCAGTCCGTCCCTGTTCCATTACATTCTCCTAGTGCGGCTTCTCCGCTCCTTCTCCAGATCTGCTTCCTTTTCTGCTCTGCGGAGTGCGAACGGTGCTTGGCTTTGGGCCAAATGTGAAGTTAGAAGATTTGTGCGACTCAAAACTTGGCAGAACGATCCTCTTTAGAGAAGGAAGAGGACGGCAGCTTTGGAGATTTGACCTATCTTGGATGTCAGGAGATCACAGTTTAACGCTTCTGGAAAGTACCAACAACCATCCTTCACCTCTGTATTTTATGTTTATGCTTTTTATTTAAGCTTTTAAGGACACGATCTCTCTCTCACGTGAACATGCCACAGCGAGTGTAAGAGGACGGCTATGGGCACGTCTGCAGCACACGAAGGAGTGAACAGACATTCAAGCGCATCTGAGTGCAAGGAGCGGTGCTCCCGCGACAGCACCGAGCTCTGCCAGAGCTCACGGGACAACGCGAAAACGAGCTCTTACCTGCTGTTATCGCAGGGAGGAAGCAAAAGTCTGCAACGTTTACAAACAGCTTGAGGGCCTGCTTACAAAATGGCATCCAAAGGACGTCCTCCTTGGAGGATGCCTGCTGCCAGCAGCGGCTGCCTTGGCCGAGGGCCCGCTTTCAGCCAGGACCACTGCAGCCTGTTTGCCACGGATACGTACGATGTCCCAACACACGTAACTCTGCCTTGCAACCACCACGTGGTGAGGATTTTTCGTTATTCCCTGATGAGCCCCCACGTGAGCAAACCATGAGTTGTTGTTTTCTCGGCCTCTACCCTGAAGGATTTTCAGCTGTCAAACACTGGCTCCCTGTTGCTTTGAGCCCCGTGTTTCGCAGGCCCAGCCGGGGAGAGTCACTCCGCTCGCCCCGAAAGCGGCCCTGCTGATGACCTCGCTCTGCCTCGTCTTCACCAGGTCTTCGCGGCGTACGAAGCTGCTGGAGCCGAGGGAAACCGTGGGGGTGCCCGTGCAGCTTTCTGCCCCGACTCTGCCCCCTCCGCAGGTCCTCCAGTAAAGCACGAGGGTTAAGTAAGGAAGCAGCAGCAGATACACAAAAGGAGGTACTTTGGAGGTGACTTTCTCCTCCTTGCCATGTACGAAAAGCAGGACATTTGCTTTAGCTCGGATTTCCCAGGGATCACGCTGGAGACATCACCATTTGGGATCTGGTCTGAAGTGCCTGCCCTGGAGAGAGGGGTTGGCCAAAGGAACAAACCACTCACTTCTCTCCAGACCCATCTCTAGAACAGGGATTGAACACAACGTGGCTGGGCTGCCTGGCACAAACAATTAAATCTGGGATCTCCAATGCCCGTCCATACCCAGGGTGAGCACGCAGAGCTGAGCGTGCAGCGGGGCCGCTGGAAGAAGCTGCCACCCTGGCACCAGAGCTCTGGGCGTATCTCCAGGCAGCGAACTTGATCCATTCTTATAAAACCAACATGCTCATTCAAAGCCAGCTGCAGGAGGGAATCGGCAAATGGAAGCCAGCGCGTCCACTTAGCGATGATGTCTGAGGATCAAGCTTAAAGCTTTGTTATGATTCTTTTTGATTTCTACTCCCTTGATTAGCTTTCTCTGCAACCTGATTATTATTCATGCCCTGAAGAGGCTGCCTGTCACAGCAGGATGACGCAACCCTGTGACCTAAGCAGTGCTGGGAAATGCATTCAGCATGACACGGCTCCGCAGACTGGGAAAGCAGACTGGCTCTTGCTGGGATGCTCTCTTTGCCGTGGCCCCCAAAGGTCACCACCACAGATCAGGAAAATCTACCTAGCAGGCTGTGCCAGAGTGAAAACAGGGAAGAGATCTGGTCTGCCTGATTTGAACGAATCCTTCATGGCTCTGGGGGAGCCAGGCAGCAGCAGAGCACTCAGCAGTTTCCTACTTACTAAACTGTACAACAAAAAAATACATTAAATCTTTTTACACAGGCCTGAAGCATCATCCTTCTTCCTTTCTGCCTCCTTGCTGTAGCACATTGCTATTTCTGTTCTTGCCCACTAACCGTTACGCTTGGAGGGTACCGTGGGCTGGGCAGGGGGTGCTCTGCAGACCTCGCCAGACAAGTGTCTGCAGCCCATCTGCGTCAGGGACGACAGCCAGAAACTAGCTCGGTGTTGCAGATGAATTCTTCCTCTCCTCTATCCTTAGATTTATTTATTAGTATAAATAACGGCTGCAGGGGTTGCAAAAAGGACTTGCAATGGTTAGGAGGAGAGGAAGTGAAAAGCGTGAGGTGCAAGAAGCCTCTGGAGGATAAGGAAAAGGTAAAAGCCAGAGGAGGTTTCCCAGACCCATCCATACTAACGTGGAATTCACATTGCTTAAGATCACCCACCTAGAAGCAGATTTCATGTCTGGACTATTAAGCTTTACAGCACTCTGATTCAACGGGAGGATGGCCTTAAAACCATGCTGTTTTACAGAACCTATCCCAAAAGGGACGGTAGGTCTCCCACGGCTCGCGATTCACTCGCTCGTGCCATCGCTGGGGCTCGGCTGCAGCCCTGCGGATGGGCTGCGGAGACGGGGGGCTGCTGCTGAGGCGGGTACCCGCTCCGAGGGGGCTGCAGCCCTCCTGCCCGGCCCTCCCGCCCCCGCCCGCGGTCCAGGGCTGAAAGCTCATTCCAGCTCCCTCTCCCCCACCCCTGCACCAACCACCCTGCGAGCTGAAAGATGCCACCCCGGGGATGCCAGCCCTCCCTGCCCACCTACACAATCCAGCGCAGTGTAACCAGCCAAGCAAAATGAAAGCACATGACCACCTACCAACACACCTTGGCAGAGGCGAACTCCACACACGCCGTCTCCCCCCGAGGCAGGTGATGCGGGACGTGCCCTCCAGCCGGTAGCCGGGGAAGCAGGAAAAGGTGAGGACATCGCCCACTCCGAACTGCAGGCCCTTCCTGATGCTGTAGGCTGGGACCTCCGGCTCATCACAGGGCTCCAGATCATATTCTACAGGGGACAAACGGACATTTACAGAGCGGCAGGGTGACACCCCGTACTCCGTTCTCCCCAGTGAGGGTACCCCAGTCCCTGAACGTGAGGATGAGGAGGGAGCTCGAGCGTTGACCCAGCTGCAGCAAAGCTCTGCAAGGCAAGCATCCACGCAAGCCGTACGTCCTGCTCGAGCCACGAAGACCAGCTTGGGCTTTGCTCCCAACACGCAGCCCCCAGGGTGTCACCAGGATCTCCATTTAAACCAACTCAAAATACAAGAGGTCTCATTTTCTGTCACTGTTGTCAGACAAACAAGCAAGTGACATCAGTGGTGACAAAACATGATGGAAATTTGTCATTCTCCCTCTGGTTCAGTCAAATGAAGACAAATTGATCCAGATGGGATTTCTGCTGCCTCTACATTACTAATCCCGCAAATGAATGAACACAGCATCCTGCTCGGGGAGTGCAAGAGAACATTTAAGCTGCTGTTAAATGAAAGGTCATGTACCATTGTGGCTAACAGCCAAATGCATATCTTCGACCACAAAACATTTTGAAGGAAACCACTTTTGAAGGTTATTTTTTGAAAAATAACAGACCTGCAAAGTACAAAGTACGTACGTATATATCTAAAGGAAGCTAAAAATACAGCTGACTCCTGTTTTCATTTTCCAAAATAGGAAAGAAGTCTCCAAATACATTGAAAACAGTAGTTATAATTAGAAGCATTTTTTTTTAAGGCAAAAAGCTATCAAAATGAAAGTTAACTAGTTTCTGCAGAGTATGATGTACAAATCCAACTTCAGAGGCCAGAACAAAGGTATTGGAAACCAGTTTTCCCAGTGCAGCAGGTTTTGTCTGCATCTGTGGCAACAACCCTTTCCGTCAAAGACAGCGAGCACATCCGCACCGAGCTCCGCAACGAAAACGGTCCTTCCTCTTCCGCGCCGGCAGCCGGGTTTGCGGCTGTTGCCCTCAGGACCAAAAGGCACGCTGCGATACAGAACAGAACAGCACCAATACGACAAGCTTCTGTCCGTTAACGGATTGTTTTACAGAACGGCGCGTCGGGGCACTCAGGCAGTCAAGATTACGTTTTCTGAAACGCGCGCGCAGGCAAACGCTTCGGCAGTCATTTTTGCAGGACTTCAGGTTAAAGGACACAGTTAAACACCTTGCACGCTTCAACCAGAGGTTACCCACGCAAAGCAATTATTTACCAGTGCGATGATCTGTTCTGCACAGGCAAACGTGCCTTTCTGCGGGTCCCTCTCCCAGAGCACCACGCACACGCTACCTTCCAGTGACAACTTCTGAGGATCCGGAATTTCATTTGAAGAAACCAGCGTTTGGTGTAATCCCAAACGGTCGAAGCCCCATCAGAAGCGGCTTGGCTCCCCAGGCGCAGGACGGCACTGGCTTACTGGGGACGCTCGGGGCAGAAGCTGTCTCGCACAGCCCGCTCTTCCCCAGCTCAGCGGGAGCGAGAAGGGTTGCTGCAGTCAGCGAGATCCCGCAGCCCTTGAAGCCCTGCAGCGTGCTCCAGGAGGTCTGCTTTCATCTGCTGTTCCAGCGGGTCAATTAGAGGAAGCCCAGCAAGAGAAAATACTGTTTCCAGTTCCCCAGCAATGCCAGTGGGCTCAGGGAAAGCCGGCCTAGGCTGCACGTGGCCCGTCTTACATCTAGGACAGGCTGAAGCCAGCTGCAGAGGCTGGGTCATGGGATGAGCTTCCAAGTGGAGCAATGAACCAAAGGAAAAAAAAAAAAAGAGAGACCAGACGGACAATGGGAGTGACCAGCTCTGCCTGGCTCCTTATCCAAGAAGCCCAGATTGCTCAACGTTGCCTTCCAAAAGATCCCATCTGTCCCAGCTTCCCATGTTGGAACTGGAAATGCTGTAACTACTGCAGTGATTTTCCTCTGATAAACAGAGGAGGAGGCATCTGGAGGAAAGAGGGATGACATACCCCAAGAAACCGTGAACTCTGTCCATAAACAGTGCAGAAAAGACGGTCAGGTGAGGAGGGAGAAGGCAACAAACATGTCTGTAATAGGATTTAATTCCAGTGGGTTCAATCCAGTCATCTACTGGGGTGCAAGGCAGACAGAATTGCTACGTCTGGCGACATGGAACTGCAAGGAGAGTATTTCTTGGGACATACTGTGGTTTAATGCTACAATAATTTACTGGGGTAACAAGAGGAGTGACCGTCAGTGACCCCAATCACATGCAACTGCATCAACAGAAAATTATTCCCAAGATTTGCAGAAAAGTGGGAAGGAAAGGGAAAGAATGAAATCTTTGTCCGCTCCTGTTCTTACCCGAGAAGGTGATGTTGAAACCCTCATAGGACATGGAGAAGTCTGAGATGAAGCGAATCTGAGCAGAGAAGTTTCCAAAGAGCCCTGCACTAAGCGGGGCAGGGAGCCGAGAGCCCGTCAGTTGCTTCAGGGGCTGAGCAAAGCTGGTATTTTCGGTGATTAGGAGGTAGTCGTGGCCATTCTCCAAGTGAAAGGTATGAAAGGTGAAGAACACACCTGCAGAGGAGGAAAAATACAGATGGCTTCAGTCAGCAGCCTTCGTACGGCACCCCCTCGTCGCAGAGCCAAAGCCCCCCTCCTCTCCCTGCGACGGCGCCAGGACTGACTGCGTTTCCCAGTAAACAGCAACCCACCCGAGCAGGAGAAGCACACTGAAAGCACGGGCGCATTTATGTTAGAAATGAAACAGATGAAAAAAGTAAAGCCAAGGGCGCGGTACAAGGCCCAGAACAGAGAAAGGCAGTGAAGATCTTCGATTCCTGTGCCTTTGTAACACAGGGACAGAGACGACACAAGTCGGCTCGAGGGACAGATCAGCAGCAGAGAGGACCGAGCCTGGCAGCTTAGAGGAGTATTTTATTTTAAAAGCGTTGACCTTTAGATGGATAGTGAGAGCAGCAAGAGCTGTAGCTGTGAGGACTTGAAAACAGCAAACCCAAGTATGTTCCAGAAGGAATTCATACCTAGAAAAACAGGACTTAAGCCAAGTATCAAGGTCAGAGAGGCTTTTCCAGAAAATAAAGTACGTCAGCAGCGTGACCGCAGGGACTTCCTACACCTGCCTACGACGGGACTGAACGCTGGTCCCCAGCGGCTGGAGGACAACAGGAGCGATCACGCGTGGACAGACCTGCGTGTCCGCAGCCACACACGGCTCCTAAGCCGAGGGCTCCGCCACGCAGCCGCGCTCCCTCCCAGCAGCGCTGCCGTGCGGCCCCAGCACCTCGCCCCGTCCTGCTGGGAGGGGGCTGCACCGTCCGTCCCCGCTTGTGACCCATCCCGGGACCCGCTGTCCCCCCAGGCACCCGGTGGGAAGCGCACGGGCAGCTATCGCAGGCTTTGGCAGGGCACGCAGAGCCGGGGTGGTTAGCCCAGGTCTTGCCAGCCGTAACAGATCCTAGAAGCGAAGAGAATCCTACACTTTTATCCACGTTATACTGACAAAAATAAAACCCACAACGGATCCAACTACTGAAAGAACACACACGCAGGAAAATTATTTTGTCTCTTCTTCCAAATTCAATTTCAACAGTTGGAAACATTTCGGTGAGAAGGCTGTGACCTTGCTGCATTTGTAAATGAGCAAGAAAGGAGTAATGGATTACTTAAAAGTATCCTTCACACCTACAGACACAAACCAGTAAGTACTTCAGGCTTTTGCAAAAGCCTCCAGCTGGGTGATTTTTCATGCTGGAATTCAAACGCAATTAGAAACACTTATTCTCTGGAAAATAATTCCATCTTTGAAAAACAAAAAATGGCAGCGCCAGCTTTCAGAGAGCAAAGCAAGGCAGGATCTTATATCAGAAACCCTGTCACATTACCATCACACGAAGTCAGCAAGCTAAAGCGATGCCTAGCAATAAAAAAGCCTCTTTGCATTTATATGGCTTCTTTCATCCAAAGATCTTCGCACGCTTTCTGAGCGCCAAGGGGCAGGCTCCCGAACCCCGCTCACACTGAATCGGGCTTTACACTCCTCACAGCCCCGCTGAACTCGACAGGGCTGTTTGCAGAGCAACAGACTCCTCCGTGCAAACCCAAGCGCTGTAATCTGGCCTTCATTAGTCACAGCGAGATGCCCACCTCCTTGCACGCGTCCCGAGTGCCCAGTGGCATGACCGGGTTATTTCATTTAAGCCAATGATTAGCAACACAGAGACTGCCAGCCTGGGGAGACCCAAGGGCTGTCTTGCTCTGCGTCCCGTCTCTGCCAAAGCACAGCGTCAGCTGCTTCAAAGGCAAGCACAGGAAAGCTGTAAGTAAGGATCAGAGGAATAATCGCCTCCTTGCTCCCCATTCCCCATTAATTTCTGGAGATCAGGATGAGACCAACCTAGAGACTGATTAAAGCTCTGGAGCATGAGATTTAACATCCACCCCAACGGTTTTTTGTCAGCATCAAATTATAACTCTGAATATTCCATTTATCCCTATGTCTACCCAATTTCTTTTTGAAGGCTTACTGGTCACATGCAAGCAGTTCCCTTCCAAGAAGTGAAGGACAGAGAGGTTGGTAACCCAATACAAAGCCTTTCCCAGGGAAATCGCTGGATTGGGAAGGAGCAGGGCTCAGAGGACATCCCAACCGCCCCGTTCTCTCCCTGCCACGCAGCTCCTCACACCTTGCCAACCTTCAGCGTCCCAGGCAGAAGAATTTGTGCAACTCACCGCTTAGTGGTGGCCAAAAGGGGTCTCGACTTTGACATTTCCTCACTTATATCCAGGTAAATATTATATGGAGCCTGGCAGAAAAATTTCAGTTCCACAGAACTCCACGAAGGTAAGAAACGTCCAACAGTTTCCACATGTTTGTTATTCTTACCAGCAGCATAGTTGATTGAAAATAGGTATGACCCGCTTTGGCCTGAAAACTCGGTGAGATGCAGTGAATACAAAATGTCTGAAGTTTTCCCTGTTTATCAAGTGACAGTAAATTTATACCCTCACCTTTACAAAACCCAATCTGTGGAACAGAAATACTATCCCTCCACCGAAATCAACACGCCGTCGGAGAAACACAAGCGTAATTCAGTCCCCAGAACGGGGAGGACAGCCCCTGACTCCAGCTCTTTTAAGAGAACAGCTTCAATCACAGGGCACGAGGCCTCTCCAGCAGCAGAGCCAGTTAAGGGCTGTGGAACTGTAGCCATAAGGGCTAATTATAAACTAATTTTAAAGGATTTGTGACTGATTAAACCTTTGCTCTGGTCTGAAATTTACTGCGGCACAAAACGTCTCTGCAAATGCAGAGGCTTTTTTCCATTCTCCGTAAAAGAAACAACAAAACAAATTACAGGGAAAAGAAATCACTTTGAAGTTCTCAGATTAAAAATAATAGTCTCTCTTTAAGCATTTAAATACCTTTAAAATTAAACTCCTTTTAAACTCAAATTGTACAGCTCGTGAGTCCATAAAGTAAATCAGTGTCTGCAGTCACATAAAAATAACTACTATAACAACCAACATGTTTCAATTAGGGGACTCGTGTGCTGCCCACGTGCGAGATGTTCATAAAGATCTGGGAGTGAGTAACTCGAGATCGGCTTTTATGATGCAGCTCATCCCGCTCGGTCAGTGCCTCGGCAGGGAACGGTCCGGTGGACACGGAGGCACCAGCCCTCAACTCTCTTCCATTTGATGGGAACGGAAAGGCTTTCCAGGCCTGGGACAGCAGCAGCGCTGCAAGCCCAAGCGGTACGGTATCAGTAGAAGTGGATGCGGGAGACTTTAAAACTAGAAAAAGAAAAATCAGGTACAAGAGGAAACATTTAAGTCATGTAAATAGATCCCCTGCTTGTTAATCCTGCTCGCAGCAGAATTGTTAAAGCTTCTGGGTTTAACAAGCACCAATTTTACCTGGTGATCACCGATTCACCCTGTGTTCTCCCAGAACCGGGAGCTGAAAGACAAGGACAAAGCACAGAGAGAGGACTCTGCGCTGCAAGTGCACTGCCGATGAAGTTAGCCGAGACCGGGGCTCAATTACACCTTGTTTTAAAGGCTGTTCTGTTCTCCAAGGACTAAATTCATTCCATTTCAGCAGCTACTGCTCTGACTCAGGATCATTCTGTTCCACTGCTCTTTACTGAAGAACGAGAAGAAACGCTGCAGGAATGCTGAGAAGGGCTGGGGAGAAGCTCGTTGCAATGCATTACGCAGCAGTTTAGCACCGCGGCAGCTGGGAAAGTGGATCACTAAGACAGACAGACTATTGTTGCAAGAGAAAGGACGCGTATGTACGCGTACGCGCGCTCCCACCAGCACAGCCAGCATCTAAATACCTTTCATAGAGAAAAGGATAGCTTTGTTCGGCTCCTCCTTTCACTGCACTGGTAAAGAAACAACTCGCCTGAACTACAGGGACAAGGAAGGAGAGGTTTTCCTGACACGTAACTCGGCTACACGCCAGCTTACCATAACTGGACAACGTCCTCCCTCTACCCTCTCCTCTCGCCCCAACCTCTAACCGGGTGATTTGCAGATGTCCTGCGTCCCAGCAGCTGCTGGCTGAAGCCTCCCTAGCCCAGAAAGCTCCACGAACGCGAGAAGGGCGGTTCTGGCGGGGGCGAAGCACCGGTGCCGGCAGCCACAGCCTGCGGAAGGGCACCCGCGTGGGGAGAGGGAGCCCACCCCGCGCTGCAGCCCACTTCTGATGAGCTCCTGGAGAACAACCTTGAAGGAGGGATACCAGCAGTGGGTAAGGAGAGGCGTGAAAATGCCAAACAAAACACAGTATGAACACGCTCCTTTCATTGGTATAGAGGAGTCTTACTTTAAACACTCAACTTCTTTTCTCGGAATCTTATTCTCACCTTTCCAGCTCAGCCTGATAGGTAAGAAGAGCTGAAACTCTTGTCAAAGGCCTGGAGACCTAGAAATTTTCACCACAACTAGATTTACAGAGCAGCTCACAGTTTGATTTTCTAATATTCATTACCTGCAGCTAGGGCTAGAATTTCCAAAGAAGCTCACAGGCTTCAGACCACTAAAGCTAGGACCAGCTTTTCAGAGGGCTCAATATCCAGCTTCTCATAGTGTGACAAGCACGGTCTGGCTCAAGATGGTCAGATCCAGGGCTGAACTCTTTGGATGATCCTGAACCGCATCACGCTGAACCGCTCTAAGTGATGTGCTGTCTCCTGTACGAAGGAATTGGCCCCAGCAGAATCTTTTACAGGACAGAGGACAAAAGCCCCAGGCTTGTGCAGGCGTACCTCCACTATTTGAAAATGCAGCGTGTTTCTTCGAGCCGTGCTCAGCTTGGTCAGAAGACTTCCTTCTGATGTTGGCATAAAAGCAGCCAGGCCATCAGAGTCGCACTTTCTCACATAAAAGAGCGTCAGTTTGCTGTGTTGTGCTTAGCTTAGCTACAGGATAATGCCGTGTCTCATCGGAGAGCCGAATCCAAGGCAGAGTGGATTAATGAAGAGTGGATTGCTGCTACTCAACGGAATACTTTTCACAGCATGTGATGGTTCCCTTAATGCACTGTGCTGTTCATTGACAAGTTTATTTGCTGTAATACAAATGGTATTTGCAAAATTGGCTCATGATAGCTCCCGTCGTGCTGATATCCGGTACGACGAGACAGTTACACAAGAGCACATAAAGTTACATAAAGGGCTTATACCCTTTGTGCTTACCCCAGGCAGATACTGACTGGATCAGGAGAAATTACCCCCCGCCTTCGTACATAAAACTCGCTCTCTAATCGCCAATGATACATTTTCTTGAAATTTTCCTCCAAGACAAAAGATTGGCCTGTGTTGCACAGCAGATTGGACTAAATAGATCTGCACTTTGCCTCTGTGCTGGCAATACTCCTAGCTAGTGGGGAAATGAGAGCTGCAGAACTAGGACAGAGCTGGGAACCGAGAGCCCGAGCTCTGTCCCATGCCTGGAAATGATTAACTACGTGCTTCCACTTCTCCATCTGTAAAATGTTATATAGACAGTGATCCAGCACTGCAAAGAAAAATAAGGCTGAAAGTACTATTGAGCACCAAATGCTACTGCAGCGGTGCCAGTGGCAGCGCGCCCGGCCTCCGTGTGGCATTACTGGCAATGCCAGGTATCCAAATACCAGCTGACTTTCCAGAGGATACTGCCACAGAGGTCTGAAACCAGAGATTACGCCTGGCACAGGCACTCAGACCTGGGGGTTTGATATGGGACCACCTTTCCCTCGTAATCCTCTCCACTTTAAAGGGATTAAGAGATGCGACACCAAAAACCTCTGCATCTTGTCCAGAGACAATGCCTGGTGGTGGCAAGAACGGCAGCTGGCCATTCATGGGTACCCACCATCACCGCCTCGGAGACAAACTCTTGGTTTACACAGGGAGCACTTGCCTCCCACTGGCCACCGTCCTCCAGTCCATCTCTAAAGCCACTCTAAGCGAAAGGTTTCTCACCTTTTCCATGTGATGTTTCTATTGTCCACGTGCAGTTCAAGTTATTTGGATAAAAATCAGGGAAGCCTGGGGATAAGATGGTACCACTGGAACCACGAATGTAACCTCCACATAGAGCTGCAAAAAAAAAAAAAAAGAAAGAAAGAATTAAAGAATTCAAAACTCATCGTCAGCTGGCAGAATCTCAGCTCTTCTGAATGTCAAAACAAAGCCCGACCCCTCAAAATCAAACAAAATACACAGATCAAATGTCACTGCGAGCTTTACAATTGCTGCGCTGCTTTTGCAGTAGATCTGCAAATTAAGCACTTGCCATCTCCTGCAGGTGTTACCTGCTGCGCTCCTTACCCTCGCAGCTGGGCAGCGGCCGGCTCCACTGGAAGTTCGGCTCACACTCCAGGGCTTCGCTGTCACTCAGGGTGTAGCCTGAATCGCAGCTGAACGTCACCAGTGCTCCCACGTAGAAATCATTCCCGTGGCGCTGGCCATTCACCGGGATCCCCGGATCCAAGCAGTGGTCTGACTGGAGCTTCACAGCTGGGGCAAACAAACCCACCCGTGTCAGAGCGCTCAGGGGCTGCAGAGCCTGCTGCAAGGTTCAACCTCTCCTACGAGCTCACTCAAAGTCCTACTGATTATCCCCAAAGTAAGAGGACGAAACGGACAGAGGAACTCAGCTCTGCTTCCTAAAATCAATAATATTCTGTAGATGCTAAAATAAAAATAAAAACCTCTAAACGATCAAGATGGTCAAAAAGCAGAAACTGCTGCTTCACTCGCAGCAGCTTCACATTCTCCAATCACCGTAACAGCGCTCGCTGCCGGGCACGGGGGAGAAGCGAGCCCGAGGGGCCTCTGATTGAGTCCATTGTGCTGCCGGAGAGCGCGTAATTACATGAATAACTTGCACTTACTTTCATATCGGATCTGAAAGCCTATGTCAGAGTGGCTTTTGTCAGTGGTGAAGAGGAGGTAGAGGTAGTTGCTGGTGCTGATGAGGAACTGGGGCACCTGAGTCCCATCATAGACACCTATCAATGGGGAAGAATAGGACCGGCCATCTCGCACTTCCAGGGTGTCATAATTCACCTCTGTCTTAAACCTGAAAGGGATACAAGAATACGTCTGTGAAAAAACCGCATTGCTAATTTTCCTTTATTGCAGCCCTGAATGTGCGCTAATGACTAGAAGGCAGCACAGGCCACGGGGCAATATGTGGGTCTGTCTCTGCTGCCTGACCTTCAGCTGGCTGAGCATCTTACTGGGAACACGTCAGTCCCCTCCTACGCGTTTTGGGTTTTTTCTGATCCTTCGCCTGCTTCATCTGCTGACACCGAACAGTCTTAGCAGCAACAGGCATCTTACGCCACGTGAACAATCGCTCCTCAGGCGCACAGACCCAGGTTCAAGCAAGCACAGCCCTCCTCAAACAGTGAAATCCCGGGCAAGTCAAGAGACTCGGCACTCCCGAGCCAGGGCCAGAGCCTCACTGCTGCTTCTCGCCGGCAGGCTGAGCCCGCGGGAGCTCAGCCTCCAAAAACGTGTCCTACGTGTGTCTAAAACAGCACTGCAAGTTAGCAGGAGGTAGTCAAAACAAGAAGAGAAATTCACCATTTTCTGCCTTTTCTTCTGGAGCGTGAGGTGAATTTTAATGTCTCGGCAGGAGTTAATTTAAAAAGAAAAAAAAGAAAAAAGAGAGAGAACCTCGCTGCCAAACACAACGCGGAGCAGGTCGCTCCCTTTTCCTCCCGGGGTGGCTACAACTCAACGCTGCTGGAACCACCAAAAACAACCGCGAAGGGGAAACTTTTGAGAAGTCCAGGGCGAGCACCTGTCAAACGTGATCTTGATGGGGTAGCCCGGCTGGGCCTCTATGACCCACGCGCAGCTCAGGGAGTCCTTGTAGAAGCCAGGCCAGCCGGGGGACAGGATGGTTCCGCTGGGCGACGTCAAGTGGCCCCCGCACGGCGCTGGGGACAAGGAAAATGACACAATTCGGGTAAAGAGCATCACGGAAGCTGTGGCATGATCGGACGTACCCGGTATTGTCCTGCCATGCAACAGCTTTCGTGCATTATTGTTTCTCACGCGTTAAAAATAACAGAACCAGATGAAATAACACCACTAGCTGATAACAAATGGTTGGACTCAATGATCTCGGAGGTCTCTTCCAACCAAAACGATTCTATGAAACTGCATTTTCAGCTTAAACTGAAGATGTAGCAGCCTGCTACCGTATCTGTGGGAGTCAGTAGCCTGACCTTGTGCAGCAGCTCTAAGGGGACAGCATATAATAATTATTAGATATAAAACCAAAGAAAACTGCAAGGTCAGTTTGCATTTCAGTAGCTGCAGGTGCCAGAAAATCTTTCGTATCTGTGGTAATTGAGTCATGTCTTTTCTTCCACAAGGGACATCACAAGACTATGGCACTTATTCCACATTGTGGTCCCTTGCGCCATCAGCAGAAGCTAAAGGCACATTATTATCTTTTCTGGAAAAAGGACACCGGATCTGATGGACCAGAGGTACAAAATCCTATAGACCTAAATAACTGCAATGGATTGTCCTCTAAAAAAATCAAATGAGATGGAAAAACGTGTCTGTTCCTGTGAGCTTGTGTTCCCCCTGCTCAGCACTTTACAGGATCCATCACCGGGTGTTTCTTCACGTCCTGCTGAGCGAAGTCACTGGTGCCGGTCACACGTCTCGCGTGGCAGCGTGACCACGTTACTGTCACAGCCTTCGGGAGCTCCCACGGGGCAGACCAAGCCCGTTGTCCCACGACACTCGCTGCCAGGACCAAGGGGACCCTGCTCCTCAGAGCAGCTGCAGAGGCACCAACCCAGGGCCAACTGTGGTGCGAGCTTTGTGCAAGGGCTACAAAACGTCTCGCTTGATGTGACCTTAAATACCTACGTAAGTCTGGGTCTGCAACCTCCACTGCTGATCTGAAGGACACCAGATGAAAGTCAACTGATCTCGACTGGATCCTAACTAATTATTTTTCCAAAAGAGGCTCCTTTCTGCCCCCAAAACTACATCATTTTCTGTCAGAACTCCTACCCATCCTTTTTTTTAGGTCTCTCTTTCCCATTAATTTTTTACTTTTAGTCATCAGTAAAGCAAAGCCTTTTATTATTGTTATTAGAAAAATACCTGTTGTAACAAGAACTGAGCTAATAATAATCCCCATCATTCATTTCACAAAAAATTAGAAAACAGACTGAGTTCCGAGCTCGTGGATTATTGGACTGGCACTTCCTCCTAAGCAAACTCCCCTGTGGACACCCCCTTCCAGAGCTACGTGAAGTCATGGCCGTAACTGAGAACCTGAGGGTTAGAACTGAAGTCCAACAGTCCTTCGGCTCCCAACGACAAACCCCTCTGCCTACACAATGGCCAAAGGCCTCCCACAAGGCCAGCACCGCACACCTTCGCTGGGGGTTACCTGACCGGGACCCTCACAGAGCGATCATCCTTTTTCCTGAAAGGCTGCGAACACCAGGGCATCCTTCTCCCTCCCAGGTGCACACGCAGACTAGTAGGAAAGATGATAAAATTTACCTTCGCATCTGAGCACCGCGTTGTTCCAGACCACGTTTCCTTCCTTCAAGATGCAGGTGATGGTTTCTGAGCCGTGGGTCCTGATGAAGCCCTCGTCGCAAAGGAAGGACACGGAGCTGCCAAGCTGGAGGCTGTCACCAAATCGCTTTCCGTTCACAGGCACGCCAGGGTCGGGGCACTCGTTATGCCTGAACGCTAAGAGGGACAGGTAAGAGAACAGTGAGCGACTTGTTTCCCCTGCCTCTGTCCAGTTCAAAAATGAGTACGTTGGACCACAAACTTAGGAATTAAACAATAGTTTCATGTCTTTCCTATGGAGACAATAGCAGTTGATCTTGTCCCCGGACAGTGGGCTGTCCCCAAACAGCATGGACTTGAACTTGGCCCAGCAAAGCTACTGTGTTCCACACAGACGAGCCAGCCTGTGGCAGAAATCATGTCACCACCTCGTCTCTAAACTGCTGACACCCAAGTATGTGCTCCCACCGGTCAACTTTTCATCTAGTCACTTAAATTTTTCTGTTCCCTGTCTCTACTGCAAGTGTTGGTTTGCAAAGTCAGAGAGGAAGGATGAGGCTAAAACCATTTGCATCCAAGAGGTGCTGAGACACAGGGCTCAGAAAAGAGCCTGCAGAACCAAATTATCTTCTCAGAAATCTTTTGCATATGAAAATAGACAAAGACTCAAAACAGAGAAAGATCTTTAAAAACTCTAAAAATACCACAGTGCATGCATCTGCATAGAGGGGACATAAGTTAACAGCTAATGAGGACAAACGAAGGCCCTGTGGTTAGAAGTAAGGGCCCTCTCAGCCTGTTCTGTGACTGACGGCCACACAGTCCCCGACCTTGCTTGTCATCGTTACCAGGATAAAATGAAGGACACAGCAATTACCTTTCTAGGTGTTGCAGAGTTGCGTATGGAGTTGCACAGACACGTGGCTCTGTTTAAAGGCCTGCCCTTTTCCAGCAGCTAAAAACTAGGCCAGCCAACCAACCAGAAAGCAAGTCTATAGCCTTAATTCCCTATTAAGTGCATAATTATGTACTATATCTTCATATGCTGGGAGGTGGTCTTCAGAGATGAGCAGCATATGAAAGATTAAAGCCTCCAGATTAATTACACACACATGCTTTTAGTATCTTTAATGCACTTGACCAAATTCAGATGAGTTCTGGATTTCCTACAGAGCATCGTTACTCGTATAATACCTTGTTATATACACTGCTAACGGGGAAAACAGAGGCTGAATCTGTTCCTTGTGCTCTTGTATCTGTCCCTTGCAGCAACGTTGTCGCCTCTCTCATACCTAACCTGAAGGGAAGGCGTCTGAGAAAGGCTCAGGAGCTCCCTTTCGGTAGTTCGAGCAGTCAGAACAGATTAACTCACACGTACTTACGAGTCATTTACAACAATAAAAGATTTGCTTTAAAAATGTGTTCCTACAGGGGACAGCCACAACTCCCAACACGGGCATGCAATGTATCGGAGGTACGTACTGGAGGGCACCGCCAGCGTTTCTGGTGAGGTGTGAGGTACCAGTCCTGGGTATGCGATACCACCACACACAAGCTACTTCATCTGATGAGCCTTCAGCCTGCTGTAGTGTGGCAAATGATTTCTTAAGACCTCCGATATTTTTTTTAAATAGAGGATTTGCAATCATAGCTAGAAAGGCTATTAATTTAGCTGTGCCACTAAAGGCTATTATAACAAAGTCATTTATCAGTTCTGCTGAATAGGTTTAATAACGCTCTTTAGAAAATTATAGGACAATACGAGGATAAAATTACCGTAGCATTCATTTGAGATTTGAAGACTGGACTTACGTGAAGCCAAATATATCTGTAGAAGTTTCAATGCTTTATATTATAAGACACTGCTGTATGTTTTCCTTTATCTTCAAAGTCTTGCATGCTTTTAGGCATCAGCAAACGATGACAGCATTGACTGATGAACACAACCACCCGAGATCTAATGGCTCTTCCCGACCTGCATCGAGCCGCCCACAAAGCACCGTCTCACCTCAGCGAGCAGAACGGAGGCACAGAGAGGGAGAGCGGAAAGCCCCCGGGACGCAGCAAGCTGCAGGCTGGCGGGAGAACAGAAACCCTGGCTCCTCCACGCACAGATCATCCAGGGCCAAACTGTTTCTTTCACCACTGGACAACACAAACTTCACAACCAGAAAGAACTTGTGCCATCAGCTCTAAGCTTGAAACCAATCCTCAATTACCCAACTGCAAATCTAAGGTAATTCCCAATTTTCAGACTTACTCAGGATTTGCAGTGGTTTTAGTGAGGTCAAACTCTTGCCCGTTAGTCCCCAAAACAAATTTAGAGCTTGAGATGAAAACTAGAAGCAAAGATCGGGCACTTACTGGTGAAGGTTATGTTGAAGCCTCTCTTCTCCATGGAGTGGTCGGTCTGGAACTCCAGCCTGGCTACGTGACCGCTGCTGGTCAGAGAGGAGGGGATCTGGTTTCCTGAGAAGGTCCCCAGCACCGGCGATTCCGCAGTCCCGCCATCCTTCACGGCTAGGAAATCAAACTGAGGCTCCACATCAAAATCATTGAAAGCCAAGTGAATTCGGCTCTCGGGTTTAGCTATGATTAACCAAACACAGTGCAAGCTGCTTCCGTATTCTTCGGGGTAATTTGGCGACAGCACAATCCCAGACGGGGTGGTGAAGTTGAAAAAGCAGGAAACTGCAATAAGAAATCACCATCAATCATGCGGCACGGTGCTCCCACAAGCTGCTCCGTCACGTTCCCCCCTCCCCCTTATCCCTTGAGCTGGGCGATTCCTGCAAATTCCCACTTGCTTTGCTTCTCAGAGGCGATTAAAGAAAAGAAGGGCTCAGTGCTCCATTCACTGCTGGTGTCAGTGATTTATTTGCATGGGGAAGAAGCGACTTCAAAGCCGTCTCCAGCCCTGGGTCTGGCTGATGTGCCGTTTTCCAGCCCAGCACCGGACTGCCCCTTTTTTCAAGGGTGCGCTTCCTTACGTTCGCGTGGGCTTTGGGCCGCGCACAGCGGAGCACGGGCTTCTTTTATGGGGATTTGGTATTTTGCAGGTGAATTCTCCTGCGTAGCCCTGAGAGAAAGCCTACACAAGAATCAAACGCGTGACTACAGCTAGTGCAAAATAAAATTGGCATTAAATGAGTCAGACTTTGTAGCAATGTCTCCTGTTGTGGCCACGACTCAGCACAACCTACAAAACCCGAGGTAAGGAACCGTTCAGCCGCTGCCCCACGCAGCCCTCCGGGCTCCCCTGCTGCTATCCGTACCCAAGCTCTTCAGTCTAAGGTGCTGGGGAAACTGCAGAGCAGTGCAGACTTTTCAGGATTTGCTTAAAGATCTGCACTTTTGGTTTACCTTTCTCCGTTTGCTAAATGCAGTTCTCACCCGTGCTCCTCAACAGATGAGCTGCGCCCAGGAAGTCCCGCTGCATTTAGCCAAACTCCTCGCGTTCAGACTATCCCCATCCTGCATTAAATATTTGTACGATACAGCAATAAATTGTCATCTCCTCCGAGAAGGAGCTGTGAGTCAATTTGCCTTCGTCTATCTCCTCGGGCAGCTGCGTACACCCGCACCAAACGAGTACTGAAAAACGGAGGCTGCTGTTGGGTTTTGGCAGTGACTTTGCTGCAAGGAACAGCCCAAGACCCTTCCCAAGCTTCCCCCCAGTGCCCGGGGCTCGGGACAGCGCGGAGCAAGCGCTGGCCGGCTGCGACGCGCAGCCCGGGTGTAGGGGCCGCTCCCCTGCCCGCTACAAATAAATCACTGACTTCGGCGGGGCCAGCATGTTACCAAAACGAGGCATCCAATTCGGCTGCCGTTCCCACGAAAATAATTAAAACCAGTCTTAAAATGAAGTTGAGGGGAAGAGTGCATATAAAAAATACCTTTAGCTCTCAAGGGTTTTCAATATATACTGTATTTCAGCTGACAAGGCCCATTAATTTGGAAAAAACAAGGCTGCCTTTTCAGTGGTACCTACCCAATGTTTTTGATGTTTTATTTACGTATGCTTTACTCATCCTTTTCCCCACCATCACCCTTGGTAAAATGCTTTACTTGGAACATACATCTCTCTAATTCCTGGCAAAAGGACATCGCACAGAGGATGAGACTGGTTTTAGTTTGGCATTTATACAATTATTTGGTTCAATGCTCACCCTCCCTCTGTTATTTTCCCTCTATTTTCCTTCAACGCTTAATGGTTTCAGATCAAATAAGATGGACGTTACCGTGACGTTATCAAGGCTAACAGCTACACAATCTATTTCCTGCTCTCAGCAACAGAGAGAACAGATTAAAGAGAAAACAAACTGCAAAATATCCTCAGGATTTTGGCTCTTTACTAGATGCTGAAATATCAAGGGACGCTGTCAAATAATTCCGTCAGCATAAGCCCGGTATAATCTGCCTAGGAATAGTTATTGAAAATAAATGCATTCACACACAGAGAAACGTCTTAGCGGTAGGAACGTCACTGGAGCTAGGTATCGCCTATAAATTTTTAAATCCGAAGCGGTAAATCAGCATCCACACAGGACGCACAGTACGGCACAGCCAGCAACAGAGAGGTACGGCCGCTAGTGCAGCTATTACGGCACAGCGCTGGCGGCTCGTTTCGGGAAATAACAACAACAAAGAACTTGCTGACAAAAGAAAGAAAAGCAGAGTGAGGGAAGAATATAAAATTAACCTTTGCTAGATAAAACAAAATGACAGATTAAAAAGTAACAGATAAAAAACCCCCAAAGCCTGCACTGCAGGGAAGTAAATGACAACTTCAATTTTCCCTAAAATAACCAGTGTAGGAGACAGCCAAGTTGCCGGCTGCAGGACAAGGGCCGCTGTCCCACGCAGCCACGTCCCAAGCCCACGGCAGGGCACGAGCTCCCCGGGGCACAGCGGGAGCTCGGCTTCGCTTCCCGGAGCGTCACCATCCCCGACAGCAGGTCAGGGCCACGTCCGACCCAGGACAACTGATCCAGAAGGTTCAGTAACAAAATCACAGTGTCTGTGACATGAAGATTTTCTTTATCTTTTTAAGCAGGAGAGGGTTTTCTTCAGGGCGAAAGGAGGTTTTTGGTCTGGGGCTGCACTGGACAGAGCCGGCACCGGGATCCACGTCAGCCTCTCCGCTTTCCCAGAAGTGCTTTGCCGGACACTCGGGTAAAAGCAGCAGCTGTTTAACAAGACATCACAGACAGCGAAATGTGCTATCAGAGCGAAATGTGCTATCAGAGCGAAATGTGCTATCAGAGCGAAGATGCCAGCACCCAGGAAGGTGGAAGACAGCTGAGCGCTACCTGTCTCATGGTGTTTCGTGCATCCGAGAGAGTCGGGAACAAAGTGCCCCCGAGGAGCGAGCAGTCATTCGAAACGTGACAGACAGACAGAGGTCAGCCCCGCTGCCTGCAGCCTGTCCATCAGGATCTCCGAGTCAGGAATAGCCGGGACCCTGAGGCCTTGAGCTAAGAGATTGGAATTAATATTTATTATCGTTGTTCTTAAATGTTACAAGAGGACATTTCATTATGCGCGTAGCATAGGCTCAAATTTATATGAGCCTGTACTGATCTTTGTCAATAATTATTATTACTGATCAAGTCCTGCAAAAGCAATACGAAAAATCCCTTTATTAAATACAGCAGAATAAATCACAGCAAAACTCAGTAGAAACAGAGCACCTACCAAAGCCAGCGAGACCCATGCCACTAACAAATGAGTACAAGGTATTTAATTCAAGTCATCACAAACATTATCAAGATTCTGCCTTTATTAGAGCAGTAAAACAGTGAAAAAACAGCTCGTTGCTTCCTGTCTTAGAAAGTCGCGTGGGACACGTGGCTGTGGCATGAGGGCCCTGCCCCACGTCCCAGTGCGAGATGCTCACGGCTGAGCTGAGCACAGAAGCGTCCGAGTTATTCACCAGCACAGCTGCTCGGTTCCGCGCTTTCAGCCAGGAGCAATTTCTGCATTTGTCTGGTCAGTCTAAGCACAACTTGCTTCTCTCTTCTTCTGCCTTCAGAAGATCCTGCCTCCTCGCCGACGGTCTCGCTCCTCCTGCGAGGCGTGCCCGGTGGCCCAGACACTCCATCCCTGCTCATCCTGCACGTGAGAATCCAGGGCTGTCCCGGGGAGAGGGCACGCCTGCAACGCATGGGAACGGGAAAGGCACCAGGTTCAGGAGCTGAAAACCAAGCAGGGAATCACTGTAATGATTTCAGTCTCCATGGAAACAATAAAAACTCCTGACTTCTCTCTCAGCTTTTAGGTATCATTCCCACAGACTCTGACCACTTGGGAGAGAGCTTCAAGACAGGAGCGGGTTTTCTGCCTTACCTTTCCTTTTTAGGAAGATCCCTCCTCTGGGCATAGCTTGGTGATGAACTGGAAATACAGGATCTTGGCAGGAGCCTGGTTAACAGCCGGCATGCCTCACTCGGGAAGCATACGTCCCGACTAGCTAACGGCGCTGGAAGCTCAGGGCACCGTGCAAGCTACAAAATGTGAAGCACTCTGCTTTGCATTTTCCTCTTGCTGTATCTGCTGTTTCAATAAACACATCTGCATCACAGTGCATTTTCCTTCTTAAAACTCTGAGGCACCGGCAGGGCAAGTGGGAGGTGAGGGAAAGGAGTCTAGAGCACGTATTAACTGGGAGAACTTTTTTGTATTTCAGAGCAACCACCTCTCCAGCTTTCTCTGATGGAGGAGCCGTCACTGCCAGCATGCGGCTAACCGGGGCGGGAGAGCAGGTATGTTAAGAGTAATGAAAAATAGGCAGGGTTTGGGTACCAGATCTCGAGGAAAATACACTAGTGAACTTAAAATGGACTGTATAGGAGCCTCCGTGCATGTGGAAGAGCGTTACAATACCAAAGCAGGTTTCATTTCTACCCACTCAAAATGGGAACGGTGGCTGGGTTACCAGGAATAATACAAGTTTCTTAAACTTACTGGAAGATGCTGATCCCCACCAGGGAAGTGTTGGGCTGCTTGTCTGCCAGGGTTTCTGCAGCCATCTGTTATTCAGGAGGTGCTCCAAGGCTTCTGCACGAAGACAAGATCCTTTCCTGTGTGTTCCTGTTTGTTTTAAGGGAACTCTCCCCCTCCCTGCAGTCTCTCTCGGGAATCGGTGGCAGCATCCACAAGACGATGGAAGTTTAATTGTCACTTTTTGGCAAAAGCCCCAAAGCGGTCGTGGTCTTGTTATGTACCTTTCCCGTTTTGCTCCTCCGCGGTTTAGCAGAGCATCCTTCCTCTGCTGCAGCGCTCGGAGCCGTCTGCCAACTGCTGCAACCCATTCGCATCCTGCAGGCTGGAAGCTGCAGCAGGCCGGGGCTCGGCTCGACTCTCCACACAGCCCCACGGTCTCGGCACGCTGGGCGCGTGAAGGATGGCTGCTGCACCGCCAGAAAGGGCAAGGCACCCCCGAAGCGCGGAACTGCAACTGGGGCGACGGCAGCCGCACACCAGTGATTAAGTGCAGCAGCGGGTGCGTGGGCAGGTTCAGCCGCACGTGAAGCTCTGCTCGCGGGGAGCAACAGAAAGAGCCTTAAAGATAAACTTGCACACATCGACTCTACCTGCAAATTGGAAATGTCCCATTGCAGCTTTCTCAAACACCAACCCCACATGTGAAGCGTTAAAGTAAAATAAGGCAGGCATAAGGGAACTTCTCTGCAGACCAGACTGACAACGGCAACGTAACGCACACCACATTCCCGTTTTCCGGATATGGAGACAGGGGAAGGGGACAGAGACAACCTCCTCGCCTGATAAAACCAGTAAGTGCCATTTCAGATTCAGACTCGTGTAACGAAAAGCAACTCATCATGCTGAGCAATTGCTGTCAGGAATACGGACAGATGCCTTGGCACAGGACAGCTCGTTTATAGCAGCATGAAGCCCTATCAGGGTAACAGTTCAGCTGATTCAATCAGTAAAATAACAAGCATGGAGACAACCCAATAAACCGCATCCTCCCGGTGAGCGCTGAGAGCGCAGCTGGGAGCTCCTCCGGTGAGCTGCGCGCAGAGCGACGTGGCCCGGCCCCGCTGCGCAGCCCTGCGCTCCGGCTCTCCCACGTGCAGGCTCTGCAGGGCAGCAGCCCCGCTGCGGACGCGAGAGCTGGCCGCGCCTGCTGCCTCGCCACCCCAGCCTCATCTCCCACCCTCCGGCCTCAGCACTGCAGCTTTCTTGCGGAGCCTGGCTGACCGCACGAGTACCCCAAGCCCCTAACGACGTGTCAGGAGCCAAGAGAACACGCGGAACGGCAGCTCGCGGCAGGAGACTCGCTCTTCTGGCTCCACGACTGCTAGGCAGGACGCACTGACGAAGTAGCACCAAGGAGAAAACAGGCTCTGGTTTGAGCCAGGTGGACCTCAGCCTTCCTCAGATATCGACACCAAGGGAAACCTGGCAACTGAACCGGCCGGTGGCACGCTGGAAGATGGCAGCTTATTTGAGACAACTCTCCAGGAAGGGCAGAAGGGACTGGCGAAGCAGCCCTGTTACAAAGAAAGGAAAATTTTCATACAAATTACATGAAAAAAATGCCTGGGGAGTTCATGGGGGACAATTAGAACACAATTCATTGGAATTAAGAAGGTGCTTAACTGCATTCCTGCCCAGCACAGCACTTAAGCATGTATGTCTACTTAAGCAAACATTTAAATCTCCGTGCTTTGATAAACTGGGGCCGCAATGCAGAACAAGGGCTTTGAGGGAAAGTGCCCTGCTTAAAATTAAGAAGGGAATGGTCTTACATGGCTGCAACCATGAAACAAGGTTGTTAACAAAAGCTACAAATCCCACGTGTACACAGAGATCACGGTAATCCTGCCTTCATTTCATTTGCTTCCCTTACTGCCAGAGAAAGGCTGGATCTCCGCGGCTCAGGGGAAGAGGCAGAAGATAAGGAGCATTTCACCACCGATTTGCCGCTCTGAACCCAACTCGGATCAAGGGCAGGCAGACGGTGTTAACGGGTCCTGAAGGACACGCATCTGTTGCACGAACGTAGAAGCCATCTCAGCCCTGGAAGTGGCCTCAGCAGGGAACAAGCCCTTTTCTTGGCAGACTTTCAGCTGCACGAACCCGGGATGCCACCGGCTGCGTTGCAGAGGTCAGAGCTGATGTGCTTTGGCAGGTTAAGGTTGGCTGCCGGGTCCCTTTCCCAGCTTGTCTGGCAGAGATAATTAGAGTGTCTCTCTGCCATCATACCAGGAGAATTGTATCAGCGTGCTTCATAAAAGCATCAATCAATCAATCAAAAAAACCAAACCCAAACCCGCGCCGCAGAACAGCTTGGAAATAAACATTAATAGAATCCCTATACTTCTCCCAAAATCCCCTAAAATTAGCTGCATCTACAAGCAGGTAAACAAGTCCAACGTTAGCTAGAAAAAGAAAACCTGTTTACAGCAGGAGAGAGAAACATTTTGTGAGTTAACATAAACTGTTCCATGAGCATGGCAAAAAGTGAGAGAAATTAAGAATAAAAGAAATAATCCGAAGAGCACACAACGGATCCGGTTTCACTGGAAGAATGAGAGCCTATGCTACAGTTCAGACGTCTGAAAAACTCCTTTATAATGAAAAAAATCTCAATCCCTTTAAAAGAAAATTTTCTGGAATTTCTGGTTAGAGAATTATTGGACAACAAAGGATCATTCTGATCATCTTATCTGTCCACCTCCTTAATACAGACTATGAAACAATTCCTGCTTCCTCCAGATCTCCAGAAAGGAGTATCCAATCTCAATTTGTGTTTAGGTGTGGAGAACCCATCGCTGCCTTCAATAGACTGCTCCAAGGGTTAACTACTCTCTCTGTTAAAAAGCTATTGTTTTTTAAAAGGCAAACCATGCTTTTATCACTGCTAACTTAAGAGACACACTTTTCTCCAAATTACTCTTCACAGGGAAGGCTCCATAGGTTGCTGTGAATAGTGGGCAGGAAAAGAAGAGAAGAGAAGAAAAAGAAAGAGAAAGAAAATAATGACCAATTGACAATTTAATTTAGAGCTAAATGAAAAACTTGTCAAGTGATAGGAAATTACATGGTTCTGTTCAGTACATTGCTGGGAAAACATCTATTGCACTTTGCATTTCCAGCTCCTAATCCTGCCTGTTTGTACCAGCCAGCACACACCAAAGGTTACCCACCCAGCTCAGAGCTAGAATTTGTACTCCTTGCAAAGAGGAGCGAAGATTATTCAGCAGGTACAATAGAGCAGTACAGGATTAACAAAAAAAAAAGGAGTAATTACCACTAAGGAGAAGAGAGGTTTTATACTGCTATTAAGGAAAATCAGACACTCAGAAGACTGGAAAAATGCACAAAATGTCTCCGAAGAGGATGACTGTGTTAGTGCCGTACGCCCGCGAGGACGGACGGGGGATCCCGGGCTGCGCCAACCTCCGAACGGAGCCGACGCAAAGAGAACTCCCAACAACGCGAAGGATTTCACCGGTGCTCGGTTTGGTCCGAGCGAGTCAATGCGCCGTTTCCACCAAGGCAGCACCGACCTCCAGCGTTGGTGGGCGCAGCGCTGCTTCTTCACGGCGTTCCTGCACGTCACAGCAACCGTGAGCAAACCGGTGAGGGGAAACGGGCTGTGGCTGAGGTCTTCCAGTGAACGAGAAGGGAAGAAAGCAGAACATCTGCTCCAAAACCAGAGAAGAAAACACACGATTTAACATAATTTCAATTGGAAATGCTTTGGAAAATGCTTTCTGCTCTGTTTAGAGGAATGTTATGCACGACTACTGCTCTAAGCAGGTCTATAATACAAAGAGTTTACTATAATGCAACAAAGTCACTGGAAACTAATGCAGATCCTAAAGCAAGGCGAGAGCAACACCAAGACCCCTGTAACGACTATCAGATCAATGAAGTAAAGTGTCCGGAGGAGTCCAGAAACACTCTGAAACAGCACAATTCAAATGATGGCCCCTCCATTTAAACATACACACGCATATATACGTACACACACACATGCACATATTTATCCCCAGCCTGCGTGGAGTTGCAGTCAAGCGACGCCAAACAAAAACCCCTCAGTTCAGTGCAGAAACCTCCACCCTCCGGTTTGCTTGATGCACTGCAATCAGAACGTACATACTGTTTTATTTCAGTATGGTTTATTTACCTTTAGAACACGTGACGGGTCCAGAAAACTTGAAGTTTGCAAGTCTGAGATCAGAGAACTAAACTTGCATGAGAAAGTAAGTTTTCAGAAATGACTCCCCAGAGCAACGGGCAGAGGATAGTTAAAACAAGGCAAAAACTTTGCCTTTATTCAGTGAGACGGTTACAAAGGACAGATATTGTCGTGAGGGTTTATGCCAGAATCTATCCCACAGAATGACGGCACTGCTTGGCGCAAGTCAACCATTCAGCTAAAGGTGCGGGACGGAAAACTCGGGAGTTGCAGGTCACAGGCCCACAGGCAGGAGGAGGAGGAGGGGAGGGAAGGGGAGCTGCTGGAGAGGAACAGCAAAGAACCTCATAAGACTCACTGAGCTGCTGCAGAAACCCTCCGAGAGCACTATCCCCTGCACAGGGGATGTCAGCTCCTCCTCTCCTTAGCAAGGAAACATAAACCTTGTGAAACAAATTTTGGTCATAGAAAATGTTTTGTAGCAGGGCCTTCCACTGCAATAGTTCACATAAAATTCAGATAATGAGTTTTTCCCTGCTATACATGAGTATGTTTAAGCAGTAATTCCAACCGTGTATTTGAAATTTATGGCACTCCTGAAATGCCCTGCTCCCTGACTATGTCTATCCAGACTTTCATCATCATTCTCACTGCAGCAACTGAACAACTCACCAGCTTCCCGTTACAGCTGTAATTATGGGCTGGCTCCCCATTCATAAGCTTAATAATCTCCTCAGCCACAGGAAACTGTAGACTTCAGTTTGAATATTACATCCCTTACGAGTCCCTACCATCAGAGCACAAACTTCATCCGAGTAGCACAATGGTTTTCCTGAGGTAACATTTATCCACATGACATCTCCTAAGCCCATTTTGCTGTCCTTCAAGGCTTCAAGAAAAGCGAACGTAGCTCCGTACGAGAGCAACTGCTCGGGTAATCCCGGGTTATGGGAACCGCCTTAGCCTTCGACAGGTACCACAGGTCTGTAACTTTGAAAACGCAAGTTACTGCGATGCTGATTCGAGCGCGACAAGGTGCTGCAGAAGAGGGAGCGAGGTCTTCAGCATCCAGTCACCACCGACACCCAGACACCCACACCGCCGGACACCAAGCTCAGAGCACGGACAGACGGATGATCGCGCTGCCCCATCCAGCCACAGGACTACAGGTTCCCGGGCTCCGGTGCAGTCGTTTCAAGTGCCTCAGATCAGCAGGGAGAATCCGAACACAGCAAGGCCGGGGATACCCTGCTCACAAAGGGGTTTGCAGAAGACGTGCTAAGTCGTCTTGCAAAGTCTCCCAAGTGCCCTGTGTGCTCGCCCGGGACAGTTAAGGGATGCAATGACAACAGAGAGGATGAAGATGGAAGGTCTGTTATCATGAAGGCACAGACAGTCACAAATGAAGAACCCGTTGCAATAAGCAGGCGCGTTACTTAAATGGTTTGTGTTGCTTTGTCATCGAAGCCCCAGGAAATGAGTTGTCCACAGTAAATTCTGTCTGCTCATAAATCATTCGCTCAGGACAGCAGGATGCACCACAGCGCGCTGCTTAATCTCCGTCTGCATTTGTCACGCGTTTGCAGCCAGAATCCGAAGCACTGAATTGTTTGCATATTCCAACTAGCAGCACATAAATCAGGTTACCTTATTTTCCTCACCTCATGCCAAAACATTTAATGGTCTCCTAACATTTACAGAGAGTTGTTACTAATTCCACTACAGATTTCATGCCAGGTTACACATTTTGTCACATAAACTCTTCTGATTCACGCGCACTAATATGATGCTGTCTAGAATAAAGGCAGGAGAGTAAAGGTGTAGAGAGGGCTATGAAATACTTTTTCCACTACCTACACGTTGCCTTGTTGATTCATAAATATCCAAAGCTGGAGGGCCACAGAGAACAGGATACAATGGAATTATTTTGACTAAAAGATTCATGCCTGTGCTATGCTTTGCATGGACTGCTGACTGGGGCTCGATTTGATGCCGCTGTTCAGTATCTACCTACAAAAATCCTACTTTACCGGCAAGTCTCCTATCTCTACTACGATCCTGTCCTCTCACACCGGGCACAAACTACGGGCTTAGTCTCACTACAAACTGTCAGCAAGAACCTCAACCAAACCATCAGCTGTTGAAATTCATCTGAACTCCTGGGAAACCAAAAAAACCCACCCTTCTGACGCTAAGCACAGAAACGGGCTAACACTTCCCACTTCAGAGATAATCAGGGAAACTCCATTTTCCTCATCAGCATCTTTAGCTCATTTGCTTATACAGAAAACCATGTAGGAAGGGAGTCACGGCATCTGGAAAAGGCAAAACTCACAAAGTAATCGCTTCCTTTCCCCAAACAGACATTCTCAAGCGCTCAGAGCTTAAATTAGAGTTTGAAAAGAAAGGCACTTCCTTGAAACCAGTTTCCCCCATCCTCCAGCGTGGGGACGCTAACGCCCCGCTTCCCCCACAGCGCCTGAAGAACCCAGACTCAGCTCTGCAGGAGCAGGGTTTGCCCCCCCAGCTGCGTAATCTCTGGGGTACGGATCAAGTCCTGCCACACTACAAATGGAGTATCTAGCACCAGCGGATCTATTTCTCTGCATAGTGAATACACACTTCTAAAAACTAACATTTCTGTTTCCTCTCTATCCATTTTCCCCACACTTTTGTCCTCTGTCTGTTGCTCAACTGAATTTTCCTTTCCTATTTCTTTGTTAGGTTCGGTCTCACTCCCCTAGACCACAGAATCTGTTCAAAGGCACAGACTTTAACATATCCCACTAAGCAGAGATGAGACAAAAAGAAGAGTTTGTTTGTCACCGATTGGGGAAAATACAGATACTTTCGTGAGTTTTGGTAATGTCCAAGTACAACATTGTTTCCGAGCGAAGGGTCAGTCAATATAAGAAAGCAGATTGCCCAATGCACCTTCAAAGGACAGCGAGACCATTAAAACCCAATGGGGACTGTGCATGTAACTCCCGTTTACATCTGAAAATTCTATCCTTAGTCACTACTGAGAGCATAATACCCTCCTTCTGCTGAGAACTCGTGCAACAAATTAAAAATTGAGGTCCAGCAGCAGGGAGCCTGAATATTGTCAGATAATGAAGGAAAATTAAATGGCCAAAAATAGAATCAGATTTTAAGTATTTCTGCGCGTGTGCCCATGCCTCCTGTCCTGGACACCAGAGCCCTACCTTCTCTCCAGAAGGGACGGGAACCCGAACGCCGGGAGGGCAGGGGGGTCGAGCAGAGAGCACGCGGGCCCAGCGCAAGCCCATGTCCCCGTCCGGCCGCTGCTCCCCCTGCACGTCCCTCCTCTGCCGAGAGAGGGGCCAAACCGAACTCTCCCCGCGGCTTCAGACACGCGAAGCTGCAGCTTGGTGCCATCTCCGCCACCACGAGTCCTCGCCCCATCCCGGGTACCGAGCACGGAGCACAAACACGCTGTTTGCTTGGCCACCTCACCACACCACGAAGATGTTTTAGAGCCGTCTCCTCACTGACTTACAAACACAAACTGGTTTCTGAGCAGACCACTGGCTACTCTTTTGGCAGGTAATTGTTTTCTGTCCCTTCAACTCAAAGGCAGGCTGGCACTCAAACTTCAAACTGTCCCCGTGGCGAAACGTGGATCCTTCTCTCCTGCCGTAGGCTGGGATCCCGGGATCACCGCAGCTCCCCTGGTCAATCTCTGAAAGAAAGAAAACAAAAGTTGCGTGGGGGGAAGGCTCCGACGCCGAGCCGGTGCAATGCCCGCCGTACGTCTGTGCCGCGCGCTGCTTGTCCGCGCCCCGGCACAGGCATCGCATCCCCGAGGGAGCGCCGGTCCCCTCCGCATGGTCTGACACGGGCCGGGGGGCAGCAGCAGCGCAGAACCCAGCCGGGATCCGTCTTTAACACACGGGTTTTACCACTGTCACCGAAAGGCCCTCCTAACCGCCTCTCCTAACCGCTTCCTTAACTTGATCACAGCCAAACGAGAAACACAGCGATGCCCAGGAGATCCTCCGCTGCGCCTGCTCAAGGACTTCCGAGGCAGACCGACCACGCGCCACTAAGGGGACCCCCGGCCCTCCTCGGCCGAGAGGATACGGTTGGGGGGTCTTTGGTGGATCGCGATGTCTGCTGTCTCTCCCTCCCTTCCTACCCCCATTTCCATTTCCCCGTGGTCCCAAAGCAGACGGCTGACACCTTATTGCATGGAAACACACAGTTAATCTCTTGCTGTGCGTGTATTTTGACTTCAAGTAAATCATGGACACAATTTTCCGTTACCTTCTGCACCGTACAATGTCATTTCGAAAGGGTCCCCTGCTCTGTATCACTATTAGCTACTGAACTTCATTCCCTTCCAGCCTCCTTAGAGCTCCCACGTTATTTATCTGCTTCACATTCATCTCGTCTTCCGCGTTCTCTAGTTTTTATCCCCATCATCTATGATCAGCCTCGCTGCCTTTTCTCCCCGTTTTCAATTTCTTACACCAAATTGGAAACTTCTTTTATGACATTTTCTTTACAGAGGAAAATCGCATAATCCGAGATTTGCATTACTCCATCTAATATTCCGATTTGGTTTGAATAACAACGAGCACCTCATTATTATTCCGACTTCAGGCAACTTAGACACAGGTGTATTTTGAATAGAAGTCACAACAAGGCACCTAGCTTCTGCTACCGCTGTACGCATCTTGAACTAAAAAGTCACTGCTACGTAATGAAGCATCCCAAAAATAATTTAACATAAATTAAAGTTTTCATGAAATAGGTTTCTTTGTTTGCCTGTCAGTAAAAACAGTTTGCCAGGATTTACGTCTCTTCCTGCACACTTTGAAAATCCAAATGTTTAAGATTTGCACTTGCATATAAGGGACAAAAAATAAAACAGTTCAGATATTAAAGTAGCACTGAACTGTACATTACTCTCCAAAAAAAAAGCAGGAGACAAATAGTGCAAATCATGAAAAGAAAATTCAGCTTTAAAACTCAAGGGTAACAAGATCAAAGGGCAGCACGCGTGTTGTAAACACGTTGCATTGTGTCCCGGCAGAGACGGGAAACCGATAGAGCTTTCTGCTCCACGTCAACAGCCTTTAAAAACTAATTTCTGTTACTCCTTTCCTTCCCACACCTTGAAGTCTTGAAATACGGCACTGGGAAGCAGCACCAACGGCGAGCTGCCGGGCAGGCTGCCTTTCCCCCGCGTCTCCGGGCCCCGCCGCCACCGCAGCGGCACTGGGTGCCCCGGGGAAGGAAACGCCAAAGGTCCCGGTACCGCGCTGGTGGCTGACGCCTGCTCCGCGCGAGACGGACGCTGACACGCGTCACCCCAGCCCTCTCCTACAACCACGCACGCAGCGCTAAGGGCCGGGTGAGCCACGCCGTCACCTCCCAGCCCGCCTCGCACCCAGCACCGCCGCGGCCACGGCGAGCAGAAGTGCCAGCACCTCTCAGGCTGCTCCTCCACGTTCAGAGGCTCTTCCGCTGGGAAGCAAACACGCAGCCGTGGAACACGCTCCTGCCCACCCCTGAGGCCACGGAGGGAGCCCTGTCCTCCTAAAGCCCACGGGAGTTTTGCCATTAGGTTCAGCAAGGCTGAGATTTCATCGCCGACCCGAAGATCTTCCCCCTGCACGTATCTGCGGCTCCGGAGGGCCGGTGGCCACGGGAACTCCACCAAGGGGCTGCCCGCAGACGTGCTCAGCAGCTCCAGCCACTGCAGACGCCAAAGGGAGCTACAAGCGTTCAGCACATTCATTGCTTCTGTAAAACGAGGACATGCTCAGGCTACCAGATACTCAGAAAAAATGCAGCCAAGTAAAGAAAAATAACTCCCTTTTGACCCTCTGCTGAGAAAGAACAAAGGTAACACGGATGCTCTCGAGGCACTGATCGCACCGTCTCCTCCCTCACTTGCGAGCCTGGGCAGCCCTTCTCCGCCACGCTGCGCGAACCCGGCGGCAACATCGCTACACACAGAGGGAAATCGCACGTTTAAGAATGGGAGAGAAATGAAGAATTAGAGCTCACATGTTCCACGTGATCTCCTTGTTAGCAGCAGGCAAACAAAGCCAGCGCATCTTATTACGTTAGAGAGGTCAGAAAATGGAATTTCTGTCCTGAGAAAATCCCTTGGTTCCTACATTTCTTTTCATACGTAGTAAAATTCATGAAATATTTAGCAGAGCAGAAATTACAAAAATGAGTGATTCAGAAATATCAAAACATGTTACTTCAGTAAGATTGAAACGTTTCTCCTGATGAATGTTTAAGTAAAATCACTTCCACATTAGAATAATAAAAGTCAAAACTAAACAAGAACATCTAAATCAAGTGTTTTGACATTATTTAAATGAAACAAGTTGAAACCAATCTTTCACAACTTCTCCATCAAATATTATATCACGCAGATAAGGTTTTGACAAAACAGCATTTTCTGACAGAAAACGTTCCGCCAGACATTCTTCACCAGCTATTTATGCTATTTGTCTTCGGGCGGTGGGTGGGGAAACCGGGTCCCTTTGCTCAGCGCCGCGGGTGCAGCCCACGCTCCCGGCGAGACCGACGAGAGCACGAACCTCCGCCCGCGGGGCGAGGAGCTGGCTCGGGGCCCACTGGCGCCCGGCTCCTCCGCGCAGCCGCACCGCGGGCACCCAAACGTAGGCCACTGCGTTCCTGGGGTCCCCTGGGAATTTCTGCTCCTGCCTGACCCGGGGCTGGAGGGAAGCGAGGATTTGGGAGCTGCAAGAACGCACCGCGCTGGCAAAACTCCAGCTTCTGGAAAAAACACCCACCAGACGTGGGATGTGCGAGGGCTTAGAGGCCGTACCTGAGGAAACCACACAACTGCCACCTCTAGTCAGAAAAGACCCTCGAGAATACCCTTACCCCACACAAGCTGTTTCGCACGTATATTAACTTTGCTTAAGCTAATGAAAGCTGAGTGTTAGGTACGTATCCGAAGGAACCAGGACCGGGGCGTTTCTATTGCCTAGCTCTTCTTGTTGATTCCAACAATGAGGAAAAAAAGGATCTAAAGAGGAAACAAGAGGAAGAGTGGATAAAACCTAGACGGAAAGCCCCTCTTCTTACGGCTTCCCTGCCACAGCCCCCCATCCAAAACCACCGTTGCAGGGAAATGCAGGAACTGGATCTACCAGGCTCGTGAAAACCCCGTGGCAAAACATCCGCTCGCTCCCGCTAAGGTTTATACGAGACTTAAATACAAGTAACACGACCCTGAGAGCAGTTCAGGCCAACACATCATAAGCTAAAAGCCTTCACGTCTGTTGGTTCAGCAGTATTTCAGCGCTAGTGGTTTATGACACGAGTCAATACATTTAATGGAAAAACAGAGTAGGAAAGACATAAACATTAAGTTTCCTGACAGGCTTCCACCATCAACAATATTGGGGAGTTAAGTAATGGAGAACCTAAAAAAAAAAAAATGAAAATACATGTGGTCAATGAAAACTACCTGCACGTTATCTGGGCTCATCAGGGAAACCCGAGAGCATTTCCCTAGACAACATCAACGACAGGGCTCCGTGCCAGGGGCCTTCGAGAGCGACCTCTGAACAACAGCGGCATCAGAACTACTGCCAGACAAGCGTATTTTTTCCCCAAGTCTTCTAGGATCAGGCAACTTAAGACGTTATTGTTTGTTCTCAATTTGACATATATACATGAACACCTTTACATGCGGCTTGCACACAGGCATCTATATAGAGTTCTGTATTTACGTGTAACATATATGTAAAAACAGCCGTGGAAACCCAGCAAGCTCATCCCACCAAACACCTCGGGCAGCACCGAGCTGATTAAAACCAGGAAGGCCGGCAGAGGAAACCTCCAGGCTCCAGCTCTGCAGAGCTCCTAAGCCTCTTAGCACCACAGGCTACGTCTCAGCTCCAAAGCTAAGCTCTCCAGAGCCAAACGCTGAGTCAGCATTTCAGCACCAATGAATATGGTTTAATCATCCCCTGCCTGCAGCGTGCTGGTAGTTCAGAACATAGACCTTACTCAGCTCTACTCAAACTAACCCAATTCCAACAGAAATCCGAACTAGATTAGTGTGTGCATCTATAAATCTAGTTTTCATTTTACAGTATTCCTTTATATTAAAAATACACAAATCTAAATGTAACACTAAATTAAAATTTGGCTTTGTTCTCTTTTTTTTAATGTTTTAATATTTCTGTCTCTTACCACAGAATTTTATACTATTGATTTACATTTATACTATTGCTTCTAATAACCTCAAGCTCATCAGCGGCAGAAACGTGTTTTTCCCCATGGGGGAGACCAAGCATCTTCAGTCCACCCACAGGGAATGTAACAGCAGCAGGACTGCAGATGAGATTATGGGAGTCCGAGTCCTTTTCGATGAACCCTAAATTTCTCAAGAACTTTTGAAAATGTTACCTGAAGGGATTATTTATTCCCATTACAAGGGGTTGACCTGGGAACTTTCCAAGAACCATTTCGATGGCTGTGGAAGGCATCAGCTCTAAGGGGAAGGTATTCTCAGACCAAGCCATCTGAGACTAAAGGAAAGACGGGAGAAGACAAGACCCGGGGCCCCAGGAGGCTCTAAGCCCCCTCACGAGTCGAGCAATAAATTGCAGTATCAATCAGCTCGCTATAGTTGTGAGAAGGAAAAGACTTTTCCAGCAAAGTGGAGCTTAATACAAATTTTTTCCGACAAGCACTGAAGTCCAAAAACATTGTTCACTATTATGAGAGAATGTCTGTTTAAACAGATAAAAGTGGCTGCAGTTGAGACACTGGAGATTTAGAAATAATCTTCATGAACATTAACGAGCCAGATCCTCAGCTGGGGAAGACCGACACAGCCTAACTGGAAATCAAGGCTGTCACGCCGGTTTACACCCGCTGAGCCTTTGTTCCAAACGCACCCAGTCTTGCAGCGCAGATTTGGAGAAACCTGAATCCAGACACCTTGTGCTTTGTACACTCTTCCTGGTGCAAATCTGCTTTCTCTTTACTCATACGCGAAGCAAACGGACCCAGTTGGCTCCCCCTCCTCAGCAACCCTACATTAAAAATTTGACGGCGTATTGCCCTCCGCAGCACGTTCCTTCCAACAGGTCCCTCAAGCTGTGCATCAATAAATCTCTTCGGCGTAACTGTTTCAGCACTAGCAACAGGCTTTATGATTGCGTTACACCTAAAATGTACACTAAAACTTACACGTTTTAGGATAGATGGGTATTTAAACATACCCTATAAGCAATACTCTGCCCTTCTATTATGCAGATTTTTGGTCTTGACTTTATATAGCTCCATTAGCTGTAATTTTCCTCTTGCGATTAGGAAGAAGCGTGGCCATAAAACTGATACTGAAACTTGTTAGTAAGTTGCATATAATTTCATAATGTATTTGGCAAGTGCTAATTGCCTCTTACTTAAATGTCTCTTGCTTTGTAACTCAGAGCATTTGCAAAAACTCGGAGAGTTTTATGGACGTGGCCGACTGGAGGTTAGCTTAACCTCAGGGTCGCCCCTAGGCACGGAGTGTATTTCTATGTTCATGCACAAATCCATTTTGCAAGGTCAAGAAGCTGCTGTACAAAAATGGCAAAGATGGCTAGAAAACCAGAACAGATTTGAACGACAGGCAGAGCGCGGCCTCTACTTCTCCTACATGCAAAGGACAGACACTCCCCGGGGAAGGGTCCCTCCTTTAAGGCTCATGAGGGGCCAGCAGAGCCAGAACACTCCCTTTTCCTCCTTCGAGGAGGTTATGGACACAGAAGAGTACAGCAAAACAGACAGCAGCTGTGCAGGTAAAGCTGACGAGGAGGGGAGGGAGAAGCACATCTGACATTGGAAGCTCCATACAACAGGACTCCAAAGCATGAATGATAATGGTGATCCCCAAACCGACCGGTGAGGCCACAGGGAGCAAGAGCAGCTCAGCCTTGCTATAGATCAAGCTACCAGTAACATCGGAGCAAGTCAGAGGTAGAAAAAGTCAAGCTCCTTATAGATCCAGAGTTCACAGAAGATGAACAACAGTGTAAGGAAGTCCCTATATCATGTGCTTTGCAACTTTACGTGCTGTGCTATAGGGTAAACATAAGATTTACCAAGAGCCTGAAAGAGTATGTCCACATTGCCCTCTGGATGAGATCAACAAACCAGACGGGATCTCGGAGCAGAGCCGGAGCCGCTGGCAGGCAGGGGTGCAGCAGCTCGCTCTGCCAGGCTGCCAAGAGTCAACCGCAGACAAGCGCGGCCGGAGACGGATGCCGCAGCTCCTGCAGAGAGCACGCTCTGCTGGGCAGTCGCGGCCGGGCTCAAACAGTGCCATTAAGATGCTCCCTAGACAATCGGGCTGGATTTGCCTTTTCCTTCTTTCAATTCCATTATCTCTTACCTACGTCCCTCTGACTTTTCTGCTGACCTGGCCCTGCAAGCCTGTAAATACTCCAGCATCGCGACCCAGCCACCCCTGCAAGGTAGGGCTCAGCCTGCCTGGACACGCTGGCATTTAGTCCAGCTAGGTTCTCTGGCAGGTCAGGTCCCTGCAGGCTCCCAACCGCTGTTACTTTACCATCCATCAGCAGCACTGCTGAGGCAGGTCCTGGCCTGAACACAATCTGACACTTCCCTGAAACATGTAAGTCCCAGGGAAACGCTTTTAAAAATGAATGAATGCTAATGTGCATTTAGGGCCCTTGAAAGAACCAGATTTAAACGTTACTGCTGATGTCAGTGGAAGCTGCTGGTGCTCAGGCGTTTCAGAAGCAGCCCCCATGTCTAGATGAAGATTTGTGCGCCTACTTTTAGGCATCAGAGCCAAGAGTAAGCCATCCTGGTATCAGCAGGTCACAGGGAAAACTGAAAGGCATTCAAGTGCCCTGGAAAGAGATTCAGGATGACAACAATACCAAAAAAGAATCTGACATCTCAGCGGACGCGTTCCTGCGTGTCCGCGCTGGGAGCCGAGCTCCCCCTCCGCGGGCGCGAGGCGTGGGATGGAGAGCACGCTCTCCAGAGCAGCGCCTGCAGAGGAAGCGAGGGACCCCGGGCGCTCACGTCCAACACAGACACACACACAAGATGGAGATTCCTGGAAAAATCTAAAACCAACTCAAACCAGGAATCTAAGAAAAGCTTCAGGTAGAATCACCAGCCACTTACATGAGTTGGAGGAATAGTTTTCCATCACACTTTAACTTTGCAAATACCTACGACAACAGTAAACACAGACGCTTATGACTGAGTTCAGAATTCGTCTCCTAACGCGTTTCATGAATTTCTTTTGAAAAATCCCAGCATTAACTTTTATTTCATTTGTAATACTCCAGACTAGTCAAAGTTTAAAGCAGTTGATACGACTAATCTCCTGGAACCACTGATTACTTGATCCCATTTTCTCCCGCAGACGCAGGCTGGTGCCATTGCCAGCAGCTGAAATTCGCCAACTCTCTTCCAACAAAGCAGATGACATGGCAATGAAACATTACCCACCCAGTCTGCTGTCACGGAAAAGGAACCATGAAAGCTGTTCTTACTGGAGCAAAGCTTCAGTTTTAAGAAAAAAATCTGCAGAGCTTCAATGTATTTAGAGAAGCTTCTTTCTCTCTTTTCTCCCAAACAACTGTACCCATCTCATCCCCAATCCTTACAAAACAGGTAAATTCTGAGACACGCTTGGATTACCTTCATATGTTGCCTTGAATCCCAGCAAGTTGCTGACGCTGTCTGTCTGGAAGAGGAGCCACATCTGGTGGTGTGTGCTAACGATGAGATCAGGGACTGTGGTGCCTGTCAAGCTGTAAAAATACATAAGAACAAGTAAATAGCCTGTATGTCTTCTCAGACTTATCTTCCCACCAAAACAAAGGCCACGTATACCTCTGCAGGAGCAGAAAATAACGAGCGCGATGCCAACACAATTAAGAATAACCTCAAAACAGAACACTGTCCAAAAACCTGACAGATCTTCAAGACTGATGAGCCTCTCCATGTGTTTCTGCACACTACCTAAACAGTGAGTCTTCTACCATAGCGGAGGGCCTGCAAGTTATTATTATCACCAGGATAATAATTATGATTTAGTACCATTATTACAAGATATTATCCAGCATCAATAGCAATCATTTCCTTTCTCACTGAGGCAAAACATCAGCAAACAAACAAAATTCCCAGAACCATACCGGTGACTGAATCCTCTTAACTGCCTTTAGAGGTATTTTCTACTATTACAAAAATTTACTTTCAACACATTCTCTGCTACTTTTCTACTCTGACAGAGAAGTTTCCACAGGGATCTTGGAAACCCCTGGAAGACAAAGCACAAGCCTCAAATCTGCTGAATGTCCTGGGAGCCCTTGAAAAGTGCTACTAATCCAGCGCAGCAGCGCGGGATGATCGGGACACTGCCTACCCTTCAAGGATGCTCCTCGGAGACCTTAGGAGATTTAGAAAAATGTCACCAATACATCCGTATTAATGAGCCGTGTGGGGCTCATTCAGCCCCTGGGATTAATCACCTCTTTGCGGTTCAACACAGCTTTAGAGTTTTATCCCCCACCCACACAAGCACCGGCGTAGGCACCAACGCGCACAAACGCCCGCTTTGAGCGCGGCCCCTTTTCCCTTCCCTCCTTCTGAAAACGGAGTAACGGTGCGTGGGAAGGGATCATTACTACAGGAGTACGAGCGTTATGTTGCCTGTCTTAGCAGCACTGTTTAATGTTGTTGCTGTACTGTTTCTGCTAAGGTATCATCTGTGATAAATTTATAAATTACCTTAAGTGCAACTACTGCAAGTGGATAGGTGGCTTTTTTCTGTAGTGTTTGCTTAAATCTAAATACATACATATGTATAGATACGGCTTCTGCCTGGCACCGTTCTCAAGTACAACAGCAGCACCTGAAAGGCTTCTTGATAAAATCGATCCCCGAGCTCTCAAGGCAGAGTTATTGCAAGCCAATACGGCAAGGAACGAACCCGGCAGCTGCGTGTTGATAGCATCCCACGAACAAATGTACCTTGCGACCTCCAGGCGTAATTGTTGCAATTCCCAGTTTCCTGGGTAATCGGAGACAGTACGGCTGATCTGCCAATTACTGTTTGTTTAGAGTGAAGCCAAATGACTGCTTGAAGGGATGTGCTACTTATTCTACCTGCTTGACATTCTTATCTCCGGCTACCTGCTGAGCGCCGGATTCCTTCCAGCAGCCTTACAGGTAGCCAAGGCTGTCCGCGGGACCCTGCCTCGCCACACACAACTCTCCTCGCCGTCCCAGAGACGTTCACTGGTCACATACGCACCAGGGACTGCCGAGACACCCAAAACCAGCTGCTGCTCCAGCTTCGGCCGTGGAACCCGGGTGTGCTCTCCCCTGAAATCACACACGCACCTCCCAAGCCCGTCAAAGCTCTCCCAGGTCTGCCCCCACTTCTGCTCTGTTACTGCTTTTACCTGCACCAGAAATTTTATTGATCCCAGGGTGCTGGTACATTAAGAAGTAATTTTGTGGTAATGACTGTTTTGCATCCAGAGTTTGACAGGGAGCGCAGAAAAAGTGCTACTGTTGGTTCTTCTCAAGCTATTTAAGCAGCAGACAGGCGGGAATGAGGAACATACCAAGAGAAAAACCTTCAGAGAAAGGTGCTTCAAAGGTTTTTGCATGCTTTCCCATTCCACTTTAACAAGCTGAATGATTGATTCGGGTGCTTGTTACTTTAGGGAATAAAATCCTCTCTGCAAGTCAGAAAGCTCAGCCTAACAATCTGTTATGTTCTCCGAGATGCATTTTACGGGGATGTGAGTGAGACTGGAAACAAATGGTCCTTCATACCTCGGTTTGGGAGAACGTCTGCTGCTACGCAAGTTGGTTCAAATGTATTTCTTTATTTGAAAGGCTGCAGGACCGAATTCCTCTTGAATAGTTGAGAATAAGTGAAGAGTAGTAAGAAAATTGGAACTCATATCTTTGACAGGATTAGATTTCTGCATGTCGATGTCTCCAAAAACCTAAACCTTGTGTCCAATGGACATACCTGATACGTGAGTTCAGCTGACAGCAGTTAAGAGGGCACCAAATACTGGATAACTTTTGTCCATGGACTTTCAACCACATTCATTACAAATGGAGTATTTCTGTGGTCTTCGCACCTCTTTCCCATTAGTTTTCAACTTACCCTTCCAGATTAAAAATAAATAAAATCCCCTGTTAGGACTAGCATCAGCAATTTCATGGCAAGTTCTCCGGCACTGGGAGAAGATTCCCCACACTGCACCATGTGCAGATAGTTTCAGATATTCCAAATTTGCATTAGCAAGGTGTTGAGTAGCTAACACAGGGTGAGAAAACTTGTAATGACTAAAATCAAATCTAGGAAAATCTTCATGGGCTTTAGGCAAACAAAAAGGGACGGAATGAGAAATCATAGAATCATAGAATCGTTTGGGTTGGAAGGGACCTTTAAAGGCCATCTAGTCCAACCCCCCTGCCATGAGCAGGGACAACCTCACTAGATCAGGTTGCTCAGAGCCCCGTCCAGCTTGACCTTGAATGCTTCCAGGGATCGGGCTTCTACTACCTCTCTGGGCAACCTGTTCCAGTGCTTCACCACCCGCATTGTGAAAAACTTCTTTCTGATTTCCAACCTATATCTCCCCTCCTTTAGTTTAAAACCATTACCCCTTGTCCTGTCACAACAGGCCCTGCTAAAGAGGTTCTCCCCATTTTTCCTATAGGCCCCCTTCAAGTACTGAAAGGCTGCAATTTCAAATCATTTCAGCAAGTTCTTACAAACGACTCCCCTGGCAGTAATTTGCACATTTTGACCAATCAGCTGTGAAATGTTCGGTGACACTTTAAGTACAAACACTTTTGCAATAATCAGACTTTACATTTATATACATTGCAGGGTAGAGCTCCTGACCTAAATATCACCGGTGTTCATGATCTGAAATGTATAGTAAAATGAACCTCAGAGAAGGAGAGATTTTGGGAAGACAAGCAAACATTAAGATAAGGGAAAATGGAGTGGGAGGCTGATTCATGTGAAGAAACAAGTGAAGAGGAGGAATTGAAAAACACAATATGAAATACTCTCTACCAGTTGGAAAGAGTACAACAGTTTTGCTAGAGTAGCTTTTGGGGAGTTGTTTACTCCTATACATTTCTGATTAGCTAGAAAAGAAGGGAGTCTTTCAAGTCAAGACGCTAAAGCTGGATGCTGGTGGCCCCGGTTCCAACACCCTGTTCACCACTTCAAATACTCCTCCCGAAAGTCACGGTGACTCTTCCCTGCTCCTGCTCCAGGATGTGGCCTTGCAAGCGCCCTCCAGACGTCTGAGACTTTGACAAACACCACTGGCTTACATCTTCACTCCCAAGGGGCCAAGGATGCGCCAACACGGCCAGAAGCCACGCTTCAGGAATGGCCAGGACCCGAGCACAGTCACGGGGCACGACTGAGCTCTAGAATAAGGACAAATACCCGCGGGTGCTCAAAGCTGACCCGAAATCAGCAAGTTCAGGGGAGCAGCACGCCTTTCCGTTAGCGCAGCGCACGACTCACCGTTGGCTCGGCTTTTAGACCCTCCCCGCTATGTGCGCGCGCTGCGGCGTGGCTGCACCGGTAACTTCGTGCCTGCAGTACTGAATTACGTTGCTCAGAACAGACATGCCGAGAGCGAGACAGATTTCCGAAGCACTCAAACGTATAGCACCCCGAGGTCTCCAACAGTTTACATTCTGGATTTCCATACAGCTACACAGTATTTTACTTTAATGATTTAGCAAAGCTATAGCAGAACCACTGTTTCTTCATAAGGTGGATCTGAATGAGACAATTATCGCAATTACGTTTGAATCACACACAAATGGATTTCTCACTGACCCCTCAGAAAAGGAACAGAGACTTTACTGGAGGAAAGGCAAACAAACCATCAACATCAGCAGGTTAATGGGAATAAACAGCCTCTGAAAGATGACCAAGGCTCACACTTTTTCAACCATGGCATTTTCTAGAGTCTATTGTAAAAGATCCTGATTTATCCCCATGCTACACAGGGATCCACCTCCACTTCAACCTCTTCCTTAGCGTGGTGAGATTCAGAGTTGAGCACACTCTGTATGTAAAACTGAAACTCAGAGAGACATGAACGTTTAAAGGGGGAAAAACCCTGTGGTGTGCACAGCGACTGCCCCCCTCCGCCAAAACGCTGAGGTCCCAGCACACGCTTTCCTCAGAGTAGCCAAGGGCTCTCACCAACCCCAAAACTGCCTAAAAAAAAGAGCAGGCACCAGAAACCGGTGCTTACATGCTGTAAAACACATGGGGCAGGGAAAACCTTTGCCTTCGATCTACTAACCCACATGCTCCTTCCAACTGAAACCAAAACCGCCTCCAGTTACTAAGCACTGAGTAGGAGATGGCAAATGCCAGTACGGAGCCCATTTCCCTTCTGTTCCCTGTATTAGCATGCATATTAACAGAAAGCGCTTGGTCCTCAAATCTTCTAAAAACAATAGACTGACAACACAGCAATTCTTTGTTCTACAAACTGGCAGCATCGGAGATTTCATCTCTTCCTTCAGCATGGCTGGATTTGCCCTGTACTGGTCCAATGTCCTTTCCTCATAATTAAAATGGGGGGGGGGGGGGGGGGGACACACCAACCAAAACCCACAAACCAAAAAACAACAACAACAAAAAACCCCCACCAAAACCCAACCCCAAACAACCAACACCCCCCGCCCCCCCCCCCATTTAGATGGGAAACACTGATATAGGAAGGCCTGGAAGGAAAGTAGGACTATCTACAACGTTTCCTCTACTGAAGAAGCCTCCATAGAACATCATATCTGCAAACTAAAGGATACAAATTGAGGGGGACCAATTCTCTGCCTTGAAGAACTTTGTGGCATCGTTTACACAAATGCACGCTGGGTGTAAAATGCTCAGGACGTCACTCAAAGATATTGGATTTACAGCCACTTTGCACCGTTAAAAATGGCCGCACCAGATGGACAAGCACAGGGGAGAGAGAGCCAGACAGTTCTCGGTTTCTGCCTGATCGCATTTACTCTTGTATCTGAGCTTTACTCCTGTTCGCTCAGCTCCCTGGACAGCCTCGGCCTCTCTCTACGGGGCCCTGACAAAGGCAGCCCGAGAGAAGCGAAGCACAGAGGTCTTTCTGTCAGCTCAAGCCTAAGAAAATACGATGAGAGAAGAAAACACCCAGAACAGTCAGCTCCACCAAAAATGACAAGCAGCACATAAACCGTCCAGGGAGGTACCGCAAGCACAGTGGGACTCCTCCATCCAAACACATCAGCTACATCTTTAAGGCAACACTTAGGAGAGGACTCCCCACGGGGACGAAGGACATGCTACTTACACGTAAAGCACAGTTTTCTGGTCTCCGACTTGTCCTCCGTCACCCACTGTCAGAGTGTCATATCCTCTTTCTAGTTCAAATTCTTCAAAGGTGAGTTTGATAACCTGGCAAAGATGCAGCATGTTAATAGGAATCAACGGCCAAGGCAGCCAGCAGATCCTCGTCTTGTTTACTCATCTGTTTGTCTATCGAGGAGCAATTTATAAGAGCATTAATATCTTCAGGACATCACCAAAGGTGACCGTCCTCACTTTTTATAGCACTGTAGCACTTCTTTCCAGACAGATTGTGCTCTTACTGAAATCACCTCTCAGATTTTTCTGCTTTATCTATTGATTTTCTAGATGACTCTATTGATAAAGATATGTGTGTTGGGATTGCAGCATGCTTTTTTTTCACCAGGTGCTGCTCCACTTCTTTCATAAACCTGACATTATGCTGATGGATTTGAATGTGCATACAGGCAGCGTGTGTTCCACACGGGGCAAGCGGAGAGCCTTTCTTTTGCTCGGTGTTGCTCAGAAGGTTCCCCTGGTTGTCAGAAGCTCCTGTCAGACCAAGCAAGGCTTTATGTGAATTACTGCTGGGGTAGCTCAAGGAAATTGTCTCGAGCTGTCTGCAAACACAATCATCGTAATATCTGTCCACAACCGCTTCTCTCCTGTGTTTTCTCTCCTGCTCCACCCTAACCTTCCACCCCCGCTCGATTTACGTAGCCTCTACGTATCGTTTAGGAGCAGGGGTCCCACGGAAGTTGAGAGGTTTGTGCTCCAAGTCTCTTGGCTGCTTTTGAAATCTCTTTATTCTCAAATAACTGAAAATTACAATGTGACTTAGGGGACGAAGGTCTTAATCCAGCCTCAGACAGCGCACACAAACAGCAAAGGAAGAGCGCTTAATGTACAGAAGTGCTTTACATCCACAACATCAGAACAAATCAATGGGAACTTTGTTTCTTAGAGGTTTTTAACTGACCGGATCCAGGAAAGCACATAAACACTAGATGCATTCAGACCTTTGTACATGTGCCTGTAAATACATTAAATTTCCTAATTTTTAACAGACTAAATTACTAAATTTAGTTTCATGCTACTTTTTGCTATTTCACACAACATAGAAGTTTTCAAAAGCAATTACCGAGAAGGACCTACACACGTGCCGAGGACCTCGGGCACACAATGACTTTACATTACAGGGGGTAAAAACCCCAAAGTTAAAACCAAAAGCAACAGTTAACTGCGTTATGTTAACTGTGAACGTGCCTGTACAGTCTCTTCAAGGCTTGTACGGACTTTCTGGGAAGATGACAACAGTTTTCTGCCAGGAGCTACTCAACTTCAACCCCTTATGAAAACACGGGTTAGTCAGATGTCAAACGCCTTGAGAGTTCTTTAAAAAATAATGGGCGTATTTATAGTTCAGACTGAACTGGCATGTGCTACCGTCGTCTTCATACAAATGCAATTAATACTTTTCAAATGCACAGAAAAGCAAATGAGGCATTTTAGCCATGACATTCCAAAAATAGGGTATTACCCAAAAGCCCCAGGACTGTGAAACAGGAGCCTGCATGATACTTCATAGAAGTTTGGAACCATTAATTTTAGTAGTAGTACCAAAATATTAACCTGTGTAGATTATTATTAAACCATGTAATGACGGAATAATGTAATTAATACAAAGAACACAGTTCTGTAGAACGGCACACATCATTAGTTAGATCAGTCATTCAAGTAAACTGCATTCTAAGGAGTCTGACCCTAATTAACTAGCTAATTACATTCTAGTACACTGAAGACCGTAACCTTGTGGCACAGGAACAGGATGCCGAATACAATATTTATTTATCCATTTCCCTATTTTCTTTTTGCTCTGAAAGCTGAAAATTATTTAATGATTCATTAAACAACAAGAGACCTACCAGCACACACAAATACGTGGATGACACAAAACCTCACTTTTAAGCTACTGAAGTGACAGGAAGCAATTAGCAAAGTAAGAAAATAGGCTTGAATATGACACCCGATTCTGAGGCTTCGCCCTGCAAAGTGATTTGAAGTGCAGTCACATTCATAGGAAAAAAAACACAATAATTCTCTCCACGGAGAACAGCACCTCTTGCAGTTATATTCAAATGCTTTACAAGCACACATTACTCATTTCCCCCCCGCTTCTCCCCAGTCTCAAGCATCTATCTTAATTTAGGATGAATCATCCCCTGGAGGGGCCCATCTCTCTCCACCGATGACACAAGACGCTTGGACAGAGCTTTATTTGGTAGCGAGACTCCAGGTGAGAATAACCCCAGGAGAAATATCAACCAGTAACATCCATTATGTCAAGAAGGTTCAGAAATAGTTTTGATGCAAATTCACCAATTATCATATGCATTTCTCGGTTCCCAAGTGATTTATTTTTCCACTGTGGTTGAAATTAATTCCCACGGCACTGGAGACCAACAAAAAACCTACATACACTGAACACCCCCAAAATCGGTTTGATATGTTGCCCTCTGTATAGGAAATAATTCCAAGTTGTCAACTGAAGAGCACTATGCCCTTAATACTGTTTACGTAGGTTTCTGAGCAAACTTTGAGGGGATTATATAGCTCAGTGAATCTGGCTCCCAGTTCTTTTCCAAATATAGAACAGATGACTTGCAAATGAGTTCTAAATTCAGCTCAGTGGTTTTCCCATTGCTCATATTAAAAGCTTCATATAACAGGACCTGATCCAAAGACCACTCAAGTCAATGAAAAGATTAGCACTGACTTCAGCAGGCTTCAGCTCAGGCCCATAATGCTTTTATCTTCAAAGTATTTTACAGGCATTTTAATTAATTCATCTTCAATTCCCTCCCTCACCCATGCTGGGGAACGGGCAACGATGAGCTCATCCCCTGCGCACGCAAAGGCAACGCGAGTCAGGGAGTGAATTCTCCAATTCAGCAACACGTTTCCAACACGGGCCGTGCTCTAAGCAAGCAAGAGTTTTACGTGCACTTTTCAGAGGCAGCACTGTATGACCTGTTAGGTAGGAATACCAGTGACCGAGCCGGCATTAACACTCGTACACCAGCAACTCCCAGTGCTATACTGGGTTACGCGCACGTGAGCCGCTGCACCAGCCTACGCAGCCAGCGCCAGGGGCTGTTCGCTGGACAAAACCCATCCGTGCCAGTGAATCTACTTGCCTTTTCGGATTTTCATCAATCGGATATGGTCCTGTCTGCACAACTTTGGTTTCTGGAACCTTAATGAAGTCTTTAAACAGCAGAAAACACTAAGGGCAATTGATTTGTTTCCATTGTTCCCATCTTCTTGAGGAGTGCCAGAAGGAAGCCTGCGCTGAGCCCGGGCTCCCGAGCCCGTGCAGAGCCTGCTCTGCCGTTCCCGCGGAGCAACGGCATCAGGCTGCAGCTCTGAAGAGCAGCTCGAATTAATACGAGCAGGCGAAGCGCTACGCGAGGAACGAGCAGGCACAGCAGTGGCTTTCCCCAAACAATTAGTGCATCCCTCTCAACCCTCCCCACTTCAAAGAGATGAAGAGTTTTTCCCTACCTGTAAATTACGCTTCCAGGATGAAACATCCAAAACCCAGAAGCCCTTTATAAACTGATATTACTAATTAACTGTTTACCACTTCAAAGAAAAAGAAAATGGCAGTCTCCTTACATATTTAATACAAGCTGCTGATTTGACCGATCCATCCTTATTTCAGTTGCGCTACACCTCTTTACAGTATGTGGTGTTGCAGCCCATGGAGCACAAACTACAGTTTCTTGTGCTATTGAATCTCTGCTGCAAGTTGGTAAATACTGAAATGAATGGATTTTACCAATTTCCGTTCCCTTTATGATTTATGAAAGCTGAGGATCAGGACTTGCAGATTCCGTTCTCTAATCAACAGTTTATTATTACACAGGCTTAAAAGCTGAGGAAGAAACTAACTGAGGAAGAGGAGAAACTTTCTGTAAGTGGAAATTCCCAAAGACAGTCAGTTTTTGAAAAATGAGACAAGTCTGCCCAGGGACCTTACAAAAGGATAAGCTTGTCCTATCACACTGCTGAAGGAGAAGCAAAAAGTTTGGGCACGAGGCTGGCAGAAAAGCAGATGAACAGAGCTGAAGATTAGACTCTGAATATTCAACATGAAAGCAAGGTGACAAAGGGTGGACGTGGCCCATAAGCATCTCTTGACAATTGATTGCCATCTCCGCCTTCAGAATCGGTACCGGAAAACCCAAATGGAAGTGTCATCCTACGTAACACCCAGGGCTTGTCTACATCTAGCTCACTTTCCAAACACAAAGGACTATTTTATGCACACAAAAACCAGATTTTGCTGGTCTTTGAAAGACAAAGATGCACAAAAATAAAGATATGAGTAACACACATACCACGGCTGAAGATGCCGATGTATTCAATAAGCTGTGCGTGCAGAGGCGATGTACACCCAAGGGCCTGCAGGCCACAGGCTGAAAAGCACAGCTGACACTTGAGCAGTAATAGCTGCTGTTACACGCGGTCTGTTCTCCGCTTGCACATTACCCTGATGAAGGAGAACCTCCTGGGTCTGATTAACCAGTAAATCACTCCTAATGAATCAGCACTGAAAAAATATCCTGATTCCTCACGACAGTTTCCCAGAATTTGGGTCATTACTACACTCCCATGCAGCCAAACCAAGACATCCGCTGGATGAAACGACCAGCTAATGACAGCCCTTTAAATACAAACTCATTCCGAAATTGGAACGTAGCAATACTCCTCATTGAAATCATAATCCACCAGCGATCTGCACTTATTAAAGGCTTGAACTGAGGTCAATGGGGAGAGAGAAGCAGAACTCGCCGGGCTCTTCAGCCAGCCCCAGCTCTAGCTGCCCGGCCGCGGCCAGTGCTCCGGGGGCAGGCGAAGAGCGCAAGGTGCCATCCCACCAGCGGCAGCAAGCAGGCTACCACTGCGGGTGGCTGCCAGCATTTCTACAGACCATAACGATTTCTAGCAAAAGATGAGATCCTGGGATGCTAACGTTGTTGTGAAATGCCTTCCTTGGATCAGCGGCAAAAGGCAGAGTGCCAAAACGCAGGACTGGCCAGAGGCAAGGACCGAGGCGTAATCGACAGAATAAGCATATGAGCTCAGTGACTTGGCATGCAAGGCTCGCCCATGAGCTAATGGAGATAATGTCAGTAGGAACCCAGATACTAAAAAGAATGAAACGTGTCATCTTCCGAGAGCAGAAGATGGTGAATAACACCTCAGAAAGTGTATTTTGAGCTACATCTGGAGGAGAGGAACAGGCTGAGTTGCAGGGCTGGAGAAAGCCGCGAGGCGCTGAACATTGCCCTCCCTGAGCCAGTGGAAAACGGAAAGGACTTGATCTTACAAAGGCCAAGGCAGTCAAGCTTTGTCCTCTGCCTGATCAGCAACAACAGACCTGAATCGCACATGCAGCCCAGTGGGGACAAAACATCCCCACCAACCTCCCTTCTTCCAAACCTCCACGAACACAGAAAGGACTTGTTTGTAAATTTACAATACTGCATAAATAGCAGTAGACAGAACCATACCTGCCTCCTCACTTGCCCTCTGCCCTTTGGGGGCTGAAATCCCCACTGGTTAGGGGCCAGCTACCAGCCAAAGGGAAGGGAAAATCAGCATTCCGGGCACAGCCTTCCTGCCCCAGCCAAGAGCTGGCGTAATGAGATGCTGTGATAAGCGGTTTGCCATTTCACCACCATTCACGCCAAGATATCAAAGAGGTTTCGATTAAAAATAATTACATTCACTTTTAATTACATCCTTTAACAAAATGAATTTTCAGCAGAGAGGGAAGGTGATGTGTTGCGGTCTTTAAAGACGGTTGAGAAACACGTGGACGAAGTCTGCGAGGGGAGAGGGGGGACATCAGAAACAGAAACCCGAATGGCCAAATATCAGAGTCCTCCCCTCTGAAGCAGCACAGCTCTACAACATTTCAACTAAGGCACTGAAGCAACGACATGGAGACGCATCTCCGAGACCTACCTTGGCCGGATTGAGCGCAGTGATGACCCACACGCAGTAGGCATTGTTGTCGTACTGGACGGGGTAGTTGGGAGAGGTTATCACACCGCTGGGACCACGAAGGTACGTATCGCACATCCTAGCTGTGAAGAGGAAAACAAGACAGACGTGGGAGTGAGGTCTCTTAGCTTTAGGATGTACGCGCTGTTCTTTGGTTGCGAAGGAGAGCAGTAGAGATGCATACCGACGGAAGTGGGGAGAATTAAACACTGCTGCTCTGTGTTGTTTTCACTAGCCAAAAGATTCATTTTTTCCATTTACCATCAGAGACAGATTTATCTGTGATGAATAGATGAGCGGGGTGTTTCCAGGGGTTGTCAAACAGATGGACCACCAGACCAACCAACAACCACCCATTCTCTAGTGCTCACACTGATTTTATTTATTTTTTACTATATTAAAGCTCTCACAGAAATACTTTCACGTCCAGGACAATGAAAGCAGCTACACGGAAGATGCCAGGTAAGATGTAGTGCCTTTTTAACGTCCCCAGAGGCCGTATTTCCTTTCTTCACTGCAGGTCAAAAAAAAATACTGCACAGCCAGGATTTATTAGGTAATTAATACCTGACTTCATTCTGGTACGACTTTGGACGCAGAACCAAGATGGCAGCTCAGTTTTGTATCTTAAAAACATCTTAGGGAAAGTAGAAGCCGAAAAGTGCTGAAGTGGGGAAATTTTTGCCTGTGGTATTCCTTTGATGTAATATTTAACCAGAAAACGTGAAGAACAGTGTCCTGGTTTTGTAACTGCCTCTGCTGGTGCGATGGATCCTCAAAATTAGTTTATCTCAAAGGTGCCATATTTGCACGTGTGGCATCTGCAAGGCGTTTTCCCCCCTCCGAATGGCAGTAAAGGATGGGAAATGATCTCCTGGCCAAACCGACTACACAGGTGGTCACGAGGGAACATGAGGAACGCTGAGAAGTCGCCTGCCCCTCCTATGTGACCCCATCCTGGAGTCTGTCACACGTGTCCCATCCTACCTCACAGGAAAAAAAGGTAAATCCCGTTATTCTCATTTCACAAGTGGGCAACAGGAGCACAAAGGGATTAAGTGAGTCTCCCCAGGACCCAGAGAGAACCTGCTGGAGATGGGGAAGCTGGAAAACAGTCTCCCAACAGCGGCAAGAGGTTTGATCACTGGGTATGAGAAACTGGCAGAGTCTGGGGGGTTAAAACCTGGCTCACCGGGCACCCCGATTTCCGCAATTTGAGAGAAACTCAATACCCAATAACAGCACGGAACGAACAGAAAAAAAGTGGTATAAAGCTGAAATAAAAAGCAAATGGAAAACTTTTTAAAAATAAAAAACCCTCAAAAGTTAGCAGTTAAGAAAAAAATTAAGTTGATTCATAGAATCATAATAATGCAGGCAAATCCCTTCTTATCTCTTGCAAGAGGACACCATAAATTTCCTTTATAGTGTCACATATTTATGCCAAATATCCTCTTACACTGATTCAATTTATTCTAGGCTTGTTTCAAGAATTAGATGGGATTCCAAAGCCTTGAAAAAATCTGCAGATGAAATTAAAGAAAAAAGAACTGAAAAAATACCGATTTATGACTTTAAGAGCTTTAGAGGGATTTAATTAAAAATATTACAAGTTGTTCATTATTAGCATTACAAATACCACAATTATGCATGCCACGTTTTAGAGACAGAGAGGGAATGAAAACAAAATGGCCAAGGGCAAAATGGGCATTAGGTTTTTTCCCGCTGAAAGAAAACTCCAGTCACTGATGGCTCACGGCCGGGCCACAGGACAGTCAGGATCGCGCTAGCTGGGAACCACAGGCTAAGTCACCCCACGTTGCCGCCTGCTAGCAGCAAGTTCCATTGAAGAGACTCTCCCTCCATCTTAGCTTTTCCAGATTTTGTTTCAAGCTTTCACCTTGTCTCCCCACTCCTCCTTATCCCACAAAAAGAAACACCTGGCACAGAGAGAACAGAAGGGGACAGAAAGCACTGCGAAGAGATGAGGACGTAGTACACAGGTACGAAGGACACAAATATAATCCATATGGTTCGGAGCTAACAGCTTATGAAGCTCCATAGTTAATGGAAATAGCTTTGTTAGTTCCATTCTGCAACAGGAACAGGTGTTTGTCTTAAAACCTGAATTTCTGGAATCAAAAAAGTTGCATGAGAACCAAGCAAAGGTTTCTTCTTCAGACCTGTGCTGGAAAGACTGCAAAATTTGAACCCACATTACCCTCTCTCACTCAGCCAGAAAACAAGGATCGCCACCAGAAAAGAATACAGATCCTATTGACTTTTGACCACGAAGCCGGCAAGACCCAACTCCCATTTCCAAGAGCACAAACGCGCTCGGGGCAGCGCTGGGCGCCCAGCAGCGGAGCGCTGCACTTCCCCGACAGGCCGCGAGCATCGAGGGGGCCCTTCGAGCCGTGCCCCTGGCCGGAGGCTGGGCCCTGAAAACAGCCGCGCCAGGGCCACGCGCAGGCTGGGGGCAGCTCCAGCTGAGGGATCCCAACCAAGCGGCGACAACCTCGAACGGAACGGGTGATGCACGAAGGGGACATAAGGGGATGGGTTTTCGCATCAGTCCTAAGAACTCTGCACAATTTTTGTGTCTTCTCACCTCTGCACACTGGCCTGTGGTCACTCCACGCAACAATGATGTCGCTCACTCTCTTGCAGGTGATGCTTTTGGAGCCTTGTAGGTCATAGCCCTCGTTACAGGAGAACTGGATGCTGGAGCCTAACCTAGCGGACAGAAGAGAGGGTGCAGTGAGCAGCTGAGACACTTCTGCAGCAACACGGTTGTCACTTACTCTTTACTCCCCCAGTGATTCTCCAAATTGGGAGCAGAGCGAGTGCACCAGCCCTCCAGGCACCAGCAGGAATGAACAAGGGGCAAAGCTTCTGCCTCGTGCCTTTGCTCGTGCCGGGCGCGGTTTGCCTGAGGTGGTGATAGCCCAAGAACAGACCTGAGTCTTTCAGTGCAACTTCAGTGGGAATTTTATTCTGTGTGGGAGCACAGACCCAGCCCCAAGAGATGACGTGCTCAGCATTCTTATAAAGGAAAAAAAAAATAAATCTTTATCTACTACTGAAAGATTTGGTCTTTATTCTATCGTTTTGGATTCAGATCCTTTTCATTCACCGAAGTGATACAATGCCGCTTTACAGCAGCTGAGAATTTATCCTATGGTATTTAGGGACTATTGGGAATTCCCTTCCTTCCACCCTCACCCCTCCGATCCATTTTCTGGATTTCCGGAGAATTTGATAGACTCGGGTTAAATCGAAAGACACTTTTAGTGAACAAAACAGCCATCGACAGCAAAATAAGATTAAATATTGATTCACCCCGCTAACAGCGGGCTGATTCATTCCTGCACATTTTAAATGAACGCCAGCAACTACACGGGAGTAACAGCATTGTTTTAAAATTTATAAGAAAACAATTATCTAGCACCACATATACTTATTGACAAGGAACTGTACCAGTGCTTTGGGAAGTCACCTCAAATTCACCAGGGGCAGGGCCACGCTGTGACTTAAGCTAAATGGAGAAGTGATTTTTTTGCTGTTTAAGACAGTTCGTTCTGCACTTAACTGGAGGGGGGAATGACAACAAACATCGATTATACGAGCCTGGCTAAACGCCCATACTGTGAAAAGAGAAATACTCTGAAAGAGAGATCATTACAGATCCTCATCTGGGACACGGTCTCCCAAACACACACGTGCACACTTACACACGCTTGTTCTCTCCATCGCTCGTCTCAGCAAGCTGTTCAGACATCGTACATTTAGAGGTGTGCAGATGGTCTCTAAAACCAGGCTACGCGATGCCAAGGAGCACGACAACGGTTACAGGCAGTAGCTTTGCAGCATGCATAAACACACACGTAAAGGGTTCTTACCTAAAGTCGTTGCCTATTCTTTTGCCTCTCTCTGGAATCCCAGGGTCTGGACACATATTATGTCCCTGGGACACACCAACCTGAGTTACTACAAAGCAAAAACAGCACATACAGAGACAGAATAGCAAAAGAAACATTCTTTCATCAACTGTCTTGGTGGATGTGGAGAGAAAAATGGCAATTGGTAGCTCGAAAACCTGAACGTGTTCCATTTGGTTTAGAAAAAACAGCTTTGGAAACAAACGTAACTGGAATCATTTCAGCTCAGTTTATGCACCAAAGTGTTTTCTAGGAAGCACCAGCTACGGACGCAGTTTTCCCTCCGTTCCACTACAGAAGTGCCTCTGAAAAGAGTTTTTTCAGCCTGCAAAATTACACCAATTGAACAGCCCGTTTCCGAAGCCTGTGATCACAGTGGCCACCTGTGGCACGAGGAGGTGACAGCCCACCGCCCCTCCAAGCCCGCGAGTGGTGCCGGGGAAGAAAACAACTCCATGAAAAGGTAGGTGTATGATACCAGGGAAAAAAACAGGCAGAGAACAAAAGGAGGAAGGAGAGGGAAATGCAAGTCTAGCATTTTAAAGCAAGTAATTTAGTTTGAATATGAGAAATTTTATGAAGCAACCTTAATATAACTGCCAACAACCATGAAATCTATGAAGTGGTGATCAGCACTGAATAAACACCTTCAAACTTCATTCTCTATCTCCCCATTTCCACCTTCCCCCTCCAGCCTGTCAAATGGCGCAAGCATCGATTTGGGGTGGATATAACCTGGGTGGCTCCTAACGAGGATGAGATGAGATCTGGCAATATACTGATTGCAGTTTTGAATTCCAGCAACTACCAAAATGCACGATAATATGGGACAAAGGGGCGGTTTTGTCACGGAGCTGCAGAAGTTTATGTGACTTAGTTTTCTTGTATCACTAAGGGAAGGACGCAAAGAAAATGCAACGTTTCTTGGCCATGATGCTGAAGCAGCGAAGCATGAATCTGAAGCGAGCATATTTCCATTCTACCTCTGCCTACCGCTAGATTAAAGGAAAAATCTCAATTATACTTCAGAACACACTGCGTTAGCACAGTGCCCCAAAGACCACTGCCAAATGGATGGTGGTATGGTGATAAAAGCATGTTTCTCACAACAGACACGTTGGCTCAACAATTGGAGATCTGAATGGCACTGAGCACGGTGAGAGACACGGAGGGGCGTGCACATAAATACTGACATGGAAGAGAAGCATGTGGAGTGTCTACACAAAACCAGACTGCACAGCACGAACGCACAAAAAGGCAAGACCATCAAATATGGTAATTATTCATGGGGTAATTACACCTCGCGTAGTCAGGCACTACAGCTGGAAGATGTAACGCTGTTCCTAAAAGGACAGAAGGATCGCTCTTCTGCTCCCGCTGGCACGGGGCTTTCATCTGAGCACCTGCACCTACCTACGCCGAAAACATTGCGGCTTCTGACCTCCTCCTCGGCCCTGGGCACTAACGTGGCGCCTCGTGCCCTTCAATTTTGAAAGGGCCTTTGTCCCTCCTGGCCTCCCTTTCCACCGCGCCTCCCACCCCGCCGCGCCGGAGCCAAACCCCGCACCGAGCACAGCTGCGGTGCCGCTGCCCGCGGGGCCCAGAGGGACGGGGCTGGGGCGGCCCTGCCGCCGCGCAGCGCTCGGGGTTTCGGCGCGACGCTTTGGTGCTCTGCAGCCTCCTCCACGCGCACGGGGGCACGAGAGCGAGAGAGAGACGGCTTTATGGGAAACCAGGCTCCGGAGAGATTGTTCTCCCTCTTTTGCATATTCATAACCTCGCGTTAAGCTCAGTCACGTGGACAGAGACACCAGCAAGAGACAGGAGCACGAAAGCAGCACACGGTATCTTTTGATAGCTATGTTTTGTAGCTACAAAGCTTTGCTGCCACCTTTCACAGATTCTGATGATTCTGAACGTACACCGGAGTCAGAAGGAAGGGAGCCCCTGTCCCGAGCGGGGGTTCAACTCCGCTGTCCTCAGCAGCGGTGCCCCAGTAACTGAAGCAGCCACGACAAACCCCTGCTCCAGGAGTGGGTATCTCCAGCAGGTCCTAGAGATGCAAAATAATTTGGTGAACCTTCTCTACGTGAAATCACCAGCTTCCAAGAGCCCCTCTGCTAGTGCTTGAAATGATACGCTGCTTCTGAGAAAGGAAAGGTCGGCTGAACAAAGTACATAGGTGACACCGTCTTCCTTAGGGTTTCTTAAATCACTGCCTACGCCAATATGACGACTGTGCATCAGATATCTCCAAAGTAAAATTAACGCTTAGGACAGAGTGTCCAAACTAGGGTTGTATGTCACAAGTCCGTATGGTATTTAAGGAAAAGTGCTAAGGTTTCTCACCTTACTTCGACACCTTCTCCACAGTAAAGGCACACTAAACGAGATACGCCTATAACATACACATGCACCAACACAGCTTCTACGGATACGTCTGCATTCAAACACTTGTAAGCTCCTCCTTCAGAGCAGATTACCAGACTGCCTTGCCACATCAAATTCTTTCTCCCATGGTCAAAAGACCCTTCAGACAACATCTTTCACACCCATGTTAGTTACTCTGCACTGGTATCGCATCCGTTTATTACGTCCCGTATCAGATGACAGCGAAGCTCGAAGCCTCCAATTCAAAGCTTTGGAGGAAGCAAGGCTACAGATGACCAGCAAAACCCACAGGCACCAGAGGGCAGGTGGTCAGTTATCAATCACATTTCTGAAGACTAAAACCAGTTCTTCTCTTGTTAGCTAGCATTTCATTAATATCTATGTAACACACGTACATAAACCAGAGAACAGGTAAGATAAAACAGAGCAAGGGGGAAGGAAAGATAGCTCCATATCATGATAGTTGGGACATTTTACTTGTAAATGTAAAGGAGAGCAAAAGAAAAGGAGAAGATGGATTAGATGGTTACTTACAGAAACTTTTGTTCTTCTGTCTTTTGTTTTAAAGACACACACACGAACATAACTAAACCAAAGGTTATAAACCATATTTGTTATGCTGAGAACTTGCTGTCAGTACTGTGTTCATCTTCCTGAAGGTTTGACTGATCTATGCCTGGGCTGTAGCACTACAAAATGAATTCTTCAAGGTTACTAGGAAAACAATAGATCTTAAAAACTGTGATGAACTGTTCAATTTCTACATCATAGGCTCAAGGATTCTCTCCCCCAAACCATGGAAGTAGTTTTCCACCCCTTCCTTCGCCTCCTGATTTTTTTCAACAACTTCCTTCGGATCGCGTATTCAGTAACAGCCAGTTACGGTTGCTTGCTTCGCCACAGTAAGTTACTCCATCTGTTAAAAGAACTGAGAACCTGCTTTAGTTCTCTGTATCTCCCCATGTTCACAAAGAAAGTTCCCTGATGGATTCCCAAGGGACAATTTTTTATTGAATTTAAGAATGTAAAATATGAACTACAAAATAAAACAGCATCTAAAAAGGCTTTACAAAGACTCAACATTTCTCAGCATGAGAAATACAGTGAAAGCAAGTAAGCTTTTCTGCTGGCATGGGGGGCGGGGAGGGAAGGGCTGTAGCAGTAATTAGTTGTTTTAAAAAGGTTAATCTTCGTGATCACGCTAAGGCCTGCAGTTACTCCATGCAACCACCTGGTCACGTTAACGGGTTACCAAATTCAGTCCTAAAAGCAGGGAGCTGACCTACGGACAGCGCGCCCACCCCAACGAAGCGCTCGCTGCCCTTCCGCTCCAGCAAGGTCCTTCAGCACCCGGCAACCAAGCGTTGAGCGTCCCCAGAACCTCAGCGACACCAATTCAGACGTTAAATGCTCACACGTCTAGCAATATGCGAGTGTGAAAAGGGTACACACTTGGGCGGTGCGGCCCTAACACTGCAGAAGACTGCTTCCAGCTGGAAATATGTTACTCGGGGAATTCTGAACCCGCATTTCACAACTTGTTGCTGTCTCAGAATAGTTCAGAAGTATGAGAGTTCAAAAATGTTTACAGACTTTCAGATTTTACAGCCCATTTGCAAAGACACTGTTTGCAGCATGCCCTATTCCAACCGAACACAGCTTCTTTCAAAGCTGGCTGCCTGGTGCTGGAGACCCCAGGCTGGCTCCCCCGCTGCTCCACGCTCCCCGTGCTGCCGCGGCGCAGCGGGGACCCACGCGCAAACATTCGTCCCTCACCGTCCGGTGCAGGAAGCGGGCTTGCTGCAACGTTGCGTATCTAGAAGCTTCCATACGCTTGGCTGAGACCTAAAACTGGGCAACACCTCCAAAATGACCTTGCATTTGTACGTTTCAAATAGCCTTTGAGAAATCTGAATATACACAGAGCTTGCACTATGTCACACAATCCCCTCCAGGAGCATCCAGCAGGGCGTTTCCAGGTATGCCACAAAGGTCAGAGAAGTAACTCTGATGCTGTTTTGTAAAAGCAAAGCACCATGCCTCTCCCCCTGTGTGACCTGGAATACACACATTTACATACCGCATGCAGTAAATACAATCTGCTCAATGCAATCTAAAATTTAAAACTATTTCTTACATCTTAGTCTCCAGAGCGGTATTATTTTTCCTCTAAAAATGACTAAAGCAAGATGTCCAAATAATTTTAGAGATGATGAACAGTATGAGGCACTTGATTTCCATTTCAAATAAACACGTTTGACTGCAACGGAACACAATTAGCACCTCCCCCCCAAACTGCGTATTTTTATATATCCTTTTTCTGAAATAGCACCAACGGCTGCTATGTGACTACATTTTGCCTCCACTCAGACACGAGACACACAGGCTTTAATACAGGCAGGTAGGATCCGGCAGCTAACTGCAGCCTTCATCCAGCAGAGCCGAAATCCTCCGGAAGAGCCGCAGGGTGTTAAGCACGGAGCTGCCAGCTGCCTCACGTGGCCACGGATTCTCCAAGGGAGAATTTTAGGCCAGGTGCAAAGAGCACTAGAAAACACTGCGGGTAAGAAAGGCTTCGAACGTAAAGCATGGCATAGCTCTAGCTACTGCCAAGAGACACAGAAATTTCTGCGTTTCTGATATCCGAGCCAGATGAAATAAGAGCAACACTAGCAAACTTCACAGATCTTTAATCAGCCTGTCCCACCTGTATAATTATCTCTGATGCATATGCAGACTCGTAAGCTCATGAAAGTTTGAGAGAAGAAGGGGCATGGCTAGCCACGCAAATCAAAAAAAGCAAGGGAAAAAGGAAGATAACATTTCGGGCTCCATTTTCTGAAAATGAACCATTTTCTGGAGACATCTTCTCCGGAATCAGCATTTCTGAAGTTCAAAATGTGCTGTAACAGAAGTGTGACAGCAGAAGGCTGTGCAAGATAGAGGTTAATCTGGGTTTGCAATCCAGACCTTGCTGAGCGCCGTGCGCACGGAAGGAGCTGAAGGCACGAGGGCCGTGGCAAGCACCACGCTGGCAAGGGAGAGGGATTTGGGCCACTGCACTATCACCATCTATATTATTATAGCTTAATAGCTTTCAGGCTAAGCTGCCTTCCTACGCTCTGTTTTGCCTTATCAAATGCAACAAGATTAGCCCTACGCAAGATGCTGAACTGACAGCTTTGAAGACTGGAGCCTGCTCTCCGTTGGGCGAGGATAAACTGGGCAGAGGCAGCAAGAACTTCCTACGCTCTTATCCTCCAAAGTGGAGCACAACAGCCCTCGGTTTTGCTGGGATGGAGTTAATTTTCTCCACAGTAGCTCGTATGGGGCTGTGTTTTGGATTTGTGCCGTCCCACGACTGGGACAGAGCAGGATACACCAGAAAGGAACGGTCAGTCGCTGTCTCCCACTCAGCCTTCAGCGCCTCTCCCCAGAGCCCCCGGCTGACAACGCTCATTACCAACACGTAAATTGCTACACGGAAGCGGCCTAGCATTCCCAGGAAGCAGAAACGGGAATCCTATATATTCTCAATACCACAATACTTGTGCACAGTAAACTAACGACTCCAAACCAGGCTAACGTTTTTCACTCGGTGAAGACTCCCTTCCCCACATCCCCCATATCCACGATAGCAGACGTCCCGCTCCGAACGCATCCTTTTGTCTCCAGTGCCCACACAATCAAGGCTAGTGATATTTTTCCAACAGAACGTCATTCTCAGTTAAGTGAACTGAAATGTTTATTATAATTAAATTCTTCTTGGCAAGGATATATCACAGGACCAGGAACATCTTGCATACAGGGTTTTTTCTTAAAACTGAATTCATTTTCTCTAAATGTGCCCCACCGTTCTCTGCTCTGGATATTTTGGGCAATTCACATCCTGCTCTTTAGTTACCTTGTTGGGCCTTGCTCCTGAAAAACCAGGGACTATAAGCACTCTCTTGCGAGCCTAGAAGTGAGCCATTTTCATTTCAGACAGACAGCGAGTGATGTTTTAAATTCAGTTCATCCATTTTCCTTAACTGAATTTTGCATCCGAAATTCAGGCGAGTGAAATGTCCAAATGGTACCTCTTTGATGGGTGTAATGGACTATGCAACAAAATGAGCAATTACATCCTCTCCTCTAAAAACTATTTTAAGAAATGCTACATTCTGCTCCTATTTGAATTTAAATAAAATATAAACTTGAGTTAATTCGGATCCCTCCTGTTTAATCTTAGAGTCCCCTTAAGAGCCCAGCCGTCTCTCCAGAGTCATGTGCATGAAGAAACTATGAGTCTTGCTTCTGATTTGAAAAGAACCTAACGTAAAGATGAATGGACCTAACGGATTCACGTCCTGCAAGAGGAAAACACGCCGGTGACAAAGCGACATTCTGAGCGCGCCTCTAACGTACCACCCGCTAGATACACTGGCAGTGAGTAACTAATAGGGCGACCATAAAAATCAGTATTATAAGCTCTTGCACAGCAGCGGTACGGTTTTTCTGCAGGGACAAATAATTAAATAAAATGCAACGAGAAAAAGAGAGAGACTGCTATTGCCTCCATAGATTTTTCTCATAGGTCTTTTTTTTTGGTGCGGTTCCTTACCCCTACTCCTAATTTGACAACAGCAACATTAATTCAGTTTTCAAAATTGTTTACAGTTTGACGCTTTCCACACTATAGAAGACGACAGAAGTCACGAGCCCCAGGCTGTCGCTGAGCGGGGAGCATACAGTATATATTAAATGCACACACACGGGTCCCCTCCGTTCCCCCGAGTTAGTACATGCTTGTGAATAGAGCACTGGAAGGGAGTGATGCAGCAATGCAGCGGGAAGAGAGGGAAAAGCATTAAAACTTTTAAGAGTGACAAAGTTTTAGAGATTACTGGAAAGTCCAATGAAATGTTCAAGGAGATCATTATACAAAGACAGTGTAAGGAGGAGCCAGAAAACTTACACACTGATGTCTTCTGGTTATTGTCCTTGCTGGGCATCAGCTTCACCCCTCTGGACTTCAGTTCGATTTGCTTTTTGACTACAGAGATTTAAAACAAAGCAAAGACAAGGAAAAGATTTAGCTAAGCATTAGGGATTATTTAAAGAGAAAACGAAGCAGCAGCGGCATGCCACCCACGCTGCAGGACACCCCGCGCCTGTCCCTTACAGCTCAGGCAACTCACCCCGACCCCTCACACCACCGGGGCCCCTGTTCCTCCACCTCGTGCCGTCGGGACTGGTGTCGCCGGGGGTCGGAGCCAAGCGGACCCAACTGGGATATACAAATTGGGCGCTCAACCCCCGCCCCTCTGTAACCGTGCCATTTTGCTTAACATACTAAAAATGGGAAACGGAGAAAAGGGAAGCTCCAAGAAACTTCTGGGATCCTGAGAGTACAATGCTGAGCGAGTTTCGCCCAATTCTACTGACGCAGTTATTCCATCAACACCTTACACGGTAAAGCCATTCTCTGCTTCTACGGGAATACAGCACTCAAATGAACGCCCCATAACCTAAAAACTGTACACATGATCTGCATAAATAGTAAACTTAAAAAGGCAGTAAAATAGCAGAAAAAAGGGTCGTATTAACACCATACAGTCGGCAAAGAGAAGGATGACTTTACAGACCCACTATGAATAGCCACAGGCACATCAATCACAAATCTGCGTGGTGACTCTACCAGCGGTCCCGCCGTCACCTCCCCGCTCTGAACCTCATCCACAAAGATGAGAAAACATGAGAGTAGCAACGAGATTTCCATCCATGCACCCATCGCCAAGAGAGCCCCGTCCTGCTTCGCAGCATGAAAATCCCCACGTAACGGAGCAGCGACTTGTTTGCACTCTCCGGACTCGGCTGGTACTGAGGCTCGCTCTGCCCCAGGGGGTTCTGCACCCACCCGCACTGTCAAAACCATCTGGATGCCGGGAGAGAGAGACAACGGCTTCCTGCAGCGTACGCACAGATATTTTTGACTAACACACCGCAGAATTTTTACTGACATATTTGAAGTTAATGTGGTTAAAGAGTAACTTCACAGCAGAATGCATGATGTCCAAATCACTTTATAGGATCCTTTTTCTGATGAGCCAGTCCTTATCTACGGAGAAAAACAGTCCATCTTCCACTTCAAACTGTTCTTTTCTTGTTCTTTATCTTGTCATACTTTCATCCCTAAATTAGCACATTTCTAAGACAAAGTTGTCAAGAAAAATTACCGATATAAGTAACAAGTTTTTTTTAATCATGCTTTTCTGGCTTTAAAAAAAAAAAATCTGTTTATAACATCTGTTTGCAGGAGCTTCAGACAGGGAGACGTCAAGCATTATTCCTTGAAGCTTACCTAAAGTAGTGCTTTTCTGAGCTAGATGCTAGCTTGGAGCTTTTTGTTCATCGTTTGGTTACAGCTTTTTGCTTTCTCTTTAAATAAAGCAGTTACAACTTCAAACCGAGGGCCACATTAGCTTAAAAAATATTCATGAAGAAAAGCTTATGTTGCTCACGTCTTTCTTACCTAGTATCTTTAATCTGTTGGGGATTTTTTGCCTTACTTTTTTAAGAGAGGAAAAATAATTAACAGTATGCCACTTTCAAAGCAAATCTAACAAACGCTTGTTTCTCTTTACTGTAATCCACCCGCCGCGGCACAAGGAGAAAAGCAGCAGGTCTCAATGCCCCCCACAGCCGTCTGTTCCTCCAGGTCACGGCGTGGTAGCGCCGGGGTGTCTGCAGCCTCACCGCAAGGCTTTAACGCGCTGCCTCAAGGGACCAAAGACAGGACACAGGGCTGCAAAAGTTAACATTTTGGGGGCAAGTCTGGAACCTGCTTCTGCCTCGGCTAGAACAGCGAGGGCTTTAACACGCAAATGAGAAGTGGGAGGCTGTACCGAAGGCCACGGGAGCACGGGGCTCTCATGCACCTCCTGCACAGGGGCCGCCAGCCAGCCACCATCCGCGCCGTGCTGCGGCTCCGGGCAGCGACGCGTGAGCACCCTGCAGCAAAACACTACACGGGGAGTGGGAAGAGCTTACAGGGTTCCTCTTGCAGGCACCCCACAGCCTTTCTGCGGTGTAACACGGGGGGTCGTGGCTACCACCATGTCCTGGATGAAGCCCCCGGTCCCAGCACCCACATGTGCTCGCCTTGTTTTGCGTGGCGGGAGCAGCCATCAGCCCCCACCTAAGTGCTCATCCCGGGGGGGAGGCTAAATCCGCTCTGCCCTGCCCACAGCCGCCCTCGGCAGGACCGGGGGTGCTGCCCGGAGGGGTTCCACCCGCACGCGGGACAGCGCAGCACCAGGGCTGGGGCTCTCTGGCCTCCGGCCGATGCTGCAGGGCAGACGCGGAGCTCCAGCCGTCACCAGGACAAAGCGCTGAGGAGGTCCTGTTCTGCTCATCCTCCGTAACGCTGCAGCAAATGATTCTCTGGCACTTTCCAAGCAAGTACTGGGATAACCCCATAGTCGCAGCCAATATTCCCTCCCAGTCAATAAAATACAGTCAAGCCCAAGTATCTAAGGCTAGATTTGAGCTACTGCAGGATGTACAATGGCTCATGACTGTGCAGTATCTAATTCATCGCTCTGTAAAGTGCTTTGGGGCACCACCAGTGCGAGAGCAGCTTTATAAAAATAATTTCCATTTTTATATTCTCCGCAACTTCCCTTGCAAATGACTTCATACCATTGCCAGTGAATACTTCTCCTAGCCACACACAGAAAAGCACAGGGCTGTCAATTTCTGCATGATAAAGTCTGTGGCCATAAAGGACAAGCAAAGCTTCCCAGTCACTGGTGAAGCCCCCCAGTATCGGTGCTGACACTGTAGATGGGATAACGCATCCCTGGGAGGGTCGGCGCTTCCCGTCAGGGCACGCCGCCTGCTCAACTACAGCCACTTGCACTGATGTCCCAGGGCTGCTGAACACCCCGAAGTCCAGCAGAAGGCAACGGGTACGGAGAGTTCACGGCCTCAACGCATCTGTGCCGCGCACCCAGCTGCAAAGGACACACTGAGTAACAAAGGCTCCCCCCCTTCATCCCGCCTTCCAGAGCCCAGCCAGCAGGCAGAGCCCCACTCCAAATCTGCGACTAATGGAAAACCCAGCTCCAAAACACCCAGCAGTAATGAAAACAAGCAGCAGAAACCAGACATTCATTACTAAGGACCAATCCTAAAATACGGAGACTAAACTGCATTACCCGTGAAGTATACGCTCCCCTAATTGCATCGTGTCTCTTTCAACAATAATTGCTAAAGAGAGATCACTATAATACTCTCCTCTTAATCCTTCATTTTGTTTGTGACATGGAGACATAATGATGAAAGTCAAGCTTTACAAATTACTCAATTTAGATTAGAACAAGTCAGAATACAACATCACTTGCTTTTAAAAAAAATAAATAAATAAGAACAATTCTCCTACTCTATGCCTGCAAAAATCCGGTATATGAAAATTATTTTGTTTATAAATTTGGATGCAGAACAGTACTACAAAGGACTGTGTCAGGATAATTGGATGAACAGAAATACCTCTGTTTTCTGGAGGGTTTTGCTGCTCGCACGTATCTGATAGATCTAATGGAATACTGAGTGTCCTGTCAAATTTGAAAGATGACATTACAAAGCTTTTCCAGCAAGCAGGCAGTCTGGGGTGTTTCTTTTAAACCGTTTCATGTTGCTCTAAACGAGAATTTAAGGAGACATTTATTTATTTTTAATTTGGAAAACAGCATTTCAGCAAAAATCTATTCCGTGACCCTCTGTTCCCCTTGCAGGGGCACTGCTATTAAACACGGGCTTGCCCGAATCTCTCTTCCTCCTGCCGGGGTGTTTCAGCATCATCTGGGCCACCACGGCAGGCGGCTCACAGGGATTCTTACTCGGTTGGAGGTGAAGAGAAACACCCTCAAACGCGACCTTTTTGCAACTCCTCATTTACGCCTTCCATTAGCTAGCCTAAGCAACGCTTCTTTAGGAATCTTTAGGACAGAATTTTCCTGTCTCTGCCTCTTTCTCCGGATCACCCAGGAGACTCAACAGGCTGCGCAGCACAAGCTGTAACCCCTTTGCAGCCCAAAGACGTGATCCAAGACAAAGACTGGCAGGTCTGTCGGAAATTCAGCATATGTACCTCTAGATACATACATAGCCTTAAAAGCCATTTATGTGGTGCGGTACGTGCAATAGATAGCTCATCAGACCATTACGGAAGGCGGCAGCTCTGCTGGGGTTCTGCACCGTGCTACGGGCTCAAACTCGCCCCCATTTATCTTTCTACTTGAGGGCGGAGGACAGAAGGGGAAGGGAATGGGGCGGGGAGATCAATAAAAGATGCAATTATGTGCTGGCAACAATCAGCTAAAAAGCAATTTGGGATCCACCTTATGTAATAAAATCCGTGGAGGGATGGACTACACCAGCCAGAGCATTATTTAGCTCTGTTGAGCATCACTGGCAATTCAGCAGCTTTTTCATTACCCCCTTTACAGCACCTCAGGGCTACGCTGACAGAGGGGACCACAGGGGACACCTGGCTTCGAACCCCTGCGCCGTCACCTGTCCCGCGTACGGCACCTCCAGCTTATTCGCTTACCCCCCGCGGGCACGCGGCACCTTTGCGGGAAGGAGCGCAGGAGTGGGAGGAAATTAAAAAAAAAAAAGATCAATCCACCAATTTCTCTACAGTCCCTTTTATTTGCGGGGGGGGGGGGGGGGAGTATTTGCAAGAATGATCTCACATAAAAGGAAACAGAAAACTATTTTAAGTCTCCCTGGAAGGGAACAAATTTACCATATTCAACATAAAGAAAACCTGTCTCCAGGCTGATTAGATCTAACCTTGCCTTTACGTTCATAGATGCCCGAACTAGGGCGTGGATTAAAGAGCTGCAATGGAACACACAAAGCAGGCGGGCTGCTAAAACTACCGGTGTTACACAAGCTGGAAGGGAAACGACTTTCTCATAGATTATCAGCCAAGGCAGATACTGTCTCAGAGGACACGGGATGTTAGTAAATGATGTGTGTACACGTCTCCAGAGAATGGACAGTCAGATTCATCCCAACCCTCTCTTCCTTCTCTTGGACAGCCCTGGGGGCTGCTTACATCTCTGCTGCTGAGACACATCTTAGTTGCTCTACCTTATACGGCATTATACACCCTATTTTGTAGGCATTTATTTCTCTCCATCAAAATGTTCACGTTTAAACAAGGTTATGTCCCTATGAAAAGGGTTACACTGAGGTTTTTTTGACGTTGCATTGGCATCTTTAATGTTCTACAGACAGAGATTCCATTGACTACAAATATCCTGCCTTTATACCTGGGGTTGTTTGTTTTGTTTCTTGTTTTGTTTTTCTTTAAGTATCAAAATCTTCCCTAACAGATGGAAAGAACCTGACAAAGTCCACAAAAACCAGCAAGTGTGTGAAGAATGAGTGCCAGATTCCTTTTGCCAGCTAGCCAGAGGAGAGGTCCTGCTTCCATGCCATTTCAAGAGCACATTTTAAGTTCATCTTTTAAACACGCAATACACAAAAGCACGGTTCATTATATCTAACAAAACAGTTTCCAAGGAGTGTGCTAGATTAGAACCCCCTGACATTTATCTAATCAGAGGAAATTATAACATTAAATCTTTACTTTTCTATTTAGGAGAAAAGGATGATTCAGACAGGTGTTTTAATAGAAAGCAGCAATCATGACAGCAAAGGAAAATGTCACAGCAAAAGCCATCAGCTGCATGCAGTCGTTTGTTATACAGAAAAAACAAAGGGTTTTTTTCTTATAACTTAAAGTAATTTCTATGTTAAAGGAAAGCAAGGGAAGTTAAATAACAATGGTGATTCACAAAGCAAAGCCCACGTTGAGGCCACGGTACCGCTGCTGAGGCTAACTGAACAAACAGGGCGAGTTTGCAGATTTATCAAAGGAGGCTCCTCTCCCTTTCGCTTCGCTCCTCTTGCTCTAGGGCTGTGGCACCACTTCTTGTCAACGTCCCGTTTCTTCCCTTTGAGGAAAGCTGCTGACCTACGCTGACACAAACCTCTGGAGGGCGGACGAGGAACTGGATGTCATTCCTGCTCCTTCCCTGCTTTGTTTTCCCTCCCCTGATCCTGCCTCCAGAGCCGGCTGCCTGAAGCAATGCTACACCACTGCACCCACAACGTCCTTCAAAGCCCTCGCAGAGAGTGGTGGAGGCAGTCCTCAGGACTCCACCCAAACCCACCCGTTCCGGTGACCATTTGGTCCCAAACAGGACGCGCTGACCTGCAGGGAGCCACGGTTGCCTACAAACCTCAGAACACAACAGGACCTTTTCTCCGCTTGACCCATGTGCCAAAGTATTTCCGCTCCCTCAACAGCATCTTAAGATCCCAATCCCGAGATCCATCCTTCCAGGGATGGCCAGTAAATACAGGACAGTTTACGCCTCATTCCAAACAGGCTCAACGGAAGCACAGGCTCAGACTGCCCGTCGCCTGGTGGCACCCTGTCCGTATGCCGCATCCCGCACCGCGCGTTCTGCTAAACTACACGCAAAGGAACATCTACCACCGAAGCGCACAGCGCAAACGTATTTTCCCATAGCTCTCAAGCGTTTGTACTCCCAACAGCTGCCAACAGTAGCTCTCCACATGACAATGCCTGCATACCCCGCTGGAGAATTAATGTTAACAGGATGCAGAAGAACCACGTGGGAAGTTAATCGTATATTCCTAGAAAAATAAGTTTGGCTAACCATGCCCCATGAACCGTGAGACTGGGCGGTGAGCATTTACCTTGGTATTGGGCACTGAACCCCTTCTGCCTGTGGTTGCCATCTGACGTGAAGTGAAGCCGCAGCCAGTTTTTACTGCTGATAACCGGGGCAGGCAAATTCATTCCAGTGAACCTGCAAGAAACCAACCAATAACAGCCAAATGTTATTATGATTGTGAATTATACTCCAAATACCTGTCCTTCCCGGTAATCCTCCGCCTACACGAATATAGGAAATCCTGATGAGTGCCACGTGCCCAGAGAAAGCACCCCCCGCCCCACGGCTGTTCGACGCACGCATTCCTTCGCCTGCCCTCCCACCCAGCGGTTACACGTCTGTCCTTACGGGGGTTTCCCCTCCTTCCATCCCAGGCAAAGGGCACGAGGGGCTGAGCTGGGCACTCACGGGGTCTGCGGTACCAGACAACGGAACGGGTCCAGCTGGACAGCCCAGAGGCTCCCGTCTTCTCCTGCGCCACAAAGAGCGCGTGGACGGCAGAGAACAGCTCGAACTAGAGGAGCTCTACGTTTCCCCAGAGGGACCGAGCCTCGTAGCTCTGTCGCCTCTCGTACCTTACTGACATCACACGGGAAGGACATAAAATCGTCTCAGGGGACACGCTACACCTAAGGTATGCACGATGAGCCTGAGACTCAAGCTTATTCAGTTCCTGTCTTCATATTTGGTTAACACTGCTAAAAAAAACCACACAAAAAACCCCACAAGAAAACCAAGGGTTGCAAGAACGTTTTTTCCTTTACAGGAAATAGACAGCAAGAAACAATGATTTATGATCTGTCCCAACCTGGAGAAGATTACAGCCATCAAACATGAGGTGGAAAGCTCCACAGCCCATTAGTAGTCCTGCAGCAACTGCTCTCTTCATACCTCTTTAGACTTTTTTTTTTTAAAAGTATTATGCTGTTTGCTTTATTAAACTCCAGATCGTAATTCTTGACTGAGTTGTCACGTGCCAAGTCTTAGTCCAGAACAATGTTCACCTCAGTCACAGCACTCGAACTGAGGTGTGTAATGGTAACATTAACCATGCTAAGGAGAACACCACTTCCATGACAAAAGCTGTTACGGAATCCTGTTATTGTTAATGAAAACTCATTTAATTTTTTAATCATAGACTGTCACTTATTTAAAAATTATTGGCATTCCAATACCTATGCTTTTTTAGATGAAGGTAAAAGGATCCTGGAAATCTACTCCATTCAAAAGGATACTGCAGATTTTATTACTACACCCTTTCAACAGCAGAACTGACAGCCTAGAAAATCTTGTAAAAGTCCTTCTCTCAACTACCACCTCCAAAGGTGAACTTGCCTTCTCCTAAGGCACACAGCAGGGAGCCAGGATGGTCCTCGGCAGCGTATTTATTAACGGCAGATGAATGCAACGTAATCCCGCTCTACTTGTTAATGAAATAGCAGGGATGATTATGCTGCATAACTAATGCATCTCTGCCACCTACAGCACAGACTTTAAACCTTGTATTATCTTGTGCCCGAATTCTGCATAATTATGAAGCGTGACTGAAAACATTCTTTACACTATAAAATTGTTTAAGATTGTTCCTGTTCGTTTCTCTATTGATTATTTTCATCTCAATTTTGCAGACCCTTTTGAAATACAAGGTGTTATAAAAATGTATTCTATATGGCATTCTGCCATCCTTGGATAACTCAAAGACAGCTGAACCAATTTAATTTGAAACTTTTTCAAATAACTAAGTTCAAACAAACATATTTTGGGCTGAGATCAAACATGGGATGCCTAAAACCAATTCTGAGAAAGTTACTATGGCTGGTTGTTATGACAACGTGTTTAAACTCAATACTCTTACCCCCAAAGGCTATTTTATTATTCATTCTGAATCCATAGTCAAACTGTCATTAATAATCGTTAGGTATGCAGAGCCAAATTTTACTCCCATCACTGTGGAGTCAAGTAATTCAACTGCCTGATGTAAGAACTAGAGAACAATAAAATTAACCTGCTTGAATGAGGCAGAATTTCACTCTCCTGTCCCCCTGCCCCATTTTTTGTTTTAATACGCATACCCTTCTGAGAAGCGGACTCAACAGCCTGCAGACTACTCATCTACACACACACTGCGGTGTCGGTACGTGCATAGTCCACTAGTAACTTCCAAGGATCCCCCAATACATGAAGTGCTAGAATTCTACCAGCTGAGGGAATTAACACTTGGAAAATCAATTAGAAAAGTTAATGACTAACACTTCTTGCTACCTTTGCAATAGCACAAATGATTACTGAAGGCAAAAGCAGGAGTAGATAAAAATAATCGTAACCACAGTGCTTTGTACCCACTTTGCACTGCTATAAAGAAATATGGAAGATTTAGGGTGAAGGAAAATGGTTCCCTGAGTTTCCTGCATGGAAATTTTCATCAGCACCGTATGCCATTTGCTTAAGACATTGACAGCTTTTTGAAAGGACTAAATCAGCCAAGAAATCACTATCAGGTCCTCATTTCCATATACACCACTGCTCACACTCTCAGCACACAAGACAACTGTATTCTCTAGGGCTCCAGTCTAACTGACTCCCTTCTTCCCCTTTTATCTTCCCATCCCTTCTATTTCTGAAGTTAAGCAGCTCATTGTTAACGTGAGGTTGCAGGTTACGGTGTTTAGAGCTATTTTAGACCCCGGGTCCTGCTGGTCATCGGCATCCAACTCAGATTCGGCATCGAGGCAACAGCCGAGACACCACCAGCAGCGGCAGAAGCTGCTGCCTCCTTCGCACCCCCAGGCTACGTCAGCGCAGCCCAGCAGCAGAGCATCCCGCGAGCGTCAGGAATCCCACGGGAATCACCGAACGAGCACACGGAAACGCAGCACACAACACGTGGAAGCGTGGGGTTTGGAGGTGGGGTTTTGGGTGCTTGGTTTTGGTTTGGTTTTTAAATTGATTCCAGTTAAATGAGGCCTCCTTAATGGAGTTAGTTCAGGAAAATAAAGGCCTCACTTTTTGATCAGCTTAATTGCTTGCAGAGATAGAACTTCAGGCTCTGTATCTGCGCTGAGCCCCGAGCCCCCTCATAGACCCCTGCGAGGGAAATCTCCGTATGATGCAAAAGGAATATTTACTCTGTGAACGCTGTTGTTCCTCCCAGCCTCACGGCAGTCGTAAACCTACACGCGTGGAGCACCTAAAGGAGGAAAACCCAACCACCCTTTCTTCAGGTGGGAACACACCAGAAGGTGCAGGCTTTAACCCCAAAGCGGCACTCCTCCTGCCTCGCAGGATTCAGCCAGCAGGCAGGCCACCTCACGCCACCAGGGAAAGAGCATCCCAACCTTCCAGCTCCTCTTCCCCAGCTGCCAGCACCGAGGCTGCAGGTGGACAACTGCAGGATGAAGGGCTCACTCCCACGGCAATGCATACTGCCCGGCACCAGACGGGACGGGTCGGGGGCAGAAACGCTCTCAGGGATAAGAAATAACACAGCTAGAGCTACGCATTTAATGGAGAACATCATGCTCACCTGCAGTTAACTACTAGCTTTCCACCATAAGGCTCCCACAGGTTTAAAATAATCATTAGGAAGCACTAATGGTTAATTGATAATGGAATATTTAATTACAGATAAACACAGTTGAACTGAAGCAGCTGCATGGTCTTTGAATGCAAATGCCCTGGCTGCTGTTGATGAATCCCAAATGAAACGGGAAGGATGCTCAGCAGGCAGGAGCCAACAGCAATCACGAAAACCAGAGAACCACCCCAAGACTCCTGCAGGAGCTGCCACCGACTCGCCTGCGCACGGGGACGATGCCCGGCGGCACCAACCAGCACCGCTAAACCCGCGGGCAGACGACGGCAGCCCCAGAGAAAGCAGCGGCCGAGAAAGGCTGCGACAAGCGCTCGGAGAAGACGCCGCCTGCGCTGTGACACAGGGTACACAATGTTTGTACCAACAACTTCTCAAGGTCACGTTGTTTTTCTTTATAAACCCGATGCTGCCTTGCTGTCTTCAAGAAACAGGAGGAGCTCCGTGACAGTCAGACATGCACAGTGCTAATTAGAAGAAGCTGAAACTCCTTTCCGCATTCCCCGGCGTACTTTTGTACTACATTATGTGCTCTGAATTTTCAACACCTACCATTAGTCCAATAAATGATTGAATTTCTAATAGTCCAGTGAGTCATGTAAATAAAAGCCCTTCTATTTTGGACCTCTGCCACTGTATTTTTCAGTATTCCAGACTTTTCTTTCTTTTTTCTTTTTTTTTAAGTAAGTCTATTAGCAATTTGCAAAATTTTTTAAGCCTCTCTATGTCCATTTCCCCCCTCCTCCCCATTCTTGCTGCCATCACCAGGAGATATGAATCACTTGATTAAATATTCAGCTTCCTGAATATGGCAACATGTTAACTGAAATCTAAGGCTTTGGAATGACTAAGTAGCAATGTAAGAACTGTTTTTTAAGTAAAATCAATAATCATTACTCACTGATGGGAATTTGGTACCCATTTTATACTAAGCATCTTTTTAATCTTCGAGTCTCTTGGAGAAAGAGATGAACTGAGCTTCCACTCAAAAATTTAATTTCCACAGCTTTGCCTTTTTGAGTCTGGAGGCGACCAGCGAGGATGCCGAGGCCGGGAAGGCCGGGCGAGAAACGGGCTCTTTCCTCCGTCTCCCTGGCCCGGTGACCGAGAACTGCGAGAACAGCCTTTCCCTGAATGTCGTTTCACCCACGTCCTCAGTCTAGTCCCACAAGGACCATGTTTTTGGACACTTTGACTCATGCTCTACCCGTGAGAGGTCCTTGAAAGCAAAAGTTACCATTTGAACCACACAATTTCCATGAGAAAGAACCTGTCAGAGGATGCCCAGCAGTTCAGGCCCTGTAAAGTACTGAATAAATTTGGTCAAGTTTCAAGTGTCTTCAACGCCAATGTCAAGCAACCAGCACACAGAAACCAGTGCTCAGAAAGTACAGGGGCTCTTGTACTTGCCTGAAGAGCATTTAACAGCCTCGGAAAAAACTCAATGGTAGTGAGGATTTAAAAATATTTTTTTTCTTGATGTCTAAACCTGACTTATCTTCTCTTGCAATTTAAGCTCATCCTGTGCACTGTGGCTAGAGAATAGATTTTAGCTTTTTACATCGCGGTCCTTTGTGATACAGAAATGTTAAATCCACGCTTCCACCCCGTGCGGGGGAGCTTTGAGGACAGCAGGCTCCCGGCTCCCCACAGCCGCCTCCGCAGGTAAATACTGCGGAACAACGAAGAGCGAGCTTCTGTCCTGCTCCCACCCAGACAGGAGGCTTTGGACAGGAACTAGTTTGATCCTAGCTCTTCTCTGAATGAAAAGAAAAAAACCTGCTCTAGGGGCAGGTGGGTCATTCTGTGGTTCAGTGAGGTCAGTGCAACAGTTGATTTACACACGTCTGTGATCAGGACCCAAGTCCCAGGTGTTTGTTGTACCAACGTGGCAGAGAGGACTACCTTAGGAGAGGTACACATACACAGAAGACAAGAATTCATGTGATTGCAAGTTTTAAAAGAGCTAGAGAGAAATACGAGCATGCCGGGCAGATTAATCTGCTGCGGGTACCGGCCTGGTGCGCTGCGTGAAGGTTCCCTTCTGCTGTACCAAGTACGATATTTACCTTTCTGACCATCTTAACTTCCAGGAAAACAAACCACCCACCCACCCACGAAACCAACCCCCCCCGGATACCCAGCTGTAGCTCCCACCGTGCTCCTCCAGCAGCTGCCTCCCCTCCCAGCAGGCAGCGGCGGGGCAGAACGACCCGCGGCGTTTGCAGAATCACAGAATTTCACTCCCAACCCTCACTCTGTCCCCAGGCCCCCCACCCTGGACGCTGCCTGCAAGTTTAGACGGCCTGTGAAAAAACTCATCTCTTAAGCAACTGATTTTATCCCAAATGCTTTCCAATATTGTTTTTAACCAGAGCATTAAGGTGTTTTTTTTCTTAAATGAAATTGAAGCCTCCGCATTAAGCGCAGCTCCTCCAATTCCTTTATTGCGTAATACAGAAAGGTTAATGGTATCAAAACTCCTCTTTTGAGCAAAAGCAGTGAAGTGTGGGTTTCTCCACCGAACTATTTTCTTTATTTCTTCTCTTGCTCTTGTATTTCACATTGGATTCAGGCATTAAATATCTATACCATTCACTCAGCCATTCCTCCCTTGGCACAATTAGTATTACTGTACATGGACGGCACTGATTAATCTGCATTCACGCACCATTATCTATTTACAATCCCAATTCCTGCTTTAATTTAGTTCCACGTGGAGGGAAAGGGGCGGGGGGGAGAAGGGGGAAAATCAATAAAATGTCAGAAGGTGAGGTAGAAGGACTAGAATAGTGGAAGGAGATATTTGCAGACAGAAGATCCAATTTTAACCACCCTGAAATTTGATTAGCATGCAATTCATTGCGTGGATGCTATACAAACCGACTGGAGGAGAGCGGGGAGTCGAAGGTCACAACTGAAGGTAAGAACTCCACTTGAAATGGCATTATGTCGAGTGCGTTACTTTGAGATAATGGATTTACGCATGAACTTGAAGTACGCACATGCCTCGTGCTGTCCAGAATCAGGATGTAAGCGAACACCAGCTTCAACGAGCCCAAACAGATAAAAACAAAGGAACGTCACTGGGGTGTGGGGTTTTTTTCCCTTTCAACAGAGAACAAGCTGAGCCTCTGAGAGAGGAGGTTACGCTTCCAAGGTCACACCAACACTAGCTCAGGAGCTGAGCTGAGCTCTGAGCTTTTAAGATTCAGAAAACACTTTCTGATGGGACATGTAATAACCGAGACCTTCTTGGGACTTTGCTTGTGCCAGGCACGAGCGACACGCGACTTGTGAAGGGCTGGATTCAGCCTGACAGTCTCCACGTCTCCCCTTCCGCAAGTATGTACAATCCCAACTGCATTTCACAGATACCTGGAACTAACGCCTCCAGCTGCTCAGGATCCCATTCAAGCTGAGACGCAGCTTGGGAAAGGCCAGCCAGCAGAGAAGAGATCACGGGAGCCGGCAGCCGGCACGCTGCGTACGCTGCCTACCCTCCTCCCTTCTGCTGGGCTAACTGCAAACGCACGGCAATTCTGCAGCGCTCCCCCTTGCACAAGGGCTATCAGGAATTCCGAAGCGTTGCACTTTCCAACAGCCTCCTAACTTTATTCTAGAGACCGTAACAGCAACTGCTCTCGGTTAAGGTTTGTCAGGGGACCACGAATCCTAGATTTGTACGAGCATGTCCAAGCACAAGCACTTGCAAGAAAACTGCAGCATTGCTGCACTGTTCACGCTTTACCCAAAAGGACTCCAAGATCAGCCTTTTGCTCCGTGCTCCTACAACACTGCGAACTGGGCTTCTCAGCTCCCTGCTGGGACTTCTCAGCAGCAGAGTACAAAGCAACTCTTCGTTTAATCTCTCTTTGTACATCCCCTCCGCACATGCATGTCTAATTACAAACCTGCCAATAATCAATGACATCAGCCAGTCTGCGACAGACACTGGGTCCTCCTCGAGCCTCCAACACCAACATTTAGGGTGAACCTACCTGACAGTGTCCAAGGTCAGGCTGGACGGGGCTTTGAGCAACCTGGTCTAGCAGAAGGTGTCCCTGCCCGTGGCAGGGGGTTGGAATTAGATGATCTTTAGGGTCCCTTCCAACCCAAACTATTCTGTGATTCTATGATATTGCACCTTCCCAGAGCACAGCTTCACCTTTTCCTGCTGTGGCTGTATTTCAAGACTAACCCAAAATAAGACCCACTTCAGTCAATGTGGCTGTCTACAAGGAGGAGGCGGCGAGTTTCAGCAGCATTTCCAGGCAGGATAAAGCAGTCACGGGAAGCTTAACACTACCTGGCAGTCGCAGTCAACAGCAGATTTAAAAAGAGCAGCGTGCACTCCTGGAGCCTTCACAGAACAAGAGAAAACCACACAAAAACTGCTTAAACTTGGGGCTGTAGATGCTCAGCTTAACCAGGGTACAGAAGTGACGCCAGCCCAAGCCCCAGCACCCCCAGCGCTGCTTTGCAGCTCTACCACAGCAGCCTCGACAGAGGCCTCCATTTCCTCCGTCTTTATTACACTGAAGCATTCCGACTATTCAGAGATTCATTTTCCTTTCAGTACAACTAGGAGACATATTGCAGAAGCTCTTCATATCTCTGTGTATTATTATTCACTTCACCTGTATTTTTAACTTTTCATCCAAACCCCTACTCAAATTATCATGAGAGCTGTACCATTAATTCTGAACATCTTATTTCAGCATGTCTACTCTCTTAAACAAAGTATACTTAAGCACCTCTAGACCTCATTTTTTGGTCACAAGAGACATCCCATCACAATGGACTTTTACAAGGAAAATGAATAATTACATCAAGTTATTGTTCCTCGCTAAATGCTGTAGGGATGGAAAGAACACACCTGCATCTTAAGTCTGTCTCAGAAGCACAGTTACACAAGCCTGGAAGATGCCCAGAAAATGCAGCGAGGGATCAGCTTCCCACATCATCCCACGCCTGTGCAAGCGTCAGGCTGTTGACGCGTGAATCCCCGGGGAGTCCTGACTGTGGAGCACCATGCAAAAAAAGCAGTCCGTAAAGACTGAAAATGAACTTCTTGGACCAGTCAGGCTCGCGCCCTGTCATCAAATGAAGCACGCACCACCTCCGAGAAGGGGCTTCAAAGTCCTTTCCACCATCATGCTTTTAAGACCCACAGTGGGGCTCCCGGGCCATCTTAACACCAGGAACAGATTTAAACAGAGTTGTTTTCTGCAAGAGGCAATACCCTCCACCTTTTCCAAAAGGAATCAAAACTTGTTTAAGACAGGCTATTTTAGAAATGAACCTTCTTGGCACATTCAGACATACCATGACCCTACAAACTCCAGTGAACCTGGTGACACCAGACCAGCTCGTGACTATCGGAAATGACAGAATACGAAAGATCTGCTCAAACTCCATCCGGTCCAGGAAATTACTGACTCAGGACTGTAGTACTGAAAATGAAAGAATTCTTCTGATTTGGATTTCACCTCGGTCTTAGTTCCTGGATGCAGCTTAAGGGTAAATCCCTCTCCTGATGTAACTAGGTCACGGCACTTCTGACCTCAAACCCTCCGCCACCTTCTTGTTTTCCCTCAATGGAGCTACACTGATCTTTTAACAACAGAATTCAGCTTTAGCTCTAAGAGCAACAAATCGCTCCTAAAGCCTTCCAGTTACAGCGAAACCTGCCTTTGCTCCTTCCGAAAGCTGGCGCTGGAAGGGAAATCTGATTAGTTTATCACTCACAGCTTGCTGACTCTTTTTTCTTTTTTTGCATTCCATTGAAAGATGAAAACGTTTCCATGTAGCAGCAAAACTTCAGTTATTGACATCAACTTTAATTACTGCCTGCTCCCAGATAATGCTCCCTGATAAATTTGCTGGCTAAAACCAAATCCAGACTTTTTTTTGCAGGAATCTTTACATTGAAGTTCTTAATTCTTCATGTTTAAAGTGACTTTTCCCCAGCTCATCTTTAAGATTATAAACCAAATCCTTGGCTGATTTCAGTCCATGTAGCTCCATTGGAGACAAAGCCAAACTAACTTACACTGTACAGGGGATCCAACAATCTAATTTCTCTGCTGTTTTCCTTAAACTATGAAATGTTTCGAAATTATTTCCGTCTCTCATTAGTCTGAATTCTCTTGGATCTCTACGCTAGATTAATTACGGTCACTTTAATGAAAGAAGTGATTCACTAGTCCACATGCATTTCTGGAACTGTCACAACCGAGCAATTCAACAGGTAAGATGGCCTCTGAGGAATTCTGACTAAATTTAGCTGTTATTTATGCACATACCCACCCACTACAGATAATGTTTCTTACATTTAACATATATAGACAGGGTATTACACACCTATATACACATATGCATATGTACGCACACGTTAGATACAGAAAAGCAAATGGCTCGTCTTGCAAGCAAATACTTTGTTTTCAAGGCATTAATAGAATTTAGATTTTTCACTTTTAGAGTAAAATCCGCTTCAACCTAAAGGCACAACTTTACACGCCACTTGCTGCAGCAATGAGCAAAACGCAGATGGTGCATAAAGGTAACTGTAAAGCACTCGTTGGCCATGAGCAGAAAGCTAGTCTTCAGTCTTCACCTCAATGCAGGCACAGTCGCATCACAGCTGCAACTGCAAAATGCGACTGAGGTCATACATGAGGTTCAAACTTCAAAGCTGGAGATGTCTGGATAATTCTAAAATTTTTTAGAAGAGACGTATCCAGTGATAGAGCCTGGAAGAAGGGGAGGATTTCTCTGCTCTGCTGCAGCCTAAGTGAGGGACAAACCCAGAACACAGGCTTTCTTCTGCACATCAGGGCTGGGAGAGCCGCATCCCAGAGGCGTGAAACATTCTCACTCTGTTGCTGTGGACCCTCCGGGGGTGGGTCACCACCAAAAGGTATTAAGGAAAAAAGGCTCTTCCTCCTGTACAATACACGTGGCAGCGACGGGAATGGTACAGGGAGATCTTGCGGACTTCTTGCAAATGGGAAGAGAAAGCCCCCCCCCAAAGTAAAAGGCCCCTTAATGCAACGCACCCTCACTGCAAATTCATTGAAGGAAGTCGACTGACAGAACAAATGTGTGCATTTATGGCTCAGAAAAGCAAGACTGCAAGAGCACAGCCCCATCAACTGTGATGGTCGGTACTGAAAAAGGAGACCATATTGCTGAAACGGGTGTGTTTTATTACATGAAAGTACTTACCATAATACTTTTACTATGGAAATAGTATTTGGCTCCAGTCATACCAAAAAAAAGGTAACAAACATGATTATATTTATTCTATTCAGGAGAAAACAAACACTAATTCAACACAACAGAAGAATGGCTAATGCAATTGAAGCTTACTAATGCTGCATTGCAAATCCCCCAAAGAAATCTGCTACAGCTTTATTACAATTTCCTCTAAATCCTTTCTGCCTCCCTATCAGTGCTACAGAGATTGGTTTTTCTCAGTGCAGGCAGAGTTAGATGTGTTGATAACAAGAGAGACTATATTTATTACTAGATAAATAACAACCATTTCCATCCCTGCACGCACAGATACGCTCACGTCTTTGTCAGTCTAACAATGCCCTTAAGTTACATTAAGCTTGGACTCTTTATTGACGGATCAGGCTGGAAAGCCATGGGGTGTGTTTTCACAGCATTCAGCCCACAAGATTCTGCAGACTGAGCCCAAGTAGTTGAAAGATGATTCGAATCTCAGCCTCCCACTTTTCCAGCACACCAGCAGCCGAAGTCGCTGCCTCTGGGAACCGCTGCACCGTCAGGTCACCTCACCTTTGTATTTAAATATACAAAACTCACCAAACTGATACTGCCTTCCACTGCCTAACTTTACAATGTCACGTGAATAATGGAAGATACCAAGCTTAAGTGACAACTGGAGTCTAGACTGAAGCTCAATCACATTCGGACCAGACACAGAAGTTCATGACTCTTCATTTTTTTCCTGTGGACTCTGCCTTTATAGCCCGGCACTGCCTACAGTATGCTCTACGTGCAGGTATGCTTTCGTCAAGCATAGTCAGGCATTCAAGAAGAAAAAAGGGAGATATCCAAGCCTGCTCTGATAACCTTTCAGGCTCTCGAAGAAAAAAATACCTTTAGAAAAGAGGTGGAAAGGAGGCAGTCACATGCAAAAGACAGCGACCTCTCTGAAGTCCCAAAGGATGCTCACAAGGTTACCACCAGAGTCGGGATTTTAGCCGTAAGTCATCTATCAGACACTATAGTGAGGCAGGTGTCACCAAACCAGCCCCTGGGCCATCTCAAAAGACCACCTTCCTCTCTTTTTTTCGTTTGTTTTTGTAGTTTCTACAAAGGCTCTTCTACAGTGTAGCAAAAAGTCACAGAAACTAGGAGAAAACAAGATTCGGAAATTGAAACTTAGATTACTGACAGTTCCACGAAGACATGCTAAAATTACAGCAGTCATGGCTGTAGAAATGACAAGAAAATGCAAAGCAGCCTCAGGAAGAAAGGAACCAGAAACAGCCAGTTCTCTGAAGCAAAGACTTATTTTCTGGCTTCACATTTAGCACAGTGGGACGTGAATGTTACCAGATTGCTACATAAAACTGCAACTTAATGCTGGTAATAAATAATGGCACACAAACATACCAAATGCTGAAATACATCTTTACAGGCACAGTACTTCTGCCTCCCTTTAAAGACGAAGGTCTGAGTGAGGAGGTGAGGTGGTAAGGCCCCCAGAGAAAGGGGTAAGCCAGGCCTAACGGCCGCTGCCTCCAGGCAAGAGTCTGAACTAATCAAGTGGTGAACGGCCCCTGGGTGCCAGGGTGCCCGCAGCAGCTCAGTCCCCTGATCGACTCCCCCAGTCCTCCAGAATGGGACACTGGTTGATGACAGCAGCACCACACCGCTTAGGGAACAGCATGTCCTGTTCCCCCTCCTCATCAACTCAGAAAAGACTGAAGGTTTTACTTATTTTGATCATTTTGAAGCGTACATGAACCTAGAACGATGGCCACATCCCTCCTGGCCAGAAGTTACAGCCTACACAGATTGCTTAGATGGTGCTCAGCTCTTTTACTGTGTTGTGCATTCTCAGCCCTTGCTTAGACCATGAAAACGTGCTGCCTTGTTACAGAAAGCATATAGAAGGATGGGACTGGATCCACCACTTCTGGACTTCTGGATATTTACATTAAACGACTACATTTCCCATCTTTTTAGCAGACAGCAATTTTGAACTGTCACAGTCAAGACTGTTTTACTTCGTAACTTCCAACTGCAGTAGGGCGACAGTAAGACTAGAATTTCTGCTGAAAGGGGCTTAGTGGAACCATCTGCTTATTTACTCTAGATTTTAATTTAGCATGAAGTCCAAAATTGAAGAGAAGCTGCATAATGGCTTTAAGCCAAATCCACAGAAGCCACTTTGTCCCTAAACTCCAGCCTCAAACCTGCTCTAAATTCTTCAAGCAAGGGCCTTCTCACGTCCTCCCTACAGAGAGCACCACGCGCAGCAGCATCCTGAACCTGAACTACGGCACAGCTCGCAGCCGTGTCCAGCATTCAGCATCGCCACCCACCACCAACCAAGCGCCAGCAACTCGAGAGCTAATGCTAAACCATGGATTCTTACTCAAAGTCCAACCTCAAGATCTCTTTTGCGATAATACCTAGAGCTGAGGAATAATTTGAACAAATAATATGTTTTAAGGCAGTACTTCCATCAGCTTCAGCAGGATTTTGACCAGACTGTAGATGTACGTTGCAAGCGTGTTTTACAAGAGATAAAAATGAGGTTTTAGCACTGCTCATGCAGAGCTGGCCAAGAACAAGCTGGAGTCTGCTCCATCATGTAAATCAGCTGCATCTCAGTTTTGAAGAGCAGGCCAAAAGCTGTCCCTCATTCACACTCAGCACCACAGGATCACACGCCACGGCTAGAAAGCACGGACAGCGTCCTTAGCCTCCTTCAAAGTGGCACACAACCCTTTTCGCTCTTTAACAGTGATTCAACACGGTCGTTCAGCAGCCTCCTCCATCGCTTAAAAATTTACCATGACAGGTATGGAATAGTTTTGTGTTCTAACCTTCAGCTACTACCAAGAGAAAGTAGTTTCCCTTCCTCCTTGGTATAGCCACGCATGTTTACATAGTGACTGTGTCTGCCTTCATCATCTTTTACATTCATCTCCATAGCAATTTTCTTTTCCAGACCTTGTTAGCTGCCTTTCTGGGAATTTGTTTCCAATCTTACATTTATTCAGAACTGGCATTCCCTTCCACATGCGACAGCTGCTGGAAAATTATAAATATCCCATTAGCAAACAATACAACAATGTCTGAAAAATCTGTCTGTAAAGCTCGAAGAGGTTTGCTGGAAACTGGGATTTTTTTTTTTTTTTTTTAAATTAAACTCTCCAATTTCTGCATATAGACAGATTCTAGATATAAAGAGAAAAAGTTGTTCTGAAATTTTTTCTTTGTGAAAGGTACTTTGGTAGATGGATGAGGTAGACTCCAGGACATCTGCAAAGAAGCTGCTCCGTTTTGTCCTATCGCTGCATCCCTCCTACCAAACCCTTGCATATTTGCTCAACCTTTCATTCAGAAAGAATGAGCAGAACCTGTTCCATTAAAAAAGTTGCTTCCACTCCCTTTCCTAAGCATGCTCTTGTGCCAGAAGTAACGGGGGGAAGAGAGGAAGAAACCCCCCGAGAAGCACCTCCAGCGCTACCCGACGGCCGTTTCCGTCGGTCAGGACCTAAACTCCGCTCTCCCAGCGAACGCCGCAGTGCACACAAACCAAACTCTGCCTCCTCCTTCCTAATCGCAGCTCTGAAGGTTTGTCCTTAGACATTAGCCTCCTGGAATAGCTTACTCAATCACAAAAATTACTTCTGTGCTAAACTTAAGCTGCCAAAACTTAAGCTTTAGAAATAATTAACTCTGTACCTGACACTTGCAAGCGCCTGTGCTCAGATAGGAAACTACATAAAAATACCTTCCCCTGAACACGACCAAAAAAACCTTCAGAGTAACAGTGTCCTTGAAATTAGGCAGGACAAGAAGGTCAAATGGAAGCGGGTCCATTAGCACTAACCAGTATTTCAGAGCTCAATCTTACCATCTTCAACACAAAGGGCATGGCAGGCATATGACAAGATGGTGGTGTTCTGGCATCTCAGCTAACAGATGTACAAGAGCAACCTTGCTGTAAAAGCTGGAATAAAGATGTGCTTGTTTTGCTGCACGCTTAAGGCAGGAAGAGAACACCCAGAGAGGACCGTGCTGTGTGACGATTTTGTGTTATTTTCTGTCTTAAGTCTGGAAGGGATAAAGATATTCCACACTGCAGCCAACTTACTTCTTTTCCAGCTCCAGTGGTTTTATCTTTTCCTCCCACTGAGTCCACTGCCTCTTCCCCTGGACACCAGCATGGGCACTGGACTGCGCAATGCCCCCATCTCCCATTCCCATCGTGGGGAAACTACAGTACCGGGGAGACGCACGGAGCTGACAGGACACACCTGGACTGCGCCGAGTCCCCCAAACAAACCATTTAATTGTCTTCACATCAAGGGCTTACCTGTTTAGTACTTAACAGAAGTAAAACCTGATCTTAGCCAAGCACCACATCATAAGCCGTCACTGGATACAAGAACGGCAAGATTCCCCCTCCGGGGTCAGATCTGTTCTGCGTTTCATGCTCTCCTCTGCAAGGTCCCTGGGGCCCGAGAGAAGATGCTGCCACAGTTAGACAAGGCTCTGCGACTTACGGGGCCAGGACGCAGCTTGTCAGCCACAAGCCCCCTGCAAAAACACGGCAAGTCATTTAATTGGAAAATTTAATGGAAAAATACTTCAGCAGCAGCGTACCATTGTCAGGAGAAATACATACAATGCCACATCTACGCAACTGCAACGAGAGTTACGGCGAGAGCCGTGGTCAACAGCGGCAGCGATGCATGAATGCAAGTGCATCCCCACGTAACCGCAGACACAGCGTCGGTACAACCCGCACGCTGAGGGCAGCGCATGCCAACAAGCCCCCCTTTGTCTTATGGGAACCCCTCTTGCACCTTCCTATTAAAAGTGAAAATGCCTCCGTCCCCAGTATACACCATTAATATTTTATGCCTGCAAGGAGGTTGCAGGGGCAGTGGGAGAAAAAAATTACATTACTCTCCAAGGTCATTCAAGCAGACTCGGTAAATGAGGCCTCCCTGAAGATTCATAAAACTGAAATATACATGTCCTGTATATTAAAACTTCAGGGAAAGAGAGAGAGATCAAATATTATTAAAGCTCTGAGTGAGAACTATAATAGGCAGGAAATCCAGTGTTAAGTCAAACACTGGATCAAATTCAAAAGGAGCAGAATGGAGGAGAAAAAGATACAGATAAGGATTGTTTCCAACCGTGAACATGTTTACCTTATTAATTTCTGATATCCCTATCCTCTGATCAAGGTGCTTGGGACTGGGCAAAAATTAAACAAAAGCTAGGCACAGTTCCCAGAAAAACGGCCTGGGAGCACTGTATCTTCCACAGACAGCCCATCAGTAAATCTCTCTACTTTACACAGAAGAGGTCAGTATATAATTATCTGCGGCACCGAAAGGGGAAGCGGCCAAGGTGACACAAGAGGCCGATGGCCCAGAGCCCAGGTCCCCGAGCCCCGATCTGGTGCTCTTTCCTCATGTGCAATCTGCTTATAAGTCTAGACATGCCTGGGGCAAGACCCTGTTCTGGAAAAGTCATATATACACGCGGATTTATTTGTTCTCATGTTTCCTGTATTTTATATAGTATATAAAATATTTCTGTCCCAAATTTCTTCTAGGTCCAGAACTGTATCTACCCAGAGACCAGGGGTTGGAGAACAGACCGATCCAGCGTGTTAATGCCGAACATTTCAGGAGCTCCTCACAATTTACCGATGCCGTCAGCTGCCCCAGCCCTTTCCACTCATCTGTGGACCAGCGCAACCCCAGAGAGCATCAGGCACGAAGGCTCCTCTCAGCCCAGCTCCCCTCGCCTTCCTCCTCCCTTCTCCAACAAGGACGTCGACCCCGTCCTTACGAAAAGCAAGTCCTTCCCAGACCTCCTTCCTTCTCTGCAGGAGGGCAGCACTGCTGTTGCTCGGTTATGCTAATAAAGAAAAGACAGGCAACAAAAAAGATTATCTGTGGAATCACTGAGAGGAATTTTTATGAGGGAGTGAAGGTTCAGTAATGATGATGTTGAAGAAGCAGTCGTTTGTGCAGAGTGGTCCCTCCGGTAATTTCTACAGCGACTACAGAAGTGTAATATATAGGATTATTGCAGGGAAATCTCTCATAATGAAGCAGATCCTTAACTTGGTTTGACATTGTCATTTTACACCACACTACTTAATGCGAGACCTGCAAAGCAATAAATAGTTATTTTGCCAGGGTATCAAAGCCCCGTGAGAGGTGCCAGCTACCAGCTAACGCAACAAATTGCTACGTTAGATTCTCATTTTTGCCCTGAATACCACATTGTCCTCCTTGCCTCTTTAGAAGGCAAAGGAGTTACCGGCTTAAACCCTACAGGAAGGTTTGAGATTGCATTCACTGATAAACTAATGCTTCAGCTTTATTGTAATCCAGCAGCAGAGACAAGAAAGCCCCTTCAGCAACATGCAGTCAATGAAGCTATGGAAGAAATAAGACGTGGTTTCCCCCTTTGCTCACCCTAACACTTCCTTTCCCAAGCCAACATTAATGGCTTCAGCTCCTCCCGTCAAGAGAGACATTCTGAAGAGGTACTTGCAATATCATGTATATTTACTTAGCAAGCAACTGAATAATTGGAGCAGAAGAGCATAAAACAAGCCTGTCCCTATCCTTTTTGGTAAATTATTTAAACAAATCCATTTTCAAGGGGCTGGTGTAACAAAATAGTTTGTTGTTGAGAGATTTCCAAGCATTCGATCCAAGTAAATAAATTATTGTTTCTGAGGATCAAGTGGCACATTCTCATCAGCAAAGCGAGGGCTCCTGTGTCTATCTTAACATGCCAGCACATCCAGTAACTCCGTAGTAACTACTTGAGAGATTCCCTTGGCAAAAGCTTTCAAAAAAGGAAAACAAACTTATTTTAAATTCCACCTGCCACTGTACTCCCATCTTCAATCAGTAAGATACTTACAGTTAGGTCACACAAACAGATTATAGCAAGCTGCATAGTAGGAGTAAACCAATACATTTTAGAAGTCATTTAATGTACAGAATATACAGGACAACTACACAACAGTCCTGTGAAAAGCATCTGATGTTTATAGAATACTTTGCTCAGTCAAAAGTTTGGAGGAGGGAGGAGGATTTGTTAATTGAGGCTGTTTCATGCTGTCTGCTTAATATCACTGGATTTAGCTTGTGTCTGTTCTAGAGTTGGACAGAGAGAGTAACAGAGATTTAATTGGCACGAGTCCCGCGGCAGCCTCTGCCAGGAACAGCTGCTGTCTGTCTGGGAGAAAAGCCATTCTTTTCCCAGAGTCCTACAGCATCAGGACACGAAAGGCACAAAACCACGCGGTGCAATTCTTACCCCACAGACCGCCTCGGGCCTTAGGGCGACTCACACACGCACCAACACACAAGGAAAGAGGCTTCGGAGAGGCCTCGCTTCGCATCCCGGGGATGCTCGCCCAAAGAGCGCGGCTCCGCAGGGACTCCGCACGCCTCGGCTGCCGGGGCCACGTACAGACACGGCACGTGCCGCTAAGGGAATCTCCTCGAGATGTGCCCGAGCACAACTAACCGTCGGTAGCAGGCAGGACACCCGGGGCAAGGCAAAGACCAAACCTCTCCGCCAACACGCTTCTATACGCCTCATTTGCCTCTTCTTCCAGTACAGCTCTATAACATACAGTACAGGAAAACTCCTTGAATAGTTAAGAGTTTCATAGGACACGTGTCAAGGTTGACTAAATGTCGCCTTATGTCTAAATTAATTGTATCATCCATAACGATAATTGAAAATTATTAATTCTGAACAGACCTGACTGCCCCATAGCTCTTCAGTGTAATCCCATGGGGAAACCACTCTTCTCGGAGAAGTGGGGGGGGAAGGGTTGGATAGAGCGCGCGTAGACCTCGCACGAGGATGCTGTTGTGGCTGGCTTCAGAGAGCAGCGAGATCTCCTGCCAGGCACAACACAACGCGGCTCTGGCTGAACCGCAGAGAACTCCAATTTACTGTCTAGCACCAGCGTCCACAGCACCTTGTCCTGACTGGGACCTGCCCGCTGCCTGGGACACCTCAGGGACGACAGCCAGTAGTAGCCGCAAAGCCACAGCCTCTTCTCAGCATTTAATATTAATCGCAGCTAGTAGAAACGCTCCTTTTCGGCAAACAGCAGCGGGCTGAGAACTGGGGCTGGAAGGTGGCGAGGGCTCGGGCTGCTCCTGCCGCACGGCACAAAGCCCTCGGCGACAGCAGCGCTCACGCCAACACTTTTTCCCTGGGCTGCAGCAAAAACGTTCACACAGAGAAGCCCGATGCCCCACCAGCAACGGTGGGGAGGCTGGAGGGAGGCAAGGGAAAGACGTGCAGTTGCCACCTTCCACCGGGGCTTGTTGAAATTTGTAGAGGACTTACCCCCAAACATCACCCGATCAGCTCGAGCTCTCACTACAGCTGACCTGCTGAAATTGCCACCGGGTATAACGAGATTAGGACTGATTATCGGGGAAGCCTTGAAAGATTCAGCTCATCCGATGCCTAGATTTCCAAGCCACTGCACACACAAGACACGCAGCCATTCCAGTTAGCAATTCTTCCATATACTAAAAACCTCATTCTCTATTTTTAGTCATCCAGTTGTACAAACGCCCTCCCATACCGGTACCCTAAGGTAGTAATCTCACTAGGTACCTAGGTATCACGGTGACAGATGAAAACATCACAGATTGACAGGTTTGGTTTTGTTCCAAGTGACAATTTCTGTTCTTTGTCTAAAAGCAAGAATCCTAGATCTCCTTCTGGCACCCAAAGATTTCATCTGTACTCCTGAAACCAGCCGATGACAAGACCAACGCCCCAACCCCAAGAGTATGTTCAGTTTACAGAAAGCCTAGCTCTGCCCTAGAAGTTCCTTGGAAGAAATCCATCCTTCATCACTGAGATTTTTTCCTTCTCGTCTCTAAATATTATGCCTGTTCCAAAACCAATCTACTCCAGGTCTTTCGCCTCTAGTCAGTTCTCCTTTTGTTAAAACAAAACCAGTACTGTTTTACGGAGCCCTGGACAACTGTAGGTGAAAGTACTACAGAGAAGGCAGTTGTTATAAACAAAGTAAATGTTGTTAATGTTGGGGGGGAAATCAATAAGAGATTAACTGGGAAAAAACCTGTTGTTACAATTGTTCATAAGATGTACAAAGTTTGAGCAACTTCCTCTACCTGTTGGTATGTATCAACCTTCGTTACAACAACTCTATTAAAGTGCAGTTGAGTCATTTAATATTTGCTGTGTCACAGTTAAATTATCAACAAGCACAACCGGGAATGGATTTTTACAGCCACAAGATTAAATTACACACCCTCACTTCGCTCCCAGAAAGGACCGACTCTCACGAAAGGAAAGTCTCTAGTAACAACAAGCAACAGGTACAGTAAAACAAAAACCAAGGCAGGGACGGCAGCGGCATTTTGTCTGTTCTGTTGACAAATATAACCAAAATATAAAATCCAAACCACAGCGGACACGAGAGGGAGGTGATCTCACTATCAAGGGAAAACAGGCAGCGTATTCAATCCAAACACAACCACTATCAAGAAATATTCCCGAGATGAGCGCTCCTTGAACCTTTGTTATCTTACCCACCAGCATCTTATCTGGGGATTCGCAGCACTTCAGCTCTGCAGCATTTACATACAGCATTTAAAATAACGCCTCTAAAATAAACTGCTTATCAGCTCCACGGTGTCCCTTTCCCTCCCTTACAAGACGGCCTTGCAGGCTGTCCTTTATTTTTCCCCACACGTAACGCATCAGAGCTGTACTTCGCGTGAAGAGCAGCTGTGTCTCAGGTCAAACAAGTAAAACGCTCGTGACGACGTACACGCGGTGTGAGCCCGCGGCCGACCCGCCGGACGCACGGGCGGCCACGAAATCAAGATGGTAAAGTAAGTGATCAGCTTCACATCTGAGCATGTCACCTCGCAGAAGGATTTTATGTTAGCAACCCAGAGAGAGAACAGGGGACAGTCACGAGCATTTATGATCCTGATAACCTGGCAAGATCATGTCCTTGGTGATGCCATCAGGAGAATGCAGTAAAATGAGTATCTTCCCACGAATTAACCCAGGGTAAAAAGGAGAAGGAGCTTTATAACACCTTCATCTGGGTATCGGCCAAATATACTTATTCAGGGGAGATGGATTCTAGCAGTGCAGGAGGTGTTTAATTCTCATTGAGGTCAACAACGCACAGCCCATTTGACACCAGCCAGTCCATCACCTGAACCCAGTCCTGCATTCGATCCCTTGTCAGAGCACAGATGCAGAGGTCAAAAAACCCCAGGAGAGCCCTTGCTACCTTCTCCCGGGCACCCTGGGGTGGCCAGCAACCATAAAATGTGCCTACAGAGCTTTCAGCCTAAAACCCAATTCTCTAGGCGGTATCATGCAGTTACTCTTTAATAGCATTTTTTTATGGCACGGAAGAAAGAACTTAATATTGCAATTACTTCATTTAATACCATGTAATGGCTGAACAAGCTTGTCAGCTACCTGGATTAGAGAAAAGGCAAAGTATAGTATAATTGCATTAAAGTGGAAAACATGAGTAACTACTCATATTAAAAAGGATCAGAAATAAAAAGGCAACATAGTGTGAATTATAGAGAAAATAAATAGTTTATGACATGCAGCTGAAGATCTGGCATCTTTTAGTAGCATCTTGAAAGCAAATTCAGCACGAGAGACCATTCTCCTCCCAGTCACCTCTGCTTGCCACCGTCGGGACAACGAAGGGGAAAAGGGAGGCAGGGGGGAAAGCGTGCGCTCGTCACGGGGCGCGCAAAGGGGACAAACCGGGCTCACGCACAGAGTCAGCGGGTCAAGGACGAGGCACCTCGAGAGATGATTTTCCCGCGACGCAGGCGGCGCGGTGGTGCATTGCAGCATCGGTGCCCGCTGTACCGCCGGCGCTTTGCATTGTGATAGTCGGGCAGCCCAAGGTCTTAAAGCTGTTTAACCACCAGCACCCCGGTCAAACAGCCCTTCTGCTGGGTGCAACAAGGCCGCGCCGATCTCCGATTTTATGGCAGGAAAAGGAGACAAAAGAAAAAAAAAAAATAAAGGCTATCCTTTGGAAAAACATCTGCTGAAGGCAGGCGTGCCAGCGCATAATTTCATGCGGTCCTGAGGGTAAGTACTCCTTACTCCAGCTTGCAAAAGCCCCAAATCAAGTCATCCAGCCTCTGGAATGAGCGCGCGACGATGGCTGACTGACACAGTCAACGACGAGTGAAAGCGCTTTACCTTAACAAGAGAAGAAAACAGCAAAAGCGGCAAGAACGTGCCTCACGTTTGCGTTTCCTTCTGTGCGCGAGGAAAAGCGGCAATATTCGCCACCATAGAAATAGCTTATGCACCGATATTTTGCTGAAAGGACCCTTGTGCACACCTCAGCTAAAAAGGGAGCTATTCTGATTAAAATTATGTCTTTGACCTCAGCTTTATACAACTGAGAATACCTGTATCTCTAATAAACGCAAAACATTCCTCAAAATATCATCAGATTTTGAAAGGTAACATATTACTTCTATTTACCTTGTGACTCTTAAGATAATATTACCACGTTGGAACCTTTTTCTGGAATCACAAATCTGACTAAGACAGACTCCAAGAGACGAAGCTTTTAAAAGTATCTCTGGATTCACACTGTATAATTATGAGAACCAACAAAGACAGACAGCGCTGAACCTTTTACTTTCTTCTGCTCTTACATAAATGGTAAGCTTTCAGACGTTACACAACTTTTCTTCTCTCGACGTACTTTACATAGATCCTCTACACCTTAGCGCGTGTCTGATCTTTTCAGCTGAACTCTCAAATGTCAACATTCATTTACCTTATAATTAACATCATTATGAGCAGTGACATTTTTCTCATCTTCCTGCTTTTTTGTGTCTTGATAGTTTCTGTCAAGGGGCTGTTTTCACGTTCAGTTTTTTTAAAGAAATAGTAGAAAAATGTTATTTCGAATTAACAGCTAACGTATATTGCAAAGATTACTACTGATGAGGCAGTAACTTTGAGCACTGCTGGAAGCGCTCTGGCAATAGGTTTACCTTCACATTAATTGCAATTCATGTAGAGTCTCCTACTTTTGTTAATTTTCCTGTGTCGCCTTTTACGTTATTCCTTCCGGCATGAAATTTTCACCTACCATGGCAAATTGGAATCAATTTCATACCTTAATCAACACTCATTAACTAATAGGCAGAGAGGTAAGGTCTGCGATGAGTGAGCCGTTTCCGTGGCCAAAGCCTGTGAGGGGTTGGGTTTGGGGGCTCTCAGGGGGGTTTTTGTTTGGGTTTTTTTGTTTGGTTGGTCGGCTTTTTTAAGGACACATCAAATACTAGAGAAACATTATTACGTGCTACATACGAGCCTTACAGATGCTACTTTTCACTGGAAATCCGAACAGGTTCACAATGAAGATTTTCTTCTGCCAGGACCGATGGCAAAATCTTTTCTTCTTCATCGGGCGCCTGCAGTCCCAGGAGGCGTTTCTAGCCCCTGCACCGACTCGATAACGCCGCTAAGCAGGTACCTCAGAACAGCCCGAGGCCTTCTTCAGGCTCAGTTAGGAAAACAGACAAAAATCCACCGTAATAAACAATTTCAGGATGCCTTTATGTACATTCGTATGACAAAACAAATGCCACCACCCCAAACAAACATTTTGCAGTCTCCTACCAATCTAAAAATCATTGTTTTACACAAGGGGACACATCCAACACTCAGCACCGCTGCGAAGGGATTCATTCCCGCATCTCCCACGAATTCTTTGGGAAACCTATGCACAAGCACATAAGGACAGCAACACCCACCCACCCCGGAGCCTCTTGGGGAGGACGAGGCAAAGCAGCTTCCACCAGAGACTCTCCTACTCGCCCCGCAAAGGGAGGGGCAGCTCGGAGCAGAGCCCACTCAAAGGGGGATCTCATTTCATGTGCCAGCTATTCGTGTGCCGACTGTACGTGCTAAGACACTAGACCGAGGAAATCGAGACCGAATTACTCCCTTCTGATGAGCAGAGGGAGCCCACAGAACAACTGCCTGTCACTGCAAGCGTGACAATTGGACTTCGGAAGTAAGGAATACAACGCTATTCTGAAGGCTTAAAAATCCCACCTACTTTGCAAGAATACGCTTTAAACTAGCAGTAAGGGCGTTCACAACTCCAGGGATACCCAAAGGAGTTCCTCCTGCAAGAACGGCGCTGCCTTGCGTCCCAGCTGCCTCCCAGCCCAGCACCACTAAGAAACAGCAAAACCACTGAATCAGCGTCTCACCTAGAGACGATAAACAGAACAAAGTAAGGCGACTCCGACATCTCACCTAGGATGAAATTATCTTTTGTTTTGAAAATGCTCTCGTTAAGTCTTCTGTTTTTTCCAAGCTACACCACCCACCTTTGATGCCCCGTCACGTACACGCACCCCCCTGCTCCCCCCAGTCCTTCGAACCACCAACCCGCAGGCACTGCCCAGGACAGCGCCTGGATGCTGGCGACCGGGAGGAAGGCAAGAACTCTCCATCGGGAATGCAACAGCAAGGAAGCTTCCGCGTCCCAGGGCCCAGAAAGAAATTTATCCTGAAATAAAAAGTCAGGTTGCTAACAGAGATAGAGCAGAGCTTTTAGGTAAACACTGCCAAGTGAAAATAAAGACTGGAAGCTTGTTAAGGCACAGAGTATCTTTCCTATTCTGCACCCGAGTTTCCCTCAGCAGAACACACAGCAAACGCAATGTGCCTCGCTGCGTTATCAGGAAGGGACAGCCATTTTTAAGTTACAGCTCCCTATGAACTCATATCAGATAACTCTTTTTCTACTTTATTGTGATGTTTCTGACTTATCATGCATGACAGCAGTGGAAGGGGGGCAGCAGCAGCCTTGCAACCATTCCGAGCTGTAGTCAACTCCAGAAGCCCTATGACAAGCATAAAATGTTCTCCTTAGCCGAAGGGAAAAGCCGAGCTGCGGACAGTGAGAGGCAGCACAGGCAGAGCAGACACCACGCCGCAGGAACACCAACCCGTCACCTCCGACGGATAAACCGCTTGCAGGAGACCGAACCAGGGAACTTGAAGATGCTGAAACTGCTCGTTATTAGCAGCACATACCACATCTGTTTTCCCTCCACATTTTATCTGTATTTCCAATTTGATACATTAAATGCATTAACAGTTTTCAATTAACAGGTTTTACACACATGAACACTCTACACGGGCTGTGGGTCTGTTGCAGGCACTTTTTATAGGCTCTTGCTCATCAGGTAACGCTTCTGTTTCTTGACTGGATAATTCCAACTACCGACATTTGTATAAAATAGTATTTTAAACAAATTTTATTAAATTAAAATGATCTTGAGGCTTAGAATTCATTGTCCACATACCTGCACAGCCAGAAGTCTGCTTGTGTAAATACGCAGGCGCAGCAGGATACCGCACGGCTGGAAACGTACTGACAGCCAAGTTATTCTTGGCTTTGATATTCTTTGCTTTCCCAGGGGAACGTTCCTCCAGATCTGAGGGATTAGTCGCAGACGGCTGTGAATCCACCGCCTCTGCACACACAGGCGGGAGGAGAGCCGATGGCGAAGACCCAGTCGAGCCTCACTGTCTCCTCCACGCTCAGCAAGCGCACAGCGTTGACTTCAAGGCTCTGCTCCGAAGTATGACACTAATTGTATTTAGCCAACACCAGCAAGTTTGGTCTTTAACCGGACTTAGCCAACAACGCAAACTTTTCAGCTCAAGTCAGCGTGGAGCATGAGCCTTCTACGCTGGCTTTCTAAAGAAGCCAGGCCTGCGTGAGGACCAAGCGGCTCCCAGCTCCGCTGATGAACCCCAACCATGTTTCCCAGAGGTCGAGGGGCTCCAAGTCATTAAGCTCCTCTAAGTTTCTAAAAACCCCGTGCTGTGTAGCAGAGCGCAGACGCTCATTACGCCACTGAGGAAGAGGTTCAGCCACGCGACCCCAAAGGGAACATCACTGGCCACAGTCACGGGAAAAGCTTTGCACAAACACTGTCTTAGATGCAAATGCACCCGAAGTCAGGCTTTGCTGGGCTCTGCTCCCTGCAAATTATTTGTTCTTAACAATTACTGTCCTACCTGAAAAACCTCTTGTCTAGAGGAAGCTACAGTAATAAAGCTACTTTATTATAGTATATTTGCCCACAGAAGCAGCAGCACATCAAACCCTACCACGCCTCTCCACGCTGGAGAGGAGAGGGACAAGATCGATGGTGGTGTCCCCACACCGGCACTGACCTGTGTTTATTCCAGCACTCCAATCTCGGGATTCATCTGAACAGAGTTGGCCTATTTTGATGAATTATGTAGGTAATTCAGGGACATGAGCAAACATTCTACTAAGTTCAGACTAATGGCCTCAATTCAAAGTGAATTTTATAAACGACCTAAACCAAGCGGGACACGCGCTGTCTCATGTGCATTTTAACACAACGCACTCCTTAAGGCAGTTTTACTGAATATCATCAATTCCACATTTAAATGAAATTCCTGGGGAAGATCTGGAAAGAAAACAGATAAATGAGGCTAAATAAACCAAATCAGGGAAAGAGCAAAAGAGTTTTATTTGTAGCTCCTGAACTCTGGGAATTGGGGAATCTGAAAAGTCTCTTAGGCTGGATTATTGAGATAATAAAGCACCTGCTGAAGAGACCTCTGAATGCTGTAATGAAATTATTTCATTGCCCCAGAATAATCACAAATGCAGGTTCTCTTTTGAGAGCAAAAGAAACAACGGAAGGGAAAGTGGGATAGATAAATGGAATGCAAATCACCCTCTCTGCTCACAGCGAAAGAGCTGTGACATGAAAGGAGCAAGCCTTACGGTACCACAAACAGGCTGAGTTTGTCTGATTTTATTTACTATTGTGGGGTCACTTGAAAACAACTGAGAGTAAACACAGAAGGGGAACAGGCAAGCACAAAAGCACCATCGCATTGAAGTATTTTGTCTAGGCTTGATTTCGCCACAAGCTTCCACACAGCCTGCGGAGCCACCTGCCCCGACGGACACAATAAACAGCCCAGCAAGCACCCAAGTCCCACCAGTTGCAACGGAATTACGCAGTAAAAACGTTCCGTGTGCCATACAGGGATGCCTCCCTGCTTCCACTCTTCTGCTCCCCCATCTTTCCGAAAGACAAGTCCTACAGAAGCAGGGTCCGTTTCATAATTTAATACTCATGCAATCCACTACGTATGAATATTTAACGCTACTGGGAACTTCAGTAAGTTATCTTGTACTTACAATGAATGGTCAAAATTTCAATTTGTTTTATTCATACTCCTGTTCTTAGTCACAAGAATTCTGAAGGGGGCAGAAAAGCCAGCTATCTCCTGGAAACCACCTTTTAAAAACAAGCAAACAATACATGGGAAATTTCTTTCTTTCATTCCCACACAAACCTGCAGAACCTTATTACATTTTCATTTACTAAAATGTAATTAATGAAGGCTTTTAAACCCTCAGAACCTTTCAAATTAATGAAAAGTCCACCCAAATAAATTAGACATGTAGTCCAAGAGCTGCAGATTTAAATTACAGTAGTTATCCTGACAGGAACCAAGAAACAGCTGTCACATACAATTATTTTTAGGGCTGCTACTAAACCATTTTCACATTACGAGCTGCCACCTCTCAGCAGCTAACAGCAGCTTCGCATTTTATCATGACAAAAAATTAGAGGCATCCAGTTATCTCACACATTTGTAATATACCGTGCGTTAAATGGAGCTAAATCCCAGTGCCGGGGGAGGAACGCAATCCTAGGCCAGCAAAGAGCCGTTACATCACCACAGCTATGACGTCATCCTAACCCTTTAGCCAATAGAGTTACAGGAAGCAGAGCCGCCTTAACCGATTGGCTCTGGGAACTTTGTCATAATTGCACGACGAAGTCGTCACCACCGCACGTCCCAGCGCGCTCCGGCAGCCACCGCGCCGGCCGGCAGAGCCGCTGCCTCCTTGCCATCATGCCGGAGAAGTAGTCCCATCCGAAAAGGAGCAAGAGCGGCCCAGGTCACCGCCGCCGCGCCAGCTCACCGCGCCATGGTCTGGCCCGCTCACACGCCCCACGTCGAGGAGCGCGCCCCTCATCTGCTCTTCTACATCTCCATCAAGACGGGCGAGGCCAGCCAAGAGCCTGCGACTAGTACGGAGACTTCAAGGAAACGCTCGGCAACACAGAAAGCCGCGTCCAGGAAGGAGAGAAAGCAGCGTGAAGAGATGGCAAAGCACCACAAGACAAAGCACGCGCAGGAGAGAACACCGAGTCCTCTACGGAGAGTGAGGAAGAGGCAGAGGAGGCGGCAGAAGAAGAGAGTTAGCTTCGGTAGAGCAAAGCAGCCGCTGCCTCCTTTCTTTCTCTTCATGGCCCAGCATCGTCCCCAGCTTCAGAAATCCAATCCACACTTGACAGCGGCAGAAACTGTCAAGAAATTAGGACAAGAGTGGCACAACCAGCCAGAAAGAGACAAAGAAATGTACAAAGAGCAGGCTGCACAGCTGAGGAGGAAAAAACAAAAGAGAAAAGCATAGGTCAGGGCATGAGCCAGAACCAGCCGGCAAAGGAGCGCGCAGCAGAAAAAATCCGAGGAGGAAATGAAGACTTCGATGGTCTGCTTTGCTGATAAGACTGTGACCCTCTGCAATTTCATCTCATCGCTTGTACAAACGCAGCTCCTTGCGAAGTTTCAGTACAGTTCATAAGCTTTAGTGAAATAACTGCAAGCGCTAGATAACCACAATTCTTTAGACAGGGCAATAATTCAGAATTAATATAGTTGGCTCCATATTGATGGCAACAGGAAGGCTTGTGCAGCCCAGAGATGGATGTTTCCTGCTTATCCACAAAGAAAACAGCAACGAGTTCTCTGCCTCCTCTCTCCTCCAAATTATGAGTTAAAACACGCTCCTTCCGCAAAGGAGGAACTCTGCTCCTCTAACTCAGCAGGTCCCGGAGCCCGAGAGACAACAACTGACGCAGACTCGCCTCGGGGGAAACACAAGGCACTCCACCGCTGCCAGGGCTCTTTGGCTGGGGACCCGCTTGGCCCGTGGGTCCTGTCCCCAGCACGCACCATACGTGCCTCGGAGGCAAGAGGGTAGGTAGGACAGAGCACGCAACCGACCTACATTCTGCTGCGGCCGCACGCCAGCGAGCAGCTCGAGCTTCAAAACCTCTGATCCGCTTCGGACAGGAGGAGGGTGCGGGAACCACGGCGTCCTGCTCCCAGCTTGCGTAGGCAGCCTCACACAAAGACCTGCCAGATGTCTACACAGTCGTCTGGTTAGGATGGGTCATCTCCACAACCGGCGTTTGGTCCCCAGCCCCGGCAAGGTTTGGAAGCGAAGAGGAGCAGCTGCCAATTGCCTCTAGTGAACGTATTTGCCTTCTGGTGAGGCTCACCGATGGCTTCTGACACCGCTGTAACTAACATCCAAAGGACAACTGCACAGAAGACAGGCCGGAGGACTAAGAGTTTGGTCTGGGGCCCTGTTTGGGCAGATTATCAACTAACTTAATACACCTTAGTATACTAATATAGTACATTGATATACATAGCAATATGTGTCTTTAAAATGCAGGGGTCCTCCTACACCACTGATCTAAACAATTAAGTGGAAATAAGCTTGTTTGGTTTGGTTATTGTTTTCAACTTTCAACCTTTTGAGCAGCAGCATCATTTGGAAGGGACGGCAGTTTCCACTCTGAGGACAGGACTAATGAACTCCCTGCAGGACAGAGAGGAGAGGAAAGCCTTGGGAAGGTGCACACAAACTCAGACCCCAGACCAGCACAGGTACCTGAGCCTGCTGAAGGGCTGGAGGACAGAGACTTCTATCGGAGAGATTTCTCCTCTTGACCCCAGGTTCCTAAAGGAAGAGTCACAGCCCATTTCCACACAAAGGTCAGTGCCTACCTCTTTTCTTTGAAGAACTCTGTCCCAAGTTCTTTCCTTTGGCTCAACCCAAAGAGAAGCCTAAATTTGATCCAGAAGACTAGGTCTGTTCTAGAAGGGCTGATGGCCCACGCTATTTAGCAGCTAAAGTGAAATAACCAGCAAGCACTGCGTGGGCAAGAGGTTATCTGGCTCAGAATGACATCTGCGCAAAGTCTGCACTTTGGAGAGCAGGTCCGTTGCTTTCGGGGCTCTCTGAAGTCTTTGCTCCCTGCATCTCACAAAGCCCAAGGCTCCCCCAGCTTGTCCAGTCCGCAAGTGCAGCCTCTGTCACTCTGCTCCTTTTTTTTTTTTTAAAAAAAAAAAGGGGGGGGGGGGGGGATTAGCAGGAGAGAGCAGGGAAAATGCTCATTCTTAAATGCTGCCTTGGGTATAAAGCTGCTGCTGTCTTTTCCCATATGTCTTCACCTCAGGTTTACTGGCCATTTTTTTCTGAAGTTAAAATTTCACTCCGGACTGAAAAGTGCTGAGGTTTAACCAGTCTTCTCTCAACTCAAGATGAGGCTTTAAAACCAGTTCCTCTACCCAACATACTGCACACACACACACAATTAAACAGGGAAAGACTCAATGAAAGTGGAATACTCCAAAACATTTCCACATTGTCCACGATGGAGCGTGGCCTCAGCATAACACATCAGAGTACCGTAGTCAAATGCCACCTTCTTCCCTTCTGCGTGCACCCAGGGAAACACTGCAGCTCAAAGTCTCAAGCAAACCAGACGCCAGAGATGTGCTTGTCCCTTATTGCACACACTGGATTTTCTTAGGGTCTTAGCACCATCTGCTGTAATACCTGGAGACGAAGTCAGTGGTCAGCAGCTCTCACTGCTGGGAAATCCAGGACGTGGCCCCAGCAAGCTATCGGTACAAACGCTGGCAATATTAAGTAAAAAATAATACTCTGCTATGACTTGGTAGCAGAGTGTTTAAGTGAGCAGGGACAAGAAATATCACTTTAATGGTTCTCACGACTGCATGGCCGCTAACAGCTTGACAGTATCCATCAATTAAAATCTATTCCCAGCTGCACTAGTGATGGCCACAGCAGACCGTACAGCTATTTTTGGCACATTACAAATATGAAGCGGTTAAAAAAGATGCATCAAAAAGGCCCAAAATATTACCCATCCAATTATACTTTTAAGGGAATCTTTGTGTCTTCCATTCCTCAAGCTGCATACTTCATAAACAACCGGCATTCAGGCAAAAGCATGCTCTGTGAAGGTGGCACACAGGTTCCACCCAATTTAGCACATCACAGTCTGTTCATGAGTAATGTCTTCAAGTACCTGCAGCACTGCCTCAAGACGTACACTTCTTTGCAAACACACACTCCAGTGAGCTCCCAGTACGGCTCTTGCTACCAGCCTCTTCAGCTGAAACGCAATCAGAGAGGCTGAAGGACAACTGACTGCCAGCTCAGAATATACAATAAAATACCAGTTATCTGCAGCGGGAGATCTTCCACGGAGAGGGAAGAGGAGCGCCTGGAAGACAGCGCACCTGAAGTTGGCAGAGTTTTTCACCTGTATCTGTTTTCAAACTAATGGCACATAGACAAAAATAATTGTTGGAGCTAAGCATTAACAATGAAAAATACCATTTTTGGAGCTGCCTTACAGTAGCAGCAAGGAAGCTATGGTCTTCGAAGAGCCTGTGGGCACCTGATGGAGAAAGGGAGGTAAATGATTAATATGGCTGTTACGGGGGGAACATAACCTGGAGGCCGTGGGCAGGTTCCTTCATCTGCTTTGCACACTGCAGTGAAAGCACGTAATGAAACTCGAACGGAAGCCGTTGGTTTCTTTCAGTATTGGAACAATTTAGGCTCACCGCAAGCCTCTGCACACTTTTCATGTACTCAAAACTAACGTTAATGACATTATAACAGATCTAGTAATATCATTTTTATCGTAACGCTGCCTGTGCTGTCACTGCTAAGGGAAAGATGAGTAAAGAATACCTTGTAAATTCCGTGGGAGAAAATTAGCCGGAATACGTTCCCTTCAAGTCAGCTAACTGGATTCATCTGGACAGGTGAGAGGCAGGGTTTGCCTTCCCTGCCATCTCGATGCAGGGGCTTCAAAGGGGCTGAGTTTCGGCGTGGAGGAGAATAGCCAGAAGCGTTAGATCTTTATCTTCAGAAATCCACTTCCCCGGGCTTTGAGCAGGGGCACAAACACCCACCTGTCACCACAGCAGCACTTGCACACGGGCGATCACAGACAGATCACACGCTCAGGTCAGACCTCAAAATCTGGATAAATAAACCAACCCCAAAGCCAAAATTTCACATGCTCCCTCACCGTCCAAAAAAAAAAAAAAGGCAATCTGAGCACAAAAGCATAAAAGATCAGTAAGGAGACGTGGATGCTACACTGATACTCCCGTCGGCATCAAGAGGAGCATGTCTCTGTAGGTATTGCCTCTTTTACTTGTTAAATGGGAACAACGGCACTTCATCCTACCTCCCTCATTTAGCCTCCGCTCTCCTTATGCTAGAAATTTTCTTCTGCGTGTGTAGATGACATAGTCCAAAAGCTCTCGTATTACAGCAACAGTAGTGGAAGCACTAGTGTATTTCTGAATAGCAGATTTATTTGATAGATGTTCTCTGCAGCAACGCTTCTACACCGTTGCCTTATCTGCTGTGTAACAGCCACGAGAAGTCGTGTTCACAGCAGCTTATTGACACTCCGGGCGTATCACACAGGTTGGGACTAAAAGCAAAACAAAGCCCAGAAACAAAACACTGTGATTCTTTCTAGATGTTGCAGTGAGGAGTCGAGCCTTTGAAAGCACTTGTTTGGGGGTTGCGGTTTGGTTTTTCAGTATAGCAGATGCACCACTAAAAACATTAGGCATGCCTTACATATTAAATAAGTTATTAGCCTTATTCGCATTTCAGAGGTTAAGGGAAACATTAAAAGAACATAAGATTAAGCAATTATAGCAAAACAACCACGCAGTTTAGTACGGCACTGGCTGCATTTATGTCCCCGGAGGGTGACAGGTGAGTCATCCCAGTAAATCCGCCACAGGCTGCAGCGAGCGGCAGCCCTGAGCCCGGGCAGTTTCCGTCAGAGGAAGGTCCTCTTCCGTCCTCTTCTTCCTCCCAGCAGCTCACGGCCACCCAAGAGCTTTCTGGAGAACACTCCACGGCAGCCTGAGTCAGGTGAGCCTGGCAGAGACCTCCCCCAAACCTCTGCTTAGTCAGGAACAGATTAATTCTTTATGACTTTGAGACTTCGTGGGAAGGGCCCTGTCATGAGTTAATTGAGATGTTACAACTTAAACACTCTTATAAAAATCAGAAACTGGAAGTGTTGTTTGCTCATTAACTGGCTGGCAAAGAATCTTTTTGTTTCGAAGAATCAATAACCTGCTTGTGTTCACAGCTTGATTTTAATGTGACCAAAGACACCAAGTTACTCAGAAGCTAAAACGCTACCAGGACGGTGGTGAAGAGAGCAACAGCTTGCTGCTTTCAAGTCCATCTTGCAACAAAGCACAGATTGAGCATTACAGAGCACATACCCATCTGTACAGATCCGAGCGAGAGGCAGAACATCCTGCCACCCTTGTTAACTTTGATTTAGATCACAAATCACTGCAATAACAAACTCATCCTCTGCATGGCGGGACGACGTTGAGCACAGCGGAGCCCCGGTTTGCAGCTGCTAACTACTTACTACGGCTCCGAGAGCTCCCCCGCTCCCCCCCCACCCAGCCGTGCAGCGCACCCGGCACGGACGGTGCCTGTTGACCTTGCAGCTCTGGTGAGAGGGCACCGTCACGCCAAACTTGAGGGGAGATAATGAAACAGGTCTTCAAAAGTGTGCCACTCCGCCGTGCTGCAAACCCATCTGTTTCTTTTATTTGATAATAGTTACCAACAAAAGCAGGTGCTAAGTTATTAAAAGTTCAATTAGAGCAGCAGTTTGACAGAACCAATTTTGTCTTTCCCAGAATTCAGCATTTAGATTGATAAAATAAATATTTGCTTGTGCTCTTCCCAACCTCACATAAAACCACAGCAGGTACATTCACTCGGGCAGACAGATGAGACTTGCAATTCTCTCGAGGGGTGATATTATGCATAAAATACCACAGAATATGAACATGAACAATATGGTTAAAATATTAATTTCTTTTCTACATGAAAAATAAATTTCATCAGACTACCATTTAGGAGACCACAACCGCCAGTTAAGATATTAAATATGCTTAATAAATTGCTTGATTTACCAAAGGATGTTTTCCATCACTTTCACTGCAAAAAGTTTTATGCTTCTGAGAACAGTAACTAACAAAAAAAGTACTCACAGAAGTTTAAATAAATTAATAATAAATTATATATATAAATATGTACTTGTGAATCTACAAGACATTGGAGGAATTGGTCAACAGCAACTGAAAATTAAGTGTCAACTGCAGAGTCCCAGTGGCTGCTCGCAAAGTAGGACTTGGCTGAGACGGGGATGGCGAAGCCGGAATCTCACAACTGCCTCTTACTGTAGATTAGTTTATTTGGATGATCCACCACATTGGCTAGATCATGAGGGTGAAGATAGTCATTCCTCTTCAGGGCACGTGCACACGAGCACCACTAGGATTAGAGGATGCTATTACACGCTCGTGAAGAGAAGAACACACAACCCACTTTGTTTCAGCAAGGCTTACGCTTGAAGGGGGGGGAAATCCCAGGATGATCTTGTTCCCTGAGAAATCAATGAGCATTCACCGCTTGGCTTAATCCTGATGCTGAAGGAGATGCAGCCCAGCATCCGACACAGCTGAGACAAACCGAACATGTAAATCCTTCCTCGCCGCACTGCGAGAGCAGCTTCAGACAGCAACAGCCCCGCGAGGGCTCGGCACGGGCTGAGCGTCAGGAGCCCGGGCTACGCCACAGGTTTGCTGCAGGACCTCGGGCCAGTCTCTGCCCTCCGGCCACCAGCCCAGGGAGCGTTGCTCAGGGTGCTCTCTCGGGAAGACGAAGAGGCCCGTAACACCTGAGCAGACGTATTAAAGTTGCCAAGACAGCAGAATAAGAACTGTACAAGGGCCAAACCTCCCTCTTAAGAAGTCTGTGCGGATGACCGTAACACGACCTGAAGTCTTCCAACTACAGAAACTGTTGCCTACTTGAAAGCACTGCCAGTGGGTTTTACTTTATTTCTTATTTTTTAAACCCGCCTTCTGTGTGCTCTTTGCCGCTATAACAGTTTCTCTTCCTCTTCCAGATTCTCAGAGATCAGTCTGCATCTCTTCTGCTCAGTCTCCTCAACTCACGCGAGTTGTGCCACCGCTCCACGCTTGCCTATCATTCTGTATTTGCAAGTGTTTGATCAGATAAGAAATCCTTAAACACATGCTTCAGCCTTAATTAAACAGACTATGACAGCACTCAGAGAACGGCAGCAGACGTTAAGAGTCCGCTTTCTGTTAAAAAAAAAAAAAATCCACTTTCACACAATAGCTAATGTGGGGCCAATACGGTTTTATACCTTCATTAATGATCTGGATGATGGGACAGTCCGTAATTTTGTGAAATCCCACCTGTTTTACGAGGACCTGAGCATCTCCCTTGCAGGAGTTCAGTGTTAAACTTGAGCCACGGCCATCTGAAGGACTGACATATCAAGTGGCCTTACAAAGAAACCTTGCAGCTTTACTACCAAGAGCAGCAACGTACGTTAACGGGCTTATTAGCATTGCTACTTATAAGTCGAAGCTTGGTGCAGCAATTACAGCTACACAGCAGTCAAATTTGCAAGGAAATTAGCAGAATTATCCACAGTTCAGATGAACTTTCTACCTTTCAATCAATAAAGTGCCATTAACAACCTATTCCAAACTCTACACTGTTTATAGCATCAGAGCTTGGTGCAGCCATGGTAGAGCCTGCAGCCTGTTAAAGAGATTCTCACTCGATTGTGTTAAAGTTTCATTCAATACGACTTTGCTGGGAAGAGTCTTACAAACTACTAACTCTGCCAACTCCGACATCTTCTAACCTGCAATCCAACGGGACTTTCAAAGCACTGCTGAGGTCAGGTTCTGGTCTCAGGTTTATTACGGCAGCCACATACTTGGAAATATTTTCCATTACTTTTATTGTTGGGGCTTTGAGCAACCTGGTCTAGTGGAAGGTGTCCCTGCCCACGGCAGGGGGTTGGAACTAGAGGATCTTTAAGGTCCCTTCCAACCCAAACCAGTCTCTGATTCTATTGCTACCTATAAATTGCTTAAGAAAAGGATCCCAGGAAAAGTATTTAAGGAGAGGAAGAAACATGAAATTCACAATTCCAAACATTTCAGACTGGTTTATGTTTCAGGTAAGGAACCCTCAGACCTTCAGGGCGAATGCCAGGATACCGCCTCCAGTCCATCCGAGACTTCCACGCCCCCAGAGCAGTTGCAAGTTGTCTTAACAGAATGTTTAGAAGGAAAATAAAAAAATTCCAACTTGAAATCTCCTGAACTTCATAGCAGCAAACACCTTGGAGCCAGTGGAGGTAAGCAAGCATCAAGTCTTTACCAAAGATTCGTTGCAGTCTTTCAGAGATTTAGGAAGATAGATTCTCGATAATTTGGCATAAAAAGCAAAATAGTTACTTTTTTGGCAACTTATTAAAATCGGAACTTGCACAAAGATAGAGGAAAAGCGCCAAAAGCAAAGCGAGCACTGGCATCCACAGCAAATGCAGAATCTATTATTTTGTCCCTTTGGACTTAATTAGTTCCAATCTACAAAGAGTGGCACCCATAAAGATGTTAAACATTAACAAAACTTCTGCTAACTTGCTTCAAAATGAATTTTAATTGCAAGCTCTGTTTTATACATATTCCAGGGTTGCAAAATTTAATGAGTATTTTATTCTTCCCACAAAAATTCCAATATATTAATTTCATGCTAAAAATCTATAGTTCCTTAAGAGGTCTAAGAAAAAAAAAAATCAATGGCGACATGCTCTGAACAACAGTCACGAAGTCTTCCTGCTTTTGAGGGTTTCTTGTTGGGGGGCAGCGGGGACAGGGCGGGCAGATATTGAACAGCCACAGACAGACCCTCCTGCTTAAACATTTTCTGGTTTAAAACTGTTTTTAGAGAGAATATGACAATAGCGATGCTTATGAGCTTTTTCTTTTTTAAACCGGAGATGAGGCTCAAATCAGCGTGTGCATTATCTGAGTTTAAAAAGACCAAAAGATTTTTACTGCGAGCTTTCCTCTCCCTGCAATGATTGCGCACGCATCAAGCGGAGCTGCCCAAGCTTTTCGTGCTGGATGTTCTTACCATCAGGAACCACTTCCCACAGCACGCCTAACACGGCCCATTAGCTACAACAAGAAACCAGTCAGCCTTTTAAAATCCCTGCGTTTGGGTTGGAGTAAGAGGCGCGGGCACTTCTGGCACCACTTAAAAGCAGTAAGATGCAAAACCCAAGGATGCCTCATGGGGCACATTAGAGCACCAAGGCCTGGGTTTGCACCGGGACAGCAGCTCCGTAACTCGCAGCACCGCTTGTCCGGCACGAGCACCCACCGGGCCCCAGCAGCGCGGGGAGCAAAGGCAGAGGGAGGTGGAACAGTCCCCGGGCAGCAGAAGGAAAACAGGAGGAAGGGAAGAGCAGAGCACTGCGATCCTGAGCAACCTCCCTGTCTGTTCCAGGCTGGGAGATCCTCTCTGATGCAGCGACCCAAGTCCACGACGGGGTGAAGGGCGGCAGGCGTGAAGCAAGCGCTCGGTCGACCTGTCCCCCCACCACCATTACTCCGGGTCCTCAGCCGCCCACACCAAGGGGGTTTTCAACACCCAGACACCTAACACTGCACAGGCTGGCTCTGCAACGTCCTTCAAGATTTTCCTTTAGCTTTCCCTCCCCTTTGACTTTCTTCCAGGCTCCAGAAATGCCAATGTGGCTTTGAAAACCCAAGGATATTTGTTCAAAGTCATGCAAAGCACCCGCGACTGGGAAAGGAAACAACCTCCCGCCCTCCCCGCGCACCCTCCCGGCCCAGCGCGCTGTTGCGAGCACAGGGCAGCGCTCCAGGATCGATGGCCTTCATTTATTCTGTTACATTACAGAGCGAACAGCCTTATTTCAAAATTCCTTCATGCCGGCTTTCAGCCTGAAGCACTTTTATTTTTCCCCTTTTAAGAACAGCTGACTTATCAAAAACAGGTTTTTCTAACAGAAAACTACAAGCTAAGCCACATTATTATAATTGAAGCAATTAATTACTTTTATGCCTTTCTTTTTAAGGGAGATCTTTAATGCAGGTAATCCTGACTAAAAGAGCTAATTTGAACTGCTCCATCATTTAAAAGATGATTATAAAAATTAATTTAGAAAGTGCAGAACAAAGACAAAGGGATCAAAGCACACAGAGATGGGTGTTTCCCCCGTGCTCCAACTGGGAAGTACCAAGCCAACATGCCTATTTTACCAGTGTGGAGAAGACTGCCCAAGTTTTCAGGTCACTGGTAAAAAAAGCAACTCTTAACAGTTTACTGACACGTAGCGAATACGTGGGCCAGTATTTAGTATTATTTAAATTAAGCTGTCCCCACCAACGTGCTGGCGTCGGGGTGCTGCGTGCCGCGCAGCCCGGGGAGCCGCGACAGGGGCACCCGGCCTTGCCCGCTCGCAGACTTCCCCGTCTCGGTCGCCTGGCCCTCCCTCCACACAGACTTAAAAGCAAGTTGAAAAATATATATATAATAAATGTAGCATAAACTGATTCAAATGGACATGAACTTCTTTGCGCTGGTCACACTAGAGGTAGTGGCAGGGAAGCAGCTACTCGCGTTTTCCCCTTTTTGGACTTCTACAAGGCAGGAATTGCCCTTTACACAAAACCGCATCAGTGGAGCATCACAACGCCTCTAGTTTTCCAGAGTCTTGGAAAATTCCATCTTACTGTGGCCAGGAATACAGTCATTAGCTGTTGACAACATTTTGTCTATTACTAATGCTCTGATATTTACCGATGCCCTGGCATCTTCCTGATCTCCGCTATAAATCCAGCCACAAAAGAGGTCCCTCTGAGGAAGAATCAAAATGTCCATATTGTAAGACAGCCAAGACCGTCAAAACCAAACTCAGCACGAGCTAAAGAGATCACGACCTGCCGTAACAAAACGCCGCCAAGAAGCAGCAGCAAAATATAGTAGCCACATGAATCCAAACCCATGATTTCCTTCCCCCATCTGGGCTTTGGGAAGGCTGATTAGATCTCTGCATACGAGGTATCAGAGACATTAAGAAGCAAGGTATTTAGATTAAGCGTCTGCATTTAATAACTGGTATTACTAGATTTGTAGTCCATGCTTGAGTCAAGCAGCATGTGAGACAGAAAACGTATCCGTGCCAAGATCCATCAGTGGCAGCACCTCCCACCACAGACAGAAAAACACTGGATTTTGAAGCACAGAGAAACAGAGTTACCAAGGTGCAAGAAAATGTGTAGAATTCCTTATTTTCCTCCTACATCCCACAACAGAAATCATTCACATTTCTGCCTGTCAGCCCATTCTCGTTCCCTGAGCACAGAACCAGGTTTTGGACCAACTCCTTAGAGAAACCTCAAGCCCTTGAAAGGAACATCTCACCCCGAGGACGCACAGCTCAGGCTTCCGCCGCCCGAGGCCTCAGACAGCACTTCACCGGGTGCTCCTCTATTAACCAATTCTGAACTGCTATTTTACTTTAACGCTTCGTTTGCGACTCCCTCTCCATTTATGAATGCAGGAGCCCCCCGCGAATAGCTCACTTCCAGAAGCATCTCACGGATCTGGAATGGAAAACAGTCTCTGCGCTCTCCTGCTTATCCCGTCCATTATTGATCCTTGCCAGGGTACCTTTATCTATTTTTTAAAGCAGCAGCAGCTCAGGCCTGCAGTAACCAAACAACAGGAACAGAAGTCAATTTTTTCACTTCAGCTGAAAGGTTGTTCCTCAAGGAGAACAGGCCGCCAGGACGGTACTACAGCTATTAAATTGCAGAAGTTTGGCTAACTAAAAATAGATCTATCTATATGTTCTTTTACTCCATCATGTTTGTCAAGACACATATGTCACAGATATATAGATATGTCAAGATATATCTTAATAAATACAATGGACTAGCTCTGAAAACACACTTTCTAATTCTTAACCTGAATAGTTCTTCCATTTCTATGGCTGCAGCAATGGCTGCGGTAACACTATTTAATCTGTTCCATTGAGAAGAACTGTAACAAAACAGTTAGTGTTTCTCTAATCTTTGAAACACTGAAATTTTCCACTGTCTTCATGTCTACTCTCCATCTCACAGCCTCTAAGAACATGTGGGGAAGGGTGGTGGAGCTGTTCGCGTGTGAAGATCAGACCAGAAGCTTCTACTAAAACAAAGCTCCTTGCTGTGCCTGTGTACAAGCTGAGAGCACACCTGCATAGACTGAAGGAATGCAGCTAATATCAGCCTTAGAACCACCGCAAAACCTGTATCCATCAACAGTAATACATTTAAGCTTTGTGCTGTCCAAATATTCTATCATCCTAGATGAAACAGGGAAGAGGTCCTGTACCTAAACCCCAACGGGAAACAAGATGCTGTTGAGTCAGCTCTAGAGTAACAGACTGAGATCTCCAACTTCAGTAGCTTACCTCAGAAACAAAACACAAGGGAAGGAAAAACAGAAGTAAAATGATCTTCTGATAAGCTGACAACAGGTTATTGCCAAGCTCAGTTCTCCTGAGACCTGATCTGGTGTATTATCTCACAAACCTGTTAGTATGTTGATGTGGCCGGTTCACAACCCCAGATCTCTGCTGCCATCTAAATAGGAAGAGTTGCACTAAAGGGCTGGAACGCGCAAGAAGAGACGAAGGTGTGGTGAGAAGCTGCTTGCCCACCGTGACAGTAAATGGAAATAAATCCAATGCACAAGAACATCCTTCCTCCCCTTCCGTTTGCTGCCAACGTGCTGCTTAGCGAGATTCTGCTCCAACTCCCGTTTACACAGGAGAGACCGACCTCAGAGCGCCTGCCGCCAGCAGCCTCTCGCACCTCCCTTCTGCAATTTTTCGTGACTGGAAGGTGCTGATCTGACACCACTGTCTTGCTAGAGGGCTACACGTTGTCTAAAGAGCAGAAAATAACACACGTACTTCACCACATTACCCTTAGCAGCCAAACATCTCCTAAAGTAGGCTCTCTACAGCTATTTCTTCCCTGTATTTCATACACTTAAGTATTTCTAGGGACAAGTGGAAAGATCAGGTTGAAGATGCGTATGACCTGAGAATTGTCAAAAAATAAGTGATACTCCTCTGCAGCTTGAGCTTTTGCATTTCGCATGGTTTGCATTTCTTCCCCAACTTTAATGAATTAGCATATAATGCAAATTAGAAAGGAGTTGTAGCTTAATCGCAGTACACAAGATACATTAGCATTAGACATCCAAAAAAATCAATGTAAGCAAGAGAGATGAATTCAGCACCAAGCTGAAGCCATCAGTTGCGACTTCCACCTGCGGCACATGAAGGAGAGCTACAGAAACGGAACACGGGTGAACAAGCACATGCCTTCATACGAGAAGCAGCTGCAGTGAACTTAGGGAGGCAAAACCAGCAGGCAAAGACCATTTAAAATATATTTTGTGAAGCAGGTGACATCTGAAAACAAAGCACTTATATTTACAAGTTGTGTTAAAGAATGTAAGAAAGCATCCATGAATGGGCCCACAAAGAAACCCCAGAAGAAAGAGGTCTTTGGCGGTACTGAAACAGCTGCAGAGGTGTCTCTGCTCTTTCACTTTGAAGCTGTAGATAAGGGTGAGCAGTGTAAAACACGACTATTATCAGCTCTGGCAGACAGATTTTGACGTGCAAATCCAACTCCTTCACCACAGTGAATTCCTCTGCAAAGGGAGGCCCTTCTGCATGTGCACATCGTCAGCCAGCTTAAACAGCGGAGCCTCGCACAGAAAATGACGTGAACAAGAAAAAACGCAACGGGCAAGGCAGAGACGGCTCCTGGAAGCACCTTTAAGTGAAGTCAATGATCTCTCCCACCAACATTTCTCCAAACCCTTCCTTACACAGGGTAAGCTCAGTGTCCCGCTGTAACAGTACAAGGAGACGTGATGTTTTAAAGAGGACCCCAGATGTCCAACTTTTTACAACCTGTGACATCATTTGCACTTACGTAAAGTCTCCTTCCCCTGCCAAATCAAGGTATTACTCACCGTTTTACAACCTAGACGGTCGCTTATGTTTTGGGTCACGTCCAGAAGGTACTCTCGAGATAACCAGTATTTCCTCTCAGCGTTCAGCCAGTTGTGTTATACTAATTTGCACAAGGTCTGTTTTTCAAAAAAACCTCTTTAGCTTGCAGGAATTGAGTGTTCTTGCAAACAAGCCTTTTTCTTCTGACGTGTTTGCATCCAGGACAGAAATAGCTAAATATTTAATTTCTTTATGTTTAGTAACCTTCAGGGATTTTTCCCCCACACTACAGGCCTTCCTGCACCTCATCCCTTGAGGGACAGTCCACACAACAGTAGCCTTCGCGTTGGGTTCTCTCTGCACCTCGGAGGTGACCAAACGCCAAAAGGAGGACAAATCGGGATGAAAAGGACAATTAAAACGTGACCAGGGTAATTTTCAGCCTAAAAGCATCTTCTTCCTTGGCTTAAAAAGCTAGCCTGAATATTCATGAAATGCTCTCTACTATCTAGCAAATAGAATTAATCATATTAATGCAGGGAAAAATAAGATTAGCCAGAAAGTGGTATACGAAATCTAATCATGTTTTATTGAATGAAACATGAGTGGGAGAGGTCACGAGGCCCCTTCATTGTAATTTGTCACAAAAGTCTCTCTCCCTGCCACGCTCCCGGCAGAAGAGCAGCCCGGGCTTTCAGAAGCACCGGGCACACGGCTCCCCGGAGCAGGACAGGCAGCCAGCGAGGAGGAGAAGCCAGAGCTGCTGCCGCCGAGCTCGGCCACGCTACGATTGCTGGAAGGAGTCGCACGTACCGTCAACTGCGTCCTCAGCTGACAGGAGCTAACACAGTCCGTGCGTTATTGTAAGCTGCGGTACAGTTGAAATCTTCCCTTCCCTACCAGAAATATATGCTAAACTATGGAACATCTTTAAATACCATCTTACCCTGATCAGCCCTTTCTTCCAGAATTTCCCATTCAGTTATTTCTGCAGCGAACAGGCCAAGGAGCTCTAGGACAATGTGCAATACTACTCCACAGAAATGACTTTGTACAAGCATTATCCATCCTTCAACTTCACTTCAAAACAGCAATCAAGATGCTCACGAATCGTTTGCATCCACTCGGGAAGCAATCAGCTCTACCTCTCAGCTACTGCCAGGAACCGAGCACTCCCAGTACTGTGCCAGCTGTCTCCCGTCAGGGAGAAATCAGCTCACTGACCTACAAATTCCTGTTCTTTGTATCACAGATTCCTATTAAAACAAGGCCTGAAGCGCGGTACCGCAAGCTACAAGGCCGGTACGTCCCAGAGCAGCGGCAGACGCAGCCCGAGGCAGCAGGGGACCAGCACCACTGCACCGGCCGCAGGCGCTGCGGAAGCTGGCGGCTGGACAGGGATGCTCCAGTTTCTGACAACTCCTCCAAAATGTTATCTCCAGAGAATACACCTTCTACGAGAAAAGGGGGGTTTGCAAGATGACTGTTTCCCACTAAAGCAATGTTTTACAGCTTTAAAGCCTTTGTAGAATTTGTTTCCAATTAAAAGCCGTGTGAATGGTTTAGAAGAAAAAAATAAAACTGTACCAGTCAAACTAGGAAGTCTGTTTTCCAGATCCCAATGAAGATGTAACTGACGTTTAAATAGAGATTTCAAAAGCCACTTCATACACATTTTTTATTAATTCCCAGCCCTATGGAAAACATTACCATGGAAGAAAAGCATCTGAATATTACAGATAAAGTATCCATTAGTTAACTAGCTCTTACAGTAAGGAAGCTTAATTCATTGCACAGGAAAAGAACACTTTCACACTTGCATTATCTAGGCTTTAACTAGCGATGAAATAAGTTATTTCAAGATACACAATTCAAGTCTTCAGCCTCGCGCATGCACCAGGGCAGCATGCTGCTTCTCAACTTTCAAATAAAAGCAATTACTGACTGGGGGGGGGGGGGGGGGATCAAAAAGGAAGCAGCCAGTGAGATGAAAATCATTTTAAAGCAGTCATCAGGCAATCTGTTTTACAGAATCCCCGCAAAGACTGGCAGCTGCTGGGGAGCACGCGGGGAGAGCACAGTGGAGAGGGCCCGTTCTCAGCTCCCACGCGCGTTGGGCAGTTGTTTATTGTAATGCAAAGTCTTCAAGATGCCTGCAAGCACTCTCCCACCACCCTGTACTGGTACCAGCAGCACCAGTATAACCAGCAGCACCATCAGATGCAGACCCAGAGCTCCTGGGCCGCAGTATGGTGGCAAGAGGAACGCGCTTCAGTAAGTGACGATACGCTGCAGCCTGACTCACAAGCCCTGTGGAGCCAAAGTCTTTCCATTGACTTCAGTAGACATTGACTGAGGTCTGAGATGAAAATACATGAGGAAAGCTCTGAGACAGCTATCTGAGGATCAGAAGCTGCTTTGATACAAAGAAAATAGGTTGGTTCATTAGAAGCACATACAGAGAACAGTTTTTCACCAACCAACGTTATCATCATCTGAAACAGTGACCTTCAAGAACACAGGTACTCTAATCTCTTACAGGTAGAGCCCAAGATGTGCGAACAGATGAGCCTGGCCAGTGGTATGAAATAACTGGCATCAGGAGGGAAGCACAAAGCAGATCTCGCATAGGAGAGCTTTAATGAGTATTAGAAACCACTTAGCAGATAGATAAGGGTGGTAGGGAGGGAAGGGTCAACTGCAGATAATGACAAGGAAAGAAAGTCAGGAACAGTTAAGAGGAGCTGCTGAAACATAGGCGATTTCTTCCAACCATTCCTCCCCCTAACTCAGCGCTCTGCAGAAACACAGCAACAAGAGAGAACTTCTGAGCCGCTTCTCCAGAAAGGGCTGATGTCCGAAAGGGGTCTCCTGGGTTCAGCTCCAGAAAGGATGATAATACAGAATTAAGCACAGGAACCTTAAATTCAAAGGTCCTCAGTTCTCCCCCCAGGCTCACCCTGGCACATGGTCCCTTTTGGTTCTACCCATTGCTCAACACATGTACTACAGCGCTTCTGAAGCGGAGCAAGATGCCCACGTTGCCCTCACATCAGGCACCGTTGTGCTAGAAAAGTAATGCAAAATAATACACATGCACATGTTAAGGCATGCTCCCTTGCTGCTTGGAAATTAAGAGACACAGCTACAACCAAATTCTACCCAAATTAAGTGCAAAAATAGTCCAGTCCTAAGGATGAGAAGGAAAGCATTCGTGCAAGCAAGATGATCAGAATATGGCTCCAAGGCGGAAAAGGCAAAATGAAGATGAGACACTGAAGAGGAAGAACTGGATTCAGACAGGAATAACCTCCATCGGTTTGGCAGTTACTCACTTGGAGCCCTGGTTCTCCTACTGCATTCACTTAGCATGGAATTATTAAGGCATTATTAAGAAAATCAAGGAAAAAATGTTTCCCGGGGAAATGACAAGGGAAGGCTCAAAGAGTGGGAGGGCAGCAGATGGGGCAACATGACAGATGATACAACCCCCCCAAAATTAGATATCTGTTCCATAAGGTAGAATAATTAAGTCCAGAGGAGGATCACAGGGAAGAAAGATACCAAAGACCAAGACTCTGCTCTAATATGGCAATTCAGTATGTGCTCATGTCCTCCTGGAACAAAATACACAAGTGAGGCCATTGAGGAGAAAGCAGTTTTTAAAGGACCGTGAAACAGATTAAAAAAATAAGGGAGTGGGTGGCATCTGGAAATTGTCAGCCTCATTTCTTCCTTTCAAGGATAAGCACATTTGAATTTTCAAAAATGTAGCCACATTCAGTAAAAGCTGAAATAAGAAATAAAGAAACATAATTAAGTTCATGAGGAGAGGCACCACGGTGGGCGCAATCTGGATTGCGGAGGAAAAGGATAAGCAACCGTAGCAGTTTCCACTCCCAAGCTATGGTGCAATTTCTATAGGTTGGGCTAAGCAAAGATTTGGACAGAAAAACAAGGACCCAGTGGCAAATGAAGTAATTCAAAAGCAAATCGTATTCCCGGGTCGACAGGCAGCTTCTCTGCATGATACTCGGAGGTGCTGTGCCAGGTGACATTCTGTTGCAGCTGAGCTCAAGCAAAAAGATTATGTGAAATAAGGTTATGGAGGGCAAGGGTGGTTGATTGCTGCACTAGAACCTAATACAAGGCTAAAGAACGACCCAAAAAGGTTCTAACCCTTCACATACTGTAGTATTTTTGATCTGAAAACCACCACACCACAATACAGCAGCACCAGCAGCACCTTTCCCACCTAAAAGCCCAGTCCCTCCTACCAATTTGGACTCTCATAATCTACCAAATACAGTTGCAAAATGCAACACAGCTCTAAAAGATTTGAAAAGCCTCATCATTAAAGAGGTCATCTACAACTCAAAGTAAATTTCCCATCTGAAAATTAGAAACATCTAATGAACCTTCAAAACATGCCAGACAGTCCGTCATAGTCAGACAAATGAGATACTTGTTAGTTTTATCTCATGGAACTAATTCATTTGGCAGGAGCAGAGGTTTCCAAATAGTTTCGTCGGTGGAACGAATAGCCGTGGAGCGCCGAACACCGTTCTGGGGGGGAAGGTATCACCAGCTGCCTACCTGTTCAGCAGACAGCTGAACCTTACAGCCTCTGCCCTTCACGTCCTCCTATTTTCCAACTCAATAGCGTAAAAGAAGAAACTTCATATGGCAAACATGAGACTGCCTTCCTGTATTTCCACACCTTTGAAAATCCCTGCTCTAAAGGAACTCCGCTGCATGTGCATGTTGCATCTACACAGCCCGAGAACAAGGCTTCTGCCTTTTACCCATCTTGCCTGCTTCAGCTCTATTGGAATGACTGCAAAAACCTTCTTTGCTAAATATTTGCATTATAGCCAGCAAAACGCACACTTGATCTTAGTCAATTCCTGTAAACACGCATACATAAATTGGATTATTAGTCATTTCTACACCGTCACCTTCTCTGGCAATAGCAGCATAATGCTTTAATAATCGTAACACAAGACATTATGCCTAATACCAGATACAGGTCCCAGACCAGCTAGATGAGATCTAAACAGATGACAGAAGCACAAGAGACAATCGCGTTTTCTTTGTTTGCATACGCTTAAACTGCAGTGGACACGCACAAGCGTAGGAAACCCAGACCTCTCCCGCCACAGGCAGAGCAAACACTTACCCTCTGTTAACGCGTGCTCCGAGTGCAGCCCAACAACTGCTGCACAGCACATCCCTACTTTCACGAGACCTTCAGGGGACACATCGATGCTGGAGGCGTGACAAAAGGGTACAGCCACCAGGACAGAGCGGCAGCACCCCAGCTCCAACCGGCCCCGCAGGAGTTCCCGTCCTGGCACCTCAGACATCCCCCAGCAACTCATCTAAGGACTCCCAGAAAAACATGCAGGAGATCAAAGAGAGTCTTTTAAACAGCCAAACCCACCCAAAGCTTCCGAGCAATCACTGAGCTCCTAAAGGGACGATGAGGCTGGGACACGTCTGCCGCAGAGCAGGTTCAGTGCCATCCAGGACCAGCCTGGAGACTTCCTTGTCATCAGACACGGTCTTCGAGATGTTTAGGTGCTCAGCTTGAAACGCTTTGGTATTTTCAGCGTGGCTGAGCACCCACAGGGATGCTGGCCGCTGAAGAAAGCTGTAAACCAGGTACCACGAAATGGCCGTAATCAGCAGATACTCCCGAGAAGCGTGAGCCGAGGGATTTAGTCGGCTCTGAGCAGACGCTGACACAAAGCACACGACCAGAGCTCAGTCCCCTTAAGGGCTGGAGCCCAAGCTGCTCTGAGGGATTTTCTTTTTACATGTGTTCATGGAGAAGAATTTCGTTCATCCTGTCAGGTGTCTCAGCCAGTACAAAATGAGGGGGAAGAGAACCCCAAGTCTTGAAGACAAGAAAAACTCAGGGAATAATGACGTCAGAGAACATACATCCTACGCATCCCTCTCCACATCCGGCGCATCCTCGCCCTAGTAGAGAAGGGCTGGGATTAGGATGGCCACTCCAGCTAACCTCCCAGGAGAACAGGGCAGCTACTGCCATCCTGCCCATTTTTCTTTCTAGCCTGGAGAGCCCCACATCGTCCTTTCTAATCTGACGGGCTCTTTTTCACACCGCTACCTTTTTCCCCTCCTGTTCTCTGCTCAGTAGAATTTTATTTCTGACCTGTCAAGGAAATCTAGATCCGAGGTCCCACGACAGAAACTGTGATAGCAGTTAAGAGAGCTGTAAATGTGTTATTTTATTAATATGTCTCAAACAGCTACTCAACCTCTATTGCTCTGCTTGACATATGGATGCTTACACCTGCAATGCCCTTTCCCTTTCAAGGCTTATTGCAGGATTCGCATCCGACAGGTCGGGGACCAAATGAAACTCGTAACGGGATTCTCCGGGCAGGGGTTGCATGTGCCGAGATCGACGTGCAGCGCGGCAGACAGAGCTGTGGCGACCGCTGAAGGCAAGAGGCTAAGGGAACCTGGCTCCTAAAAGCACAACAAAGCATCTGTTTTTAAAGAGGGGAGGGTGAACGACAAGGCAGGAGATTTTTAGCAAGTGCAGGCCAAGTCAAGCTCACTTAATGTGCTGAGTTAGTGCTCCTGTAAATACTACCACTATAGAATATTCCATAGCTTGAAAATACGTATGAATTATGCTCCAGATGAAATTTTGTTTATTTGTGTACATCTCTGGACCAGATTAAGACTATTTATAATGCTTAGGAAATGAAATATTTAGCTGCAAGATACTTCAATAGAATGGTTTATTTGGCTGCAAGTCTATCTGCCACATTACCAATAATTAAAACTAGGTTTTCATAGACAGAGGGGAAAAAAGGTTTTTAGCTACATTTTCAAGCTGAATCATATCAACACATTTAAAGAGGAGATATGAGCTTCAGTTTTTTCCCCCTACGGGCAAAAATTATTAAAAAATGGGAAAAATGAGTCATCTGAATTTAATTACCAGGCTCTGAGTTGCGAAGGCCAGCTTTGAAAAATGAAACTCCAAATAAGACTCGTTGTAATTCTGCTTATGGGACTGAAAAGTTTACTTCACAAATACTAAATGAGGTCCCTTTGAGTTGACTGGTGTGTTTATCTTGCTTGCTATATATTTCATGGAGGTACAAAAATATGGGATGAACCTCAAAAAGCACAAACAGCTTCTTCTATGAGCCCTGGATGAAATTCCTGCTCGCGTGACCTGCGTTTCCCTCGTTATCACGGCGCATCTCGCCTGCTCTACCGGCCGACAAGAGCCCGCTGCTGTTACAGCTCGCAGAGTTCATCCAACTCCCAGGGAAACACACTCGGAGGAAAGGGATCATCAAAGATGCAGCACGTGGGCACTTGGGGGGGGAGAGGGAAGGAAAGTAAATCCATCATTATTCCCTCTGACAAGGCCCCCAAACCGATGTCTGTAAAACATACTACCTTTAAAATAGCTACTAAATCTCATTTTTAAAAGAGTGCATGTGCACATACACGTACTACTGAAAGTCAAAGTTAATTTTCTAAGACACATTTGCCACTTTTAAAGTTCCACCGTGCTGTATTTATGGGTAGCTTATTAATTTTTTTCCAGCAGGTTCACTCTGACAGGCATTGTTTTATTTTTGATACGACAAGACACAGTGCTGCACCGGCAACACCTCCAGGCTGAATAATGTTTCTTAACTAGCTACGTTCATCTCTACCACACACCACAGATGACTGATCCTCGCTGCAGCACACAACGGCTAAAAACTAACAGTGCCCTAAAATATTAATGCATGCTAATAAAACCAGGGTTTTTTCATGAAACGGCAACATCTAATTTTCAAAGGGGTCCTGGGAACAGTAAACAATTGGTACGTGGTAAATGGCAAGTTCTCTCACATCAACACATCCCAAACGTTCAAATCCTATTCCCCATAATTGCCAGGCAAGTATACATTACTTAAATGAATGTTATTTGTGGCTGCGACAGAATCCTCATAAATAATCGTAATTTAACTCCCTGCTGATAATCCCAGGCAACACCTAATTATTTCAAACACTTAATTCTTCCCTTCCAGAGGAATGTCGGGTTTAAGACAACTCCCTTTAGGACTTTTAACTGTCTGCTGAGTGCGATCACAGTGCAGAAGACTGGCGTCTAGATCAACCAGAGGCAGAACTGCCCTTTGCTGTAAGCCACATAAGCAGTACGTCAAATACTTCTGCAAGCCCTCACTTCAGAATTCATAGCGCTGATCATCTGGGCAGCTCTTGCGTATCGGAAAAAAATCAGTGCGGCATTTGTTGTACATAAAAGCAATATTTCTGAAAGCATTGCTCAAGCAAACAATGGGACGAGAGGGGACTGAAATTCTACACACAGTCTCGTGTCTAAAGGACAAGCTGATCTGTAGAAACATTTGCCAAAAGTTCATTAACAGTAAAGTCAACTTGTCAGCATCATATTTAGCAACAATCAGAAAACAATTTAGCAAAAACAAGGTTTGAGTGTGACAATGTTTGAGCAGGGTTTGGGTTTGGTGGGTTTTTTTAAATTCTTTATTTCTTCTAACCAGCTACACTATGAAATCTTATTGCAGAGAATATGATTTAAGTAGGCAACAGTCACCGCAAAGTTTACCAAGCAAATAAAAAGCACCCCAGGGAGTTTCATCAGGAGGTAGCAGCTACAACCTGTGACTGGAGGACCAGGAGTGACCCTCACTCAGGCACAAACTCTGGTCACTCTGAGCATCCGATAAAGTTTGGATCTGTGCATGCGAAACTGCAGCGGGTACTACATGACTGTACAGACCACAATGAAGTAAGGCCAGTAATAACCTACCAGAGCGAAGATCCCTCTGTTCCAGCAACTTCTAAGACATCATATCCATCTTCCAGCTGAAAATCCATGAAAACCAGAGCAATAGTGTCTCCGGGTTCAGCGAGAATAGTCCACGTGCAGTCTGCGTTATTGCCATACTCCAAAGGAAAATGAGGGCTTGAGATAATTCCGCTCTGTCCCCGCAAAGTCCCTCCGCAAGCATCATCAGCTGCAAACAGAAGGCCAGTTATCAGATTTTGCTGAAACGCACAAAGCAGTACATCAAAAAAAAAAAAGCCCAAATTCAAAGCAAAGCTTTAAAAGCCCCAGCGCTTTTGTCGATGTGTGTTTTACTACGCGCTATTAAGAAACAAAGATGTTGAGGGATGCAAAATCCTATTAGGTCAGCCAGTGTCTCCTGGCAAGTGCGAGCTTATTCCCCACCGTACTCGTACTAGTGATTTGTTTAGTCTAATTTTAAACACCCCAAGCAACTGAGCTTCCACCCCTTGCCTGGGGAGGCGGCTCTCAGCCTAATGCGTCGCACTCTCAGGACACGATTTCCACACGTGGTGTTGCCCGGGTTTTCTGTTCCACCCCTTATTCCTGATGAGGATCCTCTGAGGTGTTTTCTGCAACTTTCCTCCCCTCCGTGTAAGCCAGCAGAGCAGGAGGAAAACCACCAGGGATTCAACGCCCAAGAAGGGTTTCACAGACGTGAAAACTCTCCTACTGCAGCAGGGCGAGAGGTCGGTTTCCAGCTCACCTAGATCTCAGCACCTTCATCAGCAACAGAAACACGCCCGAGGGCTGGGGCAACAGGACTTAGAGCACAAACATTGTATTTAATAGAAATCTAAAGGAGTGGACTATCCCACACACCTGCCTCACACGTTTTTGCTCTGATTTCTTAAGGAAATAGAAGTTGTTACCAAAATCATAGTGGTAAAAACTCAACCACGCGTTCAGAAACGTAGCAGTGACCTTTCCCGGTTATATACTGGATCTCCTGTTTGTTGCAGGTTCTTTCATTTTTACAACCCGAACTTTATCAGCAGGAGCTGTTAGAGCAATTAAAGGAGGAGGATCTAAAGAAAACACGGGCAGACAGATAAAGGAAGCCAAGAATTAATTTGACTAGCACCAGGGCAGCTCACTGCTCTCGTACATGCAGCATCAGCTCAGCATTTATTCGGAATGCTGCTAAGAAAAGCCTGTTAACTTTACAACGTGTTACAGAGCAGCATTTCAGATGCTTTAGTCAAGGAGCTTGGGGTTTTACATTAGAAACACTTATTTTCATTACAAACTATTTAAAAACCACCTCTTCCAAACTGAAATTTAACACAGATGAGAACATTTGTTAAGTGCAACGGGTCATGGGCACCTAGGGAAAGGGCAGGGCAATTCTGCAGGGCTGCTCAGGAGTATCCTTCAGCTTTTAGACCTTTTTCAGGAATTAGTGGCTTGTGCTACCAGCAGGTTTTATCACAGCAGGGCTGAAACTTGCAGCCCTTAACCCATGAAACTTGAAAGACAAAGTAAGACAAACCTCCGATACGTGCCAGCTCCTCTTTCTCGCGGCCATCTGCGCTCCCAGCGCAGCCACCCGGGCAAGCAGAAGGCACGGGCAGACACACGCTTCCCAGCCACGGAGGGAAGCGACCGAGATGGGAACGCCCCAGGCCGTAACGCACCGGCTGCGTTGCATTAACACGCTACGCGGGTTGTGCCGGCACCTCCAAGTCCCCGTGGAGATCGTGGCCCTGTGCAACTGCTCCTGTGCTCAGACTGGGGTGGCACGTTGCTGGTCACCGCGGAGCTCACAGCAAGCAGGAGAGGCAGGAAAAAACACGACAGAAAACCAGACGTGTAGGCAAACGCGCAACTACTTCTGGGCCATTCTGGCAGCCAAAACTAGGACTGAAAAAGGCCACTGAAATCCCAACTCAATGCTCTGTTCCCTGGCATTCTATTACAAAAGTCAAAGTTATGTTTACTGCAATCGTGTTGTCAACGAATTAAAGTCATTCATGGACACTGAAGTGCAGTTAGAATTGATAAATTTAGGCTGAAAGATCTCTCATCTAGTCCAAGCACCAGGAAATCCTTCAAACTTCAGTGCATCACACACAGGATTCGCAGTGGGACCTCCAAAGCTGGTCCATGCAAAAAGTAAAAGGGCTACTTCCAAACCCCTCCGACAGACAGAATGGAAGTGCTTTTTAGAGGATGAATGGATTCCAGCCAAACAGGATAAGCACAAGTCACCAGTTTGCTGGTATGTTCTAATTTAATTTCTCATGAATAAGTGCCCCTTGCAGATGCTGGGAGAAATAGATGCAAAACCGATTCTTAGCCAGAGAACTCGCAGACCACACGCCTAGCAGCAAGGCAGAGCAGGAGCAAGGTCGTTAGCTGCCTCAGCAACGCACAGGGATCTGACGAGGCAATTTATTCTTAAGATACATTTACCTCCAGGCAACCATTCCAAGTACCTTTGCAAACAAGGTCCTGTACTGCTACCATGAGACATCTCCAAGCAATCCAGGCTCTGTATGTGAACACCACGTTCAAGGGTGTAGGTGCTCTTGGCCGAACACTTGCTTCTCACTGTGATCATGCATTTGTGCAGCTCAGGTCTACGCAGAGCCCTTACAAACCCTCCCCCCCCAAGAGCAAAGGCAACAAGGATTTGGAAGCAGCAATTCCTATCGGCAAGATCTCAGCCACGTTTACTCCTGGGTCTGGCAAGTCCGAGACTGGATCTGGTACGTCAAAGTTGTTCTTGTACTGGAAGGAACACAGGAGCGGGTGGAGAAATATGCTAAAGAATTTTGACTCAATGCTGTATTAGAATTCTTAAACAAGGGGAATACTTTTTTTTTTAATCTAAGCTAACTTACAGTAGCTGAAGATCTAACCAAAGGTATGGTGGTTTGGGCTTTTTTTTTTTTTTTTTTTTACTAAAAGGGGAATTTTTAATTTAAATTCCTTGAAAATTTTTCATTGCAAAAGGTATTTAATGGAAAATGTATTCCCTCCCCATCCACCTCTAAATACACACTTCCTAAGTTTGTAGAGGTTGTTACTGTTTAAACATATTCTACAATCTTCTAAAATCTTCTTGAACAGCCCTTCAATTATTTTGGGCACAGTGCAGTTTAAGCAGCTGTTTGACTTATAGTAAGACAGACCACTTTTAATGAGATTATGCATATTTGATATGCTTAAAATGTAGCTTCACAAATGTTCTCAACTTTTCCGCTGGCTTACTGAATTTTTACTCAACCGCCTACCAGAATCATAAACCTATCAGTTCTACTTAAATTCAGCAAACAATCTGGGCCAGACTTTTCTCCACACGCATGAAAGCGCTTTACAAAACAGACTCAGATGTTTCCGGATCTTCTTGCTTTATTTGAAATGAACTGACCCAGGTGAGGGTTGGACCTTCCCTGGCGACAGCAGGGCAGAAGACAGCATTCCAGGTCTGCTGGGGTTTAGCCTCCAGCACACCAACTGTCAAGATAAAAATAAAGCTAGACTTGTAGGACTCAGCTTAAGGCCTCATTTAGATTAAGTACTAGGCCTCATTTCATTCTGTGAATACAGAACAATTGCGCAGAAAGCGTGTAAAAACACACGAGATGCAGTAAGGACACCATTGTGGGTATTTCTGACACACATTGCGGAGATGGGCTAAATGTCAGCTTAGTCCAGATTTTACAGCCTGATCCAGGCTCGCTGAGGACTTTGAGTCCTCGAGGCAAATTTCCGAGTTACACGTGGTCTACCAGGCACAGCCAAGCTTCCCTCCGGGCAGCCACCGCTGCCACCCAGCTCCGTGCTCTCCTACCTCGCAGATCAGCATGGAGATGTCATTCCCTGATGCTTTGGTGCTCCCTGAATGAGATCACCGCAGTTTTAATCCTTCCTGCCACGCAAGCAAGAAACATAACTCACCAGAGCAGAGTCTGTGCAGACTGAATTTATAGTCTCTTTCAGCTCAGAGTCCAAGAATCAATTTTGATATAACTGTGCTTTCAAAACCACTGTGAGCTGCAGCACTAGCTACTGTCACTGGCTCTGCAGAGACACATTTCACCAAGCCATTCTTTCTGCATCTGGAATTCCTTCCTACATTCCTTTCTCATTGAGATTACACTTGTCCTTTATTAAAAGGAGAAACCTGTACTTCGAAGCTGAGAGGTGGGTAAAGGGAGTGCAGACAACTCCTAGGAAGAAAAAGCAGCTGAGCCACGGCACTCCTTCAAAGCGTTGCTGTCCTGGCACCTTTGTTTCTTATTCTTCTCTACCATGCATTTCTTTGCATCTTCGATTATTTCAATGCCTGAAGACTGGAACAGAGACAAGGCTACCAATATATACAAAAGGATGCTACAGAGCAGAAGACAAGCGCAAAGAAAAGTGCACAAAGAAACCAGAAGAGGATATCGATTAGCATGGCAGAAACGTGCACTGTTTTCAACACTTGTCTCGTACCTCTGCTGTTAAACTGGAGAGGAGGGGAAGGAGGAAAGGGCAGAGTCCCCAAACTGAACGCTGTCCTTTGCGGTGACATTGGACAAGTCTATTCCCAAGATAGCGGCTCCCGAGATGTTAACACCTGCTCAGCTAGAGGGCATTTTTCATCTCAATTTGTCAGGATCTGACCCAGCAGCATGACCCATCTCCAACTTATGTTAGAAAATAACACATACAAGTACATTTAACAAGCTTTCAGGTGACAATTACCAGTAAGCCAATATTAACAGGATTAATTATGAGCTACATGGGCCACAGAGATCTTTTCTCGCTCAAGGAAATATATATTCTTCTTCAGGCAACAGTTCTGAAAACATTATTTTCCCTACAGAAGACGATATAAACCTGTTTGTCAGTACACAAATCTTTTTGCCCCTTGCAACGACTGAAGTCTGCATCACCAGTTTATCAGCCAAGCACAAGTTTCTGACTGCTGAAAACCTACTTATGGTAGAAGGAGCGCAGCTGGTTTTCAAATTCAGCAAGTCAATTTGCAGACTGTCTTTGCTACGTTCTACCTTCCTGGAACAAGATATAAATGTTACATGAGAAGATTTCTGTTTCCTGCCTCCAAAAAATGCCTTGGAAGTTTTACTTGGGGCAAAGCCTGGAAGGATCAGGACCAAATCTCTTCTTAAGGAGCGGCTCCTGCAGGGACCTGCAGGCACACTGCTACACGAGCGCAGCTGGACAAGCGCGTATTCTGCTGCCATCAGAGCAATTCACACAGCACTGATGCAAGCACTGTAGAATCGAATATTCCTCCATTCGGAAGTATATCAGATGCCACCACCATCATTGCTGGATTCAAGATTGAAACAGTGGTGTTAAAATTAAAAGTGAGTTTGGCAGTTCAAGACAAAAATACAAAAATGGTCTTTTACTCCGTATGCAGCAGGGATCACAAAACTTACAGTGATGCCAACTCTCGACTTCAGCATCTGTTGGGGTCAGAAGTTAATCCCTCCCGTATGGGGGTCTACTACACAAGTGCCTGAGCAATAGCAGGGCAAGGGGAAGACACTGCCGTCCTCCAAAGGCAGGCTGCTCTCGGAGAAACGCTGTCAGACCGGAGCAAACTCTGGTCCATTGATGCAGGTAATTTCCTTCTCTTCTAGAAAGGGTATTGCTTTGCATACTCTCAACGTTGCGTTTCAGTGAATGTTTTTCCTGCATGCACTGCCAGTGAAATAATTTTTTTTTCTTTTTTTAAAGGTTACAATGAGACTCCTAATTCGAAGGAAAAGCAGAGAATCATAATCAATCATGCCAAAATAGCAATGACAGCTGTCCCTCTTCAGGGTCAGTCTGGCTGTACGAACACTCCTTCAGCGGTATAATGCCCTTAGCCCCACAGCAGTAGGCAAGCGCACAAGAAATACACGAAGTAGCACATATTACTGCTGTGTAACTCATTCAAGCAAGCATTAAAAACAGACCAAGCAAACAATATTTGCTCACTTTAAATTCAAGATTTATGCTACAGCTTAGAACTGCTGATTGATTGCACAAGCAGAGTCAATAAAAAGAATCAATATACGATGGTCTGCTGAAGTACACAAGGAATTGAGGGGAAAAGACTTCAAAGCAGCAGCAACTGTTTTGGTATAACAACAGACACTTGTGTATTTACAAACTCTCTAGTCCCTTGTGGCGCTGGAGAATTAGCAAGAAGTTCTCTGTACTGGTAAAGGATTCCAAGTTTCCCTGCCCCAGAAGGGCTTGCAGGAAAGCTGATTTTACCTCCCGTCTAGCATCCCCCGTGCCCCAGGCTGCCGGCCCCCTGCCCGCCACCCACGGCACGTCAGCACTCTGCCCACGCTCACAGCGCTTTACAGGCAAGGCACCAGCGTCGCTGTGGAACGTGCCACGGGGGAAGCCAGCCTGACATTGCAGAAAGCAGAAAATCCACTCTCATTTTCTAGTGTTTGATCTAGAAAACCTGCATGGTCTTGGGTAGGTGCCTCACCTTACGGGATAATACTCCTGCTTCCCCCCCCTCCACTTTAGACAAAGAAATTGAAGTTAAAAGTAGCTGTGCAGCATTTTGAATACTTTGAGCACTTCATAACCTTCCTATTATTCACCCAAACCCTGGCAGCTTTAAGGAATCCAATAAAAAGGAACCTCAATATTAAACTACATCATGTTTAGTTTTCAAGTCTTTTAAATCAAGCTTACAGTCCACGAAGTTTTTCCCAACCCCAAACAGCCCATTAAATCCTTTTTCATTGTGGCTTGTTCCAGATGAAAACAGGGCACTTTACCTCTGCAGAAGGGGAGAGGAAAATCCCAGGAGGCACCGTTTTCCGAATTGGCATGGCACGTGAGCAACGCGTGTCCTTCCAAAAAGAAGCCTGGGTTACAGCTGTATCTCACTTTGTCCCCGATGCTGAACGTTGTCCCTTGCTGAATCCCGTTCTGCAGCCTTCCGGGATTTCCGCACGTGTGACTTGGTAGAACTGCCAAAGAAAGTTGCTTCTGGTTAGGGACAGTGCATTGTAACAGAGCTGTCAGGCGAAGAATCCAGAGGAGGGCTCGTCTCAAAGTAAACGCATCACATAAAACGAAAAGAGCAAATAGCCACACAACTGACCCTGCTGGGTTGCACCCGAATTCACTAGGCCGGTTACGGTTAACGTTCAAGTACCGTTTCTACCAAGTGCACGTAAGGAAGCAAAAATCACTCCCCAAGCTATTGAGTCAGAAACAAGATCCACTCTTTCCTGACCCATTTTACCAGTCTCTAAACCAAAGCATCCCTCTTTCCCACACCCCCCTGCAGTTCTGTTTAACACGACTGCACCTGATCAGAACCCAGAGATCACACTCCTGCTTGAAATAACATTTTTCAACAGACCTTCGCCAGGCACCTCAAACGCCCCTGCAACGTAAGCGGAGTTGTGCTATGCCTTAGAACCACACAGAAGACAGCAAAACCTGTAATTAGCAACTACTGCCCAGACTAAAAAAGCAACGTTTCAGCCCACGAGGATTTATACCTCATTGTGCTGTATCTTTAATCCAGATTTCACACATATGCAAACCGGACTCTGAACGATGCAGACGGACCCAGCCCCACTGAAGGCAAAATATAGTCAACAAAGTTTGCATCAGAAAGAATATGGGATAATTTAATACAAGATGGAGAAGTTGCAGCTAAAATGCTAGTAAATCCTTAACCAATGCCTCTGTACAGTAGTTTCAGAGAATTAAACAAAACTCTACAGGTTCCCATAAGCCACTCCAAAAAAATCCAGTCAAATCTTGGTTTTAGAGCCCAATAGAAAACCCAATGAAAACAGCCAAAAGACTAAGAATGACTTAATCAAATCTGAATCAGGCCCTTACACAGCAGCTTGTATTATAGTTCTTTTTCATTAAGGCTGAAACATCAGAGGAAGGAAAACATGGTCATTCAAAGCTGAGGGGTGGTTTATCACTGGAACCAATTTTGTCAGGGGGCATGAACAAAACCAGATGAATTTCTACGAGCAAAGGGAGGTTTAGTCTGCAGCTCTGCCAAGGAAAAGAGGAAGATTAAAAGGAAAATGATATGCTAGCGGACATGGCACGCAGCAGAATAAAATACGACCAGAACTGTGCGTAAGCACGTGAAATGAAACATAAATCCCCAACACTAACTGATGCAAAGACACGGCATTTCTGTCCTGCCGTGGGACAGCGCTTTAGGATCAGGATTCGAAACTCCCCTGCTCTGCCTCCAGCACAGGCCTCCCCCGCCAGCACCCCTCCCAGCGAGCGACACACAACACTAACCTGTAATGAATACAGGATTAGGCTTCCTGGATCCAGACACACCGCCTTGTTTTCTAGTTAACCCACTTCCAGATTAAATGCAACCTTACCACCTTAAACTTGATTAATTTTAACGGCATGTACATCTCGACTCCTGCATTGCTTCAAGTTTGTGGGTTTTTTTTTTTTCCCCTGTTGCGACTGCCAGCTCCGGCCACGCGTCTGTGTGCTGCAGAGCAGCCCTTCCCAGAGCCCCAGGAGAGCACGGCCAGCACCCCGGGGACACGGCGCTGGGCTCCGGTCCCCCCACGCAGCCTTTCACCGCACAGCAATGGGGGGCCCGGTACAAGCTCCGACAGACAAGATTTCTTCGCTTTGCTCCTTCCCCCAAAATACTATTTACATCCTTCCACAAAGCGCCTGGAGCTGGGAAGCTCAGCAGCAACTTTCACATAGAAATAGTACTGACCATGCAGGTTTTGTAAGCCGGGGGATGCTATCAAATACATCAGATGGGTCAAAAAGCAGCGCAGAACTTATGTTTCATTTTCTGTAATTGTCCTGGTTTGGGCTGGGATGGAGTTCATTTTCCTCCTAGTAGCTGGTACAGTGCCGTGGTTTGGATTTAGTACGAGAATCATGTTGATAACACACCGATGTTTTTAGCTGGGTCTAGGCAGTGCTTACACTAAGTCCAGGACTTCTCAGCTCCCCGTGCTCTGCCGGCGAGGAGGGGCACGAGGAGCTGGGGGCACAGCCGGGACAGCCGACCCAGCCTGGCCAGAGGGACACTCCATACCATACGGCGTGAGGCCCAGGATAGAAACGGAGGGGAGTTGGCCGGGCTGGCATGTCACTGCTCGGGGACGGGCTGGGCATCGGTCAGTGGGTGGTGAGCAATGGCATTGTGCATCACTTGTTTTGTATATTCCGTTATTAGTATTATTACTCTCTTCCTTTGCTGTCCTATTAAACTGTCTTTATCCCAACCCACAAGTTTTAGCTTTTTTTCCATTCTCCTCCCCATCCCACTGGGGGGGGGAGTGAGCGAGCAGCTGCGTGGTGCTTAGTTGCCAGCTGGGGTTAAACCACAACAGTAATGATACTCAAACCCCCAATTTAATTAAATTACCAATGTCACTTTTTGTAAAAAAAAATGAACCCATTCCTGCTTTTATGCTTCCTTCCTTTAAAATTAATGACTAGAACTTTGCTATAAATAAAAATCTATCATTTTTAAAAGTCAATCTCTAACACTAGCTGCTCTCTACTTAATGAACTGTGAAGAATCAGACTACCCCAACCTGCATCATATCTTAAAATCATACTTGAAAAACAGGATCTCATTTAAAAATTCTGCTTCATTTGGCTGCCTTAACTAATATCTTGTTACAGGGCAGACAACGCACACATGCTTTTGGGGGAAGCAACATTAACTCCTTGATTGCTTTGGATTCAGTGGGGTTCCTGCAGGAATCGGTGAGCCTTGATTTCTTGACTTTTAAAATTTTTTTTTTTAAAGAATGCCAATGCACATCTGCAGAAGACAAACACTTCTTCAAACTGCTGCCTCGTGGACCAGAAGAACTGCTTCCAAAGAGGCCGGTGCTACATCCAGAGCCAGGTTCGGCAGAAGCAGCGGAGCTGCCCGTGCGGGATCCGCGCTCAGTCGTGCCCTCGAGGCACTTGTGCCGAAGATGAATTTGGTCACCCCCGAACGTGAGCTGACAAAGGGCACCTTCCCTTACAGAGGGAGGGAGAAGAGCCCAAGGCCAGAACGCGTGTGCTCCCGGAGAAGGGGCTTTGCGAAGCCGTGCTACGGCAGGCTGCAAGGTGGGAGCCCCAGCAGGCGGGTGCAGAGCCTGGAGACGCCTCAGAAACCCCGACCGGTTCGCGCGGCGCGGGAAGCCCAGGCCTTTGTTCCGCTGCTGAGCGCGACTCCCTGAGCCGGTGCGGCAACCGCTTTCACAGCAAAGGATTTGTGATTCTACTCCAACATTCCTGAGAAGAGATAATATTATTGCTCATACTTGGCTGCCTCTAGCAGCCAGACTCTGATTGCTTGAGAGATTATTAGAATTGTATTATTTACATCAGATGTCGCACAGAATAATATTATTAAAGCTTTGTCTTACCCATTTACCAATTCCACTGTAGATTAGTAGCATGGATTTTTTTCCTCCTCATAAAACCTTTGTTCCCAGCAATCAACATAATATTTTCCAGTGATTGTATGGAAATGAATGCAGCCACAGACCAGATTTGTACAGATGAATAGAAGGTCCTGTTAGTCATTTTGTAGCTAAGTCTGTTTCTTTCCATGATGAATTTAGAGCAGTTTATTTTATTTGTCTCGATTTGAACAGCTGCCAAATCGTTATCTTATTTTATGACAGAGGAAAGGAAATAGGATTATTCTATTGCCGTTGCACCTGGAGAGCTCCTCAACACACCTCAACCATCACTGTCCCAAGGGCCATGCCGACGTACTGCCCCGGAGACCCCACTCCCTAAGAGGACGCAGTAGAGGAACCGTAGTCAGGGTGTTAACTGCTAGCACAGACACAAATAGAACCAGACCATTAGTTGATCTCTGGAAAGGAGGTTAGGCCAGAACTACAGCTACAACTGTCTTACGAGGTAACAGGAGACAGGATGATCTGAGAGTAAGGCAGAAATGTCACCTTTTCAGCAAGGAACTATGAAGTGTCAGGGCATGGAAAACGTCAGCCAGGAATAAACGCACCAAAACCTAGAACTCTCCCCACTCCCTGCAGTTTTCAACCTACCCTTCAAATCCACTTACTCTTCAAAAAGAAACCTGTAGGGCACAAGACCAACCTCTGCCCAACTTAACTTCCTTCTGCTCCAAACTCTCTCTCCTTTTTTCTTTTCTCTTGCCTTTCAGTTAGGGCTCCTTTTGTCCCATCCTTTGGAACCTGGGCACGATCCACTGATTTATCTCTCACCCTTCATCTTACCCTGGGAGCATCATTCAAGATCTTGTGTCCTACGTAGCTTTTATAGAGCAACGAAGATGCGTTTCCCTCATGGAGCTACTCTTTGTAAACTTTATATCCAAATCTATCAGTACAAGATCAGAGGTGTCTCACAGATTTCATAGTGTGTTGCTTGAAAATGAACCAAACAAACTGGAAATGGAAACACCATATTTGAGAAGTTTCCACCATCCATTCCTGGGAGCTGCTGAAGAGCTACCAGAATTACTGATCTGCATCAGAAGCTCCATACCATTCACTGACTTTAATTTTTACCCCCATTTCTTTCTGCCCTTTTCAACAGGCTCACAAGGCTATTCCCAACTTTTCTCATCCCTTTACCCAGGATCACTACACTGGAAGTTTTCTAAATCAGCAGCTTTCAAAGCCTAGTACTTGTCAAGCCATGGCTCCTTGTTCCAGTTCATTTGAAATTAATCAGTAGTTTTTAAGTCATTAGATGTGACTCAACGCGTCCTTGGACAGCATCCCACCATCAAAATGCATTCAGCCTAATTACATCAGCCTTTCCTGAAGCCCCACAGCTCTTCTTGTCAGGAGGAAAAAGAGAGATGTTTCTCTTCTTGCTCATCGCATTGATACATTGGCGTTACCTTACCAATCCAGGTACTTTCAAACAAACCAAACGCAAACCCACCCCCAGCTTGCTCACCATTCGGAAGAGAAATCTTCCCTGTTTCCTATTCAATTAATCTTCAGATCCATTTTCTCTGTTTATATTGTTCGAATGTAAAATAACCCCAACATTTAACACGTCTAGATACTGCATTCCAGTCTATTACCCTATTTACATAGCTAAAAGAAGCATTTTTATTGCTTGAATTATCTATGGTAGTTTACGACAGATATTTCAATACTATCATTGTTCTAACCTTGAAATCTTATCAAGGAGTGCAACTTTTATGATATGAGGCCATACATTATCTCCTCATCCCAAACTAATTTTCATTCCTAATAATAAAAAAAGAAAAGAAAGCAAGCCAGCCACGCCAGAGCAGGCACTTACAGCTCCTGAATACAGTTATTACAGCAGGAATAATTTATAAATCCCAATGAAAGGATGCCACATAGACCAAGCAAAATAGCAAAACTATTGACCTCAACTACTTGGCTCAGTCATCACTGCACACCCACTTCCAAATTAACCTCCACTATGCTTTTTTAACCCTTCTTTCCGTTCTCCTGCACCTCCTGAATCTAGTGGGGGTTGGAAGTCAAGACACCCAAGCAAATCAACAGAAAGGTCTCTTCTGCTGGAGATCCAGGCTGGGCTGGGCAGAGCCCTATTTCACTCGCAAGAGAAGCTGCACTATATTTGTTACCTTCCTAGAAATTCAAGGAGAGAAATAGATTCTTTAAGGAGAACATCTCCAAGATTTCCATCACAGCTTTAAAAATTAACTGAAACACCGACGGACGACGTGGAGAGCACACCTTTGGCCAGCACAGACGTGGACTCCATGGGAGGGGGAGATCCACACAGACCAATTTCCCTCTTCATCCAGAACTTTTGGGCCAAGTACCACAGGGATACTCCATGAGTCTCTAGTATCTTTTACCAGTGTTTTAGTGCAATCTGTTTCAATTCAGAAGAGTTTTAACCTTCAGAATAAGTGTCCAGTGTGTGCTACAGAAAAGGAAATAAATGGTATCTTTTTCATTTTGTTTTATCCTTTTTTATGTCGTGATTCATTTCCAGTACAGCCAACAGAGATAAAGCTAAATGGAAACTATTTTTTCCCTGTAGTATTTCTTTGTTCACTAAAAACCAGCCAGATAGTTACTTTTGGATAGTAATAGACCGGAATGGTTCATCATCCACCTTCTTTGTGGCAGTAGTTCTAAGGCTTTTTTGGAAATTCATTTTCAGTTTTCAATTTACTTTCCTGGAATGTGCTACAGCAACTTTGGTGCAACTTCCAAGAGTACCACGCAAGCTGAGAGAGGAGTACTTTAGATTTGATTTAGTCACTAAATCACTACAGAAACAGCAAAAGATTCAAACCGTGAAAGCAGTAAGATCATGGGAGATAGGGCAACAAACAATCCCCTGTATCTTCAGAGATGCAGTGAGGAGGGATCCTTAACATTTGGGACTTTATGCCACTCATTATTTATACTTTCAGTAAATGTCATTACTCGCTGAGCACAGTAGAGGAGGCCTGGCTAGAATGAAGATACAGACACTGAAGCCTGGCTACAGCAGTCTTTGGCTGGGCCCTGAAGAACAACGTCATGCTGGCAGATGCTTAGTTTCCAGAACCAGAAGTCCTCACGTACCATCCCAACCTGGGACGCTCTCCTGCATCAGGGGCCTAATCAGCCAGGCACTCGAGAACGTGCTTATCTTTGTGAACATGCTCCAGTCCTGCTGCTTTTCAGTGCAACGACACTTGAACACAAGCTTAATTTAAAGTATGTGGTTAAGTGTTTTGCTTAGCAGGAATGGATTTAAGTGTACGTTTAAAGGCTTCATTGAACTGGCATTTAACAGCTGCAGAGTAACCTGAAAAAACTTCCCTAGGGAGGAGGGTGGTTTTGCATTTGCTTTCTCTCTTCCTCCCTGAACCAAGGTTAACCATTCCAAGGGAAACAAAGACCTGCATCTTTTTGTAACATAAAAGACAAGCCAAGAAAAGCAATACTGCAGTGGTTATCGGCACCAGAAGACAACTGCAGGAAGCAAACGAAAGCAGAATTAAAACTGCAGCCCCAGAGGGTTCAGCTGCAATATCAGATTAAGCACCTCGCTCCGTTGTGCACATCAAGACCGAAAGCCAAGGCGTCAGTGTGAAAATAGGGTGTCAGATTTGGAAACCCAGCTTTGAACTGATTCTATCTAGACACTGGGTGCCAGTGTTGATCCGCTCTGCATTTTGCTGGAGAGTGTCCCTGGACAGGGAATGCTCTTTGTTCTGTTAAAAAAAGCCACTTCCAACTTCAGAGACCACGTTGTTTATCTGCTTATTGATCTTCTCTAGCCATTGGCTGATTACCCAGAAACAGAAATCGTAGCCAACTACATCTGTTTTAATAAATATTTCACAGCAGAGGAAGGGCATTCACCACAACACATCATTCCCATTTTTTCAGGCTCTTCCCTGGAAGCAGCAGGTATCAAAGCGCAGGGCAGCAGCAGCCTCTGCAGGGGCCGGAGCCGTCCGGGAGCCAGCGGTGTTGGGGCTCCTCAGGTCTCCCCTACAGCGCAGCTCCCTGTCCCCGACACACAGACCGGCCAAGCCCTCGCACCACCATCACAGGCAGCTCCGTCTTCCTTCTTCCAGCGGCTTCCGCACATCTTCCCTACCCGCACTCCTGGCTTTCAGAAGCCTTTGGAGGGGCAGCTGGAGATCGCACACCACGCTCCCGCTCCGAGCAGCGTCCCACCCGTCTTCCCAAGCAAGACGGACTGAGATAGCTCGCCACTATTCTGAGGTTAATCCGTGAATAACCCATTTCCGCAGAAGTGGGGCCAGAAACTCCCGTAATTCACAGCTTCCAGTTGCTTCAGCTTCCACTCAAACTACTAAGGTCTGGCTCACCCCTCCAAATAAGCATGGAAAAACCAGTTTATTTTCATTTTTCAACTGCCTTCATAATTTATTCCTTCTAATTTATTCCCTCTTACAGTTATCTTTCCTGTACTTCTTTAGGAAGCTTGGCTACTCAATGCCACACAACGGCCAGTACCGTAGGCATCACGAACTGGCACATCAACCTTACAGAGCAGTACATTAACTAATCAGTGAAATCACACGGTTTGTGGGGAAATGCCCTTGAGAACAGGAAAGCTGAAATATTATACCATTGAGTAGAAGAGTCAACAGTAAAAGCAACCAGGAATGCTGAGCTCACAGTGCAGACACCTCCTATCGATAACCAGAAAGCAAATACGTTTCAAGAATGGTGCCACAAAAGACTCCACTGCGCTGCCGTAGCCATTAGGCAGTCTTCTGCTTCCGGCACTAGAGATTCATTATTAATTTGCGGTCATAACTGATCAAAAAAAATCTAGAAGGTAATTTTATCCTCTTCACTGAAAACAAAGCTAAAGTGATCTAATTATGTCATAAAAACATGCCTAGGGCTCAGTCCTGTTTCCTAAATTCACAGGTGCCTATCTTGCAAAATTTGCCACAAGCATAATTTTGCAAGCTATGCAATAACATGCTCTCTTCTCAGAGAACAAGCTTTTAGCCCCACATGGGATCTCCCCAATGCCGGAATATATTCAGAAGCAGGAGTTTATTCTCATTTCAATGACCTTACTCTGATTTCAATCCTTGCCTGTTACTCAAAGGTAGATGAGGTGGATCTGGGTGCTCAGACCTGCCCTATCTTTTCTTTCATACATCTCAACCTATTTAATGGACATTAAAAGGACGTTTATGCAAGTTAAGGTTACAGCAGGCAGTGAAGGCGAAAGGGGAAATGCCCATAAGACTAGTTTTTTTAAAAAAAAAAAAAAGAAGAAGAGAAAAGCAATAGCCAAAAATCATAGCTTGAGAGTTCAGAGTGGCTGTCAAGAAAGCATCCGTCAGTAGCAGGGCAGCACAGCATGCTAACGGGCTTCCCAGAGACCCTGCAGAATCGCTGTCCTTGGAGATTTTCAAGATCCAGCTAAACAAAAGCCCCGACGACCTGCTCCAGCGCTGGTCAGCACTCCTGCTTCGGGGGGGAGCCGGCAGCAGAGCCCTCCCGCGGTCCCCTTGTCACTGCACACAACAGCTACTGCTCCCAGACCTGGCGGCGCTTCGGAGGAGCAGCACCAGCCGCACGCTGAACCGCGGCGCGAGAACAAATAACCACGCGCCGTGTTCCCCCGCAAGCGAGTTTTTCTTGGATTGATACAAAGACTAGTCACTTGAAGTAAACATCTTGAATTCAAGTTGGAAGGTGACTTGCCTGTCACTTCCGAGCATGTGGCTTGAAGGACGTGGGTGTAATTTCATGTGCTTCTCAGGCCAGACGCGGCCGAGCGGCCCCACGTGCCTCTCCCACGCTGCCAGGCCAGTCGAGTCAGGCCCCACGGCGACACTCGCAGCCTGCCCGCCAGTTCCGACCACCACCGTCCGCTGTTGAGACCTTTGTGCTGACACACGTCTCCGAGAGGGAGAAACGTCCAGCCGCTTCCTTAGCTCTTCTACGCCCGGAGTGGCTGCTGCCCATCATTCACAGATCTCAGCATGAAAAACTGCGATAGCTGTCACCGCAATCGTTAGCGTAAGCACACAGCTCCAGTTCTCCCAAACAAAACCCACCTCCAGGTTGAAGAAAACGAAGTGGGGGATGCAGGGAAACCTGGATTAACCACCTATCGCACAACGAATGTTCCTGTCCTGCTCCGTTTCACTCATCAGCGAAATGGAAAAAAAATTCACCTCATTCACTCTTCTCTCCCCAGACAAGAAACTGGGAAGCTTTACTCGAAGGTTAGGCCTGTACCTATCCAGAAATGCTCATTTAAGTTCTATGTAGAATAGTATGATGGTCCAAATACTTCAAAGAGACTTTGAATATACCAGGAATTGATGCAAAGAGAGATGTTACAAATGAAAAATCCATATATACATGCTACAAGAAAGGCATCTATTGTACAAATATTGTCATGGAAACAGGATACAGATTTGCTTCAAAGGACACTCAGAACCCATTAATGGAAAGAGAAAGGACCAGGACTGAACCGAGAAAAGATGATCCCTCAAGATCTCAGAACCGGCCTGAATCTTGTTCCACTACATGGGGCAAACCTACGTGTTGTTTAAATTTCACATCACTGATACTAAAGCTGAATGCTTAGACTCTGCTAATACAATTCTACATTGAGAAAGATCATATTGAAAGAGTTCAGACGTAACCACAGAAATACCACATTAGGTTCCCACGTGCAAATAACAAGGAGGAAAAAAGGTGCACTTCACTGAGCATTCAACATGAAACAGCACAAAAGTAGTTTCTTCCACTTCCATTTTCCCTGCTACTTTAATTACGCTGTTTATATGCAACACAAGTCTGCTCTCTCTAAGGGCAAAGATGCAAACCCTACTTAAAACTTCAGGTGGGGAGTACGGGAAGGAGACACGCTCAGCTACCCAACCCTGCAGTCTCTACTGCAGATGCTACTGCTGCCGAGAGGAAGGCGAAGGAACAACATCTGTGTGTTACAGACAGTTCCCTTAACCTGTCTACCACAGAAGAGAGTAATATCCAGCTTCTGTGACTATCAGTTTATACCTTGAACATTTTCTATTAAGAAAACACTAAATCTTAATCTAAACAGTCTTCAGCTCTTGAACCTTTCAAACAGCCAAAGCACATCCAGGCAAAGCGTGGAAGTTCAACCCCTTCAAATGCTCACATTGGAAAGAATTTACACAGCACCTATTTGACATGCAATTCAATCTCAAAAAAGCGAAACCTCTTTTCTCTGGAGCTTTGCATCAGGCACTCAGAGGGGAAACGCTAGGAAGTCAAAGCAATGCTTGAGCAGAAAAAAAATAGGGCCCATTGTAAAGGAAACTAGAGAAGGCGACACATAAGCCTCATACTTAGCAATAGCTCACTAAAGCTTGTTAGAGATTCATGCAGTGGACTTTTCGGTGACTGCTGCCACAGCCTTCACTATGCTAGCTGAGCCGAAACAGATATTTTTAGACTAAACCCTTTATGAGCTGTTCATCTTATTACTGCTTCATTCCATTCATTATATTTTTAATCATGTCCAAACAACTGAGCTATTAAATAAATTCCAAAGCAGCACAGCAGGCTGTGGCTTACGCAAGCTAAAGATCAGAGCAGTAGGACAGAAAGGCTACTTTGGTCGCAGATTAAACCTTCCCATTCTTACAAAGCACAAAGCAACCGCTAGACTCAACTGCCACAGATTCAGGATTACGGCCGTTTCTCAGCCCCGTCTCCTGCTGACATCGTAAAAGACATTCAGGATACGATTTACTTTTATAAAAGCTACAGGCACCCACAAAGGAGGGAGAAAGTTACGCAAGTATCCTTCCAGTGACGAACACCCCACTGCAAACGCCTTTGGCAGCCTCCACTAGAGCATCTTTTAAGTGCAGATTTGTACACTGCAACACTCGAAGCTTTGCAGACAGCTTCAGCGTCTTGTAAACTGTAACTGTCTTGAAATGAGAAACTCCACGCTGCTGTGACCGTCGGAGCGCTGCTGTGCTGCACACCTTCCATCACTTACAGCAGAGCAATTGGAAAACTTCTAGTGATGTTTAAAGGCATCCACCCACCTGCTTCCATAAATGCTGAAAGGTTTTACTGAAATCAGGGAAGTTGTTGTGCCACAAGTCAGAAGGAACCAACATCACGCATTAGAAGATCAGAAAGAAACTGCTATTGTCCTACAATTCCCAGAGGCAGAAGATGCGTCTCCCTTCTCATGATCCCTGGTATTTGGGAGAGGCAGTCCCTGGAGCAAGAAGGTTTACAGCCTGTGATGGTACCAACACATCATGTGTCTTGTCGTCACAGGTTTTGCTACTGACAGAGCCCTACGCATGGATTAAACAACTGAAAAATATAGGAAAAAAATGCATTTCGTAAGCAAGGATAAACAGACTTTCCCAGTTACAGGACTACACCTGCAATTCAACCCCATCCCACCTCCATTTCTCATCTTTGAAATAAATAAATGCCATTAGTTCTTAAGAGTTTTTGCTCCCCAGACTAGCCAAGCACTTTCACCCAGTAACCCCCACCCACCTTTCCAACCCACCGCACCCAAATTCTTCCAAAAATCACCATTTCCACCAGATCTTTGCCTCCAACTAGAAAATCCATTCTCTTGACCAAAGGCTTCAAACCTCACTCGACTCACAGTTTTTCCTCAGCTCCGTCCAGCTCCCCCCGCTGAGAAAGCGGCTCCCACCGGTCCCACCGAGGAGCTCCCAGGAGACCTGGAAGGAGGACCAGGAGCCTCAGCTGGGCTTGGCCCAACGCCGAGGGGTGAGGCGGCCGAGCAGTCGGGCTTGCTCTCACCAGGATTACAGACTGCTGTCCTGTAAAATCTCAGCCGTGACAAAGTTTACTAGCACTGGCAAGCTACCCGAGGCTCGAGTGGAACTGGATATATTCCATAGTACAGAGACATAGCAGAAAGCTTAACAACATGTGGCATTTATATAGTATTTTATGTGTTCAAAGCATCATTTAGGCATTACCCGCAGCTCAGGGGACTGGTCAGCCGGGCTGGAACTCTATTCAGCATTAGTTCTCATGGGATTTCTGATAACGGATTCTTCACTTGTGCCAGAAACGCCATAAAATCAGATCTGTTCAGGTGGTAACACAGCCTGTATGCTTTCATGCAACCTACAGTCTCTAAAGAATAACATACACTTTTTCAAGCTCTAAATGAAGTTTTCCTTTTAATTTGATTTCTAGACAAAAGATTGTGATAGTCCTCCTTTTATCCGAGACACTCGTTTACTTTCAGCACTATAGCCTGAAACAAAAACGCCCAGGGAGGATGAATGGCTCTCATTTCTGTACACACAACTTGCACCAGGCTTTGTTGCGCTTTGGTCCAATGCACTTTGAGTAACATAGATTTTTCTGTAAAATAAAAAAATTACAGCTGGTTTGCCCACTGAGAATCCGCTCATACACAATTACATATCTGGAACAATAAAACTAACTTCCATTAAGTCTTTGTTTCCACTAACTTTCCTACCCACCAGCCACCCGAGGCTACCAGCTCAGGAGGACACCAACATGCACGTGCCATCATGAAAACAAGGACGGATGAAGGTACTGGAAGATGGATTGGGATAAACGCACCAAGAAAGCACGTACAGACGACTTGGTCATGTATTCACAACACAGCACAACTGCTAATGAGATTACTATATGAAATATGCTAGCACCAACTCATTTTCCTCCCACTATATGTTCCTGCAAGGCTGGTCTAATTTTATAGGATGAGAGGTTGTGTGGGAGGAACAGGATAAAAGCGAGATCAATGATTGTAAGAAGTTTTAATTAGCATAAAGGTTCCTCTGTGTTAGTTTACAGAATTGAAAAAAGGTAACACAATGTCTGGAAGATTAATTTCGGGAGAGTCAGAGCTGGATCTCCGTCCAGGACACGCTGGAAAAGGTGCCTACAACAATTTCTGGCACAGCATGTAGAACAAACTGCTCTTTTCCTAGAGACTGACATGGCAATTTTCGAATCACCTTTATGTTACTTCCGTTAGGACCACGGAAACTCTTGTGCTTCAAATACAGTCTGTTTTCTTAGCAGTGAGTGGTGCTTATGTAATTTTTAATATAAAATAAGAATTCACTTGATGCCAAACTACAGGACCTATTCTATTAAAATACAGGATCATTCCAAATGCCCCGTCTCGGACATTTCTGAGCTCTAGCCAAGATGTACAAAGCATGAGCACTAAAGTGATTAGTCTGCAGGAGGTGAAAATTCGTGGAATTTAATGACACAGCACTGAAAGGAAAGCTCCAGCAGCGAGTGCTCAGGCTGAGCAAAAAAGCTAGCGGTCTAAAAAGGATACAAGGCTCGGGAGAAGGCTGAACCATGAGACGTTCCCACATTCAGAAGATAAACAGACAGACGTTTGCATCTTGACTACAGACAGCCTGCAACTGAACATGCAGTCATGTAAAAACCTATCACCTTAGCTCAGAGACTGGGGAACTACATACAAATGGAAAGAAAAGCAAGAGTAAACAAAAAAATTCCTGCAAATTTTCTTCCTCCATAAGGCCAAGGAAGAACAATCATGAAATGAATGTGTTCTTCACCAAACAATTAGGAGACACCATTTTCATATCTGCATCTCAAACAGGGCACAGAGGAGAGTTACGAATCCTGGAAGGGGAGAAGTACACCAGTTATATTTCAGATGTTACACGGTACATAAATAAGCATTTGAAAGACTAATCTTCTTAAAAACCATCAGATAGCAATAACGAGGTAAACGCTCAAAAACTAGCCACTTCTTCCAGCAATAAGCTTTAATGGATTAGTTGGAACTCGTGTTTTTATGCTTTTTATACTCACCCTCTTTCTTTTCTTCAGCTTTTGTGCTAAGCTGAAAATATCCAGCCATCCCATCCCTACTGTTTATGGAAGTAACGACAGAACTGCCAAATTCCCCACCCTCCATTCTCAATTGCTTATTATCAAGAATGGAGGTCACAATATTGAAGCAGCAATGTGTATTTATATCTCTTTGGCAGAAAGATCTATTTTGAATGAATGAGCTCATATTTTTCCCAGTCTGAAATACACTAATAGCATGCGATTTGTCATCTGGATTCAGTATTTCTCAATACTGAAATACCTGGGTATGAAAATCTGACCCATCAGAGAAGAAACGTCTGGATTTACACCAACAGTATAAAACACTTCTCATAGCTAAGATTGTACTAAGATTAATAAAGGAATTTACAAGTCATGCATGAAACTCTTTTGGCCTTCAAATTAGTTGAAAGATTAGGAAGAAACAGCTAGAACCTCCGGAGGGGCCGGCACTGAAGACGAACAGGAGCGCAGCGCATCTCCTCGGTGCGTGCTTAGCAGTTGGCTTCCCGTTGAGCCACGCCAAAGACCAGTTAGACAATCCCTCTCCACTGCAAAACAGCTCTGTAGCTGTGAAATGGCTCCTAGCTAGAAAAAACTAGAAGTCAAAATCAGAACAACCGTACCCAAAGTGTATGAAAACAGTATGAGTTAATCCGTTGAGCAAAAGGTGTTTTAGAAGACCTGGTCTGTCAATCAGCTGTGGCTGCGGTGGAGGCAAGACTCCGGTGAGAGAAGCAAAGAGGGATAAGACCAACTGTTCCATTATGTCCTTACAGACGAGATCTCTCACTGTGAAATTTCCAAGATAAAGCACAGCACAGCACTTCCCCGGGGGCAGAAGGCAGTCGCCGTGACTTTATCAAGTAACTAGTTATAATTTTCATGCAAATAACAAGAATAATCAAAAGACTACCATAGCTGTGTCAGCCTGAAGAAAATAACGTCGATGAGCTGATCAAAGCAAGGAGATGACCTCACAGAAAGTGCGTTCGAGATGTTATCTGTCCTTTCGCAACTCGTTTGCTTTGGTGTGAGCTAAAAATAAAAAAAATTACCTCTCAGACTGCTTCTAAGTGCACGGGTGAGACTGCCACAGACCGGGCACGCCAACCACCTTCCATGAGCGCACATTGTATTTACCCGTCAATATTCAAGGGGTCGTGCGCATGAACACCCACTTTTCGTTTATTTTTACTCAGTCTTTGCTGGCACAGAAATACAGGCAGAATGCATTTGCTGTCCCTCAAGGCACAGCACCAGACAAGTTGGCGTGTTAAGGAACGGATGAAGCTGTTGAACAAATGAGAAAGATCAAACAATCAGAAAGAGCTTTTCAGGGGGTTTTGGTGGGAGTTTGGGGGGATTTTTTTGTTATTTTTAAAGCAGAGGTGGTTTCTTATCTGCTCTGATTGTCGAACCTCAGGGTAGCATCACACGAAGCTGAGCTTTCAGACGTTGGCAGGTCTATCTCACTACTGTTTCAGCTAGAAAAGCTTCATCTCTCCCAACTGGTCAGGGCTGCGGTGTTTTTGTTGCGTGCGTTGTTGTTTTTCATGTAAAACTCACAGGACGTGAATTATCTTTTACACCACTTTATCCCTATTAAATTTAGTTGAAATACTGGGTTAAAAAATTATTAGTCCACACACAAGGAGCATAATTGCATTCCTCACGTCTTTCGGAAACCAATCTAAACAACAACATGATGAATTTTATGAGAGGGATACTCAGACACAGCTAATAAAAATCTACACTTAAGGAAATAAATGCCGTAAGTAACACACATTTTGCTTTCCATCTACTGCATAAATTAAAGGCCATACACTTAACTCTTACAAACTAAATGATTTCTCTTATAATGGAGTTTACACAGCACGTTACAGCACCGGGCTGGGCCTGCGATGATGCAGATCAGGAACTTCAACTGAGATCATCCATTTTGACCAGCTACAGTGGGCACGATTAGGTTTACTGCCCAGAAAAAAAGAAGAATGTTTTCTAAAAGCATCCTCTTTACCAAGAGCTAACTGGATAGCCAGTAATTTGCCATTAAAAGGTTCTGGATGCAGAGAGATGTGAGTTTACACCGGACAGTTCTCGGAAAAAGCCGTTATCTGCTTTTGCGCTGTGTGAGGACGTTCGGTGCTAACGGCATTTAAACGCTGTCCCCAAAGCCTGGGCAAAATACACACGATACTTTATATCAGAACCTGATCTAATTCTCTTTTAAGAGAGGTTCAGTTTCATTCCTTTCATGTGGGCATTGGTCATATCAGACCAACCTATCTAATAATTAAGCACCGTTAAGTAATTAAAGTTTTTGCAGTAAAAATGCAGAATTACTAGACAATCATTAGGGATTAAATACTCCCAGTACAAAAGAGAATGTGTAAAAGCCAATTTTCAGGAACAAATTGGAACCTGCTGCATTTTTATATATAAAATTGGGGAGGGCAGACTGTTTACATCCAATTTTACTATTTTCTGTGAGTTTTTCACTTTTCCACTAAAAGTATTTCTCACTGACCAGATTTATCTAGCGAATGAAACAGGTTGAATAATTTTCCACAAATATTGTAATCTATAGTATGTTTAGTTCAGCTTTTCCATTTTATTTTCTTTGTAATTGTTGGATTGTACCAGGCTTTACTATCATCTAGAGAAAAAACCTGCACTTTCCAAGGCTTGGTACCGCATAGCTGCAAAGCAACACGGGTCAGATCTATTAGTACTTCTACAAGGTGAAAGCAAGCCAGGTCCTATTTATTTTACTCTACATTTCAGGGATTACTGATTGACAGGCTCTATTCTTACGAGTAATAATAATATCACTCAGTGTTTCTGTGCTTGAATAAGCATTGTTTTTCCTCTCTAATAACATGATATGGTTTATATGGAAGACTTGAGAGCATAAAGCCGTGGTGACCTTCCCCACCTGAGAAGCAGCTGCTGAAAGTGACAGCTGATAAAAACACCAAACCCAGAGCAACTGAGATAATGCTCCAGCCGTTTCATCTCCAGACATCAGCCCACAATAATCAGAATGAGAACAACAAACTCGGACTGATGACAACCCCTCCTCCCCCCGATTCTCCCCCTTCTTTCACCAGCATTTCATCTCGCCATTTCTAATACTCGGGGAAAGAACCAATTTGCACTTTCTGCACCAGTTATGCTCTCCGAGACTCCCTGAGCACAGCCCCCAACACCCTGAACACTGAATCATCTCATCTGGATGGCAAAGCAGATATCCGTGTAAAAGTACATTTTCATCTAGATATTGACAGTGTTACAGGCGCTGTTTCCTGCCACCTCCCTAAAATTGTTGTTAATACTCTCCTCACACAGCAGCAGCTCATGCTCAGAATGAAGCGTCACTGCTTTTGCTCAGCCTCAAATATGTGCATGTGGCATTTTCCAGACACGAGCTGCAAACGCGTTCGAGTAAATGCCTCTTCCCCTACTCATTTTTCAGATACAGTAATGAATAGGAAGAATTGTAAAGGCAGTTGATACTTAGGACACAAAGAAAATATTAAATCAGGAGAAAAATCATCTTACACGTGCACACATACACATGCACCCCTTCTAGTTATATATAGGAAGCTGAACCACTCTCAACATAGCTTGTATCTGCATGAACAGCTTTTGCATAGTGCAATACAAAACACCTTGGTTTGAGTCAAAGAACAGAAACATTAGTATAACAGAAGCAAAGAGCTCCGACCAGGACCCACTACAGCTGGTGGAGAGCCCTCGCAGGGACCGAGAACTGCCCTTCAAGGCAAACCCCAAAATAATTGCCCAGCACCCTTCAACACACGTCGTTTTGCCAGGGACAGCCGCCTCAGCCTGGGCTTGACTATGACTTGGGGACTGGCCAACAAAACTCCATCTACGAAGTCGCAGAGACTAAAGCAGAGCAGGACAGCGAAGGACTTTCTGCCACATTGATCCCTTAACATGCACTGCGGGCACATCCACTACTATTTTCCTTTAACCTATATTCAATTTGCCAGATTGAACTCAGAGTGCCTCGACTGACGTAACCAACGCGTTGCAGTGCAGAGCAGCACAGATCCTTCCAGCTGCACACAGCTGGACGCAGTACCATGCTCTTCGGTTTTAAAATCACAAATTTCAGTTGAACACAGCCTGCACAAAAGGGATGTTTTAGGGGAAGAGAAGGAGGAGTTTTGGTTGTGGGGTGGGGTTTTTTTACATCTTAAATGGCTGACAGCTAATCATACCGCTTTCTTCATCAAAATATTATTCAAGGTGAGAATGCATGGTAATCAGAGAGACACAGATCACCACGTAGCATGTGCATTCACTTCTGGAAGCGGAGATAAAGTTAATTAAATACTCATTTAATTTGAATTAAGATGGATTCACTCTACTTGAGCTGATCAAAACCCTAAACCAAAAGGTATGCTGCACAGAGTAGTAGCCTTTTGTTATTTAAGCTTTCCTGAAGATGCATTAATTGTCTAGTCTAATACATACAGGCCTTTTTTATATCATCTGCTTTAGCTCTCAACTTCTCTGCTTTCCAAAGAGCAACGCAGGTGCCTGAACAACAGGGGAATCCTGTCCTGCTCCTTGGTGGACAGGACGAGCGCTTAAAGAGCTCCTTGGACACACAAGAGACACCTGCACGACACCACATAGTTCACAAGTTCTGTGCACGCAGGAATGACAAAAAGACCAAAGAAAAGTGATGTAGCGAAGGAGATAAGAGGTCAAAGCAGAGAAGTACAAGGCCAAGAATCACCCCCACTCCTACTTGGTGTCAGGGCAGGAGTGGAACTGATGGAGACCTGAACACCGATCTCCTGGTGTTGGATCAGTCCCTCATCCAAAACGGTGCTTTCTGCTTACCATAGCCCAGCCCTGTGGGCATCCAGAGAGAGAGAACACTTCTGTCCTCCTCCACCATGAAATCCCTCCTGCTGGCCTGTGTCCTGGTCACCCGCAGAGGGGCTGGGCGTCCTTCCACTTTTCTTTTGCTTCCAAGAAACCACCAGGAGTCACCAGCAATTCCAAGCTTAAGCTACAGATACAGCAGGGCTCTTCCAGTGAGGTGGGCCCCAGCAAACTGCTTGGAAGTTATTTACTTATTTATAGTCAGGTTCTACTTGGACAGATGACATTTTAATCTCAAAACCAGAAAGAAATACCACCGGGTAAAGAAAAGGGGAAGGAATTACCATCCAGGCTGAGTGGATTTGAACGGACTGAGAGGAGATGTCTCACAGGAGCTTAGATCCAATCAGCACATGTCAGAGGATTTTGTGGGATAGGTTTTCTGTTACTCAGTCAAGCAGGCTTCCTTTCGGCGCCTCTGCAAACTGCTTTCTATTTCCCAGCCGTCACTGCTATGAACACATGCCCAGTTCACAGCAAGCCACCAAAAGCAATGCTGGTCAGCCACACCACTCCCTCTTTTTCTGCAGGAACTGCTTTGCCTACATAATCAAAAGTCAACTCACCTCCTAACGGAGAAACTGGAGCTTAAAGCTAATTCTTCCTATCTAAATTGCTGCATATAGACGGCTTTAGGCTGTCTTTTCAGCCATCCCCAACACACAACTCCCTCTAAAGTCCATCTGTGTATGAGATGGAAGATTTATTTATGTGCCTAAATCAAGATGTAGACACTCAAATACATATCCCACTAAAGAAAAAAACATGGACCACTGAAAGCAATTTAAGATTCTTGCAGAAGTCCCAGCTGGTGCAAGACGGACACAAGCTGATCTCTCCAGCTGAGGACCAGCCCCAGTGTGTTCCTTTCTTTACGCAGAGAAACAAACTGATAAATTTTATAACCATTAGACAGTGACCTCTAAAATTGCATTTGTGAATCCTGTGGAGCAAGAAACATTTTCCAGGCCGGTGGATTTCTGCAGGCAGCTCCAGGACTGAACTAGTATTCAAACCTTTGGTCACGTCAGTAAGCCGAAATAACAGAACCTATAGTTACAAAGAGCTCCCTCCCCTGCCAACGTGCAGAGAGTTCTGTACAACATTCCAGAAGTAAATTAAAACGTAATAAAAACAACTGAATGTAAGAACCTCTTAGAATGCAAACAGAGAAGTACAGGAAGGAGCCCTGACATCAAGAATACGGAAACTGGCTCAGACGGTGAATGCGGACCCCTGGAAATGTCATCCTGCCGCGGGAACGCAGGGTGGGCCCGCGACCACGATCAGAGACTGGCATTTGGGTTGGATCACCTACCACAACACTTTCCACACCGGGAAATGAAAGCCCAGGATTCAGATTTTCAAAGTCAACAGAATTTCAATGGCAGTCGGTTTGGGAGACAAACTAACCGAAAACCTCCTTAACGCTGGCTATAATCAGAAGACATATCAACCAATTTGACTATGAAGAGAAACTCCACAGCTTTTCAGAAGATCATAATTCTTACAACCTTGAGCCACTGATGAGATATAACTGGGCAACCAACATACAGAGATAAAATAAAACAAAGAACAGCAGCTGTATTAGTAGCAACAAGGATTTTTCAGAGATGTGACGCTATCTCACCTGCCTTTTTATAGCTACCAGGGTTGTACCTGCTCGAGTACGTTGTGCATGTGTAAGGATCAAATGGTAATGAAGGACGGACAAGCCTTTTAACCAAATTGGCTTGGCAGTAAGTCTGCAATTTTCACACAGCTCATTAGTGGTGACTTTTTATGGAAATGTATGCTGAAACAAAACCAAACGCATCTAACAACTACATGTTCTGCAAATAGATTCCTTGATTGAAAAGAAATGGCTCTCTATTATATGCGAAAGAAAAAAGGAGCAAGAAGGGAGGAAAATGAAGGTTTTAGGGAAGAACCACCACAATGAGAGTCCTTCATAAGGTACCCTCACGCCACTGTGCTGAGACTGCCAGGTACTGATTTTCAACACCGTTCACCTCTCCAGTCGTGCACATCTCAAGCACAAATAGCCCTCTGTTTCCAGCGGCCACAGAAGCAGTAGCAATATCAACGTCTCGCCAATTCTTTAGTGTTTTCTGCACTACTTCTATACCCTCTCCTCTAAAATGGGCTGATGGACAAGCAGCTGTACTGCAAGGGGAGCAGCAGTGGCACCTCCTGGACAAAGCATCCCCGTACTGTAGCTGAGCAAGTGTCACTTGATGTTTGTTTAAATGCTTAATACTGGATCCTATTTGCAAAGCATTAGCATTCCTGCTCTCCTGTGTCTGCACTGATTGATTTCATTTGCATATGCAAATCAAATGCCAGTATGAGACACTTAATATTCCCTCAACTTCATTTAGTGCTGCAGCAACATGGGTCAATATCTCACTCCGTCCTCTAGTACGTGGGGAGGGTTCTAGCTGAGTCAGCAAATGCTAATAAGCCTTGCTGCTTTCAAGTCTTAAAATCAATTAGTAGTATATTAAGGCAGACTTGCTGGGAGCTCATTTAAGTAATAAACATCTTTTGTATAGCTAAAAAGAAAAAGAACAGGAAGGTTGACTCTTCCTTCCCCAGTTCCCCAGGGAGCTGTTTTCATCTGAAGTCGTAACGCAAAGCAACGCATCTGCCACAAGGTTTCCTGCAACGGGGAGCGGCTCTGCGGGCCTTGCTGGCTCCGAGGGAAAGCAGTAAGGACACCCAAAACCCACCCAGTCTCTAGTACAAGTTTTTACCCTGCGCTTGTTTGAACAGTATTAACATACACGGACAGCAAGAGCAATTCAAAGCAGCGTATCCACATCCAACAACCCTCTGCCCTTGTATTCATGACATTAACCCTACGCTGCAGCAGCACCTCGCTTGCACTGACATTTACAGACACGAAACATCCTCCCAAGCAGCGCAGGCTCTCCAGGGCTAACACCGCGAGCTTCTGGGAACAGGCACTGCCATGAGAAGCTGCACGATCAGCTCAGGCAAACAAACGGTCCAACAAAACCCCCGCCTGCAGCCTCCCGGCATCATCCACCTACAGCAGATCCACCGAAACCCCCCACCCAAACCTGCACGCTTCAGGTTAGCCTCCCCACCCTGATGGGTGCTCAGCACCAGCAACGCTCTGGAATTAAGTGACTGCACCAAGAAGATCCACTGAAACCAGAGCAAACACAGCTTACGCCAGCCGAGGGTCTGGCCCAGCACCGTTCCCTGGGCATCGCTGCCAACCACAGGCTCGTGCCCGTCTGACGGCAGACGAAGCACAGAGGAGTGACTGACGTGGAGCTTTTACGGTATTGCCCCTCGCTCAGATGCAGCTTCTGCAAGTCACCAGGGCCCAGAGCTTGCTGCTTTAAAGCCAATGCTACAAACAGCACCAGCCACACAAGTACTTGACCTTGAGCACTCATGAGAGGCTCTCGTTATTCAAAGCCAAACTGCACCTCAGCTGGCAACAGAGCTAATTTCAGCTTTATACACCAGGAGGTATTTGCACCTGAACAGTCCCCCCACCTGAAGAAAAGAAGTGCCTGTTCATACACAAGTGCAGGTATCCCTTGCCACACTTCCCAGGAAAACACAGTGGCCAGCACAGCTATTTACATTCATTTCTTCATCTTCTAATCGAGATTTTTGGTTTATGAGTGCCTGACTACCTGATGTAGCATCGAGCTCATAACACTGCAAGGGGCAAACACCTGGCTTATTTGCTTGATTTTACTTCAGCAAATTTATTGGACATCATCTGCAAGTATGAGACTGAGCAGCACTTACACCGGTTCCTGCCAAGGCTGTGAAAAATAATTGAGTCACCACCATCACGCCAATTTGCCGGTCGTTGCCCTTCCAAGGCTGAAATGCCGCTGATGACTGGAATACGCTTCTGACCATGAGAACAGTTTCCTCCATGAAACAGAAAGGAGTAAACAGATACAGATAACTAGAAATAAATAGCAAAAACAGGGTTTACAAGCCAACTTCACATTTTTCAGGTGGCTTTTTGCCCTTTAAAAGTCACTTATAAAACAACTGCTCTTGTCTAAACTACTATCAAATTCTGAAGTAGTCTTTTTTTAACATCATAGCTAAGACATCAAAGGTGTGTATTCGCTGTCAAGCCAACACCAGTTCTTCCAGTGCTAGCACAGACCAGCAGCAAAGGGCGGCAAGAACCATTGGCAGGAACTGGGGCTAATTTGGGATATCAAGCCCAGTTGACTGACTTCGATCAACCAGATACTTTACTATTTCTCTCATCAAGTTTGCACCCACCACTCCAAACACGTGGCTGAACAGAACAGTTGACTGTGCAAAATCAGTTGTTTCCAATATGCATATGGTACATTAAATGAAACAGTAGCTGCACATTGCAAACAGCTGATGACAAACAGGGACACAGCTACAGAGCTGAGAGATGGTGGAAAAATTCCAAAGAGCAGCCGTAAAAAAAATCTGAGACCATATGATAGGCAAACCTATTGCCAACCAAATTTTTTACGTTAGGTAGAACACACTTAATTCTAGACAGAGGCAAACCTATTGCCAACCAAATTTTTCACATTAGGTAGAACACACTTAATTCTAGACAGAATCAATCCAATGCCATGCTTTAAATCTAATTATAAAACTCCTTCTCTTCCAGATGCTACACTGTGTAAAACAATCCTGTCACTCAATATTATTGACAATGCTGCATTGCCTTACTGCTTATTCGGTACCTTAGTTTATCATGTAGTCCAAATACTAATACTTTGCAAACAAGAAGCAAATTAAAACGCGCTGCGCTGACTGAATAGCCGCGTGGTTTGCCATAGCTCTGACAGCACTCCACGCAGGCATTCCCGAGCACAGTGTTATGAACCCGAAAATGAGCGCGGTGAGCACAGCGGCGCGTGCTCCTCGCCTCCCCGCCATGCTCCTCCAGCGCAAAGCCACGCCAGATGTTCCGGCACAGAGGAGCAGGAGGCAAAGCTGCTGCAGGGCTGTGTTATCCTTCAGCTATTTATCACCAGCGTCACTGCAGCACTGCCTCCCTCTCCAGCAAGGCTCGAGCTTCTTCTGCTTCCCTCCAGGTTCATTGCTACTTGGCAGGCAGCAGTGACAACGAAAGGGACAGCACCCCGTTTCTGTTCCTCTCCTTTCTTTCAGGCACGATGTTCATTATGATCAATCATGCTTTTTTAATCCCCATGTATTAAAAAGGATTGGGACATTTCAGACATAGGAACATCAACATTCAAACAGGATCTGTGAAGTTCTTGCTTTGTTTCTAGAACAATCAGTCCTTCTACAGCCATTTGGAAACCACAATGCAACTCAAAACAAGTCAGCTCATCCACAAACCTGCGGAGACAGAAATATTAACAGTAAGATACAGTGACAATAAATATTATTAAGAAGTGATTGAGGCCAGCACTGCCAATTTAGGATCTTAGTTGCTGATCTCTTTGGCTGGTTTGAATGCTCTAAGCAAGTTACTGCAGCAAAATAAACTACTATAGCAATTTTTGGTATGTGGAATTAGATGAAAACTCCCAGGTCATCTGCCACTGTCCTCTATTTCATTGCTTCTCCATATGGTGGGCCTACATACAAAATAGGGGCAATTTCTCTTTACAGCACTCCATATCATTTGCAACAATCTGTATTTAAACTCTTCAGGAAGGTTTTTAGGTTCTGCAGCTCCACAATACAAACAGATGGGAAGTTTTCTAAAATTTAAATTAATTACAATTTTGAACAAATTAACTACAAAAAGAATAATATGTAACGAGCACATAAATCTTCACATTGATATTTTTAGCATCAGTGCAGTATAACTAATTCCATCAGCACGTTTTCAGACGGGTAACAGTATTTTGTACCAACACCACGGAAGACGCTGGAGTTCGGGCTGCTGCTCCTGGAAAGCAGCATCAAGTGCAGCCGGGTTTCCCTGTTTGCAAACAAACTAGAGACAGCTGAAAGATGCTGAAAGGAACAAACCAACTCTGCATCTCTGCTGCAATCATCTGCTGTGAATTAGCTTAAAATAGTAATGAACATCTCAAAGTTACAGTGTTAAAGCCTCTTAGAGACGAAGGGGCATTTTGAACCCACTGTTTGAGTGTTGGCTCATTCAGAGAAACACCATTTTACGGCTTCCCATGCTGTTGTTCTCCATAGCTTTATCTTTACAAACTGTGAGGGCTACAAACTTTTTTTTAATTAAAACTTTAATTCTTGAGCACAGCTCTTTAATAATGAAAAGTAATAGGGCGGATTCAGCATGGAGCTCTGGCCATTTATACATTCACCTGAAATTCCCAAGAAATTTTAAAACAGTAAAATGTTGTCTAAACGGGAAGACAGCATCAGCATGCTAGACTCATCTTGTATTTAGCATCTTATTAACACTCAAATTTGGTACACGCCCTTTAATATTCCCAGGCACCAAACCACTCGGATTGTGTGCCTGAAGCTAAAGCAAGCACCTGCAGAACAAACCAGCAATGACTGTCATCACATTCCTCAACCCAATATGAGCTTTCTTTATTCTTTTTAAAGGAAACATAGGAGGCCATTAGCTTCACTAACAACTCGGTACTATCTCCTGACTCACCAGAACTACCTCCATCAGCGTCACGGGATTTCCCTGGGGGTCTCCCTTCCAACACCGACTCCAGCGTGACCCTAACTCAGCTCCTGAGACACAGAGGGAGGAGGGAGGGCTCAGCCTGAGGGAGACAAAGCGAAATCTTTCCCGGAACACAACTGATACTAAAATTAGGAAGCAGAGTAAACAAAAAGAGCAAAAAGCTACTAAGGCAAGGTACATTAAGCACAGCAAATAAGGATGAAATGACAAAAACTGCAGGAACAGTTAACTGAATGGGAGGTAAAGAACTACAGCTATTAAAACAAAGTCCTAAAAGGTATTGCACAGTCCTTGAAAGCCTCACGCCGCACACGCAACATGCCCAATACTAAGCAGACCAAAGTAAAAGTAGCTGTTACAGAGTCAATACACTCTGGCATCCAGATCCACACATTCAACTGCACAGCAATTTTGGTTTAGAACACATTAAACCATCTCTTGCAGAGATTCAATCACCAGACAAATAAAGCAACATCAAACTTCCAGAAAAAAGGAGCAGCAGAGCAAGACTCAGCTTTCATCCTTCCCACTGCCACCAGAACAAGGGTTAATCTGTACTTTACTGCAACTCAGGATTCATGATCATTTGTCTTGGTCTGAAAAAAGGAGAAAAGCATCAAGGCAGTAAATTTACCAAGAACCCTGTATGCCTCAAATTGTGACTTAGGTACCAGCTGGATGTTTAAATGAACCAAATACGGTGTTTGCTCAGAAGGCAAATTGGCATAAAAAGTATATTTGGTTAGGGTTTTAAAAATTTTAGCCTATTCAGTACTAGCCTGGCAGCTCTGACATTTATTTACACAGACAGAGAACGTGCCTTGAGCAGCCACGGGACAAGCACGAGGCACCACATAACCGCCGACCGGCCACGGGGACAGCGTGGCCACGCGTCCTCTCCAGCAGGCTGCTCCCAGCTGCGTGCCGCCCTTCCACCGAAGCATCTCTTGAAGCCTTAGAGACTCGCTAGGCCCCATAACAGCTTTGGCTCCCCAACGTCAAAGTGCAAGAAGGCAGGATTGAGGTATCTCAACTGTCACCGAAGAACTTTCTTGCAGCCCAGTGAACCTGATCCAAGCCATGAGAGCCCAAGCGTTACTCGTAGCACAAGCAAATTAGAGCCCATTTTTCAGAAACTCTTCCCAGAGTTTATATAAAGACTCATTTTCAAAAGACAAAGGATTTGTGCATCCAAATTCCTCCACTCTGGTCTTTGAAAAATGGGATCACTATTTCCCAATTTATCAGAAGACTTCCAAAAAAATGCACATTCCCCAAGGCCTTAGGGAATCCCTTTTTATCCCCACCCCACCCCCTCCCAAGGACCCCATTAGTCTTTACCATAACCAAAGCTGACTTGAACAGTTACCTGTTTTTACAAAAATCTTCAATACTCTATTTCCAAAGACATAGAGAACTCAAACTGATCAATTTGTCTTCCATTAATGGGGTAACTGTTACTGTGAAGTGAAACGACAGACTGGAAAACAGGGCAATGAAGCAGCTTCACAGCTTGTGCGCAGCGGCAACGCATCCGCAGGGCAGCAGAGAGTCAGGAAACCTCCTTCAGGTTTAGCAAAAGGAATGGTCAAAGCGGGACAGGAACCAGTTTTTAATTGTATTTTCTGAATACGTAGGCACAACTCCACAAACAACCCTCTAAAGAATGAGATATTTGTGCTTGAGAAAGAGGAGGGTATTTATTACGAAGGAAAACAGCACCATTTACTTGGGGCTGTTTCCCTCTGTATTTAAACACTTCTAATTTCTTAAAATAAGCAGTGTTCTTCTAGGCGTAATTGTTTCTTTTCAATCAGGCACTTAGTGTTTGCAGCTATCAAATTTGTTGCAGCTGTAATCAAACACGATGTCTTGGGAAGGAAAATCTTCACCTACTGTTAAATCTTGCTGCATTACACAGCACGGCTTCTGCAGCAACGGAGTCCAGAGTCCAAAATGCCCTGGGTCTCCCCGGGGGCTTCTCACTGAACTTTGCTTTTGGAAAAAACAAAACAAAACAAACATTAAAACTCCAAAAATTACATAGATGAGGACTCCTAAAAAATGTATTCAACATCATCGCATCCCTCTTCTTTTACGTAGCGCTTTCATTGTTAGAACACAAACACAATGAATTAAAACAATTCCATTTGAGAAAGAGAGAGAGAAACTGAGGCACGGTCAAACTGTGACTTGAGAACATCAGTGTAGCAGGACAGGGACAAAGTTAAAGCGAGAACCCAACTCCTTCCTGGTAGGAGTCCACTGACAACGCTGCCCTAGCCACGGCAGGACACGTCTCGAGCGAGACCGCTGTGCCTGCTGCAGATTGCTGCACTGCGGGGAGAACACCGCTCGGCAGGCTGAGGGAAGACCAGCTATCCCCCCTGGGACAGGGGGAAACCATTTTCAGCCTGCAGCGTTCCATGAACTCAGCCTGGTCTCTTCTGTGTTTCAGCTTCTCACCTCAGTGTTCTCGGTCCTCTTTCCTCCTCCTCTGCTTCTTTTGTCCCCATCCACCAGAGCACAACACTCCGACGCTGGGCTCCAGGGTCGGTGCAACCGGCACGCGGCACCGTTCCGCTCAGGAGTCCTGTCCCGGGCAGGCACCAAACCGGCCCCAGCCCCAGCAGAACTCGTAACCCACAACGGCAGAGCAGAGGGAAGTTTCCTGCAAGATGCTCGGGTCCTACTGCTGGCTCAGCGCTGGATAAACGCTCGGAGAGCCTCAGAAAGAAGGACCTGCGCAGCCTGGGAAAGCATAAAGTTTCATTAAGCTCAGGAGCCTCGGTGCTTTATGGCATTGCTCCCTAGTCATGGATGATAAAGAGCAGGTTCGGGTATCTTTCCTTAAATCCCTGTCTATTTTTCACACCCTCAAGACTAACAAGGCAGCCAAGAGGTAATAGTTTACAAATAATAATGTAATTTTATATCTACATTAGTAAACTAAAAAACCACCTGCTATTCATCATGAACTGTTACTAGCCTTATTGAAGAAATGATGTGGAATTTGTATCAATTTTCTTCTTATTGTAAAAGACTTGCCCAATTTATTTTAAATGTCAACTTACTATGTATTCATCAGGTGTGTGGCAGCAGTGATTGTAATTAATTTCACATTGTAGTCGAGGCATGTGCCTTAATATTAGCTTCACATATCTTGCAGGGGAAGCAATAAATAGAAGCATTGGTCATTTTTGGTCATTAAATCTTCAGGAATATTTTTCACAAGATGAGACTGTCAAGATTCACGTCCTAGTAAATTCTAACTTAGATTATTTATAGCTGTCTCTACTTCCAAATTCTCCTGCAGTTGAAATGAAATGCAAGACTCCACAACAGCTGGTTAGGATTTTTGAGAAGAATCATTTAGTCATAAAAAAAGGAAAAAAATCCCACAGTCTGAGGGTGAACAAGGCTAATTGTGAAATCATGTTGAATTCAAGGGACAATTTAACAGGAAAAAAAAAACACACAACAAACTTAAGGATGCTAAAAGCATGAAAGCACTTAATTTAAATATTTTCTAAATCACATTTCTGAAATGGAGCTTCATAAGAACTGCTTATATCTAATAAAAGAATCTCTTAAGTTAAAAAATTACCTTAAGATCAAAGTATTATATTTAAATGGAAATGAAATTTTCTGTTCTTTCAATTCAGCAAGAAAAAGCAATTTTTCATTCCCAGTCATCCTGCAATGGTTGCCCCCATTTCTTTTTCCAGATCATCCACGTAACGACAGTTCTTTGTGCCGATCTAGTCACACCTCCTCGCTCAAACCGTGCCGGTGCTGTGGGGTTTCCCGTATCGCGACGCCGCACAGCAGCTCCCGAGCACTGTACGCACGTTCCTGAAGGGAAACACCTAACAGCACGTACGACAAGCAGCCATCCCAACCTTGGTTTGCAACTTGGAAGCTGGGAACCCAAACGACACGACCAACGTGAGGTCGTGCGGAACCATCTGCACCACGACTGGGAGGAGAAGCCAGATCTCCGAAGCTGGGACCTGGTGCACCCTCAACAGCAGCATCCTCAGTCCCAACCACGTCCGCTCCTTGAGACACGGCTGGGCAAGGAGAACATCGGCCTTCATTTGCTCTCAACACTGTCTTCCACAGCAGGACGACTATAAAATCCCTACTTTGAAACAATATTTGGCATCTAGAGAAAAATCACAACAAACAGTAAGAGATCGGAGAACATGAAGAACCAGACAATGAAAGCAGACAGAAACAAGCTGGCAACACACACCAAACTAAATGAAGAAAGATGAGGAAGTCAGACAATGAGGAAAAGAGGATTAGGGAAGATCTAGCAGCAAGGCACAATAACATATAATGAAGTCAGAAAACCGCGAGCTCAAGAAGGAAGCGTCACAGCGCAGCGGCCCCGGAGCTGGCTGGTCCTCAAATTCCACTGCCACCTCTGGCACCTGCCTTACCTGGGGCTTGAACAGAGCTCTGCAGGCTTTCAGAAACTCACTCTGCCTCTCTGTTCTTAAAGCATCTCTAAATATTCTCATAGTGGAAATGTTATTTAACAGATTCCGCCACCACTGCACACAAGCTCTCCCTCTTTTAGCCAGTGAAATGTACAGCTAAACCGTGTGTCCTAAACAACCAGAAACGAAGAAACATAGTCGGGTATGAGCAGGAGATGTCTGTGGTGTTTTCAAGAAATTGCTTGTAAGAGATCTTATCACGCAGGCATCATACTGACTAGATAAGCTAGGAAGATGTTAACTTAGATAAAAGCCAAGCTCAATTTATGTGTTTCCCAGAGGGTCAGGGTAGAGTAGACATCAGCGTAAGGACAATGTTTTTGTGTCACTTTGATGCCTCCAACTACGCACTTTCTTCCTGTCCTCCCTTAAGAAAGTTCCTGAGATCTTTTGTTCCAATTTTAAAATTCTGTTTCTTTTGGTGCATTTCCCAATGATTGCTTAAAGGGAGGAGGAGAATAATGAACATGCTTTGATAGCAGATCATAAAGGAGCCATTTACTGCAAGGACTCTGATGCATTGTTCTGTCTTTAAACATGAATTATCGAATCACAAGCTATTCACCGAGTCGTAGATTACCAATGAACTGAAACAGCACTACAGCAGCAGCGTGTCCCTTAGATCAAAACCACACTTATCTCCCTCCTCCTTTAGTCTTAGTTAACAATCCAAACAGCAAGCAAGTAGCTGGTTTTGAGGCAGGCCCGGAGCGGCTCGGTCAGCAAGCCTGCCCCTCTCCCTCTCAAAACGGAGCTTCCAGTTACACCAATGCCCTGTGTCACCCCGTGGCTCAGGTTATGTTTTAAGTACGTTTCTTTTTTTCCCCTGGAGATGCACTCAGTTACCTGCATTAAAGCCTCCTAATCACCAGTCAAATAAACTTCAGATAATTTAAAATATATGTGACTAAAGGGCAGGCCTGGAACAAGCCTTTGTACAAGATTACCTGCTGCACCAAAGCAATAAAAAACCATAAAGAAGTGTACCAGTAACTGTGTGTAAATGCCAAAAAAAATGAACTCTAAATGTCAAGAAAGTACAAAACCAGCTACATGTCCTCTATCACACAATTTGGGAGCGATGTACTGTCGTGTCTACCAGGCACAGCGCTTGACACAAGTTCTAGCAGAGACTTTGCAAGCGGGATCTGCCTTTCCTCAGCATGCTCCTGCGCTCGCCTGTCCCGAGCGCCGCCCCACACCCCCAGCACCCCAGCAGGGACTCACCCCCCGAATAAACGGGGCGTGCTCCCCAGCCGAGACAAGCTCTCACACTGTGGCTGAGCCATGCTGAACACCCGCTAACACACCCATCCCTTCAAGAGTAATAAAAACGTCTCCGTGCCACTGCTGCCTCCAGGCAAAGGTTTTAATCAGAAATTAGAGGGTGTTTAAACAGAATCCCCCTGAACGTGAACAATCGTCAAGCGCAGAAAATGTTGAGACACTACAACATCATCTAAATGAAGGCATCTGCTTGGTTTAATGTATTGGGTAATTGTCCGGTAGGACTCATTACCAGAATTATCATTAAGGCTGGTAACTTCTAAGGAGTCCGAAGAAAAACATTTATGGGGATAGGAACAACATTCTAGGTTAAATGATCAACGTAAATGTAATTCAAATTTTGAAATGGTTAATCTGCCGTTTACCCAGCAGTACCAGCTCACATTACAATCGTGACCTGCCTTCCAGCACAAACAGCTCTTTGGCATATCTGATGACTTCCAGTGCTAGAGATCCAAGGTTTTCTGAAGCTACCAAGCCCTCACATACAATCCTTTGCCTCCACAACCACCAAACACTGGACATTATTTGTGGCAAGAGACACAGGAGTGAATTTAAATACTTGGGGACAAAGGTGCAGGGAAAAGAAAAATAACAAATACGAGAATGTGAAGGAAAAATGCAGTAACCTGAGCATCCCGTGCACAGCTCTGCCCTCCCCACTCTCTCAGGTGTAAGTAAGAGTGGCTACACGGGGCGCTGCGCTTGCTGTAACCTTGCAGATTCCACTGTCAAATCCTACATTACCCTTCCTTCTCAGCCGTTCTAGCTTTGCTGTTAGAGAAAGCTTTTAAAGATGTTTTGAGCGCAGATGCTGAGAGGAAAAAATACATTGCACTTGGAAGGAATCAGCAATTTGCATTCTGAAAAAATGGATCAAATTATACAAGAACCAGGCACTCCTGGCTTGGATTAAGTGTCTGCATATGTATATATCCTGGTATAAACTCTGCACCTTAGTTTCACATCCTACCGTAAGCCAAATGCAGATACAGTTGAAGACAATTACTGAACTGGGCAGACTTACCTTCGTAGCTTGCCCGGAAGCCTTGAGCACTGACCGCATAATCGCTCACAAGCCACAAGGACAGCACAACCCCCGTACTCACAATAGGAGCAGGCAGCTGGAAACCCGTTAACCTGGAAGAAATCAAGAGGAAGGTTACACTCACCACTTCTGCCCTTGACCTGCCAGCAAACGCAAGAGCAGGGCAGGTGCCACCCTGAAGGGCCGAGCTTCAGAGCTGAAGGAACAGCCTGGTACAGCTCGAATTCAGCGGCTGTTCAACAACCGCTGGGCAAACCCGTCCTGGGCTTTTAACACCTTCCGGCTTACCAGAACAACCACTCGTGTATTTGTTCCTTGACTGTACTTTAAACCAGTCTATCTGCTTCACACTTTGCTCAGTAACATCATCTGCGCCGCAGCGCTCTGCTAACCCCAGCTCTGATCTCCGAGCAGTCACGGAGCCCTTCAGAGTAACCTTCCCCATCCATGAAATGGGAGCAATATTTAAGGTTGCTGAGTAAGCCCAAGACATTATTCAATAACACTTATACAATAACATTTTGAGAACCTTGAAGAAAAAAACGTTAGATAAGGGTCTGCAGCATTATAGAAACTACATTAAATTGAACACAATCTAAAATAGCGTAAGAGAGCAGCCAAAAAGCTGATGTTACCAATTAATTAAAGCCCATCAAGGTGACTGTCTTCAGAGTATTTGTTCTGTGGTTTTACAATGGATAAGGTTTGACGTTTCTAGGAATCCTCCCCAACCCGCACCCAAGTGTCCCTGCAAGAACAACCCCAAGGATGGCACTTTTCATCCTACACCCTAATATCCCGTACGTACCACAGCGAAGATTGCGATGCTTAACACCTCTTGACTCACTGAGGAAATCAAAGCCCACAGACACGAAATGGTTTGCACAAGATGATCTAGCAGATGCGTTGTAGCAACTGCCTGGCAGACACACACGTGCCCACAAGTCAGAGCAGAAAGAACTATAGAAAAAGGTGACCAGTGACTAGACCAAAGACAGCACTGCAGAAACCCCCAGCTCCGGTGTCTCGCCCTCCCACCCACTTTCCTTGCGGGCTTAGAGCTAAATGACAACTTAATTTTACTACAGAAGGCTGTTTGGGAATTATTTTAAACTGGCATCGTTAGATCCCAAACACTAAATCCCTGATACTGTACTGACAGCCCAAGAACAGCTAACGTACATTTCTCACAAAGAATTACAGTTTTATAAGCCTTCTCCTTACACGTGGCTAAGGTGATTTACATAATAGATTTACATAAGGAACATTTGTTTTCAAGCAATCTCATATTAGATTCTTGCCTGCCACTATCAAGGACAGAAACTCAGATGCAATCCCCGTTGCCCAACAATTGCCCTAAAACCAGACTTTTAGAAAACCGCAGAAGCGGCTGTAACTGAAGGAACTCACTGCCACACGGTATCATTTGAGATCAAGAGCATTCAAGCTGGATCACCGGGACACAAGTAGCACGAGATAAACAGGCTACGGTAAGAAAGTTTAAAGCTTCTTACACACGTACTCAGAGGTTTATCCCACATCTTTTTATACAGCAGCTAGTCTTTCTTACGGAGAGGGCAAAAGCTCACTCGTGATACAAAGCACTTTGACCCCTTGAGAAATACCTAGAAGTATATATTTGATTCAGAGTATTTCCTCTCCTCATATATTACACAGAATGAAAAAAGCAGCCACAAAGCAAAACCAGCTCCTTAATTTGGGGGCCACCACCCTCTCTGACCACAGGGTCAGGTACTAGTACACGGCAATTTCCAGCCCAAGCAATTTCTCTTTAAGAGTTGCCACCAGCCCCCGGCAACTTCAGAGACAGCGAGTGAACGTCCCTACTGTTCTTACTCGGGCCCTAATTTAGCAAACCTAAATATTATTTCAAACGGACTGAACTCTGACTAATGAAAGCTGACGTGCTCTGCCCGAGAACCTGATTAAAGCAAAATTTCCAGTTATTGGCAAAGTTCACGCAGTTGCCAGCCAATGATGGCAGTCAAGTTTTAATGTCAGCAAAGAAGAGCTTACCCGCTCTCAGCATAAAATGTATGTCTGTACAAGTAATTGCTCCTGTTTATTAAAAATAAAAGGCTCCAGGATTTTTAAGGATTCAAGATAGTTTTACCATGCATAGAACTGAGGAAGACTGCTATAGTTTTTAATTTATTTTGCAGTTTAATTAAAAAGGCTTATTGAAACCTTCATGTGCTCAAAAAATCCAGGAAATGCATGGACCAGTTTTAATAAAAACATACAATGGACAGCAGAACCTGTCAATTTTTCTTCCTACCTAATCACCACACAGTGGTTTATCATTATCTAGGAATTATCATTATCTAGGTAGTCTGTGCTTTTTACATCCAAAGTAGATCCGTTCTCTCTGAACTAAGCTTTTTGCACCATGGATTCTGTTCACACTCTATGCACTAGGAGGACCTCACTTTGCAGATGTTGCTTTTAATTCAGGGCAATATTTACATGCCTGCTTACTTGTAAGCAAGTGCACAGGTCCCACAGGAGTCAATGGGAATTAAGTGCTACCTGAAATAATGCTGCCCTTAAACACGTATTCATATTTTCTAGTTACAGGGCCTTAAAAGAAAAGGATGGCCTGTGCATAGAGGCATGAAATTGTAACCAAGGGTTTGTTCTCAGTCTTTCTACAGATTCCACATTGACTGAAGAGACAATTTTCATGGGAACCTCTGGGCTTCCTGAATCTCTAAAAACTAATAAACCCAACCATCTCTCCAGGCCCTTAACTTCAGATGTGCATTTGTGTCTGTCTAGTGTCCCCGGAGCAAGCAGAAGAAAACGGGCTGCCTGACAGCACAAGAGGTGACCAAACATTGGCTTCCCCTTCAGATCAAACAGTCTCTCTGCCCGCAAAAGATGAAAAGTGCCCCCGTTAGTGCCAAAACTAAACTTATTCAGAAGGAAGCAGGAAATACTGCTTCAGTAAGAAAAATAGCTATATAGCAACTCCTACCCTCTATGCCACTAATTTCCGTATCCCCTCCTGCAGTGAGAACCTGCACTAGAAATGAGATGAAATTCCTCCCATTCCTCACTGGAAGCAGCTGCAGCCAAAATAAAAGTTATTCCTTCTCTTAAGCCTTCAACCAACGCACACAATTGAAAAAACTTTTCCTTCTTCTAATGTCCTCACCTTCTCCAAACAAGAGCACAGGCAACATCCTCTTGAAGAAACGGTGATTTAACAAGGCTCATGCTCAAATCGCTCCTGCGAAACCTCAGCACTCCTGTTCCAAAGCCCCAGAAACAGCCCAGCTTGGCAGGATGCCCTGCCTTGTTTTGACCTGGCTGGTAAGCTGTCCTCATGCCTTCCTCCCTAAATCTGCAGCCCAGGCAAATTTAAAGCATGGGGATTAACATGATGGCAGACAGAATATGAAATCATTCCCCAACGGCCTCATGCATGAAACAGCAATTCTGACATCACTGTTATTTAGTGTAGCAATAAAAAAATATATACGCTAATGAGAAAGAAAAGCAGCAAACTCTGTTCCTTGTTTTTATTAAGGGCCATAACAAGAAGGTGAGGGTGGTGATAACAGTACGAATAATCATCTTCCATTTCTTCTGTACCTCTGGCCAAATGGATTATTGAGTGATTATCCCCTTAAGTTGCTTGGAGCCAACACTGATTGTATGAGATTTTCAATGTATTTTTCATTGGCTTAATTCTGCTCCTACTGTGAGGAACCAAACTAAACCAGTGCCAGAAATACCACTTTGTGAGCTTGCCCTTGCTTCACAGGACAGCAAAAATCAATATACCAAAACAAATCAACACAGAAATCCTCTACTCTATTTGCATCCTTCTTCACTCTTTGCCTCAGGTTTGCCACCGACATTGCAAATATTTCTGGCGCATGGCTCCCCATTTGCAGCAGAACAGCTTTGCCAGAACCGATGTCAGTGAAAACCAGCTGCTGTTGTAACCACCACCTCTTCACGGGTTCTCCGCGGTCCCACATGCACCAACGCCCCTCAGCACGCCCGCTGCTAAGGCTCAAGGCCTGGACCACACGCGGGGGCCTTGGTGTCGGGATGCCCAGCCGTCCTGCCTGTGCACTGTATCACCATCTTCCCTAACGCCACAAAGTCCCTCCCTGGTGGAAAATTGTCCCATCCACCTATGAAAGGAGTTGGGCACCAGACAAAGACCCACCGACTGCTCTGCTCAGCAGGTTCAACCCCCAACTGAACGCTTCTTTTGCCCCAGGAAAAGAACAGTCAGCCAGGACAGTCCGCACCTCGGTCCCTTTGCAAATGCTCTCACCTCCATCTGTTGCATATTATACTGTTCCACCGTATCAAGTACAACTATCTCATACTGTGACGCAGGCTCCCATTTTGGAGTGCAGGTGCCATAATTAAAACAGAGCACATTATTTTTCTGGTAGGATGCCCACTATCAGCTCAGGCTGCAATCAAAATAGTTATTGCAGCTGGCAATCCAACAGCCTTTAAAGCATAAATGCTAGAGAAGTGTCTCAGAACATCTAATGAAAACGCATTGGATTGCATCGTTTAACCCAGCATTAAATTACACTACACCATACTCCAGTGATTTTTTTCCTGCATGTAATTTAAAGGCACCTATTAAAGAAAATTTCCCATCAAATGAACCACTCTCTTCACTATACAGTTTAAACGACATGGTTCCGTAAGTGCTAGTCTGCCACCCCTGCACTATCCCAGGACAATATTCAAGCTAAGTCAGGTGTAAGGGACTGTGTTGAGAAAACAACAGCTCAGAGAACGAGCTGCCCTTTGGAGTGGTCTTTGGAAAACAGTCTGGAATGAGCAACTGAGTCCTCTTCCACGCTGTGCGCCCAGCTAACAAGGCAGCAGTCAACCTGAAGTCATGCGAAAGGCGCACTCATGAAGCATCTGACTGATCCATTATCAACTGGGGCCAACAGAAAGAGCCCAATAACTTCCAATTGACTTGATATCGAGTTTTATATGCTTTATTCAGCTAGACAGCTGGCTCGTGCACATAGAAAGGAGGAAGCTCACTGGCTTCAGTGAAAGGCTTTTCTACATGTTCAATCTGTCTTCTGAAAAATGGGTATGAGTGAGATTAATTAACATTTGCAACTTTCCCAGTCTTCATGAAAAGCATGTGTAAGCATTGTACTCCAGCTGCTGCAGGGAGAACACCTTCAGAAATACACACATATGTACGTATGTTTAAAAATTAAGAGTCTTAGGGGAAACTGGAAGCACAGCCACATGCAGAGTCAGTGGTCACTCACAGACGTCCTCCTCAAGGCTGCTTCATGGAATGTACATCAAGAGTAAAAGAACAAATGCAAGAGATCAGGGAGTTTATCCACAGCAATCCATCCCATCTCAGATCTCATTACAGGTGGCAGGTTTTTTTCTTGAAAGACACAGTTGCTGGTGGGTGTAGGGTAAAGTAGTCTATGGGGGGAAAAAACATCTTGTCATTCCTATTAATATCTTAGTTTTAGAAATCATCTTTCATCCTGAAGGAGTTTAACGTCTCCTCCAAATCACAGGCCAAACCCGAAGAGAATTGCCGTGCATTTCAAATACTACTTTACAAAGCTGGCAAAAAAGCGACGCGCAGATGCCCTAGGCACAAGGACTTCAGTATGTGCAGCGAAATGAAGCTGACAGGTCTTTGTTTCTCACATATCATTGTCTGGAAGATTCAGCGCTCGCCCTGTCTCCAGGAGGGCTTTCCATGCCACCGCTCTGCTGTCCAGCCAGTTACCTGCTCCAGTGTCGTTACGGCTCCCGCAGCCGCTGCCTCCTCCTCTCACTCACCCGGTGCTTCTCTGCCTGGCTGCTGCTGCACCGGCCTCTCTCACACATCTGATCCCCTCTGTTTTCCGCTGGAAGAACCGTGCAGATCTCTTCCCCCGTTTTCAGTAAGTGCGGGTGAAAGACACACACCTGAGGAGACGGCTGACTCTCTGCTACCATTTCCTCAGGCTTCTCTGGGTCAGAGCTTTTTCCCCAGTGGTTGTTAGTTTTTCCTCCCTCCCTCTCTGTAGTACTTTATTAAAGAAACAAGCAATTACAATGAGATGTTAGCTTGATTTTTTTTTTTAACCATATTGACGGAATAACTGGTACCATAAATGTTCTTATTAATCATCAATAAACCAAGCAGAGCACAATCCAAGATCACCTCCAGCTCATGCATGCTGCAGCACTTAAAAGCCAGTTCTGTCTGCAAGGCAGAACTCACTGGTGTTACTTAAGACAGTTGTCCTTTAGTTTTGATCTCTGTAAGGCTGAAATGATGCTCTGGACCAAAAAAAAAAATCTCAGCCAGCTTAAAAGGATACTGTAATGACATAAGGAAAACAGTACCAGTTCACATTTGGATTTATTCAACATGTTGGAATGATTTATGCTCAAAACCAAGCTGCTTTTGAGTCACGCTACAAACAGATCCTGAACAAGTATCTTCAGAGGCATGTTGCAAGCAGCAGTAACTCCTTGTATATTCTCTGTTCATATTTCACCGAGCAACTCCAAGCTACTTTGCTGCCAACCAAAGCCACATGTCCCATTTTATTCCGTACTAATTTCCAACCATCCCCTCTGCCCAGCTGGTTGATAATTAAGTTGCTCCTAAAATAATATAATCCATTGGCTCTGACATACATTACTATATATTTTTCTTATCAAGACAGTAACAAGCATTAGGGGAAAAAAAAGCTTTCTCTGTCCTGTCCCTTAAACTCGCTCACGATGACATATACTACACCTCCATTTTTTTTTCCAGAAAGTTAATCCAGCACTCTGCAAAGAGTTCTCAATCTAACATCACACAAAGCCCCGCGTGCCAGCACGACTTCGGAATCAACTGCACTTTCTTCCCTTCTCCAAGCCCAGAATAATTCATCAAGCCACAAGAGTCCTTTGCTTGCCCTGACACTGACAAAGGCTTCATTAACTAACAGAGTCTCTAGGGACAGTCACAGGGCTCATAAATTCCAGCCTGGATGGATTTCTTTGCTCATTTAAAATGGGGTTTGGGTCAATTCCCACTAGAAAATTGTTATTTATAGAGCCCAAAGCCAGCACAGCCATCTCAAATATATGAGGCCTTCATGGCTCAAGCTGGGAACAGGTACTAAGCATCAAATTTCAATAAATTTAATTTTCCATACAATGCAATAGAGTAGGAAGACCATGGACTTGGATTTCTTTTATTATTTTTATCATGTCCCTTCCATGCTCATTTTTCCTGTACTTTCTCAGGTAGCAGTGAGACTCAAGCAGATCTCTGACAAACTTTGGCATCTATATTCTCCATCTTGTTATTGCAAACCAAAAAACCCCCACAACTTCACAGAAAGATTCACCAAATTTTCGTAACCTCTTGGCAAATCTGAGCTCATATTCTGAGTAAACAAAGACAAGTTTGGATATAAACCAAGCAAGGCTCAGCAGTGTTAATTCAAAACTTGGCAGTTTTAGGTTATTTCTGGCTTTCTTCAAAAAAAATCATCAGGGGTGTGAAATCTAGTAAATGGGAAAAATAAGTTCTCGGAACCCCCTGCAAATCACACAAGGCTTATTGCTAAACACCATGCAACTGGTGAACAACAAGAAAGCGTTACCATACCGGAGGTGTCGCAAACACCCCAATATTCACACCAGCCCTTTAGGAACATTAACCCTTCTGCTGCATGCTGTGCAAAAAACCAGTGTCCTATGGCCTGAAGAACTTTACATTTAAACAGCCATGAATGTTCTCAACAGCTTTAAATGCAAGAAAGGCAGAGGAAATAAATAACAGTCACCAGGGCAGCAGCATTCTGAACAGAAATACCACTTTAACTTGTTGGAGCTTGTTCAGCTGGGAGGCAGCTTTTGAAACCACGGTGCTGGAAGTCGCAACTCTATGGCTACGCTCTCAGGTACCTGCTGAAAGATTTTAGGCAATGCTCTGAACCCCGAGTTCCTCCCGCACCCCAGTCCCCGCCGTACACGGTCCTGACCACCCACAGGTCTTGCAGGGGTGCTCAGAAGCCTCACTGAGAGCATACGGAGGTTCCCAGATGAAAGGCACCAAGCATTAGATTCACGGCAAGCAGGTTCTGTGGGACTGAAGACGAGATATAAACTACCATTAGTTTCAAATGCTGTCACAGGCGACACAATCGAGCAAAAACTTTAATTATGGCTTCGTTAGTATATGTGCTTACTACACATGCATGCCTGTTCCTCCCATTTTCTCCATCCGAATCTCAAGAAACCAAAGCTATACAACTGTAACGAGCCAAAGCTGACATGCAGAGTGAATCCAGGTCTCACCTGCCAAGTCTGTGCATCCCTTTTACTCTTTATGCATACAAAAATCAGGATTTGAACTAGACTTTAGTCTTCAGGATCGCGAGACTCTTTACTTCCCCCCAGTGAACATTAAGCCGCAGCATGAGGCAAGCACTGCTCTGCCTACAGGATCCCGGACAGCCAGCTTAGATCCATCTTGGGGACTTCCACACAACCTGCAGTCTCGCTTCCCACCACAATACAGGTATGCCCTACGCAAATTCCTTAAGATTTTAATTTATAACAACACATGGTAAAATAAAATTTATTGGCAACAGATGAGAAGGAAACAGTAGAAAGTCACTTTATAGAAAGCCAAGAGTTAAAAAGAAGCACCCAAAAGGAACAAAAACAATGCAAGTTGTCTTCCATTGCCAGTGCAGTCAAAAAAAAAGTAGGTCAATAAGAAATTTGATTTTTAGAAGATGTGTTGTATGATGAAAAAAATGAAATAAATCCCATTGGTTCCTGCCGATGAAGATTTATCCAAAAAGACTGTAATATTGATTCATGTCATATCTAATTCTCTATTCCCTTGCACCTTGTGTGAATGCTGAATATTGAGCAGAAACAGGATGAAAAGGTTACTAACTGCTGATGTTTAGCAGGAGAGCCCAGCAACGCACAACGCGCTAGAGGCAAAGCGCCCCGGGTTCGAATCCAGCAGCCGCAGAGCCAGCGCTCGCCCCGGCGCTGGTCGCTTCTTTCTGTTTCCATACTCCTCCTTTGCCACACATACATAAACTGGGAGCAACTTCAGCCGGAGGATGTCTTGCCATGCACCTGGATAGCTAAAGGCCCCGATTTCAATAGCGAAAATATTATTATATAAAAATGCTAGAACAACAATATTTTACACTTCAATTTACACACGGATCAGTGGCAACATAAGCTACCGACAGTTCAAATAAAAATATTTCTCTCCTTCCTAAACCTTTTATTCCACTATAGCAGCTCTAATCAGCTGTAAGCCTAAATATTATAAATATCGCTGAAGATGTAAGGACAATTTCTGCATCTTTGGACAGCAGAAGCCTTTATGTTTTCCAAACAGCTACGGAATCGCAGACAGACAATTACATTCTTTATTAAGAAAAAGGAGCAGATGTCAGCAGTTGCTCTTGCAGCACACGAAAATCCAATTCTGAATGGTCCAAAAGGAGCCGGGCCACCCTCTGCCGCCCAACAGGAACGTAACGAATTACAGTCAACAGGCACTGAAGATTTATCAATTTTCTATCTGAGACTGCGAGTAATAGCACTCCACAATTTCATCGTATCTTCAACGATCTGGTAAGATTGTATCATCACCTGCAGACTTCCATTAATTTTTATAAAAGGGAAATATACACTGTCTAAAGAGGTACTTTGCCTGAGAAACTCTCAAGGTCAGACATAGATACAAAAACTTCTTGACCTAAAGATTCACAGCATTCAAAAGATAACATGAAAGTGCACACATTTTTCCTCCCTTCAGGAAAATGGATTAAAGGCATGGCTGTGAACTTTATCTGGTTTGTACTTCGATTCTATTTCCCCGCCCTAGCACACAGACCCTCCAACCGGGGGGGGCTTTTAAGCATTTTACAAATTTAACTTGCAAAAATAAAACATTATGTCATTTTACAGGTGGGAAAAACTGAGATAAGTAATTGGCCCAATGCCACCAAGCTGCTGGGCTCAGACCAGGACTAAGACACGTATCTGACCGCTGCTCTCGCGAGGGACGACCAGCACGCCGCAGCGCTCTGCCAGCCCTGCACGTCCATCGCCTCGCTGCGCGGCTCACAGCATCCTCTCCATGGGAGACCGACGCTAATTATCAGTGAAGAAAGTGGCCATCTTGACGCTAACTGATGTCAATATCTATTGACTAAAAGGGAAATTATTTTTGAAGACTTGATTCTGTACTAATAAAGTCAAGAGACTTTTTGTACAGGTTCTTACGCAAGCAGGATCAGACTGTAGTCACCTTCTCATCACACAGCTCTGCAGTAACACGGCAATTGGGCAACTCAAGTTCAATAACTAATAGCTAACGGCTAATAACTCACTGTGCTGCCTAAGCCAACTCAGTGAACTTCCCTGTGCTTTCTCCCTTCCTCTACGTCAATACAGCAGACTTGCTCCTTCTCAAAGCACTCTAAAAATGAGAAGCACCATGCAAGGGCTATGGGTTAGTGCAATTTCTCTCCCTCCACTGCTAAAAAACTCTAATCTCGCTCGCTCTGACCCCAAAAGCTCACCCACTGGTTTTGTAAATTGCCACTCCTGCTAAGAGAATAAAAGCAGCTCTGTCTAAAATAAATTACTTGAGACAACTAAAAGTGTCTGCAACTATCATTTAACACACCACATACATACATGTCTGCATAGAAAGATGATAAACTTTCCCTGTATGGAACATTTATTAGTAGAGCACCAGCAGCTACTGCCTTTCTCATTAGCCATCTCTGATAAGGAAAAGGAGCCACCCCATGAAAGCTATTCGAGATCTCACCATGCAGATGCAATTTACCTGGACCGCTGTAGATGTGGGCACCGCAGGGTCTACAGTGATCATAAATCAGATCACATTCAGACTTCACAGTGCTCTGCTTCTCCTGCCTGAAAGGCTTGCAATCACGGGATTAAAAGTCCACCTGAAGTAAAACCAAACATCAGCTAGAGGGATCTAGAGAAGATACGATCCTGGGCTTCAGCAACTACTTTGTATTATCAGCAGCAAAGCCCTATGCTGTCAGACAAAGCAGATAAACTGCAAGAGGAAAAGCTGAAAAAGGAAAAGTGTAACACCTTATGCAACAAGAGGTTAACAGCAGAGTCCAATAAAACTCCTGTCTGCCGTCTCCGTGCGCATCGGACTTCGCTGGCCAGCAAAGGCATCAGCAACGTCCTAGAGCAGGGCACTTCGCAGGCGTCTCCCCGTCCTTCCCTCCACAGCTCAACATCAAAGGAACAGGAGGCTTCTAGGAGCTGCGTCAACTTGGGCATGAAAGACTAAGGACACCATGATTCTCCCCAGAATTTCCACATACTATTTAAATCCAATTCTTTAAAACCTACCTCAATTACTAATGGCATTCAGTGCCCACAGATCTATCAAGTGCAGACTGTTCCAGTGCAGAGTCTTAATTAAAATCTATTAGATGTTGTCTAATTAAAGAAAATCTTTCTACACTTAATACACTTAGCATACCTTAATACAAAGCAAGAATCATTGTCAAGGTTTGCTAGTAGATTTTTACCCATAAACATGATTAATTAGCAGTTTAGAGGGGAAAACAAAAACAATTTTGAAAACAAAAGTATTATTTGAGTAACAGCAATGCCTTAAGGCCCAACAATAGACAACCCCCTGTATTAAACACAGCAGGGAGAGCCATACCTGGAAGAAATTCTATAGTCCAACAGACAAAATGCAGAACCACCACCAGCCAGGAAACTACTGCCCCACTTAGTATTTTATTCAGTGGCCATGAATAAAAGGTTCCAATTTTCAACACGATCCTGTTTCACCAGATCTGGTACCGGCCACAACGCAACGGCAGGCCTTGCTGCAGACAAACTGCTCGTACAGGACAAGCCATGCCATAGGAGAGCAGATCCTTTAACCCTTAAACCAGGGCCAAAGCTACTCCATCACCTTACCAGGCTGCAGAAAGATCGAATCAGAGTCAGGGCTCCTCCTAAGCCCGCTGGATTCAGCATGGCGGCAGAGAAAAAGCTCCCACCCCGATTTAATCATCAGCTTTTATCACTCATCCCGATGCACACTCTCCTAAAAAAGATGGAAAAATTGAATACAGCGTCTCAAAACTGAACAGCCCTAGATGGAGTTGCATTAACTCCATTAAGCTTCCCTGGGCTTTCAGATCCCGTTCCATCAGTTACCTCACAGATGAAGTTTAAATATTCAGCACTTCCCCAGAACAATACGACGGGGCCATCGGCAAAAGGCCCTAATGTCACTGGAGCAGCTCAAGTAAGTACCTTCTCAGGAAAAAAAAAAAAAAAAAAAAAAAGGGTATTTATTCTACAAAGCAGAGAACTTAAATTTAAGTGGTTTTTTGTTGTGTTTTTTCCCTATGGAGTTAATGTGAAGTGACAAAAGACTCTGCTGGGGGAAAAGGGAGGTAGGATTCTGAAGTTCACTAAAGATGACAAAAGGATTTAGCTGGTCCTCTGTTTTATTTATCTTTACCCTTAGTACAAAGAACTGTAGTCACCTTGGAGACAAGAGGTAGCTACAAAGGAATATGTCACAGGACCAAAGGTGACTCAACACAAAATCCTAACAGGAGTTCCGTGTGTTACCAGATGGCAAATGCTATTTCTCCAGGAATTTCTTTAACAGCTTTGAACCCCAGCAAATCCAGTATCTGTGAAGCTAGAATCCCAGAACGTTATTTTAACCCAGGTTTGCATCTCTGCAAGTGAGAGCATATGGCACGTGGGGGGAATTCTCGCCTTCACTATTCCCTTTCTCTCCTCCTCTCTGCCTCCCTTCCATTGTTTTTAAGATCAAAAGCTTTGTTCTCTTGATTGGTAATTAAGTACAAGTCATCCAGTCCAATTTTTCAAAGAATAATTAAAAGGTTATCAAGGAAAACCAGGCAAGATACAGGTATTTCTGTTGTATCTGTAAATAGGTCACCCCAGTAGGTAATTCAACTCTTATCACTAGTATCACATAATTTTAAGTTCAAACAAAATACTTAATCTTTCCGTCAATTAAATATGGCCAAAGAGATCACGTGGGTTTTAACCGCATGCACAGCATACTGATGGCAATCCTCCCCTCCACTCCTCGGCCATTCCTCAGGGAAGAAGGACGAGCAGCCCTAATAAGCAACAGCACCTTTAACAGAACACACTCTGCAGAATGTCGAGACGTGAGCTAGAAGACAAGTTATTCACAGTGCCAGCGAGCTAAAGGCAGTATAGATTTCTTCTTTGCTTTAAGTATGAAGCTATTGCAGCAACGATTTGCAAACATTTTCTCTAACCCTACAAACTGTGTAGGCATCAGAATGGGACAGTTCCTCACAGCTGTATAAACATACACCTCCTAGTAACTCCTGTGGAAAAGCAAACTGTGCTACTGAGGCTCTGGCTGTAACAGAGACTTATTTTTTTCTTGATATGCTGGCTCAAACAAACATTTTCTTAGCCAAATAAGTTCAGTATCATTGAAACGTTTCCTGTGAACAGGAAAGGTAGACCAGAAGACAACGCAATTACCTACCCACGTCAGGCAGAAAGGAAAGCTCGGAAGATCACAGAAGTTACCGCAGCATTGTTCAGCATGTATGCAAGTGAGCAGTCTCTCCTGGTAAAAAAGACTGCATGTTGTGTCGCTTCGGCTTTCCAAAGTAGTTTTAAACATCTTCGGAAGGAAAACAATAAAACTGATTTTCTAAATTGACCAGTCCTATTTTGAGTGTAAATTCAGTGGCTCCCTTCAGCAAAACAGAACTAGGTATCTGCAATGACTGACTTACCAGATATATCGTAAATATATTTTCCCTGGATCTGAGTGCAAGCCTGAAACTTCAAATAACGCAACTAGCAACTAATTTAAGATTCTCACATTAAAAGCATCCTGCAAATTATCAGCAGCAGATGAAAAAGCTTGAAGATGTCATGTGGCTTTCCTTCTTTGCTACATTTTTTTCTTGTTAACTACTGTCTGGTTATGTCACATAGCAGTCTGGCATGAAAAGGTGCAAAGAGTCTCCCAAATCCCATAGCAATCTTAGATCCATAAATAACTCCAAATATTCAAATTTTAGTCAGGCATCTGCTGAGTTTCTAAGCCCAGCATGGTGGGAAACCAATCAGGAAACCAACCTGATTGGAGCATCCTCTTAACAATGACACAATCAGCAAAGCACAATGGGAATTTGCAAAAAGACTATTCTGGAGTAACTGTGGTTTTCAGATCAGGTCTCCACCCGCGTCGCTCCGATCCCACTGGTGGTTCAGAATAGTTATAGGAACTTGAAGGATGAGCATTTGGGAGAGTTTGATCTGGTGTAATGAGCACAAACACTGCATAAGAGAACTAAAAGCCACATACAGGCACCGAAGAGAAGTTACAAATCTCATCCGAACTCGTGAAAACACATCGCTCTCCTACTCAAGGCTGCAGATTTTTCTCTCCCTTGACATCATTGTTCCTAGGTTTCTAAGAAGGTTCTGTTACAGTGGTCCCTGCTGAAAGCCAGTATATGGTGTCGGGAAAAAACAAATTGAGAGAAGCTGAAGGAGCAAGGACTTGCAAACAAGCTCTGATTTTAGCAAACAAAGCAAAGTCATGGCACTGAAAGATGACAACAGCCTTGGATGTCTAAATTAAGGCACAAACGCATTTAATATTCACATACTCATCACAAACGCGCAACGCAAATTCCCTAATATACAGTAAAGCAGTTTATTAGCAAATGTCTCATTGGATTAAGTCTGCTCTTATTCTATTAGGGAACTTTCACACCACATTAAATTGCAAGACAACAGGGCGTTTGCCAGCACACGAGGAACACGGTTATTAACCCCTTCTCAGAAAGGCACGTGGACATGACACTGACACACCAGGCCAAGGAAGCTCTTCGGAATATATGGTTTAAATGGAACAGCAGAGTTTTGAGAAGACTAACCATTCTCCATCCCTCAGCACAAGAAACATCATCAACACCAAGATCATTCTCTTCTCCCAGTCAAGCAGGCGTGACCTACTGAAATACCTCAGTGATGCTCAACAAGCTCAAGAGTGGAAGAAGCACACAGATACAGTTCCTTTGTTAACCGTTCTGTTGATCAGCCTTGAACACGCTGAACAAAACAGTTACCTTCTCTACAGAAGCATGCTTTCCCCCCCCCCCCCCCCCTTCTTTTACACTTGCTTACAGCTTATTTTGGCCCGCCTCCTGGTAGCATGAGCTTTGATGAATGACGCATGGTCATCCATCTTCGAGTGCTGCACTTCGATGATGAATTGAGTACATTTGGAAAGCAGTCTGAGAAAAAACAAAATTGATAGCCACAGGAAAAAGGGAGAAAGAAGAAAAAAGAAAAAATCCGATGTTGGGCAACAGCTACAGAGTTTAATGAGGTGAGATTCATGTACAAAAAAAAAAATTAGCTGAACAAAGAAGTGAGACACCAAACAGCACAGAGGAGCAAGTTCCAGGTTTGAGGTCACTAATCTAGAAACAGCCAGGCGAAGAATGCAAGCGTCCATCATGCAAGAGTCCATATCTCATTTCGTTTTATAAGTCCTCCATAAGTGCTTTCAGACCTCTAGAAAGCCTCCTCAATACCTGCCTCCCCCATTTATTTCCCTGTCCTCTGTTGTACTAAATACACACCATTTCCTGAACACCTCATCTCCTCATTAGAGAAGCATTCTCACATTGCTTTGTGCTCCTGGTTTCATCCCACAACTTACCCTTATCTGCCTAAGTTGCACGTGAAGTTCATCAGTGATGCAGAGGGAGGACCTTATTTGTCTCCTCACCTTCCCCCAATGCAGGGCTACAAATTACCAGGACAGTATCCAAGCTGTATCTCAGAGTTTTGCTGTACTGGTCAACTGTAGGAAGATGCCCTTGCTGTTACTTCTATCTAGAATCATCTCATGCTTACAAGTAGCTCAGAGCAATACCTGGATGCAACTCATCAATGTCTTTCTAATTTACTCCACCATGACCCTACTTCTGAATTCATTTCATTCCTGGATTTTGCTCCCACTGACATCTAGAGGGCAAGAGGAAACATCTGGCACTGCTGATGAGCAGAGCAATTTGCCAGGGGCTTCTCAGGGCAAGAGCAGCGTTGACTACTCCCCATACTAAGTTTCCTGAGCAGAATTTTATACCAGACGTAGGCATCCTTTACGTAATACCCAAAGCAAAGCACTATGCTGCCTTCTGATTAAATGATGAGGTCCCATAATTAAGATGATTCTCAAGCACAGTTCCAAGATGAAGATGTGATTTATTTGCATAACTGAAATCATCTACATAAAGAGCTGATTTTCACCAGTGTTTCTTTAACTCAGATTTTCTAGTTGGGTTAGACAAGACACTAAGGTCAAAAGATCTGTCCTAAACTAAAGTGGTTTGAAGTAAAATTAATTTCCAGGACTGTCCTTGACTACAGCATTCTTACTAGGGATTCTCACACTGGATGCTGCCACTGTTTCTATTACTTTTTGAATATATTACTGTCAGACTTCAGCTGCAATCAGACACCACATCAGACAACAGTCGTGTCACAAGTCACCAAGCTGACTTCATCTATGCCTCAGATCTGCAGGTCTGAGATCATGACTCCTTCAAATGCAGAAATCTGACATGTCATATAACATTTGCTATCACAGAAATACATTATTTTTTCATAATCAGCCTCTCATTTAACTGTTTTTTAATACCAGGATGGTACCTGAAAGCCTCAGAGATCAGAATCCATGGAGTCTTCATACTAAACTACATTACTTGGTAACTCCTCTCCCCTAAAGACCCAACAGTTTAGTCGGATGTGAGACCTGTCCAGCTGGCGAACAGACTGCAAGTTAGGGAATTACCCAAACGCACCCACAAAGCATTTGGCAGAGCTATAAACCGAAACCCATTATCCATCCTCCCACTCAGAGAATCTCTCTTGGATTGAGGGAAGCTCCTCTGCACATTAGCTCTGCTTTCCTTTCGCTCCATTTTCTAATTAACTTCTCTGGATGTCTAGAATGACTCTTGATAAATCATTACTGTCAGGCATTCAGAGAAACATTTCAAACCTTATCAGAGATAAGAAATCAAAACAACTGTAAGAACTGCTCATGAAGCAGCACTCCCAGTTTATTGCAGCATAAACCTCCAACCTAGATTTAATCCCAGTGGCAGAAACAGGAACATGTTTATAAACATCACTGTTACGAACAATGTACCTTGTTCTCAGATTCCCCTGCTGAGGCAGTCCATCGTAGATAGATAATACATCAAAATCTTCCTCTAATGCAAAGGACTGGAAAACAAGCTGTATCCTGTTCTGCTCCTCGGCAGTGATTGTCCACGTGCAGTTTGCATAATTTGGATATCCATATGGAAAGCCTGGACTCTGTATTGTCCCATTTGGGCCCTGCAAGATGTGACTGCAGTTCTGGGCTGGCAAGAGAAAAGACAAAAAGTACAAGTCAAACGGTGTAGGATTTACATTTAGTATCTTCACCATCAAAAACAGATCATACAGGATTCTTTCCACTACATTTCTTCTCAGTTCATGGTCCCAGGGAGCAGATAAGTTAAAATCTAAAGATGCATCTTTGTCCTCCCTGCAGGAACCTGGACCCCAGATACCCATCTCTTGGGCGCTGCTCCCTCCAGCTGTAAACATAATGTGCTAGTAACAGCTGGATTACAGCAGCTGCCGACTGCAACTGGGAAACAGATGCTTACTCCAACATCCTTTCACAGCCCACGGCAAAGCCCAATATACTCTGCATTATACACTCTGCATTTGGAGATTTAACACATTTCAAGAGTCCCTGGCCGTGCTCGGGTCCTCAGGCACGAGGGGCTCAGCAGCCACAAAACAGCAAGATGACAATGCCAAAGCTGACCGTCTCTTTCACCCTTAGTTACACTTGAGTAAGGGACAGGAGACTTGGCTAAGATCAGGGCTCAACAGTGCAGAGACAGACGAGCCCTCACCTTGAGGGGCCAGAAACCGTAAGGGACACAATACACAATGAGGAACTGAGTCACCAAATGAGCAGTCTGTCTGGACAAGACTGCATGAAAACTGAATGGCAAACGATCAGAAATTAAAGTTGTCCTGACTCCAGAAAGAGCAGGACACAGTTCAAAGGCTTTAATAAACAAACCATTCTCGAACAGTTATTGGAATTAAAAAAACCAAACACACACACATAAAACCAACCACCACAAAACACCCACTCACACAGAAACACCAAACCAACCCCCCCCCCCCAAATCTTTGCAGTTTCTCAGAACAGCAGTTCTTTTTTCCCCATCCACATTCTTTCAGGTAAATATTGTTCACTAGCCTGAAACTGCCTCCTAGCAGGGAGAAGAGCCAGGGGTTTTCCTGCAGGGCCTTTCCATGCAGAGTGCTGTAAGGGAGCGATGTGTTCCCGCTTGGTCTCTGCTCTGCACACCCCAAACTGGACACTACCACTGCAAACCAACACGGACTGGGGCCCAGAGCCAAGCGCTGCCCTCACCAGCAACTCCTCACACCCCTACTAGACCTGGTGCGGGTACGCGGGAAAGAAACTGTTGGCTAGACCCAGCCTTCTCAGGCTGCTCTCTTTTCTCTCACCCAGTTCTGAAAGGTTTCAGCTCCTCGTGCAAGCTCAACAAATAGCAAACATCTCCCAATCAGTATTCCTACAGAGCTGCTGCAGAGCTACAGCTTCTGAGAACAGAAGCCCAGTCCTGTACCCACCAGCTAAACCTAACACCTCCCTCAAATCCATTTTTCCTTCCCAAAGCAGTACCTGTGAACACTCCATCCCAAAGATAAAGATCAACTGCCATGATGTACAATTTCTGGATATATGAAATTTTCTTCTCTCTGGGGAAACAGGTACATAAATATGTGTTGGGAACAGCCTAAATGACAAATTCTCCTCAGTGTTTTCCTCTCTCTTCACTGCTACTTTACCTGAATGCCTTCTGAGGCACAGAGAAAAATCCACCCCGAACAAACTGGTGTAACTCCTACTGGCTTTAACGGAATCACTCGTCCACACCAAAGTAAATTCCAGACAGTCTGCAAGGCAACCGCTGTGACACCAAAAGCGGAATTTCACCTGCACCCTATGGCCAGCATCAGAGCTGCTGATCACCGCTGCCTGCGCTTGCTCTGGCTTTTCTTACCGATGCTGGATTGTTTACCCCCGCTTATGTAGATAACCAAGGCTTTCAAGTTGAAATGAATTAGATTAGAAATTACTTCTTTGATTTCTCATTGCTTTTTTCAAAGGCAGCAATGGCATTTGCACTTCTGAGTGTCAACCAGCTACAGGTAAAGAACTGCAGAGTAGTGCTCAATTAAAGCCAATTATAATTAGATTGACCTACTTTGGTGCAAAAACGCTTAGTGGAACTTCTCTCCGCAAGATGAAGTTCACACCTTTACGAATCTAAAGCGGTCAATCGTATTCACTACCCAGGGAATCTTTTTGTATCATGTTTATTACATCAATGAGGGTTAGGACAGCCCCATAATCCACCGGGGACTAAAACTGAGCTAGGCACGTAACTCGTTAACAAGGGCAGACTAAAGTACTTTGCATTTCTAGAGCACCTGGCATCTGCCTCTCTCCGTGCATTTTGTCAATACATAATGCGTACAAGAGAGAAATCTACCTCCTCCTCCACTTCAGTTCCATTTATTTCTGGAGTTCACTAAAAGGATGCTTTAACTTGGTGCCAGAAAGCTGCACAGGACTGGGAATATTACCATTATCCCAGACTGGTAAAATTAGGCCTGGTTTGGCTTAATAACTCGGAGACCGCCAAAGATCCATAAGCTTCGGTTCTCTAAAATTCAATCACATCCTCTTTTCTTCAACCAGACTGGCACTCAATAGGCAATGTGGGGATATTGAATCTGTCTCTACTGCACATTTTTTATTTTAATCATAAGTAAATGTCACCAGAACAATTTAAAGGAAATTGGGAAATTAAAGAGGCTGTATCTCTCTATTTCCCAATGGTATAAAAGCTACTGATGTTGCATGAAGTTCAGAAAATAAATTCAAGGTCAGAGAGAGATTGTTCCGAACACTGCCAAGGTCATATGAAAGGCAACAAGCTTTAAGATCAATAGAAATTTATGCTGTCCCTGCATAATCGGTGATTAAAACAAAGAACAAAGGCCAGAAAAACGTACGTAATCTTAAACCTAGCTGAAGAAAAACAAATACATAATAGAAAAATAGGACACAGTTTTATGACATATCAAATCAATCTACTGAAATATTTGTGTGTTCATGATTCTGACCAAGATGTGCTTTGGACATAGCTAAAAGAAAACTGCTTATTGCAAACAAAAATTACTTTTCCAAAAGCTGACAATCTGGAAAGCAATATATTCTTCATCAACTGTAATAGTAGGGAACTTCATTTATATTGGACACTGCTGGAAAAAGTCAGCAGGCACGGGAAAGAGATCCAGGAAGCCCAAGAGAATTTATGCATACTCTATAATTTGCTTTCAGGTTTGAATTAGTTCAGCTCAGGCTTGACTGACAAAACCTTATCTACAGTACATGACAAGGAAACACACAGTTTCTCCTCTGAAGACTTGCAAAAACAATTCTCTTAATCATGCTCCTGGGCCAAAGGGATAAAGTAGAAAGGTATGAAAGGACAATGCCAGTACCTGTGCTATAAAGTTCCACCTGAATTCATATTTGACAGAGAACAACATTCTTGCCAAGTTTCTGGAGCATTCTCTCCAGCCCAGGAGCTGGGCAGGAGGCACCTCCACACGCCTTACTCAAGCAGTGGGAATGCAGCAGCTGCCCTCACGGACCACTCCACCACCCGCCTTGTCCCTCGTCTCAGCTCTGATGGGGCTGTGCCAGGGGAGCACAAGAAACGGGAGCAGTGACAGGAGAAGCTGTGCCCAGGGACCACCTTCTTTACACCCTCTGTGGATTAACCACCAGCCCTGGCATGCGAGGAATTACAACCCATCCAGGATGGTTGCATTTCCCCCTTCTCAGCTTGCCACTCTTGATTCAAAAGCTACAGCAACAAAGGAGAAAGGTAAATACACACAGCTAAGGGATCAGATGTCATCTGCCAGAAGGCTCAGTGCGGCACTGTAAATATTTATGTAGATATTCCAACTTCTAATACTATTTTTCATGGACTCATACTTTCTGAAGGTATAACACCAACGTGAAACTCATCAGTGGAGATGCATTTGTGGGCACATGTCCTACGTTGTGACGGAGATGACCCGTCTGAGAACGGAGCTAATTCTAACTTGTACTCTGCCAATGCAACCTGCTATTTTCAATTCTGGAAAGTGGTTTATTATGAGAGTATATCTTTTTAATGAATGCATCAGTGTAATTTTATTGCAGTAGCACTTAAAGTTTCCAGACAAGGACGAAGGCATTATCATACTTGGCACTGTTCAGTAGACAGACCCTTTTCTCCAAAGGGATCACAATCTAAGGGGGAGGAAAAAACCACAACCCAAAAAAACCCACACTAGTGGAGAGCTTGGGGCTTTGCAGAAAAACATTTTTATCCAGTGGCACAACCATTTCCTCAATGACCGAACTTAAAAATCAGCTTTACCAGTCTCCACTTACAACACTTGGTGTGTGCAATATACACTGCTTGAACAATGTAAACCGACTCATCAGCTTCACTTCTAGCTCATATGCACAAGGAAAATGATGAAATGTTTACTTTGCAATAACGCCTGCGGCATTTTATAATACACAGTTAACCCACGTGCCACAAAACTTAACATGACTGGACACTTAACCAAAAACCAAGTATCAGCTGAATACAGCTCAAGCTGCCTCTTGCTTAAGCGGGAAAGCTGCAAACCCCTCAAGCTCCATTCCGGGTGTCCGTCAGCCTCTTGCCATGAGGAGGGCAGGAAGAACGTCCTCGTACTCAAAACCCAAGACTTCTTTTGCCAGTACAAGCTACATGACCGGAGATAGAAGCTACTGGGAGGTTTATTTACACTGTGTATCTGAAGTTGTTCAGACACACGAGCGTGGGACCGTTCTCGTGTCAGTCACTCCAGCTTTGGAGTGGCCTCTATCTAATGCAACATGGCTAGTTGAGTTCTGGGGCAGAACCAGTTCACCCCCAATGACTACAGTGTGGGGAGCACTAGCCGGTTCTCATGTCTTTGATGTCTCACGACTGGCAGTCATGATGGCCACTGCACATTGATCAAAACAAACCAGGTTACATTTACAAAAGAGGAGACTCAATCATTCCAGCACCATCACAGCAACAGAATTTTATTACTTCCTTCAAATAAGCACCACTCTCACACAGGAGGGAGCTGCCTTGGCTGCTGTACCCTTCAAGGCCCTGGCTGGGACGGGGTTTCATTACTCGACATAGAATTTCAGCAGCTCTGCAGACTGAGATAAACTTGTACATTCAAATTCTGTCACTACAAATCTTCACCAAGTTCTCAGAAGCTAAATAAAACAAAGGCCTTGTCTGACATTACAAGTGCAAAGGAAATGGGTACAAAACAGTATCTTCCCCCTACTTTCAATTCCTTAAACTTACCAGGCCAGATCCACGGCAGTGTAAATCAAGGAAGTGTTTTAACTATGTTGATTTACACCGTATTAATATCTAAGGAAGTAATACTTTAGAGAGGGGGAAACAGAATTTATTTCTGAAGTGCTTCCTGAAATATAAGTTGATGCACTTTGTTTCTCAGCAGAAAAGAAATCTAATTTAGCAAACACTGATGTATGGTCACTGCACAATTCAAAAGGAACAAATATCAAATCATATACACTGACTTGCTCTCAGCAGTATCATCTATTGGTGATACATGGTTCTCTTCTCCTTAACGCAGTAGTTTTTGGTATTTTCATTTTCTTTAGTTATTGTTACTTAGGCACAAATGTTTCTATTTTGTGTTGTTCTAGCCTATTCAATGAAATAAATGAACATAAAGAAACCTTTCCCCAAGAAAACTGAAATCCATATCCCACAGACACAAACACATTCCGTCCTGGCCTAAAATACCAGGGCCAAATCCTGCTCATACATCAGTAACTTCTCAGTTTTTTCTATCTACATTACTCTCCAGAGTCATTCACCTTCATTTCATGAAGTTCTTCAAACCGAGATGCTAGACCCCAGCTCGGAAACAGCACTCAAATGCTGACACAGGCTTTCAGCGCATTTGGAGGCCGTGATGAGTGGGGTAGAGCTCAAGGACGGAGACGCAGCTAGAACTGCCAACCTCGGTGCAGAAGTGCCCCAGCTTGCTTTGGGGGACGACACGTGTGAAACCACACGAGACCCATTCAGCCTCCCGCACAACTGGGTACGCGCCGCAGCTGAGGATCAACACTCCAGGTCCCTACTGAGCACCCTCCTTCGCACGAAGGCACAAGCCCTGCCCTGAAGAGGCCTCAGAACAGGGGGTGTCAGGAGTGGGTTGTGACATGTTCACAGCTAGCTCCTTCATACAGGTCTTTCCAAAACGTTATCCCCAAAAAGAACATACTAAAACCTCACCTCTCATACTGAGCAGTTCATCTTTAAGAACTCCAATTTTTTTTTTAAACACCATTTATCTGCCATCTAAATAGGAAAAAGGTTCGTTTTCCCAATGTTTACTGTTTTGAATCATTTATCAGCAGCTAATTATGCTTCCTTACATAGTAGTCTTATCAATCATTACAGACAAATCACAAACAGTAAGTAGTTTACCCATAGCCTAGCTTTGACTCTCTTGTTCACACAATTTAAGTGAACAAACAGGGAAAGTACCTTCACACTTCATAAATCTAAGCCTTGTTTCCTTAAGTATTCACCTTTTCATAGTTTTAACTTAACCTACAGTCTTATATCAAAGCCTTCTGGGTAATAAATAATGCAGAGACATTCCATTACCTATAACTTTTAATCAAAAGCCAGTGGATCCAAGCACATCATCAAGGGATGATTTACATCTCAGATAGCCAGTGCCTTTTTCTCTCTGAACACATGGAGTGATAAACTGAAGAATGTGAGGGCAAAGAACACGCATTGTATTTGAATCCAGCTCGTGCCACTTCTGTCAAGTCCAGAAAGAATTATAACATCCACCTCAAATCAAAAGCAGTCTGTGAGTTTTCAGCAGGATGGCACAATACTGCGATACCGCAAATCGAACATATCATTCCTGAAACCAACTTAGTCACCTCCGGTTCTCTGGAGAGACACATTACTTCCCTTCCATTCCAACAGTCTTTCACTCCCGCTCTGTCATCACTTTCTGTCCCTTTTAGTGCTGCCCAGGCTTTTAGACTGCTATTGCAGAGATCTGTTACATTTAGGCATTGTTCCAACGTTAGCATAACAATTCAATTTTAAGGGCTTCCCAAGTAGAAAAGAGAGGAACAGAAAAGATGATGGTGGAGCGAAGACACTGTAATAACGTATTTAGTTTTTCCCACATGTGCCCTCCCCTTGCTCTCTCTCAACCTAAAAATTTGTCTTGGAAGGTTATGCAGGTTTCCTATATCTGTCTGGGATTTCTAGTCACATTGCTGACCTTGGAGTTCCCCAGCAAAAGCTCCAACCAAACCACCTTACAGCTGGAAACTGCAAATACTTGCACAGACGAGGAAAGGCAAGTCTGGAACTTCCAGCCATCACTGCACTATCCTTGTGCGTTGCCATGCTGCTCTGTGATCACGTAACATTTCCAACATAACTTAGGAAAGACACATTTCAGATTAGAAAAAGCCTGGACAAAAGCATCGTAGCTCTCCATTTCCCTAACGTCTGGCCCAGATCCATCCTGTTGTTACGTTAGATTGCGACATTTTCTCCTACCTACGCTGGACTCAAAGAACAGTTTATTCTCCCCAGCCATCACCTCCTGAGACAGGTGGTTTTCAACCTGCAGCTCATATGCATTCGTGAAAGGCAAAAAAGGAAAACAACCTCCTGTCTATTCTTTTAAATTCTCTAGAAATGCAATAAGCACCTAGACAGACACAAAGGCACCTAACACTGGAAATGCTGTGGTCAACAGATCCAAGAATGTTGGAAAGTGCCATTATAGACTCAGTGAACCCAACCGGTTCAATGCCTCCTTGTTCAATGATGTTTCCGATCCCCCAGTGAGGTTCTGGACTCTCCCCAGTCGTTCTGTATCTGTCCTGAAGTGCAAAGTAAACCACTGGGCCGAGCGCTGCAGCCAAGCCCAAGCCTGCGCCGGTGTGTGGTTCAGCCCCAGGCGGAGGCTGCGCCACGCGGCCGCTCACCCCCCCGGCGGGACGGGGAGAGAACCGGGACAAAGAAAGGGAAAACTCGTGGGTTAACAACAACAACAACAACAGTTTAACCGGACAACAAAGGGAAAGGAAACGAACAAGAAACCCCAACAATAACAACAGAGTGTACTGAGCGGTGCTTCCCGTACAGGCCGCCCCCAGCGGCGATCCCCCCCTCCGCTCGTGCCCCTCTATATAGTGAGCGCAAGGGTCGCATGGTATAGAATAGACCCTGGCCAGCATCTGGCAAAAATTAACCCCATCCCAGCCGCAACAGGACAGCTGAACACTGCCTCATCCATATGGCTGGGATGCCAACTGTCACCCCACCGGCACATTCCCTCCTCTACACCAAGCTGACCTTCTCCTCTGAAGAAAGTCTTTTCTGCTTTATTACACTTTGGGTTTACATTGCCTGCCTGAGCCTTGAAAGGGCATATACTGCCAATAGAAAGGTCAAAGGAGTTCTGACACGCTGTTGAGAAAACAGGAAAACGTCCAATTTCAGGTAACATCAAAAGCCGTTGCAGGACCAAACTTGAAGTCACAAGAACATGACACTGCTCATACGTCCTGTCTTGCAGCTGCACTGCAGTCCCCTGACATGCTGAGAGGCCACAGGCTCCAGCTGCTGGCAAGGAATGCCTCTCTGGCTAAGCGAGAAATCGCCAAAGTGGGCACGCTGGTCGTAACAGCAGCTGCCAGGTTTTCCCCCGAGGCTGAAGGCCTCTGCTCGTACAGCGGGAGAGAGGGCGGGTAGCGCGGCATGCTGACCTGGCACCGGCTGTCCCCTGCCAGCTTGCTTCGTCCCTGCCCTGGAATGACCTGGAAACAGAAGGGACAAACTTCAGTCTTCAAGACCCTCAGCAGATTTAATTATTAAAAAAAACCAAACCAAACAACAGATTGCCATCAAAGGGGAGACCCCAAATCACACTACCTGTTGTGCAGCTGGTAAGAACTGGAGCTGCTCCGTGGGGAATACCACAACACGTACTCCTGCTGGGTTATCACAGAGACATTAGTGTCACACTGGCTTTCCCCAGGTGCACGCTATATCTTTCTCAATCACCCCTGCAGATTTATACACCGCTTTACCATCTGAAAAGCTTACAATCTAAACAGAATCAAAGCAAGCTAGAAAACAGGACAAGCATTTAGGAGAAAAGACCTGTACAGAGCGAGAGGGAAGGGAGACGGAGTCCCTCCTATTTCACTGTTCAAAGGGGAGGCAGGAGGGCTTAAGGACTAATAATAGAAGATATTAAAAAAATTCTTTGGAGTTATTTTAATAAGCATCTAGAAAATCCCTGCTAACGCATGATTTTTAATCTAAGCAGCACCAAAGTAAATATTTGAGAAGCCTGTGTTTATCAAGACACATTAATGAATATATATTTTCTTGACCAAAAAATGCTGCATTTTATGCGCACTAACTCCAGTTAGCTAGCTGGAGACAGACAAGCACGCATACCGCTCCATGCACCACCTGATCCAACATCCAGCGGATAGCAACGGGGACAATGTTCGACAACATTTCAAACACACGTAACAGAAAACTTTGCTTGGCCAATACTGATGAGGAATTTAAACTACTAAATTACTAGTTACTCCACAACACAGCCAGCCTTCACATCTTTTCACCAAATCTCAGTTTTCACCATCTTCCTTGAAAACACGGTGACAAAGACCACATTGATCGCTTCATCTGGAAGGCTCCCGAAACACGCGTGCGGCGAACAAAGCCACGAAATGGGCTCTGCCTGTTCCGACGGTATCACAAAAGGAGAGATTGTTTCCACGCTCTACTGACCTACAGAGATCGTGTTTAGCCAAGCAAGCAGAGTTTGTTGATGCAAGGAGTGTACACAGAAAGTAAGAAAACCCTGAACCTTTTAACGATGAACAAAGCACAGGAATCTTGTCAGCAGGGCTAAATACACTACAGCTCACCCTGCTTTAAGCGGAGTTGAGCTTTATCAGCACAGTCGCTAGTGGAGATTTGCCACACTGGCATCTCTCTGTACTTGCTTTAAACCAGAGTAAGGGACTCAAGAATAAGCTTCCTCGTATTAATTGAGCATCTGTTTCTTCCCACTCTATCCCATACAAGCACCACCATGTAAATCAAAGGCAGCGGTACGGCTACATGAAGCATTTGCAGTTAGTACTGACGACAACAGAATCGGGGACATCTCACGCCCCCCACACCTCCGGGCTTTCTCTGCAAAAGGATGATGATACTCCCCTCCAGTCCCAGGGAACTAGTGTATTTTTCACTTTCTCAAATCTGAAAGAGAAGCACCTGGAAAAGGAACTGCACTTAGCTCATGGAACACCAAGTTCAACTGCTGAGCTCCACTCAGATACAAGCCTTTCACACAGCCATTCACAGTGAATCCAGGAGGATCTGGAGCGTACGTGGAGCCCGACTAAAGACCCTAGCCTGTAACTCATGCGAGGCTACTGCAACCAAAGCGTCGTGGAATCAGTCGACAGATACCAACAAGACATACAATTCAGAGCTGCAACACAGAGTCACAGAACGGTGGGGGCTGGAAGGGCCCTCTGCAGCCCACCCAGCCCAGCCCCTGCCAGAGCAGGGTCACCCAGCGCAGGCTGCACAGGGCCGCGGCCAGGCGGGTTGGAATCTCTCCAGAGAAGGAGACTCCACACCCTCCCTGGGCAGCCTGTGCCAGGGCTCTGGCACCTCACAGCGAAGACGTTTTCCCTCATGTTCAGGCAGAACTTCCCGTGTTCCAGTTTGTACCCATGCCCCTTGTCCTGTCGCTGGGCACCACTGAGAAGAGTTTGGCTGAAATACGCTCACACATTAAGATTTTAAAAACCCCAAATGAACAAAACCCTCCAAGCTGAATACCCTAGGAGGAGACAAGAGCTTTAAACACTTTAAAGGCAAATTAAGCGAGCACAGCTGGCTATGCTTTAAGCACACACTCAGGTTTCTCCCCCAGAGTTGCTTCTAAGAGAACCAGATCCTCTGCCTAGTGCAGATGTTACACGTTTGAAGCCTTGCCCTTCAGAAGGGTGTTACACATGGCAGCTTCACGCGCAGTTGAAATGACGGTGCATCAGCCATGTCACAGAAATTGTTCACACGCACGTAGCTGACCCCATCCCGAGTGCAAGGCAATGTGACTTGCCTGAAAGACTAATGAAAAAGGTTTCAAAGCCCCACACACCACACAAAGGTTTAGCTACCAGGCAACTCTCAGCTCGTCTGATTTTTGCAGGGCAGTGGCAGAAAGCTGTCTGTAGGTATTCAAGGAAGCCTGAAGGTCAAGAAATTAAGAGCAAGGCTTCGCAAGCCTCATGAAAAGAGGCTCTAGTATCTTTCATCACAAATTACCATTCTAACCAGCTCCCTGACAGCCAGCGGCTCCGGCCCCGACGCTGGCTGCGCCGCGATGCCGTGACGTTGCTAGGCAGAGTTGCTAGGCAAAGGCACACATGCAACAGCTCAACCGCGGCTTCATTACACGGCAGCCTTAACGGAAAGAGAAAAGGGAGAAAAACATACCCTTGCTTTTATATACACACAGAAATTTCTTTGAATGCTAAACAACTAGTTAATAGAGTTTGGCAACACTGCAGACAAACTAGCTTTCTACTGCGTGGCTTCACTAAGAGTCACAATTAATTTCCTCCCTTCACAACATTCATGCCTTCGGTATTCAGCAACACCGACTGTTTGGGGTGTTCTGCTGAACGCTGGGCATCGCAGGAAGCCACGGAAAGCGGTCTGGAAGAGGCAGCAGGAGACAAGGAAAGAGAAGTGGCATCCCCAGACCAAAGCAGGCAGGCGGGACTATTCTTAGCAAGGAGCCTTACACACACAATTTGGACCTGAATTTTGGCCTAGGGCCTCTTAGCAACAGGGCTCTGAGATGGTGAGCCCAACAGTTATGTTTTGAGCAAAGCCAGAGGCTACAGGTGTTTCCACATATCTCCAGGACACAGGATACGTCCTCTTCTCTCTAGCACTACGCACAGGAATGGAGACGCTCTCATCCATCTGCTTGGAATCAAGTATTTTATCTAGATGACATGGTATTAACCACCTCCAGGACCAGAAGTCCGGGATGCTTCTTAAACAGCAATAATCGAAGACTCAGAATAAAGGTTAGAGCCATGATGAGTCATTAATACAAAGAGCAGATAAATGAACAAGTATTTGTAGAAATAATCTGTTAGTAATGGGGTCTATCCCTTTGTCTGACAGGCTGCTCACCACTTACCTGCAACAGATCTTAACCAGAACGCTCCAGAGTACATTAGCCAGATCCACTTAGAAGTACAGTTTATCCTTGTAACATCTGCTGGAATGAGAAGGTTTCTGTGCTAGGAAGAGGGAGACTCATGGCATCACCAGGCAACACTTCTGCCATTCTGCACATGGAAGCAAAAGCATCCATACAGTCCTCTGCCCTCTTCTTCTCCAGCTACCATGCTCTGCCAGGCAAAACACGTATAAAAGGGCTTACACAACTACTGTGCTGCTTGGACCAGTCATTTACAGCAACGCAAAAATGAATCCAACAACTGGCCGAGGGGCAATTTCATGCTCACTTGGCTTGCACTGATGTAAGTCACCTTGAGGTCTCCTCTGCTGTCCCATCATCAGGGATGCGACCCCCTGAAAACCACCTGCAACCCCCCCAGATCTGCGAGGGGACAAGACACCAGACTCATTTCTTACAAGCTGCTGGGACAAATGCAGAAGTCACTATATGTACTGCTGTGGCCAATGCTATTCAGTAAGTCAAACACACACATTGCTGCTATTCCCCTTTCAAGGTAGTACTGATGCTAGCACACTGCAGAGATAGGCTGCAAAAATACCAAGACGCGAGTCAAGTTATATTCAAAGAATGCAAAAAAGCACGATCCTGTCCTTAGAGCACAGCTGAACACTTCGGTTTATCAGTTCATGCTTCCTCACCATCCCACTGACTGACCTTGGACAATTCCTGCTTCGGTTTACCATGAATCGCACTGGTAGCACAACCCGACAGATGTACTGGGTGCATTAAGTACATGTTTTAATGCTGATATTCTCTGGCAGAAACCTAAAGCAATGTCTATTGTGATGACTAATATCAGTGTTCAGAGTTTAAAATTTTTCACACCAAATGGGATTTCATGAAATAGAGGACACGCAAAAATCTTAGTAAGAAAGGATGGTCTCTGCTTCCAGTCTGACAGAAAACACACACGAGACTTTCAGACGAGCATTACAGTGTGACTGGTTTGGACAGGTTGGACAAGATGCAAAAACAGCAACTGAAGGCAAATGTTCAAGTCCAGCTTCTAAGTTTGCTGAGCCTTAAATATGCTGATCAACAGCCAGGCCTGTGCTCAAAGTCTCCGGCAAATAAAATTTTGAGTGTTCTTTGCCAGTTCAAGCCTCTTCAGTTTGTTTTCCTTAATCACGTCCACTATTATAGTCATCAGTCAGAAAAATACAGAGATACAGCAAGTGACTACAAATTGGACTATAAAGCATACATGCAGACATGCGTTCGTGTGTATATACACGCACACATAGAGATAAAAAGTTAAAGCTAAAGAACTAAAAAGCTCTCCTGCTTATTACACACTGTCTCCTTCCAGGCTTGGCAATCACACCATATAATCCCATTTATAAATACGTTAGCTTTTCTGTCCTGTACTTCACACTGGAAGATTTGCATTAGAGCCTTACTGCTTTGATGATTATAAACATTATTCTAATTTCCAACCTAGAATTAATTCATGACCAGTTTACACCCATTTGTTTTCATATCAACATTTTCTGTTAAACAGTCCTACTCCCTGTTTTGTTTTTACCTGGCCTTGATGTACTTATAGAGAATAATGAGATGCCCTTGCAACCCTGCTCACCAGGCTAAATAAACCCTGTGCTTTCACTCTTCTAAGATACACCCTCCATTCCCCTGATCATCATCCTCCCAACCTCAATCCATTTCAGTTTGAATTCCTTGAGTGCAAAGGACATCAGACCACTCCAATCGTTCTAGTGAAGGTTCCTCAATACCTTATAAAAATCGTATCAACTCTCTCATCTCTGCTGAAAAACCCGTTGGAGCTGTCTGCACATACACTAAAGCTTTTGTGATTCATAATCCAGACAGGCCAGGGTTCTCCGATTGCTGTTAGTGGAACTAGATTTCACAAGTTAGGTTTCAAACACTGTGACCTTCACACCCCAAACAAGCCTAAACAACTGGCTTTCCTAATGCTTTCAACAATTCCACCCCTCACAAGCAGCCACTCATTAACAACCTAAAGAACAGTCATTATCTGCAGAAGTTCACAGCTGCATAATTCCTGATGAAACTGGGAATCTTGTGCAGACCAGCCATTACTTGAAATCATTTGCTCAGCTCAGAGAAGCAACAGTTATCCCAATATTCAGCCAGAATGGCCTCTTCTCAAGAGATGTAATTTTCTCCCTTCAAAACTTTCTCTTTCAAAATTGTCTCTTAATCAATTTTGACTGCTCCCTTAGCGCCACGACTCTTCTACATAGCCATTGTCAGCATAATAATAATACCAAGCACTTATATAGCTATTTCCATCTTCAAAGCGCTTCACAAGCATTAACCAATTAATGCATATTCTTCCCATGCTGTCTCTAGTGTGACTAACAGCCGCGCTGGGTTTTCCTGCGACTTCCCCTCATGGCCTCTCAGTTGCCCCAGTATCCTTTAATTGACTCCTTCGGAGTGTTTATGCATCACATTTCAAAGGGAGCCGCATACTACTCTAGTAATGGGAGAACGGCTTTGCAACACCATGCAAGTCTGCACACTTTGTATCTGAAACCAAGCGTTAGCCTAAAAAAATACAGTTTAACACATGGTTAAGGCACTAAGCTGGAACTTGGGAGGCCTCGGTTTGACCCTGGACTCATGGCAAGGTGCTAAAGAGATTAGGCAACTCCTTTGTGCAAGGTTTCACAAAACCAAAATGAGTTCACCTAAGGACCACAAATCCCTTTTCAAAAGGAACTTAGGTGGACCGGGTTCACAAACGTTTTTTTATAACCCAAGAACTGCAGACAGATGCCTGTAGCCTTTACAAATGCACCTGAGTTTTGCAGCTAACATATCCTCTTATAAAACCCCACTGGGCAAGTATACACTTATTTAGGCATCTAAACATCCTTGCAAATCTTGCCCCGGGAGTCCAAGACTCAATGAAAATGTTCAGGATGATTCAAAAGCTTCTTAAGATTTTACTCTTATTTTCTCTCTGCATCTGTAAAGTGAATACAGCGAAGATTTAATTTTTCCCCACCTCCAGTCCAGACGTGTAAAAACGACACAGGGCAGCCATGGTTTTCTGCTGTGCCTGTGATTCCTGGTAGGCGAATCTCAGATTTTATCCATGTCCCACAAGTTTGGTGTTTCACCCGGCAGTTCATCTCAACTCACAATTGAAATGAAAACTCAGACAAGGGAAGCTATTTTGATGAAACACATTTGTGCAACCCCCTGCAAACGGACTCCGCTCATAAGCAGCATTTTTACTCAGTCTCATTTATAAGGTGCTAATTATCTCCAAAATAAATTTTTCTATTTGTATTTCAACTATTTTCCCGTAAAAGAATATTTGCATTTAAATGGCTTATCCATTGTGCTCAAACACAAACTCATTTTCATCCCAGGTGTCAGGACTCCTTTATCTCAAAAAATGTAAGAAAGGTGAAATAAGGTTCAAGGTGAAATCCATCTCACAAATCGCAGTGAAGGCCTAACTTAAAGATTTCTTCATGATAAATTTTCATTATTAGTCTCTATTCCCTGTTACCAAATCCATGTCATCATGAGAAGACTTAAAAAGTAGCTGCAATTTCATTTGCCATTATTAGTTATGAAGCTGTGTGTCCATCTATAAAGTTCAATGCTCCCTCAAGGCCACCGAGAATGGAACTTGCCTCGACAGAGATCTTTGACCCACCTACAAATCTCATCTCACTAATAATTTAGAAGACCTCAGTCCTTCAAATTCTCACAATATTAACAATTTTATCATTACACTGATGGAGAACCGACATTTTAAAGAGAATGCTACGGTGGATACAGATTCTTCTTTAGAATTAAGTCTGCCCTAAGCTCAGAGGGAGCTGCAAGCATTTTTTTCCCCTCCCCACCACGTTTCAGTTTCTAGCTTGTATCTTTAAGCATCAATACAGTAATCTGGTTATATTTTCATGCATTTATCACTACGTGGAAAGCAGAGAGGTTACACAAATCACTATATACTCTTGGTAGTTGCAGGGGGGCCACCGTCCCTTTTTAGCACCTAGGGCTCAGACCAGAAAGGAGACACAGAGACATTCTCTAGAAGACGGCAGCAAAGAACTGACTTCAAATGTTCAGCTAATGCCATAACCAGCAAACCAGCTGTCACTACAGTCACCAGAATCTTATACCTTCAGATGTATGTATAAAAAAAATCATCCTGAGTCATCAGAGACTCCACTTATTAAAAGCTCTTCACTCTTCTACCACAATTCGCCGGTCCCCACACTCTCTATAGAGAAATGTACTGTGCGTTTACGAGTGCTTTGAGATCTTCCAACAAAACACTCTGCCAGGCATTTGCATTATAACAGCTTGCACTTGTATCATCATATTTGAATTACAAAAAGAGGCAAACAGAAGGCAATTTCTCCTGGGAATTTTTGTTGGGATATAAATCCAATTTTTACTGATTCCGTTAACAGCACTTTCACATTCACTTCCTTTAAGTATTGCTGCACTTGATATTTATTACCTAATGCCTACTTGTCACCTTGAGCAATCAATGAAAGTCACCAGAAGCCAACGGTACACAGAAAAGTTAACCATTCACTTCACCCAATGAGACAAAAAACCCCAAACAGCCACATGCCCTAACCAATAAATAGCTACAAAAGGTTTCTAACAGATTACCTGTAGGAAAAAAAAAAAAGTGAAGCATTTCAATTGTATTGAAATTTTCAGTCCCTTTACATGTGAATTTCACATACACAACAGCAAAAACTAAATTCTTCACTGAAAACTATCAGCTCTGTTCTAACAACAAACGTCCCTCTGTCCAAACAATCTTGGCAACCGACGGATGCTCTGAAACTGCAAAACCAGACTTACTTTTATCCTATTCTGATCCAATTTAGAAAAATTCTCGTGCTAGGTACCAATCTGCCACGACTTGTACACAAATATTCCCAGTAGCTGCAGTGGATCAATCTACTCATTTGCGAAGTCTAAGTCCCTTCCGTGCAGTTTCTGTACCCTGTGACCTCCATCTATGTCTAACTAAGAGAGAAACTCAGAACTTATTTCCGTTACCATTAACATTATATTGTACTATTTTATTTTTCTTTCACCTCCTCCATTCATTTAAAACCTCATTTTCACCCTTAGACATATTCTATTTAATCTTAGTTTTCAATCCCAAAAGCAGATCAATACCTTTCTTCTTCAATCTACACAGCTCTCAATCAAAGAGTTAACAAGGGGTGAATTGAATCGACTTGTAGGTTCAAATTGGCTATTTTTTGTAAAAAGTCTCATTTGCTAACTGCACTCACGGAAAAGAAGGAAAAAAACCCTCCCCATAACAGCCCTCAGCATTAGATTCCTAGGCAAAAAAGGTCTTAATTTGTTCTCTAATTAAAGACTGTCACAGCACTTCGTAGGAACAAATGACAGACCCTCCCATAAAACATTATTTTCTGGAGTACGTTAAATGCAGTGAAATGAACTTGCTCTTCCCAAGACGACTTCTTTCAGTTTGAACCGATTCAGCTGTTTATGCAGAGGTAACAACAGCATGGGCCTGTCTCCTGTATCTTAAATCTTGCCAAGGTAAAGAAACCAGCACTGTCTGTGCTACTGAAAGGAGATACCTTGGTCTATGAGACACCCGTGTCAAGATAGTAGATGATCTATCTTCATGAGCAAGACCCAAGACCTTCACTCAAGAAGCCACCAAGGTTTCGCTGTGCTTTAGCTCTAGGCCTTAAGCAAGATACCATCTGCAGCGTGGAGACCATGCCACACATCGTTCCCTCAGCACACGAGCACCTGACAGGGGTTTTTTAACTCATTTTCATTAAAGCACCCTACCAAAGTACAGAGGTTCCAATAGAGCTGTTTTACCATCCCTTGAAAAGCTACATGATTTGCACAACACTGCGCCACAGCCTGCAGAAAGGGAACAGGTGCCCTCAGAAAAGGGAGTAACCCTGCAGATCATCCCTCTCTGATCCCTCCAGGACCGCTGCCTTCGGAGGTTGTGTGTTAAACCCAACGATAGAAATAAAGCCCCAACACGATCAGGGACAAATTCCCTATCCTTCAAATGCTTATTATTTCAGCGGGTAGATATAATATTAACAGACTGAGTCCTTCTCCAAGTGGTGCTTAACTTTAATGAAAACCTCCCAGGATGGCTGCTGACAGATGTCCAGTGTCCACAATCAGTGCCTAACCTTTCCCTAATGGAGACAAAACAACAATAGAGGGATATAAACAATATGCTGCATGATGCAAGTAGCATCTTTAAAAATGGCATCAGCTTTGGAAAAGCACCAGGCTTCATTATCCTTCTGAAGAAGGAGATTTCCTTGCTGGGAGGAAATATATTTTTCTTCATATTATTATTTGACATATCAAATGGGAAAGGAACATTGAATCGTGCCTTTGTTACAGAAGAAATGAGCTTCCATTTTCTGTACCTCCAACTTGGCTCTAAATGCTCACCGATGTCAGATCGGGCGTCTAACAAAGGACCTCCTTTGCCCCGCAGCGATGAGAAGAGGGAAGAATCCTGCTGACAATAATGGAGTTACAAACGTGAAGGAGGCAGGACTGGGGAACAGAATGAGACCCAGTACAGCCTTACATTTTCAAACTGCAAGACCAGCTTTTCTGAAAGATGCCTGAATTGCCAAGCTGGCATTGCTGACTGCAGCTGGGAGAACGGTGAGAGCGAGTCCTCCTTACAGGTGATGAGATCTCAAGAGTTTGGGAACACACACGCACGCTGGTAGGGGGAAGGGGTAACAACGTGCAAGCCATTACACGACGGCACATTGTTCCCCACTGTCAAGTTCTTCGGCAAATTTTCTGTGACTGAAAAGCCAACTCGGAAATCCACTCATCCTGCTCCTTCAGGCAATAAGCTCCACCTCAAGCCCTCCGGCTCCAAAAGCAGTGACACAGATGTCAAAAAAGTATTTCAAACTCTTCTTTCACTAGTTTAACTGAAAAAAAAAAAAATTGCTAAACTGGTGATAAATACCAGGCACCATAATTAGGAAACAAGTTCTCTATTTCATCTCTGCCATCCTTGAGACATTCATCTTCATAATACATTAGATATTCCTATTTTTCCACTGGAGAGACAAGAAGCTGAAGGTCACACAATCCGAGCAACTGCTTCAAAGCCAAAGAGTCTGTGGCAGGTTAAAATCTGAAGCTCCAGACCATCCTTTCTGCCGATACCCTGCTTTTGCTAAAAACAAGTATCCAACTCCCTGATGCTTCTGGCTAATTCTTAGCTTGCTACACATCTCCCACCTTCCCATCTATATCGGAGTACACCATGCTTTTAAAAGCTGTGCTGCAGTCTTTTGATAAAAGGCACAAACATGGATATAAATGTATAAAAACTGTACAAGTGACACAGCGTGAATTACAGAAGGAGCCGAGCAACCTGTGCAAATACTCGCTGGAACAGAAACTATATTTGGTTATATTTCTGACTTTTTTTTTTTTGCCATGAATACTTTACTTCTTGAAGTTCAGTAGCAGACAGACAGCTTTCACCTCAGAATGTCATTCACAATTAATCCCAAATTGTACATGAAATGGTTGAATTCACTGCATGCAATCAAGGGAGAGAACCAAGAGCATAAAACTTGTGTAGCTAATCAACCTCGTGCAATTTGTATCTGCTGAAAGCTTTTCACAAACATCCTAAGATCTCTCTGCAGAATAAATCTGTAAATCATTTTAGGATTTTGCAAATTCTGCTTATCCCCATTTTACAGATGGGGAAGTGAAACAGAGTGACTAAGGCTCACACTCTCAAGGATCTGTGAGTGCCAACAGCCATGGAAAACAGCGAGAACTGGGCTTTAACGACTTCTGCAAGTCAAGAGAGAGCGTGCAAATAACAGGAGAGCACTGAACCAGAAAATCCCTGGTTGTGGTTAATTCTCTAGCTGTAATTAATTCATCTTCCTTGTCCATTTCAGTACTTTGTGCACCTTCTAACACAACCGGCTCTGGGCACTGATGGGCCAGGCTTGTCAGGCTGTGACCGTGGCTTGGTGGAACGGCCTGTTGGTCTGCATCCCACTAACCTGACAACTCAGAAGCAGCCGAATTCTTTACACTGAAAGAATTGTAGGTGGCACTAAGGCAGGTGGATAAAACCCAAATAAAGCCATTTCATTAGGACAGAATAGACTTAACATTCCAGAGAGCTAGTGCAAGCCAGAGGCCAAAAGAACCAATCTTCTCTTTCTTTTGTTTTAAAATGTTCTGGATAAAGACACCTTTATTTGATATTCATTGTTGTTTTATCTGCCTTGAAATGGGAACTGCAGACATTTTGATAAATGGATTGAGAAATTGTTCTGTTTCAGTGTAACTACTGTAAAATGCCTTCACATCCGCTAGCACAGATACAGCTCAGACCTCATCTGCAGAGAGAAAGCATCTCAAAAACATCTCTCGGAAGCAACAGCACGGCATTTCTGTGCTGCTGTTTAGCACACAGTAACACACAGGAGCGAGAAGACCTCGAGTCTGTTCCTAGCTCTGCTAGCAACCTGCTGCGTGACCTTGGGCAAGCCTTTCTGCATCCGACTGCCTCCCACCTTCCCTGCACTTACAGCGAAACTCTTTGGGCACAGACTGATGCTGCCCAGTGGCTCCTCTTACAGGGCTAAGAATGAAGCAGGAGCAGCAAAATGTCTCCTTACATGGAGGGAAGGAAAAAACATTTGCCAGCAGGATATAGGATGCTGTTCATTTCCTTCTGGTTACAGAAGGAGAGAAAGAGCTGTCTGCTGAGGTCACCAAGAATTACTAAGGAGGACGCCCAAATGCCGGTGAGGGTTGAGGTACCAGGCTTTTGCGAGAACTTGGCAGCAGCTCCAGCCTACAAGTCTTGCACAGCAGCACTCTTATCAAGGCCAGTCTGATGTACGTACAAGTCTAAAGCTGTTTTCTGGTAACACTGGTTGCCTTTCTCATGTATTGTCCTTAGACAAACCCAGCTTAAGAAGCAGACTTCCAGCAGTGCGGGCAGAAAACCCCTCTGTGTTGTGGTCTCCATGTATCTTCACAATCCTCCAACACCCAAGAATTATATCCAATACCTGTTGATAGTCTGGATTGTACACTCTTCCAGGCGAGGGCTGCCTCCAGCTGTACGTTTACACTGCACCAGACACATAAGGACCACTGCTCACAAAGCTGCTGAGCGTGCCAGACTATAAATACACCAATACATGTGTTTCTTCAAGTCATGTTCCCCTTCCTTTAACTCTCTAAATACCTCCTTCCCCCAAACCTAGGCCATCAGTTCATTTTCAAGTAGATTTTTTGCAGTCAATAACGGTGAAGCTTTTTTTTTTTTTAATTACTCCCCTATCACACATCTCCCTGGCAACCACAGCTGCTCCAGGCCTCACAGTTGCAAGACCCTTCTCCTCTTCCAGTGAAAGTCACAGACCATCAGATCTCCTTACTCCACGATTATTCTGACCTCTCGGAAATTACTGGCACCAGCAGGACTCTGCCACAGTCCCCAGTTCTCTTTCTATCCCGCAGACAGTGGTGGACACACAAAAACCAGGCAGTTAGTTTATTACTACAGTGGTGATGCTTGTACCTCGTAAGGACAGAAAATTACTGCAGCCTTTACTGCAAGGGGCTGAATCAAGGAATGCACCTGACACTGGGGAGAAAACCAGAACACATACTGTTCACTGTGAAGTCATGTTAAAAAAGGGGGGGAAAAAAACCCACCCCAAAACACTCTTTTCCACTTTCATGCAAGGGAGCTATAAAAAAAAATTACACACAAGCTCCCTGCAGCATACTGTCTCCATTCTGGCTGGCTGTGTCCATGGCAGCAGCAAAGAGACTGAAACAGAGTTAATTTGATTTCTTTAATCAATGGGATTTTCCCAATTACCCATTAACCACTATCAGATCGGTCTGCCACCACATAGCATGGCAAAAGCACATATATTCTGCAGATTACTGCACTGCATCATGTTTATTGCAAGCAAAGTACATTGATTTCCATAATTGCACTGTACTTCACTCCTCCAGAAACATTGTGTAAACACAGAAACTGTGGGTGCTACTATCACTTTTTTTAATCTCTGTATCTTGATTTCTTTGAAAGCAATGCAAGTGCCTACTTCTCAAAGTAGGCACTCACACACCGCAGGAGGCCTCAGAAATAACCTTATAGTTGCATTGAAAGCACCTCACAACAAGTAGCTTCACACTCCTTCGCAGAGAATTAAGAAACAAAAGGAAAAGCGGTCTCGTGTTTAAGGCTGAGACTGACACGTTTGCAGCTTTGCCACAAACCCCCCAAATGACCTTGTGCAAGTCACTCAGCAAAGCAAGTCACTCTCCATCCAGGAGGCAGCTCCTCGGGCAGGAGCGAGGGCAGCCCCGAGGGTGGGTCGGGATGCAGAGGGCAGAGGTTCCTCCCAAATCTCTCCACCCTTGGGCACAGAGAGGAACAAAAGGCAGTACCCAGTGACACCACTCCTCCAAAGCACTACCACAGGAAAACGTGGCGGAAAGGCCTCGTACGTGGCTTCTGTGGCCCGGCACTTGAAGATACCGAGCAGGCACAGCAGTATTTTCCCTGCCACTTCCACAGCCCCCCCAATACTCTGGATTTACCACAGATACAGATTAAAGGAGTGCTTTATTAGGAAAGCCCTTTAATTCTATGTCTGCCTCTACTCTGAAAGAGGCTATTGGGTGGTATCATACAAGCCTCATTGGCTGGACTTACGCACTGTAATATCTAGGTGACAAATACTAAGTGTGCACATTGGAGTTCTCAATAAATATATTTTAAGGGAAACATTTCAATAAGCAGCAATATTCAGACTTCATTAAAATACCAAGCTGGACTATAAAACCCCAGTTAACACGCAGGACTGACGAGCTCACCTCTGTTCCTACAGCCAGTCTTTCTGGGTGGAGCAAAAAACTTACCTGATTTTAAATCCCTTTACAGCCTGACGCCCTTAACCTTCCCATCACTCATCTGCACCCACAGAGGCTGCATTTAGATATTCGAGCCAACACACATGACTATGCTACCTCTGACATTTTTGGCTACTGTATATGTCAAATAGACAACTCAGTGCTGGACTTACCAATTCAAGCAGTACAGAATCTTTGTTACTCAACTCAATCATTTTTTTTTTTAATAGCCCTTAAAGTCTCATCTTGCCCCTTCCATTTGAATTTGCTATACTTTCTGTTCGGCAAAAGGCTAATTCCAATCTAGGCCTATTCGTGGTATTTCTGAACCTCCCAATGCCTAGAAACATGGAGGATAGTAAAGTGTCATTTAAAATCCACTCAGCTAAACATAGCTTTGTTATAATTTCACTAAAGCCTATGAAAAATTACTCCAGCCCTATGTCTCAGGATACTTTTGATAAAAATGGAGTTAGTAAGACTTCTCTTATAATACTATAGGCACAAAGACATCTATTGCAGCTTTCTCCCCAAAATCTTTATACCAGCTATACTTATACAGTATGCCTCTTAAGTATGCATTGCAGTGAAAAGTCTAAAGGTTAGCTGCACAGTCCTACCAAAAAACTCGAGTCCAAATCCAGTACTGGTCTAGCCAGAGAACTATGCATCCTCTCCACCTCTGAAGAGGGGCTCACTGTTAGAAGAGCAGCTCAGGGCCCAGCTGCACCTGATGGAAGCAGCTCATCTCTGAGTCTCAGCCCTCAGCCCACTTCCACAAGTGCTTTAGTGCCCTGGCTGGATGTTACACAGTCCGCGTTACGGAGGTGAGGCTGCCTGACCTTCCCCCAGACCTGTCTACCCTCAGCATTATCATAACCATCTCCCCTGGTCAAGATCCATGCCACATTTAAGTAAGAGTTGGTGAGGGCATCAGCAGGAACATAAGCACAGCTGTGAAATTTGGCATTTCACAAACAACTGGCCTCTCAGGAGCCAGAGCAAGGCAGCAAGCACCACACCGTCATTTAGCAGTTGCAAATCCCTGGAGCACACGTGGGAGCAGTTAACAGCAAACTGGAGGGGGGGAAGAATTATTCTTCAATTGTCCCTGAAAGTAGATTAATAAGGCAGTCACTTCTGCATAGGAAAATGTGTTCTCTATAGCAGGGATACTACAAATAATCACCTGACCAACAGCTCAACTACACCCTGAGCCCTAAACCACCTTGGCAAAAAGCATGTCCACTGGGATCTACGGCAGATTGCCTGGATCACGTTCCCTGCACCCATTTTGACATGTGTCTTCTTTTGACAGAAACTCCTAGACAATCGGAAGGCAGCCACTGAGGATCAGTGGAACAGATATCCACCTCTGTACCACTGCAGGCTGGCTCAGCTGGGAACCAACCACCAGCTGAATACAAAATTTCCCTAGGAGGCATCTGACATGACAGAGACAGAGCTCACTGGCAAGGAAAGCTTGAGGTTGGATGTTCTTCAGCAGCACTGAGAGGCCATGACCAAGAAAAAGAAAAAAAAAAAGTGACAGGCAAACAATTGTACAGCAAAGGAAAGCCTCCTGTACCCCAAATGATGAACTCGTTGATCAGTACAAAGAACCCAGACATCCAAGGCTTGAAGTAGAGTCCTAGCTACTGCGCAGCAGTCTTCCTAGCAAGGGCTCCTCTTCCCCCACCCATCACCACGGGCACATACTTCCCTGGAGGAAGGCACACTGAATTTAGGTGTTCTTCACTGAGAACTCACAAGTGTGCACACCAGTGCGAAGAGGTAAGACAGTACATTCCCTACGCTCCAGCCCAACCTGAGGGCCATGCGGTGGCCCAGCCCCGTATGTACAGGCACATGGAGAGGGAAGGATTGGGCCCTGTTCCCGTCCACCTGAGGATCACCTACCTTACCCCACTATGAAGTGCTGAAAACCTATGGACTAGATCACATACCCTCTCTCCTAGTCACAAGGGCAAGGAGCCAGGTACAGCAATGTCTTCTGCGCTCCCAACCTCTCTCACGACCAGAGATCATGAGCCAGCCTGATCCCAAAGCAAGAGAGCTGTACCCTCTAAACATCTGCACCCTCTAAACGTTTTCCCTAAATGACTCCTTTCCAGTAACAAAAGGCAACAGCACGACATGAATGAGTATGTGGGAATCATTCATTCCATCTAGCACTGATATCCCAACTGCTTCAGTGATAGCAGGACTCGGATCAAAACAATACGCCATAAAATACTGTAGTTTCATCATATGCCACAATCAAATGTAGTCAGGCTGGTGACTATTCACTCCCCTCCCTCCTACAAAAAAAAAAAAAAAAAAAAAAAAAATCTATCTACCACTTCAGAGAGTTAGTATCTCCTTACCCCTTTAAAAAAAAAAATATACACTCAAATCACTGAGTATTTCACACAGTATTTCAGAATAAGTGCCCCTGAATCACTCTTAATTCTCTGGAGATTTAAGACAAAGAAACACAATAAAAGGATGATTTACAAAGACGTACACACACACCAAAATTCATAAACAGCTTCCCGCTCCTCTACTCTTCAGAGGAATAGTCTGCCAAAAACCATTTTCCATCAAGAAAAAATAAAATTACAATGGGTTTAAATTGATTAGACCATGTTTCAAGCTAGTGCATCTTTCCATAACCCAGTACCAAACAAGATGCTAACTAGTAAAGCACCGCGTGTAAATAATGGTATCAAGACCCCCTTTATCATAGGCCTTCAAAAGAAATTGCGTATGTGTGTATCCATACACACCTGGCCAATACGTCCCCCAAACGTGCCTTCTAGTGCCAATGCATAGCTAATTACCCAGAAGGGAAGAGAAAGGAATACTATTCCCGTTCCCACCTGTTTTGACAATCGAGAAATGCAATTCTGGAATCTGACACACTATTTCTGAGAGGCCACGCATAGATCACCACCAACTCGCAGCCAAAGACAAATTCAGGGCCCTCCGCAAATCTTAAACCACTGTCAAATCATGACTGCACCCTTCAAACTAAAAGGGGAAACTACATGAACCCCTTCCTCTCCCCGACCCCGCACACAGCCCCAAACTTCAGCGTTTCACCAAGCGCCACCGTCCCTACGGCTCCGTCGGTTCTTTGCACGAACAGAAGGTGCATTATCTTGCCTTCGGACACAGCAGCACCCGAAGAAAGCACAAGCTTTGTGCCATTTGTTCGAAGGACATTACTGGGCACCAGGACTCCTGACGTAGCACAGCTGATGTGATGCGAGTAGGATTTCTTTCTCCCTTTTCGTTTTTAAGACGGCCAGAACTACTAACTGATAGTTTTACATACACAGCTCTACTGCCACACTATGGGTACTCTCGGTTATTACCACCCACACGAGCCCCGGGAAGAGGCGAGGTTAGAACTGAAGCCTCTTCCGAACTTTGTTCTACAGGAGGTTCATGATTTGCTCAGCGAAAGTACTAGAAGTCCCAGCCCAGACTAAACTTGCTTTCTGGGATTAGACCCTAAAACACCACGGACTCTGCAAAGGGTAGGTGCACTCACTCCGTATACATGCACTGTGTTCTGGAGACCTAGCAGTAAGCCACCGATTTCAAAGTTGATACCTTGCTTTAACAAGAAGATCATTACTAGGATTTCAGAATTTGTTAAAAAAGAGCTAGGAAAGAGGAGCTATTGACCACTGCCTCTAACTCCAATGTAAATAAAAAACATCTGAGGTCTAAAAAGCTTTTGCAGATCTTCTGCTCACAAAGAAAAACAACATAAGAGCACCAACCTCTGGGTGAAGGATCCAGAACAGACAGCCCTCTAACTGCAGAGAGAAGGGAGCTAGGGGCCTGAGAAGAAAGCATTATATACTGAACAAGCCAGTACAGAGAGAAGCCTGGAAGATCTCGTATGAATAAGCCACAGATAGCTTAGAAGAAAAAAGCTGTAAACCCCTGATACAGTAAGTCACATATTTAGGTATCTCTACGTCGGTCTAGCTGTATCAGAAAAGCACAACAGAAGATGCTGGAATGGCTCTCTTGTATACAGGCTGAATGCTTCTGTTAAAGGAAAAATCTTCACCAATATTCATGCTTAATTAGGACTTGGATGTTGTTTGGGTGGTTTTATACCCTTTCCTAATAGATATTTCCAGACAGCAAAAGTCTTCAGGTCTACCGCAAGTGCACGCAGGAGAAGTTAATATTTATTCTGGATCTCCTTAGAGGAAATCTGCCTTACATAAGAAAATCAGTGTTGCATTCCAGATAACAAAGTTTTAAAAAAAAAAAAAAACCAAACAAAAAACCCAAAACACCACACACAAACACACACAAGGTTTCACACACATCCACACACAAACACACATTCCTCTAGCCTCAGATACAGCAGACAAGACAAACGTTACTTAGAAACTCTTGGAAATCGGGGCACTGCACAGTGTTGAAAGAAGACACTGCCAAACACTCAGCTCTCCCACTCTTCCCCCTCCTACACACACAGAAGGACAGTCCCTAAATATTTGCTGTTTACACCAGAAATAAACTTCAGTCCTCAGATATGCTTCTGCTACAGGGGCAGTTGTGGAAACTCGAGAGGAGACACAAGCAAACTCCCCCCAAATTCAAGTTGTCTTTTGCTATCTTTCAAGTCAATAAACGCATATTTCACAAAAAAACATGATGCCGAGGCCAAAGAACTCATATATAAGAGAGAATCAACTTGAAAGGCAGGAGGAGTAAGAGAAAAGTGCTTCCATCTTCATGCAAGGCATCCTAAATCTATTTTATCAGCTACAGGCAAACGCTGGGGTAGTGAAATAATGAATTAAGATGCAAGGGGAAGACAGAGGGGGAAACTGCGATGGCATTTTTCACAGTCATCTTGCATATCATACAGCAACTGTGCACAAACGATTTGACCCACCACAAAAGGGGAATGAGATTAAATAAAGCCACCTTTTATTATCCCATTGCTTAAAATTGTTGCTCCCAAAGGATACAGAAACTATCTCGTACAAAGCTACAAAGGTCTGAAGAAAATATACTCCCTATTGAACACTACAGGGAAGCATGTGCTGACACACAAGTGCATACACACAGTGTCATCCGCGTCCCCCCCCCGCCAAGAGGATTAACAGTGGTCCTCTGATCTAAGGAGCAGGAAGAAAAATGCTCCTAAAGTTGCCAGCTTTCTCCATTACACTTACCCGTCACGGAGACGGCCAGCAGCCCCACGGAGAGCAGCAGCACCCGGCTCCAGGAGCTCACTTCCACTGTCATGAGAGCAAAGATCCCCAATTTTCCCCAGTTTCTTCCAAAGCTGCAGCTGCATCCCGGCTTGTCCCATCCCAAGGAAGGTTGCATGTCAAAGGGCAGCAGGAACGGGGCGTGCTGGGGGTTGGTGGTTGTTGTTGGGTTTTCCCCCCTTTTTCTTCCCCTTTGCGATTGGGATACTCCTCAGCTCAGCTGCATGAAGAGAAAGGAAAGGGGGGGGGGGGGGGAGAAAGCAGGTCAGGCTTGTGATTTTTTTTTTTTATTTTTTCAGCCCAGAAAAAAAAAATCCCACCGCATGGAAGGCTCTGAGCTTCTGCAGCTGGAATGAACCAAGTGTGGCAGCAGCTCGGGGAGAGGAGGCGAGGAGAGGAGGGCTGGCGCGTCCCTCCCGGTGGCTGTCTCGGAGCCAGCTCCTCGGCATGAGCAGCACACGGTCCCCAGGGATTTATACTTTTTTATTAGCCAGTTGATTAATCGTTCCCATATCTTTGTTCTCCTCTTCACTAAATGCTGGGGAGGGGAGAGGGCAGGGGGGTCGTGGTGAGGGGCTGCCGTGCAGCCACCGAATAGACCTGCCTCGGCTTTGCTTCCCCAGCCCAGCGCAACGCTCCCGCCAGCGCCCACCCCACCGGAACCAACGAACCACAAATTCTGCTTTAGGGTTGCATTTATTTGGAAATACGCACTACAGGTTTCTTGTATAGGAACAGGTCCCACAGCCCCCCATTTTGCACGGAGCACAGCACAGCATGCATATGTACACACACACGCAGCATCTCTGCTATTGAGACATCTGCCAGAGCAACGCAGCCCCCCCCCCCGCCCTGCCTCTGTAAACAACAACTCGACGGTATTGACACAATTTTTGTCATGAAGCAAATTTTCTTACAAACACAAGAGAGATCACGGAGGAAGCACCCCCCAGTCCGCGACTGGTCCTCCCAGCACGGATCCCAGCAACAGAGCAATTCCCCGGCACTGGCAGGGCGGGTTCGGGGATCCTGGAGGTGGGGAAGGCTCCGCGCCCCCCCCCCCCCCAGCCCGCAGGCATGGCTGGGCTGCTCCTGCCCCTTCCAGGGCGGCACTTCTCCTCCTCCACCACCCCACTCCCCCCCCCCCCCTTTTTTTTAACATCTATTAGTACATTTGTCCCTGTAGCTGCATACAAGATGGGGGAAAAAAATGCAGTCACGTTCAGGAACTTAATTATCTTGGTAACGATGCTCAGATCTATGGACAAGAAAAATAACTCGAACGTGATACCAAAGCTAAAAAAAAAAAAAAAAAAAGAAAAAAGGAAAAAAGGCCACCCTCGAATATCCTCCTCCCCTTCCCGGCAAGAACCTACTTCTACGTTTCCCTTTTGGTTTGGCAGCCAAGGCGCAGCCCCTCTCCCAACGCACTGGTCTTGCCTGCGGAGAAGGGGGTGTTTACCACACCGAGCTCCCCCTCTCCAGCCCTACCCCCCCTTTTTTTTCCCCTCCCTTTTCCCCTCCATCGCCCGCCCCTCGCTCCCCCAGCAGGGACGCCGAGCCGGGCGGAGGGAGGCGGCGGAGCCGGAGGCTCCCGCTCCCGGCCGGGCCGGGGCCGGGCCCCCCCTCGCCGGGCCGGCCGGGCCGTGTCGCCAGCCAGGGCGGGCGGCTCAACTCGCCACCCATCCCCCGGCGTTAGCGTTTTGCATTTGCTGCAGTTTCTTGCTGCAAACCCCCCTTCTTCAATCTTGTTCCGGTTTCCTTGAATGAGCTTATTTGACAGCTAAAAACCAAATTATATCGAGGGCTTGCAAATCTGTCCCTCCACCCTCAAATCAATCCTCTTCCTCACTCACTTTCCCTGTGTCCCCTCTGCATTTCAATCCTTCCACTGCCTACACTGTGAACCGATGCCAAGAGCCAAGGCAACCAGGGCTGTTACATGAAAGAGTTGCTTTATGTCTGTTTAAACTGCAGTGTCCTATTCGAATAGACCTTATTGTTCAAAGGCACAGATCCAAATAGGAAAGGATCGGAGAACAGGGTACCACACTTCACAGCTCCATACATCGGTTTTCCCTCGCACAGCCCTTCCCCTCACAGAGACCCCCCCATCCCAGGACTGCATTCAGCTGAAGATGTGACTGGGTTGCCGCACACCAGCAGGGCACAGGCTGAGCCAAAGTCAGCTAGCCCTGCCTCAAGAACAATCCACAGGCATAATAAAGTCATTGAGGAGATACAATCCCACTTTATTCCTGGTTAATAAAATCATATCTATTTCAAATCAAGGGTTTCCTCCCAAGTTCCCTTCTCAAAACCACTAAGGTTTAGAGTCTGACTCCCACCAAAAAACCTGCATTTATTTGCTAAATGGACAAGACTAATGAATACAGCAGAAACCATCACTGCCATCACCCGCTTCTTTGATTACAACCCATCTCTAACAAGGAGGCATTTGCAGGTTCGGGTTAACAGCCCATTTCCAACCCCTGCCACTCGCTGTGCCTCTCACCTTGCAAAATTACCTCTCTACTAAAAGAGAAACCCTGTCTCCAGTGCAAGCACCCACCAGGAGACAAATTCTGCTCTGCACTGCCACGCGCAGTCAGAGCCCGGGCTGAACGAGTCTGCTGCCTTCAGACCTCGCTGCCTGCCACATCCTCTGCAGATACTGAGCTGACTTTTTTTGTACTCCATTTATCACATAGTGCCTCACCCTCCCTGACAAAACAGTCTGATCTGTTCTGTGACTCCTCCAAATAGAATAAATAACAGCAATTGCAACATCCCCGAGTTCCAGTTTTACCCATGGAGCCGAGAGCAATCCACAGGTATGAACCAAGTCCTTGCCATAGCTTCCTGGAGGAAGAGAAACAGACTCTCATAAAACTCAAGGACTTACTAAACGGAGTGCCAAAACCTGCTTTTCCCTCTAGTTTGACACAAAGCCACATCCATAGGGCTCTTCTCTTTCTCTCTCCTACATGCATCATGCTCCCAAGAACACAGACCGTACCCTGGCTCACAAATAAAACCACTCTGGTGATGAGCAGCTATAGAAGGCATTCACACTGGGAGCATGATCGTGTGCCCCAAAATTTTAAGTACCACAACTAGTAATTTGGTATAGGAAAAAAAAAAAACCAAAGCATCTTAGTAAATGCCACACAATTTATTTCATTTATTCTCTCTTAACCACATATTATCACTACTGGGGGAAAAGAGCATTTGTCCAGGCATAACCATGAGTTAAGAGATAGCTATGAATAATATCTCTATTAGCAAGAAACTGCAGTCACTATTTAACTTACATGACAGGAGAGTCCCGTTCCGGATTATCTGAAAGGAGATAAGTACAGAGCCAAGATCTTAGTGTACAGTGTAATGATTTTGGTAGTAAAGAATTCCATACACAGCTGTTGCATCTGAAGGTGTGCACCTATCTTTTTTATTTAAAAAATACTTTGCCTTGTATTTTCATACCTAGATCAGGTTTTATAGCCCAGCACCCAAAATGCCACAGAGGATGCTGAAAAGAAACAGTACCCAAAGCAAAATTCTGTAGCCCTGATTCTGAAAAACATGCAAGCCCCAAAACTGAGAGCAAGTTCTTTTTCCACGGCAGTGGAAGGACTTACAAGGTGGCTAAAGATATTCTCCCCCTCACAGAGGGCCAGAAGTGCCACTGTGCTGCTGGAAACGTGGAAAAGGTACAGAAGCTCACGACCAGAAACAGTGCCGTAGCAGCAGCCCCGTGGGCCCGGCTAACCTAAGTGGCACACAGACTCAAAGATGTTCATAGCGTCAACAGAAGGCGGCCAAGTAGAAAGAAGGTTCAGCTATTGAGAGATGTAAGTGAAAATTAGTCCCTTCTCCTCTTATCTCCTGATAGAGCAGACTTCTGTGCAACTTGCCGAGGAGGGTGGCTCTGGAGTGGGCTGTGAAGAGTTTCAGGGACACAAACTGCTTGAGCGGGGATGAAATGTGTTGCTAGATGGGTCTCGGACAGGGATGCTGCTCCTCCTCTTTGGGCTGTGGCAAAATAAGAGTAAATGCTAAGGCAGGAACACCCCTTCTGGCTGCACTGCTTCACTCACACAAGGCCTCTGCTCTTCATCTCTTGTCAGAAGAAAGATGAGGGACTGAGGGCAAGAGAAGGGAAAAGGACAAGAGGGACAGTCCCTCTGGGCACTCCACGGGGCTTAGCCACCTGCAGCCTCACGAGAAGCCCAAGTACAGGGAGGTAGGGACAGCTGAATGCTGAAGACTGGACTCTATTTAGAGATTTACGCCGGAGAACGCTCTCAGCTGCGTGAAGGGACACAACGCTGCCATTGCCACTCCTGCTGCTGGAAGCCCAGTGGATGCTTCCAGCTGTTGCCCCTCCTGCCAGCTGCAGACCCCAGGGTTCCGCAGTTGCCATGGCCCTTCGTTACCAACACAAACCACCTCTTTCAAAAAGACCGTTTGCGAGTGTGAAGAGGCTGAACGATGCTCCCTGGTACGAATAGGTTTTCAGCTCCAACAGTAACATCTGAAGGTCCGTTCCCGCTGGGACCTTTCCCTAGGCACATCTGGATCCACAACAACACTCCCCAGGATAGCTTGGACGAGGCCTGCCACGAGATCTGGAAACGCGTTCAACGGCTCTCCGATGAGCTGCAGCCCCCGTCGTCGGTGCCACCGCTGCAGCATGCCCTCTGCTCGGACCTGTCGGGGACCCTTCGAGGAGACAGCATCAACTCCCAGAGCAAGTAAGTGATCTCGAAGCGTTGCCCAAGCTCTAGGGCAGAAGCCTGCTGCTTTCCTTTTTACACCTCTCCAAACTAACTAGACTTTTGTAACCTGTTGAAATGAAAGCCTGGGGCACAGGGTACATCGATTGCTGTCCGACAGTCTCCTAATGAGGCAAATTATTCCCACTTTTTCTACTATAACCAATTTTCTTTGGAAAAAGTGTGTCCCATGAAATCTGACTACTTCAAATTCTGAAGCACCATAAGCAGCTGCTGCATTCGCTTCCCCACAACATTTAAAGAAAAACAACCACACACACATCAAAATATTTACAGGAAGAAGTGAAAGCAGCATTCAAAGGAGCAAAATCGAAAATTAAAGTGTTATAAGGAAGCTACTGTAAACAGCTGATCTTTAACAAAGAAAAGCTGAATTTAGCACAGAAAAATTTATGCCAAATCATGTTTCACAGGACAAATAACAGTAAGAGAGGGAAGCATGCTCTTCAGATTAATAGGATAATATTTACTGTATGCTCCTGAAACAGAAAAAGTAAAATTGACAAATCCGGCTAACCATCAGCAAGCATTAGCAGTGTCCAGTTCTTCAAGTCCAAATGAAACATCATGCAAACCTGGCCCATCTTGCTTGGTACGTGAAAGAGTGTAAACAGTCATCTCATCTTTAAAAAAAGATGACTTCACAGATGAGGAAATAGATAATTTGCAGATGAAGACATGATGCACAGAAGGGGAAGTACCTAACACTTTGTCAGGTAGAAACCTAGGAATTACATCTTGGAGTCCTGGCTCCTTTCCTTTCTCCTCCATATCCTAAATAATCCAAAACCTTAGAAGTCTCCAGAATAAATGCAGGAAGAGGGAAACCAGGTAAATCACGAATAACCAGTGAAGACCATGGAGTTGCCGATAGTGATGGGTTCGATTATACAGCTGAAATACCTTTACAATTAGCACATGCTCCATTAGCCACATATTTTGGTCCTGCCAGTTGCTGAGAGGTCTTAGGAAAAAAGGTTTTATACAAACCAGTGAAAGAACTATGAACCGCTAACAATCCTAATCGTATTCTTTACGCATTTCACTCTTAAAGGAATATAGATCTGGTCTTTAGCAGTAAGTCTACTGCAGCAAGGCCAGTTTAACCAACACGACTCCTAGCCCGCTCAGCCTGCAATTCCCCTGAAGCTACTGCAACTGGGCAGAGACAGCAGATCAAAATAGTCTTCGTTTTGCTACTTTACTGTGAGGTTGTGAACTTCAGGACTCCTGCGATGAAGGCAGTGGCCAAGACACAACCACAAAGACCCCAGACAAACGCAGCAGCTTCAGTTTGGATGAAATTAAAGAGACAGGAAAGTCCAGTGGCTAAAGTACTATCCTTGGGTTCAGAATAATGATCTTCTACTCATTGTTCATCTGCTGAGTTGAGTTACCTTTGGCAACTCATCCGGCCATTTCGCTCAGCAACGTTTTCCTGTAATTAGCTAGCAGGCTCTTGAAGATAGAAGCACCCTCTGCACAGACACTCGTACAGCAGAGTGCGTTGATCATCAGTTGCTCAAAGACCCCAGAGTCATTGAACCTTCCCACAATAGCCAACCTGAAGTGCTAAAACCAAATTACTGTACAGAGCTCAATGAACTGCATTAAACCAGAAGCAACTCAAGTGAGACAGCCCTAGGGCAGGTTTCTACCTTTGAGGTAGAAGCTTCCATACCCTACCTTGGCCACCTCTGTTACTCCTGAAAGACTTATAGAAAGACAGATTAAGAAAAATCTTTCAGTATATACCAACTGTCAATAAAGGTGTTACCCAATTCATCAGCTGCAACAGCATCAGCGGCCAAAGATTACACGGCATGACCTTGCTCAATTTAGCGATCCTTAATTATTTTAAAATATTGACTTATGCAAATTGCTAGTATGCTCATTTTAAAATGTATCTGGAATCTTTTGAACAAACAACAACAAGTTTCACCTTCCTGGTTTTGTTCTGGAGCATTTAGATACAGAAGAGCAAGTTATTGAGAACACCCAGAGCAGGTGGTGACAGGAGGAACCTCTTTTGTTGAGGATGTCACTACTTACCAACATAAAGGAGCTTATAATCTTCCGTGAGAAGAGGCCAAAGCTTCATAAGCAAGCATCAGAGCTAGGAACATGACATGCTGCATTCCCATCTTCAAACATACTCAAACACAGGACTCCAGTAACCTAACGTGCAAGTCCGAGAGAGACAAGAAGCACAGTTGCCACCTCAACTCTAAGTCTCTCCAACTACAGTCAGGGCACAAATGCCAACAGGTTGTGCAAAGCAGTAAGAGGGGACCTGAAAAATACAAGATTTGAGTAAGAAGTTGCAGAATCAGGGCTGCAGCCTGTGAAGCCACCAGAGACAAGAATCCCACTGAAAGACAGGGCAAAAAAGTTGCATGAAATAAGCTGTACTCAGAAATAACCTAACAATTTTCTATTTTCATATCCACAGTATAAATCTGTTGAGGTTTTTGTTAAAGATAATATCTATGTTCTTTAAAAACAGGGGGGAAGCAGCATCCTACTAATTATAGTGATCCTATGATTAGAGATAATTAGATACATTTACAATTTAGAATTTACTAATTTTACCTGTTTATGAACCATACATGTATCTATATACTGCGTGCACAGAGCATCAGTCTTTCCCTCAAGCTAAGAAGAGTGAATTGATAATACATTAAGTTATTGAACATAGTTGGATGTACAAGAGCAAACTGGAATCGAAATCCGTGTTTTGAGTAGGTAAACGCAATAAGCACTAACTGGCATTTTGAGCAGGTAACCATTATAGGCACTTCGGTGTGCCTTAAGAGAACGCGCAATTGTTCCGCTTTGAGAGTAGTCCCACTGTAAGGTCCCAGGGGGCTTTGGGGGGTACAGAGGTGCTTTGTGATGCACCCTACACAGATTAACTATCTTTCATACAGGAGGTAAGACTGTCAGATGGTTTAATGAGCTACAAATACCACAACACCCAGCTCTGTTAAAGCCTTACAGGTGACAACTAACATGTAATGACAGGTCAAGTCCAAGGAAATTCAGGCCCTCACCCTGCAAAGGTTTAAGGATCCACTGAGCCCCGAAGGTTGAAACCATGCAAAGCGGGAGCCTGGAGAACAAACAAGGTTTCTCCCATCAGGGACACTGGGATACAAGACAAAATCCAGAAAACTTTTCATGTCCAGAATCATAGGGTTAAATTTACCATCTTTGACAGATGACGTGAAAACCACCACAGGGCTTAGCTGTGTAACTGAAGTAAGGCTCCTCCTCTTTACGAACTACTGAGGATAACTTCAACCATGACCACCAACGCTCTAATACTGTGGCAGAGGGAGCCATTTAGCCCTTCCTCCTGGCAAGCGTAACCCACCTCAAAGCATGTTTCACTCAGTCACACCCACCGCCAGCAAAGAATCATTTGACACAAAACTTGGATTTTTTTTTTTGTTTGTTTACAATCAAAATATATTTTGACCCACAAATATTTTTAAGCATATATTCAATAATGATTCTTTGCACACCTATAATGCTGTAATCCAGCTTCGCTTCAGTTATTCTTGGATAGATGCATTAACTAAGATTCCCCCCCCCCCCCCACCTTTATGGGGTTCTTTGGAAAAGAACAGTGTCAAAGAGGGAATTTTGTTCTGGTTAAGAAGAAATACTTGAGTCTACGTAGAACACTAATGAGATAGAAATGCAAGGTTTAGTAGGAGTCAAGAAAGGTAGCTCAATTTTAAGTCAAACCTCCTTTAACAGCAGCCATATTCCACTCTCTTACAGCAACTACTTGCTAGATGAACCAGAGGGACTCGAAAGTATATACAGAGCAATGATTGGAAACAGAGAAAGGGAGATGAAATTAAGAGCTCTCTGTGACGCTCAGCTTTCTGCTAAATCTGTTATTACCAGCCTTCTGTGTTCTGCAAAATCCCAAAAGAATTCCAAGGGGCTGGAAGATGGCAGCGTGACAGGTGCTTGCAGCGCAGAGGGCAGCAAGCTGGAGGTGCCGTTTCTACTGAAGCACACGGAGACTGCCAAAGGTGCAGGCAATCAGGTGCAGGCTGAGGAGACCAAGGTCGTGAAGGAGTTCACACAGAACAGCGTGTTCAGCTCCGCCAAGAGCAGTACAGCTGTGTCACCACCACCAACAGCAGAAAGTCAAGCCGCAGGACAGAAGCAGCAGCTCCCACCATTTGCCGAGATTTGCTCCAAAACTGATTCCGACGCAGTCACAAAGAATCCAGGTATGGACCTGGGCACGGTCCTTGAACATCAGCTGGGAGTCATGGGAAAACTAAGACATAAACCAGAAGCTGGTAGAAAGCAGACGGCAGGAGCTGGTCAGGCATCACGGCAACGTTTACTCTATGCTGATGTCCTTTCCAAGCCTTGTGTAAGAGACTGAAACCTACTGAACTCGTCTTTTCCATTCAAGAATTCTCATTTTATACTAGGACGCTGGTATCTCTCTCCCCTCTAACTAGCACCTATCCAATGTCCTTCTCACATGATGAAATAGAGTAGATATAGGAAAGTCATGACTATGGCAATTTCGGTATTTGGGTCAGTATTTTCCAGAAGCTAGTTTTTTGGGCTTGGGGCATTTTGGGGTTTTCTTTTGGTGGGGTTTGGGGTTTTGGTAGGTTTTTGTTTGGTTGGTTTTGTTTTCTGATTTTGGGGGTTTGTTTTTCTTTTTGTAGTAATGTCATGATTGTTGAGTCCCCAGTGTGAGACGTTTAAAAGATCCTGATTTCCACAGAGCACTGATAACTACATTCCTTGAAGCATCTTAGAATAGACAAAAACAATGGTGCATGTCCAGATCTACTGTTTAAGCTTCTGGACTAGATTTATCACTCTGGAGACTTAAGACACAATCAACTTATTCTCTGTTGTAATTTCCTTATCTCAGAGAGTTGTGAACTTTGGGCAAAGGTGCTTGTTCTGTTCTTGCAATTTCATTCGTTCTTATGGCTCAGGCAATCAACTTTATTCCAGGTCCCATCGGTCAGAGTTTAATGGCCCTACAAGTGAATCTGAACTGCTAATTGCTGAGTTTGGGTCACTGTGTTGCAGAACTACAGCCTGCAAAAGTAACGGATATCTTGAACAGATTTTGCTTACAGGCAAAACATGTCCTCTTAATTGCAAAAGTTGCACAGATTAATGAAGAGAATGCATGTTTATCAATATCTTTAACCTTGTTTTGTTTTACAGTAACTACTGCAACATCAGATAAAAAAAATGTTAAATACAATGCAAGTACTTCAGGCTTTTCTACTACTTCAATGACCCCAGCATTAAATCAGCCAGTGTGGCAGAGTCTGAGCTTCCCTCCATTCTCCATCTTTCCCAGCCACTCAAACTTTCTACAGTTTCAGGTAACATAAAGTAGATTCACATTTTGAGAAGAGAGTAGAACACCCCCAGGCCTGTATTGACAGACTCAGGGCACTACCTGATGCTATTTTGATAGCTGCTTTCTGATTTGTAGGGCAGAGTAAGAAACCAGACTGCTATCCTACTACAGTAAGATACATTAAGTAGCTTTGGGTCATAAACAAAGCTTTAACAGCACACGTAATGCCATCCTCCGAGATGGTTGTGATGATATCAAAGGACAATGTATTATTGACACAGATACTGAATGTTGACCTCCCTCAGCCTTCACTAGTTTCCATTTTTATCTTGTATTTACAAGTATTTTACCTTGTATTTACAAATATTTTGACATAATACTTCATTACAAGTATTTCATGCGATTGCCCTGTTTACAGACTGGGATACTGCTTTCTTAGTCTAGAGAAACAGGACCTCAAAGTAAAAAAGCCAACGAAGATTAGGAAGAAGCCCAATGCTCAAGGTGAAAGAAACAGAAGAATGAATACTGGGAATCCCACGTAGCCATGGCTTTCTATGAGCTATGCTCCCCTTGTTTCCTTTGATTCCACTAAAAAAAAAAGCAACCCACAGAAAACACACCAGAAGCAAAGCTATGGTTCTCTAGCAGGACTCAATTCATCCCACAAGCTGCCGAAAGTTGCCACCAGCCTGTTATAAAAGCCAGAGGGTGGACACACGTGACCCAGAGCACACGTGTTTTGCCAGACTGAGCTCCCTTGGAAGTTTACAGTCCAAGAATTGTCCCTTTTTCCATTAAGTCAATGATTAGTCAGCACAACAGATGCCCCCTTAGCCTACGATGAGCACACAGTCCATCCACCTCTCAGCAGTCAACACGGAATTGAGTTTTTCCCCAGGCAGAACAGAGCTACAGAGTGGAAAGCAGACTCCTGTTCTGGAGATTTCAGGCTTAGGGAGAAAGAGAGAAGACTTTTGCCCAAAGCTAAGAAACACACTTATCTCAGCCTGGTTCTTTGAGCATAATATTCCCCTAAAAAGCTTACACAAAAGTAATTAATGGACCAACTCCAACTGTTTTACAAATCATGCCTTATGTATGCTTAACAGGGTCCGTATCATCAGAGAGCAAGGATCCCGTATCAGCAAGCTCTGCACCCTTCCTTTGGATGCTATTCAAGACAGGTGCGTTTAAATGGTTATGAATATACTTTAATTTGCATAACACAGATGCTAAGCACAATAGATTAGTCAGAGCAGTTTGTCATGTGCCAAGATTGACATTGGTGCCATCACAAAAATAGATTTGGGGACAAGATGCCGAAGTGGTGTAAGTGAATACAGTTTGCTGGAGCACTACGTGCTCCAAATAGCTCAAGAGATGGCCTTGAGCCTCTAACTTGAAACATTTATTGCTTATGCTCTGGTTTTGTATAAAAGTGGGAGAGACCACTGTGCGTGCCTGAAAAAATATTTTCGACAACTCCAGTTTCCATTTGTGGGGCTACTGCCTCATCAGTGTTCCTGTCCCACTTTTTTTTTTTTAACGTATGCTGTTTCTTTTTCCCCAGGTAGCTCCATACAGCCCACAGCAGATTTTCCAGCCGCCGTACACTCCGATGTTGAACTACATCGCTCTGGTTCAGCCTGGTTATCCGTACCAGCAGAGGAACCCCCCGCCACTAGCCAGCAACATCCTGGATCTATCACCAATGGCAGGCGACGGGATCCAGTATCCATTTTCTCCTTCCTACGGGTATGGCCGCGCAGATTCGCTTTCTGCTTTTTCAGTACTTTAGGGAGAGTTTGTTGCAATCGGCAACTGGGTTTCTCAGTTACATTCTCACCAAATCCCAAATATGAACAAAAGACAAGATTTACTACAGGGTCTAAATTCTAAAATAATTTTTATACAATACCAGAGTAATTCTTTTTGGGTGAATGAAGCTGAAACACTGTGCTATAACAGACACCACCTACAACTTCCAATCAATATTATGGATAAAAAGTATAAACACTTTATCTTAACAAAAAGGAAATGCTTCAACATGATAGAAACCAAAATATTTTGACACTGTCAGAATGAAATGAAAGGATTCATTTTGATGCCTTTCCATAAAAATTGTAGTTAAAATCAACATATTCCAAGGGTGTGGTAAAATAATCTCCGGAGATTCAGGTTCTTTTATCATCTTCTATTAAATGCTTAGGGGAGAGACAGGAATAGCACATACTTCCCCCCTAGATCACCTCCCCAGATACCATATTACACGTAAAAAAAAAAAGGGGGGGGGCAGATAAATGCTTCTAAGAACTCCATTATTAGGAAGAAAAAGAAGTAATTTGGAAGTTAGATGTAATCTCCTGAAGCTTGACTAAATTTCATTTTCTGTTTTAGGTTTAGTTCTACACCTGGAGGAGCTGTGACTAACCTCAACTACTTTTCCAGTGAGAGCTATGTAAAATTTTAAGTGAACCCAGTTTTCCTATCCACGTATGCAGAGAAAAACCTGCTATCTATTGTAAGTCCTAGGACTTCATGTTTTCCCCAAAGTGAACACTTCCATCTAGAATAATCCTCTATGATTTATATGGTAAGAAACAGCTGCATGACAATTCATCCGAAATAATTTTTTTTTAGGATGACAGAATAAGAAGGGGCTTTTTTTGTTTTGGAAGATGGAGACAAATAATAAAAATGTTTTATTTATGACAAATGCCTGAGCTGCTTAGAATTGAGTGTTGGTGCAATAAAGATGGTTGATAGAAAAGAGCCTTAGCCACAAATTTCAGAGACAGTAACTTTAGCTGTATATTCAAAGCGAGATTAACACAAATACATTCAATAGCTGGGTGGTGCAGCTCCATGCATGACACGTTCCTGTCTTACTACCTCAAACTCTAATGCTAATCCAGAGGGTAATCTGAATTTTACTATTAAAGATCAAGCCGTAAAGCTTGTTTGGAGAATTGTTTAACTATACTCCCTTGGTTATTCAGCTCGGGAGTTTCAAGGCTCTAACTTTTGACAATGAGCCTTTGCCCCTGCAAAATAGCTTCTGCTTCCTCTGGAGCCTGCACCCTCACTGCGACGCCAGAGCAGCAAGGCTCCCCTACGCAGGGGCTACGGCGCGCTGCCCGCTGGGTTTCAGCCGCAGTTTGCTGGGTCAGAAAGAGCGATTAGATGGAATTTTACAGCCTGGGCAATACGCATCAGAACAAAGTACCACAAAAGTCTCTCCCAGCCTTAAAACTAGTGATGAAGGTCTCGGTCACAAAGATCTGACAGCTTGCAATCATCCAGCCCTGTACCCAGTAGCGTGCAAGTCAGTCTGCTCTGAAATTCAAAGAGACTTACGCATACTTTGCTTAAGAAGGATATTGCACCCATACAAGTCAAGACGTGAAATTAACTCTTTACACTGCTTAACAAAAGCCTGGGTATTTCAAATAGTTACAGGTCCTACAAAATGCAGAGCACCATTCATTCCTGGAGAGCCGATGGGACCAAATATGCTTAGCCTCTGTAGGCAGGCAAAGCACTTTAAGAGGACAGACTCCAATAGTGGCTCAAAATCCAAGCAAAAGATGAAGCATCCTTCCATTCACTGAGCTGGTGTCTCTGGGGCCAAGTCTAAAACACCAGATTTTTTTTTTTCTCTCTCCTAGTAAATAAAACTAATCTTGTAACTTTAAAAAAAAAATGTAGCTCTTCCTTCCCTTTCATCCTGTTTAATGTAAATAGTACAACTTAGTTGTGTAGACTCAGCTGAAGCTAGTAAAGAATTCACATAGAGCGCGTTTACTCTTGTAAGGTTGACAAACAATCTTACAGTGATCCTTCAGGTGACATTTTGCACATTAGAACTAGTTTATTCCTCACTGTTCCTCTTTCCACACTGCATCAACATCTATTTCAGGTTACCCAGATGGCTGAGGTGATCTAGGACGATTTATAATAAGAAATTCACGCTTTGGCAAGATGTGCCCACCAGCCCTTTTTTCTCCACATACTGCTGTAGGCCAAAATTTCAACTACAATAAATTAGACGAGCAATTAGGAACCTCTAGTGTTTCCACAAAGCATCAGCATTCTTCACTCTCCTTGCCTTGCGGGCAAGGTGACAGGTTGACAACGTAACACGACCTGAAAGACTGTTAAAGTATACCAAGGCAGCCAGGAGAAATCAAAGCCAAAGCCCAAACTCCCACCAGCGTCACCAACAATGATCTTACGGTTCCAATGCACCCCATATCTGACAGGACTAGAAAAGGGGGGACACTAGTATGGTGACCACCTTTGTCTTTTCACCGACACTTAATTTGTTAGTGACAAGCAACCTGAACCAGATATATCGCTATCGTACCACAGTTCAGGCTAGACACTCGTGTGATCCCTCCAGGGAACTGGGCTACCTCCGGGGTCCCGTGAGGAATGAGGCCATAGGATCATTAAGGCACAAGCGGTCTAAACCGCAGCTGTATCCCTCAGTAACATGAGCACACTAAAGCAGGATTGCGTAGGTTTTTTTACCCAAAATGCTTGCCATTATTTTCAGCACAGGATCAAAGATACCTAACAAAGATGCTTGTCAATATTTTTCTTTCTTCCCCATTATTCAACATATGGCTGTGGACCCCATATATAGCTACAGAGTTCTCAGGAGCTTTTTGCTCATACTCGGAAACCCACAGTTCCAGCCTTTCACAACACACTTCTCCCAAACCTCTAAGAGGCAGGAAAGGGAAATTATCCCCATTTTACAAATAAAAAGCTGAATTCTAGGAAATGAGAGCTCAAGGATTTCCTCCATCCAGTTTAAGGGCACTAACTGCAGGCAGTCAAGCAAATTCTCAGGAACACAAACCAGTATCTAGAGGGCACAAAATTCACATACACTTGACCCTTTAGCTTGACCCTTTTTGCAACTACCTTCCAGTGCATCCCATTACTACTTCATGCCACGTGCAGCTCCCTGGCCAAATCCTCATTTCTTTTGTTAGTCAGTCCTGAATTTTTTTGAGTTCCTCTTGCAACACACTCTCCATATCCTCTATTATGTCTGTTACAAGCTTCCTTTCAAAAGGAATTTTACAGAACAAAAATAATTATTTACTTATGTTTTTCAAAACCTAAACTTGGATCAGAATTTGCTTTGGCTCAAGTCAGATACGTTCTGCCTCGGTAAATTCCCATTTTCTTTAAGTAGAACAGAAGCTTGGATTTTTCTTCTGTTAAATCCACTGGCTGTTTTTCTCCAATATTCCTAATGCAATTAGCATAACAAGATAAAGGAATCATCAAGTCCTTTTCCATTTTTCTTCCTTTATAAAAGGACTGATGACAAACTGGGAATCAGAATCTGTATTGAATTACATTTGCCACAAAAGAGTTCATTAAGTAATAGTACGTAATAAAAATCATCTGTCAACTTGAAGGATAGACCAAATCCACTTAACGAAACAGCTGGTTATTTTCTAGAGCACTCTATAGCTCATAAACAGTCAATATGAGCAAGGAGAAAGACTGAGACAAAGGGAAATAAGGAACAGTTCAGATATTAACATGCTAAGCCACAGTTTCAAGGCTCGTCTTCTGCACAGTCGTAGCATGACCGCAGGTAAGACACTGCCCATGGTGCCCTCATTTCCCCCTCATGATAGTGGTGGCAATAGCTCTTTTCACCAGGAAAAGGATTACGAGGCTAAGGGCGTGACAGACCATGAGATGCTTCAACAGCGGGAGCATCATCAGGCAACCTGAATTTCTGTCCCACTCCAACATACCAGATGGCCCTGACGATGATGGGCTGGGGTCACACTTCCCGCCCCCAACTTCCACACACAAGGCTGAAGCTGCACTACCACATCGTAGCAGAGAAGCATCGCTGCTCCCAGCCTCCCCAGCCAGGAAACTCTCATGTAAAGGTGCTTGTGACTTGCAAAGTTTGTGCTCTCAGCAGCAAATCTGGGAAGAGAAAGCAGAAGGATCAGTGCTAGTCCTTCGCTCTAACAAGCCATATTGGCTCCTGTCAGAATGTTTGCCTCCCTTTCCACATTCAGCTCACTCACTGCATAATCCAAATCCACACAAACCATCTGCACTGCTCTGGCTCAAGGGATTTGTTCCAAGATCCTTGAAGGCCCATAACATGCCACTTACAGTAAGACTACTACAGGTAACGTTCAGGGCCGCAGAGACAGGCTGTTGGGAATAAAGGTCATCCGTGACATGGCATTGCTATGAACCTCAGTGCCCTTCTTGCATCTATTTAACACAACAGTCTCAGAAGAGCAACCCTTCTTAAAAAGGGTCACTTTCATTTTAATCCTGTTGACTCTTCATCATTTAGGAATTTATTACAAGACACATTCTTAGTGGTACTATTCTTCCACATATCTACAAAAGTTTTAGACAGCAGATTTATATGGTGCTTTAATAAAGTCTCTTTAATAATGGATATAGAAGCCCTGTTGTAGCCTATACTCCACTGCACACTAGATCCTTCTCAGGCAATCAACCAACCAAAACTAGTCATGAATGTTAAAAATAATCCGTTATGCTGTTCTGGTTTTGGGAGTCTCGCATTGCAACACAGTCAGGATGGAAACCCCAGGCCCAGCATGGTGACGGTCATGGTCAAGTCAGCCCAGCTACAACTCTGATCCAGGGAGAACTTTAGAGCTTTACAAAATCCGAAAGTACAATGACTGTGGATATGCCACCACCATGCCAAACTCCAACCTGGATTATTGTCAGGAGCTGTTTTTCTGAAGCAACACTCATGTCCCAGGTCAGCGTTACTGCTTTTGATCCAAGTCCCCAACACAAGCTTCATACAGCTTTCCAGAGAACTGACACACATAGATGAATGCCGCCAGAAGAAAAACAAACTTACTACTTCAAGACTGATCAAGCCTACGCGAGTCAGAAACCCAGAGCCTAGCTGAGCATGCTCACAGTTTCCCCTCCTCCCTTTCTTTAGCCTCTGTCTCCTCAAAGTGTTTTCAAGTAGTCTAAGCTCACCTGGCTTCCTTCAAAAATCTGAAGATTCATGTTTAGGTTCTACTGATCCCAGTTACTTACAGATGGGATGACACTGCAGATGGAAACCTTGTATTTGTTGTAAAAACTTCTTGCCTATCTCCTACTATTATTATACATAATTGTATCAAAACACAATTCACCTCTTTTGCCCTCGGTCATCTTCCTTCACTGCAAAGGAGGAAGCAATCTGGTTTTGCAATTTATATTACTTTACAAAAACTCTGCATCATTAAAGTATTTGTTTACACATGCGATAACTGGCATTGAGTTTTTTGTATGCAAAGCCACATCAGCATTATCAGATTCTCTAGAACTGCTGCGTTCATTACCTGCCAGAACAGGCCAGAAGTCATTGCAGTTACTGGCTTTAGACACAACAGTTTTCCCCCTTTCTAATATGCCCTTGTATTGCCCTGCTGACCAGATTTGCAGAAATCCTCACTGGGTAGAATCATAGAATCATAGAATTGTTCTGGTTGGAAGAGACCTCCAAGATCATCGGGTCCAACCATTAACCTATCACTACCAAATAACAAGTAAATAACAAGTCTTGCTGAAGATCTCCCCTCTCTCAGGTAAAAGTCCTACCCTCACCACTCCAGTAAAGACAGAACAAAGCCGAGGATGCAACAGACATTTGTAGAAGCTGCAGACACCCAGAGTCGCGTTATCGCTTTGGAGACAGGACCACCTTCATCCGCAGGCACAGAACAGCGGTTCTCTCCCTTTCTCTAAGACTCTCACAGCTCGTGTTGCTACCACTGCAGTTTTTCCAGAGCCGCTTAGTCCAGCTACCCAAAGCAAACTTTTACAGAATTAGCTAGCGCGGTTCCTGAGTCCATTAAACTTAAGATAATGTGGGGAGGGGGGGACTGATTGAATAGCTATTAATCAAAGGATGGGCTTTATTCTTGTGATGTCATGAACTGCAGAAATAGAGCTCAGGCAGTTTATTAAATTACAGGAACGCCAAGAAAAATAGATAGCTTTAATAATACATTTTTGCCTATCTGCTATATTTTATATGTTGCTTGCAGAAGAGAATTAAAAAGTTTTCTACCATATAAAATTGCCATTTAATAGAAGAAAAAAAACCAAAATAGATTCTGTCACTGATAGAGAATACAATTATTCTAGGCTAAAAAGTTTACTCATTTGCTAACGTGTGAGATTACTGCAGTTCAGAGCCTACAGGAGAGGGGGGGATCGTTCCAAGAGAAGAAATGGTCTCTGAACTTAAAAGCACAAGCGCATTAGCCAAGAAAGAACAGCAAACACACAGATCTCATACAGGCTGGCCCATCTTTGAGGGAGAAAGCTCTCCGGCTGGCATACCCTGTCAGTGCTCTACCATCAGCCTCACCGGCTGGACCCACCACGGTACCCATGTCTAGCAGATGCTACTAGAGCAACGGAGCACTGGGCTGCCTATGGACTGCAGCGGCACGCCACAGGTTAGCAGAGGGGTCTAAAGGAGAAGGGGACTTGGCCAGAAACCTCTGCTCTTCACCAGAATCCAGCCCAGCCCGAGAACTAGGAGATGTGTTATTAGCGTCTCCAAGGCCAGACAACTTTTGTAAGACTGTTTGCATAAAGAGCATGGCTGCCCCCTCTTCACAGCCACGCTTCAGCAGGGACAGCCTGCCTCCTCTTAGCTGCTTCATCAACTATTTCTGCCTCTTAATTAACAGTCCAAGAAGCATCCCTCTATATAGTCCCAGGCCCACCAAAAGCCAACAGTACCTCATTTTTTTTAATTATTCTCCCACCATCCTACTTCTTCTCAATCTCCAAGACTCTTCTGTGATTTCAGCATAAGCACACCCATCCCAGCTCCTGCAAGCTGCAAACTGAGTCACATTATCTGGATGGAAAGCTTCCAAAGAAAACGCACAGTGTTGATGAACTGAATTTTTTTCCTCTGGGAACAGGACAAGAACACTACCAGGGGACGTTGTGCTGCAATTCCAGATGTGCTATGTCTAGCATAACAAGCAAACATGAAATTCTGAACCCATACCCTTAAGAATTGTGACACTTAAAAACACTACAAGCAAAGTCTTACACGTTTGAGATAGCTCATTTATGTTGATGAACCAGAAGCCAGTTTCCACATCTTAAATTCCTTCAGTCTCTCAGCTGTGCTTTATATATTGCCCTCCAAACACTGTCTTGCAAAGACAGACATGGATAATTATATTATACTATTAGAATCTCTTAGTAGGGAGCAGACTACATGAAGTCTATATTTATCAATCTAACTGCAATTGCATGGAGGGGTGCCTGTGCTATTTAACAGGTAAATCCATCTGACAGAACACTATGGTTAGGGATAGCCCAAGGTTAGGAGAAACATACTTAGGAACGCATCCAACATGCTGGTATGCGAATTTAATCTCCTTTTCATATTCACCTCTCAGAAACATGCCCCTGTTAATCTTTCACAGATGCTTCTGCAAAAGCAGGGCTCATCAGAAATGAAGTGTCTTATTGAACACGCACTCCTCTCTCACCTCTGAGAGCAGACTCTGTCTCCCGGGATGAGGGAAGTATCCAGCTGAGGAAGTGAACAGCAGGAAGCAGTCTATATACATTTTAATGTCTCACACTGCGCTTGCCTGTTCCTTTTGGCATGATCTATGGAGCACTCTCTCGGCATTCAGACACACACAGAATATAAGGCTACAAAGGTCACTTAGTCCATCTCCTACTCTAAGGCAGGATCAGCATGACATGAAACATCTGCCTAGATGAGGTGTATGCATTTGACAGAGGTAGAGCTGATCCTGCCTTGAGCAAAGAGATTGACTAGATGGTTTATTGCACATGTTCTTCATGTTTACATGCCATACCGTCTTAACTCTTCACCAAAGCATCTCTTTCCAAACATTCACTGCCAGCACATCTCGTCCCCACACAGTGGCTATTAACTTCTACCTTATCTGTGCAATTGCCCCCATAGGTCCTGTAAGCTGCCTGTTTGTGGGACAGTTAACTAAACCATGCACACATTCCCCCACATCATCTTACCAAAGGCTGCAATTAATTGGGGAACACTGGCTTGTTTGGTTTGTTTTTTTTTTAATTAAATCAAAACTGGATAATTTTCTTAAGGACAAATCGGTTAGGGATTAATTCAGGGTTAGTTCAGTGGTCTGTCCACCTACTTCCTACAGTATCATCTCTAGTTGAAATATTGTTTTCTAATCCAAGCTCTACTTCTCATGCAGAATTTGGTGCCATCAGTGCAACTCTAATGTTCTTATTTTCTCTAGTTCATTTGTTCAAACTGAAGCAGATGAATTTTAGTTGAAAGCTTACTACCAACTCGGCTTCCAAACTCCTGGCCCGTAGAGAAAGATTTTGATGCCAGCTTCTTGCATTAATGAGAAACTGTTAGAAGTTTGTTGCCACTGGTTATGAAGAATCCAATACGACTTCCAAAAAAGGAAGAATGGAAGGAGTATTTTTAATCCTGGTCACTTAAGCATTCCAGTTCTCTGCACACATCTTTCCATATACTGGCACAGCTCAGGGATGGGGAGATACAGCGCAATTTTCCTGAAGTTGTAGTTCTGGCAGAAACCGCTACATTACTCTTCTTCCCAAGCCAGGAAAGTGCCTTTGTCACAAAGTCTTTTCCAAGACTTCAGCTAACGCACAACACTAACTCAAACACACAACTTTGTGAAGCGACACAAACCTATACAGGCTGCAGAGACTCTTCTGACCCCTCTCTGCTCTTCAGGTTTCTCCCCAGAGCTCTTTAACTGAATGATCTCTTTCTTTGCTAAAACTGCTCACACACAGGTTTACTCCAGCATCCTGCTGTAACACCCATGAGTTCTAACACACTGTAAACAGATCGCAACAGACGGCATCACACCTTACGTGGCAGTAGGAGTCTGAAGGGCTGAGTGTCTCAGCCTTCTCCCCCAACCCATCCCACCATCGCGCTCAGTACGGGATCCACGCCTGCTGTACGACTTCCCTGCCAGGGTCTGGAATTGAAAAATTGAAAAACGTAGCTACACATGCTTTAAGAATTATTAGTAGTCTGAGCCAGTCTTTTTAATGTACACAAGCAACAGTAAAATACTAATTTTACAGCAGAACACATCTGGATAGGCCCAAGCCTCAAGGAGTAAAAAAGCTTTACAAGACAGTGTGCCATCACTGTAGGCAATGGAACGGTGAGCTCAAACGCAGATCAACTGGTCGCACCACTTCAGCTCTGTGGGTTTTTCAAACATTCTGTACAATTTGTTATCCAGTGGTTCTGTTCCAGTGGGCTTGTTCTGCCACTCGTTTGTATGGGCTTAAAATTGGAATCCACGGGCTGGGTGTGTACAATTACTTCCCCACCTTCATCAGATATCTTGCACATTACACAAGTCACTGACAAATGCCCACTTGCTGCGGTGGCTGTGCCTCACCATTTGTATGCTACTGAATTAATCTTATTAGGAAGTATAATATTCAGAGCATTTATTCCTTACTTCCTTTCATTTGTATAAATATGTTGCTCTGCCATGTTCTCTAATTGCTTAACATCTGTCAGAAGGAAGAGAAAATAAACACATTATGGCTGAACAAACTGTAATACCCTTTTAAAAAGTGCAAATGTAGAAATGTTTTAAAGAGTGGGCTGAGAAAACCAGGAATACCAAAGCCAAAAAAAGTAAAATTATCCAGCCCGTCGAGTGAGAAGACTTTGTGATCAAGATTCCCACACTAAGACAATTAAGTTCACTCAGTTCAACTTTAGCTTTTGATTAAAGTGTTGATTTACTAAAAGTGGTGTTTGGCCAAAATCTAGGACGTGAACATAGGAAAGGCTGAAAGAAGTATTTTTTGCTCAGCAACTGCTAGCAGCGCCCTGAGCAGATTCACCTCTTGCATACAGGACCTCCTCAGGTCCCTGTACCCATTTATTAAGCTGAACGTTTAAGGGTATGCTGCCAGTTTGGGGCCGATTGATGACCTTGGCTTTGTACACAGCCACTAAAGCCCCCTCCAATTCACGGTGAATTCGAGTAGCTTTTGCATCACTCCCCAAAAACTAGGGGCAAACAAGGAGCTACAAACCCGTCGGTGTATCCTACAGCGCAATTGCCCCAAAGCTTAAGGACACTTCTGAATTTCGGGTTTGAGCTAGCTTTCGTCTTCAGTTTACAGGCCTGCTCAAACAACTTATTAGTGAACCTGCCTAACAGAGATACAGCTTATACTAGTGAAAAGAAATCAGGGTAACTGGCTAGAGCCTTCCGCTAGAAGGAACAGAATAGCTAGAAAGAGTCTTAATTCATTTGATTTTACCTGCTCAAGAAATACTGCTACAAGCTTTCCTTTGCTCCAGCCTGTATTTTGCCTCCTATTTAGAAGAGGAAAACAGAGCCTAATTTTATCCAAAACATTGTTAAGTCCCAAGGCGCAATCTGAACCTGCTGTACGTTAATTGTATGCTTCAGTGTCACTCTGACAGAGCTGACAACGCAGTTAGATTTTATTGCGTGATTTCATAAATGACTATCAAACATAAACAGTGTCCTGTAAATAGCATTTCATTTTTCTGAGGGTTTTTTTTTTTTAAATGACTTCTCTGCTACTGCCATTCTTTGCCTCGCTCTCAGAAGCATGCCAGTTATCAACCGTGGACTAAATTGTGTGCAAATGAAGCATTTATTGACTTTAGTGTTTGCCCCTCCATATTTTGTAAGCTGAAGTCAAACCATTTGCTGAGATAGAAGTGTCTTGTAAAAATGGGAAAAAAAATGTACCATTTCCGAAAGATATTTCATCCAAAATACTACTCATGAAGCTTGATACTCCTAGACAAAGCTAGGAGGGTAACAGGAAAAAAGTCAGTGTGGTACAAATCAGCTCACATGGTGGCAAGTTTAGGCTCTGCACCTCCTGTATACTCTCAAGCCGTACACGAAACACTCGCAGGCCCAAGGTCAGGGATGAAATTAGCTCGGGCTGTCACCTCCAACGTCAGGGCAGCCACCGTGCTCTTTCCCTCCCGAGCCCAGCAGCAGGGACGGGCAGAACCGTCTACCAGGGGCTGCCTCTCTGGGGACATCCCTCCGCTGAAGCTGCCGCTCCTGTGCTCTGCCCGTCGGATCTCAGACTTTCTCCCCCAAGCACTGCACACTGGCTATTGGCAGAGGCGAGCACATTTTCAGTACGTTTATTCAGTACTTAACATAAGAAGGGTTGTTATCAGGACTGAGACCTTCTGATAATCATTCAATACAAATTCCTAATGATATCAGTAACACTGAAGGTAAGGAACGTATATATTTTAAATGGCAATACATCTTCTAACCAGCTATTTTCAAAGATGTCTTATTCTTAAATTACAAAAGGTGGCAAGACAAACAGCACTGGATGAAGATGACCACATTTTTCTGTGTCATTGTTTTGCAAATAATTCAGCAGGAAACAAAATAAGTTATCACAGTGTAGTGAGCAACTGATTGCATCAGAGATAACTGGCTTGGTGGTGAGAAAGCCAATGTGAAGCCAACTGTCGTTCCTGATACAGTTACAATTACCACAGCAAGAAGAAAACCACAGCCCCCAAACATTTATCAGTGTCCCCAGCTATATGCAGGGATAGGCCAAGTTCCGAGCAGCGCCCTGGAGTGCCCGCACGGCGCAGAGAGGAGCGGCACAGCAGCTACGGGAAGGGCTGAGAAGAGCTATCACACAGGCAGCGCATGTTGGGAGAATTCATGTTTCATGATCAAGCTGGGACCACGAGACTGATGAGACTCACCTCATGTCCGGGCAAGCACAGGCTCAGGCCCATATTAAATAAACCTCCAAAGCAGAGGTGTATTGGACTGATGGAGTACTGTAACCGCACAAGGTTCATGAAGCATGATCTGCAGGACAAGCTGCACTAACAAGAGCTACTGGGGTTAAAAGAAAGAGGGAGAACTACAAATTTAAGTCTTTACCCTGTTATATTTACACATGAGTAAATCTCGGCCATTAGTTATTAGAAGTAGGTGAATAAACTGCTGGAAATCATATGGCATACTTCCCCTCCGATTCTGTTCGCAGACATTTTGCAAATAGATGAAGCTGTTCTCCACTTGTCTGGCCTTTACTCGCAGCTCACAGTATACCCAAGTCACAAGCCTCACTACAGTTTGGCTGATGGACACAATTCCATTTCTCCACCCTCGCTGGAGAGACACCAAGATAACCAACGCAACACAAGCTGGGATTTCTCATGATCAAATCCATCATTTGCCTCCTGCGGCTATTTAAGCTTTTGGTCTGCTCTTCCCTGGTTATTTGCTCTAGAAACATGCCACCACTTGAATTTTCATGAAAAAGCAAACTCGAGACACTTGCTGCTTGATGAAGACAAGATTGTGGAAGAATGAGAAGTCTAGATACAAGCAGACCTTTCTAGCTCCTGGCCCACCCGTCAGCATGTTACAATGCAGCGTAAAGATGACAGGACACTATTCCGATCCCAAGGAAAGGGCAGTGATTGAGATTGTCAAGAGCTCACCCTTCACAGGCCACAGAGACCAGTTCACTTCCCTGTTCCTGTGGTGGGGAGAAGCTGACTCACTGAGAGATTACTTGGTTGGTTTGAAGTCACACAAGTGCTTTGCAGCAAAGCTGCTAAACACAGATTTACTGACACACTGATCCACTGCCGCAGAGCAGAGCGCAGGTGGCCAGTCACCAAGGACTAAGGAAAAAAGCTTCTTATCCCCTTCAGAGGATTCTCTTTTTCAAAGGCCCATCTGACTGGGCTAGCTAATGGCAGCAAAATCTAATGTATACAAAATTATTTTATCCATAAATAAGGTTTCAAACCTCCAGAAACATGAGTAGATGTAGTGTAGATGCCAAGCTAGGAGCATCCTTAATTTGCTAACTCTGGCAGAGAGAGAAAACACCCAAATGCACATTTGTTTTTTCCAGTGGGTTAGCGTTTTCTTTCTCTCTCTGCTAGACAGACCATCCGAGCAGAGGGGAGGCAGCGCTGCTTTCAAATGTTTGTTTGTAATGAGCAAAAATTATTCTGCCTCTGCTTTGCAGGCACAGCTACAGGGTAAGACACAGTCTTGCCCGTCTGGTTAATGGCTTTTTGTCAGGACAAGTAAATACATTCCAAGAACACGGTTATCGCAGCCACAGCATCTACGAAGAGCGCATGCCTTGAGACTTGTGGATTAATGAACGAGGGAGGGGACTTGGACTCTTTCTTGCTACGCTGAAGAACGGTGGCTGGTGGGTAGAGCAGAGTTAACCTGGGGCCCACCCCAGCTCGGCCAGTACCCTCCCACAGCATCGCCAGGCTGACGACTTACTGGCCTTTCTGGAAAACCTCCCCAGGAACTGGGATCCCTCAAACAGCGCTCGCTGTCATTACGCGCACCATGCAAGCTGTAACTTGGCAGCACTGCGTAACTCGGGACAGTCTTTTTCTTACCAAGGGACAAGCTAATTCACACATGGAGTTATGGATGCAATCATCTCCCTTTTAAAGCCCATTTCTATCCTTAATTGTATGCACACAAGGACCATCTATTCTCTTGAGCACATCACTGATATTAACAACTTACATAGACAGAAATAACTCTTTCCCTCCGTGAAGACAGACTTTTTGCTTTTAAAAAAGTGGAGGAACCTTTTCAACTTAACTTTTTACAAAGTATTTCTTGAAATCCAGCTCACTGTTTGTTTTCAACTTACTTTCCTTCAAATGGATCTCTGGGGCAGGGGAGGGGAATAGAGGCTTGAACGTGAGTCTCTTTAAATCCACAATGAAAACACTCACTAGAATGTGTGAAAGGTGAAAACAGTTTACACTAAAATCTGGCTGATTTGAAACAATTCCCTAACACGAAAGTCCCTTTTTTAATAGTTAAATATTGATGATGATTATACTATCCTACATAAAGTCAGTTGAAGAGGTGCATGGTGCCTCAGCAGCTGTTACTGCTAAGAAAAAAAGCAAAAGTTTACTTTATCTAAAAAATTTAGCAGATGTCCCAACACCACCTCAAACTACAGTCCTTCAGCTGACAGCAGTGGTGGTCTTGTGACGCTCCCTTCCTACACTGAAGCTCACTCACTGGCAGTTTTAGACTCTGCACTCCCTGTATACTCTCAAGCCATACACGAAACACTCGCAGGCCCAAGGTCAGGGATGAAATTAGCTCAGGCTGTCACCTCCAACGTCAGGACAGCCACCGTGCTCTTTCCCTCCCGAGCCCAGCAGCAGGGACGGGCAGAACCGTCTACCAGGGGCTGCCTCTCTGGGGACATCCCTCCGCTGAAGCTGCCGCTCGGGGACACAGAGGACAGGGACACAGGGAAGCAGCTCCCCAAAGGACAGGGACACAGGGAAGCAGCTCCCCCAACGCTGCTTCCGAATGCAGCGAGATGAGCTCAACTGCACAAAGTGTCAGAACTTGATTTGTAAAAGCCACTCAAACATTATGAATGTATCAAACAGGGGAAAAGTTTTCAAATTATCCTCATATTTGTCCTCTTTGCATGCCTGGGAGGAATACATTGTGCAATTCACCTTCAGTTTACGAATGGCCACACAATGGGGAAGAAAAAAAGTCATGAAGCATGAAATCCAAAACCTGCATTTGAACTGAACCATTAAACAGTAAAAGCAACACAGCTGGATCCAGTTAAGTGCTCTTATCCTGATTCAGAGTATGTGAGCACAATTTAGAAGCAAGGGCCAAAGAACCCCCCCACTCCCAAAACCAACCCTTCGGAAAGGGAAAAGGATTTAGTGTAACAAAACACATGGGCCAAGTTCTCTGCCAGTTTTGGGTAGAAAGAGCTGCACTGAAGGCACAAGGTGGAAAGCAGTTGAACAGTAACAATTTGCACCAGATTAGAAGTTAACTCTTGGCAACAGCAGAGGAGCAATTACAGGCAGGAATCTGGAGCCAGCTTTAGCTCTCATTTGTTCCTGTGGAAATACAGAGCAACTTCAGGGAAATTACTGGGCTAATGCTGAGGAAAAATGCTAACAGCAGCCTGCAGTGTTCTTCTGAGCCTAGTCACAGAGAAACATATAGCCTAATTTTTCATTGCTGCTCTTTTATAGTCATTTGCTGATTTGCACAGGCTCACAAGAAACCACTAAAATTGCTTTGTTGAAGATCTGCATTTTGGTTATCCTTTGTATACCTACGACAAACAGTAGCAAGTATATTTCCAGTCATGCAAGCCAGGCAGCTAGTAGAGAGCTTCTACAGCCTGTATTTTCTGTGCAAGCAGCAGCACTTTACTGGTATGAAGGACAGACGTACATCTGAACCCGCACTACTCTCATAGAATGGGTTGGAAGGGGCCTTAAAGATCATCTAGTTCCAACCCCCCTGCCATGGAGGGACACCTTCCACTAGACCAGGTTGCTCAGAGCCCCATCCAACTTGGCCTTGAACAGCTCCAGAGAAGTGGAGGCTTTTTTCAGATGCTGTGGTCAAACGAGGGCCAGAAAGAGCAGGTGTTTCTTCAGAGCCATTTCTATTTACTATAGCAGACACTGATGCAGTGTGAAGGGAGGCCGATGAGGCTATTTGGATCAAACCTGGTGGGAAGGCAATTGGCTCAGCCACCTGGCACACTGGGAACAGGAGCAACCTCCGGCAAGCAGCCAAACTCTCAGCACAACACAAGGGGGGGTTGGTTTGGTTTTTTATTGCTAGCATGGATGGGACCAGGTTGACAAACGGAGATAGCGAGGTTTACACAGGTACATAACCCACATGCTATGGACATCAGTAGTTTCCATAGATTTTGGATTGCACAGAGCTTAGCGCTTTGTCGGGATCACTCCCCTGTGCTTCAGGCACAGAAGCCATTTTTGCACCTGCTCTGGGAGTTGTACAGTCTCTGGCATCCCTCAAAAAGCTCTCGCTTGGGTTAGGACTCCTTCCATCTCTGACTGCTAGTTGGAAACACAGTAGTTCTGGGCAACATGGCCACGCTATCACTGTCCCCTATTCCTGTGGCTAGGAGCAGGTTTGGCCCAGAGCCATTCCACTGGTACGAAGCGAGCCCAAGGTGAGACAAATCCTGGACAGCTGCTCAGCCCAGAACCATCTCACAGGACTGCAGATGCATAAAATGGGGTATAATGACCTGAAGAACCAGGTGCATGTTTTTATAAAAGCATATTGCTCATCTGAATTGGATCCAAAACTCTTCAACCACTTTATATTTAAAAATGCAACTTCCCACTCCTGTAGCAAATAGCATTGCCTGCCTTTCTGTACTGCCTGTTCTTGAAGGAGATCGGGTATCAGCTATCAATTGCAGTAGCAAGCATCTAATTTGACTTTGGCAGCAAGATGACAGTGTCTTGAATGCTAAATTACATCTGCAAAAAGGTCAAACCCCATGGATACCTGAGCATTTACATAATTCAAACAGCTCATCATCAGTTGCTTTTTTTTTATTTTTTTTTTTTTTTTAAGCTACTCCAAGGCAACAATTTTGACATGACTTTCGGGAAAGTGACTTTTAGTGGGTAATGTTCTTGGGTTTGACCTTGTTTCTACAGTGTTAATTACGGTCATTATCAACTGCTTGCATCTTCAGAAAAAAAGGCAATTAGTTGTAGGAATCAGCCCTCCCCTACGATCATTGTAATAAACTAGAAACCCCTGCCCTGGAATGAATAGCATTCTGTAGTCTACCATCACCTCCCAGACCCTCCTCCCTTCATGAAATGACCTAGAGCTATTCAATAGACTGTTATGTCAAACTGGCCAGCTTCTCTGCTGCTGTAAACCGATACGCAGGGGGGAAAGCCATGCTGGAGTACCCTGCTGAGCAGGCACCAGACAGGAGTCCGGGAGACAGATTCATTTCTCAGCAACGCCACTGATTTCCTGTGCAACTTTTAAAAATTCTAATGCAGAAAACACTCAGTATAACAAAAAAGGATTTCAGTCCCCTGTTTGCAGCAAGGAGCAGAGTCAGGTCTTTCAGGTCCTGTTCCTATCTTATTTTTGGGGTGACAAGGACCAGTCGCTGTGCCTCTCAGTGCCTCAGTTTCCTCCCTTCTCCCCACGGCAGGAAGCTCAGTCTGTACAGCAGCACAGGCTGAATTCCTCGGTGCACAGCTCTCCTCAGTGTACCTCACTGCCGCTAACCTATTCAAGCTTTCCTCATGGTTTATATTTTGCAGATGAATTACAGCTTTGTAATTAATCTTCCTCCTTATAACTCTATATGTTAATCACCATGATTATTTCTGGTAATTCCATTTTATAAATGCTCCTAAAAGTGTGAAGAGCTGACTGCACTATCTGAAATGAAATCTCTGTTCAGGAAATGCAATGAGGGAGCAGAGAATGCAGGGCAGAGTCTTTAGAAACCGAGATGAAATTGTATTGAGTGCCAAGCACTTGCTTCTTCACTGGACTCCTCCTGCCCCATGGCTCCTTAGCCTAATTACCATCAGTCAGAGCAGGAGCATTTTGATCTTGCTTGCTCATAAGGCAGAGATCACTCACTAACACACTATTCCCTCCCCCTCACGTGGCTGGCCAAAAAAAAAAAAAAGGGGGAAGTTAGCTCTGAGCAAGTGCATTCATTGCTTGCTCAGGAAGGCAAGTGAGAACGCACACCCCAAATTCTAAACACATTGAACACCTGTGCCATCAACAAAAGAAACCCATCACCCAGCTGTCTACCTCCCTCCTCCTGCATTACTGCTTGTCATGTCATGCAGCACTTGTTCCAGTGTCACCCAGCCAACTTCAGCGGCCTGTCTTATGAGCCAGCTTGCTACTTCCCTCCCAGCTCATTTCTCCACTTGAATTCTGCCTCTCTCTATCTGAATTTCAAGGGTTGATTTTTTTCTTGTTTGAGACCTGAAAGCATGATGGAAAGACATGTTTAGGGTTAATAAGTATCTCTATCAATAGAATATTCAATCAGTATGAATAACCATCACATCTCTCCCCACCCTTCTGACTGATGATAGCTAAATTACTTCTAAATATAGCTCTTAAAATCTACATTAATCCTGTCTGCTTCAAGCGTGTTGGGTTTATTGACAGCATGAAGATATAAGCCAAGCACCTGCATGGAGCACAAGCTTATAAAATAGGAAATAAGAGCAATCCAGATGCAATGCAACTTCTATTAACCTTACCTTTCAGCTTTCAGAGAAGAAGTGAAACCAAAGACTATCACCAAATAATCATTTCATTGTGGACAGCTCTGGACTTCAACCTAACTAGAGAACTGTACAACAGTACCACTTATATTACTCTCCAGCTTGGAGAAAGATAACCAGAATGAGAGCTTCCTCTTAGAATACTAAGAGGTTAAGAACAGTAGTTTGATAGAACTTTCAGTGTCCATTTCCTGTTAAAAGTATGTTCGTAGCTCCAGTGTATCCAAACACTACAGCCATCACAAGCAATTCACATCACAGCAGAAAACAATCCTATTTACAAGCTCTGGGGAGCTCTTGGAGAGCTAGCAGGCAAAAGAAGTCAATTGTTAATCACCACATTTGTTTATGTTTGACTTGACCCAAAGAAGGCAGCATCCTGATCAAGAGCATGGTCTCGCAGTTCTTTTTATGGGTATATGGTGAAGAACATTCAACTATAGGTATTTCTTCTCCCTGCATGACTTACACTGCAGCAAAACCAAGGAGTTTTCCATGGTGAACTGACTTGTTTGGAGTAAGGCTTTCAGAAGGGCAATTGCAGGAGCAGGGAAGACTGGAGCCTTCAGCTACTGGCCTGGGCACCATTCAGCTGAGACGTTGTGCTTTAGGGAGTCCACAGTATGCCTATAGATACACATCCGGAGTCGGTCCTGGTTTGCTCTGGTGTAAATTACAAACAACCCCATTAACTCCTGGAGTTACATCAAAGCAAGAGGTAAATAAGGCCCTGATCATGTTCCCTCTAAGGACAGCCAGCCCATCACAGTTTGGGTTAATGCACTTTGCTGCTAGTTCTGGGCTGTTCGCCATCAGTAGTAATTGGATTGCAAGAAAGGCAGATATCTGGTTCCAAATGACATTTTTATCAATATCTGTCTGTTTACAGGTGTCTGTCATAACCTTCAAATACACTTAAATAACTCATTCATCCAAGCATTGAACATATGCTGGGAAGAAGATTCATCAGGCAAATGCACAACTACTGCTCAAGTTTTTGCCTTCTAAAAAAAGGTAATGAAAGAACCTTTCCTTGCCCAAAACTGAGAGGCAGGGTGAATTGCAGGGCCAAGCCTTCACCACAGCATAAGTGGGGCTGGCGAAGCACATATTCACCGCAAAAAAAAATTAATTTTTTTTTTTCATTATTTTCAGCAAGAATTGTTATTAAAGATTTTCAAAAGAAAAAATCCCACTTCTCTGGAGAGTTCATTGTTTCTTTACAAAACAGTGTTATTTTAGATTCGCACCTGCTACTGCAGTGCCCTGTGAACAGCGGAGCTCAGTTCCACCACACGCTCACTGCAGCGTAAGGCTAAATAATGACCTCTATTCAATACAAAACCTCGATATTTTATCTCTTCTGGATTCTGATATGGAAAGACAAACCTATCAAAATTCAGAGCCAAACCTTTTAGCCTCTCCTGAACCAGAGAGAATTAGAGCTTCTGGTCCCCAGCCTGTTTAAAGATCCAATGAACCTAGACACCTGCAGCTGAGCTTCTCCTCCAAATTTCACATCCATCAAAACAGCCCTCAGGCCAGCACAACCCATACAGCAAGGCCGTATTTTGTAAATAAAGCTGAAAGTGATTTGTTTGCAGTTCCTTAGTGCTTATAACTGTTCTGACTGCAAGAATGCTGTATGCTCCCTTAAAATACAGAGCAGTATTTTTTCGACCCTTTAGTTCTTTTCAGTCTACTGTACAAGTTTGGTAGAACAGCATGAATCAAATCTAGTAGTACCAGTCATTCGTAGCATTAGCACCTTCACAACCAATACTCACAGTGGTTTTACACAAGAGTTAAATGTTATACATGTAAAACAAGGGATAAATCTTCATGTGCATATCTAAGCCTTCCAAATACTGAATCTTAAATCATACAAGTCATGCTGTGGTACTCAAAGGGTTAATGACTGCAGTCTTCAACTCTCCATGCGACAGAAAAAGCACCATCACATCTACAACTACCCACCAAACTGCACAGAACACGCCATTTGTTCAAGGCTGCAGGGAGTCACGGCAGGGTCCTAGTTCCTCGACTGCCCCAAGCTTCCTCCCTGCGCTTGACGTGCAGACAGCAATACTTTGAATTAACATGACGGTAGTCTTGTCTCTCCAATTTTTTTTTAAGAGACTCACTGTCAGGAAGGCTCAAAGTTAGCACCTAGTTAAATGCTTTCCTGAAGAGTCACCTAATACCCTGATAAAGCCCGTTGCATGACTCCACCTTGAAGGGAGCAGCTTACTCCTAACACCACTAACAAAACCAGAGCAATTCTGACCTCCTCAGTTCTGCAATCCTTTCTTATTTCTGATAAGCCCCTGTGCCATTTGAAAGGGCCTTTTGGAGAGTTTGTGACACGGTGACTACGTAGATGTATGCAGGAGAAAGACACCTTCTATCTCTACAGCTGAGTGCGCTACTTCTGCTTTACTGGAAGCTTCAGTTCCCGTCATCAAACGATGACTGCTTCCATTCAGCAAAACGGGACAGACTAAATCCTCACAATTGCAGGCAAGAGATGCAAAGAGTTAAAGGGCTCAAAAAACCACAAGTCAAATTCAAATATACATTAAGAAAGTCTCATGATGTTGGAAGGAGAACAGGGAATCCCAGCTCTTGGATTGGCATTGCAAACTCCCAGAGCACAAATACAACTGCCACATTTGGCACCGGTACGTGCGACGCTGTTAAAATGCCAGGTTTAGACAACACAATGCTGCCAAGCCCACTCAGCGGAGTACACGCTCACTTAAAAACCAAAGAATAGCCCCATCCTCAAAATGCTGATTCCTCAAACATTCTACCCTCCACAAACTAATTTCTATTTATTTTGCCTTGCTAATGACCTAAGAAATTAGAAAGAGGCTTGTGTGTGTCAGATTAAAGCTCTATGATAATGTCTTTAATTTTTCACTTTAATATTAAATTTAATTAGGACAGCAAGGGGAGGGGGACTGAAACCTGGAAAGTGTCACCAGCAGCTCCTTTTCAGCATCTGAATGGGAATGGCTTTTAGCCAGATGAGCAATTACTCCAACCACAGCCAGAGACAACCCGTGCATGCGAGGCCCATATGCTCCTGCCTAGCCCCACAGAGGGGCCCGGGGAAGCTCTGTCACTTCCCACTGTTCTCCAAGCAGCTCCAAGAGGCACCCCGTGCTCACAGCACTAACCCCTCCGAGGACAGGGATCTCAGGAAGAAGACAGCCACCCCCTTTCTTTCTGTCCCTCTAGCTTTCGAAGTAGCTGCCAGCTGCCGAGTGTCACTTGCCGTAGGAGGCAGGGACAGAAAGCTCCAGGTTTGTGTGATCTCTCTCTGCTGTAGCTCAGTGGGGAGGACGTGCTCCGAGCCGAGCGCACGACCCTCAGAGCCAGCTTCCCTCAAAGCCAGGCAGCAGGGCAGGCAGCCCCAGCTGGGACAAACGGGCCACCACGCTGGGGTGAAGTGACATGACTTAATACCCCCTGCGAACAGCGAGGATAAAAAAGCAGCCCTTATGAAGTGCACTGCGAGAGCTCCGTGCAGCAGCACAGATGGTAGTGTTGATGGCACTACAGAAGAGCTCCTCTCTAGAGAGGTCCCATGCCCCGCGTTGTTTACACCAGCGCTGACAGACATGTCCTGGTGACCCAAGTCACCGTGCCTCTGTGCAGACAGGTAGCTGCCCTAGGAGCAAGGCAGCTCCCCAGCCAGGTCCAGCAGCAGCTCACGCCCTTCGCACTCGCTCAACACAAGGTTACGCAGCTGTAAGCCTCCATGACATCCTTGCTGTTCTGAAGAACTGCAAGGTCCTGTCCTGGGGGGCACCTGCAGCCATGCAAGGGCTCCTGTAACTTCAAACCCTGTCCCTGTCATCAGGGCAGCAGATGACAAAGCTGCGTGCGAACAATCACGGATGAGGTACTGCTTGATCAGCTAAAGCTTAGCTGCGCACACGCTGCTGGCACGTTGCACTGGCGCAGTAAAGCCACTCTCCCATGGATTAAGCTAATACTCTCGAGTAACTGAGGCACATCAACCAACTGGCAGTTAACTGAGGGGCTGTGGTCCCTGCAGTTAAAGTAATTGCTTAAGATACAGCCAGACACATTGACAGCTGTAGTAGGCTGATCACGCCCAAGCAGCAGGGAAAGAGGCTCAGAAGCCCAAGTCTCACAAACACCCCAGGAGGCAGAGGTCTTCAAGTCTTCTGCCTTGACTGTGACCACGTCATGAGCCAGGTTCCCAATCTTTCCTTTTTAAAAAAGTATCACCACAGTGATTCTCTTTTAAAAGCACCTCATGTCCCCAGTCCGTATGAAACTAGAACCGCTTGCATTAATAGTAGCTGTTGCATATTACATTTACAGAGCCCTTTGTCCAAGGATTACAGACTTTCCAAAACTTAATTAATTAAACTGTAACCCCCCCGCCCTCCATAAGGTGCATTAAATTCTCTGTCAGCATTTTTAGACTAAAGCACTATTTTATAGCAGTTATTAATTGGCTGTAGGTTTCAAGTTCCTCACCCAGGGAAAGATTCAGTTCCTGCCTTTCAAGCACAAAGCTTGAAGTCAGGATTCTTGGGGCTTCTAGTTTTAGGTTCTGCCATTGATTTGCTTTCCTGACATTAGACATGTAATTACTGCTTATCCAGGCAGCTGCTCCCTTGGGGAGGCAGAGACATACCGTAGATACCCAAGGGATTAAAACAGGTACCCAAGAACAACTGGCAGGGTACCTGCTGTAGCCTCTCGTATCTGAAACGAATTGTTCGGCACTAACTTTTCCTTTGGATAGTCTGACATCACATCACAACTGCTTTCTTTCTCATTGTGCTGGTGAGCTTCACCTTGTCCTTCTTGTCTTGATTTGCCTGCAAGGCCATCATGTAACGGGAATGTGATTTGTCCCAATGTTCGGGGCTAGAGGGCATGGATACTACAAAGCCTCTTGGGCGACTCCGGTCTAGTCTAGTCCCCTGATGCCACTTGAGAAGTTTCCAGGGGTCAGGCTTGACTCTTGTTATACAAGATGTAGCATAGTGAGGGCCCATCTCAGCCCAGGCTCTCCTATGCCGCTGTCACAACCACGCTGAAGCTTCCTACTTTGTCTCCGACTCCCACCTGCACCTTACACTTCTTTTGCTCCTCCCCACACCGAGAGCAATCTTACCCATTCACCTTTCTCAATCCGAGCTGAAAGCCAGGGTAGTCCAAACAAACAGAACAAATCAACCTCCTTATTTCACAGTGCTCTGACCTCCCATCACAGAAGGGGACAGAAAAATCCAGATCACTAGAGCAGTGGCCATTTCACAGCTACACACAAAATCCTTTCTGTTGTGCAGAGCTGTGGTTATGGCCTTACATCTCCAGCTGAAGTCAAAGAGATTTACCAATACACACCTGAGAGGGCTCATATGCCTCAATTCCCCCACCCCACAATGATCTACAGATTATGCCGACTAACATTTCAAAATATTGCCAGATCCTCAGATCTGACAGGGTTGGTGTCTGTGTGACCTGTGTCACAGCAGAAGTATTCTTTACGCTCTGTAGAGAGCAGTGGGATTTTTAGAAGGTATACTACAGGAAAGAAACACTGCTATTTTTGTCTCCATTGCGAGAGAAGCAAGCAAATCACTTCATTTTCAGGCCTGCCAGGGAAATCAAGTGAAGTGGAATTCACAGACCTCCTAGGGATCTGTTTATGCTAAAATGACTGCAAAAGAGAGCTGTGAACACAGGGAGCACATCTGTTGGCATGTGGACATAACATGGACCGGGAAAAAGACTACTGAGCTGCTGGAAAGGGGACTGGCTAGAAAAAACACACCACCCGAGATAAAGGGTACCCCGGGCAGAACAAGCCTCCCTCACCCGTAGTCCGAGCTGCGTTGCACTGGGCCCCACAGAGCAACGGTTTCGGGCCAGAGCGGTGCCAGCGGGCTGATGCGCAGAAGCAGAGTCCCCGCTTTCCTTCGGCCCAGCCACGCAGGCCCCCCACTTACTGCGTAACCTTGTGCTCAGCTCTCAATAGCTCACTGCCACAATGAAGAGATGCTACGCCGCTGGGAAGAAAAGGGTTATGAGGACAGGGTTTAAAAATAAATCAACTTTTGTGTTGTTTTGGAAGTAATCTATGAAAAAGATTTGGTTGTAAAAGGCATTGCATAAATGGAGGCACTATTATTGTTTGACAATAAAAAACCACCAAACAGTTTTCTTATATTTGCTTGGAATAAAACCATTTTGCAGATGTCTTCAGACAGGCTTTTTAACTGCTTTCCGCATCTTAATTTTCCCTTTTAGGTTTTTATTACATTTAAATTAAAATTATGCCTGTAAGCAGTCAAGGGCAACTTTTAACAAGCCTATCATTGCTGAACTTTTCACTGCTCACATCACCTTTGTTCAGGAGCCTGTAAACAAAGCTTACCCCTTTTCCGATACCCCTCCTCGTCTTTGCGTAAGCAGGAATGGTTCTCCTACCCTTTGTGCTTCCAGAGTACCTCCTTCCCATGGCATATCACTGCTCTCATTACTCATCATAACAGAAGAGCCAAAAGCCCTTCTACATGTTTATCCAGAAAAACGCTCTTTAGGAAACAAACTCTATCCCAAAAAGCTAGAATTCAAGGAATAATATGCGACAGAGAAATAAAGGGACCTTTGTCACTGACCAGTTTAAATAATAGACACGGTCAGGAAGAGCAAAGCCAAAAAACAACCAATACCTCTTCCCAGTGCAAAACTTTAGCTTAAATAAATCATCTTGGAACAGGAAAAGGTTTCTTAAAATACCTTAATAAAACATCTTAATAAAATAAGTGATCTGTGTTATTAGGTTTCAACAAGAATTTGGCCAGTAGTTTTGGTTACTACCAGAAGAGAAGAGACTATCCTCCACCATCCTCTTTTTCCTGCAAGCACAACTAGTCCTGCTTCCCCCAACAGCAGCACTTAAGTACTTATGCGGTTTTCTACTGATTGACACTTTCTGAAAATCAGAACCAGAGAGTACAGCGTTGGACCATGTCCTCATAAGAGTCAATAAATGGGACTGCCCCACAATAGAGGTTATGGGTGGACTGAGGCTTCCTAAGCTTAATTTGCTCAGACTCCCACCACAGAATAAAAGTCATCCTGTGTCACAGCAGCGCTGGCAATAGCAGACACGAGATGTTCGGCTGTAGACGGTGTTCACTGCCTGAACAGCCTCTCCCCGACCTCCTCTGGGACATGAGAAAAAAGCAGCTTTCTTTTCTGAGTATTGCTTTGAAGTAGCCCGAGTGCAACTGTTCGGCAATCCCTTGAAAATGTAAACTGCATCTAAATCACCACAGCACACTAAGAAATACCAACGGGAAATACCTCCCTAGAGACTGTCTTCTTGCTCTTGCACCTTTGTATTTTCAAGGTTCTTCACTTCAGCGGGGGCAGCTGCAATTGCTGCAGGCCAAATTAATGTGGCATGTTAAAGAGGAGATCAGCACACCTGCTCTCTAATAAAGATTTTACTTCTGTTGCTATATTTATTCTTGTTTCACTCAGTCTAAAGTAAATGCTATGCAGACTCAAAGCTGCTCTTTGCTTATGGGGAAACAGCCAGAGCCCGCAGGTACATCCAAAGCGCAGAATTAGGTAAATAATTAAGTTACCTCATATACTCTCAGTTAATTCCCATGTCTGGATTTAGTTCATATTTTCTGGGTTGACTATATCTTGTTACATTAGCTATAACTATTCCATTAAAGTAATCTTCAGACTGTTTGGGGGTTCTCTTGATTGATGAGGTTTCCTGGGATGGATTCCCCAGGACCAACATGAACCAGAAAGAAGAGATGCTTTTGTGTCTTTAGCACTACAGATCTAGGATTTCGCGTCCTAGAGATGCTCTGCCAGGTCTGTGGAGCTGCAAACATCTGTCACAAGGATAGACTTCATCTAACAAAAGGTTCAAACAGCCCCTGTAAAGGAAGCCAGCCCATTTTGCTCAGCACAGCCTCATCACCTGAAAATTTAGGAGAGGTGCTTCACAATGTATGCAAGCTGCCAACCATACTACAGTGTGAATCACAAACAGCTCTTCTCTGCCATCAGAGGGAAGCGCATTGTGCATTTTTGGGCTCACCTACATGGGTAAACCAACCAAACCATTTCCCAGCTGTTCTGAAAGAGAGCCCACACAGAGCTGTCTAGAGTACCTTGCTGTGCAATACCCACAAGAATCTGTTCCCCTACCCAGACAAATCCTGACACGTGTAAAATGATAGTACAGAGCTAGCTCAAAGCTTATCAGTAGCAGAAGTAAAATTTAGTTTTCCTGTCCCAAAGATTATGGGCCAGGCAAGGACAAGCTGCTCCTGCAAGGGACTGCTCCACCAGCCCTAGCAACTGCTTACAGCCCAAGTCAGCTTCGTAACAGGGACCGCTTCAGCACGAGAGCCTTGCACCTCACCGCTCGCCTTAAGCACGCTGTCTTTACTGTAAGTGCCTCTGAAACGTGCACGAGTGCCTACGCTTCCTCCAAGTCTGATTTCTGTTCGCAAATGAATTAAGTGCTCAAGCTTTTTTTGAAGATGCCATTATGATCTTTATTGGAATGTGTTTCTACACTACACCAGTTCTTTTGAAAATTTTCACATATATTTGTAAACCTATATCCAGCGTACCACAAGCACTCCTGGAATAAAAACAGAAGTACACCATCTATATACAGAACAGCAAGATTTCAAAACATACTGAAGAAACATAACGCTGGTAACCTATGATTTCAGCCATAAGAGGTAACCAGCAGATGTTAAGATACAGCTTGAACAAAGTGAGATTCTCCATATGGCTTCAAAAACCATCTTATTTGCATGTTTCTATGCAAACCGAAATGCTCATCAGGGATTCTTTCAGATGCTCACACCTTTCCCCCCCCCCAAGCCTCCACCACCAGAGAAAGCCAAACTGCACTGCTAGCTTTATTTCCCATTTAAGGTGGAACAACTTCCCTTCTCTTTCAGTTCTCCTGTCTAAACTGGAATTCAGGCAAGCAACATCTTAACGCAGAAAATGATAAAGACAGACTCAGCATTAGGCAGTTGTTTCAAATCCAACCCCCATTTAACTGCCAAGCAACACCTGCATGGCCACTTCTGCCCTGTGCCCCTTGCGCTGCCAGGGAGCGCTTGGCACAGCCAAGGGGAGGTTTGCCCCGTGCGCTGTGTTTGCTCAGCATTGATTTAGAGCCCACCTCAGTACTCACACCTCTCACTAGTTTTAATAGTGAATGATTGTGCTCCTCATTCAGGGCTCAGAAAAGATGTCCTCAATAAAACTGCAATGACCCCATTATGCATCCAGGGGATTTTTAGGAGGCCTGTCTTTGTGCTCCCCCCAAGAGATGCAACAAGTCTATCACTCTTCCACTTTAACTCCGTTAACTTTTGCCACCAACAGACTGTAAGTAAAAAGATACAGTATTTATCAAGTTAAACTAAGTAGGAAGAATGAACAGCGCAGGAATATTAGCTGTAAGTAAATAAAAGCATCTCTGGTTCATCAATTAGACTGGGGGGGGAGAATATGAGCTGTAGTCAGCAGATTGTTTTGATGGCAAACGTTAACTCTGAAAGGTTTTGGTTATTAAGAGTTGCAGTAGCTCAGCATGGAGGCTTGTGCTGTTTACTTTGCTTATTAACACTTGGGGTGCATGTTTGGAGAGGGTGCCATGGCGCGTGCATACTAACAACCCTGTAATCTACTCCAGCGAGGCATCCCTGGACACCGTTCAAGAACTGCAGAGAAAAGAAGTGTCTCCTAGCAGAGCCGGCGGGCTTGTCAGGGATTTGTGCCTGGCAAGCAGGTACTTGCTCAGCAAAGCCAGCAGCACGCCGCACTGCTCAGGAGTCACCCGTCGCTCTGTATTCATTCCTGCATCACGAGCACACTCAAGGCTTAAAGATTTGACTGCAAAACTTGAGGATACATGGACAATTTTCATCGTTAAGTTACTGGTTTTCCAAAGAAAACACACCGCATACATAAATTACCGCTAACCTCCTTCCAACGTACAGCAGCCTCAAACAAGAGGCGAGGAGCCCAGCTGCTCACAGGAGCAGCGCTGAGGGAAAACATGGCTCCCACAAGCTGCCAGGGGCTCACAGGGGAACCAGCACCAGCTCCAGGGGAAAAAACCTCTCCCAAAGTAAAAACAAAGCATAAAACATACCTTTAATTTTCAGAGGAGCTGCCCGAGATATCTCCTGGTGAGCTTTCAGTGTTGCTTGATACCAACTCATGCCTTGGAATCTTCTAGAATCAGCCCCACCTCACAGCCAGCCTGCCCACCCCACAGGCTTCCTCCCCTTCCTTTCCCTCCCCTTCCTTTCCTTCCCTTCTCCCTGTCAAACAGCCACACCTGATGCCACACCTGATGCCACTCTGGTGCCCACTGTGTCCCACCTGAGGCCTGTCAGCAGCCAGGGCCACCAACGCACCTCAGGTGTGCCATGGCAGGCGGGGGCAGCTGCAGGGAGGGTCCCCTCTGAGGTGGCCTCCTTCTGTTGTTTGCCAGCTCCATTACAGAATCTCAGGCTTTACTTTTTTCCTTAAAAAGAGAAGCTTTTTAAAAGTTAGTTATTATCTGAGCTGTCTTGATAATGTCTTCTTCAATTCCTCTACTCAAATCTGTCTCTAATTACAAAAGGGTTGCACCTTAATTGCACCCAAATTTAATTCTTCCCCCCACCAGTCTGCCATTATCTAGTTTGCACCAAGGCCTTTATTTATGGCTGTGGAGGGGGGGGCAGATTGGAAGGGGTGGGGTGTCTTTTGGGGCTGGTAGCCCAGCAGTAGCTCCATGTTCTCACCTCTCTGTAGGTACCAGGGTCCTGGTTTCCCTCCTAGAGCGGCTGAGCCTCCCTCAAGAAGAAGCCCCTTTGGATGAAAGGAGGGGTAAGTCTGTGTGCCTCTTTTGGGGGTTCAGGTGGTAATTCTACTGCCTGCTGAGAGCAGTCACAGTCTACGTGTAGAAGCTACCCTAGAGTGGGCCTTGTTGTATGTCCTTTAAGCTGCAAAAATACTCATTCATAAGCAGCCGGTTTTCAGCCCCCAGATGGGAAGCTGTGAGTCATGTATTAATTCTCAGTGCAGAGCTGAATGGAGAGCACACTCACGGCTTGGTTCTCTGCTGCTTTTTCTTTTTTTTTTTTTTTTTTTTTCTTTTTTTAACTGTGTGTGGAGTTTCTAAGTGCTTGTCTAATTCATAGTTTTTTGCTGGGCAGGGCTGTCCAGGCCCTGGTAAGAGGTGGTTCCTGGTGCCGCGCAGCGAGCTGGCTGCTTTTGGTGAGCAGGCAGGGCTGTGCAGCCTTCTGCAGGCTGCGGGCACCCAGCGAGCGCTCGCCTGGGGAAGGTGCAGCTGTCCTGGTTAGCAAAGAGAGGTCGGATGGGTCCACGCCACCTATCTCTTTCCAAGTGGAAAGAGAGCAGGGGGGCTCTCCAAAAAACGCAAATGTGCTGTGGAGTTTCTGCCCTGTTCCTGAGGGTGGTAGTGGTGAGGCGCTGAGCTGGGGCTTGGTGGCCATCTCTGTGCCCAGCAAGCCCTCTGGCTCTGGGAGGCTGCGGGGGAGCGGTTGTACCTCCCCTGTGGAGTGAGGGTGTCTCGGCCCCAGCTGCGGCAGCTCGTGGCGGTGTGAGCTGAGGGTGCTGGGTGAGGTGCTGGCTTGCACACGAGAGCAGCTGAAGCAAATCCCAGTTTAGGGAGTGCTGTCCAGGTCTGTGATACCAAATTACCAACCTCTGCACATGGGTAGAAGTAGTGACCTAGAGCAAAAATGCAATATAAGCAAGTCCCTAGCAATTCCCAGGCACTTCTGCTGGCTATACCATTTATTGTTATGCTTCCAGGCTGATATCCTGCTTCCAGGTGTGAGCCCCCTTTCCACCTGCCCCCATAAACCTGCTTCAGCATTATAAACCAAGTGCCCTGACCCCACGCGGCACCTGCTGCCCTGAGTTTTTCCCCTTATACAAAACTTCTGTGACTTCTCTCCTGAGTTTAACATGAATGAAAACACGAACAATCTTGTGAATAAAAAATGTGATGCTGCGTGGTATGTTTTTAGCACTCTGCATCAGGGATTAGATGTACAACTCCTGTTGCCATAGCTTTCATCCCTCTGAGACTTAAATGTGTCACATAAGCTGAATGAGGTACACAACCAAAGCAGGGGGAGGGAGAGAGGTATGCAACAAAGGAGGGAGCCACAAGCAAAGCAGGAATCCTTTCTTTTAATTTCAGCCTCATGAATCAACATTTATGATGTCAATAATTTTAAGCTGTAAACAGCAAGCTAACAAAAGCCATGTGTGGGAGGGAGTTAAATCTGAGCTCAGGATGACTGGCATTCCTTGCGATCACTAGTCAAGCCTGCTTCAAAGACCTGCATGTTCATTATGGACTCTCATTAGCACTGACAGCCTTCCCAGAGGAGATGCCAATACCAGAACAGACCAACAGCCCCATTTAGTTCTTGTGCAGTGGCCAGTGCCTGAGTCTGGGTAGCAAAGGTGGGAAATCGTTCCTGATTCACGTAGTTACCCACAGCGGTCCCCAGCGCAGCCTGCACGCTGCTGGAGGAGGTGACAATAAATGGGAAGGTGTCTGCAGGAGTTGGCTCATTTTGTTTTCTTCCTCTGTGGAAGGTAAAGGGGGGGAAGTTACGTTTCAGTCAAGGAGGCTTCCTTGGGAGCCTTGCAGATGAGTAACAACTTGTTCTCTTTGGCAGCGCTTGTGAGAGGTGCCAGTCTGCACTTGGGCTGTTGAGTCAGCAAGCGGCTGTTCAGTGCTGGTATCCTGGGTAGCTTTGGGTTTCCTTGGAATGAGAAGTCAGCCACAAAAAAAAAAAGGCAAAACCAAAGGGGTGGGAGGGGGAACCTGAAGAAAAAATCCTGGTGACCCTGGATAGGTTCATCGGAGATGTTGGTGGTAGAGTGCCAGGATTTGTTCTTCCCCTTCAGCCAAAGTCATGGCTGGCCATGGTGTCAGCAGCAAATGTCACTTTGAGAGGGTCTTTCTCTGGTGAGGACAGGTTGCCTCGTTCTTTAATAACAGAGAGCTGCCCAGAGGACCAGCCAGCCAAGTTCCTGTGAACCTCACTTGAATGAATCTGTGATACATTTTATTTGTATTTTTAATGCAATTTCCTGATTTGGATCCCTCTAGCCTTGGGCTGGTCTCCCTATTACAGTATTTAATTGAAATAAAATATGTGCAACACCTGTTATATTTGGACTCTGAGCTCACCTGGGGTCTCTGCCACAATATAAATAATAGCTTCAAATTATGTTTTTGAATGATCTGTTTTACACTTCTGTAACACTGCAAAATTGAGCAGGGCCTGTATATAGGTGGTTTTTCTGGTACAAGAAATGGCAATTGCGCAGAGTAATTCAGTTTTTGATGAGATGGTGGAAGGCTGCGTGAAGGATATGTCAGAATGTTAACCCACAGATTCAGGCACTTGTATGTCTTGAGCAAATGGGCTCTGATTTACTCCTGTGGCTCAGAATCGGGTTTTGACCTGGGAGATCTGGAGGGAATGCCGATGTCTGTGCTGTGACTTCTTGTTACCATCTCCTGACTGTAACGTAACAGATGTTTATGATGCAGCTACAGGCTTGATACCCTTGCTTAGACATTTTTCATGCTCCAAGCTCTGAGGATCAACACGTAGTAGTGCATCTCAGCCCTCCTTAGGAATTACCGCTCTTAAACAGGGGTGTCCCTCGCACATCTATCTTCCCTGCTAGCTCTGGCCTTTGGGAATGAAGCTCTGGCTGTCAAAAGAGCAGGCTGTGAACTAGGGAGGGGGAACATGTACCTTGTTCCTGTGCTCCCCTCCCCAGACAACAGGCAACAGCCATGCTCGTGCAAGCAGTCACCATCCACTGTCCTAATTGAATATTTTGTTTTCCCTTCACTGCAGCTTCATTTTCAGATGCCAGTGACAAACAAACTGCAGCACGTGCATATTTACACCTTGTTCTTATTTCAGCTTCCCTCCCGGTGGCTCTTGTGCCCGAAGTAAATGCAGGAAAGGAAGGTGATAATAGAGCTACCGATGAACCAGCCCTGTGTGATTGACTGAGGTACAAGCTGGGTGGAACAGCAATGCTGGCGAGAAGCTTCCCCCACCTCCCTTTTCCAAATCATATATTTTTCAAGTTCACATCAATTACTTGCATTTCCAACTGGATAAACTTGAATGAGAAGGCTTTCTGTAATCTGCTGACAAGACAGTGAAGCACAGCACTTTTAGTTAGCTCCTCCTGATGCAATCGACATTGGGTGTTCGCAGAAAAGAAACCTAGTGTGGAGCTTGAAAAGGTTAAAAAACAGAAAGAAAGAAAAAGAAGGAAAGATATTAAGTTAGAGCCTTTGTTAAGGTTCTAGTTCTGGTCTCTTGTGCAGGGAACACATGCCTCTGAGGATAGAACTGATTGAGGTGTAAATATGCTTGTGAAACAGAAGGTGCCTGTGTGCTTGCATGGCTACTTCTGGGGAAATTCCTCTGAAGATCTGAAGTACTAAAGAGCATCTACTTGCTAACAGGACCTTGGAAACAGGAGTGGCAGAGGGCAGGCATCTGCATCCCCCGACATGGCACTCGCCCTTTTTGGGGGGGGAATCCCTGGTGCACAAATCCCCCCGTGAGCAAAAGCCGCAGTCAGCCTGCACATCAGCCAGGAGCCGGGGGCCAGGCCTCTCTGGTTCTCCTGCTCACAAGAATGCCTTGCTTTTCCCAAGAGCTCGGGTCCAGCAGCTGCGAGGTTTGTGTCGGTGCTGCGGCCTGGCGCTGTGGGCGCCGGGGGTGTGCGCACACAGGGGTGATGCAGGCTCGGTGCACCCATAACACACTGTGACGGGCACTAGTGGTTTCTTCACGTAGAGGCTCTGGTTAAGAAGGTGGTTACCAGCTGTACTGCAAGCTTCTGCAGGCCTTGACCGCCCGGTAGAAACCTCTGGGAGACCTGCTCACGTCCTCTGTTAATCTCCTCATGGCTTTCAGCAGCAGTAAACATCTATACTATCTGCACATGTTACACAGCTCCATAGCAAATAAAATTTCCTACCTTAAGGAGGTTAGTATTAAGATGGATGGGAGTTTAATTAGGTTTTTGTAAGTAGACAGCTCTGTTTCTAATTTCCCTGTGCTTTACACAGTGGGCTGCTCCCGTTGCCACTCCAGCAGTATCAAACTTTGTGGGAGGTGTTTTGCACGTAACCATTTCTGGGGTTTTTCGTGTTTGGTATTAAACACTCTGTGTCTGCTTTCGTGCTGGGGAATTTTGACTTGCAGGCTGGCGTAGAATAAAGTCTGGCAGTAATGGATAAATATTGTCTGGCTCATAGAGTAGGCCAATTTACAACAGAACTACTATTTCACTGTATCATGTCTGTGTGCATTACGTTATTATTACAACACACAAGAAAACAAAGACTGGTCTTTTACCATAGATATGGTCTTAAGCATGATTGCTTTAAAATACAAATAGAGATGAGCACGTTGGAAGGCCAGAGCTACTGCTGCTGGAGCAGTAAGCAGGGCAGAACGGAACCAAGATTCAATTTCCAGATCTGCTGCCACTTTCCTGGGAAACATTATTCTGTATTGCTTAATGTCTGTGCCCAGTTTTTCCTCTCTCTAAAACAGGACTGAGACTTTGCACCTTTCACATGTGTTGAAAATAGTAAATGACAGCCCATGTAGTTTCATGGAAAATAGTTCTTGTCGAAATGACCTGGTTTAGTTGATTGATGTTATAAATTTGGTTGACAATGGTAACAGCAGAGCTATAAAAAGCTTAAACTATTTTAAGGTGTTTGTCTACAAGCTGTATGATATTCTGATTAAAAGTTGGTTGAACACCCAGTAAATGGCTAAGAACTGTGGAATGGGGATTTTTTTTTTTTTTTTTTTTCCCCCTAGTGCAATTCCACAGAAAAATAGTAGCAAGGCTAAAACTTTAGGAAGGACCATAGGATAGTTTTATGCTAGTTCAGTCTCCACTGGACTTCTTACCCTCTCTGCCAACGGGAGTAAGCAGGGCTTTGTCATGCACTGGACAGGGCAAGGAGTTGGAACATGAGAAGCCAGATTGAAAATGCATACTGTGTTCAGAAAAATATTTGTGTTAGGTTGCTGTGAATCTCATGCTGCTTGGGCTTCTCGGGTTTAGCATGATTACACTGCCTAAACAGTTTGCAGTATTAGGAAGCTTGGCATTGGCTTCTTTCTTGGCCTAAAACCTCCTATAGTCTGTACTGTGTGAATTCCTAGCAAAGCAGGATAGTATTACTTTGTTATCAGCAGGGTCTGTAGCAAAAAAGTCTCATTGACCTTGGGTTTAGATTATTTGTCTGCATTTACTGTTTGTAATTTTCCCAAGGTGCTGGTGCTGAAATAAGATGCTGTGAGAGGTAGGACCAGGTGTTAGTGTGAAGATCACCTGTTTCTTGTGAAAGTAATGAAGCTGCTTATCTGGGACTGAGAACCATGGAGTCATTCCTCTAGGGAAGAGGATGGAGAGAGACTCCATAAGAAATTTGCTGCTCTTTTTAAGTGAAGACAGTTGTAGAAGTTCTAGGAGCCAGGTATGTTGAGGGATAAGGCAATGGTATCTGTTTTACCTTTGTGGATTGGTGCTGAACTACTTACTGCATAAGAAAAGCTGGGGGAAAATGGATTGAAATGCTGGAATTCTGAGTTCTGATAAATGCTCTGCTGTCTTATGTTCAGGCTTTTATTGAGGTAAAGAAACTGAGCTATAAGGTATAGGACAGTGGGTTTACAAGGTGCCCAAAAATACTGCCTTGCATGTGCACTTTTGACTGGGATTTTGGGTTTAATGCTGAATGTTTTTAACTCAGCAATGTAGTAATGTGTTTCTAGAGGCAATAAGACTAATGCCTTAAACCTGAACCCTTCACTGAGTATAAGTCAGGAAACACTGCAGAGGAGCTACCTCTCAGATGTAAAAATAATATGAGGGCAAGATAGAACTGGTATTAAAGTGCCTGAAGTTATTGGAGAAGCCCAGGTTTGAATCTGCATTTAGATCTTGCTTGGACCTTTTCAGAATAGGTCATCAATTTAATGTTACTATCTGAAAAGGACCTCAGTTTCTGTGAATGGGTTTCTTATTGTTTGATAAGTAGAAAAACTTTGGAGAAAGGATTGTTGGAGCACATGTTCAGCAAGCAATGCATCTCCTTTGTCTTCTGCTGGCTCCATCAACGTGAGATGAGAGGGTATGCACTGTGCCAAGGTTGCTTGTGCTGGTAAAACAGCAGTGTTGTCAGTAGCACTTCAGAATTTTAAGAATCGCTGTGGTTCCTGCAGTTCACACAGAAACCTTGCTTTAAAGTGTTACTCTGGGCTATTAAACTCTCTATTGAAGCCTTGAAAAGGCTTTGAGCCTTGAAGAGATTTGAGTGCTTCAGATTCGTCAATGCTTGGTGCAATGTCTCTATAATACTCCAGGCTCAGTGCATGGGGACAAAGCAGGTGCACCAAGGGTAAGATGTTTCTAATGTCTTTTTTGCGTGGCCAGGTGAATGAAGTGGACGGGAAGGTGCGTAGCTTTGTCCTCTTGGCATGAGAAACTGGTGCTGGCTAGGCTTCACAGGAACTCCCCATCATCTGGGTATGTTCTCTTCCTAGGAGGTTTGTGTGGATTATTTGGTTCATAATCTCTCTGTGCCAGTTGCTTGGGAGTGTGTGACCACTGCCTACTATGGCACTGTCTTTGGGTACCAGAAACTGAATAATCATCATAAATGTGGTACAGTCAAAATATGCCTGGATTTAGGCAGGTGTCCATGAATGGTTTTCTTCTGAAACTAAATTCATAACAGATAAGGAAAAGAAAGCTTGATCAAAACTGTTGAAGACTGAGTCCTAACTTTCTGCCAAGGACAGACATGCCACACTTACTCTGTGCCACAGCCTGTGGAGTTTGTTTGGCAGTGGGTTTGTTTGTAACATGTTTTCAGTTCTTTTTAAAATAAGATGCAAAACTGTCTGCGATGAATGCAAAACGTTGGAGGGAAGCAGGTTAGGCGTTTAAAGAGAACAGGAGAGGGAGGTTGGTGCGTTACTGGAGCTCTGCAGATAACCCTGGCAGGGGCCGCTTGCCTCTGACATCTCGCTAAGCAGCTCCGTTATGGGAGATGACAGGTCTGGGGGTAGGAGAATATGAAACTTGTGAAGTTAAAAGCTTGACAAACTGTTGCTACAACAACTTACCTTTGCACGAGAGATTTGCCATAACAATAAACTTTAACAAGTGGGATTTGGGGACTGGTGTGTTCCTAGTAAATCCTCTCAGACTGGCGGGTGTTTGCTGCCAAGGCTTTTTGGGAGTATGAGCGATAGCAGGTCTCCCTTGGTCTCATGTAGCAACTGGAGAGACCACATTACTGAGGAGCAAACTTAAAAAGCCAAAATTCAGGCTGGCTGAAGCAGATGGAAAGAGCATACAGTCATTGCCACCACCTCAGCCCTGGCTTCTGCACTTAACGCTGTGTAACGTTAACACTTGGGACGTGACTGCGTAATGCTTGCTGTCTAAGCTCCTTTATGGAGCTCTTCATCAAGTTCCACGCTGCTTTTTCTTCATAGCATCTCTTGTGTTCAGGGCATTTAAGGGGAGAGCGCATGCCCTCACCCCAACCCTGTTCTAGCTACTGGGACCTGGCAAAAATTGTTCCATGTGCCCTTCTGGGGTTTAGGGGCTGCTACTGTGTGACTGGCAAATTGGGAAAAGCCTGTTGAGTCACCCAGCCCGTGCAGCTGAAAAATCTGAGTTGGGAAACGATGTCTCAATAGGTGTTTAACCATGCTCTAGTGTTCCCATGTAGAACTGAAAAGCTGCTCAGTGGAACTAATTATGCTTGTTAGGGGTGACAAAGTCACTTTTACAATGCTGAGCAAATACCACTGAGACTTTAATTTCCTCCCACAATTATTTGTTTATGATACTTGAAAACTTAATCCAGATTTGTTTATACCCAAGGAGCTCAAGTATACCAAGAGCAGTAGCAGTAATCAGAAAAACAGCAGCAGGTTTAGCTGAGAAAGTTTCACTTTGATATCCTTTGGACTCTGTAGTGGCTAAATGCAAACCCCTTGGCAGATGATATTCTTTGCAATAGGATTTTCCTATTCCTATTTCCTCAGGGTTGTTCCCAGTGTCTTGGTTTACTGCAAATTCCTAGTTGCAGTTGGAAACCCAAACTGGTTACTTTAATGGATTGAAACAGATTCTGAAAGAAGCATTACTGAAGATTTTAGAACAATTTTTCTCTTTAGTTGAAGCTACCCAAGGCCTGCAAACACATCTGTTGCCTGAAAGGAGGGGTGTTTTCTGTCATACCAGTCTCAACAACCTCCCATTGAGCTTCTTTTTTGTGATTTGCAAGCTGTAGTGAGCTGAAAAACTTTGCAGCAGTTGCATGCAAATCCATCCTCCGCTCTTCTCCCAGGGCTTATCGAAATAGCAGAGGAGTTGTCACACATCCCAGAGTGGCAGAGATGATCATCAGCATTGATGTTCTGAGGGAGAAATGTGAAGTGGGAATTCAGGAAGCCCTTTAAAAAGTTTGGATGTCTGTTGGGTTTTGCTTTTTTTGGGTCTCCCCACACAGAAAACTTCCCACCTTTCTTGCATATTTAATTGGAAAATCAGCAATCTGTAGAAGGAGCAGTTGCCTCTGCAGAAAGAAGTTGACAGGTGACTGTTGAAAGGACTGATTCCATAGCTGGCGTCAGCTGAAATCAGTGTTGCTGTGCTAACAAGCTACAACTGTGCAATGTTTTAAGGGTCAGAGAGGAAGATAAACTTGGGGGACCAAAAAGAGTATCTATTCAGGGAAAGGAAAAGTAGTGAGAAGTCGCAGGCATCACTGTTTTTCCTTGAGCTCTGTGTTGCATGAGGCAGTTGTGCTGCTTCTGAGCGCAGAGGGCGATTCTGCGGGTATTCGCAGCCCAGCTAGCTCATTGCATTGGCTTCATCTGCTTCCTCCTACGCTCGTTGTGCGCTATGGGTAGGATGCCCTGAGGAGGAAAACACAAGATGAAAAACACATGAAAAATTCAAGGAATTTTTTATTAATAAAAAAATCCCCGTATGTTTACATTGTTATTAGGACCAAACAGTTGCATCGGCTCAAAGACGTGAAGGAAAGGTGGAAATGTAGTGTTTCTGTGTTGGATGTTAAATTGAAGTCCCTCTCCAAAGCAGTGCTGTAGTGCAAGGGGCAGAGAAGGGAGCGGTGCAGTGCCTTAGAGGGAGGCACTCCGTACGTTGGGTGCGAGAGTCTCTTACTGTGTGTAAAGTACAGCCGCTGGCACAGCAGCTCTGCCTTCTGCGAGCTCCGGTAGCAACCTTCTGCTCTGGAGTGGGTGACCTGACCCCTGAGCTGAGATGCGCAGGAGGCTGTGTGCCCTTAGCAGCCCTTTCCTCTTGCCATTGAGCCCGACTCTGTCTCGCTCTTCAGGCCTTTCTCTGTTACAAAGGTTTCTAGCACGGCCTCGTTATTGCTGGACCTGTTTGGACTCCGGTGTAGACAAGTCATCGCCTGCTGCAGGCAGTGTCACCTGCAGTGGCAGAGGCTGTGATAAGTCCGAGTGCCTCAAGCCTAACAGGCGTCTGGGGTCCTGGAGTTGTTAGTGCCATTGGGCCTGTGCTTTCCTTGTTAGCTACAAGATGCTGTTTGTTTTGTTTAGACTGGGCCTTTGAATCTCATTCTTATGTCCTCTCCCACTTTCATTTTTCCTCTTTGTAAAAAAAATGCAAGGCTGAGGCAACGACAAGGAAACACCTTGTTCAAAATGTCATTGTTGCTCCTGCTGAGCATCTGTGCCAAAGGCAAATCCGTGGCTAGGGGCTGCTGGAAATAGTTCCCTGTCTGATATAAAGCAGAGTGATGTGTAACTTGGACTCCTGATGTGAAGGGCTGAGGAGATTACAAGGTGAGCAGAGTGTCGTAAAGATGCTTATGAGTCTGTCCTCGCAATATTCCGATGCTTTCTGTGCAGCCATACAAAACAAACATTTGCCTCCCCTGAATGTGAGACAGCTTGTCCATGGTGGAGGGAATTTCTATGCTAAATTGTGCGAGATGTGGAAGGTCAGAGCATCCAGACATTCGCCCTGAAATGGAGCGATGGGTGAAGGTTGCCACAAAATCCACATGAGTTCCTTCGCTTCGGTCTGGGAATCATTGTTCTGCAAGGAGCCAGATCCCCTGCTTGTAAATCAGTTCAGCTTGTAATATCTGTCAAGTGTTTGGGGACACCTGGGTATCTGATGCTGTATAAATGTCAGTTGTTATTACAGTTTCTTGCTCAGGTTATTGATTTCTCCCCTGCCGTTCTCACTGGGATGGAGTGATTTGAGGTCTTTCGTAGATCAGCTCTTCCTCCTCCAGCTTGTCTTGCGTACACCGTACTTTGAGCCCCCTTCCCCTGAACTGTAGTGTAGTTACCATGTCTCGTAGCCAGGTACGGCTTTCCCTGCTGTAGCTTTTTGCATCGCTTCAGCCCAGTAGGTTAAACAACGCCCAGCTCCTGAGCACATACTCTCTGGGGCACAGACCATCATCTGTGATCCTTGTAGTAATGTTCTGTGGACTTTGTATTCTGCTTCTCCTCCAATGCACGCATCCACTTACCCTTTATCCTATAAATTCTGCGCTTGTTTGAATGAAAATATGTTCAGCTGTGTTATTTTAGTCTGAAGGACAAAGTTATCATTCTATCTCCTAGTAAATGTGCTGCCCCTAACCTTTGAAAGATCAGCTGTGAAATACCAGCCTTTGGCAGGATCTGATCCCCTGGAGTCCCTGCGGTGTTTTAGTTTAGCACTCAAAGCTGCTTCAGTTAAGGGAAACAAAAATTATTCTTCTCTTCTTCCCCTCCCAGCTCCAGAAAGCCTTCCCTGCCCCCCTTTCCCTACTGCCAGCATATCAAGAAACTTTCTTCACTACTCTAGAAAACGTTGAGCTTTTAAGGGCAAAAGGGCCAGTTTTGATTAGTTGGACAGGATTTATCGAAAGCACTGATATACAAGTCTTTGTTTTCCTAAATCAGCTGCACCAAGGCAGAAAGACACTGGTCTTACTGGGTGGAGATGCCTAAGTTAGCAGGGCAGATGTTATGTTGTCTTTCAGGGACACATCCTTCTGAAACTCTTTGCTTTGAAAACCTTTCCTGACTTTCCCAAGCCACATGGGTGCTTTGAGTGCCGCTAATGTGGCGCTAGTGCCACTAGCCCAAGGAGCGCTCAGTCTGTTCTCTGCTAGCTGTGCTAATAAAACCTGTTTTAACTGGTACAGCAAGCGCCTGGTGTTTTGGGCTGCCTGTGAGCAGGTTGTCTGGTGTTAGAAGTGTCACTAGCCGTAGTAAGGAATAGATACTCAGCTGGTGTAATTTGACTGTATGGTAGTAGCAGGGGATGTTGATTTATAGAGCTGAAGGTCTGGCTTGCTCATCTTTTTAATTAGTATCGGATATTTCCCTGGAAGCCCTCCTTGGATCAACATGTTGTTATGCCAGGTGCTTTGGAAACGCAGCGTGAGAGAGACTTCAGGTCCCAAAAACTTGCAGTCTGCTGTGCAATTAGAGGTGACTGCTGCTCGAATCTCATCTGCTAACATGGAGTGCAGCTTAGATAATTGCCCTGAATATCACCCAGGTAAATCTTAAAACCAACACTTCCAAATGCTAATCTGCTGGCTCATTTAAAGCCTCTGTGGTATGTCAACTCCAGCTGCAGTTGTGTCAAGTAGTGCCATGTAGATCTGACCAGTTGTGCTCAGGATCATAAATACAGTTATGTGACTTGACCAGGGCAAAGAGCAGGCTGGTGTCAGAAGCAGGAGCAGAAATAACATTTCACAGCTCTTAGGCTACTGTCCTGCCTGCTGCGTCTGTACTTCATCTGCGCTTCCTGGCAGAGCCTGACCAAAGCTACGCGGTTTGAGCAGAGCAGAAAGGGCCTGTGGCTCCTCCGTGCTTGGCAGGGAACTTGTATCAAGCGCAGGGAGGACAGGAAAGAGGAGTCAAATTCACCTAAATGTGTATGAGAGACTTTTATGGGTTTCTTTCCCTTTTTTGTGTGCGCTGGGAGCAAGGGGCAATAAATCGGAGGATTTTTATATCTTGCACAAAAGCTGACATTGCTAAAATATCACATTATCGCAAGCTGCCGTAAATGAGCTCTTCGAAGAGACGCAGCTGGACCCCGTGGATATGGAAGCAAAGTGATTACCGGAAGCCATCAGCCAGTACTGGAAGAACTGTAGGAAAGTCAATAACTTATTAGCACTAGTTTCTGGATTATCTGGTTTCCTAAAGAGATTCCCTCCCCCACTGCTCAAGTAAACTGTGCTTTTGTTATACAAAGCCACAGATTGTCATTCCCTTTTATGCTCCCTGCTCAAAGTCCTGGTGTCTGAACAGAGTGAGAATAGGTCTAGGAAATGCCAAAGGCAAGGTAGTAGCAACTCCGGGTTTGTTTAAAAGTTGCTGCTGTTTTCCCTCTCTGTGCTTCTTGGAAATTATATCTTGTTCCAAAGATATTGGTGAATGCCAAGAAGGCTGCTTAAAGGAGCTGCCAACAGAGCTGTCCTCTTTGGGGTCTCTGAATCTCTCTGGTTATGACTCTTGCGGTGGTGAATGGGACACCTGAAATGCAGCAATACCCCCTCTCCAGGCCAGTGCTGCTCTGAACAAAGGCAGGTATTACTGTACCTAATGGCAAAGGGCTTTTGATATTGTTCCAGAGGATTCTTCTACTTATGCTGATGCTATGCCTCAGATTTAGGAGTGGGTGGTGCTGACCACAGGAATACTCTGGTGTGCCCGCGTGGGTAATCTGAGTGGGTCCTAGGAGGTGATGCCCAATGCAAGGGCAAGTGCAGACCCACCCTCTTCATGTCATCTGTGATTTAAGCCTGCAGTCCGCAGATGTTCTGTCTGGCTTGGGACTGTTCAAGCATTGCTTCTGACAGCCATTTGATAAGGGTTCTTGGCATCCAAATGTATTTTGCAAGATGATAGTGAGAAATAGTTGAAGGAAGTGAACCGTCTCCAAAATAAAGATCGAAGGCAGGTAGAGATAATCCCTGTGTGTTTAGAGCGTGAGGAGAAAGCACGTATTCTGATGGTGAAGCAGCAGGGAGGAGTGCAACATTTGTTGTCTTTTTGGGGTGGAGAAGTCCCTGCATTTAGTTATGTCGGGGTGGGTACCCGGTATGCAAGGAAGAAAACTATTTGACCATTCAGACTTGAGGGAGAAGCGGTGCTGCCCCATGCTTCCCAGAGCCTTCTAAGCACTTTGTGTGGATATCTGGGCCACTCTAGAAAACTCTTGGAAAAGCTATACAAGGGTAGTAGATAAGAAAAGAGGAGCTTGGTGCTTGGATACTGAGTTTCACAAGGGGAATTCTCCTTCACTTCTGTCCCCCTTCACATACACTAAATCAATTTACTTACTTGATGGACCATAATATCTCTATCGCCAGGAAAGCAGAATGTATACAGCTTTTTATGTACATATTTCTTGCACCATTAAACTATTCTCCCTATGACAGAACCTATGAATAAGTTGCAAGAGGTAACCTGGAGTGTTTTAGGGCATAGCTTTCTGTAATAAATATATATGTATATTTGCACTTGGCAACTCCTTAGTATGCAAGCCAGTAAAACAATGTAGTCTTATAAATTACATTGGTAATAAAGGGATGCCTATATCTACCACTCTTCCTTTGTCAGAGCCTGCCTTTGTGGTGGGATGGGATGACGTGTTGCTCAGAACCCTTTGGCCCTAGTTTGTGGGTCAGTATGACTTGTGGAAATTAATGAGGCTTACGGGCTCATTGTCACTGTGTAACTGAGGAGGTTTGTCCAAAGGCAGAGTGTGTTTGTAGGAGCAGCTCTACTGCATTCCCAATTGCTTTGAAACCTGGGAATGATCGTGGCCAAATTTAACCAAGGGGCTCTGGTCTCGGAGACCTTGTGTTTTTACAGGTGTGTTGAAAATGGATGGTTCTCAGCTGGGTGCTCCACCTCCAAGCCCTGCGCTTCCCACTTTGGGAACTGTCTGTGCACGGGCTGCCTCCCTTCCCAACGCGCTGTCTCCCCTGCTGCCGGGCTGTGCTCCCGGCAATGCCGGCACCCCTTCTCCTCCCCACCCTGCTGCCAGCAGATGGAAAAAAGGGGGGCAGGAGGCTGGAGAGAAAAAGCTTGTTAACAAAATTTGTTTGAACATTTAGCACCTCTGCTGCTGTTCCTCTGTACTGAGTACACATGGCGAGGTAATTTGTCCTGAAATTACAATCCATGTGAATTAGCCTGGCACAAATACATCATTTCTTAATAATATAGACAAGATGCTTCAAGGAGTGATGATGAGAACAGCCCTTTCCTATAAGTTCTGCTTTACCTGCTGAGTAATTATCTAATCATTTTCTCGTAATGATATAAAAGGATTTTTCTTCCCCCTTCCCCTCCATCCCCATAATGCAACAAGTGCTGCTTGGAGGCTGTGGTGTAAAACAAGGCCCAGAAATAACAGTAGTAGACTGACTTCTGTGCCGACACAGATGTGCGCCCCAGGGAGAGTACCCTGCCCAAGGTTGGGCTTTAAGGGAATGTCCGTGTGGGGAAATTGGTGGCGTCAGCTGGTGTGATGTGTGGTTTGGGGTAACTTCCTTCTCTTTCATTTCAGGAATGAGAAACTTTCTATTTACTGCAAGATGAATCTTAACTGTGAGTGGTTACTGTGGGAGCACTCACGTTCCGCCTGCTCACACATCTTTGGTTATGGTAGCTTGTGCTACTTACCCCTACCTTGAATAGATGACTTTCAGCTTCCTTGCGATGTGGTGTATTTGCGCTCAAAGTTCTTTATCAAAGCTGCCTTCCTCCCCTGTGTTTTGTACAGCACCAAGCCCAGGGGTTCACTGAAAGATTTGGGCTTCTAGGTGGTTCTGCAATATTAATTGTTGAGTTGCTAATTAGTGGGGAAAACCCTGAGCTAATTTTTCTCCCTGTTCGCCTTCCCTGGCTTACTGACTTACCTGTTCAGCTCTGAGGTGCTCAGTGACAGGAGATGTCTCTCCCTCACCCATGTGTAGGACCTTGCATAATCCTTTTTGACTGCCTGGTGTTTCCATAGTAATAAGTAATGATTAAGAAACCTCCTTTGAATTCTGTTTAATAATGCGGAGTCCTTGCAGAGCTAATGATCAGAAGGGTCTGGGTGAGCACACCAATGCTTGGATCATTTTCTTTGCTCACAGCACGTAGGGTGCCAAAATCCAGCCAGAAACCTCAGAGGGGTGGCTGTTACGAAGTGTCTGTGCTGCCCCAGGCCAGCCGTACCTACTGTTTGCGTAGCTTGAGGTGTGCTGTCTATCAGCATTTTTCAAGTGCTTCAGGGATGCTCAGTGGAAGGGGCCACAGCTTGTCCACCTGCAAATAAAATGGGTCTCCTTCTCCCAGGGACATGACTCGGTCCAATGCCTTTGGAAGCACTAGTTGTGTATGGTTAAGGTGGTACTTCAGTGCTTTCCAGTATAGGAGCCTCTGTGTGCTGTAATGCTAGTTAGAGATAAATTGCAATATGATTTCACCTGAAGCCTGGTTTCTTTGCTTAGTGGTTGTTACACATACATTTTCAGGAGCTTTCTTACTCCGTTTCTCCCTTCTTTGTAGCTGTGGTATGACAGTGAGCTGTGGTCATGCTGATGCATTTTGTACTGTGCTGCCAATTTATTACCTCCCCAAGATGTAATAAATGTCATCCAAACACTATCCAGCTTGTGGTCGGGGAGGAAACAATTCATAAATGCGTGAGGGTCTGCATGGGAAAAGGGGAAAACAGCTCTCGGAGGTTTTTCATCAATTGCTTAACCTTGTGGCCTTATAGCAATAGTAGAGTGAGAAATGACTTTTCTCCTGCACTCCATGGTGCAGTGACCTTGCTGGATAATTACCGTCAGGTTGTTGTCGCAGCCACCTCAAGTGCAATAAGGGAGAAAAGAAAACCTCATGCATGTCCGATGCTGCTTAGGTGGCGGGTGTCACTGTACTGGGAGACAAAGCAGGAGCACTGAAATCATGTCAGAATAACCTGTTGACACCATTAATAAAACCTCATGAATAAGCAGAACAAGATGATCAGTTTGCTCTGTCCTTACCCAGGCAGAACTCCCCTTCGCTTTTAGTATTTGTGATTTCTGTTGGCGAGAGCTTATTGCTGACCTTGGATAGGAGGGTCCTGTTTTCACGGCCCCGTGTGCACTGGCAGTCTCAGCCTTGCGTTCGGAGAAGCCTTATGGACAAAGGGCAAACCGAGGGCTGGAGGCACCACAGGATTCTTCCAAAGCTGTAGAGAAGGTGCAGAGCAGAACTGGGAATTTTAGGATAAGAATCTAGGGTGTGAGACTGTGATGACTTGATTTCAAGTGAGATGAATTTGTTCAGGCAGTAATTCATTCCCCTGTTTAGCCTACTCGTTGCTGCTTTTGCTCAGGACTGGCTCAATGAAGTCAATGTTTTCATAGCAGTTTTGCAGGGCTCATTCTATCCAGAGTGATAGTGAAGAAAAGCCTCTTGGAGAGGTGTTGCTGGACCAACACTTATTTATTTAATTTTGTTTGATTTTATTAAAGAAAAAGACCTTACCATAAGGCCCTGGGCAACTTTGTGTGACTGAAATATAAAATCCATAACAACAATAAAAAGCAGTCAACCTATCAAGTAATGTGCGTTAACTTAACCAACTGCTATGAAGCCTTTCAATGTCACAAAATTAATAATAAGAAAATGTATTGTGACGAGTTGCACATCATTGTGAGTCTAAGTATGTTAACACATTTACAACCTGAGGATGAATTGTGTATCTCTTGGCTGTGTGGCTTCTTAATTGAGATTTGAACTCCTAGATATTATTAGCATGCAAATCAGAAATAGTAGAAATAAAAAATTATCTTAACCTACTGAGCTACAGTAACAATACTGTAGCCAGAAAGGATTGATCACACGAGTAAGATGCAGGTTAGCTTCTGGAGGTGAAGATTGGTAGAGAACAGAAGAATACAGTTGGCCTGCCTGGGTGCTCATGGATATGTTGTAAGCTATGTGAGCACCTCTTGTTGCTATACCACACTGACACTCTGGGCAAATGCCTCAGCACTGAAATGGGTGTGGAAGAAAATGATTTTGAATTGTAAGACTGATTAACTGTGCTGTCAGAAAGGTTTAATTTTAATGACACTGCTGGAAAGTTGGGGTTCTCCAGGCTCTTTTTTAGTTCTACGATATCATTTACAGTTGTAATTAGAAAAGGCAACCATTTCTGCTCATTTGTTTCACGATGTATCAAAGCCTCTGGTACAACAGGATGAATTATACTCCTCTGATAGTCATGAATTACTGGTGAAATCATTTCAGTCTAACTTACTGAACTGAATGTCAGGGTCAGGCCTTCTGTTTTCTCCTCTGATGTGCTGAGTGGAGAACTGTGTCTTTTTGAAACCTTCCTTTAAGTGCCATATTCTTCCAAACCTCGCTGCTCCTTGTCCCTGTGAGGGACGGAGGGAAATAATGCAAAAGATGCTCCATATTGCACGTTCAAGGGATGAAAACTATTAAGAGCTTACTGTGTTTATCTGTTGCTTTCAAATGGGGCTGCCAGACTGAGCTGGCTCCAGCCAGGATCTTCACATCAACCTTACACCATTATCTTGGGTTTCTAATGACATCATGTCCATTCCATCGCTCCTGATGGTCCGCTTTAGCCGGGGAAGAGGATTATCATTCTTATTTTATTACTGATGACAGCATGAGATTTTTCAACCACCTGAAAACACTGTTTGGGTGATCACTTCGTAAGTTATTGGGTTATTGTGAATTATGGAGTTCTTTCCTCCTACTCCCAGCAGATAGAAATGCATTTCCTTGCAGCTAATCTCAATGTAAAAATCAAATCCTGTCTCCATCTGTAACGTGTGATGTGATCTAAGCACGGACTGACATAGACGGGGCTTAATGAGAACAGCCATGAATGCCAGGTTTGGGATCTGATTCTTTTCTCCCTGGGGGCCTGAACTGGACACAGTCAAACCTCGCCAGTGAATTTGATGGGCCCAGTTATAGAGGCCTTTATAGAGGAGTTGAATTCCTGGAGTCACTTGTGGAATATTGGTTTGGCAATATCAATACCAGCTCTTCTAACAGAGCGTCAGCCTAATAGGGAGCCTGCACTTCACACAAGTCCTTGCCTATAATCCTATTTTTTTTTTTTAGGGCTGAGGTGCAATTGCACATAATTATTTGCAAGGGTGTAAAACCCACCTGCAGTGCATATGGTGCTTAATGCCAATGTACTGTGAATTTCTGTAAATTTCTGTGTGGGAATACCTCTACAATCATCTCTTCCTTTGTTTTCTTATCATCAGTATTTAATATTAGGACTGGCAAATAAGAAACTTGCTCTCTCCTCTTCCCCTTATTTGTTGCTATGCTTGGATTAAAGGTGGTTTTTTAAATAAATAAAAATTTAAATTGCATTTTATTTTCTTACCAGCTGCTAACTCTCCGAGACAGATTGGGAGATCAATTATCACAGTGGTGAATGAATCTAATTTTTCAATATAATTTACGGTAATTCCATATTCTCTGCCCAAGAAGCAAATAGTGCTGGCTTTTTTCCAAAAGTGAGCTTAGAAAGAACGACAGAAGAAGCCTTGGAAAAACAGCAACACCACTAATACAACTCCTGGTCTTCCAGCGGTCCACGTGCTGTGCCAAAGGTAGGGAGTGTCGTACTTGTGTGCTCTCGGAGCAAACTTCTGTGGCAAATTCTGGAGCTGACTTTGGGGAGGGAGGTAGCCACAGCTGAGTGCTGAGTGATTCGGTCTGTTTTCTTATGGAGGATCATGGCTTTGGGGATTATGTTGTCTGGACTCTGCCCAACTCCTACTCAATGCAACAGGAACTCTTTGCTGGACTTCACTGAGCTCTGGACCATAGTCCAAATGTCAAATTCATCCCTGTGTCTGTCACTGCTTTTGTCTCTTAAACATCCAAAAAGGGAGACATGGGGCACGTTCTCTCTCTCCACTATCACTGGGCCGGACTGCTGCAGGGGATACTAGTCGTTAGCATGAGACCTACGCTCTGGAACATGGGAATTACATGAGGGGGGTTGGCCAAGAGGCAGGATGGCAAATCTGGCTGTTGATCTGGTTCCAGGATGCCAAATCTTTCCTGGGTGCTGCTTCAGTTCTTGGTTCCTATGGAGGTCGCTTGGCGTTTGTGTGGAGTCATGCCCAAATCGATAGAGCCCAGTAATCTCCCGTGGTTGTGGCACAGGTCTCCATCTGCATGTTCCTGGCTGGATCCCACAGCGCAGCCTTCCAAGCGGGCCTGGTGTGACTGTGCCACGGGGTGCTCTGTGGCACGCACTTGGATCCAAGTGTACCTCTCTGATGTCGTGTCGTCGCTTGTAATCACGAGTGGTTTATTGACTAACACTTAGTGGAGGGAATTGAGGCAACCCGGTTTCACGTGGGTAGTGCACTCATCTTCTCCCCCCTGCCTTTTAGCCCCTTCTGGCACTGGGGACAGCTCTTGGAAATCTACGGAAAAAACTTAATATACCTGCTCAAATTATATTTTACTAGTAGGGCTTCTTGGATTGCAGTCAGGACAGTGCCATTTGGCCGGGGAGACCAACACCGTAAGCAGTTTCTGAGCACTTATGTCATTTATTGAGAAGGATGTTGTTTAGTGTGCATTTCAAATGTGTTTAAATAATTAAAATAAATGGCATGCATAAGTTAGACAGTGGGGGGAAAACTAAAAGAGGATGCAACACTTGTTCTCTTCATTTAAAAACTCAGTAACTAAATCTCGCTTTAGATCTACCAGGAATACAAATAGTGCAATTAATTGGCAGTAATTTAGAAGTCCTCCATTTCCAAAGCCTCAGGACATACAGATTGGAAACAATGAATCTCTTAATGTCAACAATGGTTCTGCACATGGCCTAAGATACAAACAAGTGGGGAAAGGATTTTGCTTACTTTTCCTGCGTTATTTATGGCTTGTCTTCACACAGTGACAGCACATTATTGTATGTTGCATTAAAAATTCCTTCCCAAAGCTGATCGGATTGATTTCTCCCCTTTCCATTAATGCACAAAACAAGAAATGATTGTATTTTTTCAGTGCAAAGTGGACCCTGAATCTAGTAACTATTTAAGCTGTAGCACAAACACTTGGAGCTCTGAGAACACAATAGCATGAAAGAGGTCACTTGTCAGGTCACAGATTTTTCTTTTTTGCTCGTTCACTGAATAACTGCAATTTCTCTGTCTTTTTTGTATGTTTGTACAATCACCATTGTCCTTTCCAGTGTCTATCATTTTCCATATTAGAATTGAGACCTTTATTCTCCAAGTGGCAAGTTCAAATAAAGTAAACGCCACACCCTGCATTTTTGTGCAATTTTGGGGATGGGCTGTTTCAATTCTGTGATAGAGGGAAGGAGCAATACCTCTTGACTCCAGTACTCTTTCTGCAGAGCTAGAAGGTGCTTTTGAACATGCATGGATTGCACAATGTAATGCATAACGAGATACAGAACAGCATTTCAGCAGCCAAAACTTCAGCAATAGATGCAGTAGCTGGTGTGTTATCAAATCTGTTTAAATGTGAGTATGTATGTGAAATCCTGTGATGGAGACACAAACGGGTACAAGGCTCTGTATGACTTCGGGCAAGGCACTTGCCTTGTTAGCAAAATGGAGCGATGCCGCCCTTTTTGTCTATTTAGTTTGCAAGCTGGTTGGGACAGAGACTTGCCTGTTACACGCATGCAGTGCACAGTGGGGTCCTGGAATTGTTTGTATTCTTTTGGAGTTGCTCTGTTATAAACAACAGGGGTAGCTGGGTTGCCCAGAAGGCCTGTGAGAGGCTATTGCTTTGATGTTCAGAGGGGGAGCTTGGTCTATGCGAGATACTTTCCTGGAGCCTGTGAAAGTGCAGTTAATGTTCTGTCTTTGTGTTAGCAAAAGCAGGATCTGCCCACGTTGTTGGGTAGTGTTCAGGGATCTGCATAGACTCTACCACATTCTGTGACATTTGCAAAAGACTTGATTGTTTGCACCTCTGAGCATTTAGGCCTATAAATATTTATTAACCTTCTCTCAGACATGTATCACAGCGAAGGCAGAAATGACCTTCCCTATGGCTATGACTGGGGAAGAGGGGAACCCCTTCCATGAAATAGCTGTAAAGGCGCAGGATTCATGGTCCCAGGTACTTTAGCAACATGCAACATACTGTGGAGCAGAAAAGAGCCAGAGGAAACAGCAAGGGTCAGAAAATGGGAGACGAGGGGTTGCTGAGAGCAGGAGTAGTTCGGAGCTCAGATGGCAGCACATCCAAACTGCAGCTCGCTGGCGGAGCTCTGCTGCTCCAGGGCTGCGTGGGCTTTGAATTGCTTTCCAGTGCCTCTTCATTAAGGTAGATTGTCTTTGCAGCCTTTAGAGAGCAGGAGAAATTCTATTCACTTCACCTTTATAAGAATTGTATTAGTTAGCTGCTGGTACTAACTAATGGAGTTGGTTGTTTAGTTTCAGCTACGTAGTTTTAATGCTAAAAGTCCTTATTTTAAACCTCCTGGATGGCTGCAAGGGATTATTTCCTTTGCCTGAAGTAAGTAGTTATTGACAGTAAAATGAAAGGTTGGCAGGTGTTTCTGCTAGAGTTGGGACACATGGACTATCAAGACAGAGGTGGTCCAGGTGCCGTGTAAAGCCCTCGCTCAGGAGACAATGTCCTGGCCAGCGGTGGCCCCGAGGTGTGCGGGAGGTGGAGGGGGAGCCTAGCTGCCCTGAGGAGCTGTGTTTAAACCTGACCTGAGGGGATCTGAGGCAGTCAGTGGATTGACCAGGGGAAGTGGTGGACAGGGCAGAAGTGCTCTTAATTTGTAGAGAAAAGAGAAATTCACCCCAGTGTCTGGAGGGAAATGTTTATTAACTTCTCAGCATAGCAGTCAGTATCCCTTCATCTGGTGTGCCCTAAGCTAAAACATCAGGGCCGGGAGGGTACACTGGCTTATGTGCTAAATGAAACTAAGTGTCCTCCTTTGCTTTAGGGTAGCAAAGATCATGAGAATGAGATATACAGAGGAAACAGGAAGCCTTCTCACAAGGTAACTATTGATTATTTAATGAGCTGATAAATAACAGGCTACAAAATAATTGCACATTTGAGCTTCTTTGGCCTGAGCTGGCCGCTCTTCCTCGAAGCAGGCACAGGACTAGTCATGGGCTGCATCAACAGGTCGTGTGCAGTCCCCAGTCACCCAGCCTCAGAGCCTCTTCCCAGGAGAGCACCTGAGTGTCAGCCACGCTGCATCAGGAGGTCACCTGTCCTGGGGCGTGAAAATCAAACCCCTGTTGAGCTGTTGTCTTTGACAGGTTTCAGTAGAAGTAGCTATTTCTCAGCCCTGTGTTGAACTATGGGTCTGTTTCTGTTGACAGTATTTCTAGGGCTCCGTAGTGACATATTTATTCACCTCTCCCTGTTCTAGCTATTACCTGAACTGTTCTCTGTGCTCCAGGGTTTCTGAGCACCAGTTTCAATGGTGCTAAATCTTGGGGCCCCAATTCTTTGTAAATTCAGAACAGCTCCCACATAACCTGCTTTATGTGGTACATAAGCTGGAACTTGGGAATAATATTGCTTTAGAAATCCTAAATATATGAAGAAGAGAATATACCATAGAGCTGAGGTTGTTGGAATGTCCTCGTTATTGCTGACGAGGATTGCATTACCTGGGACACGTTCATATGTCTGTGTGATGTTCATGTTCTGTCCTTGGAACCAGAGCACTGCAGTTATAAATGCTTGATACCAGTGGTTTGTCCTCATGTGAATTGTGTCTGCAAAGTGTGAAGTCTGACCTGAGACAGCCAAGAGGAGGATCATTTTGAACCTGAACGCAACAAAAGTGCATCTGTCTTTGCTGACACTGAAGTGGTGGCCAGTAACTCTCATGTATAATCCAGTATGAGTTTGTGCTGCTTGGGACTACTCCCCTGAACAATTTTCCTCCTGTTGGTTATTGGAACTTTGGACTTCAGTTCAGGGGTAGGAATTGGAACAGAATTGGAAAAAAAGGAATCTAAAAAGATAAAGACAACACGTAGCTAATGGAGATTGCAGAAACATTTTGATGTTCATATGCTAATTGCATCCCACTTCCTTACAAACTGCAATCACTTCATTGTTTTTGTGCTGTGTGTGTTTGAAAAGATTTCACTGAAGCTTCCTTAATGAGGCAGACACAGAGAATGAAAGAGGTATGTTATGGATGGAAATGTCTTCTGGATGCTCCATGTTAGTTGTTCTTTGATTTCGTCTTAGCAAACTTGTTCACTTTAGAGGCAGAAACCAAAATTGGTTTAATTGAGAGACTAGCCAGTTCCCAACTGGCATCCTAGAAACAAGCTGAGCTCCTTCTGTTGTGTGCCTGGACTGAGCAATTGGTCAGGGGGTTTGTGTGGGTACAACGGTGTTCTTGAGCTGTTGCTCTCCCTGGGAAGAGCTTAAGGGAGATGCCCCGGCAAACCTAAGGCCTCTGGGCCGTGGTGCGTGTCCTGTAGCAAGTACCCCCCGGGTGCTGCTGCTGGATAGTGCAGCTTTGCGTCACCACGGTGGAGAGCCCAACCCAGGCTTATGGTTTATTGATATAATCCTGATGTGCTTTAGTTTTGTGAGGGCTGCTGGAGCTCAGAGAGCTGCTGTGGCTAGATGTATGCTGGAAGGAGTCCTCGGTGCCATTCATTAGTGTCTATAGGGTATTTCTCAATTCTTTGCATATGCAGACAGTAACCCTGTGGGCAGCAGTGGAACTCAGTAGCAACATAAAAAGCCTTTTATTTTCCCTTCCAAATGTGGTGCTGCAATTAAAAAAAAAGGTTTTAATAAAAGAAGAGAAGCAAATGAGGGAAGGGTGCTATCATTGAGGTGGGTTCTCTTTTGTGTCTATCTCAGTTTTATTCATTTCTTTTGTTTTGCTGCTATTAGGGGAGACAATTCCAATGAACTGTGGAATGTGTTAAGTGCAGCTTGGTAAAGATGGTTTAGCTGGAATATGAGTAGACCTAAATCTCTAGCAGTGGCATAATGAGAACCTTAATACTTCCAAAATTGCAGCAGAGTTTGAACTGCCTCCCTGCCACAGCTCTCACCGTTCTCTATCATTTGTAACATCAGCTGATAAAATTGAAAGGACAAATCTGTATTTCTTGCCCATACAGCAACAAAATGTGTAATACGTTTTGGAATCTCGTAAGATTTCCAGACCAAAATGTTTTCATAGTAAGTAGCTACAGTTTCTGAAATTAGCCTGCCTTGAGGGTGAATTCTTATCCAAACACCTTTTTTCCTAATTTTAGCACATACATCTTGGGAAATGATGCCACAGAGTCTCTGGGAGCCTGAGATTTTAGGGGCAGAATGAACTATAAGATCATCTCATCTGACAGCTAGCATAATGCAGCATTCCGCAATTACTGCATCAGGATGGTGTCTTGTGCCCCATCCAGCAAACCCTTCACTGATGCAGGCAGTGATTTAGAGACTCCACATGAGGACAAGCCAGCCACGTTCCTAGCTGAGCTGTTTCCAGTAGTTAATCACTCCTCGCTCTTTTCTGAAGGCTTTGGGATGCAGTTATCTGTTGGGAACAGAAAGTGACAAGAAGTCCAGAGGAAACTGGACTATTTGAAGCAATAGCCATATGATGCGTTTAGTTGCAACTCCTGGTCCGGAATGATAGTCTGTGGTGAATCTCCTCTTTTGTCCTGTTTGAAGAAAAAAAAACACCCTTGAAACATTCTGTTGTTCCTATATGAAAACAATGTATTTGAGTATGACAAATCGCATCCCACTCAGCCAAGCCAAAACCTTCGTATTCATTAGCTTTCTGCTTGTTTCACTCCTTTTGATGCACCTGGCTTCCACCTCCACTCCTGCTAACATGCTCTCTGTTTTCACTTGTCGAACCACATTTTTTTGGAGTCATCAAAGACAGGCATTGCCATGTTTAAAGAACATAAACTTTTAATTTGATGGCATTATGATCAGCTGAAGACAGGTTCCTTTTGTTCATGTTTCTTTGCTTAGACACTTGCCAAGACAAATTGAAATGTAAAAATAGCTGTCCTTGTTCAAGCAATTATATTTAACAAGGCTTGGAGGGAAGTGTGTTCAAGGAAATAAAGAGGGTGAGAATTGAAGGACTCCCGTCACTTCTGTCCTGGCTTTGTTACTGATTTGTCATTTGGCTCTGACTCTATGGCTGAACAAGGAATTCATCATGGTCTGTAGGTGTGTGTGCGTATATTCTGTGTGAGAGCCCATCCAGCCCAGTGGAGAAGACCTCGGGGATCACTTGATCTCTTCTTAGTGACTCTCCCAACATCTGAGCACATACGAAAGAGTGCTGAACTGTAATATTGAAATAGGTGATTTATTAAGTTACATGTAAGTTGCAGAGACAACAGCTCTTAATTTTAACAGGCCTGATACAGTTGTACTCAGGTGAAACAAGTGGCAGTGGCAGGTCTGAATGCTTTGGTTCTCTAACTGAAGTTGGGTAACTGAAGTTTGAATCATAGAATCGTTTAGGTTGGAAAGGACCTTTAAGATCGAGTCCCACTGTTAACTGAGCACTGCCAAGTCCACCCCTAAACCATGTCCCTAAGTGTCACATCTACATGTCTTTTAAGTATCTCCAGGGATGGTGACACTACCACTTCCCTGGGCAGCCCTTTTGGTGAAGAAATGTTTCCCAATATCCAACCTAAACCTCCCCTGGCGCAGCTTGAGGCCGTTTCCTCTTGTCCTGTCGCCTGTTCCTTGGGAGAAGAGACCGACCCCCCCTGGCTCCAACCTCCTTTCAGGGAGTTGCAGAGAGCGAGAAGGTCTCCCCTCAGCCTCCTTTTCTTCAGGCCAACCCCCCGCAGGTCCCTCAGCCACTCCTCACAGCACTTGTGCTCCAGACCCTTTCCCAGCTCCGTTGCCCGTCTCTGGACACGCTCCAGCCCCTCAGTGTCTGTCTTGGAGTGAGGGGCCCAGAACTGACCCCAGCACTCGAGGTGCGGCCTCGCCAGGGCCGAGCACAGGGGGACGATCCCTGCCCTGGTCCTGCTGGCCACACTATGGCTGACACAGGCCAGGATGCCGTTGGCCTTCTTGGCCACCTGGGCACACTGCTGGCTCATCTTTAGCCGCTGTCGACCAACCCCCCCAGGCCCTTTCCCACTGGGCACTTTCCAGCTGCTCCCCCCAAGCCTGTAGCGCTGCCTGGGGTTGGTGTGACCCAAGGGCAGGACCCGGCACTTGGCCTTGTTGAACCTCATACATTGGCCTCGGCCCATCGCTCCAGCCTATCCAGGTCCCGCTGTAGCGCCTTCCTGCCCTCCAGCAGATCAACACTCCCGCCCAGCTTGTGTCCTCTGCAAACTGACTGAGGGTGCCCTCGATCCCCTCAACCAAATCGGTGATAAAGATGTTAAACAGAACTGACGCCGGTACTGGGCCCTGGGGAACCCCACTTGTGACTGGCCACCAGCTGGATTTAACTCCATTCCCCACAACCCTGTGGGCCTGGCCATCCAGCCAGTTTTTTACCCAGCAAACTTCATCCTGTTCTGATTTGTGTTATCAAGACTATGATGTCCTGAGGACAAGGGATTGCTGCTTGAAGCCTGTACAAAGCATAACGGGACCCCATCTCAGTTGCAGCCTCTAGTTGTTACTGTAAGACGTGTAATGAAAGGGGGTCTGGAGCCATCTGAGAGAGAACGCTAGTACACCGAGGTAAGGGAAGAGTTGGGTCTTGGCTGGGGCTTTAAGGGCCTCTTGGATAAATAACACTCTATGAAATAAATAAAAGCATATGGCCTCATTCCTTGTGGTCCTGAGATTCTCAGCAGTGTTTCAGATCAAGTCTCCAGTCAGTTCAAAAGCTTCTCCAGCACTTAACGTTCTACAAAAGTGGATGCATGTTCCCTTAGACGATATGAAGAAAGTGACTGCTGTTTGCTACTTGTGCAACCAAAAAAAAAAGCCATTTCCATTTCCCCAGTTTAACAGCTCGCCTAAGACAGCAGCAGTGACTATATCAACAACGGGCGCACGCAAACAGCCCAGCCGCTTCGACTGTGCAAACTGATCAATTGAAATTGATTCTTCCAGAATGATGGCAAATAAACCCCCACGTTTTCTAGGCTCTGCACAAAGCTTATTGTAGTGTCATGTAAAATATTTATGCCAAATTCATTTGGAAGCTGTAACTTAGATTATCCACAAATGAGTTCAACAAAACCTTTTCTAAAAGCATTTTACTTTTGAGCAGAGAAGTGCTTTACTGTCTTTGCTGTTCTGGGGTTTAAACACACACCCCCTCCCTTATAATTTTATCTGTCCAGGAACAATTTGCATTTCAGGGAATAGGTGTTTAAATTTTTTATTTCTTATCTGTTTGGGAAGTCAGTCATTTTGGGTTTTGTTTTCTATGTGGTTTTTCTGCCTGGTAAATATATTTTTCTCTCTTAAGAGGAAATATAAATATTCTATTTAAGGTCTTGAATTGGGGAATCAGCTTTGAATTTCCAGCTCCTCTGCCACGGACTCCCTGGGTTTCCTTGGGCAGATCTGGCTGCTTTTTGAAACTCAGCTGGACTTCATTATCAGCAGATGTAAACATCTTTTCGAGTTCAATTAAATTATACTCACTGTACTGCCTGTAGATGAAAACTATTGTTATCTTTATTTTATAGTTAGAGGAACCAAGAGGTTTAAGGGCCCACTTAGACAAGGATATAAAAGTATCCGTGTAGCAAAGATGAGGATTCCTGCGTTAGCGTCAGTCTTGCTGACAGAGGTGGTAAGGCGGTGCTGGGTGTTGCTTGGGCTGGATTTATTGAGTAAGAGGTTAGACAGATTTTTCTACTGAGTCTTGAATTATTGTATGTTGACTTTTCTGTCTTCGCTACATGTTCTTGGCTGCTGAGTGAGATGAGCTATTGTGGGATGACAGACCTGTGGTGCCCAGATCTGCAAGGCCACTTTTCAGGGAGATTTCCTAAAGGAACAGGCTTGCAGGGCTGTGCGTTCCCTTGTCCCATCGGTTCTTTCCTAGTACCTACTGAATTTTCCCCCCAAGTTTCATGAAAATCAGTAACTGAATGCTGGAGACCTAATGAAATTACTTTCTACACTGAGAAGAAAGAGAGCCAAATTGTTAAACCTCCCCTTTCATGGCAGCCAACTGGCCAGTTGGCCTCGTACTGCTCCAGCCTGACCAGGGCACTGGCTTTCGCTTGATTAGGTGTCGCTGAGAGTAAGTTGTGATCGCTGCGGTGGGGAGATTAGGGGCAACAAGAGACAGACCTGCAAAAACCAGGTTGTGTTTTTCCTCTGCTCGTGGGAACAGCTTGCTTTGCGCGGAAGTCTCCTGCCAGCCCCAGATGTGCAGCTGAGTAATTTAGTTAGCACTGGCTGTCCTCTGCGACGCTTTATCCTCGCGCAGACCATTCCTAGGGACACAAGGTGATGACAGTAACTTCCATCCGTGTCTGTTTCTTAGGGCTGCTGTTGCTTTCTGGAAAAGTCTCGGTTTTTGTTGTTGCTAGCATGGGTCCTTTACTGCCCTGACTCACCCTTTAGGAAACCTTTTTAAATTGCACGAAACAGCTGATTCACTGGTGGAATTTCTTTCCTTTCACTGCAAGAACTCACCTCCATCAAAGAGGAAAATTAGGTTGCACCTAAAATGGCCCTTTGCTGCATCCCCAAAAACATCCTTGTGGTTGGGAGGATGCTGCTGCAGTGATAAATATGCTACTTTCATTATTTTAATAATTAAAAACACACTTTAAAAATCCTTCTGCACATGCTATAGAAAGGTCTATTGCATTTATTCTAGCCTCTCATGGATCCTTAAGGTTTTATGGGCACTTTAAAGCAGAAATAAAGATGCTTTTTACATTCAAAAAACAGATGTCTTTCAAACTGCCATCCTATTCCACACAACTGTAGCTATTTTCTCTTTAAGATGTTGCATCTGGACCACAGTTTTTTGCTTTTCCTTTTCTAGAGATGTGCAGGTTTAGGGTAGAAGAAGTCTCCCGCTCTTTTCCCAACCCTCACAAACACACGCTAGACGTGTAGTCAGCACAATGTTTGGAAACCCAGAGGTGAGTGATGCTCTGTTACGCAGAAATGAATGCTATCTACAGGGCTGTGCCTGTGTTCCCATGACGCCAGGGCAGGGAGCGTTATGGATGGGGGTGGCTGGCCCCCTGTGCTTGTTGTCACCGTCACATGCCGTGGGGGTTTGCGCTGTAGAAGGGCAACCTGAGCCTAAAAGGGGTAGCTCAGACAGCCTCTCCCCCTGCCCCGAATGTTCGAATTGGATGGCTCCATCTTGGAGTGTCTTGGTATTTATTGCCTTCCCATACTTGCTGCCCTCCTTGGAGGTACATAAAAGCATCTGTGGGAATCTCTCCTGTAAGGATGGGCTTGTAGCTTGAAGCAGAAGTCTTCAGAGAGGTCTGCCCCCGTCTTCCCCAGCATAAAAGGTACCTAGCTGACATGTTGTGGTCTAGCTCGGAAACAGGTTAAATTTTAATATACTTACAAACTTACAATATGGCTGTGGCAAGTATCCCTTTGCTTCTGTTTTCTGTCTGTAAAATGAGGATAATACGGCTCTGTTCCCAAATGGCAGCTTCTAATGAAGCTCACAGGTCCTGCAAAGTATCCAGATCGGTGTGGTTTTGTTTCTGAAATTATCCTGGCATGGCAAGGAGAGGAGGTAACTGAGAGTACTGAAGTCGCAGACATTACACAGCTTCGTCTTTGTTTGATCAGACTGCAGAATATCAAAGGATAAGAAAATCCAATGAATTAAAAGGGAAGTTCTGTTCTGCAGAGTCATTATAGCAGAATAATGTATATGCAGTTATTTATTTTTGAGATTCTCCAAGAAATCTCCCAGAGAAATAGAACCGATGCATCTGGGCTGTTTGGGATATATATTTGTTTTCATTATTATTTTTTGGCAGAAAATGTCTTCCAAAGAAAATAAATGCAGGAAGATATTAGATGGGAAGAACTGGTGACTTTTAGGATCTGCTTTCCTCCCACCTTGCTTTTTTGTATTTGTGTGCTATCTTGTTTTGCGAGCTCCATTTCATTTATAATGAAGTTTCTTTAAGTTTGATTGGCAGCTGAGGACAGTTTGCAACACATCAGCTGCAGTATAAAGGCACTGTGATGAATGGTTTGGGAAAACACAAGGGAAGCAAAGCACCAGTTTCACTAATGGGGTAGATTTGTTGACAAAGTTGTCACTTTGCTCACAGTAGAGGGAACGTAACAGGTTTGGTGCAAGGGGTTTCCAATGGTGCAGTCAAGCAGCGCGTGCCACCGCTGTCAGCGTGGCCGCAGCTCTGCCGGCGATGGTACCAGAGCTGTTGTGCAGCGGTGACCTGCGGTGCCCTTCTAACCTTCAGCTTCTTCATCCCACCCTTCCAGTCCAGTTCTCTCTTTCCATGCACATTGAATGGATTTTTTCAAGCACAGGTCATGTATTTATGGGGCTCCCAGTTAAACTGGTTCTGCCATTTGACTTCTGAAGTATAATGGAAAAATCCCTGCAGCCCAGTACAGCGGTAGTGGGAGCGCAGACAAGACGGTAAACTGAATTGCTGGAGGAACCTGATGTAAATCAAAGCAGGTAGTTAAAATGGAGGAGAAATTAAAAGAGACTTCTTTATTACTAGAAACTCTAAGTTAGTTTTCAGCAACTGAATTGGGAATAAGGAACGCAATGTGCTATACCATAGTCTCTGAGGAAAAGGATGTGGATGCAATCCCTCCTGAGCAAAATAAGGAGGTTAGTAAGGATAGCTCTGCCTCCCCAATTAGGGAACGTGGGAGGCCAGCATATTGCTGTCTTGGCAGAAGACACTATTTGTGGAGGCAAAGGTGTTCACATACCGTACTTGGGACATCTAAAGTAAAAGAGTGTTTATGCTTGAGGGAAGAATGAACCGTGCACATGTCTTGAGTGACTGACGAGAAGGGACAACAAGCCAAGGAGAAATGGTAGAGATGTAGGAAGGAGGGAGAAAGCGTCTTCACCGTTCTTCATGACAAAGGGAATTAGTGTGTTCTTTCCTTCTTCAAATTAGATGTATTTTTTGCTTTAATATTTGCTAATATATTCTAAGCTGACATTGCTTTGCAAAAATTGAGTGTTCTGTGCCACTGCTGCCTTCAGTCACCGTGGAGTAGGGGGAAGGTTTATTTTTATAACTTCCAGCAGAATATGCTAGTGAGAGCGCTTTGTATTTATTTCACCCGAAGAGGTGATAAGGCATGACTTAGTGAAGAGCTGAGCTGACCTTGCTTTCCCTGAAGTCCAAAATGGAGGTTCTGTTGTTATCACTGTACTGTCTACAGGATAGAAAGGGTCTTGCTGTGCTAATTACCTCCAATTTCCATTAAGAAATTACTTCACTACTGAAAAGTCATGTCTGTTTTGAGTATTTCTGAGAAACATAAAAAGGTTTCAGTGAAAGCAGTTTATTATTCCCATCAGCCTGCTGGAAGAGGACCGTTTGACAGTCAGCTTGCTGGTCAGGGAAGTCTCCTTCTGGGGCTCCTCTCCGAGGTGGGTGCCCCCGGCACAGCCCCATCCTCTGTAGCCTTGATGCCCCCCAGCCTGAGCCAGCGTTTGCCATCCTGATGCTGGAGGGCGTCGCAGCGCCTTACCGAGCTCTAGAAGCACTCCAGCCTCCGTTCGCGACACACTCTAATGGTGATGAACCTATTAAAAATACCACTTCAGCTTCCTCGAAATACAGGATTGATGCGTATATCCTTTGAATGCAAGTAGCTCTGTACCTCAGTTCACTGCCGCAATCTCTATGCTGGATGCGTGGAAGAAAACAGCAATATGGCCAAAAGCTACAATCATTTTCTGCAGATATTTCCTCCTCTTTCTTGCACTTCTGATATATCAGATTACCTTACTGGAGCCACTGGTTGAATTATAATATCATTTATTTACAGCCTATCAATTACATTCCATCATGTGCAATATCTGTTACTGATACTGTGGCTTTCCTTCAGCAAATGCTGTAAAAGAAAAGGGAAAAAAATAGAAAGGAAGGAGAATTGCTTTTGGCGGGGTGGAGTGTAATCAAGAGGTTTGTCCAAAACTTGACAGAAACAACAGAATATGTTGCAGTCTGCAGGCACTGTCTAGATATTTGAGGGGAAAAAAACACCAAAAAAATCTGCTCTTCAAAAGACAGATGATAAAATTATTTCATCTCCTTGGGTTGCTTTCATAATATTGTTGCCTCTGCAATTCAGCAGCTGTTTGAAATAAATGTAAAAATGGGATGTTTTGTATCATTATTGTACAATCGGAGAGCAACGTGTCATACTCGCTGTGCATTCTACAACGTTCAGGAGGTATCATAGCATTACAGATCAAAGAGAACAGCTGTAAATTGTCCGGTTGTGTGTTACAAGTCCAGTCGGGCAATCGGCGCGTTTTGAATAGCGCTGTTCAAGCTGGGTGATGAAGTGGCCAGTTAAGGGAAAGCAAATCTACGGCGGTGGTAGAGATACTGTAGCCTGAGCGTGGTTAATATACAGCTGGCGTCTGCAGGCTGAGTTGAGTTTCCCACACCAAGGTGTGGGAAATCACACGAGTGAGGAGAGCAGCTTCTCCTCATTTGTTTTTGCTGCCACTCAGTTGTCCTACAAGCTCGGGAGAAGGTAAAAGATACCTTGATTGCCTAAGCCTTTTTGTTCTTTATTAGTATAATTGCAGTAGTAGAAACAAGAAGGGTGGTCAGGTCAAGCATTAAAAAGGCTGAAATGGTGAAAAGAAACACCTCAAGCGATAGCAGCTTTGGAAACAATTCTCCAGAAGTGGGTCAAAAGGGAAAACCAACACGTTGTGCATGCCATGCTCTCCGCTTTCACTCTTAATAGCAGTCTGAGGGATGAAAAATTGACCCATCATAATGCAAAACTGTTACATGACTCTTCTCATCTAAAGATTTCGAATGCTCTAAAAAAAGAGGCTGCATTAATCCCTTCTAAGGATGCAGAACATGAAGTGAAGGAATTAACTGAAACTTGCCCAGAGCCACTCAGTGAGTGTGGTGGAGTTCAGAAGCCTGTCCCCTCACCTGAGCTGTTTGTCTGTCCTTGGCATGCCTTGTTCCCTAGCAAAATTCTGGGGAAAAAGTTTAAGACACTTGTAATGTTGAACTAATGTAAGTGTTCTTTTAATTTCTTTTGAAAATGCCTAATGGAAATAACTTAGTTTTCTTAGGGGGAAAATGAGAAAACTTAAAACAAGCAAAAAAGTTCATTTACTGATAAACCCATTTTAAGATGTGAACGTGACGGACCAAAACCTCGAGGCTTTATATCCAACTTCCAATGAGGGATTTCTTTGGGATTTGTGCCCTTTATAGGGCTCCCTGCGTGACGGAGGATGGTCTTGTAATTTGTGGTACTTGAATTTCGCTGCAGGCTCTTGTAAGCTGCTGGAGAGTGTTTGTCCCTGGTCTCCCCCTCAGCTGCGTCCACATCCGTGAGCTGGTGTTGCGCCACCACGGACCCTTGGAGCTTCCACCTGGGAGGGCAGAAAACAGATTGCAGCAGCACTTATGTTGCCCACTGTTGATAGCTTAGTAAATTAATTTTACTGGCCTGATCCGCACCTTTAAAAACAGCATGTAACCTTAATCTGCTTTGGATACTTGGTGTAAGATATTTACAGTATATCACTTTCCCTAGCTCTCTTTTTCTTGATCTGTTTAGCATCTGATTTCTTTAATGAAAGAGGAGAGTCGATATTTCATTTGTAATGAATATGCTTAAAATGTTGCCTTTCTCCAGGAGATTAATTCATTTCCTGAAAGTCACACCACGTCGCATCCTACACCAGCTCGTCACAAGAGACAGGTAGGGGACAGGAAAGGTTTACGTCAAAATTTGAAATGGAACAAGCGCCTAGATTCTGGGAGATCTCTCTTTTGACACTTTTGTTTTCAAAAAAGCTCAAGAGGAGACTGAATATTTTTCCTTCAGCTTTACTGTAAAAACTAGAATTTTGCTGCTGGAATATTTTTAGCTGTCAGTGTTGCAGGGAATAGCATGGTCTGATCTCAAGATGTTTGGCAGGCGTCCTTACTACCTTTGAAAAATCTGGGTAGGATGTGATCTTTGTTAGGCTGGTGTGAATCCAGGGGATGCAGATCGAGGTTTTTGTCTTTGCAATGAGGCGGTTCCTTGCAGAGCAAGAAATGCAAATGCAATCATCCAGCTTTACCCCTCCCCTCCAAAACAAACAATAATCAAAGTGGCTTTTGTGAAATACAACCACAAGAAATAATAAATGAACCTGACCAAGGCAGTAACTAATGCAAATCACATGCAAAATAGCCCCCAGCCCTCAAGAAAACCCAAACAAACAAACACCACCACAAAAAACCCCAAACCACCCCAAAACATTGCATCCCTACCACCACTGCCAACAAAAAGTTACTTAATGAGATAATTTGGGTTTGATTTAGGCTTTGATTTTCGCATCTTGGTGTGAATCTCTTTAATGTTGTTTTTTAAAAAGGTCTCTCTGTGTTCATTGTGACATGATATAGAGAACCTCCAAAGCAGTTGTAAGGAAAAAGGAGTCATTACTTTTGATAAATTATGTACCATGGTCAGGGTAAGGAGTAGCTCAATCTGTCCTTCCTCTCTTTGGGCTTAAAGACAAAGGGAAAACAAGACTTCAAGCTTTTGAACATTGAATCGGTGACAGAGTACGTGTGCGTTTAAGTGACATTAAGGCCACTGAACATTCATTCCTAGAGAAAGGGTCATATTGACATGGCAACTATTGATTTTTTTTTTAATCTTTTTTTTTCCCCCAAACCCAGAGGCTCTCTTCTTCTGTGTGTGTGTGTGTTTGTACACATCTTATTCTAGTTTTCCCCTTTTCCCTGTGCTTTAACCTATCGCCATTTTTAGGCGATTAAGTCATATAATCATAGAAGGACCAAAGGTGTATGGAAGGTTTCACGCTGCAGCCCTGTAAATGTAGAGCCTGTAGTGTCCCGGGATGCCCTTTCCTAAACTGCAGCCTTACCTGCAACGCTCGGGGACGTGCCTCGGGCTCATCAGTAAAAGTGTCTGTGTGTTTGTGTAGATGTGGCTGATCCCGGGAAGAGGTTTGTGATTAACAGGGGTTTGAGTCTTGGGGCTAGACTTTAACTCATATAAATCACTAAATCATCATCGAAATCTGCTGGAAGGGTTTGGAATAACGGCTCCAAGCAGGATGGGAATGGCTAGGATGACTGTGGGGGATGGAGAAAGCAAAGGCTGGGGCTGTGGGGATCAGCCAGGAGAAGCTGAGCACAGTTGAGACTGTAGATGAGCTGTAGGCTGGGAGTGAGACCGCGCTGTCGTTGCCGAGCTGTCGGTGGGCACGCCACTAGCCGCCCCCAGTTAGCCGAGCCTTAGCTGTGCGAGCAGGCGCTAGGCAGAGGGTCAGCTGCTGCGAAGTGGGTCTCGGCTGGGGGTCTGGGCAGACCCACGTGCCAGCCTGGCCTCCCCGCCGGGTGTGGGGCTCCAGCCACGTGCTGCTTTCAGATAGGCGTCTACTTCCAGAGTGCTGGCGTAGCGCTTTATCTTCTCCTGCTGAGACACCCAGTGTCTCTATTAGCTCGATAATTACTCACCAAAGTTCCTGTTTTCATAGCAGTGATAACAGTTGTTAATCACATGCTGTGCTAGGATTATACCTCCTATGCCAGCCCCATGCGTTATTCTGAAAACTTGACACACACCAACCCGGGAAGTTTATTAATGCAACTGCAGCAAGTTATTAAGCTTTACTTATGGTGGGCGTTAAGTGTGTGAAGATGGAAGTCACGTTCAAAGATACCTAATGGGGAATCACAACAGCGTTATGGACAGCAAGTTCATTCTCCAGTTTTTTATCTGGGGAGAGGATCACAGCTGGCGGAGAAATGGGATGAAAGTGGCCATAAAAGAGAGCAGCAAGTGGCAGAGGAGCAGAAAGACGGTACTGGGTTGTTGATAAATTCCTGACACTGCGGGGACTACTAGTGTTGGGGCGTGAGGGAAAGTATTAACACTACATAGACTGGATGAGGTTTTCTGAACCAGAGGACTAAACTGATAGAATTAGTAAAACAGCAAGAGAGTTGATGCTGCAGAAACCAGTACTTATTAGAACATCCTCTAAAAATAGCTCTGGTTTAAGTCAGTTTGTGTCAAGCAAAGTAATAGAATAACTCTCTGCAGTCTGTCCGTCTATTACCAGGTGAGAAAAGAAAGGAAGACTACACAGACAAATAGCTAGCATATCTTTTTACAGGAAAGAAAAATTCATAGTAAGTCATCTTGTGTTTCTATGTGAAGCATCTTTTTTGGTTTCACCAGCATAAGATGGAGAACTGATTGCTGCCTGACTTACATCTGTCTGAGCATAAACCCAATTTAAAATACCTGTCAGCAGAGTGATGGCATTGTATGAGTATCTCGTGCTGCCCCCAAATATACACATGCCACATGATGGTTGGTCATGAAACGTTGAGTTTGAGGTGTTGCATTATTGCTCAGTATTGTTTATTTCAAAGTTAAATGTAGGGGAAACAGGGCTGAAGGGTCTGGAAAGTTCAAATGATAAATGGGGAGAGAAAGTTGCAAAAAAGATGTCAACAACCTAAGGTATAGGGAAAAGATACTTCAATTCTCACCTACGTAATAGCGACGGTAGTCCTTGTTCACAGTCCTTTTAGTGCCCAGTTCTTAAGAGCTTTGCCTGGCGGGCAGGGAAATACTGAGCAGGAAAATGCTAGCCAAAATGTAGCGTAGGATCTAAAAAGTCTCCCGCTGGGAGTACAAAGCTAATTTCACAGGTGGGATATGTTCACTAGCCCTGCGCTGGTTATGGGCCTAGTCCATGTATATCTATGTCTAAGCTAAATATAGATCTCTACAATTCAGTTGATTCTGGTCTTCACTAACCTAAAATACTCTGAAGGATTTCTCATGCAGCCTGACGGTCTGTTCAGCTGGAATGTGGGTGTGGGGCTGACAAAGGCTCTTGTAAGCATCCAGATTATGTGGATGGTTTGGAGATGCAAAAGAAGAGTAAGTGATTCAGGTGAGCGTTTAAGCCATTAAGGAAAGTTACTGCTGAGGAAAACAGGGGTTTTCTTCCTTCTTTCTGAACGCTGAAAGACTATCCTCAGTAGGTCAGATCCAGCTCTGAAAAGACAACATGGACAGTTAGTTAAATATAACTCGGCAGCAAAGGGTATTCCCCTCCGGTTTCCTGTGTTCATTGTCCTTTAAACGTCAACAGCACAACAAACTCCCCAGTCCCCCAGAGCGCCTGCCCCTGAAAACCAGGAGGGAACAAAGCCTGGGGAAGAAGACTTTTGTCCAGCGCGCAGCAGAGCAAGGCTTCATTCTCCTTAGGTGGTCCATGAACGGCCCCAGTGAGCAATACGATGTGTGAATGGGACGCTGGAGGTGATGGACTGTGCTGAAGGTTGCTGGCTGAACTTTCTTTTCTAAGTGTTTATCCAAAGCAAAATGCGGGGGGGGGAGAGGGGGTGTCAGGGGAAGAAGCAAAACGCAGCTCAACAACAAAATGAGTGCTGCAGGGAAGGAAAAAGCTGCTTTTATTGAATGATGCTGGCACAAACAAAAACAATTTTCTTCCCCTTTTGACTTAATTTTTCTCTGCTTGCGTTTTGCATAATAAGGCTGTAAATCCGTTGCTGTTTGAGGCCACACTATGGGGCAGTTTCTCCTTTTCCTTCTCCTGCTCTTGTCTATCAGGAGGGTTATTCAAGCCAATTCGGATGGGCCTGGTTATGACATGGTGGACCCAGCCAGCGCATCTTGGCTGCAGGAACTGATAGGCTTTGAATGTTGTTTGGCAGCGCTTGTTGTGGATAGCGGCTAGGGTTGGTTCTTTGGCTCTGCAACATACAAATACAGATTTGTTCACTATCCCTGGGTTAGAAAAATCTCTTTAAGGCTACTTTCCAAACAGAAGGGATCATTTTGAGAAACCTCTCTTTGCACTGTGTCTGCCTTCCTTGGATGAATGGAGATGCATCCTGCTTTATTTCTCTTCATACAGCATGGATGGGATGAGGGAAGGACTGCTGGGAGCACTTTGTGTCTCCACGTGCAATATTGTTGAGACTCCTCCTGTTTTCCCCTTTATTTCTGTGTCACAAAGTCTTTTGCTGACCAGCAGCAATCACCTGTCCGACTCCTGCCTCTCTCGGGCTGTGCTGTTCAGAGCAGCGTGAGGATGTTTACCTGTCTTTAATGTCCTTTGTCTCACCAGGAAATCTTCTATAGCCAGATCTGAGGTTCTAACCTGAGGGGCAGCTGCGATTCTTAGTGAAAAGGGCTATCAGAATGTTTCAGGAAGCCACAACTGGAGATGGGAGATCTGCTTTTTTACAGAGAAGATGCTTATATTTAAGCCCAACCGGCGATGCCTGTTATGCCAGGGTCGGGAGGGGGCTACTGAGAAACCAGAACCCAACTGGCTTGATTTTTCCTCTTCTGCTCTGCAGCAACAGCAATCTGGGGAAGAAGAGTAATCAGGTCAGGTGAAAACAGGCAGTGAGTCCACAGCTGTGCCCAGCCAGCTGAAAATCCTCGGATTCTGAAAATGAAACAGGGGAAAAGCTGATGTGTGGGTCTGTGACTGCAGTGTCCAGTGTGCTGTTCTCGGCAGCCTGGCCGAAGGAGTCGGACCCTTGTCCACCTGGAGAAGCCCTATCTTACAGCTCAGAAGTAAAGAAATGAAGTATGTGCAGTGACATATCCAAAAGCAGGAGAAAGTCTCATTATCAGAGGCAACACGATTCAGTCCTGTTCCCAGGGTTGTGGTATTGCCTGTCGCTCGCTGCACAAGGGTGCCTCTATCCTGTAACCTTATTGCCCAGCGTCTCCAAAGCAATGGGGTTTTTTGCCAAATGTAGGAGCTGGGGATAAACAAATTTGTTATGTAACTTTTCAGTTGCCGGGAAATGTGATGATTTTTGACTCCTGCTGTCTGATGCGAGTAATGGATTCAGGATAGAGAAGGTGCCTACAGAAATGAGTGGTTTTCATTTATTTTGGGACACAGTTGACATCGTAAATAAACTTACAAGGCCAAAATCTGCAGTTAGGGGTAAATAACTGTGACTCTCTGATCTGGCCTGTAACATTGCTAATGTTTATTTACCATTATAACTTAAATTGTTACAGCAAACTGCTTAATAATTGCTATGCGTAATGCCCTGAGCTATCTGGCTAGGACAGGCAGAAGGCACCATGCATTATTCACAAATGTCCTTCAGGACCTAGCTGAGAAACCTACCACCCTGACACATCCATTAGCAACAGATAATGGTTCTGAGCCGCGTTATTAGTGGCCTTTCTTCTTCCTTCTGCATCCTGTGGCTGAATTTCTAGTTACAGACACCATGGACAATAGAACTTCTGTTCAGCCCGTGCTGGGACCAGCTTTACTAGAGAGCCTTGTCTGGGTTTTCAGATGTCGAGGTCTCGGTGTGCGACTGCCCTGTGGCACGTGGATGCCGCTAAGTGGGAATGGAGAACTTCAAAGATTCTTTTCCTGACTGGCTGTGCTGCACTTGTCAGACAGTCCCTGTGCTTCGGTGTCTGGTGGTCATTAAAGACTATTCTTAATTTACTTTGCAATCAAAAGCAATATTATAGGAAGTTATTTGAGTTTGTGAAGCACAGGGAGAGCAAGAAGATGCTATCTAGATGCAAAATGATTTTATTTTTAAAAGCTCTTTTTGTTTAAATTATGCCTCATCTCAGGGGTAGTTTAAAGTGCATAGTAGTCCATAGAACAGTTGTGCAGACTTGATGCATTATGATATTTTTATGTACTGTTTGAAAAATTACAAATGGAAGAGTTTACTTGCTTTAAAACACTTTCTATTTAAAAGGCGTACAGCTACATCCGATACCAGATGATTTTGTTATGAATAATAGAAAACGGTAAGTGAATAGTGCGATGTGACTACTCCATGATGTTTTGAAGTTCCCCTGTCCCAAAGCGCTTATCAAAGCTATTATGAAGTATTTCAAATTAATGACTAAACTTATTGGTGATGCAGTGACTGTGTTAAGCACACGCTTGGCTGTTGTGGGCCTGATCCTGGGCTGCCTCGTCTGTGTTGCTCTGTTGAAGTGAAGAGAGGGATCAGCTGAAACGCAGGCGAGTTAGGCAGTACCCCAGCGCTGGTATAAAATACGCTGGCGAAACCCCGAGAAGGCGCTTGTGGAGTGCGGCAGCGTATGGCGTTGCATGTCTGGGACAAAGCAAATCAGTTGAGCAGCAGAAGGGAAGTTACCGCGCTGCCTGACCAAGCCGAATGATGTTTTTCTGGGCTTATTCTGCAAGGTGCTGAATACCTTGGAGTCCTGCCTGCCGTCCACAGGAGCTGAGGGCAGGCAATATCCCTTCAGGGTCAGACACTCCTTTATTGAGGGCTGTTCAAATAATATTTGAAAGAATCTTTAGAAACAACTGCCTTAAAGTAAAACTCTGGCTATTAATTGCAATTTATGTTGGGCAAGTTGAACAAAATCTTTGCTTTTTACAGAGTGTAATCAGTCATGTTTTGATATATACAAACAAAATAGCTTGGGGAAAATCAGAGGGAAAAACAATGACTAATGATCCTGTGCTCAGGCTGTGAATGCTGGTATTCCAATTCATCCCCTGCCACCCCAAGGTTACTTTCTCTTTCCTTTAAAGACCACTAAATCAGGAAGCTTCTTTTCTGGAGAATAAGAAAATCTTACAACTTGGCAATGGCATGTTTCTCCTGTGATCCGAGTATGTCTGGGTGTGAACTTGAGCAAAATATTCTTAACTAAACTCCGTCTTGAGTTCTGCAACACTTGGATCTCTAGCACTGTGCTTGGCCAGGTTCCCAAGAATTAAGATTAGAGTCAGTCACTCGTTTAAGGCACATTAGCTCGTGCCAGATGAGGATCTTAGACCTTTGTTACCTGCAGCGTTACCAGGTCTTCCTTGGACTGATCGTAGCAGAGCCAGCCTTCAGCCTCTCGTCCAACCCATTAATGGATATAGAAACACAGAAAACCTACACCATGCTCAGAATACCTGTTTGGGCCATGAGAGGCTGGATACAAATCAATGAAACTTCATTGCTTTCTTGATGTAAACTTCATGTTGTTAAGATCAGCATCTGTCTTGCAAAGAGCTGGATGTGAGGTCAGAAACCCTGGCATTCGTTTTGTGATGGACTCGCAGGGTAGCCTGTGCTTCAGCTCTCCGCTGCCGGGGGACGTTTTGCTTTGGCCCGCTGTGGGCTTCAGGCCAGACCCTGAATTTCACCTCCTCCGCTCCCTGTGCTAGTGCAACCCTCCAGTGCAGAAGCTACAGAAAATCCCATGCCCATGCAGAGCACATTTTGACACCGGTGTAGCTTGCCTCAGCAGCTTTCTGGCCTGATCTCCTCTGAACCTGATTTTATGCACGTGGCTGTGCATGATCAGCACCGACTCACGCCTCTGGCTGGGAAGGTCTGCCTCCTGCTCTTGGTGTGGATCACAATGACAGCTGTCGTGTGCTAGCTGCTTGCACCACTACACCTACGTGGTTACACAAGCCCTCAGATCTTGACAAGCTCTTAGAACATCCACTCTGGGCTCTGTTTGTATGTGATGTGTACGTGCATGTTTGCACACGCACGTCCTTGCAATAGGTGGTTTGCAAAGAAAGATGCTAGGCAACACAGACAACTCTGAGCATCGTCTGCTGAGGAGCCCTAAACAGCTTGCATTTGTTTTGGAGTGAAAATCCTCCAACTGCTCTCATATCAACCCTGTAACACACCCCAAGATGCTGTGCTTCTGGAAACCAAGGCTTGCAACTGAAACGTCTGAGCACAGGGCTAATGTGATTGCTGAGATAAAATGCCATGTTCATAAAATCACAGTGTGCCAAATAACTGCTGAGTGGCCCGGGCCAGATGCTGATGTCAGCTCCTCTGGCGTATTTCCACTCCTTCCAATGGATTATTCTGGCTTTGCATTGGAGTCTGGCTTCTGGCCAAAGAGTTTTGCCTTTGGTCAGATAAGACAAGCTGATTCTCTAGGACAGACGAGACCTTGCAGAATAGCTAGGGACTGCTGCGACCTGCTATTTTCTGCACCGAGTGGGAAGGCAGCGCGGTGCTGTGGCTGCTGCGGTCTAACCGGAAGGTCAATCTATGGGGAGAATGAGAGCACTGTCCCACTGAGGAACTGTCACTTTATTTGTGGTTTAATGGAGACACCTGTTACTTCCCAGAGGTTTTTTTGCAGGCAGTATGTTGCATCACTAAAATGACAAGTATTTGTATTTGCATAAAGGTCTGTGCATGCGACCATATGAACAAGCAGTATTTTTATAGCTTATGCATCCCGGGAAGCTGAGCTTGCTCTGACCTTCACTGAGGTCTCGGGACAGAATGGGATTTTCTTGTAAGATTTTGGGGTGTGCATGCCATGATTGGCTCTGATGTTCCAGCCTATCAAGCTTAGCCTCTTTGGGAAGAGGGAAATGCTACATCTTAAAGCCCCTGCTGAGATCTTTTTGCTGTGTGGGTGCGACAGGAGATGAACTGAGGTGCGACATTATAAGTCTAAACAAGTACATGGTTGTTCCTTGTCATTGAGAGCTGGGTCACTCTGGCTGCACATCTAATGCCTCTCTGACTTCTCAGCATTAATGAGGAGCAGAAGGGTTCCTCATCAATGATGTGGTTCCTGTTATCACGTTGGAGAGGCAGGGATGCTGCACAATACAGGAAAAAAGACTGGGGACACTTGAAAGAACAAATGCAATTTGGGGGAGCTGTGTGGAGCCTGATAATAAAGCTGCAATTGTCTCTTCTCCCTTTATTTAGAATCGCCTTGTAGCTGGGCTTAAAGTTTAAATAATAATATTAAAGAAAGAAAACAGAAATCAAATGCCATACAAAGCAAAGTGCTTCAGCGCTTCCAATTTAATGGCTCGTGTGAGAACCTGAAAAGAATCATACTCGATAATGAGTCATTTCATCTCAGTGACTGTTGATGAAGAGCTGCTGCTTGTCATTTCTGCTCTTGAGGGAATCTTCAAAGCCAGAGCAGTCACCAGCTCCCGGGAAGGAAGGGCTGGATTCCCCTGAGGTCAGCACAAGAGCTACCTGTTGGCTCCCAAGGACTTCAGATCAGACCTGGGGCATCTGATGTTCCAGTGTGCTGCTGGGATGTGTGTCCTGCAGGGTAAAGGGACCAGCCAGCCCTGTTTGGTCCCCAGGAATTGTCTGACCAGACCTATCATAAGGTGCTCTGGCACTGCCTCGTGGAGCTCTTGTCTTCCAGGCTTCTTCCACTGATTGCACTGGACCTGGAGGGTGTCACCTCTCCAGGGTGACAAGTTCAGAAACAGCACTGACAGTAGCAGGTCTTTTCACCCCTAACTGGCTCCTGATATTTTTCCTGTCCTGCTGCCATTCTGGGTTGCTGGGAGAAGGCTGTGCCATGCAGCAGTCCTGAAATAGAGGAGAACAGAGAAGGTGAAAATAGGAAGGAGGTGGGAAAGAATTCCCGGATTGCTTTGGGCAGTGTAAATTCTTGTGTTGGCAGAATGAAACCATGCTTCAAAAGAGACCCTATCAGTAAAGTGTGTGTGGGTCTGCCTTTGAGAATATCTACTTCTAGGGAGGTTTAAGAAGTATTTTCCTGTCCACAGCGTGAACAAACATCATGTAATCGAATCACAAGGCTGGTCAGGAAGATGTTTGTACTTTTCAGCCAAATTTATGCAGAAGAGACCAAATAAATGATGCCCTGTGATATTTGTGTAGACAAAGATGGTATTTGTCCATCCAAAGCCAGTTGTTACATACTCGGAGGACAGCAAATGTGTATAAACTTGCTCTTTAAAGGTAAATTTTTAATTTTGCAGGTTCTTTGAAAATCTGGCCTGTATTTTCTGCCCAGACTGGCTTCTAAATCTCCACTGGGCAACCACACATTACAGTTCATCCCTTCTGAGCTCTGTTTTGGAGAACTGAACAAGTTGAATCTCTGCCTTTTAATGCATATTACTTACTGGGTAGGGTGTTCACAGCCAAGCTTCTTGAAAAATAGTAAATCTGAAAGGAAAATCCATTTTTAAATCATTAAAAGCATTAAAAATGACCTTTACCTGCTGCAAACGTAATCCGTTAATAATGTGCCTTGTACTGGACAGATAATGGGGATCTTCCACCCAGGGATTAAGGGATTGTGTGAACTCAGAGCTGCTGATTTACTGAGAAAATATGTACTTTTTTTAAATTGCAGGTGGAATCATATAGGTACTAACACCTATACCAGGGCACACTTCCACCTTGTGCCTGTCCTAGATTTAAAAATTTGCTCGTCTGTGAGAATAAGGCTGAGAGCTTGGCATCTCTGAGCAAGGGATGATGATCCAACACCTTTTTGGTTGAGTATTTGTATCGGAATAGTATCTGGGGCCCTGAAACATGGATTAGGCTTTTTGTGTTCTTGGGGCATATTTAGGGTGGCTTAAGTTCAGGTTGCTGGTTTAATTTATTTTACTCTCCTGTGTTCTAAAGGAAAAAAAACCCTCAAGAAATAAAGTATTTAAGTGTTTCTAGCTGTAACTCATGGTGTTTGCAGCGTGCAAAGTTTGGACAGCCTTTTATGTTCTTGTGTGATCCTCTTTAGAAATTCTCTGCTGCTTATCTTCACGCGGGACACAAGTGGGCACCTTGCATCTCGTGTCCGAACTAGGCACAAAGCAGCTGTGGTTTAGTGGTCTGGATCTCTCGGGTGCCAGTCAGAGCAGTGTCTCTGCAGTCTTGCGTTGACCTGCATCAGCTGGGAACGAAGCCCAGAGTTCCCCGGGGCCACGGGGGTGGCTGTGCTTTGAGAAATGTAATTAGGATTTCAGAGGTAAAACATGCATCTCGCATTGGGCATGCTGCTGGTGTGATCCTGGAAGTACTGCGAAGGGCTGCAATAGCAGAGACAGGATGGATTTCCCAGCTTTAAGTGAATGGGGAGAAGGCGGGGGCTGTCAGCATTGTCACCCTCATCAATCTCGGCTTGCTCAAGTCACTATTGCAAATAGAAGTTAAATGTTGAGAATGTACCAAGCAGTGCAGACAAAACCTTCCACGATGCTGTTCTTACAGCTGAGGAGGCTTCATGGTGGCTAGGACATGTCAGGTTGATTTATCACACAGTTTCTGGAGAAAATAAACAATTCTGGTGGCAGAACAGAGCTTTCCTCATCGAAGAGCCATGAGACTTGCCAGGACAGTAATGGGCCTGGGAGATAGCCCTAGGGAGGCAGGTAGAGCCAGGACCGAGAGCTGCCAGGTGAAACAGCAGCAAACACTGCCTCTCACGGAGAGCTTGTTACTGCAGCGAACTCAGGAGAAAACGGATTGTTTTCCTCTGTTATGGCTGCTTTCCCTCTCCTAGAAATAAAAAGAAAATAAAGACCAGCTACTCTGAGTATAAGCCTCATTTGGAGGGCTTACATAGCATGTGAGGGTCACCTCAGCCTTGGGACTGACCCCTCGGTGCACAGTCTTCTGCTTGGACACACCTTTCACAGGTGCAGGCTGGACCAGACCCACCTTCTGTGAGCCCCTGCTTCACGTGCCTGTGACTTCATGTGAATTTGCTTGGGACAACTGGGGGCATGAGTCCAAGTGACGTCTGCCCGTCGTGTATCTGCCCTACAAGAAACATTTTGAGTCCCTTGGAAATCCCCAGCCTTTCTGTTAAGCAGGTGGCAGGGTGGTTTGTTCCATCTCTGATGCAGCTTGAATCCAGCCTTGAGCTCTGAGCTACAGATCCAGCAACCTGTGACCTCCTGTGCTCCGCCAGCCCCCGACACGTGCCCAGATCGCCCCCGAGGCTGGCTCAGCGCTGTGCTCGGCCGTAAGCCGGGATCCTGCCGGCAGGCACTGTACCGGTGCACCACGAAAGGCAACTCCTTGGTCCGAGGCTGCGTAGCCTCCTGCGCCGTGGAACCTGGGGTCTCCACACGCTATCGCCTTTCTAATAGTGATAACAGTAAAAGTGTGTCCAGCTCTTCTCTTGAGCCCCACTAGAGAATCATCCTGATAATATTCATTAGACTTTTGAAATTAATCTCCCCCCGTTTATTTCCTATTTCTTAACAAGTCTTGTTCCAAAGACAAGCCGTGTCATAATCCCCTCTCAAGGTGAAAGGAATCACAACAGCAGCTCTATAAAAGGTGGAGGTGGTAGCAAGCTCTGCAGCCATACTCCTCACAGACAAGGCTTTGTGTAATCAATTAACACAGGGTTAACTCTCAAGCATGGCTGTGTAATTATGTCTGCCTTTTCTCTTGATATCTGCCTGGATTAATTATGTCTGAGTGTGGCTGAACGGATTCCTCCTAATGCCAGACAACAAGCATCCTTTTCACCCTGGGGAAAGCCACCAACGTGAGACAAAGACGACCTTCACCCAGGGTGTGACGAGTGGAGCATGGGACAGTGGGACAACTGGCTTCCAGAATTGGTGACTATGGAACAGGCTTTCTGGAGACTGGAGGAGAGTGTCCTGGAGGAGGATGCCAAATGTTTTTAGGATGAGGGGAAGAATATAATCCTCTATACCAGCTGTTTCTACACAATGTAAATACTGTATCGTGTTGGTGTGTGTCATGTTTTCAGTGTGTTTTTACTGTGATCAAAGGAGCCTGGACTAATAGGGAAGACGTCTGGTCTCTTGTATTTCTGACTCATGTGATGTTAGGTGAATTGCTTTGTCTTTTCTCCTTTTGCCTTTTCATTTCGACACAGACCGAGACCCTCCAAGCGAGGGCTAGTTTTTGCTGTGCACTTAGGTAGTGCCTAATGTAATATCTGTGGTGAATGTTTCCAGATACAGCATGCTCATGTCGATGCCTGTTTGGCCGCCTTAGTCATGTCCACTGTGGACTCTCTTGTTTCTGCTTGCTGATGGCTGTCTATGGTGCTCTCGGGGACCTGGCTAAGACATAATTTCATCCAAGATGTACTAATTCAGCTAAGGATTAGGCCTGTGTATTCTTCCCTTGGAAACTAACAGTATTTAGGTTATCGTCTCCTTAGAGATGGACAATGATCTGCAGCCACCAATAACAGACAGTACCGTGCTGTAGAATTGTGCTTCCAGAGCCTAGACTGTTATCCTCACGGGAAAACTGGGCTAGAGTGCTCAGAATAGTTCACCCAGATCTCCAGTGACCTGGCAACAGAGCAGAAGGCAAATCCAAGAGTTTTGGTGGGGACTCGGGAACTTTCTGTTGCACTCAATGAGTCAACAGGCTCTTTGGATGCACGGAGACGGTGGTGGGGTGGGAGAGAGAAGAGTATTTATTCAGCCGGAGCAGCCTGCTGCTTTTTCTGGTGTCCAAACATCCATGCCACTGGGTACGCATGAAACCCATGGTGCATTTATTGTCAGTAGGGATTTCCTCAGCAGCTTAAGTACTTAAGCCTCATTGAAATCTAGTAGGAATTGGGCCTTGCCAATCTCGTTTGTGTCTTTGAAAAAACAAACTTACATTCTTTAAAGGAGTTTTTACCTCCTCCTTGTCTGGATGGCTTGTGCTGAGCAGGCTGCAGCACCTCGGACTCCGTGTACTACTTCGCTCTGCAGTTTCAAAGCTGCGCACAAGGTGCAGCTGGGCTAATAAGTGATGCTTTAGCCCATTATCTAGGAAGTATGGTGCATGGGCTGAGTCAGTTAAGTGATTATCCTGGCAATGTATGGGGCAATAAATGTCTCCCTTGCTCATAACCCAGCAGCTAATGCAAGGAGATACTGCCGGGCTGCTCTGTTTCTGCTGGGCTCTACTGCATTTAGATTGCAATTAGGTTGTATATTAAAAAAAGCACAGTTCAGCTGTGCTGTAATTCACTGAAGGTGAAATTCACCCCTGTTCAGCAGTGCAAACCAAGACTTGTGTATTGTTAAATTTTCTCCCTATTTTTTATTGGTCTTTGCAACACTAACACTCTCCTTTAGTCTATTTGGCCTTTAGTTGTCTCAAGGCGAGCACCTCAAACACCAGGTTTTTACTTCAGAGGTTGCATTTCAGCCAGACCTCTTGTGTTTGAAGGCAATGGAGTTTTGTGTTACTGTTTATGCTGCTGGAAGCATCTGGAAGAGCTGGGTGCCTTGTGTAGCTGCTGCGCAGATAGAGGGGATGCCTGTACTGCATTGTTACCCCTTGTACCCGAATGTCCTGAACCGCTGTCCAGACTTGATATGTAGTTGGCAAGTTCCTTGAACCCCAAGCGCTTGGGTGAATTCAAATTCAGATCTTGTATGCAGTGTGACTAGTCCTTAGGTTTAAAGTTTGTCCTAGCAGACAGCACCCTTGCTTTAAAATGCAGGTCATCCTGCCTCCAACAGTGACCTCTTCTCTCTTAACTACGGAATTTTGAACACTTACACTAGAGTCACATCTACAAGACTTTCTTTAAAGGCCTGAGGATGGGAAGCTGAATTTTTGTTCTGTTCTTTTGAAGGCTGAGTTTCTCATAAAATAATCTAACGCCAGGAACTGGAAGCAAAAAATTAATGTGTATCATCAAACTTGGCATAGTCTGTTAGATTTGGGAAGTATCTTACTTGATTTTTATCTATAGCAGTGATTGCACTGCTGTGTCCTTGGAATTATACCCATCTGAGAGCTTTGCTTTACTTGCCTTTGTGTGAGTAATGTACACTTGCAGGTTATTGTAAAAGGCAAAGCCAAAAAAAAAAACCCACCCCACAACCCTCTTGCAGTCTTTAAACCTCCTTTTTTTTTAATGTGTACTGTCCTAGGTGGACAGTATGAGTATGAACCAAGCTGGAGTCTGATGTAAACAGCTGCGTTAAGCATCCCTGGACGCTGGCCTTTTGCATAGCCGCGGGCAGCCTGCCCTTGCTTTGGCATGTCAGTTCCCTCATTGGACCCGCCAAGCTCCCAAATGGATTCTTGCCTGGAAATCAAAAGGGAAATTTTAATTAATATCTGATCATTTGGAATTCATAACTTTGAAATGACTGAACAATTATGGTAAGTCTGTGAAACCCACGAGCCATTAATGAGGCTGCCATAAAGCCGTGACCGATCAGCTCTGATTAGGAGCTCTGATGTCTTGTCTCGTAGCACGCACGAGGGTCACCGTCGGTAGCCCCAGTGCAGCCCAGCCGGGCACGCTGCTCGCGTGCTTGCAAACATCACTGGCTTGGGAAACCCAGCCCCTTCATCTGCGGGGCGGCTATTCATTAGAGGGAAGAAAAGGCCATGAGAAAGCTTATTGTCATCTGTAAATAGCCTGTTCCTTCCAAAATTCACATTTCAGCCTGGTGATTGATAGAGAAGTTCATAAATGCTTTAAATGCATATAGCTAATGACAGCTGAATGCTCTGCTCTTTTTCTTCTGGAAAAGGTTACTTCCCTGTTTGGCAGTAACCGTGCTTTTATTGGGGATGTGTTTGTCTGTCTTCCCTCATCTTTCATCTGGGCAGGCTGATCCTACGGCTGGGAACTGGCCTAGGTATTTTTGCTTGAAAACTGTTTGTTGTTATCTCCTCCGGCTTCTCACGCTGCTAGCTGTCTTCCTGGGCACGCTTGGGAGGGCACCGGCGAGAGGAAAAAGGTCACAGAGAAAAGGTGGGATGTAAGAGAAAAGCAGAGTAAGTGAAGGAGAAAGGAAGAGATCTTGCTGTCTTGCACAAGGAAGAACATGTGTGAGCTGAGGTGGTAAAGGAGAGAGCTTGAAACAGAAGAAAATCATTGTAGGAGAGTGAAAAGGAAGGAGAGAGGAAGATATGGGCCAAGAAAGATTAAGGGAGTAAGAGCGTGTGTGAGAGTGAAAGATGGAGGAGAATGGAGGTTTTTCATGGTCAGTTCTGGAAGCAAAGGCTCTCCCTCTTAGATGTCTCATCTCTCGCTTCGGTTCATCCCTAGGGTGTCGCTGCCTTTCCTACAAGGGGATGGGAGATCAGCCTTTAACATGGAGAATGGGTCTCCAGGAGGGAAATCTGGGTACATCACATGGGCTTGTTCTCAAATCAGGTGCTGCTGGAGAGCCCTGGTAGCTCACCTAGTCCCTTTTGCAAAGGGCCTTCCTGAGGCATCGCATCCTTCCCTAGGGCCACTAGATCTTGTGGACTATTTTGTGGCTAGAAGCCGGTGTGGGCACAGGAGGCTCGTAGCCACCTCCTCCAGAGCCTTGAGGCAGCATCCTCTGTCTCTGCAGTGTGGACTACGCCAAAATGGCTATTGCAGGGTCGCTCTGCGGGACCTGGGCACCTCCGCAGCCTTGCTCGCTTTCCGATAAAACGTAAAGCTATGGGAGGAGAGAGTAAGTAGCTAAGCCAGAGGACTTCAAACAGAAACATTAAATAAAGTGTAGTAGCCCCATCGTACCCCCCTCTGGAATAGCCACTTCGGAGCAGGCTGGGGGAGCGGAAGCACTGGGAAGGGCTGATGGGAATTAATGAAGCTGGTGATTACTTTGCTCTTTTAACCTGCCCTGAAATAAGGACTCGCTAGTGCAAGTCAGAGGTTTTGCACCACTGAGGTCAGTGGGACTTATTCTCCTCTTCCTAGCGTAAAGCAGCAATGATCACCTTTCAAATGAGCAGGGGTAATTTTCCTCCTACTCGGTCATTGTAATTCCCTAGTACCACCGCTTGGGCTGAGTTTCTTCTCACTGGGGAAGGAGTTAAGATGAACTAAAATGAATTAAGGCCTCTTTAATTCTGAAGAGGAGGGTTTGTGTCATGGTCTAACACAGTTTAACTAATCTACTTTAAAATTAATTTGGTTTAATTTTCCTTAGGGCCCCCATGTGGATATACCCTTAAATACCTAGCATAAATAACAGGTAACTCGGTTGTAAATCACCAGAAGTAATTGTGTACCTACTTACCTATTGTAAATCAGCAGTAACTCCAGTGGGGCTGATTCTCTTTGTGTATACCTGGAATAAATGAAGAGTAACTTGCTGTAAGTCAATAAAGCTAATTTTCTTTCTACTTTCCTGGGATAAAAGAAGAGCAAGTCCAGGGGTAAGGAGCTCAGCTGAGAGAAATTCAGACCAAGAAGGTACATATTTTTTGCTTCTGAGGATAATTAACTACTAGAACAACTGACCGAGGACTGTAATGGATTCTGTGTGAATGCAGACTTTTTCTATCGAGTTCAGATAATTTTCTAAGAGACTGCTCTTGCGCAAGCAGGCGTTGGTATGGAGGAAGGTCTCTGGTTTGTGATGGGCAGAGTATCATGCTAAATGAGTGTATCTACTCCTTGCACCTCTCAGCAGATTAACCCTGGAAGACTCTGGGAAGGTCAGAAGCACTACTCTAGTTTGAAAGCTCCAGATGAGGCTCGTTGTGGTGCCTGAGGAGACAGTAAACTGGTCATCAAAGGCTGAGGTGGGATTATCACTTGATTCCCGTGATTGCTGTAGCCATGGTCTTGCTCAGAGGGGAAAGTTACTGTGGCAAACTAAGGAATGAATTCATGCCTGCCACTCCTGCAGGTAACGCTTTGCGCTAGGAACTTCAGCGTGTTGCAGCCGGATCGGAGCTACTTTGAAAATTGCCCTTTCCAGGTACTGCTAAAACTGTCATCAAACCGACACAGCTTGGCGAGTGCTGCAAAGCCGGCGCGGGGAGAGCAAGTGAGCATTGGGGTTATTGGCTGGGGCTGTTGGGGCCACCAGTGTTTGGTAAGCAAGCTTAGACACCTACCCAATGTGTAGCGACTGTGTTTTGCTCACACCCTTGCACGTGAGCTGACTCCAAGACGAAGCAGCTGCAGTGGTGTGCTCATAAAGTAGGGCCAGCTAAAAAGTCAAATTTACACCAAAAAATTAGCATGGGGGAAATACTGAAAGGTTTTGTCAGTAAAATGTCAGTGTACTCCATCCATTGGCTGGTCGATACAATAAACTTGTTCTTTGTTTTCTGCTGTTTCTCCATCTCTATAAGCCCCAAGTAGAATTTATGACTATGAAAAATAACTAATTATAGTAATGGTAGTATATCATATGTTACTCTTTTTTTCCCCCTTTTAACAATATGCCTCTGGCAAATTTTCCACTCAAGTCTAAAAATTCTGCGTTGCTTTCTGAAGCAGAGCTCTGTCCTACTGGTGCAGTTTGCACCAATGCGAAATATGACATAAAGAGCAAACGGCAGAGAACGTAATTAGTAAAGCGGGTAGAAACCCCATCTGACGTTGTGGTGTTTCACACCCTATTTACACAGGAATTATCACCTTAGCTTTCATGCTTGGGACATTGCATTTCACTCTAAGAAGGATTTGTCTTGACTAGAAAATTGATTTAAAATCACATGCTTATCCTTCTGCTAGCTCCTCGATGTGTCTGTGGGGTTCTGTTGTCCTCTCCCCTTGGCTCTTGCAGTTCCTGTGCAGGAATAGTCTCCAGCCCCCAAAATATCCTTTTCTTAATAATTTGGTTCAGCCTTGCAGTAGTTGCCCAGATTTATGGCTATGACTCAGAACTGAACTCCAAACTCTCCAGGGATTTTTCTTATTTGTGTGGATAAACCCAGTGCTGCTCTCACTTGCAAGATGGCAGTGCCAGCTGCTATCCAGGCTGTACCCTTCAGGAGAGCGTTCGGAATCCTCTCCCTTTATAGCACAGCGATGGGAAGGCCCAAAGTTAAATTGAAGAGTGAAAAAGGGCTGGTTACTTTATTGTCAAGTACTATTGATCCGAGCTTGGCTGGCCTCTGCTTGCACCATGTTCATCATCGGGCCTGGAGTCGTTAACCTGGAACAAAGGAGTGGAACAAGGGGAACGAGCCGGTCTCGTAAGGGCGAGTCGAGTGGTTTTTCTGCTAGGGATCTTTCACCTCCATGATGAGTCATGGTGGAAGATGGATAGAGGGGGATAAGAATGACTTCATGTGCATGAATAGATCTCCCTTAGATGTATGCCTCATCTGTAAAGTGCTTGTGGATAAGGACGATCTAGAGGCGCGATGTACGTATGGTTTGTGTGCACGTCGCAATAACACGCATCTGTACACGTGCATGCAAAGAAAACGTTGTGTGGAATGGAAGGAAAGCTGTATGAATGAATGTATGAGCAGAGGCTGCGGGCATGCCTAAGTACGGGCAAACTCTCTACCTATGCTTTTATGCAAAATGGAAGAAAACAGACTGTGCTTTTTGTTGTTGGGATGTATAAGCCCCACGGGAAAGCCCACGCAAGCCCAGCAAGCGCAATCACAAAGGTGTGACTGAGGGCTGACTCAGGGGTCCGGATGAATCTCTCTGGGGGTGCCATTAACTGTATCACAAGAGATGCTTTTAGTTCTTTAGTTAAATTTTCTTGTAATGTCTCTTCCCATAAGCCAGGCTTTCCCTTTTCCCATATATATTTGTCCGAACCTCTATTTCTTTTGTACCTTTCTCCCCGCTCTATTTGTGTCTGTCCTCTTGCTCCCCCAGGGTGCGTTTCTGTTCCTAAGAGGGATTTTGCAGCATGCTCTGCATTAGATGCTGCAAACAAACAAGATAAAAGCACAACTAAACCTCCCATGGAAGAAGTGGCTGGAGAACTAATATGCAGCATGCTTATGATCGGCTGCAGCAATTTTCCTAAAATTACCTGCCGAGCCTGCCTCCTTAGCTGGGAGCGCCCTTGCCCCAGCTGCCTTCCCTTCCTGGGGAGCAGAGGAGATTCTGTTTGACAGGTCTGATCCTTGGACTTAAAAGTTTATTCCTCCATCAGCACATTAATGAAAAGAGAAATGTAGCTCAGGGAGGAAGGCTTATGAAAAGAAAATCAAACTAAATCTGTCAATTCCCTGTCCTGAATAAATGAATCTATTAGCTTGGATGTGGGGTTAGATGCCTGGCAGATAACGGGTGTTCCACATGCAATCAGGAAAATAAACCCAGCCAGCCCTTTTCAAACCCGGCGTGGAGTGCTGGGCTTGTCTCCTGTGTGCTGTTAGCTTTTCCATCTGAGTCACAATTTTCTACTTACTGCCTGTAAGGAGAATGCCGCTTGTCTGTGTATGGCTTAGCAGAAAGTTAATAGGAAGAAATGCCAATAGATGGCGCTTAGGAATGTATGGAGGTGCGTATAGATTTGGTAGGAGTGATGGAGTCTGTTGTCTTTGTGCGCCGCAAATAGGTTCCTTTACGAGCTCCTTCCGTCCGCTCTTAACAGAAAGCGTGGGGTGATGTAAATGCATCTCCTTGTGTCACCGGCTGGCCGGCCCGCCTGCCGCTGTGAGCAGAGGCAGCCTCGCCTCTTGTTCCCCAATTGGTCTCACTTTGATTTTAAACAAGACAAAATCTTTGGAGATGAGATAAGCGAGGCTGGTAAAGCCAGGTCGCCGAGGAGCTGGCCTGGGTATATTGTGGGTAAATCGCTGTGCTACCTGCTGTGACAGGAGTAATTTATCTCAGGCTGAAAAAAGCTGCTGCTTCCCATCCTGAGCAGTGAGGGTCATTCATCACTTTTTGTTATTTTTATAACAGAAGAGAGAGTGCTGATTCCCTCCCCGCATCTCCTCCAGCCAGTCCCTGGGGACAAATTAGCTAGTCTGAAAATGGATGAGCTCAGGGGCTATTTTCATTTATATTTTTAATAGTGTAACAAACCCGCGGTTCTGCAGCACTCCCTCCAGCAGGGGTAGATGGAGGAAGGCTTCGAAACCTCCGCTGGGGAAGGGACGTGGCCTTTGTCTTCTCCTGCTGCCTTGGCAGGTGGCCGCGCTTGAAAGCCCCTTCGTGCCTCTGAATCCACCACAACACGCAGCATGAGCCTGGGGGCTCCTGCCAAGTGCGTCCGGTCTGGGGTGAGAAAGCTTGTGGGGGTTCTCAGATTAGAGATGTCCCTGTTAGGAACAAGGGCTGCCTCTTCTCTAGGGAGAGTTGGATCCTGCGCCAGATTCAAAGCTATCCCTTCACGTGTCCTAGGAACGCGCAGCCCTGTTCCACGTGATGCTGAGCTCTGCGTAACCGCGTACGCTGTGTGTATGTATATGCACAAACATGTACATGTGTTTATACATCTAACTAAAGTAACAGAAACAAAACATGTTTGATAGATTATTTTTATGAGAGAGATCTACTCACCGTATGGATGTTTATATCACACTGCAGCCCTGCCCGGGTCTGCCATGCTGGGAGAGCTACTTGCACTCCAGATGTGTGACGGGGCTTTAGGGTTTTGCTCTTCACTTGTCTTTGTGTTTGGATTGTTTGGGCACTGAAGAGCCGTATCCAGACAGCAAGAGAGAGAAGACTGGATAGCAGAGACCTTCAGGATAATACAGATGCTACATGATCCCTTCATCGCCGAAGGGACACTGCTTCAATTACTCTGCCAATCACCTGTCTCTCAGCCTGCCCGTCAATTATTGCACGACCGAGGGATTCACTTCACAGAGTAGCCAAAAGTGGCAGATATCTATATCTTGAAGAGGCTATTTTGCATAATTCTGTGCACAAGGGAACAGAGCTGGGAGGTTGGATCCAGAGCCCCATTTCCATGGAAAATTTCGAGCAAGCAGGGGAGGCCTTTGGTGTATTAAGTTACTGGGACATTGCAGATTGGGAAGGTTTGATTTGTGATGGTAGAAATTGCTTTTGTGTCTAATGTGTCACTCTAGTGAGTTTGTTCAGAGAAAGGGTAATGAGTAGAAAGGGATGGCAATTTCTCCTGCTCTTTCCTTTCCTCTGCCTTTCCCTCCACCTCAGAGGAAGCTTTTGGAGCTGCAGTGCATACTGTGATGGAGATGCAGCTGCAGCCAGATGTGTTGCTGGAATAAAAGTCGTTGCTGTCTGATGGTCCTGGTCCCTGCATGGTGAAGACTGGAGGGTGTAGGTTAGGGCAACAGCACTGCCGTGCAAGGTAGATTGGGATTCTGGTTTGGTTTTTTATCTCCTGTTGATTGTACAACACGAAGCAAATCATATAACCTTGGTTGCCTTGTCTGTGATAGAGCGGTGATTACTCATTGTCATTTCTAATGACTCGGGGACAAGCAAAGACCATGTACAGCCACTGAAGGCTTTTTTGAAAAACTCAAAAGGGGCTAGGTCTTCTGGGGAAACAAACTGGCACCGTGCCTACCTCCAGGGAGCACCGTTGCTTTGTACTTGCTGTGGCTATGGTTCAGGGCTTCTCCGATAGCCTCGGTAAGAGTCATTTGTCTCCCAAAACACTCATTGGTTTCACTGAAGATTTGTGGGTTCTCTTCATTATTAGTATCATTAATTCTTATTTAGACAGAATTTATGATCCTGTCCGATGAAGTTTATCCAAAGTGGTATCTTGAAAATGCACTTAGAGGCTTGCGGGGAAGGACAGTCCGGTGGTTAGCGTGCCGTGCCCTGCTCCAGGCTGCCTGTGTGACCTGGGACAAGTCACAGAGGGCCAAAGCCAGAGGTCCAGGTTCAGATTCCTCTGGGGAAGGTACTGGTGAAAACCGGAGTGAGCTGACAGAAAGCATGGCATGAGTGGGTGGGTGGTGGTTAGGCTGCCTGAATGTCGCTCCAAGTGATACAAGATTTTCTGAGTATCAGTTTCCTATTGTCTTCTCCTTCCTTTGAGGGTGTTGCAAGAAGAAATACCATACAGATAGTAGAGTGGTCAGATTCAACAGGGAAAGAACAACGTCATTGTCTTGGATCATTTTTATCCTTTTTTAAACGTGGCTCTTTCTCTATAGAGGTAAGTCACGTTGCTCTTGTAGCAGTTCTTACTCAGAGGGAATCTCTCCCTGCTGAGCCCAGCTGGGGCGAGAGGCTGTGGGCACACACCTGCCTGTGCTCATACTTCATCCTTCCTTTGCCAAAAATTGAGACTTCTACCTTCTTGCAAAGCTGAGGGCTGCTAGAGGCAAGGGACTGGATGCACCCCTTGGCTTTGCTGGGACCACAATCCTGGAGGATGAGGATTCAAAAGCTGGTGCTACCTGCAGTTGTGTGGATCTAGGTCTATTGCTGGGAACCTTCCTGCCGTTTTTTTTTAAAATTCACTCTTCCAGTTAGGCCCTTCATTATCACTGCCACTTGCTGGGACCAACAGCTGCTAACAAACACCAAGGGACTCCAGACAGCTTTGCAGGCTCTCTTTGAGTGCCTCAGGCAAAGCCTGAAATGCATGCAACACAAAAATAACCTGTTCTGTTCACTCACCTACTCATACCCTGCTTCTTCCTTGGGGTGGGGAGTGATAGGTGAAGCTCAGATCAAGCAGGTAGAGGTGGTCATATGCCGCAAGGTACTGGGACTCGATAGGGGGGCTGTATTTTCTTCTGCTGTGGTTATTTGTTATGGAATCTTGTAGGCTCTGATTTGGGAAAGTGACCTACTGCACAAAGCACGGGTTCATGCCCTCAGGTTTTTAGCTTGGCTTCAAAAGGAAGCAAAGCTGATGCGATCCCGCTGTATTACGTGTGTGTCTCACTTATGAACCATCACATATGATAAAGAGATTAGATATTTAAAGTCCTGGGGAATACATCAGCCTCGCGCTGTCGGGCAGCTCAGGCAGAGGAGGGAGACCCTGAAGGATGGCATTTCTTTGTGGCACAGCTTTTTGTTCAGCTGTGTACGCAGCACTGAACCCAAGGTTCCCCATTTCTTCTTGGGCCTCCCCGGGGTGCGGGAAGGCAGGGTCATCTCTGCCTCTTCCTGCCGCATCCTCTGCCTGCGAGCAGGGGTCCCCAGGCTTCGATGGTGCAGTACTGGCCTGGAGCTCCCCAGGATTCTTCATACTGGTTTATGGCTCTGAGATTGTTAAAATGTGCTGGTCAGGTTTATCCTTCCTAGTCCTGCGTTATTCAAATGGGCTGCTCTGTCTTTCATGTTAAACAAACAGACAAACCAAAAGCCTTAGGAAGCGAAGTCCTGATTTGCTGATTAGACCCAGCCCTGCTGGAATCTCATCCTAAAATCCATCTGAGTGCATCTGGTAGGCTTCCCCGGAGAACTGCATTATTTTGAGACTTGAAGGACTGACTTGAAAAACATTTGCATTCAAGTACAGATCAGAATGACCTGCAAAAAACAAGCACAGGTCAGCTGTCTGAGGCATGATTTGCTCTGTTACGTGTTAAGAGGTGGTAAAAGAGACTGTCAAGAGTATTAGTAGAGGGAAGAAAAAAGAGCATATATGCTAGAATATATTTTCTGCTTTCTGTTTATTAGCAGTTAAAACACTGATGCATTCCTGACACTTTTTAGTGTTTAGCCAGGAATAAAAAGAAGTGATATGGCCTGAAGAAAAAAAAAGTAGTTCAGGGAGAAGAAAGGGTTTCTTCCTTCCACACATAATCTGGAGAATGTTGAAAAGATGTCAACGTTTAGATAAATGTTCCTTTCTCACTGGCCTTGTTCTGCAAATGCGTCTGCATTGAGAGGGGGGTACAACATAAAACTTGGACACAAACTCCCAAACTCTTTTTGCATAGTTTGCTATCCACTCTTGCTATAACTTGAGGGAAAGTGTGTCTCACTTTTGGTTCATTTAACTGAAGAGCTCCTAGTGCCTCTTCCAAGCCCTAGGTTACAAGACCTTCCCGTATTGTGAAAAGGAGTCCTCCTTTGACCCTGCAGTGAGGTTCCTCCCTCTGGAGCAGGAGCTGGAGAGTTCAGGTAAGTTCTTCCATGTCCCTGCTCCTTCTCTGCCTCTGGGGCTTTTGGAGTAAGATGAGGCAAAGGCTATTTCTTGGTCCTCTACCCTAGCTCAGTTAACACCTGGTATGTTTATTCTATTTCCAAGCCTGGTTAAACTCTTCCATTCCAGGCTGTCATTTCATGATTAGTTTGCCTCTTAACTCCTAGCAACTAGATGCACTGCACGTGCATTTTTAGTTGTATAAACAAGGTCTCCTTATTTCTTTGTTTTCTTTTCTCTCTCTTCAGTGAAAGATATGTCCCAATATTAGGTCCCATAAGAGATTAATAAGAGGCATTACATCCCTGGGGGACTGCTCACTTACTGTTGCTGTGTCCTGTCCAGTTTAAAATGACCCCTTTCCTGTTTCTCATCAGGCACCACCTAATGTGTATGCATCCCTGCTAGGAGGTTTTGCCTGATGCTCAGCTTAATATATTCTGTGCACAGCTTTGTCCCATTATTCCTAGTTAAACTCTCTTGGATCACCCAGAACATGAGGAATGTGCAGCAGCTTCCCACAGCACAGCATAATTAGCTACTTCAAAAACTACCTGCAAAGAGTGATGCACTCATTATGCCGAGCAGAGGAGAATTTGGTGGGGTGAGATGTCTCCAGAAAGAAGATGCGTTTCACTTCTGAGAGAGAACAAGAGGCAGCCGTTGCCCTCCTGCAGTTAGCTTTATCACTGGTTGCCTTGGGAGCCTGAAGGCACGTGGCAGCGGCCCATGATGAAAGCAAACACCTTCGAACATCCATTAGGTTATGGTGATTAAAAAAGCCGTGTGGTTCATAGGCTGCACCGTTCCCAGGAAGTAACCGCAAATGTTGTTTAAAAATGCTTTCTTTTCTGTTCCATGGAAGGCCAGCATTTTGCTAGGTGTCCTCCAAAACATGCATGTGGGCACCAGTTTAATCGGCCTCGGCGCTACGGCAGTACAAGTAACCCATCACATCGGCCCTGGCTGGCTGGAATCCTTCTCCCCCACCATGGTTAAAACAAACCTGGTTCATCAGTTGTTCCTTCGCTGATTCCCTGACAAAACAGAGAGCCAAAAGAAGCCAGCCTTGGATGGAGAGCTGGCCCTTGGTTTTCCCAACTTTATTCCTGGAATCCAGAGCTGGCCGAGAAGTTTCTAGTGCGTGCCTGTCTAATAACAATAAGACTTAATGCTTCTGCAGCATTTTTCATGTAGGATCTCCGAGTGCTTTGCAAACAAAAAATAAATAAGCTTACCGTCAACCCTCTAGGGTAGGTATTATGATACTTACTTAACTGATGGGTAAACAGAGGCACAGAGAGCTTGAGTTTTTCATGTTCAAAGTACTTTGCAAATACTACCCAATTAATCCTCACACTGCCTTGTGAGGTATGTGTTGGTCCCCTTCAAGGGCAGAGCAAAGTCACTGGTGGGACTAAGGAGTCCTGCGTGCCTGTCATCTTGAGCTACCGCGCTAAATAACGGGGTATTCGTTGCACGCAGCTTCAGACAGCCCGTGTAGGTGAGCAATGAGGCAGCTGGTGTCTCTGGGCTCCCTTTAAAGTCAAGGGAGGGAGAGTTCGGAACTAAGCTCGACTTCTGTTGAACTCGATTAGGTTAATTTTCTAAAGCCTGTTCATAGCCCTGTCAGGCTCTTTCTTTGAAGCTTCTTAAAAGCCCAGACTTGGGGTCTGGAATAGTTTTCAACAAGATTTGGAGTCAGAGAATGATCATGGCAGCTCTGATTCCTGAGTGATGGCGTAGGCAGGAGCCAGGGCAGGCAGCAGCAATCAGTTAATCTCAGGATTAAAACCAAGAGGAGGGCTCCTTCTGTTGGTGTGGAGGGTGGTGGCCTGGTTCTCTCTACTCGTGATTCTTCTGTAAGCGTCACCTTCTCTAAAGACAATCTCTGTGTATTGCACCTACGTAGGGCGTGTAAACGTGAATGCTTCACAGCTATTTTCTTGATCATGGCAGCTCTTGAATGTTTTTATGCCAGTCTAGTATTTGAGTAAGTGCTCCATATCGAATGTTAGTCATAGATGGTCTTTCCCCTTCCGTCGTGTGATCTGAGGAAAACAGCTCAGCATCTTTGATCTAAATAGGATGATGTTGATTATTGGGACTTAGATTTTACTGCTGTTCAGGTATTATTTGTTGCAGCTGGGGATATTAGCCAGCATTACCAACTCTGTAAGTGGTATGGGATAAGACGATCCCTGGCACTTGAGAGGTTCACAGACAAATGCAGTATTTTTCTGCCCATCAGTTCTTGTGAGCTTTGGAAATCACGCTACAGGCAGCTGTGAACATGGGTTCTGCCTACTCAGTATCCAACAGTTACGGTCAGCGAGTTGCTACTTACTCATCTGGGGATTCAGGGCTCCGATTCTATAACTTGTTATGATGGCTATTTTTGGCCAACTTGAATCACTCGCCAGCAATTCCAGTTGTTAAGAAGTGAGTTTCATAACTTTAATGTATGTATTTCTACAGTATGTTACAGTTCCTAAGGTTTGCAAAAGACTATCTGGATGACACTGTACTTGGGGAACAAAGGGCTACGTATAGGTACAATACGAGTGTGTGTGCAAACACATGTGTACAGGCTTATAGGTAAAATGTGGCCAGGAGATATTACAGCATGAGTTCCTGAGGGGTGACAAACCCCCGTCTCTCTGCTGAAGTCGGCAGAGCTATGCAGATTTCCGTTAGTGGATGGTCTGATCCCATGAGTTTTAAAAACACAGATTCTGGAGAGCACAGAAACACTTTATTAGCCTTTAACAAGACAGAGTTATATCAAGTTTGTTCAGCATTAATTATACTTTCTGCAGTGTTCTACCTACACCATCAATTATTAATTAATCTCTCTCTATATTTTTAGCTGTTACCTGTCCCTAATCACCTTGCTGCTATAACTTTCTGGTCTTACGCCAACATGTGTTGCCAGACCAGTTGAAGACATTAGTATGAATGTAACTACCTCTTTATTGCTTGTGTAATTTTGAACCCCCTATGTAGATTACATTAGACATACTTCTTGGAGAAGGGAAGGTAAATACACTTTTTCCCCTGCAAGCAGTTCTACTTTTTCGTGCCAACAGCTGTCCTCCTCGCTCCGAGACAGGAGGGCGACCCTTGTGTCACCCTGATGCGATGAACCCTCTTTGCAGTGAGCTGGATGCTGCGAACCAGCTCTAAACCGGCTGTCGTGCAGTTGCGTTAGTGCACGGTGAGGCTTTATGGAATAATCTCTTCGGCAAGCCAGGGCATTCGAGCTCACCGGCGCTGCTGTGTGCCATCTGGGTCAGAGCTGCTCGCGTCCAGAGGCAGGTACCCACGGCGGCAGCTCTCTTGAGCTCTGGAGAGAACCTTTTGCCTTTCCTGGCCTTTGACATTTGTCTCTTCAGCCTTTGGCTCTGATTAATCACTGATCCAGAGACAGTGTTTTCATCAGGAAGTTACTGCATGTGAGGGCTCTTTGGCCTGCCATTTTTTGAAGCTGTCACTTCATCATGTAATGCGGACGTGACAACGTCAAAATGAGAGAACGATGGGGACAGAAGCTCCCTGGTCCCTGTATTAAGGGATTCAGGTTTATCCTGTTTCTATACTAAGCTCCTTTTGCCTCTTTGATCACAATTATCACATTGAGATGTTGCCACAAGCCTTCTCAAAGCTGCCCAGGAAAAAAAATACATAGTTCCTTATTTGTGCGTGTTAAATCTTTCCACCCGACTGTGCTGCTTGCAGCTGTGGCTGCGTTTGTGTGCTCAGGCATGTCCAGGTCTGCAGGTTTCCAGGCGTGAGATAAAACCCTGCCAGCCAGCAGACTTTTCAGCCAAGCCTTTCTTCTGCTTTCCAATGGCTGCTTCCCTACTGCTCGGCTACTTGTTGTTTGCGTAGATGAACAAATGTCTGCGCAGCTGGTTGCAGTGGTCATTGCTAGGAAAGAGAGAGCTGCAGAGGAGGCTGAGGCTGACGTCCCTTCCTCGCTGCAGCTGAGCCCAGCTGTGCTTCTCAGATGGTGTCCGTGTCCCTGCTTTGCAGCAGCTGGCGTGCTCGGGGTCGCAGAGCCGGCTCTTCAGCCCGACCGAGCTTCGCGAAGGTCGGGGACTGGGCTGTCATATCGAGTCCTTTCTTCACTCCCTCCTGAGAAACATGAAGGGCTGTGGTTGAAGCTAATCAAGTGACTGCTGTTTTGTGTCAGTAAGCGCGCGTGGAGGGGAAAGGGTGCGTTTCTCGGGGTATAGCTGCAAAAGGAGACTTTTTCTTGGAAAGGGGAAGTGGGAAGGAGTGCTGAGATAATTCAGAGCAGTATTATCAGAAAAGCAGTCATACATCCATAGCCCAGGCCTGCGTTTTAACTTTGGAGTAATTATGTTCCTCAGAGCTGGGCAAATATTTGGGGATCTCTTTTCTTCTTGGATGCTCATCCTCCATTCACCCAGCCAAGATATTTGTATGAGCAAAACTGCGCATCGGTTAAAAAGTTGAGTACCTTGACACAAGTCCTTGACCTGCAGGTCTGGAAGCATCCACTACTCCAGTGAATTAAACGTTACCAGCGTTTCAGATGAGTAGTCATGCAGCAGAAGGGAGGACAAGCAAAGCCACTAATTGAGCAGACCAGGAAATACTTTGGAGCAGATTACAAGAGGAACTGCACAGCCACACAAGACAGGGCTATCCCAGGTTTTAGGTCTGAGTTTGCAAGAGCAAACATCTGCTTCCTTCTTTCTGCAGGAGTTGGCAGCGCAGGAAGGGCAGCGTAAAGGCTGTACCGGCATCCAGAGCTGTGCTGGTGCGTACCATCAGCCGGTCCCCGGGCTGTCAGGGTTGGCAGGCGACACAGACAAGCAAAAAGCTGATACGCCTGGGTGTGCAGGTGGAATGCAGGGAAGTCTCTGAAGCATTGCCCCCTGAGACTAGCCGTTGGTTAGCGATGCATCTGCAGCCATGGACACAATCTCCCTGAGAGCGGCTAAGTTCGGCTGAGTGAGCGTATCAGAGACCTCGGAGTCATGTCCAGGCTTCTCCGCAGCGGCCGTGGAAGAGCAAAGCTTTGCGCAGAGGGAGCTCAGAGCAGTCTCTGCCTCGCCAGGCGATGGGGTGGTGCCAGGGCATCGGTATCCCAGCCTGCTGGGCAGCAGCTGCTGCGCCCGCTTCGGAGTAAAAGGCCTTTCCTGGCCGGCTGGAGAGGGGTCGCTGGCAGGCGCTGGTTGCTGCGGGCGGGGGAACGGTAACTGCTAAGCTGGGGAGCAGGGTTGGAGGTTTCCCTGCTCAGCACAGGGGCAGAATAAGTCTGAGAAAAGAATTTGTTGTCTAGAAGGCTAAAATTTCATTATCTTAGGCAGAAATGGGAGTAGTTTCCTGCAAAAGCCATTCCCTCTGAGTGGCAAAGGACAAATTCTGAGGCGGGTGACTGCAGGCATGACAGCTGCGGGTAAGCAAAGCATTCCGTAAGTAACTACTTTACAAATTAAAATCCATCCAGAGCAAACGCAAGATGTCAAACAGCTAGTCAGGGGGAAAACCTGGGAACATCCAGTCTAATAATTAGCTGCAATTAGTGTAGCCCATCAATTCCGCTGCCAGGATCATCCAGGCGGGCTTGCCATGGGTCAGGCTGGCAGTTCTGACTACCCAGCCCTCACTGCTTGCAGTCAGGTGCTGGCAGGAAAGCTGGGGATAGAAACGCAAAACAAAATGCATAAAAAATGCAAAATACAGGGAGTTAGATCTTAGCTGGCACAAATTGATATAGCATTTTTTGACATCAGTGGAATTATACCTTCCACTGAATAAAATCTGGCCTGCTTTTTTGCACTGTTTTTAATTGCTAATTTGACTTTGGAGTTTAAGTGGTGCTGATGTGTTCGGTTCATTATGGGAGCTGGATTCTAGACTGCGAATGGAGCTTAGCAGTAACTTTTCTACAAAGTGATGCTGTTCTGTTTTCCCTCAGAATTTGCCAATTTGTCAAATTTGTTTGCAGAAACAGTGTGATTTTGATTCTGGAGAAATCAAGTCAGCTATTGAATACAGTCTGCTTGGCAGTTTTATCCTACCTAGATCCGCTTTAGAGCTGGAGCGCCTGCCCAGCAGCTCCACTTGCTAAAAGCCTGGAAGCGCGGGAGTTCTGGCTCCCAGCTCTGGTGTCCCATATGGTGCTCCTCAGGATGGCAGTGCCCGCTCCATTTCCCGCAGAAGTAAAAACATTTTCTCTGCTAAATGCAATAGTCGTTCTGCATCCAGCTCTAATGTGAATTCCTTCGTGCTGTGTAGGGCTCTTACTGCTGATTTCTGTACAGCTCCAGCCCAGCAGTGTTCAGTGCTGCTGAAGTCTTTACGTGCTCAAGAGATGTGTTAGATAGTAATGTTGAACTAAGTGACCAGATCTGAGAAGCCTGTGAGAACGCAGGGACGCTCAATGCTGGTTTGAATTCCTCCAAGCTTACATCTCCATGTGCCACACATCAAAATATTTCTTCCAAAACCCTTTTGGGTTTTTTCTTTTTGCAAGTGTGAAACGCCTGGAGCTGGGGACTTTCCAGAGAAAGGACATTCCCACCCCTCTCCAATGCTTGTCATGTTTACCGTGGAACACCACGTTCTTTAAAGTCCCAGCAGCTGCTCTGCTGTCTCTGTATTTTTTTTCCTCCTGTCAGGAGTTAAATTGGGAGGCCATGATGTGCTCCTGTAAACGTGCAATGGTACAGAAGGCTTGAAGAATAAAGGAGAATAAGGACAGGCTCTAGTGTTCACTTTCCCCTGCTCAGAGCTTTAAATTGGCAAAGCCTGGCCACTCCCTGCCTGGTTCCTCGTGCTAACAATCGCACTCTTATTTCCGAAAGATCTGAGGGAAACAACTTAAAAGCAACAGAGGAAAATGCCTTTTAGTGAAGCACTAGCGGGCAGTATGGATCTGTTATCCTCTGAAGACGTCCACGCAAACTGATGTAATTTGGACAGATACATTCTGTGCCTCTGATGCTTCCACTGGGCTTAACTGCTGAGTTTGATGGTAAATCCATGTGACAATGCATATGTTAAAAACTCTTAAGAAGTTAGTAAAGATTTGCTGCCAGCCAGCACGCGAAATGAAGGAGGAAGAGCATGGAAGTAATTGCACCGTGTGGCCTTGTGCAGTGATGGTGATACGTAGCAATGTTGATGACTGTGGGCTGGAAAATGACGCTTGGGCCTCTTGGGCTCCCTCTCCCTTTTGGCCAAAGTGGTTGTTAATAGTAAAGTGAGCTTGAACATAACCCTGTTGACAAGGCGATGAGGCGCCATTCAAAACCTGCAAGGAAAATGGGAAAATAGCATTTGAGGCTGCAGGTATTAAGAGGACAAGACAACCTTAAATCCCCGAGAACAGAGCAGAAAGACCGAGAGATGCAGATTTTCAAACTCGGCTCTGAATAACCTTTTCATTTCTTCAGTCAAGCTTACTTCTGGTCTGACCCTGTGACAGCTGTAAATCTCAGAGCTGATTCTGAAGAGATGGGAACAATGAAGATAATTGCCCTGTAATTCAGAGAGCCTTGGTGAGGATGGAGGCATATCAGCGCATGAGAGAGAAGAATGATTCTCTTTATTACAGTGAGAAGCAGAAGCTCTTATTTGTTATTAAAGCTGAGTGACAGCCCTGTTTGAACTTCCTCATGCCTTTGCCAAAACTTAGCTATATGAACCAATACGTGATCCTTCAATTAAAAATCATATTCTAATAACCAAGTGGGAAAACTCAGATGGTTCAGTTTCAGCCCTGGAGTTTCCCAACTTCTGAGTGCTCATTTTTTTGAACCTTTTACTTTCTTATAGTTTTGGGTGGGTGTTTGGTGTGGTTTGTTTTTTTTTTCTTTTGCTAAAGCTTGGTAACCTAGCATGGATCCACGGCTCGTAGCAGTCACAGAACTTTTGACAGCAATGGGGCCCATGGGATGAACCACCCCATTGTCAATAAACTCTGATTCTTTCCTCATTATATAACAATGCAAATGTAATAATTTTCTTCTCTGCTCCAGTTGTTACTCAATCCCCGATTAATGCAGAAACGGGCTAGTAGTGAATATACAGTTGCAACTGCTAGCACAGTTTAATACGAAGTTTGGGTTATTGTCAGATTGCTATTAATAACATTTCTGATTAGGCACTGACTTTTCCCTGAGCTGTTTAAATGTCACTGCCGGAATCAGGGGGGTGAAAGGAATCTAATCTCTTTCCCCAACCCTCAACCTCTGTATCACAGGAACTTCGAAATGTGCAGTTTTTCCTATTGTTCTTCGGTCTATTGTAAAGTGCTGCAGTGACTAATTCTTGCATAAATCATTGCCATGACAACACCTGTAATATATGCTGTCAAACAGCGCCGAAGCGCTGAGATTCCTTCAACTCGGCCAAAAGGCTAAAGAGAGACAGATGTGGGTGAAGCAAGTGCACAAACCTGTTTCTAGCGATGAAGGAGTGGCGAGCAGCGGGGCTTGGGTTTGGGAGGAGTCTCCCTGCCTGCCTGCCTTCCTCTGTCCGTGGGAGCTGATCAAGCCGGCTATCGAGGATTCGTCTGTGTAATGGGGAGAGCCCTGATGGGGAACTCAAAGGTCTGGCTCTGCAGCCGCCTTCTTCAATAGCCCTTGGTGTTTTCCTCCGTCTCTGGTTGCTCATTGACTCCTTGTTGGCGCAGGCTCCGCTCTGCGGCACCGTGCCTCTGCTCTGAGCCTGGCACAGCAGGGCCGTGATCTCCCGTGGGCTTGTCAGAGCCGCCGTAATGCGGCTCACGGGGCGGCAGCCCAGTGTGGTCAGTTTACGGCAGCTCAGGACCGGGCTCTGCTCCTTTTGCTGGACAGAATTAATGATAAAGTATCGATTCTCATCTGCTGGGAAACAGGCAAAGTTGGGTATTGTGTTTAATTAAGGACTTTAAAACAAGGACTTGTAAGGTGATCAATACTTATTAGGACAGGGTAATCTCATTTTGACTTTTAAACTTAGTGGATTTGAGATATGTCATCAACGGGGCTGTAAATGTGTAGTAGTGAGATGTGCTTTTCACTGGGTAACATCTTTTATGATAACCTGAAGCCTAGCTCCAGTTTAATGGCAAAATATATCAAGCCATTTTTCTCCTGTTCCTACTAGCTCTTCTTTATTCATTTTAAAAAGAAGGTCTGTGAAGGAAAAATTGAGCAGAGAGGTTACTGATTGCTACCTACAGTCTTGTCGCAAAAGAAAATTTACTAACACGGGGTAACATAGGAACAACTCGCATTTAACGAGTTTCATTTCAAGTACTTTACAGGTAGGACTGGATGAAAAATGAGGTGTGACTTTTAATACCAATATAGAATCCATTTGTTTAGGTCCATCTACTTTTTTCTTATACCTTATTCATCCCTATTGTAGGTGAGGCCTCCTGTGATATGTGAAGATCTCGGTTTCACCTCCGATTAAAGGCAAGACTTCTCTTTGGGCAGTGCTTCCTACTAATGTACAAAGGGAAGAAGGAATGAGTACCGTGCGTAGAACGGTTGGTCCCTGCAGTGACAGCACATCGGGTTTGCTTTTGAAGTGTCCTCCTATGGAGTGACTTTATTTATCCAGAGTCCTGGCTCTTGACCTGATTTTCAACTCTGCGGTATCTCCTGTGGTCTCTGACATCTAAGCGTGTGAAAACATTGCTATTCTAGTTTCTCTGACTGGATATAATGCAGAGTAGTGGAGAATGGAGGCTCAGAACGGGACCTTCAGTTAATGTAAACCAGTGAAGCTCCAGAGATCATAGGTCTTTGGATGGTTCATTGTCTAACCTATTCTTAAAAGTCTCCTGTTGTGGAAAATGCAGGACCTCCCTATGTAAAGGTGAAATGGTAAATAAAATATAGGCATGCTTGAAGAGAAAAGGGTTTATGCTATATTGCCCAAGAGGGAAGTGGGTAGACTTCGTTACCTGAATGATTCGCAACCTCTGGGCTGTCCCTCGGTGATTTGTTCTGTGCTTGAGTATCCTGAGAGTTGCAAAGCTTTACCTCCAGTCTAACTGTAAATCTCCCAACCGGAGATTGTGATTTTGTACGCGGCAGCATTCAGGAGATGCACTGAAATGTAGATCGAACTTTCTCTTCAGATTCAACATCTGTATTCTGGATTTTTGTTTTGATTCATCTGCTCAGGAGGACTGAGGGAAAAGGGTACGGGTTTGTATGATGCATCGGTTTAGCCACAGTCGGTGATCCTCAGGGAAGGAGAACAAGTGCAAACCTACACGCTTAGCTGCAGACAGACCTCCTGATGCCTAACAAGCAATGACTGAAAACGCTTCCTTCCTCCCCTCTTTAGCTCCAAGAGAATTAATCCCAAATGAAGCCCTTTGTTTTGCCTAGCAAGAGCTGGCAGGCCGAACTCTCGCTTGGAACATGTGCTTCTGCAGTGTCACCAGCAGACCTGGGTAATTTGTGTAACAAAGAGTTTACTCACCGAGAAACGCAGTTTCTGAGTGGGAGGAGGCAAAGCTGTTTGTGAATTTGGGTCAGATTCAGCAAACAGTTTCTGCCAAAAAAAAAGAAAGAAAAAACAAATCTCTCCCTTTATTGCTTTACCAGATAATCAAAATATTTCATTTTATACTTCCCAAGCAGCAGCAAAGTAAAAATACAATTCAGATTTAACATTTTCTTTTCACTTGGGAGTATCCCACACTGAAAAATACAGATGAGCAGTGACATTTGCCCATGCAAAATGTCTTATTTAACAAAACCCATTGTTTTTCACAGGAAAATACCTGCACGATTCTGGTGCAGATGGGTGCTCATATTCCTCCCTCCTCAGAGTGAGCTGGCTGGTGCAAGGGTGTCTTATAGGTATCGTTTTGCTTGTTAATAGAAAAAAAGCCAGCAGATGGTGCTCGAGAATACACACCCCGGGTTGTGGAGGCCTGGCCCGCTGTACCGGGTGCGCGGACCCGGGGCTGGGGGCACGGAGCCCCTGGCCCGGCCGGAGCGAGGGGCCTCGCGCGGCTGAGCGGGGACCGGGGCGCGGACTTGCGGAGCGGGGACCGGGAGTGACCCGGGCATCGCCGGGCCCGCGGCCGCCTGCGTAGCACGTGTCGGTGCTCGCCCCGCTCTGGCTGGAGGCGTGATGAAGGTTGGGGGTGCGATGAAGGCGTGATGAAGGCGTGATGCTGCTGCTGTGCCTTTCCCTGCAGCATCTCCCTCCTCAGCTCTGGCTTCAGCTCCTCCGGCTGCAGCGTTGTCAGCTGGTGACCACACACTCGATCGGTTCGGGTTCTTAGCAGAGACCTGCAAGGTGGAACTGTGGGGACACCAGACTGGCTTGAACGCCTCTTTTTAGATTTTCGGTGAAGACTTCAGTTTTTGTTTTCATGGTGTGGTTTTTTTTTTTTCTTTCTTTTCTGGATTGTAAATGACCGAGGAAACAAAAGAAGCGATGGAGGAAGATGTGTGTAGCCCACATTTTCATTCGCTGGGGCCGAGAAGGTTGCTTTTGCTTGTAGCAAAGGTAGAAGTGCCCGTAGACTGTCCTCGCTCCCTAATCCGGGGGCTAAGGGAAAAAAAACTCTTAACTGCTCTGGAAGTCAATGGGGATTTGTGCTGAAGTCGCCGGGGCTGGCCGTGCCCCGTGCTGCTGCGGTTTCGGCAGAGTCGCTCCAGATCTATGACTACAGATCAGAGCAGAGACTCCCTTTCTCCCCTGTGTCACGGCCCGGTAAAGGCAGCCTAGCACCTGGTGACATTTCCCATCCTGACAGCTCATCTCTTTAAGAGCTGTGTTGCCAGACTGAGAAGTCTCTTTTTTCCCTCTCATTTCCAGCACGAGGAGGGAGACATAAGCCGGCTCCATCCGCTCCTTTAATGTGTGAATTGAGCACAGAGGGAAAGGAAAGACATACAAACATCTGTCCTGTTCCTCTGCCTTTGCTGCGGAGACGCTCAGGCTGTGAGATGGTGTATTGATGCTGTCGCATTCTGTGTGCGTTTGGGACACATGGGGCTGAAATTACTGTGGCTGCAAATAAAGCCTCTGATGTCATATTTAAGGATGAAGCAACTACTCACTTTCTTTTCTTCGCACACGCACTCGCTTTCCAAACTGTCAACGTTCACAGTTTCTGAAGGCGCTGTTGGAGAAGGCGAAGGGGGGAAAAAAAAATCCCCTGCTTGTCTGGCAGGCTGCCCCGGGGCCCGTGGCGGTGCTGGGTGGTGGCAGCGTGGGGCGATAACGTCTGACGTGTGCGACAAATTCATGCTGCTGCCAGAGAGGTACAGGGCAAAAGAAGGTGCGTGTCTGGTTTTGTGCCTCTGAACCATATACATATGTGCACACATACATATCTATAAAAAACCCCGTATACAAGGTCTGTGGGTTTGAATACCAAGCTGTGCTCAGTGGGGGTACCAGGCTTTGAGGCTTTGCACGTGCTCGTGAATGTTTACCCACAAAGGAAATTGTGATGGTACGAATCTGTGTGAGCACTTACCCTGCAGGCAACGCTCTAGACGCAGAGAGAAGAGTCTCATCCTTTCTGAGACACGTTGCGGCACAAAAAGACTTGAGAGAGGCCTCTCAGAAGCTATTTCTGGTGTTTTGTGCTTTGATTTGCTGCCTTTGTGGAGATCAAATCATTTAACTGTGATAGTCTACCAGGCAGCAACAGTTTTGTTTAGTCCTGCCATTTTGGTTCATATATTTCTAAACCATATCCTCCGAGGGGAAATATTAACTTGTCTAGACCAAGGTACAGTATATTGGCTAGTTCATCTCTCAGGAAGGTCTGTACTTTCCATAGGCAGTGCTCAGAGACGGACATAGCGTGTGTGGATTTAGGGAGACTGTTAAAATTCATCCACTTGGTTTCATGCAGTCAATGCCTTTAGCAATGACCCGAAGAGGCACAGATTTGGAAATACTTGCTCCTACCAATTTCATCTCCTCCAGACAGTGTGATTACCCACAGTGCATTTCCCAGGAGTGCACTGAAATACATTGAAAGTTGTCTCTGACACTCCGGGCAGCTTATCTGCTGCTACTGCAGGCTGGGTATATTCCACCAGCTGGAAGCTGCTCGCACCTCCTTGCTCACCTTCAGTGCCTTCTCCCTTTCTCTTTATTTGTGGAATTTGTGTCTCCCTCCATCCCTCCCCAGACCACGAGCTTGGTGTGGTCTCCTTCCTCTTACGAGAGCACAGTTCTTGTGCAGTGATAGAGCCTCTGTGGAGAGAGAAAATTACCAAATTACTTTACTTTTTAAGGGGGGTGAGGTGGGAAGGGAGCAGAAACTTCTCATTCAAAAAGGGGCGTATGATCAATATGCTTTGTTTCAGGATTTTTTTCCACAACAAACAACATCAAAATCAAATTTGTATCAATTGTAGGGAACCCCCCTGAAACGGATGAGTACGCCGCTTCCAGTCAGCGCAGAGGCAACTGCTGTGCCTCGGCTGGGGAAGGAGCAACGCTGAGCTCAGCGGGGCTGTGTCGCCTTCTGCCCGGCGAGCTCTGCCTCGGGAGGAAAGGCTGCTGACAAGCGTACGAGCAGTAACTGGCTGATGGGTCCCTGGATGCTCCCTGCTTCCCATATTGTGCATCCTCCTCTCCCCCTCCCCAAACAGCGGTTTATTTTGACCGTTTCACCCCATTTTGGAACTGATCACGCTGTTAAATCTCACTGCCTCAGACACAGCAGAGCCCACCAAATGGGGATGACGGCCTCAGCCTGTACCTAGTGGCCTTTCCGTCTCTGCTAGCGTATTCTGCTGCAGCAAAGCCTCTTGTCGTTACTTTTATAGGAAGCTTTCAGTGGCCTAATTTGCTATTCATATACATCTGTTCCACTGGAGTCTGTCATTAATCTCCTGGTAGGTTTAAGTTTTCCCTCTTATATTTGCTGCATGGCCAGTTATCAAAGAGACAACTAAATGAGTACTGATACCAAATAAATAGTAGGTTCCAGGGTTACCCGATAATTGTTTTCTTGCTAAAAAATATATGATGTATCTTTCAGTTAAGGGAAATAATAGATTGAGCGTGTAGGTAGGTCCCTGCAGCCCCATCAGAGGGCAAAGCCTGGAGACCAGCAGAGCTGTGGTCCTGCACAGCCCTCCTGCGTGTCGCGACGGGTGCGGGGGGCTGTGCTTCGGGGGGGCAGAGGGGCTCGGCTTCGCCCCGCGCAGCCCCAGCTTTTCCAGTTACTGTTACAGCCTGAAGTACTACACTCATCTTCTAGAAATGTGGTGGCTATTAGCCAGGGCTGCAAGCGAAGCTGTAAATGTTCTGCTGGGACTGCAGCATATGGGTAGAAAGGGGCATTTTTAAGACTCTTCCTGAAGTAAGATGGAAATTAAAAAGATATTTTTGTCACAGGGCCAGACCCTGAGTAAGCGTAATTTGGCTCTGACGACTTCAGAGGAATAGTGCCAGTTTATACAGCTGAAGACTCATCTACGATATTAAGAAAAAACAAACTTCATTTATTCTGTGTCCTTATTGGCATTGCAATCCAACTATTAAAAAAAAAAAAAGAAAACAGACCAGTCCTGCAATCATGAAGCCGGCATACATCCAGATAGTTAAAATGAACAAAAGAGATTTTGTCTTTTTTGGCTTTGAGGGGTTCTGTTCCCATGTTTCCTTTGTAAACACCAGGGTGAGCGAGCCTGTCTCCTTTCCTCTCCACCTACCTTTGGACTCTTGCAGGCTTTCTGAAAAAAACATCACATCGTGAGATTCAGAGTACTGTTTTCATGGGGAACAAGGCAGAAACAGAACTTTTCTGGCAACCCCTTCTCTCACTTCCCCCCCGTCTGTCACGTCCTGATCACAAACTTGCACTCCTGTAGTTCCGTTAGCGTGGAATAGCTCACGCCAGGCAGTGCTACGTTCACAAAATCGTTCACAAGTATTTTGACTTGCAGCGTTAAGGGAATTTCTGGCCGTGGGTCATATTTAAAATGACTTACTGGCAACGACAGCTCACTTGCTGTGCTGTGCCTGGGCGTGCTGGGACGATCGCCGGGTGGTTCAGAAGCGCGCGGCTTTGTTCTTCCAGGGCGCTTCCTGAGGCTGGAATGTGATGGCATGGCAGAGCCGTGTAAACTGTGTGGTTTAACGTGGTTAGTATTTAACATGGATTGTATTTTCCCAGGCTGCTGCTTTCTCTGAGTATTTTGTTCCTGCAGGACCTTCCATCTTGCTGATAGTTGCCCCTGGGCTCCAGCCTTGGGCCAGCTGTGAGATGGAAGCACTCATTCTCCCCCCTTTCATGAGAAGTTTTCGTCTTGGAATTAATTGTTACTTGTCAAGTGCTTTAATATTGTCAGATGAAACCTGCTAGAACGTTCTTCTCTTTTTTTCTCGCCCACTTCAACACGAGGAGAGTGAGTGAGTCAAAGGCTTGTCAGACTCCAAGTGAGAATACGGGGCTCAGCTGGACAGGCGTTTAACCAAACACGGATAGAAAAGCCGTACACACGCACACAAAATTTGCTTTTACCCCCTGTCTGCTCGGTAACAGTTAATTTACAGCTCGCTCCTAAACAGTGAATTTTAATACCATTTTCTTTCAAAAGTGTTACATATAAATTTGCTGTACCCAGTGTAAAAGTGTCTGCAGGCGCAGAAATCATTATTGCTGGGCTGACTGCTAAAGACTGATACGTTTAGAGAGAAAATATATATTCTCTCCAAAGTGGAAACTCGGATTGTAAATTAAATTTGTCAATAAATATGGAAATGGTTTCCATTTTCCTCTTCTACCCTGCGCTGCTGAGATTGGCGGTTCCAGTACCGTGTCACTAGTGTGGCAAGAGAAATTGCTGGCTCCTGCCCCGTCTGCGGCTGACGGGCTCCCGGTGTCGAGAGCTCTATTGCCGCAGCTTTAGCTCAGTGAGTTAATTGTGCATTCATCAGCGATAGCAACAATAGAAATTCTTTAGGAACAGAGTCTGGAAGAAGGTAATTGGATTTAAGGAACTCAAAAAAACATTACGGACAACTTATCTTCCTAGAAATGTGCGAATGATGGAGTAAGCAACACACAAACATCAGGCTTTGGTCCGTGCAAGTAATTGCACCATAGACGAGCCTCAGGTGACACTTCATATTCTGGCGCCTAGTGAGAAAGTTGGATGTGATGAAAGAATCATCATGCTTTTAGATTTTCTTGTCTGTGTATGGGCACGTAAAGCGTTCATCTGCCTCCCGGAGAGACAGTTCCTTGCTTAGTCAAAACCAGCACAGTGACGCTGGGCTCCGTGGATCTGTCCTGTGTTCTTTCGGCTCGTGGTTTTGGCCTGAGATGTCTCCTGGATGAAAGGCTTGCATGTCAGCGTTTGCAAAGCAGTCTGTCCAGAGGCTATCTGCTGGTACTGGAAGTTGGATTTAAGAGAAAGCAACTTCTACAGAAAGTCAGGAAGGCGATGCACTCTGAAGACATAAAACTGAGTAATAAGAGATGCCTTAGACCCTCAGGTCCTCCCAGGGGCACCAAACAAACTCAAAACTACCAAAAATGTAATGAAAGCCCATCACTTTGATAAATGGAAAAAATCACCCCAGCATCAGAATAGAAATATAATTTCATTTTATCACACTGCGGTCATTAGCCTGGAGAGCAGGGATCTGAGCTTGGGATGCTGTTTGTCCTGCCTGGGAACGCACTGCCATCCCATCAGTCCTGACAGACAGGGGTGGTTTAATTTTCTGGTTTTAGTGGAGTCTGGGGGATTTTTATTTCTTGGTTCATTAAAAGGCTCCTGTGTCTACCTGGTATAGTTGTCCTCCTATTTAATACAAGTCTGTTTTTTAAGGCGAGTGGTGGATCTGTTTCACGTGATTACGTGATGTTTGCAGGGTCCTTCTGTAAGTGAAAGGGCTTCAGGAGGTTGTGCTCTTCTCTCCCCTCTCCGGGTCACCTCGCCTCTTTTGGGGGCTCTGGCTCGTGCTGCCTTACCTGCAGATCGGCGAGGCAGGATGGAGCTGGTGGCGGTGATGGCTCTGCGACACGGGTGCTGTGTTGAGAAGGCGCAGAGGATGGTGAGGGCTCATTTGCTACGAGCTCCCCATCTGTTGGGGCAGGCTGGCAGTTGACGTGGTGACAGACGCTTACACTTGCTTTGCTGTTGCGGCGCTCCTTTGCGGCGTTTCCGAGAGGTCGAGGAGCAGTGCTGAGACACTTCAGCATCGTTACTGCCTCTGGTTTTGTGGCTCTCGGCTCGTGCTGTCTCCCTCTCCAGACATCTCGGTGTCCCCCAGCTGTTCAGCACTTCTGCAGTCTTTATCAAACCGCTTTTACAGCTGACCCCAATTACTTGCTTTTGAATTCTCCTCCCTCCCCAAAAACCTCCTGTGCTTTGGGATGTGTTATTTTGCATGCTGGTGCCTCCTGCCAGCGACCCGTCTCTGTCTCACAGATCCAGCTCTTTTCTCTTTCCCACTTGTCTACAATTCATTATTTATCTTCTCTTGGGCCAAGGAACGTAGCTTTATTTAGGGCCAGAGCCAAACCCATTTCACGTCTCTGAAAGTCGCCTCCTGACATCAGTGAGGCTGAGTCAAACCTGATGTAACTGCACAGGTTGACGAATCTCCAGCCCTTGCAGTGCTTAGCTAGGTGAGTGCTCTGAGCCGGACAGCAGCTACATCAAGAAAGAGAGCAGGTTCCTTGGGAAAACAAAATGAATTTCTTCCCCCCCCACCACGCTGCTGCTGCTACCAGCCGGGATCCCAGGGTGTGACTTGGCCTCCCTCTATTTACTTGAAAAGTTTGGGGTTTTTTTCCCCTCTCTCTGTGCTTTCAAATACAGAGTTAATTGTAAAGAGCTGTGTGCCAAAGTCCAGGCTTTGGCTGAGAGTAAAACACCAAGAGTTAAACCCAAGCCGTCGAGTTATAGAAGGCTCTGCTTTATCAGAGAAGCGTCAGGCTTCCCCTCGCTGCGACTGCTATCAGTAATTAGCACGCCCTGCTGCTGAACAGTCCGCATGCTAAATGCTGCTTTGTCATCAAAGTACAGTAGCTTGTAACTAATTACATCCCAGCTTTATCTGGGCCGGTTCTTCCTTTTAAATACACTTAATAACTCTGCTTTTGAAGGTTCTAGGCATAAAAATAACCACTTCAAATAATCTCCTGAAGACACATGCCGCATTAGGTATAGAGCTGAAGTAGGCACCTTGGATTATCTGAGCAAAACAAGAGCCCTGGGCCCCTGCTGGGCCGTGGATGGAGAGCTGCGGTTCTGGTGCGTTGGAGAGGAAGGCTGGAGAGCCAAAGTTCATGTTTTACAGGAGTCCTGTGCGTACGTTGTCATTAAAGATGTGAGGAAGGAAAAGTGGACCGTGCCAAAAAAAAGCTGCAATTTGACTCGGCAGCGCCTGACCTGGGTGGAAAGACTAACAATGCAAAGGCTAAAATTCAGCATTAGTCCCGAGTCCTCCTCCATGACCTGAAGACCATCCATTTCTCTTCCTAAATCACATTTAAACATTTCCAGTTGCACTGGATTCACAACTCTGTCTTTTGTCATCCTCTCCCTGACCCTGTCAAAAGAAAGACCAAAGAAAACATTTTATTTTCCTGATCTTGGAAGTTCCTGTGGGATGGGAAACACCTTTGCACAGAAGGAAGGGCTGCTTAGCGTGGTGTGGAAACAGGTTGGAAGTCGGTGGTGAGACCGGGGTTCATGGCCCTGGGGCCTGTAAGAGTGTAAGTCTCCGCTGGTTCGTTTCAAGACTACGTGCCGGTCATTGAAGCCAATGCTGTGAAGTCTGGGTACCGTAATTAGGCACCAAAATACCCCATGGGGCAGGACTGATTTTGCTATAGCTGAGTATTTTTGGTGTGCATTTTTTATTATTACTTAATTTCCTGTTGTACAGCGAGAACCATAAACTCCGGCGATGCTTGGGATAGATGGGAATGTGCCGGTCTCTAGCAGCAGTTTCTGTGTCTTTGTGAGTTAGGGAAAGGCAGAAAGCCCAGAAGGAATCCATGGAAGTACCCTGACAGGCGGCAGGAACAGGGCAGAAGCGGGGCCTGCGGCTCCTCATCCGAGAGCCCAACGAAAGCAGCAGCCAGTGCCGCGAAAACGGCGCGGCTGCAAAGCGGGGAAATCGACTTTCAGAGGCAGCAGAAGGGGACTAGATTATGGCACTTCTAAATTAAAGGTGTTTGGGGGGTTCCTGGAGGGAAGAGGCTGGGAGTTAGAGGGGAATTCATTGCGGAGAGACTGACTGCGCTGGTGAATCACCTGTATTGTCTGGGTCCATTAAACCTGCGTCTCACAACGCCCTCCAAACGCAGACGGGATCATTCGGCGTCAGTGACAGCCTGCTTGTCTAATCTCAGATGACCTTTAGCAAAGGAGGCTCTGGAGGCGAGATGAATATTTACAACGGCGGCATTTCCCCCGCCACCGCCCCTCTAATTGCAGTGAAAGGTGTTTGTGTGGTCCTGACTGGCGGTCGGCCTGATTTATGGGATGGAGTGGCAGATGGGTTTAACGGCGTTGCTGGTTGTCAGATTGACAGTGGTGTTTTCTTTCATTTGAAACAAAAACGCAAAGGAGGGGAGAGCTGTGCGCACGACGCGGAGAGACGGCGTGCAAAGACTTCGGTCTCAAGGGGCCTGTTTCCTGTTCGTTTGGGGTAAGCTCAGGATGAGCCCCCGAACTGGAGCAAGTCTCCTTGTCTGTGGTGTGAGCTGGGAGCAACTTTAATAGAGCTGTTGTGGATTTATGTCTGGCCTCGCCCTGGAAGACTCACTCTGCGTGTACGTTTTAACCCAGCTCTGCCAGTCTGGAATATCTCCAAGAGGCTTCCTTGGCTTTGCTGTATAATAATTTTCAGCCATTTTAACTGCAATTGTTAATGGATATCGATATGGAAAATAAAATGAGTAAATTCAATGCTTGTGAAAAATCAGAAAGCCAACGCAAGGAAGGACAGAGCATGCGTTCCCCTATGCAGCTGTGCTGATGCTCCTCTCTTCTTACTGCAATTCCCGCTCTGCCAGGCTTGTGCCAGACCACCAGCCCTGCAAAGTCCAGTCCCAAGGATACTTTGCTACGGTCCTTCAGGCCTATTCGTCTGGGGCCATTCAGCCAACTCCTCCGTGGCTGGGAGGGTGACAACGCCATCGCGACAGCCTCGCGCTTGGTGAGCAAGAGGGAGGTGACCACGTCTCATGGGCTTCCCACAACAGCTTCCTCTCAAATGCCGCTTTGATCAGACGAATTCCCACCTACATCAAACCCTAAATTCTGCAAAGAGTGATTTTTTCAGAGGCTCCAGGCCTAAGCTATCATCAGATCTGCTCCCCCACAATAATCCTATACCTTGCAGATTTGCCTGCTTTACCACAAGAGCAGGAGAAGGCAGTAAAATCTGTCAGTTTTCAGCTTTAGACAAAGTTGATGATTTGCACAGTTTGCAACTTGCCACAAAAAAAAAAAAAAGATTGTTTTGTCAACACTCACATATGGTGGCTCATTCAGCTATACCAGGACACAATTAATTATTTGTCTGCTGTCTATCTGTCAGAGCACTGTAAAGAAAAGTTTGGGGATGCATTGTTTGTTTAATCTATAGTGGCTTTTGTTTGCTTCAGAATGGTGGATATCTTTTCTATTTTTTTCCTTTTTCTTATCTTACCCCTTTCTAAAGCTTTAATTCCTATCATCCGAACGCTCTCTTTTCTCTTGTTGCTGCTGATTAGTTATCCACCAGAGATTAAATTATCTCGGATGGAAGGGCAGCAATCAACGCCTGCAGCAGCAGAGCTGGTGGCTGCAGCAGGAGCTGGGGGACAGAGCCTGTCCGTGCGGTCGCTGGAGGCCTGGGCTCATCCCAGCTCTTCCTCAGCACCGAACGGGATGGTGCGTGTAGGGAGTGAGCTGGACTGAGTCAGTGAACACAGGCCTCCCAGGTGTGATTCAGCCCTGAGTCACTGTCTGTCTGTCTCTCCGCTGGCTACAGCTGTGGCCGAGGGTGACTGAACTCAGCTGGATGCCTACGGGCAGGAATGGGCACCTTGGCCTCGGTGCCTCCAGGGAGAGGGCTGTGTCCCGCTGGGGTTGCGCGGTCCCGGCTCTGAGGGCGTAAGGGACGGCAGAATTAAGGGGCGCAGCCACATGAAGCCCTCTTGTGCGATGCTCCATGGGTGGCAGAGCTCCGGAGGGCTGCCCGCCGTCATCCAGCCCTCGAGGTGGTACCCTGCGGCCCTGGGTCCGCCTGTCCCAGCGGCACGGCTGTCCTTCTCCGCAGCGGTGCAGGAAAGCTGCGCTGCAGGGGCTGGAGCACTTGCAGGCTCTTCCCAGACCTTCTCCCCTCTTGCGTGCAGACCACGGGAAAACCACCCCGCACCATGGCATGCCTTCCTCCGAAAGGAACGTCGTTACACGCTGGGGCTGTGGGGCTGCTGTGGTGTTTGCAAAGCACTTTAAAAGCTGTGGAAGTGGCGAGTATCCTTATGGCTGCTACTAGAAACGCTGCAGCTTGCACAGACAGGTAGCATTCAGGTCAGGAGAGCTTTGGCTGTATTCTCCAGGTGGCAGCTGCTATAAAGGAAACGGGTGTTTTGTTACGATTTCTAAGGACCGCTAATAGTTTTGTTAGATCTTGGGGAAGAGAGGGCTAAGGTCAGCAGCGAGTTGCCATAGCCAGTGCTGCAGGACTGATTTCATCATGAGAAAAATGACTGTTTATTAGTGCAGGGGAGAGTTGGGAAAAATATTTCCGGGGAAGGGGAAGTATTTGTGAGCGTTGGCTTGCTATAAAAGCCAAGTATGGACTTGGCTGGGTCTGTAGCTCTGTGTTATCAACTGCCCGCAAAGCCTGAGAGCAACAAATCTTTGTTTCTAGATGTTTCTTAGAAAGAGATCCACTCGCACGTGGCAGAGCGGGGACGGTGGGGCCACGGCTTCCTCCGGGTCGCGGAGGATTGCGTTCCGGTGTGTGTCACCGGGCGCTAGGCTCGTCAGATCCAGGCCCTGCCTGCTGCCGGCCGGGGCTGTGCAAGTGCCAACAGGAACAAAAGTGCATTGGGGGGTTTTCACCTTCTCCATCAAGAGTAGGTCCCCCTCCTTTGTTTTGGGGCTAACTCAAGGACAGGCCACCCCTCGGTTACACCTAAGGTCCTGCAGTAAACTGATGCTTTTAAAATTACAGTAAACCAACCCTACGCAAGGCATGCTTTCCAAACCTTTGTCTGCTTTCAGAGTCAGGTTCTCTACATGATTCCCAAATTTTTTGCTTCCAAAACCTTAATGTTAAGTCTTGGAAGTTTAATCACCTGCATACAGATTGTGCTTAGCTCAGGTCTCTCTCTTCTCCTTTGATTCCATTTGCAATACAGCCTTCTATGCAGGATATTAATTTTGGTTTTAACCAGCTGCTTTTATCCCCGAGACTTGAATGCCAGGCACCTTGTGCCAAACTGGGTGGCCACAGGCTGGGAATAGTCAGCGAGTGAGTTCAAAGGCAGTAAAAACATTTCATCTGTTCAAAGACAGCTGTAGTCCCAACTACTGATGGTTTTTTTTTTTAGTGGTTCTCATAAAAACTAATAATTTTTAATTAATAAAAGTTAAAAAAGAACTCGTTTATAAACAGCGTTTGAAGGTCTCGGGGCGCGTTGCTGCGGAGGTGAATGCCCCTCTGCCCCCTCCCTGGCAGTGCGCACTGGAAAGCCTTACGGACGTGGTGCTTCCTGCGCTGGCTCAGCCGCGGGCACGGTGGTTTCTGTCTCTCTGGGCCAGTTGGTAGCGTTGCTTCAGAGATAAAAAGTGGGACTTTTCAGAGAGAATTGTGGTCATTTAATTCAGTGTCCCTCCTGCCCCCGGCTCGGATCCTTGCAGGGGGTGTGGGTAGGGAGAGGGGGGAACTCGCTCGAGCAGGTCTTGCTTTAAGCCTTTGTAATTAGAGCATCTTTTCAACACTGACATAGGAAGTTTGCTGTCCTGTCCCAAACTTCTATTGTTACTAATGATAACTCTGGCCATTCTTGTTCTCTGTACAAATATTCAAAACCATTTAAATCTATTTATGCGTGGAAAGGTTGTACTCTGTGCTGGAAGGCAGGGCTGTGCATCACAGAGCAGTCGGCTGCGCGGGGTGGCTCGTGTTTTCTGGGATGCCATGGCACGACTCGTGTGGCAATACAAGGATTTAAGCAGAGAGTTTCACAGCTGTTTAAAGGGCTTTGTTTTTTCATTCTTTATTCAGGTCCCTAGCATTGAACATCTGAATTATGATACAGCTTTGCAAGTTTGTGTTCTTCGTAGGCTTTCTGTTCCACAAAGTTTAACAAATTGTTTTATGAGACCATGAAAACTTTTGCAGCTACAGCTTGGAGAACCTCAGTTCTACATCTCTCTCCCTCTTTTTTTTTTCTTTTGGAAAAGACATCTCCTTTTCTTGGTTTTGAATCTGGATGGGGACTGAGCAGTGGGGGAAAAGCACCATCTGCTCCCTTCGTGTTTTTAGGCTGCACAAACCCAGGGAACAGCCCATGAGCTCTCAGCAGTTTCTCCCAAGGCACCTGGGTTGGTTCAACAGCATCCCGACCCTCCTCTCTGTGCTGCACCCACCAGCCGCGGCTCTCTGCGGGACCCAGGCAGCGGTGAGCAAGTACCCCCCGGTGAGAAAAGCAGCATATTTGCAGAGCAGCAGACAGCACTCACCAGCTGTAGTCACAGCCAGGCTGATCTTTTAAGATAAATGTTATTTAAATTGCTGTATCTCAGCTGCTGTGGGAGCTGCACACCTCAGCTTAGCATGCTAAATATACCTTATTAATTGCTTTGCTCTTTACATACACCGGAGGCTGGTGCATCGTTAAATACACCAGGAACATTTATTCCTTCAGGTTTTGTTTCTTATGAAAGTATTCCAGTTCTTAATGGCTCCTCTGTTTGGGATCAGGTTGGACCTGGAATATTGTAACTTGCCCTGTTTCTCCCTTCCTCGCCAAAGCACAACAGTACAGTGTCCCAGTATTTGTATTTAAGTACGTCATGCTTGTGCAGAGCAGCATCATTAGACTGGAGGAGTAAATACCTTCTGAGAGTATTTAGTTCTGCTGTTTTTCTGTATTGCTGCATTATCTAAAGGCTACAGCTGAGATTGCTCTTTGCATTGTGCAAAGGGAGAGACAGCCTCCCAAAGTGCAGTTTGCAATCTAAGTAGGCAATTAGACAGGTGTCAGGGTATAGCCCGTGTGCGGGTCAGAAGCGGAGAGCCTTTCATTCAAGACAGTTCACAGCATGACTCACTTCAGAAAGCACACGGAATAGAACCCAACTCCAATTTCTTGCTTATCGCCCTCGCTGTAAGTCTGGAGTAGCTGTGCTGGAGTTGCTGCTTTCAGACCAGCGCATAATTGGCCCAAGAAGAGAAGTTGAGGGTGGTGATCGGCCACTCCAGAACCCCACGCTGCGTTGCGTTCTCACGGGAGCGTGTCTTTGCATACTTTCATGCACTCTCTCTGGGCCTGTGTGCGTCTACAGGAGAGGACAAGAAGGGGCTTTCAAAGGCGGGGTGGGAGCTGCTTTTGCATTCTTTTAAAAATACCTACCTGTGTCTGTAGTGCTGCAGAGAAGTAAAAGCTGGAAGAGCTTTTCTTTCTGAGGGGAGCAAACCTCTCCTGGAAGATAACCTTGGCTCCACTCCATAGCACCAGCTAGAAGTGTTCTGGGGAATGGGCTTGCTTCACTTAGAGTAGGAAAAAAACCTTCCCAGCTCCAAATAGCGTGTTTTTTATTGAGAGCCTCTTCCTTTTTTACAGCCCTATTTGTTTTTGCTGTAAAGGATGGTGAAGCACCTTGCGCAGCAGTATTAGTTACACCAGGTTCAGCCAAGCCCTCTGTTCCCTTCCAGTGCCGCAGTGCGTGGGGAGCCCTGGACTGGGGTTGTAGAGGGTGCTCGGCCGTGGGACGGGGCCAGGGGGCTCTGAGCCCCTCACAAACATGTTCCAGGAGCAGGCTGGGATCAGCCTCCAGAGCATCTTGCATCTGCAGAACCTCAGCCCCTTGGTAGTCATCTTTAAACAACCGATTCCTTCAGGCAGTTTCTAGTCTGCTTCCTTCCCTGATTGCATTTGTAAAGGAAAACACAACAGCAATCACCAGGCAACACGTTATTGTATTATTCATGCCCTGTAGTTGAGAGTGATTGAGGTGGGGAAAAGGAGGAGAAAAACCCTGCAAAATTCATTACAGCTTCAGCACTGCAGAACCTCACGGGATTGGGGATATTGTGGCTTTAATCGGAGCTAATGGGTCCCTGTTGCGTAAGAGACGCCTTGGAGCGGATGCGCCGCGTGGCTGCGGTTCCCTGCCTGGAGCCCTGGGTGGCTCGGCCTCTGCCGCGCCTGGTGCCGGTCTCCCAGGGAGGCGGCGGGGAGGCCCTGGGAGGGAGCTACCGCACCGGCCCGCGCCCTGACGCGCCGCTGCTGCGCTCGTGGCCTCGGTAGCGCTTTACGCGTGTCCTGTCTTGTCTGTTGAGGCTATCGATTGCGGGGCAGAGGCTTTCCTACCCCACGCCTCCTGCAGCGCCTGACGCGTTTCGTCTCGGATGTCAGCGGTTGCTGTAATACTTGGGTGGAAATACAAAGGAGTTATTGTGACCTATTTTAGCACAGACGTATCGTAAGCACAAGCACAACTTCTCAATTCAAGGCAATGATTTAATTGTTGAATGCTATTTGGTATGTTACTTCGTTTTTCAAAGCAGACAACTTTCTTATTTCCCTGGTCTTTAGATAGGGAAGGAGATGCCTTATCTATCCAAGGTATTTATAGACCCCGTTATCTTAGTACCTGATATCTTATGGGTTTATCCTTGTGCTGTGTCGTGGTTTAACCCCAGCTGACAACCAAGTACCATGCAGCCGCTCGCTCGCTTCCTTCCCGGTAGGATGGGGAGGAGAATTGGAAAGAAAGGAAAAGTCATGGGTTGAGATAAAGATAGTTTACTAGGACAGCAAAGAAAAAGATAACAACATTATGTATTAATAATGATAATGATAATAATAAAATATGATAAAACAATGCCCAAGTTCTCACTATCTAATGACAGATACAGCCCAGCCCGAGCAGCGATCATGGAGTGACACTGAGAGCAATCTTGGAACCCCAAGTTCCCAAGAGCGAGTGAGGGAGTGAGCCCAGCTCCCTGGCCGACCCCCACTTCTATACTGGGCATGCTGTGTATGGTATGGAATACTCACTTTGGCCAGGTTGGGTCACCTGTACTGGCCGTACCCCTCCCAGCTTTTTGCAGCTGCACATGAGCAAAACTCGGGAAGCTGGAAAAAGTCCTTGATCTCTTAGCAACAACTAACAACATCAGCGTATGATCAACATTCTTCACATACCAAATCCCATACTAAAGCCAAAACACAGTAGCTACTGGGAAGAAACTTAGCTCCATCCCAGCCGAAACCAGGACACGCTGCCTATTGGTTATTAGGCATAGTTGTTTTTCCACTTTGCAGGGTGTGGGGAGAGGGGAAAGTAAATGCAGGCTGCTTCACGGCTTCTTCGCTGAGAAACTTAAGGTGGAGCAACACTCCTGGATTTTCTAGAGCCCTCCGGTTACTGAGTCATCCTCCTTCTGTATGGAAATCACTAAAGCTTCAGTCCTGCCACTGAATCTTCAGGTGCGAGTCCCGTGGCCACAAAGAACAAAAATAGTTTTACTGGGGCTTTCTTCCAGAAGCCCTGCCCTTCAACAGAAGGGCTGCTGTACGGCTTCCGTGTTCTTTTCCCGTTTGCTAGCCTGTCTGCTTCACGGCTGTGTCCGGCCGTGCCGCTGAATGCCACCCCTTTCAGCGTGACTCCCCGCAGACGAGGAAGGTGGCCGCGGGTGGATCGGTTTTCTGGACAGGGGTCCTGAGCTTCCCCTCTGGCGATGGCTGCGCGGGACGGTGCAGCCGACGGCCTTGCGACCATCAGCAGGACGCTGGGTACCGGCACTGTCTTTAAAGCGTGATTGTCAGAGCGAACTCTGCCTGCCAGAGCCCGTGGAGTTGGGCAGTAAGTAAAGGATGAGCAAGGCTGAGCTGATGGAGTCTAATTAACTTCCGTTCCAGGCTGCATTGTTTGCTGTGCTCAAGCGTGGTTTCTTCCAGATTTAAATTGATTATGAATATCAGCACAGTGACAAAATACCGCTTTTGAAATCAGACTTTTCACAGTAAATGGTTATTTGTTTTTCTGCACAAAAATATCGGCTTATCCAGGGTGACGCAATTCTCTCTCCCCTTCCACCTTCACTACTGCCTGATTTGTGCACGTAGTTTAATCAAAATCATACAGTATTTCCACAACTTGGTACATCTCTGCTGCTAGCCTTGTGTTTGATTTATATACAGCATTCCAGTGAAACTGCCTGGAAAAATTAAATAGACATGAATCAACTTGCCGCAGGCTTTTGAAATCAAACATTTCACAGCTAACTCCCTGCGGACATCGCCTTTCAGCCTGGCGCGGGATAAATGTTACTGTAAGCTACGACGCACAGGGCTATGTTAAAATGCAGTCATTAGGTTTGGGGTTTATAATGGTAGCTGTTTGCCAAATCATAGCTTAGGAGCCAGGGAGCACTTTGATTCATTACTTATGATTATATGATTATTAAAAAAAAGAAAACCCAAACTACTTGGGCTATTAGACTTCAATTTTTTTGTCTCGGCCTTTGGAATGAATCTAAACCAGTGGCAAATGTCAGCTGTTTGTAAAAACAGTTTCAGTGTAACCGTGTTCGATGAAGCTATTGTAAATGCTTTTTCTGTCTGTGTTGTACCTGGAGGTGTGAGCTGGTAGCTCTTAGATAGATCCTTATTCTTAGCTGAGCCGCAGCTCCTTTCGGAAGCTTAGTACCTCATAAACAAAGTTAACTCCTTATCGGAATCTCAGCTTTAGTCTTTATCAGGGTGACATAAACCAGATGAAAACAAAGCGTCATGCAGGAGAAAACCTGGAACACTAGTGCTGTTACTCTGCGTTCGCATATTTGCCTTTCTTAGGACTACGCAGGAATATCCAGAAGCGAAGGGCAGTTCCCTGCCGGCTGCTGGCCCCGTGCGTCCTGGGCAGCCGCGCTGTGCTGAGCTCTGCCAGCAGACGGCTGGGTCGCTCCCAGCACCAGCTCCAAGCCTTGGCTTGAATTCCAAAAGGAGAAGCAGAAAGGGAAGAAATCTCCTTTGGGCCTCCTGGATTGTCTGCTGGGAGCCCTCCGATTCTCATGCACAACCGTGCATTGAAACGCATATTTCATTCAGAGCTGAACTACGCTGGTGTTAGTCACAGCGGAGCTTCTGAGATGTCTCTCATCCTTCCTGCCTCATGCTAGATGGGAGTTAATCAAGAATTACCAGCGTTACGGAAGACAAAAAGAGCCCGCTGTGGGATTTGGGCTCAGCTGTGTCCTTTCAATAATTTATAGTAAGTCTTGGGCTCTGATAACCTAATCACAAGGATTTGGGGAAGGAGGCAATGAATTTGTTTGTTTCCTCCCAGCCACAGGTGATATTAAAGCGAAGAAAGAAAAATTAATCCTCTTTTCTGATTTGTCTTATAAAAGATATGCAAATAGTATTAGGGGCTGATCAAAATGCTGGTGATTACTGAGTTGCTAAGAGTGAATACTAAAGCGGTCCCTCTGGAAAGCAATGCTGTTGTGGCTCATCAGTGCCGGTTGTGAAGATGTCTTCTGCTGTTAGATAGCAAAATGCTGTAGGCTGGAATTCTTTTTAAGGTCATCCCTGGAAGTACGTTGGTCCCATCAGGAGAACTTGACTGAGGGATGCAGGGTGTGGCCTTGGTTAGGACAGTTTAGGCAGACTGGGATGCGGAACGATGCTTGAAGGAGCAGGGATGCAATATCTGACTCAAAGACGTCAACTTGGCTGGATAGGTACCGTGTTTGAGCTCAGCTGTGGGGATTACTTCTCCATGTTGTCTGCCGTCACGAGTGGGAGAGCGTAGCGTGTGTCTCCGGGGCGTTTTGCAGACAGAAGGCAGCAGTCTGGGCTGGCTGGATGCGAGGCAGCGCTTAGGGAGCCCAGGCTCTGGGCTGGGGTGGAAGGGAGGAACTGGGCTTTGAAACAGGCTTTTGTGGCTACGAGACCTCCCTGCTGTGCCGCAGACGGGGCTGCGTGGGCCTGCCTTGCAGCTGCTCCCGAGAAGCCGCGCGTAGCTCCGCAGCAGAGCTGCAGCTGCTCCGTAGCTCAGCTCGCGCACAGTGGCTCGTTAAACCGCCGTTTGTGCGCGAGAAACCCGAGGGAACGGTAAAACGGCAAAGGAGCAGGAAGGTCTGGAAGAGGTAAGCGGGAGACGTGTAAAGGAGGGACGCACCAATGCTGCGTTGGTGGATCACGGACTGGAGGAGCGTGTGGGCAGTGTGTTTCGGAAGAGCGCGTTGAACCGGGATCCTCGCTGCGCCGCGTGCGGAGCTGCCGTGGTTCGCGAGGCGGGTGCCAGCCGTCCCTGCCTTCCCAGCCTCCGGAAATCCTGCGGTGCGGGAGAGAACCTGTCATCTCGTGTTTCCAAGTGCTTTTCAATTTAATACATTTTAATCAGAAAATTAATCAGGAAACACCAGTTCAGCAAGATAATTGAACAATGAAGAGACACGATAATTACTGTTTAGTCTAATTAACTTTGTTAAGTCTTTATTGGGAACAGAGACTTCCTGAGTGAAACTTATTAAATGGTTCTCCCTGGAAAACAGAATCCCCATCAAAAAGCCTTTGTTCCTCACGCTGTTGGTTAGGAATTGGGTGCCTCTTTAAATCACGATTAGGGAAGCCAGCAGGCGGGTTTGGGGAACACTGTCAGTCACCTTTCAGTCCAGTCTCCTACATCTTCAGTTCTTTCATGTCTCTTTAATCCATCGCTCTCCTCCTCGCTTCTTCCCCGGTAGGCAGGATTTGATTGCCAGCAAAACCTACGGGGCTGTGCAGCCCGACGGTGCTGCATCCACGTTCGGCTTTGTTCCCATCTCTCATCTTCGGGCGTGCGGCAAACGGACAAGCAATTGGGGATTATCAGCAAAGGAAGGCTGAGGGGCTTTGCTTTGCTGCAGTAAATATCTGTAAAAGCACCAAAATCTTTGGTAGGGCTCTGACAGGACGGAGCTGCTGGGAAGCCTCCGGCGCTTGACGGGTACATGAAGGGGGTAGGTGGTCCTGCGGGTCGGGATCGCGGGGTCTGGGGAAGGTCTGAGACGAAGAGGCGTCAGGGTAATCGGGCGTTGTCAGAGCCACGATGTCACTGCTGAATATTTGTATAGGGCCAGAAAATTTAACCTCGGTGAAAAGCCTTCAGGAACAAAGCCTGCCTTCGTGTCTGTTCTGTGCTCCTCGGCTCTGACCTCTGTCCTTGCAGGCTCTCGGAGGACTCAAATAAATAAGCTGTGTTCATTGAAGAATATTAATGGACATAAGGAGCAGCGTACGCTCGGGCACAAATTAGCATGAAAGAGTCAGTCTGTCTGGTCCAGTCTCTCCTCTGGTTTTGCTTTGCTTTGCTTTCCTGGTAAGGGCGTAGCATTAAATATTTATAATTTCAGAATGAAGGATTAAAAATAAATATTGAAATGAACTTGATTGGCTTTTGATCTGCTGAGAGAGCCCTTTGGCTGGTCGCAGCCCAGTAAGCAACTGACCCACCGGTAGCTTGTGCATTATTCATATTAGGTTAGGTCAGGAAGATGAGAGAGACTCAGGATATCGACCCTTTAGGAGAAGGCGAAGGAATGCGATTTAATAATCTGTGGCTCGTGGGGTTATCTTCTCCTGGCAGCGAGCTACAAACCGGGGGGAACTCAGGAGCTTAGATCTTGCTCTTAGCTTCAGTCATGCCAAACCTCGGACATGCTTTCATAGCCGCGGGGTTTCCATCCCCGCAGCTGGGCAGAGTCCAGCTTCCCTGGGGACAGGAGTGCCGAACCCCGGCTGCACCCCCTTGGCTGTCGAAGGCGAGGCCGCTTTGTTTTCTGTCGATGCTAATTGTAAACCGCAGAAATACTTCTACAGTAGAGCAGGTCTGTCTTTTCCAAAATCCAGGTATTTTAATGAGCAATTTTTAATGAGAAGAATTCTCTGAAAGAATGTTTTATTACTTCTCTGTTTCTCACAGGCTCAGTAAGCATTGAGGACATCTCAGGCTGTACCCGACGCACTCTGCCGCGCTTCAGACCTTAATGTTTTCATTACAACTAGGGTACAGGATTGCTCCCCACAACTCCCGTTATCTCCTGCAGTTAATTTGTGCAACTAATAGCCTCAGTGTTTTGAATGTCTTGTCAGTGAATGGCATTGTAATTGAATTTCTAATTTATTTGGTCCAGTTTATAATTAAAATAAGTCCTCTCTCACTTATCATTGTACGTTGCTCTTGGGTTTTTCCACCCCTGTCCCGCTTTGGAGGCTGCAAAGCAGTCTGCGTTGCATTCAGCCCCGAAGCGCAAGGGAGACGACTTCATTACTCGCTGTTTTTTCTGGGTCACCCAGTGGCGGTCGGTGCTTTGTTGCGCTGAAGCACTGCGTATTTTCACCACTCGAGACGTGGGTCTGTTGGGAGCAAGCGTTCTTGGAGAGTGCAGCCCAACAGCCTTGCCTACTTGTTTATTTTCTTCTTCCTCCTCTCTTTCAGTTAATTATCGTGTAAACACTGCTGGTTGCTGAAGGATTGCTCGATGGATCTGGCAGCAGCGTTCGCCTTTCACCAGGGAGAGGCAACTAATGGTTTTTCTAGAGGGGCAGCTCTTGAGAAACCTTCTGATTTAATTTTTCCCTCCCATTGTCTCCTGTGGTGTTATATAGAAAATAAAATTGCTAGAGCTTTAAAACACTTCCCCAGCTGAACGAGAGAGTTAATTATTATTTAAGAGGGACAATTGGGCAAGGTTAAAAGCTGTGAAATAAAAGAGAGGAAAAATTAAAAAGTTGGAATTGCAAAGGGGGGGGGAAGGAAAGAGGTGATATTTTTCTACAGCGGGGTATTTGTACGGAGCAATATTTGCAGTTTCAAGGTGGAAGAAAAGTAGAATAATCTTTTTACATTTCCTTTTCCTGCAACCCTTCCAGGACAAGTAAATTGCTATTTTCTCCTTCAGAAGGAGAGACGGGAACTGGTGAACTCACTAGTTTTGTTTCAGCCCAGTTTGTTGGCCATGCAAATAATTTGACTCACTATGCCTTGAAGATATACGCCATTAACCTTTGTGAAGCCGACTGCGGTGTTCCGCACATCACATCTTAAAACTGTTCTTTGCTGCGCTGCCCTGTGGCAGCAACTGTCTTCTGTCCTGTGCCTGTGCAGCAAACAGCACAGCGCGTGGGACTCGGGAGCGTGCTGGAGAGGGCAGGGCGTTCCCTCGGCACCAACGCACAGCCAACAATGAAGAATATCATAAAGCCTTAACAGGGGCTTCAGCCTATTCTTCAGGGTGGTTTTGTCCCTGTAGACACTCGTCGTTTGGCTGCGCTTAGAAAACCCCAAAGACAAAGGTAGTCGTGCTGTGGTGGGCCTGCTCCCCACATCTTGTTCCACACCGTCCTCCCTTACTCGACACCGATGCAAAGCTGAAGTTGTATATGGGTACACAGGCCTTGCTCTAGCAAAGAGCATGGGATATTTTTACCGACAAAGGCTATTCCCTCCTGAACCCCCAAAGCCTTTGTGTTTATGCTGTGACATACGAGATTTACCTCACCTCGCTGTTCGGAGCCACAAATACTTTTACTGCTCAATAGGTAGCAAGTCACAGTCTGCTGAAAAGCTTGCACCATGCTGCTCGGTTTTATCCTGTACCCTCCAGAACAGCTTTTTCACAGCTACTTGTGCAGCCTATTTCTTTTGTCATAAAACTTCTAGTGCTGTGCCTGCAGCACTCACCTACATGTCTAATTTCACTGCACCGTAACAGGCAGGCTACAGAATCTTTAATAAATGCTCACTGGTCATTAAAGCCGTATTTACAGAGGCTTAACAGCTCTGTAATAGGCATAGAACTCGCTCTGCAGAATTGTTACTGCATAAATATACCGGAATAAGCAGCTGGTAGTTAAAAGCTTTGTAATGCACGGAAAGCTGTAATTTGCTGATTAACAATGGTTGATTGCAATTATATTGCAATATCCATTTCCTAGCATCACCAGGAACCTGACCCTTCTCCAGAAGGGCCGAATGAAAGGAAAACAGTTAGGGGTGCAGGAGAGTGACTAATAGCTGGAGGAGTTTTGACCCCTGATGTTGAATTGTTTTCGGTGGAGATGGGTCTTTGCAGTGCTGCAAGCTGGCTGTGGCAGGACTGGCTCCTCGCGGCGTAGGTCAGCGTGCAGCTCCTGTCGGCACGGCTTTGCGCCACCTGAAGATCTGCTGCTTTATCGCTGAAGCTCAAATTCACGGAAAGCTAACAAAAGCCGTGCTTTCTTTTCTATTCTCGCTAATTTTCCATTGCTAATTTGTTGGAGTTCCTTAGCAAGTCACTTCACCCCCATCTGTCTCTTCCTCCTGGGCTTTGCCTTTCAGGGTTGCTGGCATTTCAGGATGCTGTTTGCTCAGAACCTGGTGTACGTGAAACTATTTTTTCTGAAGCGTCCATGTACCTCCGCAGTATAGACTGATATACTGATACTACTGAACTCTTTCTAACTGCCAGAATTTCAGTAGGATGTAGGTTTACCTTTTGCACGAACAGCCCTTTCACCCAAAGGTGTCTTCAGAGTCTTTTAGTCTCTATTTTAAATTATATTATGTCCCTACTTGAAAAAAGAGAAGAAAAAAAAGAGGAGTCAGGAACATAAATTAAGCCTTCAAATGCATGTGCAGTTCTCTGTGACACAAACTTTGCTCTTGGGGTTTATGATGCTAATAAAATACTACTCACTGCTAACAGCTCTTTCCTTCCTAGCCTCACAAACTGAGACAAATAAGTGCATGTATTGAAGGAGTTCACATTTTATGTCTCTTTGCATCAATATGGCCCTGCTTTATTGACATTTTTAGGTAGAAACTGGCTAGTCATGCCTGGACTACGTTAACTATTATATATTATTTGGTCTGAGGACTCAAGCCCTCCTTGTTCTAGGTGGTTGTACGTACAAATCAAAAGTATTTGTATCCCAAAGAGCCTCTAAATATTACAAGAGACAAGAACTAAGTAGGATAAAAAGATGCAGTGAGCCAGTTTGTGTAATACGTGACGGGGACCAGCACACGCAGCCACCGCGCGCGGCGGCCTCAGACTGGGATGGGGAAACGCTCGGCAAGGGCTGGGCTTGCGGCAGGTTCCCACTTAGAGCAGGCGGCAGAGAGGTTCCGCAGGAGAGCCCTTCCCGCGGGCGTTAATGGGAAAACCACGGTAAATGGTCCCTGCGTCCCAAACTAACCGCTCGACTGAAGGGTTCGTATCTCCACTGAGGACTTGGACTCTCCCTTGTACGCTCTTAGATTTAAAGTGTCAGGTACTTACAAAGACAGTTATTTTAAGTGATCGGCAATAATAATTTTTTGTCATCTTTGTAATAAATCATGTTAGGAACTGCCTGAGCAGGGCAGCATAAGTAATTAGAGCCAGAATCCTGGACACGTGCCCTAGCTGGCTCCAGCACCGCTTATGAATTACAGAGCTACTATTCCTGATGAAACGTTTGTTCTTGTGTTGGAAAGTCTGGAGTGGCCTGGTTGGGAGACCACTAATGGTGACTTAATTGTGGTGCTTGGTACCTCACTGAGGGCATCCAGGCAAGATCGAAGGGAGTTCCAGACAACTTGTCCAGGAAAGAGAGTAGAGAGTCAAGCCCCATGTCTTAGAAGACAGGAATTTAAAGACTAGTGACATTAGTCTAGATTTTTGCATTAGAATCTGTAATCTCTATAATCCAAGTTCTCCCAACTTCCTAGACAACTTCACATGACTTTCTGTCATACATCTAGTAACGCTTTCCTCTTGTTTTCTTGCCCAGCTTCTTGCTGACCTGGAATAATGACAAATGCCTCTGTCTGATCCAGAGATTCATCTACAGAGCCATTTGGGGAAACCACAGTGGAAACTCGATGCAGAAATCAGCCCTCAAAATGGAATTAACCTTTGGGCAGATCTCATAAGTAAGTGGTTTGTACCCTTCAAGGTATTCTGTGAATCGCTGACAATACGCCTTGGCTAATTTAGGTATTGGTCACATAGACAAGGAAGAGTCAAGTTCAGTTCTCAGTCATACGAGTGCGGGGAGAGGGGAGGGTAAACCTGTGGCAGGTCTGCCTGCCCATCCTGTTGACTTCCCTGGATTTCGCCTCGGTGCTGCTCCGATGGGGACAGGCCCAGCTCCACTGAGAGTGGGGGAGTGGGTCTGTCCCAGCGGGGATGCTTGAGCTGGCCTGGAGCCGGCAATTTCCTTACGCCTGGGAAATCTCCGCACTTAATTTGCTCTCTTTGTAGGACCTAGACTTGTTCCTAAAAATAGAGCTTTGTTCTTCATGTTCACTTCCTAAAGGACAATGACAGGAGAGAGAGAGAGAGGGAGAAAATGCTATAAACTGGGACATTTTGTTACCACATTCACTGCACATCTGGGAGCTCTTTTGGTACATAATTGCTGCATAATGCTGTTCACGAGCTACAGCCTCACACACGTCCTCTTGGAAGCCGTTGTAACGCTGTAGCCCCTGCTTTGGAAATTGAGCGTGACCTATTGGTCAGGTATACGGCTCACAGAGTGGAAAACTCTTGGTTCCCTCTCTTTGCTCCGTGAGATCTTGGCCAGGCCCCTGCTATGGTAGTTTCTGAGGCTCTAAAAGCCTCATTGCTCCCAAATCCCCTGCTGAGCGGAGGGAAGTGCCCAGTTCAAACCCTAAAGATAATTCTGTGGTGAGACCGAGTGTGTAACTCTGCAAGGCTGTGACACTGGGAATCGAGGAGGGAGGCTCCTCTGTATAACTGTATTTTTTCCGTTGCAAACATCAGCTTATAATAAGTAGAGAAATGATTCCATTGCTTTTGTTATTTAAGGAAGGAAATCTGACTGCAGAAATGTGTTATCTGGCAACCTGGATGTGATTAAGGAACAGCCACTGTGCTGTGTGTTCCCTGTCTTCTCTTTCAGCAAAAGAAAAAAAAAAACAACTCAAAACATTTTGTTGAATTTCCTAACATTTAAAAATGCAGTTTAAACAGAACTTTTAGGGGGAAAGCCTGGTTAAGATGCTTCCCTACCTTTCCTTGGGATTGTGTATGTCTTAACTAGTTAATCCCCAAATTTTGGGGACCCTCATCCAAAAGGCAGGGAAGACAAGCCAGTTCTGGGGGTAACTGCACGCAGCGTTTGCTCCCCTTGCGAGTGGCAGGGAAACACGGCGTATTTTGGACATACAGGGTCTGATAATGGATGAATGCAAGTTTAAAGCAAAGACGGCTGGGTAAACTTCTACCATCTTAACTTGGAAGCGGTGGCTGTCCATGCCACATGGTGAAGATGATAAATTGCAGTGAATTTGTGATCTGGAGCCATCAAATTTCCTCCCTGTCTTTCGTAACCTTGGGACAAATTAAATCAAATTCTGCTGTGAAGCCTAAAGACATAAAATTTGTTAGCTGTAACAGTATATTCTGCCAAGCAGTCAGAACTCCCTAATATTAATTACTTTATTCAGTAAGTTAAACAAATGATGTGATATCTGAATTCAGGGGGAAGCCACCCAGGAGTATATAAAGGATGCAAAGATATTCCTGTCAGCGAACATCCAAACTCTAGTCGCTAATTTGCTGTGGAGAGCGATAATCTGTGCTAAAGCTGCCTCCATTCCTGAGCAATGTCACGCCAAGTATGAGCTGGGTTAATAGGACTGCTTGAACGATGCACCAGGGTAGGAGCCACTTGTGTGCGGAGCGGGTGGCTGCCGGGGGCCCTTCCTTCCATTCGCTCTCCTCTTCGGGAGCGCCGGGGGCAGGTGGTGCCCCTCATCCCAGCCTGCAGACTGCTTCTCTTTGCTCCCCAGCCGCAATTAGTTTCCCACAGCTCTGCAAACAGAAAGAAACGTATGAACGTCTCCTCATCTGCTCCAGATACAGCCAGGTGGGTCCAAAGCACCCCGGTGCGTAGGTTAAGGTAATCCTTGTTGCTGTTGGCGGTGGACTGGAGATCCCTTGTCTGATTTCTTTCATAGGCAAAGCTGTGAAGATTGTTTTTCCCTACAAAACGTATCTTTCAAAGAGACCCAGGTCTAGGCTGGCAGGCACCAGCTGATGGAGAGTCTACCACTCCCAGGTTGTTCCAATGATTCATTACCCCATTTAAAAAAATGCAAGCATTATTTTTAATTCAAATTTGGCTGCCTTTAATTTCCACCAAGAGATTCTCTCTGTGCTCATCTCTGCTAGATTAAAGAACCCTCAGTATCTGATAGTTTCTTCCTGTGAAAGTGCTTGTGCACTGTAATCAAATTATCTTTTGAATTTCTTCCTGATAAGTTAAAGAGATTAATCTTTTCACAGTCTTCATTCTGAGGCATTTGTTTCCGCGAGTCTGAGTCACTCATATGCCTTCCCAGCGCCCCACCTCCAGATTTGTGTCTTGCAGCAATACACGGGTACTGCAAATAGGTGTAGTGCGGCTAAACTGAGCTCGGCGGCAGCCCCCGGCCCAGGGTGTTGGTTCGCGTACGGTGCTGACTCTCGGTGCTGGCTCAGGCAGGTCAGGAACACGCCTGGGACATCACCCCGGTGCTAAACTAGTCAGAGAGCCCAGCTGCCGGCACCTGGCTCCTGGGGGGAAACCTGTAAGAAGCAATTGTGGTGTTTGAAACCAAATTTCATTTGCAGCAACGCCTTTCTCATGCAAAGCTGTTATTAATGAATCTGGAGGAAACCAGCCAGAGCGCTCCTCATAAGTCTTGATTTGAAATGCTTTTTCACTGTTCCTATGTCTCAGTTCAACTTCGATCTGTCATTTTTTTTCCTCCCGTATTTCTTTCCTTTCTGGTGGAAGATGGAGAACAGCTACTGGGAAAAGTACTAAATAGGCACCTGATTTATTATCTTCATTATTTTACTGAAGCAGCCCTGTTTGGTATCGTCCTCTAGGCAGTCGGGGCATGTTTGGATTCAGTCCAGCGCTATGAGGTCGGTCCTGCCCCAGGAGCTGCGTGTTTCTGTTCCCGGGGTCCTCTTCAGCCTAGTTGCTGGGATGACCATTTTGTCCAGCTTATTAAATCCAAAGGAAAGCCTTCAAAGATCTTTAACAACTTTTGGTTTTTTTTAATGAAGACTATATTAAAAGGGCTAAGAATTGTGGCTACTTTTAGAAAAGATCAAGTATTAAAATGCAAAAAAAGGAAAGAGAGGCGAGGTGGGCAGGGAAGTTGCTCTTGCAGTACAATGCTCAGCTTGTCAGCGCTCTGCCCTGAGCAGCATTGCACACTTGCACACTTGCTCTGGTATTAAACTTAACTTATACTGTAAAAAAGCAGGGGGAGAGTTTCAAAAAAATATGCAAAAGCCCAATCCTGCCAGATGCTGAGTGCTTTCTTGTGAAGCGCTGAGTTGGCAGAAGTCGGAGCTGCTCAGCACCTCTCGAAACACTCCTCCTCTTGCTTTATTGTCAGTTAGTCTGCAGAGCTGGCCATAAAACACCACAGGAGATTTCCAATAAAATGAAAGTCGTGTCCAAGTGTTCGGATACCGATACTTCACTGTACAGAGTCATTCCAGAGGGTGAAATGCTAATTTGTCATCAATCCTATGAAGAAGGGAGAAAAGATGTTACGGTAGAGGAATACAGAGCTCCTACATCCGGAAGGATGGAGATGAGAAATGGTGGAGGGAACAGTGTCAGCCCAGGAGATACACCCATGAAACGTCCCTTCCCAGCTCCGCTGTCCCACGAACAGACTCCGGTGGGTTGTGTCAGCGTCGGTCTGGGAGGGAACAGGCTGGTGAAGGAGCATTTAGACCTTAAAGTCATCACTCAAAATTTCTGCCATGCATTCTGGCCCAACAATTCCTGGCCTTATTTATAATACAGAGCAGCAGACAGCATCTCCTTGGAGGTTTTAAAGCTGAAAGTAAACTGTAGGTACATAGTGTTGCAGCATCCCTAAGGCGATGCAGTGAGGGAGGCGGTCGCTGCCAGCTCCCTCTGTACCTGCCCGGTAAGAGGTGATCTTCTTCCAAAGGGTTATTGGGGTCTCAGATGGTCCTGGGGATGGACAGCACGTGGTCGATGACTGTCCGGCTCTCCCGGGAACAGTACGTGGTAGATAAAAAATGCTTCTGGACAAAAGCTGCCTCCTACTCTGAATCTGATCCAGGACTTGTATAACATGGCGTTGATCTTTGCTGTAAGCTCAAATCCTAATCAATAGTAATAATTAGCAGTAACAAATGCAGAAGCAGAGATCAGAGCCTGACAGTGCTGTGACTCAGGTTTGCAGGTGCTTTACTAGCGCAAGGCCATGCGATACTAGTGCAATTATTTGCATGAGGACTGCAGAACGGTGGCTGCCGTGACCTACAGAAGCTCTCTGCTCGTTCCGAGAGCCGTTGGCTCAGCCTCTCGCTGAGCAGGACTGTCTGGAAGGGCTGGAGCAGCAGTGAATGCAATCACGACTGAGGTGGAGGCTGAATCAGGAGAATAATTTCCTTTTTAAACCAGAAACTTAAGCAGCAAGTTGAGTTTTACAGAGTCCCGCAGTCCTTCAGAAGGCACCTCGTGCCTATAAACAAGCACCCCCATCTCTCCAGTACACCATAAAATCCTTCAGTAACGATCATCATGACAACTATAAACTTGTTGTTTCCATTCTCTGTGATTTATTGAGCTGGTGGAAAAGGTGGGGCTGCTGTTTTATTGGGATGATCAAATGTTTGCAGAGGGAGAATACAATCTGCATTCCTCCAAGCCTACTTTTGTACATTGAATCATGAATACATTTCCTTTCCCATTAGCAATTTAACACTGTAGGACACAGAAACACTTCTTCAAAGTGATTTTTTTTTAAGCAGTGTAAAGTCCTGGCTCTATGGGAGGGAATACAAGAGCCCTCACAGCCCTGGGGAAGCTAGTGCTGGAGCCTGCCCCAAACGGGGTATCCCTGGGTTTTGTTTTTCTCAGACAATTTTGAAAGTTTGAGTTTTCATTCCTAATTGGGATGAAGCCACATTGCAGAGGCCTCCACAAAGCAGCATCTTCCTTCTCTGGACGGCTCTGGCAGAGATAATCGCCTGTCCTGCCCTCCTGAGATGTGGACCACGTGCCTGTGATAATGGTGAACGGGGGGAGCCGCGCAGCCACGGCGTGTACAGCACAACGGAGGAAAGAGGGCTTTGGTCCAGAGAGAAAAGAGGATGAAGGAAAACAAATCCTTTGTGTCTCTCGTGTACTGGATCAGCCAGGCACACACAGAGAGGAGATAAATGATGCATGGGGCTAGCGTGGATTTTAGCCTTGCATTATCTGGCCATTTCTCTGTTAAATACTTTTCATTGTTTTCTGCTGAGTTAAAAGTCTACACCGGTACTCTAGAGATACTGTATTTAATAGTTGCAAATGTGTAATCGAATACAATTAATAATAGTAATTGTAGTAACCAGCACGCTGTTGTAATTGACCTAAATGTTTCTTACTAATTAGAACAACTGCAGTTCAGAAATCGTTCACAGGCTAGAAGTAGAACTTTACATTGGGAAAAACAAGCTGGCCTCAATCTGCGACACACATCAGTGTTAACAGCAACGTCCAAGAGCAGATTTTATTTTATTGTTGTGTGTCTTTCCATTTTCTGGGAATAGTAGAGCTGGATGGACCTAAGGAAAACGTTCCGTGGTCATAGCAAGGGGTTAACCGTGCTCTGTTCCCGGCTCTGGGAAGAGGCGAGCTGAGGAAGGGGTGGCCCAAGGTGGTCAGTGCTGGGTTTCGGAGCCGGCCCTGGGAGAGGGTTGAGCTGGGAACCTGCTGCGTCCTGGGTGCCGTTTAGAGGGGCTTCCCTTTCGGAATGTTTCAGATGCTGACAACTCTGTCATCACCGCGAGGTGCTGGCTGCCCGTGCGCTGTGTGTGTGCCTGCCTGCTGGATCCGCCTGCTTACCCTTCCCAAATGTTGTAGGTTGATCTTTTTTATTTGCGTCTTCGCCTCTCTCTTGGGTCACAAGGTATGTGACCTTTCTTCAACACAGATCTCACCTGGTCACGCTTCCAGCAAAGACAATGTGTCTAGATCCATTTGATTCAATGATCGAGGATCTCTCCCCTGAGGACACTCATAAAACTTCCTCCATCTTGCATCTTGTGTTGTCATTTATACTCCTGCAAAATGAATATGAAACACTTCTGTGAAAGTTAAATGAGAATTTCTTCTTGAGAGTTTATTTCTGATTTATGCACTGATATAAATTGTTGGGGAATGTGCAAAGCAGAATAAAGCCAGGCCCAAAGCGTTTGTGGCCGTGAATCCCCATGTTAGAGAAGCCCCACTGCGACAGCCCTGTCCACCGATTCGGGACTCGCGAGCAAGTGGCTCACTTAAGGACTGTGAATTTTGTGATTGATGGCAGCCAGGACGGTGTTTGATGTTAAGCACTGTTCAAGTGCTTTGCTGGACCGGAGCCAGGGAGCTGATTTTTGCAGCCTTGTTCCTGTGCAGTGTCCTTAGCCGTGCTCGCTCAGCCCCACGGGACCCGGCCAGTTAATCACCGGAGAAAGTGCTACTTGGGCAAGCAGCGCTTTGCAAAAGCGGCATCGCAAGTCACAGCTTCTGTGCGTGAAGCTCATCTCGACAATGTTCTCACGTACATTAGGTCAGAAAGAGATATTGTGGGCCGGATCCCTAGCTGGCGTTAATCAGGAGAGCTCCGTAGCTGGAAATGGAACCGATGGGACGGAGCCAGCTGGGGATGGCTGTCTTCCGAGGAGATTCACTGTGCAGCAGGACAGCGGGTCCCCCAGCAGAGCAGCTCTCCCCAGAGTAATGCCACCCACAGCCATCCCTTACCCAGCATCTCTGTGCAGCACTTGCCAGTTCCCCCAGAAAAATCATCAGCCCCTTTCCTTCAAGGAAGAGAGTTTGGCGAAGGCGAGAGCAGCCCGCGCTCACCCACGAATCCCTGGGAGCAGAGCACTGGGTAGCGTGACTCCAATTGCCAGGGAGGCAGAGAGCGCGACTTCGTAGGAGAATCAAAAGAGAGCAGTTAAAGGCCTTGGCAGCTGGTTGCCCAAAGCGACCACAAACATGTGTCTCGCCCTGGTAGGTCTCATCAGCGCAACTCAAATGTCATCTGATCCTGACAAGTGAGAGAGAGAAAAAGAAGACTGTCCTTGCTGGGAAATGATGAGAGTGCTGCAAGGAGGGAGGGGCAGAGAACCGTCCCAGGAGGGATGTGTCCGATTTGTATTCCTCCGTTCCCGCTTTTTGTCCACTGATATTAATTTGGGGGGTTACAAAAAGTGCTAGTTCTGCTGCAGCACTAGTACTCCTCTGTGCCCGGCACTGTATAAGTGCATGGGAGTAGAAAGCACCAGCCCCCAGGTCGCTGCTGTGCAACCGGCAAAGGCTTGACACGCTAAACACTGAGCCAGGAAGGTTTTTAGGAGATAAAAGTTCAATTCCCAAATTTAATGCGCGCTCCTCTGTGTGATCTGTGGGCAGTTCTCTTAATCCCTTTGTGCCTTCGTTCTCAGGGCTTAAAGCATCTTAGCGGTGGGTTAGGTACGGCTGATCCTGCATCAGGGGGATGGGGCTGCATACGACGCTGTGTGAGAACAGCCCCATCAGAGGGGCAGGCAGCCTGCGTGGACTCATACCCGGCTAAAAAGCCACTGAGAAGCCCGAGACTCTTCCGTCCTTGTGTGCAGCATCATGAGACGCCGTCGCTCTGCTGGCACTACCCCACTGCACGGAGCTGGTCATCAGGCAGCGCCCCGCGTCCTCTCTCTCCGTCCGGGTTTGCTCCTGCCTGTGATTCACCAGCAGGGCCAGCCCGCAGGCGGGTGTGCTGGCCTCGCGCTGGGCTTCCTTGCACCGCACAGCCAGCTTTTTTTTTCACTTCCAATACGTTCCAGGCTGAGGCTGCAGTGCAAACTTGAAGGAACGAGCGTGCAGGACAGCAGGTCGAGGCGTGGGGCACCCTCTCTCTTCCAGCCCAGGGCTTTGTTAAATCCCCTTCACATCTCTGCGCAGCTGAACAATGGGTATCTCTGCCATAGAAATATGTACTGCTTTCTCACTGCATTAAGCATTGGCTTCAAGTGAATTTCTCTCACAAGCTGAACTAATAAAAGGACTAAAAAGTGCCAGATTCCACTTGACAAATGGCTCAAAGGAGGACGTCTTCTAAATGCTTTTAGCATTTGCAGTGATTGATCAGGGCGGGCTTAGAAGCAGCTGACCTGTGGAGTTTTTTCAGAGGGGGAATGATGGAAGGATGATAATGCTCCTTTCTTCTTGATCACTATAATTTTTGCTTTTCTGCAGATAATGTATCCAGTGTCCAGAAATCCCCACCTGTGTTTTGGAACTAGCCCAGGAACACATTTAAATCCGTGCGTACCAACTATGCCTGTACCTGACAATTCACTACTCACATAGCTGCATGCTGGGAATCAGACGACACGTGCTGTGGTTGCTGCCGTAGACATGGAGAGAGGGAGTTTCGGCCCAAAGTGCTTTATGGGTCCAGAATGAAGGTCACACCACAGCTCAGATCAGAGCCTGGCATCCGTCACTACAGCCAGTTCCAGCGCGGGTCTGTCTGCAGCCAGGCACTTACTCTTCATTTAAACTGTGTCAGTCTCCGGCAAAAGCTCTGGAAGCCCCTGCTCGAAGATGGATGAATTTTGGCTGAGCTGGAGCAGGTAGGAGAGGGAGCTCTGGATCAGGGAGCTGCTCCTGCTCCGCACCCCCAGCGCCCGTCTCCAGACAATACAAACTGGCAAGAGCTGCTCAGCGGCAGCTGCCCCGGCACGGGCTGTGTTAACTCCGAAACAGAGGAAGGGCCTAAGGCTGAGGGGACCGATCCTCCATTTACTCTTGGGCTAGTCACCTCCTTTTACGAAAGTCATGATTTCTCTCTTTCAATAAAAATTGGGGGAGTAATACTCCTCCTCCCACAAGTACTGGGCGCTTTGAAATCCTGGAGAGTTGCTGAATTTCTGGGTGATCTGTGCTACATCTCTCAGCCAGACAAGATGAGGCAGGGAGAGAGACTTGGGATCTGGTCTGCTAACTGCTGTAGTCATCCCTTAGATTTTCCTCATCAAATACATTTTCAAGCTACAGTGACAGTTGTTTTCTCTTTATCTAAATTTTTTTTAAAATAATTAATTAAAAGGAGACACAGCGTGACCACATCGGGAAACCTGTGCTTTTCTTGCTGAGGATTTCAGACACAGAATCTCCCTGGGGATCACAGTGAACCAGGCATATAGTAACCGAGTCCAGACTGTCAGGTGGAAGAATCGATGGCTCTTTCTTGAGTTGTTTGTGCCGGTGAATGCTCTGTTGTTTAATTGATGTCCTATTTATTGTTGAAGTGTTGCCATTTTCTTTTTTTTCTTCTCTTCTCTGTTTCTTGCTTCTCTGCCCAGGAAGCAAGATTTGGTTCAATGAGTGGTCACAAGAGATGAGCAAACAAGCTGAGAACAGTTGCTCTGGAACATGTTTGAAATCAGGCAGCTCTTCCCGACCCCCATCTTGTCTCCCTCCCTCCTAGCAGCTTTCCCTGGATGCATTAGGAACCTTAGTGGAGACTTTCTGGAGGTAGATTTTCCCAGAGAGTCAGCAGCACAGCTGCCCGATTTATCATTGTGTGCAGTAGATAAAAGCAATTTCATGTTATACTCTGGAACCTCTTGTTCATTTTATGAATAACTCCTGTAAGTATCACTGCAGAAGCTTATCGAGCAAAGTAAAGGGGAAGGAAGGGACACACGTGAGATGTCCAGAAAAAAGGGAGACCAAATTCTGTCTGTGAGTTGGATGCCTGGGGGTATTTTTGTAAACTCATCCAGGTGGGCTGTGCTAAGGGAGGGTAGAGCAGGGACTGGAGCCCTGTGCCTGGCACAAAGCCACTTTTGCAGTTTCTCTTGTTCTCTCTGGGACTTGCTAAAGCACAGAGATGTGGAGTCGGCGGCAGCAGCACGTTCTCCATTTCCAGCTGTTTTGCATCCTTGCAAAGCTCTGCAGGAGCCATTAAGGTGAGAAGTAACTGGAGTTCATTTAGCCTTCTGCAAGCTTTGAGCAGCTGAAGTACAATCTGCCTCCTTTCAAGCTCTGCAAGAGACTGGCCCTGACATTCGGAGGCTTTGAGTCTACGCGGAGTGTCTGGAAGGTGGGTGAGAGGAAGCTCCCTGAGCCATCACCAGGGCTAAACGCCAGGACCCCCAAAGGAAAACCCCCGACGGTCCCAGAGGGGAAGGTGCGGCCCCAGTTCCCAGGGCGGGCTGGCAGCAGGAGGGTGTTAATCACTGCAGAGGCATTTTAATGAGCCAAGAACCTGCCTGAGGGCAGCTGGTTTAAAAAAAACAGTAATGGGAGGAACCTGTGCCCCACGGGCTGCGTCCAAGCCCAGTCCAGCCCAGCCCGTTGGCTTCGTGGGCTCCCCCTGTCCGTGCCGGATCAGTCCCGTGGTGGGTGGCTGCCAGCCCAGGTGGCCCGTGCAGAGGGTGTGTTTGCCACCGCAGTGTCGTTACGGGTTTGGTGCCGCCCTGTCAGAGGGTGCTTCAACGCTGGCTCATTTCAAAGCAACGTGTCACCGTGTTCCCGCTCAGCTGATCCACTTGCAGGTCCCAGGACGGCTGTGGCTGACCATGCCACGCTCCCAGTGACTCTTGGTGGGATGGTTCCTGTCACCAGTCGCTTGGCTACTGCCTGGAGCAGCTCACTTGTGCATGCAAATTTCTTTGTTAAAATATGTGTGTTTAACTCAGAGATCTGTGCCCTAGTGAAGCAAACCACAGCTCTTCCTCCTCTCTCAATTTTGAATTGTCGTGATAACCTTCCTCATTCCTTGCTGAGACGTAAAGCCTGCACAGTCAGCTGGGATCTTCCCACCCATTTCTGTGGCTGTGGGGACTTGTCCTGACTTCTGATCTACTCTTGAGAAAAGGTTGATGCATTTGCTTGTAGTTGCTGTGAAGCAAATAATCTAAAGAGGTCCCCTGGCCCTGTCTACTCACAGTAGTTGGTCACTGAAGCACAAGCAAAATTTCTCTTTTTAGATTTTTTTTTTGCACAATTAGGCTTAAGAATATTTTAAATCAGTTGAACTAGGCTGAAGTAAATGTGCCTGGCTGGGCGTTGGCATCAGCTGAGAACTATTTAAACTGGTGCAATTGCTCCGTTCCTCCTGTGCTGGGCAGGTCTCGGTTCTTTAAGGGGAGCCCGGGGCAGCTGGGGCTCTCTGTGCCCAGGGGGGCTGATGCTCTGGTACCATGGGATGGGTGGGCAGCCCCGTCCTTGCGGAGAGCTGGGCAGGCTGGAGGGGAGGTTCCTGTTCTGTGTGCTCTGGAAATGGGACGAAGGACTTAATATAGCTTGAACAGGGTTAAAAAAACCCCAAAGGCACTCTGAGTTTGTTGAAGAGAAAAGACAGAGAAATGCCTGGAGGTGAGATGGGTGCTGGGGTGGGCTCTGCGTGCAGCGGGTGTAGGGAGGCTGCCTGTGCGATGCCGGTGGCCGCAAGCTGGGCTTGCCGTGTGGCTTGCTCGGACTCTCCCCTGGCTTTACCTGCCTTTGCTTGGGTGTTTTCTTACACCTCTTTATACTGAGTTGAGAGCACACGGATGGTTCTTCAAGGGCTGATGGGCAAGCAGATGAGTGAGAGGACATCTGTGCTGATCTGAAGATAACCCCTGGGTGCTCCAGCACGGCTGAGGTCCCTGCGGAATGGGAGCGCGAAGGGAGTGCTGGGCTTCTGGCAAAGCTGACCGGAAAGATGAATCCCCTTCCTTTCCTCTTTTAGAAAGAAAAGGAGAGGAGGAGAATAGGAAGTACTGAAAAGCCTTTAAACTAACTTGGGCCAAATAATCTGAGCGATGCATGTTTTAACTCTCTTTCTCAGGTAGAACAGATGGACCCTCAGCTGGTGTTACTTGACATCTCTGCCACGTGTCGCAAACCCACGTTGTTTTTATTAAAAGACCACATCTCGCAAGTTAGACTCTAAGGTGCCTTCTCCGAGGGTAAGCTGGGATGAGGGGCTGGGCATGACTCACGCACCGGTGCTGCTTATGGAATGCCGTCAGCGTTTCTTTAAGATGCCACGGGCTTTAATAAGCAAGGGAGTAATTACGCTTCCCATGACTGCTTGGCAGCTTCACCTTAATGCTTGAGCATGTTAGCGCATCATTAGTTATAGGGCAGTAAAATAATGTCATTGTCCTCCCTTTCTCCCCCAGCTACTGGCCTGTGCTCATTATATCGCTGTGCGTGGCGGCATTAGGTGTGGCTGGCGTGCGCTCCTCCGGAGGAGATGGAGGCTGTGCTCCCGGGCGGAGGGGTGAGCTGTGCTCTGCAGGTCACCAGTCCTCTGCTCTAACAAGTGTAATTGAAGGGATTTACTCCATTATCCAATTTGCTTACAGGCGAGCTGCTGGGTAAACAAGGAAAAGGGAAGGCCTGGGTGAAACCACACCGCTCGAGTGGCTCTTTGGAGCTGATCTTAGCAACCCTGTTTGTGTAGATGCACTTGCCAGAGCCTCTCGGGCACAGCCTTTGAAGGTCTCCTGCTCACTGCCAGTGATTCATCCTGCCAGCTCTGCTGTGGTGAACGTATCTGGCAGGTTTTGTTTCCTGTTGCGGGCAAGTCAGGCAGCCCTCGGAGCATCAGGCTTCCAACCACCGCTCCTAGTCAGCTGAAGTCCTATGTTTGTGACTTCCCCCGAGGAGCTCGGTGTGACTTATCAGGCAGCTCAAACCAAAATGGCACATGAGGTGTTTGCTCCTTGAGGAGCTGAGTAACGCACTAATGAGTGCAAGACAGAGCCTGCTGCTTCCCTTCTGATGGGAATTAGTCATGCTTGTGCCGGAACAGAACCGGGCTGAAGGCTGGCTGACTTCTCACGAATTGATTAGGGTTTAAGTTTCAAGAAAGTACAATCGAACTGAACTTTTCAATAAAGTTTGAGCCAGGAACGATGTCTTGGTCAATGGGAACTGCACCAAGATCTCTCCCTTGAACAAGAGCCGAGCCGGGGTAAGCTGCTGCACGTGGAACAGTGCTGGTGCTGCAGTGCCCCTCCGACGCGGAGCTGGCGACAGCTGCGGTAGTGTGGAGACGTAGTGAACCTGGCATTCACAGCCCAATTTACCTCAAATCAATGTCAAAGTATTTATCTTTGATGAACCAAATTGTTTGGCTTAGCGCTGGGACTTGGCAGCACGGGCGGTTTGTGTTAGTGGAATGTCTTCCCAAGGCTGTCGTTGCTGCCTCCCCGCCGCGCGCAGGGCTTGCCTTCCTGCGCCGGGTTTCGGGAGAGGACCGCGAGCCGTCGGGCAGCGGTCGCCAGGCCGCGGAGCCAAGGTGTCGCTGCCCTCCTCTGCGGGCAGAGTTGCATGTCAGCAGATGCTGTGAAGGGGGAATCGCGACGGCTGCCTGAAGGGCCCTCCTTCGGGTTGCTTTTGTCACGGGCAGACCTCTGAAGAGAGGCGTTTAATTTAAGTGGAGAGAATGACCCTGTACAGCCGAGCGCCATACGGGTGCTTGCTCCATGGCTTACTGCCCCGAGGAGCCCCCATCGCGAGGCTCCTGCTGCACAGGCAGCTATGGGGCAGGTAGAGCCATCTGCCCGGAGCACGGCAGAGCTGAGCTGGGCCGGTCTGCCCCTCACCTCCTCGCAGACCATTAATCAAATCCGTGCTTCAGCAACGCGGAGCTGCCCGCAGCCTGATTACTTATTGCTTAACAAGTGCATTAGTGTAAATCAAGAGGCATGTTTCAATTATCTAATAGAAGAATTATTGATCCGCACTCTCATTCTGAATGTTCAAATGTTCCAGTAGGAGAAACAATATTTGTATATGCTATAAAAAAAAATCTGAAGTGTGTTTTTATGTTTCAATTAGGATTGTACTTGGAGAGCTGTTGCAAGATGCTTTGGTAGAAGCAGCTGTGGCCAAACTGTGGCACGTACAGTCGGCTGCGGTGCACAGCCCGGGTGCTGCTGCTGGGATGCTGCCGCTGCTCGTGGTCCGTGGATCTTGCAGCAAAGAGGGCACTAGATGACATTCCTCCTCTTCCTCTGAGGATGCTGTGCAGGGAAGCCCGAGGCTTCATTTTTAACTCGTTGTCCCCTGAAAAGAGCAGCTGTTCCTCAAAATGCCAAATTTAGTTTAAGTATATTAAATAAAAACAATTTTCTTCTCCCTGCCCCTGCACTGTGGTTCTGAAAGTTGGGGGGGAGGAAGGGGGTTTGTGCTTCTTGAAGACATGACATGAGTGTAAGGAGCCTTAGGCGTCTCGCTGATAAAACAAACATCCTGAAGGAGAGTTAATACAAAGTGGAGTTATTCTAAACCTTCTGGCTTTTAGTCCATTGTCCTTTGGGAACTGTGTAAAATGCAATTGAAGGATGTTCCTATTTCCCTTTTGATATAAAACATGGGGCTATTATAGAAACTTAAAACCCATTCCAGGCTCTTCTCAGTGCTTCTTTTTAAAGCAGCTCAGTTCAGCTGTCAGTCCCTAGCTCCACTTTTAATTAAAATAGGTTTGTAGCCTTCACTGACAAGCTAACATCTACAGTAAGTTGCAAACTATAGAGCAATCCTTCTCCGTTTAAGAAGGATGCCAAATAAAATGTCACTTGCCACCTCTGTAGGAGAGCTATCTATATTTAAGAATAAATACACGAATGAAGTTGTCTCCTGGGAAGTTGTTGATAACCTTTTTCTGGGACAGGGAGCTTACATCAGACATAATAGCAGTTGTCTGCGTGCTTCATGCGGTCCCAAAAATGTTGCTAGAGACTGCGTGGCCCCGAGGGGTTTTCCTCCCCTCCGTCGTGCGCTGTCACGCATTAAGCACGACTCGTGAAATGGTGTGGCTCTGATGTGGTGATGCCGTGGGGCAGTGGGGGGGTCCTGGGGCTTGTCGGGGACCAGCGCTGCCCTTTGCTCTGCTGCCAGGTCTGGTCCGGCCGAGCGCTGCCGGTGGGGAAAGCCCAGCCCGCCTCAAAGCGTGCCCAGCTGGGTGGCCCCGAGGGATCCCCTCTGCTACCGGCGGGATGACAAGCACACCAAAAAGGGGGAACAGCCTGTGCCGGAGGGTTTGCGTGGAATATTCCTGCGGTGGGACCGTTTGAGCGTTTCACTGACAGACCAGGATTTGCCTGCTGGTACGAGGCACCTGATGAACCTGTCACTGCTTTCATGTTCTGTTTATTGAATACCTGAAAAACCCTCAGAAAGCAAATAAGATTAACTCAAAACAAACGTGTGGCGCAGAGCAGCAAAACCATGCTGCAGGTTTATTACTGTCATCGTTATTAATAACGTTTTTTTCCTGGCCTGGCTGCTTCTTGTTGTATTTCTCAGTGTTTAAAGCTTTAAAAGTACCCTGAAGGCCTTGGGGTTGGGGGGGCAGATCTCACCCTGTCTTGGGGGTCAGGCTGGATTTCTTTAAGGAAAGTTGACTTACAAATAAGCAACGTGATCACTGAACTCTTGCCGCTGGGGTTGGAAACTTGGTGCCGCAGCTGGGTGTTTGGGATAGATGTTATGGGGGATGCTCAGCTTCGGTGCTTGATTCGAGGGGGCTGAACGTGGTCCAGCCTGGAGCGGCAGAGCCTTCCCCGCGTGCCAGGCGTCTGCCGGGGCAGGTTTCCCTGCGACGTTGGGAGGGACGTGTGGTTGTCCCTGTTTCCCAGGTGGGAAACTGGAGCCCAACAGGTGAAATTAAATGTCTGGAATTCAGGGTAGCTACGAATCGAGCCTGTGCGGCGCGAGCCGGTGTCCAGCGTGCTGGCTCCCAGCCGATCCTCATACCGTCGTCTTGCGCAAAGGGTTTGTTTGTGATTTTGATTAATATTTGCAAGGGCTGCCCAGCAGGAATTACACAGCTCCTTCCTTCCCTCACCCCTATTTCATGCTGCTCTCGGTTCATAACCCTGCAGGAGATTATTCTACACCCCTTTATTGAGCAGAACATCCTCTCCTGGGCTGAGCGGTGTTGTAAATCTATCCAGGTGGGAAGCATGAAGAGAGGACAGCAGTTATATTTTCACTCTCCTGTTTACATACTGTTTTAATTAGGAGGGTGCTTTTGATTAGCTAAAGGGAAAAAAAAAAAAAAAGCTGTGTCAATTGAAATCAATCGCTTTCTAAAAATTTGCTCTTGTGAAAAGTTTTGGTTGTTTGTTCTGAACTGGAATGTGGGCAATGGAGTGAGAGAAATCAATTTTCCTACCAGGTCTAATCATGACCAGTGTGAAATTAAGTTGTCACACCGTACCCCTAATGTGCATGTCCAAGTGCACGTTAGACTGTTTGCTGAGGCAATCTGCAGGAACCCGCTGCTTCTCTGTCCCTTTCCCTTGAACTAGACTTCCCTCGTTATGAAGCACTTAAGGGCAAACTGCAATGTGACACGTTGACACCAGGGAGGTACAGAAGTTTCGGAGGAGAGAAGTAGGGCAGGTAATAGCAATATAAACTGTTATGAATCAAGAAGCTACTTATGAGCCATTTACTTACTTAGCCCTAAAAATAGCTAGGGCTGTATGTGAAAATAGGTCTGTGATTGAAATCAAGCCCTAGACATGATGTAATGGGAAAGGGGGTACAAAGACAGATGCAATCAGTTGCTCTATAAATAGACCTGCTGTCCTCTCCACAGATGGGGCAAGAGGCTGGTTTGGGCTCTTCCCGCCGGGTAACGGAAGGGTGAGGGCGGCTGGAAGAGCTGCCTTCTGGCGGACCAGAGTTTGCCGCAAGACTGAAGGCAACGGGAACACCGGCAGGTGCCGAGACTGACGTCCACGGGGGTGACTGCCGGCCACCACCTCGACTCCCCGGCCGCTGCCACCTGGCTGCACCCTCGTGTCTCCTGGCCGGCGCTGTCCTCGGGGCTGCAACGCTTCTGCAACGCCAAGATGCTTTGCTTTCAAATGCCGTCTCTCCCAGCTGTAAGCCGAGGAGTTCGGCCCTGGAGACGTGCGGAGGGATGGGCTGTGTTGTCAGTGTGGCAGGTGGGTTTCCGAGGGGCATCCGAAAGAATGAAGCTGAGCTGCTCTGAAAACACGTCGGTGTCTCCTAGGTATCTTCAAAGCAGGACTGTACTAGGAGGGCCACGGGGCATTCAATGACACGTCCCTCCTTACCCAGACTAAAGGTGCTGAGTAACTTCTCCTGCTGTTGTGTTTGCTGGAAGCAGCTGTCTGCAGTACAGCCCCTGTGATCCCTCGCTTCCATCTGGTATTTTATTACTCTTGCTCCATAGTTGAAATGTTTAACTTCTCTTTTCGTTCGAACACGAGAGCTGGCATTCTCCCTGCGACCCGCTGTGGTGCTCTGGGTCCTCAGTGTCGGTGCAGCGCAGCACCCTGGCCGGGTGGCCGTAAACCAGCTGTGCCTTTCTCCTTCATCCGCACTGCAGGAGCGCGCGGAGAGAAGCGGCCGGGTTTAAGCTCGTACTTACTGTAGGTAGTTAATAACGGAGAGCACGTGCGTAAAGTCACCGGCTCTGCCTACGGACTGGGGAATTTGCCCAGTGGCACTCGGGCGGTTTTCTGGCCTTTTTTTAGAAAGGGTTGAGAAACATAACTGTGCTTTTGCCACAGTGCAATTAAATAAATCCACTACTACCAATAAAGTTCAAACCCTATAAAATACAGCTGTTCTGTCCTGCTGGGTTTAAAAAGAAATGGTTTCACCGAAACGGGTCCAAGTGTGCATTTGTGGCTCATCAATGCTCGTTGGAAGGGCTGTTGAAATATTTTGGCAGATGTTCCTCTTGGTCTAGGGGATATTGCTGCAGGGAATGAGTGTCTCTGAATAGGGTAATGCAGAATAACGTGGGCTGAGAGCTGCAGCCGCTTTGGGTAGCGGAGGGGAAGTTTGTTTCATACGTCTCTGGTGTAGTGACTCGGGTGGGCAAAGAGCATCCCCGGCGCGGTGCCGTGCTGCTGCCCCGCCGGCGCCGGTCCGGACCCTCTGCCCGAGGCTCCAGAGGGAGGAGGTGGCGGTCCTGGCCCCTCTGCTTTTCCTAGTCGTAAGCACAGCGAAAGCAGGGTGCTGCGTGCTGACGCCAGCCTGGTTTACTCTAGGTTTCTTTAAAACGTGTTCGAAACCGCGGGAGCTCAACACCCCCGTAACTGGAGAGAGGGAGAGGGAGTGGAGACTGAGCCCGGCTTCTGTGGTGCACGATGGGATTTATGACTTGTGACCATTTTTCAAGTTAGAATCATTGATTTTTTTTTTTTTTTTTTTGGTACAGTTTCTTCTCTTTGAAATGCAATAAATTGCCTGAAGCACCTGGTTTCCCAGGGATCCAAGGCCATTCCCCTCTCGCGCCCCGAGCGCTGAGGCTGCCGTGACGTGTGCTGTGGAGCTGCGTGGATGGTTTGCAGGCAGACGGCTTCACGCTAGAGCTGCAGGGAGGACGGAGGGGCCGTTTTTACAAAGAGTCTTTAGATTTAGCTTTTCTCCTCATGGCAGTCCTATTTTCCCTGCAGTGTTTCACGATCCACCAGGAAGGAAACCCATTCTTTGTTTCTGAGTTACTCTAAATGCCTTTCTTTGTTAATGCCAAAACACTTCTTTTTATGCTGCCTATTCCAATACAAAAGGAAATAAATTCTTTCCCTGCAAAACTGCAGATTTTTGCCCTGAAAGCGCTGTTTTGATTATTTTTGAAAGGTTACAGAAAGTTCTATTGGTCAGCGCTAAAACCATGAAGATCTCGGTGCATCTGGGCTGGAAAAGAATAGTTCTGAACAATTCTACTTGCTCTTGCCTTTGCGAAGTTAATATGCCAGGCACAGCAGTGAGTTTGGGGGGAGAGCTTTGACACTGCCTATCGCTTACCCTCTTTGAATAATGGATGGCTGGGAGACCTGGTTCAGTTGTTAGCTCTACTGCTACGCTACCTACCATCTGTGATTCCCGATGTAGGTGGGAATAGCAACGCTTTGTTTTATCTGCTCTACAAAACGGGAGCTGACGGTTGATTAATACTTGCGAGCTGATCAGAGAGCTGACGAAATGCGCTGTGTGCAACCAGATACAGACAATTAGAAACTGGATGTCTATCTGTGGACGGCGGGATGTCTGCAGACCTCCCAAGCCAATGCCCGTCCAGCGTGAGAGCGTACATCAGAGAACCTCGCTGGGCAACGTGTGGGGACAAAAGAAGACAATAAATATTAAAAAAAACCCCACGCTAAAATTGCTGGTTTAAAATCAGGACGAGATGAATTATAATCCTTCATATGTGGAGGAATGTAGGCTATTACTGCTCACTTCTTGAAGAAATAAAAAGTATACTGTACTGAAATAGTTAGGGACTTTAGATCTCTTTATGAATATTCGCCTGCAATTACTCAACTCTGTTATAGTTTTTCAAACATTTTTAGATCCTGAAAGAGAAATGCTGTTTATCACCTCTAATTTCCACAACTGGGTCTGAAAACTAATTAGTAAAATAGACTGTACCATATGCTTCCTTGGTATGTGCTCCTGCTATAACTATTTATATTTTAAGTTGTTTTTTTCTTTGTAAAATTGCTATTGCTTCTAAAATGGCTTGATTCCACCTATTGTTGTTTTATTGTGGAGTCGTATTCCACTCCTTATGTGTCTGCATCTCTTCTTGGCATAAAGATTACCTGAGAGGAAGGAAACATAAACCAAAACTTAATCCTTGTCATTCTTTCTGCACAAATGTGTCTGGTTTATATTCCTGGGGCAACTATTACTGGCAAACATTGCAGAGTTTGCAGGTAAGAAAGCAAGGAGCTGTTCCCCTTACGAAGCAGGGACGCTAATTCTCCATGGAGAAGGGATGGGAAAATGAGACCCAGGCTCCCTCCGTCCCCTCAGCCCTGAAAACAGGGACGTCCCAGGCTGAACCGTGGGCTGGGAAGATTGTGGGGCTGCTCTAAGTCAGCCGTGGCTGCGCGTTCCCGGCTGTTGGGTTGGCCACAAATGCCGGCTTTTGGTCAATCTTGACACTCTTCAGAGCAGGACAGGACTGATGCTTTTGCCATGTCAAGGAGTGTTTTCCAGATCAGAGACTGGCAGAGCTCAGTGATGCTCCATGGTAGATATTTCCCCTAATATTCTGCTTAAATTTTCCATTACTCATTTTAATATCATTATTCCTGTTTATACGCTAAACAACTCTTCTTCCCTGCTGTTTCTTGTCCTCATTGCGTCTGCTTTCTGGAAGAAAGACTCTACTTGAGAGCAAAATGTTATCCTTAAAATAAACTCAGCAAGGAAAACTTTTTAGTCCTGGTTTGCATCCGTGGGATGGGTGATGCTTCCCTGAGCCTTAGCTCCCAGCTGCATCGAGTTTGGGTTTCCACGCCATTGGAAAGGGATTGTAACGCGATGGATGAGTAAGTTCGTGCTGGCTCGTCAGCAGTTAAGTGAGAGCAGTGCTTCCCTTCCGACCTGGGGGACTGCAGTGAAGCTGCCGGCTCTCCCGGGGGTGGGACGAGAAGATCAAAACCAATAACTCAGACTCGCCATGTCAAAAATGACAATCTGAAGCATGGCCAGGCGTTCGGATGTGCACCTTGCTGGTTTCTCCTTACTTGCACAAATATCGACTGTTAACAAGAAAGAAAATTGAAACCATAGTTGTGGGCGAGCTAAAAATCTATACATGTGATGGATGCTGTTTCCACTCGCAGATGCCAAAGATCTTTAGACCCCAGGTTTCTTTCAAGCTCATGAGATTCCCATCAAGCCAACAAGGATTATGCTTGCCAAATAACGCATCTCAGATGAGAGGCACAAGATTCTTACTCTGCGTGAGCTGAGATGGTTGGATCATGCCCTGCTTTTATCCTTCCATTTGAGATCTCCTAGGCTGGTGGCAGGAAAGCCGTTATCAAGTAGCTGTTCCCTTGCCTTGGCTTTGTGGACATAAATACTGATTTCTCGTTCTGTTTTTCATGCATTACTTCTTTTCGTGTCCCATTCAAAAGAACAAAAGGAGTATTGAGCTTTCTGATCTTGGGGTTTAAGAGGGTTTGCTTGGTGGTGGTGTTGCTGATTTTTTTTTCTTCCCCTCCCTTTGCATCAAAAATAGCTTTTCCTTTTACCTACGGACACGAAGGGGAGAGGGGAAGAGGGGAAGAACTGAGATGATGGTGGAAGCTGGAGGGGGTTTAACCTGCGTGCATGAAGCAGTAATTGAAGTGATTTTATTGTCTGGGCCTTCTGACAGCCATCCCAAATCATCAGTAAGCTCTTGCTGTCTCTCTGCTTAGCCTTCCTCGTTAGCCGAAGGTACGGTGGAGCGCTGGGTTTCTGTAGCTGGCTGTGAAATGGCTGCCTGCCCGGTTAATTCCCCTCTCCCCCCTGCCTCTCCAGCTGGCTTTCATTTCCATTCGGAATATATATGGGACGAGAGGCATGCATGACTCAAGGGAGCCGGGAGGATTTACGGCCAGCAGACAGCATTTAGTACAGATGTGCAGAGCAGCAACTATCAGTTGCCAACAAAACCTCTGGAGATATACATCATAGGAGAAAGTTGTCAGCAATTAATTTTCAGAGGGCTAAACTTCACCCATTTTTTAATAGAAGAGGAGTCTGAGGGACCACAGAGAGAATAAATCATTTGGACTCATGGGAGTTTTTTAGCTACTTTCCGGAGCGAGTGTTACTACTTTTTCTCCTTTGCAACAGGTGAAACGTTCATTTTTTAGCCTTTGAGACAAATATTCTTAAATAAATAAAATTAAAAATGGCTTTTCTTCTTGAGATCCCTTGAATCCTTCCCCAAAGAAAGATACCAAACACTTCGATGAAGGTCTGGTTGATCTTGTAGGCGATGCTCGGGTGGCAGAGTGAGGGGGGGCTGCATAGAGAACTTTTTTCCTTTGTTTTCCCTAGCTATAATTGGTGGAGATGGGAAGTTTGCTGACAGGGTTAGGACTCTTATAAAAGTGGCTTGTGTGTTGTTTGGGGTTTTTTTTTGGGGGGGGGGGGGGTGTCATTTCTTTGCAGCTTAGCTCATCTGCTAGCCACAGACTTCAGTGAGGAAATCCAGTCTCTTCGCTGCAGAGATGGACACAGCGTAATTGCGGGACTGATTTATTGGTGGTTCATGGTTGTAGCTGAATCGATAATGTTTTAATGAGTCTGTGTTAGGAAAGGATAGATTATATTCTTTCTGCAGAACTTCAATTCATCAAATCATTTCAGCGTTTTGCTTACAGTTGAGCATATGTTTAAGTCCGGTACTAGTACACGCTGTTTAAATGGCACGTAAGCGTCTGACACCAGATCCGTGCTGCCAAGCAAACACTGATACTCAATGTGGTGGCTTTTACTGCTACTAAAGTTTTTCATTGCCATTGAAGTTGACAATTACCTTCCTATATTAACAAAAACTTTCCTGTAATTAAAGAAATCCCCAAATCTTCATGTATTCAGAGTGGCGTTGACAGCTCCTACCGTTTCCCCTCACTTTGCGTTGTTGTTCTTAAGTGCAAAATGGACCGGGTGGCAAAAGCTTCTGAGAGTCAGAAGCAAACCTTGCGCTGCCGTCAGCAGGGCTGCCTTGCCCTCCCCCAGGTGAGGCACCGGTCCGGAACGCTCAGGAGATAAAGAACTTGAGCAGAGTCATTGCAGAAAAATTCCACTCTGTCATATTTCTCTTTATTACCCTTTCCTCTGCGGCCACGATGGGATTAGTGATATTTCCATTTGTCTATTTTATGTATTTTGTTTTCCCTTCCTCTGAAAAATGATTACAGAATGAAAAGTTTGTCAGGCCTTGGAGTTCAGCAAGACTCTCTCTGGAATTAATTTCATACTGTGGAGTGGGAGCAGGCATCTAGAAAAACGCTATTTGATTAAACTTTTGTTTTAATATAAGAAAATGGTTATTTTGGCTTGTTGGTGGGTGTAGGACACAGAGCTGTGTGGAGAAGGCAGTATTTTTATTTGTCAAATGCCTGAAGACTTGAAAACCAAAGAAGCAGTAATAAGGAGGAGAGCTGAGGAAACAGAAGTTTTGCTACAGCTGGTTATTTTCTAACTGTTAGAAGTTCGGCGGCGAAGGAGAAAAGCAATAGGAACAAGTACCTTGTCCTTGAATAAAACACAAGTCGGATGAGCTGAGATGTGTCAGAGCTTGAGGCCCAGCAGAGCCAGACTCAAACGGGTCTGGCATGAAATGGCGCTCTTGATTTTCTCCTCCTCTCTGTAGAGTCTCTCAAGGCCTTGATCTAATTGAAGGGGTTTGTTCCGACACCTGCTGCAATCATAGCTAAATACTTTCCATGTAAAATCGATGCCAATAATGAAGCCTGTGCTGCGCTCTTGGCTCCACACTGTCTCTAGCACTGGTTTCCACTTGTTCTCAGTTGTGATAGACCCTTCTGCTCCGCCACTCCTTCCGCCTGGAGCATCTTCCTGTAGCCGCCTCTGAGTGAATTTTAGCCCCAAAACTTGTGGTTCTTTCCTGCTCCTCCCCCCTTTTAGCCTTCCTCTTCTCCTGCTCACTGGTCTCGTAACATCTGTCACTGGATCAAGGTAGCCACGACATTCCCTGGCTCAGCAGCAAGAGCAGGGATCCCCCCGGGTCCTGCTGCTACCGTCAGCTGCCTGCACCCTCCTGGCTCCTGCTGGGGCTTCCCGGGGCGGAGGCACAAGGCACCGATGGACCGGAATCCCCTTCCTGGGGCTGGGCAGGTCATTGCAGGCAAAGGTAGGTGGTCTTGCCCTCCTCTGTGTTACCGATTGCTGATGGATGATAGAGTCTTCCATTAAATTAAGTCACCTCTGCAAGGGCTGATCGTGCCTCGAGTCAGTCCCTCCCGCTATGACAGTTTATTCTCCATACAGAATATCTCCTTTTCTGCAAGCTCCGACCTCCTGGCTCGTGTGCCGCACCGCACCCGGCGTGGGCAGCAAGGAGCGGACTAACAGGTGACTCAAACTCTTCACATGCGTTTGCGGATTCGCAAATAAAATAGCAATGGTTAAATAAGCGTGTGCACCAAAGAGACTGTAGCCAGCAGCCAGCCCCTCTCAGAAACCCCCGGGGGGTCAGGGCCTGGAAACACACCCTGGCACGGTCGTTAAATGGAGTTAGCAAAAAGCCTTTGTAAATGCAAATATGTTAGCGGTGTTGCTGTGGTTGGAGCTGAGTCAAAGGAGGAGCCACACAGTTATTTGCAAATTCTTCCTGAAGTTGTGGAATTCGTAGGTAAACCCGAGCATCTTCCCTTGGTTTACAGCACAGTGAAATATTCATCAAACGGTTTCTCAGGAAAATACCATCACGTTACTCAGCTAAACTATCTGGAGATCTTCTCAGCTAGTTAAAAGATGGTAGGTGGTTCCTAACGTAATCCGAAGGGGCTCCCCTCAGAGCGTAGCCTGTGACGGGAGGTGGGTCCCAGCACCTCTCCGGGGTTCGTGCTGCGCTGCCCGTCCTGCGTCTCTTAACCTTCCTCCTGCGGGGCTGCGTGGGAGAACTGGCTTTTTTCTGGGGAAAGAGCAAGGGACAGGTAGATGGTTGTGATTTGCTGGGGTTTTTGTTTATTTCCTACAGCCCTGATCTTAAAGGCAAGCACTAAAGTAACTAAATCCACTTGTGGGTGTTTGGGTTTTTTTTTTAAGGAGGAAATTGCTACTTTTGGGGCTGCTGAGCACTACAGGGCAGCTGCAGAACACAGAGTTACTGGAAAGCCTCAACATCAAAAATGGTATCTACATCCATGTGCACAGTATAAGCAACTTGTCCAAAAGGATTCTGGACCCATCAGCTTTTTCTGATAGTCAAAGCAGAGGATCAGCAATCCCGTGGGACTGCGGAGCCCGTCCCGGTCCTGTCTGGGACCTGCTGTCAGCAAATACGCTGGGGGAGAAGGGGCAGGGTGGGATCCTCCAACTGTGGTTGCACAAAATAAATGAAGCCACCCAAAACAGCATTGATATATGTTGTCACTGTTCCATTGTGTCTCACTAAGGAGCAAAACTAGCTGTTGCACTGGGAACCAGGGCCCTGTCTGTGGAAAATCAGGTCTCTCCTTTCACGTTCAGGCAGGTTTGTGGTTGTCTGCTGCAAGGAGGATTATTATCTTGTTTCCTGTAATAGCTGAAATATGCTTTGAGATCCTCCGATTGAGGTTCGCGTAGTATCTACAGTCATCTGTCACTCTGCTTATCATACCCCGCCTGGGCTTCAGGTGGAAGAATTGCACTTGAGTACGGAGCTCTTGCTTCTGATCAGCTGGGAAGACCCCACGCAAGTGCTGCGAGGTCTGCGTGTGGGATTAGAGGGCCTTGCAATCTGCAGGATTGTGGCAGTAGTTCTACAGGGCTTAATGGAGCCAATACTTGTAAATTAGGATATTTTTAATTTATGGATGTAAAACTCCCCCGGGAAAGTGCATTTGCTGTTGTGAGGCTTAGAGGTAATTATAATCTCCTTTTTTGACACTGCACTGTTGGGAATGAACGCCAGCATTTCCATTTGAGGGTTTATTTGATTATTTTTCTCATTTTGCAAAACATTATTACATTAACCCGCCACTCCTGAATCCTTATCCTACCATGGCATTTATGCATGAGAGGGACTGTGCTCTGAAAGGAACATCAAACTGAAGAATGCTCCATGATGATGGAAAGGCTTCTGTTTATCCTGTGGTTTTGGAATAAGAGCTTATTTTTGGCTTTAGAAGCAAATGCGACCTAGTTTGGATCCAAAATGCAATCTGATCCTTCTTCTACACATTTCAGGTCTTTATTGAGGGCTGAAAGTACTCAATTGGGGTGCTGGGGGTTATTTTATTTGTTTCTGTAGGAATTACTTTTACAGCATATATATATATACACACACACACAGAGAATATACTTGGGGGGGGAGGTCATTCAAGAATCAGGCGACTTTATCTCTGCCCGCCTGTGCACGTGCTTTGTGCTACAGCCTTTAACTGCGTGAGCGTGTGCTGGGGTTGGATCTCCTCATGTCTGAGCGGAAACACCGGCTGTGCTCCATCAGACGATGACCAAATCCTCTGGCTGATGGGGGGCTCGCTGCACCCGGGGAATCGGGGAGAACAAACTCCCCCGTTCCCCCCAGAGGACACACGGCCTCGGGCACCGTGATGCCGGGAGCCCTTTTCTTCCCACGTCCCGGCCCTCAGCCCTGCGCCAGCCCCGTTGCACCAGAGGGGGGAGGACACCTCTCCAGTCCGAAGCGATTCCTCAAGCTTTTCTGACCAGGGCTGCAGACGATGCCGTCAGGCCATGCGAGAGACCTCACCCCACCGGGGCACGCTGCTCCCGTCTGCCCCGCGCTTTGGAGATCCACCTTTCTTCCTTAGATGTGTCAGGTATCAGGGACCTACGCAAGGGTGGACCACCAAAAGATGCTTTTCCACCAGTTTGGGAGAGGCCCAAATGATGCTGTCTCTACCCCTTTTTTTTTTCCCCTTTTCCTTCCAGTCTCTGCACACTGACCTGACTGCAATTCAGTTTCTGGCTTATTCTTCTAGTCCATACAATGCTACGTGCTTTTTCTTGTGCTTGCTTGCTTTTAATTAAATCTCATCACTTGAAAAATCCCAAGGAAGAACTTGCAGATCTTTAATTTGATTTTTATTTTCATTAAGCTAAATCTTATATGACAAGTTTCCAAAAGCTTTTGCTAAATGCACCTTGTTTTCATGCAGTGCTCTTCTGAACTAAGTCTTACTCCCGCCACTGGGATGTGGGCAGGAAGGGAATATTCAGCTGTTTTTTACGGCCCTGCTGACCTGTCTTTGTTATTAAGATAGTGGCAAGCAGGGAAAGCAATGAAATACTCTGTGGCATGGAGGCTACGTAGCATTTTTTTAAACTCTAGTCATTATACGTCGTGTTGGCATAAAAAGCCAGAGGAAGAAGATTCTTCATACAGAGCAAGCAATTCTTCTTGGACCTTATGAAATTAATTATTTTATAGCCCATAACTGAAACTTGTAACTCAGCGTAATTGGCAGGAGAAGTCCCGCAGTAACAATCACGGGGCCTGTTATTGTTTCCTCTAGTACTCCACTGTGGGGATGCTGGAAAAACAGCCTCCCATTCTGGTGTTTATTGGCAAATGTTTAAATAAATCATGCCAGCTTGTACAATAAGCTCAACGATAAATAATTTCTTCTCTTGAAATGTTAAGTGTTGCAGGAGTGGAGGCAGGCGGGTTTTGTGGGACCCGTGTAGCTGAGATTGTGGTTTACAGCTTAGGCGAGCTGTAAGGATTTGGGAAACTTTGTTCTCTTCCCAGTCTGCCAATACCTCCCTGTGTGACCGTAACAGGGCATGGATTAATCTTGTCTTGCCTCCCATATTCTGTTAAAATAACCTTTAATTGCTTCAGAGAGTGTTTGCAGCCTCGATGGAGGAAACTCCTCCTCCAGCAGCACCCCGTAGCATGGCTGCCGTTTCCCACGCCATGCTTCTCCGTACCCCGGGGGTTTCTCGCCCTCTGTGTTCAGCCCAGTGACAGCAAACCTCCTCGTGTGCCGTCAGCTCCAAAAGCACTGGTGTGATTGACCCCCGTTACCCTCGGTCAGCTTAATGGGCTCTGGTCCACCCTCATCCTGGAGGAGTGTGCGTAGCTCGGTCAGACCCGGGTGTCGAGGTGCCTCTTCCAGCTGAGCTAAGCCCACGTAGGCTCTTTGCCGTGCAAGAGCTGAGCGTTTGCCCAGGGGCTGCCGCTGTCGTTCTGTCTCAAAGGCCCTCTGAAGCTGCCTTCCTCTAGCAACTTGATATATTAAGATATTTTTTTTCCTATCTGCCTCTAATTTCTGCCTATTTATCTCCCAGGTGGAGTCTACAGTGACAAGCTACGCAGAGCAATGCATCTGTAAACACTGACAACTCCACCGCCCCGGCACGTTCGCACTCAGTGCTGTCTCGAGCTGAGGTCGCAGCAGAGTCAGGGAGAAGGGGGGGGATAACAGAGCGTTGCTTAACATCAGACCCCGGCGCTCCGCGGTGGGACAGTTACACCCAGGGAAATGGCTAAGCCAGGGGTCACCGATGAACGTGGCATCTCCATCCCGCTACTGCTCCTAGGCAGAGCACTGGTTCAGGGATGGCTGAGGACACTACTCCCATTTAATGCTTCGGTAGGAAAGCTCGGGATGTATCCTCAGCTGGAACCAGCTGGCCTCACTTTCGGTGGAAGTAAGGCAGTTTACGAAGGATGGGGCTCTGACCTGTTGGCCATTAAGGTCTTCAAGCTCATCTGTTATGCGCCACTTGAGTTAGCAGCTAGTAACGCATACCTAACAGGTGGAGAGGCAGGAGGCTTAAGCACACGCTTAGGACTAAGCATATAAATGTGTTACAGAAATACATCTTGAATAGCCAAGTGTCAATTCAAATTTTCCCTTTTTTCTGTCAGGAGGATGCCTGTTCCATGAAATGGTCATCTTCACGGAAAAAACACGGTCCTGGTAAAAGGCTTAGGTCTTTTGGTGTGAAGCCACAAGAATTCTGGAGAGAATTTAAACAAAACCGTAGTTTGCAGTTGATGAGTTTCTTCTTCTATCCCTTCCCTCAAGAGAGGAAAAATACACTCATGAACTCTCCAGGCAGTGGTTTCAAGGCAGGAGAGCTCCAGTTAAATTAGTCATTTATGGACTATTAAGATTTAGTAAATGACCTCAAAGACAAAACCTTCCAGACTTTTTTTCTGTTTCATATGCAGATCATTTTAGAAAATTTAGATCAAGAGTCAGCACGACTACCTGGGGCTGGGGGGACCTGAGGAGCATCGGGATGGGGGAGAGGTGGCTCAGCGTGGGAACTCCCTAGTTGTCTTCCCTGGTGACAGCGACTGGGGAATGGAAGGAACCTCTGGGAATGGTGAGTAAGCGGGTGCGGATTCAGTCCTGCCTGGACTCTTTCCCAGTTTCAGCCATCGCTGGTGGTAGGTGAGGAAAGGAGCCTGCATGCTGCTTGTCCAGGCTAACACCGGAGTGGATGTGACGCGATCCTTCTGTAATGATGGCATGAGAGTATGTAGGTGCTCAGATGTCAGCGGATGTGTCCACCTGGGGGAGGCTGATGATGGAGCTCAGACCGGCCTGGCAGATGCGTCCGGTTGCGGCAGCCAGCTGCATCCTTGCAGACAGACACACTCTGTGCTTTTACAAGGGCCAAGGTTGCAGCCCGTTGACAGGAGATGCTGTTTAGGCCTGGAAGCTTCCCCAGAGAATGCTACAAAATTGTGTTTGTGGGGGTCCATGCCGGGGAGGGTACTTTAGATGTAGCACACGTAGCTTGGGATCGGAAGTGTCTATCGGCACCAGAAGCACCATGCCTGTATCGCCCTCCTGTCGCTCCCCCGTCTGCTGGGATCGAACAAAACTCAGGTTTGAAGCAGAACATCCTGCTCTGGGATTTGTTTGTACTTTGTTAAATCCAGCACCCGGGGATTCTTCCTCCGTTTGCTTTCAAAGACCTAGTTTCACCTTCCCCTTGACTCTGGGATGCCAATTAAATAGCTTGAAGCAGGGAGGGCTGTGGATGTTATTGATTAGGGCCCTAATTGCTTATCTCTCCGTGCTGTCCAAGTGAAATGGGCTGTATGGAGATGCACCGGGCGAAATAGAGACGTGGCTGCCTGCCACTCTGATTGAAACGTACATTGTTCCTCAGCACAAGGGCTGCAGGGATGTTTTTTGAGCTATTGTTTCTCAGCGGTGCCGGCTTTGTCTTGCTGGTGGTGTCTCTTCCAACCTCGCAGCTTCCAGTGAGGCCCCACGTTGTGACCAGCCAAGGGGGCAGGGGCAGGGAAGGGTAGTCCCCCGCAGGCGCACCCCGATTGCTGCCCTGAGCACTTCCCAGACAGCCAGTGCTGCGGCACGGAGGCCACGTAGGGTAAATTATTTGGTAACTAATTTCCTTCCAGCTCAGAACCAATGCCTGGCATTTTCAAGGCATCGCAGGACAGCAAGGGGCAAGTTCACCTACATCTCCAAACACAGGTCAGAGCCGTTTTTTTGGCAGTCTCCATCTCAAGAAAAGTTAAAAATCTGGGGTATATGTTTTCAAACTCTTAGCTGATCCCAGCTTTGTTTACTTGGTACCCCTGAAAAGGAGAGGAAACCTCACCAGAGACTAAAGCAGCTGGTCACGGTAAGAAGTGGACAGCTGTCAAGAGCCAGGGCTTTCAGAAAAAACAGCCCTCTCCCCGTAATTCTGGGTTGTGGCTTGGCTTGGGAGGCTTGGGGCCATTAGCAGCCAGGAGGCACGGAGAAAACAAGGCGAGCTATTTGTTAGTCACTGCAGGAAACTTTGCCCCCCCTGTGAGGAAGGGGATGACTCCAGAGTTGTCTAATTGAGCAGCCAAATGTTTACTGATGTTCGCAAAAGGATTTCACATCCATATCTGAAAGAGCTCGAATTGACCTGTGAAGTGAGGAAAAGGCTGAATTTCATTCACGGCCTCTGCACAAAGCTGAACAACCTGGCTGTGGACGAGGAGCTTCACGCTGGCTCTCTGCTTGGGGTGAATTTCATTAGAATGGGCTGATAATTGCGTGGTAAAGACACAATCCAGCAGGGTGAATTTACCTTCAAGGCCCATGAAGGACAAGATCAAACCAGGAAGCTCTTTTCTCTGCCCGAGCCGCTCCAAAGGGTGCCAGGGCTTCTTTCCAGACGAGCTGCACCTTTGGGACAGACAGAAAATGCTGTAGTGCTGGAGAAGCTGAGGATGACGGTGCTGCCCTTCCTCCTTAGGGGATTCTTCATCTGTGCTGGGTGGAAACCAGCAAGTACCTTGGAGATAAGAGCAGATACCTTCAAGGTGGCTGTGAGAAGCAGTGCAGATACAGGAGGATTGAAGACAGTAACATTGGGTTTAGGTAAATTTTTGATTTTCAGATCAGATCTGCATATTTACGCCCTGTGTACACACACACTAATCTCCAGTTGCAATGGGACACGAGCATTGCCTGTTACTGCAAGCTCCGTCTCTGTGCAGTTTCCCGTTGTTAATGCAGCTCAGTCCCTCGTTTCTGTTCCACTCAAATCATGCCAGTTGTCTCTTCCGAGGTCATCGTGCTGCCTTAAAATACCCCCTGCCTCTGTGTTCGCAAAGCTTGTGAGTAAAGAGCTGTCTCCAAGGAGCTGCTGAGCCAAGTTGCCACGGCCAAGTGAGCATGGACCTGAAGGGGCATCTCCATCACTTGATTAGCTGCCAGTCCTGCTGCTCTGAGCACAAACGTGCTTGGCTTCCGACGCAGACCGACGTGCAGTCTGACTTTATTTATGCACTCTTTGGATCTAGATAGTCCTTAGAAAGCCCCACTCAGGATTACGACGAGATAAATAAGTTTTTAGCCCACAAAAAAAGAAAACCTGATTATTCTTGTGGTAGACAAAAGCTGGAAGCTCTTAGCAATAGCAAGCACATTTTTGAGATTTTCATGTGTTGCAACTTCTTACTTATGTATTTCCTAGAAAAATTGACGGTGGTTGTGAAAGCCTCTGTCAGTACAAATGCCACATCAGTCAGAAATATGCTTCTTAATTTTTCATTTTTAGCCATCGTGTGGTGTGACATTAATTCGGCAGTGAGCAGGCATGCCAAAACTCTGAGGGGGTGTGACCTGGTCGGAGGGCTCACCTCAGCCCGGCGTAAGGCTTAGGCAGTGCCAAGAGGTGAGCTTCTCTCGCGTTCCTGGTGTTGAGTTTGGGCTTTAGCCCCCCTCTTCCAAACCTGGCGTCAGAGGGATGCATCTACCCCCTGAATCCTTACCAGCATCCTCTCCCTTACCTTGGTACCCTGCTGGCAGCCTGGGTGAGCGGAGCAGATTGTCCATCTGCCGTCCCTCTGCCGCACTGGTGGGTGTAGGTATGGAAATACTGCTTCGTGAATGATGGAGGCACGTAGGAACTATAATGAAAAGCTAGGACTGAGGTGTGTAAGTGTTATATTAAGAACAAACAAACAAAAAACAACAGCAAGAAAACCCCCAAGGGATGCTTTCTTGGATGAATTAAAATCCAGGCAGTACTGGGCCAGTAGCTAACGGAGCAAAACAGGCAAACAAATCACTTTGCACCTTCTGTTTAAGTTTGTTCCAGCGCGAGTGCCCTTCGTTTGGGTGGCAGGGTGCTGTTAAGGTGCGTGCTCTAGACGCTGACCTGCGTCACAGGAGTCGCTCATCACCTTTGTCCCTTCCCAGGTGGAGGCACTGGTTTCCAGATGCTGGCAGCGAGTTCCAGCTGTTGGAGCTCTGCTCTTTCCTGTGCTCTGCTTTCTTATTTCTGAGCAAAACTACAGAGGAAATCAGCAAGCATTGCATTCGATGAATATGGAGGCTGGTCCTTCTGGAAGTGCTCTGGGAGCGGGGAGCGCAGGGCCCTGCGGCGAGGCGAGCTGCGGGACGGGATGTGTGCGTGCAGCTGGGTTAGCCGGGCTCAGGCACCGCAGCGTGGCTGGCAACTGGGGGAGGCTCCAGCGGTGAAGTTCCCGGTTCCCGCTTGCTCCTGGAAGTGCAGGTGGATTTCCTGGGCTCCTTTCCAGTGCACTCACACTTGCAGGGCTGGCAAGGAACTGGAACTAGATAGGAAGGGGGTTAACATCTTTGTATAATGCAGTTATCTACGGTCTGGGGACAAGATGCTCTGGCTCCCTTTGCCGCTCTCCTGCCTATTCAGGCCAGGAGGGAGATGGATCAAGGGAGAGCGGAAGAGGTGAGGAACGGCTGCCTCTTTCAGGGGCCGCTGTTTCATAGAGGTGCAAGCATTGACGTTCGAGGGAGGGAGAGCAAAGCTTGGAATTGGAGAAAATGGGCTGGATGGCAGTAATAGAGAAAAACTTTCTGCTTTTCTTATAAGCAAGCAAAATCTGGAGTGGCAGAGGTGGCTCGTTTCTGCAGAGCTGCCTCTCTGACAATAAACACATTGAAGTGTCAGCGTAGGGAGCAGCGAGTTGTATTTCTGAATCTCTCTGATAAGTAACAATACATTGTGCTTCATCCACGTTCAAAAGAAAACCGTTATTCTTCTGAAGATCTTGCCCCACTTTGCAAAGTCTCTTTATTCCAGTTTTTCTGAGTCACAAAGTGAGAGGGGAGGTCAGGCCATCTGGGCTAGTGCTGCAGAGAATCCGGGGAGCATCCCCGGCCGGCTTAACCCAGTGGTGCGCGTTTGTGTTTGAATTTGCTGTAATAAATCCCCTGATGAGGTCCCATCAGTGAAGTGAACAGAATGGACACATCATTAGGTTAAAAATAGCTATTCACAGTCACAAAGTCTGTGTTACCTGGTAGTAAATTGGGTCCTGGCCCATCCCCAAGCTTGCAGCTTCTGTTGCTGCCTGCAAGGCTGGAGGGAGCAGCCCCTTTTTGCATCTCTGCTGGCACAGCAAAATTCCGTGTCTCGCCCGGGGGTGTGATGTGTGCCATGATGGGATGAAGGCACCGATTCCCGCTGCAGGCACAGGGGAGAGCAGGAGCTGGGAGCTCCCAGCTCGTGTTCTTGCAGTCTGTGCCCATCCCGAGCCGCGTTTGGAGCACCTTGAGCCTGTCTGCGTTGGTAAGATGGTTTTGCCCCTCTGCTAGGAGATTATTCTAAAGGTACATTTTATCCTGTGCAGACTGCCAGCATATGCACACGCATGCGGCAGGCATTCGCTGGAACTGGCAAGCTGGAAAAATAACAGTGTCCTCAGGGAAAATATATACTCCCTTGTTGGTACCTTCCTTCCCTCTGCTGGCAGTTTCTCTGCACATATCACAGCTTTCAGCCTGCTGCCCCTGAGAGCCAGAGAGAAAGATAAAACATTCTCATCACAGCGATGTTATTTTTCTTTCAAAGTTCTCTCGCGCTTTCACATATGGTTGTTGATATCGAGAGCTATAGATGTCACAGATCTGGATATATGGATAGAGACATACAGCTGAGTGTGACAGCTGGGTGTGTGACTCTCTTCCATCTCAAAATCTGATCCCTCTTCTCTGCCATCAGTTTGGTTTCATGCCCCTTCTGACTCCTTTTTCAGGGGGCTGGGAGCTGTGTAGAATTTGAGGCTTCATTTCCAATGAGCTTGTCGGGTCTCAGCCCGCAGCAGTGAACTCATTAGCAAAATCAGCACTGGTGAACATCCCTTGATTGCGGAAGACGTCAGCACGTGGCGAGTCTCAGGGACTGAGCTGCCCTCCCGCGGCAAAGGCTCTTCTCCCTGGCGATGCGGGTCGCGCGGTGGGTTTGCCACGCTGGCACCGCACGGCAGTGGGGAATCGCGCCGTATGTGCAGCAGTGAGAGACCCCCGCTGGGGTCCCGCTCGGCTCGTGAGCAGTCCTCTCATCCGGAAGGCGGCTCAACGTTCGTCTCTTGCACTAGCGTAAATCAGGAGCGATGGGTTTTAATTGGGTTGCTGTGACCGTATTCTTGTGCTTGGTGCAATCAGAACTAACAGCCCCAACCCCAGCAGGAGGGACTCTCAGCCTGGCGCTGCAGAGGACGGCATGGCAGAGCAGGCGCCGGGTAGTCTGTGCCGGCCCCTCCCTGGACCGTGCCGTGGTTCTCTCCGCAGCACCATCGCTACCCAAGTGTTTCCTGCTGCAAGGCTGAAGAAGCAGAATTACTGCACGTACTGCTGGAGCTGATGAGGCTCAGCACCCCCCCTTCTTGTTTCATGTTTAATTAGCTGGCGTGGGAAGGATGGATTGGATAGAACAAGGAAGCAGGAGGGAGAAGGAAGGTTAATCTGTCCTCTAGCCTTGCTGTTCCTTCTTCCTTGTGATCTTGTGAAGCAAGGAGATGATGTGTCCTTTGAAGTGCAAAGTACTCCCCATCCTTCTCCCCGAAGTGGTCTCGCTCCTCCTCCTCCTCCCAGCCTGGGTCTCTGCAAAGTGCTGCGGGTGGTTGAGGTGCTGGAGCCGTCCTTGCCGGGGCTGCAAGCGAGGGCTGAGAAGCAGCACTTCAGGACTGGCTTTTCCAGGCGCCCTCAAAGCCCCGTGCACAGGCAGTCCTGAGGTCCTGGGGTGCTGCCTAGACGCAGCGGTAGGAGTCTGGGGGTCCTGAGGCACGGAGGGGGGGTGGGCGGGGGGGCAGGGGCTGCGGGAAGGTGCAGGACAGGGAGCAGGGGAGGCAGCGCTGCTCGGGCGCGGGATGCCGTGCAGCTTGCACTGGTGCTGGGAAGCGCCGCTGTTACCCGGGGTCCCACCGGGACCTCAGGGCTTACAAATAGCAGTGCGGTGCCCCGAGCCGGGTCCCTCCTCTAGTGTCTTCAGTAGCTCTGTTCAATTTTTCAGTAAACTCTTTCAGAGCAACAACTTGGGGATATCGGGAACAGAAAGAGAGGGCTGTCATGGCATGGCGTAACAAACAGCCCTTTCCCCAGGACCCGTGTTCTCCCCAAGTCGTAGTAATTGAATTGTTTTAATATTAATGTCTTCTCTGGAGCTCTGCTGATGGGAGGGAGGGAGAGATGTTTCTTCCAAAATAGTCTTAAGCTAATGCAGAAAGTATGAATAAATCTCTCAGAGATTATAGCCCCTGGAAAGCTCCTGTGAATATCAGAAAGACATCCTTACTGCTACGGGAGGGTTGATTGAATTACAAATTTGAGGCAACTCCAAAGCAAAACTGATTAAGTCTTTTCTTTTTCACTCTCTTGTTGTAGCTTTCTAAAGTGCTAAAGCTTTTTAATAATTAGAAATCCCCCTGTCCTGTCGGTAAGTGGTTCTAATTGGCATCGTCCTGTCTGTAAGTGGTTCTAATTGGCATCGTGGCCACATAGATGGTTACGCACCAAAGCAGAAAACTTGCAAAGCACAAGCCCGTTAGGAGAAGCATTATCTCTCGTTATCTCCGAGGGAGACCCCGGTTCGCGTTAGGGAGGATCACCCCGGGGTTTGGAGAAGGCAGTGGGAGGGCGCGATGACGTCCAACAGAGGAGCCCATGGGTGCTGCAGGGGGTGGCGGCTGCGGCGGCTGCCGGGGGTGACACGGGGATCGGGCCCCGCGCAGCCCCAGCCCTGCCACGCAGGGAACTGGGGGGCACTGGGTGCGGCCTCTCACGCAGCGCTTGGAAACGAGGCTTTTCTTGGCTGGTGTGGGAATCGCAAAGCCTCCTTTCCCCGGGCACAAAGCGCTTGCGGGGGGGAGAGGAGGGTCCTGCCCGGCGGGGCTGGCTCGGCTCTTCCCGTCGGATGTGCAGGAGCCGTCCCCGCGCCCGCAGCGGCGGCGTCGTCTGATTAACATTGTCACCGCGCTGCCAGTATCTAACTCATTGCTTTGTAAAACATTGTCGGTGTAAAGACACTATAGATATCACCTTATTCAGTTCTCTTCTATTATACCAGAGATTAAAAAGAAGAAAAAAAAAGAAAGAAAAAGAAAAAGCATTGTACCGCAGAAGCTTCACATCTCTTGCAGTGCTGTCTATACGAAGAAGACAGCTGTGGTCTTTACCAGCCCTTGACAAGTGATTTTTCCAACAATCAGATGGGAGAACATGCTCTGTTAGGCTTATAATTGATAATATACCACTGTTGAAATATGCCTGTCAGTTCTGCAGGTAGATAAAATTATATCATTGATATTTCATAACAGTTTTCACAGGCAGCATCTGAAACCGCGTCCTCCCCCTGGCAGATGAAAGGTTAGACTGGAAGATGTGTCAGCAGGATCCGGCCTCCTGCCGCAGCGCAGGAGCGAGGAGAGGAGCCCGCCGCAGACCTCGGTCCCGGGCCGGGCGCTCTGCGCGCGGCGGATCACATGCGCCTTTGAAGCCTTTCCCAGGGCCTGGCAGAGAGGCTCGGCGCTGGGGGAATGCGCCTGGGTGTGCAAATGTCTGTATCACAGAGGGGTTAAAATAATGAATAGGGAAATTCTAATGATCTAACCCAAGTCATAATGCCGACTTTTTAAACGGAGAAGGCAATTAACTGTTGGACACTTCGGACAGCGCTGCGATTGATCCCTCCCTTCCTCCCCGGGAACGTTCTGAAGATGAGCACAGGCTTTTGGGGAAGACGTTGTAGTGAACATCCAGGCTGCTGAGCGTGGAGCCGGCTGGACCTCGATTCACGGGGGGGACGGGCCCAGCCAGAGGAGGCAGAGGGTCCCTTGTGGCTCTGCCCACATGCTGCTCCCCCTGCCCGTCCCACGGCTGCCCGCTCCCAGGCGCCTCCTGCCAGAGACCGGCGTGGCTAAACCCATCAGCGGGACCCAGCAAAGCTCTTCAGCAAAGCTCCAGCGCTGGGGTGCCTGGTGTACGGTTGGGGTGAGGGGCTCTGCCTGCCTTTGAGATTGCAGGGCTCAAAAAGGGCTCAGGACCCCTTAGGACCCGGGTGTCACAGTCCCACAACATCCAGAAATCCAAAAGCTTTTTGGATCTCTCTTTAGAAAGCGTTTGCTGAACAGAAAACCTAGGGCTGAGGCAGGGAGGGAGCCCCGGGACTTCCTACCACCACAACCTTGCTTTGCCGTCTCTGTCCCGCTGACGGCTCCGTGTCTGTCCAGCATCAGAGGAGAGCCCCGTGCGCTGGATTACGGGAGCGATCCGTTGCTCAGCCGCGATGTCCAGGACCCTACAACACGGAGCCTCTCTTGGGTTGCACGAGAAGGTCCTCGCCTTGTCCAAACCGTGGGTGCATTTGCCATCTCATGTACATGCTGGTACTAGAGAGGGAGAACGGGTTTTATAGCCCAGAGGTTGGAAACAGCTTATGATACGGGAGAGGTGGAGAAGGGGACGGCAGGGCTTGTCGGCAGGACTTTGTTGCGTCTGTTTGAGGAGACATTGCTCCAGACCGGGAGTTTGTAAGCAGGGAGGGGAGATGGTCCAACGTGTGTGCTGATTCAGTGTCCTGCCGAATAAAAATGAAAAAACTAAAAAAATTGCAAAAGGAAAGAAAGCAATTCTGGAAGCAAAGGGATAAACTCTTCTCTTTTTGCTGCTGACCGGGTGGAAGCGGCGTGTGAGGCACAAGGCAGGGACCTGGCAGGGCTCTCGCCACTCCCTGCCAGCCTTGGCTCAGGGAAGGACGCAGCAGCCTCCGCTTTCTGTCCTCCGCTCCTCTCGCTTCCCCCCCTCTCTTTCCCTCCTTCCTTCTTTCTTTGGCATAATACTCCGATCGATTGACTGCAAGAGCAGTTACGTGACATTTCCAGCACCTCTGTTGTGCCCCATGAATCGTGCCCCGCTCGGGGGGGTGCTCAGCGCTGCCGGCCCCTCTCTGTGGCACGGGGAAACCGGTGGTCGGTGGCTTGGACAGAGGGCTGGTCGTGCCCGGCCTCACGCCTTCCCCCCCGTTAGCACCTTGCACCGCCGGCGTTAGCACTTTCTGCGCGGCGACTTCTTCCCGTTCGTTAGTGTTATTGACTAACACTTGGAGTCAAATTAAAGGCGGGTAGCTAATAGCGAGCTCTGAATTCTCTTCAGGGTTGGCTGCACTGAGTGAAATTAAAGTTCTTGACATCCCCGTTCCCCTTCCCCCTTACTAATTAGCCCTCCCCAACTCTTAGAGGTTGACATTTAAAATGAACTCAGCTAAAACGAGTATTTTTGTAACCAGGGTTTTCAGTGCTGATAATAGGAACACAGAGGGGGAAAAACCCCTGACGCAGAGGGCAGCCAGGGGGGATGCTGTGGAGAAGTGGGGGGCTGCCCTCCTCCTGCCCCCCGCTCGGGGCAGCGCCGGCTGGAGCAGGGCAAGCCCTGCTGCCCCCCGCCCCGACGGCAGCACTGCCCGGGCTAAAGCCGGGGAAGGGGCCAGGAACGTCCCTGGAATTGATGCATTAAGGGGATATTTTTTTTCCTGACTCCCTGACGAAGGTCCCTTCGTGAGAGATTTCTCCCTTCAAGATACAAAAGCCAATAAATTCTGGGCTAAGTCTGCAAATCCACAGCTGACATTTGTGACTTAACTTACTCTGCTGAGTAAAACGCAGAGCATAAAGACGTGAGTTTTAGCAGCGCTGTGTGACCAGGCTGCCAGGCTCTTAAACCCCCAATTTCCTGGCTTTTGATGGGTTTAAATCAGGATGGGTCTAATAATAATGATAGTTGGTACTTATATGCCACTTTATCTTAAAAGCACTATACAAACATTAATTAATTATAGACACAGACAGTGTCTGCAAATGTATAGCTGCAGATGCACACGGCTTCAGAGCCATGCGCAGGTTTTAGCCAGGAGCCTCACAGCGTGCGAGAGCACAAATTGCCTCTGCTGCGGCCCCTCCGCGGGCAGAGCTGCTTTGGTCTGCCGTTACCCGCCGGGGCCGGCAGCTGCAAGGAGGTGGCCCCGAAAGGTGATTAAAGAGGCAACCTGCGCCCCGTGTCTGCCTGGAAACACATCACCGGCACGGCCGGGCGGCGGCTCGGGCGAGTGCCCCTCCGGGCGCTGGCGTACAGGCTTTCTTCCCACCGGGTTATTGACATCTCCCCGGTTAAAAGGAGCCTGGTGGTAGGTAACGCTGTAGGGTACCGGGTGGCTTGTTCCTTTGTGCTTCAGCCTCTGCGTGGCAAAGCGGTAAGCGTGAGATCTTCCTACGTCTCGGTCCTGGACCAGTAAAAGTTACCTGCTTCCTATTCCTGGCTAGAGGGGTGATAAGCTTTGGGGGCTGGCTCCTGGCTTGGGGCAATTTGCTCTGGCTAGGCAAGACAGAGAACGGGTACCCAAGTCCCGCCTGGATTATTGGCCTCCTTACGGCTGTAGGTGCTACTCTTTGGGGGGATGCTGTGGTCCCTAAAATGTACAGGCAATGCAGAGATGAAAACAAGCACCCCAGTACTGCACGGAAGCTTGCTGTTGGCGGTTAGAAACTGCGGCTGCACCCGCCCTCCTCTCCTGCCCGACTGGGATGCGATGGTGTGTGCTGGGGACGCTCCGTGCCTGCCTGGGCGGGAGGGAGGGAGGGAGGGCGGCAGCAGCCGTGTGGGAAGGCAGGCTCTGTCTTCACAACCTTTCCCCATCTCTGACCACATGCTGGACATGCAAAAGATCCCCGTTTCCTTGGAAACAGGTTCTTTCTGCATGTGCTGCAGTGAGTCGGGAAAGTTTGCCTTCATCAAACCCCCACGGTGAAGAGAATAAGCTCCAGAGATGCTGTCCTAGGGACGGCAGCCTGATTGCTGCTGCTTCCCTTATTTGCATCCCTTTAAAAAAAGGAAAAGGAAAAGGAAAATGTCCCTCCTGCCCCTTGCAGAGGAGATCTCTCCTGATTCCGGGCAAGCCTTGTCGGTGTCTGAGGGCCGAGGAAATCGCTTCAATCACAGACCCATCGCCGAGCACCCCGGAGCCGCGGGTCCCCTCTGCAAAGCCTGGGCTGCAAACGCTGCTCCCCACGCAGTGGCACACTGTGGGCAGCGCAGGGACCTGTCGCCTCCCTTTGTTCCTCTTTATTCACTTTCCAGTAAATTCAGCATCGAGTCAGGCCTTGAGACAAGAGACCCTGGGGCGTTGGGAACGCTGTGTCCATGGGCCCCATCGCCAGCCTGGCCCTGCGGACGTTGCAGGGACGTTCACGTGGGAAGCAATGGCTGGCTTCATGTCTTCTCCAAGCCCGGAGGTACGCACACAGACACCCCAGGGAAATCAGAGCAGAGACCAGGGACGTGCACTGCGCCAACTTTTTCCTGGCTGAATCATCTCTGAGTCTTTCCAGAGGGGAGGTGGGGCAGGGCAGCGGGTCCGCAGTGGGTCAGCCACACAGATGGCCGTGCCGGTCGTGTCTCTGAACAGCTCAGCACAAGGGGCTGCTTGGAAGATGCCCTCGATCGCAGCCTGCAGCAGGTTTGCGTTTCCCTCCCGCTTCGCCAGGTTTACCCCCCGTCCCTGCACCGACCTGCCCAGGACGCGGCCGGGGCACCCCGGGGTGGTGCTGGGGTGATGCTTCTTGTGCCGGAGGAGTGCAGGGTCCGACCCCGGCTGCTGGGCACCGGGAAGGGGCCTCAGGGAGGGAAATGGGAAGCACAGGGGCAATCCAGTGCGGACAGCGAGGCTGGAGGTGACGCGAAGCCCAAAGCCTGGCTCAGGGTGGGTGTGTGGGCGTTTAACCCAGCATGTATAAGTGCTCCAGGCCTGCAGTTTAGAGAAACCTCATCAATATTTTAACTCTGGGAGGATGAAAGGAAAACAAACAAATACAGGTTTGGGCCTTTGGGGCATTGCTGTGATCGTCTCTTTAGAGAAACCGTCGTTTCGCTGGTACTTGGCGCCGCAGCGCAGGGGGGACGCGGCCGCGGCACGGCTCGCGCCGGGGGAGCGGTGCCGCAGGCAGAGCCCGGGTCCTGCCGCCACGCGGCCCCGAGCATCCCCGCCGTAGCCGCGGTCAGAGCCGGGTGAGGGCGGCCGTGAAGTGGCCTTAGTTAAAGGGGCTACTTATTGCAGGAACGCACAAAGACCCCCCAAACCCAGACCCAGTTTGTTCATTTTCTGGCAAGTATTTCCATCAAAATTTTGATTTTGGAGAGAGGGAAAACCAAGAAAAAAGGTCAAACGTTTCTAATGAGGGTTTTTTGCTCCTATTATTCAACCAGGATTTGCCAAACTAAACCAGTGATCAAAGCCTTGAGTTTTGATCCGGAAAGGGTGGGCAAATGTCAGGAACATTTTTGCCATTCTCCTGTGCTTGTTTTGACTGCCTCTACCTCTGAAGTCTTGTTTGAATTCGAGAGTGAAATTTAATTTGATTATTTTTAGAACTAGAAAGCAATGAAGAATGAATAAATACTCTTTGCTGAACATTTCATTTGAAAAATACACTAAAAACCACTGAATTAATGATTCAGTGATTGAGGCTGTGAATTTTGGTTAATCGTCGGTTTAAAAGCTGAACTGGTATAATTGTGCAAGCTGAGGAATATCATAAAATGTTTCAGTTGTTTTCCCATTGTCATTATACAAGACAGACACTGCACAGACGCAGGTGTTCTGGTGCAGGGGTGCGCTGTGCTGGTACCGGTTGCTCCGGTTCCCGCCGCGGAGCCGTGCCAGCGTCGGCACGTCTGTCCCGTAGGACGAACGTCCACCGCGGCGGCAGCTGCGCAGCCGGGGGTGGTTCTGGTGGAGCTCTCGCAGTGGTGCCCAGGGAGGTGGGTTGGATGTCAGCCTGCATTTGCACATTGATGCCGGGCATGAATTACCCGGATCTGTTTGGAACCCGCTCACCGCGACTCTGTAAATATTTGTGACAAAATTCAACATCTGCAAAAATCTCTCGATCCTTGGTTTTGGTGAAATTCCGACCTTGTTCACGAAGACCTGCTGTGGGTCTGCTGAAGTCCCGAGCAGCCTTTCCAACGATCGCCTCGGTTCACTGCCTGCGTGCTGCTTGCGGGCTTATTTTGAAGAGAATCTGCTCCCTTTTGGAGCAAATATGGATGCAGTTTATGGAACTGATGCTCAGCCGATTCCTTTGGTTTCAGTATAAATCCCAGGAGAGATCAGCATTTTGCTTTAAAATCTTTGAGCAGCTCAAACAAAGGGACGGATAAAGAGAAATGTTTGCACAATCTCTTTGCAAATCAAATCTTTAACGTCGTGCATTGCTCTGGAGAGGCGGAGAGGAAAGATAATCCCAGATTTTGACTTTGAGCTTGCAAGGCAAAGCTGTCCTTCATTGTAGAATCAGTGGGAGTTTGTCCTGCGACGGAACCGGAGGATCTGGAGTCCTGAGACATCAAAACAAATTACACCGCGATCTTTTTCTCAGTCTGACTCCAGGAGGTTTCGTCTCGTGCCAAGCACACGCAGAGTGTGAGCGTTTTGACATGTTCTCCTAATCCTGAGATTCATAAAGCGCTTAGCGACACACACAGAAGTGATTCATTACTGCAGCAGTGCCACGGAGCCTCGGATGCAAAGCGGGGAGAGCGACCGGTCGCTGCCGGCCGCGGCCCCTCACCTCTCGCACCTCAGCGCTGACGCTCGTGCAAAGCCACCGCTTTTGGTGGTTGTTTCTGGGGGGTGCTCAGGGCATTGCCCAGCGCAGAAGCTTCAGGGCCATCGGTGCCGCCGGGTCTGGGCTCACCACATCTCCGTGCGCTCTCCTGCTGTACGGAAAGGGAAGAACATGCCAAGAGACCCCGGAGAAACCCTGGGGTCCCAGCCTCATCCGTGGCACAGGGGTCCCGGGGTGCTACGAGCGCTGCTTGGAAACCAGGGCAGCACTTCACATTTTCCTCTTTGCAAAACTACTGATTCCTCAACATCTTGAAATTCCCCAAATGTCTGTAAATTTGAAATACGGGCCCCTTCCTAACGCTTAAAAACGCTGCTGTCCTGCGCCGGAGGCTGATTCCACAGGTAGTGAATAAATTCTGGGGTTTTCTGGGTTTGGGCTGAGGTTTGGAGGTACGGCGGCGCTGCTCTGTGTCTTTAGGACCTCAAATGCCTCCACAAAGCTGGCGTTTGGTAACCGGCCAGGGAGCTTCACCCAGCAGGTGGCTGGTAGCCAGCCCATGGTGCAGGGAACCAGCGTAACGCACACTCATTATCTCTGCCTTGCTCAGAAAGGATATTGTGATTTTAATAACTTCTTGGATCCATTTTTTCCCTGGTAGCTCTTGTTGCCTTGGATACAGGCTCTGGAGAGGCTCAGCCCTGCTAAAGATGGTAGATCATTTAAATGGAATAGAAGATGAGGTGCGGATTTGCAAACTGCTTGAGCTCTCACAGCGAGCTGGCTGGGAGCGCTCCAGCAAAGCTGAGCTTCCTCGGGACGTGCCAGTTTGTTAGGAAGGGCGTTGTTCACGGGAACGTGACACCAAAACTTCTTTTGCGCAAGGTTAAATGCAACGTCTGATGTGTCTGTGTGACGGTGCCAGTCTGGAAAGAACAGAGCCCCGAGGCTTTGGTGAGTGGCATTGTGCCGATCCCCAGGCACTGTGACCAGGAGCGGAGCTGGACCTTGGCACCTTTGGTGCGGGGCTTCAAGGACCTCTACCGTCCTCTTCCTCCTTAACCACTGCCTCTGCCTTCTCTCTGGGCTTCCCAAGGTCCCACAGGATGGGTTGAAGGCCATCAGCTTTTGCAGCGTGTGTCCGTGGCGCTCCAGTGCTCCTGGGTGTTTCGATTCACAGTGTGATTCCCATTTCTAGCACCCCTCATTCCCGTTCTCCCAGCCCTCTGACACACGCAGCTTATCTACAGATAAGCCATGCAAATCGGAGAAATTCTCATTTCATGCCGAGAGGTTACCCGCCCCTAAAGGTCACCAAAGCTATTAAAGAAAAACCCTCATGCCCGGGGCTTTGGACACCTGATTTGACTTGCTTTGGTCAAATTTCACGCTGCTGTAGTTTTTGATTTGTGCACTTTGAAAGTCTTTTGCTGCGCTGGAGAAAGCCCGCTCGTGGTGCCTGTTGTAATCAAATAGCTCTAGGTTTTCTGAGGTGCCTTTTCTTCTCTTAATGACTCTGGGGTGTCCAGGCCCATCCTGATGGTAAACAAGCTAAATGAATTGCTTTTGCTTCCTGGTCCTCATCATAAACAGATTTGGATATGACGGCTGCCTGACAAATCATTAAGATCATTTGATCACTGTCAGAGTAAATCAGCCTGACTTGAGACAATGCACTAAACCTCAATTTGCTGCTGGGGTTACCAAGTACGAGATGCTAATGACACTGTGCTCTTGGAAATTATTTCTTAATTGCTTTATAGTAGCTGGCGGAGATCATAGCCTTGCTGTGTTAGGTGGCACGGCAGGGCAGAGCCGGTAGAGGAGCTGCACAGCCAGCACCCAGCCAGCACCCAGCCGGCACCCAGCCAGCACCCAGCCAGCACCCAGCCGGCACCCAGCCGGCACCCAGGCTGCGGCGCAGCTCTGCCCCTGCCCCGGGGCAGCAGGAGAGAGGCCAAACCCAAGGGGCAGCTCTCGTGGCCGGCCGGCGGTCCCCTCCCTGCCCGGCCGCGGTTGCTGGTGGGTAGCAACATACAGGCAGGACCGGGAGAGACGTGTCTGTGCAGGGAGGTAACCTGGGAGCTTCAGCTCTTCGGCCGTGAGCGCAGTGCCAGGGAACTCCTGCCATCGCATCCCAGGTAGTTCCCCCGCTTCTGCCCGTGGGTGCCCCTGTGCTGGAGCGAGTCGCTCACCTCTGTCGGTGCCAGCCCTGCCTACGACCCGCTGCCAGCCGCAGCCGGTGGGACGGACTCCCGCGGTCCCCGGGGGCTCCGGGAGTTTCACCCCCCGTGCTGCCTCGGTGAGAGGGCAGCAGGGGCCCGGGAGAGGAAGGAGGAACCATTTAGGGAGTAGCAGCAGAACAAAGAAGACAAAGTCTGCTTAAAAAGAAATCTCAGCCTTCCTGGAGAGAAGAAAAGAAGAGGAGGGAGGTAGATGCACCACACAAAGAGAAGAAAATGTGCTGAGAAACCACAAGGCGTTTAAAAGCGCACACAGGAAACCAAACCCGCTTTGATATCCCCTCTCATTGGAAACCTCTGAGGCCAGAATAATGCTGCCGTGCTTTATCACACAAAGGGGGAGAAAGTGAGTGGATCCGAGAGCTCCTTTCTGGTTCTTAGGACAAAAAAAATGCTTTGTATTAAATTACAATGTATAAGCAAAAAACCCTTAACAAAATGTCTATTTGCAGGCGCGTGTTTGTTGAGCAGCGACACGTGTGCCCTTCCGAGAACCGGCAGCTGTGAAAGCAGCGGCCGTCGCGCAGGAGAGGAGCCGCCTCCAGCAGCGTGAGAACGTTTCTGCGCCGCTTGACGCTTGTTGGACACACCTCAGGTGAGCGCTGCCGGGCATCGCTCCTGCACAGCGTCGCTCCGCTGGGACAGGGCTCGGGTTGGCAGTCGCTGGGGCCCAAGGGAAACTGAGGCACGATCGGGGAATTTTCCCACGCCAGAAGCCTGTGAGCACAACGTAACCCATCTCCCAGGCCAGAGCTGCGTGCCCCGAGGCGTCGGCTATGCCTCCATGTCATCTATCCCATTTGCCCAACAGTTCAGCTTGGTAGCCTTTATGCTACGGTTGTTTAAGTTAATTTTCCAGTTAGCGGAGAGAAGAGGCGCTGTGGGCGGGTGGTCGTTTGTAGCTGGGTACGACCGGGGCAGCTCAGTCGCGCCTGGCTACGGAGCGGTGAGCAGAGGCAGCAGTGCCCGCGTCGAGCTGGTCGTGTGTGTTCGAAGGAGAGCGCTCCGTGCCAAATGGTAGATTTGCGCGGAGGCAAATTGCTCCTGCTTCTTCCCTAAATACTGAGTGGATGTGACCGAGTCCTTCACGGGAGCAGAAAAAACTCAGCAAACTATTTTTCCTTAAATGCTCATCCAAATATATGGCAGAGCAGTTACTGCTCAACAAATGAAATATGGAGCTGCATCAAAATCAACTTTTTTTAACAGGAAAATGTTTATTATATACTGTGCTTTTTTTTCCCTCCTTCCTGGAAAAAAAAAGTGTTCAAAATGACCATTTTTTAACTGATGAAAAAATCAATGTTACAAAAATAAATGCTTAATTTTTCATTTAACGTGTCCCCATTTTTAAACTTCCAGATTACATTTTCAGTACTTTGACTTTTCTGCCTGTCACAAACAAGCGGTATCAGACCGTCTCTCTGGCTGGGAAGCCCGTGTTGGTGTCTCTGGCTCTCACTGTGCTTGGGAGGGAGGCAGCAGCTCCTGAGCAGGGTATTTCCAAGCTTCATCAGGAGACAGAGAACAAGAAAACCTCAGGCCACGACTGTAGGAGCCCCGTGTCTTCTCCCTGCGAGGGAAGCAGCCTTTTGTATGGCCCACCCCTGGATTTCTATCCGGGACCCACTTTCTGCCGGCAGCTGGGAACGGGAAGGAGACCCTCAAAGACATGGTGGTGTTTTGGTTATTCCAAATCTGGCTGAAACGGAGGGAAACTGAACTAAACCTCGCAGGAGAAGAGGGATACGGCTCAGACGTACGCACAGAAAGCAAGGGGAGGTTTGGAATAAGGCTCTTACTAACGGGGGGCAGGAGCGCTGTGGCACAGCCGTGCGCCCTGAGAGCGGCCGGGAGGGCAGCGGGAGCCCCTCGCGCCCCGTCTCCCGTCCCCGGGCTGGGCTGGAGCGCCCGGGCGGCGCGGGAGGGCTCGGAGCAGTTTGCTGCTGGGGTTTTGCAGCTCTCCTGGTGTTTTTGTGAGGCTGGTGACTTCTCTGGGTGCTCTGCGTGGCCGGGGACAGCATGGGGGGCAGCAGCTGGCTGGCGAGAGCCCCCTTGAAGTCCAGCTGATCCCACGAAACCCTCTCCGAAGTAATTACAGGGGAAGGCGCGGAGGCAGAGGCCAATCTGCATTTTTAACAGCGCCTGGCTCTGAGGTCTCCCTGTGGCCTTTGGAGCTTAATGGGTTCCCAGCACGTCTTGCAGCTGCCGTTGGGTCCTCAGCAAGGCCGGCCTCAGCGCACGGGGCTCCGGAGAGGAGGCAGCTGCCGCTCCGGTTGGTATAAATGGGGGAAGCAGGATTTTAGCCAGTGAGGAGGGAGGATGCAGCCAGTTTGCTTTCAAAAGTCAGTGGAGTTGAGCTTCTTGCAGAGGGCGAGCTCTGGGCACTTGGATGGATGAGGGAGTCCCTTCGAAGTCACCACCCGCTCCCCACAGCTGGCAGCGGGGGCTTTGCGGCACCTCTTGTTTGAGACGTGATTTGGGGGGAGCAGTTCCGTGCCCCGGCAGGCAGCGGCTGCGTGAGGAGCGCTCCCTCGGGCACGGCCCTGCAGCGACAGCCACGAATCCTCCCTGCCAGGGAGCGGCAGCTGAACGGCACCGGTGCGGGCAGGCGGCTGGAGGGAGCAGCCTGGGGCTCGGCTGCCTGGCCGCGCTGCTGAAGGGCTCTGCTCCCCCCCGCCCTGAGTCTTGGCATCGTTGATGCACCAGTGGAGAGACACGGCATGCGGGTAGTCCCCTCTCACCTCCGCGGGTCCAGCACAGGGCCACAAGCCTTGCTGAGGGTGCTTGGGGCTTGTCAGGTCCACGTCAGCCACCGATTTTCTTCTAGGTCTAACGTGCCTCCGGAGCAAACCTCCTGGTGAAGAGCAGATGCTGCCTCTTCCCAGTCCCCACCTCTACGTGACGATACGGCGTTGTCTGAACACACACGCTGTGATCTCTTTTAAATGGAAGCATTAATCCTGCTATGGCAGCTTCGGCCGAGGCTGTGCTACTTGTAACCAGAGTCTAATTCTGCTCCCAGCTCCTGTGATTTATCTTTATTCCCTGCATATGCAATGAGGTGTAAAGCAACCCCTGCCACCGTCAGCATCACCTGGGCTTGATTTGTTTCAGCAAGAGAGTGCTATTTTTTCTTTTATCCTGAGCAAAATGCACATTTGAATGGGATTAAATCTAAACCCCTTCAAATGCTTAATTCTGACTGGAATGCAAATAGTCCCTGCGGACGGCGGCAGTGGCTCCAGACAGCAGGGTGAGGATGGCAGTTGTGTTATGCCTCAAAAATATTTTCAATTGCAAAACAAAAATGGAAAGAGAGGCTTTAAATGATGTGAAAATAACACTGTTTGAATTAATGTGTCAGCCCTGATGGATGCTTGTGCTACCCCGAGTTTTGAAAGGGCTCTGACGGGTAAGATATTACCAGGTGAGATTTACCTACAGCCCATGACTTCTAGTCAGCAAAATCTTAGATGAAAACCTATCCTTCACTCCACACTGACTTCCAAAGAATATTGAATCAAGATAAAGACCTGGAGGGCCACATACACAAAGGCATTTTGGCGTCTAAGTCCCATCCATTTCGATGCAAGTTTTGGCATTTTCAGATATTATCTTTAATTTAGTCAAGTGAAGGAGGGCCAGTCCTTATCCCAGCTCACTCAGGGCACGAGTGCAGGCAGGGTGGAGGTCTGGGCTGTGGGCAAAGCTGGGCAGCCCTGCCCGCGGCCCCGGGTCTGCCGGGAGCAGAGCTCCTGGAGCTCTCCTGGGGAGGGCGGCTGCGGGGGCTCCGGCTGCCTCCTCTGCTCTGCCGTGCCAAGGGCAGCTTTTCAGCTCGTCTTCCCTATCATCATTCCAAAGCTGCACAGTCATATACATGTTTTATTGCACACTTATCTTCCTCCCAGAGCGAGAGAATGACCTACATATACCGGTGTTAAAGCCTGGAAGATGCTGGACTGTATAAAATGGGTTGTATCAGGATTCGAGTCAGCAGTGCCCTGCTTCTTTCCAAACAGGCACACTCCTTCCTGGAGGGGGACTGGGCTTACGGGCGCATCTTGCCTTCTTCCTCCACTCCTCCTCGCCGCGGCCCCGCGTTGGGTGCTGATTCGTGGCGTTCGCCCGCGGAGCAGCCCGCTCCCAGGGCCCGGGGCCAAAGGAAGGGGGTGAAAGTAGGAGAAAGCAGAAGGCGAGGATCACAGCGTACACGCCGGACAAAATCCTGTCTCCTGACCTCTGAAAGAGGCTGCCGGTGCCCGTGGAGGCGGGGGAGGATTGCTGCCTTCAGGCCCGGTGAGAGATGACCAAGCTGCGGCCGGTGCCGCGCCGGACTGGCAGCACCAGAGGCAAAACAGCTTTTGAGATCCTGAAGAGCTGCCTCCGAGCAAACGAGGCTTTTATTTATCTTCCCTTTGACTCTCAACGTGAGATGAACTTTCTTTCCTCTTGCTTCCTTTCTGGCACAGGTAGGGATGTGCACTGAAAAGAGGATAAAAATAGCAAGCGCCGAGTGTTCTTCAGGGAGGAGAGTGGCTGCAGATGTGCCTGCGAGGGGGGGACCGGCCGCAGGAGGTCCGGGCTCCGCTCCCCTCCCAGCTCTAGTGCATTCTCACCCTAAACTTTCGTAAGGCATTAACGACTGGATTCTCCTCACAGTCAGTGACAGAGCTGGAAAGGAAATTGGTTTCTTAACCCCGATGATTTTACAGCAGTGTAATTTCTTTCTCCCCTGAACTCTTTGTGAAAATACCACCGAGGCTTTTCAGTTCTTTTCAGAAGGGGAGAAGCTGCAGATCGCTCGCGGCACGGCGGCTCCTGCCCCTCGGGCCGGGAGAAGAACGGCGCGTGTCCCTGCTGCGTCCCGCGGCCGGTGCCGGCCACGCGCCCCGGGGCGACGGCAGCGAGAGGAGCCGGCGCTGCCGGGGGTCCCGGCCTGGGGGACATGCTCACGGAGCCGGAGCGGGGGCCTTGCTGGCTGGGGTCTCACTGGTCCGTGAGGGATCGCGGCCTCGGCCTCTCCATGCCTTAGAAAATGTCATCTTGGTGTGTTCAAAGTTGAATTCACGCTTTGCTGGTTCAGGGCCTGTAGGAATGCTAAAAATGCATTAAAAAATACCTGGGAAAAAACAGTTTAACCACAGTCTCTTCCTACCCACTAGGCAATTACCGAGTGAATACAGAAATAAATAAAACATCCCCATAAATAGAGACATGCAAAGGAAATTAAGCACCTTCTGTTCAGAGCTGGTGAGCTCCCGGGCCCAAGGCAGAGCTTGCTCGGGGCTGTGCCGGCTGGAGGTGAAATCCGTGGTGTCCCCTGGTGCCTTTCCCAGAGCAACGGTTAAGCTGTCCCGTAGACACACTGATTTCAAGAAAGCCACGGTTTGTGGTGGGTGTGGACTGGCCGCTGGAATTGCCCCTCGTGTCCTGTGTGAGTCCCAGTGGGGTTACTGAAACACGTCATGTCTTCAAAACACCCCACTGCTGATTGGCAATGAAATACAGAGCTGCTCCAGCTGCTTTGCACCATTAAGTGCTTTGAAATGACGATGCAGATCGAAGACGTGGAGCTGAGGACGGATCTTTCGGGGTTGGATGTTCTGTGGAGGCTGTTGGCCAGCACGCAGCTCGCTCCCGGCAGCAGACGCGTTGTGGACCCGTGCAGCCAGGAGCCTCGGCTGCACCTGATGCTAAGGAAGGTCTGGACATCCAGACGGGAGAACAAAGGTGTGGCAGAATTGTTTTACTCATTCTCAGTGAACTAGTGGCTGATCCAGGAAGGCAAACTAGGTCTTGTCCTACCACCAGCCCAAGGCTACAGCACCCACCAGTGCCCTGTTAGTCCCGTTGCTGCAGATCCTCGGCCCCCACGGGGAGCACCAGGACCAGCGGTGGTTACGTGGAGCGGCTGTGAGCGGCCAACGATACTGCAATTAGCTGTACAAATAAAGCTGCGCCTGCTTTTGTCTCCCCAGGTCCGAGGGATCACAGATTCCGGCCCCGCGGCTGGCCAGCCCCCTGCCCCATCGCTGCCTGCCCGCCTCTGCCGCAGGGCTTCCCCAGCCCAGCCGGCTCCGAAAGGTCAAAGCCTTGGCAATGGCACAGCTGCCGAAGGGAGAGAAAGAGGAAAACATGCGTGCGCATTAAGGAAAGAAAATCCTGAGAGAATATTGACAGTGGATGCTTTTTATTGCAAGGGAGGAAAAACACCCTAAGAAAAAATGAGGCTGCGTTCTGTGTAAAGCTCTTCCGAGGCCGAGACGAATATTTTCTGTTTGAACATGTAGCATTTAAAAGCCAGTGCTTTCTCCCCAGCAAGATAAGTAAGGGTTTTATTTGAAACTTGCAGTATCTACACTCGGCCAGCTGCGAGGAGCGGGGTCCCTCTGAGCCAGGCAGCGCAGGCAGGGGGAGGTGGAGGCAGGCTCTGCCCGCTGCAGCAGCCGCGCAGCTTTGCCTCTGCCTGTTCCCCCTCTCCAGCTGCAAAAACTGTGAACCGAAGAAGCTGGGGGAAGGAGCACCCTGGGTCCCGGCTTGTTTGAGGCCAAAACGAATTTTGAAGTAACTCCCACTCTGCTTGCTTTTGCTGGGCGTTCGTGAAGCGTGGAAGGCTGCGGGGTCATGATCTCCGCCTCTATCTTCGTCTTTCATCCCGCTGCCCATCCGCGGCGTATCAGAGCATTTTCCACGTAAATCAATAGCAACAGGGATTTCTTCACGGACTGTATGGCATCGAGGTTAAAACTCAGCTGTGTACTTCTAGATTTTCTTTAATTTTTCAGGGTTTTTTTAAGGAGGTTTTGATAATTTATGTTTAAGATCTAAGGATTTAGCTTTCTTATTGGCTGGAGTTTGCTGCCACGTGTCTTTAAAGCACTGACTAAACAGGTGCTGTTTTCTTTGTTCAGGAGAGGGGAGCAGGCACGGGGAGAAGCACGTTGCACGGAGGAGCCGGTGCCGGCAGCGGAGGTGCAGCGCGGTGCCGGGTTTTGCCTGGATTTGGTGCCCTCGCAGCAGATGGCTGTGGGGTGATGCTGCTCCCCCCCCCCATCCATCCGTCCCACCGGCGCAGGAGACGGAGGGTCAGCTCCAGCCCGCTGCATCCATGTTGGATGGGAGGACTTTCTGAAACAAGACAAAGGCAGTGATAGTTTTATTAAACATAAAAGTGGACAGGAATTTGCATCAATGTCTCCTTTCTGGACAGCAGAAGTCTGCCCTCATCCAGGGCATCAAATTCTTATCTCTGAGAACGCAAATACTTGCCCCAGACCACAGAGGAAATGGAAAGTTTCTCCATGATGTATTTATCTGTTTTAAAAAGATGTTTTCTAACTACTAGAAGACAAGGGGAGGGGAGCGAGAGGTTACCTGTATTACTCTGAGACTTGACCTAAATCAGCATTTCAAACATGCCATTTCCTGCACGACAAAGTCCTTTCCCTTCGCTGACGTCTCCCTTTCTGCACCAGTGAGGGATGGCAGGACCAGCAGCCCGTACTAATTACAAGCCCTCCCTGCCCCCAGATAAACCAACAGCTTGGGATGTAAGAGACAAGACTGAAAAAGGAAATATTGATGTTTACGTTTGTCTTCTGCTTGTGAAGTCTTTCAGACTGTGCTTTCTAGCATTTGTCCACACACGTAAGCATCACTGGAAACCCCAAGCTGGGATTTCTGCCCATCACCTGACTCCAGGAGCTGGTGCTGAAGGAGAAGCGTCAGCCGGCACGGGCTCTTCTCCAAGCGTGGCTGTGGCAATCCTGCTTTTTAGGTATTAAACCCAGTGAGACAGACAGCGCAGCTGAGTTCTGACTCCTTGGGTGAGGACTAAACTGCAGAGCGGGTTTCTCGGACCGCAGGCGGTGCAGGGGGCTGGGGACCGTCTCGGAAGGAGCACGGCGCTGGCTGGAGGTTGGGTGGTTGGATGTGGCCGCTGTGCTGCGGCTCTGCCAGCGCGGCTGGCCGCAGTGGCTCTGCTCGGGGCCGGGCTGGGAAGATGAATGGCTCGTGCTGCTCAAAGGGTCCGGTTCTTGCTTAGGTAACTTTAAACTCAGTCACGCCTGACTTTGCTTGCAAAGGAATGTTGAGACGCCTTGAAAGCCCGGTGCTGCCTCATTTACCCTCTGTCGCGCTGACTTTCCTCCTGCACAAGCACGCGGAACCGTGCCTGCTCGTTTTTGCAGATTTGCTGCCAAAACAGGGTAGGGTTTCAGCGTGAGGAATGAGTGCGATTTGGGAGAAAGCCCAGCAGAACGTAACTTACCCGGTGCCAGGATTTATGATGCTCTTCTTGCAGAGCCTGCGTGCCAGGCTGCCGTGTCTTGGTGGCCCGCGCTGCTCTGGGCTCGGTCACCGTGGCCCGGGCAGACTGGGACCCCCGCGGTGCTGAGCAGCGGGCTGGGGCTTGCAAAAGAGGGGGGTGAGGTGGTGGCAGCCCCCCAGGGCAGCGCTCACGGCCTCTGGTTTGGGGGAGCCCTCTTACATGTGCCCGTTTTGATGGCTGTGTTGGAAAGCCCATCTCTGAGCACCAGGATTCGGCCTCATCAGCCAGCTCCTCTCCCAGCGCTGAATCTGGGCAGCGTTTAAAGCTTCCAAACACCCTTTGACTGGTGCCTACGAAAATTGAGCCCTGATTACTGATTAGACCTAACTACTTACCAAAGTATTGAGCAAACATGAACAAACTTTGAGAGAAAAAATTATTTTGGGGAAGTGTAAGCCACAAAACAAACCAGTAATAACGTATTATTAATATATTAATGTCAGCATTAATAGCAATGCAGTGTTTTGCAGCTGTTTTAGTAATAACTCTGCAGCTTTATGTATTAATAAGTGTAGTAATATTAATGCCACTTTCTGCAATAAATAACACTGATAATAGCATTGCTTCTCAGGGGTTGTTTAAAACAACTGCTTCTTGCACTCTGTCCAGCCAGCATCCCCTTCCCCGTCGCCAGCAGGTCCCCCCTTGCAGGGCCCGCTCGGTGCGGGGTGCCATCGCTCGTGGGACTAAGGCACCTCTGAATTCCTGCTGCTGGCTTCCCTGGGTAACTCCCACACCTCCAGCCAGGACCAAAAGCCCTCTTCATTCCCATAGGCTTGAGTTCTTTGTTCCATATTCCTCTGCAGGGGACGGGCTACCACCAGAGCCTCGAGGAGAGGACGGAAAGGGGCACCCGTATCCCATTAACAACTTTCTGGTCTTCTGTTGAGCCTATAGGTGGGTTTCAGACTAGTCAGGAGACAAGGCTGTGATTAAATCAGCAGCTCCATCTGGTTCGAGGCTCTAATGACAAGCGAATGAGTCCTTCCACCTGGTACTTAATGAGGCTGCTGGTGGGGGGCAGCTTCTCTGCCGTGCTCGCAGGGCTGGCAGGCAGGAGGATGGTGGCTGTGAAGGAGCTGCCCTGGAGCGGCTGGGGAACGGCCCGGGAGGGCGAGGAGATGCTGTTGGGGAGAGAGGACAGTCCAACCGACCCAGAAGCACAGAAAAAGCCCAGGTGGGCACTTTAATGGAGCTGTTGTGGTCCTAAGTTAGAAAGAAGTGTATGGAGATACGTTTTTGCGTGGTTTAGCCCCCTCCGCAGTGCTGCCTGCTGAGCTCTTGGGGCTGTGCCGGGGAGGAGCCGGGTTGCCAGCCCGCGCAGGGACCGGCCCCAGGGGAGCCGGTGCCGGGGTGTGCTGGGGCCGGGGGCTGGCTCTGCGGGAGCTCTCTTCGGGCAGCCCTGGCCGGCCTCTTCCCGGGGTTTGCTGCGGCATTCCTGGGCTGGTTCCCTGCGAGGTGGCCAGAAACAGCGCCGGTCGCAGAAGGCTGGAGTTCAGTGCAATGGTGCAGACATGTGAGGGATGGGCCCTGGTGTCTTTTGGGTTGTTTTTTGGTTTGTGGGTTGTTTTTTTTTTTGCATCAGGGACGGAGCGTGTTGCAGACACCCAGTGAGAGGTAAGAAGGCTGGGTTGGAGAGGCAGGGTGGTGCCGACCAGCAGCAGCTCACTGCTGTCCCGGTTCCTGGCTCCTGGTGCTTGCTGGGTGGAAGACCCGTGTGTGATGCTATTGGGTACCATGGTGCTATTAGCTAAAAATTAAGCTTTGTAGCTTGGCTGATGGCTTGAATCCTCTCCTGCCCTGTGCAAACCTTTCAGGCCCTCGCTGCTGGGAATTGGCCACAGAAGTCTTCTGGCTTGTTTGTGGTTGCTGTGTTTTACAGCAAGGGGTAGGTGAGCTTAGACCTATTTTTTACGAAGAGCTTGTGAGCCTGCAGGCTCCTTGTTGCTGTTTTTCTTTCCTAATTGGCTTTGAGCGCGTATGTGTGGATGTGCATGTACCTGCCTCCCTCATCAGCAGCACCCCTGGTATTCAGCAGAGTAATTAGAACATCTAAATCTTCCCTATATGTCATCCAGACTTTGTAAAATTAACTGTGATTACTGGCACCAGCCTGCAGACGTGCCGGATCCCACCCCGGCTCCCGATAAGCATAATTGCTCCTCGTTGTTCCTCTGGAAAGTCTTGTGCTCGCTGCCATGCGTGAGCTCCTTCCTGCTCGCTTTTATATTAGCGCAGAGTTAAATGACTTTGGCTTTTGTTGGCTCTGGGAGGATTTATGAGGAGTTGCACACAACCGAAATCAGAAGTGCTTCTTGATTGCTGAGCAAACAAAAGCCCTGGGGTCGGTGATAGCTCTTGAAATGAATCTTTCCCCTTCTCCTCCTTCCCTGACCCCTCGCTGGATTCGGCGGTGGGTTGAGCTGCTCGGGGTACGGCGGGGAGAGCTGGCCCGTGCTGCCGTCCAGCCCGTGGTGGAGCAGGGCCCTCTCGCAAAGAGCCCTGAACCTCCCCAAGGGCACGCGTGTGTGCAGAAATACAGATATTCACTACACAATATATCAAAACAAAACACTGTATATAAATACTAAAAATGCAGGCTGTTTGGAGGGCCCGGGCTCGTGCCTTTCCCCACAGGACAGCGTTATTTCTGCGCTCCAAAGTTGCATCTTTGAACCCAAACGGCCCTTCGTCCCCTTGGCTTTGCCGCGCTGGGGTGTCAGGGACCCGCGGCGGGGAGGTGCCAGCGCGAGCCCCGAGGCAGGGGAGGCTGAGGGGCAGGTATTGATCGTTATCGGTTTCTTGGTAAATGAGGTAGGGCATCGACCACTTACCCATTTCCTTACCACGCAGGTTACGTGGTGTGAAGAAATACAGAATTGTTCTTTCTGAAGTTTTCTTTTCCTCCTCCTCCCTTCCCCCTCCCAGCCCAACTGGTGCGTAGAGGTGGGCACTACATCTTGGCTTTGCAGCTCAGTGCTGCCCAGATGCCTTTCACGTTCCTCCTGCTTTCCTTGAGGACGCTGGGTCTCACAGCATTCCCAATTAAAAAAAAAAAAAAAAGCAAGCGCCAGGGACCTGACTTCGCTAATGACTTTGCTGACTGGAATCATTAAGGATGTCTCAGCATCATGGCTGCTCTTCCCTCTGCTTTCAGGAGCAATATTGATTGCTATTTTAATTTAAATCTTGGACAAAATCCTTCATTTTTCTCCCGAGCTCTCCGGCGTGGCTCGCCGTGAGAACCAAGGGCCGTTTCGGCGCAGGGAATGGCGGCAGGAGGGGTGCGGAGCCTTGGGCAGCATCCAGGCGCGGCCGTGCCCTCGGCCCTGACCGGGAGGGGGGAGCTGGGGGCGTCGAGGACCTGCCTCGGGAGCGCTGAAAAACTCATAATTGTGGGAAACTGCTTCAAAATTCAACCGAGAGGAGGCGAGGCTGGCATTTTCAGTCGGGAAGTCTAGTGTTCTGGTGTCTCTCTGCTCTCATTATGTACTTTCCAATTGCTCTTATATATGCTTCAAAGGTTAATATATGTTTGTGATGAGTGCACTTTGTATAAATGTTAATTAGCCGGGGTGCAAGTCAAGGGATTCTTCCCTCAATAATAAATGCTTTTTCTGGATTTTTAGCCACCATTTTTATTAGTACTTGCTCCGCTGTTTATCCGGGAGATGACTCGGGGGGAAAGGCTGGTGGGGGCTGCAGTTTGCCCCCGTGAGCCGCGGGGGCTCGGGTGTTTTGGGGAGGGTGCCCGGCTGGCGCGGGCCCTGCTGCACCTCCGAGGGGACCAGCCCGAGACTGGGACCAGCCCGGGCAGCGGCTGATGGTGGGGTGGGACTGTTTAATGTCGCTGGGTGATGTAGGGACCCAGCATGGAAAATGGGACACCTCGCCCGGGGCAGGGGCTGCTCTGCTGTATCGGTGCAGGAGAGATGGACCCGTGCTCCCAAAAAGCTCGCAGATCTGCGGTTCTTCCATCCCGAAGCGATGCGATACCCCGAATCCCTCTGGCTCCACTGCTGTGTGGGCTTACGGTGCATCCGAAATGCTCGGGGATGGGGAAACTTGAGCCATGGACTTCACCTCTAGCTTTCCTGGGTTCCTAAGTGAATGCCCTTCCGTTTGCAATGTGGAGGGACAAAATGGGATTTCAATCAGTGGGAAGGGAGAGGTGATTTCCCAGCTCACATTAGCTGGTAATAATTGCTTTGAGAGCAGAGGTTTAATCTCAGGATTTCATACAGGAGTGAGTTTGCAGTGATGTCCGTTCTCGCCGCGGTGGCCGGCCCCTTCCCTGAGTGCCGCAGCTGAGGTCTCCTTAAAGGCTCCTTAAATCCCGAGCCGTAGCGCAAGGCTGCAGCTCCCCGCCCGTGGCTGCGAAGGGCATCTCCGCCGGCCGGCCGCGCTGCCCGTGGGGAACTGCAGCCGGGCATCGGCACTCAGGCACCCACAGCGATGACGCCCGTCTCGGGGCAGGCTCCCTCCTTGCCTCAGCCACCGTATCTCTGCAACACAAAGGTCAATGGAATTCATTACAGTGCAAAAATGAAGTTCTCTGATTGATTGAAGGTTCCTCTTTAACACTTCAAATAAATGTGTTGGTTTTACTTGATGGAATGCTTTAAAGGTCTGTTATAAAATACCCTTTTATATGAGAAGTAATTTCTTTACATCATTTTTCTTTTCCTTAATTTTTGTGGAACATAATTATCCTTCCCCCCCCCCCCTTTTCTTTTTAATCGATCTTTTTTTTCCTTCTTTTCCCTCCCCAGTGGAGAGCAAGCAGCATTATTTACAGGGGCACAGAGATAAAATACGGTGGTACGATGGGTGCAACAGGTGGCAGATGAGCCGGATCCATCCATCTCAGGCTTCCAATGGCTCCCGTTTCTCACTTGATTGCAGTCCCCCGCTCTCAGGGTGAGCAAAGCCGGAGGACAGGGATGCTCAGGTTCCCGCACCGCACGGGAGGTTCAGCGCGCCTTCCCCCACTCGTGCTGGGGGGGGGGTGGGGGGGGCTGGGGCTGCCAGCCCCCCTTTCCCAGCGCCAGCTGCCACCGCTCCAGCCAGCGCTGCTGTGTCCTGCGAAAGGGCAATGGGATAATCCCTCGGGGCACGGTCGTGGCGCCCACCTGAATGCCGAGTTATCGTCTTCACAATTAATTCCTCTGCCCTGATTTGCCTTGCAGAAAATCCTGAGTGCACTGAAATGATATTTGCTGCCCATTTGTATGGTGCTGCTGAGAAGGGAAAATGGGGACAAAAGGGAGAATGATCCCATTTGAGGCTGGGTGAGCAACGGCTCCCTGCTCGGGGGAGGCTGCAGCTGTCACTATAATTCATGACGAAGTCATGATAATGAATGAGTACATCCAGCTGAATCGAGACTAAAGAGGAGTGAATTACCCACACCTGAGGTGTGGCCTAACGCAAGCCCGGGGTAAACAGGAGCTCAGCGCTGGAAGGGCTGCTCTTGCCTCTCGGAGCAGGTTGGGTTGACGTTGTCCACATCTAAGAGCGTCTTGCTGCCGATTCCCGGGCGGTCGCCGGGATGTGCCAGCCTGGTGCCGTGCCTCCTCGCAGGGAGCGGCAAACCCCCGACCCGTGGAGCAGGCAGCCCCCTTGGCTGGGGCATACCCAAGCAGTGCCCCGTTTCTGCGGGGAGTTGAACACCAAAGCCCTGGCTCGCGCTCCTCCTCGCTTTGCAGTTTCTTCTCTCGGATATTTGGGTTGCAGTGACTTTTCGAGCAATAGTTTGGAGAGACTGTCACGGCACGGGGCTGAAAAGCACCCAAGGCCTCCCCTCCTTGTAAGCAATCAACGGTTTTGGTAAATGGCTTCAAATAACAGCTAAATGGGGGAAAAGCAGATGAACCGCAAATATTGTCTGAGCAAGAAAAGCAGAGGTTAACGTGTGCAGGTGACTCATGGGAGGAGATGGTCTTTAAAGCTAGGCTTAAGAGATCAGACTGAACAAGCTCAATTAGTTCATTGATTGATTATAAGTTTAACCGATGAGAGTCACACAGCCCCGGTCCGGTGGCAGCAGCTGCGCGGAGGGTGCGGGTCGTGCCCCGCCGGTGGGCCCACGCCGCGTCCGGGCGGGCGATGCGGCAGGACCGCAGCATCCCTCCTGCCTGGCTCCTGCGTAGGGCTGGGGCATCGCCGGTTTTGGCAGACGGGTGCAGCCTCATCCGCTTTGTGGGGGGAGCCTTGTTGATGCGGCCATAGAAAATAGGGGGAGAAGAGATCCTGAAGTTCATTGCCCTTGCCCCAAAATGGGATCAGGCTGCGGTGACAGGCTCTGCCTCCTCCCTGGGTGCAGTGGTCTGGTGTGGTGTTATACTCGGTGTTAGAAAGCTTTGTCTGCTCCTGGTGAAGGTCACTTGTGTCCCCTCGCTGTGGCTTCATCCTCCGCTGGAACGGAGCCGGGTGTTCCCCCGCAGCGCAGCTCCTGCTCCGGGGCAGGAGGAGGAGGAGGAGGGAGCCCCTCGTGCCGCACAGCCCGACGTGCCCAGCAGTCCGATGTGCCAGGGCTGGGCCTGCCGCTCAGCAGGGCCAGGGGAACTGAACGAGACAACGTGCTTCATTCCCGTATTAAGGAAAAAAAACCCCGGTGTCTGCTGGTGCCCCAGGGGATGGTCACCGCAGCCCTCCGCGTCTGACGAGGTGCCAGTTCTCGTGCGGCGCGAGTAATGCTCCTTGTCGGCTCCGATAAAACCTGAAATCTATCAGCAGCCCTTTCCTCCCAAGGTTTTGTTACTGAGCAAAGTAATTACAATTTGTCCTTAATTCCACAAGTGTGCCTAGAAAACCGGCTGGGAGGAGGCGGCTGGTCCAGGGCAGGGCCACGGCTGTGTGCCACCTCCCGGGGTCCTGAGCAGCCGCCTCGGTGGCTGTTGGAGCTGGAAATGCTGAGGGAGGGTGACGGGGAGGTGGCCGCCCCCGAGCAGGGTCTGCAGCGCCGATGCTGCAGCCGCTGGTCCTTCCGCAGCTCCCGGCCGCGCTGGGGAGGGGGGTTGCCTCCGTGAGCATCTCCGAGTCCCGTCCCTGGCCTGGACAGCTGGGCCGCTCGGTTGGTGGGTTATGCAGAATTTGTTTCTCAACCCCAGTTGTTCAGCAGAAGGGGGAAAAGCCTCCCTCTGCCTCTGGACCTGATGCAGTGAGACATCTGACGCAGAAGATGAATCGAGGGCTGCATCTGAAGTGCCGGATACATAATCCATCCTAAATAGGCTTCATTAGTGGTAACAATTAAAGTTACCATTGTGCTTTGGATACGTTTTTTATTAACTTTGCCCTTGTCTCCAACTCGAACTCACCTCGTAATAATGAGCTGTGTCACTTCTGATCTATTTCTCATAATAGCTCCTTTTCTCCTCTACATCTGGGCAAAATATGATTTATAGGCAGGGCCATCGTCTCGGTGGCAGCCACCCGGCTTCTGCCAGCAGGAAGGGGGTCGATGGTGACCGGAGTTTACAGCCTTTGCTGGCTCCTTGTGGTGGCAAAAGCCGTCCTGGGGCTGGGATTTGGGTGATGTCCGTGGGCTCAGGGGTGATCAGGACAGAGCTGGGGCGGGAGCCTTCCCGCGGGAAGCCGTCCTCTCCGACAGCCGCCATCCCACCGGCACTAAAGGAGTGAAACTGTCTGAGGATTGAGTCTGGCACTCCTACCGCCTTAGCGTTTCTCTTACTGAGGGATTTATGGTTCGGCAAAACAAATTTTTAATTTCCTATTTTTTTATTTTGGAAGCTGAAGGGGATTTGGGGGGGGTAGGGGGGGAGCAGCCCTCCTGGCAGGCTCTGGGGTCCTCCAGCACTTCCCTCGGAGCCGGGCTCTCCGTGCGCAGGGGGATGGCAGCCGGGGGTCAGAGCTGCCCGGGCTCTCCGCACGCCCTGCCGAGGGGGGATGCCCTGCCCTTGCTTTCCTTCAGGCTCAGGCACAAAGAGCAGGAGCTCCCAGGCGGGGTTTGGCGCAGACAGGGCTTGGCCCTCGCCCAGGAGACGGCACTACCGAAACCTGCATTTGGAGCAGCCCTGAGCCGCAGAGCCCGCAGCAGCGCTCCGCTCCAGCCGGGCATGCCCGGAGGCACGGTCCCCGCAGGCAGCAGATGCTCCAGCTGCCGAGGGAAGGTTTTTCCCAGGGCAGGTGTTTTTCAGAGATTTCTTTGCATCTCTACTCGCCTTTCTTGCTTCAACTCTGCGGACACGAGTCCGGCTTTCGTACGGGCATGTCACACGCGTCTCCTCCGTCTCAGATGAGCTCCTAAGCCTCTGCCAAATGGAGAGCGAGCCAGAGCAGCGGCACAAGCCCTCCTGACAAATACATCCCCCCCTCCTTGCAAAGCTGACTGTCATCTCATTATATCAATAGTGATTAAGAGAGGAAACTGGCAGTTAATCCCCTGCAAGGTATTTTGATGATTAAATTGAGAGTGCCTGGTATAAAGCTGTATCATATTAAATTTGACTCTGGGCAGATAAAAAGGGGGGCAGCAGTGACGTGACCCTCCTCTCCAGGGCACTGCATTTTGGAGGAGCACCCTCAGCCTGGGCATGTTCGAGTTTAAATACTTTTTTTTTTTTTTTAATGTGAATCCTGTGTTTAGGCAGAGCCAGGAGAGGTTCCCGCTTAGTGTTTTTGTCACGTTCCCCAGCCCAGCACCTGCCTGAGTCCCGGCTCAGCGGTGGGACACGGCGGGCAGAGTTGTCCGGGGTTAGCACGCCCTGTCCTCTTCCCCTGGCCCTGCGCGGGTCTGTCTCTCCAGCTGGTTTGCTCTGAGAAAAAACATGCAGCAGGAAAAAAATAAAGGAGCTGTGACAAATGCGTTTCCATCAACCCAAGTTAAACAGACTGCGATGCTTCGGGACCTTTCCTGATAATTAAAAGCAACATGATGGCTCTTTGCTGGTGAGAATTAATTCTGTCACTTGGCCTTAAAGAACCATCCTTGCCAGGCAGTGTCACGCACTGGTGTCAGGGCCGTGCTCGCCGGAGCCGTGCGGAGCTGCCGGAGCGCTCCGGCGCGGTGGGTTGTGCTTGCCTCCTTCTGCAGCGCGTACGCGTGGGCAGCCAGGGCTCGCTCCTGTCCCTGTCACCGCCCGTCCTCGTCACCCTCTCCCCGCGTGCTGGCCTTTCCCCGAGCAGCGGCACGTGGCACCGGCCTCGCGTTGGAGGAATTCACATCTGCCCCAAGAAAATGCTTCCCATCAGCACGGCAGCATCGCTGCCAGCAGGCGGTTACCATGGCAATGTGGTTCTGTAACGACCCGAGCAGATGAATATTGTTATTTATTATTTTAATCTCACCCTGGTCCCCGCCGCGGGAGCCGGAGAGCTGCGGGCCGCTGCTCCCTGCGAGCCCGGGGCACGGGGGCTGCGCTGGGCACGGCGTGGAGACGGGCAAAGAGAGGAGCGGGGGGTTCTGCTTGGGAGGGAGCGGGGCGATGACGTCCACACCGGTGATGTCCACACCGGCGCTGTCTTTAGCTCGGAGAGGACCAGTGGTGTCAGGGTGCTGGACGGGCAGGGACGGGACCAGCCTGTCCTCTGGATTCTCCGAGGAGGTACCAGGGTGGAGAGGAGGCCCCTCGCCCCGCGGGGGCTGTGCTGGATGTCACGCCAGCCCCCGCGTGCTGTGCCGGCGCTGCCCGGCGCGGGGGATGCCGGAGCCGTTTGAAGGCAGGCGTGACTCCCTCCATCTGCATTCAGGCTGTTAGAGAAGTTTGTGTCCGGGCACGGGCGAGCGCGCTGCCTCCAGCCCACTGCTCGCTCTGCCCGCTCGGGAGACGCACGCGGCCGGGCGAGCACGTTTCTCCTGTTGTTGTTCACGTGTTGATACCGGGGCAGCCCGGTGTGTCCGGAGGAACAGGCAGAGGGACCTGTGGGTGCTTCAAGAGGCGTTGCACGCGTTGGTGCTATTTGCGTTGCAAGTGAAGGGGCAAAACCTGCCAAATGCCATGAGTGGCATCATCTCCCGGTGAACAGGGAGAAGGGGCTCAAATTTTGCTTGGCTTGGACTGAATTTAAAGATCGCTGTGTCACCTCTGTGCAGAGCCCTCCTCGGAGCTCTGCTTCGTTGCCGAGCTCGGCCGGCGGCCGAGCGGTTCCCCCACGCTGGCCGGGAGCCCGCGCCAGCCGCGCAGGGCAGCGGCGAACCCCGTATACCTGAGCATATGACCCCCAGATCTGTCCTCGCTCTTGGACCTGCTGAGCAGCCGGGGATGGGGTCGCAAAGCTTTACCAGCACGCTCGGCCCTTGCCGGGGGACGTTCCCCTGCGCGGGGGGCGTGCGGGGGGGGAGTGCGGGGAGGTTTCAGCAGTGCCCAGGGACCACTCTCCTGCTGAAAGCTCAGCACGTCCCGCGCTTCACGGGGACCCTGGTGACAGCCCAAGGTCACAGGCATGTCACAGCAGACCTTGGAATTGAGATTTCATCTTCTCGAGCTGTTCAGTGCTTTGCTCTCAAAGCCATCCTTTATCCTTCCGCAGGGAAGGGGCTGTCTCGCCCAGAGGCACGCGGGGCTTTTCATATATGTGGTATCAATCTCCGTAAGGGAAGCACTTTTATATTGAAGATCTGATGGAGGAATAAATTCTGATAGAAGTAGAAAGCAGAAGCTAATAGGCTTTTTCACAATGAAAGAACAGATCTGCTGACAAAGGCATTTCCAGGGCATCAAAATAAACTGTATTTTCTGCGAAGACCAGGGCTCTCCCAGGGCTCCTTCGCCCTGCGGGCAGCCCAGCTGGGAGCGGCCACCCGGACCAGCCGTCCCCGAGACTCGGGCCTGGTTCCCGAGCCCCATCGGGGCTTATCCCATCTGTTGCCCACACAGAGCAGTCCCGTGCATGGTGTGTCTTGGGTCAGGGTTTTGTCCCTCCTTGCTCCTGCGTCCTGGTCCCTCTGCGCATCCCCTGTTTGCCTGGACACCGCTCTCCGCCTGCCCAGCTGCCAGCCAGCACAGGACCTGCCTTGCCAGAGCCCGTCTGCTCCTTGTCCTCTTCGTTACGGGATTCCTGAGCCTTGGTCTGGTTTTACTTTGCTTTTTTATCCTGGTGTATTCCTCCGATTCCCTCTGCTGGCTCTGACTTTGCTTTTCGGTGAGTGCACCGGCCTCTGCCCTGGGTCCCGCTGTGGCAGGGACACGTGCAGCAGCCCAGGCTGCAGCGACGGGCCCAGCCTGCCTCCTCCGAGGGGGGGCTTTGCCACGGGGACCCCCTCGCCGGGCTGTCTCGGGTAGGGTTGTTTGGACCATCTTTTGTGCAGGGAATGCCCCAGGTCCCAGCGTTGCCGGGTTTTGCTGATGGCAACTGCTTTGGCAGCAGTTCTAGGATGGGGAAGATCATGCTGCCCAGATAATCCTTCTGTTTAAGCTTCTTACCTGAAAGCGGCTCTTTGGAAACGATAGGCAGAATTAGCCCTCGACCTGCCTCTTCTGTGCGCTGCAGGCAGAGGGATAACCCTGCGCATCAACGTGTCGTCTTCACGTCATCCAGGTGCCGTGCATGCCCCACTCCTTGCACGAGGCTGGGGCAGGACCGTGCCACCACGTCCGTGCTCAGCTCCAGGCCCCCTTTCTCCTGGAAACTCCCACCGCAGCCCTTCCTCTCCCTCCTCCTGGGGCTCCTGGGGCTGCCCCGGTGCAGCTCCAGCACCACGGCAGGAAGCCGGGACCCCCGGCAGGTCGCACGGCCCCGGGCAGCCCTGGCCTTCCCACCACCCCAAATTCAGGGACAGTTTTCCCGAGTGGCCGGCGGGTCCCCGGAGCCGGGCCGTGGCTCCCGCGCACGTCAGTGCTGCCGAGGCCGATCGCAGCCGGCTCCCGCGGGCAGAGGGGAGGGCAGGCTCCTAGTGCCGAGCTCTCTTTTTCATTTCCCCTTTTGAAAAAATATGCCTTAATTTGTCTTTCCTATCAATCGATTTTCCAGTTAAAACTGCTCGCTGCCTGCCCTTGATTCCCACCCTGCAGGAAAATAAGCCCTGTAAAAGAAATGGATACCCTGTTGCTTAAGAGACTAAAATTTACTGGAGACTTACGCGCTCCAGTCCCCAAAGGGGGCGAGAGGAAATGATTTGTTCAATTAATTATAAATGTTTTAATTTAAATGGCTAATGTAGAAGATAGTCAGATATAAAACAGCAAACTACTGAAGTGTTTTATGGGTCCTTAAAGACCACTAAATGCTTGTTCTGATTCTGCTAAGATCACTCAAATGACTTTTCCTCTCGCGTTCAGGGTAGGGTGCAGTGGGAGGCGAGGGGGAGAGATTTCCTCTTGTATTTTACATACCTCCAGGCAAGTTGTGATAAACGTTTAGCAATTCCTTTCTTTAGAGCCGGAATTTGCCTTTGAAAAACCAGAAATGTTGCCCATGCTGCAGAGGCGCGAACAGAAAAAAACGAAGACGTCTTCTGGGTCAAGGTCACCTCTCGCTGTAGGGTTAGTCCTGCACCCACCGCACCCTGGGCTCGGTGTCTCAGCCAGCCCCATCGCCCGGGACATCGCTGCCTTTAGCCTCTGAGAGATCTCACAGACATCGTTGTCTGCAGTTCCCCGGCTGGAGGGAGGCAGCGAAGCCCTTCGTGTCGCGGCGCGAAGGAGCTGATTTACGCAGGGACCGTTCCCAACCTGCCCTTTATCTTGTCAAGAATATTGACTTCAGAAATGCAGAATTATGAGAATTATTGTAGAAAGAAATATCGCGTGAACAGGAGGGATCCCCGAGTGGAAGTTTCCTGAGTGAACGAGAGGGAGAAGGAGCCTGTGTGTCTGTGCGTGGCTTGGAGCGGAACAGACGGCGCGAGCCGGGACCTCGCTCCCACCAGGCTTTTCCTCCTCGTTTCTGCTCCCACCCAACTTCTTGCAGCTTCTTGCCGTTCAATCTCACTGTTGCTATTGCATTCCCCGGTCTTTATTTTTCCTCCCACCGCGATGCCCCTGGGCCTTGCCTGCTCGGTGACTCTGCTGGCGATTTCTCCATGGTTCCTATTTTGTTGCTGAAAAGGAGCAGAGAGAGACTGGGAGGGGGTAAATTGGCCACTTAATAAATGTGTTGTCTTGATTCCTTTTCCCTCTCCTCTCTCCAGACTGTCCTGCCCTGAAAAGTATTTTCCTGGAGTTCTCAGCTTGTTGACTCCTAGAGCTCTGGAGCTGTTACCAAAACTAAACGGCTTTTCTTTTCATGCTTCAGCAAAGTCTCTCTTGCTTCCAGCACAACCCATCTCCTCCCAGGCCACGCAGAAACAATTGCAGCAGCAAAAGGCTTCTATAGTCATAATCATACTTCCTCGCAACGCACCGGCGGGCTGGGCTCTGGGAAGGCAGATGGATTTGGGTGGTGGTTAGAAATCCCCGCCGAGGCTCAGCCCCGAGGAGCGGCTGCGGCCGCCTCATCTGTCCAGGCACCCGCCGCTGCAGAAGAATTTGGGGAGGCCACAGGGGACTTCTGTTGGATGCTCCACGGGGTTGACCACTCTGGTCCAAAAACATCCCCGAGGAGTCCTTGCTCTTGGACTGCAAACTCGGTATCGGCTGATGGGAGCCTGCTCTGCGGAGCCTGAAGCGAGTCCTTGCAAAGGAATTTGCATCTTGTGACTGTAGAGGGTTTCTTTTATTTTTCTTAACCGTTCCCCAAGAGGAAAATACCAGGCCTGCAGGTTGCAGAGTGGGTTTCATCAGGGCTTTACCTGAATTGGTGTAGGTGCCCAGCTGGCTCCATCGGCCAGACCCCAAACCACGGCAGGGGGAGGTTGAGGGAAGCGGCTCCAGCGAGCGCCGCGCTGCAGCTTCCCGCGCCTTGCCGCCGGCAGCAGAGGTTTGCTGGGCGGCTCTGACCACAGCACTGGCCCGAGAGCGGGAGCTGTGCGGCTGCCATGGGAGAGCAGAGCCCGCGCGGCTAATTGGGGACCCGGGGGACGCGCGCGTGCCAGCCATCCGGAGGGGTCCGCGGCGGCACGCGAAGCTGGGGAGCAAACGCTGCCTTGGTAAGTCAGGTTGTGTGAGCCTTCGCCTTGCGGGGGGATGAGCTGGGTTGGAAATAAGCTGCTGCCGCCGTGGCTTTGCGCTCGGGAGCGCGAGCAGAGGGTTGCACGGGCGGGCACTGCGGCTGGGGAGAGCTGCGAACGCGGCATGCGAGTGGTACCGTGCCGGGACTGCCGGGGAAACGCCGCATCGTTCTCCTCAAGCGCAGGCAGGGAGGGTCGGGAGCGGGAGCGGGTGGCTGCTGCGAGCAGGGGTGAGCTGTAACCTGTCTTGTTAGGAAGCAGAAAGTCTCTCACAAATGGATTTCCAATTTCCTGTCCACCTGCTTAGCTGAGACAGATTTCTTGCTTCATAATTACTTTTTGGGTACTTACAGGATCTGGTATCCAGGCAACTTGATGCCTCTTAAATCCTCTTGCAAATCTGTTTTTCCTGTTGATTTTTAGGTGTTGAAGAAACATCAACCAAGCTCTGAAGGCAGAGACTGCTTTCTTCACGGCTATTTCTCTTCCCCGAAGTCTGCCGGATAGACGCGATGCCGTGTCAGCGTTTCGGGGGCTCGGGTACGTGGCGCAGCAGCTCCCGCGGCCGCTGCCTCCACAGCTGGCGGGGCACCGGCGCCTCGCGCAGCCTCTGCGGGTCTGCGCGGCAGCTCCCGCTCTTGTTTCCGATAAGATGCTGACCGAAGCCAGCTCCTGTTAGGGACACGTCTTGTTTCCCAACAGCATCGCGAGGCAGCAACGTCTTCCCGTGGCTTAAGTCTGTCCCTGCTCCACGAGCCGTTTGGGCACATGCTCGGGACCTCTTGATTTCGGGGGCATTTGTGCCCGTGTGGGTCAGGGCCGGGTTGTGGATGCTTTATTAAAGCAGAGCCACGGTTACCCACGCCGGCGAGCTCTCTGTGGACCGTCCGTCACGGGGCCGGCGCAGGACAGGGCTGAAGGTCACCCGGGCACGTCTCCGAGCCGCTGCAGGGCTGCGCAGGGACTGAGCTGTCACCGGCCCCTCCTTCCCTTGACTTACATTTTCATGGACAACCGAGGGAGGGAAGGAAGGACGGACAGCATACGCTGCTGTTTGCAGGCCCCAGCAGTCTCTTCATTACCGTGCAAAGAGCACGGGCAAGTCCGCGCGCCCCGCAAAAGGTTACGCGTTGATACGCGCCCAAAGGCTTTGACCTCTGCTGGGTAAAGTGTAATTTAATTAACTTTTGCTTGGCTGTTCAAATGCTGGAATAATTTGGAAACCTGCACGCGGGTCGCGTCGCGGGCGCTGCCGGCTGGCCTGTCCCGCCTGCCGGCTCGCTCCCCCCGCCCCGGCAGGCTGGGCGTCCTTCCGCACGGAGCACTTGGGCTCCAAGCCGTCGCTTGGGGTCACGGTGGCAACAATTAGGCCATCAATCAATAAACTAATTTTCTCCCATTTGCAGTCATTAGGGACTGCGGATCTAAGCATCTGCTTTTGCTAATGAGTTTAGAAGTTGGCTAAATATGGCAGACCTGCTCTCCTGGAGAAGGAAGCAACAGGAGTTCGATGCGGAATTGGACTCTGGTGAACACGACGTCAATTTTAATTAGCAAGCCTCTACAGTTTCCCAACTAAGCCAAAATAAACTGGGCGAGGGAGGGTGCCGCCGGGGCGGGGGCCCTGCCAGTGCCGCAGGCTGCAGCCCAGCCCCTCACCTGGGCTTCAGGGCTGGTTCTGGGATCCCAGCACCCTCGCCGGGGCGGGGGGTCCCAGGCGGCTCTGCCAGTGCGAGCGAGCCCCACGGTCTGCGGCTCGTGCTCAGCACCCCCTCGGTGTGGCTCAGCTACAGCACTTCGCGGCTGTCACGTATATCTTTTAATCTGGCGAGGAGTCATTTATTTACGCCTCCAGGCCTGGCGCACCGGCTACCGTGGGGATGCTGACGTTTGAAAAGCCCTATCATGGATCTGCTGTAGCTCAGAGGGAAGGGAAAAAGCTTCTCCTCTACCTGCCTCTAAATGACTATAAATGTGTTTGTCCTCAGAGATCACAACTCGCGGGGGGCCGGCAATTGATGAGCTGGTGTTTGACCTGATTGATGGAGACCCCCATCGCCGGCCGCTCGCTGCGCCCGCTGCACCCCGCGGCAGGGTTTGGGGGGGAGCAGCAGCCTCCTCCCGCGCCGCCGTCGCGGCTGTTGGCAGAGCCTGGATCCCGCACGGGAGGTCGCTGGGCACCAACCACCCAACGCGTGTCCTCGCAGCACCGTCGCTCGCTGCCGTGCCGGAAAAAAGCTGACTCTGCCAAAAAAAAAAGCCCAACCCGTGCCCCGCGGTGCTGCTGCCTCGAGACAGCGGCTTTTTAAGGGAGGGAGGAGAAAATAACTAAAAGAGAAGCATGAAGCCATACATCTAAATCTTTTCGCTGATGACTTATATTCCTAACTTTGACAAGTCCTTATATAACTGAAATTAAGCTCCAGCTGTATTAAATCTTCAGCGAGTTAGGCCTGCAGCGATCGCATCCCCCAAAGCCGAACGAGAGCCCCACGTGCACGGGAAGCACGAGCACCCCAGGGCCCCCCGCTTTCCGGCAGAGCCGGCGCCGGCTTCGCAGCGCGCTGGGGCGGCCGCCGCAGAGCCCTGCTGCCAGCCTGGCCAGGCTGCGCGTTTTCGGGTCGGCTCTGCTCAGAAGGGGGCGAAAAGCGAAGCTGGAATCTCTTCCGCAGCACAATGCCTAAAATGCCCCGAAACCGGAGCGGCCGTGCTCATTTTGTACCTGTTTTGTGAGAGTAATGCCCCCGGGCAGCGCAGCTGAGTGTCACCGATGCGTGTAGCAAAACGCTTTCTGTTTATCCCGAGGAGCATTTTCGGGTGAGAAGAAACCGCCCGCCGCCCCGCAGCGCCAGCAGAGCCCGGCTGCTCTGCCCTGGTACCTCGGCGCCGGGCGGCACCGGGTCCTGCCGCGGCCAGGGGCCCGATCCTGGGCCACACGGATGTGTCCAGAGTCTAAACAGAGACAGTCTTATTTGCCTAAATGAATATTCTTTTTTTTTTTTTTCTGGGCAGGCTAGCAGAATCTGTAGTGAAAGGAAAGATATCGTTTGGGAAGGCAATTATGCAAAGACACATGTATTTTTAAGAAAATGCAGGACGGTTTGAGCGGCAAGCCTGGCGATTCAGAGGTTTATAGCCACGCATCTCTCTAAGGTGTGATGGTGCGAGTTGCTCCGTGTCCTCCTGCCTGTGTGCCCCCAAAACGCCGTCCCTGCGCCCCGCCACGCTGCAGCGCGTTAAACCTGGCCGTGTCCTCCGGGGTCTCAGCAGGCAGGGGATGAAGCGCTCGGCACCTTGCAGCGTCCAGCCCGTCCTCTCAAAGCAGCGCCGTTATTTTCCTGACAGATCTATTTCTGCAGAATACCAGACATCACGTTTTTCAGGAACCTCGTGGTGCTCAGCGCAGGTTAAAACAGCAGATAAAAGGAACCATTTGAAAAGTCCTTTCTCCTTCTCTTACGCGCTCTTCAGTGAGTCAGATTGAGGCATTACCAGCTGTCAGGGATGTTTTAAGGCATGGCCTTCTCGGGATAAAAGCAAAGTCCAGACACAGGATTCGGTTTTCAGTGAAGATTTCTCTTCCTGAGCCGTTACTCCCGGGCTGCCCCGGCGTGTCCCCGCGTCCCTGCCGCATCTGACGCCCACTCGCAGCCGTCTGATCCGGACAAGGTTATGGACAGCCCGATTCTGAGGGCAGTTTTATTGTGGTTCCTCTAAGGAAGTTCTGGTGAGTTTAAAAAGGAGAAAATCAGTCTTGTTTTATAAAGTGGGGTTTTTTTCAGTACCTAGAGAAATCTACAGATCCAGAAAGGTCTTTGCATGACTGAGAATATTGTTGCACGTGCAGCGTGCCTTTCGGTGGCTGCGCCGCGCCAGATGTGTGCAGCTGCCGGGTACAGCGGGGTGTAGGAGTCTCTATTCATTGCTTGGAAAGGACACACTGGGTGGGTTCCTGTGGCTTTCCAGACAGGGACCCCCACACAGCATCCTTGAAAGGGTCAATAACCGGGAACTGGCTTAGGGAGGCTGGAACAGGGGAAAAACTCTTTCTCTGCAGTAAGAGCCCGGCAGCTAAGGAGCAGGGGAGAGTTTGGCAGCGGTTTGTGGGGAGGGAGGAGACCCCGAGGCTGCTCAGCGGCTGCCAGGGGGGACGCAGTGAGATGCTGCACCGAGATGCTGCGCGGAGCCTCTGCCAACTGCCCGAGGGTGGGTGTGCGTGAAGGTGTGGCTGCCCCAACCCCGGTGCTCGCCAAGGGCTGGGCTTTGGGGGGGCTGCTGGTCAGCGGAGCCGCTCCCGAGCCCTGGCGGGGGGAGTCCCGGCCAGGGGAGGCGAATCAGGGGTGGTCGGGGCCGGGGGGCGGCAGCCTGGGCCCTGCAGTGTGCTGGAGGAAGGCTGAGCGCCGGGCAGAGCTGCTGCAAGCCCCCATAGCCAACGCTCTTGATGCTCTTTTTAATACATATATTAAAAGGGTGATAATAAGCAAATCCGTCAGTTATGCAAATGAGTGGCAATTGCATCTTGAAGAGCATCCCACAGTTTAATTACATCATAATTGCAATGTAACACTTTAATTACCATATGCATCACAAAATCATGAGCACTGTTTCTAATCTCTTCACTAATATTTCAAATCAAACAGATTGCACGGGGCCCAGCGTCGCGCTGCAATACCGCAAACGAAAAGACCGACCGTGCCCCAACGCAGCAGCGCTGCGGAGGTCTGGGGGCCGGGAAGCCCCTCTCGGCATCCTCGCACGGCCCCGCTGTTCGCAGATGGCCGGGTGAGCGTCCTTGGCTGGCGGCTCAAACCACGTCCAGCCCTCGGGGGCTGCAGGAGACGGCGCTGCGGCTGCGCGCGGGGCTGCGGCTGCCGGCCAGGAGCCGAGCCCAGGGAGCCAGGGCAGACCCGAGCGCCGGCGCGAGCTGTCGCCCGTTGGGGTGGTAGGGAGAGGGGCGAGGTGGGCGCTCAGGCTGCCGTTTAGGAAAGCGAAATGTTCTCAGAGGTGCTGCAAAACGTTTGTTTGAGCTGATGGAGCTGTGTCACTGGGCTGGCCCTGGACCCCCTCGGTCTCCGTCCCCGCCTGGGCTGGGGACGCCCACAGCAGCCAGGTGAGGGATGAAGAGCTGTAAATGGCTGTTTTGGAAGAAGCAGTTTGATGAAAATGCTGCCCTTGATCCTCCCTTCCCCTCCCAGCACAGAAAAATGAATTTCACGTTCTCCTTCTCACCCCTGAGAGGGAAACAATAACGCTTTTTGGAGCACAGCTTTAGCTGGAGACCTGTGAATTTGATTTAAACCAGTTTATTTTGTAAATCTTCCCAGTTTGCATGCTTTATTTTTCCTCCCATCCAGCTTCTTTCCTTCTCCCATAAAGGGACATCTAATAAGTGACTTAAGAAAAATAACAGATGGGCTTAACAACGGCCTAAAATTCATGACTGGGGACTCAGAGAGGAATGCTGTCAAGCAGCGATGTGTGCGATGGAGTGATGGATCGGGAGAGGAGCGTGCTGGGGAGGTGAAAGCACTCCCGTCCCTGCAGCAGCGCCTGTGCTGCTGCCGGCACGGAGCCGGCTGCGCCGGGAAGGGGCTGGGGGCCCTCGGCGGGTCCCCGTGCCCGGCTCTCCCGCTCCCCGCGGAGCAGCGGGGCCAGGGCGGCCGCCCAGCCCTTCGCATCGCCGGTGCTTTTGCTGCAGGTTGCAGATTGCTGGTTTGCTTTGCCATGAGCTGGCAGTGATTTAAAATCATCCTGTGCTAATCCATATAAATTCTTTTAATCGAGGATTTAATCTTTTAAGCATGCGGTAATTAAATTACACGCCAGTCAGAGGCACATCAACGTAACGTGTGAGGTTTGCAGCCCCGTGGGCAGCGGGGGAGAGCTTCAGGACAGCCAGCCCCGTGGCCGGGACGTTCGGTCGCCTGCTTCCTCCGCTGTTTCCTTGTCATTATTTTTTCCCCTTCGCTTTTTCCCAACCCCTCGGAGATCCCGGGAGGGGCTGTGCTTCTACAAAGTCAAAGGTGGGTATCACCTCAGCAGAGCAGGCTGAGGAACATCCCCGGAGAAGATGTTTCCTCTTGAGCCCCTCTAACCTGTCCCCAAAACCTCCCTGCATCCCTCGGGAGCCGCGTTGCTCCGACAGCGTCACGCCGGGCAGGAGCACGGGCTGGCCGAGCCCCGGCGGTGCAGGCACAGCTCCTGCTTCTGTCTCTGCAGATGCCGGGAGGAGGGAGAGGGGAAACAGGGGAGGAGAAGGTAAAGCCCCAGCAGGAGCTAATGGCCAGGACAGGGCCTGGAGCCCCCCTCCGTGTGCCGGGGTACCCTCGGAGAGCGGGAGGGGACCCGGGCGAGAGAGCTCCTGAGCTCCCTGTGCGACTTATGATCATTTATTCTTCTCCTTCGCTCCGCTGCCGTTGTCCTCGCTCGCCCAGACAGATGGTGCGGGACGCTTTGATGGGCTGATATTAATGGAGGAAAATGAGAAGCACATTAACAGATTAAACTTTGTGGTGGGAAGGGGAAAGTAGAGATGAACTGCTAGGTAGAGAGATGACTGGCACTGGGAATGTGACAATTACTGTACTTAATATTTTTTTTAACATTAAGAGCCAAATAGGAGCATATATTTAATTCATTAAAACAGTATGAAGTAGCTCCCTCCATCCCAATGCAGTTAATCGGTGCTCTATAGAGAAGTATCAGGAAATAAGTGTCTCCTAATGAAAGGGTCCCTGTAAGGTCAGCCTGCCGCTTGTTAGCTAATCGGAGACTTATTTGTTTTGCAAATTGCTCTCCCATTTTGAACTGCTGTGCAGTAATTTCCATGGCGGGGAAGCAGGAGAGAGTTCACGGGGCTGTATTTGAAGCCCTCAATCTGTCATTGGGAGGAGGATAAAAATAGCCTGGGAAGGAGAAGGAGCAGGCTGCCGGGTTTCTTCCAGGCAACCCAGCCCCGTCTTCCGCAGCCAGGGATGTCAGGAGCGAGGGGCGGTGGACACCGGCAGCCCCTCGCCTCGCCGGGCCGGGCGCCGGGCACTGCTGTGCTGCCCTGCCCTTCCCAGCTCTGCCATCAGCCTCCCAAGGGAGCGGCGCTGCCGGGGGATCGTGTGGTCCATGGGGGTCCTACTGCCGCTGCCCATGTCCTCTGCCCAAACACACACGTCATTAGACGCACAGAAATAGGCTATCCGTGCGTCCCCTGGGCCCGCGGCGTGCCCGGTAGGTCTGGCAGAAGGGGCTCCGTGGGAGCAGGGCAGGGATGCAGGGATGCAGAGCACAATCCTTCAGGACCGCAGGCCACAGCCCAGTGATTGTGAGAAGTTTTGGACAGAGGGTGAGCTGCATCAGCACCCCTTCTGCGCCCAGAGAGCCTGAGGCAAATGCAAAGCCTGAATTAGCTGTTTAAACCCTTTTCCTTCTCTCCTCGAGGCAGCTGGAGGTCTGGCTGCTGTCCTGAAGCACGACAGGTCCACTGTACCCGGGGGTTCATTTTCCTCTCCACAAGCTCCCTTCCAGAGGAGGCATCTCCCACCGCGCGAGCATGGGGGAAGAGCCTCCCCCTTCCCCGATTCACGTATTCATTTTGCAGACGCACGCATGGGGACGAGCTGGTGGACAAGGTGCCCCTTTGCCTCCCGGCCCAGAGCTGTCCCCCGGGCACGCCGGGCGCAGCGGCAGCTCCTCGCGTTCCCCCTCCTCGCCCTCCCGCCGCCCCGCAGCCCCCGGCCCCAGGGCTCGGTCCAGCGCCGGAGAGGGCGAGGAAGGGCCTGGGCTTTGCTTTTGGGAAACCGGGAAGAAAACTTGGGGTTTTTTTATTTTAAGTAAAAAAGCAGAGGGATGTGTAAATTGGGCCTGTCGTCCTTTCCTTACCAATTCCTCAGCTCCGGTTCAGCAGCCCTCCCTGCCCCGGCCACGCGTGATGGAGAGCCCGACGGCCGTCGCTGCTGATTTTGCTCAGATATTTAGAAATCAGGAGCAAGAGCAAAACGCAGGAGCTCCCTGTGCTCGCGCTGGGGCTGCCCGCGGCCATGCTGGGCGCCTGCCCCGGCTCTCCGGCGACCGACCTGGGGTGCAGCTCTTTGACCGGGAACTTTTGGCAGTGGTTTTCCCCCAGTTTCAAAGCAGGATGACTGGGAGCACTGGGAGCGGACCCTGGCTGTTCTGACTGCTCTGCTCTTTCTGCTTGGCAGTTGCTTGCACATACAGCAGCGCAGTGATCAGGTGGGAGAAAGAACCTTTATTTCCCAATATCATAGGAAAAAAATAGCTTTATTTTAATTTGACCCTAAAGTAATAAAGTCTATAGTGTTAAGAAAGCATTACGCTGAGCAGATTTTTTTCCCCCAAATGTCAGGGAAATGGAGGAATTGCAGCAACTGTATTTGTGTGCAAAAGAGAGGAGAAAGTAGATTAATTTTAAAAGGTTGTATTGATTGCAGTCAGGCATGAACCTGCAGCAAGGAGCCCTGTGCAACTCCCCGCCCCGCGCAGTGCAGACGGGGGAGCGACCCGCTCTCCTCTCCGCGGGGCCGTGTCGCTTCAGCAGCTCCCCAGGCCGCTGAGGCACCCCCGGTGCAACAAGCCATAAACCCTTCACTGCGGGGGGCGAGCGAGGGGACGCGTGATCACCGGAGCAGCCCTGGCTCCCGAAACACGAGGCTTCCTCCGTCAGCACGTGAGTCGCCGGCAAGCTTGGGGTCGGTGTCGAGAAGTTCCCTGGGAATAAAGTAAGGAGGCAACTTTTACTGGACTTTTATTTCTCTGCAAGAGTCCTCAGGGCTGCTTCTGCATTTGACATCTGGGAATTGCTCCTGGATCCTTCACGATAATGAAGCTGATTTCCTCCTGCAGCTGTATTGACACGAAGAACATGCTGGGAAGGAGCCTGGGAATAACGATGCCTCTCCCAGCCAATTCATAACACGTGGCCGGCTGCCCACGATCCCGGCCGCAGCTCCGGTGGGCTGGGCTGCCTGCCGTGCGGGAGACCAGAGGCGGGAGCCTGCTCCACCTGAAGCGGCAGGAGGTTGGCAGAGAGCAGGCGGTTCGTCCTTCTCCCCGGCACCGGGGGTTTCAGCGGTGAGATCCTTGCGGCGACAGGAGTTCGGAGAAGGCTGTGGGAGAGGGAGGGCAGGCTGCCCCGAGCCCCGCTGCCAGCCGGGCTGCGGGAGAGGTGACACGGTGGTGGAGCAGGTCAGCTCTGGCGGGGTCCCTCCAGCCCAGCCCTGCGGCTGTTCGGGGGCTGCGGTCCCGGCTTGGCTCTGCCCCTGAGGGCACGGGGAGCTGGACGTAGTCAGAGCCTCCCCTTGGAGACCTGCCCGGTGCTCCTTGGTGCGCTCTTCCAGCATCTCCAGAAACCTTGGGTGGGTTAATTCCTGGAGCGGTTTGTAAGAACTGGAGAGAGCCAAGTCAGTGACGAGCGGCAAAGGCAGCCTGGCAGCGTCAGCAACGCCCGTCTGCTGCACGAGGAAAGTCGTCTCCTAGCAGATGGGAGCTGTGAGCATCACCAGGTGAGTTTGGTGTCGCCTTGGTTGCTCCTCAAACGTTCTTGGTGCCTGGGATAGCTCTGCTGATTTGGCTTCACATTAGCACAGATAGTCCCAGTTACATTCTTCAAGCCCTTGCTGAACTTGCGTTACGGTCTGGCCTGGGCATCAGCCTTTGCCGTGGGGGCTGAACAGACACAGGCTCTTGGGGAGGCTTTTTTTCTTGCCACCAAGGCAGCTCTGCTTTCTGCTCATGGATGGTGCTAGTAGCAACTTCCATCTTCTTCCAGGGCAGCAGGGCACAAGCCCCGAGCGACCGCTTGCCATCGTAACTCATGGGATCTTGTTTTTCTCACAAGGACTAGAGCTTGCGGCAAAGTTGCCCAAGCAGAAAACAAGAGTCAGAGTCTCTCTCATGAGAACACGAGGGGATTTTTAAATCCCAATGACCAAAGTTTCCTCCTAGAGCCCCTTTTCTCCTCTTTCCTAGGGTATAACCTCTGTTTGGCACCAACGCAGGTGCATGAACGGTCCCTCCGCTGCCCGCCATCACCTCAGCTATGGCATTTCCCACATCAAGCGTGAACCAAGGCTGACCTTCCTCCGCGTGCGAGGAGCGGCGGAGCTGTACGTGTATATATACATAAATACCTGTCTCCACGAGGCGGTCTCTGAGCTTGAAAGCCATCTTTGCAGGGTCGTGCCCCGCAGCGTGGGACCGGGAGCGGCTCTGTCCCTCGCTCGGCGCAGCCGGCCGGTTCCCCGCGCCGCCCGAGCAGCGCCGGGGCTCCGGGCTTCAATTGCAGGAGGAGGAACCGCTTCGCCTTGATCAGGAGGGATAAGAATAGTGAGCGGCAGGCGGCGGACGGTGGGGTGCGGATGAAAGGCGGCTGGCTCTTATTCTTCCTACACCCGGGGCGATCTGCCCCTTCTTTTTCCGAGCCGTAATTGCATGGCACGCCGCAGATGAGTGTCGCACTCCACCAAAGCCGGAGCACCGCGAGGCCAGGACTCCAGGCTCTCCGTCAATGAGCGGGGAGGCAGGGAGGATGCTTTTGATCCCGCTCTTCTTCCTCTGACGTGCTGAAGAATCATTAGGCTCTGAGGAAGGTACTTCTCCAGCTTTCCCTTGGTCTGTAAGTGGGGACCAACTGCTGCTCTGCCATTTCCAGAGGGCAGCGTGGCCCGCGGTGCCGGGCTGAGCCGGTGGCCAGCGCAGCGCCAGCTGCTCTCATGGAAGATGCTCGCTGGGCTCTGGGCCAAGTTCGGACCCACCCCAGCATCCCTGAGCCCTCCACGGCACCCAGCCATTGCCACGACGGACGCTCGCGTGGCCCTTTCCGACGGCAGTCCCCGGCTTTCGGTGGCTTCTGCTCTCAGATGTCGTGCTGGAGACAGCCTCGTCTGGGGCACGGGAGCCCTTTGAGGTGTTGTGCCACCTCAGCACTGAGATTTCCAAAACCGGCAGCTGCGGTGGGGCACCGTGGCCTCCCGCTTTCCTGTGTTTTTTCAGGTGCTTCCTCTGGCTTTGCTTTCATTAATGTAACACAGGCCCAGAGAGCACAAGTGGGCTCGAACCGCCGTCTCCAGCAGCTGAAATCCTGTAATTACCCACCGTAACCCACCTGGAGACGCGTTCTCGGCTGGTCAGCAAATTGTGAAGAAATTCACTGTATCCTTCAGAGCAAGAAATTATCCTGGAGTGTAAGTTATGACTCCGGCAGCCTTACGGGTACAAAAATAAAATTAAAAGGGTGAGACCGGAGATTTAAATGATGCACTAGAAAACTTTGAGCAGGTGACACCTTCATCTGAGATAACTTTAGCTGGAGGTTTTCCTTTTGGATGAAGGGGACGTGGCAGCAGTGTCGGAAGGAGATGGAAGGGAACACCCTGACACTGGTGATAAGGACAAGTGGGGCTGGAGGCAGAAGAGCAGCCGGGAAGCCTGCGTTGCCTCGGGAGGCTGCTTGCACAACATCATCCCTACAGCTGCTTGGGATTTTTGGGGGGCTATTTTGTCCTATTTTTAGGAAATGCCAATATGGATTGGGGACTTTTCTTGGGTTTGGGAGGGAAAAGGTCAGCTTGAACAAATTTCTCAACCTGAACTGAAAACAGAGAGGGGCAAACCAGTTTGCTAGCTGTTTTCCAGACAGACCTACTCCGGCTTCAGATGGCAGCTAATTAAAGTGCTGACATTTTAAGGCACGATGATGTGAAATCTCTTGCTTTGAGCCAAGTCTGGGCCCTTTTCAGAGTTCAATTCACACATTTGCTGCCCAGCATCCCTGGGAGCGGCACAAGCAAATTAAGGGGGAGGCGATGGGTTGGTTTTAATGTCGTATTTTTCTCAGAGTGTGAGCAAGTTTTTAGCCTTTGGAAGAATGCTGTAATGTCAGACTGCCTGGGCAGAGCTCTCCCCAGAAAAGCTGAGCTCTGTGGCAGAGGTGCCTGTGAGGGTGCTTGAGTTTTGGCTCTGCTGTGTTACCCTGCTCGGCAGGGAGAACAGGGCAGGGGGAGTCCCAGCCCCACGGGACGGGGGACAGGGGCAGCAGAGCAGCCCGCACCCCAGAAACCGCAGCATCACCCCAGCAGCTCTCCCCTGCGCGAGCAGAGTGACACAAAGTCCAGCCGTGCCATTTTCCAGAGGGCTGGAGGTTTCTGGGGTACCCCCGGGAGGGGAGGAGCGGGTGGGCTGCGGCAGTGCCGTGCCGTCTGCCACCGACATTGAGGAGGGGAGACGCGGGCTGCGAGGCCGGGGCTGGCGGGAAGGGACCGAGCTGCAATCGAGAGAGGCATCGTGGCTGCTGGGCTGCCTGCACGACGCAGCGTTTGGGAGACCAAGCGCAAAAGCCAGCTCGGCTCCGGGGGGATGCGGGAGGTGCTTTGGGGGACGGAGACGCTGGCGCTGCGGGGCGGGAGGAGGCTGGCAGGTGATGGGGAGCGGGCGAAAGGGGAAAGAGCTCGACTGATCCCGGCTGCTGCAAACAGCTCCTGGCTCCAGCCCGGCGTTGCAGGTCTGGGGGGCGAGCATGCCGCCCCACTGAGAACATCCCCAGGCTTGTTCCCAGAGGGGCTTGTCTGCACCAGCCCCCGGGATGCGGATGCACCCAGGCGAGGGGGTGAGCGAGACGCAGAGGGGTGGAAGGACAGACAGATCGTGGTAGGCTGATCTAGAGGGAGGGGTTGATCAGGACCCAGGAGAAATAGCTGGTGGGAATGGGGGGGAAGCGCCCTGCTGAACAGCACGGGCTGGGGGCTGCTGCAGGGCCGACGGGGCTCCCCCTCACTCTGGACACGGAGGGGCTTGTGTGGGCACTGCTGGGGGACGGTGTCCCCCCCAGAGTGGGTCCAGTGACACCAGTCTGCCCTCGCCCCCCCAGCAAGCTGTGCCCAGGGAGTCAGGGGGACATGCCAGCCCCCGGGATGGGAGGGATCCATCCCATGGGTGAAATGCGCAGTGTTGGGGGGAGCTGGCCCCAGGCGTCCCCCCGGCGTGGAGCATTGAGAGGCTCGGCCGGCCGGGTCCAGAGGCCCTGTTGCCATCACAGCCCGAGCTGGCTGGAGGCTGCAGCTGCAAACGCAGCCCTGGGGCAAAATGCCAGCGCTGGGATGCAGAGCCTGTCCCTGGCAGAGGCCTCTCCAGGCAAACCATCCCACGGCCAGGGATTTCAGGCCAGAGGGATGGCGGGGGGCAGGCAGGGTCTGCCTTTTTGGGGTTACCAAGGCTGCTCTGCCTCCTGCGTGAGCAGCCCTGCCCGCGCGCTGCCCTCGCCGGCGTTAGCCCCCAGCTCCCTTCCCGTGGTGCCTGAAGCCCCTGCCCGGCTGCGGGGATGCAGCCCCCAAGTTCCCACGTCGGATGTTTCCCTGCTCCCCCACGGACCCCTCTGTCTGCCGGTGGCTGGGAAAGCGCCTGCCCAGTCTGCAGGACAAAAATCTTCCTTTTCCTGTGAAGGGAGCTGGGAGGTTTCTGGTGGCAGCAGGGGAGGGACTGGTCAGCAGCAGCCTTCAGCTTTGAACTCACTTTAAAGCCCCGCTCCTCACAGCCATCCCTTGTGCGGGGCGGCGGGGTGCACGCTACCCCAGCACCCACGGAGCCCCCAGACGGCTGCGCCGGTGTCGGTGGGGGCTGCTGGGGAGCAGAGAGCGGCCGTGCAGGGTCCAGCCCCCAGCTCCTCGTTGAAAAAAATAAAATATATTGGGAGAAACTATTCTGTTAGCTCAGCAAAGAGGCTAAGCACCGTGAGCTCCACCACGCTGCCAGGCTCGCCCCCGGGAAGCCGCCCCGCCGCAAGGTTGGTGCGAGGCTGAAGGTGAGCTGGCAGCCTCTCCCCGGCAGAGACATTTTCTGCTCCGTCATCCTGAGTTTTCTGCTCTGCTTTGCCAGACTGTTCCAGGGAAGGCGGCCGGTGCCGCACGGCGTGTTCTCCCAATGCCATCTAGCGTCTGCTTCAGCGGCCCCAGACCGTTATTTTAAGGCATCAGAGCTTATTTATTGCAGAATGATCTTTGAGGGCCAACAGGCTGCTCCAGCTGATTATTAACCGCGGTACCTGCAGCACGGATAACTAACTGGTGAGCGCGCAGGTTGGGCTTGATTATCTTTTCTATTGCTCCCGTTTCGCACTAAAAGCCCACCCCGGCAGGACGGAGCGCGAGGACGCGATGACATGTCCGAGGTGATTAAAGTCTTTCAGCCTTTAGCCACTTGTCTTGTAGCCCTGACATCACCTGAGGCTTAATCACTCAGAAAAGTGCTGTCATGTCCTATTGTCGCCGTATTGGGAGCACGACCTCTTTCCCATTTAGCTGCCATTTCAAAATAATATGACTTGCCAGGGGACAGGCATGACTCAGGAGACTGGTAATAGGATATAAAGGCTTTGACCTGCGGGTCGTCCATTTGAATGCCGCCAAGGTCAGCGGCTAGGGCAAAGATGCTGTTTGCACGATGACTATTTGGCCAAACGACCCCATACAGACGTAACCGGCCCCTTCGTGGCAGTTGGCAGGGGCTGAGGGCTGGGCTGGACTGTGGTCCCGCTTTGAGAGCAGCCTGGGACCCTGAACCTCCTCGCCTGGCTTTTGGGCCCAGGTGACTGCCCACAGTCCCCTCCAGCCTACGAGTCTGCCCTCCGCGTTCTTCCCTTGCCATCATTGCAGGGACACGCTCTGCACAGGCTGGGGACGCTCTTCTTTCTGCCCTCTTAGGGGCAAAGTGCCGCAGCAGCATCTCCCCTCCGTGCCCCCCTCGCTCGCGTCCCAGCGCGGAGAAAGGTTTGGGAGGACAGGCGTGCCCTGGCCCCTTCTCTGCTCACCACCATCAACTGCCATGATTTAGGTTCCTGCTAACCTCATCCCCGTCCTCAGCCGCCACTGACCATGCGAATTTATCTCCTTGGTAGCAAACCATCTTATCGAGTCAGTTTGATTCCATGATTAATTAAGCTCTCCCTAGAAATGAGGTTACTCCCTGCAGTCTCGCTTATAAATATCAGCAGATTAATGGGTTCTGGCCATGTTGGCCACTTCCAGGCTGGGCCGTGGAGGGTTTGCCTGCCTCACCCAGACGGACCTTGCATACGGAGGAGATGTTTGCCGTAGGAGAGCTGCTGACCAGACCCACCACATCTGCAAACCACCGTCCTGGCCACGGGAAGGAAACCTGCGCCAGGGGAAGAATTAATGTCAGCGTCTCTTAGGGCAGCTCGGGGCTGATGCCGACATGAGGCAGCGAAAGGTCCTTTCAGCGCCGGGGTGCTGGGGGGTGCTGGGGGGTCCGGCCCGTGGCTGCCCCGGGCCGCAGCTCCCCTTGCCCCACGGTACCTCAGGTCCGGCCACAGCAGAACCGCGGCCCCGGCACCGCTGCAGCATCTGTTCGGTGCCGCTGGATCCGGACGCCTTCACCAGGCAGCACTGCTCTCCCCGGGTGCCGCAGCCCCCTCCTCATCAGCACACTGCCAGCAGGGCGGTTTAATTGCTGTCAGCCTCGTTAGCAGTGCCACCTTCTCACCATCCTCCCTTTAACTGTAGCCTCGCTCCTTCCCCAGCAGCGCCGAATGAAGTGCTTTGGGTGAGAACCAACCCAGGGCCCCGTGGGACCGGTTAAAAACAGGGTTTGAAGCCCTCGTGCCCCCCTCCCTTCCTGCTGAGCCCCCGGCTGCGGCGCTGGGGCTGCGCTGGCTCTTCCTACGTCTGCCGGGAGACCGGAGGACAGTCCCACGGCACGTGTCCCGCAGCCGCCCGCATCCGCAGGACCTCCAGCAGCCTTTGCTGGCCCCCCCGACAGAGGTGGAGGCCAAAAAGGTGGGGGAGTTCCCCTAGGAAATCCCTGGGATCTGTGCAAGACTCGCGGGGCGCTGGCAGCGTGCGGAGGCGGTGAGTGCCCGCGGGAGCCCCGGACGGGGAGTGAGGAGCCAGGGGCCGGTGGACGGGGCAGGGAGGGGGGGACCAGGGCTGACCCCAGCACGGAGCAGCCAGTTTGGCTGCAACAGCGCCGGCTGCTCACACGACTGTCCCAGAGGTGTAGCCAACATCCAGCCTGCTCTGTGTGTTTAGTTTTCACTAATCTGTTTGGGGTTTTTTAATTATCTGCAAACAAGGTGCCGCCTTCTTTGAATATCAACGGTGCTGGGCAGAGGGAGCAGCGGGCGGCTGGTCTGGGCAAACAGCGCGCCCCTGCCACTCACCGCCCGCGCTGCAGCTTCACCCGGGACCTGGTTTTCTGTATTCATCCAGCATCAACGATGGGATTCTGCCCTGCTAACCAGCATCTGCATGCAACGCACCAAAAGCAGAAGTGATTCCCGCTGAGTTAGTGTGCAAAAGCCTTTGCAATCGTCTTGTGCTACAGACCTGAAGGAGGGTTTAAATATAAGGCTCCGTAATAAGATGAAAATAGCCCTTTCCCACTGGTTTTCTGCTTGCTCTTTCACGCTGCGGGAGCCCTCGGGCTGTGTCAGGGCCCGGCTGTCTGCGGGCTGACAGGTTTCCTGACCGCACCGAACGCCTCCCCTCCCCGCGCCATCAGCACAGTATCAGTAACGTTGCAGCAGCCGGAGGAGGCAGCAGCTCAGCGCCGGCCAGTGCTGCTGGGGAGCAGCTGCTGGCCCTGTCTGTTTGCGCTATGTCCCCCAAAACTTCCTTGGTTGGACTTTTTTTAACAAAATCAAACTTTTCAGTAGAAAACCCAGCTGTCAGTGGTGGTTTCACCTGACTGAAGGTGAAGCAGAGACCTTGGGACCTGCCCGGTCATCGTGGTGCCTGAGAGTGGGTTTGCTGGGACCCCGCGAGTCCCTGGAGCTGGTGAAGCTCAGGAGATGGTCCCGGAGAACGGCCGTGCGCCCGTGGGGTCCTTCTCCAAAGAGAGGACCCGGACAGCTCACTCTTCACAGTACGAATGCAAAACACATTTCCTTCCTTAAGTATTATTTAATAACCCCCAAACGCGTGCTGGGCACCCGGCACGCCCCAGCCTGGCTGCTGGCATCCTCGGCAAAGGCACCCGATCCTGGAGATGGGCTGGAGAGAGCGGGAACCTGCAGGAGCCGCTGGCGGAGGGGCGGGAGATGCTCTGAAATACCACCCAGCAGTGCCCTTGGCTTCCCGGGGAGTGGAGCAGCCTCCGGCTGTGCTGAGGGGGTGAAGTAACAGGCACAAGGTTTGCTGTGCTTCCCCTCTGCAAAATCTGGCAAGGAAGGGACCAAAAGGACCAGACAAGCTCTGAATATTGTTGTTGTTGTTGTTATTTTACAAAGTGGAAAAACTTTTCTTGCAATTCCAAAACCTTCAAGGAAAAAGCAACATGCCAGTGGCCCAAGGAAGCATTTTGCTTTGCTACAGCACCTTCCGTGTGACGACGGCGAACCTCCCTGCAAAGCGGGTGGGCCAGACGGAGATGCCCTGTGCGGGGCAGGCGGCCCGTGAGCTTTCGGGCGGTGGCATCCTCGGAGGGCAAGAGCAGCACTGGCGGTCTCACCCGTGACCAGCATCGGCACAAAGCACCGGTGCCCTGGAGGAAACCCTGTGCCTCGGTGTGTGCAGCAGGAAAATGGGTACAATCCTATTTACCTGCCTCCTCCGGAGCTGGCTGTGGCATTTGATTCATGTCAGGAGCCTGGCTGGTGGCTCCTGGATGAATGACGCTATATAAATGCAAAGCGTTATTAATATTTCATGTTGTAGTGAAAATGTACTAATGGGGCTTGTTCCTGGAAGATAAAGTGCTGCCATTAATACACCTCCGCGTCCCCAGCACCGTGGACTCGCACGGGCTGGCTGGTTTTGGCTGGTAGAGGGTGCAGTCTTCGGCACCCCTCTTCTGCCTCCGGCAAACGGAAATCTCCAGCAAATTTAAGCGGTGGGACAGCAGCGCCGGCCGCGGGAGCTCGGCGCCCGCCAGCCCCAGGGCAGCGGCTGCACCACGAGCCGCGGGCACAGAGCCCTGCGCCGCTCCCTGCGCGGCGCTGGCTGGGGAGGGACGGCGGCAGAGCAGCTCCTGCCTCTTGCTTCACCTCACTCTGTTTTTCTCTCTCCCTGTTTACTTGTTTTGTGCCTCCGCCGGGTATTTGCCAGGCAGACAGGGGCCGAGCTCCACCTCGGCTCGGCCAGCCCTGACCAGCGGGACGTGGAGGAAAGCTGGCGGGGCCGCTCCTCTTCTCGTCCTGCCGTCCAAGCGGGGCAGGGGGACGAGGGGGGTCACGGTGGCCGTGCCCACACTCCCAGGAGGGCCGTCGGGTGCTGTGGAGGGGTGGAGGTGTGCTCTGCCTGGAGCCCGACGCCAGCAGAAACTGCCCATCACGTCTGGCAGCTCCCCAAAAGAGGGGATTTTAACCCAGAAAGCAGCAAGCCACAAGAGCCCCCTCGGACACCCACCAGCCTGGGCGTGCCCGGGGCAGAACATCCCCCGCACCGCTGGGATAGGTGCTGCTCTGTGCCCTCCCCGCCTGCCCGCGCGGGCCGCAGCCCCCGGGAACCCCCTTCCCGGCTCAGCCACCACACAGGCATGTTAAAAAAAATAAAAATGGGTTTGTTTGATTTCAAACTGCAGAACTCTTCCCTGGAGCCATCCGCAAACAGTGGTAATTTACTTTACAGCTGTTTAGATTTGTTTCTCTACATTTTTTTAAAACCCAGCAGAATTGCAAATGAAACGTGTGTTTGCTCCTCAAATGGCTCCAGCCGTACCTGAGCTCTCGCACCCCACGTGGCAGCACCCGCTCCTTGGACCCCCCACCCGTCTGACCCCCACCCTTGCTCTGTGCTCCCCGCCGCACCCCAGAGCTGCGAGCCGGGGCTCAGGCCTCAAAGAGGGGGTTCTCTGGGCTGGGAGCTCATCCTGGGGGGGCTCTGGGCTCTGGCAACAGGGAGGGGGTGATGGGGAAGAGACTTGTGCCAGCTCGCAGGTGAGGGGAGCGCGGAAAAGTGGGTAATTAATTCCCAGTGACAAAACCAACCACCGCCCACTCGTCAGAAGGTGGGGAGGGATAAAGGCTCTTCTTGAGTTATTGCCATGGTGCAAAGTTTGAGTAAAAAGGGATTATAAAGGGAGGTGTTCGGCTGAGCGGCTCCCGGTGCCTCGGGAAGGGGCTCCCAGGGCTTGGGCCACGTCACTCCTGCAGGTCTGAGCAAGCAAAGACGGGCACAGGGAGGGGACGGAGGGACCCCGGCCGTGGTGGGCATCCCGGCATTCCTGCGGCAGCTGCGGGCAGGCACCCCGAGCATGCACGCTTCCTCACGGCGGGGCGGCCGATGCAGCCCCTCCTTCATGGCAGCAGGATTGGGCCCTTCGCCCCAGGGAATCTGGCAGCCTACGGGACACATGGGGACACGTGAGGATCTGCCTGGAACCTCGTCCCTTCCCCCTGGGAATCTCCTCCTCACTCCCAGGAGCCCAGGGATGACTCACGCAGTGCCGGCACCTCTCGCACCGGGCGATGCGCTCCTGCCGCGGGCAAGCGCCGACCCGCAGCAGCGCTGGCCTCGGCACAGGGACGCCCTGCAGGTAAGCAGCATGGAAATACCCCTCTGCTGCAGCCCCCGGGCCTGGCAAGGCGGCGCTGGGGCTGGGGAAGGTGCATCTGCCACACGCCGCAGAGCCCGACCCGATGCCGGGGTGATGGGCGCATCCTGGGCTGCTGCCAGAAGTGTGCACGGGGAAGGAGAAATCTGGGGTTTGCGTGTGCATGCCGGGGGATCGACTCAGCAGGACGGGAGCTGCCGGCTCCCACGGGAGGTATGCGCCCGGGGAGCGTCTGCAGCCGCCCCGGCCCCGTGAGCAGGCGCGTTGCACGGGCCAGGCTGTGCGCAGCAGCAGGACGTGTCCGCCCCCAAGAGCGCTGCCAGCGAGGGGGAATCTTGTTATTTTACTGACAGGTAAAATGTTTACGGAGAGTCGGTGCCAAACGCAGCCCTGGGAGCCCCGCTCGGCTGCAGCCCTGCATGGGGGTGCACCGATCTGGCACGATGCAACCCAGGGCCAGACCAGCTGCTCGGGGGTCTGGCGCTGGTACGGGCTGAGACCAGTCTGAGCCGATGAAAATCGGTTGACCCAGCCCTGGGTCAGCACCACGGCCTTGCCTGGGGCCGTGCAGCCCCCCCAGCTCACCCGCTGCCTCTGCCCCGCGGCGTCTGCTCGCCGTGCTGTGCCGTGCCCGGCGTGGCCTCCCCCGGCGCGTGGGCACGGCGTGGGTCGGCGCAGGGCTCCTCCCACGCCGCCCGGGTGGGAGAACGGAGGCGACGGCAGATTCCAGCGATGGGAGAGGACGTGGCGGTGGAGCCGCAGAGCTGCCGGGTGAGTCATGCCCCGGCTGCTCCTATTTGTCGTCTGCCTGGGCCAGGCCTGGCAACGTAAGGAAAACGAATAACAAATACTTGGGTAACGAGGCGAGAGATGGGGCGGGCGGCGCAGGACGGCGGAGCGCTGAGCCAGGCATGGACGGCATCGGGCACCGGCTGAAGGGTGCTTGTGCCGCAGCAGACCCAGCGAGCTTTGGCGGGACCCCGCAGAGGGGGACGGTGCTCTGCGGAGACGCGTCGCCCAGAGCAGGTCTGTGCTGGGGCACGTCTCGGTGCGTGTCCCCGCGTGCGAGCAAGACAGTCCTTGAGGCCACCTAGGTGGGAGCGCAGCTTGGTGCTTTGGGGCACGTAGGTGTGTAGATGGGGACCCCTCGCTGCTTGTTCGATGTGACTGTATCTTCTCCCTCCCCACAGGCTCGCTAACGGGATTGGGGGACCATGAACTGGGGGGTGTTTGAAGGGCTCCTCAGTGGGGTCAACAAGTACTCCACGGCCTTCGGCCGCATCTGGCTCTCCCTCGTCTTCATCTTCCGCCTGCTGGTCTACGTGGTGGCAGCCGAGCGGGTCTGGAGCGACGATCACAAGGACTTTGACTGCAACACGCGGCAGCCGGGCTGCAGGAACGTCTGCTACGACCACTTCTTCCCCATCTCCCACATCCGCCTCTGGGCCCTGCAGCTCATCCTGGTGACCTGTCCTTCCCTCCTGGTCATCATGCACGTGGCCTACCGGGAGGCCAAGGAGCAGAGGCACCGCGCCGCCGGCGGGGACAACTGCCGCCGCATCTACCCCGACCCCGGCAAGAAGCGGGGGGGGCTGTGGTGGACCTACCTGCTCAGCCTCATCTTCAAGGCTGGCGTGGACGTGGTCTTCCTCTACATCTTCTACCGCTTCTACAGGAACTACACCCTGCCCCGGATGGTGAAGTGCGAGCTGCCCCCCTGCCCCAACGTGGTGGACTGCTTCATCTCCCAGCCCACTGAGAAGAACATCTTCACCCTCTTCATGGTGGTCACCGCCTGCATCTGCATCGTGCTGAGCCTCGTCGAGGCCGCCTACCTGATCGGCAAGCGGTGCCGCGAGCGCCTCCTGGCCGGTGGCAGGGCGAGCCGTCGGCACAGCCAGGACTGCGCGCACTCCTGCGCCGAGCCCGCGGGCACGGAGGGGCAGGTTTTCCACGGGGCAGACTACAGCCCCCCCACGGCCTCCATCCCCGCCACGGCCTCCAGCCCCAGTGCGCTGCCCGAAGAGGAGGCTCTTTCCTAGAGCTGCCCGGGGGAAGGCAGGAGCTCCTCGGCTGCCCTACGCCCTCCTCCTCCTCATCTTCCTCCGCCACCCCGGCGCAGGAGCGCTGGGGGCGGCAGCACCTCGGAGTCAGGCTGTGCCCGAGGGCTGTCTGCCTCTCCCGTCCTGGGGAAGGCACCTTACGTTGTTCTGCTGAATTTGGGGTAAACCCAGTGTTGTAGGACGCGTGCGGGTCTCAAGAGCCGACAAGCAGCTCTGCAGCGGCTGTGAACCAGCGGTCAGGTCCATCCCAGCCAGGCTGGCTTAGCTGGTCCTGGGTGTATCCTTGCAATGAATAAAAATGTCTGTCCCCAGGAAGCGACGGCCAGAGCAGTTGTTCTCCTGCTCCTTGGGCACAACACTGCCAAGAGGGGCGTAAGGGCTGCATCACCCCTGGAAAGGCATCGCTCCCACGGGCAGCTCCGGGCTGGGTTTGGACCAGCTGCGTTGACAAACCACTGGCCGGAGGCTCTAGTCTGCTGGAAAACAGCCGTGGGAAATCGGAGCAGCCCCTGGAGCTGGGCACGAGCGATGGCTTTGGCCAGAGGCAGGAGCGCAGCGGCCGGGCGGGTGGTTTTTGGGACGCACGGGGTGCTAGGTCTGCGCTGCCTGGGGAAAGCCTCGTCCTTGCCCCCAGCAAGTCAACGGCAAAACTCTTGCTGCGTTCACCAGGCACTGGATGCAGGCGAGCAGGGAGGACAGCTTAAATCTCGCCCTGTAATCCCTGGCTTTAAAAAAAATAAATAAATCCTTGATTTAAGACGGGCTGCTGGGCACAGGCAGGCCCGCTCAGCAGGCACGAGAGCCCTTTGCGGCCGCGGGCTGCCAGGGACAGGCTGGAGCGATTTAAACACGTCACGAGTTTTCAAACCAGTGCGGAGGTGGTGGAGGCGGCAGGGGAGAGGGGCCAGCCGGGACGGGCACCTCGAGATCCCCAGGGAACCCTTCTCTGGGGCACCCTGCATCCCCCACCCTACGTAAGCTGCACCAGGAGTGTCAGGGCCATTTCAGACTGATGCGGTTGACATTAATAACACTTATTAGCCGAGTGGGGACAAGAGCACGTGCTTGGTGCGGCAGCCACCGCGGCCGGCTCTTCCTGCCCAGAGAAAAACACCCGAGCAAAACAGCCGAATAAAGGAGAGGAAAAACACCCCAACCATTGATTAAACAATAACATTAAATGGCAGAATATGATCTCGTTTATTGCTGTAATATGTTGCGTTCTGCCGTGACTCAGGCGGCACTGCAATTTCTAAGGCCATCAACGGTAACTGAGCATTAGCCGGGATGAATAATTAACAATAATTTCATGGCAAATGCACTCGTAAGTAACATTAGCATTGAACATGCAGCTCGATCTGTTACTGGTTTCGCTTTATTTAGAGGGTGCGATTATTACTTTTTCCGTGAGCACCGGCAGCCCCGGCACGCGCCGGCTCTGCTGCAAAGGAAGCGGCACGGGGGGGAGATGCCATCACCCCGTCCCTTCAGACCGGGGCCGGTCACCGCAGCTACCGCCGCTCTGCAGCACGCCTGACCCAGGGGCCCAGCTCCCACCTGAGACCCTTGTCGGGCAAAGCCGAGCTCCTTCCCAAGCCCACCGTGGGGAAGGGGACCAGTGGGCGCGCTGGAGGGGAGGCCGAGGGAGCACCACGGCCGGGGGGATGCCGAGGGCAGGCAGGGCTGCAGCGCTGCCGGACGGGAGGGCAGGGGCCGGACCGGCCGCCCCACGAGGTGGGGATGGTGGAGGAGCCCTGGGGGATCCCTGCCGCCGGCCCGGGGCCCTCTGGGCACACGGTGGTTCCTTGCAAAGACACCGGTGAGTTTGGAGACCTTTGGGGTGAGAGCGGCAGATGGTGACATACGGTGGATTTCTTCCGTCTCCTTTAAGTGGAGCCGTTCTGATCTCTGCTTTCCTTCTGTCCGCTCCCGTTGCTGTGCTTGCTGGATTATCCACCTGAAAATTTTCTTTACTGAAGCCTTTAATGTCAGAGGATACAAGTTGTTCTTTGTGTGCAAGCCATTGCCTCTGATTTAAAGAGCCAGGGCTGGGCTGTTTGTTTTCAAGCAAGTTTGGCCACTGTTGATCAAGGCTGTCCTCGATTAGCAAAATCCAGAGGTGTTCCCCAGCCGCGAGCGCTAATCGCTGCGGAGATGAGACCCAGAGCAACCACCCTGCCCACCTGCCCTGCTTCCACACGTGAGAGCAGCAGCCAGAGCTGCTGCCCGTTGCGAGAGACCTGACGATCCAGTTGCCGTTTGTTATTGTGCTGCTTTATCTCGCTCGGAGCAAGCGTTGCGGCAGCGCCGCAAAGCTCCGGGTGTCTTGCACCATCCAGGCTTGGGATCGGCAGCAGCTGGCAGGACAAACGGGAGCGTTCGTCTTCCTGCTGATGTGTTTCCGTGCTCTGCACCAAGGGGAGCTGCGGTTGCTCCGGCTGGTGCTGCGGAAACGGGGGGGCTGGAGGCCGTGCCGCCTCCTGGGACGCAGAGCGCTGGGTTTAGAGGCAGGACCAGCGTCGGTGGGAAAGCAACTGAACTAAGGGATGTCACAATAAAAGCTGAATATTTCCCAGACTTTCCATCATCAAACAGGGGGTTGTATTTGCTTGTGGGGTGCCCAGAAGGCCCCCTGAATTTTGGGGAGAGGCGATTTAAAACAAACCCATGGCTAACGCCAGCCCGGCCAGGGATGTGGAGGGGCTCGCGTGCGCGGTGGCACAGGCCAGGGGTGGCCTCTCCTTCCCAGAGGGGGCTTGTTTCACCCCTGCCCGAAAACCGCCTATTTGCTGGGAATTGAAGAGAAACTCTCTGATTTAGGTCCAGTGTGCCGGAGCGAGCGGCTGCCCCGGCTGCCGGCTCCCAGGCTCCTGGTGACTCCTGTGCCCCAGCGCTTGCGGGGGACGTCTCCTCCCCGGGGACACGGCCCTGAGGACAGCCGGGATGGCCGGGATGCTGTTGGCAGGCAGGGAGCTGGAGATCAAAGGCAGGGCTGGGTCCCAGCCCCGGCGGGCGGCCAAGTGCTGCCTCCTGCGATGCCCCGTTTAAGACCCTTTTAAAGAGACTTTGAGGTTTTCCCGCTGGTTTGCTGGCCGCCTGCTCCGCTGCTCCTTTTTTTCCCTTATGGAGGACCCAAGGTCAGGCCACTGGAAGTCACTGGGTGCTTTTAGTGTTCACATCTGGCACTGAAGCCTTTCACCTGTCACCCCACCGAGTCGGAGCGGGGTGACGGCGCAGTGACGTACCCTGGGCACGCACCCGAAGCTCCTCCGAGGGCTCCCCGGTGCTGAGAGCTGCTGAACCGCGTTGGCACCTTGTCCCTGTGCCTGCGCCAGATCAGTCGGCAGAGGGATGGCAGAGGGGGCGCAGGGACTTGCCCTTTGCTGGGACACCCAAATACCCGGCTCAGCGCTGCAAAACACAGGGTGTTTCCATTCCCCACCCAACTGCCTTAGGGGAAACCTTCTGCCTGTGCCAAAAGGCACCTGAACTTTCTCGACGTTACCACGTGGCTCCTCCTGAAATGCCGAAATTGCAGGTGAGAGGCTGCTGGGGGGATCCGGCCCCACTCTTCACCTGGCCCTTACAGGGTTTTACCGTGGGGCAGGGAGCTGCTGCCTTAGCAAGAAATCAGACGTGCCGACGGTTCTCGACGTCTTCCGTCTCTCCTGGGTTTTTTTATCTCAAAGGCCACAGCCCCCAAATTCCTGCCGGAGCTCCTGCCACGCCGGCTCTCTACAACATAGCTCAAATTCCTGATCCTGCCGATAGGACCATGCAAAGGCAGCTCCTGGGTGAGGGGAGGCTCCCGAGACCTCCCTTTGCTCTCCTCTGGGATGAGGGTGCCTGTGTCTGCCCCCTCCTCCGGGCTCACCCCGCTCTGCACCCCCAGGCTCCCACAAGGGTTTGCTTTGGGTCTCCTGGGTGCCCGTTCCCATGGCCTCTCTCTGCCACGTCCCCAGCCCGGCAAACCCCCACACACTATTTGACCTCCTGGAGCTGCTGGGTGAGCGGCTCCTTGTCTGCCACGAGTGGGGGAGCAAACCTCTCACAGCATCAAGCGCCTGGCGGGGCTCCTCAAACGTGTCCCCGCGGGAGGGGTGGCCCTGGCGAGGCATCACACGGGGCTCCATGGGCCAGGAAATGCCTGGGAAAACGCCACAGAGCGCTCGGCCCCGGGGCGTGCCGGAGCGATGCCAGGAAAGCGTCGGGGCAGCCGAGAGGCCAGGTAAACCACGGGCGAGCGGAAACGCATTCCTGCCCGGGCCACGTCTGCAGAGGCACGAAATGGGGCTGCTCCGAGGGGAGAGGCTGAGCGGGGCACCCGGCTGCCCACGCAGGGAGGGGCTGACTCAGCTTCCTGGGAGCCACCGTCGCTCCGGGGAGAGGGAGGGTCCCTGTAGGGACACATCCCGGGTCCCACGAGGACAGGACCGGAGGCAGCTGGCAGGGCAGGGTCCCGCTGCAGGGGTCCCTGCTGCCGTGCTCTGCCACCCGGTCGGTGCCGCTCTTTGGGAAAGGTCTTGTCCGGGACGCCCCAGTGACGACAGGGCGGTGGCTGCGGGTTGCTGTAGGTTGGAGATACCCATGTGCTGTTGCAAAACTATTGCTAAGGCAAAATCATTTAAAAAGTGGGCTATAATTGCATAATTTGTGATCCTTAGCAACGGTTGCTGGCTGACCCGTAGCTGGGGAGGCGGTGTGAGCCCGGCGCCAGTCCCCGGCTGCTCTGGTCTGCCCTGAGGTTTGCTGCTGGGTTTGCGGTGCCCAGAGCCACTGGTGCGGGGGACGGAGCATCACCGGGCAGGAGCCGCTGACGTTGCTTGCAGAGGAATCCTGCTCCGTTGATCTCACTGCAGGGTTTGACCCGCCTTTATTGTTCAACCCGAGCGTGTGTGTGCATGTGCACAGACAAGAGCCTCTACGAGAGCTGTTTGCCAGACTCACCCAGTTACTGGGAACAGAACAAACTACCCTTCCCCTCCCCGCACACGCTCAGCACTGCCGACAAAACCTGGGCACGCAGGAGGGCTGCAGACGACACAGCCGGGACAGAGCTTCCCTGCTCCGAAAGCTGCCCGGATCCGGCCACCTCCCTCTGCCCCTTTACCGGCTGGGCAGGTACCTCCACCGCGCCGGGGCAGAGGCGCCGGGTGCTCACAGGGCTGCTGGGGACCTACAGGGTGTGGGGGGACGGACCCCGCGGTGCTAACGGGGTGCAGGTGGGAGCTGTGTTATGGCTGGGGCTGCTGTGCCTGCGGCGGTCGAAGGTGGGGACCCCGACATCGCACAGTGCCACGTCGGGACCCCACAGGCAGTGCCGGGGTCCCTGGCCCATGGGGCTGCGCACCCGGGGGGCGATGCAGGGGGATGGCACGGTGTGGCACCCTGAGGAGCAGGAATGGCCACCCCAGGCCCTGCTCCTCTGTCCCACCGCCCTCCCCAGCGACCGAAAGAGGCTGACCCCCCCCGAGAAAGTGCACAGCCCTGCTCTGCTGCAGGAGCCAGGCGCTTTCGGGCCCAACGCCCTGCACCCACGCGGGGCAGGACCCGGTGGTGACACAGCGGGCTGGCACGCCGGGGGCTGGCGCGGGTGCCGGGCTTCACGGGAGGCAAATCGGCACTGCAGGCAGAGCCGAGCACACCTGGAGCGTTGCCCTTGCTCTGCCTGGCTGCCAGACAGCACCGGCCGGGCTGCGGGGCTCCCACGGTGCCGCACACCACACCTCGGCACGGGGCTCGGCACGGAGCTCGCGCTTCCCTTCCCATCCCGCCGCGGGTCCATGGCCGGAGCCGGCGCTGGGCTGAGCTGGGCAGGTGGGTGCCGGGTAGGTGGGTGCTGGGCGGCATTGCCCACGGGGCCCTGGAGACGGGGGCGTGGGTGAATTGGCAGGCTGGCGAGGGGGCACTGGGGGCATGCAGGGGCTATGGGTGCGCCACTGGCACCAGCTTTCGGCTGAGGAGGGGAAAGCAGCAGCTCCCCTCTCCCGATTTCAAAGCAAAGGGCTGGGCGGGAGCGCTGCGATCGCTCCCCACCCCAGCTACCTGCCACGGGTTTGCCGGGGAAGAGGATCTCCCGGTTTCAGATGAGGCGGCGAGCAGAGGTGTGCAGGGCTGGGGAGAGGCGCTGCCCTGGCACTCGGCACATGCCGGCACGGGACCCCAGCTCGGTCCCACTCGGCTCAGCCGCGCTTCTCAGTGCGTCCCCGGACCAGCAGTGTGGGAGCGCGGCGGTGGGTTCGAAGCTTGCTGTGGGGTGGCCCTGGCCAGGGACGGGCTCCGGGCAGCCCCGCGGGCTCTGGGCAGTGCTCCAGGCTCTGCTCCTTCCCTGCAGCCCCGGGACACCTCACCGCGCCGTGCAGCCCTTCCTGGACGAGGGGACCCTGAGCGCCCGTGTGCCGTCGTGCCCCCGGCCATGCCCCGCGCTGGGCACTTCCCACCCCACAGCCCCCGGTGAGTGCGGAAGGAGCCTGAGCCTCCTCCAGGTACGTGTCGGAGGGCGCCGGGTCGGCAACGGGCAGCGGCTCCTTGGGAGCGGGAAGGGGAGTGCGCAGTGCTGATTGTCCGGAGTAGCTGGGATTGGAGGAAGTAGCATTTGGGGTTGAACAAAGCTTTCGATCTGGCCTGAAACTGGAGCACCCCGTTTGCTCCTGGGCCATCGTGCGCTCCCCGGGCAGGCTGGTCAGCAGCCAGAAACTGAGCATTCGTCTGAAAAAACTCCGTATTTTTCTTACGCAAAACATCTCTTATAGAAAATGCAGAAATAAAATGTCGGGGCTGGCAATATTTGGGATGTGTTTCCCCCAGACGCGTTTGCCATCTGCGGTGCCACCTCCCCAGCCGCACGCGGGGTCCCCCGGCCGTCCCAGCCCCAGCCCCAACCTGCTGGGCCAGTCGCGGCTCCCGCGGGGCTTCGGCACATTCCTTCTGCTGGAGCCGGCAAGCACCCGGCGCTGCAGACCCGCAGCAGCTCTGCGGGCGCAGCTGGGCCGTTTCTGCGGCACGCGAGGAGCTGGCTGCAGCGCGTCCTCGCCGTCGGGCACAGACCCACGAAACTTGGCAGTTCCTTGCAAAACCAGACTAATTCTTGCAAACGTGAAGAGGCTGCAAAAAGTCTCCTCCGAGCATTGCTGGTGCTCAGCTCTGTCTTTCGAGAGCTCGACCCTCCCTGCGACTCAGGGTGCTTCGCTCTGGTCTTCACCCCCACACTGCAAACCCCCCCCTGCTCCCATCAGCGGCAAAGCAACTCCTTAAAAGCCAACGCTGCGGGGACAGATCCACCCTGCCGTCGTGTGAAGCTCTCTGTCACGGGAGACACCTTTAAAGCACAAAGTCAACAGCTGCCAACTCACCTCTGGGTAAAAATCACCCGGGGTTTCTAAATCCACGCGGCAGTAAAGCTCTGAGTCAGGCTTAGCGCGCCGCCCTCCTCGCACCGGGGCAGCCCCAGGCTGAGCCGTGGAGCCGGTTTGGCCGGCGAGGGGCCTCGGGGCTGCCGGCAGCGCCGCCAGGAGCGGGGTGCGGGCCAGGGCGACGCGCCGGCAACGCGCAGACTCTCGCTTTCAGCAGCCCCGCTCTCTCCCATGCTCGGGCTGCCACGGGCGTCACCTGCGAGAGAGAAAACTGGTCCCTGGGGTGTCCTGGCATCCCAGCTCTGCAGCGGCCACTTCCCCTTCGGCTCTCGGCATTAGCAAAGCACAGCGGCTGGTTTAGCCCATTTTACCCATGAAACTGAGGCTCAGGGAAGGCTGGGACCAGCTGGGGCCAAGCCCGAGTTCCCCTGGAATCTCCCTAACGGTGAAGGTCCCCATCCATCCCCCAAACACACTAGTGGTGGTCGTGCAGGGGAGCGCGGTGAGCCGCATGAAACCCCGGGGAGGAAAGAGGATGAGCCTGGGGAGCGCAGACCGGGAGCCGTGCTGGTCCGGTGCGGCGCCCCACGGGGAGCCAGCGCCTCGGCAGCCAAGGGGGGGCTGGCAGGGCGCTGGGGATCCCTCCCGGCATCCGTCAGCACGTGTGCCTGTGGGCAGCGGGGGAGAAGGAAGACCGGTCGGAGATGGAAGTGCACCGCAGGGTCCCCTCCCGCCCCCGTCCCAAGAGACCTGCCAGCTCACGGGGCTGGTGTCCACACAAACCTTTGCTTTGCTCATGCCGAGCGCCCCGCACAGCCGTCCCCGCCTCCCACCCAGGCACGGCCTCCCCTTGTTGATCCTGGCCCACGCCGGGGGACTGCGCTGCCGATTTACACCAACACGCGCAGTCAGGCCGGGGACTCGGTGGCAGGGACTCGGCCAGGTGGCTCAGCCCTCACGGCAAAGCCTCCATCGGCAGGAAGTGCAGCGAGGTCGAGCCACCTCTGACTGTCACCGGGAGAGCGCAGGGCTGGGTTTTACTGTGCACATGTGGGATGGACCCCCCACCCCAAGTAAGTGTAATGTGGTGGGGGACAGAGTCCAGGAGGTCAATGAGATTAAGTACAGCGAGAGATGAGCTGCTCCGTTGCTGTCTCCCATCGCATCTCTTCACCTACTGCTTCTGCTGGTGTTTCTCCAGGTCGGGTGACTCTGGTCTCCACCAGCCGCCATGGATTGGAAAACGCTGCAGGCGCTGCTCAGTGGGGTCAACAAGTACTCCACGGCCTTCGGCCGCATCTGGCTCTCCGTGGTCTTCGTCTTCCGTGTGCTGGTCTACGTGGTGGCAGCTGAGCGCGTGTGGGGAGATGAGCAGAAGGACTTTGACTGCAACACGCGGCAGCCGGGCTGTACCAACGTCTGCTACGACCACTTCTTCCCCATCTCCCACATCCGCCTCTGGGCCCTGCAGCTCATCTTTGTCACTTGCCCTTCCCTCCTGGTCATCATGCATGTGGCCTACCGGGAGGACCGCGAGAAGAAGAACCGGGAGAAGAATGGGGAGAATTGCCCCAAGCTCTACAGCAACACGGGCAAGAAGCACGGCGGGCTGTGGTGGACCTACCTGCTCAGCCTCTTCTTCAAGCTCATCATAGAGATCCTGTTCCTCTACCTCCTCCACAAGATATGGGACAGCTTTGACTTGCCACGGCTGGTCAAGTGCACCAACGTGGAGCCCTGCCCCAACACTGTGGACTGCTACATCGCTCGGCCAACCGAGAAAAGAGTCTTCACCTATTTCATGGTTGGAGCCTCCTCCATCTGCATCGTCCTCACCGTCTGTGAGATCTTCTACCTCATCTTCAAGCGGGTTGTGCGGAGTGCGCGGAAGTGGAAGAAGTCCACCAAACGCTCCGTCAACTACAGTAAGGCCTCCACTTGCCGGTGCCACCTCAAGACGGAGGAGAAGGACAACAAGTCCCAGACTAGGTGTGTGGCAGCCCCGCGGGCCTCGGCTCCCAACCTGACTGCTGTCTGACGGGGTGCCGGGAGGGGAAGAGGGAAGGAGATGTGTCCAGGGATGGCTGGCCCCTGAGGTGGCCACTGGTGATGCCACCACCAGCCTCTTCAGCCAGGACCTCGATGGCTCTGAAGGGGAGGGGGACACATCCACGGGAACGCTCCTGCTCAGGGCCGTGGGCACGTCTGCGGGTGTCCCAGCGGGGTGGGCATGCTCGGCGGTGGGTGGGTGCCAGCTGCCCGCGCGCATGGCTGAGGGTGTCTGTTCTTCCCACAGAGGAGAGGAGCTGTGAGCTCACCCATCCCAGCCAGTTCACCTTCCCCTTGGCCCAGCAGCTTTTCAAGCCTGCCAAGTCCCCAAACCCTCGAGAGTCGACCCGTGTGAAAAATGGCTAAACCCAACAAACTAAGTCCCCCGAGAGAGGCGCATGGGTGCCCGAGCAGGCGCAGGTAAGGCGAGGGCAGCCCGGGAGCTCTGCCGGCTGCACGCGGTGGTGCCGCAGAGCTTGGACATCACACCGACGCACAGACACTGCGCACAACTCTGCCGAGCAGCCGGCCCCACCGCGGCAGCCAGCACTGTCTGGCTCGGCAGCGAGCCCAGCTGAAAGCTGCAGGGATGAAGCCGTTGAGCTTGGAGGGCACACGGGACTGGGGCTGGCAGGAGGGAGCGTGCGGGCTCCCGTGTCCCAGCGGCTTCTCTTGGGTCCTCCAGCTCTGCTGCTCCCACGCTGGGTACGAATGCATCAGTCGGTGCCCAGTCAGGGCTGGTGTCACCCAATGCGGTGACTGTTCCCAGTTTGCCAGCTGGGGCAGGAGCAGCTTTTCCCCCTTTGCTCATGCAAGCTCTGTGCCGATGTCCTGCCCAAATGGCTTTGCTGGCTCTGCTGCTTCCCTCGGTGCCCCCTCGCCTCAGACGGACGCGTCACGCACAGCGTCAGCTACGGATCCGAAGGGCCGATAAACGCTGTGCTGTTCGTAGACACTGGGATCTGCTCTGCACACTGTAAATCGAGGCGACTGGTGAGGGCAGAAGAAACGGATTTGCAGAGGCTCCCCAGGAGCCCGCAGCCGGGTGCTCCTCGCTCCCACCCGAGCCAGGGCAGCACGGGTGGAGCCCCGGGGCCGCTGTGCCCGGCGTCTGCCCGCTCTGCCTCCTCCCGGCTTGTCACACATCGTTAAACTTTAATTCACCAGAACCGCACGCTGGCCCCCAAGGAAATCAAGGAGGGATCAGCATCAATTATTTACTAAACCTTGATAAATATTACAATAAATAGAAATGATTTCCATTTAATCTCTCCTTAAGCAGTGCTACGCGGAGGGTCTGCTGGTGCTCCGGCCGGCCGCGTTCCCAGCTCTGCTCGGCCCGCCCGTGCTCCCCCAGACCCACGAGTGTGTCACAGTGTGCACTGACACAGCCGGGGCTCGTGCCACTGCGAGAGGCCGTGGCAGCGACACCCACGCTGCCGGGAGGGTGACACGTCTCTGTGCCGGGACACGGAAAAAGTGCTTCCAGCGTGGGTTGCTCCCGTGGGCACCCCAGCACTGTGTCACCTGTGTCACCAGCCTGTGGTGCCAGCCCTGGGCACGGGGCAACCTGTGCCAGAGGAAAGATGCTCCAGGAGGTTGAAGAACACAAGGTGTCCGACCGGGAAGCAGCTCTGGCACCAGCACGGGACACCTGCACGGCTCACTGGGGCGTGTGGCTGAAGCCCGTGCCGGGCACGGTCCTCCCAGTGGGTAAAGCAACGTGGGAGCTGGCACATCCACGGATTGCTCCGGTTCCTTCGTGGGTTTGGAGCAGCTCCCCGGAGGTGATCGTTTCCACCCGTCGAGGGCTGGCGGGGCACAGAGCATCACTGGGGACAGGCACCGAGAGGGGGCCATGCCGCCTGGGCGGCCGCAGGCCAGGGCTGGTGGGAGGGGGAAGCAGTATTCATGGTGGGCTGGCTGGGAGATGGGCGCCGGGCTCCGCAGCACCCCGGTGCCACGGCACGGAGCGGCACGTGGGCGTTACCTGAAGCACGGCAATTATTTTATATTAAATATAATGATGCTGTTCCGGCTCTGCCCTCCGCTCTCTGTCTGTGAGGAGGAAATGCCACGTCTCGGTGCGGGAGAGGCGGCAGCTCCCAGTTGGGTGTGCAGACTGGCCTAGTTTCTGGTTTCGAGAGCCCAAGCCCGCGCCCGCCGCCCTCGGCTGGCCCCACGCAGCCCGTGCCAAGTGTGCCAGCCCTTTGCGGCCGCTGCAGGACGGCGACGGGGGGCACACACAGGGGGCTTGCCCCCCCGAAGTCAGCAGGACTTAAGCCTGTGCATAAAATATCAGCATCTGCCCACCCGCTGTCCCCCCTCCTTGTTGCGGTGCCTCCGCACCCCCCGCAACGCCCCGGCTGAGCCCCCCGACAGTAAAGCTCCGCTCAAAGCCCGGTGGCGGGTCCCGGCCCCGGCTCAGCTCCGCCCGGCAGCCGGCGGGGGACGCGGGGCTGGGCCCGCGCCGGGCTCCCGTGTGGCTCCAGCACCACCCAGCGCCCGCCGCGCCGCACGGACCCGCGGGGGACCCGCCGAGCGCCGCAGCAGCGGCCCGGCCGCAGCGGGCAGGGCACGGAGCAGCGCCGGGGCCCCCCCGCCGCACGCCCCGGGGCATCTCCCCGGCCCTGTCCCCCCGGGACCCCGCGCGCGCGGCGGCTTCAGGGGCGCGCCGTGGGGTGACACGCTGAGGGGCCCACCCGTGGGCAGGGTCCGGGCACCCCGGCGGGTCCCTCCGCCGCTCAGCGGGTTCGTCCCGGTGGCGGAGCCCCAGCCGCAGCGGGGCTGCCGGGCGCGGGCGGTGCCGACCACCGGGCTCTCCCCGCAGCCCGCCGGGGACGAGTGGGCAGGGACACCCGGCCTTCCCACCGCCCCCGCCGGCTCCCCACCGGCCTCGGCCCCGGGGGCCCGGCTGTCCCGGGGGGCCCGGCCGGGCGGCGCTCCGCGGACCCGCCGTCCCCGCCCCGCCCCGCCGGGGCCGCCCCCTCGGCCGGGGGGAGCGGGCCGGGCCCGGGCGGCCCCCGCACACCTGCGGCACGGCGCTAAGCCCCGGCCCCCGGTTTCCTGCCCGCGCTCCTCCCCCGGCTCCCCCGGGCCCCGCACGGCCAGAGCCGCCCGGCCCGGCCCGGCCGCTCACACCCAGCGCGGCCCGAGCCAGGCGGGACGTGCCCGGCGCGGCGGAGGTGAGTGAGCGGCCCCCGGGACCCCCGGCGGCGGCTCCCCCGGGGCACGGGGCACCGGGCACCGCTCGGGGGCACCGTGCTTGGGGGCAGGGAGCACCCCCAGCGCTGGCACCCGCTATCTGCTTCGGAGCACCCCCCTCGCCCCACCGCGGCTGGGTGTCCCTTTAACGGCCCAGCTGGCACCTCTGCCTGCTTAATTGGCAGAGGTTAATTAGGAGCCAGGGCTGCGGCCGGTTCCTCTCTCCCAGCCGCGCTGCGGGGCTGAGCTCCCGCGGGGGGATGCGGGCTGGGCTCGCCGGCAGCCGGGGCGAGGCTGAGACACCCCGGGCGCCCCGGAGCAGCAGCGGGTCTGTGTGTGGTCTGGGGGGTCCCCAGGGTGGGGGAAGCCCTGGGCACGGGGGAGTGGGCTGGGGCCGGGGTGCCATTGCCCCACAGCAAGGGAGCTGGCTGGGGACTGTCCCATCAGTTTTGGGGTGAGCCCTGAATGGGTGTCGGGGTGGCTGCCGTACCCCGGGGGTTTGTACTCCCCTCACCACGACCCTGCTGCTCTCTGTCCTTCGGTAAAGCCGGGGCAGCGGGCTGTAGGAGAGGCAAATCTGGGCTGCTCCTGTGAGCCCCAGCCGTGCCCCTCTCTGGCTGCCGCAGCCCTGACCTCACAGGGCAGCCCCAAACCAAGGGGGCAGTGAGCCCTTCCCTGCGGGCTGTCCTGGGCGGCCGGGACGGCCACGCGCTGTGGGTGCTGTGGGCTGGGTGCTGCTGGGGGAGGCGAATCCCTGCGCTGCCTCTTCTCCCCCAGCCCCATGTTTCTGGGCAGTGGGGTGCGGGAGGAGCACTCCTGGGCTCAGACATGCTGCCTGGCTCGCTCCCGGGTGTGGGGTGTTCCTCAGTGGCTTTGCTGAGACCCTCTGCAGAGCAGCCGTGTCCCGAGAAAGCCTGGGGTTTAGGTAGCCCCATTTGCCCTGTGCTCTCCAGCACGGAGACAGAGAATTGACCTGGCTCCCCTCTCCTCCCCTCTCTGCTGGCAGAGGCACGAGGCTCCCTAGAAGATGGGCGACTGGGGTTTCCTGGAGAAACTGCTGGACCAAGTCCAGGAGCACTCGACCGTGATCGGGAAGATCTGGCTCACCGTGCTCTTCATCTTCCGCATCCTCATCCTGGGCCTGGCCGGAGAGTCCGTTTGGGGGGACGAGCAGTCGGATTTCGTGTGCAACACCAAGCAGCCGGGCTGCACCAACGTCTGCTATGACAAAGCCTTCCCCATCTCCCACATCCGTTACTGGGTGCTCCAGTTCCTCTTTGTCAGTACCCCAACCCTGATTTACCTCGGCCATGTTGTCTATCTCTCCCGGAAGGAGGAGAAGCTGAAGCAACAGGAGAGCGAGCTTCGTGCTATCCACAGCAAGGACCCGAAGATCGAGCAGGCCCTGGCAGCTGTGGAGAAGAAGATGTCCAAGATCTACGTGACGGAGGACGGGCGGCTCAAGATCCGAGGCGCGCTGATGTGGACATACATCATCAGTGTGATCTGCAAGAGCATCTTTGAGGCTGGTTTCCTCGTTGGCCAGTGGTACCTGTACGGCTTCTCCATGGTGCCCCGCTACGTGTGCAAGAGGGACCCCTGTCCCCATCAGGTGGACTGCTTCATCTCCCGCCCTACTGAGAAGAGCATCTTCATCATCTTCATGCTCGTGATGGGCCTGGTCTCCTTAATCCTGAACCTCCTGGAGCTCTTCCACCTCTGCTGCAAGAACCTGCTTAACAACATCAAGAAGGTGTCGGGGCCGGCTAGCCCGAGCCGGGACGCCTTTGCCGACGACATGGTCTCGGGTCCCTACCCGCCCAAGCACTACCCCTTCCTGCCCATGGCTGAGAGCCACACGCCGCCCTACCAGGCCTACAACAAGCTCTCCAGCGAGCAGAACTGGGCCAACTTCCACAACGAGGAGAACCTGGCGCTGGGCAGCAGCAGCAGGCCCCTGTCGGACCCCTACGCCCCCAGGGCTGCTGAAGCCCCCACCCTGGAGGAGAAGCTGTGCAGCCGGCCCGGGAGCTCAGCCTCCAAAAAGCAGTATGTCTAGAGCCGGGCTGGCCTCGGCTGGCCGGGGGGACCTTCCTCCGTCCCTCGTGCCTGCACAGGTGCTGGCCGCGGGCAGGCAGCCGCCTCCTCCCTGGTGCTGTGCCGTACGGACGGGCCCCACTCCGGAGGCTGTGCCTGCAGAGACCTGCCCGCCCCTGGGGCACGATGCTCGGGAGCGGGGCTGAGCGCTGCCCTGGAGCGGAGCCTCCGCGCTCTCCTGTTTTCCCCACAGACCCTGCAAGGAAGGAAACTGCAGAAAGTTCCCCGGGACGGTGTGTCCCACGTGCCTTGCCGTGGGAAAGGGAGAAATCCCTGGGGCCACGCGTCTGGGAACAGGCTGTCCCTGAGGGCGCGGCGGGAGGCTGCTGTCTCTTGGGAGCTGTGGCTTGGCCGGACCCCGGGGCTTGCCGGAGCCCCCGCCGGCGCGAGAGCCGGGCGTGCGGCCATGGGAAGCCGCTCGCCTCCAGCCTCCGCTTGGAGCGGGCTGAGCCCGGGAGGGCTGGGGGGAGCTGGGCTGGGGCAGCGCTGCCTGACGGGTCCTGGCCACCAGCCCCGTCCCGTTCCTGTGACCCCGGCAGGGAGCCAGCGGGGCCAGCGGCTCCTGCCCGGGGTTTGGGCAGGAGCTGCCCTTTCCCCACGGGACACCGGGGGGTTAAGCTGGCAGCAGCTCTCAGCCGGGGCTCTGCGGTGACCGGCTGATCCCGATGGCTGCGGGGTCACCGCGTGGGTGCCCCAGGAGCGCGAGCCCCCCCCGCCTCCTGGCCCTGGACCCTTTCCCATGTGGTGTGTGTCTCTAAGTTATTTTTAACCTGCTGGCCTGAGCAAGGAGCTTTCTGCCTTAAAGGTGCAGTTGTGCGGGGGATGTGGGGAGCTGTGTCCAGCCTGGTCCGCGCACCCTCCAGCCCTGCAGTTTTGGGGAGGAATTAGCCTAGCAACTGCTGGTTTGGGGGGGGATTGGTTTTATTACTTTGCAGTAGTCATCTCCTGCTGTGGGCTGAGGTGCTGGGGGGGGACTGAAGAACCAGCTGCCACCGTGAGAGCGGTTGCCCCGACTTCCCCAGCCCACCGATGCTGTGAAAGGGGAAGGTCCTGCCGTGACTGAGGGGCTGTGGGTCCTGTGTGACACGGGCACGAGCGGGGGACACAGACGTTGCTCCTCAATGCTGTTTCCTTTTGCCCTGGCAGACTCAGTGTTGCATCTTGTCGAATAAAGTTGGATGAATGAAAAAGACGAAGTGTGGTGTGACTGTGCTTCGTGCAGCCGCGTCGGGGAGGGTGGGCGAGGGTTTGGGGCAGAGGGAGAGGGAGGCCGCTGTCCCGCGGGTGGTGGGTGAGCGTGGGCACCCTCTGAGCTCCAGTTGTGCTGCTAGTGCCACTCACCAACTGAAAACACAACCCCCTGTGCCATAGTGTTCTCTCCTCTTGAGCCCAGCTTCAGCCCAGGGGCTGTCACGGGCCATCGTGGCGCAGGCTCCAGGTGGCCCAAAGCGGAGCTCAGCCCCACAGCCAGCCCCTCTGCCACAGCTCTGCTGCAGATAAACCCGGCAGAGGCCGTGGAGCTGCTCACGGCTGCATAATAGGTGGAAATGAGCTGCAGATAAAGGCACACAATGTGGCTGGGGCTGTTGTTTAGTTTCTCTGGCCAAGCCAGCCCAGGGCAGAGCCTGCTCTCTGCCGAGGGCCTCTTCAGAGAGGGTGGGACGGACTATAAATACCCTGGAGAAAATGAAATATGGGTGATACGGGGTGATATCGCTGCCATCAGCCACTGGAGGAAGCGAAGAGGGAGGCACCCGGCCGCGATGGCCTTGGTGCAGAGCCTGGGCTGGCAGCCGAGCCCGCCCTTGGGTCCCCTCCCTGCTGGGGACGGGGGGGGTGAAATCCCCTGGGGTGGGGGTCTGGGGTGCACACTACCAGCTCTCAGCCCTCCCCTGTGCCCTCCGTGGGGATGCTGGGGCAGATCCCCTCCGGAGGGACCCTGCCCTGCTCCCACCCTCTCTGGAGGGACCCTGCCCTGCTCCCACCATTGCCCGGTGGGGACCCCCCACGGCACCCCAGTGCACTGGGGGACCGCAGCCCAGTGCTCACCAGGCATCAGCAGAGCTGCAAAGCCCCGCAGCGCTGCGGCTTTCGGGGGAGAGCAGCCCGGCACGCTCGGCCGGGAGGAAATGCCCGTGTGAAAGGTAACGGTGCAGCCGTGCCGTGTGTTTACCCGCCGGCAGCGCTCCCCCGCTCGCCTCCCCTCTCCTGGGCTGATATTTTTGTTGGCACCGGGGGAGCATCACGCTTTTCCGAACAGCCCTGCAAGGTGGAAAACAAGACAGCCGAGAGCCCCCTCGCCTGGACACGGTGCCCGGCCACGGGCGCTGCGCAAACACGGCTCCGGCCCCGCTATTGTTCCCGTGTTGTGACAAGGCGACTCGGGGCGGCCGGTGTGACCCCGCGCCGCCGGGACCTGCCCGTGGCACAGGCCAACAACAACAGCGAGGGGCTCACCTGCGCGGCGGGGCCGGGGAGGGGGCGGCAGTGGGGGCCAGTGCTGGCAGCAGCCCCCCAGAAGGCGGGGGGCAGCCCTTAGGCAAATAAAAGTTTGCAGCTGATAAGGGTGCGGGCTGGCCCGGCGAAGCCCTTTGGCACAGCCTGGGGACAGATAGCGGCCGGCCGGACACGCACGGCCTTTCTCACACCTCCGCGCTCCCTCCTGAGTAAACAGGCCCCTCCGGTCTCTTTCTGGGAACGACACTCGCTGCCCCAACGCCCGGCCCCATACCACGACGCCGAGCCCTGTGGTGGCACGGGCAGCCTGGGGGCTGCGGTGAGGGGCTCCCCATGGGCACCCCCGAGACCCAGCTCTGGGACAATGGGCAGTGAGCGCAGCCCTGAGTGAGTGCCGTGATGAGCGGGCACAGGACCCACCGCAGCCGCACAGCCGGGACGGCAGCTCCCTGGGTACGGCCATGGGGTGGGAGCCCCACGCTGGCATTGCTCTCAGATGGATTTTGGGGGATGGCAGCTTTTGTACCCCCACCTAAGAGCCCTGTGGGGTTTAACCCAACCCAAGGCTGGATGTACTTTCCAAGGCACAGCTGCAGCCCCCCAGAACTAACTCGGCGAGCGAGAGCCGCCTGCCTGCGCTGTGCCGTGGCACCAGAGCCAGGCTGCCTTCCTCGGCAGGGTGTGCAGCGCCGTGGGGCTGCGCCTGCGCCCTCAGCTCCTGGAAGAAAGCAAGTGCCCGGAGGGATGTGATGTGGCCGAAGGAGCGAAAGGAAGAAGGAGAGAGGTGGACAGACAGATGGATGTGCGCCTGACCTGACAGCCAACAGCCTGAGGCTGGGCGTGCACAGGCATGGGGTGTCCCTTGGGTGCATGGCCAGCACCACTGTGCACCCCTCTGCTGCTCACCAGTGACTTGGGAGGATGCTGGGGGGGGGCACCTGGAGCACCCCATGAGTCAGGAAAGGCTTTGGGGTGGCTCTGCCAGTCCTGGGACCCCAATTCCTGCTAGGTCTCACGCCAGCCACGGCCCCCAGGAGCCTGCGCCAGTGACTCTGCCCCACGGCCATGGCTTTGCAGGGAGGTTCCTGCCTCCTCCCAGTTAGGACCAGTCTGTGCTGGGTTCCCCCTGCACTGTCCTGCCCTGGGCTGGGGGAGAGGAGCTGTGAGGGCTGCCACAGCGTGTCGTGCCTGCAAGGCTTTGCCCAAGGCGCTGGCTGAGCACCAAGGAGTTTATTTTTAAGCTTTCCCAGCATACAGAAAATAGCAAGTGTCTAAATCCGACCCGCTCGCAGGAAGAGCCGCGGAAGGAGCAAAATCGCAGCTGAGAGGGGAGGAAGGGCAGAGGGCTGGGCAGGGGGATGCCAGCCGGGGCCACAGCACGGTCCCCCCGTCCCGCTGGGGCCCTGTCCGTGCCCAGAGCTCTGCCCACAGCTTCCCAGGGCCCCATTTCCCGCAGCCCCCTGGGGGGAGCAGGTGCAGGCAGGAGCATCCTCCCGGGCCAGGCAGGGACCCCCGAACCTGAGCACCCTGTGCCCTCAGCACCCACCATGAGGCAACACCAAGCCGGGTATGATCCTGCCCTTAGCAGCACGGCTGCCAACAGTGCACAAAGGAAAAGCAAACCCCAAAAGCTCCCCTCCTCCCCTGGGCTCGTCCGTGGCGCGGGGCTATATTTAGCCCTCCACGCGCGGGCACGGCAGACAATGCAGCCCCGTGTGAGAACCGCGGGCGGGAGGAAACGCGCTCAATAGCCCCGACGACTTCCCGTATCCTGACATTGTCGCTCCCCTCCGGCCGCTTCCTTGTGCCGAGGCAGTGGGACCACGGCGCCGGGCACCCCATGCCCACCCCCGGGATGGGTCCTGCCCCTGCCAGCGGCTCTGGGCATCGTCCTGCTGCAGCACCAGGAGGGCAGGGGCTGCTGTCTGTGTAGCCGGGGACTTTTCCTGGCGTGGGCAGGTTGATGTGGTCTAAAAGCGAGGAGCCACAGTGGTCCCAGGGTGCTGGGGATGGGGAGTCAGCCCTGAGCTGTGGCTGCAAGAAGAGGCGTTGCCGAGCGGGAAGGGAAATTTCCCACTGCAGCTGTTCTTGGCCAGGGCTCGGAGAATGTGTCTCGGTGTGGAGCAGAGCTGCTCCTCTCTCACAGCACTTCAGAGCTTTTGGTAGCCATAGAAAGGAGTCGTCAGGCACAGCATGGCGGGCCTGCGCCGCGGGGCTGTCGCAGGAAGAGGCGAGCGAGACGAGGAGGCTGGGAAAGGACTCGGCTGCGCTCGGGGAAAGGGCAAAACTAGAGCCTGGGAAAACAGCCTCGGCCGGCCGGGGCAGGCAGCGGGTGTCCCCAGGGGCTGCGGGGGACGCGCCGGGGGGACACGCTATCTGCTCTCTGGTGCAGCCGGGGTGAGCACCCTCTGTGTCCCGGGGCTGTGGGGACACCGCGCTGCGTGCACGTCCCAGGCGCCCCGGGGTGACTGCACTGCTCCGGGATGGGACACAGGGGCGTGAGTCTCTGCAGGCTCCAGCCGCCCGCACCGCTCCTCCCTTTCCCAAAGCACCGTCACCCCAGGCCTTGAGGAAGGGACCGATGGCTCTGAGCAGCCCTTGTGCCAGCGCAGGGTCACAGCGTCCCCAGCCCCACGCAGCTGGCGCATCCCTGCTCTGAGCTAACCGGACGTCCGCTGCAGCTGTCCAGGTGTGCCGAGCTGCGCCGAGCCGCGCTGAGCGGCCGGTGGGGCCCCCCCTGCCTGCACAGCAGCTGTCCTGGCCCCCCCGGCAAGCTGTGGCACAGCCTGGCCCCACCACGGCTCCCGCTTGCTCCCTGCATCCTGCCTCCGGAAACCGCCACCTGCTCCTCTCACAAGCTGTTCGTGCTGGACCCTGGGGAGCAAACCCGGCCCCGGGCAGGGCCGAGGGTCAGCCCAGGAGCTGCAGCCGCCCTCGGAGCCGGCAGGGAGGAAGCGGCAAGGCAGCAGGGCCGTGCAGGAGCATGGCACCTGGCTTGCTCCCCCGAGCCCGGGGCACGGCCACCACGGGCCGGGCGGCACTAGTGCAGCTGCCGGATCCCATCCCTGCCCTGCGGCTCAGTGCAGCCGCAGCCGGCCCCGGCCGCGGGGACTTCCCCAAAGCCGGACAAGCCTTGGGAGGATGCTCTCCCACAGAACGCCGGCCTCCAGGCCAGGCGTGGGACTCCCTGCCTGGGGACAGGCTCCCCCCTCGCACAGCCCCGGCCACGCTGCTGGCACGGCTCCTTGCCACACTCCCACTGCAGCACCCAGCTGTGCCGGGCTGGGAACAGCTGGATTACAAACGCACTGGACCAGAACAAGGACTCGCGCTTGAGCAGTTGTGTGCAGGCTCGGGAAGCCAGTTTTTTTGCCATAATGGTTTATTCAACAAAGCTTCCTCTTACTCTTCGTGAGACACTGCGGCTGCTCGCCCCAGCCCTGAGTGCTTACCGGCTCCTATTCTTGTCCAGCCGGCGCTTCCCAGGCAGCATATTGTTGGGATTCAATGGGAGGAAGGGTGGGTTTACAGCACCGACGGTTTAGGAGAAAGGCAACCAGTCTCTGGGAAGCAGCTTCACCCCTGTCCCAGCGCCTGCGGGGAACCATGGCCCCGCGGCAATGCTGACGTCTGCCGTGGGGACGGACGGGAGTCCCCAGACACACAGAAACCGGCTGGAAACGCGGCAGGACCAGCAAGGCAGCCGCAGTGGGAGCAGGGCAGGGGCTGCCCCGCCAGGTGCCATCGGTGCCCGCGCAGCCGCCGTCAGGGCTCAGCCCTTCCCGAGGGCATTGCTCCACCGCTGCGCCGGAGCAGCCCCCCCGACCGACACTGCGTGGGCCCAGGGGAGGAAACAGGGCAGCAAGGCCCCGACAAAGCCCGATTGTGCCCAGCCGGCCCTGGGAACAGGCAGCTCAATGGGCTATAAACAGCCAAGGGAGCCGCTCCGGCGCAGGGTGAACAAAGGCATTTCGGAAGACGTTTCCGAGCTGGGTCCAGCTGGTCCCGGCTGGGGGAAGGGATGGGACCGTTCCCACCCCGGCGCACAATAGGGAACAGCCATCTCCCAGCATCGCCGCGCAGCCAGGCTGGGAAAGCGAGAGGCCAAGGGCAGGGGCTAGCTCAGGGGACAGTGCCAGCCTGCCAGGGGGACCGGGGCGGTGGCACAAGAGGTGCTGTGAGCCCCAGCGCACGAGGCGGCAGTGGGGCAGGGCTGGGACAGCCTTTGCGTCGCCCTGAGACTCCTCCTGCCCCTTCTAACCCAGCCTCGGCTGCCCTCGCACACCACGATGGCAAAGGCCTGCGCGTTCCCGGCAGCGCCGGGTGGCGAGCCCAGCCGGAGGGCAGCGATCCAGCCTGAGGACAGCAGGTCGGGAGGTAAACACGGCCAGGCAGCGCCGGCAGTAAAGCTGTCAGCGGGGCAGGAGCTGGCCCTGAGGAAGCGGGACGGAGCGATGCGAAATGCTGAACTGGCTGCTGACCTCGCGGCTTCGCACCAGAGACAACAGATTTATCGTCCCCGAGAGGGGAAGGCCGGGCCGGGGCAGCAGCGAGGCCTCGCTCAGGTACCAGGGGAAAAAACAAGCCGGGAGGCAGCGATAACCCTGGCTACAGCCGCTCGGCCCTGGCACGCTGCCGGCAGAGAGCAGCGGCAGTCACCAGCTGGCCCTGCTCCGGCAGCTGTCGCCGTGGTTTGGTCCTGCCGTGTTGGTGACACTCGAGGCTGGAGGGGACAGCGACCACTGGTCCCCAGCGCTTGCTGCCAGCCACTCCCGCCATGCGCCGCCGCCCAGCAGCCCCCCCCCGTCCCCCGGGACCCCACCCAGCGCTGCCGCAGCCCTTCTTGTCTAGATAAGGAGGCCGAAGGGAAGCAGATGACGTGGCCGGGGGAGCCAGGAGGGAGACACAACCGCAGCACGGGCTGGGATTTCGGTGCCTCCCCCTCCTTCCTGCCCGCCACCCTCTTGCCAGCCCCGAGGTCAGTGCCCGGCCAGGGACAACGACGGCATCTCTCCCGCTGCAGAAGGGGTCGCTTCTTGAAAACATGGGGAGCAGAAACACGCTCTGAGCCAGGGCTGGGGCCAGGTGCCGATGCAGAAGACAGAGAGGCCCAAGGACTGACAGAAGTTTATTCTGGCTGTTCCTGTACAGGGCAGAGACCTCCCCATTCTCTACACACCAGCCCAAAGCCACCGCCACGCTCGGAGCTCCATGACAGAAGCGGGGCCAGGACTTCCACCTCCCCCCATCCCCCTTTCTCACTGAGAAGGGGGGTGATGCAGAGAGGGGTTCCCCAGAGATCTCCACCGCTGCTCAGTGTAACGCGGTAGCGTGATGCTGTGGTTGGGGTTCGCAAAGAGCCACGGGAGAGCCGCAAGCAGGACAGCAGGTCCTCCTGCCCCAGGCGGTTAGCCAGACCCCGACCCCATGTCACTCAGGTCCAAGTTTCTTCTATCTTCATGCCATGGAAGAAACCAAACCTAAAGAGACGTGGGTGGAACCGGGCCAAGAGGTTTCGTGGTTCAGGGGCCGGGACAGGCCAAGAGCTGATGAGTTTCAGACACGCTCCACTCCAGAGCATGGTTCCCTGCCCGCTCTGCACAGAGGAGAAGGTCTGGGTGCTGTGTCTTGAGCACATCTGTGGGGCAGACAAACCCTGACCCTCCGGAGGGCCCCGGGAGGGGGAAGAGCAGCAGCGGGCGCAGCGCTTTGCCCGCGTACGGCCTGGTGCAGGAGGGAGGCTGGTGGAAGGGGAGTCCCCAGCCCGGTGCTGCAGGACACGGCCCTCGGGCAGCCAGCCCCAGCCCCGGGACAGTCGCTCCAGGGCACCGCGTCTGCCCGGCCGACTTCATTAGCTCTTTTCCGGGCGGTTCCTGTTCAGCACGGCCCGGGGGGCGAACTCGAGCTTCTCCTTCAGGCTCACCACCTTGGTCAGGTCCTTGCCCGCGATCTCCTGCAGCTTGCGGTCCTCCCGCTGCTCCGAGATGCTCTTCTCCTCGGCCGCGGGCGGGGGGTCGCCGCGGAGGAACCACTCCAGGTGGTAGCCCACCAGCCCCACCACGAAGGCCACCGGGAAGGTGACGTACGGGGCCTTGGACCGCACGGCCGCCCAGAGCACGGACCACATGGCGCCGGGGGCTGCGCCTGGCAGGGGGCGAAACGCGGCGGTCACAGGCCGGGCCCGGCCCCCCGCGGCGCCCGAGGCCTGCGGGCTGGCAGCGCCCGGGCGAGGCTCCGGCGGGCAAGGCCGCACCGGGCGGGCCGCACCGGGGCCTCAGCCCTGACCCTCAGGGAATCGGGACCCGCCTGGGCCGCGCCGGGACCCCCGCCCGGCCCCCTCGGGGCTTCCCCCGCCACCGGAGCCGGAGCCGGAGCCGGAGCGAGCCCCGGGCGGCCCCGCTCACCTGGGCCCGGCCGCCGCCGCCGCCGCCCCGCCCCTTCCGGTCAGCGGCCTCGGCGGCAGCGCGGCCGAGAGAGGCGCCCCGCGGGGCGGTGCTGCCCCCTGGCGGACGGCGCGGGCTCAGCGGCGCTGGAGGAGCGGCCCGGGCTGAGGCCGCCCCGGGAGAGAGACGCGGGGGGACACCCACGGGGGGAGGCCCCCGGCGGGAGTCACGGGGAGATACCCACGCGGAGAGCTGGGGGAGAGAGCCACGGGGGGACACCCACGGGGAGACCCACGGGGACAGCCACAGAGAGAGACTCACAGGGGGAGAGAACCACAGGGAGAGAGCAATGAGGAGATCCACGCAGGCACCCACAGGGAGACCCACGGGAATAGACCCACGGGGAGACACCCACAGGCAGACCCACATGGAGATCCAGGGGAAAGAGCCATGGGGAGACCCACAGGGAGACACCCACAGGGAGACCCCCACGGGGAGACCCACAGACACCCCCCAGCTACCCCGCAGGGAGACCGGCTCCTGCCCCAGAGAGAGCCCCCCTCCCACCCCACGGACCCTCCCCTCCCACCCCACGGACACGAAGGGGCGGCAGACGGGGCAAAGGCGAGGCCGGCGCTGGCCGCGTCCCCGCGGGGAGGTGGCCGCTGGCCCGGAGTAACCAAAGTCATCTTTATTAATTGCGGCGGTTCATACAATAAAAAGGGAGCCACGTGTCACGGTCACTGCACGGTGCTGGCTGGGGAGGGGGCCGGGGGGGCCCTTCCCAGGCACGTCCCTAAATCCGGGGTGCGGGGGGAGCGGGGTGGGAAAGGACTTTGGGTGGCGGAGCGGGCGCTGCCGTCCCGGAGGTGTTTAGCACCGACAGACCCCCCCAGGGCGAGGGACCCCTGTTGAGGTGTCCCCCTGCTCGGCCCCGGCCCCCCACTACATGGGGGGCACAAGCTGGGTCCCCCCAGCTGCCTCCGATCCCGTCACCCTGGGCGAGGTTTGGCCCCGGATTTCGGGAGCTGCCCGGCACCCACCAGCTCTGCCTGGGGGTGGCTGGTGATGCTGCTGGGGCTGATGGCGTGGCGGGGTGGGGGACGGGGATAGGGATGGGGTCCTCCCCCCTTCTGCCAGCAAAAGGGATGGCTTTGGGGGGACGGGAGGCTTGGAGAGGGACCGGGGATGGGGACCCAGACAGGGACAGGGCAGATGCAGCCTCCTGCCCCGCCACGCTGCTCTTCCCCGGAGGGAACCTTTGGGCACCCCCCGCCCTGCTCCTGGGTCCGTGCGCAGTGATGGGGGAGCTGGGAGCAGCAGCATCCCGGGGTGTCCCTTGTCCCCACGGGGCACCAAGCGCACAACAGCCCCGTCCCAGGGTGTCCCATCCCCACGGGGCACCGGGAGCTCGGGGAGAAGGGGTGACCCCCCGGGGTGATCTCTAGCAGCCCCGCACTCAGGGGGCGGCTGCTGGCCATGTCCACACTCCTGTCCCACCCGCTGGTGCCGAGCCCGGCCCGGGGCAGAGCCACCGCTGTCCCCGGCACCGCGGGTGCAAACGGGCTGCGGGCAGGTCTCCCCGCCACTACCGCCTCGCTCGCACACCGGGGAAGCGGCTCCCACTAGCGGAGAGGCGTGGGGGGGCCACCTCCCCTGTCCCCAGCTAGTGCCATGCTGCAGAGGTGCTCCCAGGCTCCGGGCTGGCAGGAGGGACAGAGGGATGGACGGACAGACAGACTGATGGGGAAGGAGGGCTGAGTGGGAAGGGGAGAAGCGTGTCGCGATGCTCCGTGCGAGGGAAGCGGGGCGGCTCGCCGTGACCGGGGCTGTCTGCTGCTCTGGTCCGTCCCACCAGCCCGAACACCGCGCTGGTCACGTGTCGTTTCTGGTTTATTCCTTAGGTTATATTTATATATGTATATAGGGGAAGGAGCCCCAGGTCCCCCGCGGCACCCGAGCAGGAGGCAGGCGGGGGCAGCGCGGGGTGCGGGGGAGCCCCTCGTCCCTGCCATGTCCCAAAGCCTCGTGCCGGCAGGGCTGGGGAGCGGGGCTGGGGGGGGCTCCGGCCCGGCGGGGGCCGGGGGGCCTGTCCTCACCCTGCACTGGGGGATTGCACTGAGTCCAGAGAGGCGGGGGCCTGCCCGCAGCCCCCTCCCCTCCAGCCCGGCGGGGCCGGGGGCTGAGGGTCACCTCTCTTTCGGTTGGGATGCGGGCTGGGGGGTCCAGAAGGGCTGGGGGGGGTGGGAAGGGGACAGAGAGCTGGGACACGGCCCTAGGGAGGGGGGGAGGGAGAGCCCCGGACCCCGGGAGAGGCTGGCAGGGGCATGCGGGCGGGGGGCAACGGGACGGGGCTGAACCGGGCTTGCGTTCACCCGCCGTTGGATTCACGAAAGGTCTAAGATAGAAAAGAGAAAAGCTGTGAGTGGGGCCAAGAGCTGCCCCAGGGTGTCCCCGCGGCCCCCCATCACAGTGAGCTACGGCCGCGCCGTCCAGTCCGGGTAGAAAAGCGGAGGCTGCGGTCACAGCCGGGTCTGTGCCTCGGGGATGTAGATCTCGATGCTGTCCGCGCTCTCGGTGGCCGAGCTCTGGCGGAAGGAGGCAGCTCGCTTGGCTGCCAGGAGCCGCTTGCGGGCCTCCTGCCGCTGCCGGTCCACCGAGTCCAGGGAGCGCTCCTTCACCGGGTGCACCTTGGAGCGCAGCGGCTTCTTTGGTATCGGGGGAGGCACCTTCTTCTCCTCCTGCACAAACAATGGGGGCTTCAGGGCGGGCGCGAGGCCAGGACCTCCGGGGAACGGGCAATCCGGCGGGCTCTGCATAGCCGAAGCATTTGCCGCGCGTGCCAGCGGGCGTGCAGGACATGTGCACCTCCGTGAGCGGCGCTGCCACGCGTGCCAAAGCCAAAGCCGCGGCAAGACAGCCCCGCACCCCTCCCGCACCGCACCGAGTTGCGAGGCAGGGCTGAGCGTCCCTTTGTCTGTCCGCACAGGCGTGAAGGCGCTCGCGGCTCGTGCCGAGACCCTGCCTGGCCCTTTGCAGGCAGCGCTGCCCAGAAACACCCAGCGAGCCGGCTGCGAGACCGCGGCAGGGGGACAGCCCCTTCTTTAGCCTCATTTTTTCCAGCTCTTTGTTTTTCAAGTATTTGCTAAAAGCCACTGCCAGCAACAACCCAGCAGCAGTGGTTTGGGCACAAATGTGCTTGGGAAGGAGGGAGGGAGAGGTGACGGGACCAGCACCGGTGGCAGAGCCCTGCCCTTACCTTGGGCTCCACAATCTTCCACCCGTTGGCCTTGAGCTGCTGGAGCTCCGCGAACTTCATGCTGACGTCCTCGATGGAGAGCTGCAGGAGGTCCCAGAAGCCGGCCAGGTCTTGGAAGGTGGGCACAGGGAACGCGTTGGGATCCTGCAGGGACAGAGGGACAGTGTCGGCCACATGCACCCATGGGACATCGGCTCTGCTGGCCATGCAGCTGTCCCATCCCCACGCTGCTGGGGAGGCTCTCCGTCCGGCTCTCCCTCACGGCATTAAGAAGTCACTTTTCCACCAGCTAAGGGTGCGAGACCCTCCGCCCGCTGCGGCTGACCCCGCAGCACCGCTGCCCGGCACTCACCATGTTCTGCTGGCAGAGACGGTAAAACTGCTGCACCTTCTGGGACATGAGGAGCTGGGCGCTGCCCACGGCGCTCCGGATCTTCTCCAGGACTGGCGGGGGGAGAGCAGACGGTCAGCGCTCCCGCGGGGCACGGAGCCTCTGCCCTGCGTGGCGGGGACCTGCACCCCCTCGGGGGCAGCGGGACAGCCCAGGCAGCTCGGACCCCCCAACCCACGCGGGGTCTCCTCCCTCCTCCAGACCCCACTAGTCCCAGAGGGTTTCCTGGTGTTTCTTGCCCCCACCCAACCTCTTTAGCCTTGGCAGGGGCGATGCTCCAAGGTGGTCCCAAGGTGGGAGCACTGCAGGACTGTGGCTGTGCCCCCTGACCCCATGGGAGCCCCAGTCCCTCCCGACCCCGCAAGCCCCCCTGACTCACTCTCCTCCGGCAGGTCGTAGTCCTCGGCCTCCCTCTCCATCTGCTGGCACCAGCCCTCCATCTTCTCCACCTCCGCCTGCAGCAGCTTGATGAACCATTCCCCGTCGCGGTGGCAGGGAGAGGCGCGGCCGGAGTCAGGGAGGCTGCGGGAGCCCCGCTCCATCCAGGCATCCCGCCGGGGCACCTCCACCGTGTCGTACTGCAGCTGGTAGTCCTCCCGGTACGCCCACTGCCCCTGCGTGTGTACCGTCTTGTACACTGCGTACTGCCGGCCGGACTCGGGCTCCGAGGAGTGCCGCTGGAAGGGGCGCCCGAACTGCAGGGCTTTGTCCTCGGTGGCCACAGCCAGGCCGGCAAAGCCCTCCAGCTCCAGGTCCGCCTGCACGCCCGCCGTCACGCTGTTGGAGCGCTTGAAGCGCGCTCGCCTGGGGAGAGCGAGAGCGCGTGGGGACCCTCGCGGCCAGCGACCACAGCCCCGCTGCCCCCGTCCCCCCGCCGGGTGCCATCGCGGGCAGGGCCAGGGGTGCCCGCAGGCAGGATGGGGCTGGGGATGCCAGTCTGGATCCCGGAGCATTCGGGGCCTCGGGGACAGCCCTGAGCAGCCGTAACCCACCGGTCCCTCATCTCCTCTGCTCTTAGCCCGTTTCCATGGCTACTGGCGCTGGACTGAGGATGGAGAGGAGCCTGCACGAGGGCTGCGTGGGCACCAGGGCTGCCGGAGCTCCCCTCTCGCAGGCCACACAGGTCCCGGCACACGGCACTCCCACCCCGGCCAAAACCTCATGTTTTGTTGCAGAAAAGCCCAAAGGTTTCATCTGCGCCTGGGCCAGGTTCAAACCCCGGGGCTGAGCCCCAGCAGAGGAGACCCCAGCGCAGGGCGGGAGCCGGGGAGCCCCTTCCCCGGGCAGTCTGTCTGCAGCAGCGGGGCAAAGGGAGGGCCAGATCCTGCCCCAGGTTGGGGCAGCTGGCCTGGGATGGGGGTGGTGCTGAGCTCTGGGGGCCTCAGAGAGAGGGAAAAGATGCTGTGGGGCAGCGGTGATGTGCAGAGCTCGGGGAGCCCCAGGGGGACCCAATCCCCCTGTGCAGCGAGCGTGGCAGGTCTCAGTCCGGCCCGGCCACACGGTACCTTTTGTCCTCCTCCACCTGCACCCCGATGGAGTGGAACTCCCTCTGGCTCCGGCTCTCCGTATCCGAGTCGGAGATGGCCTCGACCTGCCGAGGGGCAGAGGGAGAGCGCTGGAGGGCAGCCCCGGGGCCCAGCACGGCGGCTCAGCAGCGCCCGCGCCCCTCGGGCGGGCTCGGAGCCCGCGGGGAGGGGCGAAGCCCACCTGGACGCCGATGGAGGGGCGCCACTTCCGCTGCCGAGCCAAGCTCCTCAGCTCCTCCCGGCCGGGGATGGCCTTGATGATGAGCGTGGAGGGCTTGGGAGCGGCGCGGGGCTGGACCGGAGGCAGGTCGAGGGCCACGGCCGTCACCTTGGAGCTCTCCAGGCTCTCGGCCGAGTTGCAGCGGGCCGCGGCGTCTTTGGACCAGGCGGGGCTGCGGGCGACCTCGCCGGGCAGGTAGCTCTCGTGGGTGGACTCGGTGCTGCTCTGCGCCGTGACAGAGATGAGGGGTTTGGCTTTGGTTCCTGGAGGGATGGGAGGTGGAGCTTTTCTGTAACTGAAGGCTGTTGTGGGAGAGGCGCAGGATGAAAAGGCGCGTGAAAACACAGACACTTGCTCATTTCCCGCCGCGAACGGGGGCCCCGGGGGAGCGGCGCCCACCTCCTCCCGCAGTGCGGGGCTCCCAGCCCTGCAGCGTTCGCACCTCGGCTGGCCGAGATCTGAGCTGGAGCTCAGAGGGGCTGTTTGGCCGGTTTATCCCCAGAAAGGGATGGGAAACCACCCCAGAGCTGTGCTGGCCATGCTGCTGCAGCACCCAGCAAGGGGCAGAGGTGGGGAAACAGAGAGGGGAAAGAAGTGGAGGGAAGGAGGGAAGGGCGGACGGGTGCTGGGGGCACAAAGCAGCCCCTTGACCGGGGCTGAGCCACAAGCGGGATGCTCACGCCCTGTGCCAGTGCTGAGCCGTGAGAGGGACGTTCGTGCCCTGAGCAGGACGCTCGTGCCCTGTGCTGGGGGCTGCACAGGGTCGGGGGCAGCAACAGCCCTTTGCGGGCGCCTGGGGGAGCAGGCGGGGAGACGCGGGGGTCCCTCGCGCGGCTGAGCCCCCCCCCACCCCCCGGGACTCACAGGTGCTGGGCTTCAGGATGCTGCTGGTGATGGGCGGCCCGGCGGGGGCCGACATGGAGAAGAGCGAGAGGCAGTCGTCGTCCTGGGAGCAGCCCGCCTGGATGGCCCGCAGGTAGCTGTGGCTCCGCATGCGGAAGCAGCCGGGCAGGTCCAGCGCCTCCACGGCCTGCGACTCCACCTCGCCGAAAACCGACTCGCACACGGCCTCGAACTGGTGGTTGAGCTCGTCGTTGATCTGGGGAGAGCGGCGGGTGAGGCTGGGGGTGGCGAGCCGGGGCCGGGGCCGAGCGGGGCAGGAGATGCTCAGAGGAGCATCCGCTGCCCCCCCTGCCCCAACCCGCCCCGCAGCGCCCGTGACACGGGGCCCTACCTGGCCGGTGGTGAAGGAGCGCCCGTAGCCCTGTCCCCGCGGGAGCATTCGCGGTGGCGTGCAGCAGCTGGGACAGTTACAGATATATGAATCAGAATAGTGCCTACTTGCAAACCTAATGAGAGACAGTGGGAATAGAAGGGATCGCACCAAAAGCAACACATTCAAGCAGAGCACTCGGAAATGCAGCCGCAGTGATGCTCCCGCCGGCCCCCACTGCCGGCCCCGCTCAGAACAGCCCCGAAAGGCTGTCCTGGGGGTACGGACCTGTCCCCCAGCGGCGCGGGGCCGCTGGAGGGGTACACAGCGGGGCTGGGGATGAGGAGCCAGCCGGGACTGGGGCACATCCCAGTCATCTCCTTTCGAACGTGCCTCTCCTCCCCAGCCTTTGCTCATGGCTGCAGCAGTGGGTCCCACCCCAAAGCCCCCCGCAGCCACATCCCCCCGGCACCCACAGCTCCCAGGGAGCCCCAGCCCACGGCCCCGCTGCCGCCCGCGGTGCTGAGACAGGCCTGGGAGGCGAGAGCCCTTACTTGGTCCTGGCCTGGTCGGCGCTGGAGGAGCGGCGGTAGCTGTCTCGCCGCGTGGCCGCCCTGGGCGATACTTTGGCGCTGGCGTCGGAGTCGGCGCTGTCCTCATCGCCCATGGCCTTGATGTAGCTGCCGCTGCGCATCCGCCGGCAGGGGATCTCCCCGTCCTTGCCCACCGCTGGGTACCTGCTCCACTCGTCCTGCGGCACCTGGGGCAGGAGGCAAGCATGGGAGGACGCGGTGGCCGGGCTCCCGCCATCGGGACGCAGAGCCGAGCCCCGCGCCTGCCACATGGCACGTGCCCGGCATGCACGCGTGGCCCAAACCCGGCGTGCGTGCACAGCCCGAGGCTGGCGTGCATGTGCCAGCATGGCTCCCCTGCCCTCCCCACGGCACCCCAGGGCTGCGGGGACAGGCCCTGGAGGCTCTGACCCCCCTGGGAAAGCCCCTAACTCCAGGAAAGCTGACCCCTTCTAATAGCCACAGCCCCCTGTGCCCTGTGCAGGGCCGTTCCCAAAACGTGGGGCAGCGCAGCCGCTCCCACCTCGCAGCCCCCCCAGCAGGCGCGGCTGGGCCAAATCCCACCCATGCCAGCGCAGCCGCCCGGCTGACGTAGCGGCTGCCGGTCCTGCCACACGCTGCTGACGCTGGCACCACGGGGTCCTTACCAGGCTGCGGCGGTGGGACGGCATCCCCCGGGCCCCATGGGGAGGGTGGCAGGGCCATCACCCTGCCCCGATGCCCCCGCTGCTGGCGGAGAGGGGCCCCGGCTGCCCCCTGCCCCCAGCCAGCACGGCATTGCCGCTCCCTGTCTCCTTCCCCCGGGAAAGGGAGAGAAGAGTTAATTAAATTTTAATTGGAAGGGGGGTGACCTAGAAGGGAGCCTGGTGACGAGGCAGGAGGTGGCACCCGGCCAGGCGCAAGCAGGATAAAAGCCGCAAGGAGGGAGCAGGCATGGGGCCGCCGGCAGCCCCGAGCCAACAGAGATGGTCTGACCCCAAACCCAGTGGGCACACGGCAGGAGGCGGCAAACGGTGCTTCGTGCCGCTGGCGAGGGGACAGCGGGGACTGGCACGGGACCCCAGGGGACGGGACGCCAGTGCTGGGGACAGGAAGCAGAACCGGAGCATCCCTGCACCGCCCCGGGCTGCCGGCATGGAGCATCGCCGGCCGCGGTCCCCGGGGTGGCAGCCCCCGGCCCTGCCCAGCCACTCACCTGCAGGTACTGGTACGCTCGGTCTTTGGCCTTTGCCTCCTGAAGCATCAAGGTCTTCTCGGTGCCGCCGGCGCTGGGGTAGGCTTCGCGGGCCTGGCTGACGGTCATGGTGTGCCAGGCGCTCCTCTTGAGCGTCTGGCCGTCCAGAGACATGGACATGCCGGCGCAGGCCAGGCATTTTCCTTCCCCACCACCCTTTAGACTCTTCAAGGTCAAGTCTCTGAAGGCACTTTCGGGAGCGTCCACACAGTACTGGGTGCCCTGGTCGGCGGCGTGCCGGCCGGACACCATGTAGCTGCTGTCGCTATCCAGGTTGTCGTCGGAGCTCCACCAGCCCATCATCTTGGACCGGTGCCGGGAGTCCACCTTGCGGTCCTTGCTCTTGCTGCGCTTGCCGTGGCGGGACTGGTGGTGATGGTGGTGGTGGTGGTGGTGGTGGTGGTAGCCGTCCCCGCGGCCGTCCATCTTGGTGCCGTTATAGTCCCGCTTGGCCGGCGCCTCCAGAGAGTGGGACTTGGCGAAGAGCTTCTGGACGGAGTGGACAAGGTGGCGGATGCGGCTGGGGCTCTCGCTGCGGGGCTCGGCGCCGCCGGCCCGCGGGTACTGCAGCGTGTGAAACCCGTCGTGGTGCAGCGGCAGCTGCTTCTCGAACTGGTCCAGCAGCGTGGGGGGCAGGCGGTTGATCTTGCTGGCGGGGTGGGCGGTCGCCATGCATTCGTCACAGGAGTCGTAGGGCTGCTGCGCGTGGTGCATCCTTGGGAAGGTGCTGCTGGCGCTGGCGGAGGGCGGCTCGCTCAGGGGCCCGCCCGGGCACTCGCCGGCCGCGCCGGGGCTCCGCGCTGGGCAGTAGGGATGCTCCAGGGAACACGGCTCGCTGGGGCTGAGGAGGTACGGCGGCCGGCCCTCGGGGCCGTGCTGGACGTAGTTGGCGGGATGCTCGCAGTCCTCTGGGATGCAGCGGCAGCGGTGGCCGGAGGAGGGCTGTGCCTGGCTACGCTCCCCATGGTAGCCCTTCATGGTGTCAGCACCCGCCCCGTAGCCTCGGCATCCTGCAGGGTGGTCCCTGCGGGCTCACCTGTGGGGACAGGGACAGGCACGGTGTCACACCCCCCTCTGCCAGCCAAACGTTGGGGCTGTCCCTCAGGAACCGACCAGGGGTGCTGGGAAGCTCCCTGGGCAGGATCCAGCCCTGGCTGGGCCCCTGTGAAGCTGAGCTGGGGTGCCAGAAACCTGGCTCCCCCCGGGGCGAGGGGTGCACGGCGCCGGGGCCGAGCACCCGGGGTCACCCCCGGCTCAGCTGCTCAGAGGGGGCAGCACAAGGGGAGAGCGGGGAGGAGAAGCCGCTGCCGGCAGCGATGCCGGCAGTGTGGGGCCCACAGACTGCGAGGGAGGACACGCTGCCATCATCCGAAACTTGTTTTCTTCTCCGACACCAAATATTATGAAGTGTTTCTCCATTAGGAAAACGGTTCTGGCTGAGTTTTTCAGACGTTGCGATTCACAGAGCCGCTAATGAGCTGCCGCGGGGCGCGGGGGGGCCGCGCTCTGATGTCTCCATCCAGCCCGTCCTCCTCGCACGGCCCCGGCCACGGCGCCCGACTGCGGATGCAGACCCACGACCGGCCGCCCCGCCGGCGCGCGTGGCCCCGCCGGCCCCTGCGATGGAGAGCCAGGGAGCGGAGATGGTTGTGCTGCCTGTGGGGCATCCCCGCGCAGAAGCAGGACGGACGGCGTCGAGCCGGGCTGAGCCCCACGCCAGCTGCCGGGACGCCGGAGCAGAGGGGCCGTGCGCACCCACAGAGGTTTGTCTTCCTTACAGTCCCTCAAAGGCTCTGCCTTTGGTGTGACTGTAAATGAGGAAATTACTTATTCTCCAGTGTAGCTCAGCTAATTAACAGGCATCGTTAATGCTCTTCTTATCACACTTGGGCAGCGTGCTGTGGGCAGCCCGTCTCCGAGACCGGCTGCAGGGAAAGGTGACCGTGGGATGGTCCCTAGGGCACACGGGGACCGTCGGACACGTGGGGCTGGGGGGAGGGAGCGAGGGCCCCCGGGGGGGCCGGAGACGCGCAGGGACGGTGAGTGAGCCCCTCGAGGAGCCCCGGGAGGGGAGAGGGGCTGGAGGCCCCCGCGGGGCGCGGGGGCGGGCGGCGACGCGAGCGTTGGTGGCGAGCGGCAGACGGGGCCGCGGCAGCGCCCGGGGAACGCGTCTGCCCTAATAAGCCTCCGCCGCCGCCTTCCTTCCCGGCTTCAAGGCTGGATGGCTCCGTCCTGCGCCTCTCCCCCCGCCCTCACAATCTCGCTCCTGCTCTAACGAGGCTCCCTAATTGCTGCATCTTAACCAAAGGATGCTGCAGCTGCTTACAAAAAGAAATGCCTCTCCCCTCCCAGGAGAGCTGCTACGAGGAGTGGGCACAGCAGTGTGGGAGGGGGCTGCCTTCTCTGTCCTGGGATCGAGCCGGGAATCGGCAGCAGGACGGACGGACAGACAGACAGACAGGCTCCCAGCCCGGGCTCTGCCTCTGCAGGTTGAGCTATCGTCTCCTGCTCGGGGAGGGAAGCTCTCAGCTGATCCAAATATTGCCGCTGTGGCGGGAAGAAGGAGTCAAAATAGCTGAGCAGCCCGTCACCACAAGCCCGGCGGGCTTTTGTGCTCGGCAGCGGAGGAATTAAACAAAGCCGGGCCCCGCCGCCGCGCCGGCGAGGCAGCGCCGCAGCTCTCCTGCAGCTGCCGGCAGCGGTGGGGCAGCGGGACAGGGCAGAGGACGGGGACGCGCCGTGGCAGAGGACGGGGACGCGCCGTGGCAGAGGATGCTACATCCCGGCCAGCACCAGCTCGCCAAAGCCACGCAGGCACCTGTGCCCTGGCGAGGGACCAACCGGTCCCACCGCAGGCACCCTGGGGACGGGGAAGGGGTGGGGAGCGATCCCGTGGGTCTCAGCACGGGCAGCGCGGCTGGGGGTCCCCGTCCCCATGTCCTGGCAGGGATGGCCACACGCAGAGGGCAGGAGAAGCCGCCGAGCCCGCTCCTCTCCCCCGCCCAGGGCGGGCAGCGCAGGCAGGAGGCTGCCGTGCGGGGCAGGCGAGGTGCGGGAGCCGGCCGGAGCGTGGCCCACGGGCAGATGGCCACGGCCGAGAGCCGGAGCGGCGTCGCGCTGGATGCCGCTCGCGCTGCGCAGCCCTTGGGAAGGAGGGGATTTGCGCCACCGAACCGCAGACTCAAAAAGAGGGGAAAAACCCAGCCCGGCTGAATTTTGTGCCATTTAACACCAGGGTAATTACCACCAGTGGGAACCTACCGCCCACACAATTATATGCTAGGATAAACTGGAAGAGCGTAATTACCATTACAAATAACTCACTTCTTGCCTTTATTGCATCCAAAGCCTGCAGAAACTCCCATCGGCGATTCCCCCACCGCCACCTTCCCTCTGACGTCTGCTCCCGCGGCACGGGGCAGCGCAGGGAGGAGCGGGGCCCGTAGCCCCCCAGCGCTGCAGGCCACGCCGAAATTCGGCCCCTCGCTTCCTTTCCCATAGGGGCACCTGGCAGAGGTGGTTCTGCTTCCCGGCAGCCACCCGGCAAGGTCTCTGCCTTGGCGGTAGCACCGTGCCAGGCCCGCAGCTGCGGGGAGCCAGGGCAGCCCCGGCAGGAGCCTGAACCCCTCCGGGGCACCCAGAGTGCCCCCAGATTTCCTCCAGCTCCGGGACAACTGGCAGGGAGGTGACGGGACTGCAAAACCCCGCCGCAACGCCTGGGTCCGGCAAACCGCCCTGGCGCAGGGCGAGAGTGGGTTTTCCAAGATTTCCAGGTCAAACCCCAAGAGCTGGGGTCGACAGCCCCGCACCCAGGGTGTCCCGGCCCCCCGCCCTTCCCAAGCAGCCCCCGCTGCGGGCAGCGCGTGCCGGGGTCCCAGCGAAGCCGTGGGTGGCACTTACCGCCCGGCGCTCAGGGGGATGCTGTCCTCATGGCCCCGGCGGCGGCGGCTCCTCCGCGCTGGGTCTCCCGGGGGCAGCAGGCTCTGGGGGAGCGACACGAGGGGGATGAAGGCCAGGGAGGAAGAGCAAGGGTGTTGCTCCCTGCAAACAGCCTGAGCCCACTCCCCGTGTATTTTTCCAGCAGCCCAGCCTCCCCTCCTCCCCCGAGGCCGCCCCGTAGGCAGTGCTGCCTGCACCGGCTGCGACGGGCACGGCTCCGCGCGGCCACGGACACGTGTTTCGTCCAGCTTAGCCCCAAAACCATCCCCAGCCCCATCCTCTTATGCAATTCCCTGCCAGCAGGTGCCGGAGCCGGCCCAGCGGCCACCTCGCCATCGACTTTGATTTGCTCCGGATCCGGCCATAGGCTCCACAAAGCCTCCTCCCGCCATCCCGGCTTTCTGGCGCGAGCAAAGGGATTTTTTCCCAGCTGCCGGCCCGGCAGAGGCGCGAGCTCGGCCCGTTCTGCTTTGCAAATTAGCGCGATGTTTTGCCAGCGTGGGTCCTGCTGGGGATCTTTATGGCTGGGGATGAAAGCAGGAGAGAACAAACACGCAGCGTGAGCGCCCGGCACCGCGCGCAAGCTGGAGCCTGGAAAAAAAAAAATAAAGTGGTCTTCCCACTTAGGAGCTGAGCAAATTTGATCTACGGTCGTCGGAAGAAAATAAATATGGAATACCGCCAGGTCGTTTCCACCGTGCTTTTAATCTATTTACTTTTTCCCAACTCTTTGTAAGCGAGAAGGATTGTGGAAAGCAAACATTTTATTTTATTACTAATTGCTCTGTTATTTTATTAGGCTGTATTAGTAAAATTTACTCAGCCTGGAAAAAAAAAAAAAAGAGGGGCTTAGTAAGAGATCGCCTAATTTAGTACATAATTCTGCACCGAGTCATTATTTTCTTAAAAGTTGAATTAGCTGAAAGCAGCTCACTGATGGTTCATTAGCTGCGTCAGGCAGGGAAGAGAGTGTCAGGGAGAGGTTTGTCACCCCGGTAGGCAAGGGCTGGGCCGGGAAGGGGCAAGGGATGGGGCAAGGGATGGGGCAAGGGATGGGGAAGGGGATGAGGAAGGGCAAAGGGAGCGAGCAGGATGCAAAGATTGCAGCAAAAGTGCTCAATGCAATCAGGAAATCAAAGGCAATTACTGGTAACGAAATAAAACTGAGCAGGTTGCAGGCGGGCACTGCCTGGAGAGGGTTGCGAGGGGCAGGAACCAACCGGCCGCCGCTGTAAATAAGGGATGAGGTGAGATTTTTAAAAAGTCATGAAGGACAAATACCAGCTGAAGAATTGCAAATGTGAGCGGAGCAAGAAGTGTTTACTGAGGCCGCCGAGAGGGGCCGGCAGCATCGTGCTGCGCAGCACGGCCGGCCGGCACCCCATCGGGCCGGGCTGGGGGGCCCTGGCACCCCGATGCCGGGGGCACCTCCCCTGGCTCAGCCCTGCCCCGGCACATCGCTCCTCGCCGAGCGCGGGTGCTTCCCGGCACCGAGCCCACGGTGCCCCAGGGCTCAAGCCCGGCGCTGCCGCCCCACTCGGCGCGCGGGGAGGCTGAGGACAGGCCGGTCGACGGGAGGGGCAGGTTATTAAGCACATGATTAATTTTGGCACCGGCACCGGCTGCCTGACAGCTCCTTCTCCAGGGCTGGGGAGAGCGAGCGCGAGAGGTGCTGCCTCTGCTGATGCAGCGGTTGGTGGGATGAAAAATCCTGCAATGCAGCACTGCTTCTTAATGAGCCATTTGTCTTTGAGTCTTCTTGACTCATTACCATGCCGGGAGAGGGATGGGAGTTGCCCCAAGTCCCCATCTGAGCAATTACTCCTGGAGCAGAGCGAGGAAACACAGCCACGACGTGCCCCAGCTGCCAGGGATCCCGCACGGCCGCCAGCACCGGGACTCCCCGCCACAACGCAGGTGCCTCTGGCCGCTGCCGCCGCGGGGGGAGCGGGACCCCCGGCCCCACACAGCACACGCAGCCCGGCACCGCCCGCCCGGACACCCTGGTCCCCAGAACCGATTCCGCCGGGGCAAGAGCCACGCTCCTGTGCCAGGGCGTGCGAGGGAGCCAGAGCGTCCCAGAGCTGCCGGGGCAAAGCCAGCGGAGAAGGGAGCCTGGCGCTCCATCCCTGCAAAGCCCAAACCCGGATCTTGGCAGAAGACCCACTTCTTCAAAAGCCCTGTACAGGCGCGAGCGGCCGGGGCTGGCAGCCGGAGTCCGCAAAGAAGTTGGCTGAGAAGCGAAGGGGTGGCACAGGGAAGGGGCCGCGCCAGCATCCCCGGGCGGGCACCGGCAGAGGCAGGGCTGGCAGGGGAGAGCTGCCCCAAGGCACAGGCACCTCCGGCCCCCTCGGCCCCGCGGCGATGCTCATCCTGCCCATGGGAGCCGGGACACGGCACACAGGGAGCCGACTGCCGGAGGTGGGACCCCACAGCCAGCGCGGCAGGAGCACAGCCAACTGAGGTGGGAGACCACCCTGGAGCGACCCCCAGGCCCCGGGGACCCCAGCCCACGCCAGCTGGTGCGGGGTTCATGGGTGCTGCGCCGCACGGATGAGCACCCATCGCCGGTTATGCCCACGGACAGCTTCCCTCCCACAGACGCACTCGACATCTGCCCGCGCTGCCTGGGGCCGGCAGCAGCTGGCACGTTCCCCCGGTGCCCCTCCAGCGCTTGGTGGAAAGGGGGGACGTGCAGGTGACCCCGGGGAGCCCGGCAGGACAGAGACCCGATGCGAGACCAACGCACCCCATGTTCACCTGCAGCAAAGGGAAGGGACGAGCAGGGGCATCCCCCCGCGCCGCGCTCGCCCTGGGGGCTCTGCCCACGTCCCCACCAGGCACCTTGCTCCAGTGCCCAGCGGAGCCCCGGGCCCCGGGCATCCCCCACTGGAGGAGCCTTTCCAGGCATCTGGGGGCCACGGCAGCCCCCCCAGGCACTGCCGGCTGTGCCAGGGCCCCTGCTGGGAGCGGTGACGGATGAACCCTGTTTCCCCACCCACGCCCTGGGCTGCGCCATTTCGCCCTCCCCACCCGCACGCTGCCCGCTCCGCTGGCAGGACGGGCCGTGCTGCCCGGGCTTAAAAAGCCACTTATCTCCCCGGCCACGCGGTGTAATGACTTAAGCCGGGGATCACTCCAAAGCTGCTTGGGCGAGCTCGGGGCGGCACGGCGTTAGCGCCGAGCATGGCAGCAGCGACGATCTCTGGCCGTGCCCTGCCCATCGCTACCGAGCCCCCAGGCAGGCCGGCCCTTCCATCCCGCCGCGTGCTCGGCCGTGCCAGGGCTCTCACTTGCCACCGGCATTTCTCCGCGCCCCGCTTTCCCTGGCACATGGCACCCTCCGCTCCGACCTCAAATAACACCCATCCCGACCAGTTCCCTTTGCAGCACCGTCCCGTCCCACGGCTCTTCCCGCAGCAGGGCCGCAGGGACCAGGGTTTCCAGCAACCCTGGGAATGGCGAGGAAGCAGAGCCCTTGGTCCCTGCGCCGGCAGGGATGCTCCGGGCCACCATGCCCCGTTCCCAGGCTGCATCCCACCCCCGGAGCCCCTCAGGGCCAGGGCTGGGACCGGCACAGCGAGCCCAGGGCACGGAGCAGCCCAGCTCACCAGCGGAGGACCCAAACTGCCGCTTTAATGGATGGGCTTAATTTGCAAAGCTGATGAAAACCTAAATATTTAAATACATAATTCTGCACAATGCTCTTAGCACGGGCCCAGCACGGGAGCAGAGCGAGGGGGGGGCACACGGCTGGCGAGCCAGGGCCATGGCGGGGATGGGGGGCACTCTGGCAGGACCACGTTGGTCACCCGGGCACTGGCATGCCCATCACGCGCAGCGTGGCAGCGCGGGCAGCGTGGGTGCCATGGGGTGCTCTGCTGCAGGGCGTTCCTGCTCCACCACCAGCCTCCGAAGCATCCCATGGGGGGACGTGGGGAAAGGGAAGCATGGTCCGAGCCGGGGAGCTGCGAAGGGCGGCGGGACAGGCCCCCACGGAGATTACACCACCGATATTCCTGCTACAAAGAGCTTAGAGATAAAAGAGATTTACAGGATTTACCAGCAATACAAATTGAATATTTAATTTTAGCTGCAGGGGAGGAGCGGGGGCTCGGCCCCGGGGCACGTGGAGGTGTGCGGGCGGTGGGCCCGGGGCCGCCCTGCCTCTCGGGGAGGCGTTTCCAGCTCTCAGGGGAAAGTCAATGCCAGGGCTGTCACCGGGGGCCGGGGGGGCCGGGCAGCCCCATGCCCTGGGACCGGGCACCCTCTGCCCAACCTGCCCCTAATCCCACCAGCCTCTCGCCGGCTGCCAACAGTGCGGCACAGGCTCTGCCGCCACGCGGGAACTCCCGCGGGACTGTCCCCAGATGATGAACCACGTGCGCGGCCCCAGTGCCAGGGATGCTCTGGGGGGGCCCAGGAGGGGCCCTGGCCCCCCGCACGCTGCCCGTGGGCCAGCCCGGAGCTGGCGCTCGGCTGATGCCTGCTTCGCCGCGCTCCGCCCCGCCCCAGCGAGGATGTCCCCAACGAGGATGTCCCTGGACGAGGCTGTTTGCCAGCCAGGGCACGGGCTGTGCCAGGGAAGGGGGCTAGGGGCAGCGGGAAGGGATGACAGAGCTGAGCACCCTCTGGGACAGGGTGGAGAAACCCCAAAGGGAACCTGGCCACCCCTTGCAAGGCCAGAGCAAGGGCAGGGGCCGGGCAGCAAGAGCCCCCCACCAGCCATGGGGACGGGGCTGCGGGCTGGCCCCGAGCCCCAGCACGGGGGTCCCCACGGTGCCACCGAGCCGGGCGCCCATCCTGCCTCGCCGCACGCCCATCCTGCCTCGCCGCACCATGGCCGGGCACGCAGCGCCGGCGCGGGTGCTGCCGCGGGGTGGGCTGGGGGAGGACAGCGGAAGATGAATGAGGGAGTCGGGAGGCTAATGGCATTGTCTGGAAAGTAGGTCGTGTGCTGAGCAAAAAGATATTTATATCAAAGCTCGTTCCCCCGCAGAAGCTCCCGAGCCGGGCGCAGGCAGCACCACGAGCCCGTGGCCGCAGCCCCGGCACCCCGCAGCACCCCACGCCCCCACAGGACCCCCTGCCCGGCCCCACACCCAGCCCTGCCATCCTGAGCACCCGCACCCCGCCGGCCCCAGGACTGCCCCGGCTGCCCCGCGCGCGGGGTGGCGATGCCAGAGGTGAAGTTATCCCGACAGAGCAGGAGACGCGGCAGCTCTTTGCCTTTTGCTGACCTGGCTGCAGGCGCCGGGCGCCGAATGGCACCGGGTTATTTTTATTTTAATGTAACCTTTGCCAGGGTGTAATATTCCCGCGGACGCTCCCAGATGGGCGCAGTCAGCCTGCGCCAGGTCCTGCCCAGCCCAGCCCCGTGCTGGCTGCGGCACCACGGCCCCTCTCCCTGCACCCAGCCCTGGCACGCTCCTCACAGCCTGCGTCACCCCTGTCCTGAGCTTCAGCCAGGCCTCAGCCTTGCTGCAAACCTCAGCCACCTCCTTTCTGGCTGGGGGGAGACGCGTGCTCCAGGTCCCCTCCCTCACACCTCCAACCTTCTCAGAAAAGCCAAGAAATCACCCCAGCAAGCCCAGACGGAGCCGGTCTCTGCCAAGAGGTTTTGCCCCCGCCGGCCATGCTGCCCCAATGGCTGCGAACGCGACGCAGCCAGCAGCCCCGCGGCCGTGCAGCCCCGCTCCCCTGTCCCCATCCCTGTCCCCATCCCTGTCCCGCACCCGGGCAGCCTTGGATCCGGCATGGGAGCAGGTTCATTTCCCGTAATAGCTGTGTCGGCTGAATTTACAGCCTCGCTCCAAGTTATTAATAATAATGGCCTCACTCTTAAGTAGGGCTTTTCATCTGCCTCAGAGCCCTTTCCAGAGGACATCTGCAGCATTATCACCATTTTATTCTCATTTCAGCAGGCAGGAGAGTGAGATGGAGAAGGGACGGCCGTGCCCGCCGCCGGGCAGCCGAGCCGGGGCGTGCAGTGTGCGGCCCCACGGGAAACCCGGCCACAGAAACCCCCAGGGAGGCTGGAACACGCTGGAATGCTCCGGCCCGGCGGGAGGCAGCCACCACGCTCGGGCTCGTGCCGGCCGCGCTGCGGTGATTTACGCCAGCGGCAAGCCCGGGCCCCACCGCACGGATAAATCCACTTCAGGCAGCAATAAACCAGCGTCACCGCATCGGTAATCTGCGGCGCTCCCACCGTGGTGAAAAATCGAGGGGCAAGGCACCACCACCACCGCCCGCATGCTTGTGCCGATAAATCCCAGTCCTGCATCAGCAGGGGCACGGGGAGGTCTCCGGGTGGAAATCCCTGGCAGAGCTGCAGCCAGAGGGGTGGGTGCTACCGAGCACCCGTGGGAGATGCCAGCAAGGGAGACCCAGGCACGGGGCACCAACCTGGGGATGGCCCCAGCACACGGACCCGCAGCGGCCCCGTGGGACAGGGCCATCCCCGAACCGCCCCCGCGCGTCGCCCCGCGATGCCCACCCGCCCCGGGCAGCGCCGACGTCTCCCCGCCGCGCGCCGCAGCGGGGCTCTATCGGCGGATTTATTTCCCTGTAAAAGCGCTTTGATCTTAAGTTATTTTTTGTTTACTAGCAACAAGGTATTGTAAATACATCTTTGCCGATAATTATAGAGTCTGGGCGCACACCTTAATCTCCATAAAATATCAGATGCTACAATTTGCCTGATTTAATGAGATTGGAGGCTGATAAGCCGCTGAGGTAAGCTGTAAACTTGGGGGGGAGGAGGGAAATGATTGCAAATGTGCTAAAACGCCTTCGTCCTCCTCCTCCTCCTGCCGCTGCCACGTGCCCAGCCCAGGAGCGTGTGCCCAGGCCCGGAGCCCCCTGCCCAGCTCCCGGGGTGCGCCCGGGCTGCGCCGCAGCGGCTTCACGCAGGGATGGGCATTTAGGGCAAACGGAGCTTTTTATACAATTTGCCTCATTAAAACTCCGAGAGCTGAGAGCAGCGCCGAGGCCTCACCGAGCCGCCCGCGGGGCTGCGGCCGGGGGCTCTGCCTCGGCCCGCTCTGCGCCCCGTGGGCCCCGTGCCGTGCCGGGGCGGGCAGGCAGCACGGCACCGCGGCCCCGGTGCCAGGCCGGGCAGCGCTGCCAGGCTGGGGTGCAGGCAGGTACACGTGCACACGCGCTCGCTCCCGTGCGGGCAGCGCGCGGCCGTGTGCCGGCGGAGGTGCGAGGCCGGGGTCCCGAGGGGGTGCGGGGCACAGCAGCGCTGCCCGGGGAGGGGTGCACGCTGGCACCCCGCGCTGTGCAGGGAGGCACGCGTGACCATGCGTGACCATGCATGACCATGCGTGTGCAGCCCTGCCCGGCACCACCGGCCATGCCAAGGACAAGCTGGGGCTGGGGGGTCCGTGCCGGAGGGGGCAGGGAGGGGGCCTGGCCCCCAGGGAGCTGCACACCCAACGCCACCCGCCTGCGTGCGGCACGGCCGTGCCCTCGCCGTGTCCCTCCCTCCCTGGACACCGGGTTCTGCGCAGTCCCAGGTGTCCAGGGCGGGGGTCCCCCTCCCGCAGTGATGGGGGGGCCCTGCCTGGGAAGCAGGAGGCTCCTCCCGGTAACGAGCACCACCGTTTCCACAGCAACCTTAAAGGCCTACAGCTGCCGCCTCGCTGACGAACCTGTGCTGGTGGGGTTCCTGGGGACGCCGAGCCCCGTCCCCCTGCCCATCACCCTGGCCTTGGACCATGGCACCCTCTCCCCGCACCTGCCAGCCCCCGTCCCATCTCCCCCAGCTGGCACCTGGGCTCACCCATGGCCCCCGGCCCCCCTCCCCGCACCAAGAGCCCCAAAAGACACAGACCCCTTGCGCCAAGCGGGCCGGGCACCCCTGAGCCGTCCCTGCTCCCGTCCGGACGCGAGGAGCCAGCGGTGACCTACAAATGTCAGGCTGACGGGTTAATTAATTTCCCTCTTCCTCAGGCCGTTATCAGATGGAATAAGATGTCACCTGAGACTGTTAATTGGGCTAATTATTCCAGTTTCAGATTTTAAATAATTAGTTACTGTTGTCTCCAGCCTTACTGCCACAATTTTCTAAAAAGGTCAGGCGGTTCCCAGCTCCCGAAACCCACGAGACGGGGCAGAGGGGCTGTGGCGGGGGCCCAAGCACACCGAGCCCCCCGTGCTGGCTGGGGACACTGGGGACAGCACGGTCCCCGCCAGCACCATGGTGGGAACCCGCCTCGTGCTCGCACTGGAGCTGGCAGGAGCACATCGACGGCGGGGAACCAGGAGAGAGAAGGGGAGACGAAAGCGGAGGAGAAGGATGGGGGGCTGGGAGGAGCCCTCCCCAGCCCCCTCCTCGCTCCCTACACCAAAACAACGCCTGCTTCAGGCCGAGCTCCCCTGCCAGACCGAGCCACAGCAACCCCCCAGCAGCGCCCGGGTCCCCCGGGTCCCCAACTGCTCCTTGCTCGAGGTCAGACTCCCCAAGGGGAAAGTCTCAGCCCGGCGTTTTCAGCGACTGCGATTTCCCTGCGGGGTTTCCCGGCTGTTCGGCACCGAGACACGCTCCGTTTGCGCAGGACGCCGGGCAGGAGCGCAGGCACACGGGCAGCGCCCGCCCTGCAAAGGGTCATGGCAGCCAAAGCGGTACCTGGTGTCCGCGGGCTCCCCGCAGGGACCACCCGGCCGGGGCATCGGCAGAGAGGCGGGTGCCTGCCCGGGTGGCACACGCAGGGCAGAGGGACGAGCAGCGCCCGCTCAGCCCCCCGCCTCGTCCTCCCAAGGAACACCATGCTTTCTCACAGCCTCATCCCCTGCTATTAATAGCCTTCACTAGCCTCATCGGGAGCCATTTGCATATTTGATTGCAACTCCGAGGCGGGGCAGGGCCCTTCAATCAGCGGCTCCCGCAGCCTCATTTGCATGGTTTGACATTTTGTGCTGGGAGCACTGACACCGGCACCGCGGTTGGGGACACAGGTCTGGGGGCAGAGGTGGGCGCAGTGTCCCCAGCCGGCAAGCGCTGCCCCGGGCGTGCCCCATCGGCCACCCTGTGCCCACCCGGCTGCACCCAGCAGGGCCGGCAGCACCCCTCCGGCCCGCCCCGGACCCGGCAGGGCGTGATGGAGCTTTGGTGGCCCACGTCCCCACGTGGCCCGCTCTGCCCTGCCTCACTCTCCAGCCCGACTCGCAGTGCACCGGCCCTGTCTGACCGGTGCAGCGGGGCCATCGGCAGCACCCGGCGGCAGGCAGGCCGTGCCCAGGGCGGCAGGCAGGGCGTGGGGCAGGGGCAGCAGGCAGGGCGTGGGGCGGTGGGCAGGGCGTGGGGCAGGGGCAGCAGGCAGGGCGTGGGGCAGTGGGCAGGGCATGGGGCAGCGGGCACGGCCACGGTCACTGCCCGTCCCGCCGGGCCTGTCTGGAGCTGCCGTGCATCAAAGGCCGGGGGCGGACCGGGATGTCCCGGGGGAGTGGGGGCTCCCCGAGCCCCAGCGCGCCCGTCGCACCCCCGGGGGCCGCGGGGTCGGGACACGCCGCCCGTTGGGCTCCGTGGCGTGGGGCGCGCGGGCAGCGCCGGGCGATCAGCACCGCGGACAGCGCGCGCCCGCCGCCACCGGGGCCACCGGGGCCACCGCCACGGCCACCACACCACCGCCACACCACCGCCACGCCACCGCCATGGCCACCATGGCCACCACGGCGACCAGCGCCACCGCGCCGCCCGGCAGCGCCTGCCGCAGACAGCCGCCCCGCAGCCCCGGGCCAGGGACGCGCCAGGCGGCGGCGGGAGCAGCCGGGCGGCTCCAGGGCCCCGGGCAGACGCGGCCACGGGCTGTGTCCCGGGATGCCCTCACTTCCCCCCGGCTCTTGGCATCACGGGGTGCACGCTCACTTGGCAGGAAAAAACAGCCCGAGGTGAGGCGTGGGACCGAGCTGGAGGCCGGCGGGGATCAGGTGAGGGCTCTGCTATTTCCCTCCCTCCTGCCTCAGTTTCCCCTCCAAGAAAACACACCGGAGAGCACAGGTTCGTCTCATGGAGAAGCAAGGTGGTGGGGGGAACCCATGGAGAGGCACGGAGGAACCCGACTGCCACCGTGACCGTGCCAAGGAGCAAACCGAAGACAGGCAGGGCTCGAAGCACAGATGTCGGCACCGGCTGTGCCGCTCCCCGGCAGCGGGGCCGTCTGGCAGACAGGCAGAGCCGGGGCTCCCCGGCTCCATCCATGGGCCAACACATCGGCACCGCAGAGGGGACCCTGTCCCTCACACACACGGAGGTGCAGCCCTGCCCCGTTCCCCTGCTGCTGGGACACGCTCGGCCCAGCCGCGCTGGGACTCTGCTCCCTGCTCGGTGGTGGGGCAGGAAAAGCCCTCCAAGATACAACGGGCCGGCAAACGAACACCCACCCCGTGGGGTCCTGGGCAAGGCCGGCACGTCCCCCCAGCTCTGAGCGTGCAGCAAAGCCTCCCCTGCGCGCAGCCCGCTCCCTCCTCGCCCCCGCAGCCGGCCACGGCCCCCCGGTGCTGCACGGCTCGGGGACGGCCAGCGCAACGGGCCCCGTGCAGAGCTGGGCCTGGAGCAACGGGGTCTCACCTCCCTCCTCCTCAGCAACCGCCCGCACTGAGCGCACCGTGTCCCCAGGGGTGAGCGCAGCTCAGGCACAGCCCAGGCTGCGACTCAGCACACACAGCCCCTGCGCCCGCAGCCCCCGCAGCCCCCGGCCCCAGCAGACACAGCCCCCGGCCCCAGCCCGGCGCAGGGCTGCGGGGAAAGGGAGGAGAGACCTCCGGGCTGGGAGCTCCCCGTCCCAGCCGGGCGAGCTTCAAGGCTGTGCCGAGGCTTGTCTGGGTGAGGGCTGGCCGGGAGCCATACGCTGCACACCGAGACGAGGAGGGCTCGGCCAGGAAAGGGTTAGGAGCGGCTCCACGGGGGTGGGGGCTGCCTGGGGGGCTCCTGCTCTGCCCGGGCTGGGGGGATTCGGCTCCCCCCGCGAGCGCATCCTCTGCAGCAGCTCTGTTGGGCACAAAGTGGGGCTCTCCCGGGAGAGGGGCTCTGTGAGGCACGGACCCCCCTGCACAGAGCCAGGCCCACTCCCCTCCCGCCCGGCAGCCCCTTCTCCTGCCCCCGCCGCCCCACTCACCCTGCCGCTGCCGCTAAGCCATGAAGTTGCCCGTCTGGGCTCGGCAGGAGCCGGGGGACGGAAGCAGCGCGGTGGCTGGACTCGCTCTCTTCCTGCGAAATCCCTGCGGGCTGCCCATGCCCCGGCAAGGCCGCGCAGCGAGCGGCCGCCAGCCCGGCCGGAGGCGTCCCCGGGGTCACGGCCACCCACGGCAGCACAGCGGCGGCCACGCTCCCAGCGCCTGGGCCGACACCGGCACCTTCCAGCCGGCGAGAGGCGGTGGCGGAGCCGGCGCCCCCGCGCGCTTGGGACACACCCACGCGCGCTCCCCGGCGTGCTCCGGCCACCCCCGCGCACAGCCATGCACCCCCGGGAAGGGGCTGCCCACGCCAGCAGCGCCCGCACACCCACGCACCGCCCTGCGTGCACCGCCCCGCTGCATCGCCGCACGCAGACGGACTGACACGGCCCCGCACGCCTGGACGGACACACAGCCACGCACGCCCAGACGGACACGCGGCCGCTCCGCACCGCTGCATCCCTGTGCACCTGGATGGCCCCGCAGCCACACGCACCCAGCTGCTCCCGCACCGCTGCAGCGCTGTGCACCCCACACCCCCAGTGCTCCCACCCTGCGGCGTCCCCACGCCCCCCCACACCCACACACTCCTCTGCACCCCGCAGGCACCTGCGCGCAGCCCTCGCCCCCGCCAGCCCCCGCACGCCCACACCCCCGGCACCCACTGGCACCCGCCGTGGCTCCCCCGGCACAGGGCCGTCCCCACTGCCCCCACCCACAGAGGGCCCGGGGGACCCCGGAGCAGACGCATGTGATGACATGAAATGCCGAGACGGTGGTCCCTTGGCTCAACCGCACTGATGGCACCGATGGCACCGATGGCACCGACCCGGGGTGCATCAACCGCCACGGGGTCTCACCCCGACCCGCCAGCTGGGGACACCGATCTGGCCGAGCTGCACCACCACGGCAGGGACGGCCACATCCAAAACATGCAGCGTATCCCCAGTAACAACCAGTTCACCATCCCCAAACCGAGGGGCTCAGGACCCCCAGTGCCACCACAGCCCCTCCAGCCCCTTGAGGAGATGGGGGGTGCCCCGGGCTGAGGCCGCAGCGCCGGGGATGGGACACCGGCAGGTCCCCCTCCGGGCATCACACCGGGATTTGGTACCTTCAGCTTTCACAGTCCTCTCGCTCCGAAGCGGCACCCCCACACGCCCACGGACAGGCTGTTCTCCCGCTCCACTCTGCCCACCAAAACTTCAGCTAATTCCCAGCCCAACTGGCTCCCAGCCCCGCCGGGGGAGAGGGCCAGGCAGGCAGCGAGGCTCCCACCACCGCCTGCCGCCCAGAGCTGCCGGTTTAAGGCCAAACAGACCCTCAGTGAAACGCCGAGCGCTGGCAACCACGCTGCAAACATCTGCTCTTCCAACGGCATCATGATTCACAGGCTATTAATTGGGGCTTGGCAGCGCTGGGAAGTGTTTGCATCCTCTGGCTTCGCTCAGAGCCACAACTCGCTGCCGATGAGGTCCGGGTGCCGGGGAAGGAGCCAAACCCAGCAACGCACCGGCCGCAGCAGAGCCGTGCCAGGACGGGCACGTGGGGCACGGTGCCCAGCTCCCGCACCCGCCGCCCAGCCCCGCGGGAGCAATGTAGAATGAGCCCCGGGAAAACAGCAGCAGCGGCGCTCGGTGCTTGCCAGGAGCAGCCGGCACCACCGGGACAGCACCGCCACACCGCGCGGCAGGCCCAGCACCTGCCGGCCCCGGGGCGCGGGGGGGAGGCCGCCTGCTTTGGCTCCCACCCGGCCACGCACGGCAGGGTCTGTGGGTACTGGTGATGCTCTAGCAAGCGCCCGGCTCCAAACAGCGCTGTGTTTCTGTAGGGTCTCCCAGCTGCCTCCGTGCGCGGCGCTGAGCCGCTCGCTCCCCGGGGCACCGGCATCGCCTGCCGCCACGGCTTCGAGGGGAACCGCAGAGCAGCACCCTGCTCGGGCAGCACCAGACAAAGGCTGTGCAAAGCCTCCTCCGATGACAGCCAAGAGAAATCTGAATTCAGAAGCTGATTAGAAACCATGTCATGGCTCCTTCCCGCTCCAGCATTTGGGGAGGAGTGAGCTGGGGGGGACGTGGAAAATCTAATTAGGATTGAGGGCAGGTTGTAGAGGCACTGACACGGGAGCTGCGGGAGCACAGCTGCTCGAGGGAGGGGGACACCGGGCGCCCGCAGCACCCCTGACCCCGCGGAAACGGTGAAAGTACAAATTAATTCTCCTTAATCTGATGGGCACTTGCTCTGCTGCCATGTGCCGCCACCGCGGCTGGCAGAGAGCACCGGCCTGCCTGCAGCTCGGCTCGTGTGCCCGTGGCGGCCGTGCCCCCTCCGTCCCCCCGCGGCCGACGCCATATGGCCCCAGGGCGCCGGGCAGAGCAGGGGGAGCAGAAGGGGCTCGACCCTGCCCGGCGGCGGGCGCTGCGCCGGGAGTCTGGCCCCCTCCTCCCTCCCGGGGTGGCCCCCCCTGTGCCGCTGCTCGCTGGGGAACCGGGAGTCATGGAGCCATCAAGACGGCCACGATCCCGAGGCCACAGAGCACTTCGGCAGCGCAGGCTTCACCCCCAGCTCTTGGGGCCAGCAGAGCCCTGAGGCCACGTTGAAGGGCTCTACACAGGGTCAGCGGCACCGGGCAATGCTCGGCACGTCCCCGTCCCCTTGCCTTCCGCTGGCACCGCCGTGCCCCGTGCCACCTGCCCCGCGGGGATGTCCTCCCCCCGTGAGGAAGGCAGGCAGCCACCTCCATCCACCCCATCCCGGGGATGTCCCCCGGGACACATCCAACCGCGCGCCCCTGGCCCCCGGCCCTCCCCGCGAGTCCCCCGGCTGCCGGCACGTCTCGCCTGCTATTCTTAGCTCTCCGGCGCTGCGCTCTCCCAGCAATGGCACCGTATATTACTATTATTGCTGGCTGCCAACGTCTTGAAGCAGGCAGCCAGGATCGTGGTGGGGCTTCCACGCTCCTGGTGACCTGTCATTCAGTCCCTGCCGGGCTCTGGTCTTCAACAGGCTATTTCAGGAAATCCAATTTGATGGGCAGAAGGAGCACAAGCCGCACATTCAGCGCCTGAGCCGGATCCAGGCTCCTCGCATCACCGCTCAGATCCAGATTTTTAGCTTCGCCCGTGATGGCAATAAGGGCCAAGAGTCACCTTTGGCTCCAGATCCAAATTTCGGGCTGGGTGGGATCCAGGGTTTCGGATCAGCTTGTCGGAGAGACACGAGCGTCTGCAAAACCTGGATCTGGAGCCCCAGCCCCAGCCGCAGCAGCACCACCTGGGCACGAGAGCCCAGCGCGGGGCCGGATCCTGCCCGCGCAGGTGGGCAGACCCGTGGAGACCTACGCACCAGCGCAGCCACCAGCCTCGGGGCTCCTGCGCGGGCTCTGCGTCCTGCAGGTCCCCGCACGGCTCTGCCCCGAGCTCGCGATGGGGAGGCTGAAGGAAGGGCCCCCCCAGAGCCCCCCAGCCTGGGCTCCCCACTGCCCTCCCCGTGCCTTGCCCAGGCTGCTGGGGGCCAGGACCAGCAGGAGGGCTGGCTGCTGCTCCTCCAGCCTGCGCTGCCATCTCCGGCCCACACGGCACAAGCCCTGGGACTCAGGAGGGAGATTTGGGCGCCGAGGGCTCGGCACCAACTCGCCCAGGCTGGATGGGGATGTGTCACCCCGTTCCCCTGCAGCAGGGATGCCCGGAGCCGGTCCTGGTGCCCAGGCTTGGTGGGGTAACAACGCCCGAGGCAGCCCCAAACACAGCTCACGCCTGCGCTGCCCCGCGCCGGTGCTCTCGCCGCCCCCACAGCCAGGAGGGGCCCCCTCCAGCCCAGATGCTCCACGGTCACTTTGATGGCTATTTTTTCCCTCTCGGCCCTGCTGGCGCTTGAATAATGCTTTGAAAGGGCTGACGTGCCTCCTTTCAGCCTCCCGAGCGTGGCCGTGCCCATCTCCCGGTGGCCGTCCCCCCGCTCCATCCCCCAGCCGACGGGGTCCTCGAGGGCTGGGAGTCGTGAACACGTGTGGGAGGACAGTGGGAGCACTGGGGCGAGGAACTGAGATAGATGGGAAATGGCATCCATTTCCTAAAGGAGAATCTGCGCTGCTGGCCGGATCCTGCCCTGATTTACACCAAGGGAGGCCGCCTGCTCCCAGCCCGGACTCCCGCGGGGGCAGCTGGCACCCAACAGCTCTGTCCCCTCCTGCCTGCTTGGGGCTTCGTGCCCAGCCCGGGGAGCAGGCAGGGACCCGCTGCGGGCAGCGCGGCCCTGAGCCCCGCGAGGGAGGAGACGTGCAGGGCTGGATGTCACGGGATGGAGAGAGACGAGCGGTCCCAGCACCAACTTGCTCCGCAGGTTTGGCACAGGGTGGAGGGACCAGACTGGCTCCTCCAACAAAACCCAACCGTCCGGGGGAAGGAAGGCGACGAGAGGAGAGAGACACCCAGACGCGGGCCCCCAAAAAGCTCTCCTTGCCTGCCAGGCTGGGTTGTACCGTGGAGCCTGGATGCACGGTGAGAGTCACAGCTCGGCTCCTGCTCCGCAACAGCTCCCAGCACCCGCCGGCAGCCCCGGACCCGCACAGGCCCGGCCAGGACACGGCTCCCGCACCCAGCACCAACCCCCCCGACTGCAGCCTCGCAGGCTGGCGGGGGGGAGACCACCGGGCTGGGGAGGGGGCCTGGGCCTGCCCAACCCTGGCCCGAGCCCTCTGCAGCGGGAGAGCGCCAGGATGGCTGGCGTCACCTTCTGGGGGGAGGCTGGAGGGGCTGAGAGCTTCAGCCCGCTCCCCAACGCCTCACGCACCAGGAGATGGGGGATCCCGCACCCCTTCTCCCGCACCCGCGGGGGAGCCCGCCCAGCCGCGCTGGCGGAGCTGAGCCCCGCGGGGCCGGCGAGATGCCCCCAGCCATCTTGCCACCTCCCCCCGGCCGCCCCCGGCACCCGCCCGGCCGCGATGGACGGGTCCCCGGGCGACACGTCCCGTCCCCCTCGGCCTGTCCCGCACGGCCCCGGCGCCCCGTCGGGGAGAGCCCCCCCCCGCGCCGGGCACCGCGGATCCCCCGGGACCGGGACCCCCGCCCGCCCGGCGATGCCCCGCGGCGGCACCAGCCCCGGGCGGCGGCACCGCGGCACCGGCCGGCCCGGGCAGCGCCGGGGCACCGGCCCCCGCGCCCGCCCCCCGCCGCCCCCCGCCGCTCTTACCCCGCTCCCGCCGCCTACATCCTCCGGGCGCTGCCGGGCGGCTCCCCGACGGCCCGGCCCGGCTGCTCCCGGCCCGGCTGCTCCCGGCCCGGCTGCTCCCGGAGCGGCTCGGTGGGGCTCGGCTGGTCCCGGCGCGGCCCGGGCCGGCGCCCCGCGCGTGGGAGCGCGGCGGGCGGCAGCATGCGAGTGGCGGCGGCCCCGCAGTGCAGCGCGGATGAGCGCGGAGCGGCGCGGAGCGGTGCGGAGCGGGGCCGCCGCCGCGGCGCAGCCAAGACACGGCGGTGGATTTTCCCCGGGAGTCAGAGCGGGCGGCGGCGGCGCAAGATGGCTCCGGTGCGGCTCTGCCGCCGCCTCCCGGCGCCCCGGGACCCCCGGGACGGGGAGGGAGCGCGGGACGCCGCGGGTGCCACGCGTGGGGCCGGGCAGCTGCCGCCGGCGGGGCACGCTACATGGGCTCTGCCCCGCGGTGCTGGGCTGGCACCGGGACAGGTGGTACCCACCCGTGGGCATCCCCCTGGGGCACCCTGGGGCGGCGGGGACACCCAGGGACCCGTCACCCACTCCCGCGGCACCCCGGCCGCACTGCCTGCCAGGGAAGGGCCGGGGTACGGGACAGCGCTGGGGTACCGGGACAGCCCCGGGGTACCGGGACAGTGCCAGGGTACAGGACAGCCCTGGGGTACCGGGACAGCCCTGGGGTACCAGGACAGCGTTGTGGTACAGGACAGCCCTGGGGTACCGGGACAGTGTCAGGGTATGGGACAGCCCTGGGGTACCGGGACAGCCCCAGGGTATCGGACAGCCCTGGAGTACCAGGACGGGTGCAGCCCCCGGGGGCCCAGCCTCCCCCCAGCAGACCGGGGGCTGCAGCTGCCGCCCGCCCGCTGAGCCCCTCGCACCGCACCGTGTCATTTGCTAATAGTAATAATTACGGCGTGCGCGGGTTGCAAGTGCAGCGGAACAATAACCTGGTTAACGCCTCGCTGCGCGCGGCGGCGGGAGCCACACCGTGGCACGTGCCCGGCCCTGGCACCGTGCCGGCCCTGAAGCCGCCCGCCACGCCGCGTGGGAGCCCCTGCCCGAAGCGTGGGGGGACAGGGCCCAGGCACACGCCTGGAGTGGGATTTTAACCAACCGTGTCCTGGTGGTTTGTGTCCACGTCCCAGCGCTGTGGCCCTTCGCCAGGCTGGCTGTGTCACCGGGCAGGGCTGTCCCCAGCGGTCACGCCATCAGTCACCCAGCGGGACGGCCGGGACCGAAGGACACGAGTGTTCCCCGGAGCGGCACAGGGCAGGGGGAGAGCAGCACACTGTGGGGCGGGTGAGGCCAGAGCCAGGCCCTGCTCCCAGCGCTGCCGCTCTGCAAAGCCAGCCCCATCTTGGGGCGCAATGCTCGGCAGCCCTGTGGCCCCTGTCACCGTCCCCCCGCGCTGAACAATCCCTTCCCCGGGACACCCCGCCAGAGCCGGAGCTGGGGCTGCCCCCACCCCTGGCGTGCAATGAGCCCCCCAGATGTCTTGCTGCTGCCGGGGGGGTGAGCCCCAGCCCCGGCCCTCACCCGGCCCCGCAGCGCCCTTGTTGCCGCCAGCATGGCTGCTCCTGGCTGCGCGCGGGGAGCCGAGCTCTGCCCGCCTCCCTGAGCAGTTACATAAAACAATTAAAATTTAATGCCTACTTCAAAAGGGGAACAACCAGGTGGTCGAGGGCGGCTGGGCCAGGGCTGGGTGCGGAGCAGAGGCACCCTTGGCAGTGTCCTGGCTCTGCCGTGACAGGGCACCATGGCACGCCGTCCAGCCCAGCCCATGGGCACGGCTGCATGGAGCCAGAGCGAAGCACTCGGGCACCGCGAGCACCCCGGCGTCCTGCGAGCCCGCCCCGGGTTAGCTGTGCCGTGGTGTCCCCGAGTCACCATGGTGCGTGATTCCCATGGCACGTGGAGACCCCGTCCCCCAGGGCCAGGCCTTGCCCGGCAGCTTCACCTCCCCGCTGGCAGCCGAGCAGCCTTTCATAACCCACCGCCGACAGGCACAGGCGGCACCCAGCTGTCCCGGTGCCACCCTGCCCGTGCTGTGCCGGCGGTCCCCCGCGCAGCCCGTCTCCTCCTGCCTGGTGCCTCCCGCTTCCTTCCCAGGCACCGGTGAGCCAGAGCGTGCCGGAGAGCAGCCCTGTGCTGGGGGGCGAGACTCCTGGTTGGGGGCAGCTGCCGCACCCCAACCCCCCCGGCACCCGCCACCAGCCCCCTGCCCCTGTGCGCCCCAGAGCCCGCGTGGCTGCGCAGCGTCCGTGCAGCGCCGGGGAGCGGGGCTGCGGTGGCGGCAGGAACGAGCCAGCGCTGGGAAACACCATCTTCCGCCCACGCAGCCGCCCACGGCCCTGCGCCGGCTCTGCCGCCCCCGCTGTGCGCCGGGGCTCGCCGGGAAGGTGGGCGGCAGGCATGGGGCTGGGGGCTGCGCTGCGCCCACCACCGCCACCCACCCGTGGGCAGGGCAGGGCATGGGGTGGGGGGGAGCAGGGCCCAGCAGCCCCCGGAGCAGGAGCCGCCCCGGTGCAGGCTCCTGCCGCAGGAGCAGGGCTGAGCCGTGGCTGGGGATGGGGGGCCGTGGCTGGGGGGCCGGGGGCTGCCCCACGCCCAGCCCTGCCCCACGGCGCAGGAGCGGTGGCGCTGCTCGGTGTGCGGCACAGGCGCCAGCCAGCAAAGAGATTGGGGAAGCCTTTGGCTCATGCATTTTTTAATCCTGGCCAGAGCAGGCGGGATGCGGGCGTGAGGCTCGGGCACGCTGCAGGACAGGGCCAGCCGCAGGGCCCCAAACAGTCCCCCCTGAGTAGCCCTGCTCACGCCACGGGTGTCTTCCATCATGCATGTCCCCATGGGATGGAGACCCCCGGGAGGGGACGGCAGCCCCTGTGCATCCCTCCCCGTCCTGTCTCACCACGTCCCACCACGGCTCAGGCTCCCCTGCAGCAGCTCAGCCCCCCCTTGCCCTCCTCAGCGCCTGCGAATGCGGAGGGCAGGATTCGTGCGTGAAGGGAAACCGTGGGCCCATGAGCGCGTGGGAACACGCAGAGCGGAGCAGGCGTGGGAGGAGGAGGGGGATGCACAAATCCAGAGCTCCCCCCACGCTGCTCCCCATGCCTAGCCTGGCACCAGGGACCCCATCCCACCGGGACAATGGCACTGGGGCAGCTGGGGGGGCAGGACCCCGGTGCCCGCCCAGCTACGAGGAAGCAAAGGAGGACGCATGGACACTGGGCACGGGCCCGGCAGGGGTCGATGGGGAGAGCGGGAGGCACCGGCCGATCTTGCGCAGGGTCCGTCCCAGGTCGGCGCGGAAGCGCCGGATGGAGAAGCAGTAGACGAGGGGGTCGAGGCAGCTGTTGAGGCTGAGCAGGGCCACACTCAGCGTGTGCAGCACGTCCAGGGCGGCGGGGGGCCCGCAGAGCGGCACGGGGGGCTGGCTGCCCACCCAGGGGGCCAGCGTGAGGTGGTAGGGGGCCACGCAGACCACGAAGACCAGCAGCATCCCCAGCACCATGGCACGCGCCTGCTGCCGGTGGGACCCCGTCGAGGCGGCGGCGGGCGCCGAGAGCGCCCGGGCGATGGAGGCGTAGGTGCCCAGCACCACCAGGAAGGCGGCGGCGAAGAAGCCCACCATGGCATAGGCGTACGCCCGCTGCCGCCCGTGCTGCTCGAAGCAGGCGGTGGCCCCGGCGCGGGCAGGGAAGGTCTGCTGGGCGGCCAGGGTGGGCACGGCGCAGGCCAGCCCCAGCAGCCAGGCCAGGGCGCAGGCCAGCGCGGCCCCCCGGCGCCCCGTCAGCGGCAGCTCCCGCCGCGCCGCCCGCACCGTGCAGTACCGGTTGAAGCTGATGAGCGCCATGAAGGTGACGGCGCTGTAGGTCGCCAGGTAGTAGGCGGCCCCGGCCAGGCGGCAGGCGGCCTCCGAGAGCAGCCAGTCCCCCCCGGCCAGGTAGTAGGGGATCCAGAGGGGCAGGGTGAGGTTGAAGAGGATGTCGGCCAGCGTGAGGTTGATGAGGTAGATGCGGATGGCCTTCCTCACCTTGCCGCTCTGCAGGAAGACCAGCAAGGCCACCAGGTTGCCCGGCAGCCCCACGCACAGCACCAGGCAGTAGACGGCGGGCACCAGCACGAACTGCACCGGGTCGCTGGGCACGCACTCACCGGGGTGCCCTGCCGGCAGCAGCCCCAGCACCGAGCCGTTCATCCCGGGCTCCTGCAAAGATGGGGGGACAATCAGCGGCACAGCCCTGAACACAGCCCCGGGGGGACAGGGCAGGGACACTGCCCTGGGGGGACAGGGCAGGGACACTGCCCCGGACAGGACGACCTCTCTGGCTGGTGCCTGTGGTAGCTGCTGGGCACCGGAGGCAGAGCCCCCCCACAGGGATGCCATCGTCTGCCGGAGGGGCTCAGCCACCAACAGCTCCTCGCAGGAGACGAGGGGCTCCGGGATCCCCTCCCAACCCACCACCCCCCACGTCCCCCCACGCTGGGAGGGAGCCCAGGGGCCGCCGTCAGCCGCCCGGCCAGGGCTCCCGGGGAGCGGCAGGCGCAGCTGCACCGCGGCCGAGGGGCAGAGCCGTGGCCGGCAGCACCCGGAGGTGCTGCACTGGCTCCGGCTGGCAGCTGCGGGGCTTAACACCTCCCACGCAGCCGCATGCTTGCTGGGGCCACCCAGCCCCGTCCCGCTCCCAGCACCCCAAATCCCCCCTCGGAGCCCACCCATGGGGAAGTCACCCCCCAGCTCAGCATGCACTGGAGTGGAGAGACCCCAGTGTGGGGAGGGGGTACGAGCATGGGGCCAGCAGCCCCCCGTGCCCCCCAGCCCTGCGCGAGGCAGGTTTGCCACCCCGCTGTTTGCTGGTCCTGGCCATGAAAAACCACATCGTGCTGCAACGGTTGTATCCCAGGGCTGCAGCTACTTCACCTCCCATCACCGCCTGCCCACACCTCGCCGACGGCACTGAGTCACCCAGCCGGTGTTTTCCAGCATGGCAGGGCCGGATTCGGCACACGCAGCACCCAACACCGGGCCGAGGCATGGAGGGCACAAGCTGCCGAGCTGGGGGCGGATTCAGGGCTCATCCCAGTGGGCTTCAGTTGTTCTGCGGAGCCAGTGCAGACCCCCGAGGAGCCCCCAGCTCCTCTGGCAGTTCCCCCTTCCCTTTGCTTCCCGCACCCCTGTTTGCACGGGGGATGCTCCATCTCACCCACGCCGAGCTGGTTACTTACCCCACCGGGTCGGGCTGCTCCGGCCGCGTCCCCTCTGGCTGCTCCTCGCCGTCTGGTCCAGCCGGGATGGGAGAGGCTTTAAGTGCTGGGGGGAGGCAGGGGCTGCCTGATCCCCCCCTCCCCGTCCCGAGCCCCCGTGGGGGTTAGTGGCTGCGGGATGGCAGCTGGAGCGGGGAAAGCACCTGCGTGTGTATGTAATGGGGGATTCCCTGCCGGAGCCATGCTAAGACCCCCTGCGCCGTCTGACGGGGCTGAGGGTATATGGGGGGGCTGGCCACGCCGGTACCAGCACGGCTGGCCCCCTCGCATGCCCCCAGCCCTGTCTAGGACCATTTCCCAGGGCCCTTTTTCCCACCCACGCTGAGATGAAAGCGGCAGAGGGTCAAGTTTCTGCACCCGGCAGCTGGGGGAAAAGGGGGATGCCCTGAAAGGGATCAAAGCAGGAATCTGCCTCCTCCCAGCTCTTAGTGCTTTTGTTGGCTTCAAAGCTGGATTTAGGGGGAGCAGCACCCCAGGCCCCACTCGCTGCTTTGCGTGGCCCTGCAATTTCTGGATGTTCCTTTGGGACGCCAAAGGTGCCACCCCAAGGTGGTTCAGGTCCTGCTGGGGCTATGGGGGTGCTGTACCCCCTCTGCTCATCCCAAGACGGCCTGTCTCCCCCCACAGCCATCCCAGACGCCTTGCTGGGAGATGCACCGGGTTCAGATGTGATCTTGGGGTTCATCCCAAGTGGAGTGTGTTGGCCGTGCCCATCCGGGGTGGCAGAGGGGTCCCTGTGGGTACAGGGCCCCACTGGAGCAAGATCCCCAAAAAGCATGTGCCTGCCCAGGCACAGGGTTTGGGGGGTCATGCTGCTGCTGCTGCCCCCCGGGATGAGCAGCAAGTGGCCTGGCACATTGCCGGGTGGCTCCGGGGGGCTCCCGCCCCGGCACGGGCTCTCCCTGCTGGCTGGCTGCCTCCACGCCAGCTGCTGCCAGCTCCTGCCTGTCCCCAGTCCTTGTCCCCAGGCTCTGCTCCAGGGGACCGGGGCCTCAGGATGTCCCTCAGGACATCCCCTCAGCCCCCATGGCTCAGCGTGGAGGGAGGCAGAAATAAACAGGGGAGGCAAAACGTGAAAAACAAGAGGCTTTATTCCAAAATACAAAAGCCCCCACGAGAGCAGAGCCAGCCCCAGCCCAGTGTGGCCGAATGCTGGGAAGAGCCGGACACCTTGTGCGAGTTTAGCAATGGAGCTGCCGGAGTGGTGGCAGTGCCACGGCGGTGCCACGGCCACCGTCGCAAAGCACCAGTCTGGGTCCCGCAGCGTGGGGACAACCAGCACCAGGGTCCCCGGCAGCGGCAGGAGAGGACACACCGCAGCCCGTCGGCAAGTTACCCACGGGAAGCAATGCTGCCTCTGACAACACCATAAGGACATCGCTTCCCGCTGGCCGAGCCGTCCGTCCTTCCCGCCTCTGGTCACTCGAACTTGGGCTTGGGGGGGGCCGCGTGCCCGCGGATGTTGAGCAGCAGGAGGAGGCCGAGGCAGAGGGTGGCCGGGGCGCACATGGCCAGGGGCTCCCGCAGCACCAGCAGCGTGTAGATGGCACCTGGGCGAGGAGCAGAGCGTGGGAACTGGGCTCCCTGCCCGAGGCTCCCCCGAGACCCCGCGCAGGGCGGCGGGCGCCCGCTTGCTCTCACCGATCATGACGACACTGAGGACGAAGTTGCTGATCTCTTGCAGGAGCTGGGGCCCGAACGCCAGCAGCAGCCCAGCCACCGCCTCCACCCAGCCCACCGCCTCCAGGTACCGGCCCGGCTCGGGCGCGAACCCAAACTCCTTCAGGGGAAAGACCTCGGCGAACCGCACGAACTGCGACTTCTGGGAAGAGCGGGAGGGGAGCGGAGCAGCCCTGAGGCCGGGGCTGGGGGGCACAGCCCCTCTGGCGGGGTCTGCTCCCCTCAGCCCTGCACCCCAAAATGCTCAGCCCTGCATCCCAGCATCCCAACCTGCTCCCCCCCCCCAAGGGCTCAGCCCTACACCCCAGCACCCTAAAGGGCTCAGCCCCTTCCCCAGAAAGGCTCTGCCCTGCACCCCAAGGGGCTCAGGCTTGCTCACCCCCAAAGTGCTCAGCCCAGCACCCCAAAGTGCTCGGCCCAGCACCCCAACGTGCTCGGCCCGCCAAGGGCTCAGCTCTGCACCCCAGGGGCTCGGTCCCGCACCCCCCGAACCAGCCCAGCCCCGCCCCGCCCCGGCCCGGCCGCTCACCCCTCCCCGGCTCAGCGCCCACCCGCGCCCCGCGGCCGGGGCCGTGGCCGTGGCCGCGCTCACCATGTGCCGGTGCAGGTCGGCCGAGAGCTGGTCCGAGAGCTTCGCGGCGCCCGTCAGCAGGAAGAAGAGCCCGAGCAGGACGCGGAGGGCGGTGAACGCCGCCGCCATGGCGGGCACGGGTGGGCGGGCAGGGGGCGGATCGGCGCGGCGGCCCGGCCCAGCACGGCCCGGCCCCCGTCTGCCCCGGCCCCCGCAGCCCCGTCCTGGCGGGGGCAGGCGGGGCAGGGACCCCCCCCCAGCCGTGGGGTGCTGCTGGGGCAGGGGGTGCTTAGATCTGCAGCTTCACCCCCCCGAGGCTGTGATCGCCCTCCCCCCCCCCGCCCAGCACCATCCTCCCACCAAGCCAGGGCTGTGTGAAAGAAAACGTGAAAAAGTGGAAAACAACCCCAAAACCCGCAGCCGGGGCTTTGTGGGGGCCGTGCGCGGGTCGAGCTCCCTGCCAGCACCCGCGCAGGGCCGCTGGCTCCGGGCGGCCGGGGCAGGCAGGGGCGCAGGCAGGGACGCCGGCAGCGCTGCGGGGCCAGGCAGGGAGCCGGTTTAGGAGGCAGCTGCAGCACGGATTTTCTTCTGGCTCCAGGGAGGCCCCGGTTGGGGCGATGGAGGCGGCTGCCGCCCTCCCCGCACTCCCGGGCCTGCGTCACGGCCTGCGCCAGCGCTGCTCACGGCGCGGCCGCCGGCACGGGCCGAGGCTCCTGGCAGAGGCAGCGCTGGCCTGGCGAGAGACAGGGCCCAGGGGAGCCGGGGGGGTGGGGGGCAGGGATGTTGCTGCAATGCAAGTGGAAATATTTTTTTAATGCCAATAAATCACGGAGGAGCAGGAACTGTCTCCCGGGCACCGGGAAGCACCGTGCGGCCCAGGGGGCACGGCTGGCCTAGGCCCGCAGCGAGCCCGGCGGGGGCAGCGCTATTTTTACTCCTGGCAGCACATCGTTCCCCGGCTGCCGGGAGAGCTGCAGCGGGTGCTGCCGAGGAGCCGCTCGCCATGATTTGGAGCTTCTCCCTGCTCCCGCTCGCAAGCTGAGGAACAATAAACAGCAACAGGCCAGGGCAGGCTCCAGCCCTTCTCCTCTCGGAAAGGCCCTGGGGGGGGAAGGATAAAAAAAAAGACCGGAGCCTGCACTGGGGCTGCGGCAGCTCAGCGTCCTCGCAGTGCAGGGTCACGGCTTCACGCGCTGGCGTGACCACGGGAAGCGTTTCTCACTGCTCCCCGGTTGTTGCTGAAGGGAGGTTCGGAGACACCCGCCCGCAGAAACCGCCTTCCTTCGGCTTGAAAAGCGGCTCCTGTTGGGGAGGGCCGGGCTTCGCCCCCGCCGCAGGGCAGAGCCTGCTCAGGGCCGGGACAGAGGCTGGTTTTGTGCAAACACTGCAAACCCCTTTCACCGCGTGTTCGCCTTTCCCAGCAGCGCTGCGGGGCACCCGGTCACCGTCCTGCCCAGGGTCACGCTGCCCACGCCATTCCCCGGCCCTACAAAGCCCCCACGGCAGGAGGACACACGGCAGATACGCGCTGCTGCCGCGCTGGGATCCTAACACCATCCCCGCAGTACCTCGTACCTGCTCTCAGCCTCCGATTATTTTTTTTTTTTTTAATTACAAGAGCTACTTCGAGTAATGAACCATTCGGTAGAACCAGGTGATCAGCTTTACCCGCCAGAGGACAATAACCCACAGCACAGTGCCCGGCCGTTAGAGGAAAACCTCTGTGCCAGTCGTCCACCAACGGCCGAGGCAGAAATCGGAGCTTTTTGCCGTTCTCCAAAACACATCCTGTTTCAATACAGAAAGCAAAACACAGTTTGCTTATAAAAGGGGTTGTAGGAGGTGAAGTTCCGCACTTTGAATGCTGGAATCACATTCAGGCTGGAACAGTTTCACAGAGGAAGCAGCTGATGCTGCAACAGTGGAAATTAGGACACATTACTGGAAAATAACAGAATTTGAGGGGAAAAAAAAAAAAAGGCTGCGTAAGCCTGCAGTAGCTGTGGAGACAAAGACACTGACCCCCCCCTTGCAGCGCGGCTACTGAGGAACCACAGAACCCCCTCTCGCTGAAGCCCTTCAGGATCTGGGTAACATCAAGAGGCCAAATCAGAGAGGAATGCCCCGGATTATCCCGTACCCCATCGCTGGACTGCATGAGAAAGTGAAGAGCAGCAGCGAGCAGCTTGAAACGCCCCAGCCTTCTCCAGCACAAACCCGCCCCGCCGCTGTGGGGCACCCCTGCACCCCGCGCTGCTGCCAGGGGCCCGTCCCGCCACCCCAGCCCCCGAGATGCTCCCGACGGGTGCAGCCACAGGCCTGCGCAACCCCGGCGCGCCAGGGCCGGGCACCCGGGCTGCGCACCTGCGCTTGCTGCAACCACCCGAGTCAGCACCAGAAGCGCAGCCACGGCACTTCTGAGCAACGTCACACTCTTTAGTCAGCGACACTTGGAGAGGGAAGTAAACAAACAGCATTTGAGCCAAAGCAAAACATATTCCCGGCTGGGATGTAAAGCACAGGTGAGCTGTGGTCCAGCCAGGCACCGACCCTGCACCACTGACACCCAGACCCCTCTCAAGATGACTCTGCCACATTAAATCCAATTTATTTTGATCTTCCTAGTCTGGCAAGGCAGTTCCCAGCCCAACGTTCATGACTCTTCACGCTGCTGCAGGGGAAAACCTTGTTACCACACAGCTCTATGAACAGAGCCTACCGCTGGTGTATTTTAACACATTAAACTACTTGATATTTAAAACAAAGGATTCTATTTAATAAATGACAGCACAAACTACGTATGTGCACAGCACAGCTGCCCAAAGAATCAAATGAGGCTACGTGAACTGTGGCAATTTGTGCTGCAAGAACTGAAACCAGCACTTTTCTGGCTTCTGAAGAACTCAGTAACTTTGGCATCTCAGGCTTAGCTACTGCAGTCATCACCAAGGAAACTATTAAACCAACTTAAAAACCAACCAGGCAATGTATTTTTAGATCATGGAATTCTAAATGTTTACAGCAGTACACAGGCCTCGAGACGGGGGAAGGAATGGGTGAAACCTCCAGAAACACCGAGGTGCATGTGTGATTTACGAAAGATGAAGCTCGCCATTCAGCGCAAGCGCCTGCGGCTGCACGCTGGTCGGGAATACAGCTACCCTGAAAGCCGCAGCATCTTAACTACGGGAGTAAGTCCATGGCACAATCCCAGCAGGAAAAAATACCGCACTAAGTATTTGCTAGTTTTTAATTAGTTCCGAGACGTGCCTGTCGCACTACGGAGCGGGACCCACGACCCACGCCCTTCTCACGCCAGCGCTCCAAACACGTTCGCGTCCCCTTCTACAGCCTCATCTGTGGCAGGGCATCTCAAACTCACCCACCCCACGCTGAACGGATTGCTTACTCACGGAATACACTCTGCAATAAACCAGCAGTCATTTATAAAAAAAATAAGTATTTTATTTTTAAAAATTGTATGTTCCTGGCTCCTCTTCACTGTACTCGGACTTCTTCTTCTTCTGCAAGTGCAAAGCACACAGTTAGCGAGAACATTAAAAACGCCAGCAGAAATCACACAGAATGACACGGAAAGGGAACCAGTGCAGCACAACAGGCCACGCACCTGTCAAACATTCTCTAGGATCCTAAGTTCTCACATCAGACTCAAGATTAAATGAACAGCATTCACATTTCCATCTACTTCATAAATTCCAAAGATCTGAAACGGTTTTGTGTTTTACTACCCAGAAAACCGGGAGCAGCAGTGACAAATCACACACGATTCAAGAGGAGTTCGCCAACTGAATCTCAGGGGCTTCACGTCTCATGGGTTCAGTGTGGCACATCTCCGCTGTTACTTACCCATCGCTCCTGAGTTAAGGTACTTTGCGTGTTGCTCCTCACACAAGATTTTAAATATCTGAAGTTCCCCCTTGTAGTTTAAGTGGTAAATTAGAGGGAAAATGTCATTAATTCCAGCTCTGCAAGTTAGTTTATTTCCCTAAATCGCTACCTGCTTGTGCTCTTCTATGTGCTAATTCATCTTCCAGGTTATTTTTAAAGTTCAGGGTTCATTTAAGTATTTCGGAAAAGTAGATTTTTAACAACTTTTACTTAGATGAACATTTGAGAAGCAGCTGCTCTATTGTTCCCCTTTTTCCTCACTGACAATCACCCACCCCATTCCCCCCCCTTTCACTGGAGCCTGAATGTAAAAGAGTTATTTCTTTTTTGGCCACCTATAGCATTCAGAGGACAGAGTTTATTGGATGCTGCAGAGCTGAAAAGCCTCAATGGTTATAGTTTGGCTCTACAGAAGAACGATTCGTAAGTTTTATATAAAATTGAGATTAATCAAGGGCAAATTTCAGGCAGAAACTACACAGGCCATCACAGGCTGACAGGCTGCTGAGCTCTTGCAGCATTGTTAAGGACATCCACTACTTACTTGTTCACTTGCTATCTCGGTCCCTCCACACAGCACTGGGCATCGTGCTGGATGTGCTCATGCTCGGCTCCGGAACTGGAAAAACATTCAGAAGTTATACCCACAGTGATTTTGAAATCTTTTGTACAACCCCACATCTAGAAAGGCATTTTTAACCACTGGTGGAGTTGAGGTGCCGAACCCCACAGCTCGACAGCAGGTACCAAGTTCCACCCTACACATTTCATGTATTCACTCGTACCCACTTCTCAATATTCACCGATTCAAGGGTACACAGTGACTGAACACCAAGTGTCCAGAAGCCTTTATTATTTCACCCACTCAGAACAAGACTAGAAGTTATGCTTACTTCCCATGGATGAGCACTCCGGTTTCACTCAGCTTTCATCTTCACCTAAAGGATAACAACTGAAGTTATTATAGTAATACACAGAAAATTCTGACCATTTCAAAACTAACTTAAAAATAAGGTTTTAAGATACATGGACTGATTAGTTATGAGGGGGAATTTACGAATTATTCCAAAATAGTAAGTGGAAGAATAAGGGGCAGAAATAGGCTAGCCTAAACACTTGTGAAGAGATGAAGGAATATGCAGGTAGTTGACTGAAGAACTGCACCTTGTCTGAGCACAAACCGTAAATCACCAGTCTGAGTACAAGGAAGTTTGATTGCAGCCAGAGGTATACTATCCCTTATGTGAAGGCATTAACAATTTTGTCAAGCTACTCCGACTATTTTGCCCTAGTTTGTCTCCTGCAGTCATGCCCTCTTTCTTCCCCTTCGTGCAGGGGTGCAACGTCCCTGGACTCCTAGCAGCCCTCAGGTTCAGTAGTCCTAGAAGTGCTTCAAAAGCCAAAGGAAGACACTGGAGGTCAGCACTGTCACTCTACTGCTTTTATTCTCGGCAACAGATTCTTCCCTTCCAAGACCCACCCTTTTACTATATAGCTAAGTTGAGGGCAAACTGCAATGGTCAGCAGCTAGGTAGGGATGTCGTACAAGGTTCTGTGCACACCTCTAGTTGGGAGGCAAATCACACTGTGGGCACAATGTGATCTGACCAGGCAGGGAGAAGTTCAAGTTTAGTCTCAAACCCACCACCTGGGTTTTATCATGGCCCTCAGGAGCAGAGGTATAGTATGCACATTTTGTTTTCTATGCCATAGCAACAAACATCATGCATAAGGGATACTATATCTTTGTGCATCCTTTTAACACTCCAGATTCACTTATAGCCACACTCCTCCCAGCCCTCCCCAGTTAGCTGTTCAGTACTGGTGTTCAGAAGCAACATTTATAGAGATGGGGTATTCACAGACCACTGCGGGATTGCACAGCCAAGTCCTAACGTGTCAATCATTATCTAGCAGCAATGACAGAGGTGGGAGAAGGCCAATCCTCCCGTTTTTTCCTTTTCCAGTAAGCAGCTATTTAAGAGCCCCACTAGCTGGTATGGAAAGAAAAAAAAAATCTGAAGCTAATTAGCTGATTCCAAACTTGCTAGTAGTGGAAGAAGCCAAGTAAATTACCCAGAACAGCATACTTTTTATGCATCCTTTCCAACATGCTTAGCCTCATTTGACATAATGGAACAAAACACTGGCCTTCCTGATCATGTCACTGCAGCTGGCAATGATTAACAGAGACATGCAACCCCATTACTGCTCAAGTCCTAAAACTACTCACAGGCCTCAGTGTTTAGCTATGGGGAGAACTGCAAGCAAATCAACACTTTGTATGCTTAATGTTACAGTAAAGCCCCCATACACGCTATGCTGTGCTCTCTCCTGACAGCACCAGTATCTGGATCTGAGGGCCTAGCAGGTACGCATATGTATTCTGACACCACACTTCTGAGCTTCAGATAAGCTTTTGAGAAAAAGTGTATTTCACACACAGATAAATCCAAGATGAAACACAATGCGAGCACTTTTATGTCATTTCTTGTACCCACTTGTTACAGGCTGACTTAGAGCAGACATGACTATTTGCTTTTAAGTTAGCTACCACACCAAGTTTCATTACTGCAGACAGTCAGAGCTGGTATGAGACCCATGGTTCAGTCACAAATTGCTTGCTCCAAGAATGTCAAAAACCTGCTAGTTCGAGTATGTAGAACGAGGCAGATGTGCCAATCAATAACCCCTCTACAACATTCCTGCAGGTCGAGTGAAGTATCCAGAGCACGCTGGAAAAACTAGTCAGATCTGAGCACTGGTTTAAAGATTAATAATTCGGTTTTGCTACATGACAGCACGCATACTGCCATCAGTTTTACTACTGAATTCTAGTCACAGGTAAGAGTAAGCCATCACAAAAAGCCAAACTGACTTTGTGACAATTGGTGTCACTGCTTGACTAGCTGGCGTTCGGCTACTCTCCCTGTGGTGTAACCAAAGACCTGTTATTACGATCTTAAGGTGCAGCTGCTACTTCAAGCTTTCAATGGAACACGGAAAGATAGCTCAGCAGAGGGCAAGGCTGTCCAGCAGATCCCCTGTTCACCAGCAAGAGACTTGCCTGGAAGATAACACAGAAGGGTCCAAATGTGACAATAATACCAGAAACAAGTGTGCAAAGCAGAACTTTGCAGAACAAGCGGGAAAACACGTTACAACACCTCTGAAATAAACTGAACATCAGACAAGCGCTAGATCATGTGCTGAAACAAGGGAGCTTGAAAATCAGGTTCAAGAGCTAATGCAAAAGAGCTGGAGATCAGCATGTCTGGATGTCTGGAAATGTAAGCATGTTAATCCTGAAACACTACATTCAGTATTTTTAGTAACAGAGAGTTTAGAATTACATCCCCAAGACTGATGAAAAATGAAATTGAGCATTACACTACCAAGATGACTCTACGAGGCAGAAATACAGAATCTCAACACTGTCAATTAAAGGCAGAGGAATGTATTATGCTTGTCAATCAGAGATTAAAATAAAGACAACTGAAATGTCCAATAAGCTCTACGAAACTACTCACGGGGATATTCATTCAAGCACTCATTTGCAGGTCCTCAAAAATATTCCAAGTCAGTCTCAAAGCTGCCTGCATTAGCAAGCTTTAAGCGACTATCACGCAGTGCACGCGAGGCTAGAGCAGTGATCACTAACGCATTTCCTACTGAGCCAAGACTCTACAAAGGGATGCGCTGCAGATGGGCCATTTTGTCACTACAGAAAGTTTGAACAGTCCTTTTCTAGGCACTGATAGCACCTAGTTGACTAGTTAAGTGAGTTTAAGATCACATTCCCTCTTCCCCACAGAGCTCATCTAAGAATATCTTCGTTACATCGGAACTAAGAAAAAAATCCACACAAGCCGAGTCGTATGTACAAAGGAATCGGGTCTGAAAATACTTATCTAAGAATCACAGTAAGTTGCTTATTGACTCTGAACAAGACAAAGCTTAAAACCGAAAACCACGCAAGCTTTGATGCAAGCTTAAACATACAGGTATGAAGAGTGCTGCACTGTAATTCCACAGTCAGAAGTGTGATGTCAGAATACCCACAGTATAAGATTACATAGAAAGTCACCAAGTTATATTATATTGCTTGTTACCTACCTGTACGCAGTCGGCAATGAGAATCTTGGAGCAAGCAGGAATACTACATCCGGGTCCTAATGTCCATTGCCATTTGTGGTACTACGTTCCTCACAGTTATGAACTGCAGAAATGCTGGCTAAGTGCAGTTACGTAGCAGGCCACTAGTTTTAAGTGTAAATTGCAGTCTCAAACTCCAGCAAAAACTTGCTGCCACAGTAAATGGTTGCCAAGGAGAAGCCAAGAATTTTTCTACCACAAAAATACCACAAAATCTCAAAAGCAGTTTCAGTTTCTCATCAGCTGTATAAATGATTAGTGTAATGTGTCTACACCAGAAGATAAGATTATTCTGTATTCATTCCTGAGAAAGTGTGAAGATTTATGTATAACGATACCAGTTTCTACATGCTGCAGTTTTTAGAGGTAAGTGTCAAAATGGGCTCAATTTTGATAAAGCAAGCTAAATTGCAACAGCCAATGTCCTCCAAGTCCAGTACAAAAATGTGTTATGTGATCCAGACCATCCAAAAACAGGTCTGACCAATGAAGCACTTTTCTAAATGGTTTTAAAGATTCAATTATATAAATCTGATTTTATGAAAAAAGTCCAAAACCTCAAAGGAACAGATCAAAGGAACATAACTTTCTCACCTCCCACATTTAGCAACTTTATCAGATTTTAAAGTTGACGTGTTTGCCAGCTTTTAAGACATCACCTTTAAAAGGTCTTGAAAAGAAGTTGGCTAGTTAATTGTATGCCTGTTTAATACATGCAACTCAAAGCAGAACTTGTTTTAGAAATTCTGCTTATGCAGCTACGACAAAGCTAGGTTTAACCAAACTTTCAGCTGTTTTGAAAACTGCCAAATCTTTCGATATATACTAATCATGGTTTTGCAACTCAGCTATTTTTAATACCTAGCAACAGTAGCTTACGTACAAAACAGGGGTACCAAAAGACAACCTCTGTAAGGTACAAGGACATCAGCATCCTTCACTCTTCCAAGTTACAGAACTACAAAAGAACATACTTTAGGATATGCACCAGCATCTCTTTAATAAAGAATGACATGTAATCTGAAAAATAAACTGAAAAAATTAATTTAATGTTTACGTTCAGAATTCCCCATCTCAGACACCTTCACCTTTTGCGGGTGTCCCACGAACACCCTCCAGAAAACATATGCATTATTTAATACTACTTCAATAAAGCAAATTGCATCGGTACTGCTGATTTTTAAACTAAGTATCCAATACAAGTACTCCCAAATACTTGGTCCACAGTTTAGGAACTGCCAATTCGGAATTTCCTGAAGAGCGATTCATTGTTGTAGCATGTTATCAACCCCCAAACTTTTCTGGGAAAATACGAAGCATTCACCAAACGAGCTGAGTCGCTATTTAGTGCGCTGAATAGTCAAAGTCGGTGGTACCTGGTATCAGCACTTCACAATATGCTATTTTTTCCTTTAAGGAGTAATAGCACTTATAGCAAGTACTTCAAGAGGGATCATCTGCACTCTAAAATACTGCAATCTCACACTAAAGTTTTAACCGCAGAGAAAATTTAGCATAGAATTTAGAATTAGCCAATGCTTAGCACAAGGAATGGAAAGATCTTTGGAAGATTAAAGCTACTCACAGAATTCTCGGTAGTTGGGAAATCGTGTGAAGGTACAGCCAAACTAAGTTCACCTACTTTGTGCCAAGCAGGTTGATGTATCCTGCATTAACACCAAGGTATTTTACACTGGGAAGTCACGTTCCCAGTTTATCTGGTACAATGTAATAATAAGCAAAGCAACTACCTTATCAATGAGTCCAGAATGCTTTGAAATTCTTCTGGGGCTTAATAAAATGAACAGCAAGCTAACGAATTCATCAAATCTTCTACAAAAGAACCTTAAAGGGAGTTTATTTGTACTGTGTAGTAATAGCTATTGAACTCCAGATTCAGATACTACTTTTGATGCATTATCTCCAAACATCAATAATAAAAGAGCGATAACCATCATGCAAGCAAGCTAATTTCTGTATTTTACATACAGGTTTTTAGGATTTGCCCACCAGCTACACGATTTAAGAATAGTTCCTGCAGTCCCCATAATACAAATAATTGTATTCTGAACTATGCAAATTAGTCCACTCAATTAGCATGAGGACATAAGCAAGTTAACCTTAATCACTCAAATAACACTTCTGGTCTTTTTGCCAAGCAATTTCAGGTAAGCATACAATACGGAGCAAGGCCAGATCCTGTAATCTCAGGCAGCTTAAGAGCATATAAATATCACATTAACAATCCTTTAGTTAGGAAGTCAGCCAATACAAGTCATTCTATGAATTTATTTTAAAATAACCATTGCTAGTCTTCTGCTTAAAGTCTTTAAAAGATTCCAAGCAGTAACTGCCAAGGTGGTAAGTGCTACCATCCCACCACCCATTATCCATAGCTAAAACAGGAAATTCATTACATACTGCACTGCTTGCAGTGTCGCTTCCATTATTTATCTTACAGCACTTGCAAGATTTCCATTTGCTTCCTTATTGCAGCACAATTAATGCTCAAAAAATCTGCACCTACTGGAAAGTTAGGCTACTGTTTGACCCAATCTTTAGCTAGAGGCATTACGGGAAGAGATCTCGCTCTTCGCTACAGTTCCACACCCTGGTCCAGTTTGACCTCTATTCAAGACTCGGTTTACTGCGGAAGGTGTGGTATTTAGCCTCGTATGTTTAACCACGAATGGCAAGAAGAGTTACTACATTTAGTTTTCTATTTATTTGAAGCACAGTAAAAAAAAGTTGGTACACTTTGGGAATTCAGTGGCACAAGGTACACTGCCATCAAGTTAGGGACGTTATACATCAAAAAAACAGCTAAATTTGTTTCGAAACACTGCATTACATAATTAAATTGTACTCGCCCAAACAGACCACTTACAAATATTAGGTCAGTAAGTTTCTAACATCCATAAAAACGTAGCTTTCTTACTAAAATGCAAGAATTAAAAAGTTGGTGTCTAAACAAGACAGACAAAAACAAACTGGAATGAAACTACAGGTCACATCTAAAATCGGGGCTTTTTGTTTGGGCCTTCATATTCTTCTCTCCCTCTACCATATCCTGTTGGTGTTCCAGGCCCCATTCCTCTAGGACCCTGGCCACCCACAGGCCCCGCACCTCCCTGCCCAAAGCGTTCAGGACGCTATTGGAACAGAATTAACAGTTCATTATATGTAGTTGATGTCCATGTGTGTTAAGTATATATTTTTAGAAGGTTCCGCAGTCAAGGTTCGTCGATACAATCACCATTGAGCCGATCCACAGGTACCGGGAACATAGAAAGGAAAAAAGGGTAATTTAAAAATTAGTTTATTGTAATACATGCCTTGAGGTATGTTCCCACTTGATGCATTCTCATACATCTGTTACAAAGAACAGATCCTCCCTGCAGTGCTAGAAATGTAAGCATTAGTGCAGATGTGAATTAACAACTTTTCCAAATGAGCTCTAGCAATTTTCAACCAAGTTAATGCAAATAGCTTGCAAACTTCTCACCTTTAGTGCAGTAAAAGCTTAAATTACATCACTGTCATTTCCAAATAAGCCTAGCCAGAGAACGAATCTTCAGTTCACTGAAGCATGAGCTGACATTCATGAAATGTCATTGTAAACAGAATGCCTACTCACCAGTTAATGGCATGTGCTGCAATAGAGACCATGTGCTTTTCAAGATGGGGTTAAGACTACGGTCTGCTGACTAAACTGCAGAGGCCTTAGGCAGTAACCAAACCTGATTGTGAGCACTACTGCATTGCAAGAAGAAAAAAAATGTGAAAAAAGCTAGTGACCAGTGATTTACCTAACCAACGCAATTGCTCGATCAAAAGACTTGCATTTGTTAAAACCCCACGTACTCCGGAACTGCTGCTGTATAATATGCAAAATGTGTTCAAAGAACTACAATTTATTCAGCGTTTCGAGTTAGAACTATGCACAAAGGGTTGTGTGCATCCAGCCAATATCTCCATTCCCACCCCACCTTCACCACAAGCTCTTGGAAAATTCACAACTTCACAGCATTGAAAGGTTTCACACCAAGATGTAAAAAGCTAAATTGCTAAATTACCCTGCAATGAAGCAGAGACTTCGGGTATTTTTACTAGTACCTCTAGTTGCATGTACTTCATTCAGTTACTGTATCAGTAGGTGTGATCAGCATTCAATCTACAGAACTGACAAATTATAAAGTCAAAGATAGCTTTAAACTTTCCTTTCAAGCAAGTTTTCCACTACAGTAACAGAACAATGGTAGGTTGTTTGTTACAAAAGGTATTTGCAACTGAAAAGTCACACTTCAAGTTCTTGACTTCTGAAAGTCAGTTTCAGTCCTTCCAAGAAAGGAATTTCAGAGATTACCTAGGTTCTTTCTGCCCAATTCATGGCAGCTTAAGCTTATCTCCAATTCTGTTTAAAAGGTATCAGCCCAGTAACTGTGACAGCACTGTGTGGCAGAGATCCCCATCCTAAGAAACTCAAGGCAGTTAAACCATCTCACTGTCACACCTTTTGACCAGATCACGTTTTCAAGTATTACACAAGTTCAGCATGCACCTGTACCATGAATTTCAGGAGAAAAACGTACACAGCATTCACCACAGACTGCCTAACTGTTCACGGGAAACTTAGGAACTGCTTAAATATCAGTAGATTATATAGATACGTTAAGGCCAACGGCACTGTCTACTGAATCAACGATGCTCTGCAAAGTTATCATTCCAAAGATATGGTTCCCAAAAAAACAGAAGGTACTTGACAAGCTACTATGGTAGCTCACCACGTTAAGCCAGAGGCCTAAACCCACCCAAAAATCATTTACTTCAGCTTGTGCTACAGCGTGTACACCCTTTCAGGAGGGTGAAAGCACACTAATATCGCCACCTAAGCCAACACAGATTTCCATCCTACCCATTAAGCATTTGTTTAATCTACATCCGTATTGCTTCAGTGTGATAACACCAAGCAGGCTCAAAGCCCATTCACACATATGGTGTGCCAAAAATAGTGCAGTTTGGAAACATACCTCGGAACACGAGATATGCCGTAGCTTTAACAAACTCTACCTATATAGTCATGCCCAACACGGGAAAACAAGAACGGGCTATCATTCCTTTGTGAGACAGGAACCACAAAATGGCTACAGTCAAGGATCACTGGAACATGCCTAAAGCTAAAAAACAGCATTTCTGCTCTGCTATGGCAAACATCAGCATACAGAGTAAGTGATATGCTGTTTACCATTGATTACTTAAGTTAATCTGCTGCTTAGACATGAGCGCAGATTTTTGAATTAACAGCATACCCATACCAACATGCATCAATCCTACCTAGGCTTGGAAGGGCCAAAATAAATGCAGTGTTATACATTGGAAAGGAGAACAAAAATCTCCCTTGTCCATAAGTACAGACTGTCAAAATACTGAAAGGCTATTACATTATGTATTTTAATTATGAAATTTGTCAGGTTCTCTAGAATTTATAAAAAAATCCTTCCAAGCCTAACAGTGACGCAGAATTTCCAAAGTCCAATAAAGTCAGAGTTAATTGCAAATATGCTTAACAGCACATTTGAATTCACTTACAAACAACTTCCGACTGTGTAAGCTACCATAATGGTTAAGAACTAATCTAGTACTACATACTGCCACACCAGTCTTCATGTTAAATACCTGACAAGAAAGTCAGCAGTTAACAGTGACATTTACACAACCATCCGAACACTGGCAGAGAACTCGTTTCCCAACTGCAACATTTCCCTTGTGCTAAGCTAAAGCCACCACAGGATACATTACCATGTCACTTCCCATCATAGAACCACTCATGGCTGCTTGGCCAACTCCCGGATTAGCTTCATAACCTATGCCGCCACCACCTCCGAGAGGTGGAAATTTCTGGGCTGCAGAAGCATAAGGATCTAAGAAAGAGAAATATATAATCATATTCTGACAATTTCTAAGTTAACCACATGAAGTAATTATTTAAAAATTCTTTACCTCCCATGTTCATTGTGGTGGCACCACCCATTCTCATGTCTCTCTCCCTCTGTATAGAAGAAACAACTTTTAGCACAGATAATCAACTACTGAAATCCATACCCTTCAGGAGATAACGCACATGTACAGCCAACTACTACCATTTCACCTACACAAAGACATCGCATTATCTAACCTAAAAGAAGCAAAACACATCAATCTTGAAAACACATCCAAAAAAATCTGGAAATCCCCGAACATGGCAATATATCCACAAAACATCATGATTTCACTTACTGGATCCATGTAACCCATTCTACTATAATTCTCTTCCCTCTGTCTTCTCATTTGTTCTTCCATCTCCCGCTGACGTATCATCATTTCCTCTTCCCGCCTGCGACGCTCCTCCTCCTGCCTGATCATCCCAAAGCAGACCGTTAAACCTCAGCAGCGTAACACGTTCAACGCTTCTCATCAACATCACTTGCATGAGCAATTCAAAAGGCACTGAACGATTACACTTCAGAAAAAAAAGACACTCCATGATGCTCAAATACTCGAGGAAAAACTTACACTGCAGTTCAATTTCTCATACACAAACTGAAGCAGCAATGGTGTTTCTTGAAAAATAAAAACTTTCATATGTAAGTCATTTTACAAAGAAACAAATGTAACATTGAAAAAAATCCCATGAAAGCCAAACCAACCTCAGTTGAATTTCCTTGCGTTTCTGCATTTCTTGATTATGGAGTTCTTCCATACGTCTCAGCTCTTCCTGACGCCTCATAAGGTCTGCAGAAATGGAGTTTGTCAGCAGCTATTCCACAAACTCATGTCAGATTTAAACTTGGCTTTGAATTGGATCACCCTCATCTGCACTATGGCAGATAGCTACCTTCCGAGCGTTACTATTCTTAACAATACCACATTCAAATAAAAATTTGAAAACTACCAGTTGCTCTTTTTTGAGCCTGAAATTCTCAAGTTAGTAGTAGGAAGCATGAATTTATTCATGAGACTATTAAACAGCCATACATCTAAGCTAGCATTTAAAGCAAAAAGATGATAGAGAATTCAGAGCCAATTACCTTGACGCAAGAGGTTTGCCTGATGCTCATGATAAGCATCTTCCATCTCACTTTCAAGCTTATCCTTGGCATCTTTCATGTTTTTTGCCACTTGCTCTCTCTGCTGTTTTTCCATTTCATCTAAAGATTTCCACCTCTGGGAATATTCAAATTCAAAACTGCCAGGCTGAGCAAAACGGGGAGGAGTCTCCCTTTCCCTGCAGAAAGGAAGATGCTCATTCAGACTGGGTAAGCCTGAAAACTGAAGGTCAATAAAAGATCACAGGCGGAATAGCAGAATTTTCAGGGAACATCAAAGGAGCCCTGAAAATACTACCTCACAACTACGTGATAGAAAACTTGCTGTGAAAGAAGGTTGACAACAGTACAGCATTTTACAGACTTAAACAGCAGCATTTAATATAAATAAATTCTACAACTACCGTAGTAAATATGGAGACGCCTGCACTATCACATCCAAGCAAATCTTCGCACTTACAATTCTACTGCATGTTTATCCTGTCCTTAACTTCTTCCTTAGACACTCCACTGCTGGCAACTGCCAGGTGCAAAATTCTCAAACAAGACAGGTACAGCTGCTCAGAACAACTGCATATGGAGAGACGGATTTTTTCATTGTCAACTTACCTAAAGCACTATATGTTAAACGCGACTAATAATCTTCACTAACTTAAATAGTTTTCAAAATGCTTGAGGGCCAACAGCTTATTCTGTCATAAAGAAACCGGAGTCTAAGATTCAGTAATTAATGGAACAAAACTAGGAAAGTTCAAAAGCTTTCCACACATTAGCAATGTAAAATATTTTAACATTTCAGGAACGCTATACTAATCTACACTGTTTTCAAAGACATTACCTCTAAACCGTTTATAGTTTTTGATCAAAGCAAGTAATTTTGACCTCTCTCATACAAACAAGACTGACCGGACCTCCCCCCTGCACTGCTTTTTGTGATCTGGGAAAATACAACATTTCTACAACAAACAGGTTTAATATACAGATCCTAACCTAAAACTGCTACTTAGGAAAAGTCCTATAGACTCTTACCTATTCTTTCATGCCCACTGGTCAGCTTCATAAGGTAAATCCATAGGCAACTAACTTTTATTAATCATGGAATAAGTTAAAGTTTTACTTAATTTCTTATTTCATACCATAAACACCACTTTGTAAATTCCCTATGGGATCATCAACATGAGATACACCTTATCTGAAGTGAGACGACAGCTCTCAACAATAGAATGAGTGAACAGTTGAAGTCTGATTTTCAAGAGTTCCTACATACCCCAAAACACATCTGTTACTGGGCTGCCATTTAGGCTTTACTGTTTCTTTGTGATACAATGTAGAAAATTACTTGTGTAATGCTTAGTGAATATACTAAACAAATTAGTATGTTACATTATCTAAAACCAAACTACTACCAAAAAACCCAGGAACTGTAAGTCCTACTGTAAATTCAAAACCTGTTTCTGAGGAATTACTCCATCTCCTTCAGAGTCTGGGACAATACTACGTACATCATCTACATACGCTTTATACCAAAACATAGTGCCTACTTTTGATACATCGGATTCTTCTGAGCAAGCTTTTCTGGAAGACCATCTTCATCATCCAGTTGCTCCAATGGTTCCACAATAACTGGCCTAGGAGTGCTGAACAAAAAATACTCATTTTACTTTTCCATATGAATCACCATTCTGAAAAACGAGAAGCTGACAATTTTATTCAGCGTAAAACTGAAAATCCTAAGCAGCAAAATACTTACGTTGTCAACAAAAACACTCCTTCAGTACACCGTTCAAATGCTTTTCTTGCAGCTGGCTTTGATGCAAATTCAACAATGCCTTTTCCTGTTGATCTACCTCGATCATCTACAATCACAACAGCTCTTTCCACTGGACCAAACTGGGAAAAAGCTTCCTCCAGCAACTCGTTGGACACATAGGGTGAAAGATTACGCACTGAAAGAGCAGCAGCATGTGTGGCAAACCGAACACGAAGCTGTCGACCCCTCATGGGGGTATCATCCAGTTCTGCCTTCGCAATTTCTGCAAGAGCTCTAGATTCCTGAGGAAAGTTTAAGATCCAGTTTTAGGAAACCAAGTTGTAAATTACTATTTGGTGAGAATTAAACGGAGGGACGTACAGTACAAAAGCCTACCAATTTAATGAATCCAAAGCCTTTCCCTTTGTTGATAAAAACCTCTCCTGGCTCCCCATATTTGGCGAACAGTCTTTTAAAGTCTTCGTCTGTTATATCAGCAGGCAAATTCCCAACAAACAAGCGGCAACGCTGAGTATAGGTCTTCTCCCCGGGTCGCCTCAGAAGAGAGAGGTTTGCTTTAAATCCCTACAAAGAAGCAGACCAGTTCGAGCCATCACTGCGTGCAGCCCCACTGCCTGCACCGCCAAGCTGCGGCCTCCTCCCGCCAGGAAGCCCCGAGCACGCCCGAGGCACCGCAAGCGAATACAAACCCATGCTGCCACAGGCCCCTCAGGCTGCAGTCGGGAGCTGCCTAGGCACCTAGGGAACACGCACATTATGTTTAGGCGTCCCCGCAGGCCAGCTGCGCCCGCCGCCCCTCTCGGCTCGCCCTCGCCCGGGCCTCCCGCGGGCCCCCCGCCCCCGCGCTCCTCCCCTCAAGATGGCGGCGAGGGCGCGCGGAGCCGCCGTGCCCGGCCGCAGCCGCCGCCATCTTGTGGCTCGGGGAGGGGGAGGGGGCCGTGACTCACCTCGTCCGAGAGCTTCTCGCCGCCGCCGCCGGCCGAGCCCTGCTGCGAAGAGAGGCTCTGCTGTCCCTGGTGCTGCTGCCCGCGGCCGCGCGGCTCTCCGCCCGGCCCGCCGCGGTGCCCCGGCCCGCCCTTGTGCGGCCCGCCGGGCCCCTGCTGGGGGCCGCCTGGTCCCTTGGGCCCGCCGCCGGGCGACTGTCCTTGTCCTTTCTTAGGGCCGCCGGCTGGGGTGGGGCTGGGGCTCGGCTTGGGCTGCGGCTGCCCACCTGGACCGGAGGGAGCCGAGGAGGGCGCCGACACCGGAGCCTGCTGCTGCGGCGTCTGCCCCGCGGGCAGCGCGGACGGCGGAGGCGCTCCAGGGCCGGCCTGGCTGCCGGCAGGCCCCGCCGTGGTGGCGGCAGCTGAAGAGGACGAAGAAGGCGGAGCAGAGGTCGACGCGGGCGGCTTCGGAGGCTCGGGCTTCGGGCCTCCGCCCGGCGGGCCGCCCGGGCCCTGCGGGCCGCCCCCCATGGGGCCGCGGTTCTGGCCCATGCCCATGCCGGGCGGCGGAGAGCGGAAATCGTGGTTGGGACCGCCGCGGCCACCGCCGCCGCCGCGCCGGTGGAAGCCGCCTCCGCCGCCGCCACGACTACGGAACCGATCCCGCGACATGGTGGTGGTGGAGGGAGGAGGAGGAGAGGTGCTCCGGCCGCGACTGCTGCTCCTCAGCGCCCGCTGCTCAAAATGGCGGCGAGCTGAACGGCCTCGCCGCCGCCTTTGTCCGCCCCTAATATAGTTTCCCCGCCCCCGGAAACCACCCCTCCTCCCCGCTAGCCAACCACAGGCCTAGGCTGCGATGACCGATAGGTGGAGTCACCAATAGCATGTCCCTATTCCGCTACCTCTTTGATCTCATTGGTAAGGAACATGACCTTTGCCGATTGGCTCATTTGACCGCCGACGTTCGCACGGCATGATCCGTTAACCTCCTGTGTGCTGATTGGGCAGTTTGATCGGCGGGAGGCGAAGTCACCACAGGAGCCCGGCTTGCGATTGGCTGCCTGGGGAGTCAGTCAGACGGTAGCCCGCCGGCCCGGCAGAGGGGCTGCCGCTACACGGCGGCCGGGCCGGGGTAGCCACGCGTTGCGCAGGCCGCAGCCCCGCGGCTCCGACAGGCCCCCGGCTTCGGGAGGCCGCTCGTCCGCAGAGGGCACAGAGCCGCGGGGCCTTACGGCACCCCTGGCTGAGCAGCCCCAGGCTTCAGCTGGAAAAATTTCGAATCAATATAGTTGGCTCATTTTAACGCGGCCGGCAGCCTTCACCTGTACTTTGAAAGCAAATTTGATATAAAAAAAATTCGTATTTATTCACTCAGGGCTGGTAGTGGAAACCCAGCTCCAACGTGGGAGGTCACTTTTGCTCTATTTTGTTTGAAAAGCACCAAAACCGAACGCTCAACCGAGAACGGCGAATGTGGAAACTGCCCGCAAATGCAGGATGCAGCGCTGTGCTCCGTCTCCTTTGCTGACCAAGTGCATGTCAATTCCCCAAAATTTGGAACAATGTAGCCTCAGTAGAAAAATAAAGCAGCTGTAAAAAGTCATAGCAGTTATGGTCACTATATTCCATGTTCTAATACAGAAAACAGGCTGAAAGTACCTTCCACCTATTGAACATGACTGGTTTCAGCGGTGGTGCGCTGGAGAATGCTAACATTAGAACAATGTGACGTTCCTATACTTTGACGTCACGCGGGTTTCGATCCATCACGCTCCCAAGCTCCCATTGATGTTTCACATTCAGTTTCGGGGCTGAAGAACCAAACCCCACGTGCAACCCAAGTGAAAGCCACACGTTTGCTTTATTTGCACAGAACCTTTAACTGTTGCATTGTTGTGATAAAATATTATCAATCAATCTCATAAATATTTGTGAAGCCCTGGGCAGTCAAAGGCTGACTTCATTCTTAACAAAATGAATTTCCTCATGGCTTTACATTTTTTTAAATAAAAATTTGCTATAGATCGATCTTGTCCCCAAATCAGTGTCACGCTGGCTGTATGACTTCGACCACTTCCAAGTGCAGCAGAATGGAAGCCCCAAGCTGTTTTAAAATGGATTCTCTCCAAGATGTCAGGCCCTCTCTGCGAGCAGTAAATGTTTCCACCACGAGGTGTCTCAGAGGTTAAAGCACTGGAAGAAGAAATTTGGGACTGGCTCCTACTGCACACAAACAACTGGCGTTGCCTCACTGTCACACCTGGTTATGTCTGTTCAGGAAGCAACAAAAAATATTGAGTGTAAAAGGGTCGTTTTCGCCTTTGTTGTGTCCTAAGTATAAGCGAACTATATTTTAGGGAGCTATTAACTTTTAGCATCCTTTGAAAGAAATAAAAGAGTATAATTCTGCTCCCAGTCCTGCATAAATCTGCACAACTTCTCTGAAGTCCACAAAGTAGCTTTGAATTTCCACGTATCTAGGAGAGGCCAGGATATGATTACACGTTTTGTAACTGCAACGTGAGTATTTATCCTGGGCTTGAAATCAAAGAAACATCAATGTAGCTATGAGGACTCGAAATAAAAATGACCTCTGGTAACAATCACCTATTTTGTAAACAGTCACACTAGGCAGCTGCTGTGCTCATACAAAAACAAACACCGAGGAACAAAGCTTGAGATGTTCTCCCCAGTATGTCCCACTGTAAATAAACGTCGCGTCTGAGACTGGAAACTCCCTGTGACAACTGTGATAACATTTGAAGCGGCTCTGTAGTACTTCTCCATACCTCATACTGATCTGGTTATTGGGATGGTTAGCGCATACATAACATTAGTTTAGTTTAATAGGGGCTGTTGGGAGAAGCAAAAAACTAGGGAGAACTCAAGACCCTGCCCTGCCCCAAAATACTGATATCTGCTTAAAAGATAATACCAGTGTTACGGCTTCTGAAGATTTTTCATACCATACAACCAATCTACAAAAGTGAACTGAGCCATGGTGAGAAGCAGTCCATGACCGAAGAGGGAACAAGACCTGTAGCAGGCCTTAGAGGAGTATTTGAAAGAGGGGATTAGGCTGACACTGAGGTGTCTGAAGTTACGAACGTCTCAGCTGCCATCAAGCGCAGGGTAATCTTCAGGTAAGAAAGGCACGGATCTCAGCAGGTGGTTGATTTGGATCATTTTTCCCTAAACCGTTTCCTCCTCCTATAAATATAAACAAAAGACTGACAAAAAGAAATCTGCATTATCTCTATAGTATTAATTGCAGATTGCAGGAGGAAAGAGCTGCATGTGTCCAACCTGCTAATTAAGAATAATTACCCCATGGGGTTCTGTAAGTGTCCCATGTACAAACAGTAACATCGCATGAATCACAGTAAAGTGTACCACCACTAAAGAAGCAATTAAATGTGAGGAAATGCTGCGTCTGCATTCCCTCGGCATTTTTGACCTAGAGGGAAACAGTTTAATTGCTGTTTGCGCGAATTCAAGTATATCATAGAACTAGAGATGCTCAGGAATTTTAAAAATCAGGAAGCAAAAGGAGGAGTGGACAGGGAGATCGGAGCAGGGAGGCACCCAGAAGGTGCAGGCTAGCGGCCTCACCCTGCTGCAGGCTCTGACGGTGAAGTCTGCAGTGCACTCGGAGAAACCTGTCTGGAACAGCAGGGATTTCTGCAGAATGTTTTAATTATTTAGGGCTCAACACAGTTTCATGAATAACAGCGTCACCTTTTATAGAATAAAGGAGGAAGTAAAATGCCTACAGCAACATCTGGTACAGAAAGCCGAGAGGCAGGATGAAAGGAGTGGCTAATAGCTGGTGTAACGGCTATTCAGCTGTACAGCAGAGCTCTCAGCAACTTTTCTGCGGCACTTGATGATGAGAGTTCTCCTCTCCCTCCTCCAGTACTGATTAAATCTGCTCTCCAAGAGGTTCTTCCTGTATACCATGACAAATATGCCTGTAGGTCATTTTTTAACCCAGATGAGTGAAAGTAATGCAGTGCCATAGAAGAGATGACAGCGATAGTCAAGCAAATGCAGAGACTGAAAGAAGGGATGGAGAGGTTGATTGTCTTTGCACAGTAACATCATTGATTTCAGTGGATATAATCTTGATTCCTAGTGGAATAAGAGAGATTTGAATCAGGCTCAAGAGTCTACAAAAAAGGTAATATTGGATCTGCAGGAAAGTCGTCTATCTGAACACTGCTGACACCAAAAGTTCACAGTGAGCTCAAGACTGTGTTCTCTCAACCTGAGAGCGTTGAAGTTCAGGATTTTCCATTTCTAATTTCTCTGAACTAAATTAAGTTACTGAAATGTCTTAAGTAGCAGTAGTTTTGAGTCCTCTGTCAAAATCCAAACTAGCATCAAAGTCACATTAAGAGAGAAACAAGGTGTTCTGTGAAAGAAATGTTCAGCAGACCAGTAAGGACGTGCAAGAGGAAACTTCCCTGGTTCATGTCTCCTCTTTTCCCTTTCCCTTTCCCTCTTCTCGCTACCCTTCCCATGATGGGCAAGGAAGGTCACAGGGGGAATCTCTAGCCTGTTTACAACTACTTTGCACTGCTTAGCAGATCCAAGAACATGGCTTTACTGCTCAGTGTTTTTTCTGACACTGCTTTGTGTTCTAGTCTTTGTGAGGGACGGCTTGGTTGGTGAGACTGGATGGGTAAGACAAGCACTTGGCCTGAAAAAAGAATCGGTGGAATCATTGAACCCAAGAAGGAAATGTTATAAACCACTATTACAACCTGAGAAGTACAACATTCACACTCATGCAGTTCCCACTGCCATTGTATCTGACCATCTCATTACCTCTAACACGTTTAACATCATACCCTGGCTTAAAAATAGAGAACTCTGAGATCCGGAAGTCCTGTGACTTTTCCAAGATCACACAATCCACAGAAAGGCGAGAAGAGGAATCTGGTGGCTTGAGCACCGGAACAACTGGTCTTTCCCTCCCCTGGCTGACTGTTTTCTCCTCTCCCAGCAGTAGCTGTGCTCTGCCAGTGGACAGATGCTTGTGCACGCTGAGCATGTCTGCTGCAGGCACACTCGAGCACGCCAAGTCTGTCTTCCAAGAGGCTCCAAGAGCCCTCCATTTCCAGTGAAGTCAATTGGAATTAAGGATGCTTACTGGCTTGCAGAAGCACTCGGCACAGTTGTACGACAAAGCCATCAATCTATACATTTCCTTGAGCCGTGAGAGAAACAAGATATGCATAACTAAAACTTACCCTGCTGCCCTACAGTTAACAGCTTCCACTTCTTCTATTAAGAGAATTCTTTTTTTTTTTTTGTCACTGACAATAAATATGTGACAAAAATGAGAGGTAGCTGTTAAAGAGAATCCTGTTCTTCATTCTTACAGACAAGACAAGCACTCAACAGAAAACAGATACATCAGCTCTGCGAAAATACCAGCAGTTCTGAGTAGCAGTTCTGAGCGGCAGTTCTGGTTAATGTTTGGCTATGCAAAGAATGTAAGTGGGGCAGAAAAAGTGAGTAGACTCACAATGCTGTATTTCATCAGAGTGCCATGAATTTCTTAAAAATGTAAAGACTGGCAATGTCTTCTCTATGTATTTTTTTTAGTCCACTGTTATTTTCAAAACATAAACTCACACAAAAGGGGGAACACTGGAAACATACAGGAGATAACCATAAGAAAATCAGAAAACCTTTTTTTCATTACATGAAAATGGTAGAAGTATTCAAATAAACAGTTCCATTCTGCACTTGGAAAAAGCGATGTAGTCACAGCGCGAAATTCAGGATGATGTTAAAAAGCAGCAACCACAGTTTGTAAGTGGGCACTCCTGTGTAACTTACAATAAGGAATCAAGAGGAGGTCTCCAAACAACAAACGGCCAAACAGCTCCATAGATTATTCATGTCATTTTTCAGTAACTCTCAGAAGAGAAAGAGAAAAGGAATACTGCTGTAGCATCAGGCAGTTGAAGAGACTTCCCAGAGGATTACAGGTCTGACAACCTGACGCCCATCCCAGGCAAAAATTGTGACCTTGAGCACACTCAGATTTTGCAAAAGCCTAACAGTTCACTTTTTTTTTTTTTTTAATTAGCTTTGGCATCTTATTATGGCAAATAATACTCTCTAAACATCATGGCATCACAATGCCTAGCAGACCGTGCGAGCAGTCTGAAACAATGTCTCATTGAGGTCTTACTAATCTCACCCTATCTTACTCCGGGTGCTCAGAGACGACAGCTTGTTGCCCACGCTGACTCTTCCACTGCTGATCACAGAAGCACAGGGCTACGTCGCAGGAAGTTTACGGGGGCTGGGAGTTTAGATTTGCAGCAAGGAGAGAAGAGTAGATGAAAAAACAAAAGCAAAGACACAAAAGCAAAGAGAAAATTCGTATTTCCTCTCGGGTGCCTTGACACAAGAATCTGCTATGAGCCTGGTACAAAACTTCTGTTACTATAAACTGGATCTCCATTAGAAAAACTTGCCAATAAATCTATACTGGTAGCACAAGCAAGGTGTGAATATAGCTGCAAAATAGTTAATGACCGTGTAAGAATTCCTACTGCAACAAAGATAAGCTTTCTGCTTGCTCTCTAAGCTAACCTCCACCCACAATCTGCTGTGGACTAGATGCATCAACACCTCAAGGATGTATCTAGCTGATGGTCTAGAGTTAAATAAGAAACGCAGTTCTCTTCTCTGAGTTTTGTGCTTCTGCCATAGACTTTTTCACAATAGATCACCCAGTACCAAAAATAAGCTTCAAAAGTACTGCAAGAAACAGTGACTTGTGGATGGCGTACTGACAATTTTTACGGCTACAGAGTAAAAAAGATTGAGAGTCACTGACGCAGAGTAGCATCAGCTGTTCATAATGCAGAATTAGGTGTAAAAGTCTAGGTACCACATTTGCACATGTTGGTCACTATCTGTTTAAATATTTCATGAAGTATGCAATTAAGTTCCTTCATCACTGTTGACTCTGTGATTTTAGAAATCCAGTGTACTTATCATTATCTATGTTCTGGGCTTATTTTTGCATTTCCACGGGGTTGCACAGTGACAATGAATGAAAACAATTTCCTTTGTACTTATAAGCAGATTCGCTTTGGGGATCTGAGAACTGCCATATTTGGTGCGCAAAAACTGACGTCTGGCATGTTTGGAAACAAAGGCCTGTGTTATTTAGACTTAAAAAGAAGATGCAGAATAGATTTATAATTATTGTAATTAGAACAAAAGCATGATTGCACTGAACTTAGATCCTGGTCCAAATTTCATATACACCCACAAATCCATCCAAATAGAAATTAACTTCATAATTAATACTGGATCATTCTCATTACAAAAAGACACTATTAATTATTGATGACACTTGAATTTTTTCCTAGTTGTTTACATCTTTTCACCCTCCAGTTCATGGAGTGCTTTGGATAATGCAGCATGTACAAATCAAATCCCTCGTGCGTGTGTACGCAGCTACGCCACTCTCCTCCCGCCTGCACGCAGAAGACCTGCTCCTGGATGTTCTTATCAAGCAAAATACAGAGGGGCATTTGTTTGCACGAGCAGAGCTAGAATATTCTCTTTAGAGTTCAGCTTCCTCCTTTCATCCCACCCACCATCAGACACTTCCTGACATTTCTCCTGCAGGCAGAGCAAGGCAACTGCTTTTTTTTTTTCCCTTTTGCAACGGCTGCTCCTTCAGTAATCTGTGGGTGGTGGGGGAAGGGGATGTTATCTCAACAGCAAACACAGCCGAGCAAGTCTGGGACGTGAGGGGGAGGTTCAGGATGAAAATAGGCCCCTGCCAGCCCTCCTGCGTTTGTGTATCTATGACTAAGCACGCTGAATGCGTCGCTTTTTAAAACTTGGCTTCTCTTTCCTTGATCTTTGTTTTTTCCAAGCCTCCTGCTCCCCTTTGTCCTCGCAGCCCCAGGGGGCCTCGCAGAGGCAGGCCCCTGACATCACCAGTGCCAGGGAAATGCAAATCCCGCCGGCGAGCCAGCCCCATGCGCTGGGGTGACAAAGCCAGAGCTGCTCCAGAGCCGGGAGAGGAACCCACCTCGCTGCCGCCCCTGGGACTGCCCGTCCCCCCAGTCTGCTCAGGCACCAAGAGGAGACTCCGCTAGCAATTGTCTTTCCACTGAAACATTCACTCGTTTTGCTTACATCATTACAGCCCTGCCTTGGAAGCGTCTGCAGTATGGGGCCACCTAAAACTACGAGGTTTCAGCAGTTCTGCCAGTCTCTGGGACAGAAAAGGCTGCTGGCTGCTCATCTCCTCCGGAGCTGTCACTACTGCTCTGCCGGGGAGGTGCCGCAAGGTTCAAGGGACCAGCAGGGCTCCAGGTCGTCTCGCCGAGACCAGACTCAACCTCATTACCCAACAGAGCCTCCTCTGAGCTTTAAACAGTCTTCTCTGCACACCCAGGCCAGACGTGTGGAGGACTGGGATTTAGGGAGGCTGTAGCTCCCGCTCCCGTGAGCACTGCCCAGTGCATCTCTCCACACTGGATGAGATTGGCCTCTCATCACATCCAGGCTCAGTCCCCTGCAACGATGGGGACAAAGCGCCACATTTCAACTCCAAGCCTTCCTTTCCTTCATCTCTCATATTCCCTCAGTTCTCCAAGTTCTGTTTCCTCAGTCTTCTCATCGCTCTGTCCCTGCTCTCAGGCCATCTTATCCCAACCACGCGGCACTGTGCTGGTTTCATCCTTGGTGTCACGTGCTAAGCAACAGGCACGCTGCTCATAACAAGCCTCGTGCCTGTTGTCTGGACTAGATGCTCATCCTTATGTCATGGTGTCCACTGGAGGCCAAACACCGTCCTGGCAAAAGGTGGAATTTGCAGAGGGATTGAGGACAACCTGAATGAATCTCTGGATTTTGCTCAGGAAACTCCATTGGCAATAGCACGTTGTTACCAGCACAAAGCATGTTTGTACGGGAGTGACTTGCCAGTATAGCTACACTGGTCTAATCTATGCTGGTTCAGCCTTTCCTAATGCAGCATCTTGGAAGTCAGGAGAGAGGACGCTTTGCTAACTCCAAAGTCCCATATTTTCATACACTACATCCTACACTGGCCTTCTGAGTCTCTCCTTGGGCCCCGGATGAGGGTACAACCTCTGCAACAGCCACGTTTCTCAGCCCATCTGACAAAGCCTGTCCTATTTGGATGCTCACTGAGCTCACTGGAAAGGAAACAAGATGATGCGTTGTTATTAATTTGTGTTTGGCCCGAACCACACAGCAGTACTGTAAGCACCTGCAACCGCAATTCTCTGAGGAGAACCTGAGCTGGAACAGAGGAAGGAGTGCCTAGATCTCAGTACGCACGGCTGGCAGGTTTTCTGGGTGATCTATATTCAGCTGTGCATGCCCGTGGGTATGTGGAAAGATCATTCATCCAGTTCATTGAACTCCAGCCTGCATGTGAAAGGAGTTTCATGGTTTCTTTTTTAAATGTCACCGTTTTAAAGACGAATAGTCTCACGCAGAATTGTGCAGCAGATTATAATATGGGTACTCCAGGGGTAAATTAAAAAGTGATTCAAAAACAATACTGTGGAACAATCTTATCTTTTCCCTGCCTTATCCAGGCATTTATCTAGGTCTGTTCTGCACTAGTCATCACCACATTATCTACATATTATACAGTGTCTTTTTTAGCCACATTAGTACATATACAGTTCATTTAGAGTCAAAAGTAAGTCAGGCCTGAACAAGCTGGAAAACATCCTGCTCTAGTTCCTACGCCCTATTCAGAGAACGGGCTGAGAGGTGTCTGCAGAGCACACCGGGGTTCATCTAGTTTTAAATGGTCTACACTTACTGTCACCCTCTCATCTGTCCATAGTAGCAGCTTAAGCAAACCTTCCATCAGGCATAGATTTCAACAGCATATGGTTGTATCATGATCTACTTTAATGACAGGATCTATTTTTAACAAAATATTTTGTTTAGTGGTCTGAAAGCATTTTCAGCTGCATGTTGAAAGTTCAAATATTTCCATCAACTCCCTAATTTACTTATGAGAACCATGCAATGAAGTAAAGATATTTGTTCCCGTTAGCATGCTTGAACAAGTTATATAAAATTTTCATTTTATAAAATACTACGCAAATTTACAATGTAGCCCCAAGAAGTTATAACAGTTTTGTCAAGCCTTGTGACGTTACTGGAAGCTTATGGTATCTGAGGTTATTCTGAATGCCTGAGCATTTAGAGTTGTGATTACATGAACATACAGGTTTAATTAAAAAAAACAAACAAGCAACTCCCATATACACATACAGTTTCTAAACTTAAGCCTGAAAATGTGATGGCAGTGCACTATAATGCCTCAGAAATCAGAGGTCAAAAAGAAAAAGCAAGTATGTTATCCTTAAGATCTTAATTCATAAACCAACCTCAACTTTTAAGGTCTTCCTTCTGACTTCTGAATACTTGGATTTCTCAACACTGTTACTAATTGTTTAGGTAATTTATAAATATTTATATTCTAAGAGGGCTATTGCCTCTTTTTTCTCTCTCTCTTTTCTGCCTTCGTAGAAAATCCCATTCAGAAATACGTGCATTTTCAGTGTTCAGATGATCTGCACATGTACAGCACATCTGTGCTGTTACACACATGCTCTGGGGAAATCTGTGCTGCGCAGCGGCCTTTTACGCGCACCATCCACATGCCCTGCCGTCTGCTCAGGGCACGAGTGGACGTGTCCGAGGGAACCTTGACATGTGGCAGCCCTATATTTAGACCATATTAGAATTTCTAGCTATTCAAAAAACAATACCAATATAAATATTAAGTCATATTAACATCTTTTATTGTTACTATATTTTGTGCCCATTCAAAAGATGAAAATATTCATTCTTTTCATCTGTAGCTATCCAAGGATAAAAGCACTTTTTGAATAATTATTAAGTTTCACATCAAGCTCACAGTTTACATATAACATCTTTTGTTATTAAAAAATCCCAAATTCTTTAAGAAATTTCACAAATCATTCATCAACTAGAATTATTTTATATTTGCAGATTAGGATTATAGTATAAGTGAAAAGCATTATTCATAACTTATTAAATTATCCCATTAATTATTTCACTGTCCTTGGAATGCAGTCATTTCTAAAGAGAGACCTGTCAGGATTTCCTAAATGAAGCCCAATATTATGTATCTAGCGTTTTAGGCCAGATGAAGGACAGTGTTTATATAAGGATCACTTCATTCACCATTGAAATGCAGCTGCTGCTTAATACCACCCTTTAATTGTGCAAATCAGATAAAGCTAGGAAGCAGAGATTTCTTTTTAAGACAAAGTTTTAATTAGCAGTTAGATTATTTAAGTAGTAAGGAGAAGGGAACACATTGTTCTTATCAACTGCTTGTGGTGCTGGTAATGTTTGACATTGTTCACAATAAAAAAGGCAACAATCTGTATCTTACACAGAGTTTCAAATTTTTCCTTAACAGGCCTATGTCTTGCTAACGTTTTGAGTGTCTTAATTATTGGAAAGCATGAAAATGACAGGCAACATTACAAAGCCTTAAATATTTAGGTTTTAACCTTGAATGGTTACACTGATTTTTTGCAAAAGAAACATGACCTCTCAGGTATTTCAGGTTAAACAGATATGCAAATCTTCATGGGATTCAGTCCTCAGAATCTGTAGAAACAACCCTTATATGAACTTTTGATCAACACCAGATGTGAAAAAATGTGGTCAAATACAAACCATCCATTCCAACATTAAAAACATGGCTGTTTTACAGTTGTACCAACAAATGTTAAATTAACTAAAAAATTGCATAATGGTTCATTCATGAGTGATACAGCAGAGGCACAACAAAAACCAGATCGGTCTATATTCTCAGACTGATTCCAATAAAGGGAACAAACCAAATGTCCTGCAAATACTCCATGCCGTCTTCAACCACCATGCAGTAGATTCAGCACAGGAAGGAAGTGCTTCTAGACTCCATGCCAGTACAAAATTAAAAGAAAATAGACTTGGGCTGAAAGGTACGTTAAAACCTCTCATTGCTTTGGGTTTGGAATGCAACTACTTTGTTAAATTATGGTTTGTACTGTGTTGAGCATCCTGTTGAATAAACAAATACATACCCACTCCAACAGGAAGGCCGCGGGTCCAACATGTCAACTTCTGGAGCATTCCTGAATGGCAGTTGCAACAATCCTGGCTGACCTCGTGCCACTGAGGCGATCGCCAGGGCGGCCTCACCACTGGTGCTGGGTACGAGGCAGGGTGTCCTGGGGCCGGCGGGATGCTGGGGAGCATGGCCTGCGCATCGCGCCATGGCGGCGTCACGCCGTGAGGCAGATGCTGTGGCCTGGCAGTGCTGCGCCGGAGCACTGCATCATGGCCAGACATGCCAGAGAGCCTCGGCCTGGCGGGGTGTGAGGCGCGGTGAGGTGCACCCGGCCCGCAGAGCTGCAGCGGGTCACCACCACCGGTCACCACCACAGACTGGGCCTTGCGGCCATGCCACGAGGTCACTGGCCCTGTTGCCACCATGGGGCCAGTCGAGGCCCGCCAGGGCCTGACACGCCCTGGGACGAGCCTCGCACCTTCTGGCCCGAGCCCGCCTGGGGGTGCCCGTGCTGGGCCGCTCCCCGGCCCCCGGTCCCCCCCCGGCCTCGGCCGCTCTGGGGGCGCCACCCAGCCTGGCCCTGAGGAGGCCCCAGTGCGCCTGCGCCGGGGGGGCCGGGAGGCGGGGACGCGCGGCCGTGCGCAGGCGCGCGGCGCATGCGCGCTGGGGCCCGCGCTGGGCTTGTCGTTGCAGCTTTAAGAGGGCTCGCGGCCTGGCGGGTCCGACCCCCCCGCCGCCCTGAGGGAGCCGCCGGGCCCCCGCGCCAGCCCCCTCCTGCCGCAGCACGGCGCGGGGCCGGCCCCGGCACCCCGCGGACCCTCCCCCCGGCGCCCCCCGAAGGAGGGGGAAGGCTGAGAGGGAGTGACCCCCGGCTCCTCGCCCCGGGCTGGGACAGCTGAGGGGGGGCGCAACATGGCGGAGGCCAAGGAGGAGGGGACCGGCCCCCGCGCCAGGGTGAGTGGGGGGCGCGAGGGGAGGTCAAAGGGGAGGGGTCAGGGGGCGGGGTGAAGGCGGGAGGGGGCCGGGGCCGGGGCCGGGGCGGGCATCGCCGAGCGCCGCCGGGATGCAGCGTGCGAGGCGCCGCGGCTCCCGCCGCTGTCCAGGGCCCTGACAGGCGGTCCCGGGGGGCCGGCAGCCTCCTCAGGCGCCGAGCGGCCGGACCCGGCGTGCGGGGCCCCCTCCAGCCCGGGGACAGGCGGCCCCCGGCCGGGCGCGTCGCAGCTGCCCGCTCTGTCCAGGCCGGCCGGCAGTGCTGTCCCCGCTGTCCTTTGAGCCACGCTGCCTCCCAAGGCTCCTTTAGTTTTCTCTTATTTCTCCTTAAGGACAGTGTCCAGGCATCGTTTTCATAAGCGTCTTGGCATCATTTAAATAATAAACTTACAGCTAACTGGGATCCGTCATCACCGTCTGTCTCCTTGTTTAAAACAATGTTCTTGCTGCTCTTTTTAAATTTATTTCAATTGTCCATGTCAAACCATAGCGAGTCAAGATGGCAGTTTCATCCCGTTCTCAGGTACTCAGGCTGTAACCGTTGTGCGAGTACCATTAGCCGTGCTAATCCCGAGACTTGGCCCTTTATTGTCACGGCTTGGTCTGTACGTACACTGGGTGTACTCGTCTACGTGAAGAAATACTTCATCTTTTCAACAAGTGGAAGGTTCTTTGTGGTGCGCACCTTGTAGCCTGTGAAGTAACTGAGGGAGAATAACTTTTTAAGCAGTGCTCATTGCAACAAGTCAAGTCCTCTTTCCTGCATGCGTGTAACTTTTGAGTGAAAGCTTTCTGATAGGAATGAGGTTAAGTCACATTTGTAGTTGTGTGGAAGAGTCCATAGTCCACTACAAGACTCTGAGCTGTCCAGTTCCCTTTTCGCAAAGATGAAGAAGTTTTCCCATTCTCTAGCCTTGAGAAAGACAAGAGCACTAGCTCAAGTTTTCCATTCCTGCCTGTGAGAGAAGTTTTATTTGCTGGATTTATTTCAGGGAACATGAAACTTGTGATTGCGGTGAAACTAATTGTTGCTAAACAGAACAGTTGACCTTCCATGGTCTAATTGGAGGAGTTGCACAGACGTTGTTTAGCTACTCTGCCATTATGGACATGAACATCAACACTCGGTTGTCCCAGACCCATGTCTTTCAGACACTTGCACTTATTTACAAGCAAACTCAAAGAATTTTGTGGAACTGCTTGCAGATTACATAAATGTGTCAGTCTTTGGGGGATCAAGATTTTAGCTATCTGCAAGAAGTTTAAAGGGAAGTGGCTGCACGTAGGACAATAACTTGAGAAATCTTAAATTCAACTTCATTCCTGGTAATTGAAATGTTAGTGAACATAAGGAAATACTTTTACACCATGAGGACAGTCAAGCCTTGGAACAGGTTGCTCAGAGAGGTTGTGCAGTCTCTGTCCTGGTGTCTAGTGGTCTCTTCATGTTCATTGCCTTGATGTGCTCAATTTATCTGTCGAGTTACATGATATTACCAGCGGAAAAAAAGAAGATGGCCTTTTGTCTTCTCAAGCTTGCCAATTATCTGCTAAGGAATAGCAAAAAAGTATCGTCAAGTTAGTATCATCTTCATTGGTCTCAGGAAAAATGATTTCTCTATCGGTTGGCTAATCATCCACTAGACGTTAAGTCCAGAAGTCTCTGTCAGTTATTGCTCCCCATGTCCCTGTACGTTATGGGAAGCCTCCCGTGCTGTTGGCATTGACAACATTCTCCATTCCTGCAGAAGCAGAGAACTTGTTTGGTAAAATTTAGGGATGATCCAGGAAGGTGGAATTGCCCCAGGCAAGTAAGTAAGGAAAGAGGAAACACAACTTGCCAGTCTAGCTTGAAGGAAGATACCTTCCTGGTCCCAAGTCTGACAGTGAGGTGAATCTGAACTGTGCCAGAACGGCTCCTGTGAGATTTTAAAAATAAATAGTAGCTCCAGTGCACTGAATTCTGTCAGTTTGTAATCTTCAGAGTCTGAGAGGTGAATTTCCTCATCTCTTCTCCCCATCCCCAAGCCAGTTTATGCACCAAGATGTTCTTGAGGAACGTGGAGAGAAGGGAATCTTTCCTGGCTGCTCAAATGACTGATGGAACCTGCGAAGAATGAGATTAGCATCCCGTAAATACTGCACACATATATACCTTCCATTAAAGCCATAATTAATGAGGTCTTGGAAGACCTGCAGATCCCATTTCTCTTCCCCATAGTGGCCCAGTTCCCATTCTACCGGAGGTCATGACGGTGGACTCTTCCAGATCCTGTGCCTGACGAATAATGAGCATTTCTTATAAAAATAAAGACTAATTTAATAATTTCTTCAGAGAGGAACTTAGCAAGTGCTGGTGTATTCAGAATTGTTCTTTTCAATATTAAAATCTTTTGCAAATATTATTATTCCAGAAGCATATATACTGAAACTGGCATTTTGCAAACCCCATTGATAAGCAGTTGTCATCTTTTAGCTCAATCCGTGATAATGAGCAACAAACTGAAAAGAAAGTTTTTGCCAGTGTAAGACTGACATAGAAGTTTGTCTAACTGTGATTTTTAAGAGTATCTGGAAAGTTTTTATGGCTAAATTGTTATTTTAGAGAAGGTTTATTTCTGCCCAAAATCAAAACTATTGTATTTTCTAAGGAAAATATATCGACATATTTAACTTTTCATACTTATTAAATAATATCAAGATTAACTTGAAAGGTGTCTGTTTGTGTGGTTTTTTATTTAGTTTATAAAAATTTTTGTGGCAATTCAACTTTAATTTGTATATCATATCATTGTCTTGAACAGTTTATATTTTGAATAGAATGATCATTTATTTATGACAATACTCTGTCAACCCGCTGAACTCGACAGGACAGTTTGGGCTGTACAGTGCTAACTACTGAAATTTGACACTTGGGCTCTTGGAGCTTCATTTGGTGTGAATAGATGAACACCTGGGTGTCTGCATCAAGAAACCAGCTGTTTGCAAAAGAGTTTTAATTTTGCATGGCTTTAATTAAAAATTGAAGGAGACCATCTCATTTAGAAAGTTTTGTTACTGAACTACTCTTGAATGGTACAAAGACGATGAAAACATTTCTCTGCAAAGGCTTGTGCACCTCTCAAAGGATGCTTTGATGTCATCATCTTTGAATTCACCTTCTAAAAATAAGCATAATGGATCTCAACCTTTTACATTGGGACTTTTCACATTGTATAAAGTACAGAAAAGTTAAGTAAGCTCTTTATGCCCACTTCAAGGCCCCTTGCATGATTAGGATCCTGGAAATTAAGTCTGAAATCACTCCCAACATTCTTGAAGTGGTTATCTCAACTTTTCTCTCATTTGATGACTGTTGTATCCCATCCTTCCTTCCAGACATTCCAGTTCACGTTGGCCTTTCCCTAAACAAGTCCTGGAGCAGGTTTTGTCTAGTGAATTTTCTTCAGGGTTTTCTGTCAATGACTGACTCTGTTCAGATGATTTCCATCCTCCATTTTATAAGTGTCGTAACAGCATAAAAGCAGTGCTCTCGTACCTCACTCCTGCTTTTGCTCATAACACTTATTCTCTGTCATCATCTAAACTCTTCAAAATAAGCCTTCTCCAGCAGAGAATATTTCATCAAGGGCATGTTAGCAGAATCGTGTGTGCTCTCAGTGTCTGTCATCTTAGCCCATGTTCTGCCTTACGTTCTTTAATAGAAAAACGTTGTGTTTCCGCAGGGGTAAAAGAAGGAGATGGGTAGAGTACACCCGCAAGGTTGGGGGTTTTGATTAGTTGTCCAGTGGAAACATAAAAAAGAGAGTGAGCAAGAGTCAATCTGGGAACATAACTTGAGGATAAAATGGACTCTGTAATTGGAAAGGTCCAGCAGAGTGTTTCATGAATGCTGGAGGTCTGAGGCCGTGATAAACTAATCCTTGCATGTTGCTGGTCCCAGGAGCAGTTACTTTATTTCTAGAAGCTCATACCAGGCTGAAGCAAAAGCCACATGACAGCTGAGTTTGAAAGAAATTGAAATCTGCTATGACAGGCTGCTCTTGAACCGTATCAGGAAAAGGGAGACCGATTTAAGTGTCGAGCAGGCTGCAGCCTGGTGCTAACCTTGTGACCTAGAGTAGATGGCCTGGGTCACCATGCCCTTTTCCTTTCACTTGACTCTCTGGAAGTGCTGCTCAGAAATTTCAAGGAAGATAGAAAGTTTAAAAGACACTATGCTTTATGGAACTGGTACCAATCCAAAAATTGCATGATATATTCTGTCCTTTCTGTAAAAACTGATTGAGGAACGATGGTGATGTATTTAGTTTTGGTTACCGTATTTGCTATCTGCTTTAGACTTAGCTGTTTGATTTTAAAAGTAGCTTGAAGTATTGTAGGGCTTACATATACATTAGATAGCTTTAACGTGTGTTGTGTCTAATACTTTTGATGTTTTTAGTAAAAAATGTATGATAATCAATTATCATTATAGCCAAAGTTTATTACATCAGATTTTTGGTAACAAAACCAAAACTTAAATTTTATATTTGGTGCTTTTCCCTTTTGATAGCTGGTCCAGATTCAGAAAAATATTTGACGTCTTCTAAGAGCTTGGAGAGGTTTAGTATCAAAAATCTGAGTCGTGGTCCTGAGTTACCCAAGTACTTGGATCTGAGAGCCGTCAGGGTCAGCAGTTACTTAAGACCCAGTCTTTATGTCTTAGACTTTTGCTGTCCACGGTGGTGGTCAGACGGCGCAGAGCCCTGGCGGGTGGCACGGGAGAGCCCAGGCAAGGTACAAGAATCCTGGCCTCTTCTGAACCAACAAACACTGCGCAGTTGCCTTTGCGTGTCAGCCGGCTGTGCCTGTGCTGAAATGGTCTTTGCAGACTCTGCGTGTTGTAGGTGAGAAATACAGGACAAATAGTTGTGATAGAGATTCTTGTTTTTACTTTCCTAACAGTGTAAAGGAGAGCGTAGAAATAAATGTTTTCCATTTGCAATCTTTACACTATAAGCTGTACCCTGTGCTGGGTTTGGCTGGGGCAGAGTTGATTTCCTTCCCAGCAGCTGGCATGGGGCTGGGTTTGGGATTTGTGCTGGAAACAGCACTGATAACCCAGGGCTGGTTTCGTTGCTGCTGAGCAGGGCTGACACAGAGCCGAGGCCTTTGCTGCTCCTCACCCCACCCCACCAGCGAGGAGCTGGGGGGGCACAAGGAACTGGGAGGGGACACAGCTGGGACAGCTGACCCCCGCTGACCCCAGGGATGTCCCACACCATATGGCCTCATGCTCAGCGTATAGAGCTGGGGGAGAAGGAGGAAGGGGGGACATTGGGAGTGACGGCGTTTGTCTTCCCAAGTCACCGTCCCGCGTGAGGGAGCCCTGCTGTCCTGGGGATGGCTGAGCACCTGCCTGCCATGGGAAGCAGGGAATGAATTCCTTGTTCTGCTTTGCTTGTGTGTGCGGCTTTTGCTTTCCCTGTTAAACTGTCTTTATGTACACCCAGGAGTTTTCTCACTTTTACCCTTCCCCTTCTCTCCCCGTCCCACCGGGGGGGAGTGAGCGAGCGGCTGCGTGGGGCTGAGCTGCCGGCGGGGGTTAAACCACAACAACCCACAAAATAGTTCTCTGTCTAGTCCCGCCCAGGCTCTCTGGACTCTTCCTGCCATCAGTGTAGGAGATGGGAATCTCTGAAAGATCATCTGCCCAGTCCCAGGGCAGGATGAATTGCTGCTGGAGGAACCTCTCCATGTCCATTGGCAAGAGAGGAAACCTGAATTGCTAATAAACTAATGTTTAATTGTCTAAATTTAGGTGAGAACTTGAGACAGAATTAGCGCAACTGTACAGAGATATTCTTACAGGAGAAATTTTGCAGTACTTGCTTTTATTTTTTTTAATAACTTATTTGTGTAATTTTTTGAATCTTGATATTTATTAAAACAGTCTAAATAGTAAGTGGAAAGATTTCATCTTTATTAAATGGTGCTGTTTGCTCAAGAAAGCTTTTGTAAAATACAGTTTAGTTAATGCAGACCATTAGCAGGTCTTTATTATGTTTAATACTGCCTGGTAGGAGTTGTTATAGTGCTCTATGAAAAAATTACACTTTTTTGTGGTTTTTGGCAAAATTTCTGTGATCTGGAAACTTACAAATTGATTGGTTAGATACATTTAAGGAAAGTTTCCTTGGGGGGAGGGTGCCTGTATAAGGCAAGCTTCACCTCCACCACTTATTTGCAGGCAGAAGAATCAAGCAGATGTGGGTCGGTATTTTTACCGTCTCGCTGTGATGGTTGTTCCTGTCCTTGCCGGCATTTTGTGCAGACAGTCGTCTTTGTTCACGTAGCAGGGCAGTTCTCGAGCGCTTCATGAAGCAATCACAGGAGCTTTGCTGAGAGCTCCGGTCACATAGTACTAGTGGGTTTTCTGCCTGTTTTTACAGGTGTTCAGGCATTTCATTCTGAAGAGCCTTGGATACTTGTAATAATATCTGCAAAGAAGGTGGAACATCCAACTAAGCTGCCTGTTGTAAGAACCGCTTCTTCATGGGAAAAGAAAAAGTAGAAGCCAAGCAGGGCAACAGCTACAAATGGGGCTGGAATTGTAGCCACCTGGAAGAGGGAAATACCAGTTTTTATAAGAGCAGGAGAGGAGAAAATCGTAGAACTGTACAGGAACGTGGAAAAGAAGTGGGACAGGCAAAAAGGAAGCCTGAGTTAGGAAGGTACTCTGAAGAATAAAGTAGATCGCATGATTGCTTTTCTCTCTTTTGGGACAGGAATACTGAACTAGAGAGAACTGAATATACGTACAGGCTCTCCAGTTTTCACCACCAATTGTTGTTGTTGGCAGCGAACTCTTACGAGAAGGGAAAAGACTTGCAGTACCTAATGGTAAATGAGATGATTCACCAGTGTGGGCCTATTAACGCATAAACCGTTCTGTGAGGGAGGGCTGATAATCCCTGCTGTGTTTATCAACAAGCAGAAGGTGCTACAGTTGTAAGTTTTCCCGATTTGCATGCAAAGCCATCTTGTAGGCTTCTTATTTGAGGACAGATTATAATGAAAAGCAGATGACTTAGGTTTTATATGTTTCGCTTTCTTCAAAGATTAATTTACAGAGAGTTGGGGACTTTTCCCCCGTTAGTAACATAACTAGTAGCAAGCAATTACTAGCATGGTTAATTATCCTCTTGGGGGAGACATTGAGTAGAGGGATCTTTCCGAGGTGACGGTGCTGCTCCTCCACCCCAGATTGTTACCCTCATTGCTTCTCAGTTGTATTCTATGGACTGGCTTTCCCTTAAAAGACATGGTGATGGCTCTCTTTTAATGAGCTCCTCAGCTTCTCAGTTAAGTGGAAGTAAGGAGATTGCGTGCTTCGCAGAACATAATCTTCTAAATAGCTATACTTGTGAAAGCTTTGGCCAAAAGTACACGGTTGTAATCTGGGAAATGCTGTCTTTCTTGTGGGATGCTAAAATATGTAACTGAACCGAAATGTTTGGTTTGGAGTAGTTACTTCTGAGTATCGCAGCAGAAACATACGTTGTTGTGATATGGACCCTGCTCTGATTTGGGTGATTTTTCCATCCATGTAACTTCAGTTTAGTTTTTCTGACTTATGCAGTGAGAAATAGGAATTATCTTTGTTTCAGCTCACTTACAGATTTAGCGTAACCAAAATCCCAGTGTCAGCGGTTGTTTGTAGGCTGTCTTAACCAGCAGCAGCAAAGTTCAGTGCATAGCCAGGGGTGAGGTTTTGAGGGGAGAAGTTCTTTGTTTTTAAAAGAAAGCCTTTATTGTGGATGTCTTGGTTTGTTTGCTTGATGTGTGTTTTGTGTCTGTGTGTGTTTCTTCACTTGCAAAGCCCACATGTCTAGCAGGCTTCAGATCAGTGCATCAAACGGGTGTCTTTGCAAAAACCATCACAAGGTGAAGCCTTCCCGTGTGGAGCTGCTTCCCTCTCAAATCTATGGTTTTGTGGGCAGATGGGAGAAGGGCTCGGATTTGGTTTTGTAGTTATAGATTAAAACCACTGATCATTCAGAAAAAGTAAGGCACACTGTAACTTTTTGTATGTTTGACAGACTTCTCTACTTGGCCCCATATAGGTTGGTAACAGTATGCAGCTTGTGTGTGCGTGTTTGGTGGATATGGAAACCATAAGGTCGACAGGGGCTTTGTTGGGAATTGGCCTGTGAATATTCAGAAAAGTCAGGAATGTCAGAAAAACCTGGGGATAGAAAGGGGCAAGACACTTATGTGCTAAACTGCTCCCCGTGATTTCTGGTGAATCATTTAGAGTTGTAAAATTGCACAAATGAAGTGGCAGCAGCATGTGCCTAAATCTTCTTTCCTGAAACTTAAAGATGCGTAAGTGAGTGAGATGCAAGGTAAAACCATGTTTCTTGAACAGGAAGATAAGGAGCCACAAGAAACCGAAAAATGCCTGCCTTTGTCTTTTTACATGTATAAGTGATTGAGATTTGCCTTTAAAAATAGCCATCGTAGTATCCATTTAATTACCCTTAGACTAGAATAATGGTTAAAAATAATCCTTTGAAGCCTTGGGCATGGCTCAGATGCCCAGGGAAGCCTCAAGGACATACCTCGCAATATCTGCCAGCTCAGGCTCACTCTCTCCGCTCACGCGGCTCTGAACCCGTTCTCACCTACGAAGAGCATCGTGCGCCCCCCACCAGCAAACCGCGGGGGGTCCCGGGGTGCCCGGCCGCGCGTTGGCTGGGGCGGGCGGCTGTCCGGCGCGGAGGTCCGGCACGGAGCCGGGGCGGCTAGGGGGCTCTGCAGGCCCGGCACCACGCGCCGAGCTCTATGGCTCGCCTGACCCCGCCGGGTTCTCTTCCTGCCGCAGCGGTTCTTTTCCTGTAGCAGGTATCTGCAGCAGCCTGGCTCTTTGTTACCCTCTGCTCTTCCCTCCCTAGGTGCTCCGAAGGTACGAATCGATAGGTCTGTCTGTGTTTCGGGGGAAGGCAGCTCCGGGAGAGACCGGCTGCTTGATTCTGCTCGTGCCGCGGAGATTTCCCCGTAGCAGAGGTGCGGCGCGGTTGGCTGGCTGCCTGGCATCCCTTCCAGGGATGTCATGTGTAAAAGGTCAGGGGATGCTTCCTGAGCTCACCGCACCTGGTTCGAGAATAGCAATTACAATTTAAATTACTTTTTTTTTTTTTAAATGGTGTCTTCCTTATCAGTTTAATGAATTCTGAAATAGCGTGTGTATATATATTGCTGTGTATGTAGGGACAAGGAAGCTGTACAGACCAGAAACTGAGAATCATCTCTGACTATTTTTAATTGCAGTTTTCTTAACATCTGCTTCCTTTCCACAGTTTGCTTACGGATGCAGTAAAACCTAGGATGAAACTTCAAAAGGCTTGCTAGAAAGATATGTGTCTGTGCATGTGAAGTTGTTACGTTGTTTTGTTTGTTTTCTAAAGAAATTCTCTATTTTGTATACAAAACAAGGTTGTAGCCGTAGGCAGCTTCTCTCTTTATATTGCACAAAAATAATGTATTAATTGTTTGATTTATGGATGCTATGGCAACTTTAAATGCTGTTGAAGTATTGAACAGGTTTTTTAGTTATTTCAAATTAGCACGTTTTATTAAAGTGTAAACAATGTCCTTCTGCCACCCGCTCCAAGCAAAGACAGGTTAGTGCTGAGGGTGTAACACCGTTTCCCTAGAATCTAATAGACAATTATAAAAAAAATAGTGACATACCTAGTGGATTTTTTTTTTTTTATAAAAGCAGTACTGTCTTTATGTAAAGAGTAGTTAATTTAAAGCAAAACACGTTGCTTGCAGGAACACCGAATTGTTTTGTCACCATTTCTGGATTGAGGTTTCATTTGTTTGTTTATTACAACCTGAGCGGGCAGAGCATTGCTTTGTGTGCAGTGCCAGCTAATGAGGCAGGGTCACTAAGGAAACTATATCCTAAAACATTGAATTTGGCTAATATCAAACTGTTCTGTCTGAAACTCTTAGGGAATGCTCACTGCTTAAAAGCACTAAGTATCATTAAGCTATTCTCTGGCAAAATATTAGCCAAAGTGATTGAATGAAGGTGTTTTAAAATACGGTATTCTTGAGTTTTGTTTTACAACTGCAAGTGCGTTTTGAGGGCTGTGTTGAGTATTTTAACAGAAAACTTTCTGTTCCTGATACTTTCCATTCTGTAGTTGTCTAGGAACTTTATCTGGGATATTGAGGTGCCGCCTCTTAGATCTGTCAAAAGTGAGCCATAGGACATGCCATCTGATTAATCAATTTCGTGTTTGCCTCTAGAGTACTTTTGTCCCATTTTAATCACCAAATCTTTAAAAAATCTGAGAGGAGAAATAAAGGGAATTAAGAGTGATGACAACTAATCAAAGGAGGAAGTATGAGGGCTGGTGAGAGAGGGAATTGCCTTGCAGAAATGTAATAGAATATTATAGAAATAGTAATTTGGGCATCATTACTTACGTTTCTGTGTAATACAAGACCATAATCCAGTGAAAGCCAACTTCTGTGACTGATGAAGGTGATATATTTTTATGTAACTGTTGATACACAAAATTTCCTCCTGAGATAGCATTAAACAAGATTGTAATAGGATTCAGGAAGGGAATAGAAGTGTATATAATTGCGAGAATACCCCACACTAATTCACAAAAAAAGTATATGAGCCCTCATTTCAGGGCATAGTCCAGTTATAGACTGTTATGGAATGAGTAATTTATCGGGGATATATATATATGTGTATATATTTATGTGAATGTAGATACATACGTAGGCACACACACAAGCACGCAAACACTTCCCCTGGTTTCCTCTCTTTGGATTTACACCACGTGGGAGTTCTGATGCTGTTCACCATCAGAAACTAGATGGTGGCTTAGATAAGACTGCTAGTATTGTCAGCTGCTGAAGTTCCTGGTTTATAAATATTTCCAATGGAAGCTTTTGACCACAGACACAAATCTTCCTCGTATCCTAAAACCTTTTAAAGAAGGAAGATATCCAAGATGATCTCTTATTTTGATAGCCTCACAAAAGAAAGAGAAAAGAAACAAAATAGGGTGTTTTTTTTCCTAGAATGACCTTGTGGTTCGGAAGTGTCTTGGATTCCTTCCAGGTAGATTGTAAATATTTTCCAATGTGTCCAAAACATTTGTGGTTGTCCCTAATGCGCTCTTGCAGGTGGCCCCTTGTGCTGACTTGCATGTTGTCATTTCTTTGAATGAAACAGAGAGGTCCAGACTGCAAAATGCCTTCTTTTCCTAGTAACAGCATTTCTGGTTTTGTCATCTGTTATTCAAAGATTTGTTATCACCGGAGGAGGAGGAATATCTGGGTGTGGATGTATAAGGTAACCAGGATTGTGGTAGAACCTAGAATACTTTCCCACAGGTACTCTGCATCTCAGAAGAGTCAAAGAACAACTTTGATACAAACCTACTTTGTGAAAAGGATGATCTAATGTTTCATCTCAACTGAAAACTTCTCTCGCCCCACCAACAAATTGTCTGAGACCTTTTTGGAGAAGAAAGAGCATTACTGACAGGAAACAAGAAAAGAATCGAGGAAGGTCAGCGTAGAGAAAAGGACCTAGGCTATCACTTCTGCCTCCCAAGGCTTCATACTCTGATGTTATTATGAAATGGCTATAAATTCCTTTTTCTCTTCTTTTGTAAAAACAGTACACCACCACTCTCCTTGTCCTCAGCATCTGGTATTAGCACTAAGTATATGCAATATTTATGGGGATTAATTTTACACTACTGTAAACTTAGTTGACGACAGGTGGACTTCTAGATCAACATTAAACTCGCATCTTTGGAGACACTCCTAGATCATTATAGCAGTGACAGAACTCAGGCCTTGCAGACCTTCCTGGAAGGTGTTCCCTTACTGTTTTTTCCTCTAGATAATTACAATTAATAGACTTGTATCAGCCTTGTGGAGGAGTGTAACTTTTTTTTTTTTTTTTGGCTCTGTATTTCACTTTTCCAGCCTCAACTCCATGCTCAGAGAAGCTGGAAAGTTTTGGTGCAGTATCAAATTGTCTTGATACTGACAATGCTGGACAGGTCCTTGCTCTTCCGTGTGTGTGAAATTAAGCTGAAGGAGCTAGCTTGTCTTTGTAGACCTGCAAGTGATACTGGAAAGAGCCTGATGGACTCTTTGCCAGATGAATCCTGTGACAATATGTTGTCATCGTTTCCCGGAGCTGGCTGCTACCAAACTGGTAGTTCCCCATCACAGTCCTGTGGAATATCCGATTTATCAACTAAATGACTTGAGTTAAATGAAATTAGAGATCATCCCTTTGCTATCAAATCCCATTACTTTCCTTAAGATGGCTTAAGAATTGAAGTGTGAGCAGGATCTACCAGAGAAGAAAGCACAGAGCTGGAGATGTAGAGAAAGGAGAGGTGACTTAAATGAATTGCCGTTATCTTTTAGGTAGAAAGGGAGGATGCTCATGAGTTGGACATTCTAAAGGAAACTTTAATTATGCTGAGCGTGCACACTTCTTCGGACAGCATTCAAGCATGCCGTCAACTTTAACGTCTGTCAGAGACTGTTTAATAAAACGGATGTTTTATACAGCACTCACAGTCATCATCTGGTTCTTCCTTGGTTGCGCTCGTACTGACGCTCATTGTCTCGTTGCTGTTAGGAAGTTAAGCCTTACATTTCACTGTTCCTGGAAAGGGGACATTCCCCGTTAGAGAGACAGAACCTTTGGATCCGTGCAGCCCACACCAGTGGAAGCTGTATGTGCTGCTATTCTTCTGTTTGTAACGTTCAGAGGAAATGAAGGCTTGTAGAGCATCAAAGAGGGCAGAATCTATCATCTTGACCTGGTACAAATACCTCATGTAGAAGTGAAAATTTTGACATGCCCTTCCCTCCCCTCTCTCCTCCACCTTCTCTGAATTCTAACTTTTCATTGTGTGCTTTTTCTGTGTACTTCTGGACTTGGTAGGGTGAATGGGACTTCTCGGTAATGTAACAGTCTTAATTTGTAGAACTTTGCTTGGGGCAAGAAAGGAAGGAGGAGGAATTGTGATCCTTCTTGTTGGTTTTGGTTTTGATCGGATACTTTTTAGCAAAGTACATGGCAGCTGACTTTGATAATGATACAGTGCTTTCCTTTTTACAGTTTGAAGATAAATCTGATGCGGTATTTGATATTACAGAAAAATGTAAGTATTTTTATTTATTTATATAAGGCCGTAGTTCAACAAAACATATCTTAGAAGTATCGCTGCTGCTGAAAAAGACTATCTTGCCCTTATTCTAGCCCTCGCTACTCATTCCCTCCCTGCATTGCCTTCTCCAAAAGTGTTACAAATGAGATGAATTGAAATTAATGTTTTTTCTTTCTTTGGTTAGTTTTACTCAGTTCAGCTTCTGCTTCACTGTGTGGTGAGTGGGACAGAACTGTTTCTTATGTCAGCAATGTTTTATCAGTAACGTTGGCCCAAGAAGGCTTAGAGTATTCAAGGAATTGCAGCATCAGACAGATTAGCAAAGGACACTTACACCCGTCCTTTGTTATGCATAAAGTTGGTGAATCTTCTGACTGTTTATGTTTGGTTTGTTTTTTTCCCCTAGGTGGTGAAATCCTGGATGCAGAAATGTCTGAGGACACCGACCACAACTTAACACCTGCCCTCGACAGCATCTCGTATGGAATACAGAATCGAACAGGATCTGAAAACTCTCTGCTGGATGATGATGATGATGATTATTTTCTGAACTCTGGGGATCTTGCAGGCATACCTGTTGTTGGGAGTGACAACGAAGATGATCAAAATTTCACTCCAAAAGACACTCTTTCTTCAGCGATTCATGATGAAGACCATCTGGAAGAGGGCAAGAGAGTTACAGAACATGAATTGGACAGTGAAAAAGAAATTCAGATTCAAAATGCAATTCAAAAGGATCTCACTTCACCGTTTGAGCAGGGCCCTGTATTTAAATCAATTCGAAAAGATTTTAGCATAACAAGAGATAATGGCAAAGAGACTTTTTCAGCAAAGGACAAGAATAGAGAAGGACATTTTCAAGAACGTGAAAAACGGTTGGAAAAAATCCCTAAAGATATGGATTCTAGATTGAAAAGCAGTTTTCTTGACAAAGCAGGTAACTGTTGACATCGTAGACCTGGCTACCCAGCAAAGAGGAAGAAAGAACTAGACAGAAATGAGCAATAAGGGCTAGTTATTAAAACCAGCATCTTGTTGAAGAGAATACACATAGCTGTATGTAGGGAAGCACTTTCTAAAGAACCCTGAAATACAATGAACTCTGTACTAGGACTAGGATTTGCAAAAGGACCTGGCAGCATTAGAGGGGGGTCTCATCCTCCACAGCTTGTTTCAAAGCCTCAACATATCCCTTGTTGTTGTGGTTTACTAAACCAAGCTGGGTGACAATTCAAGCTTCCTTTTGGTTTTTTTTTTCTCATTGTTTTTTATAGACTTTGGAACTCCTTAAAAGAAAAGATGATGAAGTTTAGGTTAAGTTGGTGGCCAGGAAAGATTTTTTTTTGAGCAAAGTACCAATGCTTCATTAATGTGTATGTATTTAAAGCAATATGCATTTCATAGAAGCATCATGGAAAGGCTTGCTAGAAATGTATTAGTGTCTGCAGGAAGGCAGCCAAGGAGTAACCTGAGATCTGCTTGTCCTGGGAGACAGCTCTCCGTCTTCCTCAGATCCTTGCATCTTGGACTTTGTCCAGCCAACGTGGAGAGGACCAGAGATGCCTGTAACCCATTTCTCATTTGAGGGAGCCTGGCAGTCACCAGCAGTCTTGCTGCCCACGCACCTGGTGTTGACCTCCCAGGCTCTGAAAGTTACAGTAGAACAGTGGATGAAGGAGTTAAGAATAACCAGGCTGGAACATGCGATTTAATTTTATTCGGAAGACTGTATGGAGGGTAGGCCAACGAGTGAGAGCCTCCTGGCTACTTGTTCGGATTCGCAGCTTACAATTCTGATATTTAAACTTTATATGTTTAGTAACAGCATCTTAAAATCAGTGCTTCCAGGTTCCACAAATGATAGGGAAACAATACAGATGTTTTTAAAACAAAGAAGAGGTAAAGATGTCTCTTTACTTTTACCTTCAGGCAGAAATCAAGTGAAGAATATTTCTGTGCAAAAGACGTATTTCAGAAAATTGTAAATACCTACAGTTATAAGATTGTGGCTGAAAGCTGTGCAGCCTCAGGTAGAGTAGTCAGTAATTGAAACAGCAATAGTAAATGCTCGTAGGCAGCATCCAGTATCCAGGCAAATCCAGTATTTTTAAAAAGATACATGCTAAAAAAAGCCTAAGCTACCGTTTCCTGAGAAGGGGGGAAGAGGCAAAAGACCAAAACAGCAAAGAAAAGGATGAAAGTTGTTGCTCTGAAAAATATTTTCTGAATTAAATGTCGAAACGTGGCAGAGTTCAGAATTCACTGAGGTGGAGAAAATTCTGAACGAACAATTCGCCTCAGAATTTTACAACCATTTTGCTGGAATGGGAAAATAATGACCCAATAGAATAATAAAAAATGTCAATTCTCTTTAAGGATTACCGTCTTATTTGCAGGGAGGAGAAAGGGAGTAGTTTAATACTTCTGAGGTGCTGTCAGACTACGGGGTTGGGGATCATTATGAGACTCTAGATAGTTTTAAAGCAAATGCGTTGGAATCTGTATTCATTTATATTTAATGTATATGTTTTCCTCAGTTCATAATCAAGTAGAAGAAACATTACGGACGCAGTTAGCGCCACAAACTCCAGAAACTAACTTCAGGGTAAGCTATAGATCTTTCAAACACTTTTGCAAGTGCAGCAATATACTGGAATAATTCAAAATACGTATTTTTGTATTTGAGTGTAAATTTGAGTATCAAGAAAACTGATCTTCTGACTCTTAGACATCTTTGCTACTTAAACAGTGCCTATAATTTTGTAAAATTTTGCTGACCCTCTCTTTGGATTGAGGATTCTTTTGATAGCCACTTTCATGTTCAGCATGGTCTGACTGACTGGTGAACCGAACCTAGACCTGGATGCATCCATCTGACCTGCTGCCTTTTTTCCAGATGAGACAGGGAACAGCTCTACCAACAGGAGACACTGCCCCAAGAGCCGAATGCCCCTACTGACAACCAACTTAGAGAGCTGGGTGGCTTCTGCTTTGTCCAGAGGAGTGAAAAGGATTGGGGGTGGGATGACAGAGGGTGCTGCAGGGAGGTAGGGGCAGCAGCTGCTGCCCATCATTTCTCCCACCTTCCAGTGGCAGGACCCATTTCTCTTGGTCTGCAACAGAAACTCCCCTTGGCAGCAGCCCAACTCCTAATGGCAGATGCAGGAGGGTGAATTCTTTTTCATATTATTGTTTCAGGAGTCTAGCTACCTATTTTCTAGTAAGGAATCTATTGGACAAGAGCTGGGGAATTCCTTTGCACCAAATATTAGAATTAAGGAGGAGCCTTTGGATGACGAATATGATAAAGCTATGGCCCCACAGCAGGGACTATTAGACAAAATTAAAGATGAACCTGATAATTCCGAGGTAAGTTTCCCATTGCGTTTCTCATTTTGGTCTCACAGCTGACCGCATAAGCTGGACGTAAATTCAGCAATTTATTTGGTTTGTTGACCGAAATTTAACTTGAAGAACATAGTTTAGTAGAAGGATTTTTCCCTCTTATACTACCATGAAACCCAAAGCCCCAGCTTTTTGATGTCATGTTACCATGTCGCTGAAAATGTTTTGCTTTTCAGTTAGAGACAAAGCAAAGTGCTGTAAATCTTTCATTATTAAATCTGTGGCAATATAGACACTTTATCTCAACTCGGTCTCAGTAGGAAATAAAATGTAAATCGTGTTTTACTGAATATTTTGTGAGTAGTCACAGTTAGAGATGTGTAGTTGAAACAGTGCTATTCCTGCTACTTCCCTCTTAAAGGTTGTCTTTGCGAGCACAGTGGTTCATTGTTTGCTCTTGTTTTAAATTAACACTTAGAGGTCTTACCTTAGCAAAATATTTAAATACGTACACGTCGGTGAAGTCAGTTTAAGCATGTGTCAAAGTGACTTTCTCATGTGAGACTGACATTTGTTATGACAATACAGGTAAAAGTTCAATACTTGCAAAATGGAGAAAGTCTGACCTATGGATTGAGTGGTGCTGGGGCAAGGATCGCTGAGCTCTGACGGGTCTCTTTCACTGGTTTGCCGTGTGACACCAGGGAAATGATGTGTGTCGCAATTCCTGTCTCCTCGCTGCTAATATTTGGGTTACATGCCAAACTTACATGCAGTTAAAGGTGTGCAAAACTCCCCAAGGTGATGCATCCCACTTGCACCGACACTAGAGTGCTGGTGTTCCTGTGCAGGCATTAAGGTTTTTAGCATCATTCTGTGTACTTCTGCTAAACCTCCTCTTCTCCCTGGGCCTGTCTTCCCAATTTCGTTCTTTTCCCATAATACTCTTGGCTTAATAAAATAAAGAAGTAAACTAAGTATTTGAAACTATTCAGATTTCACTGCCCTTCTGATTTGTTCAGTGTCCGTGACATTGGTTTTATTTTTCCTTGAGCGTATATAATGTCAAACCATGTGTAAGTCAGTTAAATCTGTCTATTCTTTTGTCCTCCCAAGATGGCATCTGCTGTGTGGATTTGTGGGGAATGCAATGCGAGATGTCTGTGGTTATCAAAGGTCATATTGATAAGTAAAAGTGAAGACTTGAAGAATTTAAATATCAAATATCATATTCTTCAAAATACTAATTCTTGGAGCCAAATCCTATAATTATCAACTCTGCCTGCTACTGGAAAAGTATGAGAACTGATGAAGGTTCATTTTGTTTTGCTTTAGATTGGAATTAATGTGGGGTTTGGTTTTTTTTTTCATGCATCCTGAAAGATAAGAGCATTTCTTGCTGTAACTGATAGTTGGAGCTGAAGGTTCTTGGCTTTCAACACTGTTATGCTGCTGTGAAGCTATGCTTGGTCATGCACAGTTGATGTCAGGATTTGCCTCCGTTTCTCTTAGTAGTATTGACTAAGGATAAAACTGCAGTTAAAATGCTTAAAAAACTGTATTTCTGCAAATGACTAGTTTTTAAATTTTAATATTAAAAAACCATGGTGCTTTAAAACCCATCATCACAGCATGCCCGTACACAGCTTAAAAGCTTCTCTTACTTGAGACTTGAGTGTTTCTGTCTGATGGTTCACATGATGAACGAATACCATTGCCTGTTCTCCTGGGAAGCCTGCTGAGAAATAGTTTGATTGTCCTAGTATAGGAATTTGTAATTTTCCCACAGGAATGAGAGAAGTGTTAAGTTTTAGCATATATTATGTGGAGGTTAGTGTGTGATGTTAGGAGAGGGCTTAAGCTGAGGCAGCAGTCCACTGCCACTGAAAAGGGAGAGCTTAATTTTGCTTAGTGATTTTGAATTGGCTTACCTTGCAGCCAGGCAGCAACTGTGAATTTAGCTCAGTCATAACATGACATCATGCCCTCACTACTCTCAAATGACTGTAAGTAGGTTAAATCTTATCATCTCTGTAAAAGATTATGCTTTTCAGCCTATTAAGATTTACATGTAGAGTGTTACAAGCTGCTTTGTGGTTCAGATTTCTAGGGAGAGCACGGGCAGGAAGCACGGTGTCAAAGTATGAATAGCTGCTGTGGAGTGAGCTAGTAATTTATAGTATGTCAGCTATTCCACAAGCGACTGTCTGTAGGGATTTTCTCATCCTGTAGAAAATGTGAGGTTATTCCCCTCACTGCAGCTGGTCTAAGTCGGGACCGTGATGGTCTGGCTCTAGTGGTACCAGCCTTGATCCGCTGCGAAGCTTCTCCTTAGGCTCCTCCGAGGTGCCTAACTCATGGTTAAGTACAGAATGCTGCTCACCATCTAGGTCCGGGTCTCTGTTTCATTATTGTCATCTACGAATGTGAAGATAAAGCTTGTTTCACAGAGTAGGGGCAAGGACTGCAAAGCACTTCTAGATGGAAAGTTTGTGCGAGTGGAAAGCAGAGGTTTCTCTTTAGCTTTGCCTGGCTGAATTCTGAGGTGTCTCGGAGAACAGCTGGAAACGGGAATGCACCGAGCGGCCGCGCTTTTCCATGTCTGCACGACACCCTCGGTTGCAGTTTGCTGTGAACCTCTGGGCAGGTTCTGTGTGTGGTGCTCACACAGTAACGTCTGTAAATCTGGCCTTGGGAGCAGGCTTAGGAGACTCGCTCCTGCCTTCCCGGACCTTAAGATTCAATACAGCATTATGAAAGAATGGAAATCATGTAACCTGTTATTACATGTGTGTATTTGTTCTCCTTTTCCTTTCCCTTTGTTTTAGGAGTACGGCCAACAGCCAAAAACTCAGGAAGGGGAGCTGAAAATCAGTGCTGTATTTTCAGTCAGTGGCAGTCCTCTTGGTAAGGAATAGGCAAGACTAACTTTATTTAAGTCTGTAAAATATATCACCTTTGCAAATAGTCTTGCAGGCTATTCTGCATTTCGTTTGCTATGTCTGACCCCAGTAGAAAAAAAGAACTAGTTTGTTTTAGAGACAATGAAATTCAGAGATTAAAAAATAATTGTATTTTTGAGGCAAAGGAAAATTGAATGGGAAAGGGATGTTAAAAGTGTATTCTCAGTCTTAAGAGTAGCTGAAACAATCTACTATGCAGAAAGCCAACCCAGGGCATGTATTTATGGAGAGTTCATCGGCTATTTAATTCTCCCTTAGACCCTGACAACCCAAATGAAGTCATAAGCTTTGTGCTTGCCCCCTGCACCCCAGCGAATTATGTGCAATACATATGTAACAGTTACTCTCTGTTTTCTCTGTGTTTTTTTTTAGCTCCACAGCTGTCATCAGGTTTCCAGCCTGCTGTGGCATCCTCTGGCATGAGTAAAATGCTTCCTTCAGTTCCAACCACAGCTGTTCGGGTTTCCTGTTCTGGCTGTAAAAAAATCCTGCAGAAGGGGCAAACTGCATACCAGAGGAAAGGCTCGACCCAGCTCTTCTGCTCCACACTGTGCCTCACTGGATACACCGTTCCAGCTTCTCGCCCACCAGCTTCTACCAAGAAAACCTGCTCAAGCTGCTCAAAGTAGGACAGTGTTTTAATTTGTTCTAGTAATAATTGATACTCAAGCAGATAATGAAAGGCTTCAATTCTGTTTTTAGGCAACACGCTGTTTCTGTAATGCCCACCACGCTTCCCTTCAAAAAATCGTGGCTGATAACTGTTATTTGTTAATTGGTCTGTCAGCTTTCAGTTCTGATTTGTAATTGGATTTTACATACATACAGATTTAAAAGCCTCTGTTGTGAAGTGTGCATCTTGTCTTTTTTTAATTTAAATGAGCCAGATATTAGAAACTGTATTTCAAAAGGTACTACACTTTCCTGCCATTTTAAAATGTCATTGCGCTCTCAAAGCCACTAGCAAAAGTACATTTTAAAAAAATATTTTATGCATTATTTCTTGTAGGTGAAAATAGATTTACCAAATCCCTAAAATGAAATTAAAACATGGGTAAATTAATATATTTGAGGCAGGATACTTCCTTAGATTTTAAAAAAAATTAAACTTTCTGGTCTGACTCCATTCTGTAAGTGTAGATTTGTGTAGGTTTTATCTCTTCAAAATATGTCACTGCTGCTGTTATTTAATCATGGCTAAACTTTCGTAAGATGCAGAGAGATAAAATTTATTAAGAATTGAGTTTTTCAGGTAGTTGGGGTTTCAGTGCCCAAATCAGTTGCTTTCTGCCTGGGCCTAGAGTGGAAAGGCGAGCTTTGCTTTTGTGAGCCTGCTTGGAAAAAATTCTTTCGAAAATAAGATCTACATCTTCCACAGTCCTGTTGGAAACGCAGGTCTGAACCTTCAGCTCTGAAAACATTTTAATTATTAAAATTTTGTGTTCATTTGTGTTATTATTGCCAAATTAGCAAAAGGAGACCTTTGTGGCTGGCTCTTTAACATGTCATATTACTATACCATTAACTTGAGGGAAGTAAATAACTTTGCAGACTGATTGTGCTACAGTCTGTTTATAGAGGAGGATTATTCATATGTATTATTTTAGTTTTGAAAGTTACTTTGCAAAAGGAATGCTGCTTTGTTCATCATTCCTTCAACAACAAATTTATTACTTTCAGTTTTACAAGGTCAACTGAACTTAAACTTGAAACTTCAATTAATTATTCTTTTCACTTGCTGTCTCAGTGTGAAAAGGCCTTGTAATAAAGGTTAGCAGTCTTGGCTGTAATTTGTATTTATTCTGTTGAAAAATGGTTTGCCTCTGACAAGACAAGTGAGAAGGAGACATCCTTCCAACCAAGAAAATTATATAAATACTTCCTCCTAGTTTTTTGACGTAAGGGCTTTGAAACTTTTCTGTGAATGACTGTTTCAAAAGAGAGAAGAAATAAGGAGAAAGTTCAGTTTGTTAAATCCAGCAACAAATAAACAAAACTATAGATGGGAGATAAGAGATGGAAAGTTACAACACTAGTCAGACAGTTTGGGGCTGAACTACGTGGTGATTAGAAATTGTGACCTTTCGGTTTTCCCTTTTTTTTCCCTACCCCATTATGATTGGTGTTTTCATTGTTAAAGGGAATTATTTCACATATCCTGTTTTCTATTTTTTTTTTCAGTAAAGACTGTGCAAAACAGTTATCTTTCCCAGTTCCTTTTGAAAAGATTTAATGATACAGCTTGATGTATTTATAGGCCACTCCTAAGCCCAGGTACAAAATGTTTCACAAAATATCCTCTTGAGAATTGTACTTCTTTACTATTTTCCTAATAGGAAAAGAAAAATGAAGTCAGGTACTTAGATCAGCAAAAAGAAAAGCTTTAAATTAAATGAATCCACCCTCTTCTAGAGAATGTTTAGTCTGCAGAAAAAGAAAGGACAACAAGTTGACATGAAACCAACATTAATTCTTTGTCTCTTTGTTTGTTTGTTTTTCTTTTTTCCATAGAGACATTCTAAATCCAAAGGATGTAATCACTGCCCAGTTTGACAATACAAACTCCAGCAAGGATTTCTGCAGCCAGTCTTGTCTTTCTACATACGAACTGAAAAAGAAACCTGTTGTTACTATTCATACTAACAGCATCTCAACCAAGTGCAGCATGTGCCAGAAGAACGCAGTGGTAATTGCAAACTTCTTTTTCGTTTGAATTTCCTTTAGATCAGGACAACTTGCTATCTCGGAGATGAACATACATATTCTTTCTATTCTTGTTATATGTTCTTGCTTTTCTTCCAGATTAGACACGAAGTGAATTACCAGAACGTTGTGCACAAGCTCTGCAGCGATGCCTGCTTCTCCAAGTTCCGCTCGGCTAACAACTTGACCATGAACTGCTGTGAGAACTGCGGAGGCTACTGCTACAGTGGCTCTGGCCAATGTCACATGCTTCAAATAGAGGGACAGTCGAAAAAGTTCTGCAGTTCAACCTGTGTGACAGCATACAAGCAGGTATATTTTGACAGGATATTATAAATACGTCTTTGATTAGATTTTGGGTGTTGTAAGAAACACGCAATTTACCAGTTGATTATTTCAGTTCCTGTCTTGGTCTAAGATAACTCCTTTTGCCATTTGCTGCTTAATCTTTGCCCAGACACGTTGCGTTGTTTCCCTTGCTCCGGCTACCAGAGTATTCCAGTGTGAGAGAAGCCACAGTGGGACCACTCAGCCTTTGAGATGCCATCCCTGTTCGAGTATTCTCCATTAAATTGTGGCATTTGAATTAAGTGGAGAGGCAAAGTAATAATTAGTTGATAATTTTGATTTTAATTTTTAAATTTTTAGTATTTTAATTTTTATTATAATGGAGCCTCTTAAAGAGCTGAGCAGTTGAGAGAACCTTAATTTATTATAATAACTCAATTATTTTTGACTGACTTATTTTAATGCAATTACTTTAGGAAAAACTGCCCTCTGATAAGATAGTGTAATGTCATTTTGTGACTTGACTCTGCTGCCCCATTATTCAGGCCACTTAGGCCAAGAAAGGCCTAATGAATTAAAAAAAAGAAATCTGGTATAGAAGTATTTCATCCAGAAAATTACCTACAACATTAGTTGTCCTCTGAAACAAATCTGGAAATTAAATTAAATAATCTGGAAAGGAGAAGGATTTCATGCTGCTTTTGCATCTCGCATCAAAACCTCATATATGTTAGTCTTCCTGGAAATACAGTACGTTCAAAGCTTATAAGTCTTACCTATTTTTTATTGATTTTTTAAAAGCTTTCAACTCAATTGGCAGATACATTCTGATAATTTCTGGGGTTTTGTGGGTGAGAGAGGAACCTGCTTCTCTCCGTTTCTTTTCTCATCTGTTAAGTGGGAATATTGCTTACATACATAGCTCATGTATTAAAAATCATAAGCAAAATGTTGCTTCTCAGCAAAAATGTTGACGTCATCTGATACAAGGTGCTCGATACATGCTATTACAACATGTAGTGGTGTTTGCACTTGGAGGCCTTCGCCCTGGGTACCGTTTAAACTGGCCTGCAAAGGTAGCACCTCCCCTGAATGAGAGAGCCCAAGTCGCAGGTGGTCGAAGTGTGAATGTAGCAAGTGTACTGGAGACCCCAGACAAGTATATCTGCATCATAAATAATGCAGCTGTAACATAAGTGCTGTTTCAAGTGCACCAGCGGTCACTTTTATACACGTTTTATATGTTAGTGATTAATTTCCAGGTTAATAAAAATACTCAGTTTCAAATGAATGACAGATTTCCGTGTTTTCACAGAAGTCAGCTAAAATTACACCTTGCGCACTGTGTAAATCTTTGAGATCTTCAGCCGAGATGATAGAGAGCACTAATAACTTGGGAAAAACTGAACTGTTTTGCTCTGTTAACTGCTTGTCAGCGTATAGAGTAAAAATGGTGACTTCTGCAGGTAAGTTTATTGTTTTACTTCTTCAGAAGCATAATTTCACATAGCTCATATCCAAACTTAATTTGTCTTGAAAGTTAAGGCTGATATTCTATTTGGGGGGGGTGGGAAGTCACTTTTGTTTTTTAAAGGGAGGTGCTGAGATGGCAACATAAGGACTTTCGACCATAGGTAAAGCTAACAGTGACAGTACAGACATTTCAGCGTTGTTTTTAGAGAGCTTAAATGTGATAATAAACTTTAATCTATTTTCTGCTCTTGCAAGTGCAGCTGGTGGGTTTCCCAGCTAGACAAATCCACTCCTGTGGACATATGCCATACCACCGCTGTGACTGTTCTGCCCCTGTTCTCCAGGGTGATTAGCTTAGTTACCTCTGCCTAGTGTTGCATTGAGCTAGGCAAACATACTCTCAGCTATTTTTCTTGTAAAATAGAAAAATGCTTACTGACATCCTAGGGATACTGGGAGATTAATTAAAGGATCTGGCAAGCAACAGGCACTGCAGCTGCAATGTCTGCTTCTGAATCTGTAGAAACTTCGTCTTGGGCTTCTGTGTGTACCTTGGCTTGTCATTCGGATTCTCTGTTTTTGTATGCACAGTGCAAAATTATCTGCAATACAGCTTGATGTTGCATAAATCACTTTTTCTTCTCTGTTTCACCCTCAGGTGTTCAAGTTCAGTGCAACAGCTGTAAAACTTCAGCAAACCCTCAGTATCACTTGGCTATGTCAGATGGGAGCATACGCAATTTTTGCAGCTACAGTTGTGTAGTAGCTTTTCAGGTGTGACATCTAGGATTTCTTCTTAGCTGAATTAATAGAATAACAAATCGATGATGTCGGTATCTGGGGTGTTGGGTAAAATATGTAATATTGTGAAATAAAGTCTCTTCCTCAATTTGCTTTCCTGCAGAATTTGTTCAACAAGCCTGCAGGAATGAACTCCTCAGTGGTACCTCTGTCACAAGGTCAAGTCATTGTAAGCATTCCCTCGGGGGCGACGGTATCGGCAGGTGGCACCACCTCGACTGTGTCCCCCAGCTCCATGAGCAGTTCAGCTGCAGCTGGTCTACAGAGGCTGGCTGCCCAGTCCCAGCAAGTCACTTTTGCCCTCCCTGTTGTAAAACTCAGGTGTCAGCACTGTAACAGATTGTTTGCAACCAAACCAGAACTGCTTGACTACAAGGTAATAAAGATTAGGACTTTTCAAGCTCCTATTTCTCAACAGAAACCCAAGAAATTGTAGCTTATATGCAATGGTGTGTCAGTACTGCTCTGTTGCTTACTATGACTTGCTATGGAGGAATTTGGAACTGATTTTGGAACTGATTTTGGTACCATTTAACCATTACCAAAATTAATACTGATGCTAACTCCTTGATCTTAAAAACAGAAAAAAACCCCCTCCAACTAACCCAAACACTATGATTGTCTGCCTGGCTAGGCAAGCACATTCCTGATTCTTGGTCCTGGAGATGATCCTTTTAATTCCAGGACAAAGCACATTGGTGAGGGCTTTCTGCAGAAAATTGTGCTGCCTTTGTTATAAAGCTAAATGGAGAGACTTCTTCACTAGTGCTGTCTGTTGATTTCCAAGGGCATAAATATGCTTCTGAGTTTTTATTAACTATTAAAATGTATTATCTGGAATGTGAAACATTGAAACCAAAACATTCTGGCTCTATTGCAGGGTAAAATGTTCCAGTTTTGTGGGAAGACCTGCTGTGATGAATATAAGAAGAGGAGCAGTGTAATGGCAATGTGTGAATACTGCAAAATTGAGAAAATTATCAAGGAGACAGTGCGATTCTCAGGCGTAGATAAGCCATTCTGTAGTGAAGGTAAGAAAGGGCAAGACTGTGTCTTAGACAAATCAAGTCAGAAGTGTTTTGCCTTAAAATTATTGGTGATACTAAGAGAAACCTAATCTTTTTAGGTTAGAAAACTGTTTTTTAGGTTTAGAAACACAGAACTATGTTCACACTTTACATTTTAATGGTATGTTTCGACAAACTATTACAGACATAACTAAATACAAGAACTAGAAGTGTCGAGCAATGTCATTTTGATATTGAAGGATGTTTTTGGTTTTTTGCTATTTTCTCTTCTTCTAGGTTGTAAACTGCTCTATAAACATGACTTGGCTAAGCGCTGGGGAAACCACTGTAAAATGTGCAGTTACTGTTTACAGGCTTCCCCCAAACTGGTCCAGAATCACTTTGGGGGGAAAATGGAGGAATTTTGCTCAGAGGAGTGCATGTCTAAATTCACAGTTTTGTTTTACCAGGTAAGCAATGTTCTCGCGTAGCATCCTCTAGAATATAAACGTGTTAGCAAAAGAACCTTTGTACATTAGGAGCTATGTGAGCTGCCTGTAGTTGACTTCTATGTCTATGGAATATGTTGCGTATACGTGAGAGATGAGTAAAGCCTTCTTAACTTTTGAGTACCAGTTTTCTATATAGAGAAAACCTAATATGGGTCGTGGGAAGACAGACACTGAGTGTTCTGCTGCTTTGTGTTACACTGCAAAAATGATGCACTCTTACAGGTTTCTTTACTCCGTATTTGCTGAGCAGGGTGCAAAGAGGTTTTTATACACGTACTCTTTGTTGCTGTTTACAAGTGTGTTTAATTTCTCCCTCACTCTGTTTTCCTAGATGGCAAAGTGTGATGGTTGTAAGAGACAAGGTAAACTCAGTGAGTCCATGAAATGGCAAGGGGAGATCAAGCATTTTTGCAATCTGCTTTGTATTCTGTTGTTCTGTAATCAGCAAAGTGTTTCTGACCCTCCGCCCCCAAACACCACAGGTAAAATGGGCTGGGAATAGTATTGCCTTTTGGTGTGCGTGATAGTGATACGGACGTTTATTTGGAAACTTGGTTCAGTGAACTCTTTGGGGTATATCCTCTACTGGGGGGCTTGCCCATTGCCATTGAATGGGCTCCATTTTAGATCTCTCTCTTACTTCAGACAGTTTCAGACTTCTGCAGGTATGAAATGAGATTGCTTCATATACCGCATCTAGCTTGTGATTTTGAAGATGAAACTTACTTTTCAATCACTTTCATAAAACAAAGGCCCATTTTATTGGGGTAAAATGTACTGATATCTATTGAAGACATGTTAAATACCTAGCTTGTCTCCTGTACTTGGTAAGACATAGCCAGATACAGTAGAATGTTAATGTTCATTTAACAAAAAAATAAAGTGGTGAAATTGGTAGACTTAATGGTTGTAAATACAGACTTCCATATACGAACTTAAAACAGCCAGTTCTGTGTAGTCTGTAGGCATATGAAGAGTGACCATTTCTATGTCGTTCAGTGTTGATTCTTGCGATGCCAAGATTAATGTGTGCTGTAGCTGTTTCCTTGCTCATTATTTTAGCAGATGGAATGGGAAGGAGGGTGGGAATGAAGCCCACAGGAATAGGAACTGTGAGTTTCTGTAGGGAATGAAATGCAAAGGGAAGAAAGGAAGAAAGGCCCACAAAGACAGGAAGAGGAAGCGAAACAAAGGGCAGAAATAGCACTGATCCTAAAGAGGGGCATAATCTCCCACTGAGTGATGGTGACTGCAACAGTAAGGTACCCAACAAGCAATAAAAAATAGTAACTGAAAGTTTATAGTAGGCCCCTGGCCATATTTGACTCTTCAACTTTGTGCACATCTGCTGCTCACATTGGTGGGAGCTGTTTTCCCTGATTAAGAGTAAAATATAAGTAACTTTATGCTTTCAGGCCATAACTGTACCCTGTGACATTCCTGGTCTTGTCAGTCCCTCTGGCTGTTAGTAAGGATAGCAAAACGTATGGTGGGCCCGCTTCTCCAGAAGCGTGCCTGCAGCTGCAGCCGAGGCAAGCGCGACGCCTTTGCAAAAGTGGGCTCCGGGCATCGCCCTGAACTGGGGCTGCCAGGATAATGCAGTGCCTCGAACAGTATTTTTTGATGAGATGTGGTAATTCACGGTAATGTGGTAATGAGTGGTGCTTTCAAATGGAAAGAACCTAAGAATTCCTCTAACTGTGAGAGCCTCATAAAAGTCACCTCATTCATTATTTGTCAGGATCTTGACTGTCTCCTATACTACCTGTGGTCGGTACCGAGCACAGTGAGGCATCCAGTCCTCTTGTCTCCTGAATGCTGCTGTAATGCACGTACTGTTACAAAGAGAAAGCTGCTCTGGTGCTATGGTGAACTTCTGAAGCGTTTCAGTGACTGGAAAACAGCTTAAGTTTGCTTGTGGAACAGCTCCTATTTAAACTGAAACGCTGCAGTTTGACACCTACATTCCCTTCTCATAAAGCAGGCTTTTCATTTGGAGATAAATCAGGAGGGTGGGTGTTGTTTCAGAAGGGCTGTTTTATCAATTATCTTAATGCTTATTTTAGTTTTCTTCTGTTCAGTCTGTCCAGCAAACCTTTCCATGGCACCAGCTTCCTCATCAGGCCCTCCATCTCTGAGAAAGGACTCCACCCCTGTCATAGCAAATGTGGTGTCCCTTGCAAGCACCCCTGCTGCCCAGCCTACGGTTAACTCCAACAATGTTTTACAGGGTAAGACCGCTGAATAAGATGCCTGCATTTTTAAATCTCTGTTCCTGAACGTTTATATTTGCTCACGGATCTTTTCCACTGAGGACAACAGCCCCTTCTTCATTATGCTTCACATCAGTGCGGGTGGTTACAGTTTTGTTCTTCCTTTACCTAGGTATAAGTAATGACTTAAATTTATGTACATACACCAGGGAATGAGGTTTAATGGGAATTCTTTTTCTTGACCTTGGCAGAATATGGGTTATGGTCCTTGAGTTCACAGACTATTCTTGTATGTTTTTTTCTTCACAGGTGCAGTCCCTACTGTGACAGCAAAAATAATAGGAGATGTAAGTTTTACGAGAGACTCTTTTTCTCCCTTTCGCCCAGATTGTATCAATAACAAGTAAAGTATCCAAGAATTTTGCATCGTCATTTTGTAACTGCTTTTCCTGATTGTGATTGGGATTTAAAATTCATCCAGCTTGCAGATGCATTTTTTGAAATGGATAGGACTTGTATGGTATAAAAGTCTTTTTGTGTCCATTGACAGATTGATTAGATGTTTTAAGACAAAGCTTGTCAAGTTGTATCTCTTGAAGTGGCTGTAGTTCTCAAGCAATTCGTGTGTGGCTTCTGTACTTGGGGCTACCTTTTGTGGCCAGAAGTGGGATGTGCTGTGGAAAAGTCTGGCATGGGAGGCAGGGGACCAGCATGGGCTGCCGGGGCTGACATGACCAAGCTCTTGCAGCTTAGCTTTCCTTCCCCACTCCCTAGTAGTGTGGTAAAGGAGCTGTGGGGAACCATTGTCACCGCTTATCTGTGAATAACTCCTAGAGTTCCTGTTCTTGGGCTCTTTGAGGTATGTGGTATACATCTTGCAACTCCCTTAAAATACCAAGATTTTGCTATGTAGCTCTTAGGTTCTGGAAGACTGGCACCCTTGCTTTTAGCTGAAGTGTCCTTTATGGATTAGAGTATGAATTTTACCTAATGAAACAGATCCCGTTATTTGAATGCATGACTGAAAATTACAGTTAGTGGGACATGAAATTGGTACAAGCACGAATAGTCAATCTATGTGTAATCAGGAAGTGCTACTGATACTGCCAGCGTCTGTGTTCTTTTTTTACTTTTATTTCTTTTCAGTGGTTTCACATCAGTTACTAAGTTTTTTGGATATCTGTATCAGCCAGACTTTTAGTCATCAGAAGTATCTTAACATAATTCCTCTTTATATCTTTGCCATCAGTAAGATTCCAAGGTCAAAAGGAGGTTATAGGGTTATTTGACTACAGAAACCAAACATTTTTGCAGATTTGTTCACTGCACTGTTAACAAACAAAAAGCCTGTTGTTTGATTAAAATAAATTGAGGTGAAGACCAGAAAGCACCAAATACATTAGCAAGATGTTTTCACAATAGTTTTTAAATGATCATTTTTATCAGCAAGGAAAGTTTTAAATTGTTCAACCTCCCATAGTAGAGAGCAAATACTAATCTTATGATATCCTTCAAACCAAGACTGACTCTGCCCCCCTTTGTGTTTTTCCAAACAGGCTAGTACTCAGACAGATGCCCTGAAGCTACCACCATCACAACCACCTAGGCTTCTAAAAAACAAAGCGTTATTGTGCAAGCCAATCACGCAGACTAAGGCCACCTCGTGCAAACCTCACACACAAAACAAAGAATGCCAGACAGGTATGTATCTAATCTCCTACTCATTTTTTAGAAGTCTGTATTGCAATTGAGAGAGGAATGCATGATTTATGTAACAGAGAACATTTTTAATGTATTTTAAAAGTTTTCAGATTGTCATACGGTATTTTCCAAGTAGCAGTTTCCCTTACAGATGTAAAACATTTGCTATTCTTGGAAATCCTTAAAGCTTCATATGTGATGAATCTTGAGATTTGCTTTAACTCATCTTTAGCGTTCTGCGATCACCTTAACTGTGGAAAAAGAATCGCAATGGTTAAGTGACATGCAAAAGGCTACGGAAGGAACTTATTTTCCTCAGGACAGAATTTGTGAGTTCTTAGTTCCGACAGCACAAGCCACAAGAGCACACTCATTTTAATAAAGGCACAATTTCTCAAAGATTGTTTCAACTCTCACTTTCCTTTAATTATTAGATACAAAGAACCTCTGAAAATTAACTCTCTATTTCTGAGATCATTTAATTAGATTCATATTTGCTCAAAGCTCCCTCTGTGGGCAGGAGGAAACAGAAACACCTTCCAAGGCTATTACATAGTCCAGGCTGTCATTGAGGAGTGGTTTCTCATCATTGTTACTATAGAAGGAGGGTATCTAGTGTTGATGTAAACCTCTCAATGAGGAAGATGGAAGTTCAGTGGGAAGATTGCAGTTAGTTTTTTAATGGTACCTTCTTATGGTCTTGTAGTTAACTTGTGAGATAGCTGCAGTAACACACCATTTGCCTGGATGTATTTAATACTTATTTCCACTCTTCCCTTCCAGCATTCGTGTATATGGTCACAGTGCTGTTTATTTCCAAACTGTAGTACTAATACTTGTTACAACAGTGCTAAAGTGAAAGATGACTGTGAACCAAGACGCGGTACTGTGCATGCTGAGTTACAAGCAGAAGTCCAAACAATTATCATGGACACTCTGCAGTGTACTGGATGGTCATATGGTTAAACCATTTTTGTTTTGTTCTGTTTTTGATAGAAGAAGAAGTTCAACCCCAAATCATTGTGGTACCTGTTCCTGTACCAGTGTTTGTGCCAGTACCCCTTCACCTCTACACTCAGTACACACCAGTTCCACTTGGGATGCCAGTACCTGTAAGTTACACTTCAGTTCACTAGAGAACTGGTTTACAGTCTTGTTTCTGAACGGGACATAGAGCAGTGTCGTTGGGTTTTGTGACTAGTCATGCAAGTGCTATTCGGAGTCCTTGAAGCCATTTCTTTCCGTATTGCACCATGTTTGGTTAAGCATCATCACACAAACCCACCAATTTGTAGGGTTATTGCAGAGATGAAACAAGTTGTCCGGTCTGGAGTTATTTTAAAATTAAATTTAGTAGTCCTAAAATATATGTAAGATTAAATGAGAGGAATCTCCCCTGTGTATTTACTGGTTCCGTTTCCCTTCACCCCCAAACAAGCTCTAATATTTTCCACATGTTCCATAGGTACCAGTTCCCATGCTCTTCCCAACTACCCCGGATAATGCTGATAAGATCGTTGAAACTATTCAGGATATCAAGGAAAAGATTCCCACAAATCCATTTGAAGCTGATCTCCTTCAGATGGCAGAAATGATTGCAGAAGATGAGGAGAAAGAAAAAACACACTCTCATGGTGGTATGTGATGTTTTTAAAAAGGAAAGTAAATGCGGTGAGGTGGAGGTCCTCTCATCACGGAAAATAGGTAGAGAAATAGATGTAGGGCCTAGATTGGCTGCTTCCCAAGTACTCATTGGCGTGTTAAATGGTCCTGTTGTCTTACCAACATTTATTTTCCACAATGAAAGTGTTGATGCAGGTAAAGTGCCAACCTAGACAAGACTATAATGCTTATGTCTTAGCAATTTTGATGTCTTATTCTTTTCAAATGAAGAGGCCTTCTGGGAATTCAGCTGAACTGTATATTTGGAGATAATTTTGTCTCTGTGTACAATATTCTGTTCTTTGTTTTGAAAACATGTTTTCTTTTAAGATTAATTTACTCTTCCTCCATAGTTCCCGTCTCGGGTGCTGGTTATACTTGCACCTTTCTGAAGCTTTTGTAATTTCACAGAGGTTTTTCAGTCAATATTCAGTAGATCTATGCTTAGCATAGAACCCACGTTAGATACTGAGCACTGACGGTGGTTTAAATGTCTTTGCATTTCCTTCCCTGGTCCTGGGTGCTGATTTGACTTTTGTTGACAGTAACAGATTGCTAGAGGTAGTAATCTCCAGATAGGTACCTCATGCATTAGCAGAAGGAGGAGTCAAAATCAGGAAGATGGGGCAGCTGCATTACAAGAGTATTTTCCTGTCACACTTCTTATGGTGGATTTTTGGAGGGTGATGCAGGTTAGAATGCGTTGGATAGTGATCATCCCATGTAATACAAGTGGAACAAACTGAAAAGAAATGAACAAAATATTGTATTTGTTTACAGATGACTCGGATAATAAACATGGAGGGATGGAAACATTTAGAAAAGCAAACATGGGTTAGTTCTGCATTTCTGTTTATCTCATAACAGCATGGCCTAGGTACAAGGCTGTTAGGAGAGCTCTAGTGGAGGAGACGATGGATCATGTGTGGCAGTGTTATGACCTAATACATAGTTTTTTAGTGTTCAAAATATTTTGTATTAGTTATGTAAGGTGTCAATCATTTGTAGATACAGATTTCCTCTTTTTCTAAAGGATCTCAAACATCTGAGCATGAGCTCTTCCTGGACCCCAAGATATTTGAGAAAGGTCAGTTGGATTTTTTTGCAAATGGACTTTGATCCTGCTGTATCTTTTCTTGCAAACGCCTCTTTTTGTCTGTCCTTTCCTACAGCACATGATCTATCTGATCACTCTCATTACAGACCAAGGTAGCACTTACAGTGGAGATCTGGAGTCCGAGGCAGTGTCCACTCCACACAGCTGGGAGGATGAGTTAAATCACTATGCCTTACGATCAAACGCCCTGCCAGAACCAGATGCAGAACTGAAGCAGTTCTCCAAAGGTGATGTAGAACAGGACCTGGAGGCAGATTTTCCATCAGGTCTGTATGATGTGAAGAAAATGCATTGTTGTATAAAAGTACGCACAATTTTCTGAGTAAGCATTGTACCAGCAGTCTGCTTATGGAGGGTGTGGGTTTTCATGTAATAAAGCTAGATATTTAAAGCTGCAGTAATATATCAACTCTACTCAAAGTTACTGTTTTTCAAATATTACTGGTATCTTTAAAGACAGCATTCTACAGAACCACTGACAGGAGTAGCAGGTAGCCTTGCTGGACTCCTTTGAATTTGTCACTTCTGTGTCCCTAGGTATAATCCATGTGAGTGGTGTGTAAGAATCTAAGTTTCCCTGCCTAAGTACACCCACCGTTTGGGGGGGCTTTTCTCCTCTTCTGAGAATTTACTTTCTTTATACAGAAGGTACATAGATTGATAATTATTCAAAGGTAAAGCATTATTTGAATATACAGGTGTGATTGCCAACTGTAAGGTATTCCATAGTATCTAAGTGACACTTCTACCTGGGCTGTTAAATCATGTAATTAAACTCTTAATGGTGTTGATTTGACTTCAGACTCATTTGACCCTCTCAGTAAAGGACTGGGTTTGCATTCACGTTCACGAGCAAGGCGGAGACATAGAGATGGCTTCCCACAGCCAAAGAGACGGGTAAGAAAGTACTTCTGGAACACAAGTTCCTTGTGTTTGAAGTAATAACATTATGTGCGTGCTTATTCTCAGAAGTAAAAATATACCGCTCCAGGGTGAAAATGAGAATTCGATTTAACTATGCTGTATATTTTTTCCTGTTCTGCTATATGAGATTTTCTTTCCTCCCCCTCTGCAACTAGGTAGAATAAATGCTCTTTTTAGTGCAGAACATTTTTAAAATGTGTATCGTTTCAAAAAACTCCAGAAGAGATGTCTTTTAAGTAGTGTCATAATCTACAGGAAAGAATAATTTTTTCCTTGTGTAGCTAGAGAGGAATATATTTCTGTGCATATTTATCACAGTGAGAATTATTGTATTTTATTGCACCTTTTCTGTAAAATGTGGTTAATATTTGTCCACATCTTAAATATACATCTATATCCATTCAGATTCTGTCATGAGAGTAGGATTTTGTTATCGTGTCAGCATAATGGCCTTTTTGGGTGAGATCAAGTTAAGCATCCATAGGTGAAGAGCTTATTAAACATTTATTTGGTTTGATTTGTTTGTTTGCCTGTAGGGACGGAAGAAGTCTGTAGTTTCTGTAGAGCCCCGGAATCTGATGCAGGGCTCCTACCCAGGGTGCTCCGTTTCTGGGATGACCCTGAAGTACATGTATGGGGTAAACGCCTGGAAAAACTGGGTCCAATGGAAAAACGCGCAGGAGGAACAAGGGGACCTGAAGTTTTCAGGTAAATTTTTCTCTCTTAGTGGAAACAGAAATACTTAGTTGAAGAGCGCTTGGCATGGTATGTTGTTCAAATAAAAATTAGGATTAGCTATTACTGAGTTTTAAAATATGCATGAGTGGAGAAAAGATTTTATGGAATACTGTCTTATGTCTTTTCATGCATTTAAAAATCATAGCTATTACATTCTTAATTGATCTGTTACCTATTAAAACAGACTCTAAAATACCACATTTCTTTTCAACATTAGAAATGTTAGTCTTTTAACCTTCACTTTGCGTTCATTTGCACGTAGTAGTTCTTCATTTGTAGAAGAGATGCTTTATGCAGCTGCAGAGCTTTACTGAGCTATTACCAGGCCATAATTCTAAGTTGACAACACCAACTTGGCCCCATCTTTTTCGTCTGTAGCTAACGCATTCACAAAGTATTTGTTTGTCAGCATAACTGTTTGCTGTAAAAAAATTGTTTGCTACCACATTAAAATCTTAACACCTTATTTCTAGGCTTCACAGCTGGAAAGAAACTTTCCAAAAGTCTACCCATTCTGTGCTGCACCCTGCCTGAAACTAACTTTAAAAGAAGTGAATTGTTCCTTGTGTCTCACTAGGGTGATAGATAATAATGACAATATAAGTGTCACTTTTGTTTATTTTTCTAATTATGGATTATTTTGGGTTTTTTACAAAAGCACAGCAGTCCTGGGATTTGGCAGTATCTAACTCCCCTTTTCCCTGGTCTCAAATCTGTCTTACATGCTTGCACTGAGAGTTTTGTGGGCAAATGTTCAGTGTCAAGCAGAGAATTAAAGTTAGGAATATAATTGAGCTTTTTGGGGATGGTAGGGAAGAGAGGAAACCATATTAAATACTTCTGCAATATAAAGAACTAAGCGTGGCAGGGTTTATATAAGAAAGATCCCAAAGGGAAAAATTCTAGTTAGAACGAGATCTGCTTTTTCCTCTCTTATTTGGAATTTTTGTTGTCATTACATGAGAACAGCTGGGTTTTGTTTCCCAGAAGAAGAGTAATCACATGAGTTACTGTGTTTTCTTCTTGTGGCTAAGGAAGCAAATACTACAGTCAGTGCCAGGAAATGGTGTCCATCCGCGCCCCCCTCCCAGAAAAGTTCCCTGCTCGGTCCCAAGCAGTCACTTTTGTAAGGTGTGGAGCAGCGGAGCCTGGTAATTTCATTGCAAATCCTTTGATGGAGTGATTCCCTGCTTGCTCTGCTTCCCTTTCCGAATCCCACGCGGGGCCCTTTAAACTCTTCATTCCTTCTCCCTTTAAGGAGTCGAATACACTGCGCTCAACCCATGTCCAGAACTATTAGGAAATACTCAAGATCTATCTCTCGCTCAGGATTCCCCCGAGTCCAGCCATAGAGGTGAAACCTATTTATCAACCCTACGCTGCCAGCCTCGAGTACATCCAGCCGTTGCCATGCCACATCTTTGGGTTCAGCAAAATCCCTAACGTTTAAATGCCTTAGCTTTAAATACCTGCAGCCTTATTACTCAGTTGCAGCGTTTGTGCTGGTGGTTTGTTTTCTGTTGGCCAAATCTTCATTTAATTGTTAGCCAGCAGACAGGAAATAGTTCACAAGTTTAGTCATACAGAGTACTTCGTGTATGAGAGAGAAGATGTAGTAGTTCTGCCTACGTGAAATAATAAGGAACGTGTGAAGATTTAATCTGATGAATTAAGTTAATTTTTCAAATAATTTTCTTTGCCACAGTTCGTCCTGTGAAACTCAAGGAGGACATTCTCTCATGTACTTTTGCTGAGCTGAGTTTTGGCTTGTGCCAGTTTATTCAAGAGGTGCGGAGACCAAATGGAGAAAAATACGACCCTGACAGCATCTTATACTTGTGCCTTGGAATTCAGCAGGTAACTCGGAGAATTAGGGTATTGCTGAGAACAAACAAAACTTGCTCTGGTTATTTATGCCTTATATCCATAGTCCCATGTAGCTGCTTGCTTTTTGTAGAGGAGGCAAGAATGTATCTTTTTTGTGCTTTATTCTTAGTCTGTCTTGATCTCATATTTGACTAATTTGTCTGGACCTTTTTATAATGAGAGGGAACAGGCTGCCTTTGTACCTGGCAGGAATGTGGCGTGGAGGGCTAGGTGTTTCTACCTAGACATAAATCTCTGGGTTTTGTATCTTTTTTATCCTTTTCATGTATAGGAAAAATTTGCAGAAACGTGAGTCTCCTCAGAAATATTTGCTTTATGATTGAATGTTTTAGATCTGAAACAGTTGCACAATGCTCTTCTAACGTGCAAGTTTACATGGAAGAGGTTACCCAGCGAAGACTGAGCTCCTTCAGTGGCTAGACTAAATATTGCACAATCTTTTGTGTTGGCAATATTTACAGAAGAAATACAATGAGAATAATAGCGTTGTAATTAATGAATGCTAAGAGTAATGTAGTAAGTCCTTGCTACCTGCCTTGCTACCTGCCTTGAAACAGTTGCAGCACAAACCTAGTATAATATTAACTTCTGTTTAAAACACAGTGTTCAGTGTATTTCTCTGAGGTTTTTTTTTTTTGTTAGAGTAGCCTGTTTGTTCCTTTCCTTGAACAGTCATTTGGAGATAAGGAATCAAAAGCTACTTGTAATGTAAAACCTGTCATTTGACAAGGCATGGAATTACCTTAATATTTTCTTTTCCTGGCTATGCTTGAAAAAAAAGGTAGAAAGAGTTAAAATTCAAAGTGCCATCGATAAGGTCTAGGAGTATCAGCAATTTTTGGGTGTTCCAGTTTTGACTTATTTATTGATATACACTCCTGACTTGTAGAAACTCTCTGTTTTTAATTGCTGCTTGACAAGAATTTAAGGGATTTTTACATTGATGCTATAAGTCAAGCGATTTCAGCAGCCTGGCGCTGGGCCAATATCTATTGTCAGGAGGTATTAGCATGTGGAGTTCTTTTCAATAGAAAAATAATAACTCCTCTGGTTTTTATAGGCACTTTTTTCAAGAATATTTAACACTTAGAGGATGATGATTTTTCAGAAAACAGCTCCAGAGCTTGGAATATTAACAATAATTCTTGCCTAGATCTCTCATTTCATACTGGGGAGGTCCCAGTCCCTGCAGGAAGTTTGATTTGATATCTTACTGAAGATTTCAACAAAGTGTTTTGGACCATAAGACACTGGGACATAAGAAAGGCAAAGAATCTGATGTCCTGTATCTTCTCTGCAATGTTATGTAATCACAAACTGTATGTCTTCCTTTTTTTCTCTTGTAGTACCTGTTTGAGAATGGTAGAATAGATAACATTTTTACCGAGCCCTATTCCAGGTTTATGATTGAACTTACAAAACTTTTGAAAATCTGGGAGCCTACAATTCTTCCAAATGGTAGGACAATTATTTTGTTTTGTGTAGCTGCATGACAAAGCCGTATTATAAATTATTTTTTTTCTCAATGCCATGAAGAAGAATGTGATCTGAGGCATTCACATTAGTCTCCTCTTTCTCCACCATTTAATCGTTTGTGGTAGACTAGCATCATGGATTTTGTGTCTGTCTCTACCAGTCACGGATTACACTCAAATATACCTTTGCCTCTGATCAATCTCTCAACTCCTTTGAAAGAAAGGCTTCCCATTCCTGTAGTCAACATGCTAGTTCTTCTCTTCCCTCAAGTTTTAGCTAGTCTTTTTTGAATACAGGTAGCCAGAATTGTATATAGCATTGGAGATGAGTTACTGCAAATACCGTGTACAGTTGCACTGGTATTTCCCTTTTAGCACTGGAAATACTCCTTCTGGTAAATCCAAGGATCACGTTAGCAAATCATTGGAATCTTGTCTTGACTCCTCAATTCCAAGTTCTTCTCACCTCAGTCACTTCCAAATTAAGAGTTCCCAAATTCCTCAGATATTTCAGAGTATCAGCGAAACTTGAGCAATGTTGGCAACTCCATATGTGGATCCACGACTGGCTTTTCATTTAGAAAACAAACTTTTTATTTAATACAGAAATAATCCAATTACTTATAGATTGCTGCATACAGTGATGTTTTTTTTCACAACAAATCTCTTATAACCCCCCATATCTCCTTTTCCTAACTGACTTAGGATAATCACAACGGGCTATTCGTATATAAAGATGGTACATTTTAAACTCATGCTCCATGTCTTAGGAAGTATACATTTTTGCAGTTGTCTGACTGTGGTTTAATACAGTGAAATTAGAACTTAGTGAGATTCTGCTGGTGTCTGCAATCTTCCTTTATATCCTTCTCTCCATTCCTCAGGTATTGGAAGGATCATGCTGTTGCACAGCTTGGTTCTCCATGCTCCCTCTTATTTTCGTGCATGCAGTGTTCTTGGTTTTATTGGAATTACAATTGCTTATGATAGGTCTGAATTTGATCTGATATGCAGTTCATTAACACAGAAGGTTAGCTGAAAGAGGACTTACATGCATCTCTGGCAAAATCTGCCTACTTAATTTTACTCATTTCTGCCTTCCCACCCTGTTCACGTATGATGCTTTCATTGCTTTGGGAAGATTCTGAAAATCTGCTTGATTAGACACAGCCTGTAAAAACTGTTCATTCGTAACTGAATATGGGGACAGCCCTAAAATTGCATAAATAACCCTCCTCTTTTTTTCTTTGCCCATTGTTTCTAGGTTATATGTTCTCAAGAATTGAAGAGGAGCACTTGTGGGAATGTAAACAGCTGGGTGCATATTCCCCTATCGTTTTATTGAACACGCTTCTGTTCTTCAACACCAAATACTTCCAACTAAAGAATGTCAGTGAGCACCTGAAACTATCCTTTGCCCATGTAATGAGACGCACTCGAACTCTGAAGTATAATACTAAGATGACATATTTACGTTTTTTCCCACCCTTTCAAAAACAAGAGGTAGAATCAGGTAAGTGAGTGCTTCCTGATCATCTGAATTTTGGCAATCATATTTGTATTGTCTGCTCTTTTTTTTTTAAAAAGGACTGGGGAGAAAAATATGTTATGCAGTAAGCAGAGCTATGAATAGTTTAACTTCTGCTGTTACCCTGTACATTTTCAAAATGTTTTCACTCTAGTAAGGTTTAAAGAGAAATTCTGCATGAGCCAAGGCATCCAGTAAAAGCTTACAAAAGAGGTGCCACACATTTGGCTGCAAATGTCTTTACTAGTCTTTTATAACGTCGTGGGCTTGCATAAAGCTTTATTAACTACTGCATGAGTTAAAGGCCTTTTCTCAGGACTTCATATTCTTGAGGTCCAGACCCTTGTTGTGCCCTTTTAATTCCCAGGTTTGCCCTAGGTCTGTGTGGTGGACAAACAAGGCAGCCCAAATGGAGAACAGCAGTTTAGATGAAGCTGGGAGCTTGCACTTGAGTAGGGACGGCCCTCTTGACCTCAGAGGCAAAGAGAGAGAGATTTTTGTTTGCAGTTATTTTTTGGTATTTGGAGAAGGGAAGTCTTTGATCCTATTGGCTTCTTCAGTTAATAGTTCCAGTGTGTTACATGAATTCTGCTTTACTAAGAAAAATGATATCCTCCGTATTTTTCTGCTAGATACTAGTTCTTGTTGATTTTCTAGAAGAGCAGTGGGCTGTGGACAGCCTGTAGCACATGCAGTCTTCTGCCCATCCAGCAGATCTAACCAGTTCGCTTGCATGTGACAGACAATCGGGTCAAGCCGTGTGTTTCTGTGTGACGCCAAGTCCCATCGCCAGGCGCTAGGCTAAGTGACTAGGGCTTATTCTTGAACGCGCTGTTTTCCACTGAACTTCTGTGATGCCATTTTTGTGTATCCAGATAAATTATCTGTAGGCAAAAGGAAACGCAGTGAAGATGAGGAGATTCCAACAGCAGTGGAGATGGCTGAAAATACAGATAATCCCCTGCGGTGTCCAGTCCGACTTTATGAATTTTACTTATCAAAATGGTAAGTGACAGAACTTGATTTTTGATCTGTACATAGACTAGAACAGAAATTGGGCAAAGATCCCACTCAGACCTTTTGTGCCTGTGCTGTGGGCTCCTCTCTCCAATTCCTAGTCCCCAGGGGGAATGGAACCGTGCTGATAGGACTTCCAGCATCAGTGATGCTGTTAGACTCGGCAAATAGGTAGTATGTGTTACTGGTGATGAGTCAAGAGTAGAGTTACAGAGATACGTATTCTTTAAATGTCTGTTTACACATCCACAGGGGTAAATGTAAATGGGGGGCGTTACTACAGTGACCATGGCATTCTCATCTCCTTCATTCCCATACAGGATCCTTCTTTTGAGAAGCTTATGACTAATACCCTGACATCATGTTCCTTGGGAAAGGGGGTGGGAAAAGTGTGAATTAGGTAAAACTGTTGCTAGTTTTTGCCTGCTGAAATGTGAGCTTAACTTTTATTTTAGGAGTTAGAAAGGAGACTATGTAGCAAGGACATAGATGTAAATCATTTTGTGTCTTCTGTTTCTATATAAACTTTAGTTAGATCATTGAGCAGGTGGAATATGATGTTCTTCTCTTTTCAAAGAAAATACACATGCAAAATGAAACAGCATCTCATTAGTGTCAGCTAAAACTCAAATAAATCACCCTCAAAAATGCACCTACTGAGCTTGCTACAAATAGTCCCATTACTTAGGCAAAGGCGTGCCTAGCAGCTGTTGTCTCCCGCTTCTTACCTTCCTTGTATTCACTTGCATATCATTAGAAGCTTGTAGCTGTCCTTGGGCTGGGAAAACATTTTCATGCTCCTCATCATGTATCAGAGCTGAGCCCCTGCAGTGGTGCAAGCAGCAGTAAAAATTCACTTCGCTGTTTTAATGTGAACATTCCAAAGTCAGGCAGGAGGGATCCTTGCTCTAGAGGACTTTGTGTCTTCCTACCGGAGCCGGAAAGCTGCCTCAGGGTCAGACGGTCAGACTTTCAAGCAGATGGGCTTACCATTCTGCACCATGAGCAGGCAAGCTAGGGTTTAGTTTGCTAGCTCTTGAACAATCCCTGTGCCGAAGTGCGCAGCAATTCTGGAATACTAGAACCAGTTTCATTCAGAGATTGAATGTCAAATGCATCTATCAATCATGTCAAGATGCTAGTACCGTTAATTGGATGATACTATGATTGAAGAACCACATCTATAATGAAGTCACTCTAATTTTCTTTGTTCCTATATAAGCAACTCATACTAAGTGACCTGGAAACAACTTAACTGTTCCCTAAGTTGGAGGGAGGAAGCTAAAAATCACTAACAAAAAGATCTGAATTACGCTGTTTAAATTCCTGTGATGTCATCTCAATGTAACTTTCGTTTTCTTTGCTTTTCTCCTTAATGTTTTTGTGAGAAGGACTGTTATTGCTGCCTTCTCATAACGTGCTCTTCCTTTCTTTACGTTGACAGTTCTGAAAGCGTGAAGCAGAGAAGTGACGTATTTTACCTTCAACCTGAGCGCTCCTGCGTACCCAATAGCCCCATGTGGTATTCCACATTGCCAATAGACCCAGGAACCCTGGATATCATGTTAACACGTATTCTTATGGTGAGGGAGGTACACGAAGAACTTGCCAAAGTCAAATCAGAGGACTCTGATATTGAGTTATCAGACTAACTGAAGTGGGGTATTTTCCTTTGAATACACATCAGAAGCACCAAACTGTGAATACGTCCAGCCTTTGGAAAATGTGTATCAAAAAAGCCAAGTAATGTCACCTACAGGCATATTTTGAACCACAGTGGATGTACAAACTGGAACTGGAAGGAAGCAAGCTGTGTAAGCTGCGAGAAACAACGTCCTGTGGCACCGATAAATCCTCTGAACAAATTCCAGATGAACTAACCTATTTGAGTGGTGCATAAATCCTTCATCTGTTTAGGATTTTAAAAAGTTGTGAGTTATTTTTAAGGAAAATGGTTGTGTAAAATCTGCCATGACAATGTTGGGCATGGAGAGCTAGACTGTGGCTCACGTGACTTCTCAGCCTGATGGCTGGCAGTCCCTGCTGCCAAAGAACACGTGGAGATCCTAGAGCTCTTCACGAGGACAGGAGAGAAAGCGGTGATATTTAGACAAACAGACACCTTCCGTTATAAATACACGTACACATACGCTTTTATAATTCTTTTGAAACTGGGATCAAATGTTAGGAAGGCAGAAGCCGCTGGCATGTCTGCCAGGGAAGCTGTCTAAACGGACAACTGCCTGGCTGCTGGTGAACGGTCACACGACGCCAGAATCTAGCTCTCGGTCCAGGCTAACACCAACTCTAGCTCTGTTCGGTCTTCGACGTGGAAGAGGTGCTGTAGGTCAAACTTCAGAGTGATCATGTTACGGGACGAACATTTCTGGGGTATGTACAGGAGAGTGACTGTCCTGGGGTATGTGCAGAAGAAAATCCCTTACCTAGCCCAGTAGCTCTGCAGTCTGTTGATATAATCTAGCAAATACTGTGGTGCGCGGAAATTTTTTTTCCCTTAAGGCAGCTTTCCTTTCTCCTCTTTCCCTACTCCTATGTTTTTGGTTATTTTATAAGGCAAATCTGGAGGGCCTTGTCATTTCAAATGGAAAATGAAAATACATGCACTCTTTCTCTTTCCACCTTTGCAACGCGTGCAGTGTTGTACAAAGGATGCAGTATTACTTTTGACAACAGAACTGTGGTAGAAAATTACCATGTGTGTTTTTTTCCCACCCCACCCAAAGAGATTTAGTCATAGTGTTGGAAATCGGAAGAGATTTTTTTAAGGTTCGGCTGTTACTGCGTCTTTTTGAAGAGAAAAGCTCTTTGTGTTTAGAGGACAGGACATTATCAGATACTGTCTGTATCTCCGTTTTCTCAAGCTATAGATGTGTGTTTCTGATGACCAGTGGTCACAAATTCATTGGAAACCCAAACTATTTTTAAAGAAGAGAATTGTATGGTTTTTATCTAGCTCTGGTCAGTTATCCATCTTCTGTAACAGGGGTCTGATATTTGATCTTGTCACTAAAATTTCAAGAGATGAAAATCAACAGCCTTGAATTATATTTCCTTTTTTTTGTTTTGTTTGTTTTTGGTTTTTTAATTATTTTTTTAGCAGTAACAAAAGTAATTTAACAAAAATAAAATCAGAAAGTAGTCTATTGACGTTGTGTACTCGGTAGTCCTGTCCCTGCCTGTAACAGATTTCACTGATGTATTTTTTAATACAGAAAACTATGTGAAAAGTAAACCTGCCCCTGATTCTGTCTGATCAAAGCCCATCTGTGTCTGTCATTTCTGATCAAAGATACCGCTTGCTCCGTGGCCTGGCCTCGCACTCGGGGGGAGATGTGTCGGCCCCGAGATGTACCCTGCCAGTAAACTGCCCAGGCACGTGGAGGCCCAGTGATGCTCCTTGAGGCCGAGTCCTCGGTCGGTGAACACTAACCCGTCCCTCCCATAGGTCTGTTAAAACAGTGAAGTAGCAGGCGCGGTGTTTTGGACTGGGGTGGTTGATAGAATGTTTCAGGGAAAATAAAATCCTTCTGGAAAGATGAGCGTATAGGTCTGCAGGGGAGAAAGAAGCCTGAGGTGCCTGTGTTGCACCCAGGCGTGCCCAGAGCCGCCGTGTCAGCGGGGAAGGATCCAGGAATTCCTGTACTTCCTGGGCATCCCCTCCTTCCCTGGCTGTCCCCGGGGAATAAGCGAGGGAGCAGTTGGGACAAGCTGTTGGGAGGGCAGGCTTTCGTTGGGTGGGGCTTGTCTGAAAAATAATACCACATCTGAGTTTTCCCTTAAGAGACATTAACAGAAATAGTCCCATAGAATACAGTAGTATATTTGTATCTTAGGAGTAACGTACCCATTTTTCTTTCTCTGAAGACCCTCACTCTTTCTTGTCTGTGAACACTTTGACGTACATTATTTTGTTCCTGGTACTTGGAATGAAAGATACTTGCCCTTCATGTTCTCTCAGCAAGGAAAGTTGAATCACTTTGAGCTTGACTGGCTGAAAGCAGAGTTGTTGTTAAACATTGTGCTGACTGCTTTTACGTGGTGACTCTGAGACGAGAAAGGGCTCAGTGCAGTTCGATGATACAAATAACAGAACAAGTGGGTTGAGTTTCGGTTTCTGTAGTGAGACACTTCCTGCTCGGAGGCCCTTTGGCATGGTGTGCGTTGTCCGGGGTGTCCTGGGGCTACTCTGGCCTCCTGAGGAATTTCTAATCAGCCCAGCTAAAGTTCACGCTGACTTACGAGATAGATAGATTACCTTGAAGGATTAAAATAGTTACTAGATTATGCACGCAGGATCAAAGTTCTGAACACTTAGACAAAGCTGTTTATGATAAACATGTCTGAATCATTTGCTGACCGTGCAACAATGTTTATTACTTGCAATATTCTTTTAAGGAGAAAAATCATGCTGTAGTCTCAGTGTGGAGAGAGAAACGACAAAGATGAGTGTGAGAAACAGAAGTTGCTGCTTCCTGCTAACGGGGTTTCGAGCGCTGTGCCTTCCCGCTGCCAGGCACGCGTTGGCGAACCCCGTGGCTTCAGCGCGCAGGGCTGGTGGCGGAGCTGTGCAGGCTGGTTTGAGCGCGCGGCAGTGAGCGCGTCGTCGTAGCCCTTACCGGGTGCAGGCACAGTTCTGGCTGCTAACACAAGTCTTTGGATTTTGCAGAGATTTTTGTTTAAAACGCTTCTGGAGCGTGGCTGTTACCTCTGCGGCACCGGCAGAGTCCTGGCAGTTCTCGCTGCGCGAGGTGTGAGGTGCAAACCTGCTGCTCTCTCCTGGCTCCGGTTGACTAAAGAAGGAAACTGGGGGCACGTTGAAAGCCACAGAATTAGGTGCAAAAAGTAGTTAAATTATCTTAGGAATTATTCTTCCAACTACCCATCTAAAAGAAACCCCTGCATTCTCTGCCAGGAGTCTCCAGCTGAGTGGTGGCTCCTCAGAGACTTGAAATAAAACGGCAGCGAGGTCCCCCAGGTCCCGTGTCCCCAGGGTGTGCTCCCGCAACGGCGCGGCCCCACCGGTGCCGCTTCAGTGCCGGGGTCACAGGAGTGACTCTGAACGTGCAATAAAGTCTTAGGGTTGTGGTAACGAGCTCAGTAACTCTTCCCAGTCCCTTGAGCAATAGTTTCACTGTTGCCTTAACACCCCCCCCCCCCCCCAGAACAAATGCTCGTGTATAAAATCCGGGCGGTGCTCTTCTCAAACCACCATCACCGTGCTGGCTGTCTAGGCTGGGGTTCTGCTCCCATCAGCACAGCACGTCCTTCCTCTTTTTCTTTCGTCCATTTTAAGCATTCCTAACAGAGAAGAAGCAAAATTAAGCTTTGCTGTCTTCTATTAAGTACCTGCTCTCCTGCAGTATGTCCCCAGCAGCAGCATCAGCCGTACAAGACTTAAAAAGAAATGACAAGTTTTGAGCAGTTGAGCTACTACTGAGCAGTTATTGTTCCCTTCATTTGCAAGAGAAACCATCCCGTTTTGAGGATGGTGTTTTGTAACCGAGTATGAGCACCAAAAGTCTGTAAAAATCGTGCTCCGTTGCTGAGGAGAAAGTCTAGAAGGAGTTTTAGGAGCAATGAATGCAGCTGGATGGGAGTGTACTCGGTGTGCGAGTTGCGGGTCTCGCCTCGCTGGTGGCTGGCACGCGTGGAGCAGGCGTGGCCACTGCGTTCCAGCCCCTCACCCGGGGCAGATGAAACGGCAAGACTAGTCCCTACGCGATCGCCTCCTTTCTCGTCTTGCTGTGGTCAGCTGCTCGAGAGAAAGCGCTTTCCCCAGCGTGGCGGCTGCGGATGTGTCGGGCAGGTAGGACTAACTCTGCTTTTGCGTCTTCCCTGGGAGGAAACAGTTGGCTTGAAAAGGGGGAGTGTTTTTGCACAATATTAGTGATTGGTGAAGAAGTTGACTCCAGCTCTTCCTTAGAAGTTGGATTTGTTTCTAAACCAAGGGGGAAAGTACTCATTTAGTCTGACCCCTGGCACGAACAGATCCCCCTCTAACTTCATCCCCCGGCACCCACGTCAAGCCCACAGCACCTGGCTGAGCTCTAAGATCTTGCATTTTTAATCTTCAGTTTCCTCCCCCTGCCATTTCCAAGAAGCATTCGATAACTTTTATGTTGTGCTTTACGAGGAAACTCTTTTGGACACACCACAAAGAGGGAGCAATAACGGAGCGAGCGGTGGCAGAGGAGCCGTTGTAGGTGCTGGGACGGGTCCGGGCGGTGGGATGCTCTTATGGTGTCTGGGCTGGTTTGGGCAGGCGGGCGATTGTACGCGACAAGAAACGAATATGAATACTTAAGTGTCTGGGTTTCATCATTTTATACTCAAAGCATCTCAGTTGGATGCTATTAAGAAAAATTAGGGAATGATGGGACAAACTTAGAGAGCACCTGAATTCAAAAGCGTTCCGGGTCCTGCGCCTAGCGTGCCAGCTCTTCTGCTCTGCCGGGGCAAATTGCAAAATCTGCAACAGCTTGCTTTCGTTTTCAGTTTTTGTCAGTAGATGCTGCCGCCGTGGAGGTCATTGGCGCTCAGTCGGTGGCACCGGTGCTAGCTCTGGTCCAGGGAGCGTTGCAAGGCTGTACGATGGTTTTAGGAGTCATAAAGGCTCCAAGGAGCCCAGGCTTCGTGGAGTCTTCTAGCCACGCTACTTCAAATTCCTTTGGACAGTAACATACGCTAAGCTAATGGTTTTTCAGCAGAGACGCGGTTTTTATTAAAGAAACAAAACCTGAAATATCTTAGATTATCACCTGCTTGGAGGGAAAGAGGGAGTTTATTACAACTGAACAGTCACGCTAACCAAAGCGTCAAACACCACATCTCAAAATGCGTCCCAAGTGCACAATTTCAATTAACGCAAACCCGGTCCGACTTCCCGGTGCGGAGGCTCGGCGACGCAGGCTGCAGTAGCCACCTTCGCTGTGGCTCGGTGAATTGCGTGGTTCAGCCGGCTATTAGATATGCCAACGAACGGCACGCCCAGGGTCTTAGCTCTACGAGCCTCGGACTTTCTGTTCTCGCTGCTGCATAGAGACAACACAAAAAGCCAGAACGAAGAGGTCTTTTCGCCCCGCTGGGAGCCAGGCTTCTGCCTTTGAGATGGGTGTGGGTGACGACTCTTGACTTTCTCCCCAGTTAAGCCGCTGACTCAGTACGTACTCCAGGATCCAGCGTACACGTTGCGTCACTACTGTTGTATAGATGAAGCCTCATGTTTCGTCCCTTGCCCATCTGTACCTCGGTTGTACCCAGCTGTCAATTGGCCACACTTTCCTACCTCGTTTGGGCATTATGAGGCTAAATTCTGTAGGATGCTTTGCAGCCCCGCGATGAAAGGTGCTACATGACTGCAAAGTGTTACTTCAAAAGATTTAAATAGGTCACCAGTGCATCATAACCTCTATTAAAAAGACTTTTTCTTATATGAGAATTTAGAGAGTTCAATGTATGGTATTAATAAGTGAATTATTGAGACCCCAAAAATAGGTTTTGTTTGAATCGTATCTGTATTCTGCAAAAGTGATTAAAAAACCTTTAACCTTAATAAAAGAGTACATCCTCATTTCCTGCATGATGTTGGAATCTGAGTTTAAAAGCAGAATCTCACAGATTTTAAGGGGCGGGGGGGTGTAGTTGTTTCTAAGCCAGCATTTAAATAGCAGCTTAATACCTTCACAGCAAGGCTTGGTCTTTCCCACGTGGCTGTAGAGCAGCTCGCACTGGGTTTTGCTCCTCTTTGAAGCCTCTGGGATCAGCGGCCCTTGGATCACCCACCAGCAGCGTTTGTGACGCGCACCCCTGCCCCCAAACCGAACGCAGGGGACGTGGCGGCCGCCCGAGCGGCGCCCGACGCCGACAGCGAGCAGGAGAGTCCTCGGGACCGACCATCGCCTTTGCTCTGCCGCCCTGCAGTGCCAGAATCGCCCGAGAAGCACCCGAGACCCTCGTTAGACAGTGCTTGATGTGGCTTCCAGCAAGGGCAGGGAAAGCCTCGTGACCCTCTGGGGTCCCTAAGGCTCCTCTGTTAGGAGCCACCAGAGCGTCACCTGCTGCAGTTTTCCAGACCCCGATCCGGCAGCTGGTTTACACCGATTCTGAACCGTGCTGGTGCAGGCACAGCCGGGCGAGCGCGTGCGCAGCCGGCGTAGCCTCACCAAGCCCAGGAACCAGAGATGGTCCTTGAAAACAGGCACAGGAATCACAAGCAAAAAATTACACGAGCGCTGGTTAAATGGTCCCAGCAGCCCGATGAACGAGCATCCAAAATTATGCCCACCCTGGTGCAGCCACCATCACCAACAGGCATCATGAGAGGGTCGGGGGGTGCAAGGGACAGTATCGGTTTTAATGGAGGCTTAGTATATTATTATTATCACGCAGCTGACACCCTCGGACCATCGTCTGAGGCGGGCTGGGTTTGCACAGGGGTAGCTGGTGTTCGCTTCAGGAGACAGGAAGATTGGAAATACGATTAAGAAGAAAGATGACACGTGAACTGCCGAAGTGGTAGGGAAATACTGTGTCCGCTTGTTGACTAACACCTAATGCATTTATTGCTCAAGCGGATCTGCAGCTCTTAAGAGGGCGGAGGAGTTGCTGGGGGGGTCTGCGGGGGCTTCCCGGTGCCTGCCTTGCTGCCTGGCAGAAACCTCAGGCTCAGTCATCTTCTTCGTCTTCCTCGGATTCGTCATCTGGGGTTTTCTTCCCCTTGAACAGCTTGGCACCGGCTGCTGCGCCGAGCGACCCCAGCGTAGTGGACAGCCCAACTTTAGCACCGACAGAGAAACCTGCGGCTCCTGCAAAGACAGAAAGAGGCATGATGCCCCGGGAGCATCGATGCTGCCTGCTGAGGGACCGAGCACTGGGCAGAGCCAGCCAAGGACTTCTCCTGGGCAGAGGTAGCCAGGGACCTCTCTGGACTGTGCCAGGGAGCCGGCCTGGGAGCGGGCTCTGCTCCCTGAGCACGGCCAGCCCCTTTCTGGCTCCAACCAACGCTGCCAATGAACGCAGGCGTTGTTCTTGGCAGAAGAGCAGACGGCTACCTGCACAGCCCCCGATGTCCTCAGCCGTGGCTGCCCTACCCCAGCAAGTCCTGACTCTTCCTACCGCATCGCGGATTTATCCCTTCCCCACGGTTTTGGGTGATTCAGACCAACGATGGGCTAAAGGGCTGGTTTGGCTCTTCAGCAAGCCGAGCGTATAACCCCGTGCAATCCTCCGGGGATGAGCCCAGCGCGGCTCAGCTCCCCACTCACCGATCGACTGCAGCACGGCCACGGTGCTGCCGGCAGCCACTCCTCCGCCGTTAGCTATGGCAGCTGCTGACATCATCTTGGCAGCCACGGACCCAGCGGCGATGCCGGCTCCCGTAAACCCCAGCGCACAGATGGCTGCCGGGATGCCGAAGAGAGCCACTCCTGCAGGCAAGACACCGCGGCGTTAGGGCGGTCCCTGCGTCCGCATCTCCCCCTGCCACCAGCGCGCCGGATCCGGCCTCCCGGAAAGGACAGAGGTGTCAGAGCGGGGAGCGAGGGCTGCGGGGTGCGGGGATGGGGACACCCCATCCTCGGGCAGGAGAGGAGAGGCGTGCAGGGCTGCAGCAGTGGGTGCAGACAGATTTCCAGGCCCAGGCCAGCGCCGCCCCGTCCCTCGCAGCTGCACCCAAGGTCTCCCCAGCACTCCCAGCCCCGCGGCCTGGTCAGCTCCTCCGCTGGACCGGGCTCATCCGACGCCAGACCCTCACCTATTCCGACACCGGCTCCGATGGCTGCTCTTACGTTTGTAGTTGGCATCACTGAGAAGGAAGAGAGCGGGCAGGCAGGAGGGCAGGCAGGAGGGCAGGCTTCGCTCGGGCGGGGCCGAGCGCCCTGTGCCGGGCAGGGCAGGGGCGCGGAGCCGGCAGCAGCTCCCCCAGCCCGCCGCCCCCCCGGCTCCAGCCGCCCCCGGCCCCCGCAGACCCCCCCGGGAAGCGGCCGCTGCTCCCGGGCCGGGAGGAGAGGGGAGAAGGGGCGCACCCCGGGGTGCCCGCCGCCCGCGGCCGCCCTGCCCGCCTTACCTACCTACCTGCCTGCCTGCCTGCCCGGCCTGCGCTGCCTGCGCTGCCTGCTGCCTGCCTGCGCTGCCTGCCCTGCCCGCCGAGCGGGAGCGGAACCGCAGCTGGGGCCGCCCCGCCCGCCCCCGCCCCCGCCCCCGCCCCGGGGCCGCCCCGCCCCGCGCAGCACGACCGGGAGAGGAGGCGGAGATCTGCGTTGCGTTGTCTTTATTGGGGGGGTCAGATACAGCGGGGGGGCACGGGAGAGGTGCAGGGGGAACCAGCGGGGGCCGGGGGGGTCGCAGCGGGGGTTCGGAGTGGGGGGTCACGGCAGACGTCAGTGAGTGTCCCGGTGGGAATCCGAGGGGTCACAGCAGGACGACACAATGACAGCCCCGACAGCCCCGACGACTGACAGGGCAGCCTTCACAGCTGTGGGGAGTCCTGATGCCCCTGAGGAAGAGGAGGAGAAATCAGCCTGAGCCCCCCAGCCCAGCCCCAGCCCTGGCACAGGGCCCCCACGGCACCCCATTGCCTGGAGGAGCACCCCAAGGAGGAGCAGCCCCCCCGGACCTCACCTCCCTGCTGCCGTCAGGCATCCCCGCAGCCAGGCCAGCACAGCCAGCGGGGCCGCACCGGGCACCCCAGAGCAGGTGGGACCCTGGGGGTCCCCACTCCCGCGGCCACCCCAGGCCCTCACCATGATGCTGGTACCGCCCGGGGAGGCCGAAATGTGGGGTGCACCGCGGTGACCCCATGGGCACCCGGCGGCACTGCACTGGGAGCACTCACCGAGAAGCCCCATCAGGGTCCTGGCGGCCGTGCTCCCGCTGTTGGCCGTGGAACCTAGAGACGTCAACTTCTTGGCCACGGATCCGGCTGCAGTTCCTGCTTTCGTGAAGCCCAGAGCACACAGGATTCTCTTCACCACAGCCATAGCGAGTCCTGCATCGGAGAGCAGCGGCGGTGACGCTCCCGCGGGCACGTGCGCGTCCCCGGGCTGCAAAACCCTCAGCCCCTGGTCGCTCCTCAGCCACACGCGTCCCCCCAGCCCCGAAACGGGGGGTGTGTAGAGACAGAGCTCCAGCTCGCCCGGGACAGCCTGGAGCAGAGCGGGTGGTGCAGTGTCCTGGGGCCAAACCTCCCCAGCCAGGGCATCAATGGGGTCCTGCACCTGGCCTTCCCGGGACAGGCCGAGGGGCAGTGTTTTGGGGAGGGGGTGGCACCCGCGAGAGGGGTCTGTGTGTGCAGAGCAGCAGCACGAAGCCCTGGGAAAGTGGTTTATGTCGGCATGGTGTCAGCCGTCCCCCTGCCCGCCAGTGCCTTACCGATCCCTATGGTCGCCCCGATGGCATAGCTGACAAAATCTGTAACAGAGGAGAGACGGGGGGCGGTCAGTCGGCAGGGCTGAAAGCGAAAGCGAGCTGCCGCCCTCGCTCTGGGCAGCACTGCAAGGGGCTCCTCCATCCCCTGCCCGCACGCCCAGGCCCCCTCCTGCCCGCTGGAGCAGCGTGTGCCCCTTCCCAGGAGCATCCCGGCGCCTCACACCACCGGGACAGCGGCTCGCCACAGCCCTGCTGCCTGCGGCCGGCCCTGGCCCCGTCCAAAGGGAGCCCCTCGCCCCCTTGCCCCCCTGTGCCTTTGCTCAAAAGCAGAGGGAGGTTTGCCGCGTGCCCAGGGGCCGGTGCCCGTGTCCCCCGCGCTGCCCCACTGCGGGGCCCGTGCCCCCGACCCCGCGAGCCGCACAGCTCACCCATGGTGGGCTGGCCTGGGGGGCAGCCGCTGGAGCGAGAGGCGTGCCGGGTCTGGTCCGAGCCTGGTCCTTCAGGGAGCAAGAACAAGAGTTTCTTCCTAGGGCGGCGTGGGCGGCGAGTGGGGCCTTGCTCTCCTGCACGGGCACCTGCAGCGACCCCCCTCCCACCCCATCCTGCCCCCCACGAGCCCCCAGCCACCCCACAAAAGCAGAGACCCCCCAGACCCCGTGTTTCTTCCCAGCCCGGGGCTCCCCAGCCACTCCGCCAGCCCAGCGCAGTGAGCAGCCCCCCGCTTTTGTTCCCCCGCCTCGGAAAAGGGGTGCTGTCCCCAAACACCCGTCGTGGGGCCCCGGCACCCTGCACCACCAACCTGTCTGTCTGCCGCCCACTGCGAGGTCGGCGGTGCCGGAGCGCGCCTGCCGCTGGTAGCAGGAGCCTCGGGTGATGTCAGGCAGATTTCCAAGAAACCATTCTGCCGGTTTCCTTTTCTGTGACTTCCTGGTCGCGGTGTTTACCGCCCGTGAGCCTGGCTCTGCTGGCGCAGGAGGCGGCCGGGCAGCGGGGCTGTGGCTCCCTGTCCCTGGGGGTCGGACCCTGGGGCTGCCCCCACGGGGAGCCCTCGACCCCCTCGCAGGGACGCAGGGACAGGAGGTGCCAGGGCTGCGGCGGGGAGGATGCACCGGGCAGGGGAGGCTCCTCATGCCTGTGCCGTGGCAGCTGGGGCTTTATGGGGCATTTCCCAACCAGGTTTGGGGCGAGTGAAGCTCCGTGGGTTTTGACGAGGACTATGGGCAGCCTGGGCAGCACGGAGATTTCCACCGGCCGGCAGCGGAGGTGCAGCCCCTCCGGCTGCCTCCCCTCCACCGGGCAGCCTCAGAACACAGCCAAAGCCCCATTTTGCAAACCCCCTTTCCCCCGCTCCCTGCATCCACTCCTCGCCCCGAGCCCCCCCAGGGCAGGACGCAGCCAGCCCTCCCGGCGGCAGCCCCTCCGGGCCGGGGCGGCGAGGGCGCAGCGGGTGCCGTAGTGCATGCGCCGCTACAGCTGGTTGAAGGGGACCAAATCCAGTTGCAAGTTGATCTGGTTCCTTTTTACCAGCCCCAGGGACGCACCATCTCTCCGGAGGCGCTGCCTGGGCCGGTGCTGGTGGGGGGGGGTTCCGGCGTGGGGGTCCCAGCCCAAAAATACATACTTCTTAACATTCCATAACGCCGGCCGACTCCATATGGGCATATGAAGAAGTATGTAGGGTTGGGAGGGAGAGGCGGGCGGCATGGGGCTGGGCACGCAGGGCACAGGGCCACCCGCTGCTCCCGGCAGCGCCCGCCGGCTGCGGGCGGTGGGGCCCTGGCAGGAGCTGGTGGCTGCGGTGAGGCCGGGGCTGTGGGGAGCACCTCCTGCCCACGCCGGGTCTGGCTCTGCCTGCACCCGGCCCCGGGTGCATCCCCGGCATCCGTACGGTCCCACAGTGCCCGCGGCCAACGCGTGCGCCTGGGACGCAGAGGCTCTGCCCGCCGCCGCCTGGTACTTTGGCCGGTGGCTGCTCTTGGCGGGCGGTGGGACGCCCCAGGACACGCCGAGGCTCAGCAGTTTGGGCCCTGGGGCACCGCGGGGGGCTGCACCTCTGAGGGGACGGGGCCACGGCCACGTGCCGTGTCCCGCGAGCCCGCGCGGGCCAGCACGGATGGCGGAGGTGGGTGCCTGCGCTCGGAGCCGCTGCTGCGGGGGGTCCCCCATCAGCCCTGGCTCTTGGCGGGGATCCCCACTGCTGCTGCCGTGCTGGGTCAGGATGCACCAGCTGCACCCCCCGGCACCCCGCACTGCCCCAGCACCCCCCTGCACTCCAGCACCCCCCTGCACCCCACACCGCCCTGTCCCCCTCCCTGCTGCAGCCCGTGTGCCAGAGCAGCGGTTGCAGCTTGGTGCAGCTGGGGCCAGCACTGGGGGGGACCCACCTCCCACCCCCCCGCCCGCCTCGTTCGCAAGGCCAGGAGCAGGACCTGGGGGGCTGGGCCCTCCGCGCCCCCTCCCCACGCCGCAGCTCTGGGCAGGGGAGGCTGGAGATGCCTTTGCACGCGGGAGCGGGGTTCAGCTGAGATCTCAGGGGCTGGAGACCATAAGGGGGTCGTGGGGGGCTCCCCGGCCCCGGCACAGCGTGCCCAGGGCAGGGCGATGGAGGGGGTGAGTGTCCCCGCATCCCAGCCATGCCTTGACCCCCGTGCTCTTCCTACCCCTAAATTCCTGGCTGGAGCGGTGCGCTGGCGGGCGCAGGGAGCCGTCCCAGGGGTCCCAGCTCTGCCCCCTCCCAGGAGAGGGGAGCGAGGGGTGCACAGAGGGCCAGGCCACGGGCAGGAGGGACGCGGGGCTGGCCAGGCCCAGCACGGCCGTGACTCAGCGCCGGGAGCTGTGGCCACACGCGCTGCAGCTCTCTGCAAGGAGCTGGTGGGTGCCAAGGACACGCTCACCGCACAAGCCCCGCTCGCGGCACCCACGCTGCTCGGTGGCCCCCAGAGCCGCCAGCCATTGCCACGGGGCACAGGGCTGCTGCCAGCACAGCTGCGGTCCCCCCAGGATGCTCTGCCAGCACCCCACAACCTCCCGCATGGCCGGTCCCCAGGGACCCAGCGCTGGGGACCCCAGAGACGCAGCTGCCAGGACCCAAGTCCCCAGCCCGGCAGCAGTGGTGGGGCAGAGCGTGTCTGGCTGGACCAGCACCCCTGTGCCCCCCAAAAGCAGACAGAGCAGGTGTCCTGAGGCCAGAGGCTGCAGAGATGTGCCCTCTTAACCCTTGGGGCTCTGCCGGCCCTGCAGTGCAGCGGGATGCTGCCGCACAGTTTTGCTGTAGGGGTGCAGGGGATCCCAGGGACCGTCGGGGCTGTTGGGGTGCAGCAGAAGCCGAAAGCCGGCAGCTGCGCCCACCCCGAACCCCCCCAGCCCGGGCGCAGGGTCAGGGCTCTCGCATCCCAGCCCGGTTCAGCTCCAGCCGCCTCGGCTGACCTTGGGCAGCCTCCCAGCACTGCGGTGCTAGAGGTACCCCAGCCCGGGGGCCCACACAGCCCCATCCCACGGCACCGTCCCCGCAGCCCTCAGCCGGGCTCTCCCGGTGACCTTGGGGGGCTGCACCCAGCACTGCGGGATGCTCGCTGCATCCGGGGCGCCCCATCTCCCCCAACCCCAGCCCAGGCCACCCCTACCCGCTCCCACCACCCCTCCGTGCTGCTGCCCTGCCCCACGGCCTGTCTCTGCCCCACTGCGCTCTTTGTGCTCAGACGTGCCCGGTCATCAGCGCAAGCCCCTCTGCAGCCCTGGGGGTGCCCCCACCGCTGCAGGCAGCCCCGAGCCCTCCCCAGCCCCAGCACTGCCCTTGACGGCTGCAGATGCGTCCCCGAGCCGGAGCCTTCCAGGGAGCTCTGCCCTGGGGCAGCCCCTCTCCCACGGCTCCTCCATTCCCCTAGGCCGGCCGGGAGCCCCCCGACCTGGGCAGCCCCCGGGTCCCTTGCCTGGCCCGAGAGCAGCTCCCTGCCCCGGGCAGGGCGGCTCGAGGGCACCGGGGGCAAATGGCCGTGCAGGGGGGAGGTGGAGGAGCTGGGGGGCTGCCGGGTCAGCCGTGGTGGCACCCACGCACTTGCACGGCACCCAACAGCCCCAGCCTGGCTATAAAAGGAAGCATCTTTTTCCCCCGCTCCCCCCAGCGCCGCGTGCCCGGCCGTGCTCTGCAGTCGCTGCCTTGCAGGGGCCTTTCCAAGTTTTAATATTCAGCGCTGCCCCCCCCGACCAGCTCCCCCCGGCTCATCCATCCCCGGCAAACCCACTGCAGCAGCCACTCCAGCCACTGAGCAGCTTAAAAAATAAAAAAGAGGCCTAGCGAGGAGGTGGGAGGTGGGTACAGGAGGAGCGCTGGCAGGGGGGTGCCTGGGGGAGCACCCCAGCCCCTGTCCTGCCGCCCCTTCGCCTGCGGGCATCGCCCGTTTCGGGGCTGCAGGCGCATGGCCCGTGGAGCCCTGGTGCACCCAGCCACAGCGGGCAGCGCTCCCCCCCACGTGTGCCCAAAATACGATGCTGAGGTGCCCAGGAGCTGGGCTTCCCTTCCCGCCCCCTCCCACCGGTGTGGGGTGTCCCTGCTTTGCATGGCCGAGGGCACCCCGGCTCCCTGGGGAGGGGGCGACTGGCCCCGCTGCAGGGGGGCACCCGCAGGCAGATGGGCCGGGCTCTGCCCCGCTGCGCTGCCCACCCACCCAAGCACCCACCACCCACGAACCCCCTGCAGCAGGGACCTGACGGGGGTGCCCCATTGCCCCCCTCAGCCCCCCAGAGGCTTTGCTGCTGCCCTCGCTCCTCCGCCTCCACCCGGGCTGGCCCGAAGCGGCGAGGGGCCGCGGTGACCCCCGGCCCCGGGGCTGCCCCCTCCCTGCCCACGCCGAGCCGCTGCCGGAGCGAGCGTGGGGCTGCGAGCGGCAGCAGCATCCCCAGCCCGAGCGGGGCTCGGCAGCAGCCGGGCTCGCTGAAGGTTAAACGCCAGCAGCGGGGAAAGCCCCGCTGCCTCCCGCAGACCCCGCACCTCCCGCCCCGCACGGCCACTTACGGTCCTGGAGGTGACACCGGCTGGGTGCGGGCTCGGCTGGCGGCAGCGGTGACACCCGGCACGAGCACGCCGCTTCCCCGCTCGCCTTGACTTTGCCACAGGACTCCTCCGGCTCGTCCGCAGGAGCTTGCAGCATCCTCCAGTTCAGCGGGAGAAGTTCCTCGCCACGGAGGGAGGGAGGGAGGGATTTAAGGCAGACCCTGCCTGGGATGCGGATGCCTCCGGGCGCAGGTGAAGACCCTCCACTTGCTGGGCAGCCCGCAGCCCCCTCCTCGCACGCCCCATCCCGGGCTCGGTGCCCCGGCACACGGCTCGTGGCGTGCCCGGCTCTGGGAATGCTGCGCGGGTGATCTCTGCTGAGAAGCCCTCTCCCTCCCGGACGAGGCAGCCGGAGCTGCCAGCGGCACGCAGCCAGCCACCTCTGCCCCCGCCGCCTGCCCTGCGTCCCCCGGGTGCCCGGCGGGGGTCCCGGGGCGCTGCCATGGGGGAAGCCGGCATGCATTGCTGGGCCCAGCAGCAGCCCGGGGCAGCTCGGAGGGCAAAGCGGAGCCCGTGGGTCGCTCAGGAGGGCGAAACCTGTCGCCACTGCAGCCACAGGGGCTCCCCTGGGCCGGGGGGACCCCAGGGGATGGGGATCCCCGGGCTGCCCCGGCCCACCCACTCTGGGTGTCCCCAGCACCCACGGGGCGGCTCTTTTAGCACCAAGAGCAGCAAAGCCCGGGGGCACAGGGCTGCTCTGCCCACCCCGGGACCCCGCCGCCCCCCGGCTCCTGCCGGTCCTACCTCTGCCTGCGGAGGGCTGGCGGGGCGAGGGGGACCCCCCGCTCGGGGCTGCGGCGGGGGCAGGACGCCAGGAGACACCTTATTGTGGTTCCCAAAGGGAAAAGCCAGAAAAAGCAGCACGGCGTCCCTCCCGCGGCGGTCCCGGCGGCTCCCTGCCTGCCACGACGCCCTCCCCACCCCGGGTGCGCTCTGTTTGCCTGCTATTTTTGGCAGCCTCCTAAGAGCTCCTCTCAGGCTATTAATAATGAGAGTGCGAAATTCGTTTGGCCTCTCCTATATAAGGAAAGGTAGAGGCTTAGAGGCAGCTAAATATACTGGCGCGTGCGGGAGCAAGCGGGGAGGCTTTGGCACCGAGTGTGGAAAACAGATTGTTTGAACAATGGAAAGACAGACTCACTCGGCGCACTGGGCCCCGCACGGATGGACGGACAGACGGACGGAGGGTGACGGTGCCCGTGGGCCTGCACGGCAGCACCTGCATCGTACCCCAATGCCCCTCAGGGCCCTGCTTCGGCAGGACGAGTGGCGGGAGGGGAGGAGGCGCCTGCGGCAGGGACGCTGTGCAAAGCTCCCCTGTCCCGAGCCAGCCGTGCTCTCCCCAAAATGCCTACAACGAACCCAGCGGGCCAGCAGCGGCCCGGGGGCAAGCGCTGGGTCCGTGCCTGGCCAGGAGGGATGTGCCGGCGGTGGGGAGCGGGGCGGGCTGCGGCTGGGTGACCAGTTCCCGCTGGGACAGAGGGTCACTCCTCCAGCCGAGCCCCCTGCAAATCCCGGCCTCTCCCGGGGCAGCAGCACCGGCTCTGCCACCCTGACACGGCCCCGGGGGCAGCTCCCGCAGTCAGGGGCCGTGCCGGGGTGCCGGGGCATCCCCAGGAGCCACCAGCATCCCCACAGTGCCCTTTGCTCACAGGTGCTGCCCACACCCGTTTTCATGAGCGGGGCAGGTTGTCACCGTTACCGTAGCCATAACCACGGCACCCCAGGGCTGCAGGGCCCGGGGGGGCGCGGGAGCTCCTGCCCGTGCGGCTGCCGAGGCCGGGGAGAGCCCGGCTGGAAGAGGTAAAGCGGCAGCAATTCAGGGAATCCTAATGACAGGAAGGCGCTGGGGAGCAGCGCCAAATCCACACGGTCGGAGCAAGGACAGAGCAAGCAGAGGGGCGAGAACCGTGTGCGGAGAGAAAAAAACGCGCTCTCCCCCTAAGCTCCAGAAAGAGACTTTTTCTTTTTTAACTCCTCCGAGCCCCAGGCGCTGCTTAGGGAGGGACAAGGGGAGCTCGGGGTTGTACTCGCAGCTACACTGAGCTCCCTGGCTCGGTCCGACGGGCACCCTGGTCTCAGCCTCGGCCGGCTGCAGCATCGCAGCGCCAGTGGCCGCATCCATCGCCCCCTTCCCCAAGGGGCCCCGGGGCTTCCCCGGGCTGCTGAACCACCGAAAGGCCGGGACGGCCGCGGCAGCCGTGGGCAGAGTCCTTGAGCTGCTGCCTTGGCCACGGTCGCCACTGCCTCAGTTTCTTGAGCTGTGAAACTCCTGCAACAAAACCTCTTTCTCTGAGGTTTCTCTCAAATGAAGAGCCGGGGGTTGCTCTGAGGCTCCAGACCAGACGCCGATGCCTCGGATGCAGCAGCAGTTTGCCCTGGGGGCAGTGAGAAATCCTGGCGCTCTCCCCGCGCTGCCCTGGGGCTGCTGCAAGCTCCCCCCCAGGAGCCGAGCCCCGAGAGCCTGCGGTGGTGGGACGTGGGGCTCCACCTCTGTCCCTCGCCGCGAGCGAGCACTCGCTGGGTTTCCCCCCGCACCTCTGCAAGGAGCCAGCAAACGGCAAGTGATGCCGAGCAGACAGCAAAGGGAGCTGGCCGGGAAAGGGCAGCCCTTGGGAGAGCTTCCTGCAGGGACAGCGAGGGAGCAGGAGAAGGAAAAAAATAGCAGAGCTGGGTGACACAAAGCAAAGAGCATGAACACAACTGGACGGGACCCAGCTGAGCAGCGATGGCGGGGGGGCAGCAGGCAGGAGCCTTCTGCTGCTTCAGCTTTCCCAGGACAAGGGCTGTTGGGGGACAGCAGGGCTACAGCTGCCCTGCCGCCAGGCAGAGGTGTGCTACGGCAGCGGGAGCTCTTCCATGCCTGGAGAGGGCTGGGGTGGTTTTATTCTGAAGGCGGCTGCTGCCGTGGCTGTGGGCAGAGGCAGGGGGCTGGGGAGCCCGGCGGATTTGGCTGCTCCTGTCCTTAGGCGACATTGAGCAGCGTGAACTCCAAGGGCTCCAGCACAACCCAGGGACCACGTGAGATGCGCAGGGACCGAAGGGCAGCTCTGAAGGTGAGTCTCCTCCCCTCTATGAAAAATCCGTGTCCCGTGGTGCCGTCAGGTCCCTTCTGGCTGCCGTGGTGCTAAAGCGTGTTCCCTACAGCAGCCAGCCACAGCGACAGCTGGGCAGCCGCCTTAATCTCCTTCAAGGACTCCACTAATTAATAAGTGTTCCTCCGCTCCATGGGGAGGTACAGTTATCCCAGGTGCGGGTGCAGCTTGAGCCCCGACGCTCCTGCTGTTTTGCTTTCCAGTGAAATCACAGTCGGACCCTGCCTCGGCTGTCAGGGAACAGCCCCGGGCAGGTCAGGGCTCTCCGTACCTGGTCAGCAGGAGACCGGGGGCAAGAGCCGTTGGGGTTAAAGTCTACTTCAAGTAGCAGAAGCTAATTACGGTTGTGCTAAAGCAGGGGCAGATAAACAAACCAGGGGCCCAGAGCACGAGGCTCGGCCTCTCCCGCTCCCTACGCGAAGCGCAGTGATCAACACGTAGCGGTTGCTGCACTGTCGCCGAGCGAGGAGCGGACTTGGCCGTCGGTCAGCGGCGCTGGCACCGCAGCCCCGTGCGCTGCAGCGGCTGGAGCGCGGCAGCCCCTTGCCCGGCAGCACCTGCTGAGACCCCGCTGCCGGGCACGGCGAGAGGAACGAGGGACGGCTTCCAATTCCTACACAAAGAGCACAGGGGTCTTACCGGGAACCATCCCACAGCTGAAACTGGAGAAAGAAGCAAGCTGAGCAGCAGCAAAACATCTTCCCTGTTTATTTGCAAGAAACATTTTGTTTAAAAAAAATTACTTTTAGTCTTGATCCAAGTAACACTGCAATCAACAAACATTGTTAAACCAAAGTTCAGACAGGCTGGGCAGCCCCTGCTACACAGGAGAATGAAGGAAAGATTTAAGAACAAACTATTTTAAAACTAGATTGCAACATTTGCCTCAAACTTCTTAACCAGTGTTTGACTACGTTAAAGAAGAAAACAAAATCAAGTGAAGCTGATGGTTCATTTAACAGATGCCTCAGCTTTTAACTTCTGCACACGGGTAAATTGTAGCCAGTGTCTCTAATTGTGGAATCACAACGCGCAGCCGTGCAGAGACCTTCCCGAGCAGGGTCAGCCCCGCTCGTGGCGCTCGGGTAACGAAACAGCAGCGACGATAGTGACACCTGGGGAGAGGAGGAGAGGGCGGCGAGAGATTCCAAAATTCCGCGTTCGCTGTACACGCACACACCCTGGGAGAGGTCTGCAGTAACGGGGCAGCAACGCAGACAGTCCGCCCCGTCCCTGGTCAGGGGCTCCTGCGCCGGGCCACGAGTCACTGCCTCCAGCCGGGGAGGGTCTCCTCGCCTCCGTCGGCTCCACAGACCCCCGCGCTCCCACCAGGCCGGGGAGCGGTTGCTGCGTGTCCCTGTTTCCTGCAGCCCAGCGAGGGCTCAGCGGCACCGAGGGTTAACGCGCGGCGCGAGGAAGAGGGCTGCGCAGCCAGGGAATGCTAATGGGAGCCCGAAGTCTAAGGGGAGCTTGCGCTATGCTCTGTCACAAACCTGCACTCGCTGATGACAAATGACTGACCAGCGAGGAAGCCGTCCTAAGGGAGCCGCTCGGCACAGAGGGAACGCCACAGCCCACCGCAAAATCCAGCCTTCGCGGGCGGTGCTGCCAGCTGACTAAAGGACCCCAACCCAAGCGCTTGTTACCCCACAGTGAAACGTAAGGACGAAGAAGATAACCTCGGCTAAACAAAGGTGTTGGCCATAACAGCTGCCCAGATCTTAATTCCCTCTTCCGTAACAAGAAGCCAGGTTTGCGTGAAAGCACACTCTGTGTCTCCTGGGGGGGGTCCTGATCTCTGCAGCAACGAATGCCCGACGGCTGAACCACCGCACCCAGCCCCGATCTACTGCAGGGGGGACTTCCCCGGCACGGGCAGGAGCAAGAGGCTCCAAAAGCACAAGCCCCAGGGACCAGAATCAGCGTGAGTCCAACAGCTCTCCTCGAACAGCACAAAACGCTTCCAGGCACAGTCCCAGGACTGCATCCGATCGATCCCTGCAGCTTCAAAACCTCATTTTCTTGTCGTTTGTTCGCATTACATCCAAATGAAGGGAAACGCATCAGAGGCTGCCGTCACCCAAGAGTTAAGCGTCCGGCCGCCGTACAGCTCGCAGCAGTGGCTGCAGCCAGCACGGGCTGTGCCCCTTGGAGGCACGCGGCGGGGAGCATCCCCGTGTCAGCCGTCCCCGTGTGTGGTCCCAGGCGGGCTGGGAGGGAGGGAGCCGTCGGGAGAGCGGGCGCAGGAGCAGCCTGGGCAGGGGAAGCCTGGCTCGGAGCACCAGCTGCGCGCGAGACAGAAGCCGGAGGGTGGCCCGTGGCGTGACGCAGGCGGGCGAGAGGCAAGCCCCGTGCCTGGCGGAGTCGGGAGGGCAGGAGGCTGATGCCTCGGTACTCGGGAGAGCAGCAGGCTCCAGCGCTGGTGCCTGAGGAAGACAGCTGATTGCCCAGCAAAATAAACTTAGCAGCAGCCGTGACTACATTCAGCGAGGGAACGTTCCCTCGCGTTCAATAGTGTTTAATCTTCATCTAGCTCAACACAAATCAGTAGTGCAGCAGTATAAATACAACCGAGGAAGTTAAAGCCTTTTGGCTTTCATAGCTCAAAAAAAGCCAACGAAACAAGTTTCCAGTTTTTAAATTAAACACAAAGAAAGGCAATAAACTGCCCACCCATCCACAGAGGAGCAGCAGCATCCTTCGTGCCAGGAAGAGGCTGATTTCTGCCCGAGGACAGGGGTGCAACTCATGAAAGCAGCACAGTGAGATAAAGGAGCGGGCGCGGGAAAGGACCACCACACGCCTGCCTCCCGGAGCCCAGGCAGCAGAGAGGCACGGCCACTCCTGTGGCACTCACCACGCCATGCCCTCGGGTACCCAGAGTTCCCTTTTCCACCGACTAAAGGACGCCAAGCGCGTACTTCGCACTGCGTTCGGAGCACGCAGGGCTCTTCAGCCGTAAGCTGAAGGCCAGAGGGAGCAGCCAGCTGCCGGGGACTGAAGACAGCAACCCCTGTTTGCCTGGCTTGTGCAAATTTTTAGAAAAAAAAAAAAACACACAGTATATGGCGTTTCATAACTGAGATATGGTTAGACTCACGGACGGCTTGGCGACCAACAGAACGTGCTGGGGCCACTGAACATCTCACAGCTTTGGAATTAAGCCAGATGTTAGACACAGGTAGCAAAGGTGGGCGTCCCCTCCCGGCTCCGGTACCCAGCAGGAGAGCTTGCTGCAGGAGGGGGTCTCCTAGCCCGGCCAATTACCACAGACACGTCAGCTTTTCCCATCTGAACAGGCACCGTGTCATCAACACTCCCAGTGAGAAAAGCCTGACAGCAATTTAGAACAGCTCCAAAACCCTCTCCTACCTGCGAGCTGATGGAGTGTGACCATAGCGTTTAGATTCCCCCTCCTCTACACTCCAAAAGCAGCCAAGTGCACGTGAAAAGACAAGTCTAACTTAAAATAGTGCTTAAACCATTCGGGAAGGTAAAAGAGAAGAAAACTGTTCAACAGCAGAAGTAGCCCGTAGAAGGCTACTGGAGCCTGGAAGGAGCTCAGAGCACGGCTCAGAGCACAGCCTTGACCTTCCTTCTCCGAGGAGCTCCCAGGGCAAGTGAGCTGGAAGTCCACGGGTGTTTCCTCTGCTGCGGTCTGAGGTGGGCTAGGAGGGTCCTGCACATCCAGTTGCTCCAAGTGGTTCTGTCTCCAGATGCCAGCTCTGTCTTCTCTTGACGCTTCACCTGGGGTTCACAGTTGCCTTCTCCTCCCTTTGATTTCCCTTGAAGTTCAAATTCAAGTACAACCAGTTTTAACTGAATGAAAAGAAACCCACAAAACCAAAGTTATTTTCTGTGAAACAAGTTAGCAGCGTTGTCCTAATCAAACTGGCCTCCAAAGGCCCTTGCAGGATAGGGACGGGAGCAGCCTTTCCCACCGAGCTCCAGCAAAAGGCCGCCGGAGGGGAGCTATAGGATTTCCTCCCTCTGGTTCTTGGGTTTGAGCATCACTTGTCCATTGCGCAAGGAGCCATTCTGGCTCCGGAGCAGCTTCCCTTTCTCACGGTCAGGCCACGTGAAGATGGCTTCATCGCTGTCCAGTTCAGACTCCGAGTGCATCAGGCTAGTGTTGAGGACCTGGGCCTTCTGTCTGCCGCCTTTGAAGGAGAGAGATTCCCAGGTTAAAAATACTTTTAATACCGGTCAACAACCTCACCTTGCTCCATTCCCTCTTCAAGTCTCCTTTTCCTATCACGTCGAAGGGGCAGCCTAGCCAGACTTTCCTGTGCGTCACTTATTCCCTCAAATGCTGAAGCCCAAGTGATCCTGTTTCAGCGTGCTGGGTTTGGCTGGGGCAGAGTTGATTTCCTTCCCAGCAGCTGGCATGGGGCTGGGTTTGGGATCTGTGCTGGAAACAGCACTGATAACCCAGGGATGTTTCGTTGCTGCTGAGCAGGGCTGACACAGAGCCGAGGCCTTTGCTGCTCCTCACCCCACCCCACCAGCGAGGAGCTGGGGGGGCACAAGGAACTGGGAGGGGACACAGCTGGGACAGCTGACCCCCACTGACCCCAGGGATGTCCCACACCATATGGCCTCATGCTCAGCGTATAGAGCTGGGGGAGAAGGAGGAAGGGGGGACGTTGGGAGTGACGGCGTTTGTCTTCCCAAGTCACCGTCCCACGTGAGGGAGTCCTGCTGTCCTGGGGATGGCTGAGCACCTGCCTGCCATGGGAAGCAGGGAATGAATCCCTTGTTCTGCTTTGCTTGTGTGCGCGGCTTTTGCTTTCCCTGTTAAGCTGTCTTTATGTACACCCAGGAGTTTTCTCACTTTTACCCTTCCCCTTCTCTCCCCATCCCACCGGGGGGGCGTGAGCGAGCGGCTGCGTGGGGCTGAGCTGCCGGCTGGGGTTAAACCACGACATTCAGATACTTGGGCATGACAGAGGTCACGACACTTCAAGATAGTGCAAAGCACAACAAACAAGTAGGAAAGCAAATTCCGTTACCAGAAGGGGCTGCAAGTATATGTGGGAGCTTTGTCTCCCTGACCTTGCTCAGGGCATTGCCTAGAAAGCTCTCTGAGGGCTAACGGCTGTAGTAAAGAGAATATGCAGGTGTGTGAGGGAAGATCGCTGCGTTCTTACTACCCTCTCTACTCTCATCTCCACTTCTCTTGCCTGCGAGGGAACAGAGATAAATTAGCGGGCTGAATTTAGATTAATACACAAGGACAGGAGAGAGACATTTACTGATATTGTCATCAGAGGAAATATTTAAATTTAGCTTTTCCTTAATGGAGAAATGCAACGTTTCCTCTGTTAGCAGAATGCTCCCTGGACGTATCTAGCAGGGAAAAAGACTTTAGTCAGCAGCCAGCCTCAGAAGAAGCAAGATGAGTTTAGTTACCAGAGAGCAAATGGTCGAGGCACATTTGCTACAGACTGCAGAACAATGAGCCCTTTATTTAACAGTGGGGCTCTTCTGTGCGGGGCAACAGATGGTCAGATTAAAGCAGAGTTGGGTGGTGAGGGAGGAAAACACACCCGGTTTTTCTTCAAGGGTATCCGTATTTGCGCAGTTGGGACGGCCCGGTTCTCCGAGGAATTGTGTGATCAGCTCTGTCGCTGCAATGCCCTCCAATGCTGCTGTTAGGCACTGTTCACTTTGCTGGAACACCATTAACCAATACTAGGATGAGCAGTTATTTTCCACTAGCAAACAAGGATCAGGGACTATTTTCCACGCGCAGTTAAAATGACCCCTCCTCTAAACAAAACCAGGATGCACACTCTTATTTGAAACACGTATTTCAGCGGCGGAAGCGCTCCCCAGCATTTGGCGGGACTGCGCTTTGCACATACTTTCCCACATTTCCCTCCTTTCCTGGTCGGTTCAGGTATCGGGTACAATCGCAGCAAAAACGCTCCAGTCTGAAATAACTCAGTGACCTTTGCAAAGCACCTGACAAGCACTCTCTAGGACAGCAATGCGGACAGGGAAATGCTGGCCAAGAACACTGAAGACAAACGACTGCCTTTCTGGAACGGGCCAACGGCCTGTAGCCACAGGGAACACTGAGGACTCCATGGGTCTCCCTCCTAAGATAAGCATCTGCTTCCTGGAAAAATTAGAGGATGAGCTAGAATGTGAAACTTTCAGAGCCCGATGCTCACAAGGGCAAGAATGAATAAATTTATGAACAAGTCATTTGAAGTGGGTGAGTAGGGGAGCAGAAGTAAACATCGCTCTCTCCAGTCCATGAGTATTTTCAGGTTGCTTTCAGGTGTCCCTTTCAGTCGATCAGTTTAGTGAAATGCTTAGTGACACTGAATTCATGCTTTGCTGTAGAGCATGACCAGGGAACGGCATATTGGCAAGAAGCAAACTACCAGAACCCAGCGGAAAACTTTAGAGCAAGAGAAGTTATAGTCAAGACCCAGTTTTGGGCTTGCTGGATCAGGCCGGTCTGCACAGCTTATGCGCATCCACTTACTACTTCTGCAACATGAAGTGGAGACACCAGGACCAGGCCGGTTTCAGCCCCTATTTCTAAACCAAAGAGTTAGATAACTTGACTAAATACCCTGTATTCAGATCTGAAACAAGCTCTTAGATCTTCTGAGACTCATCTGTCAGTGCCTAACATCACGTTTGTTTCACTCTGTGATTTTAAGTCCACTGAGGAAGAGTGTTCTTAGTCAGCATTCTGGAAACGCTGAGCTCTTCCCTCTCATGTTTTACCTGCTTTGGGATTTGGTTTTAACTCCAGGCTTTCTTGATCCGTTGCATCCAAAATCTTGTATTTGCTTTTTCTTTTGGATTTTCCTTTTCGTCTAAAGGGAGAGAAAAGGAATTAAGAGGCAGTCCATTTCTAAAAAAGCCAGAAAAAAACCCAACTCTGATCTTCAAAGCTAGAGTACTTGCTTATTTCAGATTATGTTCATATCACAAAGCAAAACATTAAAAACATTGCTTCAGTTGCACATTTATAGGCTAATCCAAATCTGGCTTCTTAACTGAACCCAGAGTTCTAGGACTTCAACGTTTCACTTGAAACACCAAGTGACAAAAACTAACATCCCAGGGCTAAGCAGATGACCTGCTGGGTCGAGGGGTTTGAATCTTTCACCTCCTAATGCAGCTACTTGGCTCTGAAGCACTGATACAGTGGGGGTTATGGCCTCAGTCCCACCTCTTGCAACAGCAGATCACCATCCAGGATAAGATTCCAAAGGCAACCACAATGACGAAAGATGCAATGATCACATACAGCACACTCCACTCTGAAAGCAAAACACCCCAGAGATAAAGACGTTTTGGCACCTCATACAGTTGACTGTGCACTTTAGATGACTATTCTTGGGAAAGAAAAAGAAAGGCCTGACCCTTTGTAGAGTTAGAGGCTAGCGTCCATCACTGACGGCACCACTAACTCACCTACGGAAGCCAGAGGCTTGAGATCCAGCGTGCAGACTCGCTGCACATTTTTCAACGTGTGTTGATTTATAAAATTTGCTTTCCTGTGGCAGGAAAGCCTCTGTAGGGGCACGACAGAAGAGGTGTGATTTATACACTAAGAACGGACTCAACTCTTACTAAGTGTTCACTGAGAGGGTCTGATGAGGAGTCGCTTCCCTATCAAGTATCGCCTGCCAAGAAGGTCCGTGTAGCGAGACCAGGGCAGGGACTACCTCCTTGCATGAGCATCGTGTCAGAGGTACTGGGAGAAAGCCGGTACCTGTTACTCTGCCTACCCTGGCTTTCAAACACCGTTTGCTCTCCAAAGACGAACAATCCCAGGGAGGCTGCACGTACCACAGTTGCTTTCACCGTCCCCCATCTGCACCCTGATGAAGTTCTCCATCCAGAAGGGATCACAGACGCAACGCTTGGTGAAGGAGTCACAGCGCCCATGCTCAGAGCAGTTCAGCTGACACGCTAGGGACCAAAACCAGCAAGGTGAACTAAACGACTCGCATGCGAGGCAAAAATGGGACAGTATAGTTCAATACAGCCAACCCCCATAGGCTCCAACTTGAATCTCATCACTCTAGTTCATCTGCAGCTTAGCCGTAATCGCAAGCAGGAAGAACTGCAAACGCTGGCCTCGTGCCAAACTAAAAAGTCCCGCTTCACTAACAACGTAACACACAAGAAAATTTTGCCTACTAAATCATGATTTTGATATCAAAGTTATGGAATTCGTACATTTGTTACGTAAATGTGTTTAAATAAGGTTTTGATTTTCAAATTCAAACCCAGCCTGTGAGACAGACAGGAAACACAGATTTTTTTAAAGGGACCAAACAGAACTGAAGAGTGGCTTTTGAAGGCCACAAAATTGTAAGATCAGGAAGTCATGAAAATAATTATGTAATTCTAGTTTAAAATATCTAACTGATCAATAAATGAGCCTCATAGGATGGAGCTCAAAAGAAAAACAGTGCTAATGTAAAGTTGTAAACAAACAATAGAAAGGAAACATTTCCTTCAGACTGATTATGTGCTGCAGAGCAAATGAGTATGTTCACAGCTACCAAGATCTGTGGTTTTCCTGTTTTCAGTATGACACTCTTTCCATTGGCCGCATTGCATTAGCACTATATTTTAGCTTCGTAAGTATCAACCTGCTTTTGATTTTGTGAATTCTTATCTTCCCAGCAACATTACAAGTAACCACTTCTATGAAGTTGAATAGCGAACAGACAGAATCAATTGGTAAATAACTGATTAATGTATAGTCTAGCAGACTTATTTTTCTGTTTCCCATTTACTAACGCACGAAAGCTACTGGAGCGAGTGTACGTGTGTGCGCACACAGGCGTTTTTAGCACACACGGAGGTCCTTATTCTGGAGGCATCTGAGAAGAAGGGAAAAGATGTCAGCTTGTACCACAGTGACTCTTACTTACTGACTGTGTTAATTTCTAACGCACGGAAGATGAGGAAGTCTGACTGTTGTTTCCGTAGTTCGTTTTTTAGCGTCCAGGCTACCTCTCGTCCTTTGAATATCTGATGGGGAGGCTGGTTCCGTACAAAAAATACCATCTTCGTGCTGGAAGTCAGACAAAAATGATTATCTGCTGCTTCTCCAAATATCAGACAGAGAGCCATTCTCCCCAGTCTGTCAGTAGAGGAACTTATTCAGAATCCCAAATTTGTTTGAAGACTAGACTTCTGGCTCCATCTTGAAAGCAATAACGGTAAACCTGGTCATAGAATAGAAAACCCTCCGGGACATCTGATCCATCCATCGTTTCAAAGCTAGGGCTGGACTGTTCTTGAGTTTGCTAATCAAGCATATCTTTGCGTGTTCATGCTAAGCACGCAAACCCCCAAACTTTAAGGTCCCACTGTTTTCATAATCTCCTCCCTCCCTCACTGTGGGATCCTTAGACATTACTACACGCAGAACTGGGGGGGGGGGGGGGGGGGGTGGGGGGGGGTGGGGGTGTCATTTAACTGCTCAGCACAGACCTCCAGCATCAGAGAAGACAGTGAAGGTTTACGGCCTTTTGCAGAGCTTCGTTTGAATGCGCAAAGTGTTATACCCAGAAAACAGCAGAGGTGTAGAGGATACTGTATTCTGCATCTTTTATTGCATTAACTTTATGGTAGAAGAACTTGCTCCCCTAGGCGTGCTAGCCTTGCAGAGCCCTGTGTATCCTTCAGATTCACAAAAGGATGCATGGAAGTTTCAGATTTATTACTACCAGCGAGCCTATGAGGCAATAGGATATTAGTGAAGCCCTCGGAGTATGTGAAGAAAAACCAGCAGCTGGGGAAAAAGATCTTTTTAAAACAGTACAAGTTACTTTGATAGTTGAGGCAAAAATGGGATCTTAAAGCCATCTCTCAGAAAACAATGTCTGCTCTTTTATAACACTTCCCACTCTTTTGTTTACTTAACAAACATATAAACAGATGAAGCATTAATTACAAGAATCCCTTAGTTGCTTTACTCAGTGAAGAAAAGTGGCAACTGGCCTGGTCATGGCAGAGACAGAAAGGTAATATTACAACAGAAAGTGCTGGCTCTCCTGTTCTGAGCTCTTCAGGTTTGCACGGACAATGAACTCTGATTTTACTGCTACAGCAGGCAATGTGGACACGAAGGAATCGATACATTACTGAACTCAGGAAAGTGTAAAGTGTAACCGCAGATTTATTGCTCACTTTGCTGCACGACTTTAAGCATGTCCCTTAAATCTTTTTCAGTGCTTTATCTACCTTAAAACTACTCCACTTTTAGTAAAAATTAAGTGCAATATTGCACTTATTCCAACAGATCACCACTCTGCCCTTGGTAAGCTTGTTGCCGTGCCACTCACACGCGTGTTCAGGCACGCTCGCACACACCCACACGAGCGACGGACTGCTGCTAGCGGGGAGGTACGTGCAGCTGCTGCTGTGACAGCGCAACAGCACCAGTCGCTGAAGTTTTCTGCAGAGCAGTGCACTTCCCAGCGCAGCCATTTGTGCAGAGGTGGAAAGCTGAACTCTATCAACGTGATCCTGCCTACAACCCTGCCTACAAGCAAACTTCCACTTGTTCAGAGACCAGCTGTAGTTTATTGTAAAGCTAAACAGCAATCAAACCCAAGTTTTCCTTATCTCTTTAAACAAAAATGACATTGGTTTTCAACATTTTATTTTACATTAAATTGAAGCAGTTGTATCGGCAGCAAAGCTAACGTAAAACCACAGAGTTGGCATGCAGGGCTACTGCTCAGGGGGTGGCTACACCACTGCCTCTGGCGTGGCGTCAGTGTTCCACCAAACTACTCCCGTACCAAGCCCCATTACTTTTCCAGTTATAAATCACAGCTGTAGAACATGCTTCAGATAGTCTTCACAATTTTCAAAACCAAATAAGATTAGCTCTTATTTTAGAGATTTGGGGGGCAAAGACATTAGCAGCAGCAAATAGTTTTTGAGGACAATGCACCATCTCCAGAGGGGAAAGATACCCAAAGACCTGCTTGGCAACACACCTCCTCTGACCCGAGCAAGCAGGAATATCACTGGTAAGCAACATCTCCACACGTTCCGATTGTCCCATCCGCTTCCCAAGAGAAAACAGCCCTTGGTTTAACTAAACCTTCAAGCAATCCCCCTCCATGTACACTCACAGACGAGCCCTACCTTTGTTCGGTGTACGGCTGGATCTTTTGCACAGTAATGTCCGAGTCGAGGACCCCCAGCAGGACGCCTATTTGTCGGATGAACATACCCTTCTGCCTCTCAGTCAGCTGGCTGACATTAACGTCCAGAATTATCTCCACAAGGTTATTTTTCCTAGGATCTAGTGAGAATGTAGATAATACAGATCTTTAGAACTTCTGTTGAACAGTCTGAGTTCAAGTCAGGTTTCTAGTATCTCTACAGAATGTTTCTGCATTGAACACAAAATTACAGAATCGCACTGCAGGAAGGGATACAAGTCTATGACTTTCACGGGTAACAGCAAGCAGTAAGAGTCAGCCCCCAAGAACCACATGAAAATACAATCACATCCCCCAAAACTTTTGACTTTTACAGTTCTGAGCTGGACTAGACTACACATTTTAATCTCAGAACACTGTAACCAGACAAACAGGGGGCTTGCTAGTGGTACAGCACAAAACCCAGACTCACCAGGTTTGACTTCCACTGTGGTCCTTTCCACATCACTCTCTCCTTTGGCATCTGTTACTCTGAGGTGGAATGTGTAGGTCCCTTCTACCAGATTGGACAGAAGAAGGATAGGATGGTGGTCTGAATTATTTAAGACTTCCTGGAAGGCAGAGCAAAATAAGTATCAGGAAACAAAAGATCAAACTAGCATGATATATCATCATACTTAAGCATATCACTACAAGGTAACAGGTGCAACAACGAGCTTTACAATTCCTCAGAGCTGTCAATGCTACCTTTCACTGACTTGTGATGGTGCAGACTGCATCTAAAAAAGAGACCTCACCCCAGCTGCAGGGCTCCCCTCGTCCCGGGTCCACAAGTAGCTGACAATTCCCTTATCATCAGAGGACTTCGATCCATCCAACTCAGCTGTATTCGTGGGCAAGGTGATGACAACATTACCAGCAATCTTTGCAACTGGTGGCTTGTTTATCTCTAAGCAAACAGAAAGAAAGCAGTTGGAGAAAAATCTGGTAATGCCCAATCAAAAACTACTGCGTTAGATCTCCACTGTAACCCAGAAATCCCTGTCTAGCCCTGGGGGAAGAGAAGGCAGATTATGTACCGTGGGATTCAGCTGAAGATACTGTTCCTCCAGAAAAGGGCAAACCCCTGGCTTAGAGAAGGCTATTTCAGTGCTCTCCACGTTACTTTTCACTCATTCCTTACTCTTATTGTGCCTCTGAACACAGGTTTTGCTGAACTGCTCAGAGATAACCTGTGTCTCTGGCAGCTCTGCTCGTGGCTGGACATACCTTCTTTGACAATGACGTTGACTGAGCTTTGGCTCTGCAAGTTCCTCTCATCTTTAACTGTCAGAGTAAATTCGTATGTCCCAACTTGAAGGCTTGTTACAGTGGCAATGCTGCTGTTGGCATTCTCCAGCTTGACGCCATCTGGGCCCCTAACCAAAGCACACGAGGATCAGTTTAAACTTTGCACAGACCTCAGGAGCTAGCCTCACACCAAACAGGAGGCTCGAGCTCAAGCAGAGCTTGTGGGGATGCAAACAGACAGTTGCCTGGAAATACAGAGTCCATGGCAAAAAGAAAAATTATTTTTTCCAGTTACAGCAAGATAATCAAAAGAGTAAGTGCAGCATTCGGAACAAAAAGCATCATTTCTGGTGGGTTAGCGTTTTGGTTATTTTTAAACCAGGGGGGCACTGAAACCAGCATTTAAGTAGGGTTTACAAAAAGTGGTACTTTCAGCAAAATTGTCTCGTGAACTGCACAATAAGCCAATTTTTTTAAGAAAAGGTACAGAACAAAAATAGTTCATTTATAAGAGCTTTGCACAGACTTTGCATTAGCAAACAGAAAAAGCTACTGCAAGTTGCTCATAGCGCTTTAGGGAATTCGGGAAAAAGCCTTCAGGGAATTCAGAGTCTGAAGTGAAGCATGACAACGAGAAGAGCAGAACACTGCCTCATTCAAACATACTGCAAAAGCATCAAGTCAGAAGGCCCTGCTGTTGTTCGATTACAAGAGTCGGTCTCTTCATAAGACCGAGACACATTACACTGCTGTGCATCGAACATGGTTGGTCTCCTTTACAAGCCACAACCACGCTGAAAATGGGAATCAGGCCTAGAGATGAAGGCAAAGCTATTTCTAGTGTTCAAACAAAACTCCACCTCTCTCCAATTAAACATAAATCCTTGTCTCATTCTAGTCACTGGTAAAGCTTATCAGGCCCAGCGTGACCAGGATTTAACACAAGGGAGGTATGTGAGGGCGTGTCTTGTTTTAAACGAAAGACCCAGATACTCGCATACGAACAGTCTGGAAGATGATACACACCGTGTTTTTTCCCAAAGAAAGGAGACTATCTTCTGGTCATCTGAGCTCTTGCTGCCATCTAGAGTGGTGCTATCCACAGGAAGAGTTAATTCTTTATCTGGACCAGCATCCGCCTTTGGGGGCTTATTGTTCTCTGAAAAAGGATTGCAGCATTTTTCGTACACATGCCATAAAAGGTGGAGCTTAAAACCCCAGCATTAAGAATTTTCTCCATGATCCCTAGTGTATTTCTTGCCTACCCTCTCAACCTTGTACTAAGAGAAAGTGAGGTTAAAAGCAGTTCAGAGTTCAGATCAGTGTTTCATTCACACATCTGCAATAAAATGAGAATGAACTCTAGGAGTTCCGATTTTTGCTCTCATCCTCTAATTACTACCCCACTTTTCCTGCTCCTGTCTCAGGACCTGGCACTGTGGGCAGAGACAGCTGCTTGGAAATACAATCCTGCCACGATGGTGGGATAACGTCAATTAGACTACATGGTGCAGAACAAGAGAACAGCCTAGAAAGGCAACATTCCTAGAAACTTTCTTTTGTTCGTTCATCAGCAATACACCAGCCCAGAATGGTCCCAAATTAGAGCAGCTTTTCTGAAAGCAGCACAAAGCTACCATAAGATCTAGAGTACGTTGACAGATTGATGCTCGCCTCTAACCCCTGGCATGGAAGTGGCAAAAGCAGCTAAAGGCAGCTTACCTGGCTGGACTATCACGGTGACCTCTGCAGTGGACTGGTGCCCGGCGGAATCAGTCACTATTAGCTGGTAAGTGTAATCACCTTCTTGCATTGCAGAGAGCTGCAAGACTGGTGTCCTCACCCCCTTTGAGAAAACATTCACGTATTAAAAAGAATCCTTACCCAGATGCTGATAGACCAGAAGACTCTGCTTCTAAAACAACTATTATCAGCAGATTCGAGAGGCTTGTTACTAACTCAAGTCTGCGCCACTTAAGCAGGCAAGGCACTTACAGCTAAATTTATGCACAGCAACAAGGACACTGTTGTGGAACGTAACAAGAGTAATGCCACACAGGTGTTCAGACCTTTTGAGATTCCATAGTTAGCACCTCAAGCAAAACCTCTGGGGAGCCCTGCGCAAATCACACACATTATGAACCTGATTCATGGACTTTCTTATTCCATAAATTTGACAGCAGTAATAATCTTTAAAAGAAAAACGATGACATGGAAACAAGCTCCAGCTTTTACTGTTTAGGACTGAGGAGGGTCTGGCCAGTACCAGCAAAGTTTAGACTCCAAGGTTCAACTCAAAAGATCCAGCCCATTGTGTTTGCCCAGCTTAGGAAACGCATGACCTGGCACAAGGGGTTATCCTGTGCACCTAAATGCCATCCTGACTGACAGTTACCTAAAAGATCACACAGTCTGGCTTCCACACCTGCTGACAGCACTTAAGCGTCCCTATTATGCCGTCATTGATTTAGCTATCCCCCATGTTCTGAGAAGTCAGCAACTGAACAGAGAAAGAACACGCTTCCGTAGCGGCCACATTGGTTAAAGTGAGATACATGGGTGCGATCAAGTTGTGCTGAGACCTGTTGTATGGGACATCAGAATCCAAAGCCATCGAGTTCCCATCCCTCTTAACCCTCCATTCTTCAGCAGTATTTAAAACCGCATCGCTCAAGGAAGGAAACGGGATGCCAGTGAAAACCCATGGCTACACTGGTGCACCAGCTCAGCCTCTAAGCCAATACCAGCTTCATGTGGATTTAGTTTTAAGTATATATTTAATCATTACATGCTTGCTCTGTAGGATTATAAGAGACATTTGCTAACAGTCAATTAAAAGTGGTTTGATTATAGAAAAAAAGCCAGCTAGTGAGTAAAACCCAGGCTGAGTACTGGAGGCCTGCACTGACCTGCATCTCCATCACCTTCCCTTTGCTGTTAGGGCTGAGCAGCCACTCGTAGCTGACAATGCTGTGATCGTCGGTGCTCTGATTCCCATAGAGGGTGATGGAGTTCTGAGGCAGGGTGATCACTTGGTTTGGGCCCGCATTTGCCACTGGAGGATAATCTACTGCTTTGTTCACAGTCAAGTTTGCAGTGGTGAAGTTGCTGGCACCATCTGAGTCTACTACTGTTAGACTGAAGAGGGAAACAAAAAAAGTGAAAGCAGTGAAGAGCCATGATTATCAGAGCTGAATACAAACCACTGGCTAGAGTTAACTGAAATGCAAAAGAAGAGTTAGAAACTTAAGACACTTTTAAGGACAGGATAGTAATTTTTTTTCAGGAGTGAAAAAACCCTATGGTTTGAGGCAACTGTGCTTTTTCTGAATAGAAACTTCCCCCAAATGCGCAATTATCAGCCTCAAAGCAATGCAAGAAATTCAACGGTCACATCCATCTCTCACTTGATATTTACCAACTAGTTCCAAGATAAAACCATGCCCGTGAAAGATCATCGGCTTTCACATGCGCAGCTGTGATGGAGAAGCCCTCCCCGAGTACAACGCTGCCTCCCAATAGGAGACGTTCATTAACGTGGACACAGAAGTTCGTTACTAAGCCACAAGCAGCCTGAACACAGTATGGCTCCTCAGGTAGGCGAGTGCCACAAAACAGAACCGCTTTTTGCTCCGTCTAGATCTGAACATCGATCTGATCAGTTCATATACCAACGGCTTAAGAGGAAAAGTGTTCAGTTATAGGTACTCAGGTTTACTTTATTTTAAATAGATCTGCTGATGCAGTGCATGGACATCACACCAAAATGCAGACCGAAGAAAAAACACAGAACAAACATTAAAGTAAAATCAGCTGCTATTTATTACTCAGGTACGTGCACAAAATCATTAGGCCTCATTCACTTACCTGGGACAAACACATTGTGTTTAAAAACTGGATTTAAGGACTGCATTTCTTCCTAAGCCTTTACCCAAACAGTTTAGATTTGACATTTCAAGAGACATTTTGTAGCCCTGGCAGACCATTCGTTCCCTTCTGCCATCATCTTAAGCCAGTGCTACAACTGAAGAATAAAAAGTAGCTGGATAGCTTATCTCTTCTGAAGTGAGAAGCTATGAAACTACCTGAAAGTGTAGAGTGGAGAGAGAGAGTACATCACAAAATAGAGTTCTCTCCCTATTCTTTTTTTTCCTAAACCAGACTAACACTTCAGAAGTCACGTACATTTTACTCTCAAAGGATGAGAGCTGATCAACTCTTCCAGGTAGAACCTACCTGAAGGTGTAATTCCCAGGTACCAGGTTGGTCAGCGTCAATATGGCAGTATCGCTAGAAACCTTTTCCTCCCGCAAAGGACCCTTCAGTTCTTCCCAGTGATAGCTGACAATTTTATCATCATCAGTGCTTTCTGTTTCGTTTACAGAAGAAAATGCACATACAAGGAGTTGGAAAATGCTGCTTCACAAACCCCAGATGTTCAGTCCCCTACTTCAGTACTGGGCTTAGTGGGCAAAGGCATTTTTGGTCCAAGCCCACTATACTCGAACACCCTTAATCCCAGGTTTGTATGTGTGCCAGGGGAAGACAAAAAAAAACCCCAAACCAACATACTAACAAAATAATACTAGTTGGGGGTAAGACAACCTGAACATATTTAAACAACCTCCTGAAAAGCTCTAGTGCGGGCCAGGATCAGTAAAGGTGGTGTGTTAGCTAACTAATATGTTTGAAGCTTAATGCAAGAGGCCAGTAATTTTGACTGACAGTAATTTTTTTTATTCTAAGCAGCAACCTCTAGAACTTTTCCTTTTTTAGGAGATTGGCTCAGGCCAGTGCCCTTCAAAAGGGAACACAGAGAGGTGCTGTCATGTGCGTCTTCCCCTCTCCTGGCAAGAGAGGCTGATTCTTTTCACTAAAGTGTGTTTGATAGTGTCACAGCCAGTTCCTCTTAAACTTTGTCCAAAGGGTCAGCCCAGAACCAAACGCACAGAACCCAGCCTTGCTAGACTACTGCATTTCACACTGCAGGTACTCACGGCTGCCATCAATAACAGTTGAAATGGTTGGCAGCGAAATCTCCTGGAACTGTGGGGACACGATGGCAACAGGAGGCTGATTCACCCGAGGCTCTGCAACAATAACCGAGCTGTTACAATGACATCTACAGGCAGATCACGATAAAAGTCCTGGCCAAGGAACTCTGCAAAACTACTCTGCCTTTGTGTGCCAGGAGTAGCAAGCAGAATACATATTGCACAACCTCTTCCCTCTCCCCAGCCCCATCTACCCCCTCCGTCCTGCAGTCAGCGAGTCCAGGAGAGGAGTCCAACATGCGGAAGCGCTGTGCCTCACAGCTCCAAGACAGCCACCGATCAGACTGACTGCAGAGAACTGCACTATCAACAACAGTGATTTGTGCTTTCAGCAAGTTACACACCAGTTCGGCGAAACAGTGCTAACAAAAGGGATTCAAAAAAGCAAGGAGGTGACCTGCTACCACACCAGTACTCTGGAAATGGCTGCACCGCATCAGTTCTCCCATACTGGGTCAAGCATTTAAGCACAGACCATTCTAACAGAGCAGCACCTAGAGCTTCTTGCCAAAGTTTGGCCGCTGCTCTGAAAAATGAATGATTTTGATGCATGTTGCCAGCTGCAGATTCACTGCTTATAAGGAAATGATCAGCAACAGCACCCAGAAGGCCAGCCACACACTCTTGCTAATTTAGGGAGCACAAGAGCACTTCTTTGCCCACAAAGGCTGTAGAAAAAGTCTTGCTGAGGTGTGCAAAATAAAGGGTTTTTTGCATAAAAGGAGATGCAGAACCTGTGGTTGCCTCTTTACACAGGCCATCTAAAAAGTGAGACCTGGTGAGACAGTCAGCACAAGCTACTGTATCTACACCAGCTCATCTGCAAACCATGTCTTACAGTAAGGAATGAGATTTGACTTAACCTGCCTGTGGTTGGGAATGATATTCTTTACTGGACAGGGAATAAAAGAGCCTCCAAAGGAGCTTCAAAGCTCTGGCTTCCCTTCATTTTTTGCTCCTGCTGCTATAAGCTTTTTACCCAGTTACAGCTAGTTTTTACTGAAGCAGTGGCCTTCCAGGGTGAGGCGTTTGCTAAACAGTTTTGTATCAGTACTCCAGCTCGTTTATGGCGTGGTTGGCCTGTATGCAGTACAGCAGAAATAGCTGTGTGTATTAGCAACAGTTTCACATCTCAGGAAATGACTTAATACACATACATATGTACTGATTTCACAGCACAACGAATTTTCACTATGTTAAACCAGGGTCCAGTCAAATAAGCACAACACCATGATAAAGGTATCGTGGTTTGTCAGAGACAGATGAAGCTAAGAAAAGATCCCACCAACTCACTTGGATTCACTGTTACATTCACGTAACCCTCTCCAAGTGCGTTTTCCCCCTCAACGACGACTTTGAATTCGTACAGGCCCACAGTAAGCTGGAAATAAACACAAAAGATTATTTACCTTCAGGATGGTAGCACCTTGTCAGAGCTATTAGAAGGTCAAGTTACCACGGTTTGGCACCGTAGCACGTTAGCAGTATAAACCACAGGCAATTATTCTTCAACCTATGCGTACACAGCAAAGGATGGTCTCCATGCCAAAACAGTGTTACGTATCTTTTAGTTTACAATGGCTCTGCAGAAACCAAAGGCTAATATTTCTTTCTACCACAGGTGCCACAGGATCATCAGTCAAGCTTTAATTTCCAGAAACAATAGGCAAGTAGAAGAGAGATAACAGAGATTAGTTCAGGTTGTCTGGCCACAGGAATCTGCACTAGCAGATTGCATTTGAGATGGGAAAGGCTACACATAAGAGAGGAAAACCTCTTCTTGTGTGTTTTTACAAAGGAAAGCATTTCTTCTCTTCCTTCTCGGCAACATGTCAGGCAGTCACCCCTTCATCACTCACTGTTGAGCCAAGACGAGAGGGCGAAGGACTAGGTGCTGGACAACAATCGTGACATCCAAACAGCTGAAACCCTGACAGAGACAGACACGCTCCTTTCGAAGGGCCTTTCTCTCCATGATATTGTGACTAAAGCCTGCAGATTTTTTCCGAGTGCAGCAGAATCCAAGATGCTCAAAGGAATGTCTCATAAATACAGAACTGTATATTCGCACAATATTTAAAGCCATTTCCTTGTTAAGAATCCCCAAGAGCAGAAACTGGCAATCCTTTCACTGTCAGAGCTTGTCTAAAAGCAGCAGCCAGGGACATGCTATGAGGTACTCCTCAGCTCTCGTTAACGGCGTCAGCAAGTCCCTTTTTCAGTGGGTAGTACAAGGCTGCAGACCTAAACAGACCACCACACTGTTTCAGTAGCAGAAACATTCACAACCCTTTGTTAACATTAAATTGTGCCATTTGTATGGCTTCACACACTGCTTGTAGGCAGCTTTTAGATCCTGAAATCAATTTCTTCTTTCTCTCATGCCAGATCAATCTCCTTTTTGTAAGGGACTTAGAACAGGGCTTGCAGTCAAATGTTGGCTGCCTGCCCATCATGCAATTTCCTATTCATCCTGAAATCACACACAAGTCTTTCCTGGCTGCCAGGGTCCCCATCCTCTCCACTTGGCATTTAACACAACAGGATACGAAGCAGCAAAAGCTTTACCTTAGATAACTTAAGGGTCTGGGAGTGCTTCCCTTCCATTTCTCCACTGTAGTCCTTTGGATGAGTAATCAATTCCCACTCATATGAATAAGTGGTTCCTTTAAAAAAAAAAAAAAAAAAAGAAAAAAAAAGGTCCAGACATTTGTTTTTAAAAGACTGCCTTTCTGCCACGCTAAGGCAAAGCAAAGGTATTAAACATTTACAAGGCACATTCTGCTGCACTATGGAGAAATGAGACAGCTTGGAGTTCAGGCTGCAGCTTTTTGGGAATATACCCAGGAAAAAGAGACAATCTGTGCTTCTAAACACATTTACTCTGGAGCCAAAACCCATCTCTCAGCCTGGAAGGCATTAAAAAGCTTTGGAACAACCCCAGCTCCAGGATAGTAAGAGAGAAATGTCTTATCATGCCCTCGAATCCTGCAGACACAACATAACGCCAGTTTTTGAACAGGAATGCATCTATCCCTGTTGCTGTGCACCATGTAACGTGCTTGCCTCTCCTCTGCAGTCTCCCACTGCCGTTGTGGACAGAGCTATAGATACGAACTTTACAAACACCTGTGAACAATTTGCATGATGAAATGAGTGTACAGAAACGTGTTCCTCAGCGTGCCAACCCCCAAATCAGATTTCAACCCACCAAGTGAGAGATCACTTGGTAAGATAGCTTGTCACCCACCAGTAAATACCACAACCAGATGCTGAAGATCCACTGCTTCCTCACATACCACAGAATCACAGAATCGTTTAGGTTAGAAGAGACCTTCAAGATCATCGAGTCCAACCGTTAACCTGTCACTGCCAGGTCCACCACTAAACCATGTCCCTAAGCACCACATCTGCACATTTTTTAAATACCTCCACTTTAAGAATATGCTGTCTCCCAAATCTAATGACTTTGCAGCACTTTCAATGCTTTTTGTGCCTTGCTATCTTCTGCGAGAGGCAGCATGAGGCAATAGCACAGGATGAAAAATTTCTACAGGCAAGTGTTCTCTGACAAAAGACATTTTCAAGATTGTCCTTCTCTGACGCTGCCTATGATGCCTATTTGCCCTTTCACCATCACAAGCCCTTAGCGGAATTCCCAGGGAAGCCTTACGAGGTGGTGGTTCAGGAAGCACAAATGCATTCAGCTGAACTTCATTCTTTGGCAGGGTCACTTCGACGCTGTCTCCAGCGGAAACCACCAGCTCCTTCATAACTGCGAGGGAGAAACACAGAATTGAAAGAGGAACAGGAAAAAATTAGATACGTACATAAAAACTGCCTTGGCTTCAGAGTCTGTGAAATAAAAACCAGCTACCAGTGGCTGTATTTTGTAAACATCCCATCACTCAATATAGCTCCCGCTTCAGGTTTCACTCTTATTGTTAATGCAAAAGTACTAATGGGGTTTTACAGTTTTAAGGCAAGCCCAAAATTACTCAGTCATCTCTCTCTTTGCAGCTGCTGCGCAGCTCCTGTTCCTTTTCTAAAGAGCTGAAATGTGACCCTCGGGCCCTGCACAGGGGAACCCACTCGCCCAGGTCCAGCGGGACGGGAAGGGTTTTACCTGACAGGCTTTCGGCAGAGAACCCAGCTGCAGTCTCACGGCACAGCAAGACAAATGCCGCTATTTACCAAACTGCAATTTCAGATCTTCACAAATATATGAAGAATCCATGGTATTTCTTTTTTGAAAAACTGCTTGGGGGCTAAGGGATTTTTTTAAAAAAAGCTGCATAGCTACCACACTGAGTATGGGAACTCAAAATACAAACCTGTTTCTTTTATTTATATTTTCTTTTCATCCCTTTAAGACTTTTCTTGCCATTCCATTTCAAATAAACTGACAGGTAGTTTGCTTTTAAAGACTCAAAAACTATGGCCAGTGACTTTTTTTTTTCCGCTTGTTATTAGCACTAAGATGACCAGAAAGTTGACTGCATTTCTTAGAAGTACCTCTTGGCCTCCCCATCCTCCTCTTCCCTCCCCGTTTGCTTTATTTTTGTCTTTTTATTATCAGGCCTGGGAATTATGAATAGAAAACAAGAATTAAAGTTGCTTTACTGTAGTTTGACCCTGTCGAAGACAATGTTTCAGAGACACACACAAAAAATACAAGTTAAAAAAGATGGGGAAAATGTCATTAAACATTTAGCCTTCCTTCCATCTGTTTATTAGCTACTGGAATTAGCCAGTTAACTAAAAGAAAATAAATTCATCAAATTCTTTTTTTCCCCTCTCAAACACTCCAGATCCTAGGATATTACAACTCCATCAGTCTTTCAGCTGCAAAGAGTTCCAAGGCAAAAAGACATCTGATCATAGTAGGAACTCCCCCCCTCCAAAACAACAGACAAAGAACCAAAACCCCGCTTGGAAAAACTACCCTTCACATCACCTTTGTGTTATTTAGCAAAACAAGGAGGCCCTGGCTACGTTACTTTTCCAACACAAGGCACTGAAGACGTTTAAAATATATTTTCCAGTTTTAGCTGGGGTAAGCCCTTAAAAAGAATACTAACTTGTTAGCACAAGCATCCAATGAACTTCCTGCCAAAAACGTCTTTGGATGCAGCGTTTCCTTTACACTTTCCATTTGTTCCCTTGTAAGGGAAAGGAACCCTAAATTCATAAGAAATTCAGCTGTGAATACTTCAGCAAACTGGATTAATTGAATTCTGAGCTATCACATGACCAGTATACGCCATTTGATGTACGTACACATCCTTACAGGGTGAGCTCATGGCCTGGGTGAGTTAACAGAGCTGTCCAAAGTGCGCTTTGGCTTTTATACATTTTCAATAGTTTGTTTTAAGAAATACCAGTGCAAACAGAAACACCATTTTGCTGCAAAGTATGGGCTAACAGCCAAGTACACTGGTCTCCACGGCTGAACTGTGCATTGACATTTCAGGGACAGAAGAGCAAAGAATCAGTCACACCCCATTTCGAGCAGACATTAAGATTTCTGCTCAACTTGATAGAGAGCAGTGTGTCAAGACCACTGAAAGAACGCGTCACGGGACTATGCCTTGCACCACGTCTCAACTTGTACTTTGGGAATTAAGATATCACCATCACTTTCAAGCTGTTCCTGGAAATAGATCCAATGGTCACATGCAGATTTACGATGCCAAAGTCCCATTCTCAGACCTCATGAGTTAATGGGGTCCAACCGGCACGTGTGCTGAAGCACGTAGCTCAGCGCTTTTGAAAAAGGTACCATAATTTCTGAAATGATCTCACATTTTTCAACATTGCAGTGGCTTGTCACCAGAACCTGAACAGACATTTGCCGGAGCAGTGCACGTTCTCACCTGGTGTGGTGGCAGTAGTACTGGGCGAGGCAGCAGTGTTGGTCTGGATTGTAGAAACACTGCCATTTGTGGGAACGCCACTTGGCACAGAAGTAGCTGTCTGTGCCTTCGTTGTGCTTTTCCCCGGCACGGGGCTGACTGTGGGCAACGCATCCGAGGAGTGAGGATGGACCAAAGCATCATCTGGCTGCCCAGGCTCCTCGGTCTTCCCTGTGGCTGTCAAGCCCTGTGCTACAGGACTGGAGAATGTAGCCAACACTGATAGTTCTGGTGCAGATGTTCCTGTGTGGGTCTGTAAAGGAAAAAGTAGTCTTGGTTTGACTTGAACACTGAATGTCCTTTTTTTTTTTTTTTTTTTTTTTTTTAAGTTGCACTTCTCCTCCTCCAGTTAGGGAGGCTGAAAAGTCTCTGGTTTGCTTTTCCCAGAAACAGGATGTTTTACTGCTTCCTATTCTCTCTTCTGAATTGTTTCTCCATGTTCTTCCTCTGCAACAGACAGGCCATTTCTAGCTCAGTTAAACACTGGTTAAGACCATAGATTTAACTACGGCACCTTAAGTTCCACAGCTGTTGATGTGGCAAACATGACAGAAGATCTAGGTTCAAAATTGCAGCGAGTGGAGCTAAAAGAACGAAGAGGTGGGATAAGACAGAAGCAAGAAACAGGGACCAGGAACTGGGGTTCATTTGGACCATTTATTTTGGCCATGTATTCCTTTTTCTAAAGCTGTGCAGTTGGCAAGCACAAAGCAGGAGGATTGCAATGGCATTTTTAGGCAATAATCGAATCATTGCAGCAAGAGGAAATTTATTTCAGAATCACTCTTCAAAGCAAGGTGACCTGACACAAACAGTTCCCTGCGTGCATGCCACAGGAGATGCTGCTGGGACAGGGAGCTGAGCTTGCGGGCAGAAAGTTTGCTCGCATCCATAGAGGATGAGCCACGTTATTGAAAATAATCAAAGTAGCAGGAACAATTTCCTTCCTTTCATCAGAAAATTCCTTTTACAGTACCTAGCCCCATTCCAGTTCTTAGCCTGCCAGGAAATACTCTTGACAATTTACCTTCCACCATGAAGTACACGTGTGTAGCACATTTTGTAAAGCTAACACTATTTTGAGAACATCTGCTAAATATTTAAAACGGAGTAATTTACCATCTTTGACTTGGGAAGTGCTTTGGAGCTGACGTGCCCACCACTACTCCCCACTAGAGGAGCTGATCAAAAGCTCACATTGGAGGAAATACTCTCAAGTTTTTATACCATGCTGTTGGCATTCAGTCCAGGAAACAGGAACTGGAGAAACGCTCTAGACCACGGTGGGCAACATCCTGGTCAGTAAACGGGCTGGGCTTCAGAAAACACTAAATGCCAGCTGTAAAAATAAAGCCGTACTGCCCGTACTAAACAGCCAGCCAAGCCAAGAGTAGCCATGAAGGCACTGAAGGCTTCTCTGCAAGAAGGTTTTTTTGCAGTCTTGGGCAAATCATTTCCTCTCCCCGTATCTCGGCTAACTTTTCCTCAGTCATAGAATTTAAAACATCTCAATTCATTTGTATGTTTGATTAACATCTGAGCTTTATGGACCACAGAATCAAACACTATTTGATAGTGTTACGGACATAAGCTGTTTTCCTCTATTTGCTTACTTGTGGATGGGCTTCCTTTAACAAAACTATGGATTCTTTGGAACAAAGACGCAGGCAAAACCTGGCATACTGCTCTGTGCTGCTCTTCATCGGCGGCCTCAGGACAGTCGGCTGTCCCAAGCAGTACCGTCTTACACCCATCCATAACTCTGGTCAACTCAGGATACCGACTCCCTTTTGCCAAGTATGCCAATAAGATAAAGTTAGAAATACTGGCACGACGAGGGGAACAGCCAGGCAGAACTCGGACACTTGAGACAGACTCTTTAGGAAAGGCACAGGAGTAGAAAGTCTCCGCGACTTTGTATCACTATGGGGAACCACTTTTTGCTTAGCAAGAATCACCCCAGACGGGTCACGAGAACAGCCGTTGGTCACAAACAGCGCGCAGGAGCACAGCATCCGCTCGCTGGGCACAGCGGCCAAGTCTCCACTTTACTCGGCAATGTTTTCAGTGAGCTGGATGCCTCCTTGACTCACTTTTTAATACCTAAAACCCAAAACTTTACAGTTAAGAGAGATCCTCTTCCTCCCAGAAGTCTTCAGGGCGAATTGACAGCCAAACGTCTGCAGAGAGCTTGAATTAGATAAGCTTTGCCTGGGGCAACATAACAGTCAAAAATGCCTCTAATGCTTGCAAGCTGAGACATTTCTTATCTTTACTCCATAACCCTGAATTCTTTAAAGCAAAGAACAGAAGATTTCATTCTTGGGGATAAAGGAGGAAGAGACTAGAAGTCTGCCAGCTGTCCTATCTTATTAGCTTAGAAAATACAGAGAAAAGTGGCATATTGGCCTGAGTGAACGTAGAAGTGTCGGACACATTTGATTCCAATCCCTAACTGCCTTTGGCCTGGGACAAGTCTCCCTTTCTGAGAGTCCTGCATCTGTAAGATGGAACTAGAGCAGCTAAGTGCATCAGAAACCACACTGAACCCAAGTTACTTGAAAGAAAAATACCCATGTTCTGTATTTTTATTTTTTAATTTAAATGGGCCTTACTTTGCCAAGCCTGGTCTGAATTTACAAAATAGGCTCTTTTCAGCGTAGATTGTGTCCTTAGTCATTCGCATTATGTGCTGTGTCTGTGAAGACCCTTAAGACATAAAAATGTGGGGGCTGTCACAAACCATACAGTTAGTGCTGGCTGTGAAGAGAGACCTTTCCTCCTTCCTCGTAGGGTAAAAACCGCCCAGCACTAGCAGGAAGCATGACAGCAGGAGTCAAACACTAGTAGCCAGAATTGCGAGTGCAGGAATGAGCGCCCTGGCCCTGTTGTACCAACTCCACTTTAAAGGCTGCAGCCTCTTCCAGTCTGCCTGCAGAGCCGCTGCAGTGCTGCAGCAGCCCTTCTCGTCAGCAGTGCTGCGCTTAAATACTGCTCCCAACCAGCTATTAAATGCATTGCTATATTTTAAAATTGACAAGTATTTCTACCATGAGGCAGAAAAAAATTGGTGCCTGGAAAATGTCACTCACTTTCATGGAAAAGCACAAATTTCTCTTCCTTAGTTAAGGGCCGGTGAGCAGGGTGCACTGCGGTTTATGCTGGTACACTCTCCTTCACCCATCTCTGGTTCCATAGCACGGATACAGTAAAACCACAAATTAATGCTAGCTGCACATTAGCAAATGACATTGCAGATGGCTATGGAGCTATCAGAACTGCAAGAGGAAAATTAAAAAAACTCAGTGAGGCGATGTTTTCCTAAAACGGCCACTTGCCTTCTCCCCGAGTCTCTAGGAGCAAAGGAAAAGACTTGCCTTGACACACATTCAATGCTCATCCACGGAAGGGGAGAATATGCACATGAATTTCTTTCTCCCCTTTTAGAGAGGAGTTAAGAGCCACTTTGACCTCAGATGTCCTTTCCCACTTCAGATGTTTGATGCTCCCAGGTATGAAGTGCTTTGCATGCAGGAATGATCCAGTATTCTCCCCACCTGCCAAACCTTCTTAAGAACACAGAATTAGATGCGCAGCATTCACCTGCTGATGCCGCGTGCTCCGCGTACTGGACCAAATCTAGCTCAGATGAAATTCCACTGATTTCAGCATGTGTGTAACTTTACTTATTCTGGCCCATAACCAACCCAACTTGGAAAACTCCCTGCTTTAGCATCTCCCTCCTGCAAAGGCTGGCCACGTCCCAAGTACACAGCCTGAATGTTATATCCTTGGCCTAAATTAAACTGCTCTCGGATCAGAAACGCAAGGACAGCTGCATAGCTTGCCTTACACTTTGCCAGTGAAAGCTGGATGGTTCAATAACCAAGGAATTAGCCCAGGGCTGGGTAGAAGAGCTTCAACTCAATACTCCTGTTAAGGTGGATTTTTTAATTCTTTCTCATCCTCAAAAACTCTCCTAAACCTCAAAAATGTGACTGCCAGGAATTCCATCACAGCCAATGTATTTTAGTAAGAAGTTTTTATTTTGATGAACCTGCATTTTGTCAAGAGATACGGACTTTCTTACTAGCAAAAAACAGTAAGGAGAAGAAAAACCTTTCCCCAGCATACATCCAACAGTGCACCTTAACGACAACTGAGAGTGCTTCCTAAAGATGGGAAATCCTGGATACTCAGCAATATTCAGCAGCTGATTAATCCATGTAATTCAATATTTGCAACCAGTTTACTGGACAGGCACTGAACAGTAATAATACAACTCAGAATGCAACACTTCAAACTGAACAAGCAGGGAGATGTAACAACTATTACCCAAGAGCAACAGCAGACATTTAAGACCGGCTGCGCAGAAGTCTCCCCGGACGTTGCATGCGGAACAACTGAGAGAATGGGGTCACTGTGTAAATCTCAGATATTAGGAGGAAGAAAGAACAGGCAGAGCAGAAATGCTGCAATACTGCAGGGGAGAGAGAAAGCCGAGATCTTGAGTCAGCCCTAAATGCTGTGGGGTTCTGGAAAATCAAACATTTGTAAAGTTTCAGTGCATGATTTCACGCCACACGGGCTGCCCTGGAGCTCTCAGCAGTGTCCTTTGGCTGCTCTCCACATCCTGCTCTGCAGGGTGGTGGCTCAGACCAGTCACAGCCCTACCTGGAACCCAGATTTGAATACAAGGGAGAGAAACACATTCAGTCAGGTTTCCAGAACAAGAATGTAACTACAGGAAAAGGCATCAGGCTTCAACAGTGCCAAATCCTAGAAACATGGCAAAAGGTATTTAAAGAAGTTTCACAAAGTAGAACGCTTTCTATTTCACCATCACAAGCGCATGGGCTTTTTTGTATGATAAGGCTCAAAAAACTATTTGCAGATTTAAAAATATAAACATCATGTAACAATTGAAACATGCCAATTTCTCTTTAAGACTAACATCTAGATTTACCAGATTAACATTGTACATGTTTGGAGTAGAGACTAAACTGGTTTCATTCAACCAATGGCAATGTAAGCTTCTGTGGATTTGAGAAACTGAAGCAGTCTTAAAAACAGAACAAAAAAGTTGGCATTGAGATGGCAACTCAAGCAAGCAGGCTGACATGAAAGGACACTGGGAAGTCTATGCATGAGTCTCTAAAATAATTTAACTGTCTCAATTCAGCACTCAAAGGAAAACAGCTTATTTAATTTTGTGGATCTAAAAAGGTACTTTTACAGGTAAGAGTTTTCAACTCCCAGGCACTTCCCACTGACACCACATCTCACCTTTCCTTCTCATCTGGCAAGTACGCTGTGTGATTATACAAAGGATAAGCATTATCGTGACCTCCATCTCCCCTCACCTTCCCAAAGACAGTTTATCCCAGCTAGGAAGAGGGGGGAAAAAACCCCTACCCCTCAAAAACCAAACAAAAACCCCAACCCTTGGCCTTGCCTTGTTGACGGGAGGCTGAAAACAGGCATCCAGAAAGGTACCCTATCACTTAAGCAGTTCTACGTCGAAGTCTATGTAAAGCAAGCTCGAGCAGGAAGGTGACAGCTGTCCGAGGCAGCCCCGTTTCGGCCCCAGCAATCACACTTACCTGTAGCAAGCCAACACCGTCTGCATCACTTGATCTATTCACAGTATTGCTTTTAGGAGGGAACAGGCTTTTGGTTTTCTGCTCTCTTGGATTCTGTCCATTTTTCAGCAAGTCTGTCTCTTCATCTGGATGGCCTTCAGGAACAGGCCTGTCTGCCACTAAGCGCCTCAGTAATCGATCCTTTGAGCGCTCTGCTTCACTTGTGCTGCTTCTAGCTTCGCTGTCCGATGCTCTGGCTGCGGCCTCACTGCCGGGGCTCGCTGCTATATCCCTTTTCAGGAGTTCCACCCTGTTATCTGCCAAGCTCCATTTCTGGAATGACCTCCGCAGTCTTTTTTTCCCCTGGACAGCGATGCCCCAGTCCAACCACTTGTGAAACCAGGTCTTCACATCACCTTCCGTTTGAAACTTTAAGAAGTGCTCTGTGCTTTTTGATTTCTTTAAAAACACCAAAACAGAGTCAGAAAAGCCAGTCCTGTTTGCCTGACACGTGCCAGGCATAGTGCAGTTCACCTGGATGCACATATTTTCCAAGAACCAAAAGGCGTCACAGGTGGGGCTCTGGCAGCAAGCGGCCTGACAGGACTGTACAGTATGAAATCCTTCCAGAAGCTGTAAATGGTGATCCTCCCACGACCTCAAACGGCCACCAAACAGGATCTGCCCCGGCTCGCATTTAGATCTGTTCCAGTTTGCATCTGGGAAAGGGAGGAGGAAGACAAATAAAGACAATTCTCAATCCTTTAAAGCAGTGGACAATAAATCCTCATCACTATTGTCAAGATGAATTTAGGGCACGTGAGCAATGTGGGAGAGAAGGTACAGGACAGTAAAATGGGGGCTTCTCGGAATCTACACCTGGCCTCAGTATCCAGTACTTGCACAAGATTTTATGCAACAATCCACTACCTGCACCTCCTACCACCAGGACCACCACGCTTTTTGATAGCAATGGAGCTAAATCCATCTACAACCAAAGAAGTGAAAACAGAAACATTCCTGTTTCAGAGAAGACTGTAAGGCACAGACTGAACAGCGAGGCTGAGGTTACGCAGCAAGTTAAGAGCCAGAAATTGAACCCAGGAATCCCGAGTGCAGTTTCTGATTCTAATCAGTAAACAGCATTGCCTCCCTGCCCAGAGTTTGCCTTGAAGGAGAACTCTGGAAGCAGTGACACTGGCTTGCTTCACAGTGTAAAGGCATTTTTTCCTCTTCCATGCTGATGTTTGAGGTCAGTCACTTATTTTGACTGAAACTGCTCCATTTGAAAAGTCGTTACGTCTTCTAGAGCAGAGGACTGCAAGGCCTATCCTCGCCACCTGCTCCACTGGAGTGCTTTCTATAACAGAAATTATCTGTCAAACATGTTTAAGAGTCAAGTTACTTCAGATCTCAGATCAGGGGTAAAGCAGCAACTGCTTTGCATATGGATTTTTTTTTTTCTTAGCATGAAAAAATAGAGTGCATGCAGGGATCAATGGATTAAAGGCTTCCAAAATTCAGAGCTCTGCAGATTAAGGACTCCCTAAAAATAGACTAATGACCTATGGGATTGTTACACTGTGCTGTGTTCAGCATCCAAGGGATAATACGTCACTGGCAAATTACTTTACAAACTATGTCGCTGGACTTTAAGTGGTGCAGCTGGAGACTATGCTGCCTGTCAAGAATGGAGCTCCTGAACACAACACAAATGGGAAACTTTTTCTCCATTAAAATAAAGAAGTCTGAATTCAAATTATAATACTCTGATCCCCATTTCCTGACAGCATACAAGGAAAAGTTCAGTAACATATTACTATTCCAGTAACTCTGAATGAATACAGGCTTCACTGCATTATACCCACATTCACTACAGTGGGAACCAAACAAATTAATAGGCATGGATGTAGAGGGTACTGATCCGTCTGTCTGTCTCCCCTGAAAAGAATTCTCACTCACTTCTCCTGTCTCTTCCAAGTTAAAAACAAACACATTAAAGATGGAATATGTTGAGGCACAGGAGAAAGACCACAAAAAATCTCCACGTTGTCATCCACCAAATAAAAGTAATTTGGCGATGGCAGTGCAGTGCGTTTTACGATTCTTGAAAGAAATGATGCAAGGTCCCCACTGCCCGGCACGACTCTGACAGCCCGCCCGAGCCACGGCAGGCTCACGGAGCCGGAAGCTTTCCAAGTGCCAAACACGACACAGACAGAAGTGCAGACGGGAGGTATTTTTCTGATCAAGTCTGGAGCTCACAAGCAGTGGAAAACCTCAACCTCCTGGAGCACCAATCCTGGAAAACTCTGTGAGACGAGAGCAATACAGACGGATGCAGGCATCTTCCACTCTGGCTGGTTTAGGCTACTTTAAGCATTGGACTTCAGGACTTTAAACTCCAGCCACAAAGACACTTACCTCACACTACTGAGATGGCAAGGAACTCTGACCCTCTGAATCGCAGCTAATAGCCAGGTGCAGGAGGACGGGGAAAGTCATAGCACTTTTATAACCTTGTATGACCAAAGAAAGCAAGTGGGGAAGACAGAGGACATATTTTGTTGTAATTCAGATATCCCAAACACCACAGTAGGTGTAACAGCTTTTGTACTCCTGATCACTAAAGGTATCCACATACAATGATCTTCTCACCCAGAATGGATTAGCCACTTGTTTAAAATAAAGGACGAGGGCCATGCTCACGTACCTTTTGTGTGGAATCTCTTGCTACACCAAGAATTTCAACAGAAAAAGGGAACTCACACCACCACGAGGAGAAGTTTGGTTTTGAGACATGAGAAAGCAGAAAGCAAAAGGGTTATTTATAGCTTGTTGTGAAGCCAGCTCAGCAAAGGCAGTTTGAAGACAAGGCTCCAGAAAGCTGCAACAGAACGCCCTCGAGATCTGTGACCAAGTCACAGGGAACCAGAGCTTCCTGTGGGTGTCTGGACCCACAGCTGCACAGGAGGGGAAGCTCTTCGCCCCAGAAATGTCCAACCGCAACGTGTAAATGAAACCGTCTATGTTCAGCGGAGAGAGAAGTTGACAACAGCACCTTAAAATTATCACCATCCTCGTCACACTTCATCAGCACACGGCACTTCCTTCGAGAGCGAGCAGATGGGCAGCCCGTCTGCCCGGGGCAACCACCGACCTCTTTACACTCGGAAGTGGTTGGACCGACAGTCACCCTGGCACGACTGTGCGCACGGGCAGGGACAAGCACCTGGCACTAATCTGACGGGCGGGAATTAGGACGAGTACGGGGCGGGCGTACACACAAAGGTGCGTGTGTGTACACACACTTCCCCGAGACTCAGAGAAGCAAGTAACAAATGGAAGAGTAACACTATTGCTGTGAATTTCAAGAGGGTCTTATCCATTAAGACTCAGTTTAGCCTAAAAAATTCGCTTTCTGTTAAAGGTGAAGCACTGTCCCTAATATATCCTGTGCTAAAGGGAAATGTGCTGCTTCCTACACCCCTAAAATCCCTCCTCCTCCTTGACCAGTGCCCATCCATCTCTCCTCAGATGTCAGCCCTGGCTCACAGATACCACTCAAATTAAGGTTTGACACAGAACCCACTGAAATGCAGCAGCAGCTTCCTACTAACAGGCTTAGAACTGGGGCACAAACAGACTGGAGCATATTTAAGAGAAAAGTGTTCCCAAGGAAGATATGGAGTGATTTTTCACAAGGGATAACACAAGTATTGTATTTACTCACCTGAAATGTAAAACCTGAATCCCCATAAGCATCCCCTAGGTATGCCAGAGCCATGACTTAGCACAGATGACACAACACTACCGTGCTGAGAGCATTCTGCTTCTCTTTTAACCCACTGCTAAACCAAGATGCAGAGATTTGAATCATATTTTGGCCAGATTTCATTTCCAAAACTCTGCTAATGCCCCCCTAGGACATGTTTATTTGAAATTAGCCAATACAGTTTCTCAATTGCTGTAGCTTAAAACTCAGTTAACTCTCAGGAGCGACAGAAGTGACCAGGCAGCTCACAACACGCCAGCCCAGCACTCTAGATGTACGTTTTCTACAGAACCATACTGATTTTCATCTAAGCAAATCCCGTGGGTTTTGGTGGGCATCACACATTCAGATAACTCTATTTAAGTGCCACAGCAGAAAGCAGAGCTCCTCAGTCTACACTTGCATTTCATCTCTGGAAAGATGAAAGATTTTATGCCAGGAAAATTCACCCGGCCTGTTCACAAAGCACTTCCTCCCCGCGAGTCCTGCAGGAACACACTGCGGGCCAAACAAATCATCGCGACGAGAAGCCACGCACTGCTACGTGCAGCCTTGCAAAGGGGGACCTCACAGAACCTGGTGCAGCACCTGCATCAAGCGAGAGAAGGCAGCTGTGAGTACCGGCAGAGCTACTAAATCCTGCTTACTGAGAGAGCAGCCTGCTCGGTCCCTTCCAGCTCCTTGTGCCGGACCCTGGGCAACCACACACAGCAGCCGCATATAGGACTCGTAGGGCGGGCCAGACCAGCAGGCCAGTAAATCCGGTCACCGACAGCATCAACGCCAGCAGCTTCAGAGAAAAGCACGAGAAACCCGTCAGTAGGAACGTCCCTGAGGACGAATTCCCTCCCAAGCCCCAGCAGCCTCCCCAGCCCAGCACGACACGAATCACAAGACGCCTGCACAGTGGGTGTGCTTAGTCACTTCTTAATATTGTTTTTGTCAATTTTTTTTTCTTCCCTAGTATATCAGTACAAAAAACGCTGCTCTTCTCAGGAACTGGGGAGTTCCGGTCCCAGTGGTGCAGCTCACAGCTTTGCTGAGCAGCAGGGGAATGGAACGGACAAGAACAGTTTCTATTAATAAGCTCAGGTTCACAGACTTGCTCGGGCAGTTAATCCCTCCTGATATGAGATTAATGATTAAAGACTTGACTCTATAGACTTTTTTAATCTGTCACATGTAACCAATTATGTCAACATAGTTCCTCTTACGTAACTCCGCATGACCACACTAATTTCTAGGCAGCCATAATTCCTCTTCAGTTGAACAAAATCTGCTGCCTAAGTGACACAAACAAGACCAAAAGAACAAAAACTCTGCAGTGGAAAAAGCATCCGCATCAGGATAACTATGTCACGTATAATTATATTTGTTTTCGCACGCACATCAGCCTCCACAGTTTTAACTCTCCCAAGCAGATGAGCCCTCAAACACTGCAGCACTGTCTGGAACACCCTCTAAGAGCAACACAGGATTTGCAGCTCTAGCTTTAGACCTCCAAGATATTACTAAAGACAAGAAATGCCACGCAGGAAGCCCAGTCAGCAAGGAAATATGTGATCCACCTGACACACCATCCAAACACACAACGCTGAGAACCCTCTGCTAGGAACAGGAACACAATTATGTCTTTCCAGGTTCTAAAGTAGCTGATTAAGGTCACACATCTCATTAGCTTAATCAAATCTGTCACTCTGTGAGTGTCCGGGAAGGCCCGGTGAAATGATAGAGACACTGCAGCAGCCTAGAGAACATGTCCATACAACCGAGAAACAAAACCAAACGGCCTCCTTTTCAAATCTTGCTACCATTAAGACATAGCAACCTTCCCGCAAAAAGCAAGCAGCTGTCACACAGGTTGATACACACTGAAGCCACCGCTGCCTTGAGCCTGTAATTCACTGCAACTTGAACAAAGAGGAAAAAAGGGACAGAACAAACTTCTAACTAGGACCTGGTGAAGGCTGCATACACACATGGGAAAAATGCCACCTCTTGGTGAAGATGTGGCCTCAAAACACTCACAGGAACGTAACATGTCTCCCTGAAAAGTCAGAATCGGAACTTTTTAAATAAAAAACCCCACGCAACCCATTACATGAAAACTTCCATACAAGCCATTAACTTGGTTATTTACCTGAGCAGGAGGTTGGTTACTCAAGTTTGAACAGGAAACAAAAAAACCAAACAATTGCCTGTAGGCAAATACAGATTATTGACATACTGTGTTGGGGAGAGTCAAACATTTGAGGGCTAAAAAAACGTTCCGCCTTCCCAACTTGCTCCAAGTATTCCTTAGCTGAAATTATTTTCCAGAGAATCACTTGTTCATTTTGCAGAAAAAAGATTCTCAGCTCAGAGAAAGCTCTCCGAGATACAGGCGAGCGCCTGAAAGCCAGCACCATGCGTGAAGGCATGCAGCAGTAGCTGCGTGGGACAGACGGACATCCTGCTGCTGACCACGTGGTGACTCAAACCAGCAGCTGGTTATCAGAGCAAGGCAGTGTTACAAGAAGGGACCCCTCATGCCCCACATCTCTCCTACCCCTTCGACAGCTCATTTAGTAACTCTCAAGGGTGGGGGTTGGTTTGATTTTTAAATCAGCTACAATGTCTAGCAGGAAATAGTTTCACCTTCCCCTCGGAATATTTAAAACAAGTGAGAGGAATAAACATCATAAAAAATACAGACACAGTCCCCGAGAGAACAGAAGAGTCACCTGCTGAGGAGCACAAGGCACACAGGCAAGCGCACAGGTAGAGCAGCTGCAGACTTCTCAGCTCCCTTGCAGGTTTTCCCAGGCAGTATCGTGACAGAAACTGGGCACTGATGCTGAGCTTGGCTTCCAACCTCTTCTCCATGGCCTTTGTGGGCAGCAGCGGGGTTCTAGAAACATACAAGATACAAAATACAAAGCATCCACTGGCAATTGATATGTTCTTGCACAGATTCAGTTGACATTCTGAAGAGTACGGAGCATTTACGGAGGAAAAGGAATGTCTTATCTTATCTGCTGTGACTTAGTCCAGCTACTGCTAAGTAACTATCAATATACGACACTGAAATGAAATCCGTAGTAGCAAAGTTTCCACCATCGACCTGCAGCGGGCCACCACGATGGCCCTTCCCACCACCCTTGTGATTTCCTCCTCCACACCCCCCCCCTTTCAGGGGAACACATCTCATATCACAGTTTACTGGATTCCAAAGACGCGTTTGGGAAATTTCAGATTCAAACACGCCACAGGGAAGGGACACCCAGCCAGCACGAGCACAACACCAGCACTGACACACCCGCGCATCTGCCGGGCGATGTCATCGCCTGCATGCTGGTGCTGGCTGGTACCAGCCAGAAACAAAAAGACAGCAATGCTGAGAAACACGGAGCTAAGGACCTGTTTTGCCTCGTATTTTGCTCCGCGGGGCACAGATCATGAAAGCATTGATGCTCCTTCCAGCCTTTCGAATGCCAAAGGCTCTTTTGTGGCCTCATACGATACTGAAATCTGCATTACGTGATGTGATAGCAAAACATCAATTATTTCACAAGCAATAAATATTATTTATTCTCAAAGAGCAATGAAGCACCGTTAGGCGCGGGGAGTTAAACCTGCCATTTCCGAAGAATCCAAAGGGAATACGGCGAGGGGTCTCCCAGCGCATCCCTTACGCGCCCGCGGCTGTTAAACCTCCGAGGCATTTCCACCGGCAGCGCGGAGCGAGCGGCCGGAGCGCCGGGAGGGAAACGCGAGGGGCTCCCGGCGGGAGGCGTAAACCCGCAGCTCTTCAGCCAACAAATCGGCCGTTAACGAAACTGCCCGCCTCCCCGGGTCTCCGGTCCGCCAGCCCCAGCGGAGACCAACACCTCGCTCCCGCGGGGGCTTGTCCACGCGGGACACGGGGACTCGGGGCCGGGGTGCAGGCGCCGACCAGCCGGGCTCGCCCGGCACCAGCCCGGCAGGACCCGCCCGGAGGCCCCGGCGCGCCCGGCCCGAGCCCCCGCCCCGGCCCCTGCACGGAGCCGCCCGCAGCCTGTCAGGGCCCCGCCGGGACGGGCGGGAGGAGGGAGCGCACCGGGCCGCCGGCGGGTACGTACCAGGGGCTCATGGCGAGGCGAACTCGGCGGCTCCTCGGCGGCCTCAGGCGGGCGGCGGGGCCGGGCGCCGGGCGGGGCCGGGCCTCCAGCGCGGCGGGCCGGGGGGCAGCGCGGCCTCCTGCCCCGCGGCCATGGCGGCGGCGGCGCCTCGGCAGCGGCGGGCGCCCGCTCACCCCTCACCCGGAAGTTGAACCGCCGCCTCCCGGAACCGGGACTGGGACCGCAACCGCCTCTGCGGGCACCGTCCGGTCGGTGCCGGGGCTCCGGAGCCGGCTGTCCGGGCTCGGCTCAGCGCGGGGCGGGGCGAGGCGAGGCGAGGCAGGGCGGAGCCGCCCTCCCGCAGCCAGCGGGTGAGGAGGCCGCGCAGCTACAGGTGATTTGCCCACAGGCTGCGCGAAGGCGGTGGCTTCGGGGACTGCTCAACAAGGCGGCCGGCAATTGGCCGGCGGCGCAGTGGCAGCGCGCGGATTGGCTGGGAGGCGGCACACGGGGCCGCGGGCGGCCGGCGGAACACCGGTGAGGGAAGGGGCTGAGAGCCCCCGCGTGCCAACCGGCCTGCCCGGCCATGGCCTCGGCCTCGGGCTCCGGAGACGGACACTCGACGCTGAGGAGGTGCCTCGGTGTGCTCAGAGACGCGAGAAACGACAGCGAGCAGTTCGCAGCCCTGCTCCTGGTAAGGGACCGCTGCGGGGCGGCGCCGCGGGCGCCGTCGCCTCAGGAAGGGGCAGGGGGAAGGCGAAACCCGGCGCTGGGAACGGGAGCGCCCGAGCGGCCTTTGCAGCTGCGCCCAGCTCGGCGGTCAGGGGTTCGCTTCTCCAGGCTAATGAAAGTCGTCTAGGCTTCTTATTTTCCCCGTTCAATCCTGTAAATTTATCGAAGCCTCTTGCTATGCTGCGCACTCACCCCTGGTTTGCCTTACAGGTGACCAAAGCGGTCAGAGCCGGAGACGTAGACGCTAAGACCCGTCGCCAGATCTTTGACGCAATTGGATTCACGTTTCCGAATCGCCTGCTCACCTCCAGGCAGCCCCCGCCGGGCTGCCCCGAGCACACCTTCCGCGCGCTGGGCCTTACTCTGTTGGCATGTTTCTGCACCGATCCAGAGTTAGCTGGTCACTCCCAGATCCTGAACAAAATCCCAACCTTCAATGACATCCTGGTTTCCCCCTGCAATCCGGACAGTACGTCCATGATCGATGACGTATACCAGTGCCTGAGTGCTGTCTTGGCCACTACCAGGGGCCCCAGAGAGCTGGTGACCAAAGGGACAGTGTCTGCCCTGTGCAGGGCCTACGTGAATTGCAATTATGGCTCTGAACGTGCTTTGACCCTGCTCTTGGGGCTGTTGGCCCTAGCAGAGGCCAAGTGCTGGCAGAGAGACGCTCCGCACCTCCTGGCTGTGCTGAGCAAGCTCGCCGATGATTTTGTCAAGGCTGAAGACATGACCAAATTTGAGCTGTGTGAGGTTCTGCCTCACTTCATCCCCTTGTCGCCACCGCTCACGCAGGACCCGCAGGGCTGTGAGTGCCTCCGCAGACTTTACAAAGGGCTGTCTAACATCTTGGGCAGTAAACTCAGCCAGTCGCAGCGGGACCCTGCTCTGAAGCTTGCTGCCTGCCTCACGCAGGCCTGTGGGTCGGAGTGGATCCCAGCAGGGAGTGCTGGAAGCAAGTTCCTGGCCTTGCTGGTGAACTTGGCGTGTGTGGAGGTCCGCCTGACCCTGGAGGAGCCAGATCCCTTGGAGGTGGAGGGGAAAAAAGAAGTGGTAACAGTCTGCTATGTCCTTATTGAGACGGGGATCCAGGAGTGCCTGAGCGAAGAGAAACCGCTGCTAGAAGAGGTGCAGAAAATGCAGCTCATGAGGGTCATGGAGGAGGCATTTGGAGCTGTAATATTCTACTTGAGACAGGTAATGTGGGGCTTTCGAGCAAAGAGCATGTTTCTGTGGGTTTCTCTGGGAGGCTTTGCTTGCTGCTCACTGGGATGCTTCACGGGTGCTCAGCATGCGTAGAGCAAAACGTGCGTCTTGGCCCGCTGTGGTTTTCGTACCTGCAGTGGCTCGATAAGACAGTGGCCCTAACGTGTCATTTTCTGTCTGCTTTCTTCTTTGTGCAGGTTAAGCAGGAGGAGCTACAAGATCCTTTCATATTTGCTTCTGTTCGAATCCTTGGAGCCTGGATGGCAGAAGAGACATCCTCCCTCAAGCAGGAAATCTGTGAGCTCCTGCCTTTCCTTGTTCATTATGCCAAGAAGCTTTTCAAAGAGGGCAGCCCAGCTGCGAGCCTTCCCCAAGGGGAGCAGGCCAGCACCAAGGGCTCAGGCTTACCCCAGGATGCTCTGAGGTGCGTATTTTAAGCACGGAGTCGATGCATTTTAGCACAAACCTGCGCAGATCTTTTTCTATTTTCCCTTCTCCCTGCAGTGCCAATTCCGTGGCTCTTTCTTCCCCCAGCTGGATGTAAATGCAGGGCTTAGACCCGTTCTGTCTTGTGTTTCCAATTCCTTCTCCTTCCAGATTTCTGCTACCTGGTTTTTGCCATTTAACTGCAGAAGACAGGCCCCGGGACATCCTCATCGCGGAAGGGGCACCAGCACTGCTCTGTGAGTACTTCCTCCATCAGTGGGAGGTGCTGACCTCCAAGCCCGGGTCCCTGACACCGCTGACGAGCGCTGAAATGAGTCTACAGACCATGTGTGGGATTTTCCTCAACCTGGTCGTGACGGCGCCGGACCTCATCAGGTAACAGAGCCGCAGGAGCTTGCTTTGAGGTTGTCAGTGGGAAGAAGGAGGGTGCATTGTGAGAAAAGCTTGCAGGATCTTGTAAGGCACTGTGCTGAAAAAGGGATGTCCCTTTTCCAACACCAATGACATTACTTTTTTGGTGCTGCATTTAACCTTGACATTTTCAGGTGCTTCTGGCTCTGCTCAGGAAGCGTGTCTCAGGGTTTGCTTTCTCTCTAGGCGAGACAAAACCTTTTCCTCCTTGATGGACATGTTGCTGAAGACTCTTCCGCTTCTGCTGCCCCAGGAAGATCACCTGGTTCTAGCAGCCAACATTGCCACTCTGGGCCTGCTGATGGCCAGGATCCTTGCAAGTTCAGCGGGTAAGAAGAGTTCCCGCTGGCAAAGCTGCATGTTGCTCTGCGTGGGCAGAGACCAGGCCTGGGTGGTTGGGCTGGAGAAAGCAAATACAAGGGAAACGGGTCCACTTTCTGTCACTGCAGAAGTGACAAAACCAAAAACCTGGAGGAGCAGGGAATATGCAGAAAATTCAGCAGGCTGATGGGCTGGGATTAAGAGATTTCTAGGGCAGGAGGATGGAATTCTGCTCTCCCCGAAAGCCCTGCTGCAGACAGACCCACCGACGGGTCCCTCCTTTGCCGAGTGAGCTCTGTATCGAGTCATTCATTTCCTTTTTCCTCCAGCTCTTCAGGGGACGCAGTCTGCCAAGGAGTTTTTCGGAGCCGCCGTTCGCTTCCTATCCCAGGCCCACACCGCCCAAGCAGACCCCAGCAGCGGCTGCGTGGCCGTGGCCGTGTCGCCCGCCTACGCGAGCGCCTGGGCTGACGTCCGGGAGCTCTGGTTCCTGGGGATGCAGGCGCTGGCCGGCTGCGTGCCGCTGTTCCCCTGGCTGCCGCCAGCCCTCCTCCGGGCGCGGTGGCTGGAAAGCCTCTCGGAGCTGCTGACCCGCGTCGCTCCGGCCTCAGTGGATTTTGAACTCGTCACTGCTTTCCAGGGCGTGTTGGTAGAGCTGGCCAGAGCCAGCAAGCCGTGCAGGGACGTGATCCTGTCGCACCGCGGCAGGGAGTGGGCCAACCTTTACGGTATGGCAGCTTTGGAGCAGTGTCTGTCTGAGCAGTGAAGAGCCAGCAGCACCCCGGTGCGGGAAATGAAGCCAGACACCTGCACAGGATCTGTTCAACGTTTCTCACGCGCCCTTTGGTGCCGGTTGAGGACAAAAAACCAAATGACCAAACTTTATAAAACTGGAGTGATGCAGCAGAGCTCGGCAGGATTTGCACTGTCCACAACCTGGTGCGTGGAACCGTTGCTGCCTCAGAACATTTCAACATGCACCTGCTTGACCTTCTGTCAGTATTTCTTTTTAAAAACAGCCTGGTTTATTATTAAAGATGTTTTCTGTTGCTTTGTTTTTCAAACTCCTGCAGTGTTGGGATTTATTTCTGCCCAGGGCCCTGGGAGGTTGCCTGCTTCTCCCATTTCTCACAGTAAACCTCTCGGGATGTCGCCTTATTTTATGTCAGAGGCCTGCACATGTTAGTAGAGTAACTTGGCACTACACGTAGGAGGCTGCAAGAGGCAGGAACAGGAAAAGCTTTAAAAATGACCGATGATAGCAGTGAGAATAACCCTGTAACTTGGCACAGACCTGGCCCCTTCTAGTGTGGGGATGTACAAAGGCCCTTTTGCCGTGCTGTGGGACGACCCCCCGCTCATATCCACGACTGGTGCCAGCACCCCAAATTCCCGCCTAGAAAACCTTCACAGCACCACTTGCCCTTGAACGTTTTGCCCTGTAAAACACCTGCACAAGGCGCAGCCGCGGGGATTTGTATTTGCTCGGGCTCCCTCTCGCTGCAGGGATGGGATGTACGGGGGGAGTTTTCCGCTCTTGCCAGGCGAGGAGTTCAACCTGCAAAGGCCTGGGGCCTCTTTAGAGCCTTCGGGTACGGATTGTGAAAGCAGAAAAGAGGGAATTGCACCTCACTGGCTCCCTGCAGACCTGGGAGTAGTTTGCTTTACGGGAGAGAAAGGCCCCGTGTAGGATGGGAGTAAATCCCTTGTACCCCGGCTTTGCCGGCTGGGCTGCCAGCTCTTGTATCCCGTGAGCCTAAGCATGAAAACTCCCAGAAAGAGCCGCCGGGACAGGGCGGTATTTCGGAGCTTGTAGATGGAGGATGGCTCTGGCTGGAGCAGGGCCCCTGCTCGGGCTGCAGCCGGCTCCGGAGAGCTTTTCCACCAGGTGTCAGTCGAGGAGCTCCTTGGGAGCAGCCGCCTCGCCGGGACCCGCTCTCCTGCCAGACCACGGCACTGGTCCTGCCTGCCCGCAAAGCCCGTGCTGGGGGGCTGCGGAATCGTCTGGTGGAGAGAAAAATCAAGCGAGGAGCTGTCTCAAAAGGAGGGCTGAGTCTGGGTGCATTCCTGCTTTATACCGTATTTTTAGCTCGCTGCTTTATGAAAGCAAACGCCTTACACAACCGGAGAGGAGGCGTCTGCTGTTGCTCAGGAAAAGTATCTTTCTGATCTTTCCAGCTCAGCCCTGAAAAGTTAATGCAAGTTGGAACAAAGGTAGGTGCTACCAGAAGAAAGCGATGCAAGCCAAACAAGCAAATGAGCCTCCTGGCCTTGGAAAAGAGCATAACTCTGCTTGAGCGTGGGCTGGGAGAGTCTCCTCATCCTGCCAAGAACACCTCATCCCTGCACCACGGGGAAACATCAATGCGCTGGAAGAGTCAGAAACACATTTCAGATTGTCAGAAAAAACACCCAAACCCTCAAATGCTTTACCTTCGACTATTCCCAGTCCCGTACGCTGTTCTGCCTCTGGCCAAAGGGTGTGGGCTTCCCATTAATGAAAGGCTATCATTAGCGCTAATGAGAGATACGCGCCTGTATCAGCAGGAGGGTGCTCTCCTCTCTCCCCCAGCGCTGCACTGGGCTCGCTGTGGTTAGCAGCGCTGGCTTGGCCGTCGTTCATCCCCGCGGGCAGCGGCAGGAGCTTCCACAGCACCTGACCGGAGACCCAGGCTGGGCCTGCGGGACCCTGTCCAAGACCAGAGCGGTCCTAGACCTGGAGATCTTTGACCGCTGGTCTGTCTTTAATTCCCAGGCAGGCGACCTGCTCATGGCATAGCCACGCTCCCTGTGGGCAAAGCAGGAGCCCGGGGAAGTCCTCCAGCTCCTCCTTCATCCCATCGCAGGGCAGTGGGCTTTGGCCACCAGCCGGTGCCTGGAGTGGAGCACCTGTCCCTCATTCTCACGCTCCTCAGTGGAAAGTCCCTTCAGGTGTGTGAAGGACCATCCCTGCCTTGCCAGAGCCGGACCCTCCCAGAGACCCTGATGGCTCATCATGGACTTGTTTCTTCGCATAACACGAAACCCACTCCTCTTGGCTGCCCGAGAGCTGACAGAGGACGGGGTGAGACACCGGCCTTGCTCTGGGGTGTTACCAGGCTGAATGCCAGAGGAGACACATTGTGTAGATGCCAGGGCTCCTGGAGCAATATCACTGCTCTCTTGTCCCAGGACACCGCTTTCCAAACACGTGCTCGGACAGAGCACCCTAAAAGGCTGGTTTCCCCCCCCGGGGATCCCTGGGCTCTGCAATAGGGAGCATGGCACGTTCAGGAGCCAGTGGAGGCCTCCTGCCATGTGGGCGTCTCCGTTGGCTCTGCTTGTGCCGGTCTGCAGGCCCCGGCGTGCCCGGGCGGCTCAGCCCAGCGCGAGGGAGATGGTGCCCCAGCAGCCTGGCCGAGGCTTCAAAGGCTGCGGGGTGACTCCTCAGCCACCCCGAGCTTTGCAAGCCCGACCGCAGGTTCTGCCACCGGCAGCTGGCTTCTGCGGGCATCTGCCTCCAGTGCCAGAAAGGTGGATGATGGCATCACCTAACGTCCCCTGTCTGCCACAGCGCTTTGAGATCCCAGCACGGAGTGGGACTGCAGCCAGCAACACCCAGAGCGAACCGCGCTTTATCTCCCCGTGCATTTTCAACACCAGGGCGAGCTCTCCAGGAACGAGCCCATCGTTCCCCACGGCTTGGACAAGATGGATAAGGCCCCAGAGGTGCAGATGCGCATTCTGTTTCGCTTTGACAGCTTAAATGTCATAATGCCATTGCAAACCCGACCATGGCATACATTATCTTACAGTGTTTATTCATATCACCCCAAAAGCACTGGCAATAAAATTAAATATTTCATAAGGTTGTAATTCGGCTGCTGCGCTGCAGGAACCAAGCGCAGCCCCCTCCCACAAACCTCTTGCTGCGAGATGTACCAGGGTGGGAGCCTGAGCAGCGCGGGGGCTGCCCCGTTCCCTGCCCACCCCTTGACGGAGCCCCGTCCTTCTCCCCAAAGCCCTCCCCGGCTCTCCAGCCCCGTAGCAAGGAGCTTCCTTCCCTACCTGGATTCCGGGGAGGGGATGTGGGAAACGATAGGAGCAGCCCGCATTTCTCTGAGGTATCGATGGGAGCCGGGCTCCTGGGGAAGAACCAGCTCATCTGTGGCTGGGGCAGAGAGCCGCGCTCAATACTTTTGTTTCCGTGCCCCGACCACCCAGCAGGTATTTTCGCTGCTGACCCAAGGCGGAGGCTGCTGCCTCAAGCCCCTCGCACGCTCCTAGAAAAGCCGACATACACATCGATCTCCCCAGGAAGGAGTACTGGGACCTTTGTTATAAAACCAGTTTTTCAGAGATTTCTGGCTTGGGTGCAGATGCAACAAGTGGTCCCTGGGGTGGAGTCGTGGCCCAGACCGGCAGCGAACGCTCCCAAAGGCTGGGGGGCGAGGGGGCAGCTCTCACGTTGAGGACCTCGGCACGACCATCTTGTTCTGTTAACAAACACGAGGGGCGTTTGGCAGAGCAAAACGCGAGCCCAGCTGGATGCGCACATGGCCCTTAAACTGGGAGGCTGAAGAGCGGGTAGTGGAGAGCTGCGTTTGGGCACCCCGTGCTTAGATGACCCCCCACAATTGCTCTGGCCATGCTGAACCAGTAAGAGATCCGGGCAGCTGCTGGGACAGCGTGTGCGCAGCACCCAGCGTGCCGGACTTTGGCCCTGCCTGGGACCTCGGGACAGCAGGTCAAAGCGAGTAATTGTCCGTCGTCACCACTGGTGGCTTCACGGCTGCCGCCTGCCCACGGGAGAGCTGTGGGTTTAGTTTGCCCTCATCACCAGGCGGGTGAGAACGCTCTGAGCAAAGCTGTACAGAGGGGATGGGGCAGCGAGGGGCTCGGGCAGGTCTCGGGCGTCTTGCAAGGACCGTTCGGGCGCTTGCCGGGCTCCAAGAGTGTTGCTGGGCAGGACGCGAGGGCTGGGAAGGAGCTTGTGCTCCCAGCGGAGAGGGTGCCAGGGCGGAGGAGCTGCCGGGGCTGCAGACAGCGCGGAGGAGAGGGACGGGCAGAGCTCGCCCTTGGCATGGACGCACGCAGCCCCCACAGCGGTCACAGCCACTTGCTCTGTCTGCTGCGAGGTCCCTTGTCCCCTTCCCGGGCACCACTGCCCTGGGGGGGTGAGAAGCCCCGACCGACCCCCTGGCAGCCCCATGGCCCCCCCCGGCTCGGCTGCCCCGGCTCCCCGGCCCAGCACCCCGCGTTCGGTGGCAGCGGGGCAGCTTTGCCTTTTGTTTTTCCTTCCCTTTGTCTGTCAGTGTTGCAGGTCTCCTCTGCTCTGTCTCATTTTGGGGTGGAAACACAGCTTCCCCTGAGCTGCTGCCGAGGAGCATCCCCCCACTCGCCCCACGGTCCTGTGCGCAGGCCGGCTCGCGGCTCTTCCCGCCTGGATTTTGCACAGTTTCACCTCTTTCCGATGACTGAAGGCTCGGCATTATACGGACTACACGAGCAAGGGACGTTAAGAATGAACTGGAACATAACTGCAAAATACAGCATGTCCAATCCAATTTTTCCTAGCAAATGAAACAGATCTGGTGGAAAATAAATACAGAACTTTCAGGAGCAGCGTCCTTGAACAGCATCTGAGGGGGGATGAAGAGGTTTGAATAGATCAGCCCTTTACACCTCTGCACATCCCTCCTCCCTCCCTTAAATGCCATCTTTAATAGAAATAAATTAGAATAAATGATCAGCCCTTGCCTCCTAAAGACAGGTGGCAGGGTAATATTAAAAGAAATGAATAAAAATGCATTTAATGAGCATTGTTAATTAAACCTGGAAATCAAAGAGGTCTGAGTTGTGGGAATTCAGAGGCAAAATGAAAATGAAGGGAGCCGTAGCTCGGGGCGGGAAGAGTGGAATTCAATTAAACGCGACGCGGGGCCGCGCGTGTTAACGTCTGTCGCACGGCGCGGCAGTACCGGGGGGTGAGGGGCTCTTCCCCCCGCGCCCGGAGCACGCGCTGCCGCCAACGGAACCCGCGGCGCGGGGCTGAGACCGCGGGGTCCCCGCCCACGCCGCCCGTGGGCCGCAGGGGGCGGGCGAGAGTGTCCACCCGTGTCCGTGGGTGTCAGGGTGCCGCGAGTGCGTGTCGCGCGGGTGTGCGTGCTGCGCGTGCCTGCGCTGGGGTGCATCCCCGTGCACCGCCCTGCGCGTGCATCACCGCACCGGCGTGGGCGTGGGCAGCCGCCTGCGTGGGCGTGTTACCGGCGGGGGGGGGTGACAATGGGGATCACCCTGTGTCGCTGGCAGGGCCGCCGCGCCGTCCCCGAGCCCCGCGGGGCCGCCCCGTCCGCCCGGCTCGCCCCGCCGGTGCCCGGTGCCCGGTGCCGTGCTCAGGGACGCGGTGCTGCGGGCCCGCCTCGCCCTGCCCCGGAGGGAGGGCCCAAACAGAGGGAGGGATGGAGAGGAGGGAGGGATGGCGAGGAGGAGGGAGGGATGGAGGAGGGAGGAGAGGGCGGGGAGGCAGCCACGCTGCCTCTCGTTGCTCCCCGGTTTCCCCTCGTTCTCTCTCGCCCGGCGCCCGCCCTCCCGCCCGTCCTCTCGGGCGAGGAGCCAGGCCCGGAGCACCCCCAGACACTTCTCTCTCTCCCCAGCCCGGGCTGGGGCTCTCCGCTCCCCATCGGGGAGGAGGGGGAAGCGCCCCGGGGGACCCCCGGGCTCTCCCGGCAGGACCGGCACCGGGCCCCGCTCCGGCCGCCGTCGGGCGGAGGTTGCAGCTGCCGCCGGGGCCCTCGCTGTGCTCACGGCCGGGGCCCCCGCTCCCTGCTCGGGCTAATAAAGTCAAACCGTAGAGCATCGCCGCGGTCCCGCAGCCCGCCCGCACCCTCGGGCCCTCCCAGCGCTCGGGGCTCGGTCCGCGGTGCGGCCCGGGGCGCTCCCCGACAGGGCTCTCAGGCGGCGCGGCCCGGGGGAGGGAGCCGGGGGTGGCACCGGGGGGGGTTGCGGCACCGTGCGACACGGGAGCGGGAGCGGGGCCGCCCGACGGCGCGGGGAGCGGCACCGGCCGCGCTCCCGAGGGCGGCGGGCGCCCCTCGCCCCCCGCCCCGGCCGCCTCCCGCCGCCGTCCCGCTGCGCCCGCCGGCCGCCGTCGGGAGCCGTCGGGGCCCCGCGGGAGCGGGCGGCGCGTCCCCGGCCCCGCGCTCTGACGCGCGCTCCCGGCGCGGCGGGCGCGCCCCCGCCGCTATAACTGGCGTGCATGGAGTCGGGGCCGGCGCAGAGGAGCGGGCGGGCGATGGGAGACGCCGCTCCGGCGGGATAGAGGGGCGGAGACGGGGGCACCCCCGGGGCCCGGCCCGCCCGGGGCTCGCCGCGGGCCCGCACAGATGCTAGTGCACAGCTACCCGGGCATGGTGAGTGCGGGCCGGGGCGCGGGCGGGCGGGCAGGGCCGGGCCGGGCCGGGGGGGTCGGGGCCGGGGGTTCGGGGTTCGTGCCCGCCTCACCGCCGCTGTCTCCGCCGCCGCAGGACCGCGCCGAGGGGCTGCCCGGGGCGCCTGCCGGGGCCCGCCTGCCGCAGCTGCCCGCGCTCAACCAGGCGCCCTACGGCTCCGCGCCGCCGCTCTGCCACACGCCCGCCGCCGACTTCCAGCCGCCCTACTTCCCCCCGCCGTACCCGCAGCCGCCGCTGCCCTACCCGCAGGGCCAGGAGCCCGGCTACCCGCACCTGGGGGACCCGTACGCGGCGCTCAGCCCGCTGCACCAGCACCAGCAGCCCGCCTGGCCCCCGCAGCGCGGCCGCCAGGACGACGCGGGGCTGCTCTCGCAGACCCACCGCGCCCTGGGGCTCGACCCCCGCCGCGAGTACCCCGCCGTGCCCCGCCTGCTCCACGGGCTGCCCGACGGCGGACACGGCCTCGCCGACGGCCCGCTGGGCCTCCACGGCCTCGGCCACCACGGCATCGAGGACATCCAGGTACCGGGGGCACGGACGGAGGGAGGCCGGGGAGGGTGCCCGGGGGGGCCGGCGCGGCACGGCGGGGCCCGATCCCGCCGCCGCCTGTGAGCCCCGGGGGGGAGTCCCGGCCGGGACGAGTCGCGCCCCGCGGCGTCCGTACCCCCGGGCAAGGAGGGCCGCCGTGACGGGAGCCCCGTTACCGGGGCTCGTCCATGCCCGAACGATCCCTCCTGGCCGGGGGCAGCGGGAGGACCGGATCCCGGCCGCGCTGTCCCCGCGCCCCGAGCGGCCGGTGCTCGTCCGCGCCGGGAGCCGCCGGCTGACGGCTCTTGCTTCGGTGCTTTCAGGCCGTGGACGACGGCGGGATGAACCTGCTCGATCAGTCCGTGATCAAGAAAGGTAAGAGCGCGGCGGCACCGCGGGACGCGGCACCGGGCCTGGCTCGGCGCCCCGCTCCTGCCCTCGGGGCTCCCCCGCGTCGGGTTTCCCCCCGCGACAGCCGTCCCGCGGGGCCGCTCTCCTCCCGTCGGGAAGGGCTCGCTGCTGTCCCCGGCGGGGCTGAAACGAAAGCGGCGGGTCCAGGTGGGCCAGCGCGTCCGGCCGCCCCCGGCCCGCTGGGCTCCCTCGGGCCGTACCGAGGCCCCCGCGCCTTCCCGGTACCGGACGGCCCCGGCTATCGGGGAGCCTCGGGGACCCGCCTCTCCGGCGGCCGCGGACGGTTTGCGTGGGAAGCCCCGGGGATGCCCCGGCGGGTCTCGGCGGCAGCTCCCAGCCGCTCCCGGTCCCGCCGCCCCGGGCCGCAGCCCTGCGCCCGGCGGCGGGGGAGGCAGCCCGGGCCGCGCACCGCTCCGCACCGCCTCGGGCGGGGAAGGCCCTGGGCCACGGCGGAGCGGGCCCGTTCGGCGGGGCTCGTACCGGGGGGAAGGACGCGTTTAACGGCGGCGAGGAGGTGGCGCGGCCGTAGGAACCGGCGCTGCCCGTCCCCGCGGCCGGGGGAGCATCGCGCAGAGCCCCGGGCGGCCGCCCCCGTCCCGCCGCCGCCGCTCGCCCCCCGCCTCGGCAGCGGCTCGGTCCTGCGGGTACGCACCGTCTGCCGCGGGGCCCGGCGGGGCGGCCAGCCGCTCCCTCCCGGGGCCGCAGCGGGGAAGCGGGGCTGCGGGCAGGGGCCCCGCACGGCCCCGGTGGGCTCCCGCCGCCTCTCCTAATCCATCGCCGGTTCCCCCGACCCGGTAACCAGCCCCTCCGCTTCCAGCCGAAGCCCCGTGGTTAAACCAGCTCGGCTCCGTAAAATGTTTTCCTAACAAAACCCCCGCCGGGCGCTCCGGAGCGGGGCGACGCGCGGGGCCGTGACTCGGGTGAAACGTTCGAGCGCTGCTTGGGGCTTCTCCCCGCGATTTTTTTTACAAAAATACGCCGATGGGAAGGACGTGTTTAGCCGCCGCTCCGTGGGACGGTCTCCAACACGGGCGGGCAACCGAGACCGGCGCCGGCCGTGCGGGCTCGGCGGGGGTAAGGCGGGCAGGGCCGGGGTGCGGGGTTGCTGGGTGAAACGCCGGGCGCCCCGGGGGCCGGGGGGGCTGGCTCCGGCCGGCCCGGGCCCGGGCAAAACGCCGCTGAAACCGGGAGGGTTTAGGTCGTTAGCAGCGCCCGGGCTGCGGCGAGCCCCGGTCCCGGTCCCGGTCCCGGTCCCGTCCCGCCGCGGCTCGGGGGACGTTTCCCATGGCCCGGCCGCAGCCGCAGCCCCGGGAACTGCCCAGCCCCGGCAATCCGGGAGAAATATCCCGATCGTGCGGGTCTTCCCCCGCCGCCATCGGCCGTGGCGGTCGTTCCGCGGGGGGAGCAGCGTTCGCGGCGCGTTACAGCCCCCTTTCCACGAACATTGTTACTCGAAGAACAGCTTCGTTACACGCGGCATTTCAGTGGAGCATTAATGACCGTAATTATTGTAGCTTCAATTAGAACACGGGAGGCGTTTCAGCAGCGATCCTTGCAGGAGCAGTGGCCGAGCGAGCGGCGGGTGCGGGTGCGCTGTCGTGGGCAGCAGCCGTGGCCGTGGGCTCGCCGCGTCGGGCGGCAGCGGCACTCGCCGCGCCTTCCCCAAACGCTCCGCAACGCCAACATTTCGCTGGAAGCTCGGTTGAAGTTACAGTGGTTTGGTTTTGCTTGGTTTTTGTTTGGGTTTTTTTTTCCCCCTCCTTTTTCCAAAACGCGCCATTACTTAGCAATTTTCGTCTCCGTCGGGAGGATTTGTTGTTGTTTAGAGCCAGATTTGTGCCTGGAGATCCCTTAGTCTCTCTTTTGAAAAAAAAAAAAAAAAGAACAGAACCAAATAGGCCCGCGGGAGCAGGGCGCCTGCAGCCCCTGTGCCCACGGCCGCTTGCTCTTCCCGCTCCGGTTCTCTTGGTTTTTCCCTGCTGTGTTTGGAATAAAGCTGCAAAGTGTATTTTGGAGAAGAACCCGGTTTCGAGGAGGGGGGCCGATGCGCTGCCGGGGTGTCCCCGTCTCTGCTCGGGAGCTCGAAGCCCCGAGTTTGCTGGAGCAGCTGAGAAATCGATAAATCCAAAGCGAAGGGTGTGTGTGTTGGGGGGTCGCGGGGCGGCCCCCCCCGAGCGGCCCCGGGAGCCGCGGCACGGCGGGGGGGGTGTGTGTCTCGTTCTTGTAACGGAGCCGGGGCGCGGGGCCCCCCCGGCCCCGCTCCGGGCGGCGGCAGCACCGGGGGCCGCCCGGGGCCGCATCCTGCACCGCTGCCCGGGGCTCGGGCCGGGCTCCGGCGGCGCCCGGGTCCCCGTTCGCCCCTATTTCGATGGCCGCGCTCCCCCTTCTCTGCGGGCGGCCCTGGAAGCGATGCCCCGAACCGGGCGATTGGAACTCAAAAGAAAGCTGGGGAATTATGGAAACCGCAGCCGGGGGGGTCCCGCATCCCCCCGCAGCCCGGGCGGCCGGTGACCCCCGGGGCCGGGACAGGCCCCGAGCGGCAGCCGGGAGCGGCGGCTGTCGGTGCGCCGGGGGAGGCTGCCCTCCGCTCAAACCGGGCGAATTAATGCCTTTGCAGCCGGATTTATTTACATTTTTTAATATATCGTACGGGGTCGTTTCTGCTTCGCCGGCTCCGTCCGCTTTGAGCCGACTCCCGGAGCCGCAACCGGGGCGAGGGGGGAGCCCCGGCCCCCGCGCCCGGCGGCACCCTCGGAAACAAAACAAACACATTTAACAACGTGAGAGGCAGATCCCGAGCGGTTCGCGGGGCGCGGGGGGGCGCGGAGGGGCTCGCGGGGCGCCCCTTGTCCGCGGGAAGCGAGGGTAAGCGTTAAAAAGCGCAGTTTCGTCCTAAATCGCGCCGAGATCCCCAACACCGCACCGGGGATGATTAATCCCTGGGTTCCCGACGGCGTGGCCCTCGGACAGAAACCTGATATAAATCTGTGCGTGTGAAAACAGATAAATCTCTCCTTAATTAGTTGCCGAGATACGGTTGTCCCGGTTCAACAAAATATGAATCACCTGCCCGAATCCCGGAGCCGCCTTTTAACCCCGGTCCAAGCGCGGGGACCCCACTCAAAACCAGCGCTCCGAGCCCGTCCCCGTCGCGGGGGGCTGTAATTGCAGGGGTGTTCCCCCCCCCCCCCCCGCACGCCCGGGCCCCAGCAGCGGGCGCGGGGGAGGGGACGGCCCGGAGCGGGGTGCCGGGGTGTCCCTGGCTGCGTGTTTGCCTCCCCCCCTTTCCTTCTTAAATAAACCTCAACGGGTTCAGCAGTTAATGTCATTACGGGGGTTCGGGGAGCTCTGAGGGACGCAGAGGCTCGGGGGGCGGCCCCGGGGTCCCCGTCCCGCAGCCCCGGCGGGGAGCGGGGTCCGGTCAGAGGCGGCAGCGCCGGGCTGAAAACGGGCGTTCGGAACCCAAATTCCCACCGCTGCTCCCGGGACCGGCTCCGGGCCGTTATTCCCCCGGACAGGCCGGAGGCGTGGGGCGCGGCCGCGGGGGATGCGTGGGGCGCGGGGCAAGCCGGGGCGGGGGGCGGCGGCAGGGCCGGGGCTGCGAATGGCCCCGAGAAACGGGGGACGAGCTGCCCCGCACGGCGGGACAGGCAGGGGATGGCCAGAATTAATAGTTTAGAATTAAATAATAGCTTAGAATTAAATGGATAAAATCCTGATTAGGATTTTAGGCAGAAGAGCTTTTATGAATATTTTTTGTATACGCGATTGTTTCTTTTTCCTCCTTTTCAAGAGTATTTCAGAAATTATTTTCTGTCTTATTTTTATCGTTGTTGTATTTGTTTGTTGTTTTCGTTTTTCTGTTTGTTTGGGTTTTTTTGGTGTGGTCTTTTTTTTTTTTTTTCCCGTCTCCCAAGCGTTTATATAAGACCAGGAAGATATTTGACTGGAAAACAGTAAAATTAACTCTGAAAAAGTTCAGTCCGGGGCTCTGGCTGCTTTGGGCTGCAGCAGCTACAGGCGTTTTCCGCTCGGTTCACCTGCTGCTCACGGCCGGGCGTGAAACCCCCCGGACGAACGGCTGGAGACCCAGCGAGCCCCGAGCAGCCGTCACTCCTGGTGCGGGTCCTTCCCCCCTCTGAGCGAGGAGAGGGGGGGCTCTGCTTATGAAATCAAGCATTACGCCATCGCACTCGGTAGCAAAAAATCCTACAGCTTGGTCATAAAATAAGGAGGGGGTTTATTGCTTTGACATCCTTTCAGGATCAGCCGAAAGCTTCTGATGGAGCCTTTTTATTGCAAGGAAAAATACAAATCTCCTTCCCTGGCACCTCGGTGCCTGGGGGCAGCCGGGGCGCGGGGCCGGGGCGAGCCGGGGCCCTGCGAGCAGCGGGAGCGGGGTGAGCCGCAGGGGCCTGCGTATCCCGCTCGCGGGCAAGCGTTTTGGCTGCAGCGTTTTACAACCCGGAGTACAGACGGAGCAGGGTGCAGCCAGCTGGCACCCGGGCGTGCACGGCACACGGGCACGGCGTGGCTGGTGGGCCCTGAACTGCCCCGGCTTCGTGTTGAGGCCGCGGGATTCGGCCGCTGCGCTCTCCTTCGTGTCTGTGACTTGTTCAAACTTCCATCCGAGGCTTTTCACGGCTCCGGAGTGGCAGCGCTAGCGTTTCTGCTCAGGAATGTGGACCTGTTTGGTTGGATGCTGGACGGACGGACGGAAAGCTGTGCCTCAGAGTGCTCCGAGCCCACATTTAAAAATATTGCAAGAAGTAGCTGTCACTGCTAAAGAATGCAGCAGAGGAGGGAGATTAAGACCGAGATCCTTAGATCCACTCGCCACCACACGCGAGCTCCAGGTTTTGAAGCCCTGTGGGCTTCGCGTGCGGGGCTGCCGGTGGGAGCGGGGTGCCGGCGCGGCGGCAGCGGTGCCGTTTCTCCTTCGTCTCAGCGCGGGGAGGAACTGAGCTACAAGAAATGCCGCGTGAAGCCAGATGTGGCAGGGAAAACAAAAAAAAAAATCCTGAAAGAATGGTAGAGTAGATAAACATCATTTCCGTGACGAGCAAGGTAATAAATGAGGTCATCCTGTAAAACACCCGGGGCTGCGAAGACACGTCTTTTATAAGACTGTCCACGGACGTGGGCGGAGGTGCTTGGACTCCAGTCAGACGCAGGGTGCTGAGCGCTGCTGGCAGAGCCCTCCCGGCCTTCTGCAGCTTTATCTGCTGCGGCAGTGTGCCTGAGTGGGAAAGGGGCTCACCTGGGACAAGCCGGGTCTTGACTGGAGGCTTTGCTGCCTTAGCGCTGCTCACAAAGGCTTTAAAGTTTAGACAAGCCCTCGCACACACCACGAGATACAGCGTTCATCAAAACACAGTCACACCTCCCGATCCGGGCGCTTCTCCCTCGCGCACACATGCGTGCGTGGCAGGAACACCTACTAATCAAACAGAGAAACTTAAAAGAAAGTTTTTACTCTGAACTGCATCCAGATCACCATTCCTCCATTAAAATTACATTTTTAATGTCCTATAATTGCACCAGGATAAACCCAGGTGTGTGTTCATGTGAGATAACACACGCGGGTACCGGTGAAGGCGCTGGGCTTTGTCTCAACCTCCCCGGTGCCTCCCAGGCATGTGTTATCTCCAAGTTTCATGTACCTTGTCATGACTTACTGTTTAATTAGATGTTTTTAAATGAATTTTTTTTTTTTCTGTTTTAGAAGTAAAGAGCAGTTCTTAAAGGGTAGGTTCAGAAAAGCCAGCTTGGGTTGCTTTTTGGCATGCAGCTTGTGAGTCAAACCAACAGCGCTTCTCCTCCAGGAGCTGGACCCCAGGTGGGGCTTCTCCACGGGACAGCACGGAGCGAGGCACCGCGGACGCGCCGGGCTGGCTCCGCGGCAGCTCTTCCTCCCTTTCCGGGGCTGCGAGATAGTTTTGCAGCTCGGTGGCCTGGCCGGTGCTCAGCGGGCGCAGACCCTGCTCGTTGGGCAGGCAGGGCTGCAGCCGTCCGTGAAGGGGTCACCGGGGGCCAGCTGTCCCCGCACACCCCATTGCTCCCTCCGTAATTCGGAGACCTGTGTAAAGGCACGAAAGCTTTTGGGGCAGAGCACGGCACGCACCCCCACCCTCCCAGGCAGCGGGTCACTGCCACGCCACAGCCCCTGCTCCCACGGGGGCTGCTTTGCCCACCGTGGGTTGGCAGTGGGGCCAGCAGGACGGGTGACATACACCCCGCGGTGTTTGTCCCCCCGTCAGCCCCGCAAAGGAGGTGGCACCAAGACCTTAATTTTGTGGACGATGCCACGCAGCGGGCGCGTGCCTCACCGGGGTCCCACGGGGCACCCACCCACAGCAGCGCAGGCACAGGCAAGACCCACGGGGACCTGTTCGTGTGCCTCCAGCCCAGGGTCACACCAAATCTGCAGCAAAGCAGAGGCAAACGTAAACCATTCCTCCCTGTTTAGTAATATTCCAAGATACGTGATCTCAGAAAAAAAAAATGTTTGCAATCTGCCTTAGTTATTTGAAGAGCCTAAACGAGGTTCTCTGAAGTCCTAGACTAGCACCCTAACCACTAAACCATCCCACCCTTTCCTGTGTGATCCTGGGGAATTATTCATTCTTGCTGTCCTTCCATTTGTTTGTTTATTTTAATTCTTAATGGAGGAACTAATTAGCAAATGTGGATGTAATGCTTGGAGCTGCTGCATGCTCAGCTCTCGTCTCCGTGCCCTCTCCCATATCCAGCTCTGCTGCGTCTGGGTATCACCCTTGGTTCGGAGAGCGGTTAAGTGTTGTGGCTTGGCGGAGAAGAGCAGAGAAGCAGAAGGGAGTGAGAAAGAACTGCTAGAAATGAGCCCAAACTACCCATTGCAATTAAATATCCCAGGATACGGTGCGGCTGCGGCTCAGGAGCGAGGGGCTCTGGAGCAGGACGAGGGGAGCTGCGGGCAGGTTCACCTTTGCAGCCTAAAACGCCATGGCAGCTCCTGCAGCGCCTGCGGTGCGTGCTTGGGATTCCAGCCAGGCCGAGGCTCCCCACCCTCTATCTCAGGCATTTATCTGGCATCAGTCACCCAAGTGCCGAGGCGCCAGGGAGCGAGGGATCGGGTCAGGCCCTGCTCCCTCCGGACTGGTCAGACAGGTCCCAGGCAGCGAGCGCTGTCCCCAGCGGGGTGGCTGCGTGGGGATGGCGCGTCCCCGGGGCTCCCTGGGAGCCCCGAGACGGCCCCACGCGCCGGGGAAAGCGGGGCTGCAGCCCTGGGGCCGGCGAGGCGGGAGCAGAGGATCTGGCCAAGGCGTTGATGGTCGCTTCAAGCACAAGATCCGAGTTAGCAAGAGACGGGGACAGGCATTGAACGAGCATCACCAGGGGGTTTGTAGACTCTGCAAGAGCTGTGCCGCAGTCACCCGCACGCTCCCGCGCAGCCGGCTGGATTCTCCCCACGCTATTCCTGTGGCCAGTTGGAGTTTTCCCCATGGGAAGACGTGGACGTTGCTCCTCCCTGGCACCGTGGTGGGTCCCGTGCTGCTGCAGAGGCGTTTCCCGGTGTGTGCCCTGGCAGCCCGGGACACACATCCTGGCCGGGACACGGTGCTGACCGGGCTGCAACACGTCTGCTTTGCTGGATGTGCCACCAATACGCAGGTGTAGGAAACCCAGAGCGTCTTCTGAGCAGGGAAAAGTAAAAGTGTTTTTGGGTGATAGTGGGCGAGCGGTGCCTCTCCCCGGAGCGATCCCCGGGCGAGCCGGCGACTCCAGAACAGCAGGTGAACCGGCAGATTTGCATTGCTGCGGTCCGAGACTCGGATCGAAACCCTCCCGCATGCTCCGCGGGTTGGCAGCAAGTTCTCTGTGAAGAGAAGTATTTTTCTATTATTATTCACGTCTAATCTTTGCTGAAGGGTCTTTTGCCCTTCAATAATCTAAATACATTTTAACAAATTGATAGCAACGTTACCGTGGCTTACGTGGGATCCGCCGCCGCTCGCAAAAGACACTGCATCTTTGTTCTCCCTTTTTAGATTATGTAGATCCAAGCCACACAAATTCAGGCGCTTCCATAGGGAATGCAGGGAAAACCTCTCAAGCATGTTACTGTAAAATGGATTATACTATTTGAACACATAAAGATCCCGTAGACTGGTTGCCAAAATGTAATGGGAGTTTGTGCTGCTAAATGAATAAACCTGCGATGGTTCATGCTACAGGGCAGAGCGGTGGCGGGCGAGGCCGGGAGCGCTCGCTGCCGCGCGGGGTGGCACCGGGCGAGAAACCTGCCTGGCGTCGGCACGGAGCAGCACAGCCTTCCGGCTCCTCCAGCTTAAATCCCGGGGCTCGCCAGCCCCCCGTTTCGGTTTCTTGCCTTCCCGACACCTGCGTGTGTTGTGCTGCGAAACACACGGGCTCTGTGCAAGCAGAGGCAGAGCTATAGGTCTGCGCAGAGCAGTTAGTGATGGAACTGAATTTTAAATAGCTGTTATCTTTCTCCTGTAGATATAAAGGGCTTAGCTGCAGATTCAGAAAAAAAATAATTTAAATCGGGGGGAGTGCAATAATCTGAATTACCACACGGACTGACTTCTCAAACGAAGTCGCAGAGGTACGAGCGAGGAGTGGGCGTCGGGGAGCGGCCGGGCCCGGCTGTAGCACCGTGGCTCTTTCAACGAGTAGCAAAACCCACTCGCAGCAAATGTCTGCAAATACATTTGGACATTCGGAAGTACAATCCAAATCCTTTTTCATTCGTTTCCTGCGAAGGTTCAAGCCCTTGAGTTTCACTGGCTAGGAGGACGTTTTAATTGTTAATATTTGCTGCTTTCCAGGGGGATATTCCTGAGGTTACTGCTCAGGCTGCTGCATCAGAGCCTCCCCAGGCAGCACGGCCCAATCCATAAAATGAAGTCTGGCAGGGAAACGTGTGGGAACTCAGAAGAAATTGTCTGTGAGCAGTTTCTGAAAAATTCACAAAATATTCTGAGCAAGTAGCAGCTTTGAGGCCGAGTCATTCCTAAACGGTGAAGCAGAGAAATGCATTAGCTGAAATTATTAATTGCAAACCGCTTACTGATCCCCTTCCCAGTCCCGAAGGAGCACAGGGTGCTTTTGCAAAGGTCTGAGTAAATTTTGTTATTATATTGATTGGCCATTCCTATCAAGACCCACCGTACTAAGCAGGTACCGCCCTTAACCGAGGTGCTGTATCCGCCGGTCCCGGGGGGGCTGAACCATCCCACCCCATCGATCCGGCCCGAAGCTCCCCAGGAGCAGAGACCTGCAGTGCCACGTGGTGGGTCCTTCGCTGGGTAAAACAGAGGCACAGAAAGAAAAATGCGGTTAATATCACATAGCACCTTAACATTGAGTTCATAACCTAATGTATGGTTTGCATTGGAAACGCCACGTTAGGTGCGGGAGCTTTGCATAGGGATGGGACCTCTCCTGATCAGCTTTCTCATGGGAATGGTTTGAGGCCGCCGAGTTGTATCCCTGCTCCCTCTCTTCTTCCGAGGGTCCGAGATCCATTTCCCTATCAGGACTCAGCAATCTGGAAAGCCCAGAGATAAAACCAAGATTCTTTCCATCCTTCCATTTGAAAAGGCCTTCAAGCCGATTACGGCGTTTCCTAGAGAGGCTCTTTGACATGGGGACTTGGTTCAGGTTGGGCATTCAAGATAAAGAAAATACCTGTATAATCCCCTCCGGGAAGAAAGGATAATTACAGACTGCGGGTTTGAAATACAGCTGATGGCACTGACCTCCTTTCCCTGGACCATCAATAAATACCTCTCTGCTGAACCACCAGGAAATTGAAGCAGCTGAACTCCGCAGCACCTCCTCGGTGAAAGGGGCTTTTAAAGGGATGGAAGGAGCAGTTGCCTCTGGCTCACACCCACATGCAGATACTTCTTTATGTATGTATCTCCGTCTTATAATTTACATCAGAGACATTCAAACGAAGGTTAGATTAGTTCGCTGAAAGCTCTTCCTGAAAGACAGCAGCAATCCCTCGCCTTTCTGGGGCACCTTTCATCAGGGGCTACGCAAACGCTCATCAGCCAGCGCGTCCCACCGCTGCCCGCCCGGAGCGGGCAGAGCTGCGCAACGCCCGTCTGCTCCAGGGAACGAAGCCCGGGGCTGCCGGCCCCGGCCCTGCGGTGTCGCGGAAGCAAACCCCGGCAGCGGGCGAGGAGGTTTGCACGGTGCAGGCGTTGCCTCGCAGCGCAGCACGACTCGGGCCTCCCGCAGCCTTTTTGGGGCTGGCCTGAGCGAGCAGCGGTGCCCGACGCAGCCGAGCTGACCGGTGCACGGCCCCGGAGAGGGACCGGGACTGAGATGCTTTTGGGGCGGCTGGAGACAGCGCTGTGCCTGACGATGAGCGAGATTGCTTTGTCCCAGGCAGTCTCCTTAAAGGATTAGCTGGCACCTCTTTAAAACGCAACCTGAGCTGTAGCACACTCCCACTTTTGAAAGAGATGTTGCAACAAAAGCTCCAATATCCAGGGATTCGGCGTTGCTCAGGAGAAGGATTTACCTGTAATGTATCTAAGGAGAGAAGAAAACAGACTTGTAAGACGGGCAACGATTTGCATGTTCCCTCTGGACTTGTTTTTCCCCTCACAGCACCCCGAGCTCCAGCTGGAAATGGAGCTGAACAAGTAACACCACGATAAGCAATTCAATTTCCAAGTACCACAAATTTTCCTGCTTACAAATCATTTTGCAAGCAGGTAGCACATTTCTCATATGGAAATGAGTCAGTACTTCATCTTTTTCTTTTTGTAGGTAGTCTCTTTTCCCTTCAAACCAGAGGTTGGTGGTGTGCAGTCGGCCCCCGAGGACTGGCACCACGATCCCGCGGCTCCCGGCAGCACCCACACGCAGAGCCTGGGCCCGGGCTGCAGAGGTGCCTTTTGCACTGAATATTTACATGTAAAAGTGGCTGTTTCCAGGAATCGTAGTGGTAGTTTCAGACACAAGTGTTTGCGAACGCGGATGGGGAAGGAGAGGGACCGAGACGGCAGCGCGGGGACGGAGCATCGTCACCCCAGGTAGTGGCAGAGGCACGGGGCTGCGGATCGGCCCGTGCTGAAACCCGTCAGGGAAAAGCAGGCAATTCTCCGAGGCTTTCTAGCTCCCTGGGTAAAAGCCTTTGAAGAATGTGTTTCTCTTGTGCCTTCTTCTTTGTACCTGGAACTTAAAAATCAAGGGTCCCACCTCTGCAAACCAGAACAAAAGTGTCGGAAACTTCGTGCTTTATCTTGGGAGACCTTGAGGGCCCCAAGCTCCTCACTCCATCAGCTCGAGTCACACCTGAGCGATCATCAGTTCCGTGGCGTTTCTTCTCTTCCACCCTGCTGCCCGGTACCTCCTGACCAGCCCTCCCAGAAACAAGGCTGTGGCATCCCATCACCCCTGCAGCATCGCTGAGGCACCAGGACCTCGTGTTCACGGGACTGCCTCTCCACGCCTGGCTGCCCCTCCGAGGAGCAGCACCGCGTCCCGCGCTCAGGCGCTGGACCAGCTCCTTCGGGCTGCATTTACCACCCGGGGAAATCTTTCAGCCAGGGATCACGTGGCAAGTTTTAATTAGGTATCACAGCGTCCCTCCCAGGTAGATGTTACTATCTCCATTTTATCGATGGAGACGGTCAGGCCCAAACCGGGGAGGTGACCTGCCCAGCGTCATAAAACAGTTCCCCGGCAGAGGCGGGAGCGGCCGTGGCCGTCCCAGCCGGCGGGCTCCCCGCTGCCCCCGGGCTGCACAGGACACGGGGAGACGGCCGCACGCAGGCGGGGTGCTCTCCAGCTCAGGAGAGTCCGGGGGCGAAGCCTTTGGTGCTGGTGGAAACCAGGTCCTGTTTTGAAATCGCTCTCTCTGCATCAGGGGGTTTCATGCCACAGCAAATGGCGTTGTGCGAGTTTCATCCCCTGGCAGTTACACCCGAGGCATGTTTAAGAGACAAACTAGATCCGACTCAGCACAAAAAAGGCATCTCTGATGGGAGCTCACAGGCCTCGCGGGTTCAAAGGGAAAGCGACGCTGCGCGTAGCTGCTGCACAGCACCAGGGCGGGCGACTGGCGTGGGAGCTCGTGTTGCTCTGCACTGCTGCGCAGCGCACACGTGGGATGTATTGCAAGTGGTACCCGCCTTGCAATGTTAAAGGCAGCAGCGAGATGCTGAGCCTCATGGAAACACTTCCCATGACATTATACACAAGAAGCGAGGATTGTTTCCCTTCCCACCTTCAGCAAGACGCCGTGTGCCCATCGTTGACACGCTGCCATTCTCAGCAGCTAACTTCGAAATCCAAGAGCATCACGAGAGAAGATGATGCGGTGACAAACAGCTCCATTTCACAGCATTAAAAAGAAAGTCTGGCGTTACAAAAGCAGAGGCCGTACTTAATCAGTTTTCTGCAGCTATTGCCCAAGCACTAGGAAGTGCTGTAAAGCCCGGGTTGCTTAGAAAAGCATTCCCACAGAGCAGAAGAGCGTGCATTCAGCTCATGCCCATATACCTGATCTTTGGTAAATCATTTAACTTGTTCTGTGCCTCAATTTTCCCCAGCTGCAATAATGAGCCGGCTCACACAGGCACTGGGAGCGAGTTAATGACTTAAGTGGCCGGTCCTGTACCAGCACGGGGCTGGGGATTAGCCGCGTGTGAAGCCCCTTGAGGTCTGTCAGCATAACCTTATTGCAAAATCAGTTTTCCCTTTCAAATCAGGTCCTGCCGACGCTCGTGCTGCGCAGCCCCGCAGCGCTTACCTGCGTCCAGCCCAGCTGCGGCATCCCCAGGACCGGAGGCTCACCGGGGCAAAACGCTTCCCTGGGGCTTCAGTCGGTGAAATCCGCGGCCGAGCTCACCTCTACGCGAGGAGCCGAGTATCAGCAACACCAGTCAAGGCCTTTTGGGTTTGCTGAATGAGAAGTAGCAGGATGAACCTGAACTGAGCAGCCCTCCCATGGGGAAAAACCCTCTCAGGAGTGCCTGGCAGCTAGAGGAAAGGGCAAAGCCCTTTAGGAGGACAGCGAAGCAACCAAGCCTCGATGACCGAGGGGTTTCAGGGAGCAGACTAAGATTTTTTTTTTTTCCCCCCCCCATGTAGGCACATCTACAGTCTCTCCAGTAACTCACCCTGCTGGGACCGTGCCCAGGGCTTCGGTCCCTCTCCCGCCATCCCCAGCTCCCCGGGCAGCACTAACCCACTTGTTCAGCCGCGTCTTTGCCATGAGGCTCCTGACCAGAGCCCACCGGTACTGGTGGGTCCAGCTGCAGCTCCCAGGTTTCGGGAACAGCCTTTCCCCGGCGCTGCCGCAGCTCACCCTCCATTCACCCGTCTGTCACACAGCTTGCACAGCTCACGTGGGGCCAACCAGAAAACAATTTGGAAACAATAACAGCAGATAGCAAAGGTGGGCATAAGAGAAGAAGACCTCGCGCTCCCCAGGAGGTTTCTGAGCAGTCACTACAAACATAACATCCCTTTCCTCCCCTTCCTTTGGCTGAATCAGCCTGAACAGAGCCCTGCGGAGGGGAAGGCAGCATGTGTCCTGCCCTTTGTAGCTTCCTGCGTGGGGTGGGGTGACCCAGCTGAGCCCCGTCCCACTCATCGGGCAGGGCCTGGAGGGAGGGAGCCGAGCACCTGGGCACCGGCGGTTTGGGCACCAGCGTCTAACCCTTTCCTCGTCAGCCTGCGTAACGCGTCGGTCCGTCACTGTATGAACGAGCATCTCTGGGGCGTGTTTCTGCTGAAAACCCCATCCTCCATGGCCATGAGTGGGCGCTGAGCCTGCCCAAGCCCCTGCGTGGGGACGAGCAGGGCGAGACCCAGCTCGTTGAGGGAAAGGCGGTGTCCTGCCCCCGTGCCAAGGACAGGTGTCTCCTGCGGCCGAGCTGGGAAACCTTAGAAGGGGCGACCAGCGCAGTGACACCGACGTGAACGTTTCTATCCCCAGCTGCAAAGCGCCGCGTGGGGCTCCGGTCGTGCCTTGCCCGGCTGCGTCTCTGCTCGGGCACGGCGGCACCGAGTGCCTCCCGCTCGCGATGTGGCTGTCCAGCGCCCGGCGCCCAGAAACCTCGTCGTGAAAACCCCCTCTCCGCTCCAGCGGTTTGTTTCTCCGCGCTGTAGCTCAGACGAGCCCTCGCCGTGAGCGGGGCCAGGCGCCTGCATGCACCCGTCTTGCTTCGGAAGGGTCCTGCGGCTCCTGCCCGCGGCGGCAGCGGGCGCAGGGGGCCGGCGTGCTCGCGCGCCGGGGCGTTGGGCTGTCGGCTGCGCGCCGTGCCGGCCCGCAACGGTCTCATGCTTCCTTCTTGTCTGCAGGCTGGCTCAGGTGCTCCGATCACCTGCTGCTTGCGGGAACAGGAAAGCAGCAACTGAAGATCGAGGGGGACTTTTGGTTTACTCAGATGACAAGAGACAATTTTGGTTCCCCAAAAGCCAAGGAAACAAAGCTGTCAGGCTTTAATGGTAGCTTGTCTCCCTCCTGCAGCATGTTTATGGGCAAACAAGCTGCAGATCAGACCAGGCAAACAGCAGCAGGTGAGGCCAAATAACAATAATTAATAATTAATGGCGAATGTGGCTATGTTTATTCTTGTTGTATTGAGGCAACGTTGTCTAATGGATGAAGCACTGTTACAGGACTCAAGAGACCGGCTCAGCTCCCAGCGCTGCCGCTGACCCCTGCGTGACGCTGGGCCAGCCACCCGTTCTGTTTCTGCCTTCGCACCCCGTGTGCCCCGCTGCCGAGGGTGCGAGCTCCCCGCGCCGCGGGCGGCCCCGTCCCACGCCCGCACGTGCCGAACGTGGCGGGGCTCTGGCCTCGGCTGAGGCCTCGAGGCAGAAGAGCGATGCCCGTATTCATGTTCTGGGACGGGTGCCCGGTGCCTGCACGGTTTGCCCGTGGCACGGAGCAGGGCTGACCCGCCTGCTCTGGGCATTAACCTTCGCAGCGGTAGGCTCTGGGTTACAGCTTCCAAGGGCATTTCTTTCTGACAGTAGGATCATTCCTAAAAATGCCAGTACATGTTGCAAAAGTGTCATGGTGTCTCCATGTCATCACTGTGCTGTGCATCGGCATCCGCCCGGGCCTTCCCACCGCCCTGCCCTGCCCCTCCCCGCACGCTGCCGGCGCGTGGGGCGACTCGCAAACGTGCCGGAGCTGTATCGGACCGAGCTCCAGCCCCGTTTCCCATCGGCTCCGGTGTTAACTCCGGCTGGTGCTGGCTTTGCCTCCTCCCCAGATGCTGTGTTTCATGGATGCGTGGCGAGGCGCGATTCCCTTCTCCCCTGCATGGCTGTTCAGTCCCTCGTGTGTACGCAGGTCCCAGCCACGCATGCGGCTTCGATGCACGCCACCGCATGATTTCAGGCATGCACAAATATGCGAGCGTATAAACTCTGCAGAGCTCTTCGTGGACAGACAAAGTGTTTGGTACTACAAGCAACACCAGCTCTCCAGGGGTGTCTGGTTTGGGGGTGGCCCTTGCTGCAGCAGAACCCCCACCGGCTGGGTGCCCGGACTGGCAGCGCCGCACGCCGTGGCGGCAAGGCACGGACGTTTGTAAAACACGCTCTGACTTTTTATTTGAAGGGTGTCCCCTAGAGACAAATACAACCTGTTCTGGGGCTGTGGAAGAAAGCTTTGAAGCTGCTGCTTCCTGGAAATAGCTCTGGTTTCCTACGTCGCATGGCGACATTCCCGTGTTTGTTCTTCCCTGAACATCCCTCCACCAGCCACAGTCGTGGCAAACGCCAGGACCGCAGTGGCTGACTCCAGCGGGCACCGGTGCGCCCTGCCCTTCCTCCCCGCTTTGCCCGAGTTTCATGCTGAGAGGAAACTTATCGTACCTTAGCTCATTTCCATTCATCTTCCAGTCTTAAAGCATCAGCCATTTTTATGTGACGTGCTACTTTTTTATTGCCACACTAACGAGTTGTTGAGCTGTATTCACAACATGCTGATTGTAAGCGCCCCCTGGTAGGTCCAGTCTACGCACCCTCCCCAATTAATTTTCGGGTTTTCTGTTTCATTTTGGGCATGTGTGTTTCCTTTATAAAACCTACATCTCGCCCTGGTATTTGTTGCTGCGTTGCTTGCAGGAACCATCTGAATGTGCGTTGTGGACCAGTCGTTACCGAGGGACCGCAGAGAATGCCAGGGCTGAAATGATGCGGAGTGATGGCGTTTGCAGTCCTCCTCGGATTCTTTCAAAACCTGCTTTTTTTCCAGAGTTAAATTTGTTATTAATTTCAGAACATAAAAGCCAAAGAGATTTGGCACAAGTTTCAGCCACAGTTTTAACCTATAAACTTTTCTTGCGTCTAAGAAGGTTTCGTACTGGAATGACGTCTGGGAAAACCGTGCCCACTTCACCCCGGGCGTGACGATGCCACGGGCCCGATGCGATGCTGCATTCACCATCGCCTGTCTAAACTCTTGAGTTAACTGACTTTTGCCCATTAAGTAAAAGGAAGTCTGTGCCGAATTAATTGGATTTGATCTTCTCAAGCTTCCTTTAAGCCAGGGATGATGAAAGTTTAGGGCTGCGGCTTGTTGTGGAGCTAATCCCAAAGCTGGAATCAATGAAAGTCTTTCCACTGGTTCCTGTGGGCAAACACGGCTCTCGGCCACCCCAGCGTCGCCCGGGTTTTACGCAGGGCCCGAAGGTCGGAGCTCAGCCCCGCCGATCCCGGCCGGTGGGACGCGGCCGTGTGCCCGTGCAGAGCCGGGCCGCAGCTGCGATCCCGTCCCAAAGCCGGGAGAGGAACGCTTCGCCCTGCCACCCCCGCTCCACGGAGTGCCCAGAGGAGACGCTGGCCACAGGTCCAGACAGCGATGCTGCGGACGGTCCTTAGCCTTCCAGGAGACCAGCCCAAAACCCTGGGTTTAATTACGGTGGAGCTGGGAGGCGTGGGAAAGCAGGCGAGAGCAGAGTCCAGGCTTCTTTCTTTTTTTTTTTTCTTCATTTAGTTTAGTTTCATCACCCCACCTCTTTTCTATTGCGGAAAACAGGGACCTAAGCGAGATGCCCCAGCCAGCCGTGCTGACGTCTGCGGGCGGCAGTGCACGGGTGCCGGGGCTAGGAAGCTGCCGGGAGAGTCACCGAGCAGCGTCCCTGGCTCCGGAGCCTCTCAGCCACGCTCTCCTCTTCTCTCTCCCTTCCTTGTCTCCCAGTGCCCATCCCCTCGAAGGCCAACGGCACCACCATTTCCACCCTGTCCATGAACAAAGACGGCCTGATCGGGGGGGTGACGAACCCCAACGAGGTCTTCTGCTCCGTGCCCGGCCGCCTCTCCCTCCTCAGCTCCACCTCCAAGTACAAGGTGACCGTCGGGGAGGTGCAGAGGAGGCTCTCGCCCCCCGAGTGTCTCAACGCCTCTCTCCTCGGAGGAGTCCTCCGCAGGTAAGCGGCTCCCGAGAGCCCCGGGGCAGCCCGAGGACGCGGGGCTGCGCCGCACGCTGAAACGCAGGGGGTGACGCCGAAGCAAGCCTTGTGCTCAGCACCAGCTCTTACCTCTCGGATTAACGGAGACGAGAAGTTACTGGTGTCTGGTATATTGGGGAATAGCATTTTTGTTGCTTTTTCTTCTTTCCTTTCAAACCTAAAAGCTTAAACTGGAATTAGTTATAGTTATTTTAACATTAATTGCATTATAACTTTTTTCCTCTCCTTGTTTTCTCTTTCCAGAGCAAAATCAAAAAATGGGGGTCGGTGTTTAAGGGAAAGGTTAGAGAAAATCGGACTAAATCTACCCGCAGGACGGCGCAAAGCTGCCAACGTCACCCTGCTGACGTCCCTCGTGGAAGGTAAGAGTCGCTCCCCGCTCCCGCCGAGGATGGGAGTGCCAGAACTTCAATGCCTTTCATTTGCAGCTTTCCACAAACGAGAACACTTAAAACAAAGTATGCGGCGGTCACCACCGACCGAGACTGGAAATATCCCCGTGTAAGTCTCCGTGCTGGTTTAAGCATGTCTGGCTTCCGAAACTCAGACATTTCTGTCGGATCAGTCATAGCCCTTTAGGATAAGGCATCCGCCGCCCGATCGGGGCTGCGAGCCTCCTTTCAGCTGAATCCGAGTGCACTGTTCGCTTCTGTGAACCAGTTTCAATGATACCAAGTCAAGCTCACAGAAACCAAATGCAAAAAAAAGCTTGAATAAAGCTGTCAAGAATTTAGCAGCTGTCCCGTAGCACCGTGCGCCCGCGTGGGACACAACTCGGGTGCTGCCGCCCTCGGGCAGCAGCGACCTGCTCTGTCGCGGCTCCAGCCCCACACGCAGGTCCCTGCCTTGTCTCCCGAGAGAGGAGATGCCCCGTATCCGAGTCCTGCCCTCCTCCCCTGGGACAGCCGGGGGCGAGCGAGGCCTCGAGGAGACGCCGCGCGGCTTTGAGGTCTTGCACGTGGAGGTCAAGTTTGTCGTAGCCGTCGTCAGAGCGTGGCCGTGAGGGCTAAGCGTGGAAACGGCGCTGCGGGCAGCCCAGCCCCGGCGGGCAGCGTGCGACCCGCCGGGACGCGGGAGCTGCCCCTGCTTAGAGCCGCTTGTTTATTTGCTCCCCTCCTACTTTTTGCGCTATGGAAATGATGATGTCGCCGCTGCGTCTTGGGAGAAAAGGACACGGGATGCAAACAAATGCAATGACAGCTCTGGCTCCCTTCGAGCTTTGGAATCCATTGTGTTTGCGCCCAGCGTGTTGGAGGCAGCTGCCTGCAGTTTCTGAATAGAAAATCATCCCCATTGTTGCCAGCAAATTAAATGACCCGCTTCATTAGGCGGAGGTTGTTACTGAGGGCAGTTGGTTCGTGCTGAATGAAAGGCTGATTTCCATTAAAAGAAAAGAAAGAAAAGAATGAAAGAGAGAAAGGAAGGAAGAAACGTACGTTTTGGTTTCAGGTGGCTGCTGATGTTTTGGTTACTGCTTACCAGCTCGTAGTAAATGAGAGAGTGGTGCCATGTGTGCTCGATGGATATAATTTCCTCCTGCACATAAGCGTTATGGCACTGGGAGATGTTTCACCCAGCGGAAGGTGCTACTGCATCGACATTTCTCAGCACGCAGAAACTGGCCTGTGCCCCTGTGCCCCAGGCACCCTCTTTCTTGGGCATTTGCTGCCTTGGTTTCATTTGTTTTCTCCCCTCTGCCTTCCCAATGTCTCTTAATTAAAAAAAAATACTGGGGTTTTTTGAGCGCTAATGACATACCTTTTCTCACACTGGCTCACAGCTGTTCCTATAGAGGGGCAGGCGGGTGCCCGGGGCCCCGGGGCGCACCGCGAGGGCTGCAGGCAGAAACGCAGCTTCCTTCGGGAGCCCTCGCCACGTGTGCCGAGCACTCGCCCTCTCTTGGGCTCCTGCTCCGCGAGCGCAGCTCCAGCACGGGCCCGGCGGAGCGGGACGGCTGTAGTTCAGCTCCGGACCATCCCAAGCCCTCGGCACGAGGCGCACATTCAGCCCGTCTCCGCCGGCCCCCGCCTGCCGTGGCCTCCTGCCCCACGGGCGCTGCTCCAGCCTCTCCTCCCCCGGGCTCCGGCACCACTTCCAAAGCCGGAGTCCTCGTCCCCTCCGCTGAAACCTCGCTAAGCCAGCATCCAACCTGCCTTTAAAACATCGGCCGTGTGGCCACTCGCACACACTCGCGGAGGAAATAAATCCTGGCTCCAGCCTCGGCTCTCGCCGTGAGGTCGCACAGCCCTTTTTTCTTGTCACCGTAACTGTTTTGCAGCAGCTGTTACTTTCTGAGTGTTTTTTCACATACAAACAACTGCAGCTCTGATTCTCTAGGTTTACCTTATTTGCTCCTTCTTTGGAGAGGGAGATAAAGGGGAAAGTATTATCGTTGCACTGGAAGCACAGACACTTTCCCCATAACTGGGCTTCGCAGACTGAGCTCCGGGAGCTGGGGACACTGTGCTGGGATCTGGGTTAGTGCTGTTAGGATGGATGGCCTAATACATACGAGCAGCAGGGGGGCGAGTCAAATTAGCTCTGCCTGCCTGACCGGGATTTCGGGTGTTGGGCATGATCAATTGCCATCAGCTCTGATTATTTCCATGGGGATGCCTGGAGATGGATCAATTCCATCAATGGGTGGGCATTTCCACGGGGTGATGGATACGCTGCCTGCGCGTCCAGCCCGAGGGCCCCTGCTCACTGCGGGGGGACGTAAACCCCTTCCTTCTGCCCGTTTCTCACATCCCCGATCTGTCTAGCGGTCACGGCGCTAAGGTCGCTTTTTCACCCTCCAGCCCCTGTTTAAATCTCTGCTCAATTTGGAGAGGCCAAGCGGGAAATTTGGGAAGAAGTGGGGAGAGGAGGATGCAGCAAGGGAAGCGCCCAAGTGAGAAACACCTCTGCCGTTCTTCCTTTCGGAGGAGCAGCCCGGAGAGTCACGCCTCATCCTGATCTAACGCCAGCATCATCTTGATGCTTTTTTAAAAGCTAGCAAAGGAAGGAACCAGCTTCTGTTGTGAGCTGGCAATGGCTCATTTGGACCCATGTGGACTAGTTGCCTGACAGATGAGGATAAGAAACTCGTAGTGGTGTCTCTGCACCAAAAGCCAAAGGTGGAGAGATGTCTTGGGTGGCCACTGAGGCAGGGAAGTGCTCCAGTCCCAGCAGAAATAAGGCACATCAGAGACGGCTGCGGTTGCCCCCCTTTCACGCGGGCGTTCCACAGCTTGTTAATCTGTCCTGCTCCTAGGCGAAGCCGTTCACCTGGCTCGGGATTTTGGGTACGTGTGCGAAACGGAGTTCCCAGCCAAGGCAGCGGCAGAGTACCTGTGCCGACAGCACTCCGACCCCGCCGAGCTCCACACCAGGAAAAACATGCTGCTGGCTACCAAGTGAGTACAGATGGCAACAAGCCACCGCTGCGCTAGGTACCCGCAGCCTGGAAGGGCCACGTTAGCCCCGAAAGCTTCCTCTTCCGCGGGGAAGGGGTGGTCTCACATGCTGCACAGAGCTCGGGACGATGCGCAGCCAGGTGAACAGTCAGCACGGATTGAAGGGCTCGCTCCCACCGGGAGAGGTTAACCCAGCCCCGGGGAGCATTTCGGCACTGCCACGCGTGCCCCTTCGAAGCAGCAGCAGCTGCACCAGCTCCGGCTCTGCCGGCAGATGCTTTCCCCAGGCTGGAGCCAAACGCTCCCGGAGGGGACACGGCTGCTCGGGCGGGGGGCAGGAGAAGAGCCCCCAAAGGCGCCTGCGTCCCGGCAGCTCCCCCCCGGCACTTGCAGTAACACAGCCCTTTCTCTTTCAGGCAAATCTGCAAAGAGTTTGCAGACTTGATAGCCCAGGATCGCTCTCCGCTGGGGAACAGCCGCCCCTCGCTCATCTTGGAGCCCGGCGTCCAGAGCTGTTTGACTCATTTCAGCCTGATAACCCACGGCTTCGGGGGCCCAGCCATCTGCGCAGCGCTCACAGCCTTCCAGAACTACCTGGTGGAGTCCCTTAAGGGGCTGGATAAAATGTTCATGAACAGCACAGGGAACGGGCACACGGCCGGGGACTCCAAAGCGTCAGAAAAAGAAGTGAAGCATCGGAAATAACGCGCTGCCTCCCTCCCTCTCCCCGGTGGGAGCTTTCCCCGGTCGCGACAGAAAGGCTTCACAGCACTGGGGGAAAAGACCACCCGGTGCACCCTTTTCTGAACTGCAACATTCGAACTTGGGATGAAAGCAAAGAGAGAGAAGACAAAAAAGGAGATTTAAAGAATTTAAGAAGAAAACAACTCTAATGGACGTAGCGAGGTTGAGAAAATAAGCCAGGTTAATGGCTTTTGCCTTTTTTTTTTTTTTTTTTTAAATTGTGGATGCAGGAAGCCAAGTCATGTGCAATTTTATTTTGTTTTTTAAAAACCCGTAGTAAAATCCTGACACGTTCCAGGAATTTGTTCCAACTGAAAAACTGAGAAGAAAGAGCAAAAGCCTCATCAATGCAAGAAGCAGAGGCGGGAGCAGCAGAGGGCAGGGGGTTGGATCGCTGGCTGTACCTGGATTTACCAGCTGGCTTTGACAGGCAGACGCGCAGGAATCCTTCTGTTGCCCCACCTCCAGCCCAGTCCTAAAGCCAGGCCGCGAGAAAGTTGCCAGCAGAACTGCTTTGGATTTAACGCGGTTTCAGACTTCGTTTACAGTTTTCAAACTGAGACTCAAGGTGGATTTTCCCCCGGGCGGAGGAGCCCCGAGCCGTGCCGCGAGGGGAGGAACGAGCCGCACACCGATGGCTCCCAGGGAGGAGCCGACCGAGGAAAACCTCCCCGACTGCCACGGTCGCAGCTGGGGATAAAGCAGGTTAAGTTAAACCCAGGACTAGTTAAAACTCCGCAACCTACAGATAACAGCACACAAGTTTCTAAAATTAATAATAATTAATAAAGCACAAGGAGCAGAACTTGAACCAGGCCAAACTGAACTGTTCTAAATCTGTATATATTTATTTATGTGTAATTAAAATCTGAAAGTTTTAAAATGTCCAGTGCAAGTTATTTATATCAAATTGAGTTGGGTTTTTTTTTGTTTTGCCTTTTTTTGTTGTTTTGGGTTTTTTTTTTTTTTGAAAGATGAAAGTCTTTGGATTTTCTGCCATTAGAAATGGGAATGAAGTTTTGGATACCCAGAACTGTAGCATGGACAAGATAGGCTGTGATGATGATGACTATAGAAGTTCTGCAGGATTTTGTACTTGCTGTTGTTTCTCTTAATGCTGCAATAGATGTACAACACCCACACCACAATGTCATTCTCATTATCTTAATAAACCTCTTTTTATTTGAAGAAAGCACCTCCATCGTCTTTGTGAACACGGATCCTTCTGCCTCCGTGGTTGTATCTTGAAATATTCCATAGGTTTAAGAAACAATATCCTCCAGTTCCTGGCCGGCGACTGACCGACCTGTGCAGTCGCAAACGGAGCTCGGAGAACGACAGGAGCTGGCGTTAGTGCCCCGATCTCGCAAGCCACCGCAGCCGAGCCGGCCGGCGGCTCCGGTAACGCCGGAGCGAACAGCGAAATGACGCATTTGCAGATGCTTCAGCACTACTCAGGATAGTCAAATCTAAACCTGTCTGAAGAGCTGCAGAGGGACCTCCTGGCAGCAGGACAATGAGTGATAAACTAGCAGATAGAAGAACCCTCCTAATCTATATGCAGCGGAGCTCTGCGGATTAGCTGCTGTGCTCGTGGCGTTGTTATGGACAGGCTCTAAAAACAGCCACCTCGTACTCACAGCAGCTTAGAAATACAAACAAAATGATGGGAACTGTTAAAAAAGGATTAATAAACCAGAAAACAGATTATACTGCGTGAAATACGTGTACTTGCACGGTATCGCTCTGTCTCCAACGCCACTTGCAGATCTGGGCAGCCCAACCGGTAGAGCCACGGGGAGAAGCAGGCGGGGAGATCTCGGGTGGGAGCTGACTTCTGTGCTCGGAGAGAGCAGCGGACTCGAGCTGCGCCCCTTGGGAAGGCGCGGGCAGGGTACGAGCGAGGTGGGGAAAACAACGGTATAAAAGAATACAAACGGCACGATGACACTAAAGCTAGAGGCAGGACGCCGAACGAAATAGTCAGGAAGGAGGGTTAAATAAACGGGCAGAAGACAAGCAAGAAGCCGTGGCAGTTCGTGGAAGCAGACGTGCAAACGGCTTTCGACACGGTGCACGAGGGGCGATTTTAGAGAGCATGTCTGCAGCCTTCCCTACGCACCCAGCGCTCGTCACAGCTAGAGACCGGGCAGACGGACACGGCTCTGAGTCAGGACAGCACTTGTTATGTCGGACCTTCCTCAGAGCTGTACCCGGCAGTTTTCTCTGGAGGCTGCAGAATAGGCTGACGATAACAGAGAAATAACCAAACGGTGCCAAAAAGGACCGCAGGCTTCCGGAGGGATCTGCCTTTTAGAAAAGTGCGAAAGGAAACATTTTATGTGCTAGTGTAATTTGTGGGGATGGCTCAGAGTCAGAAGTTGCGTCCAAACACTCCCTTCAAAAGCTTAGGGATGCATTTAAATTGGGAATTAGATTGGAAATGTCCCTTGGTATGAAGTTTGTGAAAGCAAAGACCTAAATGACGGGCTCTGCAGATCTGGTTTTGCTCCGGACCTTCCCAAAGGAAGAGTCAGGGAACAAGGAGGAGCCAGGGAGTAGAATGGAAATACTACAGACACATTAGAGGCTTGTTTACACTTCAAAGCTATTTTGGATAATGCAGGGTGTGAGCCGAAAGCACAAAAACTATTCCTATTTAAAATTATTCCAAAATAGGAGTGCCCTGTTCTGCATCAGCATAAGCCATGTTTAAAATGGATTATGATAAAGGAGAGTAAGGTGCTTTTGTGCTACAGTACAGGTTTCCCTACATGGACTTATTTAGGATAACTATCCTGAAGTAATTCAATTTGCAGGCGTCCTCTGGCGCACGGCATCAGAGAAGAGCAAACTGCACACGATACGTGATGAAAGTGTATGTGTGCACACTGTAATATACAGGCGTGAAATACCATTTCATAACGTAATCATATTAGGAAAACCTGCCTTGGTTAGGGCACCCTTTGAATATCAAGGAATTCTCAGAGACAGCAGCGATGAGCAATACAGAGAACCGGGATATGCCTACAGTAATTACACGCCATGTCCATCGGGTGGAAAAATACCTCCCTCCTCCTCATCCTTGGGTAACTGCAGGTCTTTGGGGTGTTCTGTGGGGAACAGCCTGGTGCCCGAAAGGCCAGGATGCCACCAATTACCTTTCAGTTGGGAGGGAGATGGATGATTTGGCTTCACTTGTCGCTTCTGCCACAGCTGCTCAGGACTGACGACGGACGTGTCATGCAGGATCAGCTTTCCAAAAGCACCGAGACTTCCACCTCCCCCAGTTCTGGACACCCTCATTTCTGCGGGCCCGCGGCGATACCCGAGAGGAGCGCAGCTTTCGGAGGTGTCCGTAAGGAGCTACTACTGGAGCTCCCCTCCCGGCTCTGTCAAACGAGGCCGTGCCCCGAGGTGCTCTTTGCCTTTCCACCCTAAGAGAAAAAAAGGCATTTTACACAATTCAGGGCTCAACCCCGGTATAAATTCCCACGCAGATTACAAATATTATCGTGGGAAAATACATGGGATTGTGTCACAGAGTAAAAATAGATTCAGGCTCATGGTTTCTACGCTTGTTATAGAACACTCTGGAATTTCAATCCTAAAGGGGAATTGAAAAAAAAATCTTTTTTGAATTAATTTTGAATGAATGACAAGTCCAGGGAAACCACATGATAATCCTTGACAAGTGAAAAAGAAGAAGAACATTACCAAAAGCCCTTCGTTCCTGACAGCCAGCTATCCCAAGGGTAAACTGAGGCTAACAGGGAACTGTGACTCTACTGGACCATTAACGTCAACAAGCAGAGGCTGTGCTGGCATTCGGCATGGCTTTGGCTAGACTAAATAATGACTTTTAAGCAGGCTACCTTAAAAGCAACAGGGTAATAATAGCTCTCCGTACTAAACCAACACAATAAACAGAGTTTGCTGACCTGTAGTTAATGCATTCTTTCGTACATGAGAGAGTCCATTAAATTCCAGACTTCACGTACAGAATCCAGGGAGCCACACCACCGGCGAGCAGAGGAAGTTTTTCCTGTCAGTGCAACTGAATCAAAACACCAAAACCATTTTCAAATCAGGCAGTAAAACAACTGTTATTTGCAAGGGTGACAAAGTGCTCGCTCCAGAGATCACCGACCCAGCAGCCTCGGCAGGCCGCGCGGTGTCACGGGCAGCACGCGACCAGAGCCTTAATTATCCTAACAGACTTCGGGAGAAACAGCCCAAAGCCAGTCATTACACGGAACCTGAACCTCCTGAGCCAGAAGGTATCATTTTGGTCTTCCTGCCTGACCTCCTTTATATTGCAAAGAATTGCCACTGTGGCCACCTGAGCATCACTGCATTTTCAACAGGATACCATAAATAGTAATAATAATTCCAGACATTGAATATACGCCCAAGCTTTGACCCCATAATCACGGTGCTGAAGCACCCCAGCAACCTCTCCGAGCCAGGCAGGCAGCAAAAATTATGCCAGTGTTGCTCTGGATGGCTCCTTCGTATGGTTTTTATCCTGACACCTTCAGGTGCTTCTCATTTGATTCTTTTCAGCAGAGAAAAGGCTAAAATTATAACCTGAAATTCAGTATTTCCCATAAGGATAGATTCGTTTTAGTAGCAAAGGTTATAGCCACAGATGATTTGTTAAATGGAGACAACTCAGCTTTTTTTGGGGGTGTGAAATGAGTCCAGAGAAAGATCAAGCTATTGCTGCAAGTCAGGAAGTTCTGCCGCACGTCGAGATGTGCCTGGTGCTCCAGGCTTCTCACCCCTGGGGGCTCCAGGCTTCTCCCCTGCCGACTGATCTGGCCCTGCAGAAGTGCCTCGGGCTCCCCTCCAGCTTTCCCACTGTACAGAGCCTTGAACTGGGTAAAGAATCCCCAAGAGGCAGCATTTTCTTGGTGTGACTGAACGACCTGCACTCAACAAAAACCGATAATCAGTCCACCATCCTCCTCTGTCCACACCCAAAATTTCATGTTTTCTCTGTGGTTCTGTTTGTTATCTCCCAGAACAGGTAAGTTCCATCTAATTCTGCAATGGCACCTTGGATTTATTTATCCTCAAGCGCCTGCTGTAAGGAGTAAATCACATTCTTTCCATCGGACACTCAAGGTCTTCCATAGTCAAACTTCTCCCCTGTTACAGACCCGATCAAAGTGGATCCCCGGAGTTTGTTACTGGACGAGCTTCAGAACATTAGTGGCTGAAATACCACTTGCTTTATTCTGGAGCTCACGAGAGTTTTGTCACACCTTGGAGACTTCACTCTGACGGCTACGTGGAATTGTAAACAGAGGACTTATCTGTATTTCCTGCGCAGATTGTATCATCCAGGGACGTTTCTTTTCCAACAGGTTTACTTCTCAGCAGGCAGCAAATATTTTCAAAACAGCAGCATTTCCTATGAAGCCATTTCATCCAATGCAATCAGCACATTTATTTGTTTCAGGAGGGTTACATCTACACTCCAGCAGTACCTTGTGCCACCAGACATCACATTCTCGTTGTATTAGGCCCAGTGCAAAGAGATCTTACCCCAAAATCTCTGTTTCAGTAGACAAGATTACAAAGGAAATAGTTACCTGCATCTTGCAGAAAACAGATGCGACATACAGAGTTAATGCGATTTGCAGAGGGAGACACAGGGAGTTTGGGAAAAAGCTGGGACCCAAACCCAGACAATTCAAATCCAGCACCGTAACTACAAAAACCCCCCAAATTAGTTTCAGCAGTCTGTTTCAGACAAAGACATAGTCTATAAGTGTATTACTTTATTTCCAATGACAAAAAGTTATCTCCTTTAAGAATCCCTGTTCTGCTTCGCTGCCTGTCGGCTCGGGGCAGAGACGGCGGCAGAAAGGCACTCAAACGAGGAGGGCAACCCCGCCGAGGCGGGTGCTGCGGGCACCGCTGCGGAGGAGAGCGGTGGCAAGGCCAGTTTGCTCAGTTCAGACAACGAAAACAGCCTTTCTACACCCTCCTCGTAACGCGCTGCTGATTTGACTCTTAAATGGACCCTGGCACCGCAGGGAGTTGCTTCAGCCCAGGCCTCCCACTCCTGACCCGTTTTCATTTCATTTCCTCTCCCCCAGCCTTGGCATATGCCAGGAGCACGTTATCACAGAATCACAGAATGTTACAGCTTTTAGAGTTTCCTGCTAATTTGGTCGTCACCGGGAGCCTCCCGAGGAACGCAGCCATTGCCTCGCGCAACCAGACCGCCCTTTTAGCACAGATAACGCTGACTCTGCCCCGTTCCGGATCTCTTTGCGAGGAGGACGGGGTTTGGCACAGCTCTCCGGAGGCAAAGCGGGAGCAAGCGCATCCGCAGCCCTGCGTGGGACGGGGAGCCCGTCACCGCCTCGGCTTCAGGCGAACGTTCAGCTGTCCCCAGGGAAAGGAGCAAGGCAAAAGAGGTGGGAAACCTGTCCACCCTACGGAGCATCCTCCGTAACGTTCGGAAGAAAGATGGACGGTTCAGAGAATCCACACTACAGGTCTTACCTGGTAAAGTCTGAAGACTTTGATGAAAAGGTAAAAAAACAAAGGAACATTCTTCTTTTAAAGTATTCTTAAAAAAAGTCGTTAGAGCCTTCGAATCTGCTGAGCTAAGGAGTAGTTCAGCCGCATGCTGTGAGGGAAAAATAGCTCTGTTCAGTTCAGTTTGGGGCAGAGATTTTTTTCTATTAATGTCATGTGTTAATAAGCTTTTTCACAGCTTTTGAACATAAAGAACCTTTTGGTTTAGTTCTCCGCAAATGTTGGAGCCAACGTGGAAACCAAAACCAAAAACGTATGGCTTTGCAGCGCCTCAAAACAGCAGCAGAGGTTAACCTCAAATCTTTAACCAGCTTATGTAAACATCTGAGATGAAGGCAAGCTGACCTCTGGCAGCGTTCACACAACCGGCCTCCCTGACGTTTCATCAAAGCGTGAGCAATAAACACGGAAGCAAATACTAATGCACAACCCTAGGAATATCAGATGTACCAGCCCAAAGCCCCAAGCGTGAGGATTTGGGCGGGTTTCTCATGTGCTTTGCATGAATGTTGTAAGACAAATGAAATTAGAACCCAGTTTTAATTGTTTTCTTCTTGAAGGTGCCCACTCAGAGCTACGTGGTTTTAAGGATGATTATAAAAAACAAAAAGAGAAACAGGTTTGAACCTTCTCACTTTAAATGAGAGAAAATAAGAAATAAGTAAATGCTGGTGATCCTTTTATATCCTGTACTTGGCCTTGCCCCAACAGAAGTTTCAAAGATTCAAGAAACTGTTGTTCCAAAAAGAAAACCACAAAACGATCCGACAGCTTAGGAAATGTCTTCCCAGTTCCCAAACGTCACAGTCTGGTTGTGTACTGCAAAGCTCCTGATCCCCGTATACTCCAGTTGCGGACACGTTGCACAGACAAGTGCACGTTCTGCTAAACCCAGGACCATCATGACATCTTTCAGCCACGGCCTCAACACGCTGCGTGTTTGCTGGGTAAAAGCAAATGAACGTGTTACAATATTCCACATTCCAAAATGGCCATTTCAGACTTTTCCTGATTTTTTTTTTTCTTACGCAATTTTTTTTTTCCATGGGATCACAAAGTTCTTTGAAAATAGGGTCACGCGGTGCTGTAGCTTCTCCTCCCCGGCATACGGTTGCCAATAAAATACTGTAAGCACCCTCACTTCAAGTGCATCGTAGTAAATGTCAAGAGCACTTTTGCAAGGGAGAATGGTATTATCTTAAAAAAAAAAAAAATTAAAGAGGTACTTTAACTTCACGTCTCTGCTCAGTAGTGCTTGCACGAACCAGTAGAGGATGGATCCCAGCTCTCTTTTTGGTTGGTTGGGCACACAGAGCTATCTTAGCCTTCACTTGTGAAAGCACCGATAATTACCTGTTTCACGGGACAACTGTCCGACGCTTGTGAAAAATGAAACGTGCACCTTCCAAGGGAAGAAACGACCTCGTGCGCCCTATCAGCCACTGCTGGACAAGGCGTTAATCCGGTCTCGGAGCCGAGTCTGGGACCGTCAGAGGATCCGCACAGAGACGAAGGGGTGTGCGTGCGGGATCACTGCCCTCTGCTGAATGGAAGAGGCTTGCGAGACGCGCAGGGTTTCGCCCAGACGAAGAGCCCCAAGAGCCTGGCAGCAGGGAGGTGGCATCTGCTGCCTTTCAAGTGCAACATTTAGCAAGAGGAGATCAAGCATCACTTCAGCCCACAGGCATTTTGGTGGTACTATAGTAGGATACCGTCAATAATCCTAAAAATACTGACACAAAATATGATGGAGCCTGCTTTGGCTTCGGTAAATCAACTAAAGGAGACGCACTATTTTCATGTTTGTGCATAAACACTAGAAACATTTGACAACATCAAGGAAGCCTCTACTAAGCAAAAGGTACTTTACCCAAGTCAAAATACACTTAGCCAAGTCACCATTTCAGACAAATAGATTATTAGCTTGGCCCCACCTTGTATGGTTGCCTTAATTTATAGAGCTGAATGTATACTGCATTTGCTAGTATTCAGATCTATCCACATTTTAGTTTTACCTCTCTACAGATTTGATCAGCAGAATTTAATTTTTAATAAATCTTGCTAACCTTTAATGCTTTATTATATTACACAGGGAAAAGAACACGCTGGCAATTCTGAAACAGATCCTTTTAAACACCCTTTCCCGTCTCACCATTCCTCAGCGGCCCAGGGTTTGCTCTGCTCCTTCCCCAGCTGTCTTGAGTTAGGCTACATGAATACGCTTATTGGATAACGACCTAATTGCACATTAGCACAGAAACAAAACGCTTAAACTGTCACTTCACATTTTCAAGACAACTAACTTATTTTTAACATAGTCCTCAGCAAGTCAGGAGCACACAGAGGTTCAAACCAACGTAGTCAAGAATATGGAAAAAAGAAGTTGCATGCTTTAATTCCCCCATTTCCATTTTGTTTTTTAAAATCTCTTAAAACAACTTATGTATGTTTAGTTTGATCAGTGCTCACATGAAAATTTCCTGCACTTAATTACTGTTGATGGCAGACTGGTAACACATGGAAACTCTGCATAAGGTTAAACCTTTAAAGAAAAGGAATTAAAAATGGCTTGAAGGATAAGCTTTTTATGAGTAGGATAAATTTATTTTTCTTCACAGACACAATACATACAGTGCTTCGCAGGCAGCAAAGTCAGAGTTTTCCTTCCTTAGGCGCCAAGCTATTTTATACAAAAGGAATCTTCTGTCCCTGCTTCAGGTTGGAAAATGGAATCAACCGAATCCTGAGCACTATGAACATAATCCCCAACGTCAGCCCTGGCACCGGGTGATACTTCTTGTAGGAACCTACTGTCAAAACTAGAGACAAGAGCAAATGAAAACACACCCCTGGGAGCGCGTACCCTGATCCCTCCCTCTGCTCCTACGTCTTTACTCTGGGAAGCGACAGCTCCATTTTGTTGCAAAGTTTGTGCCAGTGACTGTTTCATCACTTCACCACGAATGGGAGTTGAACTCAAGGACTGCTGAGAACACTGCGTAGGATTCCTCCAAACATGCTTTATTTCTCTAGCTTTGGTTATTCTGTCGCTGTGGAGTCTCTACACGGGCTCACTGATTTTTATAAGCACACCTGCTGAGGGCCCTCGGGTTTACGCAGAAAAAGCAGTCCCTGCCCAAGGCATTTCACCCGCCCGTGCCTGCAGCATCTCTTGGCTTGTTCAACTGAACGGGGTCACGGATTTCTCGGTCTGGAAAAATCTTGGGGAAACACGTAGGTGCATCAGCTTGGGGCGCTCTGCCCCACCAGTAGTTCCAATAGGGGAGGTAGTTTTTACCTTTCAGCCATTCCGGCTTTTGATTGCATCTCTGTGCTCGGCTGTCACTCGCCATCCCACGTGAGAAGCAGCTCCATCACTCCAGATGACTTCTAGCCATCTAGTCACTTTTAGGACTGCAGAACCGTCTTGACGGCGTTACAAACTTGTGCTGAGTACAATTATGCCAGCCAGCTGTCTGAGTACTGATGACCTCCTCCGTGCCAATGTTTTACTACGCATGAAGGTCTACAGAAGCAGATTTTCTTCCACGAAAAGGTATAATTAACACCAAGAGAGACCTACAAGCACTGCACCTACACTCACATACTTCTTTCAGCAAAGCACTCCCGAAGTAACGTGGCCTAAGGCACAGGGGCTCCGTTCCCTTGTAAACCGATCTTAGAGCAAACTCTGAGCGCTTGAGGAGATGAGCCGGTGCAATGATCTGTTACAGGAACAGTGCTCAGGAAGAGACCATCTTTAAACAGGAAACCTAAACCGAGAAAAAGTGCCTTGTTAACTCTTTAGGCCCTGAGGCTTTGGTACATATGGTCAGAATTAGCAGCCAAAGCAGAGCAGAACAGCTCACTGTGGCTACAATACCCTAGGAACACGTTACCTTGGTTTACAACATTAATTTTTTATAATGTGAAGAACAAAACACCCCTTACTAGCAGAAAGCAGTACTTTCTTGCAGTGCTCCATTCTTTCAGAGATTTCTAATGAAAGAGAGGCCTGTCATGATAAATATAGATGCTTTTCAAATGGAAAGGTGAATTCTTTCCAAAAGGTATTCCCGGTTTCTAGGCAAAATACGGTTTCCAAAAGCTTTAGGGCTAAAGTGGAAGCAGGTAAGAGGTTTTTTTTCTCCTTAACTAATGCAAATGGGAAATTTAAAAACATTGATTTTTCAAACAGATTCCATATATTACTGTCAAAAATGAAAGTTGAATGTTTCTGAATTTAAAGATCAGCACTGTAGACCTTTAAAACAATCCAAAGTTACACCTTTCCTTAAAAAAAAAAATGTAAATTCTTGGAAAGTTCTCAAAAGAATCTACTTCATTAGAGGCTGGAGTCCAATCTCACTGTGGGCCGATTCTTTTGTTCGACTGCTTTGCAATAAAGGTCTGTATTTATTCATTCCTAGAGGTTGCTGCTCTGTTGGCTTCTGATGCAACCCCTTGTGTCTTCCACTCAATGGGGGATTCAGATCCCGGTCCCTGCCCTCGGGCAGAACATATGTTCCACTCCAACCTGAATCCAACGAGGGTGTTTGCAAGAGAATAATTGTTTTATGTTTATTAATCACCTGCATGCAAATAGGTGCCAATAAAAACTCCAGGCAGATTCTCTGCCAGACTCACATGATCTAATAGCACCACACCCCGGGTTGGGTGTCTGAAATAATGAGTACCTCCAATAAGCAGGCACTGCTACTGCGATATGCAGCGACAAAAATATCACATCAGCTCAGCCACTCTGCAACGCCGACTTTGAAAAGAGAGACAAGAAATCTGCAAAAACATTCAACATCAGTGGTAAAAGAGAGATGCTGCACGTTACGCTACACAAATACATTAACGTAACACGAAGGGGTGAGATTTCAGTCGCAGAACTACAACACTCAGACTCTGCTCATGTTAAATGTGACCTGCCAAGAGAAAATCGTCATGCTGGGGACTTCCTTTCTTACAGTGCAAGAACGTTTGAAAAGGTTTTTAAAAGACAAAGTACATTTTAGAAAAATGTTTCAGAGTTATACGCCATTGGCCTTAAATAAAAGCCATTGCAGCAATGACGGCAACAAAACCAGCTGATAATTAAACTCATTCTGGAAAAAATTAAACTACAAAGCCTGATGGGACTTCAGTTAAGAATTAGATTTAAGTAAGGGCAGTCTTAAGAGCCAGAATGAGTTAAGGCACTGGAGCTGCAAATTTCTTCTGCGACATTAAGCAAGTCTCAGTCTCTACCCCAGTTCTCACACGTTCAGTAAGACGGGAATACTTGGTCTTTACGACTGACAGCTTTGGGGGAAGAGACTAACGTTCTCAGAGACACTACTGAGGCAAGACAAAAGAGCTTTGAGAAACGCAGACAGTTCGGTCTGTCGCTTACCTCTCCCAGCTGAGAACTTGGGTGTTACCCCATGCCACACAGTCTGCACACTCTTGTACGCATCCATCCATCCTTCTATGTCCAAGATTCTTTCTCCAAGCTCATTCAAACATGAAATAAGCACCCAAGCAGAGCATTTTAAATGGTTAACTTGTTCAATGCAAATTCAAGTAGGGAAGCAGTCTCAATGAAGATTATTCTCAGAAGAATCACTTCTGGGCAGATTGCAAGTACAAGCCACACGATAATTACCTGAGGCTGTTCTGGAGTTTTTATATGGAAGCATCATCTAGAGCCTAAACATCATTCTCATGGAAACAGAGCTCGAGCTAGTTGAGAGTAATTCAAAGATCTATGAAAAGTGCTGCAGCTTTATTGTTCATTGAACTGCTTTCATGTACTTCTAAATGTACAGACATCAATTAAGAAAATCACGCAATTAATACATCAGTTTAAAATACTTAATGTAGTTATGAGCCTACTGTGCCAGCAGAATATTCTTTGCAGTAACAGAACCATGGCCAGCTAAGTTAAAAATGACACTAGCATTTTAAAATCCATTCTACTTGAAAATCTGTTCTTTCACCTTCCACTTGGATTAGATTGAAACAAAGTATAACAAAAGCAAATTAAGTCTTTGAAAATCTGATTATTATTGTTTCATAAAGCAAACAGTGGTAACACCTTCGGAAAATTAAAGTGGATGCTGTATGTTTAGCATGAAACACTTGCCCGGTGTTTGTTGAGCTTTAATTATGAGAGTGGATGACAGCACATTGTCATCTAGAAAATATAGTCCCAGTTTTCCCACAGAGAAGAAAACTTACGGGGAGGGGGAAGTAAAAATCTCAGAAGAGGAAAGAAAGATAAGTAACCTGAATGTGCACCCATTAACAGTAAATCACATTTCACCTTCACTGTGGAACGATTTACTTAAATACTCTCAGGAAGGATCAGTGGAATAAGAAGATAAAACTGGCTATATAAATGTCAATCTTTATTCGATCTCCCAGTGCAGTACATGACTTGTGTGCTTCAAATGAATAGAAAAAAAAAAAGTGAACAAAAAAGATGACTGCTGAAGAAAGACCTCGGGGGTTAGGACATCACTTTTGGAAGGGGTATATTGTCCACTTCATGGATGCCATCTTTGTCAATGAACCGGGCATTGAAAGAAGTCAGATTTAGGATGAAGCGTTTCTGAAGCTGTTCAACGAAAAGACAAAAAGACAAAAGAGATGAGATTCATTCAAAGCTTAGATAAAAGAGGAGAGCATAATTTAAGGGATATGCTGTTGCACATCAAAAATTTCCATCCTGGTTCTAGTGACCTGAAATATTAGGAACCGGAGTGTTTTCACTGCTCAGGAATCAATTAGTACAAGTTTGTTCTCTGTTATAAGACTATCCATGTCAGACGAGCCTAGCCTGGAGAAGGAAAATACACAAGCCTGTTAACAAGGAAGACATTTAAGCAGGAAGAAGACTAGAGTGGGCTACAGCGTAGGGCACAAAGTGTGTGTATCAAACAGAGTACTTCTTCCTGAGCTTTCCCCAGATGTTTCTTCCCAATTACATTCAATTCAATGTCTTAAAGACAAGGATAAAGATTATTTTCCTACAATAAAAGCCTTGAAGTCTGAAAGGTTATGTTTACCCTAAAATTGATCATGAACTTTAAGGTCAAATCTTTACCTCAGTTAGGTATCACTTCACAAGCTGGAAGAGAAGAACACTTAGAAGCATACACTAGTTAAGTGTAATACAAGTAACAGAAGGATGCTTGCATTATGTTCCGAAGAAACATAAAAGGAAAAAGTCAAAGACCCTCTGTATCAATATTATGCTAAGCACGGAACAAGCAGGAGTAAAGAAAAGCAATGAAGCTTCAAGTTTACGTTCTGGAGGACACAAACCATGCTAAGACAATGCAAGTGCCCACAAATCCTTTTCCTCAGTAGCTATTCCACATCTGGCCAACGTGCATTTATTACCCTTCTGGCAAAGACAGCAAAAAAATGCGACAAGAGGAACAGGAAAGTATTGGCAAATGAATGCAAACAAGCATTCCTTTCTCAAGATCACAAGGGCCTAAGTTTGGCAACTCACCTCCTCTAGACATTTTTTTAGGAGCTCCACAGCTTCCTCACGTGTGATACCTGAAAGAGAAAACATCCACAGATTGATTTAATTAGAGGCCATCTCTCTCAACAGAAACTTTATTAAATTTAAACAACTTTTCAGCTGAGCACCAAAAACTCTCCTTCCCAGCTCACAGAAAACACTTTCCAGATGTACTGAGGACACCCTGCACCGAAGCGCTCACGCTGCAACAAGCCATTGAGAATCGATTTGTTACACTGAATGGGAAGCATGACGGAATTTTGCCTCCCATGGCCAGGGACTGGGCTTCGGAGAAGTCCAGCCGTCTGTCTCTCCTCGAGTTTATTACAGTTTTAAATCAGCTCCATCTGTCCACAGCCGGCTGCAAGTCAGCGACAGTAGGCGGAGATTGGTTTTAGTGCTACGTTCCCTGCTGGGTATTAGTTTTAATAATGGGAGAGGCACGTGTGTGATGCCCCTGCTATTCTCACATGTTAGGATAAAATCCAGCACTCTACAGGGATGGCAAGCCGTGACAACGCATTGTAGCTCACCATTTTTCTCTTTTCACAAGGAATGGTGAAAATGGAGAGGTACAATTTTCAAGGGACGTGACTGGAAGACAACTAAGCTCCGTGGACCTCACAAAACTTGTCTCTAGAGTTTGTTCCAGCCCTGCATCCGCTGTTCAGGCAGAGGTCCCATTAGAATACAATTGTCAGTTTATAGCCACATTTCTTGCGGGAGAGCGATGACAGGATTACTAAGGGAACATCTCTGCTATGAGATTAAACTCAGCTTTGCCCATAGGAGTAAAGTAGTTTTGTAGCTAAAGCCAAAGGTGTCAGATTAACAATATTCCAAGCTTCGTTCATTTGCTCATCTGTGAAGTGCGGATGGGGCCATGCTTATTCCTCGGCAGTGCAAGAGCTGGATTATGATTCTAAAATTAAAACTTCAGACAGGTACAGACACGTACAAGAATTATGATCAAGAGCTACCATGTGCCTGAAACTGTAAACCCAACAATCAATCTTCACCACCACCACTTCAGAGTACTGAAGACAGCCTTGCTAGGACTATCTTTTCACTTGTATGTTTTTACTACATCACACACAAAGCCAATCCAAGGTATAGAGCAATAGGATCTGGGACTGCCCTCTGAAGATTGATACTCTGGGAAAATGTACATGTCATAGTCAACAGACAAACAAGTAGAAGATAAAGTTATCAAAATGTTATTTATTAAAAACAGACTACTAGCAGCTAACGGTCCAGGAAATTCTACTTGTGTTTCCGAATAAAATGAAACTTCCTTCACTTATAGTCTGTTATGCTTCAAACAGGAAAACACTTTAAGGAGTTGACTAGTTTCACGTTACCATTTCAGCAAAACCAGAAGGCAATCTTTAAAGCTACATTTATTCTAACAGAAAGTCAAATTCAAATCTGTAGCATCACAGCAATTGCAATGGACCATCTGACTCAGCAAACGTCAATCTCTCAGTTCAAGCCTTTAATTTATGAATCGGTAACAGGAGAGCTTTCTTCTCCGTAGACTCCACTTACTTGGCTTGTAATAGCGGTCAAGGATGCTGAGGGTAAGGAACGCACCATATCCATGTGCTGCAAAAGGAGCTTTAGCCAGAGCCGCAAGGTAATCCATGTAGTAAAGGGCAGGACCTTCATGGTCGTCGTAGCCAGCCAGGAGAAGGTTGACGTGGTAAGGGGTCTACAAACAGAAACCGTGTTTTCAGTAAAGCAGCCACACCCAAACCTTTGGCTCGTAATTCCCCACGCCACCTACGGAACAGCAACAGTTCTCTGCCATAAAACTCTCCTAGCAACTACGCCAAAACTGTCTGCAGGAGATCATGGATCTCAATCTAAAAATGATTAGGTCTTTTGGCAATATGGAATGCAGAAGCAAGTGAAAACAAAACTGTGCTTCTCCTGAAAACTAGTGGGTGCTTTTTTGGGGGTTTTTGGTTGGTTGGGTTTTTTGTTTGTTTTTTTGATTTTAAAGCTTGCACGGCACATTCGAATTTAAGAAAACTTTAATTATGTTTTCACACCAAATTCTTTCATCACAACATAAAACTTGTGGATTTTGACTGTCAACATGTGAGCACAATGTGAACATTTTGCAGTTTAAGAACTTCTTTGTTAATTTAGCACGCTCTTTTCTCAGTCACACTACTGCTAACCGTAGACCATTTTAGCACATACGAAAGCTTACGCACAGTGCGAACAGTTACATACAGTGTTATGCTGTCTTGTTAATTGATAGTTAGATCTTTATTGCACGTACCAAGTTTAATTAGGCTAACTTGACCAAGTGAATGAAGAAGATCTAAGGAATTGGTTTATTTCTATTCAAAACTGACTACTAAGACACTGCAACATCCTGTTAGCAGCAGCCTTTTCATTGTGCTGTACCTGCAAGTTTAGCGATTCCTTAGCCACTTCCTTCGCAGTTTAGGTTTAGTGTGTTCCACCATAACGAATAAAGCGGATGTCCCTATACATCTTCTTCCAAGATGTGCACTTTGTAAGACCATGAAACATGAATGCACTGTATTATTTTAAATGTAAGCCCAGAAGATGATTTTGGAATTTTATATATTTTTTTAAACCTGCTTTTATATACTTCCAATATTTTCACACTATATAATGTTTCTTATTAATCATACTAACAGGATATCTCTTAAAATGCTGGAAAGTCTAGATCAACAAAGCAACAAAATGAGAAAAAATGATGATGCAACCAACAATAGATGAGAACAAGCAAACACAATTTCATCCTAAAGCCAAAACATTAACTTTATCACAGGAAAAGGTTCATTGTGATAATAAGCACAGTGAATTTGCACTCAAAAAAATATTATGGGATACTATATTTTGACTTTCACCAGCTAGTAAGAAAGAATAAAGCAGGCTACAGTTATATATCAAACATCCCTGTAAATTGTGTGATTCAATCTTCAAAGCATTCAAGAATATTTGGAACCAAGTTACCATGCAGCTGTATTCGCTTAATTAGTCTGTATTTCATCATTTATTTATTCTAAAACATCACACAAGTTGATATTTAAGAGCCATGACACAAGATCACTCAAATTATTGTGTGACTTTGAATTACCAACATTGGCATATGCGAGATACTCAACCATAAATAAATGGTGTTACACAGCCTTAAACAAATCTGTAAGCTGTTCTCCAGTTGTAAGTTCTCCCGCTAACGGCCTACAAGACAACTTCTTAAGACTCAAATGGAAATAAAGCGTCCCCCATGCCTTCCTATTATTCAAGAAAGGTAGGATTTAAACACCAGAAAATATACATAATCTATTTACTACCTGTGCGATTACAAATGAAATTTGCAGACAGCACCTCTTTGTGCTGTCCTAGTGGGAGTAACACCTCTGGCTGGGACTGGTATTCCTTGCACATCTCAGCCCTTTGCTCCTTTCCAAAGGCAGCCTTGGCTTTTGTAACCGAATCCACGCCAACAGCTCTAAACTCTGTAGAAGACCGGTGTGACTAAAGGGCTACCGGCCGAGTGGATGACTGACGCTCCAGGAGAGATTAAATTTTTATTTTTTTCCAAACTTAACCTTCCTATTAGAGGCAATATTTCTCATCCCAAGTACCTTTGCACTTTACGCTGTTTGATTTAAAATAACCACAGCAATGAAGAGACGTGTGAAATTCTTCAGAATTTACAGCTGAAGAGAACGGTTGTGACAAACACACTAAAACAAGATCGGCGGCGGGAGGCTGGGCGGTGACAAGCAGCGGTGTGACATCTGGCGGAAGCCAAAGTCACAGCAAGGGGGAAAGGTGGGCGTGCGGCAGCATCCTGCCAAGCGCGGACAAGGAGAGAGGAACTGACAGTCTCCCCTTGGACGCAGGCCAGAGCCTGTCACCTGTAATTCAACACAGCATCACAACAAGAAACGGCACTTCACCGGGTCTGCAGGGGCAGGGCGTTACTCTTCCCGTTCCCCACCCCCTCACTAGTATGTCAGATGTGCTAACGCTGGCGCTTGATTCAGCAGGTGACTCGAGCGAGATGCTGGAGTCGGTAACGGTGAAGAGGAGCGACAGCACCACGCAGCCACGTGAAAGCCACTTGGCTCCAAAGCATTTTCTAGCTTTGCCTCAATTGCAACAGATAAACAGAAATCAACCAAGATTCTTTTCAGACCCTACGTCAGAGTATAAACCCTAACTTTTTAAAAGTGGCATTACACTTGGTGTTTTCCACCAAAACAACAACTTCAAGGCGCTGCCTTACAAGACAGCCATCCCCAAGACATCAGGAACTTGGCCTACGTGAGCCACAAGGCTCATAAACGAAATCAAACTAGAGAACAACGGGAGGAACCCAGATGGTGATGAACAATGCAGAACAAGCTCTATTTTGGGCTGGGCCTCAACAACAGTACCATGCCTGAAAAAGTACTGTTCCCATGTTAGCCGCTCCCCTTCCCATCCCTTCCAGCCCTCCGGAACACCAACAGCTTCACACGGTGAACAGCAACACAGCAACAAAATACCTTTTCCCCCACCAAACATTTTACTTCTAAACTATTTTCCTGCTCCTAACAGGAGGTGGTGGCATGTTTGACCTTTTCATTTTTTATCATCCACATAATTAAATTAGTAGCCTCCAGGAATGCTATATACAATTTAAGTAGATACAGAGAACTAGTGTTAATCCTTCTGGTATCCCACAAATTATGAGGAAAACGTAACAAAATTCACAGGAAAAAAATTCTGATGGTAAGGTTTGTATCATCAAACTCTAAATCCCACAAACAAATCATTAAGTTAATGTTTAAAGGAAAAGAGTTCTCCCTACAGTATAGAGATCGCTGTAGTGTGACAGTAGTGTCAGAGTGCGCCGCTTGCTCCAGGGCATTGCCATCTGCAACAGCACAACGCTGCGTCTCCGGTAAATAAACACATCTGCCTTTGCCAGTGCCCTCCCCACTGTGCTGCCCATCTGGAGCAGGTGAGCTGGAAGCCAGGCGTGGGCTCAGGAAGGAGGGGAGACACAGGCAGGATCAGGCCTCAAGGGACACGGCAGAGGAAGGCGACAGTACCACATCAATGCCACATCCTGCTGGCCAAGTTTACCAAAAAGCCTGTTAAATGACTCCTGTTAGTGGGACTTTAAATTGTATGTCAGAAATGGCTGCCTCTGCTTAAGTGGGCGGCCTCGCCTACACCATCGGTGCAGGTCAGATGCCCTTGAGACAAGCCACCCGTGCCAGGCAGCTGACAGCCACCCGGGCCGGGCACCGAGCAGCATCACTGCTTCACATCAACCTCAAAAACTGCACAGAGTTCCACAAAACACACACAGACCTTCCAAATCCCATCTGAACAAAAGCTGAAGCAAGCAGCATCACTGCCAACCATCATCTACCGACCACGCTTAATCCACTTAGCTGGTTGAAGTCATTTAAACCAAAGAGCAGCGTTCCACGTATGAGACTGAGGCAGGACCCTGCACTCAGTCCTTCCACTGACTCGCTCTAACTTCAGTAACTCAAAAACTTGCTACTTTCAGCTGTCATCCACATCAGAAATGAGAACAATGATCTCAGGTTGTTCCTGCGGATGAGGTCTTGAAGAAGGGTCTGGGCCTCACTCCACGCACTTATAATTCTCAACAGTAGAGCTCTGATGTCAATACTGGCCTTTATTTGCTACTGTAAAACGTCACCAGTGTACTGGTAGAACAGAAACATAATTCATCCCATGGCCTATCCCTGAGTTGTTCAACTTCATTCTCAACGTCCTATTCCTTCTTGTTTTCCTTCATATAGAGTGGTGAGAAGAATGCTAATGGATCCTTCCGAACCTTGGATTTTAAAAGTCCATTTCCCCTTCATGACATCTTTTCAGACTTTGAAAAAAAAATACCACGAGAACAATCAGTAACTGCAGTTCAGTAACTTGAAAACACAGCTCCGACTTGGATTTGGTATTTACTGAAAGCCTTGTGTTGCTGTTTACAAAAGGGACTTGTTTTGCTAAGTACATCAAACAGCTTTGCTCTATTAGATCATTTTCCAAGAAGATTAAACGGATTCAGTGCATTTGCATGAAAACTGACAACCTTATCTCGATGTTAAAGAGGCTTAATTCACTTAGCTGTCTCCAGTGTTTGTGACAAAATGTTTACTGGGCCTGAGGCTGGAATTTCAAGACTATAGTTGTATCAGTTATTGATAAGTGATGCGATAAGTTTTTTACATAAGCAAATCAAGTTATATTTTAATAAAACATCCTTTCAGCAAAGTGAATTTATCACTAAAGACAGAAGCCACCACCTTTTTCATCAGACTCCATTACTCGAAAATGGAAATTTTCCCCTGTAAGCCTTTGCCAAAATCTTTCAGCTGTTACTCACTCGACTCCGAAGATAGTCAGCTAGGTTTCGTCGGGTAAAGTTTGCAGCTGCAGTAGGAGACAATTCATAACCTGGAGAAGAAATGTGTGTATTTGGTAACAGTGCAAATCCATATTCATGTTTCACTTCCTGACTTCCCACTCCTATTTTGAAATAACAAGATATTCTTTAACGACAGTGTCATTTGTCTAACTCCAGTTTATTCTGAAAGCTACAAGCATAAAAAGGGCCCTCAAAATCCAGGCGCCTCCTATCTATAGACCATCAAAACTCATAGCTTCAGAAAATTACAATACTATGGGCCTGTGACCTGAATTTTTCAGTCAAGTGTATCAGGAAAACTGATAACAGTTGTCATGCAATGGACACATAAGAGAAATGTTTTACTAACAAACCTATTATTGTGTCAATTATATTACAAATAGGTTAGCTGGGCTTTGGATGAACCTCTTGGTTTATACTATGTAATCCAATCTCCATTTCTTCATCCTGCCTTCTTTGCTTGACACTAAAAATGCAGAAATCCTTAAAACTAGAGAAGCTTTGAGAACTTTCCACCAACATTCAGCTGTGAACTCCACCTATCGTTAACTCTGCTTCCAAACCCTCAGTGAGTAACTGTTCTCCTTCACTCACCATTTCTCATTTTGTAGAGCTGAACATTTTTCTGGATGTATTCTGCAAACTGTACAGTGTCTCCAGCCTCCCCAACACACAGGAGTAAGATCTTTTCACTCATCTTAAACATTTTGTCATGGTCTAGGCAAAGAAAAATAACATTAAGAGCCATGGTCATGAGAAAGAATTAATTATTTTGTCAATATCATAACACATCACGATTTCTTTCAAAAGCAAGAAAGAGAGAGACTCGGATAACTACATCATGCCCTGGAACACCACCAAAAAGTCTTCCTGAGCAAACCCTAACGTTCAGTTTCCCACAGCTGGCAGCACAGTGCACAAGACTTGTGAAACACATCGCCGAGAGAAACAAAGCTGAAACGCACAAAGTGCTTCCCTCGGGAAGGGAGGCATTTCAGAAATACATGGTCTTTCTTACATAGAAACGAAGACTAAAACTTCACACAGAATATTGCGTTCAGACAACGTAACGTTATATGTCATTCTTCCTGGTTCAGGAATAAGAATCTTGCCCAGTGACTGTTCTACTTTATCTAAATTTACTGCATCAGAAGTAAATCCTTTAGTATAAAGCTGAAATAGCAACACATCGAGCAAAAGCAACCTTAGGAAATCCAGAATCAAATTCCATGTCAAATGATCCCCTCTTCCTGATACCCAGGACTGTCTCAAAAATCAGCAATTTAGGCAAGTGAGACTTTTTCACAAACAGGTTTTTGTTTATCATTATTTTCTGTTAAATAAAAAAAAAAGAATATTGCTTATAAATTATAAAACAGCCCACTGATATACACGGAAACTAAGGAAGAGTAAACTACACTTTTACTCATAATTGCAGTTTTAAAAACTTGTCTCTGTGTATTTGAGGGAATCCAGGTTATCATGATAACAACACTGAAGACAATTCTGTGCTCGTTCTAACACTGCAGTCTCATCTGATTAAAGCGGACTGGCACTCGGATATCCCAGACAGAAGAATTCAAGTAGCTGTTGGTGTGAAAGGAAAACCACTTCTCAGGCTGAAGGCAGGTCTGCGGAACAACGCTGAATCCCCACCTCTGAGCTTCGCCTTCGTCTCTGCTGCCAGACAGGTATGAAGTGTCACAACCCTCCAATACGATTTCAAGAGTTATTAAAGTATCCCACAGCTGCAGGTCTTCAGAGCTCAGGGAAGGCCACTAAAACTGATCAGCCCTTGCAATCGATTTACAAATTAAAGCAAGTATTAGTAAATACCAATATTCTAAACAAATACCTGAAATTTGGGGGTTTTCCCCTCCCAAAGACAAATAAATCCTATCTCCTATTTTCCTTAAAGTTTATCAATAACAACGTTAACTTACAAAACATGGTTTAGTGATTACATTTGTATTCGGTATGTGCTGCCACCTTTCACAGCCATCCTTCTAACACTACCCCAATGGACTTCTGCAGACCTGAAGTGAAATATTTTAGGTAAAGGCACTGCTATAACATTCATGATTTTATGGGATGTTTACCAATACTGCAACCTACACCTTTTTTTTTAAAAAAAAAAAAAAAGAGCTTCTAAACCACAGTATTTAGATTTAAAAGCTTGTAAACAAGCTTCAGTCTAGGTTATTGCAACAGTAGGCACAAAAATTCATTTTAGAGACTTTCAAAGGTTTGATAAGCCCCCAGATGTTTTACCACATAAGGAAACCAAAACCATACTACAGTTTGGCTCACATGCCTTGTGCTACCAATTTCACTGATGCATTTACTTCCAATATTTCCTTTTTTCCATGAATTACTTCTTACCAGTGAATTAGACACAACCAAGCACTTAATCTCACCCACTGTGATCCCTGTGCAGCTTTTTAGCACACCTATATTGCGGTACAGGGCCAGGTTTGGGTTAACGTGTTAACGCTTACCTGAAGGGGTAAGTTAACATGACAACCCAGCACGGCGCGGTCATATCAGCTCAGGGTCGGAAACTCTCCTCTGAGCAAGCGGCCCCTTGAGACCTCGGCCGGTCCGAGCGACAGATCCCGGCCAGCAGCCCCTACAGCGGGGAGCACTACACGGAAACACCCAGCCTTCACCTTCGCCCACACCTGCCTGCTGCAACAGCCCTTCCTCAGCCGCGGCCACAGCCAGAGACCCCGGGCACCCCTAACCGCACACAGGGAGATCATCCCCGGCCGCTTGCTCGGGGCTGGAGCCCCCTGGGGCTCCCCGCCGGGCCTGCCCCGGGCAGGGCAGGGCAGGGCAGGGCAGAGCCAACGGGCCCCCCGCAGCGGCGGCGGGGCTGCTCGCGCCGCGCGGGCCTCGCCTCTCACCGTGCTTCATCTGGACGATGCTGGTGGCCGCCACCGTGTCGGCGGCCACCAGGACGTAGTCGGGGCCCTGGATGCCGATGAGGTACTCCATGGCCGGCCGCGCTCCGCCGTCCCCTCGGGCCGCGCCGTGACACAGCGAAGCGCCGCCGCCTCCCGCCCGCTCGCGCGCAAGCGCCGGCGCGCAGCGATGACGCCACCGCTCGCGAGAGCCCGCCGCCCCCCTGGGGGAGCGGTCACGTGGCGCGGGGCGGCGGCAGCGCGCGCTGCCCGGGGCGGCCTGAGGCGAGGGGGGCGGCCGCGGTTCCCCCCGGGCGCGGGCCTGGCGTGCGGCGCCGGCTGCTCTGTGCGCGTCCCGCGGGCCCCTCGCGGAGCCTCGTCCCCCGGGCTGGGGGGGCCGATCCGTCGGGAAGGGAGCCCGGGGGGGCTGAGCGGCCGGTGTGCGCTCCCCCCCCCTCCCAGCGCTCTGCGGGGACAGGGCTGCTCACACGCTCTGGGGGCGACGGGGGGTTCGGGCAAACCTGGGCTTTTGAGACAAAAACCTGCGAGTGAGGGTCTGGCGCCTTCCCAGGCAAAACACGCCGCGTTCGCTCGCCCGCGGCCGAAGCTCGAGGCGGGGAGTGGCGCGTGGTGGTCGCACGGCCTTTGCCCCATGCCCTGTGGAATAAACACGAGCGGGCTCGGCAGTCTCAGCTAGAGCGAGTGGCCGGCCGCTTGCTGGCGGCGTTCCGGGGGGGTCCCCGAGGAAAGAAAACCACTCCAAACCCCGCTTGTACGGCAGCTGCTCCTGAGGCACACGTTCTTTCGGCAACGCGTGCCTGGCGCTCCGGCCGCCTCTGATCCGTGTAGTCAAAGGGAGCTGAACTGTGAAGAGCCAGTGAAACCCTTCCCGCAGCGATGGAGGGATTTATTTGCTGCCCATCTTCCTGTGTCGGAAATAGCCAGCGGTGCCAGCTGCCTGCGCAGCCTGGCCCCGAGCCGCTGTGCGGGGCTCCCTGCGGCTCCTGCCGCCGTCTGCGGTGACAGCCCGACAGCCCGCGGCCGGTAACGGCGCCTGCAGGCTCAGCCCGTCGGTCCGGGGTCCCTCCTGCCGCCCCGAGCACCACCCCAAGCAGAATCCCTCGCAGTCGAGGGGCAAGCCCTAGCTTGACTCACCTATTGAGCCAATAAAGGAATTGTTTTTGTCCATGCCAGCCACCAAGGGAAAGCTCCTGAGCCGCAGACGTGCCTGCAGATTTTTCTATCGGTGGCTTCAAAGCTCCTCCATGAGCTCGGGCAGAGAGCTTGGATGGCATCTCCGTTTCATCACCCGCTAGACGGGTTCTGACAGCCGCCAATCGGCAAATGCTGTTCTCTGCTATTCCCTTCTTTCCCCCCACTCTCAATCTACTTAAATTTCTCAGGGCAAAAAATGTCTTGTCTTAGGTGGCGGTGCAGCACCCAGAAGCTTCCAGGTGTGGCTGTAGTGTGGATAATTAATAACAAGAGAAACAAAACAAATGCTCTAATTGCCTGGACACTGTCTAATTGCAGGCGCCATCCTGACGAGCAGCATCAGGCGCTGGGTTTATTGATTAGACTCTGCCCCGGCCTGAGCCCCATCTGACACGTTCGCTAAGTGCAGCTCCGCAAAGGCCCGGCCCCGCGCGGATGAAAGGGGCCACCGAAGCATGAACCCCCACGGCGGCGGCCGGGAAGGAGGCGGCCCCGGGAAATGAAACTCTGGATGCTGCAGCACATGGCAAACGCCCAACTGCACCTACACCAAGAAAGTCGCTGCGTAATTATGAGAACTGGGCATAACCTCTCTGTGGTTTAAAAAATACTAAACATGCCAAAAAGCAACAGCAAATTGTCTTCAGGAAACAGTATAAATGAGTGTAAGCAGCAAATTCACCATTTTGACTGTTTTCCAATTGCCTGTAGCTACACTTGTTAAATTGAGTGCTGCGTGCATAAATCAAACCAGGATGTTTTCTTTTACCTAACAATGGCCAAGCTCTGTGCCAGTGCTTAAGTATTTTCTGTGTGGATCCAATCCGCAGTTTTGAACGCATTTTTCCCTATAGATCTCCGTACGTATTGCACATGTACATACAGCCAGCCAGCCTAACTTAGCAGTTATATTTTGAGACCTTTTTAAGAGAAGGTTAACGAAAAATCAACATCTACCATCCTTGTTGATTTTTATTGGGCCCTAGGGTACAATTAAATGGTAAGGTTGTTATTGAATTTTCTTGACAGATTGAATTTCCCCGTTTAGGAAGCACGCGTACATCCAGGACACACCTACCTCTCCTGGGGTGAAGGCGCTTTGCCATTCTTGCATCGGTATAAGGACAGCAGGACATCGGGGAGTATTTCCCACCATTAAAGGGAAGTTGTCCAGGCTGCAGTATGTCTTAAAACTGAATGTGCCTTCACCTATTTTATTCTTGAGACAAATATTGCAGTTACGTGTATTTATCACGTGTGTGTGCGCCACACGGCCCTGGTGGTGGTTGTTCCAAGAACAAACGCCGTGAATAGCACGGGGATGCCAAGCAGCCTACGTAAAACGAGGTACCTGATACACAATACCCAGTTTCCAAGATCCTGTCCCCAATATACTGAGATATCCACAGAGTCTGTGCTCCTCGGAGTATCTTTTCTCACTCGGTCCAGGTAAGTTACGGAGCTGAAGCATCGCAGGACAAAGCAGGAGTGGGAGCACAGAGAGCGAGAGGCTGTGACAGAGACGTGAGCTCGCCCTCCCATCCATCGCGGCTTCCAGCACGTAAGGTGCGCTTTAGCTGGAAATGTGGTATCTTCTTAAAAAGGAAGGTTGATCCTGTAAGGAACCCTGGAATTGGAAAAAAAAAAGGAAAAAAAAAAAAGGGATCACCCACAAAGGAGGAAGCAGCTTGAATTTATTATGAAACTTGCCGTAACTGCTCTACACCAACAAATCGGTGTAAAGATACATCGCAACAAAGGCAGCTCAGCGCTGGCTGAGAAAGGGGGAATCGGGAGGGCTGAGAGGTAGATGGGAAAGCTGGCGAGGATGAACAGCCGTCACGTTTGCTGCACAGAGGCGGACAAGTAGTCAGTCGTATGGGAAAACCTGTGAAACAGTAGGAGTTAGTCAAGAGTGCTCGGTGCGGCGCGGGGAGTCAGCTCTGCGCCGAGCAGAACCCCCCGAGCCCTGCACGGCTGTTCGGGCAGACGCCAGCTGTGGATCTGGCCTGGACAGTAACGCCTCACCTCCATTAAGCGGGCTGACCAGAACTTCCTACCTTAGGGTGATATGTACAGAGGAAAACACCGCGGTCGCTTTACGAGGTGCTGACGGCTCCGGCAGAGCGCCCAGAGCTGAGCAGAAAACGCAGAAAAGTCATTGCATCAATGGCTGGAAAACAAGTGCCGGTGAAGACAGAAGCTGGCTTTGCAAACCCTTCAGCATTTCTTTTTCTTCTCCGCTGTTTTTTTACCCCTTCTTCACACATCGTCGGTGAGACATTGCAAATGTTGTTCTTAGCTTTGCACAACAAGCTCACTTTTACCTATCGGGCTGCACGGCGCTGTGCCGGCCGGCTGCTGCCTGGAGCGCATTGCTCTCCGACGGTGTGTGGCTCTCGTGTTGGTGCTTAGCAGACTTACCGTGCTTCTGACGTTTGTAAACAGCACCGTGCTTTACGGAGGCTCCCCACAAGGTCCCTCCCAGGTCTGCGTACACCCGGGGACTGTGCGAGTTCACGCGGCATACCAGTACAGCTCTGCCACAGACAGAAGATCTGCCGTGCGGAGTTGTGATACCCATGCGGTCGCTCAGCCAGGAACAAGCACTCTGCTTGCTGAACTCCTGGCTAATGGCTTGACGACTGGCACCGGTCCCTCTTCCACCTGTTACACCAGCAGAGCATTTTTTTAGAGGGGACACAGTGCCCTAAATGTGGCAGAGGAGGAGGAGAACTCTGCAGGTTCTAGCCCTGTCTCCCAGTCTGGTGATCCCAAGTTCCTGCTCCCCTCCCAGAAGAGCGATGCTGAGCCCTCCTGGGTGCGTTGCCGCTGCCTTGTGCTAAACTGGAGCTGGGCAGCGCTGGCCTGAAACGCCCGGGCTCACCCTGCTCTGCCCTGGCTCGCGAGGCAGCCCGGCAGGCGTGGGGCTGCGGTACGATGCACAACTGCAGTACGGGAGGTATTTTTCATTCCAGGGATTGTTCGACTAGTGTTTGCGCTGCCTTTTGCCCTTTGCTGTCATCTGTCTCAATATGGTATTAGTAAAGACGATGTTACAGTTACTCTAACGCCTAGACAAGGTTTCCTGCTAGGAGCTCGCTGCTTTCCAGAGAAGAAAAGGCTCCTCGTGTTCCTGCTATTTCAGGTGCAGGAAATGAAGGCGCAGAGAGGAGAAGTGATTTACCGGAGATCACAGGGCAGGTTAGCGGACTGGATAGGAATAGAAACGTCTTGATTCACTGAGCTCCTCTCTAGCTGCTGAAGCGTGCCATTTGGATCACACAACCCCGGAATGAACTCTGCAAGGCTTACACGGAGCTTTGCTCTTAATCTCTCCGTCTGGGCTCCACAGAGCTCCTCAAGCTGACTTTCTGTGGGCCTAAACTTGATATATTTAAACAGATTCTCCTTCGGGATGGGCAGGGACAAACCTTTCATTGCTCGTCCCGTGCCCAGGCTGGTGGGCAGCCCCTGGTGCCGGGCTGTTTCTGCCTCTGTCCTCCCCACCAGGATGCCTCCGAGTGACCGGAGCACAGCGCTTGCTGAAGTTTCAGCTGGCAGAAGTTGCAGAGTCTTTCTTTCACGTGTTTGTTTTGACAGATGGGTGTAAAACACTGCCTGGATGGAGGGGTTTTGTCAGTGCTATTTAAACCCCGAGCCTGGCTCCCCCGGGATGTGGAGGGGACCGTCAGCATCTCCCCGCAGTGCCTGCTTTCAGGTCGGTGCGGAGGGAGCGTGTCCTCCTTGCCCACCGCCAGCCAAGCTCCTTCCTAGGAGTCCTCATTCTCGCCAGACTTGCCAGGAAACGTCGAAGCGTGGCAGTGCCGGGCCTGCGGGCCCTGCGTCCCGCAGCAGAGCCCCACTGCGGGCGGCGGGTGAGCGGGCTGCCCTGCTGCCCTGCTCCCGCGTCTGTTGCAGGGCGTTTACCCTCCACCTGCGATGGCAAGAACGGGGCATCCATTGGAGTGTGCAGGTGAAAATGGATTGTAACCCGCCGTCTGCCGTGTCAATAGAGCTGATTAGCGCTTGTATGTGTCTCTGGCGGGATTGATCGTGCAGGTGAGAACATTTCAGAGACCAGCTGGGGCCCCGCTTCTCGGCGGGATGCTCCTTCCTGAGCAGCTCTGCAGCGTTCAGCATTGTCTCCTCGCGGTGGGCAAGAGGATATTCCCTGCAAGCAGCTGGGATGGCCAGGGACGGGGAGCGTTACTCCCCAGTTTTCCCATTTCTGGAGCCTGCCCAGCAGTGCGGAGCACCACAGCTGCTTCCCGCTGCGTTAACTTTTGGTTCCCTCTCCCAGTTTGATTTGCTGCTCAAACCTTCCCGGTGAGGCGGGGAAGCAACAGGCACTGCAGGCTAATATTGCAAAAGCCCAGCGACGCAAACCCAGGTTGGCGATCCCAACGCCATGTCCAGCTTTGGGTGGCGTGGGACCCACAGCTGCATGGCTCTGCGGGGCCCGGCGGGATGATCCGCTGCGTAACCATTGCTAATTGTGAAGCTAAACCGTGAGAGGAAAAGCTGCTTCAAGTCACCGGATAGTTTTTTTCCCCACTGAGGAGGCACAAATCAAGAAATCAAAATGTTTAACAAAACAAAGAGATTTCCCCAGTGTCGTGGGAGGTTTATAGACAGCAACATCTAGTCACGGCTCCCCCCAGCTCCTCCAGCTCTGTCCTTCTGTGTGAATTCCTGCTGGTCACTGAATTATTACTTTTCTTACTATTTCCTGTGCTTTAAAAGTGGGGAAAGCACAATCAAATTATCGTCGTGCTCATTTGGTTAATTACCCATTTAGTTACTTATTCAGTTCATTAAAAAGACGCCGGCCACTGTCAGTTTGGAGGAAATTCAGAGAGGCAGGCGGGCAGGAGACAGGATATAGGGCGAAATAGGCCATTACTCCAGCCCCGTGAATGGCGATTTATGTCCCTTCTCTTCTGCTACGTCACTTCTGTGCATGGTTTGTTCTGGATTTTTAAAAAAAACAACCAACAAACAAACGAAGAAAGCGTTCTGCTGGAGATCACCATTGCTTGTTAGAACCCACGTAGGTTTAATCCGAAGCTCTGCAGAAGACCAAACCACCTATTTTAGGAGTCCTTTTTTCGGTTGAGAAAAATGTGCTGCTCCACAGGTCACAAGACGCCTGTAATTATGACCCTGAATAGATAGAAATGTTGCTTCTTGAGACAAATTCTATCTGACAGTTTTTACAGTACGTTCGTTCAGAGCAAAATGCCCTGTCCCCTGTCACCCGGATTGAAATTATTAAGAAAGACAGACATTTCACTGACAACTCTAGCCTCAGGGGGGAAAATATTCCTTCTGTTCCCCTCTGAAGGTCAGAGCTCACATAATGCAAAACACTTAGAACACGCGCGCACACGTGCTCACACACATGCGGAATAAACCTTTCGTTTCAGCAGAGCTCTGCATAGATTTTACAGAAAGCAGGAACCCGCTTCGTAGGCGTCTCAGCGAATTTTGGCCAAAAAAGACGAGCCTTACTTTTCTTCACTGCTAAAAGTTCTTACTGTCCTGTGAATTCTCTCTTTCTCCTCTGCGTGTCAAACACATCAGTAGACGGTCATGTGTGCACTCGTGTTCGTACTTCCACTCCCGTGACACATACCCGGCCGGGGCACATCTGTCGCTGGCAATTCCTCCGACAGTCTGGAATCTGGGGGAAAGTCACACTTCCCCGGCATCTGTTTATTCTTTCAAAATATTTCCTGGCTTCTTTTCCCTACTGATAAAAGCCCATTTGCAACTTGTATGTCCCATTTGTCACTTAAACTGCGCTGCCAGCTGTCATTTGGCCCAGTTTGTCACGCAGAAGTGTCCCTGTGCTGGGGATGCGCAGGTCCCCTCCGTAGGAGCACCAGCTCCTGTCTGTTCAAGAGCCTTTTTGTGCTGGAGGAAGGGCAAAGCTTGGCCCTTCAGCGCATCCACAGCCCCGGCGCGACGTGTTAATACGGAGGCACGCTGCCGCATATGAGCTGTCATTCACCATGTCTTGCCTGTGGATCACTGGGCTCGCTTAATCTAGGGCTGAAAATTGGACTTGAGCCAGGGTGACCAGAGGTGGGAAACCAGCCTGCAGTTCATTAACCTCTCCCCGCAGCGCAAGGTAGAGCAGCGGCTCCGGCTTCCCCGTCTTTCCAGCAATTTGGCGTGCGCCAGGCTCACGCCACGTCCCTGCTGACCGTACGCGTCGCCTGGTGTCGTTTGCACCGAGTTTCCCTTGGCTGGACCCAGCTCCCGAGCACCGACCCTGCTTTTTCAGCCTGTCTTAGAAACACTTTCTAAATCAGGGCATTAACGGGCAGCTGGTTCGCAGCCCCCCTCCCACCACCCCAAACCGGAGCCCTTCCGAGGCGCTGGCCCGCGCTTGTCTTCCAGACACCACTGGATTAACGTCACCGTCTGCCCGGGGCCCTGAGGGGACCCCGGCTGCACAGACCAGCCTGTTTCCGTGGCTGGCTGAGCGACGTGCCTCAAGCCGCACGCTGGCGTCGGTGGCAGAGCTGGACGCGGAGCTGGGAAGCCTTTGTTCCACGTTCACCCACAGAAAAAGGGTGGAAATCCCGAGTCCTGCTCTGCACTGCCCACTCCGACCCTCCCGTCCCACTGTGCTCTTGCTGGGGGGGAACGCAGCCCAGCCCGGATCTCCTCTCCCCATCCTTGCTCCATCCATCTCCTCCAAAAGCCTTGCGGGAGCTCTCCGGGACACCAGTGCCTCTCCCAGCAGGCGTGCTGGTGTCCGCGCTTGCCTTCTGACGCGGCCGTCGTTGCCCAGCAGGCAGCGTGCAGGGCGAGCGGCGAGGACGCAAGCGCTGCTCCCGGGCTCCGGCAGCACAGGGAGGCTGAGCGCTCCCGGAGACGCCGCGCGGGAGCTGCGGAGGGGACCGAGGGGTGCTTGAAGGTCTTCCCGTGGGAAGCCAGGGCCGAGGGCGGGCTGGTGCGGAGCTGCGCGGGGACCGTGGGGGGCTGAGGAGCAGCACAGCTGGAGCCCCCCGGGAGCGGAGGAGGGAAGGGCAGCGCTCCGGCGGCCGCTCTCCCGCCCCGGCAAACAGCCCGTATCCCCGACTGCTCTTCCCACGAGGCCGCCAGCTTCTGCACAGCATCTTCCCTCGGATCCGCAAGAACCTTAAAACTTTTCTTTCTTCTTTCTCTCGCTCCCTCTTTTTCTAAGTTTAATTCTGAACAGCCGGCTGCGTTCAGCCTGACTGGTTTGTTATGGCTTATAATTTGTGTTAGGATTAATTAACTAATTACCGACAAATGTCCGTTGGCAAGATTCTGCTTCTGCTTGTCAACTTGAAGTATTTAATTATTTTAATCATTTACTTTCATCTTCAGAATTTATGCTCTTCCAAGAGCGTTTCTAGGCATCTTTTAATTATTATTCTGATTTTTTTTCAGAGGGGTGGTGAGCTGGGGGGAGAGAGCTGGGGGATGGTATAATTTCTCATTAACTATTTCAGTGAGGTAACTTCCTCGGAAACTCATCCTTGGTTTTCAAACCCTGTTGCGGAGAAGGGACGGTCTGAACCGAAGGTTGTGTGGGGATGCCCGTGGCAGGGGCTTGGAACTGGGTGATCTTTAAGGTCCCTCCCAACCCAAACCGTTCTATAACTCTATGATTCCATGCACAGAGAGACCTGGGCTGGGCTTTCGCTTCCCGGCTAGAGTCCTCCCTTTCCCAAAAGGATTTCAGGGATCCAGACCTGTACCTGTTCCCTGGTCTAGGGGCTCGAGCAGGCGTTGGTTTACACAGATGCTCCCCTCACCAGGAATAACCCCTGGCCCCAGGGGAGCGCTCAGGACACCCCGTTGGGCACAGAAGAGTCTCTGCAGGATCCAAGTCCAGGTGGACTCTCGACCATTGTGCCAGCAAGTAAATAAAACCAAAGATCATGGGAAAACATCCATTTATACAGATTTTCCTTCTTTAAAAGATCCTGAATTGCTTAAAGCTCACAAACTGAATTCTGCTTTGAGCATCCCATGGGTTTGAACGGGGAAGGCAGGAGCACATCAGGACAGATGCATGGGAATCCGTCCCTGGACGTGCTGCCAGCGGCGGGTGGGAGGGCAGCGGGTAACGGGCACAGCGGAAAATTCAGCCGAGGGCATCTTGCTTTTACAGGAAATTCCACAGGGCTGCCGCAGCCAGGACCCCGCCTGAGAGCACCCTGAGTGAAGAGCCGATCTGCTCAGTAAAACAATGGACCCCCTTAAGATATAAAAAATATATTGCATAAATTCAGTGTACGCATTTAATTCTTCTGTTCCAAACACCCTGGCCCTTGCTGTTCCTTCCCGATGCTGATCTGAAGGTAGGGCAGCGTGCCACGGTAATGCCATGGTACGTGTTTTCGGTTTGCACGCCCAGTCTGTCATCGCACAGGCGACACCACCACCCCCACCACGCCGTGCCTCGGGACGCTTCCCTCGACGGCCTTCACGCTTGCACGGAGCTGCAATTTAATCCCAACGGCGAGAACCCAAGTCTGCACAGGTCTGTGTGCCGCACCCCGGAGTCCACCCACGGGCACACCGGCGCGGGCGCACGTCCATCGGCACCCGGGTCTCTGGCAGACCGAGCCGGGTCGGAGAGCACCGGGAGACGAAACGGCAGCTCGGCACCTCCCCGTGCCCGGGCAGATACCGGGAATAGACCCTCGCGCTCAGAGCGCGGCAGCCGAGGGATCTGATCTCGCTCTCGTGTCTCTCCACATCAGAGCTGCAGCACTTCTGTGGGATTAAAACACGAGAAAAGAAAGCGTGATGAGCTGATAAGAGACAGTGAAACTCGGAGTCTTTCGCTGATACTTTCCAGCAGACTTCCAGGCTTTTTTCCTTGCCAAATGCTTTATGCTGCCAACAAACCAAATTCTGAGGTGCTTGCAAAAATCTGCCTTTGCTGGGCAGCTGCCCGGATGGGCAAAGCCCCAGGGCTCGGCGCGGGGCACACGTACCCTACTGACTTCAGGAGGAGTCTCTCTAGAAAAGACTAATGAAGGATTCAGCCCCAAGAATATTTCTTTCCTGAAACAAATGAATCCCTTGGACCAGAGCGCTGATGAGAGTGTGCTATTTAAAAGGTTTCTTGAGGGTACGTAATTATATTGAAAATAATTAGGGGCAAGGCAGCAGTATTATTACTACTTATCATATCACTCTAAACTTAATCCAGACTGATCTGTGGGAAGGGATCGGGAATGCAGAAGACGGACCTAAACGTTGGCAGTTTACTGGGCTGACATGGGAGGCGAGAGGCCGGTTTCCCCTTAGGAGTCATCTGTTGAAGCTGGTGGGTTTGCACAAGAAGTGAATGGCGGGGACTCAGAAGGCTGAGCCATGGTCCGGGACACTCTGGAGTGAGAGACTCGGGGCCGATCGTCTGGTCCTTCAGACAAACGTATGTTCTGGGGGCTGTCAGCCTCTAACGTGCGTCCCCGACGCGTGCCCCGAGACACGGCAGCCCCTGGGATGTGACCTGCGAGGCGAGCGAGGGCTGCCGAGGAGCCCGGGGAAGCAGCACGGCCCTGGTGAGCACTCGTGGAAAGATCTAAATGAGATGAGAAAGATTGTCCTAATTAACTTCAGAATCCTGTTAATTAGAAGCCTCTCTGCATTAAAAATTGCTCTAGTGACCAGACCAAGTCGTGGCTACACATGAAGGCAGACGTACAGGCAGGTCGGGGTGGATCGCACCAGGTCTTGTTGGGGGCAGAGGCTGTCAAATATCACGGTGTTAAAAATACAGCCGGAGCACCAAGGCTGCTCTGGAAGCCAAGCTGAGGACCCCACAGCGGGGCATGGCATGGCAGGAGGGGAGGAGGACTTTTCGGAGAGGCTAAGAGCTGCTGCAGGACCTTGGGAGAGAGAAGACGTGACCAAAGCCCCAGGAGAGCCAGGCTGGAGGGGCCGGGAGAGCCTGCAGATAGGGAAACTGAGGCACGGGGGGAGCGCAGGGGACAGAGGAAGGCAGAGCAGAGCTGTGGGCAGCCTCGGCATCCCCCAGCTCCCGGGCCGTGCTGTAGGTGCCCCACACCTTTGGGATCAGCCCTGCGGCGGGCGCGGGGGCTTGCAGGGCTCCGGAGGCTCCCCCGCTCGCTCCCGGCAGAAGGGGACCGGCTCTGGGGTCACCGGGGTGCGGGAGCCGGGCTGGGGCTAAGGGTACGTACGGGTCCCTGTGGGAAGGAGAGCCTCGTCCTGTTGAAGGCTGACAGAATGAACTTCAGTTTATGCCCCTGGCAGTTTTTTCCAGCTCAGCTATTCCATTTAGGGCTTGGGAGCCAGTGGAAGGAAGCTCGGGTCGCTTCACTGACCAGCCGTAACATCCAGCCAGTACATTAACTGCCCTGCTGCCCTGATCTGATGTGGGTTTACAGACAATAGCTACTGGCTATTTAGGCAATGTATAAATTAACATATTCCGCACAAACTAGGAGCATATTTAAATTAAAGGAGAGTGCCCTTTATTTGTCAATCATTCAACATCCACATTTCCACATTCCTTTAAAAAGACGGTTTCAGCCTTCTTAATCCTACCTCAAACCGTTCGTCTTCGCGAGGGAAAAACATTGTTTGATTGCTCAAGTGTTCCTTTGCCCCCCTTCCCTGCCTCCCTCCTTTAATTAAAACAATCCCAATCTGCTCTCCTGGAATTTCTTTCCCAGTTCGGCTCAGTAACTTGTGACCTTCGAGGCAGAGCGCCTTCGTCTCTGACCGGGCTGGAGTCCGCCTGGCACGCAGGGTCAGAGAGGCAGAGATAAAGAAGTCGCCTCGCGAATGAGCCACCAGGATACGGGCGCCCGGCAGCGGAGGAGATTGCCAGGGCTGTTGCAGCCGCAAACTTTATCTGCTGCTGTTCCCGCGTTGATGCCTGGCACCGCGGTAAAGCCAGGACCAGCGCTGGAGATGCATCGAACGGATGGATGGGACAAAACGGTGCTCAAAGGGGGAAAGAATGACCCGAGTGATACTTTGCAAACCTGCAGCAGCCCGAGTTCCCTCATCTCTCCAGGGCCGTTTCCAGTAATTTTAAGAAGTACATGATGCTGGTGCAAAAGCCAGCGAGGAGTTTTCCATTTTGCAGTTCCAAGAATCTCAGGGTCTCCCGGAGCTCTGCAGCTCCTGCAGACGTGAACTGCAATAGCTCAGCAAATTATCAAAGCGCTTTTCTCTTGACAGCAACTGTCAACAATAAAGCACCTTTCCCTGCTACATGGTCTGGTCAGTCAACAGTGAGCTGTCTGACGGCTTTCAGCAGGACAATCCTATTTGAATATTTGAACTCCATCTCAGTTATTTTTCTGTCTGCAGAAAACACAAGTTAAAGGAGAAAAATGCGAAATAACCCCATCCTGCAACCTTCCTAACTGCCACGTCCCAGCTTTCACCTGGCTCCCGTGCCACAACGCTGATAGAAGAGAAAATACATTGCAAAGAAATGCCCACTTGGCAAAGCCTGCCCTCTCTCTGCCCGTCAGCCAGGTGCCGACACCTCGCCCTTCCCCGGCAAACCAGGGCCAATGTGTTTATTTGAGACCAAAATCAGCATCGATCGGGGTCTGTCAGTCACTCTCCTGGAATAAAGCGCTGGGGCTGCGGCGGGGTTTGAAGCACGGGGACAGTAATGGACACACGCTCGGATGAGCTTGCAGCCATTTCACTAAACACCCTGAGGCTGGAATTCTTTTTTTTCATTATTGTTTAGAAAATAAACATTTTGTTTGTTAAGAAACTGTATTTAAGGTGCTGAAATGGAGCTCTCTTTAGCACTGAGGGGCCTTTCCCGTGACGCTCTGCTGCCAGGGGATTTGGAGGGGGTTTGGAGGACCCGGCTTGGTGCTGAGCCTGGTGCGTGGGGCAGCCCCAGCTCGTCCTGCCGTGGGGAGGAGGAGGAGGGAGGAGAGCTGCTCCAGCAGGGCGGCACGGATCCCGCATGGCTTTGCGGGCGCCGGGCAGCAGCGGGATGCGCAGTCCGACGGCGTCGCGGTGCCGCGTGGGACCCGCTGCTAATACCGTGCCCGAGAGGAGCGACGGCTGCCGCACGCGGGAGGCTCCAAATCAGTAACAACACGCCGAGGGAAAACCTCCCCGGCCGCCCTCAAAATGGAGCTGCCTCCTCCCTGCTCCCCCCCTCTCCTCCTCCCACCTGCCTCTCATTTTTCCTCACGCACGGCAGGTATGAATGACCCGGCTCGCTTAACGGCGCGCAGGAAGCGCCCTGCAGCGATCCCGGTGCGGAGCGAGCTCTGCCCGGCGCAGCTCCGCGGCGTGCACGGCCCCTGGGCCACCAGCCGAGGAAGAGGAGCATGGCATGAAGCTGCCGGGGCACGCGGTGTTTCCTGTGGCCCTGTGGAAGGGACCCCATTTTCCTGCGTGCTCCGAGCAGCTCTCTTTTATCGCTGGTGTCCAGCTACAGCATCTGCTGTGCCCTCGGGGGTGGCTGTGCGGGGTTTGTTAACCTCCGGGACGTGCAAACCGCGACCTCTCACCTCCCCGTAATGAGCACGGCCGCTCGCTCCCACTCACTAACTTATTATTTGCTGCCTCTGAGCTGTGCCTAACCTTGCTGAGCTGTGCCTAACCTTGCTGAGCTGTGCCTAGCCTTGCTGAGCTGTGCCTGGCCTCGTTAACCTGCCGGGGAGAGCCAGGGGAGCTGCGCCAGGTAACTCGCCCCTCGCTGCGGGAGAGCAGTGGGGAGATGCATCCCACCTGCATCCCTCGGGAAGGGCTCCGTCTGGATGCAGCGCCGGGATCAGGGAGTGCCGCCGCAGCAAGGGGGGGCCAGGACTCCCCCTTGCTGCTCCCAGCTCTGTGCTCCAGCCGTCGGAGGAGCAGTTTGGGCACCAGACCCGTTTCTGGCACGGAGGACCAGCACCGCTCCTCCCGCTCCGTACACGGCTCGCCGGGGCTGTGGGGGCCTCCTATGAAGTTGCGTTTGTACCAGCAATTTTAGTAAAGTATTTGCAAAATAAACAAGCAGAGCAGCAGGGCATAGGGGGGGTTTATCCCCAGCAATGCCTTCCTCAGCACCAAAACCTGGGGTGCACCTCCCCGGGGAGCTCCTGAGCTTAAACTTGGGCTGTGCCCTGCTCAGCCACCGCTTTCTTTGCACCAGCCTAAAACCGAAGGCAACGCGCTCGTCAGATTGATCTGCAAACAGATCGATACGGGGCAGCTCCAGCCTGTCTGAGCAACACGCATGCGGCAGGAGCCAGGTCTGAGCCTCAGCCCTGGGATTCCGAAACCCCCCTGGCCCGGGACAGCACGGAGTGCTGGGATCCTCTGGGAAGAAACGTGGTAAAAAACCCCTCTCCTGGGAACGCCTGTTAATTCATAGACCATTTCATGGCCAAGGACGAGTCCTTGGGGTAGAGCCCTGGCTCTGCCCTGCCCTTTCCCTGCGCTGCCAGCTCCATCCCTGCTTTCCGCAGCAGGAAAACCGAGCGCCATCCCCTGCGAAGCCAATTGCCTGGTGCCCACCGGTGCGGGACCTGCCGAGGCAGCAGGGCTGAGCGAGGGGAGCACGGGAACGGAGCAGCGACGCACGGGAGCAGAAGGGCATTAATCACCTCGCCGCGATTAGGGGCTCACTGAGCACAGGCTGCCTCAGGGCCTTTCTGCTCCCGTAGCTCCGAGTGCCCCAGTTTGCCGTGCTCCCAGGCAGGCGCAGTCCGGGCGTGCGCTCCAGCCCTCGGTCCGGGGAGCGCTGCCGGGTTTGCATTCCCCCCGCTGGCTCCAGCTCCTTCCCACCCCCTGCCAAGTGCCACGGGATGATGTGTCGCCATGGTGGAAATGGCCGTTCCTTAATTGCTTTTAGTGCTTTGCGGCGTGGAAGAGCCGTAAAAGCAGAGTCTGCCTCCCACGTCGCTCCAGCTCCCGGCTCCAAGTCACCTTTCCGGGGCTGAAACTTCAGCCCACACCGGGGGACCGGAGCCTTCGGTCCGTTCCCCGTGGAGGACGGGGGTGGTGGGAAGGGCAGGGCGGCCGGGGGCTGCCGGAGGCTGAGCCCCAGGAGGGGCCGTCAGAGGACGGGCCGGGGACGCAGAGCTGACGAGGGGGCACGATGCACCGCCACGGGAGAGCGCGGCCCGGGCCACGTTGTCCTGGGAAGAGCACGCACCTCCGAAAGTCAAGTGTCCGAAGACGCAGAGAAGCTTTTTTCCATCTTGAAATACACAAATTTATTCACTTGGAGCCATCCTTTTATCGCATGGAGATGGATGCGTACGCACACGTTATTTTAACTTCACGGCTCTCCCATCCGTACATAAAACAGCCCAGGGAGCCGGAGTTGATTCATCTGTTTGCCACAGAAGATGGATCAGTTAGCAAATTATTTTATTGACCCGCAGCTCTGCTCAAGGTCATTTGTTTCCGTGGACAAGGCAGCATGCCTGGCATGGCAAGCAGGGCTGAGAGGGAACCTCCATATGTGATAGACGTATCCAAGCCCCTGGGAAACCGGCCTCGTTGCGAAACCTTCAGCGTCACGCCGGACCCCTCGCAGCCCGGCTGTGCTCGCCGGATAAGCTCGGCGTTTGGGCTTTAGTGCTGCAGCTCTCTCAGCTGTCTCGAGGCTTTTATCCCTGGCTGCTGCTGGGAAAGAAAATCCCTCCTTCCTCACCAAAATGTGTTTTGAAATCTTTTTGCTTTGTTCCGAAAGGACGATGAAAATAATTTCTGATGAGGAAGGGAGGAAATAGAATTAAGTAGCTCGGTCCTCATCCAAGCTTAACCCAGGCCCATAGCCCGTAGGGACGAGACGTGCACCCAAAACCACACTGCAGAAAAGCCGGGCCCGTCCCAGAGCTGCTGATCTGCCCCTAAAATCAGGCAGGGAGAAAAATGCAGACTGTCTCGTAGCCGGGGGGTGCCTGAGGGGTTTCTCTGCAGGGGGCAGCTTTTGTGAGCACCCCTGCTGCCCCACGTCCTTGTGAGGTCCCTCCGATGTGCAGAGACCCCCAGCACGTCTCCCCCTTTGCTCCCACACTCCGCACGTCTACCGGAGCCGTCCACTGCTCCGGAGCTTCTCCGCTTTTTGCTGTCCTCTCTGCGCCCCCGTTGAGCCGGGGCCTTGCTAACCTTCACTGACTTCGCCTAAACATCTATTAATCGATCACTGCAGGGTTACCACAGGCTTCTGCTTGCGTTCGGGGGAGATGAGATGTCCACGGCGTATCCTCGCGTGAACTCCCGCCGTACCTCCATCTACACGCGTTCGGTTCTGCATCTGCTGCTCTTGCTGCCGAAGCGGCTTTTAACCAAAGACATATGGGGCCCATTAATACGGTTTTGCTTGTTTGCAGAGCCCCATCTTAGGAAGAACTGGCTGATTTTGGCTCACAGTTAAAAATCTCAAGCCTAATTACAAGTGGGTGCAGAAGCAGAGAGCGGAGAGCCGGTGCCAGCTGGCCATCGGCACCCGCGGTCGCGCCAAGGTCGGGATGGATGCGGGTGACGTTGAATCTGCAACGGACACAGACCAGGCTAGTTGTAGCAAAGCCACTGAAGTTTGCTTTTGCCGGACTTAGTGCTGAGCCCTTCCTACAGCAGGTCTCGTCCCACCTGCGGCCTCCTCGGCGGGAGGGAAGGGAGCTGCGAGGAACGGCCGGGCTGCCGGGACTCGCTGCGTCCGCGCGGCTGCACGAAACGGTCCTGCTCAGCAGTACTCGGGCGGTACCTCTGCCCCTCGCCTCTGCCTCAAGGAATGGGTCTGAAATAAAAGCTGGGCTTTCTCCGTCTGTAGCCCCACCCCAGTCTTCACACTTTTTTTCAACTTTACAAATGTGCCAGATTAAAAAAAAAACAAAAAAAAAAAAAAGGGAAAGTAGCACATCCCTTTGTGCAAGGTTTTCTTAAAATCCCTGTTAAGTTCCTGTACATGCTGACAGTTTTACAATTTACATGACAGCTGGCTTGCTTGGAGGAGATCTCTGTTAATTAAAATAACACAAAGGGAAAGAAGTGAAATCGTGTCAGCAGATAATTAATTCGGAGCAGGGCACCAGGCTGCGCGCCGATCCCGCTAACAAAACTCTGCAGGAATTCACAGCTTTCCGGGGCCCAGCCCCGCTGAGCCTCCCGGAGCTGCGCTCGCTGCTTGGCCCCGTCCTCCGCACTGGGCTGGGCCCCTTCCCCGCGGGACACGCGTCTCTGCGTCGGACCCGCCGCCCCGCCGTGCCCTGGGTGCAAGGTGCTGCGTCCCAGGGAGAGCTGGGATCCGGACACGTCCTTTCCCGAGCTGTCCGGGTCCGGCCCCAGCCCTCCTGCCCTCCTCTTCCCTGGGGCTCTGCCTCTCCGAAAGGGATGCATTGTGCTCCTGCCCCTTTGCACGAGCCCACTGCCATCCCTCGTCCCACGTGCAAAAGCCGTGGCCAGAGCATCTCATCCCTCCCCGCCACCTCCGCTGCTCGACGCCGGAGCTTCCCAGGGCTGCGAGCAGCCGGCGGGGACCCTGGCCCGTGGCCAGCGCAGCCGAGGCCAAATCATTCCTGGCGGGAGCCGGGCGGGTTATCTCCCCGCTCCAGCCCCGCTCAGCGGAAAGGCCATCGGGAGCCGGTCCAGCGGCAGCCGCGGCCGCGCTGCTGGAGATGAGCTCTGTCCCTCTTGGCCGAGCGGCAAATCTGCAGCGGGCTGAGCCGTTCCAGGGCCTTGCCGGCGGATGGGATTTACGCGAGGGGCGAGGGGCGGCTGCGCAAGGGTGGGCAGAGGGGGGTCCAGCGAGCTCCAGATTCGGGGAGCCCGGGGGGGCCAGGGGAGCGGGGAAGGAGCTCCTGCAGGGAGTAACAGGATTTAGTGGGGCTGAGGGGAGCGGAGCGAGCCAAGCCCTTGGCTGCCGGCCGCGGCTCCGCGGTGCTGGCTGGGCGCAGGCTGTGCCGTCGTTGCCGCGCTCGGCTCCCCTCCTCGCCGCCCCGGTGCCGGCGGTGGCACCTCGCCGTGCCCCGATGCTCTCTGTCCCCGGGCAGGGACGGCGGCTGCACCCAGCGCCCGGTGCAAAACCGGCCACTCAGCAACTCGCCGTTAAAGTTATGCTTAGTTAACTATTCCGCAGCTCGCTCTTGCTGCTTTAGTGTGCTGATCAGGCGGGCTCGGAGACGGGAAAAGGGAAAAAAAACACAGAAAGGAAAGAGAAAGAGCAGCCCAGGGCTCCAAAGCAGCTGAGGTGTCAAAGACAGAGATTTAATGAATGTGCCTGCGGTTCACCTGAACAGATGAGCACAAGCTAGAAGGAGAGAAGGAAGAAAATGGAAAAAAGAAAGGATCATTTTTCAGATTGGCAGCTCCCCTCCCAGACATCTTTTAACAAGAGAGGAAAAAAAAAGGCTTTAAAGGGCCAGCCAGCTGCTTCCCTCTGCCGCAGCGGGGACCCGGGCACCCCGACAGCCGTCACGGGGGTCGGGCTGGGTTGGTGCTGTGGGTCCCAGGCCCCCGGCTCCCCTCGGGGACCGGCTGCGGCTGGGGACCCGGGCGCTGCGGGGCCCGCGGCAGAGGAGGGGCCGGAGACGCGACCTGCGGGAACGGCGGCGAGAGGAGGCAAACCTGCCGGCTCATCCATCACCACGCGCCAGCCCCCGTTGGAAGGCGAGCAATAAGTGTCTGCCCGCAGAATGAATCTGTGCGCCGAACATGTTAATAAACAGCGGGGGTTTGCAGTAGCAGCCCGGGTCAGCGGCTCTCCGCGCTGCCCGGAGCCGCCCCGGGAACACCGCAGGCACCCGCACGAGCCGGGGCAGAGCCCCCCGGCCAGCCCCGTCCCCCACCGCCCCACGCTGGGGCTGGGCTCCCTCTGCTCTGTCACCTGGCCCTGCCTCGGGAAGGTGCGCGGGAGCCTGGGAGAGCTTCAGTTCTGGAGTTTCTTTGCAGTTTACCAAACGAGAGACTTTTTTTCCCCAGTGGCTCTGGGCAGCTCCTTTTCTGTTCTCCTTTGTAACCATTTCCCATGCACAAACCTACTCTCTAATCATGTCCAAGCAGTCGCCCATGAGTTTTATCCAATGTTTCTTTGTCCAATGCCTAGAGGGAACTATTTTAATAAAATTGTGTTTAATACCATTGTATTAAATACAACGTGTAACGTGTCCCAAGCCAGCAGCTTCCCTCTGCTCCTTCATCCAGCGAAGGAAAAAGAAAAACACACACAAGAATATCCCTTAGAACAGTCACGGCTACGGCGGGGCCGGCTGGCACGGGACGGGGAGCTGGGGCACCCTGTGGAGAGCGGGCAGGGACCCACCGTCACCCCAGCAGCGTCCTGGGCAGCGTCCCCCTCCAAGGGCAGAGGAGGAACCACGGCTCTTCCCAAAGCCCGAGCAAGCTCGGGCTGAGCTGTTCAAAACCGATGGATAAGAAGCTCTCGCCCGTTCTCGACCAGCCCGGCTCCCGAGCGCTCATTGCCCACCGCAGAGGAGGGAGCGAGGCGGGCGCCGGGCAGGAGACGGCAGCATTTTGGGGGCTGGAGGCGGGCAGACACCTGCTCACGCCACAGCCACAACCGGCCCGAGCAGAAGCGCCGTGCCGGCGGCCGAGCCGGGGGTGCTGCCGGGCCCCGGGGGGCTGAGAGCAGCCTTGCTCCTCGCTGGGCTTGATGCCGCGGGTCCCTGCCAGGGCTCTTCTACGGGACCTGATAAAATCTGTCTGTTCCGTATGTGAGCGAGCAGGGGGCTGGTTTAACAGCGAGAATTCAGCGCAGCTGCGCTAAAAACTGCACAACTGGCTCTGATGACTGAGCACCCCGCCCCGGCTCGCAAACTGAACGACAGGAGATGTAGGTCTTGTTTTTCCCCTGCGCCTCCCGCAGTTGCATGCACAGGCGCCGTCGGAAGGACCTGCTTCAAAGGCGGCCAGCGCAGACCCCGCTCGCCCTCGCCCACCAGCACGAGGACCAGCACCACGTTTCTTCTCGTTTGCACATCGCTCCCGAGCTCCGTGGGCCTGTGGGAACGGGGGCAGGAGCACTCCAGAATAAAAAAAAAAAGCAAACCCAGCGTTGCCCTGGTGTTCCCGTCCCTCCCGGCCGGGCGCTGGCACCTCGGGGTCCCCCCAGGCCCGTCCCCCGCTGCGTGGCCGGCGCTTGCTCCCGTGCTGCGCCGAGCGCTCTGCGCGGCTCCCGCAATTCGGGCTATCTGGGCTCCTTCGTAGCTGCAGGACAACATTTTTGAAGGCAGGACTTTGATCTTATTTCCTAAGAGTTTCCCTCTCCCTGCCTTTTCATGTGTGTTTTCCCTGGTTTTTGTCTCATTACTCAGGTGAAGGCTGATGTTCCCCAAGGCTGCCGTGCTGGAGCCGCGGTCCCCGTCTCGCCCCCGCCGCAGCCTCGGCCGCCGCGACCCGGAGGCACGGGGACGGGGCATCATTTCATCTTGGAGCAAGTTTGTCCATGGGCCTCTCCCGGGCAGAGGCTGCCAATTATGCTCGATACACCGAGCTCTGTCAGATCGGGTTCTTGTCAGGGAAAGCACCGCGCTGGGGTCCCTCTTCCCCCCTTTTTTTTGTCTGTGGTTGTTTTTTTCTTGATGTTTTTAATGATTTTGCAAAGGAGCCCTAACGATGGAGATGAGGGTGCTGCTCGCAGGTCCCCACGTGCTGCTCTGGCTCCCGGCGGCACCGCTGCACCCCGGGGACCATCACCCCCCCCAGCACCCGTCGACCCCCCCGGGCAGGCGATGGGGACAGGGACAGCACTACATCCCGGGGGATGCGCCGCCGAAGACCGGGCAGCCTCTCGGGATGTGCTGTCGACTCAGCCCAGAGCATCAAAGTCAGCCCGGATAAATAAATAAGTAAATCTGGTCCCCTGAACATTAGCATTTCTTCTTAAAACAGGCCCAGCCTTCTCGCAGCCATAATCTTCCCCAACGCCAACCTCTGATTAAAACTCTGGTGTTGAGTGAGTCGTAATCCTTGCCACCTCGGGGCCATTTCATTATTATTATTATTTTTTATCCATTAAAACGTGTTTTCTCTAAATGAAATAAAATAGGGGCAGAGATAACAAAACTCATTGCTTTTTCATATATATATATATAAAAGAAAGAAACATTTTGCATTCAAAAAAAAAGTTAATAAATGGCCGAGCCCCAACAGATGGGGGTGTGTGCGGAATTTGCATTTTTCAGATTAACATGCACGAGCGAAGATAGAAAACGCACTTGCCCCGGGGAAATAATTTGAGAAATCTTTGCATATTTTATTTAAAAGCATGCCGCGTTAGGCAGGGTAATAATGCAGAGCGATGGTGATTAGGTTAGGCCTGGAGGGATCGCAGCCTGGGACCCTCCCTCCTCTCTCGCTCTGTCTCATCCTCCCTCCAAGCCCCCCTCAAACCCGTGGTGTTACACCCCAAACGCCCAGCCCGAAAGCCGGCCCCGCCGGGGCGCGAGGCCAGCGGCGGCTTTAGCCCCGCGGATTCGGGGCAGCTCCGAGCGCCGGCAGCGAGGCACGGGATGCTCGCGGAAATCCTCCCTCCGCGTTCAGCCGTCTGGCAGGTGAGGTGCCTCCCCGGGGCTCTGCAAATCCCCCGGGATTTACAGCATCCCACGGGGGCGGTTGGGGTCCCAGCGTGGGAAACCCTGGCTGCAGAGTTCGGGTCTGGGAGCACCAAGGTCCCGCTTCTGCAAAAGCGGGCTCGGCTGGCGCGAAAGCATTTGTGCCATCGTCTCCCGTTTGAAGCCAGGTAGTAAATCAAGGCTCATCCCTCAAAGTGCATCTCAGCCTGGGAACACCGTATGTGGAATATGCTTTAAAAATGCATGGCCTTTGCTGTGGGGACTCGGGCAGCTTGGAAGAAATTGGGTGATCTCTCATAAACTGCTTCCGCCGGAGCGCTAACAGCCCGCTCATCACTTTTATAGCTCTTCAAACCCCTGGATCTGAGAGCACTTGACAAAGGTGTTTTGTCTCCCGTCCCACAGCGAGGGAAGGGGAAGGTGTGGGAAGCTGCACGTAGCAAGCCCGGGGCCAGCGGCCCCTCGGAGCCCCCGGGAGCCGTTCCCCCCCTCGGGCTGCGGTGACGGGCAGCCTCTCCCCTGCTCCAGGGTTTCGCCCCCCGGGGTGGCACAGCCTCGGCTCACCGGGACCGCGCTGCTCCGGTCCTTGGGGCTTCAGCCCATCCTTGGGGTTCCTCCCCACTAATTAATACCTGGCTCTGGCAAAAGCCAGGGCAGATGGAGGTGCCCCTCCAGGAGCCCACCCCTCCGCAGAGCCGAGCCTCCGGAGGGTGCCTGATCCTGCCGCTCCCATTAACACCGGCGGTGTGAGGCTGGGCTAAAACCCGCGGCGCGGAGGTCTGGGGAGGGAAGCCCCCGCAGCTGTGCAGTTTAACAGGGCGATAATTGGGCAGCGGGAGGGGAAAGAGCATTAATAGGAGGCACAGCAGGAGCAGGGGCTCTTGCACTGAGCTGGAGGCTTCTTCCTTGGGGTCGGGGGGCTCGGCAGCTGCCCCCGCAGTCTTCTGGGGGTGTCTGCAAGGTGGGCTGCTCCTCCGCGCTCTGCTCGTGCTGGATGGGGAGCGGGTTAATGGTGCAGCTCCTATGGGGCATCTTGTCACAGGGGGCTTGTCCCATTCCCGCTGCTGGGAAGGTGAGAGGAGGGAAAAGCCCGCGGGTCTGTCCTGCCCAGAGCTGAGCAAAGCCTTGCTGTCCCGTCCAGCCGATGCGTGCCAAGCCTGCAGCCTCGGCTCAGCTCAGGGGTGCTGGGCTGGGGGCTCTGCGCTGCCGGCCTCGCTGGTGGGTCCGGCCAGAAGCTGAGCAGACCCCAGCAGCAAAGGTAGCGCTGGGAGGAACCCTGCAGCCCTACCTAAAAGGGATAAAAGCACCAAAACCGGGGCCGTGATGCTGCTTTAGCCTTGAAAAATCTTAATCTCTTCTTTAACGTGGGCCTCTTCACTCTGGCATTTAAAGCTTAAGGTCTCATTTGTCAGTTTTTTCCAGGTGATGAGGCCTTGCAGTCATTTGAGAAATTCTTCAGCTGGGGGCCGAAGGGGGCTGCGAGGAAGACGGCCACGTGCCACGCAAGCAAACAGCGGGGAGCAGCCCCTGCGCAGCCAGGCCAGCCTGCCTGGGAGCAGGAGCCGGGGCGCTGCCCTTCCCCACCCAGCCGCATCTGGGGGGTCCCAGCAGCTCAGCAAGCCCCAGTGCTCCTCAAGCCCTCCCCGTCCCCCCGCTGCCCACCGGCAGCTTCTGCAGCCTCCACGCCCGGCTCGAAACGTGGCAAAAAACCCTCTTCCCTGGCAAAACCAGGCCCTTGGAAAGCTCCTGCCCCTTCCCCGGCTTTGAAATCTGACCCAGAGCCCGGCTCTCTCCCTGTCTGCTCCCATTATTAATAAACTTTGAAGGGCTCCCTTCTGTCCTTAATGAGATTAGTGTTATTTTCATGCAGTGCTGCAGGGCAAAGGACTGAAAAAGTGGCTGATCTGTAAACTAAAGGGTGCTAATCTATAGAGGGTGGGACCCCGTTCTCATGGCCTGGGGCGCTGGGTGAGAGTAATCAATTAAAAGAGGGGATTAGAGGTGCCGTGGTCACCGCGTTATTGAGGTCACCCTGACGCCGTCCCAAGCAGGCGGCCGTGGACACGCTGCGCCCGGTCCAGCCCGGCCATTGAGGCTCTTAGAAGAAAAAAAAAAGCCTTAATCACCAGCCCCTGTTTACACTCTGGACCCAAAGGAGCAGTAGGGGAAAATCTGTTGTTAATATATTAATGGGCACAATTTGCTTAGCGGGTCTGTCTGGGCTTTGTAAATTAATGCTAATTTAAAGCACAACCTCACTGTCTTTTTTTCTTCCACCTTTATTCAAGCGCTTTCATTTTGCCATGAACTTGGGGAGGAAAAAATATATGACTTGGCCAAATATGGTATTGCTTTTGCTTTGGTTTCACAGAGGTTGTTTTAAACGTGGATTATTTTAGGGAAGGAGAGGGTGGCCTGGCTCAGACCGAGTGTGTTGAAACACGGTTCCAGTGTCCACAATTGTGCATAGAAGAGATTTTCACGCTGAGCTTTTTCCTCACCAGAAACACCTCGGGCAGCTTTGGGCAGGGGTTGAGTCACTGCCCTGACACCGGCGCTCACGGCGTGCTCCCGGGATCTCTGTCCTTCCTTTTGGATCGCAAATCTGTGCCTGAAAACGGCCCAAAGCCCTGACCTGCCCCCGGCCCGTCTTTGGGGAGAGGAGGGAGCAGCTCGCTCGCTGTGGGACTCGGGCGCTGACAGTAATTAAACGCCTCTGTGCAGCGAGCAGGAGCCTCGGAGCATCCCGGGCCGGAGCTGCAGCCGGGGACGCAGCCGAGCCCGGGGGAGCGGGAGGCAGCACATCCCTCGCCCCTCCTTAACATCCTTCCCCGGGATGTCGCAGCCACCCCGGGACACCCAGGGCACGTGTCGCCCGCGAGCGCAGCAGCGCTTTCCCTCGCAGACAAGCCGTGCCCTGACCGCAGCCGGTTTGCGGCGGGCGCGGGGTGCAGGGCTTGGGCAGGGGTGCCAATTAGGGGTGCCAGGGTTGTCACCCGCAGACACGGCTCAGTGGCGTTGTGCTAACGCTCATCGGCCCCGAGCGCTGGCGAGGAGCCGGTGGGATGTGTCACCCGCCACGCTGCCACCGTAACGCGTCCCCTGACACCCCGCGGTGCCTGAGCGGGGTCCGAGCCCCCCCTGCTTCCCGGCGAGGACCGTCCGATGCTTCTCTCCTCGCTCCCATGTGCAAAAGGGATGTCAGTTTGGTTTTGTCCCAAGCCCCGTTACTGTCTCGGTGATAGTTGTGGGGTGCTAAAGGGATTAGCAGCCCCTGCCGTCTGCGGCGCGCGCCGGGTGGGCACGGCGCCTTGCTCCGGCAGATAACGCAGGAGCAGCAATGCAGAAGCAGAGACTGCAAAAATAATGACCTTAATTTCAAGACCAACTTTAGACAGAGGAGAAGCCTGATGCTACAGGGAGAGACGGCTCCTTTCCCGGGCGCTGGGGAGAACACCAAGCCCGGAGAAAGGAGCTTTTCTTAAAATGAGGGTGGGCAGCGTGCGCCACGAGCCACGCCGGTGCCGGATGCCGCGAGGCTGCGGTCTTGGGGTGCGTGGGGGAAAGCACGTGAGCATCCCGAGTCACCGGTCCCGGCGGTCACAGGACTGCTGGTCTCGGGGGGGTTGTGGCTCACCCTGTCCCTGCCCCACTGCGAGAGTCCCCCTCGCCGTAGCCTTGTGCTGGGGCGGTCGGCACCAGCTCCCAGCGTGGCACCGAGCCGGGAGCTCGGAGGCAACAGCCGTAAGGGAAAACCAGCCGGCCCAGTGGCTTGTGGCACGGCCTCGGCAGGCCCTGAGTTGGGCAACTTAGCAGCTGCCTTTTGCCGTTAACACTTCATAGGATTTTGTGTAAAAACAGGAGGAATAAAGGGTTTCTTTTGGGCAAGTAATTAGAGGGCAAGGAGCCAGGGCGGCTGGGTGTCAGCGGGGGCCGTGACCCGCTCTGGCCAGCGACGGACATTTATTAAACTGCGTCAGCGTATCCGAAGGGCACCCACTGCCGTCCCACGGTGCTGAAAGGACTCTCCCGAGCACAGCGACTCGGCCCCGTGGCCACGCTCTCTGCTGGTCCTTGCTCGCTTCTCTCACCCCTCGGTGCAGCTCTGTGCAACTTCTTTTCAGATCATTCATGTCTTTATGCTTTTTCTTACTCACGTGCGGCACCGATGGCCTCACGGTGGGTGCCTGCGGATGGGCAGTAACGAACCGCAGCAGCCGCCCAGGATGGGCCAGGAGAACCCCTGGGTGCAAGGTCTTGGCTGCAGGACGTGGCCGGGGCCGGATCCTGCTCTGCGGTTCCCCGGGCTGTTGCAATTGTTCCCTGGGGCCGGAGAGGCCGCTGGGGACACGGTGGCTCTTGCTCCACCCTCAGCATCTCTGCTGAGCCCAACTCCATCAGTGGTTTTGCATCCTCAGTTGGCTCCCAACATCCCACCTCCAGCCTCCATGGGGTCCCCGCCAGCCCGAGCATCAGCGCTGCTCCCCCGGGAAAGAGGGGCAGCGGTTCCCCCGCTTCGCCTCGCTGCTTCCACCCCACCTCCTGCATCGAGCCCCGCGGAGGGGACCACCGCCCCGGAGGGCTCTTGCTGCAGAAAGCCCCTTCTGGTGGGGGCCGGGGGGGACACCCCTCTGCACCCCCTCCCACCCTGCCGCTAAACCCTCCCCTTGGCAGCGGGTTTAATCCCCGCAGCCCCGGGCTCCGGGCTGCATCGCCATGGGCGCTGGATTAGGGACCGGCCCCGCAGCACGCCTTTGTTCTCCCTATTGTGGAGCATTTTGCTCGCCTCTGCTTTAAACCTTGTAACCATTTTGCTGCTTTTTAAACCCAGGCTGAATAGGGGGTGGGATGGAGAGGGGTTCGGGGGGAGAGGAGCCGAGGCTTTGAGGTTGAAGAGAAGCATTCAGGCTGCAGCTGCCCCGTCTCAGCACATTCCCCGTGACCCCCACGGGCACCGCGGCGGCCACCGAGCATCATTGGCAACTCGGCCGCTCCGGGACAATCCACCTGCTTGCTCAGGACAAGCACTTTCATGCCTATTGGGATTAGAGATTTTAAGTGTCGTTCCAAATTGTGCGGATAAACAGTCTTGTGAAAACTTGTTATCATGGCGAAAAGGCCCCCGTCACCACCCTTAGTCCCTGGCCTTTTGTTCGGGCAATTTTTATTGCCGGATTGGATTTGATGAGGTTTAAGGTTTATTCTTAGGACTCCATTGAAGAGCTGATCCTTTGTCTCCTGCCGTGGAGCGTGAAGAATATGAAACTTAGGCAAAAATAAATCTGCTTTTCACACGCATTAGCCCCCAGTAGACGCAGGGACCACCAAACACAGCTGAGAGCAGCAGCACCCCCGTCCCTCCGCCCCGGCTCCCGCCTGCATGGGGTCTGCTCCGGGCTCGCCGGGCTCCGCACCCTCTCCCTGAATCCCCCCAGCCCCTCCGAGCTGGGACAGACCCACATGGTGGTGGCCACGGACGACCTTCTCCCGAACGGCAGGAGCCGGGAAGGGCTGGTTTGGTGATACGGATTTAGGAGGTGCTGGGTTTGCAAAGAGCCCAAAACGCGGTGGGGGGAGAGGAGAGGAGGGGAGAGCAGAGCATCCCTCCCCGCCTGCCCCCTCCAAAAAAACCCAACCCCACTGGCAGGTCAGTCCCTAATCGCTTCATTTATCACCAGTCACTTCGGGAGAGATTAATCAGCAGGGTAATTCCTGAGGAAAGGTTGCTCCAGGGGCTGCCTTTCATTTGCGAGAAGTTCCCTGCGAGTTTCACCTTTGTTGCAGGGAACCTGCTCCGACACGCTCTGCGCCGGCACGGCCGCGGCCGCCCGAGCACCGGGGACAAGCCCACGCCCTGGGCTCCGTCCCCACCTTGTCCCTGCAGCCGCAGGGCCGCTGCCGAGCACGGGGTACGGCTCGCGCCCGGGCTTCGAGCCGGCGACTCCCGAGCAGCCTCCGGGGCAGTTTTGGCAGCACCGGGAGCTGGCGGCAGGCGTCTGGCACGAGCTGAGAGGCTGAGTTTCTGGAGAGCCTGGAGCCAGAGGCAGAAAATCATGCAAAACTTGGTGGATTGGGCTGGTTCCAAGCAAAATAAAAAAAAACAGGGCATGCAAAACCTGCTCAGAGCTGAGCCGGAGCAGGGCTGGCCTGGAGGAGCACGGCCGGCTTCGAGAGACGCCGCTCCTGGTGGCTCCCAGCGCGGTCCCGGGAGGTCTCCGGCCCCGACCTCTCCAGCCGCCAGGTCCCACGGCCGGGAGCTGCCGCGGCCTCGTCCTGCGCACACGAGCTGCCGCAGGAGCTGCACCCTCCGGCCTGGCGCAGGCAGGGATGCAGCCCTGCCCGCCGCACGCCAGCTCACCGCGGTCTGGACAAACGGACCTTCGGGGGACCCCAGCTCCCCTGCGAGAGCCTCGGGCACGACAGCACGTCTTTATTTCTCACAGCACCTCTTCAGCCAGGCCTCGTCCCCTGAATGCCCGACCCTTGAGCAAGAGTGAAAACTAAATAATAAACTTAGAGGGAGAGAGGAAAAACTGAGTGGTGGAGAGGACGGGGAGGGGAAAGCTCTCCCCCGGCAGGGCTTGGAAAGAGGTGGCCGATGAGCAGGATGGGACACAGGGTGCCACCTCCCCACATTTAGGATGCAAGATGCCCTCGGTGGACACCCGCTGCCTGCAGAGCTGTCCCGCCCTGACGTACCATGCCCGCGGGAGGGACGGCAGAGGAGGAGAAGGACGAAGGCTCTGCCTTCGGGAGGCAGGACGCAGCGCCGGGGTTAGCTCGGCCGGGACGCCCGGGCCAGTGCTGCAGACTCAGGACACTTACTGTCACCCTGTCCCGCCGGCAGCCCCGGCAAGGTCGGCGTCGTGCCGCTGGGAGGGGGCGAGCCTGTCCCCCGTCCCCCGCATCGCTTCCCGCTTCGCATCGAGCACGATGATTCCCTAGATACCCAGTGATGTTCCAGCTCCTCCTGCTTGGATCAAATATCTGTAATTACACGCATGCCTAATTCGAATTATCCCCACAGTGCGATCCTAGCGCTTCGGTCCCCACTGAGCAACTCGGCAGGAGACTCCCTCGTCATCGGGGAGACGTTAGGCGGTGGCACGCCTGCTCCTTGGGTGGGTGCCCAGCGTGGCCATCGGGTGACCGTCACGGGGTGCTAACGGCTCCTTCCCAGCACCCTGAGAGGGTCTGCCCTGGGGTCCGGCAGGTTCCCGAACGTACGTTAGTGTCTGATCCCATAGAGCGGAATAGGGAGGGGGATTTCTACATCTGCTCTTGGGCCTGCCGTGGTCATCCCCGTTTTGAACCTGGGAGGGTGCGAGAAGTTAATTGATGTGCCCAAGGCCTTGTTTGCAGCTCCAGACACGATGGATGCTCTCCCAAAGCGACGCTGCCGTCAGAAGTTGTGGGGCTGGTGGAGAAGGTCCTGGGCGAGTTCCTTTGGCCCGTGCTGGGTAAGACGTCAGACTCAATTCCCATCGCGGTCCCTTCTGGCCCTGCAGTCGATGGGCTCAGAAGTGGGGTTGGCCAGGGAACAAGAACTGTTTCATCACATGTTCAAGGTTTTAAAACTTGGTTTTCTTCCAGCGTGCAACGAAACCGAGTCCTTTTGAAAGTTTTCCGTGGCGAGCCACCCCGACACGAGCGTGTCCCGAAGAGCTGGGGGCTTTGGCAGAGCCCGCCACGGGCAGCAGAAACCTCCGCACCGCGGGCAGGGCGTTTTGGGGGGCAGCCCACTTCCCAGCAGGTCGGCACGTCCCGGCAATGAGCGTGTCCAGCCCCGAGAGCCCCCGGTCCCCTCCCCGCTGCCCACCCCTGCCCGCTGCGGGTCCCTGCCTGCCCGCTGCCTGCGCTGTCAGGCAGCATTGTCTCCGCATGGCGGGTTTCTTTCTGTGCAGGAGAGTTGTGCATCCCCTCTTAGCTGCGCTCAGCAGCCTTTCGCTGTCACGTTGCGTTATTTGCTCAACGAGTAGTGACTGATGAACCTTCCCCCCCCCTTCCCCTGCCTGCAAAATTCCCGGTGGCTGCCCGGCCTCGCTGGGCGCAGGAGGGGGACAGCGGGTGAGGGACCCCAGACTCAGCACCCGTCGCTGCCCCCCTGCCCAGCAGCATCCACGGAGGCTCAGGGATTGGGGAGGGATATTATTTGGGGACTGGGCAGTGACATCTCAGCTGGGTTTCAAAGGCATGTCCTGATCCGCTCCTGGGGACAGCGTGGGGTGGGCATCTCCCCGCCCGGGCTCCTGCCCGCTGCCGGTTTTGGGGACGAGGGTCCGGGCAGGGCTGAGCCCCTTGTCCGGGGCACATCAGCCCCCCCGCGTTTCCCCCAACTCTTAATTCGTTCTCCATTATTTTTGTCTTCCCCTCCTCCCTCTCTCCGTCTCAGCTGCCTGATGAATGAAGGATGGGTTTTTAAGCCTTTTTTACCCCCAAGGCCCGCAGCGCTGGCTTGGCTGCTATCGCTGGGATAAATGCAGGCTTTTCGGCCCGGAGCAGCATCCGGCAGAGCCGCGCCGCCCCCCCCGCGCCGGGTTATCAATCCCCGCTCAGCATCGCCAGCGCCGGGCTGGGTCCTCTCCACTGGGAGCCCTTTTCCTACCCTCTGGCCACAAGAAAGACCAGTGTGGCTTAATTCTGCACAGTATCAACACCAAACAGACTCAGCCCGATGCTACTGGCTTCTCTTAATTCGTCTTTCTATTCCTCGTTTTTCATGAATTTTTAAAAAGTTTCCATTTCTCTCCGCGCCTCCGTCTTATCCGCCGGGTTTCGGCGGGTTTGCCGGGGCGCGCGTGCCCCTGCGCCTGCGCGGGCTCTGCACCCCCCTCCTCGCCCTCCTGGAGAAAACAAAGGAGACGGAAAGTCAGCTTGAATCTCCCCACCCTGGAAAGTTTTCGGATGGCTTGAGAAATAAAATCTCCCGCAGCGTGGAAGATGAAAGGGCCCGCGCGGTTATCAGATCCCCTCGGCTCGGGTCCTGGCACAGCCCGGTGGCACGGTGCTCTCCCCCTCGCCGGCACCAGCCGCTCCTCCCGCCAGCATCACTTGAACGTAAAAATACAGATGGTGCCACTTGCAGGGCTGGAGCCGGGGGGGGGAAGGAGACTTTTGGAAGGCAAAACAAAATTATCTGAGCTCTCAACAGACTTAAAAAACCCCAAATGTATTTCTTTGTTGTTTTGCTCTAGTTCAACATGCAGCCTCCATCCATGACGGGGAACTGGACGCTGCCGTCTCGCTCCTGGTCCTGTCCAGAGAGCAGAGAAATTAAGGCAGGATAGAGGAAAATGGAGATTCCAAGATGGAAAACACAGATAGAGCCTGTGAGTGCAGCCAAGCCGGGATTGTTCAGAGCGGGCGTTTCGGTTTGAATCTGCACACAGATAAGCTGGGAGCCGCCTTCCACCCACCCCGACCTCAGCCTTCCTCCGCTCCCACGGCACGCAGGGTCCCCAGGCCCGCGGGGAGCTCCATCCCCGGGGGGCCGTGGCTTCCAGCCGGGCTGAGCGTGGCTCCCGGGCTCTGCAACCCCGGGCTCGTGGCTGCAGAGGGTGGCAGCGGCGATGCCACGGTCCCCGTGTGTCGCGGCTGAGCTGGAGCCTGGCCTCGGCCGCCCCCGGCCCCGTCCTGACGTGCAGCAGCCCCGGGGGGGGTTGTCTCCCCCGTCCCGGCCAAAAGGAGCCAGCAGACGTTCGCAGCGAGCCCCGTTTGGGGCCGGGTAGGTGTTTCTTGGCTGTCCAAGCAGAACCTTTGTTTTTAAGCCCTCAATCAAATGCTCATAGACAGGCAGCTTGCGTGGCTCTCGGATTATTATCCCCTTGGAGGAATAAAGTGCAGCATCGAGGCTTCTGGGATTCAAACCGATCATTCCAGGGCTCTAGATATTTCAGTGCTGATGCTTAAAACCGGGAAGGCATTCCCTCCAGCAAGACAGCCCCTACATCATACGGGGAACGTGCTATGAAATAATGATGTACAACTGGCCTTGAGGCACTCTTTGCAGCTTGATTGGCCTCAGTGGCAGAAGAATAACCGAGAGTTTATTGCTTCTCTTCTAGTGATCTTTACTCCCAGCTGTTTTCTCGGGGAGGCCTGGATCCCCGCACCTCACCCGGAGAGCCCTGGGCTGCTGGCGAGGCGCTGAGCGCAGCCGGTTCCCGGGATGGGGCTCTGCCGTTGTGGGTGGATCCCTGCGGGAAAATCCCCCCGACCTCTGCCCAAGGCAGGCGACGAGACCTGGGCACGTCTTGGACCCCTTTTCCCCTCCTCCTGCAGGTGCAGCGAGCTCCTGGAGCAGCACCCAGCACCCCTGGCTCCAGCGCCGAACAGAGAGCACCCGGCCGCTCGCCCCTTCGCACCGCATCCCCTTCGCCGGCCCCCAAAGCGCCTGGCGTGCCCGCGCCTCGGCGCTGCGCCTGCAAAGCCCCTGCGACGGCAGCGATGCCCGAGAGGCGATTCCTGCCCGCTGAAATCCTGCTGCCTGGGCAGGACAAGGGGGCAAAGAGCATTTTCACGCAGAAAGTTGTTGGCGACCCCCGGCTCCTGGTGCCGTTTGCAGAGGGCAAAGGTTAGAGGGTTGCAGGTGATTTTTTTCCCCTTTTCTTTGGAGGAGCCATGCTGCAAATAGGCTGATTTCTAAGATTTCTCTGTCATTAAAATGTAAATGAAAACAGACACGAAAACAATCTGAATTTCCAGCCGAGTTGCTCTTGCTTAATATTCTACCCCGAAGGGGGATGTGCGGAAGCAACAACATTTCAAAGGGAATCATTAAAGAAGGCAGGCTCAAACTGCGTTTTCATCAGATACCGCGGCAGAGCCGAGCACTCGGGGTCTCGCCCATCCCGCCGCTGCTGGAAAGGACGAGCGGGAAACAGCTTTGGAAAAAAGAAACGCCCGAGCCAGGGAGAGGAGGACCCGCGCACCGAGCCGGGGCCGTGCCGGAGCGTGCGGCCGCCTGCCTGGCCGGGCAGCGTCGCGTCCCGGTGCGGTTCGGCTCCGGCTGCGGGCGGGCAGCGCGTGGGGCCGCGGGTGCTGCGGGCGCGCGGCTGCGGCGTGACGTGCGCGAGCCCGCGCGATAGAGCTGGGACAACGCCCGGGTTTTAATGCATCCTGCATTTTTAGAAATGCCCTGGAAGGGCAGCGGGGTTTTGCGACGTGTCCTGCACATCAGCAGTGCAGGGAGAAGACCCCGATACTTCCCAAACCTGCCTGCGGTCCCCTTCCACCCCGAGCTCTCAGCATCGGCGCCGCTTTGTTCTCTGTCAAGCAGGCGGCCGAGGCGACTGTATTTATACCACTCACGTAATGCATTTAAAATTAAGTACAAAAAATCGAGGAGTGAGAATAGCCTGAAAAATAGCGTGAGCCTCGCTCCAGCCACACCCCGGTGCACCTGGGGTGGGAAAGGGCCGAGCGGTTTTGGTGGAATCCCGAGCGCGGCGCTGATCAGCGGTAAGCTGAAATGTCGGCGGGGCTCTGGCTTGGCCGGCACGCGACAGCGCAGCGTGCCGTTGGGTTTATGTTCAGCTTTCGCGGAGGTCACCGGCAAGCGGCCGCGCGGAGGCTCGCGGGGTGCAGGAGCCCCTCAACCAGCACAGTGCAGGATGCGGCCCCGGCGCTGGACCCGGCTTGTCGCCCAGCCGAGGGAGGAAAGGCGCCGGCTCCCGGGCAGCGCTGGCACAGGCTGCGGGACGGCTGCGGCGTCACGCTGGGACAGTCCCCAGACGCTGCAGGGACAGGTCCGGCGGCCGGGGGGTCTGTCCCAGAGGATGCTGCTGGAAGAGGAGGGATGCACCGAGGCTCGGGGCCACACACGAGCCCCCAGGACCTGCCTCTGGCATCGGGTGCCCAGTGCTCGGGGCCACTTACCCAGGGCTGCAGGAAAACGAAGCCTGGCTGGGCAGGGAGCAGCAAAGGCATCCTGCGCCCAGAGCTCTCTCCAGGCCGCCGACGGGCATGCCGGGGGCGACGCTCGCCAGGCACGGGCAGCGCAGGTCCCCTCCCACCCCTGCCCTGCACCCGGACCCCCTCCGTTTCCCCGTTGCCTGCCCCATCCGTGCTTCCCGGCCGTCTGGAGGGGCTGCAGGATCCGTGTCGCTCCGTCCCAGATAAGGGGCTGCGTGGAAAAGGCTCTCAGCCGCCCGGCTCAGATGCCCACAGGCGGGACGGCTGAGCCCTGCCCGGGGTGCAGTGAGGACAGACCCCCTCGGCTCCCCGCCGCCCTCCCGGACCTCCCAGGCAGCAGCAGGTGCTCCCGGCACGGTGGCACATATGGATCCTATAAGGGCTGAGATCATCTCTGCGGGCAGCCTCGCTGCTCCGTGCACCGGGGAGCGGCAGGAGGGACGGTGGCGGTGGGACCCCGGGGCTGCCCGGGGGCGCGGAGCCCCTCGCCGCGCTGGGTGCTGCCTGGGTGCGGCGTTTGGGGCGAGGGGAGCGGCCCCGGCTGGGCTCGCCCTGCCAGCCGAGAGAAAGGAAAGCCCTTTTCCTGCCGCAAACCGAACGTGAGACCTGGAAGTCTCCAAGACACAATAAACGGGGGATCCCGGGATGCTTTACGTGTGTCCCAGTCTGGATCTCTGGATGTTAATGGCCCGAGATGATTAATTTTCTTTTGTACTTTCATGGCATCAGTTATCACATCATTCAATTTTATTTTTAAAGACCTTTTTTTAAGCCCACAAAATACTGGAGTTAGAATGGATTCAAATTACAAGGTAAAATATTTCCCTCCAAAGCTTCATAAATACTTGATTTTTTTTAAATGCTATTATTTTAACTTTCAAAGAAAGGCAACGTTTGCCAAATCTTCCTTTGTGCAGTAAAACCAGTCCAGTGTTACAGGGATTTAATATAATAATAACAACAAACTTTCAGAGGAGACCTTAAAAACAAAGGGCCCTGTCTGCTCCGCATGGAAATTCAAGCTCCGTGCCCCGAGGTCCGTAGCTCCTTTCCCCGCGTGCCGGGGAAGCCATCACACGTGCGCCCCAGCCCCGCCGCGGCTCCCCGCTTCTGCCCGGCCCCGCACGACGGCCGCATCCAGACCCCGCCGGCAACGCTCAGCCTTCCCACGACCGGGGCAGGTTTTGGAGCTGGAGCAGCTCCTCCGAGCCCCCGAGAGCTGCGTTATCCATCCACGAGCTGAGGATCCAGCCCCTTATTTACCGAGGACTGGAAATCCCTGAGGACGGAGACGTCCCGGCGAGGTCCTGGGGCGCATCCCCGTCCCGGAGCCTGCCCGCTGTGCCCACCCTGCGCGGGGCCGGATCCGCGCCCGCAGCGGGAGCTGAGCACTGGGCACAGGGGGGTTGCAGGGGTACGGTCTCTGGGGGTGCGAGTGCCCGGGGGCCGAGCGGGGTCCCGTCTCCCCCCAAGCTGGCCCGGGCTCAGCCTCGCAGCTTTTTGTGGCTTTGTTGTTTTTCCCCCCGCAGTTGGTCGGGTTTTTAATTAATTCACAAATCTCATTTGGGCACCGGAGCTGGGGGTGGAAAAAACTCTGTCTGAAGTTGATTTTGCAAATCAGCACTGGCCATCTCAAACCAGCTCTCGGGGCATAAGCATCGGGGCTCCCAATAACCGAGGAGGAAGCCTCTTGCTTGCGGAGCAGATCCACCACTTTGATGTGCTCCCGCGGTTATTCTTTCATTTCTTGAGCAAATAATCTGGATTTTCGCAATATTTACCTTGGAAATAATTATTTGTGTAAAGCATTCGACCAAGATAAACACAGAATCGCTGGGTCTCTCTGCGGGGCGGCCCGAGGTCTCATGTTCCCCTAAACCTGCCGGAGCGTGTGCTCTGTGGGCAGCAGCCGAGGTGGAAAACGGGCCTTAGAGCCGAGCACAGGCACGTCCCAAGGAACCGGTCGAGGGCTGGGGACAAACCTCCTCGTAGCCCCGGCTGCAGGGCACGTATAAGGATAGAAAAATGCAGCCACTCTGCTCTTCGGGAATTGCTAACCCAGCCCGTGTCTGTAAACGGGGCTGTTGCATCCCTGAATTCCCACAGATGCAGAGGCTGTAAAGGAGAAGCAGGAAGGAGGGGGAAAAAAAAGGTGAAGGCAGGTTCAAAGGCTGCTACAGCTTCGGTTTTTCATCTCTAGTTAATCTCTGCAAGGCCTGAGGCAAAGTCACCTCGGGGTCAATACTCAGGTGTTTTTATCTGCCATCGCCATCAGCCGGAGCTGCCTCCCGTCCCTCCCGTCGCGGGGCCGCAGGGCAGGGCGGGCAGCGCCCGGGCGAGCCGGTGCCCCCTGGTTCGATCCACGCTCTCCCGGGGCGGAGGGTAAATCCTGCACCCGCACTGCACCCCAGCGCGGCTCCCCGCCACCCGCCGCCCCACGGCCACGGGGAGAGACGGGAGCGGTGTCGCTCTTGGGTTTCTAAAAGCAAAAAGGCTTTTAAATCGAGCACGAATTCCCTGCTGGTGCGGGTACAGCGTGTCGCCGGCCGGTGTGTGCCCAGGGGTGCAGGGATGGGAGGAGGGTGCCAAGCCCCGTGCCCTCGACCACGCTCCCGCGAGCGCACGCTCCGCACGCTCCAGCACCCTGCGGCGAGCACGGGGCGGCCGCTCCGGCACGTCCCCGCTGCACGCCCGGCAGGCCTGCGAAGGGAGACGACGGAACAAATCCACCCGGGGCTCAGCTCTGTCACCTCCAAGGCTTTTATTAAGGTGCGCGACATGCCCACGATCACACGTCTGGGATACGACACAGGCAGCAGGCGCCGGGCAGGAGCGAGCAGGAGGGCGGCGAGAGCCTTGCAGGGACGCTGCCGGCCCCAGCGCAGAGGCCGGCGCAGGTCGCTTTGAGCCGAGCGTGCCCTTCACCACCAAAACGTCCTTTTCAGCAGCAGAGTTTTGGGGATCTCCCCGTTTCCCCGTCGGCGGCAGCAGAGCCCGGCCGTGCCTCGGTGCGGGCCGGGAGGAGGCTCGGCGCAGCCGGCGGCCTCGGCCGTGGTTATTTGTCTGTAGCGCAGTAGCATCTAGCGGCCGGTGGAAGCCTGGACCTGCCCAGGCTGCCGGCGGCGAGTCCCACGGCCGGACACTGCACCGCGCAGCAGAGCGGGGTCCCGGCGCAGTCACGGCCGCCGCTCAGCTCCGCTCCTCCGGCAGCAACTGGGGGATACAGCGACTCTGAAACCCCTCATCACCCTCCTTTTGCAGACAAGAAACGGAATCAGTGCGTGGCTTTGCACAGCGACGCGGGGCAGGCCGGGGAGCGCCGTCCCCTCCCGGCCCTCGGCTGACAGCAAAGCCGCCCCGCTGCCGCTCCTTCCACATCAGCAACTTAAACAGACTACACGTCATACTAACACTTAGTAAAATACAGCAAACAAACACAGCATCTCCTTTTTAATCTCTATTTAAGACGACTGTTCTTTGTATTCTATATGCAGTCCTCACTGGATAAAACGTACATTAGAAAAAAATATTCTCTTTGCTTTCAAATGATAAATTAATATAAACACCAACAGCACAACTTTGCAAGCAGCTTCCTGATCATGCACCGTGTTAAAGCATCTCCCGCGACAGACAGATGTGCATATATACACACTGGCTGTAAGGAAAAATCGAAATTAACTCTTCTCTAATACTGAATCTAAAAAAAATATATTGGATTTGAACTGATTGACACTTAAATTTATTTTTAAGCATTCTGAGGTCACTTTTCAGAATGATTTTTTTTTCTCTCTCTCTCCACCTCTCTGTTCAGATCTTATCTGCAAAGCTTTTACACCTGCTTCATTAGGCGGTGCACCGGGGCGAGTCCCGAGGAACAGCTCAGGACACCGCGCTCGCACCGAAAGCACGAGCAGCCTTTAAGAGAGGCTGGGTTGTTTCCGTACGGGCACACCGGCGCGGGTGGGATGCGGGGGATGAAGCGAGCTCGTGCTTGCGCCCGAGCACGCGCTGAAGTGCTTTGCCCAGGTACCTTTAAAAGCTTCGCTGCCCCGAGGCCCTCGCTGCGGGGACGGGGGGCTGGCTCACCGCAGAGCCCCAGCCTGGCACGCACGGTTCAGCCGGGCTCACACAAGGACCGTAAATTAGATTTAAAAGATGAACCTCATCACCCCGGGCTCAGCAAGCCCCAAGGTCCTGAGGTCTACCCGGCCCGATGCCCCACGGTCCCCAGACCGGCGGGACGCGGTGCAGAAGACAATTAACTCCCATGCAGGGGGAAAATTGAGATGAATGCTTCGGGGACGCTCAGCTACGTTGGAGAGAGATGGGAAGGACGTTGGAGAGAGATGGGAAGGACAGGGCAGGCACCAGGCGCCTGGCAAGTGCTCTGCACCGGCGCGTGGCACAGACACGCCGCCAGCCAGCCCCGCTCCGGCCGGGAGGGCGAGGGCCGGGACGCGGCAGCGCCGGCGGCACCTCAGGGGCTGGGGGCGGCCGCGCCGGCGGGGCACGCCGGGCCGTGCTGCATGCAGCGGATGAGCTCCTTGCGGTTGTCCAGGATGGTGTCGAAACTCTCCTGCAGCCGGTTCTGCTGGTCCACGACTTTCTGCTGGAGGCCGTGGATCCAGCGCAGCAGGGCCAGGCGCCGGTACATCACCAGCTGGATGTGGTGCTTCTCCTTCTCCCGCTCCTTGAAGCGCTCCTTGTCCTGCAGGTGCTGCACGGCCTCCGCCAGCGCCGGGAAGAGGGTCCCGGGCTCAGGCTCAGCCGCCCCTGGCTGGGGTGGGCTCCCAGGCAGGGGGGCAGCAGCGGGAGGGTCCCAGGCGTGCCCACAGGCGCTGTCGGGGCTGTCGATGCTGAGGGAGCTGCTGGCGTAGCCGTTGTCCTCCGCGGGGGAGCTCGGGGGCTTGCCGCATCCCCCGACCGGCTCCTCGGCGGCAGCATTTTGGCCCCCCGCCCCGCCGACCTCCGCTCCCTCGGGGGGGCTGCGCACCCCCTGCTCGGGGAGACGCGGCCGCGCGGCGCCCGGGCTCGGGGCGGCATCCCTAAGCCGGCCCTGGACCATCTGTCTCTGCATTAATAACAGCAGATTATCGGACGGATTTGTCATGTTTTCGCTCCGGCTGGAGCCCTCCTCCGGCGGGGACCCCGGCGCTGGCCGGCTCCAGTTCTCGTTGCTGTCACACACCTCTCCCACGAAGTTGGAGTTGGAGTCCTGCCCGCACCCGGCCCCCGGGACGGCCGTGCCCAGCGCCGGGCCCCCCCGGCCCTGCCGGAACGGGGCGTTCGCCGGGGCGCCCAGCGGGCAGACGGCAAACATCTCGCCGGTCTTCTGCCTGCAAGAGAGGTGCAGAGCCGTCACGCGTCTGTGGGGTACGCGGGCTGGCACAACCAGAGCTCTGATCAGCTGCGGAGAGATAAAATATTCTCTCACTCTATTTGCCTCTCTTTAGAGCTACTGAACCCGAGGCGTGGGCTCATCCTTTCCCGGTGTTTCACCGCTGCTCTCAGCGTGTCCCCAGGCAACGCTGTCCAGGGGCAACTTCCCACCCGACGCAGAAGCTGGGGGCAGGCACCCCCCCATCTCTCCTCCGTGAGCTCCAGCCCAAACCCACCCTTCCGTGGCTTCCCTTCGGCGACGGTCGGAGGGCACGGCAGGGCGCGGGCACGCAGCCGGCACGCTCTGCTCCAGCAGCGTTTGTGCTTGTGGCAGATGCAATTAATTCAGTGCTGGTAGAGGTCTGCTCGGAAGGAGCTGCTTTTCCAACAACAGTAACATTGACTTCAGCAGGTGAGACTGCCTGGGCTCCTCTGCACAAACCCTGCTGCCTCCCCGGGCTGGGCTCCGGGCCGGGTCTGGCCTCTGCCAGCGCCCAAACCGGTGACGCCGCCGGGCTGCGCCTTCTCTGCAGGACCGGGAGCAGACAGGACCAGAAAAGGAAAGGTTAACCCAGCATTTCTTGCCGGGTCATTGGCGGTGAGAGCCGATCTCCGAGCTCTCTCCCAGCAAGGACACGCTCACAAGAATCACATGAAGGAAAACCCATCGAGTGTCCCGGTTTCACCCCTGGAACGCAGCACAGGGGCAGGATGGGTCTGGGGTGCAGCGTGCCCACCCCGGGGCGCGGGACACAGGCTGGAGCAGTAACGCGGTCCCAGCCAGCAGCAGGGACGAGCCGTGGAGACGCGCCGTGGGGCGGCACGGCCCCGGTCCCACCGCCTCGCCCCGTGCCCCGTGCCCGGTTACGCCCTGCGGCGTGCGGGACCCCCGGGGCAGGGGAGGAGAGCTCAGACCTCGCAGTGCTGCTCGCAGGGGCGAGGATGGCACCAGAGGGCGAGGGCCCACGCGTGGCCGGGGGCTGCCGAGGGCCTGGACCCCCGGGACCGCGCACCGCAGCCCCCCCACACCCACACCGGCACGCAGCCGCTCCTGCTGCCCAGGACGGGGGGGGGGGGGCACCGCCAGAGAACGGCTTCACCCCGCGCAAACGTGGGGCAGGGTGGGTGTGCGTGGGAGGATGCGCAGCCCTGGGGGAGGGCGAGCCGCGGGGCACCCCCGCGCCTGCAGAGCCCCCCCGTGCTGGCGGGGGCAGCGGCGGGAGGCGGCGGGGGGTGTCCCGGCCGCAGCCCCACCGGCGCCCGGCCGAGCCGCAGCCGCACCGCGCCGGGAAACCGGGGGGAGGCGGCGCCGGGGGGGGGGGGAGGGGGGATGCTGCGACCCCCGAGGCCGGCCCGGCCCCGCCGCGCCCCGCTCCCGCCCGCCCCGGCCCGAGCACTCACCGCCGCCCGGGCTCGGTGCGCCGCCGCCGCCGCCGCGGGTGGGAGCGGAAGCGGCCCCGCGTGGGGAGGCGTCACGGCCGCACTTCCGAGCGCGCCCGCGGCCCCCGCGCCTGCCCCGGCCGCGCCGCGGGGCCGCTCCGGCCGGAGCAGGCGGCTGCGCGTCTATATGTGTCTCTATACGTGCCGTGCCTCTGTATGCGCCCATAGCATCCCACGGGAAATTCCTCCCGCGTCTGCCTGGCCTGGAGGGGAAAGGGGAACATTCCCACCCGTGTCAACCCGGCCAGGGAGAAGGGTGGGAGCGGCTCCGAGGGGGCAGGGGGCCGCGGGCTGGAGCCCCCCGCCAGCCACAGCGCGGGGGCAGGGGGGAGCGGGGCCGTGCACCGGACCGGGTGCGTGGGGGTGCATCCCGCCACGGGGGGTGCATCCCGCCACGGGTGGGGCGGCCGCGTTTCGGACACGCCGACTCCTTCCCAGCCCCTGCCCCGTGGGTCCCGTGAGCCTCAGCAGGTCCCCGCGGGGACGAGCGGGCCGGGGGGGGCCGTGCTCTCAATGGGGCCTTTATCCCCCTCGCCCAGCGCCGGGTGTCCGCGCGCTGGGAAAGGAAAAGGCTCAGCAACATCAAACGGCTCCCACGGGCGCCGGGCCGGCACAGGGGGTCACATGAAGCACCACGAGCGTTTCGGGAGATAAAGAGGCTTTGTGGGGCCGGGGTGCGTGTTGGGGGGCGGGCGGGGGAGACGCACCGCGCGGCGGCGAGGCCGGCGGCCTGGGGCTGGGAGCCGGGGCGGGGGCAGCCGGGGTGCCGCAGGCCCCCCGTTACCCGCAGAGCTGCCCGGAGCCGGGATGGTCTCGTCTCCTCCTGGGTCCGCCTGATGCGGCCTTCACCAGCATCCCGTGGCGGCACTGGGACAGACGCGGCGTGAGCACAGCGCCGGCACCCCAGGGGCTCCGCAGCCCAAGCCCACCCCACGGGAGTGAGTCTCACGGAGGGCTCGGCACCTCCCGCCCTCCCCGAGGGGGAGGAAGGGGATGACGGTGCTTTCAGGGTGGATGAAGATCCTCTCCAAAGCTCTGGACTGTTGGAGATGGGACGTGGGGGAGAAACACCGAGAGCAGATGTTCCCCCATGACGTTGCAAGGATTCGGAGCAGCGGAATAACGCTAATAAGTGATAAATAAGTTCTTTCAACTTCCCATCTGCCTGGCAGGCCCTAGGCAGCCTCTCCTGCTCCGGGCTGCTCCGGCCCCGAAGGCTTCGACACCTCCGTCGAGGAGGATCGGTGGGGCAGGACCGAGCGCGGTGACTGGGCGCTTGGGCTGCAGCACTCCTCCTAGCAAAGCCTGAGATTAAAGAAACAAAACCTTCCCGTCACACAGGAAAGGCAGAAACCGACTCAGACGCGTCTGTGAACGGGCAGGAAAGAAAAAAGAGTTTGGGCGAACAATGGGCTCAGCCCTGCTCTGCTTTGCCCTGAGCTTAGTGTTTGCCTGTTAGTGCTCGTTTGTGTTTTCCTCCCATTCCCGGCCCGAACTCAAAGCAAAGCAAAATATTCATCAGTGAGAGAGGAACGAGGAAAGTTTCACCCGTTCGGGGACCTTCTCCTCGGGTTTACTGCGAGGAGGCAGAGCCAAAACGGGCCTTTTTCATCACCACTTTAGATTTCAACACGCAGAAGGAAACGACGAGTTCAGCTGAAGTTTGGCGTGCGGGGCAGGAGCAGGGTTTGCTCCTCTCTCGGCTTGACTCGTCCCCACCCCAGGAATTCCCGCGGGGCCGGTGGGTGCGGACGTGCCGGGGCCCGCTGCAAAGCTGCTGCGCTGGCGCCAGCTGCGTTTGGGGGGTTCCTCCGCCAAATGCCGGCCATGGCGGGAGCCGGGTTGGTGCCGGGTTCACGGTGGGAGCCGGGAGCAGCGTGTGCAGGGGTCTGTCTCGCTGGGGCAGCTCAGGTTCAGCCCAGCACCCCCAGCCCCGGGATTATCTGTATCTGATGGAGACCAGGGGGATTTGCTGCTGGCCACGGAAACAGCTCCGTTTCCCTGCGAACCAGCCGTCCCCTCCGCCCCAGCTGCCCCTCGCTCCAAGGACGCTGCCAGCGGGGACGGCGGCGGGGAACCCCAGCTCAGGGGGAGAGGGGACATGGGGACACAGGGAGGGCTGGGCTGATCCCTTCGGGGACAGGGGGAAAGGGAAGGTGTGGAGGTGGAGGGGGCTTAGTGATGGATTTCAGTCGTCTTCCCCTCCCCTTCCCTCACTTTGTTCCAGAAATAAATTAAAAGCTCTCCCTCCAGGAAATTAAAAATCATTTAAGAAGCCTGAGCGCAGGACCTGATGCGCTGGGGTTTCGGAGCTGGGCGTCCTGGGCGAGATGAGCGCAGCGCACCTCGGGGCTCAGAGGGGAGAAGGGTGCTGGGGTGACCCCCCGGAGCCGCTCCAGAAGGCACTGGCACCAGATTTCTCCACCAAAGCAGGTCCCTGGGACCCTGGATGCAGCACCCTTCCCTTGGGCTCGGCGTCTGTCCCGGCTGCAGGAGCCCCCTTGCACCCAGGGGACGTCCGTGACCACTGGGACCTTGCACCAGCAGAGACCCGGCACTGCTGCGGGGAAACACCGGAGGCGGGAGCCCGGCACTGGCCATGGTGGAAATTCTCCCTCAAACCCAGCGCCCCGCTCTCCGCACTCGCCCCGTGCGCAGGGCAGGCTGCCGTCTGCTTCTCATCTGCCCCGCGTCCCGCTAACCGATGCAACGTGCCACAGGCTTTGAACAAAATTGGTCCCAGAAGGAGCCCTCACGCTCGGCCCCGTGCCCGCGTGACGTCGGCCCCGTGTCGCGGACGCGGCGGCGGGTGCCCGACCTCTCTGCCAGGAAGGAGGCACCGGGGAGTTGGCAGCCGCCCGGTGTGGGATGGGTCAGGGGCTGCAGCGCCCACGGGGGGACGGCCCCACACGCGGCCGTGTCCAGCCCCGCCAGCGGGGACCGGGACGGCGGAGGGAGGGGAAGGGGCCTTCGGCGTCAGGCAGGGGCTGCCTCCTCCTGCCCCGAGGGCAGGGACCCCGCAGCCTTGCCGGGGAGCTGTGGGGTGCAGGAGCAGGCGAGTGCCAGCGTTGCTGCTCCCCAGGTTCTGCCAGCAGCCCCTCTGCCCACTGTGCACGTGTACTGCATGCCCACGCGCACCCGCTGCGCACCCACACATGTACTGCACGCCCACGCACACGCAGTGCATGCCCACACACATGCACTGCACGCCCACGCACACGCAGTGCATGCCCACACACACCCGCTGCATGCCCACACGTGTGCATTGCATGCCCACGCACACCCACTGCATGCCCACACACACCTGTTGCATGCCCACACACACCTGCTGCATGCCCACACGCGTGCACTGCACGCCCACGCACACCCACACACACCCGCTGGATGCCCACACGTGTACACTGTGCGCCCACGCACACCCACTGCATGCACACCAGCGCTTGGGCTGGGGGAGCAAGCGAGCGCCAGTGCGCGGGGAGGCTGCGTGCGGGGGGAGGCGTGGGGGCTGGCGGCTGCAGCGCTAGAAGGAAATGAAACATTTTTTGGGGAGATTTCCACATTCTTCTCCTCTCCCGGCTCCCATCGGTTCCCATCTCCCGCCCTGTCCCGCACGGGGCACGGGCCCGGCTGCGCACACCGGGAGCTGGGCAGGGCCCCTCGCGTGGGCGGTGGCCGTGGTGGGGCCACGCTTGGCCACGCAGCGGTGCCGGGGTGGGCTCGGCCGGGCGCCTTCGTGGCCAAGAGCACCCAGGCCCCAGCCTGCCCGGGACATGGGTCACCCAGGAGCCACCGTCCCGCCAGCGGGCTCAGCCCGGGACCCCGGTGCTGGGACGGGGAACCCATCCCGAAAGAGTTAAGGGTGAAACATTGCAAAAAAAAAAAAAAATTACAAAAGAAAAAAGTGCCCTGAACCACATGCGACCTAACCTCCCCAGCGGCTCATCTGAGTTTAATAACGGAGGAGGGAAATCTCCCAAAAAGCTCTCAGAGAAATTAAAGTAAACAGCGTGCTGACCTCCAACCCCGCGCTGCCCCGCTGCTGACTCGGCCCGGCTGCGGCAGCCACCGGCGGCTCCGCGTTCGGTGTAATTGTAAACACATTCGGGTAAATATGAGGGGGGGTGGCGGGGGGCTCCCGGGGGAGCCGGTGGCCGAGCGGGAGCAGCTCTCCCAGCACCCGGCAGAAACCGGAGCCAAGTGTCGGGTCAGCCGGGCAAAAGCGCGGCCACGGGCGATGCCGCAGAGCAACGGCTCCGGGCTGCGTGGCCACGCTGCATCCTGGCTGCGAGGGGCTCGGCACGGCCGAGGCTTCGGGACTGACGGTGCCAGTGGGGCCAGGAGCCGCCGGGACCGTCACGCTGCCCCGTGAGGGCGGGCTTGGGGCCGGAAAACCTAATGCCAGGAGCGCTGGCGGGTCCTGCCGATGGAGGGAGGAGGAGGAGGATGCTGTAAAGAGTCTGTCTTCTTGGCCTCACAACAATTAAAAACAATGCTCTTATTTTCATAGATCCTGGTCATTTTTGTAGGCTGAGGGAAAGCAAAGCAGCCCCAGGCCGTGCGAGTGCTGGGGCTCCTCTCCGGGGACGGGCCGGCAAAGCCACCGGCCTCCGAGCGGGGAAGCGGGAGCTGAGCATCGCTGCCAGCCTGGCCCCATCCCTGGCCCTGCTCCTTCCTCATCCCTGTCCCCATCCCATCCCATCCCATCCCATCCCTGCAGTGCCCTCGCGTGCAGCATCCCATTGTCTGCATTTCCCGCGGGGTTTTCGGGGGCAGCCACCACTCGAAGGCAGGGGAAGGGGGCAGAGGGGCTGGATCCGGGCGAGCCCGGGCTGGTGCCCGCTGCTGCCATCCACCTGTGAAACAAATCCTATTTCAATCAGAATCGAAGGCAGTGACAGATGCGCCGTATTTGGTGAAAAATGCCGGGAATCCACAGCCAATTTGGATTGCAGCAGAGCCAGGAATCCCGCGGAGGCCCGGCCGTTTCCATGGGACTGGAGGTCAGAGCCCGCTCCCCACAACAGCTCTGAGGATCAGCCCTTGGGACACATCGGGATACCGGGGAGAGGAGGAGGAGGAGGCAGAGGAAGGGGCCGCGGGGCCAGGGACGCCAGCGGAGGTGCGAGCCTCCCGCCGGAGGGACAAGCCATCGGTGATGGGGACCCAGCTCTGCCCCCGGGACACGCAGCCCCATGCCCCGGCGTGGGAGAGACCCCCTCGCCAAACCGCCCGAGCCCGGGGAGAAGCCTCCTTCCTCTTTGCTTCCCCGACTCCCAAAAAAGGGGGTTGTCTCGGTTCGGGGAGATGTGCTCTGCCAAGAGAACGAAGCTGGCGTCTCGCAGACGTTTCCTCTGGGGTTTATCCACTGCTGAGCTACAAAAGGAGAATATTGACGCCGACTCCACCCCTTCCATCAGACCAGGACCCAGAAATCACCATTTCCTCTCGGCCTGTGAATCACTAATAAACTCCAGACAGAAAGGTCTGATTAGGAAATTGTTTGGGAAATGGAGAGGAAGGGGGAGGGACCGGCGCTCGCCGCCTCGGCCGGCGGCTCTGGGCCGCTTTGCCCCTCGGCGTCACCTCCCTGCGCCGCGGGACGGGTCCCGGCCCCGGGGTGCCCGCGTCCGCTCCGGCCACGGGCCGCATCCCGAGCCCAGCGCAGGGCTCCCCGGGTCTGGCTACAGCCGAAGTTCACCGGCGGATGGATTCGTCTGCCTGCGAGGGTTTGGGGATGAGAATCACTGGGTACATTTAAGCGTATATTTTTTCCTGCGGTCGCTGCCCATCGGCTGTGCCCGGGCAGCGGCGCTACATGAAATCTTTCCACCATTTGATACCTGCGGCTGGGCACTCGCCAGCCTCTGCGCACGAGATCCTCGGCTCGAGCCCAAGCACCGCGCGTCCCTGGGCTGCCTCCTGCCCTCGCCAGACCCTAAACATTTCAAGGGGAACAAGCCCCTGCAGCAAAGCTCCCCTAGGGACGGGCTGGCGTGGCGGGACCGATGCTGCGAACAGCCCGTGCCAGCACTCGGCAGCACCGTCCTCGTCCCGCGCTGGTCCCCCGCGTCCTGCAGCACAGCCCTCTCGGCAGCGACGGGACCGTCCGCTCCCTCCCCGCGGATGAAACGGTCACGGCAGCGGCTCCCGGCGCTCCCCAACTGCTGCACACTTGTCCTGAGACAGAAAGGCTCAACATTTGGACTTCATAACGCAGAAAACTTCAGGATTTTGAAATTTCAGTCTTGGACACAAATCTGATACATTCCATAAATGCTTTAATTTATCCCTTTGTCACAATATTCGATAAAAGGTTTCATTTCAGCGGCCCTGCTTTGATTAATAACTGTAACAGATCCTAACCTGAAGGAATCGTCTTATATTGCGTTCATGGAAATTAAATGTTTGATTGCACATAGTCCGAATTTCTGATGTGGAAACTGCTCCACTGGAGAACTTTGAACAAGCTCTAATCAAAAAACACTTTGTTTTTTTTCTTTTTCTCAGCTTCCCCTTCACCTATAACAAGTCAAAACATCTGTTAAAATTCAAGCAGAGCAAAACAGCCCGGGCTGGCTGAAAAAATTAAAATTTTGAGCACAAAATTAAATGTCCACGTTGCAGCCAGGTGGGACGGCGGCACGCGGGCTCTGCACGCCGGGTGTTGATCCGGCCAGCGCGGGCTGCGAGGGAGCGGGGTCCCGCGGGGGCTGTCCCACCGCCCCAGCCCGGCCGGGTGCCGCCGCGCTCGTCCCTGGGTCACCGTGAGCTGCACGGTCCCACCGGCCCCGGCCAGGGATGCCGCCGCCAGGGAGGGTGGGGACGGCCCGTCGGAGGCACCAGGCTGCCAGCCCCGGCGTGATGCCGGGAGTCGCTCGGGGTGCGCCGGTGCTGGCCGGGCTCCCCGCAGCAGAAAAGGCCTTGGCGGCAGAAGGCGCTTTTTGAACCGAAAAGGACGTTTTCCTTATGCTTGACATCCTCTGCTTTTTAATAAAAATAGAAACACTGGAATTCCAGGGTTGGGTTCGTTTCCCTTCCTCTTTCTTCCTTTTCCAGGGCAGGGTGAGGGGTTTAAATTTCCCTAAGCCGTGAGAAAAGGCAGAGGGATGGAAAGCAAGAGGGAAAACCAAAATCCCGCGGGCATTTGGGAACGGGAGCACTTTTCCGCAGGGACGGCGCGAGCGGGCGGGCAGCAGCCGCTGCTTTTTGGTGCTAATCCCGGCCGCGGCTGGGCTCGGCCGTGCCGCAGGTGTCCCAGTGCCGGACGGGGAGCGGTGGCACGTTTTTGAGGTCAGAAAGCAGAGTTTTCAGCAATTAGAGCAGCATGCCAAGATAAACCCCCGCTTCCTGGCGGGTCCGTTCCCATCAGCCTGTTTGGGTCCCGGCGAGACGGACCCCGGCGAGGGGCTCTCCTGGCGGGAACAGCCCGGCAAATTCTCTCTGCATGGGTGAAATTCCCTCCGCTACCGAGGTTATTATCTCCGAACAGGAACCGACAATATCCTTTCATTTAGGCACTAATTTGAACAATGTGCGCCGGCCGGGGGAGGAAGGGCGCTCGCTGCTCCAGAGCCTTTGAAAAATCCAGGCGGGAGCCAAACCAGAGGGAAAACAAAACCCCACGGTGTTGTGAATGGCTCGGCGATGCAGGGCTGCAGGCCGGGGCCGGGGCTGGTGCCGATGCCGATGCTGGTGCCGGTGCCGATGCTGCAGGCTCCAGCTGTGCCGCCTGCGCAAAGGGCGAAGCCACGTGCGCTTCCAGGGACGTGCTGGCAAGAGCCGTGGTGCTGCCAGGCCCAGGGACATCCCGGTGCACCCCGTGCCCGTGTCCCAGCTCGTATCAGGGGGAAATTATCGTTCAGGCCGTCCTGGAGCCGAGAGCCCCGTCCGTGGGGCGTGTTTTGCCCACTGGGGAAAATCGCCGCCTCTGCTTAACCAGCCTGTGCAGCCTCGTAATTACAATTTCCACAGGGCTGGAGGGTGCAGTAAAACACTTTTAAACTTGTTCCATCAGAAAGCTCGCACTAGGCACCAGAAAAACTCGGCGTGTGTAATTGATAACTATAAAAGCATTTCAATTTCCCTTTTTCAGGAGCAGACAAGGCAAACACAGCAGGGGGAAGGGAGCACCCACCGACGGCACACACGTCCCCTGCAGCTCCCCACACCACCGCTCCAGCACCCAGGGGACAGTGTCCCACGGGCTGCGGCCTCCTCGCCCCACGCGGTTTGCAATGGGACCGGCGTGGTTTGCAGTTGCTCCCAACAGGGATCTCCGCTGGGACATGGCTGGCGGCAGCAGCATCCCCATCCATCCCCATCCCCATCCATCCCCATTCCCATCCCCATCCATCCCTATCCCCATCCCCATTCCCATCCATCCCCATCCCCATCCATCCCCATCCCCATTCCCATCCATCCCCATTCCCATCCATCCCCATCCCCATCCATCCCCTTCCCCATCCATCCCCATCCTCATTCCCATCCATCCCCATCCCCATCCCCATCCATCCCCATCCCCATCCCCATCCCCATCCCCATCCCCATCCCATCCATCCCCATCCCCATCCATCCCCATCCCCATCCCCATCCCATCCATCCCCATCCATCCCCATCCCCATCCCCATCCCCATCCATCCCCATCCCCATCCATCCCCATCCATCCCTGTGCCCGGCGGGATGCAGCACCCCATTCCCACGGACCGCCCCGGCGCTGGCCCCTCCTGGGCAGACCCCACGGGGGCCGCAGGGGCAGACGGGGGGATTTCTGCTGCTTTTCCTCTTACAGTGTAGCCGTTATGAATATTCACACCCGCGTGGGGGGAGCGGGCGCGTTCCCCGACGGGGATATCAGTTGGAACATCGTCTAATTGATTACGTGGAAATTGCTCCTGGTGGAAAGGGAAGCCCTCGCCTCGCTCTCGGTGAATTAATTTAGCTTGTGCCATTCTTCGCTGTGCTCAATTAATCTTGTTAAAGTGATATAATTTTAGCTCGCACTTCACGCGCAGGGGTCCTGGGGAGGCCCCGGCTGGTAACGGCGGGAGGTTAGTTAATGACGGGGCGAACGGGGGCTCGGTCCCCCCACGTGGGAGGGACGGTGGTGGGAGAGGGGCTCCCGCCCCACGCTGCTGGCCCCGGCCCCGACGTGCGGGGTCGGGCGGGACCCCGGGGTGCCGTCGCTGCCGGTGGGGCTGGGGCCACCGGGGTGCAGGGCGCCGGGTGCCGCGGCCGGGACGCGCGGCGGGTCGGGCGCCTGGGCCGTCCCCGGATCCGCGCCGAGACAAAGAGCGGCGGCTCCCGCGGCCCCCCGGCAGCTGGCGCGGGGGGACCTAATCCCACAAAAGTCCTGCTCCGGGGGGCTCAGCGGGAGAGGTGAGGGGCTCGCCGCCGAGCCCCCGCAGTCGCTGCCCCTTTCTATCCCCACTATTGACTGCCTAAACAGTTCTTTGGTGATTACAATGTAAATATAGCTTTTCATGGAGTAAAGGCCTTTTATGGGATCCGCACACACTTAACCACTTAACCCCGGCGACAAAAAGAGCAGTGAATTGGCTGTTTAGAGGCTGCTCGTGCAGAAAAGCGGGCCCTGAATAGGATTTGGGGATCTCTGTGTATCAATTGCTATGCTTCAGGGGCCCTCCGTGGGGCTTTTGGCGTTCGAGCATGTGCCAAAGGGCTCGCGTGGATACGGATGGAGTGTCAAAAAAAAAAAGAAGAAGAAAAAAAGCAGCTGCTTCTCTTTAATAAAACAATGATTTATTCATAGCGACTTGGGGAAGGGGCGGGGGGGCACGGGGAAGCGCCAAAGCGATGCTCGCCCTGCTCCATGCCCGGGAGAGGCTTGGGGGCCGAGCCCGCCTGGGGAGCAGGAGGCACGGGGACCCCCGGAGCAGCCCATGGGGACCCCCGGAGCAGCCCATGGGGACCCCCGGAGCGGCCCATGGGGCAGAGCCGGGTCCCGCTGCAGCCCCAGCTGGACGGTGAGGGGGTCCCTGTGGCTCCTGTCCCTCAGTCCCGGGCACCTTCGGGGGGGTGCAGGAGCCAGGGGCTGGGGACACCCCCTCTGCTCTTCCCCTGCCGCGTGGGCACCTCTGCAGAGCCGGGCGGCAGCCGGTGCCCCCCGCCCTGGCGCAGCAGTGGGGCCGTGCACAGGGGCCGACGCTGGGCTCGGTATGTGGCCCCCCAGGCCCGGGACAAGGCGTTTTGGGACTGGCACTTGGTGTCGCGGGTTAAATGAGCCCAGGCTGCCACGGCCGTACCCACCAAAGGATGCTGCAGCCGGGACAGGACCCTCATCCCGCTGGGGTGGGCAGCCCAGGCTGGCGGGGGGTGGCCGAGCATCCCCGGGCTGGCAGCAGGCAGTGCCAGGCTAGTGGTCACGCGATGGGGGCATGGGGCTCAGCCGCCCCCCCAGCTGCGCCCGCCGCCGAACAAGAGAAGCCTTCACGGAGCTGGGGGGAGCAAACTCAAAGCAGATCTGAAATGAACGGCCTGAATTGGGGAGAGGCGTCTGGACAAAGCCGGGGCTCGGCGTGGGAACGGGGGGGTGGGAGGGATGAAAAGGCGGCAGCACATGGCTGGGTGCATGGAGGGAGAGCGGCCGGCACCGGCACCGGCACCAGCACCAGCCGGGCTCCTTCACAGCGGGACGCGGGTGTCCCCGCCGCAGCGGCTGGGCGCGCAGGGCCAGGGCTGGGAGCAGGGAACAGCGCCCGTCTCTCCGCTCACGTGGAGCAAAAATCAGGGGGCGCGGGGACCCCGGCACGGCCGCTGGGCATCACCGCTCTACGGCAGGAAAGCGACACCGGAGGGACACCAGCGGGTCCGTCCCCTCCTCGCCGGGCCACAGTCAGGATCTCGCCGAAGGCACGAAGGGCTGACGAGGAGCAGATCAAGTCAGGCTACGGCCCTATTTTTAGGCCCGTGCAGATGGAAGGATGAAAGAGGAGGGGGGAGGCCGGGTAGGGACGGGAATGAAAGACAAACAAACGCCAAGCAGATGTTGGGAGCGGGGCTCTTCCCCTCGCAGGATGCGTGTGTGGCTCCCGGCGACACCGGCTCTGCCGGCCTTGACCCTCGGAGCCCGGGGGGCCGCGGGGCCGGGGCAGAGCGGGGAGCGATGTCCCCTCCTGTGCGTCCCCATCGCCGGGGTTCACACCGGCACCCCAGGGTGGCAGCACCGCATCATCCCCGCGCCCTCGTTAGCGGCCCCAGGCAGACCCCAGGGGCAAAACTGTAACGAGCGCCGGGGGAGGCAGTTTGGTGCTGGGCTCACGGGGTGCCCCAGGGGGGTGTGGGGACCCGTCCCCCCTCCACTCGCTGTCCTCGCCAGTGTCTGACAGCGGGGACTGGCAGCCGCGGGCTCCGGGAGCTCCACCGACACTGCAACCGCACGCCGGAGCCGGGCCCCTGCCACGGGCTGATCGGGCAACGCCAGCGCGCCCGGCGAAGTCTGGGTGTGGATCTTGCTGTCGAGTTCCTGCACTTTGAATTAAAACTACGCCGTGGCCGACGCGGCGCAGCTCCAGGGACGAAGCTGTTGCTTTAGGAGCAGATCTGGTGACCGGCTCGCCCCGGGTCAGCTGTGCCAACCCCGGCACATCCCGCTGCGCCCCTCCGATGCCTGATGGTTTCTCAAGGTCTTGCTGGACCAAGGCCACTGCCAGCACCGTGACGGGGTTTGTTTCGACATCCCCAGTTTCCATTCCCGCTGGAGACACCAGCAGCGTCACTCACAGGCTTTTAGCAGGAGCCACGGACAAGACCCAGCCAGTGCAGGAACAAACCCCAACCCCTCCAGACTTCAGCAGGGTTTGGGGCCTCGGTGCTGGCGACGAGTATCAAATCCAGCTCCTCCAGCCCTGCTTTTGCCCCCTGCAGATGTTCGGGGGTCTTTGCCAACTGCATTGACCCCGTCTAATCTGTTCTTCCTTCCTTTTCTTTTCCCTTTCCAGCAGAAGGGGATGGGATGGGGCGACCGCAGCGGGTCGGGCTGGGGGCTGTTTGCAGCCCTGCAGCCTCCCCGCAGCCGGGCAGCGACACCTCGGGAGCTGTTATCATACTTTGGGGCTCATGTCATCCCCGCTCCGAAGATCACACGCGCTCAGTGGATCCGTAGGTGGAGCGAAGGCTACCAAAATAAGGCCAGCTCTGCCTGTGAGATCATCCCCCCCGGAAGCCTTGCTCAGCGCTTTGTACTGAGAGCATCGCCCCCACGTCATGCAAAATAGGGAACACATGGCAGGTATAATTGCCTGTTGCTTTAATTATCTTCTTTACATCAGCGAGCTGGACGGTTTTGCATTGCCTTGGGTTGGAGTGTCTGCAGCCGTGGCTGGCGGAGCCGGGGTGCGCATCCTGCGGGAAATGGTGGCTGCGGTCGCAACCGTCCTGTCACCAGAGCCGGGATGGGATGGGAAACAGCCTGGATGCCAAAACCTCTACGTGGGTCTTCAGCGGAGCTGCTGCGGGGCGGCTCGCCGAGGCACCCCGAGCCCGCCGACCGGCGGGCTCGGGGTGCCTCGGCGAACCGCCCCGCAGAAGCCTCGAGTGGCGGCACGGGAGGGATGCGGGCTGCACGGGGCAGAATCGGGCCCCTGCACCCCATCCAGGCTCGCTGGGCTGGGGAGCAGGAAGAAAGAAGGAAGCACAAGCCATTTTTTTTCTCTAATCTGGTGTTTGATTGCAAAAGGTTGGGGGTTTTCAAAGCCCCCCTTCGGGCTTCATGTAAAACGGAACGTGGAAATACCACCTCTGCATATCCTGAGCAGCCGGGGAGGCGGCGTTAGCACCTCGGCGGTTAATTGTGCTTCGAGTCTCCATGAACTGTGGCGGCTGGAAATTAGGCAGAGCAGAAAGATGCTGCTGCGCTGGCCCGCGCCGCCACAACCAGCCGTGCCAGGACACAGCAGGACGCCCGGGCTCTGAGCAGCATCCCCACGGCTTGGACGCTGCAGGCGGCTTTCGGGGTGCCGGGTGGGTGCGAGGACACGGGGGAACGCGTGCACGTCTCGCCCTCCAAAGGGAACACGCCTCTCGGGTGCTGATCCTCCATCACCGCGTGCACGAACATCATCAAATATTGAAAATCGATGGGCCACTGTAAGGGAAGCAGCACACGGCATGTTGCATGAAAACAGCCTTGAGGAGCAGAGAAAAAAATATTAGCTAAAAATAAAATTAATCTCTTGCAAAGCTCTAAGATTTGCTTCTCACCCCTCCCCCCTGCACTGCAATCTTTTATGTCATTTTCTTTAATTACAGCTGGTTTGGATCTCTGCTGCCTGGAGAAGCATAGCTGGAGTTAGCCATAAATTGGACTTCTGGATGATACAAGAGAAAATAATAACCCCCAAGGACTGAACATCTGTCCACACAGAGCACACGCAATGTTATAATTAATATTAATGACTAATAGTTAATATAGAACGAAACTTCTGCTTTACAGGTCACCTAATAAACCCGGCCCCGCTGCAAGGCTCAGACAGAGCTGTTTTCCATGTCACGAGCTCGGCCGGACTCTGCACAGCCAGGAGCCCCCGCAGCGCCGCTCCCGGCTGCCGGGCTCCTGCCCCGGGGGCAGCGGGGGGCCGGGGCGCAGGGGAGCCCGGCGAGGGGGGGCTGCTTCAGGCTCAGCGCTGGGTAACGAAGCAGCAATGGGGGTGTCCCACGTGTGCACGGCCCCTCGCAGCTCCCCGGCGGGTCCCGGGGAGGGAAGATCTTCGCCGAGTTTCAATTTCCCGTTTGATTTCGGATCATTAATGAAGCGTGGGCGCCCGGGGTGTGCTAGGGCTGGTCTCTCGCAGGAGGAACTGCATCAGGGCCCCGGTGCTGGCCGAGATGGATGCGGAGCCCCAAGCTCTGCCCTGGAACGGGAGCGGGGGCCGCAGGGACCGGGCGAGGAGGAGACGCTGTGCTGAGATGCTTCTCCCGCCAGCTCTGCCACCGCCGGCTCGAGGCAACACCTTTGCACCATCACTCCCGCAGGATGGGGTTGGTTTGGGTTTTTTTCCCCTGCTGTTATCTTTTGCTGCTTAGCGAGGAAAGCGCTTGCTAGCCACAGAGGGGTCCTTTTCTTTTACTATATCCTTACATTGTATTTCGGTATTTCTTCAATCATCTCCCCTTCCGTTAGACTACAGCCATTCCTGCCTATTTCTGCTGCTCTGGCTTCTGTGTTTCCTTTTCTAATGATGGAGAACCCAAAGGAAAAGAAACAGACGCTGAAAGCCTCACCTGCTCCGCTCCAAAACCCAGCACGCGCACGCTAAGGACATTTTCATGGGCCCAAAAAGGTGCCCCATTCGTCTCTCCCGGAGAAAGGATGCACCAGCTAAGGAGCGGGTTGAAAGCCAGAGAGGGTAAATAATTGTGACACGGCCGCGCTAGAAGACGCCCTCCCGTCTGCACGTGCCTGGATGCCTGGGGGTCTTTTTGTCCTTTAACCCTCATATTGGGTCTGGGACATCTGATTAAAGGTCCAGGACAGATGAGGTGCAGGAGCGCGTGTGATAAGCGCACACAAAACATACCGCACGCTTCTTTTCATGTGTCCACTCTGACATAATTTTTCACGTGTTGGAAATACAGATGATTTTACCCTGGGTCCATCTGGTTTCCCAAATAACCTGTCTATTTGATAAATAACATAAATTAAATTAGACAAGACAAACAAATAGTTTTTTTTCTCTCCCCCTTTCAGTCTCTTGGCAAAAAGGAAAAAAAAAAGGAAAAGAAAACATAATTCAGTGACTGCCTTGAGCCCCCGAGGAGCCGTGCGGTGGGGAAAGCTATGATTATAAACGTGTCTGCAATGCTAACCTTTAACACGGACCGAAGGCCGCTCCTTCCCCTGCTCCTAAGTTCTTTTTTAATTTCTCCACTATCTTTTAGGTTCCTAAGAGCTCATTCTCTCCCCAAAAGCAGCAGGTAATATTGCATACTCAGCAGCACTCCTCTCGTCAAGGCTCCCGGGGTGCAGCCTAGGGTCGGGAGCTCCGATCTGAGAGGCTTTATTCCTCCTGTCCCCCGTGCGGGTAAGGGAAACTGAGGCACGGAGGGGTGTAGTTATTACAGCCGCGTAACTCAGATGAAAACCCCGACGTCCTACCAAGGTGCAGCCACTTTTGCATCTCACGCAAAGCCAAAACCAAACGCCACCGATCCCAACTCTCGGCCGCAGCTGCTAGGAGTTAGCCCAAGAGAGGATTAGAGGGGAAAAGCAGGGAGCGAAGCGGAAGGAGCTCTTCCTTCAGCCCAGGATGGCCCCAGGGCTGACGCAAGACCCCCGTTCCCCCCCGCCCCCCCTCTCTGCCTCCGCCCTTGGCCAGCCCCAGCCCACCCTTGGCACCCCCAGCACCAACCGGGGGGATTTTTCTCCCCGTCGGCGCAGCGGCACCATCTCGGTGCCAGGAGGGGCGAGGTGAATCGATACTTGAAAATGAGAAGCCAAAGCTGAGCTAACGTGCCAGACGGGAGGTGGGGTGGGGGCAGCCCTGGGAGAGCCGGCCCGAGGGGTGCGAGGGGCGCGGGCAGGGCAGCAGCACGGGCGAGGGGCAGGCCCAGGCCCACAGCTCTCGGCCCCCGGGGAAGAGGGAGGCTGGCACAAGAAGCAGCATCTGGGCATGAGGTTCAACCCCTCCTGCTACTGCGGTTTCGGCTCCCACAGAACTTGCCCCCGGCCTCCTGCCCCCTCAGAACGCAGCACGGAATATGCTCCCCCGCAAGACATTTCTGGGGTGTAATGCAGTGCTTACCAGCGGCAAACCCTGAACTCCCGAAAGGTTGCTGGGGGGGGGGAAACGTTTACTGTGAACAGCAGCAGCCAGAAATCTTCCTGTTCTATGCATTTCAGTTAATAAGCTCTTCAGGCGCAACAATATTTTTCTACTCTTGGCTCTGGAACAAGCAAAACGTAGTTTGAAGGGAAAATTCTGAAGAGAAAGCAAAGCAAATGCCATCGTTGTGGGTAGCATATGCTGAGCAGAGGCCAGTAAGACCACTAGGACAAAGCCAACTCTAAAGGTGCTCTCCAAGCTACTACATTTTTCTAATGCAAAAATGTAGCAATTATAGGTCTATACAAATTTAATCCTTTGCAACGTCATGGAGCACGGAAAACTATCAGAATTTCCCCTTGAGTCAGAGTATAGTTTAAGCTTTAATCATTCTTCCGTCCCCTTTTGCTGGAGGAAGAGCGTTCTCTTGCTGCTCTCTAGTGGCAGGCAGGACTAGCAAAATTAAGGGAAGATGCTGAGTTTTGCAGCTTCAAATGTTTTTGTCCAGTAAATCTGTGCTGAATTAGTACAGCTTACAAATCAGTGCAAACACCGTGACAGAGAATTAACTGGATATTCAGATATCTTCTTTCAGTTCTGTTGTTGTTCAAGAAACACCTGACAAATGACCTTTCCTCCTTCATTCTCCTCCCTAAACCTCCCATCCCAAATCCAGTTATACTAATTATGAACTGAAACAGGCTCGCCTCAAGCCAACGATGAAGCAAGTTGTGTCTAGGAACTAACAAAACCAACACAATCAAATCACTAAAGAGAAAAGAAACATATTCTTATGGCCAAGAATTTTATGCAAACCTAAGTGGAAGACTTGAGAATTTACACTCCAATCAACATACGGGGGGTTGTTTTTGTTGTATTCCAATATTATTGCAGCTGTTCCTAGTGAAGGGCTTAGTTGTGGCTACAAAAGAAAAGCAGCAATGGAAAAAAAAAAAGCGAGAGAGAGAGAAACATTTTGGGAAAAACACTCCACGTACACACAACTGAGCGAAATCCTGTAAATTAATTCCAACTGCCTCCAAAATTAAAAACATGTTTTATTGTAAAATTGCACTCCGATTAGTACCATAATTCTTTATAAACATAATATACAGTAAAATATTTTACATGTAGCACACCAGGCGTGTGCTGATGATGTTACAAAATTTACAATCGAGGATAATTCTCCGACAGAGTCGGCCACCGAAGTATGTGACATCAAGTCCAAGATGTTTAGTCTTACAGAGCAGGCCGCTGTCTTACCATTGTCTGGTCTCTACTTTAACACATTCAACATGTAATCGGAAACGTCAGAAATGCTGTATATTGTGCCTCAAGTTTCTTTCACGCTATTTAGAATAGTCGTGAATGAAACGGATGATTTCTCTTGGATAGGTGCAGCTTGCAGGAAAACAACGGAATGGATGATTTAAGAGTGTCTTCAGTTGGGCAAAACAAACCAAAGAACTCCCTCTCTCAAAAAAAGCAAATAAAAACCCCTGACACACCTACTTTTCCTCTCTCACACCTGTTACTCACATTCTTCCCTCTCCACACACACATTCATATGCACGTGTAAGAATACAAACAGTAATAAAAACTTGGAAAGAAATCCTTATCACACGGCCTCATAAAAGACTGGGACCTTTTTTAAAAGCATACATTTCAAATATAAATTAGAGCTTCCTAAAATGTCAAGCTAATAAGTGGTGAACATTAGAGAAAATAATACATGGGAGGAAGCCACAGCTCCCTTCCTACTGCACGTGTAAACAACATACGTCCTGCCATAGGTAACGCTGCTTGCTTCTTACCCAAAACTGCAGAAATGCCCCCTTCACCCGTGCTTTAAGCTAACTGCAGCATTTCCGCGTCATACCTGTCACACAAACGGCAGTTTGAGATTAAACTGATATTATTGCAACACATGAGGTTGTACGAGGACGGTATACAGTAGTGTAAGTTTCCTTAATGCTTGGGAAAGAGAGAGTCAGCATTTCATTCCAAACCAAGCATGGATTTTGTGCTCTCATTTGCCACAGAGCACTGAGGAAAACCAAAGGGGAATAAACAAGACCATTGCCTGGAAATTACTGGAACTTGTGAATCAGCGGCAGCACGAGAACGTACAGCAGTTTGTTTACCTTCCTGACGATTGCTGGCAGATTTGCAAAACAAACCGCAACTTGGCAAAGAGAGGAGATACAACCTCTGGCCCTAAACAGAAGTACTCAGCTCTCCAGGTACTGGAATATGCTTCGGCTTTGGCTCGTTTCCTCTGTGCTGTCTACCCTGGGCCGTTTGGCCAGAGGCGTTATTACTGCAGTAGGACCTCTTTTCTTCACCTACAGGGGAGTAGGATACATTAGAATATACAAAATCTCCAAAAAGTTTAAATTCTGAATTGTAAAATCATTATTTGGTGTGAGAGCACATACCAAGAAACCACAGAGAATATTTAAAACAGCAATGCTCTTAACTACTTGGCAGTGCTTAGTGTCGGCATGTTTAAATAATCCACACAACTGGCAGCCCATTCCACACGAATCCTTACCTGAAGTTTCGATTTCTCCTTTGCCTCTTCACTCTTGTCTGGGGAAAGTGTATGAAAGACAAAATTCCTTGAATTTCGAGGTGCGTTTGGATTAAGATCTGACATTGCTGCTAGTTTCTGAAGAACAGCTTTAGGTCTGTTCAAGAGAGACCCATTTTTTATCTGAAGAACAAAGAAATGCTGTGTTACACCACTCACACAAACAAGACAGCTCTCTCAGTAGGTTACCCTTGATAGAAAAGACTACTCCCTACTAAAATGTGACTCACTACCACAGGCACCAGAAGTGGCCAGAACGTAGGGCCAGCCGACTCTGCTGTGTTCTACAGACGCAGTTTGGCAATACCGTTTTTCAGAACCATTACCAACCTGGGCGTCACTGGCAGGTCTGAACGTTTCAAACGGGTTCCTGGGTAACAGCGGTGTGTCCTGTACCACCACTGCTGGGCTTGCTAGCAGAGAGAAAGAAGAAAACGGTACGTTCTGAACTTCGTTTGAAAGAATATAATTTTATATCAAACTGAAGAACTTGAACTGACAACAGACAGTAAACACTGTAGGAGAAAAAAGTCTGCATCAAATTATACTATGAGCCACACAGCTAATAGATGACTCTGGCAATTAGTTCTATCAGTTAGAAGGGAAAATTTGGGTTTGAAACAGCTTTGCACACTTAGAGTCATGTTTTTGCCCCAACCAAGGAAAACTTAAATTTATTTTCACTACATTACATAGTTTTTCCTTAAGTCACAGATATTTGGAGAATCTGCTAGGCTGAATGTCACTTACAGTCTACTTCTCTGCAACTAAAAGGCAAGCAAATGAAGGATAAAAGACTAAACAAAGATGTAGAGGAATTTATTTCCACTCTACATTTTTTTCAAGAAATAACATGCTATTTTATTGAGTAAATACACACAATTATCATCAACCTTGCAGCTGCGTATTTTCAATACCTTTACACCTTTAGCATTTCAAGTTCTGGAAGACACGAGCTCAGACTGGTGTAACAAAACTAGGCACTGGAGTTTTCTGACCTGTGCTGTGCTTCACTGGAGACCACGAGTGACGACTGGAAGTTAAACGTTCTTACTCTTATTTGATTGTCACTTCAATAAAAAGTAAGCTTACCTTTCTTCTGTAGGGACTTAGCAGTTACTTTTTTTGCTAGTTTCATGAATTGACTGTCTTCACCGATTTCTTCCTCCTCCTCCTCCTGCTCTTTATTTTTTTCCTTCTGTAGCAGAGAGAAGACACTTTGTAAAATTGATAAAGTTCACATTAAGAATGAACATTTCATTCAGTATTTAAGCAGACCAAGTCCTTTCATTATGTAAATTAATACAGTCTTTATTTACTTTCTACTGTAAAAGTTTATTGCAATTTCTTAGATACTTTATCATCTTCGTTCTATTAACGAACGGCAAACCTGTAGTATCACATTCAGCTGACAAAGCTGACCTAATACTGAAACTTCTAAAACTTTAAATTAAGCTCCCAGCATAAGGGACTTATTCCAGCTTTGAAGCTGACTTGTTTCAGAACACAGTTGTTTTGCCTCTCCCTTCTGAATTAGCTTCTCTCTCTGTACAACAGTTGTAGAAGAGAAAGAGCAGAATTCACGATGAAAAACAAAGACACATTTATGAACGGTACTTTTTCCAGAGTTTAACTTGAGGAACTAACAATTTCACATCTAGCAATGGTATAGAGAAACACCAGGCAAGGTGCCATTCTGGAAGCTATTACCTGCTCACGAAGCCACTGCTCTCGTTCAAATCGCTCTTTCCTCCATTTCGCTTCTATCTCATCAAAGTGCTCATTTTCATCATCGTTATCCGAGTCTCTCTGAAACAAGTCAACCTGCGAAGCATAATCTAGACAAAGAAAAAAAAAAATTAAGAGGCATAAAATATGCAGACTGGTAAAAAAAACCACCCCAAAATCAGACCCCTCCCCAACCCAATTTATTTCTGAAAGACTTTATTTACTGCTGAAGGACTACTGAGTGGTATTTCACACACACACACACACACTCTCCAACCTTTCACCCCCATCTATTCACTAGGGATCAGGAAGGCACCTATGTTTTTCCATCGGAACCTCCTCATTCTGCCAGGGCCATCGCTATGCAGGTCACCATCAATGAGGTATCTCTCCTGGTACAAGCGTAACTGACGCTTGTCGTCATCAAGCATTGCCTTCCTGTCAACACAGGAGACAGGGAGGAGCTTAGTCCAGATTATATCCACGAGCCACGACTTCACACACAAAAATACATACTAATACTGTCACTGACATGTGGAATTTCTTGATTTGATTTTCTAATTCCACTTCATTAGGGAGTTCCTCATCAATCATCTCTTCTTCATATTCGTTCAGGTCTTCACCATCATATTCATCCTCACTTCCCACATCACTCCCTGACAGCTCTGCCTCATCTTCCATGAAATCCTGCAGTTTTCTATAAGAGAACGTTAAAAGAGTTCAGTTTGGTAGACCAATAATCATCACGCAAATCTTCCAAAAGCAAGACATGAAATTAACACATATCCTAAATGAGAAATTATGCTTCATCTTTAATTTTTGAAAAGACCAAGTAATTTTGGTCAGAAAAATGTTGCATTGCTTTCATTGTGGCCTTTTGATTTCTAACTATAATGAAAATTATAATGGAAATTCTCTATAGCCCACCAGCAACAGTTAAACTCACGCAATGTGACCAAAGCAAAAAACCAACCACCAGAGCCAACACCATATAAACATTAGCTACTAATGCTAGGGAAGGAATAATAGACTAAATTTCTAGTGCTGTTAATATTCTATTCTGTCTGGCAATTAAGATACAAAAAAGATGTACTTACAGTTTTTTCTTCAAGCCCTGTCTACGTCTCAGCAGTTCTTCTTCATCGCTAATTTCTGCTTCTTCAGGATCACTGTCTCCGCTTTTTTCATCCTGTCAAAGAGAAAGTTTTCAGAGATGAAGGAATTTCTGAAAGCGGATTGCTCTGTAATGAGAGCTCCTTCTGTTCTTCAATCAATAAACAGACTAAAACACCACAGACTTTTCAGAGGGTTTGCTACGCTAAGACGCTTTATCCAGTATATTATAATATTAAGTGGACATTTTAAATGGTCCAAACATTGCTCTTAGAAACGTTTCAGTAGCTTGTTCTGGAAGTCACGATATTTTGGGTTGACAGTCATATTAAAAAACTAAGTAGATAAATGGAGTTCTCGTAGTCCGAAAGCTGTAGCCGTTGCCTTGCTCCATCAGTTCATACCTCTTCACTATCAAAGGCGTTGTCATCTGTTACAAGCTGAAAATCACCAAGTTCTTCCTGCTCCTCCTCCTCTTCCTCTTCCCTATGGGAAAAGCGAATGAAAGAAAGGTACATTTTCATTTCACCTCCACTGATGGCTTCTCAGTAATTCAAGGCAAGATTTCAACCATCATGACAGCTGGTCTCACGTAATTACCTGTGAGTGTTCAGAGAGCTACAGTCTCTCAACAGCATTTAGCTTTAGATGCCCAAAATCCCCACTAGCATTGGTGTTTTAAGTCCTCAGGTCTTCACTTGCAGAAACCACGGGGCAAGTATTAAATTCTGAGTTTGTTTCCCTCTAAAGTTCCTCTTGGATCCCCCTAACATTCCCATTTGTTAAGCCTCATTATCCTTTTGGCAGGCAACCACACACCTTTCTAGGTTAATCAATGGAAAAACTGCAAGTACCAAGCTTACATTTGGTTATTTCCTCCCCTTTACCTCCAAAACAGACCATGCTTTTGCTTACAGTATTTTGAATTGATATCAAACAAGAAAACACATTAAGAGTGAAACAAGACAACTACCACTGTAAACTTTTGTAAATTTTAGAAAGAACAAGGCTAACCTGTCTGTGGGAAAGGAGCCTGAACAAAGCGCCAGAGCTTCTGCCATTGGATCTTCTATGTCACTGTCTTTTTCTGCCTTGGAAGACACCGAAGATGTCCATGTTGGAGAACCTGCTACAAAAAGTAATAAGATGGTAGCTTACCAGACAGATATATTTCTACTCTTAAAATGTTAGAGAGCATCACAGAAATGACAGTTAGCATACTCCCACAAAGGCGACAACTTGTTAGAGCTCTCAGAAGTTCCACATTCTGCATTTGTGCCCAGAACCAAAGGCTACCTTAGAGTAACGCTTGTAAGTCAAGTAACCAGCAAAGCTGAAAACAGAATTCAGGACATACTCTGAGACACGAATTTTCCTGAGCAAAGATTGAGCAATTCTTCCATGTTCTGCTTTTTGTTGCTGCTGGTATTTGGCACATCTTCAGCTTGACTGCTGAACTGTCCAGAACACAAGTCCAGTAACTCATCCATGTTGGCATCCATGGCGTTCTCATCCATACTAGCCAGAGTCAGCTGATGCTTTGAGGACTGGTATTTATTCCTATGTTGTCCAACGTTCAAGAACCTGAAAGAAAGTCTGTAATTAGACAAGCCTTGCTGATCTGTACGTCCTATTTCTGTTAAAGGCCACAAACCATCATCCTTTACACCTATTACTTACCCATCTGCATCAAGCAGCTGGCTCTGAGTGTCATCTTCCAGAGAAAATTGAAACTGTGACTCCCCAGCCCCTGGAAATAAACTCTTAGGCTCAGGAGATGCATTATACAGGTCCTGGGAATCTTCTATGGGAAGAGAGGGCTCAGACGTCTTTCCTGAGCTCTAGTCAAAGGAATGTAAAAATATACACGTTATTTGTTTTGCAATCCTAGAAGTCAAAAGCAAGAACGGGATAAAACATCTAAGCTACTTTAAAGGATTAACACTGTGCAGGTGTCGAGTTATGTCCACGCTGCTCTGATAAATCATAGGAGTTCACTGACATCAGGTGTTGTGTAGCCCATGTACAGATGCTTAAAAAAAAAAAATATTTATGATGTACATATTTTAGATATCAAAACCAGATTATAGCATCTTTCCTTTGATGTTTTAGAATGTAAGTTTTCTATAATGTCATTTTTATCCATTCCAATGTGGAGACATTTTAACTCCAGGGACAGTTTGCTTTTCTGAATTCTTACTCATATAAAAGCATTTGGCTAGATGCCTTCTTCTGGTATTATTTTTTCAATAGATATGAGTCAGGATAAAATACATTTATTCGCTACCACTATCAACACAATTGTTAATACACGATGGGAATAGGACTGAACCTTACCTTGGAAGCAGAGCTGATAAAGCTTGTTTTGAAAAAACCTGGGGAAGGTGACCTGAAACCTCCTGCTGCAGATAAAAAGTTCCCTCCACGTGACATCTGCTTGTTACAGGGCTGGTACGATGGAATCATGGAGCCAATCAGCTCAAAGCTGCTGTTATGGCTGTTCTCTTTTGCTAGTGTTGGTAGAGAAAACGAATCGTCATCCTCTGAAAAGAAAATAAATATTTAAATACAGTGCTTAACTACTTTTTTTTGTGATCCAGTAAAACCTCAAGATTCTGTTTTGCAACAGCAGCGCCTTGCTAAAAATTCATTATTCGGTGCTCATGTTGGATTTCTTCCTTCATAGAGGATGCATATTGCGCTATTTTACCGAATTTCATCTTATTGATTTCTGACTGTTTCTGTATTTTTTCCAGTATCATTTTGAACTCTATTTTCCTCTATTTTTTTCAAGCCCTCCCACTTCTTTCATCCGTCTAAACTTTTATAATCATACTGTATAACTATACAGGTGATGAAGTAACAAAAATATTGAATACCAATCCCAAATAGAAACTTCTATGTGTGCCACATGAAAAAAATGCTAGCTACGATAATAGTTCTACCATACCTAACTTGGTAGGTCCTTTGTCCACAGCTTCTTCCATTTCAAGTTTCTCATCAGGAAGAGAATAGCTGCAATTCATTAAATAAAATGTATTTGATAATATATAGAAGATGAATTGCTACTGTCAAACCTAATTGGAAAAACCAAGGTAACACACAAAAATACATCTAGTACACTTTGATTAAGAAACAGATTATTCCACTGAACGACAATTAGAGTCATTAAGTTTTTTAAAGAAAATGTATATGAATGCACATATAACTACTGGAACAAGACAGAAAAAAATACTTATAAAAAGTACTTCAAATCAAAACATCTACGTGTACTCATCAAATTTAAAATTGCTCAGGCACCATTTTCAAAGCTTGGTTTACTTACCCCATTTTTGAAGAGCTGTCCTTAAAAAGCATCAATGTAGACTCTGTTGAAGGTGGTTTCGGAACAGAATCACAGTGCACAGATTTCTCCAGCTTTTCTCCATCAATTGATTCTTTGTCGGTTTCTTTATCACCATCTTCAACGTGTTTCTCTTCTTTATCTTCATTATCTTCCTCTGCTTCGCCAAGCAGAAATTCCACATTCTAAAAAACATCCCCAAACGTAGCAGAGATGGTGATTATTGCTTTCATCTGTCACCTTCCTTGCACACTTTTCAAGAAAACATTTTAACATACGGAGGATGAAGCTGAGTGACGTTCACAGTTCTTACATGCACCTATCCCACTCTGAGACAACTGACAGCGGTGCCTGAAGCAACCAAGCTATTCTGATCCTTTTTAAAAAGGAAAGGCCGTGGCAAACCCTGCCCCAAATCAGGCAGGTGACCTCAGTTTGTCCCCTGCTAGCAATGAGCCAAGGATATATAAAAAGAGAAAGTAGCACCAGAATCGTTTACACACTTACATTTGTTTTTAATGATGTTTAGACAAATAAAGAAAATACTAATAAATTCAGTTTTCGACAATCCAAACACTGAACATGCCAACTGTAGCAATTTTTTAGCTTCTAGGAAGCATTCTGGGCAGTTTCTCTAATATTAATAGTGTACAAAAGTCTAATTTCATTGGGGAGACGCCACAGAATTGAGAAGGTGACTAGGTTTTGTCGAAGTGTTGCATACAGACCTCATGATTGCCTTCTTCCTCTTCCTCAGACTCATCTGTCATCTCTTCCTCCTCCTCCTCCTCCTCCTCTTCTTCCTCCAACATGTCCTCATTATCCAGTTTAAACAATGCTTGCCGCTTTTGGCGTTCCTCCGTCCTGCGGAGTTTCATGGCCTCCTGGAGTTTAGCCTTCAGCGCTTGTAGCTTTTCACCTGGGCAGAAATGAATACATGAATACATTAGATGAACTACAGTGAATCCTCAGCTTCGCTGCCTTCAAGCATCCAATTGCTGTAACTACACGCATCAAAAGGGAATTAAAAAATTACTTGTTTTTAAATGTTTTCATGAATCGATCTGCCAGCTGTAAGAGCTAGAGCAGTTATTTTCAATGAGCTCAATTTAGCGAGACAATACGGTCTCACGGATTCTCGAGATTCCTCATTATCCATAAACGCCACCGATACAGCGCTCTGCATGAGAACAGGGTCTGTCTCTCCACTGTGTCTTTTGGGAACAAGAGCATCTGATCGCCACGGGCAGATGTGCTATAGCACATGAAATAATTAAGAGCAGCTAAAAATAACGCGTGCCCATGGAACCAGCCAAATAATCTATTTCTTTTAATGGATACTATGGGAAGAGGCACATTCCACACGTATTTTTGTTTGCAAATACATACAGTTCTATTAGAAACTGCAGTATAGAAATAAGGAAGCATGAGAGATCTAATAAATGGTAATAGCTCACAAGAAGCCTGAGAGTTAGACTTAGAGGGCTGACGGGAAACAACAGTGCGGATATACGTTTACATAAAATTTTGGCACAGATGGGGAAAATCCAGAGAACCAGTCGCAAAGATCTGACTGAGGCTGTTCTACACTGGCCAGTGCTATTTAAGAGGTCTATTATCAAGATTCTTCTTTAAAACAGGGCTACCTGTTAGAAGGAACATACACACTAATTTTACAGATGAAGATCCCTTCCTCTGTATCTCATAGGGCAGCACTGGGAAAAGGGGAATGAGAGAGGAAAAGAGACAAAGTGTTTCCCAGTTCAACTGTCATCACTTCTCCTCCCAAACCGACCTGGCTTTGTGTGGACTGTGTCATCCAGGCTCTCCGGAGCCAGTACTGCTGGTACCACATCTGCTTTCAGTTCCTCTTTCCCTTCAGATGTAGTCTCCTTACGAATAATGTTCATGTTTATGGTCCGCTCAACTTTGGATTTTGATGTTTTAAGAGTGTGCTTCAAGAAACGTGCTTTCAAGGCTTCCAATTCTTTAAATACATATTAATTACATTTCAAAATGCAAATTACATTCATTTGATAGCATTTAAAAGCATTGAGTGTTAAAGTTGTATCAAGAGTAGGTCTTGAGATTATTTTTTCAAGGAAGTTAGTTAAAACTCTAAACCTTTAATATTTGCAAAACCATTCTATTTGAGGAATAATCAAACATTACGGTATATTTTGCAGTAACTTGTACTTAATTGATATTAGCTAACATTAAATTACCTTACCATTGATTATGATTTATCCACAAGACCTCAATTCACTTCCAGTCTAGCCTTCCAGCCACCAGGCAAGTCTACATTTCTGTTAACTTATCTAGAACCAGACTGATGGCTGATGAAAACACCATTTCTCAGCAGAGGACAGTTTCCTGCGCGCATTGAAGTAGCTTCCAATCCAGACATCTTCTTAATACCTTCTAATACATAATAGATTTCATGGAATTCTGGAATTGCCTAATCATTTGCTATCTTTCCCTGAAACAAGGTCAACTATTTAATATTGATGAATAGATGTTCAAATTCCAGTACCTAAAAGACATTCAAAATGTTCTTGCTACAAAAGCGCTTGCTATCCAGCCTTGCCTTTTAACAAAACCAGTGGTTAACACTGACACAGGCCAGTTTTGTTTCCAGATAATTACTGCATGCCTTGTTTTGAATCAATTTGGAAAAACTGCTCCCATGTGCTTTAAGTACTAACATAATTCATTACAGCAAAATGGAAATAAATCATTCATCATTAAATGGTTATCACTGAGCATTCCTTCAAGCTTTCAAATATTAAGGACTCAGAACTTCCCTTTTAAACATCAGCTGAAAGAAAATGGATACCAACGTTAAGCAAAGAACCCGTACTAGCAAGAGAACATGCCTGCCTGCTCTATCACCTAAACATTTCTCAGAGATTTTCCAGTTTAGTCAGATTAGCTCTGCTTACTTGGACAGGATTACAACAATAAAGTGATACCTTTATTTGAATCCGATTCATCGAGGTTTATAAAGGGTTCATTGCTAGAGCAGATTCTTGGCTTGATGGACAGGTCTATTCCCAGTTCACGAAGTTTATCCAACTTGGACTTCCTCACTTTTTCAGGTTGTGCCACCAATCCAGGCCCCACTTGTTGATTGGTTTTTTCACATTCTAAGTCTGGTGCTGTTTCGCCTCTTTGCTCAAGGGCCTCTCCTCCAACCGCTGGAGGAATTTCATCCTCTTTTCGTTCACTGCAATCGGCGCTTAGGAAGTTGGAGTGCTGTTGTTCTCCTGTATTATCATCAGTTGTTACAGTCCTAACTGTACGAGCATCATCAGTGTCCTGCCCGGGCTTTTCAGCAGAGTCTTCTGTCAAGTTCTTCCCCACATCAGCAAGAGGCTTGCTCGCAGTAGTATCACCATCTCTGCCAAGGCTTGTTTCTGGTTCATTAGCTGCTGATTGATCACCTTCTATTCGCCCATCTTTGCAATCTGTGCTCAAGTTCTTAGCGTCTGCAGATTCTTCATTTAGGGATAGCAGGTATTTAGTGGACCTAACGAAGGCAGAAAGAAATATATCACCCACAGCCACTGTGAAAGGGGAGAAGAGGTTGAGAACAAACTCAGAGAGAAAGAAATAATTTTCTAATTATTGTCATTAATGTGTAGGAAGAGGTGAAGGACAGAAGTCTGGAAAACTTCATTTTGAGATGAAGTGTAGAGTAGTGTGAAGAGTTTGTACTAGTGAGTTACATTATCACAGTACAAAATGCCCAAGAGATTTTGTGACAACAGTAGCTTAAGTATTTTACTAGGTGTTACTCAAAAGCAGAAAGTAAAATGTTGTTGTCCGGTCTAAACCACATTAAAGTAACTCTGCATGAGCACGTTACTTCATCTGGAGTTACTATTAGGCCCTGACTACTTCAATGGTACGACTGTGTCAAAAGTGCAGCGCTGCCTTATGTTAACAGTGACATACTCCTAATTTCCAGGTGTTCACGGAATTAGAGGAGCCTGAGAAAGTTTCTTAATAAAACTTTCCAGTCAAAGCAACAGCTAAAATTAAAGCAGACACAGGATGTGACTGTACACAGAGCAGGTGTGTACGTCACGTAACGCCTACAGCGTGCAAATTCTGGTTATCCTCAAAACCAAAGCTGAGATAGCCTCAAAATGTATGAAAAACTATGAGGAAGGTTTAAGTCCTTACTTCAGCAATGCCATGGCATTTCCTTGACATACTGGTCGAGGTCTACGCTTGAAGAAGTCATGAATGGTTTTGGTCTCAGGCACATGATATGGGAGAGACACAGACGATTCTACCAGAGAAAGGAGGCGAAAGAAAATTTAAAAAGTCATCCGAGGCATTTATTTGATATCTCTGAAATTCAAAGAAGCTTGACACAAGTATTTTGCAGCAAAGACATCTGACTAGGCACACACAGCTCAGTTTAAACTTGAATACAGCGAACACTGCTGTTTGGGAAAGAGTTCCAACAGCAACAGTCTTGAAGACCAAATTTGCAACGTGTCCACAGATTCATTAGGAAATAAACTGCCATGTTAATATCAGAATGGCAGGATCAGTTTTAATTTTGTTACATGCCTATCAAACACTCCACATATTGCACTAACTTTACAGGCTCAAGGGTTTGCACAATTATTATTTTCTCCATTGGTTACAAATAGATCTTTTAACAGGTCCTTGAATAAAAATGGTCTTGCACCTTCGACCCCAAATAACTCATGCGAGGTGAAAGAAGGCTCTAGCCTTTCAGGTAAATTCTTTCAATTTCTCCCTTGAATTTCTTAATAGTTTGTACCCCTCTACATACAAAGAATTTAAGTTTTACCTCTAATAAGTCGTTGGGTCTCACTATGTAGTTGTTTAATGGCTTCTTTACTTAACCTTGCTGCTTTCCGCTCCTTAAGGAAAAAAGAGAAAGGCTTCTGAAGTCAGAAGACAAAATATGGGACTCTATCTATACTTTCTAAATAGCTTATTTTTCCCTCTCAAACAGAAAGAAGTCAGAATAAAGCACACAGTTAAAAAAAAAGAAATAGCAAATCAACAAAAACAATGGACAGTGTGGAAAGGACAGTGTATAAAACACACTTGAGTCACTACAACAAACAATGGAGAGCTTTAGAAAGAAGAATACTTCACCTTCCTCTTTGGTTCTTTTGATATAGGTTCCTCATTCTCATCATTAAATACGTGTTTGTAGCCTTCATCCTCAGAAAACCGTTCTTTGTTCTACAGTGCATAAAAAGAGATTAATTTATTTGTCTAGATACACAGGCACTACCACGGGCAAACAGTCAAAAGTAAAACACAATTGTACAGAATCATCGCTGGTCAGCAAAACCAGCAAGTATTCTCGTAAACCAGCACAAATCCCACATAATGCTTATGTTAGATTGCACAAGCTTCTACTGTAGCATTATCTTTATAACTTTCCAGGACAACATCCCTCCATCTTTAAGAACAAGAAGCAGAGGACTCTTCTTTCCTCTGTCACAGCAGCAGAAGCGTGCTATTGTCAAAGAGAGGTTAATGCACACTCAGGTACAATACTTCCCACTAATAACCAATAATCTTGTATCACTATCAAATATTACCTTATATTTTTTTATTTTGTTTCTCACTGCCGCTCGTATTGATTCTATCGACTCTTCATCCTCTGGGGGGTAATCGTTTTCCTCTTCTAAGCCATTATCAAAAAGTTCTTTGTCATCAAGAAGACATCCACTGTCATTAAAAGGATACCTCTCACTGCCATCTACCTGCTTGCCATAAGAACAAAGCATCTGTGTAATTCATTTCAGAAGTGCCCCTTCAGATCTTTGACACTAATTTACGATTACTTGATGAAAGAAGTTAGAAAAAGTACATGCCATCTTTAATCTAGCATCTTTGGTGTCCTGTAAGCCAGTCACTTTCACTTTATAGCACTGCAAAGTTGATAAGGTAATTCATGGAGCAGCGTTGCCTACGTCTATGATAAGTAGGGAATTTCAGTAATTACTGAAGACCAAAATGGCTCAGAGAGAATAAATTAACACCTGAAAGACGCATTTTATAAATAGCGACAATACCTAACCTCCCAGGCACCCATTTATTTAGACCAGAATTCCAATTTGAAAGTAGCCCACAGCTTCCTCCAGAAGCTAGCACAGCAACGCAGAGAAAAGCCGAAATACCAATCAAAGCAGTTCGGGCACATAACAAGCCCACAACGAACCCAAAGAACTCAAAGAATTTCTGCCTGGCGTAACATGCACCGAGGTTAAATCATCAAGCACTGGGGTTTGTACTTTGCAGATGAAAGCGGCAGACGCACACGGTGTTCGGTGGATCCCTGCGGATACCACAGCTGCTGCAGAGCGCGGGCACTAGCGGCGCCGGCGCATTGACACACCAACCCAACGCAGTAACCGATTTAACTTGGTTGAGAAAACACACGAGATTTTCTGCCAAAATAGATACCTCTCTAGGCTTCTTTTCTTTTCTCAGCTGTTTAATAGACTCGATTCTGCTCTCTTTCTCCTTTCTTCTTCGTGATTTTGCTACAGCTTTTCTTGCTGTCTCTTCTTCCAAATCATGTTTATGTTGTTTATGTTTTCTGTACTTTTTCCCCGATTTTAGGGGTCTCTCCTCTTCCAGCTCATTCTCAGGCAAGCCAGACTTTCTGCTTGTTTCAAGGTTTTCAATCTGCCATTGGTCCCCAGTGTCACTGTCATCACTATCTAGCAGACCTTGGCGAATCCGATGAGATTTCTTGTTCCTCTGGGCAGCAATGTTCTCTTTTTCCTCTCCATTTTCCTCGTCTTCACCCGGAATATCATTCTGCACAGAAAAGCCACCATCCTCTCCGTCCTCGCTCTCACTGTCCTGAAGCACCTTCTTGCTTTTTGCTTTTTTACGTACAAAAATCTCTTCCTCTGAATCTGACAAGATAAATTGAAAGAAAAGAAATGATGCGTGCTACAGAGAGTTAATTAACAAAAAATCAGTTAAACACAAAGTTACAGATCTGTTAAATTTCACAGATGTCAATATTATAGCAAATCAGCTTGGACTCAAGTTTTCAAAATCCAGTTCCCCTGTAGTGCAGTATGTAACTGACTCAAATTGATGTTATAGGTTTTTAGCCTTTAAAAAAAAGGCAAAGCTGAAAATCCTTCACTGATAGATTAATGACTTGCCTTGAAATAGTAATAAAACCCACAGTAAGTGACTAAATAAGTACCTAGGTTAAGCAAATCATAAAAAGAAAGCAAATAAGCAATTAAGACACTCGCATCCCATTTACTATTTCCCTTTCTGTACCTCAAAAAACGCTTTTCAGAGATTTACAGGTGTCTGCCCACATTCTGAGCAACAGAAAAGGCAGTTTGGATTCATACAGGTCAAGCAATGATAACTTTGTAAAAAGGTATTTATAAAACAAAACCCACACCGTTGAAGGCAACACCCACCAGGCACAACTTATGAAACACTACAGACCTCTGTCCTCAAGAGACGCCGTCCCCTTGCTGGAGTGACCGGGAGAGGCCGTTTCACAGCTGCCCTGTCCGCTGTCAGAGTCACTGTCCAGGGTTTTCTGCAAGTCTGAATTCAAATCTTCTAATGGAAACTACAAAGCAAAATAAAGTTTTCCGTGCTATGATAAATGTCGCTTCTGTAGTAATGACTCTTGGTGTCTAACTTCACTCCAAAACCTTGGCTAACCTCTTCCATGCAGTTATACACAGTCATTGTATTTTAAGGATTGGTAGGTATTTACATGAAGGGAGACTACACTACGTCACCTTTTATTAGTTTTTTAAGTATCTTTAAGGGGAGTTTGCACACAGGACAGAGGAAAAAAGGGAATCAACAAACTGCCTGATCTCCACCGATTGTTCTTCAAACCCATTGGAATGACAAGGACAATGAGGGATGTAAAACTTTATTCTCCCACATCCGCGTTTCACCCGAATTAATTAAGCAGGGACCAGAGGACACCTGTGGGATTCTTCAGAAAGGGTCCGCCACGCCGAGGCGCGCAGGGCTGGCACCCCGCGACCCAGGGCCCCCCCTCACGGCTGACACCCCCCGGGCCGCCACAGCCCTGCAGGGGCAGCAGGCCAGCGCGGCCCGGCGGTGCCGGCAGCCGTACCCAGCGCTGCAGAGGCGGCCGGTGGCGATCGGCCGGGGGGGGATGGACACCTCCCCCCCCCGCCACCGGGGGCCCCGCGGCACCACCCCGGCCGCAGCGCCGCTCCCAGCATGCACCGCGCCCGCCCGCGCCAGGCACCGCCTTCCCGGCATGCAGAGCGCCCACGGCCGGCCCCAGCCCCCCCAGCACGCACCGTGCCCACGGGGATAGGCCGAGTGCAGCCTTCCCAGCACGCACCGCGGGGGACAAGGCGGAAGGGCGAGCCGCCAGGCATGCTGGGAAGTGTAGTCAGTGCGGAGCGAGGAGCGAACCCGCTTGGCGGCGCGGTGCCGCCCAGGCTCAAAGGCAGCCGAAGAGACGCCGCCGCCATCACCACCACCTCACTCTCTGCCCCTCACTACCCCTCCCAGCCCTCCGCCGCGCTAGAGCCAGAGGAGCCCCAAGGCTGCAGGCAAGCTGCAGGCAGGCCGCGGGCTGCCAGCGGCAGCCAGCCGGTTGCGCAGAGCGGAGCGGCAGGACTCACCTCAGCAGGGGCGGCGGCTGCTGCTGCTGCTGACGCCGCCGCCGCCATGGCCTCAGCCCGACACAGCCCCAACGCTCCCGCCGCACAGCCGCGTAGGAAACTGCTTCGAGCCTTCGCGCGCTGCCCTAGTCCCGCCCAACCCCGGAGACAGCCAACAGCTGTCCACGACTGCCTCGGAAGCCCCGCCCCTCGCCTCTTTATTGGGGGATTTTCCCGCGTAGCTCCGCCCTCTCCACCTGGCCCAATCATTGCTCGCGCTTCGAGGCCGCCCGCATGCCTTATAAGCCCGCGCTGGGGGGGGGGCCCTTGCTGCTGTCAGGGTGGGGCGGGCGGGCCCAGGGCTGCTGGGGCCGGCGGAGGGCGGCCTGGGGCGCCCGGCCTGCCCGCGCCCGGGGGCCCGGCGCCGTCAGCAGGTGTGCGCAGCCCTCCCGGTGCGGCGCAGCCCTCCCGGTGCGGCGCTGGGCTGCGTGGGTGCCTCACGGGCCTGCGGGCCCGGCCCCCTGAGGTACGCTGGCCCCTCAGAGCACGGGCCGAGCCGTGTCCCAGGACGGGCCTCAGCTGCGAGGGCGGCCTGGCCCTGCCTCCACAGCCGGTGTGCGCCGTCGCCAGTGTCTGGTGCTGCGTCACCTGTGGAGGCCGCAGACCTGCTCCCGTGTGTCTCGCAGGTGTTTGCTAGTGGGAGTGCAAAAGCCTTCCCCTTGCAAGCAGGACAGGGGTGTTCAGATGAGTCCGAGTAGAGGGAAGTCTTGCGTATCAAATCCTTTCTGTACACACTCCGTATAAAGTGCTACCACCGAGCCTGCAGTGCGTAGGGCTTGGACGACAGGTTGAGTGCTGCCCTGATGCTCAAGAGCCGCCTCCAGTTCCCCAGGAAGTTGCGGAAAAGCACCAAACTGTTTGATCTGGTTTAAGTGGCTGAGCTGTGTGTTGCCTCTTCTTTCCCTCCCCAGAACCTGCAATTTCTAAAGGTGTTTGCAACCCACGTCCTACTGCCGACAGCCAGAGGGAGAACAGACAGCTGGGGCGAGTGTCAGTGACCTGGTTCTGGACAAGAGAGTTTGGCACTTGTTCGTCGTTAGGTCTGTTCTGTAGAACGTGCTGCTACAGTAATTTAATAATTGCTATTCAGTGATGGGGAAGAGATGCTGGCACTACAAAACCACCATTAATTCGTATAATTAAGATACTGTCTCTAACCTACTAGATAGAGTCAGAGAAAGAAGAGAAAAAACAATCCTCAATTTTAGTAACAAATGAAATTACCCACTTTTAAAAAAGGTATTCACTTTTGTGAATAAATAAAACCTTGGGGTTTTTAGACTGTTGTGCAAATGCGAACAAAACATGTCCAGCTAGTATTTAAGACTGTCTGTCCTTTTTCTGCAGAACGCTGTGTGTCCATGGCTGAAGAAGCAGTAACAGTGCAGACCTTTGCTTCCTGATGCTGTTTCCTGACTGGTAACTGACAATCCAAAAAGGGTGGTGGCATTACACTAGAAATTCCTGGAATTTGGGGATCTTTCTAGGTAGTCTGTCAGTAAAAAAAAAAAAAAAAATACTAGCAAACAGTTTATTGCACTTACTCAAGGCTGTAATCTTATTGCTGTTAGGAGTAGTTTTGAGAGTCAACTGACAAGAAAAAGGTGGCAGAAAGGTTAGCTACCTGCAATATTAGGTTATTTGTGATCCTGAGTTCTGTTGCTCATAGCTGGTGCACAAGGCAGTCTCACAGGATAGGTAACTCTTGGTAAACGGTTGCCATTAAGGAGATTCTAAACTAAATTCGAACTTTTTCTTTTTAGCAGTGGATAAAATACAATATTCAAACATTCATTTTTTAAAAGCTAGTTTATGAATCTGGTTTTTACTAACCAACATACTTCTTCCAAGCTTCTAGTAGGTGGGATGTTCAGAAGCAAATCTTTAGAACTAAGCCTTTCCTAACTCTTGTCTGTCATAACCAACCGAGGTCTTACCACTGGAAACATGAGGCTGTTTTCAACAGACGGGTGGGTTAACGTACAGAAATCAGGTTCTGACCGCTTTGGCAGTCAGGATGCCTCGATGCGTACCTAATATTTATCAAGTTAATTGCTTTGCTAACTTTTTTGAATTTATAATGCATTAAGTATAGGCTCGAGCTGTCATACTCAGCATCTCACAGGACCAAGCCTTTCTATTGCAGATTTCTTGAGGTAGAGACTGTATCTTTGTTTTTTTTAAAGTACTATTTGTGTAGCCCTACATGTGTGGTTTTTATACATAGATATGCTGAATAATAGCATGGAAATGTTGCCAGACATCATGGGGTCTTGTTACTGGTCTTGTAAAACTCGTGTTTCCCTTAAGTGTCAACTGGTGTCAGGCAATTGTATGAGAATCGCAGATTTCATTTCATTTTAAAATAGGTTTGTGATGTTTCAACTTGGAAAATATCAACCCTGCAGGTTAAAAAAGGCAAATAAAATGGACCCAGCATTTATTATTTATAAAATGTTTTGACTTCTGACCTTCTTGTGAGTCAGCTGAGAATCATTGGCTAAACAGAACCCGATGGGTGCGCGAGAGAGCAGCTCACTAAAATAGCGAAGCTGCTTAAAAAGGCGAAAAGTCAGTAACCCCCTGATTTAAGTGCACTTGGCCTGAAATGTTGGCTTTTAAAAAGACAAATTTATTGCCCGTGAGCCCACTCCCTTGCCGGCGCTGGTTGAAACCGGCCCAGGGGATGCTGACAAGAGAGGGGGAGCAACCGAAGCGGGCGCAGGGGCCGTGGCGAGGTGCGCCCCGGGAGCCGAGTGCCCCAGCCGGTGGGACACCGGCCCCTTCCGGGCCGCCGGTGCTCTCCAGGCAGCTCCTGGGTGATGTCCCGCGGGGGCTATTGATCCCTGCGCCAGCCACCAGCTGCTGGGCGCTCATCGATCGTTAGCCCTGACACGGAGCCTGCTGCCATCTTGTCCCCGCAGAACGCCTGAGGCGACGGGCTGGTCCTGGTTGCAGCACTGAGGTGTTCGTGGCCGGCGGTTCGCCTGACTCTTCCAAACCCTGGGTTTTTAGGTGTTTTAAATGGCATTAGGGCGGTTTAGCCGGTACGGGAAGTTATTCAGGCTGTAATTAATTAAGCTGGGCAAGTCCCCCGCTTCGGGGCGCAGCTGAGGGCCGGTGGAAGCCGGAGCAGCGTCGCTGCGGGCTGGCCCCGCGGTGGAAGGCGCCCGCGGAGCTGCCGTCACGGAGCGTGCCCGAGTTTTCGGTCGCTGTTCGGTTAATGATTAAACCTGCGAACAGATGTCGGATTCGGGGGGGGGGGGGGGGGGGGGGGGAAGGAGGGCAGCCCCCGCACACGGGAACCGGGGCAGCGCCTCCCGCCGCCCCCTCAGGCGGCTCCCTCAGGGGCGGGGCGGGGCCGCGCGCCGGACGCCGCCGTCACCTGTTGCCGCCGCGGGGCCGCGCCGGCGTTGAAAGGGTGCGGGCGGCGTGCGCGCCCCCGCCGGCAGGGGGCGGCGCGCGTGCGCGAGCCGGCGGCGCCGGGCAGCGTGGAGGGGCCTCTTCCTCCTCCTCCTCCTCCTCCTCCTCCTCGCCCGGGCGGCGCGCACGGGGGGAGGCGGCGCGTGCTGGCGGCGGCGGGGGCGCGCTCGGGCTCGGCGGCGGCGCGCTCGGGCTCGGCGGCGGCGGCCGCGCAGCGGGGGGATTGTTTGCGCCGCCGCTCGGGGAAGCGGAGCGCGGGGACCGCTCCCCGCCGCGCCCCCCCCTCCTCCTCCCCGCGCCCCGCCGCCGCCGCCCCCGTTTCCGCGCCGGGCCCCCACCCCGGAGCCAATATTCCCGAGATCAAGCGCTACGCGGCGGCGGCGGCGGCGGGGCCCGGGGCGGTCGTCGGGGCCGGGGGGGGACCGCAGCGAGGCCGCCGCCGCCGCCGCCATGGAAGCGCTGGGACCCGGTGAGAGCCGCGGGGGCGCGGAGGGGGCGGCGCGGAGGGGGCGGCTCGCGGCGCGGGGGCCCGGCCGGCCGCGGCCTGGCGGGTCGCGGTCAGCGCCGGCCCTGTCAGGCGCGGGCCCGGCGCCGCGCTGGACCCGGCTCCGGGGGCGGCGGGCCGTGTCAGCGGGGGGGAGGGAGGCCGCGGGCCCTGCCCTGCCCCGGCGGGGGCTGCCCCCCGCTATCCTCGGGCGTTCGCGGCTGGGCCGGGCCGGCAGCCGCCGCGGCCTGGGGCGGGCGGTCCGGTGTGTGCCGCAGGCCGGGCCCGGCGGGCCCCGCGGCCGCTGGCGAGCCCGCAGCAGGCCTCCGGCGGCGGGCTGACACGCGAGCGGGCTCGGAGGCGTCTGGCAGCCGCCGGGCGCTTCCCTTTAAAGAGGAACTGCAGCAGGTCGCTAAACTTCGCGAGCAGATTTGCGTGCGCCCTCACGGCTCCCGCCGAACAGGTGGCTAACTGCGGTGGAAGTTTCCTGCCTGGGCTACCGGGGGACTCGCCCTCCCCAGAGTAAATAGGACGCGGCCTCGAGTGCGGCCGGGCCGGGCACGGCTCGGGCTTGGAGCCGAATCGCGATAGGGAGACGCACGGAGGTCTTCGGATGCGCGCAGCGGTGCGCTCCCCGCACGCGAGTCCTGTCAGCTGTGCGGTAATAAGCTGTGGTTTTGACATTAAGCCATTACTAAGAGAGAGTTTAAGGTGATACTTTCTGAAAATACAGACCTTATTTTTTATTTCTTTTAGAAACTTTGGTTAAATATCGGTGGTATTTTGCACGTGACATTTTTCTGCTTGTGTCTTATTCCATGTTTGTTCTGTCAAATGTCTGCAAGATGTATTTCTTGACCTAAGTGGTCTGTGCCTCTTATCCATCAACTTCCGCACCAAACTATTGGTGTAATTGAAGCAGTGGTAATTTTGGTGCGATAGGAAACCTTTATTGACACAAAGGTGCAATTCCAGAAGAATCTGGATTTTAAGATAGTGGAGGGCTGACTTGGAGAGTCTGCTCTGTGTGTGTATGATGTAGCGTGTCCTCTGACTTCCAACTGTAGAAGTAGATCCTCTTTTAGTTTGTAAAACTGCTTCCTGTCTGAAGTAACTTGGTTGAGGGTGCTTAGTACATAATCGACACAGAGTCGAAGAAATGAAAAGACCAACAGCGCATAGAGCCCTAGTCAGGCCGACCAGGTAAAAATCCTGATAAAATAAGAGTGGCTTGCAGGGCAGCCTGCCTTCAAATGGCAAAACAGTTCTTAGCTTGTTCTCTGGAATCCTTTGAGAAATAACTTTAGAAAGGAGAAGATACAAGTTTTATCTCCTTTGATCAAAACCGACTGAGGTCAGCATTGCCATGCCTGCTTGCAGAACTTGCCCATACCGAGGGAGGAAAATGGGTAAATATAGTTGTCATTTAATCTCTTGTGGGAGGTCAGTGCCTGCGCTCACTTCAGACTAATTAGCATGGGATTAATGGATCATCTCTCTAGTATCCAAATACGCACAGCAAACTTTGATTGCCCTTGATGATTCATGCTTGTCAAGACAGCTGTAGGGTTGTTTTAAGTACTAACTGTACCCCACAACCGGTTTAACTGCGGCATTGCGAGCTCGTCCTGGACAGATCGCGATCAGTCGGGCGGGCGCAGAGCCAGCGGTGTCGGGTGGGATGTCTGTGGCCCCGGCAGCCGCTGCAGCTGGGGGGGCTGGCGTCTCAAGTGGGCTACGGCTGCTTACGTGCTCTAAGCATTGCTTCCCCTTGAAAATATTCTAGGGTTAGTGTCCTCGGATCGTTAGTTTTAATTGGTGATGCCATTCGGATGGCTTACAAAGCCAGTGTAGAAAGCTCCTTAGATTTGGTCCTGGGTTTAGTTTACGGTTGTGTTAAAGTTTGTTGCTGCAACCTGAAGTGTACACAAATATGAGCTTCATCCTCCCACAGCTCGTTTACGTCTCTTCTCTCCTGGTATAAACTGTGAGCCTCTGACTTAAATGGATACTGGCAGGTTGACACAGTCTTACGATACTAAATTTGCCCTAAGTTTTATGATTGATTTGTTATTGCATTCTTGTAGTACTTTTTTCCTCTCTCCTTTGCTACTCTGTAACAGAGGGGAAAAAACTTTGATCACACTAAACACTGACAGATAGAGACAAAAGCCATGAAAATGTACTAATTCAGTTTGCTTTATGTGCAGTGTCAACCGATAGATTTAAAAAAAAAAAGTCTGTTTAATCTTGTTAACATGGTATCTTAGATCTTAGCACTTTGAGTAAGTTAACTGAAGACTTGGCTAGTGACTAGCTTGTGTGTGAGTACTTTTTCAAGCCTCTATTAATTTCTTCCTTAGAACTGTTCCTGAAGCTCTTACTTTTGTCCAAATAAATTATCTTCTCCACATCTGTTAGGAGTCTATACCTGTCTTAATGCTTTCTCCCTTATTCTTCTTTTTAGAAGAAAGCCTAAACCTTTCCTCACTCTTTTCTTCGTGTTGGAATTTTAAATTGGCTGAAATTGTGCTCTAGGGGGAAAGTATTTCACTATTAACAAAAGTGATGTGCTCACAATGTAAAGGAAACGACAGAGCTGTTTTAGCTTAGATCCAATACAGAAATATGGTTTTAGTTTAGAATAGAAATATCCCTTACCCATTTCCAGATAATATCAATTTTCATATAAAAATTGGGGATGTATGTCCTAAGTATGCCAAGAGTGACAATCACTAACATCTGAACTTTAAGCCTATAGTGAAAATAAGGAAAAAATGTGGCTTGTGTGGCTATTGGCTAGTTCTAGAAATGGTGGTAGGAATATATTTATCTTTACATTATATAAAAATAAATAATATGTAAATGGTTGCATTCCATCTCGGGACTCTGTCAAGTTCACAACCGCAATCACAAATAAATGCCACTAAAAATTTTGAGAATGAATTGTGGCACTAACCTATATATGCTTTAGGGAATGTGGTTTTTTACCTGGCAGTTCCGAGCGGCTGGAAGGCTCTGAGCCACTGGGAACACCTCCATTTGCAACCTCAGAAAGCTGCTTAAGATTTCTTTCTGCCCTGTCAGAAAGTCAGCTAAAGTACACCCGAAAGGACACCACGCTGAACGGCCACTCACATCTTGTACGTATTTATTTGGCTTCCCTAGGGCCACCAGCAAGCCTTTTCCAGCCGCCCCGTCGCCCAGGCCTGGGAACCGTTGGGAAGCCCATCCGCCTCCTAGCCAATCATTTTCAGGTTCAGATCCCGAAGATTGATGTTTATCACTATGATGTAGATATCAAACCAGAAAAACGCCCCCGAAGAGTGAACAGGTACGAGTTGTTTAATAAAAAAAATTAAAGAGAGTACATGCCTCAATTTAAGGAAACTGTACATCCTCGAAATTCTTCATCTGCTACAGACCAGTTCATGTTTGTACTGTGGTTAGCAGTTGCTTCATTTTTCAGTGAACTAAATATAATATTCTCCTTATTTTTATTAAGAGGTTTTGCAACTGGCCTGTAATCTAGAAGGCTCTAGGAAATGTACTAAGCCTTGAACTACAGCTGTTTTTATTTTACAGTCTACAAGTGAATGTCCCTGATAATTGCTCCACGGTCTATTATACAAGCGTGTGTTAGCAGCTGAGGGGAGGGAGTTCAGCTTGCAGATTGAGTAAAATGTTTTAGGGCCCACACGTGGATGCTTTGTCAGTCGAATCAATCCGCAGAGCACCCCGCTTACCCCAAGGCAGATGCTTGCTTTTGCTCCTGTGTTTGAACAGCTCTCCAGATTCCACTGCCTGTTTTGACTGTGTATCTGCTGACAGTATGGATACCCGCCTTCCGTATAGGCACCTATATGTTGAAACTTAGGTGTCTTAATCTGGAGGTGACTTCTAACACTCCTGGTGTTGACTTGGGTATGCTCTGGTGCGCTGTTGTTTCTGCTACCTTGCTCATTTAAGAAAATGTGAGAAAGGAGTTTTAAACTGTATAAGACCATTGCTAGATTTTCTCTTTTTCCACCTAACTCGATAAATCCCTCTGCAGAGAGGTGGTGGATACTATGGTGAGACACTTCAAGATGCAGATATTTGGCGATCGGCAGCCTGGATACGATGGGAAACGGAACATGTATACTGCACACCCATTACCTATTGGCCGGGATAGAGTAAGTGTTACTATAAGCAGCTTTAAGTTTCTGTGGGGAAACTGTTAACAGTGTCATTTGAAAAGTGTTCTTTTATTGACATGAACCCCAAATGCTGTCACACGTGTTAGCGTAGTCTTGGAAATGACAGGCAGTGCCAGTCAGGGATCTCTGGGAACTTATTAGGTGCTTTACTGAAGTTTGTCGTCTCCGGGTTTCTAATTCCCAGCTCTTCAGTTGGAGAATTTGTCAGCAATAGTGTGCACTAATATGTTGTGCTCTTCCAGCTGCAAGTAGTTTTTTGGGTTTTTTTTTCACCCTGATGCAAACTTCCCTCTTCTCTGTTCTAACCCTTGTTCTGCTGCTAAATGATAAAGTAGTTGTAGATGACAAAAACGCTGTTTTGGTTTGGCTGCGCTGTTGAGATATGTCCTCCTGTTCCCTAAGAACGTGTGGCACAAGTCCTGTCAACAGCTAGATCAGCTGCACTGGCCCTTCGTGTCTTGGGCTGCGCTCGCCAGCACCCTGGCTCTAACAGATCGCGATCCACATTAACGAGTCCTGACACAAAACTTAACCCCCATCTCCTCTTCTCCCCAGAGATCTGGTTATTGCTGGTACAGCGCCATGAGGGATATGTAGGATGAGTTCACGTTTACGCTTTGGGCTAACGGTGTGTGAGAATAATCCCAAGTACTGTGCTAGAGCTCCGAGATTTGTGTTTCCCAGTGAGTCGTCTTTTTGACCAAAAGGGTTTTTTTTGCCTTCCTGGTGCGTTCACAAGGCATATTGCTATTAATTGGCTGAATTAAAAAAATGACTCACAGTTCTCCAGAGCTTTGATGTCACCATACTAATTACTGCTTAAAATTTACACTTAAAGATACCTCAGTGCAGTTTCTCAGATGAATAAATTACAAGCTTTCAAAATCCTAAGGAAGCCATCTGTAATTTTTTAAGAGAATTACTAAAACCAATAGTCAAAAATACAGACTCAGAGGATACCTAGGAGAAAAAATGTACCGTTGCTTAGTGTTGTGATAGTCTGCAATCCATAAGAAAAGCTTGTGCTTAATTCTGTTCTGGCTGTGTCAGGTGGATATGGAGGTGACGCTTCCAGGAGAGGGGAAGGACCAGACGTTTAAAGTATCCATTCAGTGGGTGTCAGTCGTCAGCCTTCAGTTGCTGCTGGAAGCTCTGGCGGGGCACTTGAATGAAGTTCCTGAAGATTCCGTGCAGGCGCTTGACGTAATCACACGGCACCTTCCCTCCATGAGGTGGGTACTTTCAGTGCCTTCCTCGCTGGCTCAGTCTGGTATCTGTCTTAACGTTCGTATTTGTTATTACTTGCTGCTATTCTACTGCTATTACACTTTCCTGCTGGAGCAGGGGTGAGGGATGCAGCTGTGTAATTCAACGCCTGCCTTACAAATTCGCACTAGAATAGGGAAATCTGATCTGAACTCAGGACTTGTATCTGCTGGTCATGTTTCTAATGGGAATTTGCTGTAGCCTTTCCAACCGCACTGTCGGTAAAGGCTTTGTCTGCTTGCCATAAGTTAGCTCTAACTGTACTCTTAACCATATAGGCATGAATTAAAAAAGGTGTATCAGAAAAGAATGATCAAAGTATTAATTTTCTTAATTCTTTTCAGGTACACTCCTGTGGGTCGCTCCTTTTTCTCCCCTCCGGAAGGTTATTACCACCCTCTGGGTGGTGGGAGGGAGGTCTGGTTCGGTTTCCACCAGTCGGTCAGGCCTGCCATGTGGAACATGATGCTCAACATTGATGGTATGTAGGAAATTCTGTCTCACTGCTGTATAACGGGGTTCTTGCTGCTTCCAAATTAAATGTCCTCTTTTTTTTATCTTAGTGTCAGCAACTGCTTTCTATCGTGCCCAGCCTATCATCGAGTTCATGTGCGAGGTCTTGGACATTCAGAACATCAATGAACAAACCAAGCCTCTGACGGACTCCCAGCGTGTCAAGTTTACCAAAGAAATCAGAGGTAAAGGCTTGTTCTAAAGCTGCTGCAACAAAATACTGGAAACCTGCTCATATTACATTGTAATGAACGTTTGCAAGCCGCTTGGGAAGCTGGCCTGTTCCTTTTTGCCCTCATCATTCTCAAAGGTGACTCCTATACCTGAATTTATTTAGATGACTTCTGTGTTGGGTTTTCAGGTCTAAAAGTAGAGGTTACCCATTGTGGCCAGATGAAGAGAAAATACCGAGTTTGCAATGTTACTCGGCGACCAGCCAGTCATCAGACGTACGTATACAAGCACTTTCCGACAATTTTTAAAATCTTGAACCTATTAGATATACTAGGTGTATTGTTTATGCAAGAATAGTTGACTCTGGAGGTGAAGCAGCTGTGTGGCTTTACAAGAATGTTTAGTCTTAGTGGAGTAGAGGAATAGTGTGGGTTTAGACCACTGCTTTATTTCCTTCAACACAGGAAAACTGAGGCTGTATCCCGATTTAAATATAGCTACCAAAGGCTATAGTTTTTAAAACAGCTATGCAAAATTCAGTATATAGAGTATAAAATCTTTTCATAAAGAAGAGATCCAGTAGCTAAGGAAAATAAATGTTTCCAGCATTTCTAGTCTGGAATAGGTTTTCCATGCTATTTTTTCCTTTTTTTAAAAAAAAAAAAAATTGAAAAGTCTAACCAGAACAAATGTCCTTTATAGGTTTCCTCTGCAGCTGGAAAATGGGCAGGCTATGGAGTGTACAGTAGCTCAGTATTTTAAGCAGAAGTACAGTCTGCAGCTAAAATATCCTCACCTTCCCTGTCTCCAAGTAGGACAGGAACAGAAACACACGTACTTACCGCTTGAGGTAAGAATCTACCTTTCTCTTGCATTGCGGTATATCCTCCGTTAAACGGTGTCACGCCACTTCTCGCTGTTCTGTGTAGGTGTGTAACATAGTGGCAGGACAGAGGTGTATCAAGAAGCTAACGGACAATCAGACGTCGACTATGATAAAAGCAACTGCAAGATCTGCGCCGGACCGACAGGAAGAAATCAGCAGACTAGTAAGTGGTTTTGCCAGCTAAACAGTCCACGGTTGTCACTTCTTACGGCTTTTCCAGAAGCGTTGTAGCGTATGTAACGATAAGCAGAATGACCAAGGACTGCAGAAGTTCAAAAATCTGACTTATTTAAAACAAATCCTTTTTGGTAGAAAGCCTATTTGTGGTGCAGAGGACAGAGCCACCTGAAGCATTAGGTGTAGTTACATAAATACTTTTCTTGTCACCAGGTGAAAAGTAACAGTATGGTTGGTGGGCCTGATCCGTATCTGAAGGAGTTTGGTATTGTTGTCCATAACGAAATGACGGAGTTGACAGGCAGAGTTTTGCCAGCACCAATGCTGCAATACGGAGGCAGGGTGAGTTTTCTGTGTCTTGTAAAATACCTTGTCCTGAGGTTATTTAAATTCATTAAGTGTTCGTGTATCTTCTCACAAGGCTTCCTTTGTATGAGCACTGTTCAGTTAGAGTCAAAACAAAGCAGCATTTTATTTTTAATTTGCCTTTGGTTTTTACCTAGAACAAGACTGTGGCCACACCAAACCAAGGTGTGTGGGACATGAGAGGGAAACAGTTCTATGCTGGCATTGAGATTAAAGTTTGGGCTGTTGCCTGTTTTGCTCCTCAAAAACAATGCAGGGAAGACTTACTAAAGTAAGTATTTTCCTATTTATTCAGGATAGCAATTTCAAGATTTATTTTCCTCGTATTTCTGAAAGGTGATATGCAGTATAAGTTGATTTTAATGCATCTAATAGTAAAAAGAGGAAATGACAGTTCTACAGCGTCTTAAATATTTACAATTTGGGAGGAGACTATGACAAAGTTCACAACCTAATTGGCCAGCTAGGAAAAGCATTAATTCCCTTACGCTGAGGCTGTGTTTCCTGCTCTGGAGACTGTCTTCCACTTGTATTCTGCTGTTTTTACAAATAACTGACAATGACCTTTCATTCTAAAACCTGAACTATTTTTTTTCTTAACCTTTACTGCCTCCCAGGCAACATACGCCACATTTTTTCCCCTGTCCTTCAAATTACTCTACAGAATCCTAAAGATAGAGGTTGTGTGAACCACTGAAATTTTTGGCAAAAGTCACGGTTGCACTAACGCTCAGATAAGTTTGGTGGATGAGTAAAAAAATCTACCAGCGCATCAGTATTAGTTTGGGAATCTGCCTTGGAATGTTCCACTCAAATGTATGTTTGTTTCCCCAAGACTTCCAAAATTACGGAAACAGAGGCTTATGAAAGTTCCTCAAACAGGATTAGAATCATATTCGTGAGTTCCTTATAGGGATAGAATTGCTAACAAATAATTACTGTAGTGTCAAATTGGAAGTGCTGTGAAATAGCTGAAATAGCTTAGATCTTGTTGATAAAATTAACATAGTGAAAAGGCCAGGACAAATCCATTTATATTTCATTTACAGGAGTTTTACAGACCAGCTGCGCAAGATTTCCAAGGACGCGGGGATGCCGATCCAAGGCCAGCCCTGTTTCTGCAAATACGCCCAGGGTGCAGACAGTGTGGAGCCCATGTTTAAACACTTAAAACTGACTTATGTTGGTCTGCAGCTGATCGTGGTGATTCTGCCTGGAAAGACGCCCGTGTACGGTACGGAGAAGAGGCTGTAAAGTGTTAATTAGTTGTACGGCCAAGTGGGCATCTTATTACCTGCTTCAGCAGTAGGAAGGAGACAGAGCAGGCAGTATCTTCCGTTTAAAAGGTGGTTTTGGAGATGGGTTTGTCAGGCCTGATGGGAGTACTTGTATGTTACCAAAGAGCAAACGGAACCTTTGTTAGTGAACTTTTAGGGATCTGAATTATGAGAATGTTTTAAAAAAAATAAGAGAAAGCAGATGGAACTACTGACTGTTCAGGTAATTGGAACCGCTAACTTATTTTTCTGTCACAGCTGAAGTCAAGCGGGTTGGTGACACCCTTCTAGGAATGGCCACTCAGTGCGTGCAGGTAAAGAACGTGGTAAAAACCTCACCGCAAACGCTGTCCAACCTGTGTCTGAAGATAAATGCAAAGCTTGGAGGAATCAACAATGTGCTTGTACCTCATCAAAGGTGAGATTAAATCTAAAGCTCTCCTTGAAGTCTGGATTGTCAAGCAAAATGGTGTCGTTTTGTTCACTAAAATGATACCTTTCAAAATACTATGTGCTTTAGAAATACCCGCAGTCTGAAGTGGACAGAGAAGGATGCTTTTGCATTCAGACGCTGCCTAGTGAGCCCTGTGCCGAGGATCATCTCTAGCATTGGAGCCATCCCGCAGTGTGTGCGAAAACAAGCTCACAAAGGCGGTTTTCCCCCCCCCCCCCCATGTCTCTTTTTCCTGCCTTTGGGCTCACTCAGTCTACCTTTTCCTCTTGCCGCCTCCTTAAGCATACTGTATTTCCTTCCAAATGGAAAGAAGAGCAGTGAGGAAGAGCGACTTGTGATAAAGGCTTGTAACCGTCTGCCTTCGGTCCTTTCCTTTTCACTTTCTGGACTGTAAGAGGTTGAGGCAGAGAACTTCGTCTTTACAGATTCTGACGGGGTTTTAGTTCCGTTGAATGGTTTGGATATACCTTCCTCGGTTGTAATTTTTTTCCTTTCTCACCCCACTTCTTTGTATTATTATTGTTATTATTTATTATTTAATAAACCTTAATCATATTAAACAGGCCCTCGGTGTTCCAGCAGCCAGTGATCTTTTTGGGAGCAGATGTCACTCACCCTCCTGCCGGGGATGGGAAGAAGCCCTCCATAGCCGCTGTGGTTGGCAGCATGGACGGCCACCCGAGCCGCTACTGCGCCACGGTGCGCGTGCAGACCTCCCGCCAGGAGACCTCTCAGGAGCTGCTCTACAGTCAGGAGGTGATACAGGACCTGACTAACATGGTGCGAGAACTATTGATCCAGTTTTACAAATCCACTCGTTTCAAGCCCACAAGGATCATTTACTACAGAGGGGGAGTGTCAGAAGGACAGATGAAGCAGGTATTGTCTAATGATTTCTTGTTGCTTGTGAAAAGGGACAGGCCCTTGAAAATGTATATATATTTATCTGAATTGCGTTTGTTAAGGGGACAACTAACAGTTTCATTGAGTTTTCCTGGGCAAGCGCAATGTACAGTTACCCTGTCTCATCATGTCCCTGATGAAGTGGCATTTGTACCCAGAACAAATGAAAATAGTATTATATGTACTGAATTCAGCACCTAATAGTTAAATCTTCTACTTCAGGTAGCTTGGCCAGAACTGATAGCAATCCGGAAGGCCTGTATTAGTTTGGAGGAAGATTATAGACCAGGAATAACCTACATTGTTGTGCAGAAGAGGCATCACACCAGGCTGTTCTGTGCTGACAAAACTGAAAGGGCAAGTAATGTTGACTATGTAAGGAGGAGGTGATGGCAGCAGGAAAGGAAGATTGTTTGGTTAAGCGGGGTGGTATCCATCGTGCCCACTACAACTGAATTAACCTGTATGAGCAGTAGCGGTTCTGTGCAGTAACATGCTTTCTCTACCAAAATAACCAGTTCCTCCCTGTTATATTGCTCTAGATCAAACAGTCAAATGGAACAGCTTGTTCCCAGCCCCTTCTGGAGTTAGGCACGCTCTGTACCCCTGTATTTGTGTATCTGGAGCTGTAACCTGGGTTTTTACAGTCTGGGATTCCTGACTGTAAACTGAACTAGTTGTTCAGTTTGAGGCCTGTTGTGCGTCTGGATGCATCTGTAAGATTTCCCTATGGCACGAATCCACAAGCCAACTAAGGAACCTTCTTTAGGAGAGTTCTTGATCTCAGGTTTGCTTGAAAAATACAGATCTCTGGGGTGTGAGTGCAACCAAGGGTATGAAATAAATTTATTTCAGAAAACCTGCATTTTCAGATCTTTAATTACTTGTGTAGGCTTGATCCCACTCTGCAGTTTTAATGGTACTGGCAAGTATTTTATTTTTCTCTGATGACACACCAATTGGATTTGGTGAAACTTCTAAAAATGAACTCGCAGAGAACATTTTCTTTCCTCCTGTGTAAATGACCTTAATATTTTTCCACCTTTTTGCGCAGTGAATTCTCAAACAGCTTTGAGTAGAACCTACCTTAGAGGAGGTATTTTTTGGGTCACCTCCAGGAAAACCCCCATGGGCTAATAATAAACTTTCCTCAATAGGTGGGTAAGAGCGGCAACGTACCAGCAGGCACTACTGTGGACAGCACGATCACGCATCCTTCTGAATTTGACTTTTACCTCTGTAGCCACGCAGGAATTCAGGTAACGTTTCAGCTCTGCTGCGCTCGGGCTGTGGGACTCGATCCTTATAGCTGTCCCGATGAGTAATGCTGCTTCTATTTATAGCTTGGCAGACTTACAGGCACGTCAGTTCGGTGCCCGCTTGGCACTGGCTCTTCAGGGCACCGACAGAAGGTACGGCCTTCGGGTGCCGCCTCTCTCTCTGTTGATGCTCTCCCGCTGACTGCTCGTCTGCTCTCCGCAGGGAACCAGCCGGCCCTCCCACTACCAGGTCCTGTGGGACGACAACTGTTTTACCGCGGACGAACTACAGCTGTTGACGTATCAGCTGTGCCACACGTACGTCCGGTGTACGCGATCGGTCTCCATTCCAGCTCCGGCATACTACGCCAGGCTGGTAGCGTTTCGGGCCAGGTACCATCTCGTGGACAAGGATCATGACAGGTAAGGAACTGTACCTCCTCGTCTTGGCAGCCAGATAGCGGGCTCGAATTATGTACCGCCTGGCCCAAACGCTCATGGCTCTCTGTATGTGTCTGCGTTCTTACAGTGCTGAAGGCAGCCACGTGTCAGGACAGAGCAATGGCCGCGATCCTCAGGCTCTGGCAAAGGCAGTGCAGATCCACCATGATACTCAGCATACGATGTATTTTGCTTGAGAGCATCTGGGAAGATGAGGCAAAACCAACAACCCGTGCAGTCCTGAAATGTTTTGAATGCCTACTGCTATAGCTAGGGCCCAGTTTATTTCAGACTGCCCACTACCAGCAGCTCTGAACAGTCGCACTGAATCTGTACTTCACAGCGATGTCTGATGCACCAACACAATTGAGCCATTTGTTTCATTATTTTACGTAACAGAAATTCATAGACTGTCTTTTCTGATGCATTGGACTGAATTTTTACCTCAAAGCGCAAAAGGCCGATCATCCTGAAATTTTTAAAGGACTTGGCACGAAAGGTTTCTATTGAATATTTTGCTAGCTATCGTTTTTAAGTTATCTTCTCATCCTATTAGTTTATCATGACGACTGGTTCCCTGTCTTCATGCACTGCTTAGTGAGTATGCGTATTACGGCAAAATGTTTTACTCCGGTTAAATGTAATTGTTCTATTGTGTGGGGCCATAGATTTTTTAATGGAGATTTTAGACTTCACTACTGTAAATGCCTTTTAACAAACATAACTTTCACAGGTATTGCAGTTTTTTGTCGGTTTTACTAATTATCTTTTTAATCTCTGCAGACTTCGGCTGCAAAGCAATTGCACTATACTGCGAGTTCAAATAGGTGGTTCTTGTTCTGTGAATGTGTAATATAACCAGATAGTGATGCCTGTCAGTAGATTTTAATTATAATGGTTACAAAGAATACTGCCATGGTATCGTAACAAGTACTGAACCATCGTTTCCCCCTCTAAAAATGATAAAAACGACAAAAAAAAAAAAAAAATTAGCTTTTAGGTATTTTGCAAACTTTTACAAAAGTGCCCACTTTATGCTGCTGTGTGGTTTGATAAATCTAAGTGATTTTAAAACTTTTTTCTCATAGAAGGTTTAACTTTGGCAATAAATATTTGTTTTTTAAGCCCCCCTAACAGTGTAATTTTCTAGCTGAGGATTGTGCATGAGTTTAACCAACATTCTCGTGTCGTTTTCTGAACACACAATTTGGCAGTTTCTGAAACGAATTAGAAAAGACGCACTTCCATGCTTTTTTTAAGAATTATTTTTAACTGTTTTATATTCACTGTTGGTGTCCTGTCTACAACATTTTTTATAAGCTTGGAAACTGGGTGTTACGTGTAGGAAAGGCTTGCCAATCTGTACAGTCTAAACGTATTGTGTGACAGGCAACCTGAGGACTTGTACCAGCATTTTAGACGCGGGGTTTTTCCCCTGGGAATCCAGGTTGCGCACACAACCGCATCCAACAGCATGTTTAACCAGCGTAAGTCTCGTGTTCTGGTTCTGGCCCAGCCTAGAAATTAGGGGTGTTTTAATCTGCTTGGCTTTTTTCGGCTGCAACGTGTAATAAAGAGGAGGGGCTCGGTTTCACTGAACGCTCCCGGAGTCCGCGAACACGGCACGTTAAGACTCGCTTCCTCTTAGTGTTAGCCCGAGTTAGCGCAGGTGAAAAGCTTATTCCTCGACCAAGTAGAGCCTACACCACTACTTTGGTAACAGGAGTTTGAGAAGTCCAACGATTGCACTGTGTCTCCGATGCTCGTGTGGGGTTTGCTGCTAAATTGTCTGCTGTTCCAAAGCTTAGGAACCAGCCCCCTCGAAATTTCAGCAATATGAAATGCTGTTTCCTTCAGTCTTTAAGCTTGTAAATAAATTAAAGTTTACATTTCTAAATGCTGTTTTTTTCAGGTGTACCAGAGTACACTGAACCTAGTCTTCAAACAGTTTTATAACCTTCCTTCAAGGAGTACGTCTCATTAAATTAAGTTTAAACTTTTTTCATTTCTGTTGGAAATGGGACTGAAGCGAGCTCTGCTCCTGGCACGTACTGTGGACAGGTTTAGATTGGGGAAGAAAAAAAAAGATTTCTTTTTTTTTAATTTTTTTTTAAAGAATACCTCACTTGTGTAATGAAATCAGGACATGTGGGTGGGAGACTGACCGCTGCTTCAGCTAGATGGCTGCTTTTCTCAGTACTCGTTCAGGGAGAATACAAAAACCCCTTTTTAGAATGAACTCTGACTGACCCAACACACGTGGAGAACTTTGGCACCTTGAAAAGAAACTGAGCACCCTTTTTAGGTTATAGGATCAAAGATCGCCGTTTTGAGTTTGTGCACTAGGCGAGAACGTGACTGGTTTAATCAAGGGTGCGTAAGAAGTAATTTTATCACCAGTCAGTTAGCCGTCCAGTGCCAAGCGCTCCTGGCTCAAAGGGAGTGAAGCGAGAGCCTCTCCCTCCCTTGCCCGGGACTGGAGTGAGCGTTTAACCTCCGAGGACGCGGGTTGTCGGAGCTCGGCCAGCCCCGGGCCGCGGGGCCAGAACCGTGACTCCGTCCTGCGCTACCGCCCCGCTGCCACGGGGGCGAAGGGTGGGAAGGGCCCTGCGCTCCCGGGCCCGGCCGAGCTGTGCTGGGCGCAAGGGTCTGGGTTAGCCCCGCGGGACTGACTGAATCGTTATGCATGTGTCAATCAATGGGAAGATGTGCATTCTGTAGATGTAGCTCTTAGGGTGGTTTGTTTTGGTTTTGTTTTGTTTGGTTTTTTTTTTAATGAATAAAGCCTGTTGGCCACTGTTTAGCTCTGTGGTGTGAAAGATTTTAAATGTAGCAAAATTTAAAGAATTGGGGAAGGGGGGTGGTTGACATTTTTTAAAAAAAAAAAGAGGCAGAAATCCCATTTTCAAACCAGTTCTGCTTGCTTTGTGACCCGCTGAATTCTGAACAAGCTCTGGCAATCACTAGTCAGCCCGTCTCGGACAGCAGCCTGGCTTAGTTCCTCCTGGTGGAGGTACCAGGGTTCAGCGTGGCGCCCGTAGCCGCGTCCGGCGGGCGCGGAGGTGGCGAGGCGCGGGTGGCCCGCGCCGCGCCGGTCATCTCCGCTCCCGACAGCCGCCGGCATTCCGTAACCTCCCTCGAGAGCTCGGCTCTGCGGGCGGGAAGGGCACCGCTGGCCCGCGCCGGCGCCCGGCAGAGCCGCCCTGACGCCTTCGCGGTGCGCGGTAGGGCTTTTCTTGCTCAACAGCAAGGGAGTAACTCTGCCTTCATTTTACGAAGGCGGGGTGTGGAGGGCATTGTATCAATACTGCTTCGACTACAAGGCTTTTTCCTTGTGCACTGGAGGAAAGATCCTGTAATATCACTTAAGAGATTTTCTTATTCCTTGCTATCGACATTTTCATATTTCTATGTCTAGAGGCTGAAACTTCCGTGTAAAATGTTGGCATTTGTTCATTTTTGACCTATGATGTAATTTTTGTTTCTATATTGTTAGACTTGTAATGTTTAAAATTGTATTTTATTAAATTTGGACTGGATGTATGTCTATAGCAATACGAGGTACTCTTTCTAAGCTGTTCTGGGCGGGTTAGCAGCCCCATGTTGCGGTAAGATGCTGGTCGTGTACAACTTGCAATGTATTTTTTTTTTTTTTTAGCCTGCAGGGATATTTTGTGTTCATGTGTCCAAAAATAATAATAATAAAAAATAAATTGGCATTCTGGTGCCAAATGTTCTGTTTTTCCTTGTTGATGTCCAATAAATGCAATGTACAGAGTGAGCAACCGATACTGTTGCCTGTAAACAAATGTCTTAAATTATTTAACTTTCAATTAAAACTTGTACACAATGTGTAACCAGTGGAACTCCTTGCCACAACATCTTTATTCCTGGTGTGCTAGGATTTGGAAAGCGATAGGAATCCGCACGGATAACGTCTTCAGTGATGCTGAAAGGAGGGCTTAAATTACCCGTTTTTGGAGCCTGCGCTAACTGCAGGGGGGGGATGTTCGGAACGGGCCTGTTTTTTAAATGTTCTCAGAAATTATATGGCGATGTCTAGAGAAAATACGGTGTCAAGAGACTCTGTATCTGCCTGGAGAAGTGATTCTGTGTTAGTGTCGCAAATTAATAAAGAAAGAGCTGTTTGCTGCTTCATCTTTCAGGTGAGGGTTTGTTGTTCCCTCAGACATCCGTACCTCACTAAAAATACTACGGTAAGGACAGAAAAAGCCTCTGGACGAGGCCAAAACACGACAGCTATAAATGAACTCGGGACACGTGATTGCCTAAAATAACCTGCATCTTCAGGAAAGCCCTGCTTCGGGGGGTTGCAGTGGCGATCCCATGGGGTTGGGAGCGGAGACTGTTCCGCCCCAGGCAAGCCCGAGGGGCCCCACAGCCAAGGGTGACTTTATCCTCGTCTCCTCCGAAAAGGATGCGACGATCCCTCGGGTCAAACCCTGGGAACCCGCGGCTGGAGCTGCCCGAACACACGCGCTTCGGCCCACGCTCGGCCTCCGACGTGCCTCGAACGCCACCAGCCCCTCGCGTGCTCCCGCGCCGTCCCTCGGGGACAGTGGGCGCTGCGTCCGTTTGCGTTTCTGCGTCTGTCCTCCGTTGCCCCGCGCGGCCCGGGACAGGGTCAAACACCCGACCTGGCTTAGCGTCGTCTTCAGGCGCTGCTCCCGCGGCTTCGGGCTTTACCCGCATCCTGCCGCAGGGCCGGTGTTTTCTCATGAGCGCTCGGGGGACAAGGCCAAGGAATATGGTGAGAAATGGGACGTTTCTGCCCGGTTTCGCTGGGTTCAGGTGTCCGGGGGCTCCTGCCATGGCCTGCGCTGGGCACCCGCCCTGCTCGGGCTCCGCGAGGCCCACAGCACCCTGCAGTAACATGGAGCTGCCGGTACCAGAGCGGGTTCCCCCGCCACTGCCCGGCAGCACAAAACGAGTCAAAAAATGGTAAAAAAGCCCCTAAAAACCGTCTCTGGCGGGGGAGTGCAGCGCAGGCCCGAGCGCGGGCGGTCGATGCTGCGCCGCTCCCGGGCGGCGTCGAGGCACCGGCTGGGGGTCCCGCTCGGGGCCGCCCCGCGGGGCCGCCCGGTGCCCCCCGGTGCCCCCCGCCCGCCGGGAGCAGCCCCGGGGCGGCCGCGCCGCCTCGCGCGGGCCCAAGATGGCGGCCGGTCCGTCGGGCGCCGCCTTTGTTGGGCGCGGGGCCGGGCGGCGGCGGCGGCGCGTGCGCGCTGGGGCGCGGCGAGAGGCGGCTGCGGCGGGCGGCGGTGCAGCACCGGCCCCGGCCCTGCCCGGCCCTGCCCGGCCCCGGCCCTGCCCGCGGCCCCCGGCCCCCGGCTCGGAGCGGCGCCCGCGTGGATGGGATGGAAGCGGGACCCTCGGGAGCAGGTAGCGGCGGCGGCGGCCTGCGGGGGGCCGGGGCGCTGCGCCCCGGGGGGCGAGGAGCGTGCGGCGGGGGAGCGTGCGGCGGGGGGCGAGGAGAGCGCGGCGGGGGCTGCGCGGCGGGGGGCGAGGAGTGTGCAACGGGGGGGCGAGGGGCGCGCGGCGGGGGCTGTGCAATGAGGGAGGCTACAACGGGGGCGAGTGTGCAGCGGGGGGGCTGCACAATGGGGGCCGGGGAGCCCCGCTGGGGGGGCCGAGGGGGGGCTGTAACGGGGAGCTGCGCGGTGGGGGTGAGGTGGGGGGCGCGGGGTGGGGGCCGTGCGATGGAGGGCACGGGGACTGGGGGGGGCGCAGTGGGGGAGCCCGCAGTGGGGGGTGAGGGATGCGCGACGGGGGGCTATGCCGGGGGAAGCAGGGGGGCCCTGCGGTCGGGCCCCGGGGTGTGCGGGGGCTCTGAGGAGTGGGGGGTGAGGGCTAGGCCGTGCGGGGGGGCCTGTGCAACCGGCCGTGCGGGGAACGCTCCTGTCTGGGGCTGCAGCCCGCCCGGGGGGGCTGGGGGCGTCGGGGGGGCTGCAGGGCCGCCCCGCTCCGGGCTGGGCGCAGGCTGGTCCCCCCGGGGTGCCCTGGGGAGCAGCCGCGATGCGAGGGCAGGGGGCTGGGGAGGGGGCGACGGAGGGGCCCGTGCGGGGCCGAGCACCCGCAGGAGGGGGGTGCAGGGCCGGGGGGACGTGTCCGGCCGCAGGGCTGGGAGCGCGGGGGCCCCAGAGCACGGTGCTGGCCCTGCGCAAAGGGCCCGCTTTGCACAGAGGAGCAGCAGCATCCCCCCAGCTCCCCGTCCCCCCCCAGCTCCCCGTGCCCCCGGTGCGGTGTTTCGGGGAGCGGGGCGCAGGCTGGGAGCTGGCGTGGGGCCGGCGATGCTGCGCGCCGTGACAGCACGAAGCGGCTCCGCTCCCCGCGCCGGGGCATGCGCGGAGCCGGGGCTGCGTGTGGCCGGCCGCCGGCGAGGGGCCGCGGGGGCTGAGCTCCAGAGTCCCCCCGTACCCCCGTGTCCCCCCACCCCGACCTCCGCACGCCCGGCTGGAGACGGGAGCAGCTGACGGTGCGTTCGGTCCCGGCCCCTTCGTGCCAGGCTGCTCCGGCGGGGTTTGGAGAGCCGTTCCCCGAAACTCGCCCGCCCGGCCGCCGCGTCGGCAGACGCTGGCTCCCGCGCCCAGCGTGAGCATCGCGAACTTGTGCCGCTCTGAGTCGCAGAAGGATTTTGGTGCCCAAAATAAGGCAGGAGGAGGGGGAGCGATGGGGACTGGGGACCGCTGCCCTTTCGCAGCTCTCGTGCTGGCGAGTTTGCTGCCCGCTGTACTGCGGTGGCGTGGCGAGATTTTGGCATAAAACTGCCGCACGTTTACAATCAAACTTTGATCCTGCCTTACGGTAAGCGTGGCATGGAGATCTCTTCAAGTCTGCGTTACCTTCTGGCTGCCGGCGCTTTGTGTTTGGGGCTGATTTATTGGCCTCTGGAAGCCGTGATTTGGCGGCTGCGCGGGGGCGTCGCGGGCTTTGCCGGCGCCTCGGGGCGATAGCGGCGCTGCCGCCTCGGGGCGATGCCAGATAACGCTGCCGGCGCGCCCGCACCCTCCTGCCGCCAGCCTTGACGGATTCTGTTAAGGTGCTTTAAAAGAATCTCTTGGATGGGATGGGAACAGGTTTGGGTTTGGGTCCCGCTGATGGCTCGGGGGTCCCCGGGGCGGTGGGGGCTGCGCCGGGAGCGCGGCTCTGATGCTCAGCTCTTGCGAGTTTCCCCTTTCCTCCCCAAATCTGGCTGGGGGGCGTCTGCTCCACCCGGGTCACCCTGCGTGCAGGGGAGACGTTTGCCCCGTGTCGCAGGAGCTGCTGCGGATCCCGCCCTGCATTCGCATCCCTGCTCCTGCCACGGGCCCCAGGTACAGGCTGAGCCTCTGACGGTGCCGGGCTGCGACCTCTCAGGGTAATAACGCAGAAACCCGGCGTGTGCCTGGGTGTGCCCCGCATGAAGATGCCTGGAAAGGCGGCGGGGGAACCGGGGACATCTTCTGACCCGCAGGCGCCGCTCGGGGGGGCACGCGCGTGCTCACTTTAAAAACTAAAGTCGGTTTTCCCCCCAACTTTTGGTTTTCTTTGTCCCTCACAAACTTCCTAAACGCTGTTAATCTTAACCGTTGTCTTCCTGTGCTAAACCCTGCAAAAACCCCAAAGCTGTTCCGTCTGTTGGATCCCTTTATCTTCAGGAAACATGAAATCACACGTGCCTGTTTCTGGGACAGGATTATACCAAGAAACAAAGCCGGGAGAAGCACCTTGCCTGGAGACACGGCACGTACGATTTATCTCTAAACACTTTCTGCAGCCTCTCTCTAAACCCCGGGAAGAACAAAACAGGGACAAGTGACTCAGATGGCAGGCGCTAAAAGGAAGCCAAATCAGGCAGAAAAGCGCTGCTCTTTCGGCGGGGCGATCCGCGGCCGAGCTGCGTGCGGGCTTCAACCTCTGCACCGGGAGCCCCCGGCCGGCGGCTCTGCCGGGCTGCCCGTGGCGCGGGGCTGTGGTGGGACGCGGAGAGGAGCTGGCGTCGCCTTTGTCCGTCCCTTCCGGCGCGGGGGCTGCCTTTGTCTGCTGCTCCCGGCCCCGCGCGTCCCTGGCTGCTGCCTGGAGGGTCTGCGGGAGCGGCGTGAGACCCTGCGGGGCGGGCAGGAGGGGTGTCAGCCTTTGCCCGGTCCCGACGCCGTCACTGGGGACCCCGGGCTCACGGCGCGGGGTCACGCAGCCCGTGGGGTGCGTTCGGCAGAGGCGGTGGCTCTCGCGGTGCCGGGTTGCTTCTCACACCCCGTCAGAGGGACCGAAAAGGGGGACGCGGCGCCGCTGGGCAGCCGGGGCTGGCTCAGCAAGACCCTCGAGGGTTGGCTCGTGCCAGCGCGGGTTGAGCCGTGTCGGTGCTGCCGGCACCGCTCTCCCTGGCGCCAAAGCAGCTGCTCTGCCGTCCCTGCGAGCGGGTGCGGTGGAGGTGGCGACGCTCTTGCTGCTGTTTGTTCCACTCCGTTGTAGCGTCCGCAGGTTCGCGCTCTGGCCCAGCCCGCGCTGCGGGACTGCGCACGCCGGGGTGCGGCGGCACCGGAGCAGGTTTCTAACTTGACGCTTTCGAGTTCGTCGCCCGCAATTTCCAAGCGGAAAGCTGAGGTTTGACACGCGCAATGATGCCTTTCGCAGCGCTTGGCATCGAGAATACAAAGAACTAAACTGCTTTCCGAAGTAAATACCGCAGTAAAACAGATTAGAGCCCGTTTTGGTGCATTTCTTGGACGCAGCCACCGCGACGCGGGGCAGGAGCTGCGCTCAGGCAGCTCAGACGGTCCCTCGGAAGACGGGCTCTGGTGCACGGGATGGGTTTAACACTGCACGTCAACGGCTGCAGCCGGAGCCCTCTGCCCCGTGTGGGCATGATCTGCTGAAACTCGGTTTAGTGTTGAACCGAAAAGCGCCTGCAGCTGCGCGAGCTGGTTGTGCTCCCGGTGACTCGGGAAGGAGCAGGCGGCGGGTGGCGTCTGGGTGGGCAGAGACGAGATGGTGCTTTTTGAAGCCTGGGCTTTGTGGGACGGCGTCGGTCGCTGCTTGGGGCCGGCGGTTTTGAAGGTGTTGAGCCTGGAGACCGGGAAAGCTGGTTGCTCGCCCTGCCAGCAGCTGACTTTCCTGCTGGTGCTGCCGCTTGCTTCGCCTCCCGATGGGGGGTTTCGCTTCCCTGGGGGGTTTCTGGGGCTGGGTTAGGGTGGGAGATGGCTCAGGGCGAGGACGGACCACACCACGTGTCTGGTGGCGTTTGGCGTGCCGTGGCCCCGCTTGCTCCTCTCCGATTCCCGGCTGTATTTTGGCGGGGCTGGGTGCGTGGGGAGGGGGCCGTTGCGGACCCGCCGCCGCCGCAATAAAACTCCCTTTTGTCTCGGCCCCGTTCCCGCGGCCCCTCGGCTGAATGCGGCGCTGGAGAGGATTTAAATGACATGGTAATTTCATGCCGTCCCACCGGCGGCTTTGCCCGGGTGCAGGCAGCTGTTGGGCAGCGGGTCGTGTTCCCCAGCTGTTACAATAAATAATCGGAACAAAGCGTATTCCAGCGCTAATGACCCCAAATGGACTTGCACCTTGGCACCGCTGCCCTCGCCGCCGTCTCTGCCCACCGGTGCTTCGTGCGCGCCTGACGAAGGGGTGGCAGCGGCGGCGATGCTCCCGCCGCCGGCGCGTCCCCAGGGCACGGCTTTTGTGTGCGAAAGTCTGTGATTTCTCCCGGGCCACTGAATTTATAATGGCAGGCGGATTTCATCCCGCTCACTGGCCGCATTGTGCTGCAGGAACAACACTCGCCCTCCAGCCCCCGGCCCGGGCGCCTGCATTTACATGACAAAGTGGGAGCCTGTGCAGCTTCGCCATGGAGAGTCGAGGTATGCAGAAGCCCCCCTGTCTCCGGGCGGTTTGGGTCGCTTTTTAACAGGCTTCTTCTCCCGAAGGGGAACCGGCACAGGGGAGCCGGCACGTTTTGCCACTGGCCCCTTTTCTGCTGCTCCGAGCTGCAGCCGGGGGTCGCGGGCACGAGGTGCCCGGGGATGCCACATCGCGCTGCCCGGGGTTCCCTGGCACAGCATCCTCCGAGCCAGGCGGCGGGCGGCTTTTGGGAGGATTTGCACCGAGGCAAATCGTGGGGGGACCCTGAGCGCCCCGGGGCAGGGACGTGGCGCGGGAAGGGGTGAGCCCAGCCTGTGTGTTCACCAAAGGGCTTTGGGGTCTTTCCCGCCTGGGCTGAAGCAGCCACGGCCCGGTGAGAGCCCGTCTCGGACGCCGGAGGTGCCGCATGCCGCAGCTCCCGCTGGGCGCTGAGCGTCACCCCTGGTCCCCCTCCCTGTGCTGGCTGCCCCCGTGTCCCCGTCCTTAGAAACAGCCGTGTCCCGGGTGGGCACCGTTGCGCCAGGCCGCGCGCGGGCACTGGGAGAGAACGGCTTTTTAAAAATCTTGGATCTCAAAGTAATTTAGAAAGGAAAAGTCGTTATCGCTCCCTCCTCTGCTGAGCGAGCTCCGGGCGGGCGGCGCAAGCCTGGGGCTGGGCTGCCGGGGCGGCTGCTCCGGCTCGTCGCGTTCGAGGACCGTGTGTCTGCAACTGCCAGAATAAAACCCCCTGAGTCAGCCCGGGGGCGAACTTTCCCATCGTCGACGCTGGTCTTTTGTCCTGCCCTGGTCTTTGCGGAGCATCTCCCTGCCGTCGCGGTGCTGCTCCCTCCAGCCAGGCTGCCCGTTTATATTATCTTGCGTTTGCAATATCTCGTGGCTCGCATCAAACTCCTGAGCCAAGTTTTGCGTTGCTGGAGGCCGACTCCTTCATCTGTGATTCATGATCCTAATTGCGAGGCTTTACGTTCGTAAAGCGTCTGGTGATTCTCCAGCGAGACGGTTTGTGCGGCAAAGCGTTATTTTGGGGCTGACCCATGCAGTGCTGGGGCTGCGGGATGAGCGCGGGACCGTTCGGTCGCGGCTCCTGCCGGCTCCGGACCCGCTTCAGCTCCTCTCCGGCACCGACGTGCCGAGCTGTGGCTGCTGCCCTGCGTCCCCTGCATCCGCGGGGATGCCGTGGGTGTGCGGAGATGCTGTCCTGCTCGTGCACGGCTGCCGGGATCGTCTCGGGGTGAGAAGGTCCAGAAGAAGGGAGACTGTGGGTGCTGGCCTCGGTGTGGTCGCAGGGAAGGCAGCGGAGAGCTGCTGTCCCCCAGCAGGTCTCGCGAGTGGGCTGAGCGGTTTCTTGCTCGAAAGGCAGAGCAGGGACCGGAGGCTCCAGCAGCGCTGGCAAATGCCTCTTTGATTGCAAACCATGATTTAAAAATGCATCAGCTTGCAGCCAGGGAGCTGGCGATTGCCAAGAAATGTTCGTCATGTGGAGACATGAATTACACCGCGAGTAGCTCATCTGAAAATCGGTTTCCTAAAACGAGCTGCCCCTGGAGCGCGGCGCGGCCGTTTGTCTCGGGGGTGCTGGCGGCCGCCCTGCCCCAGAGCAGCTGCGAGTGCCGCGGGGTCCGAGCCCCGCGCCGGCCTCGGGGATCCCCGTCTGGCTCGTCGGGCTGCTCCGAGTCCCGTGCTGCCGAGGAGGCGGCGCTGGGGCCAGGTTAGCCCCAGGCTCGGGGCTCCCGGCAGGGTTTGGAGCTCCCGGGCTCCTGCCGCAGGGCAGAAGCAAGAGCAGAGCGGGGACTGGCTTTGCAGAAGCTAATGCTGCAGTTCAGCCCCCGGACGCTGGCGAGGGCCATCCCATCCCCTCGGTGTCCTGCGGCGCGGTGGCCTTCCGTCGGCAGGAAAAGTCTTGCAGAGACGGGGTGCAGAAGTAAAAAGCGAATTTGAAGCTTAGTTTGCTGCTCTTCTGTGTTTCTGCTTCTGATATTTTTAGCCTGGAATTGAAATTTGGATTTAAAAAGCAAGTGGATGGGAGCAAGGGGTGCTAAGAGCACCATGTGTTCAGGAGCCTAAATTGGAGCGGGGAGGCTGTTTGGGGCTGACTTGGACAGTTGGCCACGCAGATGGAGCGCTCCGAATACCCGCACGCTGCGCTCCCCGCACCCGGCCCAGCTGGCCGAGACCTCGCGGGGTCTGAGGAGTGGATGGAAGATGCAAACTGGGAACGGTGGAATCGGGCAAAGCGGGAACAGGGCAGGAAGGGCAGCTCTCGCCTCGGAGGGCAGCGGTGTTGAATGCTGCTTTGCAGTATTTTAAGATACCTTTGAGTCTGAGGGTGCTGTCAGTTTAGAAACGCGGTTCAGGCCCGCGCCGTGTGCTCGTACCCATCCCTCCATCCCCAGAACTTCGTTAGTAAGTCTGTATAATGGGCTGTGTGGAAAAACTGGTACTTCCCTCTTTACGGGTTTGGGGCCCACGCTGCTTGAAGTGGGGATTTGGGATGGGTTTTTTTCGCTACCTCCCATAATTCGTAGGAGGTTTTCATCAAACTGTTTTTAATTTTCTCTGGGTTTTATCAGCAGTTTCCCTGGAGTTAGCCTTCCTCATCGATGTGACTCTTTTTTTTTTGCTGCACAGCAGTTGTGAATTACGCTGGGGAGGGGGTAAGGATAAAGGGAAAGTTCAGGTACTGGGACTTGAGTTATCCTGCGACCTGGAGTTCGAAATGCGATCGTTGATAACCAGTATGAAACCAAAGCGAGCTGTTATCCTGCAAAATCTAGCAGTTAAATAATCATGTAGCGCAGATGCAATAACATGTTTCCTGTTTCTTGTGGCATCCTCCCTCCAGCAGCGGGTCGGAATTTGCTGGAGGACGGAGGGGAAAACGCGCGTGTCCGCAGGTCCCCGCTGGCGGAGCCTCCGGGGGTTGCATCCCCCCGGAGAGGGGCAGACCTGCGGCTCCGAGCCGGCAGAGCCGGTGCCGCTCTCCCATCGGAGGCGGCAGATGCCGCAGCCTGCGCCACGCGTGCCGGCCCCTCGCTTCGCCTCCGACAGACGTCCCGGGCGTCTTGGCGGGGCCGTATTTCTCTCCCCGGAGCAGACGCGGTCCCTCGCCTCCTCCCGCCAGGCAGAGCCTCCCCATTGTGCCGGCGCTGGCTTGTAAATCAGCGGGGCAGGGGCTGGCCTGGCCGCGGGACAAAGGCTGCCTGCGCTGCCGGGGCGTCCTGGCTGAGCCCCCTGCGGCAGGACCACCCCAGCCCTGGCGCGGGGGCAGAGGGTGCCTGCAAACCCCTTCCCCGCTAAAACCGACCCCGGGTGTTCCACGGGCTGAAGAGCGACGTATTTGGAGGAAAACGCGTGGAGGCGAGGGTGGAGCCTGTCCACCAGCCACAGTGGCAGACGGGGCTGGGCGAGAGCGCTCTGTTCGTGGCAAAGCCCCTGGGCAGCGTTAGATGGGTGCTTTCTTCTTCGGGGTTCGCAGCAGCGTCCTGTTTCTCCTCACCCCGCGACCCAGCGAGTCCCGCGCCGCCTCCTGCTCGGCACTGGGGAGCTGTCGGACCTGGGCTATTTTTGGAGCTGCCCTTACAACAAAGCGCTCTCCGTGCCGGAGCCCAGCGTGGGTCGGCTTTGGTGTCGCCGTCGCTGCTGTGTGATGCTTGGCCCTCTCTGCGCTTGGTGGTTGGCAAACGGCGTCCTGCGGGATGGGGTGCTGGGGATGCCCGGAGAGACGCTGCTGGGGGGATTCCTCCTGCGGGAGCCGGGGGAAGGGTGGGCCATAAAAACACCGCACAGCCCTGGGAGGGCTGGCCTTGTTCTGAGTGTGTCTTCACTAATTCAGTGTGCCGATGTCTCCCGCACGCTTCAGGCGAAGGTTGCTGCTGCAGCCCTGCGGTGAGCTCTCGGTGCAGATACGAGGCTCTGCTTGCTTTTTAAAACTAGGGCTGGAGAGTTTCTTGCCGCTGTTCTGGTTGTTTGCGTGTTGTGACATTTCTTGTGCGAAACAGAAGTTGAAGTGCAGCTTGGAGGTGATGTAGCGGGTGCTTTCAAAGCTCTTTTAGTTTGGGCGTTAGGTACAACCTGTCCTTCGGTGCCAGGAGAACCCAACGTGGGCTTCTGTCCCCGCGTCTGGTCAGGGAACCGAGTTAGGAGTATCGCGGTGTACGCCAGGACGTGGGTGCGCCCGTGCTCGGGACGGGACGGGGGAGTCCCTGGTCCTCCCACGGTCTGCACTGCTGCCGCGCGTGGCCCCGGGTGAGTTACTCTCCCTAAGGCAAAGCAGAGATTATTTATCTGCCGGGGGAAGGTTTGGCGTCCGCGCAGCTGGTGGCGGCACGGCGGAGCGGAGGGCTTGGCACTGCCCTTCGATGGCTCGGCTGGCGCTTGCCGGGTGGTGCCCGGGGAAGCTCCTTCTGCCTCCTGCTGTGCTGGTCCGAATTCCGCCGCTGCCAGGAGCGTGAGTGGGAGACCTCCCGGTTCGGGATGTGGTGATGGAGAGCGCTGTGACTCTGCATTGTCAGTCTGTCTGTCTGGGCAGGGGGTTTCTCCCAGCCCTCCCGACCCGTGTTCTCTCCCCGCAGCTGCAGGCGCATACCTGCCACCCTTGCAGCAGGTATTTCAAGCGCCGCGTCGGCCCGGGATAGGAACCGTTGGGAAGCCCATCAAGCTCTTGGCCAACTACTTTGAAGTGGACATTCCCAAGATTGATGTGTATCATTATGAAGTGGATATCAAACCCGACAAATGTCCACGCAGAGTCAACAGGTAAGGCAAGTATTAGAGGTTTTGGCACTCGTTCCCCACTTCCAGTTTCCTTGTGGAGGCTCCGTAAGTGCCTGTCTCTGCCTTCGCCGGTGGGAGCCGTCGGGGTGACACTGTGGCAGGGGTCCCAGCGCCCGCGGGTGGCTGGACCCCACCAGCCGTGTTCGTGCAGCAGCGCTGGTTCCTGCCCCTCACGGCCTCGGAGGTCCTGAACCTCAGCACAGTCCCCTGCTTCTTCAAAGCAGCTGTGCTATTTTGGCAACAATCCCGCATTTAAAAATAGCAAGCCCCAGACCTCGGGCCATCGTGTGCTTTGCTTTTCTTTTGTTTTTCTTTTTGCCACCCTATTCGGCGCCCGTCCCCTCCTGCCCCGGCAGCCTGGGTAGCTCTGTGCCCCGAAGGCCGGCGAGCAGATGCTGCGGATGCCTGCGGCAGCCGTGGGCAGCGGGTCGCTCCCTCTCGCCCTCCTGGCGGGTTTGCAGCCAGCTCCGGCGGGTGCGCGTTCCCGCGTGCCGTGTAAACTCCTTCTGCCGAAGCCGATGTACCGAGCTGCGGGGCAGGGCGCGCGGCTGCTTGTCGGGGGGCCCTCCTGCCCGGGGGGCACCCGGCTCTGCTCCCTGCTGCCCTGCGGCCCAGAAGTGCCCCGCGCAGGGAGGCTCGGGACCGGGCAGGGCGCAGAAGGCGTCGGGCTGTAAAGAAACCGGCAAAACAAACCTTGCCCTTCTCTCCCCCTGCCCCTCTTTCTTGCCCCGCTCGCCTGCGCAGGGAAGTCGTGGAGTACATGGTACAGCACTTCAAACCGCAGATCTTCGGCGACCGAAAGCCAGTCTACGATGGGAAGAAGAACATCTACACTGTCACGGCCTTGCCCATTGGAAACGAGCGGGTAAGAGGGGGTGGCGAGCCCCGTGCAGGCAGCGCGACCTGCCTCCTGCCTGGGAAGGACCAGCTAAAATCCACCTCCTCCCCTTGCGCCCGCGGGGATGCCATGATCGCTTCCCCGTCCCTTCTGCACCCAGGTTGACTTTGAGGTGACGATCCCGGGGGAAGGCAAGGACAGGATATTTAAGGTCTCTATCAAATGGATGGCCATCGTGAGCTGGCGCATGCTGCACGAGGCCCTGGTCAGCGGGCAGATCCCCGTCCCCCTGGAGTCCGTCCAGGCGCTGGATGTTGCCATGAGGCACCTGGCTTCCATGAGGTACCGGCTCCAAGGGGCGGGGGGGCGCCGGGGGCGGCAGGGCCTGTGCCGCGAGCACCGAGCGTGCCGGGGAGGGGACCGGCTGCCCTTGGCAGGCTGCTGTGGCTGGGACTGGCCTTGACGGTCTCTGGGAGGAGGCGGCCGTGCCTGCCACGCTGCTCGGTGCTGTCGCTCTGGATGCTTCTGCAATAGAAATAAAGGGGGTGATGCAGCCGCGGGGGCGAGCGGCGGCTTGGAGGGGCTGGGGGTGCTTCACGGTCGCTGGCGGTGGGGCTGGCGTGTGCTGTCTGACGCGGTTTGCCCTGGTTCGCAGGTACACTCCCGTCGGCCGCTCCTTCTTCTCCCCCCCCGAAGGCTACTACCACCCCCTGGGAGGTGGCAGGGAGGTCTGGTTCGGTTTCCACCAGTCGGTCAGGCCTGCCATGTGGAAAATGATGCTCAACATTGATGGTGACGTATTTTTCATGCTGGGGAGCTGCAGCGGTGGGGCTGGGCATGTGTGGGGAGGCTGGATCCGGCCGGCTCTTGGGCCAGATCCGTCTGCTGGGCTTGAGCAGAGACGCATCGCGGTCTCTGTCCCGCAGTGTCGGCCACCGCCTTCTACAAAGCCCAGCCCGTAATCGAGTTCATGTGCGAAGTGCTGGACATCCGGAACATCGACGAGCAGCCGAAGCCCCTGACGGACTCGCAGAGAGTGCGTTTCACCAAGGAGATCAAAGGTAGAGCCCCCGGGGAGCACTGGGGACCCGTCCCCAGCCGGGTGCTGCCCCAGACACCGGCCGTGGCTGGTCTCCCACCCAGCCCCTGCAGCGAGGTGGGGGCACGGGGGGTTGCACGTTTAAAATGTCTCCTGGGGCACCGTTGCCTCCCTCGTGCACTTCACAGGGCGTCTGCAAGCATTCCCGCTCTGCGAGCGGTTAATTATTTAAGGAAGGTGGTGGTGGTGTCCCGGGGAAGCTGGGCAGAGGGGAGTCGCTCCCGCCTTCACCAGTGACTCTGCTGTGTCTCCCTGTCTTGCGTCAGGTCTGAAAGTCGAGGTCACCCACTGCGGGCAGATGAAGAGGAAATACCGCGTGTGTAACGTTACCAGGCGGCCGGCCAGCCACCAGACGTAAGGCGGGTGGGAAGATGCCCTTGGAAAAATCTGAGCTGTTCTCCTTTTTAGCATCTGCTGGTGGCGTTAGGGAGAGCTGGAGGGGAAACTCCAGCCCGCGATGGCGGAAGGAGATGCGTTCGGGGCTCTGCAGCGGTTCCGGGCGCAGCGGCTCGCAGGGGAGTGGGATGCAGGGGAGGGTGGGAGTGCAGAGGATGCTTTGTCTGGCAGGCGGCACGCTGCAGCGGGCGGGAGCTAACATGCCAGGAATTGTCCTAGTTTTTACCTCCGAGTTTGGTTTTCTTCTTTCTTAAAATAGACACTGCCAAAGCAGAAGCTTTGTCAGGGGATAAAGCGATTCCCTGCCTTGCAATTATTTGCGTGTGCCTGGGAGCAGACCGGGCCTGGGCACCCCTCCGTGTTGGGGGGCTGCCCTGCTCCCGCAGACCCCCACAGACGGGGGTGGCAGCACCGTGGAGGTGTGCCCTCAGCACCGAGCTGTCGGGTGCCACAGCCCACGGGTGTTTCCAGGACTTGTCACGGGGGTTTGCGCTGGGAATTGCCCCCGGGGAGGCTTGGAAGCAACACGGGGTTGGAGGCAGAGGCTGGGGGGAGCGCAGGCGGGCCCTCCAGACCTGCCCATGCAGCAGCAGTGGGGACGGTGCTGGGGCAGGAGGGGCCGTGCTTGTGCGCTCTGCTGGGAGGAGCTGGAGGGGAGGGGGGATGTTTTCCAGGCTGTCCGCCCCCCAAGTTTCTGCAGTGTTTCCAGAAATTTTGGCAACAGTGGGGAGAAAAAAAAAAAAAGAAAAAGCATAACAAGAAATTTTGGCTTGTGCTGTACAAACCCAAGTGCTGGTGGAAAATGTCTCCTCCCAGTTCTCGCCCGATACCAAACCAGCGGTGCCCGCTCAGGCCAGCACCCTCAGGCTTCAGAGCCCCCGCCGAAGGGGGGCACCTCCCTCGCCTCAGCCACGCTTCCTCGTCACACAACCCCGTCTCCGGGTGTATCTCATGGGGGTTCGCGCGCCTGTCACCGCGCGCACCCCGCTTCCCCTGTGCTCCACCATCGTCGGGTCGCAGCCCTGGGGCTTGGCGAGCACGGGAGGAATGCGATGCCTCGCCAGGGCGCTCGGGCTGGCTCGCCTGTCTAATTTTGGCTCCATAAAGAATATCGGGTCAATTCTTCATTTTCATGGAGCTCTTTATGGAGCCGGGAACAGCTGGTGCTGGGTGAGGCTGGGTATCACGCGCTCCGGCTGCGGACGGCGCCGCACCCCAGCCCTGCCACTGGGAAGTGTGATTTTCCCCCCCGTGGTTTTGAAGGGAGATGCACCCCTCCTGCCCCCCGCGCTCTGCCCGCCCGGAGCCACGGCCCCGTACCGGGAGGGGCTGGTTAACCTTTGCCTGGAGCTCAGCTCGGCTCCTGGGGAGGGCACCAAGCACAGCAGTCCCCCTGAGCGCCAGCATTTATGTACCTGACAGTGGCATGCGTGGCATCTCCTGCAATAAACATTTGCCCTGATTAGCTGGATTAGTGAGGGAGAGCTTTATTTAGGGACCTCAGTCCCACACTGGCATCAGAGTATTCCTGACTCGATTTCTGAAAATACCGCTGTTCTGCTTTTTATTTTCTTTTGTGGTAGCTCGGAGTGGGAGCCTGCCAGCTCCCTCTCTTCCCAGCCAGAGTAAGTAGTGCTGGAGGTCTGGAAGTGTCTGTTTTGAGTAGGTACATCCTTCATGTCCTGCCTCTGCCAGGTTTCCCCTGCAGCTGGAGAGCGGTCAGACAGTGGAGTGCACAGTGGCTCAGTACTTTAAGCAGAAATACAACCTGCAGCTGAAATACCCCCACCTGCCCTGTCTCCAGGTTGGCCAGGAGCAGAAGCACACGTACCTGCCCTTGGAGGTGAGTGTCGGCTCTGCACCGTTGGGCGCCCCGGCTTTTGGGCACCGTGCAAAGCAAAGGCGAGCGGCTTTTGCTGGCAGATGCATGACAATATTCTGCAACTCGTGTCGTGGGCACTGGTTGCCTCAATGTTGACCTGGCAAGAGCCGCTTCTAGCAAGCGAGGGAGGAGACCGTGCTGTAAAAATGCCATTTTCCTGCAGCTGCAGGCTCGGCACCTCTGTTTGGGGCTGGCTGCAGGGCCTGAGCACCGTGCCCGCGGGGCAGCTTGGCCGTGGTCCCCCGTGTCTCGCCTGTCCCTAATGCCTGGCTGCTGTCTCTCCCCTGCCGTGCAGGTGTGCAACATCGTGGCAGGCCAGCGGTGCATCAAGAAGCTCACAGACAATCAAACGTCAACCATGATAAAAGCAACAGCCAGGTCTGCCCCAGACAGGCAGGAGGAAATTAGTCGCCTGGTACGTGGCACGCGTCCCTGGGAGGGCTGGGAGGGACGGTGTCGGGGCTGCGGCTCTGATGGCAGGTTACGGCCGTGTGTCCGTGGTGAACCTTGTTGTGGTCCCGCTCCTCAGCCGCTCTGTGCTGGAGAGCCGCGACCTGCTCCGAAGATGCTGGTGGGGTTAATGGCTTGGTTTTATCCCCCTCTTCTCGCTGAATCCCTGGTCAGAGATGCCTGCGTGTGTGTAATGGACACTTGCGTAGAGGAGCCCAGCTCAAAGTGACCGTGGAAACTCGTGTGCAGCAAATTCAGGTCCTCGCGCTGATGGAACCTGACCCAAAGGGAGCTGGAACTAAAAATAGGAAAACAAATTAGAGAAATGACCCCGGCTCTGGGTGTACGTGGGGACTGCGCGCTGTGGGGCTGCGGTACGGGAACTCTGCCTGCAGGTCAGCCTGGGGCGAGCCGGGGGAACCCAGCTCTGCCAGCGGCCGGGCAGGAGCTTGTTGATGGTGCCATTGTTACCCAAACCGATGTCTCTGGGCTCTCGAAGACAGGGACGTTTGACATTCCTTCTGGGACTCTTGATAAGTCTCTCACCAGTCTGAACCTTCCCACTGAAGCCTTAAATCTCAGGAGCAGGCTCTGTTCTCGGTTGCATTGGTCGGTGTGTTCAAAAATCAGGTCCCCTGTGGGTCAGTTTGGAAGACAGGGTTTGGCCCTTTGTGTTAAACTGCTTGCCCTTCCCCTGCGGAGAGGACTTCAGCTCTGTAGAGAACGTGACTTTAGGTGCCCGTGTTTCCCGGCCAGCTGAAGCTGCGTGGGATGCAGCAGCTGGTCTCACTCCCTCCCATGGCCCTTCCGTCCCTCTGCAGATGAAGAACGCCAGCTACAACCTGGATCCGTACATTCAGGAGTTTGGGATCAAGGTGAAAGATGACATGACGGAGGTGACGGGGAGGGTCCTGCCGGCACCCATCCTGCAGTACGGAGGCAGGGTAAGCGGGGCTGCACTGCCCGGGCGCTGGGCTGCCTTGTGCAGAGAGATGCTTTCACGTCAGAAAACGCTGTTCTGAACAAAACTTGTGCTACCTTCAGGAGCACAAGTTAGAGGTTAGAGCTGGAATTTTTTATCAGAGTGCCTTGGGTTTGGGGTTTTTGGGGTGGCTTTGCGATATAACTCTTCTGAAAGTTGCAGCCAAGAGTCATTTGGTGACAAAAAAGTGAGCTGAAGGGGAGAGGGAGGCTCAGGGTAAGGCAGCTCGGGTGAATTTTCCATCACCTTTGAGGAGCCGAGATTCTGAATTGCCCGTCGCCACGCGCCGCGGCAGACCCTGGCAGTGCAGGGAGCTGGCTGCGGCTTTGCGCTGGGGAGCACGACCACGGCACAAGCGGGTGCTCCCCAGGGGCTGCCGGCGTGGGGCCGGGCAGGACGCGGCAGCGCTCTGACCATCTGTTTGCCTTGCAGAACCGGGCCATTGCAACTCCCAACCAAGGCGTGTGGGACATGCGAGGGAAGCAGTTCTACAACGGCATTGAGATCAAGGTCTGGGCGATTGCTTGCTTTGCCCCGCAGAAGCAGTGTCGAGAGGAGGTGCTGAAGTAAGGAAAGGGGCAGCCCGTGCGGGCGGGATGACGTGGGGGAGCCGTGGCCAGCCTGGGTCTGCACATCCTTCCTCGTTAACACTGGATCTGGATTGCTCGTGGCACAAGTTTGATCCGGGTTCAGACTGGGTGTTCAGTCTTGTTTCTGTTAGTTCATCCAGAGTGCCTGACTGTTTATCCTGGCTGCAGACAGTCCCTGAGCCATCGCAAAGCCTGCCAGGTTGGAGTGAGCACATCGGCACTCCAACACGTGTGAGCTGGCAGTCAGGCTCTCCTCGATCTGCTCTTTGCCTCCGGTAGCTGCAGTGTTGTGATCCGATACTGCCAGCCCTAAAGCTGTGTTGAACTCTTCTAAGCTGAGTCTCCGCAGAGAGATGGGGGTGAGGGGTGTTTAATTAAAAGTTTCCCCAATACCCTATCTGAAATAATGCAGTTCGTGTAGGAAGCATCCTAACTCACCGTGGGTTTTTATTACAGAGTAGTCTTAGGCTTTCTGAAAAGCTTTGGTAGGTTAGAGGCTCTCTGCTTTGGTAGCAAAGTGACACAGAGTGGGGACAGTTTATTTGATTTAGGGAAATGGTCACCTTGGGTTTGGATTCTGCTGGGGACTCAGGTCTCTCCTGACTGAGAGCGGATGCATCGAGGCGAGCGTTTTGTGCGCCTCTTCTGGGTGCTTGGGACGGTTAATGTTTGGGATGGTTTGGAGCAGCTCAGAGTCTCCGTGTCTGCAGCAGGTGGGTGGAGGCAGGAGTGACACCGCTCTCCTTTTGTGACCCCTTTGGGGCAGAGCTGGGAGCCCCACGCTCCCTCTGGCTCTCCCTGCATCAAATTTATCCTTGGCGATCCAAAAGTCTGGAGCGTGGCTGAGCATTTTGTCCAGTTTGGTAAGCGAAGGCTTGCATCAGCTTTGCAAATCACCTGGAAACCAGCTGTCCCCGGCAGCAGGTCTGCTCCCCCCTTCTCCAGCTTTCTAAGGGAGAGCGGCTCACAGCTCCGTCACTTCAGGAAGAGTCAGTGCTGGGGTACGAGGGCACCAAGAGGGGACGGTTCAGCTCTAGCACGTGTTGGTCTCGTGTTTCCCGTGCCGTGCGCTTGCTGGACACTGTAAAACCGCAGGCGTGGTGATGTGATGGGCTCGTCTCTGTCCTGTGCCACAGCGCGCCAGCCGCGGGTCCCTGCGCCTTGCTCGGTGGCCGGGGTGCGTGGCAGAGCCGCCGTGCGGAAGGGCTCGGGGCTCACCGCTTCTCCTCCTGGGCACAGGAACTTTACGGACCAGCTGCGCAAGATCTCCAAGGACGCAGGGATGCCAATCCAAGGCCAGCCCTGTTTCTGTAAATACGCCCAGGGTGCAGACAGTGTGGAGCCCATGTTTCGACACCTCAAGAACACCTATTCGGGGCTTCAGCTCATCATTGTCATCCTGCCAGGGAAAACGCCGGTGTACGGTGCGTCTGGGGCAGGGGCAAGCGGGGAGAGGAGAGGGGCTTTGCTGGGGCTGGGCAGGGCTGGCTCTGCTCCTCCCGCAGTGAGTTCTCTCCCCGTTTCCGAGGATGCTGCTGGAAGCGGTGTGTTGCTGATGGCCTCTGTGTTCATCTGCTTCCTCTGCCTGCAGCCGAGGTGAAGCGTGTTGGGGACACCCTCCTGGGAATGGCCACGCAGTGCGTCCAGGTCAAGAACGTGGTGAAAACCTCCCCGCAGACCCTTTCCAACCTCTGCCTCAAGATCAACGTCAAGCTTGGCGGGATCAACAACATCCTTGTGCCTCACCAGCGGTTCGTACGGCCACTGCCTCTTCATTTTTGGGGCTTGCTTCCCATGTCCCTGGCGGTGCTGCCCACCTGGCTTTACCTGGGGAAGAGGCGGCCTGTGGGCTGCTGCGGAAAGCAGCTCTTCCAAACGTAGATTTGCAGCCTGTCTCGCCTTGTAATGAGCTGTGGATGTGCCCAGGCCAGAGCCCGGGGGTCAGGAGATGTCCTCTGTGTGGTCTGCTCGCCTCCGTTGGGCTGTGCATCGCCCTGAGATGGCCCCGAAAGGCTGACTGCTGCTTTCTCTTCTCTCCCACCAGCTCTGCCGTCTTTCAGCAGCCGGTGATCTTCCTCGGGGCCGATGTCACTCACCCGCCGGCAGGAGATGGGAAGAAACCCTCCATAACGGCTGTAAGTTCCTGTCCGAGGCCAGGCTCGGTGCCCGGGAGCCCTGCAGGGACACGGGAGCTGGAACAGGACTCCTGTGTCCATAAAGGGGCTGTGCCACTACTGTCCCCATAGTGACACTTCTCAGGGTGGCCCCATGCCCTGTCGAGGTTTCAGTCCCACTAGGGGCGGTGGGTCCCCGATCCCCTCCTGCCTCTCCGCAGAGGAGCCGCGGTTTTGGGGAGCCGCCGGGAGAGCTGGCAGCTGCCAGCAGATGGGGCTCGCGGTGTGCTGGACCCCGCCGGCGCCGGCGGACAGGGTGTGCGGGGAGCTCGCTGCGGCCGCTGTGCTCGCCAGAGTCATCCCGGTCCTGCAGTGCAGCCCGAGGAGGGACCTTCCCCAGGCGGGAGAGCTGCGCAGAACGGGGGTGACGCGGCTGCTTCAGAGCCTTTTGGGGAGGAGGATTTCCCGTCACCCCACGTGAATAATGAGCATCCCTCGAGTGTGTTTCGCTCGCGTGCTGGTGAGGCCGGGTGACAGCTCGCGCCCTTCATGGGGCTCTTAAGACGTTGCCTTGTGCTCGTTGTGGCAAAGGAGAGTGTCAGGTTCTTGTAGCGTCTGTTTTAATTAAGCATGTCAGCATTTTCCTATTAAGTTCTTAACTTTCCAGGACTCATAGCTCAGGTTTTCCTTGGCATGCAAATGCATCTTTGGAGGAGTGTTTTTTTCTTAATTAGAAGGGGTTGGGAAATGCTTTTGGCTGTTTGCTGTAGGTGTGGGTGGGACAGAACAGTTTGTTTCCTGGCGGCGGCGCTTCCACTCTGAAAACATTTTCTGTGTTTTTTTGTACAGGACCACTGTGGGTTTGGATTTTTTCTTAATTTTTGTAAAAGCTTTTTTGAAGCTGCAGGGGAGGAGAAGGGTAGAGCCTTCAGATGGCCTTGATCTTGTCCTTGGTCTGTTGATAATTAGACAGTAGAAGGGGGTCTGTGGCTGAGGCCAAAGGAAACATTTCTGTTCGCACATCAGCTCCGCTGGTGCAGCCCAGACCATAGAGCTCCGTTTGCAAAGCAAAAGTGAAACCGGCGCTGAGGGCAGGGGCAGCAGGATCGACGCCGCTGAGGATGTGGGGTCTGCGGTGCTTTCCCCCGGCTCGAGGGGATGTGGACCAGGCGATGCAGCGAAGCAGCCGGGCGTTTGTCTCCCAGCGTGGGCCAGCACCTGCTTTGACATCCGTGACTCATGCTGTGCCCCCAGCCTGGTGTCGCGGCCAAGCCCGGCTGCTCTCGCCTCTGCCCTGACATATTTGAGGTCTCCCCTCCAGAGCGCCCGGCTGCGATGGGAACTCCCTGCTCGGCGGCTGCTGCGCGGTGACTCAGCCTCGCCGTGTCCTCGGAGGCGGCAGCGCCGGCGGGGCAGACCGCGGCCGTCTGGGGCAGCTCCGCTGCCTGCGGCTGAGCGAGGGCAGGGGTGCGATGCTCTTTGCAAACGTTGACCTGGTTCAGTCGCCTTTTGGGCAGAGGCCCTCCCGGCAGCCTGGGGTGGGCAGGGCAGTTGTGCCGCAGCTGGAGGGGTAAGGACCGGCCGATAGCAGAGCTCCCTGGCGTTGCTGCAATGCAGACCTCGGCAGCGGCTGCTACGGCAGCGGCAATGCAGCTGCAGGCGGGGTTTTGTACCTGGGGGTGTTGTTACCCTGGTGAAACAGCAGAGCAGGGTTTGGGGTCACGCAGTCCTTCGTGGAAGCCAAAAACCTCTGGAGTGAGGGATGGAGGGAGAAGGGCTTAGGCAGGTGGAAAGGGCAGCCCTGCTCCCCCCTCGCCCCTCTGCTCTTGAGCAGGAGTGAAGCAGGGGCAGAGCAGCAACAGCCCCCACGTTGCTCGGTGGCACCAGCCAAGTTGTCCCGCTGGAAATTCCCATGAACGCCACAAGGGGCACAGCAGAGTGTGAAACTGGGATGTGACCACCACCAGGGATGTCCTTTTTGGGTATGTCCCACATCCCCTCTGTCCTTCCCGTTGTAACGCGTGGGCCTGGCCCGTCTCTGTCGCTGCAGGTTGTGGGCAGCATGGACGCCCACCCCAGCCGGTACTGTGCCACGGTGCGCGTGCAGCGTCCTCGCCAGGAGATCATCGAGGACTTGTCCTACATGGTGAGGGAGCTCCTCATCCAGTTCTACAAATCCACCCGCTTCAAGCCCACCAGGATCATCTTCTACCGCGACGGCGTTCCCGAGGGGCAGCTCCCACAGGTGAGGACCCCTCGGATGCCCGTCAGCCAGCGGGGCTGCCCAGGTTCCCTAAGGGTGCTCGGGGACGGCTGGGTCCAGCATGTCCCCTCACTCTGCGTGCACTTCTCTCTCCAGATCCTTCACTATGAGCTCCTAGCAATCCGAGACGCCTGCATCAAACTGGAAAAGGATTACCAGCCTGGCATCACCTACATCGTTGTCCAGAAAAGGCATCACACCCGTCTCTTCTGTGCAGACAAGAACGAGAGGGTGAGCGCTGCGGGGTGCCGGGGCCGGAGGCGGCTGATTGATCCCTGGCCTTTGGGAAGAGCCAGCCCGGACTTTGCCGAGGGGAAAGCTCACCGCTGGCGGGCAGAGAGCTCTTTCTTGAATGAAACGTGCTGCTCGGTTGACTCCCGCATCCATGCGGATTAGGCTGCTCTAGAAACCCAGACAGCTGTTTGCTGTTATTATGAGTTACTGGGTGCTGATGATCCTGGTGACTCTCTTGAAATAGCCTCTGTCAGCTTGAAAACATCTGTTGTTTTGGTGATAGCTGCAGCTGCTGACGTGACAGGACGCATAACCCCTTGCTTGCTCACAGCTTGCTCGTGTGTGCTGTGCAGTAACATTGATTGCTGTAGCTTTTCCTAGATTTGAGCTCAATTTAGTGGTTAGACCTAGTCTAGCCAGACTCTGGCTTTACCTGAGCATGAAGATTTAATCCTGGGAACTGAGGACAGTTTTTGCTCAGGGTGTAAAAGCCCCGGTACCTCGTGGCAGAGACTCTAGCGTACACTCTCTGCAGAGATCCCTGGAGTTTTGCTCACTTAATCCTCATTTCTGCAGTAGGATGGGCCAGTGCCCAGCTCTCACCCTGCCTGCTTTCCTTCTGATGCCGTTTGCTCCGTCTCCATGGCGTGCCTGGTGTTGATGCTAGCAGAAAACGCCAGCAAGCCTGTTGGGGCAGGGAGCGGGATGAGCTGCTTCTGTCCCCCCTTAATGGGCGCTTGGGGAGCAGCTCTGCATGGTGTTCGCAAACTACGATGCTGAGATGGGGACCCTGCGCCGTGGCCCTGGTGTGTTACAGACGGTGCCCTGGGCAGCTGGAAATAACCAAACTCTGCAGTGCTTGGGTCTCTCTTTCTATTCCCTGTAGATTGGGAAGAGCGGGAACATCCCAGCAGGAACAACAGTGGATACAAATATCACCCACCCCTTTGAGTTCGACTTCTACCTGTGCAGTCATGCAGGCATTCAGGTACCGCGCTGGGAGCTGGCTGTTGTCGCGCTGCTGGTTTTCTTCGGCTGTTGTCGCAGATTGTGCTCTTGTGCATCTGACCTGGCGCTGTCGTAGCCTCCCGCCGGCACCGGGGACGTGGGTGGTTCAGTCCCAGCTGCCGTTGCGGGGGTTTGGCGAGCGGTGTCGGGATGGCACTGCTGGTGCGTTACATGGCACGTACTCGGTTTCTCTCCTGGAGCCAAGGATCTCTCCTATGAGATTTTCCTCCTTCAGAGCGGCCAATTCTGCAGCTTGTCAGCTGGCGGCGGAGCGTGCCGGGCTCGCTGGGGCGCCTGGTCGTCAGCAGGGACCTGTTGTCTGGCCCTGGGCAGGAGAGCTGGGGCCAGCCGTCCCTGGAGCCGGCGGCTTGCTTTGCAGCTGCCTTTCTTCAGGCAGCCAAGAATAGTCAGAAGCCGTACTGAAAAAATTGCACTCATTTAATCTACAGCTGCTTCCGCAAGGGAGGTTTTTTGGCTTCCTCTCCCCCTGCAAGGACAGCGGGGAGCTGGCCGGCTCGGTGGGGAGCTGGTGCGATGCGGTGGGCTGCGCAGCGTCGGGAGCCGGGGGCGGCAGCGCAGGAGCGCCGGCGGTGCCTGGGCACAGGGCAGCTGCGTTGACGGTTTGCACCTGGGTGCGAAGGGCTCTCCTCCCTCGCGGTGCCTGTGCACCCGTGGGGTTCTCGGGTTAGGGAAGCACGGGCATCTCTCCTGCCCAGGCTGTCTGCCGGGTCGTTTTCATCACGGAAGGGGGGGTGAGGATGCGAGGCAGCTGCCGGCGGCTGCCTGCGTCCAGGGGCAGGCAGCACCTCTCACGCTGCCCCCTCTCCTTCCCAGGGTACCAGCCGGCCGTCCCATTACTACGTGCTCTGGGACGACAACCGGTTCACCGCGGATGAGCTGCAGATCCTCACCTACCAGCTGTGCCATACCTACGTGCGCTGCACCCGCTCGGTCTCCATCCCGGCCCCGGCGTACTACGCCCGACTGGTGGCGTTCAGAGCACGGTACCATCTCGTGGACAAGGAGCACGACAGGTGAGGGGGCTCTGCCCGTGGCCCCAGGGACGGGCGGGCGGCCTGAGCGCCCTGCCGTGGTGTTTGAAAGTGCCTGTGTCAGAGCAGTGCTGCACCAGGCCCTTTCTGGGGGGGTGACCCATGCGTAGCTGCATCCTCTGAGGTCCCAGCCTAGGGGGAGCTGGGGGTAAAGGAGGGTTAGATCCCATCCTGAGCTCATCCCGGGCCTGGAGGAGCATCCCTGGGGTGTTTGAGCGGTACCAGCCGCCTCGAGGTGCCGGAATCTCTGCAGGGCCAGGCACGGTCACCGGCACGCGCAGCATCCCTGCACGCTGCGGTGAGATGCCTTGCTGTGCTGCCAGCGCTTGCGGACCCTGGTCTCCAAGGGGGTTTCTCGGTGTTCCTGGGGGGAAATACGAAATAATTATGCGGTGATTTCCTTGACTTTCAGTGGCGAGGGCAGCCATATATCTGGACAGAGCAACGGCAGAGACCCCCAGGCCTTGGCGAAGGCTGTGCAGGTTCATCAGGACACTTTACGTACCATGTACTTTGCTTGAAAGCCTAACTTTTGTTACCTCACTCAAGAAAGCTTTCAGATTTGTAGGAGCCATACAAAAAAGGAAGCATTGGGACACCTTGGTTTTTTTCCAATGAGAAATCACTGCAGGGCAGGCAGCGTCGATTCGAGGCAGGAGACCAGCACCACGGGACAGAAAGATCCAACACCTTTGTAGGATTGGAAGAGACTGATGATTATTTTTTTAATTTTTTCTGGCTTTGCAAAATTTTGACCTGACCAAACACATGAAGGCATTCAAGGAAGGGATAAAACTCCCAGGAGGCGGAAGCAGGTTTTCATTTTTAAGATGCAATACTATAGACTCCTGACTGTGAAATGGCGGATTTGGTCCTCCGTTGCCCACCAGGCGCTGGTAGGTATTTTTTGTGGGGGTTGGGGGGAGGGGATTTTTAGAGCCTTAAAACAGAAGACTAGATTTATAAAACTAATATTTTAGAATATGAGATGCTTTAATGGGTTAAGGGGAAAAACAACTAGTTTATAGGAGAATTCTAACACTAACAGTTCCCCGCCCCCGAATAATGCCCCCCATATAACGTAAGGCACCCTAGCACTTAGCTCAGAACTGAAAACTGTCTTCCTCGTGTTAAAAGCTAGTTAGCTGCTGCCATTTGAAGCAACAGTCACAGACTTTTCCATGGGTGAGTGCCTTACTATGATGCTGCAAAATTTCAATGTTTTTAATCTTGTAAGGAAAACAGTAATCTTGTCTTGATGGTGGTCCATATTTCCATCGGAAGGAGTTAATTTCTATGGTCCTAAGTTGCAGTTTGTGTTAGATCACGACCTCATGGTGGTTAAACTCCATTGAAAGATGTGCACTTTCATATAGGACATGTTTAATGGCTGCTGACCCATTTTTGTTTCCAATGTACTACTTGTTATTTAAAACTTTCTGACAAATGGGGGCATCTTCATCCCATGAGGACAGAAATCGCTATCGATTTTTTTCCTTTTTTTTTTTTTCCTGAATTTTTATGATGGACACCGGGATTTTTTTACTAAACATTATTTTTATATGATACCGAGTCTGTTGCCAAAATACACAAGTCATTAACATTCTCAGAGTTTACATCACCACACTTCCTGAGGCTGTGCGCTCACGCCAGAGATCTGTAACGTTTCCTGTCCGATGAGTGTTACCGACCACGGTCCGTGCAGCGCCGGGTACCCCTCAGCGCCCATCTCCCACATGCGTTCGGCACGTGTCTGCCCAGGTCGGCTGCTTTCTGAAGTACCACGTACCCCAACTCCGGCACCTCCAGACTGTCACCCTCTCTGCTGCTAGGTTTTGCTGCTCTTTGTGTCATGGTATCGCTGATGTCATGCACAGGGATTTTTATTCTGAAAGCACACCAGATTTGTTCCTTAGTCAGAATGATGAAATCCTTGTTATTGTCATGGGGGAAACTCCTCCTGATTTGTGTTTGTAAGAGGAAAAAAGCCGTTTTCCCATCAGTAACGTGGTGACTGCTTTTCAGACTCATTTTGCTGCACAGAATGGCCGTTATGCACAGCGGGGCAGTAGTAGCAACTCATTACCGATACCGTGTGGGCAGATTATCTGGGGTTTTTTATATGAAAACGTGCACAGCGCTTCCTTCAAGAGAAAAAATGACGCGCACACTCCTACCAAGCTCTTAAAGGGAAGAGCTCTGTTGTCATTTTACTGCCAAACGTGACCGCGTTTCCACGGCAGATCCACCACAAGCACTGCCCCTTGTCAGTACGCGTGGATAGAAGCACACCTTTTTGTTTTGTACTTTCTGACGTCTAAACTTGCCTTGCCTTCATGAAAACCACATTGGTCATGTTGGCCCATTGATCTGTCCTAACACCGGGAATTCACTCTACCTGTTTTCTTTTTGGGCAACGTGTTTGTGAAAAATGAAGACATCAATACGCTATGCAAACTAAGTGCTGAGCCCACTGATGTCACGTTTTTTGAAGATCCTACGTTTAGCACACTCCTATTTTTCCTCAAGACTACAGTATTTGGTTCATATTCTCCTTTGCACCTTGTGTCAACCTCCACTGCTGTATATCTGCAAGGTGACGGGGAGGAGACCAGGAACTATTCGTGGTCAGTAGGTAGTGACCTCTTAGGAAGGCTTTTAGAGAGTAGGGAACGCATCAACACGAAGTGTCAACGCGAGAAGCCTACATTCCTGTACACAAGTGCCTGCATAGTGACACAAATTCAGCACCTCTCCATCTCATCCTCAGAACTCTGGCTTGTGTTCCTTGAAAGCAAAATGATCTCGGAGGGGCTCTTCCCGCTCACCTCGTGTTAGAAAGCCCCTCGCTAAGAATAAAATCGGGGTTAAGGTCAAGGTTCTCTCTGCAAATCAGTTTGTTCACCAGCATTACAACAGAAAGCGCCTGGCTGCTGTTCGGCAGCGAGGGGCAAAGGTATTTTGGTTTCTAGTTTTTATTTTAGTGTTTTAGTTGGGTCTAGAATCCTGAAATGTCTTTTAGTAGCTGTGGCATAGCACGTGCCATTTTTAACCATTTGAAAAGAGATAGTGTGGGCATTTACAGAAACAGCTTGTTGCTCTGTAACAATTTTTTTTAACCTTGAGACTTGAAATGTAAAATGGACCTTTAAGATTTGCACTCAGTTGTAAGGTGGCTGTTCATAGAAAACTATGAATGAAGACTTGCTGATGTAGCACCTACTTTTAACAGCAATTTTAACTACACAAAAGCTTCACAGCTTCTGAAACTCTCAGCTGTTGACTTGCAGATCGTGTTCTGCCCTTACTTCACCCTCTGCGTTGGGTTTTCATGGTTTTGAATAAATAAAAAAGCCAAACTCAGTAGCTGCTGTGCCCTTTAAACCCTATTTCCATTTTGAAGAAATTTAGAAGGGGTTTGAGTTACCCGCATGTTTTGTATAATGGACTATGCACTGTACCTTCTACGCGGCTCCAGCATTCAGCATTTCTACCCTTTTCTTGTCCGAGATGCCAACGAGTAACTGCATGTTGAGGTGCTGTGCATTTTGCTACCCATAGCGGATAGGTGTTAACCCAGACACGTATCAGGATTTGTAGTTAGCCGCAAACCCCCCCCCGGACACCCCGAATGGCTCCCGAGTCTCTGCCTTCTCCACGCGCACGTGTTCCTTCTGCAACTGGAGACGTCGCCAGGTGCATGCAGTTCTGTGGGAAGAGGAGTAGCTTCCATTTGCCCGTCGGTTGTTGAATGCTGTTTGTTTCCCTTATCTCGTATCCGAACGTAACGGGGGGCGAGAGGGCGGAGCAGCCCTCTCCCCAGAGCTTCCAGGGGAGGTCGGGGTGTGCTGGTATTTGCAAGCGTACGGCCCGATGTCTAGTGTCAAAAAGCCCAAGCGTTCAACGTTGCCTCGCGGAAGGTTTTCTTCTTGGAAAATTAGTGTGAAATAAAAGAACGTGATTCTTTCAGGAAGGGAAGCCAGACAGCAGGACAGCAATAAACAAGTGAAATTCATATCTTGCCTGAGTGATTTGCACTTCAATAGTTGTGAAAGAAAATTTACGGGACTCCAGTGCTTTTGTGTTCAATTTCTAGCCCCTTTCGTACCTCCTTTACACGAGCAAGTGTTGAACTGTACATAGGGTGTTTACAGGACACTCTGTTTGGGTTGTTCTTTTTCTTGTGGGTTTTTTTTTTTTGCTTTAGCTTGAACTCTGTACGGTCCATTTGTTAAATAGACGTGAACAGTTGATGTACAGTACTTACTAAACAAGCAGCAGCACAAAACTTATTTTATTAAGAAAATATGGCTTATATTTTAAAGGTTGAATATCAATTTTTTTTTTGTATGCGTGGAATTAAGACTGGTAAAGAGTAACAAAATCCTTGGATTAGGCCAAAAGAAAATACTGTAAGATCATAACCACCTCCTTATTAAAGAAAACGGTATGATTAAAGAGCTCCAGAACATGTATTTATATTTGATTTGATTTGATTGCCTTTGTGGATTTTTTTTTTTTGCCTCGGTCCTGATTTTTTTGCTTGCAACTTTGACTTTGCAGTCCCAAGTGTCTGTTACCCTGTAACTGTTGGCAGAAGACCTAAATAAAAGCAATGTGAATATGTTGGGGTGACACTTCTGAGTCAGATTGCGTGGGGAAGGTACGTGCGCAGCCCTGGCCGCTCACCCGAGAAGGGCTTGGGGACAACCCGTGAAATGCTGACTGTAGCTGAACTGCATCAGATGCTGTGGAGGATCCAAAACCCCTCACCTTCCAGATTTCAATTTAATGAAGCACTTAAGCGAACAAATACGTGCTTAAAACTCCTTGGAACATGGCAGCCAATTCCATTTTTTATTACAGTGTCATCCGTCTGAGCACTGACTTCATTTGAGCTCCTTGGGTTATGAGATGTCGGAAGCGTACACCACGCCGCGCTGCTTCTCCAGCTGCATTACGTGCTTGGGGGGCTACAAAAGGCCGTTGGCTCCAAGGTGCTTTAAGGAGGGATTTCGGATTCCTGTTGGATTGGGGCTAAACTCGACCCTCTGGGTTTCTGTACTGCGTCATGTTTTACGTTTCCCAGCTTTGGAATTCCTCGCAAAGGTCCTAGTCCTCTCCAACAGCAACGGCTTATGGTTGTGTCTTAGTCCAGCGCAGGCGGTCGTTTGCCATCCTCTGAATTCTTTGGACCTGCTTGTGCTTTACCTTGCAAACGTGTCTGACATACCTGTAGACGATGAATTATTTAGCAGTTGAGCTGTAACTGTGGGGTTTTGAATAATGCTCAGCAGTTTTAAGGAAGTGCTTGCTAATGGCACGCACGTACTCGCTGGCTCATTTACCTGAACTGTGCCGTGCAGAATGTGTTGTACTGAGCTGAGCGTCTGCACAGGTTCTGCACACATCCTCCTGCTGGTTTTAAGGTTATATCGCCTTTTTTAAAATGAGTCCTGCCATAATAGAAACCTTCTTTTGCAGTTTCAAGGGGGGTGTTTCTGTGAGAGAGGTGTAACAGAAAATTGTGCCTTGTGCAGCTGGGGCTGAAGTCCTGGAAAACAGGTCGGACGCCGTGGTTTCAAATGTTAGACTGGCATTTGAGCCCTGGCCTTGGTTCTGGTTACAGCGTCCTGCGCTGCAGGGACAGAAGTGCTCGCGTACCTCCAAAGTACGTGCGTTTTGCAGAGATGCCTCCCTCCGCCATATCTGCTTGATCTTGGTGATCGCGTTTCCCCTTCCCTCTCAGGATTTCAGTTAAGGAAATAATCTAGTAGTTTACTGTTAATGTGCATGGTTTTAGAATCCTCACTACGTAACTTACCAGATAACTAAATCTACATTTTTAACACTAATTTAGCTGGCAGTTTCCAGGATGGTCGTTCTTAATAATGATTCTGAAATCTGGATTATGAATCTCAGACCCCTCTTCTGCTGGCCCAAAGCTCCAGTTCTTCAACACCTCCCCAGCTGCTGGGCTGGGGAAGTGCCCCTCTCGCCCCCAGGAAAGGTGACATTGTTTCTTCGTAACGAGTAGCAGGTTCAAAACAAGTGTCAATACACTGTTCTTACCAAAACACGATCTTTTGGGGGAGGAGGAAATAGGGGTAAGTGTGCCACTGCCTGACCCAGCGCTGAGCCCGGTACATCCGAGTTGCTTCCCCACGCGCACACAATCGCTTTGCTTGTTTCATCCTCTGCTTCTTTGGTGACAATTCATGCACCGAACCTGTAACAAAGTGGTACTGAGCATTGTTAAAAACACTGCCAAAACCCGAGAAAAGGGCAGACGTATGCTCTGAATTTATGCTGATCTAGTGAATCATAGTCTTTATTCTTCTTGTTAACCCGAGGTACTTAGTGTCTCATAGCTCCTCTGCAAATTGGAAAAATAAACACAAGCCTGATGTCAATCCTTCGGTTGTTATGGGAATGTCGAAGGATAATGTGCATTTATCAGGTTTTTTAGTCAGTTGAGTGTACGCTTGTCAGGTGTCTTTACATCTCCCTCCCTGAGAAGGCTGTTTTAAAGCCTTGCAGGAGGAAGGCTGCATTTTCCCACGTGCACCCTCATTATCTGCAGCAGCGTTTGAGATTTTAGCTTTGCCTAGCTGCCTCGCCTTGCGCCTCGCCCTCCAGGCCCTCCCGTCAGCCTGGCCTGCAGCTCTCTCCCCACGTTCTTGCAGTGCCGTTTCGTAGGGTCCCCTCCAGCCATCGCAGCGCTGCAGTCGTACACGATATGTGTATGACCAGATTTCTCAGCGCAGAGGAAGAACTCCACGTGTTCAGTCAGCGCTCCCGGCAGCGCGTGCGGAACGTGCCAGCAGCCGTCAGAGCTCCCGTCCAGCGCGTTGCTGCGTCCTGTAAACAGGGAAATACTTGCAGAGCGCTACGTTCTTGAGCGTGACTAAGGCCGAGGCGTGGGTTTTCTTCTGGTAGGTTTAGTGAGGATTAGGAAAACTGCAACGTAATTCCCTTGGAGCGGGGCTGGGAGCCCCAGGAGCCGTCGTACAGGCCAACTGCCACCGCACGCCGTCAGCAGCCTGGCAGGGCGAGAAGGAACACGGCGGTTACGGTTCCCCGTTGTAGGTGAAAATCCTCCTCTCTGAGGCAACGGGGAAGAACCCAACCCTGTGCTTTCACGCGTGACTCCTGAGGGCGCCCGTGCCCGGCCCCGCGGGTGCAGGCGGCGGGGCTGGGGCACGGCCAGCCCCCGCTCTTCCCGCACAGACACGCTGCGCGGGAGCCGTCGGTGACTGGCGGGCTCACCCCGCTCCTCGGCTTCGTCCCAACCCGCCCCCGGGCCCGGCCCGGCCCTGAGGCGGCTCCGGTGGCTCCGGCCGCTCCCGCCGCCTTTCCCGCCCCCCGCTCCGTTGCCGAGCAACCGCGCCAGCTCGCGCCCTCGCCGCGCAGCACCAGCCGCTTCCGGCCCCGCCTCCCTCCCGCGCGCGCCCGGAAGCACCGCCCCCGGAAGGGCGCGCGGCCCGGCTTGCGGGGGCGGGATTTCCGGCGGTTGGGGCGCGCGCGGCGGGGCAGAGCGGCAGCGCGAGCCGGGGCTGCGGGCGGCCACGCAACTTCCGCCCGGGGGTCTCCGGTCGCCGCGCGCCGCCGCCGCCTGAGGGGACGGGAGCTCCGGGCGGCCGAGGCGACGCGCCGGGCCGCGGCCTGCGGGGAGCGGGGCGGGCCGCCGCCCAGCGCAGCCCAGCGTAGCCCCGAGCCGGCCGCCGGGCCCGGCTGAGCGGCGGAGCCCGCAGCCCCGAGCGGCTGCGCCCAGCTCCATGAATGGAAATCGGCAGCGCAGGTGAGCGCGGGCGGCGGCGGGGCGGCGCGGCGGGGCTCGGCCGCGGGCCGTGCGGCGGGGTGGGGGGAACGGGCGCCGGCCCTGCCCCGCGCCCCCGCCCGCCGCCGCTTGGCCGGAGCGGGGCTTCGCCGCGCGTTTCCTTCCCCCCCCCCCCCCCCCCCCGCCCGGTTCCCGCCCCGGCGACGGCGGCGGAGCGGCGTGTGCTGAAGGGCAGGAGCGTTGCCGAGCCGCCGGGAGCGGCGGGTCCGGGCCGTGCGGGTTCGCCTCGTGGGTGAAGCGGGCGGGGAGGAGTTCTGCCCCGCCGGGCGGGTGGGGGGAGCCGCGGAAGCCCTTGTGGTGTAGCCCCGGTGGCCGGGGAAAGCCCGGCTCCGCGTCCTGCTCCGCTGCCCGTTTTCCTGTGCCGAAGATGGTAGAGAATTAATGTTTAGTCTTTCATAACCGGTGTTTCCCAGGCAGCGGCTGTAGGCCAGCTTGCATAATCCTGTGACTGCGATGGTGCCTTTGAGATGCGCCTCGAGAGCCGAAGCTTTCCCTGCCCACGGGCCCCCGCCGCTCCGAGCGCCCGGTGCCGCGGCTCTGCCAGGCAAATACCGGGTATTTAGCCGTGGTGCAGCTGGTCGCCGGCCTCAAGAATTATAAGGGTGGTTACACGTGCCTTCGGGAGCGCTGCCACACGCAACCAAGCCAGGGTCTTGACGGTTTTGCCCTCAGTCATTTGGTCCTGGGAAGCACGTGCTTAGTATTTGTAACCTCTGTGTTTATAATGTGTTTTGAGAGTTGGAGAAGGAACTCGTACTTCGGTTTATCGAAAGAATTTGTCTTCAAGCGTAACAGAAGAGTGGAAGGAGAGTTCAGATGTGGGCTGTGTTTAACCGGCAGTTCGTGACGTAGCTGGATGGCAAAGGGAATGTCCAAAGCTACCCCGAGTTCCATTTCTGTCACTTCAAGAGGTGCCACAGCTAGTGAAAATAAGAGTATGAGGCTGAAGGTGTCGATGCAAAACATGTGTTTTCATCTCTTCATGTGTAGATACCTTTGTAAGTTATGTGGAGATTTAAGTTAATGATGGATTTGGCTGGAAAAACTTGCCACCTGAGCTATGTCCTCGCTTAATCAGGTATATGGCGGAGTTGAAACCACTCTAGAAAGATGCTGGATTTTAGCAATCTGTTGGAATTAAGAGGGTATGCTCATAAACTGTGTGTGTTAAATAGACTCGAATTATAACCTGGTGTAACTTTAGTTGTCTCATAATAAGAAATAGATTTGCAAGAGTAGCCCGTAAACCTTTTAGTTTTTCTTTTTAGTTTACCTGTTGTTAGGCTGCAGTACATTAGATTTCAGCCCAGCGTGCCATCAGACAGTGCTCCTCCGGGGCTCAGCCCGCAAAGCGCTGTGTTCGGCACGACGGGTGTTTCTTTCCACGGCTCCTCTGTAACGAGGGAAGCGTTACGTGTGATGTTACTGTTCTGTGGCCATCAGATGCCAGTACTGGTACAGGAGGATGCAAACAATCCTTGGCAGAGCAAATAAGGGTTAAAGTTCTGTCCTAAAAGTGAGAAGGACGTTGAGACGTGCTTCCTTTTCTGTGTGTGAGGGGAAAATACGGGGCAGAATAAGCAGAGTCTCTGGCATAAAGTGGGGAAACAAAGATAGGCTTGTGAGTATACCTGGAGTAAAGGACGGAAGTGTGTGCCAGGACATTTTGGGTGAAGTGGTGCTGTAGCTGTCTTCCTATTTGTGTGACAGGCTTAGCCTGTGAAATCTAGCCAGTATGCCTCCTCTAGTCCCAACAATTTGAACATAGGTTAGAGCAGAGGAAGAATGTGAAGCTGGCTGTTCAGGGTGCAGGTTATGGTGAGATCAAGTGAACTGAGGAACAGCAATAAAATGCTCGCTGTGGAAAGGTGAAGCCAAGGAAAAGCGGCTCTTGGTAAAAGATGGGATTCGGTGTCGTGCATCGCACTTTCACCAGGAGAGTGTTAAGTAAACTTCCAAAGGACAGGTACGTTACAGCAGTGCTGCCAGGGAGCTGCAGATGCTCTGTGGTGTAATTGAGTGCAATCAGAGCGCCGTGCACGTCTTCATTTACATTTCATAAATTGTTCCGTCAGAGTTCACAGCTCTGTGTTAAGTGTCAAATTGGGTTTTCTTGACTCTTGTATGGCGTTTTTAACGAAGCACTACAGACGTCTTTAGTCCTCTCTTTGCTTTTCTATACAAACCTTGGCCAGATAAAATTCTGAGAATTTGCTGTTCTCTTTCTGTGTTAAGAGTAGTGATTTGGGAGGACCGTTAAAAGTTACATTTTTGTGGGTGGGGTAGAGGAGGGAAGGGGAATGAATCATAAGTGCCTTCAGAAGCTACTCTATTCCAGAACACGTGTGATGTGAGATGCAGTGGAAGTTTTTCTCTGGAGTTGCAGTGGAAGTTTGACTCACAGGATGAACTTTACAAATTGTTTCATCCTCACAGCTTTACTTTCTTAGTGATAAAGGTGTTGGGATATTTCTTGAGCTAATTTCCAATATAAATTTAAAGAAATGACAGGAATATACGGCTTATATGCCTTTCGACGCATCTGGTATGCGCTTAAAAAAAATATGCTAATCAAACTGCAGTCTCCCACTGTATCTAGCTCCGGCCGATTCCCGCAGCGGAGAGCTGAGCGTCGCCTGCAATTGATGTTTTGCAGTTGTGCTGGGTAGTCTGAAAATTCAGCTGATAGTCCTCAGACTTGTATTGAATTTGTCGTGAGCAGTGGCAGCAAGCAGAGTCGCTTGCCAAGGGATCAGAGAGATCTTGATAACTGAAGGAATTTTTCTCTCCCATTGTAACTGAACTGTTGTGCAAAGCATTTACCCCTTAATTAAAGGTTATAGGTGAATACAAGTCAGTTTGGTTTCTAATGTTCTTCGTAGTTTCTCATTTCTTTATGCTCTAATGTGTTTTTCTGAAAACAATGACATTCGTCATGAATTTATTGCTTTTAATTTTGTTCACGTGCAAAACTTGTTAGGATGCAAAGTAAATTCTAGTATTATGTTTAAAATTTTTGTTTCGTAACTGTTAAAACTATTTTATTCTGCGAGGGGCTTTCTGGTAGCGTGGTTCTAAATTGAGTAATACATCCATGTGTCTCAGATCTTACTGTTCTGCTCTTAGATATTTTTCAGACAGTGAATTGGAAAAAGGGGAACTGCTTGCATCTTAAATTTGAAACCTAAATAGCAGTAGATGGACAGCACGTTTCCCTCTCTCCGTAACAGCAATTCGAAGTTAGTGAGTATGGGGGAGGAATTACGTAGTTTTCAAAACAGTAAATATGAAACCAGAAAAACAAAAATGAGTGCATTAAGTGCGTATTTTCTTATCAAGTGGATTTTTTTAGCATAAATGCAAGTACATGTTGGTAAAGGTTTCTTTTGGTGGTGAAGCGTGGTGTATCTACACGCACAGTACGGATCGTGTCAGTTTGCCTTCCCGATTTTGGTCTGTGGAAATGCCTTCAAGGGAAGAGCATTGCTGTGTTCATGTGGGTTGTCCTGTGCTCTTCTCCCGGAGTAGTTAGGCCTGAACTTTATATTGTGCATATAACCTGTTTTTTTGAGCTTCAAGTTCTTTATGATTAGATTTTTTAGTGGTTCAGAAGCATTTATTATCTTCTAAATGCTTCCAAAACACTTCACTGTATGTTTTGTAACTTCGTTAGGGTAGAACAAGTTAGCACACTAGTACTTACTTGTGCAGTTGGCTATCGCTGAGCATGGCATCGAAATGTTGGCTTTTGATGAGTTTTAACATGACTTATTATCTGAAACCTTAAAAAAAAAGCCTAAATTGCAAGCAGGAATGTTTAGAAAACGTGGATTGCATTACTCATAAATAATGTAATGCCACCCAGCGAGGCTGCTGCTACAGAAATAAGGCAATTCATGATTTCTGGCATAAGTAAGGAGCTCGATTATTGAAACCAACATTTAAATGTAATCTTCCTTATCTATTTTTTTAATCTAGATTTAACTTATTTTTCGGTAGTGACAGGATTTTCTTTGAGCGGCACAGGCTGGGCCTCTGAGTCCAAGCGGAGGCCGGGGGCCCTCTGAAAGGGAATCTTTTTTCCCCTCCATCCTCTCCCCGCTCCGTGAAGAGCTTTCTCCCGTGTGCAGACTCCAGCCTGAGGACAGGGTCTGTTAGACAAATCTGCCTTGTGTTACTGAGCCAGAGTTTAAATAATATTTTACCTGTTAAGTCCTCTATCGTGTTTTTAAGGCTGTTCAGTCACCCATTCAATTAGAGATTTAGAACTGTTTTATAAACAAAAATAAAACTATTAAGTAACCATCTGTTAATATTTTTTGGTTTTATAATGCTGAAGCCCACAGTAGGAAAGAGGATGATTTTTTGCTGGAAGCTTGGTACTGATGTCCTTTTCTGTAAGGAAAGGATCATGTAAGGAAATCTGTATTTTCTATTAGCATCTTGCTAGAAATCAGTATTTTGCTTCATGCTGTAAAACTGTCTTCCATGCCAAAAGCTTCAATTTTCCGTAAAATGGTTTGTTGAAAGTATTTGCAGGTTTCTGTGCTTGTGCTCTCTCTGTTCAGGCTTTATTCTGATTAGGCCTTCGTTTGGTTGCTAGGTAGATTCGAGCCCGTGTTTTGGATGCACGCCAGACGTGGTCTATACTGCTGGCTGTATCGCCACAGAAATTACATCAATTTTTGTTGTGCTTAATCTTTATTATAACATCTATAATTCCACAGAAGAAAATATTCTGATTCAGAGCTCATTTAAACTGTTAGAGGGACTTCCATGTTGGTCTGGAAAATGATCTGACTTTAATGGGAATTTTCCAGTTGTGGATCTGAATACTGGCAACTGCAGGTTTCCACTGGCTTCACCTTCTGTTGGTGGAGGAGCCACATAGTCGTGCTTGAAATTAATTTCATTGTCCGCGTATTTTTAATGTTACTCCAACCTTTAGCTCTTTGAAAAAGTAGTATTGGTATGAGTTTTTTTCTTCGGAATGTATTTCATAAACAGTACGCTTATTCCATTTTAGCAAGTTTTTTGTAATGTTTTGAAATATTAGTTTCCTCATTAAGCCCTCTAAAAGTGGCACGTCCTTTTTCATCTCTTTTGGGTTTTGTTGAAATATTTATTGGATTAAATATCAGCAAAGCTCTTCAAAACATTGTCCATCTTTCATCAGCGAGCTATGTGCTTATGGGACATCAGTTATTTGACGTGTTACCCAGCCTGGTGTGGCAGGCACGGATAACCAACATACGTTCCTCACGTTGGGCTGGAGCAGTAATGTCCCGTCTGTGTCCACAGGAAATACCAGTGTAAATCCCCCGTGAAATGCAACGGGGAGTCAAGAGACCTACTTCTGAACGCGGCAGCGGTGGCAGGGAGCGAACCGCGGTCTCCGTGCACAGCACGCCGCTGGGCACCGTTGGTAAATGGAGTCGATGGAGCTGTCCTGGTTTGGCATTTGTCTGTTTTGCAGATACAGTGTAGGGGGTTTTGCTCCTACTTGTTTATTGAGCATCCACTTGTGAGAAAAGTCTTCCAACATTGCTGAAGGATGTTCATAAATAATGACTTCAGCAAACACTATGAACGGTAATTTATAAATTGATGTACCTTTAGGTCCTGAAGAGATTAAATCAGTAATAACACAAGGTAGAAAAAAATAAATGCTTAGTTAAATATTTTCTCTGGGGGTTTTTCCTGTATGTTTTCTAATGAGTAACCGTACATTCAGAAGGTTCAAGTTATTTAGCGGTGGGTCTTGCATCTTCTCAAAACATACTCCCTTGCTGTATAAAAGCCTTCCAAGAATCTGTCTGAAGCGTCAGTTTTACTTCCTCTCTGTGCGTTCATTGTTCTGTGCTGTAAATCAGTTGATTGTCAACGTTGGGGACTTTCCTTAACTGGTTTTATGAATCGAGTACGATTCTGGCACGCTGAACAGACTTGGGTTATGGTTTTTCTTGGGTTTTTAAGAACATCCTAGGCATACGTACATATCTGCTGCTCTAACGGCAGAGTAGTAATAGCTTCTTAAACACAAAGAAGTTTCTCCCCCAAAACTTATGGGCAACTAAGCGGTGCAGAGCTGCTCTTCCGGAGGCACCGAGCGACTGACCGTCCCTCCCCGTGCTGCGAGGTCAGGCCGTGCTCAGCAGCGCTTCTGCAAAGATTTCTGAAACTTTAACGACTTTGGTTTTGCAATGGTGAAATAACATGGAGGAATCGGTCTGCCAATCATAGTCATTCCGTGCTACTTAGAATAATACTACTTTTAGTATTTTTGGTTCGTGTGTTTATTTCCATTAGCTTGACACAGGACTTAGGCATGAGGCTGAGTGAGTCATTGATACGATACGGGAGCAGTAGCTGTCCTCAGAGAGCGTCGCTTGTTATTTATGTTTTATTGGGGTTTGAGTCACAGGTTGGAAGCCAGTGACACAGACTTTCACAACAGGCAATCTGGCAACTCAGTGTATTTTGAAAGCAGGATCTTCTGAGTAGGTGCTGGTGTATTTGGGCAGTGATAGCAGAATTGAATTGCCATGTACTCGTGTTTTTAAGTTAACTTGTCCAAGGGAGCACGTGTATCTTGCAAAATGATGGCAAAATCAGCTGGATTTTTAAAAATTATTCCTGAACAGTGTGTAGACCTGCACTTATTCATTTATTGGCCACTTAATTCCTGTTTGCCAGAACCTGGGTTCTAACTTCTTCCCGGGTGAGCTGTGTCCTGAGGAGCCGCGTGTGCCGCAGCTGAACAAGCGAGGCTAAGGAGAGGCTTTGGCTAACAACTGGTATTTTCTTGGTTTGTTCACCGATGTTTCCCAAGGAGCAGAGGTTGGAGGCCTGCTTGCATACTTGGCTTTGGGTAGGGCATTTCTTTTATGACCCAGGATCTGGAAGTGTACCCTGCCTCGTATTAGTAACTGAATATCATTTCTCTGTTCAGGTTTTTGCCCCTGATCACTAGGATTCTGTTAATCTAAGCAATGGGGTAAACAACGGGACAGCATTCCTGGAAAGGGGTTTCTCTTTCCTCCGGCAGTTGAATGCTCAGTTAAAAAGTTCAATTTAGTGCAATTTCCAGAGGAGATGGTGACAAAGATTTCGGCCACTGTGCTTCCCTGTTCCATGTGCTTCAACTTCTTCACCTAACCTTCCTGCAGACTGTCTTCACACTGGCTGTTTCTTCTGTGCTTACGGATTTTAGCAACTGTTTTACATTTTACATGATTTTAACAAATGGGGTGGGGAGAGACAGGGCAGAGCAGACTATAGCAACCTTTTTAATGTTATCTTTATTTCAGCAGCTTTGTTAGCATTTCCTACAGATATGAACTAAATATAAACTATGGCATGTATGTCTTTGTAATATTAAAATAAGCTCTTGAGTCATTCATGTCACTCAAATGTTTAGTAGTAACTTTGTGCATATGCTTACATTCTGAAAATATATCTGGAGTAAATTGTAGAGCTGCTTTTACTCGTGTGACAGTATTAAAATGAAGAAAAAGTTGAAGAGAACAGATGCTTGGAACGAGTTTTGCATAAGCATGGTCTGTGAGGGTGTTTTAAATGATGCTGCTTGGTTTATGTTTTTGTTTTATCTTATGGCTCGAAGCCAAGCTCACTCAGAATTTTTTGGTAGGTTTCTGGGTAGAGCCAGACAAATGTTACAGTGGAACTTAGCTTTGATGTTCACCTATTCTCAGTACGTGGTTTCCTTCAAGATAATGCGATTTTTTTTTTTCCCAGGAATGGTGGAGATTAATCAAAAGGCAAATAAGACATTTTTACCAGCACTTGACATTTTAACTCTTCTATGAAAATGAGTGGGCTGGAATTGCTGTCTGCGTCACTGAGTAGGAGTAGAGGGGAGAACTTTTAACTAACTTAATCGAATGCTCTGTAAATCATGACATTTGTACGATGAGTAATTTTTTAAAACTCTGGCTACAAAGCATGTTGGTTTTGTTGTTGTTTCTTGACTGGAAGGAGATATTTTTAAGTGGAAATACCAGTAGAAATTCTAGGAAGTGGACTATGTTTACTACTGTGTTTGGCTTTGTAAGGCATGACTAACCCGGATCTTGAGCTGAGGATTCTCATCTAAATGATGCAAAGTAAATTAAATAGATAACCAGATGAGAATGTAACGTGTTACTAGACAGGCGTTTTTAGCTGACTTTCAAAATACCCATATCTTATTGCAGATTTTGGTGGTTTCTCTGAGCAGCTATGGGTATTTTTCTCTAATGTGTAAGTAATCAAGTTTTACAATCCTGTGTCTTAATCTGAGTCTTTCCTCGTCTGGGTCGACTTTATCAGTGCAGTTAGGCAGGAGGTAATGGTTTTACTCTTCATCCATTTTCAGCCAGCAAATTTCAAGAATAATCTGTCTTCCAAGACTAAGATAATAATAGCAATGAAATGAAGAGTTTATTGCAACAACATACACCAGCCCAGAACTGCTTCCATATTTTTGTATTCTGCAGCAACTTTGTTATTATGAGGGTGTTCACAAAAGACTTGTAAAACTTCTTGTTTTAATGGCAGACAGGCTTTCCACAACAGTAAAGTGTTACAAGGAAAAGCACGTGGTGGTGGTTGTTTAGGAAATCTCCTGGTTTTATTCATGCTAATCACAGAAGCTGAAACTCATCAGTAGGAAAACAGTCTAGGTGTGGGTGGAGGCCCAAGGAGGAAGAATGGGCAAGTGTTCCTTTGGAACTGAATAGCTTAGCATGCTGTTAATGTGCTGTTTGATACAGCTAATTTTCCCTTCTTCCAGTGTGCTGGCCCTGGTGCCTGCCTGGTCGTCCTGTGAGTTTTGAGTTTTTAGGGAATTGCCTAAGACTGAAGAAAGGGAGTACATTAGTAAGTCTCAATGGGAGGCGCGTATGTGTATCTGCAAGTGCAAGGAGCCTTATGTATTTTTAAACTGCTGAAATGTAAGCAAGTAGTACCTTTGCCACACAGCTTGTCTGTTGTGCTTACCTTCTCATCTGTGATATTTTTTTCTTTCGCAGGACCCGTCGGGGCGCAGCCCCTGCTCATGGTGCCCAGACGTCCTGGCTATGGCACCATGGGCAAACCCATTAAACTGCTGGCCAACTGCTTCCAAGTTGAAATCCCAAAGATTGATGTCTACCTCTATGAGGTGGATATCAAACCAGATAAGTGTCCTCGGAGGGTGAACAGGTAAGAAAGTGAAATTTGTCTTTTAAATTATACTGATACTGAAATTTTTAAGCAACAGAGGGACCTACTGAAGTAAATATAGTGTCTATGTAGTTTAAAATCTGGGCATTATGCTATGGAGACCCGTGTGCAAGTTCTCACAAACATCTGTGAGACGGGTACAGAGCCTTTTCCAGGTTCTCTTCAGTTTGTTTGGGACCAGATGCTATGAAGGGGGCCAGCCATTAGTGGTCACAGTACTTCGAGCCGTTTGGCAGCAACCCCCGTTCTTCAGGGCAGCATAAATAAGGTATAGCTGGTATAAGGTATACAGTTACCTGTTTTGGTTGCAATACTGGCTTTTGAATCATTTGAGTTAGCAGGAATCTACTCCTATGAGTGTTTTTATCCTCAGTTGATATTGAGATACATCGCAGGGTTGGTTAATCTGAAGGGTTCCCCAAGTTAATTCACTTGGGTACTGTGGTCAGAAGCTAGTCACTAAAAGCCATCGCTGTAGGTACAGGTGGAGACAGCAGTCAGCTGGAAAGCTTCCATGAGGAGTCCTGGTATGAAAGCACTGCAAACAAACTAGTTTTCCCCTTGTTAATAGGTATTTCCTGCAGTCAGCTTAGTATGTTTGAAATGGTCAGACTTGGTTTGAGCTCCACCTGTGTCCTTTCTCTGTTGTTACAGCATTTTGGATAGCACGTTGTATCTCATCTTGGGTTTTGTGTATTAGGGTCGGTTAAATCCCTTGCTAGGCTACTTTATTTCTAGATTGCTGGTAAAATGGAGAGAATATTTTCATATTCTGTATCCAGGTTCATTTAGTGATCCAACAAACTGTACGTATCAAGTGCTGGATTCTTCAGCCTTAATAGATTGCTAGTACAGCTTTTTAGATGTGGTCTTTGTGTATTTTGTCCTAAACCTCATAAATTTGGGGAGCCAGAGAAGCCCTCTCAGAAAGAGTAGCTAATTGAAAACCTGACATTAGAGTTATAATCATTTTTGGTTTTTAAAGATTACAACATTTTGTATTTCCTGTATTTCTTCTCGGCATTGAATAATTTTTCTTGTTACTTGTGAGTCTCTTGTGAAATCTGTTTCGTCAGTTAAAGTTCAGGGTAGCTGAAAAGCAATTTTTTCCTCTTTCTTCTGCAACTCTGGTTTTTTACATTTTAACAATAACATATTGCTAGGGCCTGATTCTGGCTGGTGATTTTTTCCCCTTGCATACTGCAGTTATGAAGGCTATATTAATACCTATGTTAAGTATTAATTAAAAGGAAACTAATAAATTGCTAAAATTGGGATATAATAGTTCTGTGTGAATTAATATTTAATATAATCTTACTGTTATGAAGGGTTAGTTTACTACTGTATTGTTAAATGAAGAATGCTTGTGAAGCCATGCTCACAGGGATACAAGGAGAATATAAACTGCTCTGAACTGACTTACCGTTTTGTATGTCTGACTCTTTCCTAGTGTGATCTTGTAATGAAGATAAATGTCACTTCACTTAAAATCTGTTGACTAAAACCTCTTTTTTTGTCTGTTGTATGGCAATGACTGTTTAAAATAGACTAAGGGAGACAAAGCTGTAAGAACTCTGGCTGCTGCAGCAATCGCAGTCTGTGATTGTGTAGTTAGTTGTTTCCGTAACAGTGGGAGAAACTACAGATGTTTGACAATAGTGCCTTTGAAATAAGTTGTTTTAAAATAGCAACTAAATTTTATTTAAAATTTAAAAGAAAAAAGAAATTGCTTTCGTGGTCCTGTTTGTAGGGTAATTTCAAGCTTGCTTCCAAAACCAAAATTGATGTTTGTTACAGCTTGTTCTAGTCAGTTAGGCTTTAGCTAAATGCTGTCTCTTCTGACGTTTTCGGTTCATGTGGAGAGAGGCAAAAGCATTTGGTTTGAGTTTGTAAAGTAACTCTGTGTGAAATGATGAATATTTTTGCTTACCTAAATAATAATGATTTCCAGAAGAGCATGTTTGCAGCTGATAGAACTTTTCATACCTTTTGTGAGTCTCAGATGGAGTATCTAACCGTTGCTTTTGACTTCTGTTAGCTTGTGTGAGGGTTGGTTGTTTCCCAGAAGTGCTTTTTATAGACTGGAGTTAATTTTAAGTGCTTTTTGAGGTTTCTCATTCAGAAATTTAGTTGTCGTAGTACAGGCGTAGTTCAGATGCACATGTAACTTTGTCCAGAAGCTCACCAACTTTCTATTCGAGCAGTAAAGGCACTGTCTTGCTTTTCCTTATTCGTGTTACCACCTGGTAGAAGCAGTTGTCTGGTTTTTGTCAAGGTAAACTGAGAAGACTAATTGAACACAGGCAGCAAACCTAACAAGTTGCTTTAATAGATATTTTCAAATGAAAGACTAAATTTGTTTTCAAATTTGACAGCAAATACAGTATGTAAATTATGAATTCTAATATAAGCTGTAGTTTAAAATCTGAAAGCTGAGGGTAAATCTTGCATGCATATTGGTTTTTTCAAAGTAGGGAACCGTGGAATTGGTTATTTAAAAATCCTACTACTTCACCAGCTTTCACGTGTGTAAAAATGTGGCAGATGTTAATTAAAAACTGCAAGAGCTGGTATAAATGTGCCCAATAAAAGAATATAGTATCTGCTGAATAAATGACTTTGGATAGTGTGCTGTGGATTACACAGAGAAGAATGGCTTTCACTAGTCTAAATTGAAATCAGAATACTGAAATACCTGCTTTGAAGAATTTTCCTTAGAAATATATTTTTCCCTTTCTCTTGCATGCTGTGACAGTTAGTTCTAAGAAGTCAGTGGATTTACAGAGACTCAGCTTTTCTGAAATAGTTTCTGACTGACATCCTGTCTGCATGCTTGTATTTGGAATAAATAGGGGTTTTAGTTCCTAAATAGTTGCTGTTTTTTTTAAATCCACCTGCACCTTTATTAGCTTTTAGCGTAGGGAGGCTTTAAAATCTAGAGTGTCTTCTGTTTCCTTTTCACTTTCCTTTATAGTGCTGTTCTGTACCACTGTTTCCGCTGCGCTGTAAACTGGAAAGCAGAGGGTGAACGAAGCTTTGCTTTGAAGCGTGAGATGTATGTGAGATGAGTCGCAGAGCTACAGCAGAGAGCTCTAATACGGGAGTTTTGGCTTACAGAGCCTCTTGCCTTCTCCCTCCTGCTCCTACTCTTCATCACTAACATCTATCCCTCTGCTTTTGTCACAGGTTATATGACAACAAGCTGGCGCTTACGGAAATAGTTTCTTTTGCACACTTATCCCTGTGCGTAGTGTTCTAAGGGAGCGGTACCAGTGCAGGAGGGGGGTTCCGACAAGATGGACTTGTGCAGGAGCACAGCTGAGTACTAAGTAGATATTTTGAAGGTGCTCAAGTATATTGACGTGTATTTAGCCAGTGAAAGGATTTGGATTCTGAGAGTTTAGTAACATAAAGAACTGTGAAATGGAGAATTTCTCTTCCCTTCCCCAAGTCCCAGCTGAGAGGTGAAAGTTCTGCTGCTAATTTGGCTTGAAGAGGAAGTCAATATTTATCGTCTTCCTGAAGTGCTTTAGGTTAATATTGCCTGGTCAGGAAACGGTATGCTAGCGCGCTTGTGCTTTGCAAGAGTGCTAGTTTGCATGGGCTTGACAAGAGAAGTGCTTTGTTTCTGTGGAATAGGGGAATTCTGATGTATCAAGTAAGATGCAGTTGTGCCACTGAAACACAAAGAATCCCCAAAGAATTCAAATCCTGAAGGCATGCTTCGGTTAGAGGCATTGCAAAAGTCTCTTTGGATCCGATACATCTACTGCTTGTATCAAGAAGCCTCTTTTTACATAAGAGAAAAATTTTATGGTGGTTTTTTGCAGTGTAATTTCAGTGCTTGTATCAGGTTACTGTTTTCTTTATTGCCATCAACTTATAACAAAAAAAGGAGAATCTGTAACTGTGTGCAAATTTGATGAGGCTTCTACTTGATTTTGTTGTAAAAACTCAGTTTATTAAGGACTTAAAGCTAAGACTTTTTTGTTAGGGTACCTCATTTTTATATACAATGTAGGCAGAATTCAAAACTCTTGTTAATTGAAGAGCAAATGAACATTACAATGAACTGTGCCATTAACTGTGCTGGTTCCATGAACGAGCATAGCTTTCAGTTGTGAGTTTACTAGTTTTTCATACTAGCTTGTGGGTTTCTTCCAAGGTAAGCGTGTCCTTGCTTTGTATGATAAAGGTTATACAAAGGCCTCAGTCATTTCTGGGGCTTTCTGAAATTATTTCAGTAACAATATTTTCCAGTATTTGAGCATTTGTGTTGATTCTGATTTTATTCTTTAGTGTTTATCTGTTATTTTAGTTGAAGTATGTGAAGCACCTTTTTGGAGTATCAGTGGGTGTTCTATAATTTGCTTGAGTAATATGTTTGTTGAAACTACTTCGGCAAAACACAGGGTGTGTGGGAGCCAGTTCCAGTCTGATACTTCTTTGAAAACATCTTCAATGTAAACATCAACTTTTCTAGGGAGGTGGTGGACTCAATGGTGCAGCATTTTAAAGTGACAATATTTGGGGACCGTAGACCAGTGTATGATGGGAAAAGAAGCCTCTATACAGCCAATCCGCTTCCCGTGGCCACTACTGGGGTAAGATAACTGGAAAAAAAAAGATTTGTAACAGCTTCTTAGGAAAGAAAAGAAACAAGCCCAACTTCTAATATTGCTGAGTTCAGAAAACCTGAAAGTATCTTACAGTATCTGTACTGAAATGGAGCCCTTTTAGTGTATTTTCTGCAAATTTCAATGTGTGTAAATGTGCATGTAATAGTTGCATTCAGAACCTCCCCTAGAATTTAGTAGCCTCTTTCTACAGCAAAATCTATTAAATACTCAATTTTATAGACTGTAATAGATTATCTCCCAATGAAATACTATTAAAAAATCAAACCACAGTTTCTCTGGAATGAAGAGTTTTCTGATTCAAGATGACAAAGTTATGTGATCCTCTTCTGCTTGGTGAGGACCCGCTTCTCTATTTTGTGCATATGATGATGTACTCTTATCAAATGTGTTGTGTCCTAAATATCTGAGGTTTTGAGTCTCTGGCCCAGTTATGCGAAGGAGTGAAAACTCAAGGCTACCAGACTTAAGATTAAACAGCTGCTGTTTTTTTCCCTCCCCTGCCCAGGTGGATTTGGATGTGACATTACCGGGAGAAGGCGGGAAAGATCGTCCCTTCAAAGTGTCAATAAAGTTTGTTTCTCGGGTGAGCTGGCACTTGCTGCATGAAGTTTTGACAGGAAGAACCTTGCCTGAGCCTCTGGAACTAGACAAACCTATCAGCACTAACCCTGTTCATGCTGTCGATGTGGTGCTACGACACCTACCCTCCATGAAGTAGGTTCACTGTCTTCCTGCAGTCTGTCTTTACCTGAAGTATCCCCATTGGGAGACCTTCATCCCTGTTTCTCCACAGGTGGAAATAAAAACTGATCATTCCCCTTGTGCAGCACAGCTGGTTAGCTGAACTGGGGAGACCGAAGCTAGTTATGTAGAAGTGTGTATTTCTGTAGACATTTAAGCTCCAGAGCAGGTGATGTGTTTGAAAAGATCAGGAAACAGGAGACACTTATAATAGGCCTTAATTGAAATACTGAGAGATTACAGTATGCTGTAGCACTGCTTTCATGTTTTCTGCTCAAGCTGAGCCAAGTATCGTGCACTTGATGGCAGTGACTGTCTAAAAGCACGAGTCTTTCTAATTCATTGATACACCCATCAATGATGCGTGCTTCTCCTGTTTTAAATACACAGTTGAGACTAGATACCTGTCTTAACAAAGTCTGTTATTCTTTATCTCAGCACCCTGAAACATTAGAGAAGGGCAAATTAATTTTGCTTTATTTGGTCAATGAAAGTTACTTTTAAAGTTTGACTGCTGGCTTTAGACAGTAGGAAGGCTTTGCACTGGTGTTTTTCATTGCGTGTAACTGACTTCAGAAAATGACTTGTGGTTCTATGGAAGCCAGTGTTCCTCAGCTACTCCAGATCCTACGGAAACACGGAAGATGTTAACCTCTGTACTAACGTCTGTCCATGACAAACGTGAGGAGGCTTGGAGGTTCAGCAGCAGCTGTTTTCTACCTGAGAGAGAAACATTAGTTTCTCTAGTTCTTTGTTTCCACCATAATTATTCCTTCTCTTGGTGCACATTGTATTCAAATGTTCCCTAGTAAAACATGCAAAATGATATTTGAGGGTCAGTCCGGTATATACAGTGCTGTTGTGCAGAATCTGCTGTGATGGAGGTTATATTTTCTTGAAGTGGAAGATCAGAAAGGGTAAGTTAACTTTAGTTCTTGATTTGTTGTAAAAACTGAAAGCGGTTGTGCATTGCTAAAACTTGTAAATCTTTTGTCTAAATTTAAAAACACTGCAGTGGGAATGGCAACATTCAGACCATACTGTTTAAACTTGGTTCTCGGCACAGATTGCTGGTGCACAAAATTCCAAAAAATAATGTGTGTTGCAATCCTTATTATAGAGATTTTTATTTGGAACGCAATAGCATAAACGTGTGGTCATCTCTTTCACCAGGTATACCCCTGTGGGCCGCTCCTTTTTCTCAGCTCCAGAAGGCTATGATCACCCCTTGGGTGGGGGTAGGGAGGTCTGGTTCGGATTCCATCAGTCTGTTCGGCCTGCCATGTGGAAGATGATGCTCAATATTGATGGTAAGTTGGGATTCAGGGTTAAAAATAAAGATAATAACAAACATGCCTCTAAGAATAAAAATGGCCTTGCCGTTCGGTCATTTTACTGTCACGTGCTTGAGTTTGTGGTACCACATTTCTGCGTGGTGGTAACTTTCAGTGCCATCTGTGCAGAGGGATTTGGTAACCAGAAGCCATCTTGTACACTGATTTCTTAATTCACATTGTAAATAATAGAGTTAAAGTAGCTTGGGGTATTTTGCTGGAATTTATATCAGAATAAGAAAACTTTCAAACTTTAATTGCTTTATAGACAAGGGGTTTTCACCTGAAAAATACTTGCGTCTCGTTGCTTGGTTTGAAGATTTAGTAGTTGCCTCTTGTAATATTCTTATGAAACAACTTTAACTGTGAAGTCAGCCTACTGCAGAGGTGGTAATGATGATAGTAGAGTGAGATTGTAATAATGAAGTGTATGTATGTGTACATTGGCTTCCTGTTCAGCCAGTTCAGACCAGACCTATACAGCAAAGGCTACCTAGAAATCCAAGTCTCTTTTTCTGGATTTGTCATCATGTCAGTGTTTTGGCGGAAATTTACCTGCAATATTAAAAAAGAATTCCTGTATAGGAAGGAAAAGCCTAGCATAGCTTGTTTTCCTACTTAATTTTCTGTATTGGTACATCCACAGTCATACAGGCAAATTGCTTAAGATGTCTCCATGCAGCTGCCTGCAGTAGGTGTTGTTCAATACTTCCAAGAAAACTCCGTAAAATATATCACAAACACTTTTGTGAATAGGGCTAATTGAGATGGGCTTTCTTATGCAAAATCAGATCTGCTTTGCACCACTTTATTAAGTCCCAGATGAATGCATCTGAGATCAACTGGTGCATGTGTCAGACTCCTTGGTGCTGTAAGCACTCTGAGTCTATTTAGTTGTTAAACCCCTATTGAAAAATGTCAGTGTTTGAGATGCAGGTGCTGCCTAAAGTTTTCTCTAATTCACATTCTGTTCTCACTGTCTGTTTGAAATGCTTTATAAAACCAAGGTAAATAGTCTGTCTCTTTTGCACTGGGTTAAGCACTCTAAGTCAGGTTGTGCTTAGCGTCTGTCTTAGAGCATAATAAAACGTTGCAGATGATGCTGAGCTTTCATGATGAAAATTTGCGAGTCCATGTGTTCTGGTTTACCTAAATTGTGGATGGTACTGATGTGACTTCAGATGGGTTTGTTCTTGTAAAATTGCCTTTCAAACAGCAGCTATGGTGTAGCTATTGTTTGAAAAACAAATGTAAAAATCTTACCAGTCTGAGAAATAAGTAGTACTAGTATCTATATGCTATGTACTGAGATTAATACTCCTGTCCTACCTGAATTGTAGTTATTTACAGCCATTTATGATCATAGAATCGTTCTGGTTGGAAGAGACCTCCAAGATCATTGAGTCCAACCGTTAACCCAGCACTACCAAGTCCACTGTGTTACTGTTTTTTTAAAATGTTCTTATCAGTATTAGAAAGCGTAGTAGTTACTCTTGCAGTAGAAATTTTTCAGTCATTTCTGTGAACGAGAAACTTAAGAACTTTGTAAGCTACCGTTTACGGGGCAATCGCTTTATGTTGTGGTTTGAGGCTGTGAAGGTTACGTTCAAATCCCATCGTTTGATTTTGGTTTAGTCGTTTAACTTGTACGAGGTTCTCTGCAAAATCTGTTTCTCCCTGTCGCTTGTGTTGCTGTGGGAGACAGACCGCACGCTGCCGGTCGCTGGGGTGTAAGCTATTTGTGTTCATTCAGTAATCGACATCCGGAGGTGTTGGCTGGAGTGCGTCATGTGAAGTTGGCAGCCTGCTAAAGTGACGCATGTCTGAAGAATGTTTCGTTGTATTAGCACAGAGATGTGGTGGGTTTGGTATATGAGATCTGGAAAACTAATAAACTGCCTGTCAAGTGTTTCTTTTCTGTTGTTGCCATTTAAAGTTGTAAATGTATGGAGTAGTTTGCTTGTGTTTGAGCTATATCTCATGCCACCTCACCTTTCTTACTAAAAAGTATTGTTTCAATTGCTTGTAACTTTGTCAAGCAGATTGTTTATGGTCTTCCTTCCATGGAATGAGTCAACTGTCCTGTTTAAAAACAGTGTATTGTCACTTAATGTGATTGTGTCATTAGTAGGCAGGGAGGGTAAGAGATTTTAGTAGATCCAGGAGTTGCACTCACCACTACACTAACACAATTTGTGTATAGTCAAAATAGTGCTCACGTTTCTACCAAATACTGTTTCAGTAATTGAGCAGATCGTATCATTGACAAAATTATACTGCATGTTGAATAATCTTAGCTTTTCATGTTAAAAAGTCTTCAGTAGAGATATATTAATAGTGTCTCTGCTTGCAGCTCCACACAGAGTTGAAAGTAAGTGTGTCTCTGCAACATTACAGCTCTCTAGAAATAAATGTTATCTGGGGAAAACCCCTTTCAAAACCCTGAAATGCAAAGTAGTTGCAGGATGACTGTGCTGGAGACTGATGTGTCACTGTGGGCTCTGCGCTGGCTTTTGTATACTTAGTTGCTGTAAGGCTTGCTAATCTGTTTTTAAAATGTGTGCTGCCCAACTTTGCTTGAGGGTTACGTGGAATTTTTAAAAAGCATTCATTTAGATACTGCTTCACAACATTCTGACTTGGGTTTTTTTACACTTAATATTTTGCTCTTTTTAGTTTCTGCCACTGCCTTCTACAAAGCACAACCTGTAATTCAGTTCATGTGTGAAGTTCTTGACATTCATAATATTGATGAACAACCAAGACCTCTGACTGATTCTCATCGGGTAAAATTCACCAAAGAGATAAAGGGTGAGTAGAAACCTATCTGTTCCGTCCCAGGTAACACAAGCTGATTCTAAGGGACTTGTTTTAACTGGAAACCTCCTGGTTAGCATGCATCAGAAGGGCCCTAGGACTGCCAAGAGAATGGCAGTGTGCCCTGTTTGTAGTTCTAGTCCTGAATGAAACAATGCAGCTCTACGGAAATGAAAGATGGAAAATGAGGTGTGTTCCCCGTGGCTTAAAGAGGGAAAGCGAAAGTGTGGTGTTTATGGCCTGGAGAGAGGCAGGTGGCTGCTGCCTTGCGGGACGGCTAACCTTTTATCAGCAAGGGTCACGGAGGCCGTAGTGGTATTGTGCTGTAGGTCTCCCGCTGTTTAAATGCTGAGGCAAAGTGCAAATTGATTTCAAAGCTAACATCATTGATTCTTTGAAAGTATGCTGTTGCAGTGACTTCTAATAACTGATTGCCTTATGGAAAAACAAGTACCACTTGCTAACTTGCAGCTGAAGGCCAAATTCCATTCCAAAGGAATTGCATAAGCTGCTGGTTTGAGTAGTTTCTCTCCATATATGCTATTTTGCTTTGCGTTTTCCCATATCCTGTCATTTCAATGTAATTTGCAGAGAAAGAAGTCTTAAAAGAGTTTGGCTCTTCAAAGCTCTGCTCTCAAACGCTTGTGTTACTTCATGCAAGATTAGACTCTGTTGAAACACTAGAAAGCAAAAAACTATATCTGAACTATAGTCACAAACTGATGTGCTCATAGAATAGTCATTAGTGGGAAAAACCCTTCAAGGCGTTCTTTTGTAGCAGTCCTAACATGCCTCCTTTGCACATCTGCCTGTCGGCCTTCGTTTTGGAAGACAGGTAACTGGAGAAGGAGAAGCTGTCTCTGCTTGATCTTGGATGCCTCAGACACTTCGTTACCACAGTCGGGAAACATTGAAAGGTTACCTTTGCTGTCAGTATTTTTTTACTGCTGTAGTATCTGGGAACTCCAGCCAAGATGCTGTGATCACCTATAGTGAAACAAACGCTGCGTTAAAGAATTGGCAGCCTGCGAGCAGCTCTGTGGGAGGGTAGTGCCTTCTGTAGTGTCACAGCAGATTAACGACAAAGCAGTGAATGGGTTCCAGATATCTCTGTATTCACAACCCTTTCTGCTTGGCCACAGCGCTTCATGGTTTCTTCTTTGTATTTTCTCTTAATGCTGTATCAGGTCAGTGGTAGTTTATTTTTGACTATGCCATCCTCTAAGTAATACTGATGTTAACGTTGCAATTAGTGTTGTCAGGAATCGATGAAGGACAGTTGATGCTTCTTTGGGATGTCTGTGTCTCTAGGACACTAAACACGGTATCCGCTGTCTGGTGCTTAGGGACCTGATTGGATGTGGGGTATTCAGTCTGTGGTCCACAACCCACACGAGCCTCACAGGACAAGTCATCCAACTGCTTTCTCAAAAGCCTTCACTAGTAGGCTGTAGGTTGAATCTTTTGGGTAGCAGGGCTCTGTTTTCAACTGCCTTTTCTTCCGTGGGACTAGGGAAAGACATAACAGCATGTCGATGCTATGCAGCACTTGTGTGATAAGCTCAGTACTTCCAGCAGATGTTGCGTCTGCTCCCTATGTACAGTACAGACGGTGCATGCACAGTTAATAGAAATAGCCACCGAAAGCCTCTCGAAGCTGCCGTTGTTGCCGTCATTATTGTTGTGCGTAGAGAGTCTGGTGTATAGGCTGGGTGCTTTTAGACGAGATCTTCAGCTGCTCAAAAGCTAAACTTAAACTCGGTCAGTGAAATTAAAGAAAATTACAGGCTGAATGTGGGCACAAAGCTAAGGGGAAAAAAAAGAACAATAAGGTAGAAATCTGGTTTTGCCCTTTTAATTTCAATTATATTGGAACTGCTAGTTTTAAGAGGCATACAGCATTGAGAATGAGAACAAAAGAATATGGTGAAAACAGCAGTCTGCGTCTGAGGTTAGTCACATGCCTGTTAAATGAAACTGCTACAAGAAATTCAGATGACATTGAACATTAAATATTATACATTATGATTTGTTTTTGAGGGTAATACCTGATTAGTCAGAAATCAAATTATAATGAAAGCAAAACGTTTAGAGATAATGATTTCTTATGTTGTGCTGTTTGACGCTGACCATCAAAGCTGTTGGATTAGAACATGTTCTGTTATATGAAACCTTGTGTCTCCTGGGCAAATTTTTGTGTAGTTACAACATCGGGGTTTTTTGTACTTTTATGCAGGTCTAAAGGTAGAAGTGACTCACTGTGGAACGATGAGAAGGAAATACCGTGTTTGTAATGTAACAAGAAGGCCTGCAAGTCATCAAACGTAAGATGCTTTTTGTCAGAGCATAAAATGTGTGATAGCTTAACACTGAATGTGTAACAGGACCTAATATTTTATTAATTTGGGGGGTGTTGATACTTGCCAACCAAGATTTCTGTGCATTTTATTAAAATGTATGTCTTTTCAGCTTTCCTTTACAGTTAGAAAATGGCCAGACTGTGGAGAGAACAGTAGCACAGTATTTCAGAGAGAAATACAACCTCCAGCTGAAATACCCTCATCTTCCTTGCCTACAAGTGGGACAAGAACAGAAACACACCTACCTGCCTTTAGAAGTAATGAACTTATTCTGATAAATCAGCTTGTTACTGGTAGGCTGTATCATTTTGCAAAACGTTAAGAAGTAGTGCACTTTGCGGCACAAGCAGGTTTACATATTTACATGTTCGTTATTCTTTTATTTCACGAAAGACTATCTACATTTTTAAAAGTGCTTTGAAGTTTAGAACGATGAGAAGGAATATGCAGTTGCTTAAACACGTTGGGGGGTGTTTGGTAGTGATAGCGTAGTATTGTGTATGTGTGGTACGTTGGGATCTGTTTAAGTGCTCCTATTGTGTATTGACGCTTCTGATTCTCCTTTAAGGTATGTAACATAGTAGCTGGCCAGCGGTGTATCAAGAAGCTAACGGACAATCAGACGTCGACTATGATAAAGGCCACAGCGAGATCTGCCCCAGATAGGCAAGAGGAAATAAGCAGACTGGTTAGTTCTTTAATTTCAGTTCGGTGCAATACTGCTCACTAAATGACACTGGGCTAGGCTACAGTAATGCAAAACTCCTCATATGGCCAACCTAGTCTTTTCATTCCTTCCTTCTAGCCCCTTAACTTAATAGATTTTACTACTTTTTTTAATAGGATTTATTTAAAATAGCTTGCGATAGTAGCATGAGTCCAGCACTCAGCAGTATGGGCTCTTGTGTTCTAATCTTTACATTTACTTCCAAGTAGATACTGGAACTACTCAGGAACAGTAGTTCGGTGTTTTGCTGTATTGGGCCCTCAGGGTTTTAAAACACATTTGTGAAATGGACTTGGGTTTTAGTACCCAAACTCAGGAAGTAAGATTTTTTTTGTTCCAGGTACTTTTCTTTTTCCTTGATTCCTGTTGATGTTTGAACACTACGCTTTTTTTTGGTTGTTATAGGATGCTTATATTTGTAGCAGTGCTAAATACTTTAAAAATCATGAGCTAGACTCTGAAGACTTGGGTCTTGCGAATTTCCCATTTTTTTTCTGTTAGTAGTTTGAAGATAGTAGCATCACTCTAACACTACTTAATTTTAATAGACACTGAAAACAAACAGGAGCAACTTGATTTGTCCAGAATCATACAAGGAATCTATAACAGGGTGGAAAAACAATTCTAGGTCTCCTGAACCTCAGCCTTGTACTTGAGATGCTTGACTGCTTTCCTTAGTACACACTAAATGTTTTCACCCAATAACTCCCATATCTTTTCTTGGTGCTGAATCCAGACTCTCTAAACAGCAGTGTTTAACTTGAATATTTTTAGTTGCATACTCTTATAAACAGATAGCTCTTGTTTGAAACAGTCTGGGTTTTGAGCTGACAAGTTACCCAACATTTTTCAATAAGACCGTTCTAGAAAATACGGAAGACATGAATGTGCAGTAATAAAATGAATTAATTTGTTTAATCTTGGGTTTGCTTGTCTCTAAAGGAGAATGCTTTTTGATCTATTCTGTGAGTAAACAAAATGCTTTTGAACAAGCGTGCTACAAATGAGCACTTGAGTAACTAAGGGAACAAAAAAATCCAATATATCTCATGGTATTAATTGTTTTCACTGGGGACGGGTTGATGGTGCTGAGCAGTTAAATCTGAGCCTTTTTCAATGGCAAGGGGAATTGTTGTAGAACACTTCTGCAGCATTCCTGTTGTTTGTTTGTTATATGAATTATAATTAGATACTTCTGTAATATGGAAAAACTCTTCTTCTAGGTGAGAAGTGCAAATTATGATGCAGATCCATTTGTTCAAGAGTTCCAATTCAAAGTCCGGGATGAGATGGCCCACGTGACGGGGCGCGTGCTCCCAGCTCCAATGTTGCAGTACGGGGGACGGGTGAGGTTTTTTGCTTTTTCTTTTGTTTCTGTTTTGAAGAGTGATTTCCTGCGCACATTGACTATTGCAGTCAGTTCAGTTGCATCGTGCAATACGGGAATCAGAGTTTGAATGGTAAACTTGTTTTTGTTATCCTGAAACTGAAAATAGCATAGGCTTTTTCAGTCACTTGAATATCTGTTGCTTTTGTTTCCACAGAACTCGAACAGTGGCAACCCCAAGCCATGGAGTATGGGACATGCGAGGGAAGCAGTTTCACACTGGTGTTGAGATCAAATGTGGGCTATAGCTTGCTTTGCAACACAGAGACAATGCAGAGAAGAAATACTGAAGTAAGGCATGTCAGAGTTTAGGCTTTGGACTGTTCTCTTGATGAAGCCATTTTAGTGAAAACATGAGCACTTGTAATGAGTGGTTTACCTGGTTTTAATCATCTCGGGTGTTAGGGAGAGCATCCAAGCTGGTTTGCTTCCTTGCTGGAAGCTACAGTCAAAACACTGTACCTAGGTACGCCGTGGGGTTTGGCCCTGTGACATTGCTGCTTTCTATCTAGTTACTTTCTGGCATCTCGAATGAAGTGCTAAAGGTGTCTGAACTTTTTTTTTTTTCCCATTCTGGGCCATGATATTTCAAAGCTGTACGGCCTCCACATAATGAACGTGTTTAAAATGCTGCTTTACAAGCTATTTGGAATCGTCTTCATTCACAGTTCTTCTGTCCCCTCTGCTTTGGTTGCTGTGTGCTATTGCTACTGCGAAAATTCAAAAAACTTCTCATCCTTAGGGGTTTCACCGATCAGCTGCGCAAGATCTCCAAGGACGCAGGGATGCCAATCCAAGGCCAGCCCTGTTTCTGTAAATTACGCCCAGGGTGCAGACAGTGTGGAGCCCATGTTTCGACACCTCAAGAACACCTATTCGGGGCTTCAGCTCATCATTGTCATCCTGCCAGGGAAAACGCCGGTGTATGGTAAGGAGTACCTCTGTCTTTACCTGTTTGTTCAAGTATCATTCTGAGAAATTTGCTGCCAGCATATGTTAGAAAATTCTTCGGGACCATTCTTTAGACATTAGAAACCCATATTTTATCTGAAGTTAAAATGAATTGGAAGCAGATCTGAGCATGCAGGTAAGGTGGAAGTTATTTTGCAGAGTATGTACATTTAAATCATTGTGACTTAAGCTAAGATCAAAATACAGTAATAATTTCAAATGTTGTATCCTAATATTTGCTTCTCAGCGGAGGTGAAGCGTGTGGGAGATACACTGTTGGGAATGGCCACACAGTGTGTTCAAGTCAAGAATGTCATTAAAACATCTCCACAGACCCTATCAAATCTGTGCCTGAAGATTAATGTTAAACTTGGAGGAATCAACAACATCCTTGTACCTCATCAACGGTAAGACTCTTTGTGGACACTGTTTTGGGTTTTGTTTTAATAGATGTGGTTAAGTTTGATACTTCGCACCCAGAATTTAAATGTGGCCAAGTTTTAAGTTGAAAAATTCTTCTGGTAATAGTACATGATACTTGAGGTAGAACTCAATTTCTTCTAGCATGGGCTCTGGGGAGTAGTTGGCCTGTGAGTTAGGTCTTCAGCCAAGGTTCTTTCCAAATGTTTGATCAGTATCAAAAACTTGAAGAGAAACTGCAGGTCTAGAGATGTTGAAATATTAATATAATGAGAAGTTTTCTGCAGGTTTAGGAGCACACAACACATCACAGAAGAATGTAACTCTTTGTTAACCTATCCATGTGCTGTTAATAAGGGTAGAAGAACACTGGAGGCATCTTGCTGCTTTCACTTTTATAGGCTGGGTAGTTCAGCTCACGCTTGTTCTTTGTGTGGCTATTCTCTATGCTCTATTTGTGTGTGTGTGTTCCAATTGCTTTGATGCCTTCAGTGAGAAGGTTCGAGAAGTCCAACCCACGTGTGCTCCCATCTTTCTCACATGGATCATTCTGGAGAAGCACAAGTCTTTTGGTCCTGAAGACTAGACATTCAGATTGACTCTAACCTTTGCTAGAGCACCTCTATTCTTTGGGGGGAAATACGCATAATGCAAGGTAGCAAGCCAGAAAAACTTTAGAGTGCAAGTCTTAAGAATTCTTTCCTGACACTTCCTGAGAGCTTGGAATCAAAGTTTAAATGTGAAACAGTAGTGCGTGGAAGAATATTTTGAAGGCACTGGGAGACCATCCTGCTGCTTAAATCCTGTAAGCCAGAATAACGTGTGTGCTACTGCCCCCAGCTCCTTGCTGCATGGCTGGTGCAGTACCAAAGTAGTGCTTAGCTGATCTCCAAGCACTAGTGCAATCAACCTGTAGAAGGACAGTTTCTGTACGAAGCTGTCTGCGCCGCTCAGGTGTAGCTCTGTGGCTTTGCTCCACTAGAATCATGCCGCAGTTAAACGGCAGTGTATTTTGGAATGACTGCTACAGTGGTTTCGAAGTTCACATCTTGTGCACAAAGATTTCATTGTTCAGGTTTGGCCAGAGTACCTGATAAGAAGGCTTCTCTGTGCAGCTTAGCTGAAACAGAAACAAACCCCTGTATTGAGCAATAACCTTGCGCCAACTGTTCATCTACAAGTGTGACTTAGCACTTTTTTCTTTTTGAAGACCTTCTGTGTTCCAGCAGCCAGTGATCTTTTTGGGAGCCGATGTCACTCACCCTCCTGCTGGAGATGGGAAGAAGCCCTCCATAGCTGCTGTAAGTTTTATTAAATTAGCATTGTTCTTTCATCTTGGGTAAATGTTAGAATAGTAAATGCAACTCACGGACTATGTCTATGTCAAATATCTTTCGGGGCTTATGCCAGTTCTTTGTACACATTTCCGATGTTATTAAAAATCATGTCTTTAAAAGAAAAACACTGCTTGATACTTCAGACTGTTTTCTTAGCTTTTTAATTTTTAAATCAAGGTAAAATGGCGGTCATGTTAAATAATGTATTTCTGCAAAAATATTCTAAAGGAAATAATGCAGCTTTGATGTTACTTAATAACACTTTTGTATTTTTAAAGGAGAAAAATGTAATTAAAGGCCTGGTTTGGCAGGAATGTTTTTGATACTTCTTACCTTTTTTGTTGGTACAGTCCAGGAGATCAAGGTGGTGGTTGGATGCTTGGTCAGTCCCTTCCTATTTTGTCCCCTTGGTATTTTACTTGGCATTGATTGCAGTTACGGAAACTGCATCCTTGTTTAAAGTAACTAAGGCAAACTGAAGTGTTTCTCTGTATAAAAGGTGAGAAAACTTGAAAGAAAAGTCTGTGTCTGGATTATAAGAATATGCATTAGTGTGCTGTCAACAGAGGGGAAGACTCCAATTTCTACAGATGCGTTTCGGGGTGCTTGGAGGGCAAGTTTTATACCTCTTTTCAAAAGGTGTTAAACCTGTACGTACTGCAAGTTCCAGTTAAAAATGCTGTGTGGTGGTTAACGTAAGCATCTTTTACTTGAAAATTGCTCCTCTTGGCTTTTTTGCTGTTTTAATTTTTTTGGTGTAGATTTGATCTTGAAGTCTTTACTCATGTAATCTTCCCCTGAAGGTTGTAGGTAGTATGGATGCTCATCCAAGCCGGTACTGTGCCACGGTGAGAGTTCAGCGACCACGGCAGGAAATCATCCAAGATCTGGCCTCCATGGTGAGAGAGCTTCTCATCCAGTTCTACAAGTCAACACGGTTCAAGCCCACGCGTATCATCTTCTATAGGGACGGCGTCTCTGAAGGACAGTTCCGACAGGTTGGTTCATTTGTGGGTTTCTTGAAGGACTGCGTTACTACATAGTAACTCCAGTTCTCATATTTGAATAGCTGTACTGTTAGAGTTGCTTACATTTACACCAAGATACCACAAAATAATTGAGACTTTTAAGAGGAGAGTTTCTTAGCGTGTTGGGTAAGAAAAGTTGCAACTTCTTTCCTGTCTGGGAAGGAGAGGTCTTAGAACTTGGGAAATAATATATTTCTAAGTACTTCGTAAGATTACTAATCGTGTGGCAAAGTTGCACTTAGTGTTAACTACAAACCATTTATTAGGTGTTGTGCGTAGAATACAATGGAAGGAAAACCTAAACTATTCTGTTCTTGTGCTTGTAGGTTTTGTATTATGAACTGCTAGCCATTAGAGAAGCCTGCATCAGTTTGGAGAAAGATTACCAGCCTGGAATAACCTATATTGTGGTGCAGAAGCGACATCATACACGATTGTTCTGTGCTGACAGAACAGAAAGGGTAATCATTGCCCTCTCTCATAGTAGCCGTGTGTGAAAAGCTTGATGTCAAGCACTTACGCTGCTGGAGGAAATATTAGCATGGGCTTCTCTGTCCGTCTGGCTGTCTTTGCGTTCAGGGAAGAAGTTGAATTGATAAGCACAAAATGTGGCCCCAAATTGAAAAATCATTGACCTTAAGTGTGTTTAAAAAAAAAAAATCCCCATCATGCTTTGTCATGTTGCACATTGATACTAGTGTTTGTCAGTGAGCTATAGCTAGTATTCACGTCGCTAACTAGGACCAAGTCTACGGCAGTTGTAATAGAAGGAAATACAAAATGATGGAACCCTTAACTTTTCTGTTCTTCTGAGTGAGTCGATCCAAACTCAAGCTGACAATTCTAAATAAATGTATGTGAAGCTCTTCTGTCTTTGAGACTGAAAGTTCTAAAGTGCTGTAGGCGCAATGTTCTGCGTTGAGATGGTAGAGAGCCAAAGTGTCCCCGTCAAACACCCTGGTCTGCTGTATTGATGCATTCCAGGCAGTACTGAGGCAGTTTATTCACTGAAACCTTGCATGTGTTGAATAGAAACTTGTATTTTTAATTACAGTTGAGATGTATAAACAGTTGTTAGCTGCACTTTTTAACAAAACCTTTTCTCTAGGTTGGACGAAGTGGCAATATTCCAGCTGGAACAACTGTAGATACAGACATTACACCATATGAGTTTGATTTTACCTCTGTAGCCATGCTGGAATACAGGTAAGATTGTTTCTTTGTAAGTAAATGTGAATTTAGAACATGTTGGTTTTCCCCCTTCTGTGACACTTGTGCTTACAAACACTTATTTAGCAGGGAAATGTCATTTAGCTCAGTTTTACCTGAGATATCACATTATTGTGGGACTAATAGTGTTATTTGTTTAAGAGGTGGTCTCTGCTACACCTTTAAAACTTGCATTGATGGTAAGTGATGCTTTTTAAAGTTTATTTTAAACAGGTCACTTTATTTTGTACCTTTGTTATTTCTGAAAATAAAACTTGCTACTTTTATGATTTATAGCCACAATGAAATTAACATTGAGTCAAGTTTTCAAATGTAAACAGTTTGAAAGACTGAAGGCAACGTTTGAGTATTTGCTGACTAAATGCAGACCAGTGAATTACTTGTGAAACTAAATCCAACAATGTGGTGGTATTGCCGGCAATACAGCGGAGAGTCAACTTCATGACAAAAATTGTATCAGGATATTGCTTAAAAATGGAAAAAAATTAACTCTAAATGTTTATCATGTGAGTCTGACCACATTGTTGTAAGTTTTGTTTAGGTTGGGTAGGTATGTTTTCTTGTCCAGTTTTGAATCGTTGCAAGGTGGTTTATTCAGGAGTTCAAAACTTCTGCTGCTTTTCTCCACTTACCTGTCTGTCCGTATGCTAGGCTGGGCAAGCTAGTTTTTGGCTCCTTGGAAATAAAATAGTATCAATATAAGTTGAAGTAGAAATGCCAGGTGGAGTTGCAGCTCAATGTTTTTAGTAGAGCGAGCCACAGAGTAGTATCAACTAAATTGATACTTTATAGATATTTAAAAAAAAAAAAGAGGCTTCTGGCCTGGCTAAGACACAACTATTGACCTAATTCAGTTACACTGTAAGATTTAACTCTAGTGCATCCCACCTTTTGGGGGGGTAAGCAGGAGGGAAGAGGAGTGTTCACTCCAAACGAGTGTCTTTCAAAGTAAGTGCAAGTCAATCGTTTAATAGAGAACTTCTAAGAGTTCCGAAGAACTGTACTCAATATTCAGTACTTGTTAACGATCTATAAGGAAATGTTAAAGTACTGAAAGCGTGTATCTGGGGGGAACCTTGACACGAGTGCCATGTAAAAATCTGATTCAGCAGAATGCCAGAGCAATGCAACTCGAACCTGCAGGAAAGATGACATTGTGTGGAAGTAAGGAAGCGTATGTTTCTGTGTAGAACTCTATAGGTAACTTCTGAAATACTGGAGCCATTTCTAGTGTTCATACTTTAAGTTAGGGTGCTAAGGAATTGGAAAGAGTTAAAAGCAGCAGTTATTTCTCTGGGAAATGTGTCTTGGTGAGAAACAGTTTTAATTGAAGGCAGTTAAGAGGTGGTGTAATCATGCTTTAGTCATGTTGGGAGCAGGTTTTGATCGTTGAGGATTATCTAGAAGGCATGTGGGTTTTTTCCAAGCAAGAATAATTAGAGTAACATAATCATGTAAATATTAGACTACTTATTCATCTTTAAATACATTTAGGGCTGACATAAGACTGAATTTTCTTTGGCTGCTGTTACGTAGGAGTTCAGACTAGATAGTCTGGCCCTTTCTGAACTTAAAAATCTGACTTGATTGTATGGAAAAGCCAGATAAGTGAATTGATGTTCCCTTCTTCTTAGGGTACCAGCCGTCCCTCACACTATCATGTTTTGTGGGATGATAACTGTTTTACTGCAGATGAACTTCAGCTGCTGACTTACCAGCTCTGCCACACATATGTGCGCTGTACACGATCGGTTTCTATACCTGCACCAGCGTATTATGCTCACCTGGTAGCATTCAGAGCACGATACCATCTTGTGGACAAAGAACATGACAGGTAAATGAAAATGTGTGCTTAAGTTTTTGTCCCCATTGGTCTTTGCTCCATTGTCAGGCATAAAACCATCTGACTATAGATAACTACGGTTCATTTTGCAGTTAATTTTTGTTACCTCTGGGACTAGTCTTGAGATAATCATTCCTGACAGCTGCTGCTCAGTATCAGACAAGAGTGGGTTGGTGGATTCCACTGAAAAAAACACTCAGATTAAAAGAATTAAGTTCAGTTTAATAAAGTATTCTGTTACTACTTTGACGTGGTCTGAGGGAATCAAGCCACGCATTTAGGTTTTTTGCTTTAGAATTGGAGTAGTCATGAATGAAGCAAATGTTAAGTGCCTTCCACTTATCTAACTCTGCTTTGTACGTCAGAAGTATTTTATAACCTTCAAGCCATCGATATATTTCTAACAGGCTTATTTTTAAATGAACAAACTGAGCAGCTAAGGTAAAGGGATTTGTCAAAAGCCTTGAGGATGCTGGGTGAATAGACAAGTAGATTTTTCTTGGTATCCAGTTCTATTTCTGTTGCCGTGTTGCTCTCCTAAAGGTTGAAGAGAAGTGAAGGCGGCTTTTTGATCCGAATTAATGCGATTTACAGCCTTGCTTGTCTGTCTTGTTTTCTTGCAGTGCTGAAGGAAGCCATGTTTCAGGACAAAGCAATGGGAGAGATCCACAGGCCCTCGCGAAGGCTGTACAGATTCACCAAGACACCTTACGCACGATGTACTTCGCTTAAGTCAATAAAACGGGAGCATACTCACTGAAAGGAAGAACTGAAAAATTAAGCCACATACAATGTATGTTTCCAGTGGGGTTGGTTTATGGGGTGTGCCTCCGATCATGCTGGAGTTGACACTGTGCAGGGGCGAGAGGCTAACCCTTAAATTGACACAAGGAGGATTGTTTACTTCATCGAGGAACACAGCACTATTATGCAATATGAAACCAGCCAACTGCTTTTTTGGCGCGGTCTCCTGTAGGAAGCACCGCCATCATTTTTTTTTTTTTAATTTCTCATAGTTTAACCCTCTTATGCCTTTACCTCAAGTTGCTCGGCAGCACAACTATCTTTGCAAAAAAAAAATAATAATAAAATAAAAAAATAGATGGTGTAATTTAAAAAAAAAAAGGCAAACCACCTTTATAGGAACAATCACAATGATTGTTTTGGGGAGGGAAGTGTGCAAAAAAAAATTAAGTTTTTACCCCACTGCATTGAGGAATCTTTCTCTCAATATTGCCATCAAGCATTCGAATGTGAACATATCCAAATACATTTGAATGTACAGCACTAGCTAGATAAAATTAAGGGGAGGAAGATGTTTTGCACACTAATCCAATAATTGGAACATAATTTAGCCAACTGCTGCCTTTGTGTCTTTCTTCACAGCTTTGGAGTTCTCAGCTCCAATAGTTCCCTTCTAAAAAGCAAAGAAGCTAGTGGTATTATGTGCAGGCAGTAGTGATCCAAACTCTTCTTGCTCCCTGGTGAATTTACTAAAGCTGCTGTTTTACCTAGTCCAAAAGTTTCAATTATTTTCTATCTGGCGAGTCAAATATGTCGAAGCCTCACATGAGATCAGATGTCCCAAGTTTTATGGGATTACATATAGTAAACACCAGAACTGAAACTTTAGAGCTAAGGTCTTTTTGGAAAAAAGAAAAATGCTAGTTTACTTGCTGCCTCTCACACCTTAATGTGATTTCATATGTATGTGTTTTTGAAGTTTAGCTTCCTTTTGTTTCTTTTATATTTATTAGAGTAATAATAATGCTTTAATTTAATTATTACAGAACATATGGTCAACATCAACTTTTATTTTTAGAAATGTAACCATGTTTTTAAAAAACTGACAACTTGTTTTGCTATCTTTTAGTGCAATAAGCGTTCTAAAGGAAAACTGTGTCCATTGAGCTGTACTAAAGCAGTGTTGTACCACTAACTGTGGATGAATGGACACCTCCATGATTTTAAAAGGACAAAGTAAAAGCCTTAATTTTGAAAGGAAAGTTTTATAGTCAGAAGGAATCTTGAATTTTCCTTTTTTAAATCAAAAATAGCAAAAATGCTTCTAGAATCCTGCAAGCTTTACTTGTCACTGCAGTATTTTGATTTAACAAAGGAATCAGCCGTATTTTTGGCTTTGAAACGTGGAGGATATTTGAATTAAATGGAAAGGGTTTTTTATTAAGATCTAAGTTTTTACATGCTTAGTTAAATCTATTTGACATCAGTAAAATGTCTGGAATTAATAAAAGTTTTTAGGCTTTTTTCCTGTTTGATAATGACTTTCCTTTTAAAATTAAGTTATTGGTAACTTCATTTCACTTTGCAAATAGAGGGCTGGGATAGTTCTAACATGTTAAATCACTGAAATGTGAAACAAATTAATGGGACTCTTTCATTCCACTTTAAAGGTAAAACAATATTTAAGATGTCAGAGATGAGCATTTATTCAGTGAGGGGACTGGGGAGTTTTGCACTTTGTAAACTCGTGAACTGCATTTTGACTGTTTTATTTGCACTGGTTCATAGTATATATACTGCAGATCGTTTGTATGGGCATTGCTGTTATCCCAGCCCTTCTGAACTCCACCTGCTCTCCACATGAAAACCAGTGGGTTGGTATAAGTACCTTATCTCCTGTCATTCTCATGAAATCCGCTGTTTGCCAATATACTGTATTTTGAGCCTAAAATCTGAGCCCGTTTTGCTTCAACAGGCATGAGTCTCCCCGTTTTTTCCTGCCAGAAAACAAAGTACTGTATTTTGTGCATTTGTATATTGTATTGAAATGTATGTAGTGCTGTTCACAACACTGTCTCAAAGAGCTTTACTAAACAGTTAGTGTATATACGTATTTTATCTCCCAATATCGAGGAAGATAATGTAAAAAGACTAACTTTGCAAAGTTAAAATTGCACTGGAAATAGTCGTGACGGTGGGCAGTGGGCTAGTGGCTTGGGGGTCCCCGGAGCAGAGGTGGGAGGGTGCCCAAGGGAGACTGGCAGACCCCGACGTGTCGGAGGGTCTCTGGGGTCCCGGGAGCCGCGTGCCTTCGTCAGCTGCGCCCGCAGCCCCGGGACTGGCCCAGCCGCGCTCTGTGACTCCCTAACGCACTTGCCTTTCAGCGCCTTCAGATAATCCCGCTGCAGGGAGGTCGGTGTAACTCTAACTTGAGCCAGATGGTTTCCGAGTAAGTCTCAAACGTTTTTCTCGGTCTGCGACCTGTCAGTTTTCTCTCAGAAGCACTCTAGCTAGTAGTTCTGTTTATAAAAGGTTCGGGTTAGGCTTTTTACAGAAAATTGTTTTAAAATAGAGACTTTTTTTAAAAAAAGACTATTTTACAAAGACTTATTGTGGATTTCTGGCGTTTAGATGAAAATTTTTTTTAAAAAGTCTTTTAACGCTCCTTTCAAAGACACTGTATGCTTCTCATCCTGCCCACGCTCAGTGACTATGATTTGAGAAGCTGTTTTGCTTGCTACTTTCACCAAAAAATAAATTAAAGAAACTTCATTGGGAAAGTGACTTAAATTACTTGTCGAGCTAGCATTTTACCTGGTTTTCATGTGAAGAGTATTTGGAAGTTTTAATCTCTATTCTTGGTTTTGCAAATACCTACGTAAAGTGCCGATACTTATTTGTATTACGATATCAAGTTACTGGCGTTGTGAGGGCCACACATTTATGATGCTGTAGCTGCTATATTTATTTAAATGGAGATGGACAATTACTGCACTAAGGAATGAGGAGATAAGCAAGGAATCAAGGTTAGTTAGATATCTTGTTTTTTTCAAAAGAGAATTAATGGTGTGAAATATCAAGTGTAACAAAGGGTGCTGTCATTTTAACTGAGATTAAATAGCCAGATATTCTTCCTTTGTTTAAAAACATATATATTTTGATGTTTGCAGTTTGGGGGTGGGGGGTCGGGATAAATGGTACCTCATCTGTGGTGGCAGTTTCCAGTATATTTTCAGAGTATATGGATTTCTTTTATTTTTGTACCTGCTCTCCTTTAAAAAGAAAAAAATCCCAAATTTTATGTGCTGTTTGGGGAAATCTTGAGTGGCATACCAGATCCCCCTCTCTTGCTGGGAGCTGGCTCTATATAGTCCAAAGAGGGACGTGGGCAAAGGCTGACAGTTCTACTTACTTTGCAGACATACTGGCCTCGTTTTTATGCCTGTCTAGAAAAAACGGTTCCTGTCTCCTAAGACGCTGTACCAGTGACCGCACCGAGACCTCGCTTGTACTTAACAAGTGCCACTAATTGCTTCCGTGGTGGGAGCACGCACAAGGGCGCCGGCGCTGGGCTGGGCACGGAGCAGCCTTAGGGCATCAGCCCCCGCACCTGCAGCGCTGGTACCGTGCTGGCAGCGGGAGCCCTCCCTGGGGCCGGCGGCGGTGCTCTCGTAACCTAGCAGGGAGCCTCGCCGAAACCTGCCATCCAGCGACTAGTAGATCCAGATTTGGAGAGAAGTAGAGTGTTCTGTAGTTGAGGCGTTAAACTTGCAACATCTGCTAACAGAGTGACTGACTCCACTGTAAGTAGCTTTTTTTTCCTTTGTAGGGCACTTCAGCTGTGGCCATTTTACTCAGGATTGCTGTATTACTGTTAAATGTGTGATCTGGTTAAACGCGTCCAAAAGTTATTTTTATAGGGTTCATTCTGGCATCCTTTGGAAGTTGTTTGGCCACAGAAATGGTTTTCAGGAGTAAAATGGGTTTCTGGAAGTTGTCAGTCAAATTATTTCAAGATGCTATTGGTCCTAAACTATTTTCACTTCTTCATTTTTGTCCTATCAAATGCTCAATGTAAGATACCAGATAGTAATCTTCTGTACAAATTCCAGCTACAAATACTGGTTTTCTACTAGTCTTGAAGTTCACTCTGGAAAATTCCAAGCTCAGCCAACACTTAAAAAAGCTTGAGGCCTTTTTTTTTACACTTTCTTCATATCTTGTCCTCTTTTGATATTTTCCCAGTTTTGTGAACTGAGAGCTTGAACCTTACAAAGCACTTTTATAACCAAGAAATCAAAAGCTCAGATTACATACATTGAAACTACAAATTCAGTTTTCAGAGATCGTTATTTCTCAATGGCCATCTCGGTCTCTGGTCGCGCCGGGCAGGTAGTCTGTCACTTTCAGTGCTGTGGAGTTTTGTGGCTGCTACTGGCAGGTTGATTGGATCCAGTGAAAAAATCCGTAGGGATGTCAAAGGGAAAGATTCCTGTCTTTCTTTCTACCCAAAGATGGTACTTTAGATCAATGATGGGGTATTAGGATATTTTGGTTCGGCACATGTTTAAATAAAACTTCACTTAGCCAGTTCACTCATTGTTTTTTGTAAACCTGAAAAAATCGTGGTTAGAGCTTGAGCTAATTGATGCTTTCTGCTAGTAGAAGATTTTGTACTTTCGGTAGTTGAGGTATGAATGAGATGGGTACAGGATCCTCCATTTTACCTCCCTAGCAGAGTCTCAAGAATCCTGATCTCTATAACACTAAAACAAAACCAAATTGTTGTCCCGGAGTAGGCAAAGGTGCGTATGGAGGGGAAGGAATTGCAAGGGAGAGGCTTGTGAGGGAAAATACCGAAGCATCAGTTTTACAGAAACAAGGGTGTTGATGGAGAGACTCCATCCACTTTCCATCCCATGTGCCCTGGCCTTTTCAAATCCTCTCTGAGGTACCCCCTCACCTAACACGGGTAGTTCACATAGGGTCCTTTTAAAACAAAGCAGTTCCACTGTTTAAAACTTGGAGTGATTTTATTTTTTTTAAGCAAGACAGTCCTCAGAAAGTGCCTTTTTAGAAGATGGTGCTGTAGATTTTTATTTTCCAGTTGTACGTGGCTGAAAATTTAAGATAAATTATGAAAATGCCAAGTGTTTGATGGTATCTTTTAGGTACTTTCAAGCATCAGCTTCTCTGAGTTAGGACCAAGAATAACCAGGAAGGTGTTTTCATTTGGAGGGAGAGGCATGAGGAGTGATCACACAATTCAGCTGGTAGGCTAGAATGGTTTTGAATTGAGAACATGATATGCGGAAAGGTATGGGAGGTCTTCAAGGAGAAGCAACAGCATGGGATCGGTGCTGAAAGGGATCATGTTTGAAGGAGGGATATCCAAGCTCCAAGATGAAGTAGGACAACTGGAGAAAGTGGTGAAGACTTAGGAGATGGTCAGTCCTGCTGCGAGCAGACCCGGTGGCTCTGTGTTTGAAGGAGCGATGTGGTGTATCGATGGGACTTTAATTCCTAGCTGGGAGTTTTGATGCTCTGGATGCAAAGAGCTTGGTGGGGGGGGGTGCTGCCCCGCTCCGACGGCTGAAGAGGGTGTGGGTCCACAGTGAGTTGGTGAGCATCCTCCGGTCAGGAAAAGCTGTAGACTAGACTATTAAACACTGCACCTCAGTAACTTGTAATGCTGCATAAAGTAATAATAATAGCAAAGTTCTGCTTTGATTACACTGTAATGTGCTTGCACATGCCTGCAAAAAATACACACTTAACTTTCATTTTGTAATGGTCTTAATAGCAGTTATCAGAACTTTCTTTTATGATGAACCTTGTCCTTTCTTGTGGTGTTTCTGTATATTTATTGGTAATCTGTGTGCAGCTCATAGGTCTGTGTGTCTGGTCTGTGTGTTGCTTCTAACACTATTTTTAGGTGGGAGAAGTTTCTGAATGTTCTGTTTTTCTTCTCCAAAGTCAGCTTAACTAGTCGTGTTTGAGAGGAGACTGAATAAAACAGCTTGATAGACAGAGTACTTTAATTGGTACCTTGTTTCTTTTAAGTTTAAAACTAAAATGACTTTGTGTTCATTTTATTACTGTTCATACACTATTGGGCATTTAAGATGTAGAATAACTTGATGTCAGTCAGGATATTTTGAAGATCAGGAGCTTAAGCGCAAAACTCCCACTTAATTGCAAGTGGTATCTTGCAGGAGTATGTTCCTGTCCAGCCTTTTTCTAGGAGGAAGCAGAGCTTTTCAACATCTAATTTGGATGCGATCAACGAAATATTTAAGGCCACAGTCCCCCGTGGGGCAGTGAGCCCTGTTTGGAGTCGCCCACACCTCTTTGTCGAAAGGGACGCTGTCAGGTTAAACGCGCGGTACAGCGCTCCCGCTTACGCTACCCACAGGCTATGAATCGACGATCTCTTTGTGTAGATTTCTTCTGATTCAAGTCAGAGAAATGAACTGATGTTTCTTGTAGTTTGTTACCAACTTTTTTGTCTTACTACAGTGCCCAATGCCACTTCGTTGGTATTTAAGCTTGCAGTGATGTTAAATTATTTATATTCCCAATTTCTTATGTTGTTAGGTTAGGATTTAGAAAGCATTTTTCAGTCTAAATTCTGAGCCAAAACTGTGTCTATCCCTTTTAGTAGTAGGCGGTTTTATCCTTTAAACTAAAAAGGGCCAAAAATCGTGCACCATCAGCTTGTTTGCAGCAATACTGTCCATCTCCTCCCTTGCCTATCAACCAGTTTATTTTCTATCTACATTTAGCTAATTCTGAAGCTGTTAGATTCAGAAGGAAGTTGCTGCCTCTTCTTTTATCAAAAGAAAGGAATGGACTTGCATCATGCGATGCTGGCTTCTGTTGGGCACAGATCTCTTCCAGGCGTCTTGCCTTGGTGACGATGAACTGTAGCACGTGGGTTTCATTGCAGCAGGAATGTTCTGTCTGTTTCTGTTACATTCATTGGAGGGTGCACGATGTTTTAAAGTATCCGATAATATAAGCTAATAAACGGCTGAGATGAGACACTCTATTACAAGACTTCAAATTAAAAAAAAAACAAAAACAAAAACCCCCAAAAAACCCAACAACAAAAAAAAAAACAACAAAAAAACCAAACAGCGAACCAAACAAAAAAACCCCCAACAACCTAGTGCACGAGGATAGTTTTAATTCATCCTCCTTCCTGGCAAAGTTTGAGGATTTGCTGTAATTGATGCTACTTGTAGTAAATCATGCTGGGATTAATCCTAAAACTGAACTGACTTGGCTATATGTTTTCTGAAGAGGAGAAGTGGTAGTGGTGACTGTGCTATTAAACCTATAGTAGAAAGCTCTAAAAAATGCAAGGAGGAAACTTGTCTTCATATTGAAAACGCTGAATATACTGAAAAAATCTCATGCTGCTAGAGCCTTGTGAACCTGTATCTTTGCATCCACAGGTTACCCCAAAAGACCCCACATGACTACTTCAAAAACTAACACGTGAGGGGAAAAGCATTCTCCTGTATTTAAGAGTGCCTGCTCGCCTCCGAAAAGGACCGTGCTGAGAAGCAGGCGGCAGTGCCTGTAACAGCTGTGTGGTTAAACCAAACTGTGTTTCGTATCTAAACCTGAAGCTACCTTACTCCGTTCAAAACAGATACAAGTTCCAGTAGATCGGTGCTATTTGAAACAACGAGCCAAGGGGGTTTGTGAGCAATATCTGACCCCTCCGTAAAACATAGGCTCTGATAGATTTGCAGATTTTCACGCAGTTCACGCTGAAGTGTGCCTGGCTACCAAGAAAAGCAGCAGCAGGCAGGTAGAGTTAATTTTGCTGTAGCACTACAGTTGCTCTGCTCTTCCTCAGCTCTTACCTACCTCCCTGTCCCTTACACAAGATCGCTCTCCCTCCACAACGTAGAATTAGCCATGTTGAGGACGCTGGAGCTGTGCGGAAGGTGAATCAGCTCAGCTGGGTGTGAGGGGTGATGGTGCGTTGGCGGTGAAAGCAACTGCCTGTGGAAATACAGGACTCGGTAGGAGCCGGGTGGATGTCAGGCGAGCTGTGGTCAGCTCGAGCCCTTCAGGGAAATTCATGGGAACGTCAAACAGTAGCTTAGGTGTCCTGAACTGTTTTGTGTCGGACTTGAACTCATTGAGAGCAAGCATGTGCCTTTTTCTGATCAAGAACAGAAGCTGGAAAAACTTACGTTTGCATTGGTAGTATGGTTAGTATTTTTCTTGAACTGTTTGTAAAGCTTGAAGTCCTTGGTCAGAATGGAGTTGGTTTTGTGTTGAATTACTTAATCAAAGGGAGCCCTGAAGTATTTATGAATTAGAACTACCAGAGAGGAGAAGCTTTTAAAATAAGTGGTTTCTGGAGAGTAGTGTCATCAAATAAACATACTTCCTGGTAGACTTGCAATTTTTTAAATAAAACTTAACCTTGATATGTTTCTCTATCTAATGAGAATCATTAATTCTGCCTTTATTTGAACGTTGCCTGTCCAGTAATGTCTTCACTCTTTACTGCTCCTGCAGCTTTCCGTACACTCCATTGCTTCTTCCCCCTACCCCTGTTTGGTGGCTGTAAGGACATGAAGAATGTTGTCCAGTGAACGTCGGGGAGCAGTGCAGAGGTCTGATTAAGTGGGAACATGGAGGTGAGGACTAAAGATCACAGATAATTCTTCAAGAACCAGTTTGCTAGCAGCTGAGAGTAGCGATTTCTGCGTACAAAACCGTATGGTCTCTTGGGTATAGAAAGAGTTAGCAAAGTGGTACGAGGGGAGAAAAGATCCCCTCTCCTGATACGGAGGTACTAGGAGAGGAAGGCTGTTGTAGACTGTGTGCTGCGCAAAAGTAGGCGCCTGTGTCCTTAGATGCTAGTTGAGCTTAAAGCTGCTAAAAGAAGTGGGTTTTCAGACCGAAATGGAAGAGCTTTCAAATAGGTTATTTTAGGCCATTTTGAGATACTGATGAGTTACCCAGCCAGGAACTTGTATCAACGCTGGCTCTGAAATGGGTTTCCTCTCTGACCTTGGGTAAACGATTCTGCCTCATTTTTCACCCTATCTAGAAAATGTTTATGATGATTCACATCGCCTTACGAGAGCTATTAGGTGTTCTGAGGATGAACCATGTTGTGGAAGTGCTAAATCCTTGATACAGACCTGTGCGCCTTCTTGCAAGTTTGCATCTCCAGTTAATACAGTTCTGTTTGGAGTCCGCTCTGACGTGAGCCTGTGCTCTTGCTTGCATCTCGTCGCAGCTCTGCCCGAGGAAGGCCATTGGGATTGGTCCCATGGTGTTTACCTGTTGCTTTTTTAAGATAATCATTTGTTGCAAAACAGACTGTCAGAGGGCAAGTTTATTTAAATGAAAGGGTTTTTTTCATTGCTGAGAATTATATAGGTTTTTCAAACACATTTGGCAGTTGGAAAATTAATACCTACTGTAATACTATCTAGCAACACAGAAAAATATGTCTGTATGTTGAGTTTAGGGCTATGCTAGTCCATAAATCATAGGTCCACAACCCATTGAGTACAGGGGTGCAAAATTAGCTATGAAAATAGTTACTGATAAACTTTCATTATGCTACACTTGCAAATCTCCTAAATATACTCAGAACCAGTTCTTTGATAGAAAAATCCATGCCTTGCCAGTTAGTGTTCACTCAGACATAATAGCAACGTAATACCCACTGGAGCAATGCTATATTTAAAGAACCTTTTGCGGTTTTGGAACCTGATGGAGTGCCAGCAAAGTGCAAACTTGAGTAGTGCTCTTTGGCCTTCAGTTTTCCTCACCAGTTAAAAAAAACGGGGGGGAGGAAGACTGCTAGAGATGAAGTTTGTCTTCTGACTTCTGGCAACTTGGCAGTGAAGAATGGCTTCTTTTGGGTACTCAGTTTTGTACATCACTTTCCTCCTGTGGCTACAGTTTTCAGTTTCTTTGGACTTGATTTCTATTCCTCATCAAAATGTTCTCATTTCTGCAGTTTTCAGTGTTGAATCTAGCCTTGAGACAAATTAATCTTGTTTTCCTGTAGAAAAAAACCTGCTTCTAGAAAGTTGCATTTTGTGTCTGTTTTGCAGGCAGTTTTGAAAAGCTAGCCTTAGCACACCAATAGAGTTGGCAGAACGAGTTTTTGGTCTGAAATGTTGATTTTACAGGCTCGTTGCCCAGCCCCTACTGCCATGACCAGTGATGCTGGCGCACAGATCGGCGTTTCACAGGTTAGGTGACGCACTTTGGGCTCACAGGGTACGGATCCTCCGATATTCTTGTTCCTTCTCTCGGCGTAAGCAGTTAAGCTTCCCCAGGTAGCCTGTTGGTGGATAAATAGTGTTGTTGCTTGTCATGGGGAAAAACTAGGCTGTTTACGTGGTCTGGAGGCGTCTGATCACAGATAAGAACATTGTCTATTAGCGGTATTACTTCAAAGCTTTCACGGTAATTGGTAGCGTTTGGTTATGAGCCAATATGGGTATTAAAGTACCTCCAGGAGAAGGTGGCTCAGGTGGCATCGTGTGTGCCATAAACATTGCTGGTGATCAAGCTGTATTTGTTTAGGGGACTGCTGGAAGCAATGTCGTGCATATAAATTTTGCGTATTTAATACCGTATGTTTAAATTGAAAACAAAAATTTTGTGCTGTTTGGGATTCCTTTTCAGAATAAAATTCTAATAAACCAGTCCGGTGGATTGAGATTCCCTTCTCTGTGTATGTCTTGCTCTTTCTCGTAGGCCGGTAACTGCTCCCCTCTCGTTTTGCTGTTACCGTTGCTTAAGCAGGAACTGGAACGTGTTCCCACCGTGAAGGTGCTGGGGGGTTTCAAAGCAAAAGGGAATTGTTTCAAGAACAAAGTAGAGCTGTGACTTGAGACATTGCACAAATAGATTGTAGACGGATGGCAAACAAACTGGTAAAAGCCTTTATTTTTACTTAACCATCTTGACCATGTGTGCCTATTTGTATCGCGGATGTGGGCTGCAACCATGCGGGTGGGAGGAAACCGTGTGTCGGGTTTTGAGATGTACTTGCTAAGCAGAAGCGGTGTCTCTGCCCCTTCTCTCTTTCCAGACAAATTGTTCTTGCCAAAATTTTCTACCTGTTGCAAGAGTTGCTTTCTTTCCAGCACAGTAAAATGTCAACTTCTTTCACTGTTCCTTCCCTCTCGTAGGCATCTGTAACCTCTGTACGACTGTGTATAGTACACACAACGGTCATCGGATCTCTGCCGGCTTTAGATACCATCAAGTTGGGTGTATTGTAAACGAACCATATTCATTTGAAAAATAAATTTTTTTTGAAATGCATCTGTGATACTTTTAATTTTTTTTATACTTGCATCATTTTAATTTATTCCAAAGGCCTGTCCGCAGGAGCGGAGGGAGGCGTTGATCTGCGCGGGGTGGCAGCTGGAGGGAGGTACCAGCCACGGCTGCCCCACCTTTGCCAGGAGACTATTTTACCCGCAGCCTTTTCTCTTTAATTTGATGTGATGCCCTTTAATTTCCTTTAAAAAACGGGGAAGAACTTTTTGAAGCGCTTCAGACCGGCGCTGTAAATGCTCCTGCCCTCCGCAGCAGGAGGGCTGTGGTGGGAACGCGATGGCCGCTGCAGGTGATGCTGTGGCGGGGCTCGGGCGGGGGTCCTGGCGTTGTGGGGCTCGGTGCGGGCCCCCCAGCCCTGGCCGTGTGGGGTTATTGGTTAATTTGTTGGGGTTTTTTTTAATAACACTACTACTAACGGCGTTTGGCGTGGCAATGCTCGCTAACAGCCGCGCCAGAGAGACCAGCGGGGCTGCGGCCCCCCGGCCCGCTCGCCCACCCGGGCCCGAGGGGAGGGCGGGAGCCCCCCCGCTGCCGCGCGCCGCCGCCTAGCAACGGCCCTGCGCGTGCCTGGCGACCGGCCGGGCGGCGGGAGCGGCCCCAGGCGGTGAGGGGAGCGGGGCCGGGGCGGGGAACGGCCCGAGGCGGTGAGGGCGGCGGGGCCGAGGCCCGGCGCGGCGGAGAGGTCAGCGGGGCCCGGCGGGGTGGGGAGCGGCCCGAGGCGGTGAGAGCAGCGGGGCCGGGCCGGGCGGGGCAGGGAGCGGGGCCGGGCTCAGGGCGGGGCCCGAGGGCGGAGCTGGGGCGCCCTGCTCGGGGCTGCCTGCGCCCAGCCAGCGTGAGGGCCGCTGCCGGCCGGGGCTGAGCCCCCTCCCTGTGCCCCCCTTCCACCTGGGGGGCCGAGCCTTCCCCTCAGCCCTCCCGCCCTTCGTGCCTCCTCTCCCGCTGGCTCCGCAGCCCCGAGCGCTGCCTGCCGGGCTGCCTTGCCCTGAGGAGCTCCCCAGCGGCCTTTGGTGCGGATGGCCGTGCGCAGGGAGCTCTGTCCCCGCTGCCCGTGCCCGAGAGGACGGGGGGCAGGCACGGGCTGTACCGGAGCTGGGGGACTGTCCGCCCCGGAACTCCACCAGAGTGGGGGGAGGAACCTGCCGTCTCCTCAGGAGCCTCCTCTCTGATCCCCCTGGCTGGGCTCTGCAGTTCCCGCCGGTTTTGCAGGATGTGCTGTGGGTAGCAAGGAAGATGGCTGCAAACGGTACTGTTCCTGCAAAGCCTCCGGCCCCCTGGGACTGCAACCCCGGGCTGAGCCTACGCAGCTGTAACAAAAGCAGAATCAGTAATGTAATCAGCCATTTTGTCCAAGCTCAATAAATAGCGTGTGGGAGATGGTGCTGCAAGCGGCTCCTTGTCTCTGCAAACAGTGCCGTTCTCCAGGGACAGACAGGTGGGCACGGCTTTCCTTGGGGCCCGGGGGCAGAGGTGGCTCCTATCGCCTGCCCTTGTGCTTCCCCTGTTGTGTGCACATGTCTGTCGGCATTAGGCGAGATGCCAGGTTAGAGCTTGCTGCTGCTTTTCTCTTGAAGAGCTTTCCAATTTGTGGATTCATCTCCATTTCTGGTGTATTTCCATGAATAAACACAAAGATCTTTCCGCTCCCTTTTAGTCACCTGTTTAGAGAGACGGCCATGCTGAATGTAAAGCCAGGACAGCGGTTCACCTTGCCGGACTGGCACACCAACTCCCATCTCATCTCGGCCGATGCTGAACGCCAGCGTTCTGCTTCCCACCAAGTCCGGCAGGAAGCCCGAGCTCTCCGCAACGAAACCAACAACCAGGTGGGCCTTTGGGCGGCTCGGCTGCTCCCGGGTGTGTCAGAGTAGCGGGCTCAGGAGTATGGGAGAGTGTCTAGATCTGGGTGTATGGACGAGGGAATAGGAGGCAGCTTTACCTCTACAGAACCTGCTAAAAATTTACATTTACTTCCTGTAAACCCATGTGCAACGATGCACGTGTACTGTCATGAAATCCCTGAGTGTGATTCTCGCATCCTTTGCAGCCTGTGGTATTTTCTGTGCTCTCTGTTTGTGTAGATGGCCACTCGACCAAATGGCAACGTGCTGTACTCCTGTGAGGGGTCGGTCAATCCTGAAAACAGGGAAAGGCTTCAGCAAGATTCACAAGTGCAATTTAAAAAAGAGTAATGGTGTTTCTCCTCTAATTCCAGACGAAATGGGATGAGCACGACAACCAAACCCGCCTGGCTGAACGTATCAGCAGCGTGAACAGATGGAAAGAGACCCTGGACAAATGCCTCGCGGACATAGATGTGGAAATCGATGCCTTAGCCAAAGTATGTTGGGGAGACAGATGGCTGGAAAGCGACTTACTTACACTCTCAACATGGGATGTTAAATAATTGAGGCTTGTGTTCTGCAATGGGCAAGCCCATATGGAGTTCAAGGGGGGCTTATCGCAGGGATTCTGAGATCCATACCTGATGAAATGACTTGTGTTCTTGGCTGAGCCAAGCCATTTTATGGAGCTGCGCATTGCATGCTCACGTTTGGGGTTTTGGGTCGTTGTTTGGGTTTGGGTTTTTTTTTTTAAAGCTCTGAAAGATAATGAGAAATATGTTAGCACCATCGTTCAAAAGTGTTTGATTTTAAATAGAGAATAGCAGTGGGACAAGTGGGACATCCCTCTGATTCTGTTCGTTCTAAACCTGCAGGCTGCTGCTCCTGGAGTTGCTAGGCCCTAGCAAGGTGTGATTCCCAATGCAAACAGCAGATGTAGAGGACTAGTGTGCTTGGCTCTTGCAATTTTCATTCCAGACTTGCTAAAAGGTTTCAGAACTGCAAAGACAGGCAGTGCGAGGCCCTTTTAACAAGGGTGTCAGTGGGTTCCCCTTCCTTTCCTCCTCCCATCCCTGAAAGATACCTCCCACCCAGCTGGATGCTTCTTGCAGGTGAAGGAAGCAGCGGAACATGCCCTCCAGGCAAAGAACTTGCCTTTGGACGTTTCCATCGAGTGCCTGACGCTCCGCGAGAGCCGCCGCGCCATCGATGTGGTGAGGGACCCTGTGGAGGAGGAGCTGCACAAGGAGGTGAAGGTGATAGACAAAGTCAAGAAAGAACTGCAGCAGAGAGTGCACGAAGCCTTCGAACAGCTCTGGTGAGGCGAATGACACGGCTTTTGACCAGACTCTGCCCTCCTTGCTTGGCCCCAGCGGTTTAATGTGCCGCTGATGCCACGCCGAGATGGGCAAGCGGGGCAGTGAACCACTCAGAGGAGCCTTTGATGATTGTTGCCAAGGTCTCTGGGGTTTGGGGGTTTGTAGGGGAGAGCATGTCAAGGGAGACTTCATAAGCGTCCTCGGAAAGTTTTGGCCCAGACAGAGACCTTGTGCCACCTGCCTTGGTTCGTGAATCGGTGACCTGGAGGTGTTACCACCCTAATCCCTGGTGGGTCGCTGCCCCGCTGCAGGAGGGCAGCAGCTCAGTTCACCAGGGCGGTGCCAGAGCCGAGCGCGGGGCGGCCAGGCAGGCAGGAAAGCAGGTGTGCCGCTTTACCAGGTTGGGCCCGCTTCCCTGGGAGGGCAGGAGCTCCTCGCTCATTTTAAAAAGGCGACTGAGGTGGTGATGAAAGCTTTGGAACCTGTGAGCTGCTGCTCCCCTCTGCGTGCGCCCCGCTGACTCCAGCCCTGCTCTCTGCAGCCTCTTACAGGCAGCTCGCCAGCAGCTGAGCTGCGACCACCGGTGCAAGATGGAAGCGTTGGAAATAGATCGTGTGTGCTTATCCCTCAACGTGAACTCTCCCAAATCTCCTTCAAGGTCAACCCGACACGGGTCCCAGACGGGTAAGGGAAGAGCCTGCCCTTGTGTGGCCAAATGGGTGCTGGTGCTTGAAAGAGCCCTGGGGTACGTTTTCCTTCCACACTGTCTCCGGGCTTGATGGGTGCAGTTTTGGAGACAGCTCAGAACAGGATTTGGCTGCTGGGATTTGTTGTGGCTCTTGAATGGTGAAGCCACAGGCTTTTGGGAGTTATCTAAATTGCCACCACAGAACCAGAAGCTAGCTGCCCTGCCTCCGTGGTGCTTGGCTGTAGGTGACTCTCAGGCAGTTGTGTGCTATCAGCCTTTGGCACAGCTTATGGGGGAGTAGCTGCGCGTTTCACTGCTTGGCATTTTCATAGCACGGTTTGGATGCGTCCCTGGTTTTGAGCAGATGTTGGGCTCGGCGCAGGAGCACGGGGTAGCAATCTCCAGCTGGTGCAGCGAGATCAGAAGGATGTGACCTCCAGAATTCTGAATCATTTTGCACTGCGCAAAGCCTTCTTGGCCTGCAGCAGGTGGTTCCTTTTGAACTGTCTTGCAAACACTCCAACTTATTCATAACCGCTGATTTGTTCACAGATCAACTGTGCTTGATGAGTGGGAACAGCATAGCCGATTGTAACAAGGAGCATGCCGAGGCAGATAATGAAAGCCTCGGCTGAGCTCCGAGAAGCAACGGCGCTTGCCATTGCACAGGTAAGTTAGTCCCCTTGGCTGTGAATCGGTGGTGCAGAAGTTCTGGATCCCGCGTGGGAGAAGGGGCTGACGCGTGCCGTGGCCAGGGGAAGGGAGCCTTTCAAAGGCAGCGTTGGCCCCCGTGCCGCTCTGAGAGCAGCTGCCCCCTGGTTTAAAAGGGGAGCTTGGTTACGCTGCGGAGCTTGCAGCAGTCTCGGCAACCTGGCAGACACGTACCTGCCCATCGTTCCCTGCCTTTTGGCTGCAGGGGGCGCGCGACCTGCACACGCGTGGCAGCTGCCAGAACCCGGCTGGGTCTGCTCGTAGGCTTGTCCCAACCTCGCAGGCAACAGCGGGGAGGGAGACACTTTCTAGATGTGTGTGACTGGAACCCGTTCTCTCTTCAGACAAACAACGAGCTGGAGGCTCAGCGTGTAGCTACAGAGTTTGCCTTGCGCAAGAGGATTAGAGACCTGGAGAGAGCCTATGATGAGCTGAAATGGCAGGAGCAGAATGTAAATGTTGCTTCTTTTGTTATCGACCACAACCTTGGGAGGGAATCAAATCTAAAAGGCTGTTTTTTACGTGGAAAGCTGCTTGGCCTGAGCATGGTTTCCACACGAGAGCTGTTAAGTGGCACATGTATGATCCCTACAACATCCTACCTCCTCCTGCCATCACAGTTGCTGCTCTGGCACTCCCCAGCAGCGGTACCGGGTTTTGGCCTTTTTATTTCACCCCAGTCTCAACCGCTGTGGCCATAAAGCACCAGTAGCACCATGCCTGGTCCGTGGTGAAAAGCCCGATCCATGAGCCAGAGGGGTTCAGTGCTCAGAAGCCCCCAGCCCTGGTTTAAAATCCATTCCCAGCACAGAGAAAGCCTGGGATGCACGGAGGCTGTTTTCCAGTCTGTATCCCATGGCTGTCCCTCATGATACACGTCTTTGTCCTCAGACCTTGGAGGAAATTGCTGAGATGGAGGAGGACATCCGACGCCTGGAGGAAGATCTTCGAAGGAAACGCAAGACCCTGAAAGTGGCGCACACCCGCCTGGAGACCCGCACTTAGCGGCCCAACGTGGAGCTCTGCCAGGATCAGGTACCGGCCTCGCCTGGCTCGCTTCCCTGCCAGGAGGGTCTGGGGGAACCGACCGGGATGGGGGCTTCCGTGAAGAATGCGGGTGCGCTTTGGAGAAAACTACAGAGGGGCTCGAGCAACAGATCCTACAGTCACGTAGCAAAGCAAGGGGAATAAATGTCGTAGCTGGGCTAGGAGGGGAATGAGAGAACCGCGGCCCTGGTAAAACACCGCTTCAGCCTGCTGATTGCTGTGCCCTCTTCTCCCTCGCCGCCCCGCAGGTGCAGTACGGGCTAACAGATGAGGTCCACCAGCTGGAGGGAACGATCCGCGCGCTCCGACAGAAGCTAGCAGAGTCGCAGTGAGTCCCCTGCTCCCCGGGGCAGAGCAGTGGCACAGCGTTGCCCACGGGAGGGACGTGGCTACGTGCAGCCCCGGGCCTGGCACGCTTCCAGAAGCGGCATTTTGGAGCTCGTGTCTGCTCAGACCAGGAGTGGAAATAGCCGTTGGGCTCGGTGGGGAGCTGGGCTGGGCAGCAGGGTCCAGGGAAGGCACGAGAGGTCTGCGTGGCGGGAGGGTGAGTGGGGTTCCCACGGTCCCTGCTTGACTCTGGCTTCGGCCAGGCACAGACAGCTCTAAAAGGGACAAAAAATAGGTGTGAAAAGTAAAGGAAGAAACAGAAGTGCTGCTCTGGGCCGGCGTGGGCTCCCAGGGCGCACATCTCTGCGCTGCACTCCAGGAGCAGCGTGTGGGCTTGCTATTCACAGCCCCAAACAATGCTGCTGCTGTGCACCAAGGAATACCCGATGCCTTCGTTCTTTGCACAACGGCAAATGCTGCACAGCCGTTTCTGCTGCCAGAACGTGGGAAGTTGGGCTTTTCCTGTCCAACTTGGGAAGCGAAGGCAGCGCTTGAACCCAACTCCTCTCACTTCTGCTTGTTCTCAGGGATGCCTTGGACGCTCTTTACAGACAGCTTCACCGCATTCAGACAGATATCGGCTACAAAGCCAATTCCCTGGTGCTGGACAACAAGTGCACGGACAGCCGGAGAAAGCTCGTGGTCCCTGCCGAGAAATTTGTGCCGGAGGTCGACACTTTCAACCGGACCACGAACCGCGCGCTCTCCCCGCTGAAGAACGGGCAGCTGGAGTTGGCTTAGTGCGCCGAGGAGAAAAAGCTACCGGTGACTCAGTTCCGTAGCGAGGAAAGCGGACATCTGTGTCGCGTTAGGATAATGGAATTCTCCTCCCTCCTCCTAGTTTGTTATATAACTGTCTGTCCCCTTCTATGATGTTTATAGCCTCTCGCACTCCAAGGAGCATTATAAACAATAAAGAGTCTGTCCCCAAGAGCCGTTGTCATCCGACAGTGTTGGAAGCGTTTCGTGGTGATTGAATCCATCTGGGCTCTTTAGTGTTTTAAGTCCTTTAAAGCGTGAGGCAGCGCTCTGAAAAGGGACTGTGTAATGGTGGCAGCGGGCCAGCTCTGCTCCGCGGGGGTACGGACTCAAATCTGCTCGCTTTAATCGTTAAAGTAAAGTTTGGGTTGGGATTTCCCCTGGCCCGCTAGCCCTGCGGAGCTACCGCAGCTACAAAAAGCCACGAGCTGGAGTCCGTTCTGGCTCTTGTGACCGCAGACTTGTTAAAAATTGAATCGCGGCGCTTGCGTTCTGCCGTGAGTTTATTGTTTCTGTTCCAGCCGCGCTCCCGACGTGCCCGAGCGCCACGCGCTTTGCTCACGAGCCGGATTATTCCCCCACGCGACAGGACGGGAGCTTCTTCCCCGAGGTGGGAGATGAGGCGCGGTAAGCGCTGCGGTGGAAAGCAGCCCGCGTTTGACTTCTGGCTCTCGGGCTAACTTCTGAAAATGAGAAACTGAGCAAAAAAATCCACATTTTTCCTTCCCGTAAGTACAGAATAAGGCAACAGGCTCCGAGCGGCTTTTTCCTGCCCGCGCCGCCGCCGCTCCCCTCCGGGCCGCTAGGGGGCGGTGTCCGCGGCAGCGCCGCCGGCGCTGCCGCGGACACCGCCCCCTAGCGGCCCGGAGGGGAGCGGCGGCGGCGCGGGACAAAATGGCGGCGGCGACAGGTTCGGGCTCAGGCACCGGGCGGGCGACGGTGCGGCCTCGGCCGGGGCCCGCCCGGTTCCGGGGGCTGCTTGGCCGGGGCGTTGTTGGGGATTGCCTGGGCGCCGTCTTCGAAGGCAGAAGCGTCGTGAAGCTGCCCGACCTGCTACGCTTCCTCCGAGGCCTGGAACCGGCGTCCGGACCGCCTGAGGCGGGGGAGCCGGCCGGCAGCGCCCGTAGAGGTGGGCGGAAACCCCGGGAAAGGGACGGGGTCGGGCCCGGAGCACATCCCCTTCCCCCGTACCTTGGGGCCCGGCTCCCAACACCCCCAGGATCGCGCTTTGGGGTGCGTCCCCCCCGCGTCCTCGCACCCCCAGGCCCGCTGCCTCTCCGAAGCGTGGGTGCCCCAGCCCTGTCCTTCACCTCAGCGGGGAGCACCTCCCCTGGGACACCCGTGGGTGCCCCCAGCCCTGCTCTGGCGTGGGCCCCCTGCGCTGTAGGATGTCCCCTCCGCCCCCGGGGAGAGGATGACCTAGCTGAAGCGGTGCCCTGCTTCTGGCTGCCCCGGGGCAGTTCCCGGTTCCGTAGGCACAGGGCTGGGGGGGCGGGGGGGGTGCTCTGCTCAGCCAGCGCTGCTCACTGAAGCTGGGGCCTGTAGCGGACTGGGAACCGGGGTATCGCGTGCAGGGGTGTCAGCAAGGAACAGGTACACAAAAAATGAGTAAGAGAAGCGCAAGAACGCTTATTTAACTGTTAGCAAGTGATGATGGATTCGCGCTGGGGTCCTGAGCAGCGCAGCAAGCCCTGTGAACCCTTCCAGTAGGATCTTAAAGGCATTTGATTTTGTTGTGATTGTGTCCAAAAATGCAACTGTGCTTTCTCTTCTCTGCTTGTCGGCGGACGCCGTAAACTCCTTGAGAGAGAGACTTGTCTCTCGCTTGTCCATACGTGCCTCTGGATATCAAACGTTTTCTCTCGGCTCTTATTAATCTTGAAATGCTTTCTGTCTCATTCTTGCTGCGGGTGCATCTCTCTTGCTCTGCACCTTACTCCGATGACCGTGGCTCGGATGAGCTCAAAGTGCCGAGGAACTTCTGGTAATGTTTTAACTCCAGCTGGACGGATAATTAGTCCTTGGAGAGTAGGGACGTGCTGAAAGTAGAGAAGGGCAGGAGGAGAGCGTGTCCCTGGATGGTCACGTTACGTTTTGACCTTCTGTTCTAGAAACGCTTTCGTACACAGACGACACGGCCATGAGCAGGTCGGTGGTGCAGTCCCTGCTAGCCAAGCGAGAGTTTGATGAAGTTGATATGGCCAAGAGGTAAGGCCTGCAGCCAGCGTCGGGGCCAGGGCCTTGGTGTTTGCTAGTGAAGGCAGAAGTTTCTTAAGATTCAGCAATCGCTGCGATTTTCTGGGAAAGGGGACAGGGGCTAAGGCAAAGTCATTGTTAATTTGTGGAGGAAAAAAAATGAGAAGAGTGAGGGCTAATCCTGTAATTTATTGTGTGCTTTGCGCTGTCCTGGAACATGCAGCAGCATTAGCTTTAATGTGGGTTCAGAGTCGGTTTTGAAATGAAGCAGGATGGGACATGCTGTATTGCAGCCGTGTTTGTGGAAGATAATGCTTAGAAATTTCAGAAGCGTTTCTTTTCGTGTTTATTTGTTGCTATTTATGTTTGTACCTCCCTTAATTTAGTTAGTGAATATTAGTGAGGTCAGCTTCAGTTTGTTACGATCCATTTCCCTTTTGAATCCACAGCCCTGGTAGCATTTGGTTCCACTTAAGGGAGAACATTTATTTGTTTAGAAAACTCTTCCATTGAACTTGAACAAAAGACTTTCTTTGTGGTTGTGACCCACGGAAATGTTTCCAGTTTGCTTCTATTTCAAGGCCGAGTTGAGAGGGAAACGAGTGGGCTGTGAAAGGTGGTGTTTATACACCCTTCCCTACTTTCACACCAATTTTGGCGGGTCGAATTCTTTCCCTACCAAACTGAATCACTTGAACCCTGACTGTCACTGAATTATCCATGTGTTATTAATTCACTTCATTAAGTGGCTTTATGCAGCCTCTTTACAAACTTCAGTAACAGACCATATATCCCGTGTATTTTTTCCTCACCTGCGTAACTGCCGCTCTCTTGTCCGCACCAGGTTTGCCGAGGAATACAAGAAGGAACCCAACAGGGGCTACGGGATGGCTGTTGTCAACGTCTTCAAGAAGCTCCTGAGCCCCAAGTGCAATGATGTGTTCGAACCGGCAAGAGCCCAGTTTAATGGGAAAGGCTCCTACGGCAACGGCGGTGCCATGAGGGTGGCAGGCATCTCGCTCCTGTATTCCGACGTCCAGGATGTTAAGAAGGTACCGCTTGGCCCCTTTGGGCACCTCGGCTCTGGGAGTCCCTGCTGCCAGGCGAGTCCCGCCGTGATCTCTCGGGCAGGTTTGCTAACGACGGGTTTTCGTTCGCAGTTTGCGAAGCTGAGTGCTGAGTTAACCCATGCCAACTCCCTGGGCTACAACGGGGCCATCCTGCAGGCCCTGGCTGTGCATCTCGCCCTGCAGGGAGAGCTCAGCAAGGAGACCTTCCTGGAGCAGCTCATTACCCACATGGAAGACGTAGAGGCAGATGATAAGTCTCTTACTGACGCCCGAGCGTAAGTAGATGTGAGGAGCACTAACTCTGCTGTGTACAGTTTATTCTGGCTCTTCGCATTCTCTCTTCTTCATTGCACTCTTGTTTCCAGGCTGGGATTTGAGGATTTACCATTTTCAAGGCGTCTAAAGAAAATAAAGGAATTTTTGGAGCTCAGCAGTGTTCCCAAAGCAGATGTATTATTTGAGTTAGGTAAGTACCTTTCCTAGTACAAGTATTAGGAAGGAGCTGGAGGCAGGACTAACTCAGCGAGCCTAGTTCGTGTGTCCTCCCCCAGACTGTCACATCGACCCCACTGAGCGTGCTGGCCAGGCTGCCCGTGCTCACCAGTCAGTCGTTCTGTGGGTCTCGACCCAGTGACTCCCTCTCTCTGTTGGTGGGGAAAAAATGTCTTGCTAAGAAAAACTTACCACGAATAACGTTTCTTAATATTCTAAGATCTCGTCTCAATGGCTATTGGCTCTTCGTGTTGGATGGGAAGGGGTAGATGTGTATTGCCAAACCGTACTGGTGTAGCTGGGAGCTGGTCTCCAGGATGCGGGTGGGACTGGGGAACTGGGGGGGGATTTCTCTTCCGAGATGCCAACTTACTTTTGCACCTTGTCGTGATAAAATCAGTGATGCTGGTATTGAAAGTAACTGGCGATAGGAAGTTGCAGTTGGAAGGGAAAAGGTGCTTCTGCGGGAAGGAAGCAGAAAGTGTTCTGCAGCCCTGAAGATCCTGGGTTTTGTTACAGGCAACGGCATCGCTGCTTTGCGGTCTGTCCCTACTGCAATCTACTCCTTCCTGCGCTGCATGGAAGCTGACCCAGATATTCCTGATCACTACAGCAACCTGCAGAGGACCATCATCTACTGCATCTCTCTGGGTGGAGACACAGACACCATTGCTACCATGGCAGGAGCCATTGCAGGGGCTTATTACGGGGAGGAACAGATACCCCCAAGCTGGGAGCAGAGCTGTGAAGCTTTTCAAGAGACACAGAAGATGGCAAATAGCTTGTATGAACTGTACTGCCAGCGGCTCTGAGCTGCAAGGGGAGCGTGTTTTCTGAAGGCGAAGTGGGTGGTCGCCTCTGCTTTTCTGGTCAGAGATCTGGCGGCGGATCCGCGCCGCCTGCGGACGCGAGAGCCTCCGCCTGAGAAGGACGCCTGCTGCTGTGAGTTGAGAGCTGGAAGCACGAGCTGGTTTGGAAGAGAGGGGACACACCCTGCGGTTACGGTTTCGCCGGGAAGCGGCTGCATGTGGCGCCTTGGACAGTGGGTGCATCTCCACGGAAGTGTACAGGAGCGTCGAGTTTTTCATAAGGTTTCTGCTTCTTGCTTTGTCCCGCCCTTACGCCGTTACGTCATTTTGTCATTATGTTACAGGCAGGTGTCTGAATCCACTGACTCTCTTGCTGTTTTCCTCTACTCCTGTGTGCCACAGCCTTTGGTTCAGTTCTCAGTGGCCTGTCCCGCTCCACACCCCTCTTAAAGCACCAGTTCACGCTCAGCTGAGCAGCTGAAGGACTCAGACGGGAGTCGTCGGAGAGGCACGTCCCCGGGGAGCCTGGAGGACGGACGGATGGCCTGGCGGCACGGGTTGCCACCTCCCTGGCACGGGTTGCCACCTCTCGTGGAGTGAGGCTGCGGGAGGGTCTGCACCTCCCAGGGAGGTTCACTTCCTTAAAGGCAGGGTGACAAGTGCCGGAGATTGGAGAAGGGATTTCTTTTCATTGCCAGCGGCATCGTGAGAAATGCCTTCGGTGCACGCGGACAGAATCCCAGGGAGAAAGGCGTAACCTGTCACTGTTCCCTTGGTGTCCTTTGCCCTGCGATCCGCCTGGCACCGTCCCGATCTACGGCATTTTGTGTTCCCGTACGTAGCTGGCTTTCGCGTTGCTGCAGCTACTCTAGCTGTTTCCTTTGTTCCTAATCCTTGCATCCTGCGTTTTTAATCCTGTCCTACGTAAGTCCAGAGCACCAGGTGAGATTGCTGTTTAAACCTGTGGGTGGAGATAGTTGCGAAACCTACTGTTACACAAGGACTGAATTCCCCGTTCTGCTGCCGTCAGTGACAAAAATTACTTCAGCGGGAAGCAGGAGTGATTTCTCACAGTTTTAAAACTCTGTACTTGGTAAAAATCATCTGAAATAAAGGGAAAGGCAGGTTAATTGGGGGAGAATTTATCAGAATTTAAAAGAATTTATGCATCTTAAGCTGGTGCTGGTGGCCAAGAATATTCTAGCAAAGCGATGTTCTTCTGAGTTTCACGTTTAAAACCTTTGCCCAAAGGAGCTGGTCAAAAAGGGAGTAACAGCTTGGGTGTGGCGTGTCCAGAAAGGGTTCAAAGCTTTGTAATCGTTGAAAACAAAAGGAAAGAAAGAGGCAAGCAGTCGTCATACGGAAATGTTTATGAATTTGAACGTGACAGTGTAATTCTCTATCATCTCTAGTATTTCTTGTGGCACCGGGGGGTGACGGTTCTGCTCAGAGCTCGCTCCCTGTCGGTGTCGCACGTGGCGGTTGTGTGTGTCACATGTGGGAAATCTGGCTGCGTTGCGTCGTTCCGCTTTTCCTGTACTCCTTCCTTCGAGTGCCAGTCTTGTGTGATGCTTTCATGGGTTTTCTTTGTATAAATTAATATCTTGTCCCAAGAACGTGGAATTTTGGTCTCTTGTATATTTATGTATTGTGCTGCAGATCTGAGATGTAAAATGTCAGTTTTTTTCGCATTATTCTGCCAGAATTGTGAACATATTCACAGAATTATTTAAAAGAAGATATTTTCCTTTTAACGCAGCTTTATAATTTTAAATGTTTGGGACTCATGAAGAGCAGAAGAGCTCCTGTTTTAAAAATATAGTTCATTTTAGGCCAGATTTTAAATGTGTACTAAAACACTTAGCTCTGACTTCCTTGGAAAGAAATAAAATCACTTAGTTATCTTTGTTAATTAGCCACTGCTCCTGTCTTTTCATTCAAGCCGTGAAGTTGTGCCTCCACGCTCAATGACGAGGAGTTGCGTGAAAACCTCCGGGCTACTTCTCCCCACCCCATTCCTCGCGTTAAGACTCAACCTGAAACCTCTTTGTTACGGCTTCTCGAAATCTTTCTGTAGAAAGCAGAGCGGAAGCTGTTCGGCGCCGGTTAGCGACGCCTTGCGCGTAGCCGAGACCCGTGCTTCCTTCAGGGTGAGTTGTAGCGCTGGAAATTGCTGTAAAAACTGCTTTCAGGTGGCCGCCCTTGTACGGGGTAGGTGAAGTTTGTAAAAGCCCGGGAGTGGTTCGTGTTAAGAGCAGGGCGAGTCCAGCACCCGTGGCGCGTGTTCGGGGAGGTTTGCTGGAGAGGCCCTTTCCCTTTGCCGGCTGTGCCTCGTAGGCTGTTTGCGGCGAGGAGCAGCGCGTGGGGAGTTGGGCTGCTGGAGTCCGGCGTGGGGTGATGCTGCAGAGACCGGGTCCCCCCGCGACCTGCAGCAGGAGAATCACTTGTTCTTCGTAGTCGGCCTTTGAAGGAGTCTGCCCGCGTGGCAACCGGGCTTCTCTGGAAGTGCTTCACCTGCGACGAGTAACGTCTCCTCGTCCAGGTAAGAGATCAGGTGGGAAAACACATTTTCTTCTCTTTATTCTTTTCACTTTTAGCCTCTGAGAGCAGTTTGCTTACAGGTGACTCGCCGTTTCTCCCGTGTGCCGCTGAACTGGCCGCTTTAGCCGCTCGGGCTGCGAGGGTTGGCTGTAGGCGAGGTTGTGTAACGTCGCGAAAAAAGCGTAACAAAAAAGCACAGAAGGGAAGGAACCCCCAGCCCTCCGACTGAAATTCCTCAAATTAGTAATTGCCAGTCTGGGAGGGTCTGGATTTCATCGTGTTTTAACAATGAACTTCTGGAGACGGGAATCTGGTCCTTAATGACAAGACACATGCGATACCTTCTTACATAAGAATATTAATTCGCAAGCAAATCTGCTGCACTGCTGGGAGCAAGCGGCTGGATCTGAGAAGGAAACGCAGTGCGAGAGGTCTGTGTGAAGGGTCTTACTAGCAAGGCTGAGAAGCCCGTGAGTAAGAGGACAAAGGCACAGCTGAGCCCACCTTTTATACAATAAGTTTTATTGATGTTTTGTCAATACAATCAAGTACTGCAGTTTTAGTTCTGAAGAGAAGGCCAGTTTCTGATCACAAAAAGAGTGCATTTTAAACCAACTTTTACTATGACAGACAGTGCATGTAATAAGTATTTACAAAACTAAACACCTCTATATACTAGGTTAGAAATGAAGATACTAGAGGCAAATTTAAAAAAAATAGTAAGAATTTGTATATAAAAATGCACATTTTAATGCAGTTTTCATAATTAAAAATAGACATACTTCATCCAACCCAACCTTTTTTATTATTGTGATTGAAACCAAAATCCCATGCGCTCACACACACGACAGAAAATAATCCTTTCTGCTGGCGAATATCACGTACTCAGTACTCCAGAAAAAAAATTCTTCCTGACAGCGTCCGGTTTAGTGAACAGCCTCCCTCATCCTGTGCATCGTTTTTTCTAGCCTAACTCTATGTGCGTGTAATACCTTTGCCTTTCAACTGCTGTGTAAATGTAACAGGTTATATAGCTGCGGAAGGTTGATTATGGTTTATGCTCTGCACATGAAGGGAAAGTGAAATTGCAAAACAATATCTACAGCACTGAACGAGCGAACCTCTCGGTGTGGTTACGGTGAGTATTTTTGTCGTTGCTTTTTGCCAGCTAGAACAAGAAGTTTCGAATAGAACAGAACAAAAAGAGATGGAATGTAGGTTAGAACGTAGTATAAATAAGTTGCTTTGAGTAACAGGGTGAAGCTTCCACCCCGGCGCGTGGCTGGGGCGCGAGGAGCTCCTGGCCCCGCCGCAGGCCGCGTGCCGGCGTCGCCGGTGTCACCGCGCGGTGGAGGAACAGACCCCGCTGCTGGCCGGGGCCTGGCGTGGCACCAGCTCGAGTCCGTTGCCGTTCTCCGCAGGAAAGATGCTTCGATAAAGGAGACACGGGCCCCATCCTAGCACCCTCCTCCCAAGCCTGGGCTTGAAGAAAACATCTGAGCTTCCACTTGTCACCTTAGGGACCCTTTGCACGGCTCCCGTTCCTGCTGGGAAATGACCTGCTGCGACCAAAACCTGAACGGTCCTGGCACCCCCCTGCCGTCGGGGTTAACAACGCCCAGCGGGACCCGACACTGGGGCAGCCCTGCAGCTTCAGAGGGTTTCGTCTTTATCTGAAACCTGCAGCTTTATGTGGAGAAAACCCCAGGGAGGGGGACACGCCAGCCCCAGCCGGGCAGTGGCTGAAGCACCGGCCTTCCAACTGTACATTTCCTTTTGTATTTCTTAACAGGGGTTAAGAAACCCCTGTATTTCAGGGACAGGTGTGGCTTTAAAAGGAAGCCCTGGATGGCAAGAGGCAGAAACAGAGGACAGGCTTAAGGAGAAAAACAAACAAACAAAACAGAAATAGAAAAAGAAAAGTCGTTTAAATATCTCGTACAGTCCGTCTGGAGAACAATCCCAAGTCCCATTCTTGCTACATTTCTTTTCTTTGGCCATTGAACAGGCTTTAGGAAAATTTAAGGGTAACAGTTGCTCAGCTGGTGACCAAATTGTTGCTGTTTTCTCAGGGATGTGCCTTTGCAGAGGGCCATGCCGTGCAGCGCGTGGGGACTGACTTCAGCAGCGTGCTACTCGCCTGGGATGAGAAGAATCGCTTTACCGTGAGTGCAAGTGGCAACGACTATCCTACCGTGAGAAAATCTGCAAAGCGGCGGGGTTCAGTTGCTCCCTTAGCAAAGGACAGAGCAGCCGAGTGGTCAGTATCCGTGCGTGCCTTTCCCAGAACCTTGTAGCTCATACCCAGGGCGGTGACATTTCAAGCATTAGTGAGACAAAGTGGTAACAACAGACAAACGTGATTTTTTTTTTTTTTAACCTAAGTCACAGATTGGCACCGGGAATGGTGCGCTTTTACAGGTACATATTGCACTAGACTTGTAAATAACATTGTTAAGTAGATAATAGCACCGTTGTAAAATGACTGAATGGAAAGTTAGAACGAACACTATTTTTTCCTTAATTAAAAGGTCCCCAGAGAAAGGGGGGATACCAATGCAAAAGTTTACACATCCCGAAACAGTGAGACAGTAAAAGCAAGTTGTCCGTAAGTGGCACTTTGAAGAAAGCATAACTAAACCTTCTGTCAAACCAGGCTAGAAGCACCGTAAGCCGGGCTTGCAGTGCCATCCTTGTGTTGTCACGGAGTAACGTGCTCGGGAGGCCGGGCAAGTCTCCGGGCTGCAAAGACAGACAGGACAGGACTAGCCCTTGGACTTGCCAGGAGATGAGTTAACCCGAGAGAGAGGATCGTTGTTCATCGCAGGGGTCCCGGCTTCCCTCAACGGCTCTGGAACAGGTCGTCTGTCATCCTCCCAGGTACCAACGCCTGGATGGTTTTATTCCTAAAGGTGCTGAGAGGGGAGGGTTAAAAATAATATTTACTTCTTATAAGAAGGTGCTTATGCAAAGTGTTCCACTCTTTATGGTTATAAATCCAACCACACTGAATCCGGAGCGATCAGGGAGACTGCCTCGAAGCACAGTCTGAAAAAACAGGCATCGCTGAGACTGAAACTTGGGCGTCTGATGGTTTGGGAAGGGAATTTCTCAATCCATCATGGATCTCTGCTGCTGTACAGGTTTGTGTTAAGTGCCTGGGACCCCTGTGCTGGTTAGCAAATACACCATCCGTTACAACAGCTGTATTTAGTTAACTAGTACTCGAAATGGGAAACAAGGGCACTTGCTTATAGACCAGAAGGGTCTGGTCTTCCAGACGACCCTCTCTGGATCACAGAGCAGTTGACTGCAGAGCCAGATCCTTGCCATCCCAAGCGTGTTCCTGTGTTTGATGTACAGTCGCTAGGGTAAAATTTATTCCAAATACGCTCTGCTGAGGAAGTCGCTCCCCTCCCTCCCTTCTCACTCCCCTAAAAAAGAAAGATAGATAGGTGTCTCCTTTCCGATTACCCTCTTGACTCATGGATCAAACAGTGTGAAGCAAGGTCCCACGACAACGGCTTGCGCATTCTTCCCAGTGATTTTTCTTTTTTTGTATTAATTTTAAAAAACTTTTTTATCAAAAAAAAAAAAAGACAGTTTATGGCTAAAATGGGTGAAAAGGAAACGTGCCCAACAGCCGTTATGTGGGGCAAAGCAGGAACCCGGAGAAGGAGGAGTGGATGTATTCCGTGGAGTACAGCCCGTTGGCCTGGTCCGAGGGCATTTGTACCCAGACTTGGTCGTTCTCCTTGAGTTCAAGCACGGCACTGCCCGAGGCCTGGTCCAGGTAGCCCTTTTTGTACTCGTCGTAGGTGTAGGTGGCGGGCACGTTGTTCTTGTAAAGCGCCACCCAGACGTTAGTCCCTTTGACGTGCACGTGGTAGGCAAAGTAGTAGATGCCGGATACGGGGCAGGTGAATATCCCGGTGACGGGGTTGTAGCCATTGTGCCCGTTATACAAAGTCCGGTCAAACTTGACCGGCATGCCCGACGCCGGGAAGGGGGAGGTGAGGATGGCGGTGAAGGCTGGCGCGATCCGGGCGGAGAGCTCTCCTCGGCCGTACTGCGGCTTCCCCGGCTTGCCGTTCCCCAGCACGGCCCCCTCCACGCCTCCGTCGGGCAGGTGCAGCCCCGCGATGCCCGTCTCGTCGAACACCCCGGGCGCTCCCGGCGGCCCAGGCGGCCCCGGTGGGCCCGGCGGCCCGTTCAGCCCCGGCGTTCCTGGCATTCCCGGGGGGCCGATGGGTCCGGCCATGCCGGGCTCGCCCGTCTTCCCCTCACCGGGAACCCCGGGGAGCCCGGGCTCCCCTTTCAGCCCCGGTAACCCCTGAGGCCCCATGGGACCTGCGGGCCCTTGCAAGCCCGGGATGCCGGAGGGGCCCCTCAGCCCCGGCTGCCCTGGGATTCCACCGTCCCCTTTCGGCCCGGGGCCGCCCGTTAATCCTGGTACCCCCGGGAGGCCGATGAACCCCGGTTCCCCTTTTGGGCCCGTTGGGCCTGGGGGTCCCTGTGACCCGGGCAGGCCCCTTTCTCCTGGCACCCCCGGTTTCCCCGCAAAGCCGTTCAGGCCCTGGTCGCCGCGCATCCCCGGCATTCCCGGGGGCCCGCTCGGCCCCACGTCGCCTTTGGAGCCGGGCAGCCCGTGCTTGCCCGGCAGGCCCATGGACCCTGGCGGGCCCGGTGGCCCGATGATGCCGGCAGGGCCCGGCTCGCCCGGCTCCCCATCGACGCCAGGTTCCCCCTTATCGCCGATGGCTCCCGGCACCCCGGGCTGCCCACGGTCTCCTTTCAGGCCAGGCAAGCCCGGCTTCCCGTAGCCCGTGGGGCCGGGCAAACCAGGGAGGCCGCGGATCCCAGGCTCTCCCTTCGGTCCCATGGGGCCCTGTATCCCCGGCACCCCTGCAGCGCCCGGGACACCGATCCCGTCGATGCCAGGGGGCCCCCGGGGCCCCATGGGGCCGGGCTCCCCATTGACGCCAGGCCCGCCCGGAGGGCCCATGTCTCCCTTCTCCCCCGGTGCGCCCGGCAGGCCGTCGAGGCCGGGTTTTCCAACGCCGACGGGCCCTGGGGGCCCCGCGGGGCCGGGAGGGCCCCCGTTCCCCCGGGGCCCTGGTAGCCCGGGCTTCCCCACGCCGTTTTCACCCTTCATCCCTCGCTCTCCGCGGGGACCCGGCTCTCCTTTCGGGCCAGGCTCGCCCCGAAACCCGGGCAGGCCGGGGCCGCCCTGGGGGCCCGGCTTCCCGTTGACTGAGATGCCGGCTGGCCCCGGCAGCCCCGGGGGGCCGGGCAGTCCTCTTGGCCCTTGCTCTCCTCGCATGCCGGGCTCGCCCTTGGCTCCAGGCATCCCTTTCATACCCGCCTTTCCGGGGAGTCCTGGGATGCCGGGTTTCCCAATGCCCGAGAAGCCGGGGGGCCCAGCGGGCCCGGGCTGGCCGTGCATTCCCGGCTTCCCCGTGCCCGGCTTTCCTGGGTAGCCGGGGGGCCCGGGGGGTCCGCGCGGGCCGGGCTTCCCTGGCGGTCCTGGCTCCCCTTTGAGGTCCATCGGCAGCAGCGGCGGCATGTCTGTGGAGAGAGGAGACGCGGAGCTTTACTGGGGCGGGCGGTGGACGGAGGAGGGTGCCTGGTGCGTGATGCTCTCGGGTGTTAAAGCCGGGGGCTTCAGCGCTGCCCGGGTCTGTGCTTGCGAGAGTGCCCTTCTCTAGAAATGGTTTTATTTAACCACGGCCACAGTGGCTTCCTGGGCCACCACATCAGCAGGACTGTCTTGAGGCAAGACTTTGGCCAGAGCCCAGGGTACTAATTCAAGCCTTACCCCATCCATCCCTCCACAGAGGGTGTCAACGAGACCAGCGATTGCCACCGGCTCTGGCAGCGTTGGTTTGTGATGACCTACTGTGGGGTTTTTTTAGGAGCTGGATTCAAGCCTCCCACTGCCTCGCTTCCCAGCGGCCTCGAAAGCACCACGGGATTCTCAGCCGAGAGGACGGCAACAGAGCGAGCCAAGACTGAGGATAATCCCTCCACCCCATCCTTCGAGTCCAAGGCCTCGAGAGACCTTTAATCCTTTTGGATTAAAAAGAAAACTCTTGGACATGTACTTGAGAGACCCAAGAGGTGATTCGTGTATGGGTTAAGACATGCCTGCGGTGCTTGCTGGCTCAGCTCCCGTGTCCAGCAAGGCAGAGAAAAACTCACCAAAAAGAAAAAAAGCGCTGAGGATGGAGGAAAAGCCAATAGCTGCAAGGGAAACGCAACCTCGGTTACGTCCAAATGAGTCAGCCCAGCTGGGAATAGGCCGTAACCACTTGACATTTAAAGAATTTATAGAGGTCTTTTGCAAACGGATATAAGAAAGAAACTAATGGGCTGAGAGACTACAAAGCCGAGGAGAGCCAGATTACATGCCCACCGCAGCTCGGTACTTAAAGCGCAGACGTGAGCATAAATAACTCCTTGAGGCCAGCCCAGGCAGGGTGTCGCTTCCCACGTGACACCGGGAACGGGTGAGAAAGAATAAATCTGACAAACTCTTTTTTGGGAAGCTCAAAATGAAGGACAGACTTGGCAGCCGCACAGACGTGGGGCTATGATGAGAAACGCGAAGGGCAGAGGAGAGGGCCTTGACACCTTGGGCAAATTTTAACCAAGTCTGCCCAAAGCTGAACATTCCAGTCGGGAACAGATCTATATGGGCAAGTTCCCGGGATGGGAATGGATCCTGTCTGGGGTGGTAGCAGAACAGGAGGCTGTGTGCCCCAGCACGGCACTGAGGAGGAGGAGGCAGGGGGGTCCCCGAGGTCTGCCAGCCCGGCCCCCAGCCTGGGCGTTCCGCGAGCTGAGCCGGGCCTCGGGAGCGCAGACACCCGGGATCTGCCAACACGGAGATTTTCTCAGTCAACGGGAGAAGATTAGGGGAGATTTGAGACACGTGAAAAGAATAACTGCGGCAGCAGCAGGCACCGTTCGGTGCATCAGGGGCAGCTTTACCTTTCCTAAGCACAGCAATTAGCTCTGGTCATTTCCACGCCCGGTGCCTGCTTGTTTTTCTTTTGGTAAGGGAAACATTTTCAGAGCTTATCTACGTATCCACGCCTGGCCCGCATCCGAGGCTGCAACAGAGGTCACTTGGCTGTGGAAATTAAGGAAATACTTGTCTGTCATGACATTGCCACTGGATTTCTGCAAACCTCCTGCTACTCACCCCAGAAAATGGTGTGAGAAAGAAGGCAAGGGAGATGTGAAGTGTTGCACCAAAGCGGATTTCTGGGGTTTGAATTCTGGAAAAATTTTTCTACAGAAAATTATTTCAATGTGTTTTCTTGTGCCCCCCCCCCTTTCTTTTTTCTTCTTCTTGCAATGGGTTGAAAAGAATTAAGTTTTCTAGGTCATTTTGCATGGAATCAGAACAAGGATCTACAGCTGAGCCCACGAAGGAAGGAAAAAGCACACACACACTCTCGCACAAGGCAGCGAAGAGAAACGCCAGGCGAGAGCTGCCAACTTGCAGGCGGCCAGAAAAGCAGACGGGAAAACCAAACCGGGGACGTTAGCGGAGAGAAACTGGGACATTGCAGCCCCAGTGGTATCCAATTTCAAAAGACCATGTCTTACCACAGACGCATGTCTCTGAGCTCTGCATTTCACAGCAGCAGCGTGGGGTTATGTGTTCCCCTCGAAGCATGAACAGAGCTGCCATGAATGCTAATGCAAAGAGCCAGCTGAGGCAGCGGGAAGGGGAAGGAGCAGGCACGGCCCCTGCGAGCTCTCGCCTGGGCACCGCAGAACTTCGCACCTCCTGAGGAGCACGGACACGTCCAGGCGGATCCTGCAGCCCCTTGGGAGCTGCCTTTGTCCCCAGTAAGGACCCCCGCACGCCTGGAGGAGGGACCCGGCAGCGTGGACTGGCCGGCAAAGGAATAATGTGGATGGGAAGTGGTTCCTGGCCATGAGCAGTCAGCAGCGGGCCTGGCCAGCGCGGCCGGATGACACTGCAGGGAGGAGAGGTTGGCTGCTCCATGGCAGAGCCCGCCCGAGCTCGTTCCAGCGCTGCTGCCAAGCCCCGTCTCGTGAGAGCGAGTTTCACAGGCTTATAGGGACGTTGCACGGGACCAGCGTTACCGCATCTCTCATCCCGTCTCCCACGGCAGCGGGTGCCCTGTGGCTCAGCGCGGGACCCGGCCACGGCCCTCACGGATGGAGCTGCCGCGCAAGGGGACGGCAGAGATGGGAGCAGGCTTCAGCGAGCAGCATGGGAGTGGCAAACAGAAGTTTCCCCGTCAGCAGGAGCTGAGGGACCTGGAGGCCTCTTGGCCGCACGCAGCAGCCCCGCAGGGATCGCAGGACTGAGTCTCTTTAAAAGCAGCAGGACTTGTGGGCGACCTGCTCCGGGGACGCTGGGCAGCACCTGCCTGCTCCTGCCTCCTGGGCAGCGCAGCCCTAAGGCAGAGGTTGGGCTTTGGCTCTCCCGAGCCTGGGGAGGTGAAAAGTGCTCCTTCACCTTCGCAGCTGAGGCTGCTGCCCCGGGGCGAACCCTCTGTGCTGTTGCTGGAGGGGAACTCCACTTGCCTGGCACAAACCCCTGCCCCGGGGATCGCCTGCGCCTTCTCAGCGCCCGGAGCTGGGGTGCTGCCGGCTCGGCTCCCCGCCTGCACGGGGAAAGGCTGGGCTCCCTGAGCCCCGGCCAGCACCCAGCGGCGCCTTTACCTTTACATGGTTTTAACCAAGCCAAAATAAAACCCAACTGTGCAAATACCGGCTTAAATGCTTTTAGCATTTAGCTGCCTCCATGCTGCTGGGGCGTCTATTTTTGGGTCAGAAAAGGTGTCTGGCACCCCGAGGAAACCAGCCCCGTCTCTCACTAGATGGCAGCTGCAGGCCGGCGGGAGCCCCGGGGGCCTGGCCTGGCCCCTCAGGCGGGGGTCCCAGCCCCGGGGCCAGGCTGGGGCAGCATCGGGGGGGGCCCCCATGCAGCTCCCCGCCGACTCGGGGGTAACCCGCAGGGGCACGGCACGGCCCTGCGCCGTCGCGGCGAGTCAGCTGAGCTCCCCGAGCAGGGCAGAAGGCCAGCAGGGATTTTCCTTGCCAAATTAGAGGTTAAGCAGAGATGGGAGCTCGGTGGGATCCAGGAGGCACCGGCTTCCCCAGCTGCCTCCACGCAGCCCCCCTGCCTGCATCCCCCTGCCTGCATCTCCCTGCCTGCATCTCCCTGCCTGCATCTCCCTGCCCCTCCTCTCTTTCCCAGGGGTTTTAGGAGACTAATGTCCAGGGGAGTCCCGTGCTCTGCCCTGCCTCAGTGTCTCCTCTAACCCGTGCCCGATCTAACCTGGCAAAGTCGCACCCAAACCGCACCTTGCAAAGAGCCCGGCACGCTCCCTCCTCTCTCCACCACGGTCAGCAGGCAGCGCTGCTCGCAGGCAGCGCTGCTCACAGGCAGCGCAAGCTGCTCCGATGCATAGGAAGAAGGGGAAAAAAGAAGGAAAAACAGCAGGGAGCTATTTGAATCCAGTCCCACCAGCAGCTGAAACGTTCCTGCGCTACACTGGAAGGTTTTGTCTCTGGCTGGGGTTCAGGGAGCAGCTTTACAACAGCTGGGAAGGGGGCAGGGAGGCGGGGGGGCTCGTAGCGTGCTTCGGCTCCAGGTTTTGCTGTGTGTTTTCTGACATATGTGCTGAGCTGAACTCCTGATAAGCCATTCAGCCCAGCAGTAAATCAGCCACCAGCAGCTGAGCCTTCTCCAGTTTCTCCTCCCAGAGCCAAGACTTTGGCTCCCCGGAGGGTCCGGGTCTGCACAAACCCACGGGAGGGCTCCGGCGGCTCTTCCCGAGGGCCAAGCACTGACCTGGCAGGTCCGGGCACCCGAAACCAGCGCTGCCCCGTCCCGCCGTGCTGCCAGCAGGGGCTGGCTCTGGGAAGAGCGTTGGGGACCGCTGTGTTTGGTACCAGGGAAAGGGCTCAGACCCTCCCCGCCATCCCCCTCCTGAGTTGAAGGTACCGTGCTGCTGCTGCCGCTGCCGCTGCCCTGGGCGCAGCGAGGGCTGCCTGCACCTTAGGGAGGTGCTGGGGGCTCGCTTGGCCGAGGGATGCCCTGACGAGCCAAGAAGTGCCGGAGAAGCTCAGTCACGCTCAACACCGGCTGTCCGCAAAGACCCCGAGTTCCTGAGCCGTTCCCTGGGGTGTGTGCAATTGCCACACACTAATAACCCCCGGTGTGGGGCACTGATGGGCCCTCCGGCGCTTCCAACCTCCAGCACCTGCGGCCAGGGCTGGGCATAAAGGGAGCCCAGGGCAGGCTCTGGGGGGCTACAGCACGGGCAGGGGACGGTGTGCGGGCAGGGCACGGTGTGCGGGCAGGGGACGGTGTGCGGGCAGGGGATGGTGTGTGGGCAGGGCACGGTGTGCGGGCAGGGGACGGTGTGCGGGCAGGGCATGGTGTGTGGGCAGGGGACGGTGTGCAGGCAGGGGATGGTGTGCGGGCAGGGCACAGTGTGTGGGCAGGGGACGGTGTGCGGGCAGGGGATGGTGTGTGGGCAGGGGATGGAGTGCGGGCAGGGCAGCCTGGGGCAGGCGGTTACAGAGGCTGGGGCTGGGCTGGAAGCGGTGCAGGAGCCTGGCTGCACAGAGCAATAACCTCAGCACCTCTGCCCCTCCGCGTGGCACATGTCGCTCGGTGGGGAGTAATTTAACACGCGTGGAGTTTCTGGTCGCTGCTCTCTGAGGGAGGAAATGTCTCTCGCCTGCTCTCCCCTCGCTAGGCTGGGTCTCGGCTCCAGCCTTGGCCCTCGTTCCTTTCCCAGCTGGTGCAAAACGCAGACAGGGAAAACGGAATAGGTGGAGGAGTGGAAAAAGCCTTGCCGGGACGGCTCAGGTTTAACAGCAGTGAGAGAGGGAGACGGCGAGCGCCGGGGCTCCTGCGCCTGGGCTGAGCCTCACAGCTGCTGGCAAACGTGCAGGAGGATGGGAGCAAAAGGCTCCCGAGTGCCCTTTGTGCACCGGCTCCCAGGCTGAGGGACCCCAGGGTGCCCACCCAGCCCGAGCAGCGGGCTCTGCTTCTCCGCTGAGCCTCCCTCTGTGCCCATCCTCCTGCGCTGGCTTAAGGAGACCTGAATGGCCCCTCCGTGCTCGGCCAAAGGCGCTTTGGACAGCAGCACCCTTGGCCGTGCCAGGCTGCTCCCCGGGGACCCCGAGGGTAAGGGGCTGATGAGACCCTGATGGCTACGGCTGCTGCAGCCCCTGCCCGCCATCCCAGGCAGCCGCGGCCCCCCGCCCCCCCGCAAAGCGCGGCCCTTACCCAGGTACTGCCCTTTGCCTTCGCGGAAGGGGGGTCCCAGGGGTCCCTTCACCATGGGCTGCATGTACTTCACTTGGGCGTAGCCCGCCGCGCCTCCTCCCGCTGCCGAGCGAGGGCCGACCACCATCACCACCACCAGCAGCAGCGTCGCGGCGTCCGGCAGCATCCTGCTCCCCACGGCTCCTGCGGACAGAGCGACAGTGAGAGCCGGCACCCGCGACCCCGTCCGCACCCTCCATCCCGCGAGGATCAGCCGGGAACCGAGGAAGGATCCCGGCGGGAGCGGGACTCCCTCGAATTTGCCTTTTTCTGGACCACGGGTGCCCCGAACACGTCACCCTTCCCGACACGCGCCGGCTGGGAGATGCACAATAAATACAGGGTTTATGAGCAGTAACTAACGCCGGGCACCCAGCAGAGCCTTTCAGAGGCTGCCCCCGTACCTGGTTGTCTGGGGTTATGCCCATGTCAGGCTTCCCTTATATATTTTTAACATATATAAGAAGAGGGGAAAAAAAGGCAGGATGAAAACCGCAGCCCGCTGAGCCGAGGGCTGCTGCCGCATCTCTCACGCGAGCCGGGTCTCCTCTAACAAAAGCCACGTGCGCTCTGGCCGTGGCTCCCGCGGGCGGCTCGGGCTGCCGCCGCCCGGCCCTGCCTGCCCCGGGAGCGGCTGGGTGGGTGCCGCGTCTCCCAGCGGGTGCTGGCCCGAAAACACGGCGTTGGAGCCCAAGACTCGCCGCGTTTGTGGCTTGGCGGCGGCACTTGGTGAGCAGTGATGGGAGCTCGCTCGCAGGGCGAAGGACAGGAGCCCTCGGCCGGGAAAGCCCGGGGGAGAGCTGCGGCACTTGGGAGCAGCAGCCTCTGCCTTAAGTGCCTGTTTATTTAAAATAAATACCCTCTATAAATACAGCTTTCCTCTAGCAACTTCTTCTGTGCCAGCTGCACGCGCGGAGCTGCAAACAGAGTGATTTGCAAAGAACATTTATTTTTGAAAGCTTAAATAACACGTGATACCAAAGAGCTTTGCTGGTTTTCCTCCTTCTCGCAATAATTGACCCGTGGTGGTTATTAATGAGAATTAAGCTCTCTGCCTCTCCGGCGGGGAGCAGGGGCAGGGCTGCTGCGCGCCGGGATTTGATCGGAATTTCCTGAATTGCTTTTGCTGAAGCAGCAGTGAAAAAAAAGCTGCAGCCTGGAGAAAAAACAACTCCAAAAAGTCTCCAAATTAAAACAAAATTAAAGCCAACTAAGTAAAGGGAGGGGGGAGCCCTGGGGGGGGGTTGTTCCTGATGCTACAAGTGCTTGGCAGGTTGTCGGAGGTCCCCGGTGACGAGGCAGCCCGGAACGCTGCTCCCGCCCGGGAAGTGCCCACCGAGCCGGCTCCTCGTGCTCCCACGCTGTGCTCGGGGCCGGGGCCGGCTCTGCCGCCGGTGGCACGAGGGAGCCGGAGGCTGGGAGGACACAGGCGGCCACGGCGGGTGCTGGGAGAGGAGCTCTGCCCTGCCCATCCCGCCGGAGCCGGCGGTACCGGGGCTGTGCCGTACCCGCCGCCGCACCCACAGGGGAGGCCAGGGCCGGGCGCAGCCGGGACGCAGGCGATGGCCACCGTCAGCCGCCTCGGCGGCCGGAGAGGGCCTTCCTGGCATCACTGTTTTTCTGTCTTCGGGGTTGAGAAGAGGAACGCTTATTTTTATGAAGCATTATTTTACAAGGATTTGTTTAAGGGAAAAAGAATCCCATTTTAAGGGATTGCAGCTGTAAAAATACAGTTTCTGCTAAATAAAAGAGGAGAACAAACCCCTGAATCAGCTATTTATTTGTTTTCCTTACCTGGTATGACCCCTGTGCCTCCGTCTCTAACTCCCCCCTCCCTTCCCAGCTCTCTCCTCTCCCACCTGGGCTTCATTCACCCCTTTATTCAGCCCCTCGACTGGGGTGTTTCCATGGGATGCTGCTCGTTGCTCCAAGGAGCCCACGGGAGCAGCACCCTGGGGTGGCTCGGCCCCTCGCTGCCGGGCGCTGTGGAGCATTTGCAACGTCCCCCCGTCCTTCTGCAAGACCCCGGCCCTTGGAGAGACACGGGAGCGGGGGGAAAACGGAGCCAGAGGGAAAGGAGGGGGAGGACAAGATGATTCGTCTGCTTTGGCTCAGGCTGCGGTTTCGCTGCGCACCGGACGCGAAATCGAGTCCCCCTGCTCCGCACCGAGGCGGCCGTCTGTAACCCGGCGTCTCCAGACAGGGCCTTAGCTCCTGCCCGCTCTCCCGTGGTCCGGACGGGTCGTTCCAGCTGCCCCCGCTCTCCCGAGGGGCCGCGGCAGCAACGGCGGGGTCTGGCCTGAGGCCCCGGGCACGCGCCTCCGTCCCCCGAGGGAAAGGGGTCTCCGGTGCTTCGCCGTCCCCCACGGCACTGCCCGGCACCGGGGCAGGAGGCCTCGCGTTACCCGGGCTCTCCAGGCGGTGATTTAATAAGAGTAAAATGGAAACATCTGGAGGTTCACATGATGGATAAAGTGTGCACAATGCGTCTGCAAAGAGGCTCTTTCATGCCTGAAATCTCCCGCGTTATGAAATGATAATTAATCACAACGAGCCGCCGTGCAAAGTTCTCATCTCCCAGGGCAGGTTGCAAACGTCGGCCGGTCCACGGGGCGGACGGGGCTGCTGTGCCCCGTGGCGGCTACGGCCGGGTGCCACCTGCCCGTCCTGCGGGGCCGGGAGCTGCTGCGGTACGGCCAGCTGAAATCCCACAGGGAATCACTTTTTTCCCACCTGGAGCAGGGAAGGTGCTTTAGGGGCTCCCGAGCGCAGCCCCTCCTGCCCCCAGCGCTGCGGGACGGGGCTCAGCCCGCTCTGCCGCCTGGGCACCGCGGCCGGCTCCCGGGCACGGCGGTGCAACGCCGGGCTGGGCACCGCAGCCGGCCGGGCTGCCGTCCTTCGGGTGCAGCTCCAGCCGCCCCGGCACGGCACGGAGTTCGACCGCAGCCGCTCCTTGCAGAAAAGCCAAGCTCGGCAGGAGCCGCTGGGCCAGGAGGGTTCACACAGGGGGAGCGCGCGAGGGGTCCGGCGACGCGGTGCCGCTCCCCTGAGGCGCTGGAGCGGGGACGGGGCTCGGCAGCACCGTGCTGCTCCGCTCCGGGGGAAGCGGGGCCCGACCCGGCTGCAGCTGCTGCGGCGGCGCGGCACGGAGACCCCTGGCACGGCTTCAGAGCGCGCCGCCGCCATGCTAACTGTGCAAGTGTCTGCTCCCCTGGCAGTCGGCGAGCAGATGTGTTAAAAACCCCTGGCACGCAATGAAAGCTCCGGGAAAAGGGAAAAAAATCTCACACTTAAAGCATGAGAAAGGAGACAAGAAATGTCACCTTGTTCTCGCAGGAGCGCGGGGGCTCGAGCAGCCGGAGCCTGCGCCGCCCCCGTCACTCCAGAAACAGTCTGTGGCTTGTGCGCGTCGGCCCGGCGCGCTCCTGGCGCGCTCCTGGCACGCAGCTCCCGGCCGTTCCCAGCGGAAAGGGGCTGCTGCCGCCCCGCACCCCCCTCTCCCCACAGCATCCATGTCAAAGCTCCCGGGCACGGCCCTGCCCGCAGACTGGGCGACTTCGCTGCGAGCGACGCAGCCGCGCGCTTCCCCTGCGCACACAACCGGCGGCTTGTTCGCTGAGCTGCAGCTGATTTATGGCCCTTGTTATTTAAATATTAATTATGGGCCTGGCAGGCAGGCACCGCGCCTGCTCCCTTCAAGGCTAATTATTTTTTAAGTCAATATATGGGATCAGCGGGGGATCTGCGATTGCGGTTGAAGGTCAGTAAAATGGAGAACTTGTTTAAACCCGGCAGTAAATGCGCAATCCGTGCGGGGCACGGCAGCTGCTCGCTGGCCCTCGCCCCGGCTCCATCCCCACATCAAACCCGGGGCCACGCCAGCCCCCACGGAGGTTTGCTGGGGCGCGGGGACGCGCCAGGACGGGGCCTTCGATGCGCTTCAACCGCACGCCCAGGCTCAGTGGCGTGGCCCCGTCCTCATCCCCATCCCCATCCCCATCTCCGTGCCGCACACCGGGAGCGCAGGGCACGGGCACCACCTCCACGAACCGCGGCAGAAGCTCACGCCGGGCTGCGGCGAGCGGCGGGGAGCACCTCGCGCACTCGCCCGACTCGGGTGGACGCTGCAAAGAGAAAGCACGGAGAAAGCAGCCGGCGCGCGTGGGTGGGCTGGAGCAGCGCGGGCTTGGACGCCGCCGTGTCCCATCGAGCCACTCCATCCTCCGGTCATTTACAATAAAAAATAAAGCAGGGAGGTTTTCCAAGCCCAACACGGGGCTGGACTGACTCCAGCGGGAGGCAGATGATTTGGTTTGTGCTACATGTGCTTTAAAAATAATAATAAAACGAGTCGAAAACGAAAAGTGAGCTATTGAAACAGAGAGCGAGCACGTTGTTTCCGTAGGCCGGGCTGTGAAAGCCAAAGGCATCAGGCAGCAGCTCGGCCAAGCAGCGCCGGAGCGCGCGGGGAGAGTCTTGGCACAAGCCGGTCCTTAAATGCATGACACCTGATCCGATCCAAAGGCTGCTGTACGCGCCGCGCGGACCCGGAGCCTCGCCCGCCCGTCAGCAGAGGGAACAAGAAAACATTTTCCTTGACAAAAGAAAAACACCCCACCCCAACTGCAGGCAGCCTCCTGCCACCCCTGCAGCGCCCGCGCCTGGCCCCTGCGTGGAGCGGGCTGGGCACGGCATGGCACGGCACAGCACGGCACGGCACGGCACGGCACGGCACAGCATGGCACGGCACGGCACGGCACGGCACGGCGCGGTGCATCGCCCTGCGGCACAGCCCCGCGGTGCCTTCAGCCCGGCTGGCTGCGGGCGGTGGCTGCGTCCGTCGCTCGGGTCAGGCAGGGGTTGCAGGCAGCCGAACCCCGAGGCTGGGGGCTCCGTGCTAATTAACTCCTGCTGCGTCAGCAACCGCTGCGGAGGCGGGCGGGGGTGGAGGGCTGAAGGAAAGGCCACGGGCCGAGCTGCTGTTGGTAGCCGCGGGCCAGCCGGCACACGCGGGGCTCAGGACAGCGGCAGCCGTGCCGGGGCGCAGGAGAGGAGCTGGCGCTGGGGGGCTGCGGTGGGGGCGGCTGCTGCGGCGGGAGGAGCCTGGGGATGGGTGTCCAACGCGAGGCAGTGGGACCCCAGGCTCTGCTCGCTCTGCCGGTCATAAACCAGCGGGTTTGCAGGCAGCTGCCACGGAGCTTGCTGCAAAACCGACCTGGGCCTTTCTCCCTGTCTTGACTCGCCTCCCGACACGCCTGAGTCATCTGCAATGTGCAGAGAGCGGGGAGCGTGCGGGAACTGCACCCTGCCCCACCGCGCGGGATGGGCGATGCCCCACAGCGGTGTCAGGCCGGCACTTGGGCCATGGCAGGGGCCCGTGCCACGCATGCTGCCCACGGTGCACGCTGCCCGTGGTGCACGCTGCCCGTGGCGCACGCTGCCTGGAGCCGAGGAGCCCGGGGTCCGGCAGCAGTGCTGACAACAGGGTCGGTGCCGCTGCTTGATCCCGCAGCCGCCAGGTCAGGGATCAGCTAAGGCGGATTACTGACCCTCCGCGGGTGCGTGCCGGCAGCGCAGCAAGGCGTGAGCCTGCCGCAGGTCACAGCTCAGGGCTTAATCCCTCACCTCCAGCTGTCAAAACTCCTCCGCTGAGCGCGGGAGCCCCGGGCTGATCACTGCCGACGCGGCCAGAGCCGAGGGTGCGCACAGGGGTGAAGCCATCCCTGGGGAACGGTGGGCACTGCAGTGTTGGGAGACCTGGACAGAGACCTCCGGGTCTGCACTGGCTTGGACCTGGGTCCACGTGGAAAATCCTGGCCCCAAGCTGCAGAAACACCGGGTTTCTGCCGTTACAAACCGCGTGCTCCGGGGCGCAAGGCTCAGCCCGGCTCACCGCGTCCCTGGGGTGCCACGGGCCCCTCGAGGAAACGCAGTGGGGATGTGCCCCCAGCCGCGATGTCCCCATGGGCGCACGTGGAGGCATGCAAGACCGGGGGACACGTTCCCCCCCTCGCCCTGGTGCCGACGGAGGGTTTCTGTGCCCCGAGCTCCCCGGTCCCGTCCTCCTCCCCCCGCCAGCCTCAGCTCCACCGAAATACCAGACTGCGCGCAGCATTAATAGCAGGGTTGCCTGCCAGGTGCATAGTTTGACCAGTCGGATCACACATGCCAAACCACAGGTATTTTATGAGACGTTTCCTGTTATGAAGACATTTTTGTGGGGATTCATTTTTTTCTTCCCCTCTTCTTCCCCTCTCCTCCTCCTCCCAGCGGGACGGTGGCCTGCCTGGGGGGCAGCAGCGATGCCGTCCCTGATAGCCGAAAAACGGAGCAGTGCGAGAGCCGAGGGCTGGAGCTGGGGCGTACGGCGAGGCCGGTGGTGCCGGAGGGTCCCATCACCTTCGCCGCCCCGGCAGCCGCCGAGCAGGGTCTGGAGCCCCTCTCCTGGGTCTGTGGAGGGTCTGCGCAGGCGCAGCGGCGGGGGCCAGGCTGCACAGGGTCCGAACCGCCGCGTGAGCCCCAGCCCGTGCCACCACCTGAGCACAGCCTCTCGCAGCCGGGTCCTGCTGCGGGATGTGGAGCATCTGCCCGGACACCGCGGGGAGGGACACGGGCTGCAAGCCCCAGCGCGCTGCGGGAGCTTCAGGGCACCGCTCCCCGAGGGACGCGTGCCGGCTCGGTCAGCCGAGGCAGCCCAGCCCCAGGGACGCACAAGCGCTGGTGGGAAGCAGACGGTGTTTACCCGGGGTCCGTGGGTCAGATGCCGCTTTGCCCTCGCAGCTCCTGCGCAGAAACAGCGTTTTCTAATGCAACGGGTATTTTGCAAAGAAATCTGCTAAGCCTGGAGGGACTCGCAGAGAGCGATTCCCATCTTGGGGAATTTGCAGGCAAGTGGCCATCAACCGCAGACATTTAAACTTCCAGCCTCGTGCTGGGGTCACCAGCTTAATTATAACGAGCTGTGGTCCGGGCCAGAGCCTTCTGGGGCAGGGGTGCTCGGAGTGGCCAGGGCAGCTCGCTCGGGGGGCTGCCGCCTGCGCCGCGGGCCGGGATGTGTGGGGCAGGGAGGCCCGGGAGACCTTCCAGGTCCCCATCCACGCCGTCCGCGCCGAGAGCCGGGGCGATGGCGCGGCACGGAGCAGCCTGGTGCTGCTGGAGCCCACTGCACCTGCACGAGCATCGCGCGGGGATGCGGCTTCTGCACCCGACTGAACACGGCGACACTACGGCTGCTCCAGCCCCTGCCCACGCACCCCGTGGGAAGGGAACCCCCCCAAAGGGGGATACGATACGCTGCCGTGGGGAGCTGCTGGCAAGGCCAGGAGCCCTGTGGTGGCTTCAAAGCTGGCTTGGGAGGACCTTGCCCTAAGCCGGCATCTCGTCCCTCTGGCCGAGGCCCCCACGGCAAGCGCAGCAGCATTTTCAGCCACTTCCTCGGCACCGAACGATCCATCACTGGGGTGAAATTTGGGGCAGGGGATGGAGGGAGCCAGAAATGCCCAAGCTGCCGAGAGCGAACAGGGGGAGAGGCCAGGTCTGAACCCATGGATGTTCATTCCTCAGTGGATTAGGTTTTAAGCAGCGAGTGGCTGCTCTGCAGGACCCGTCCATGTCACCGTGTCCAGGAGCTTCTCCCGCCCCAGGCCCCAACGCCACCGTCCCAGCCCCTCCGTTCATCAGCCCCGGTGCCCGGCTCTCCTCTCGCCACCTGCAAGAATCCCCACGGTGGCTCCCATTGCAACAAGGAGCCTCAATGGCAGCGCCTGCCCGGCCGCAGGAATGACTCGCTCCCTCCATCGCGGCCTCGTGCCACAGTGGAACCAGGCTCCGGAGCAGCGGGAGCACGCGGGGACGGCAGCTCCCAAGCTGCTCCCGGTGCCCCTGGCAGAGCTGGTGCCACTGGTCGGCCGCTTGCTCCCCGGCACAGCGTTACTGCCGTGCCGTCCCCCGCGCTGCTGTTTTCCCGGGCTGAGCACCACCGTTCCTCACCAGCGCCGCCCTCCCAGCTACCTCGATACTTCGGCAAATTTGTGAGCTGCTGTGAAAACTTCTTCTCATGTGTGAAACGCCAAGGAACATAACCCCCGCCGCCGCCCCGCCAGCGCGCCTGGCTGCCCGGGATGGGAAACTGCCTTGCTCTGTTTATCCTAACAGTCATTTTATTTTAATGTCAGGGGTTGAAATCCTGTCTCCCTGGTTTTGCTAGGTCCTTTGATCTCCATTTCCTCTCCTTTTCCAGCTTTTTAGCAACACCCCCAGGTGAGCCGGAGTGCGCCTGGCTGCTGCCCGCGCTGCTGCCTGCAGCCTCCCCGGCCGGGCAGCCCATGCTCCGGCAGCTGCCTGCGCTCCCGCACACCCTCGCCGTGCACGTTCTCCGCAAAACCCCTCTGCGATAACACGCCAGAGAAACCAGCTTCGCCCTCGGAGCAGCATTTGGGGGACGACCCCAGAGCCCACCCCGACAGGGCGAGACCCCGGTGGGGGCACCCCTGGCTGCACCAGCCTCCCCCCATCCACCGCAAACCCTCCCGGCGCGACCGCTCCTCGGCTGCCACCGCTCCCCGTCCCGACGGGTCTGTCCCAGCCCTTGGGGATCGCGTTGGCCACGTGCCTCTGCGCAGCGGCGTGGCCGCCGGTGCCGGGGACCTGCCCCGGAGCGGTGCCGGGGGTCCGTGCTCTGCCTGCCCTGGGGATCAACCCGGGCAGGTGCTGTGCCGCCGGCGGGGTCTGGGCACAGGGTCTCCCCACCGCCGCATCCCTGAGCCGGCCACTGCACCGTTTCTGGGGTTAGCAGGAGGAAAATATTGTTTGTGCTTCTCTAATATCTGCCTTCTGTTTTGCATTTGCCGTTTCTTCAAAGATAGGGAGCCGCCTCTGCCAAGATTCCTGAGGAGATATCCTCAGCAATGCCGACCACGCTCCCCACCGCACTCAAAGAAAACAAATGTCAGGCCAAGGATTGATATGAAATAGTTTAAAAATGAGAAAAAGCTGCCTTAGAGCTAGGTTTACATTAAAATAAATTTCAGGAGCGGGAGGCTCAGCTTTGTCCCTGCCCGGCGGGCGGGTGGCGCGGGGGGATAGGGTTACCTGCCGGGGCGGTGCCGCGGCCCTGCCCGCTCCGAAAGCCGCCCTCGCCTCGGCGGCACACGGCCCGGCACCCGCTGCTCCCTGCCCGCACCGCCGGGCTCCCCGGGGCGAGATGTTGCTCCCTGGGCACAGCGGGGCGGCACGGGGGTCCCGTTGCCCAGTGCTTCCTACGGGCACCCCTCCGGGCAGCGCAGGCGCCGTGACCCTCCTCGCCCCCATTTGCCCAGCAGCCCCCCCCGAGGCGCTCACTAACCCCCGTGCTGTCACCCGCCCCTGCCCGGGTCCCGTCCCGGGGGTCCCGGGCGCAGCGCCCAGGGCAGAGCACCCCGCCAGGGACTGGTACCTGCTGGGTGTGGGTGCGGCGTCGGGGCGGGCAGCGGCGCAGCCGGGCGAGCTGCGGGGCGGCGCGGCAGCCGTGCCACGGCGGGCTGCACCCCTCCGGCTGGCGGGGCCCCTCGCCCGCCCCACGAGTGACTGACAAGCCCAGCCTTGGCTCGGGGCTGCCAGGGGGTTAAAGCATCTGACTTCCCAATTAACCCACTGAAGAAAATGAGCAGCGGCTTCTCTCCAGGAGGAGGGGGCTCCCGGCAGGACCCTCGTCCCCCACTGCCGCAGCCTGGACCCTCCCCATCCCGCTGCCCCAGGCACACCATCCCACCCGCATCCTTATTCCCATCCCATCTCCATCCCATCCCCATCCTATCCCCATCCCCTGCTGCCCCCGCGGCCGTGTACCATAAAGGAGCTTTTCTGGCACGGCAGCGGCGGCAGAGCTGTTTACACGTATTCACACCCCGGCGAGGGGCCGGAGCGCACGCTTTTCAGAGCGTATTTTAGTTTATGTTATTTAATTTAATTTAAGTGAGCTGATGCGCGATCCCAGAAAGCCTGAGGTGTTCAGTGGAAACTCTGACAAGACGCTACCATAAACCGCGCTCCCGCCGCCGGGCCGGCGCTGGCCCCGCGCTGCCGGCTTGGATTTCAGATTTTCCTCCGCGCCCCGTAATGACCGTTTCAGCGGGGCCGGCGCCGCGGTGGGTGCGGAGCCCGCGCGAGGCTGCGCTCCTGGGGCTCTGCAGCACCGCGGGGCTCCGGGTACCGACCCCAGTGCCGCTCCGGCTGCGGGCAGCCCCCACGCCGCCCCCCAGCACGTGCCTTTCCGTCAGGACGGACACGGGTTGTGTAAAGTCAGGCTGATTTTTTCCCAGAATTTTGTTTGGAAAAAATTTGCCCAGCGCTGTCACAAGATGTTTCAACATCGCTGAATCAGCTGCTTTGATTTTTCAATTTGAATTTTTTCTTTTTTTTTTAGTTTCCACATTTCCTTTGTCTCGGAGCCGAAAGCCTCACAGGGAATTCCAGCGGCCCCGCTTTCCTGCGGATCACGCCAAAGCCCCGCTCCCTGCGAGCCCGTGGCCGAGGCAGCAGCGAGCCCCGTGGGGCAGCTCCGCTCCCCTCCTCCCCGGGTCGCCAGGTCTCGGCCAGTGGGTGCCGCGTCCCGGGGGACACGGGGGGGCCGCTCGCCCTTCCCACGTGCACCATCTCTGCTTGTCACAAACAAAGAGCTTTCAACCTCAAGTAAGGCCAATGTGCCGCTACCCGAAGCCACAATCTTCCTACCAGGCTCCTAATTTCCAGTGCAATCGAGTATCTCATTTAATCTGCTTTAAAGGGCTCCAGGTCCCCCCGCCCGCGCCCGGCTGGGCCCCTGCGCCCACAAACCATCTCCCACCCATCTCCCACTCCTCCTGACGCGGCGCCAGCGCAGAGCGTTTGCCCCGAGCGTCTCTGTTACCACCGACCCTTTGCCAAGCAAAACTGGGGACCTGGAGCTCAAGCTCCAGCAGAAATCAGCGCAGAACATACAGAGTATTTTCTTAGTGGAACTTATTTATTTCTGTTAGAGACGCCAGCCCTCGGGCAGATGCGCAGCCGGCGGCGCCCGGGGCCAGCCCCACGGCCCCGTGTCCCTGCAGTCTCCCGGGGGCAGGTCTGGCTGGAGGAAGGGACGGAGCCCGGAGCGGTGACAGCGCAGGACCGTGCCCCGTTCTGGGAGCACCGGGGCGCGAAGCCGGGGACCGACTCGGGGGGACGGGGTACCGAGCCAAGGCCAGGGGACGCACTTAGTACAAAATCTTTTGTTTAGGCTTCAAGCTGGAAAAACATCCAGCTCCTCTTTTCCAGGCAGAGTTTTCCTCCGGGCTGTGTCGTGTGGGAACCTCCCTCCGTCCCTGCTCGGGACCCGCTGCCCAAAGAGGGGCTCATCCTGCCCGAGGCCATGCGGGCCGGCGGCGGCACGGCGCTGAGCCCGGCGAGGACCCCCCGCCTCTGCACAGGGCACCCACTTGTTTGGGCACAGGTGCCGGGGGGCTGCTGTGGCGCTCGGGAGGGGACTGGCACCCGTTCCCGCACCCGAGGGACCCCAATGCCGACCCCGATCGTCCCCCCCGGGCCGTGGAGCAGACCCCGACCCAGGGAGCAGACCCCAACCCGGGGAGCAGACCCTGACCCGGGGCAGGCGCTGGCACGTTGCTGCCTTCTAGGAAAGGGCGAGTGCGTGGCAGCCCCGGCTTGGGCGAGCGCTGGGCGGGTGCTGCGGGTGCCGCGCTGCCGTGCTCGCCCGGCATTTATGAGCCTTCACATGTGGCAATGAAACATGGGGAAAAAATTAAATCGACCTATTCATCCCATTTTTCTAGAAGGACAATTATTAAAAAAAAAAAGAGAGAGAGAGAGAAAAGAAACCCACGAAACGGTTCAGCCTTCAACCCGAGAGCTATTGTGTGGGAGTGGAGCAGGGAAAGGCTCTCAGCGGCACTGGCCGGGCAGGGAGGGCAGCAGGCGATGCCCCGATCCCTGCCCGGGGAGGGGGCACAGCCCCCGGCCGCGCTCGCCGCGGAAAGGACGGGCTGTGCCCCAAATCTCCGCACCGAGAGCCTGGCGGGACCCAGCCCGGGACGGGCAGCACCAGCCTCGCTGCTGCAACGGAAAGAACCGCAACAAGCAGAGCTGGCCTGCAACCGCGGGAAGTCCCGGAGAGACGCGGGGCTCCGGAGGATCCCCCCCATCCCCAGCCGCCTGGCCAGGGCTCAGCCAGGCCCCGGCACGCCTACGGCGCGGCCGGGCTCCCGGCAGCCTTTCTGCACAAGCCCACAGACATTTTCCGCCTCATTTACAGCAAGAGCATTAAAATGCTGTTTTCCGAAGGCACAGCACATTGAAATGCCAGGCTCTGGGTGGAATTTGGCGGGGGCTCGGTGGGAGGACAGCTCTGGCCACGGCTGGGCACCGGGAAACTCCCGTCCATGCTGGCCCTTGGCACGCTGCAGCCGGCCCCCAAAGGCGGCACCGGGGTCTGCGGGGCCGCCGCCGCCTCCGTCCCTCCTGGCACACTGCAGGCAGGGCAGGCAGCCTGGAGCGGAGGCGGCCGGCGTGAGGAGCCCTGGACAGGGTCCTGCCCCCGCGCTTGGCACCCAGCGCCGTCTCCTGCCCACTGCCAGGCTCCTTTTGTCGGGATGTTACGGCTGCCCCCTCCCACGGCCCCTGCTGGGCTCTGCCAGGGCCGGACTGCGGCCCCAGCGAGCCGCCTTCCTCCGCCGGCAGAAAGCAAACGCCGGGCAAGGCCAGTGTCCCACGGCCTCCGACCACCCCTGCCTGCGCCGGGCCAGCGCTGCGGCGAAAATACGGCGTGTGGCCAGGCAGCACCGGGCGTGAGAGGTGAAGCCATAAAGCCGGCGCTCTCCTCCCAGCTCTTCTCCGGCAACCTGTTTCGCTGCAGCCACCGTCCCCTCCGTGCGGTGCCCGGCACGCACCGTGCCCCGGGGATGCTCTGCTCCCCCTGTGGGAGCGCGGCACTGGGTCCCCGCCAGCGCTGGCCCCCCTTTCCCGCAGCGCTGTGTGCCTGCGCTGCCGGGAGGTTTCTGCAGGCACCCAGCCCCTGCGGCAAACCCACGGCCGGCACCCGCTGCCCACTCCTGGGGCATCCCTCCTCGCCGGGGGACAGCCAGCCCTGGGGCACACGTCCCATCGGGAGGCTGGCAGGAGCAGGGATGCGTCCCGGCTGGCCGGGGCAGCCCGTCCCAGTGCTGCAGGAGCGTGGCTGGGGAGAGAGACCCGGGGGCTGCTGTGCAAGGGCGGCCGGGATGGGAGTCGGGGGGCCGGGGAGCCCTGCTCCCACACCCAGCCCTGGGGCTGCCTCTGCGAACATCCCGGCCACGCGCGCCTTGGCGGGGCGGCAGGGCTATTTCGGGAGCTTTCAGCACCACCCAGAGAGGTGTCCGATGCTTTTATTTATAAACCCACTGGCTCCTGCCCAGCTCCAGCCGGCTTGCATGCAGGAAAAAGCCCAACGGAGCCAAGACAAACAGAGCCAGCAGCATCCCCGCACGGTAGGAGGTAATGCCGAGCGGGCCAAGGATGCTCCGGCTGAACCGCCCGGCCCTGGGCTGCCCGGCGGGATGGACATGCCTTGGCACCGCGGCCCTGGGGCCGGGCTTCAACAGCGTAAGGCTGCCGCTACATCTGCGCAGCCGCCCTGGGGCTGCGCGGAGCAGATGGGGGGCTGCCGGCAGGACCCTGCGCCCTGCCCCAGCTCAGGTCCTGCTGCTCAGTGCCAGGGACCCGTGTGTGCGGCACAGAAGTGCCCGTGCCCCGCTCGGGGTCCACACAGCCGCCGTGGGTAACTGCAGAACTGCGGTCGCTGTGGGACCCCTGATGCTGCAGCTGCCCCTCGCTTCCCACCCTGCTCCCGAGGCGCTGCTCCCGGTCAGGGCTCTCCCCAGGGATGCTGGGGGGGAAGTACCTCAAATACCGGCTGGGGCTGGGGACGGAGCCCTCGTGCCCAAGGGCAGAGAGGGATGCAAAGTCCCACAGCTCCTGCCGAGCTCGGGTGGCCGGAGGTGAGGGTGAGGGTCCAGCCCTGGCCAAGGGGGCAAAAGGGCTGCCCCACGGACAGGCTCCCCCCGGCACTGGCTCCGGCCCCCGGCAGCGCGACAACAATTGGGTTATTGTCAGCGTGCCGCTGGGGACATGAGCGTGCCGGGGAATTCAACAAACCCGGCGCTTTCCGCCTGTCCCACTGGCTTTCCCAGCCCAGGCTAATCCCCTAAGATGCGCCGTCAGCACAGCCACGGCCCCGCAGCCTGCAAGGAGGGACAGCGGCTCCCACCCCCCAGCCCCCCGCATCCCCCGGGCACCGTCCGGGGGCAAAGGCGCTGCGGTAACACGGCCCCAGCGGCTCCCATCGGGCCCAAGGTGGGCGCAGACAAAGGCACAGCAAGCGCCAGCTCCAGCCACTTCGGGGACTCGGCTAATGGGGTCCATTTGCTGGGTAGTTCTTGGAATAACAAATTGTATCATCCAAAAAAGCAAAAACCACAAAAGGGGATCGGTTTGCAGCCCGGCTCACAAAAGCCCCTTGTCTGGAGGCCCCCCGCGCCCCCCAATCTCCCGGAGAAAACTCAATTTAACCAAAATAAACAGCGCGCCCAGCCCTGTGCTCTCACGCTCTCCCCAGCAAACCGTGGAGCAACGCGGCTCAACCCGATACCGCGGCTGGCAAACTCGATCGCCCGGCTTGCCGCGTGCCCGGGCCATCCCCGCCGGCCCTGGCCGTTCGGCTGTGCCGTGCCGCGCAGTGCCGGAGAGCTGCTGCCGCTCCGTCTCAGGGGCTTCAGCTAGCCAGCAAAAACACGCTGCTCAGAGCCGGACGGTGCCCGGAGGGCGCTGGGCACACCGCAGACCCCCCGCCCCAGCCCGGGGGCCACCAGCTCCCCCGGTGCTGCTGCAAACCCCGTCTCCCGCTCCCTCCAGGTCAGCAGCAAACACGCAGAGGGAAAGGGCAGCCCTGGCTCCGGCAGCGCTTGCGCGGGAGCAGGGAAGAGCGAGCCGCGGACTTCCCCACAGCGGGATGAAAGATGAGGCTTGACACCTGCTAAACCCTCTAATCCCCCTCTTGCTCATCACTATCAGCTCTCCAGCAGGCGGGGAGCCACCAGCCAGCTGGGAGGCAGAGATTTATGTGCCCGGGAGCGCGGCCGGGAGCGAGCCCAGCCCGGGGCGGGACCAGCCAGACGGACCCATCGGCTGCCTCCGGTTTCTAACTCCCGTGGGCCACGTCCCACGCCAGCACCCACGGCCGGATCCCCGAGGTCACTGGGAAAGCCCGCCCAAGGTCACGAGCACCCGTTTGCATCCTAAGAGGACACCTTACATGAAATGCCCTGTCCTGGGAGGCTGCAAGAGGGGGAAAAGGCTGATGGGAGGAGAGTCAAACCCCTTCCCCGCGGGGCTGCGCTCCAGAGTAACGGGATTTGGGGTTGTTCCTCCAAGGAGGATTGGACCCCAGGGAGCAAACCCCGTCCCATGCCAAGGGCCCCCCAGCAGCTGGCCCCGGAGCGCTCTTGCCGTTGGAAAGGTGCCCCCTGCCATGCCTCCAGCAGCCCCGCGATGAGGCGGGCAGAGGTTTGCTTCTCCCACAGCCCTGGTCTTCACGCCTTCGCGCGCAGGGCAGGAGCACCGCCCGCCAGCCCCCGTCCGGGCGCACCGTGCTGGCCAGGCACCCCCAGCCCCAAAACTTACATGAATTATTTGCAGCCTGTCACCTGAGCAAGTCTGCTGGGGTTTCAGGCCAGCTTTCATCCCCGGCCCACCTGCCCCAGCCAGGGGACTCCACAGACGGTTTGTGACACGCGGTCCCACCCACGCGGGATGCCACCGCCCCGCAGCACCCGGCGCCGGGCTGGGAAACGGCCACGCTGGCACTCACCCAACCTTTGGGGATAAACACACCTGAACCCCCACGTCCCCTGGGAGCGCAGGACCGGAGGGGGCTGCCGGAGTCCCGCACCCGGCTGCGTCCAAGACGGTCGCCCCAGCATCTCCCCCTCCCCAGCCGCGTGCCCAGAGACGCCGAGGCCAGCGGAGCCCCGGTCCACGGGCGACCCCGCCGTCACGGCTCATCTGCCGCAGGTAATTCGCTGCCTGCCCGGCAGCGCCCTCGCTGCATTCCTGCCCTAAGTACCGTGGATTTGCTGTGCTTTATGAAAAATGAAAAGAATGTTTTAAATGAAATTAATTCTTAGGAACCCAAGATTTCATAAAAGCGCTGCCTGGGCACAGTTTGGCACCGGCTCGCTCTTGTTCGCTGTATTTGCCTTCCGCTGAGGGAAGGAAAATACCAGGCTTGGTATAAAATAATTACAAACTCATCGTATAGCTCTGCTTATAGCTGTCCGGAGGAGCTCTGGGGTCTTGTCTTAGCTCGTAGTTTATGTTCGGCAATAACATCACACGTGGTCTTTAAGAAACAGCTACGGGAGAATGCGCAATGGAAAAAAGCATCGGCGGACGTGCCGAGCAGCATCAAACACACGCTGGCCGGAGGAGCGGTGCCGGGCACCCGAGCATCTCGCACCACAGCCGTGCCGTGTGAGCTGGTGCTTCCCAGCCGGCGTGGCACAGCAATGTGGGGCATTTGGCACGGACAAGGGCCGCTTGTGGCACAGATGTTTCTGTGCCAGCGGTGGGAAGGAGCGAGTGGAGGTTTGGGAAGCGGGCACGGAGCCGCTGGGGCTCGGCATGGCCCCACCAGCCTCCTTTGGAGGCAGCCGGGGGAACCGATGTGACGCTGCCCAGCTCTCCCTTTCATTTTTACTTTAAAAAGCCACCAGATGAAAACCACAAAGCCACCCAAGCCCCGAAGGGACTCTGCTGTCCTGCGGGCCCCGCGCCAGGGATGCTCAGCAGGACGCGGCACTCGCTCGTGGCCGGAGCAGCTCGCAGCCTCCCTGAGCTTGTTATTTATGTAATGCAAAGCCCTATTTTCATCTGTTCACGCATCGCCCACGAGCTGGCAGCCAAGACTCCCAACGTGACCCTCAGAGCTCCGTGGGCACACAGCGGTCGCTGGGCTCCGTGACCCTCGTGCCGCCGTGGCCGGGGGATGCCCCAGCTGCAGCTGCACCCGAGGTGCCCGGGCACGGCCACGCATCGCCCGCGCTGGCCTGATTCGTGGCCTGCCCTCCGTGCCCGGGCTGCTCGCCCCGGGGGCTGCGGTCTCTGCCCGCCCCGCTGCAGCGGGGGGGTTATCAGCCTGACCCCGTCGGGGCCCCCGGGATCTGAAATTAAAGGCAAAGAAAAGACAAAAGTATCGCTGCTGTAATCCAAACCCAGGACCTTCGGGGATCTGCCTGTGGGCTGCGAGCGCCAGACTGGCAATGTCAGGAAATATGAAGAAATAGCAATAAAAGTAGGCTTGTTTCCCTCCGCTGGCTGGCTGGCTTACAGGACACTGGAGCAGCTGAGAAATACCTTTCTGCAGTCATTGACAATGCATGTTTGAGGCTGAAAATATGCTTCTCTGGCAAAAGGCCACATATTTAACCCCGGTGGGCACCAGCAGCTCACCCCGGGGTCCGGGAGCAGGGCGCCGGGGAGAGCAGCGGGACTTCACAACCTCCCTGGGCACGCAGGCGCGGCGGGAGACGTGGCTCTCGGCCGCTGACATCGAGCCGCTGAGCAGTGAGCAGGACGCAGGGGCGATAAGTGGCGAGTACTGAAATCAAAGCTACGCTGAAAGCAAAGGAACTGCTGCAGCTCCCCTCCGTGCCAAGCCTCCCGTCGCCTTATCGGTGCTTCCCTGAAAAAGATGGCTGTGTTGTCCTGGCATTAAATATTCTCTTTGCAGCGATACGTATCTCCTCCATTTCACTTGCAGCACCCGAACGCTCCAGCCCTGATGCACACCCTGGATTCACACTCTCGCCCCTCGGAGCCGAGCCTGGAGCAAAGCCAAAATCTCCAAAGAAAAAATGCAGCCAGAGCTTCCAAGTTTCGTGGTAAAACCACATGATTTTGATGGGAAGCCGTAAATCAGTCCCAGGCTCTCTCAGCCTCCGGTAACTTCTTAAAACAAACCTGGGCTGAATTTTAGGACTTGTAATGAAATCTGAAAGCAGGTGAATTGGCTGCAGGCTTTAAGCATCACTGCAAGCGTTGTGCACAGAGCGGACTCGGCTGCTCCGGACGGCCCCGATCCTTGGCTGAGCGAGCTCAGCTCTCCCACAAAGATGGGGCACAACCAAAGCAACTTCCACCTTCTGCAGGTGCCAGGTTTATGTCTCTGCCCGAGGGCAGAGGAGCCCCGAGCGCTGCTCCGTCCCTGCAGCAGCACGGAGAGCTGCCTGGCCCTGGGGCCACCACCAACACCCCGAAACACCCTGGCGACGCAAGGGGCAGGACCCCCCTGCCCTGCCCTGCCTGCAACTTGGGCACGGGGGGGGTTGCAGTGAAAGGGGTAAATCCTCGCGTGGCTGCGGGGATCGGGGCAGCTACGTGAGGTGGTCCGGCCGCAGGGTCTTGGGTTTCGGTACAAAACAAAGGCTCTTATTCGGCTAATGTGCCTCCGAAGAAAGGCCGTATCCTTGTTTGCTCCCACTGCTGCATTGTCTGCGGATAAAGACAGGGGACAGATCTCATCTGATACCAGCAATATCATCCCATCCATCTGGACGGGGCTCTCTACAAGACCCTGCTTTAGAATTTAGATCCCTGGGAACTTGGAAGGCAGCAGTGAAACAAAACCCTCCGCAAGAACAATAAAGAGGCTCTTGGCGACAGCCAGAGAGATCTGCGGGGCAGGCACAGGCAGCGCTGTGAGATCCCAGGGGTCCGGCGGTGCTGGGCCGCGCGGGTTTGCAGAAGTCTGCTGGTTTAGGGGATCCCTGGGGCCGCGTCCTGCCCGGGGAAGGCAGAGCTTGTGCTGGGAGCGCTGCACTTCAACGCAAGAAATAGGACTCCATTTTTTGGTGCAAAATATCCAAGCTGGGAAAGCCCTCGCCGCCACCTCTCTGCATCCACAGCAGGTGGACATGGAGATCACTGTCTTCCTCCCTGGCTGCTTCTTGCCAAGCCCTGTCCTGGCCAGAGGCGCCTGGAAGAGCCTCTGAGGACAAACATCTCCAGATGGGCCAGAGGGATGGCTCGGCCCCAGGGAAGGTCACGGAGACAGGACCCGGCTGCTCTGCAGATTTTGGCTGCAGTTTCTGCCTGTGATCTGCAGCTTTGCTCCGTGAACTTGGCTGACACCGGGGCCGGGGGCCATAGGAGCGCTCTGTGTTTACGGGCTGAGGATACAGGAGAAACCCTCACCTAGCTGCCTTTGGCTCCTTTTTTCTCCCACCTCAGTTTTAATGGCACCCATCTCCTGCCTGTGGCACCCCGGCCAAGCTCGGGAGCTCTGCAGGGAGGCAGCAGCCAGTGGGAGCCGCGAGGTCCCTGGTGGGATGCTCCTGCGAGGACACGGGGGTACGGGGCAGAAAGTGGCCCCGGCGAAGGGTCCAGCTCCTGCAGCTCCGTGGGAGCAGCTGAGCGATGCCCGTGGGTGAGCCGGGCTCTGCAGAGCAGAGCAGCCCACGCCAGCCCACACCAGCCCCTGCATCCCCGGCCCCGCGCGGATGTTTCCCTGGGTGCTGCCATCCAGGCAGCCAGGAGGGCCCTTCGTGGCTGGATGGGATCTCCTCGCTTTGAAGCTCACAGCCGACGTGCAGGGATACGCAGCCAGACCAGGCAGCCCCGGGGAGGAGGCCAGGCGGCCGGGGATGTGACTCAGGAATGGCTCCGGCGACGAGGGGAAAAGGAAAAGCGGTTTATTGTGTCTGTGCCGGCGTCCAAGTCGCCATGCAGGGGAAGCAACGTGCGGCTGAGCCCTGACCCAGAGCCCGGGAGAGCCCGGGGGAGCCAGCGGCGTGGGGCGTCACCCCTCGCTTCGCCTGCTGCCCCCCAGGGCTCCGCTCCCACCGGATTGCTGCGGAACCCAGCCCGGGAGGTCTCCGGCAGCACCCAGCCCCTCTCCCCAAAACGTCCAGCGCAGGGAACCCCCGGGTGCGAAGGAGGGAGTGGGTGCGAGTCAATGCCCCCCTCCACCTTTGTTACGGCAGTTAATTTGCCCCTCTAATCAGCTGGTAACTGAGCACATGGGGGAGTGGAGAGGCTCAGAGCCTGGCGTGTGCCCAGCAGAGCCGACAGCCTGCGCCCCCTCCCACGGGGAAGGGGCTGGGAGGGACAAACTGGGGGAAGACAAACGCAATTCAGTGTCTTTTTATCCCTCCTCCCCCTGAACTATTAGGTTTTATTGTCACAGACGTTTTCTTTAGCACAGGGGAATGGAAACTCTGCTCCTTCCCGGGCTGCGGACAAGCTGAGACAGGAGAGAATGACGGAGTGTGCGAGGATGGGAAGGGACCGGCCCCGCACGCCCTTTCCACCGGGGTTAATGCCTTTTGCAGGTGCCGTTGCCTGAATCCCCTTGATCCGCCGTTAGTTCCCCCGGCTCGCGAGGAGCCCAGCTGCTGCACGGGCAGTGGGGAGACGCGTGGGGCCCGCGGCCCCGGCAGAGGCGGTTTTGTCGCTCACATCACAGATCCCAAGAGGAGAGAGAACATTGAAACCAGGCGTTTTTATCTCAACCTTCAGCGGAAAGGGCAGCCGAGCGCTCGGATGCACCACGCAGCGCCTGCGTCCCGTGATGGATCAGCTCTGAAAACAACACCCTGCTAATCTTCCTCCCCAGCAGCCATAAAACTGTCTTCCCAGTTCCTTCGGAGAGGATTTACAGCGACTCAAAGCATCCCGGAGCGGCTGGCGGAGGCGAGAGCCCCCGCGGGCGCTGGCCCCGCACCCGGGACACATCCTGGCAGCGGGGCAATGCCCCCGCACCTCTCGGCTCCCAGCCGCTCCGCCTTATTTCCCCCCAAACTAACGGTCCCCAGCAGGGACTTGGCAGCCCCCCCCGAGCGTGTCAGTGCCCCCAGGGCTGTGCCTCACCCCCAGAGCATCTCGCCGGGGTCCCAGCCTGGCTACCCTGGGGCAGGACCCCCCAAAAAGGGCCAGGAGAAGGGGTTTCTTGGCACTGAAAAGGGCACAGCCACCGCGGAGCAGCCGATGGAGGGGCACCCACTTGCGCCGGGCGTGTGAGGTCTTCCCGCAGCTCCTGCGAGGCAGGGATGCTCGCACGGCCCGGCCCGGAGCAGGGCTGGCGTGCGGCCCCCGTGATGGGGGGCAGCCGGGGCAGGGCTCTGCCCCGCCAGGCACAGCCGGCAGCTTTGGTCGCAGCCTTGGCGACCGCCCCACGAGTGGTGAAGCGCGAGGGGCAGCATCTCCCCCAGCCACCGGCTCGCTGAGACGCGGCTGCTCTCCAGCCCCGGGGGCTTTCTGGGCGCGTGACCCACGGCGGGGTCTGAAGCCCCGTGGGGCCGAGCGCTGGGGGCTGCCCCACGACCCCCGGGCACAGCCCACACCGGCCCCTCCGCGGGCTGAGAAAGCACCGAGAAACACTTCCAGCGCTGGGCAGTGGGAGCGAGGGGGCTGCCCCCGCACTCCCCCCGCACCGCGTCCGAGTGGGAAACCAAAAACCCGACACAAGGCGAGCTGTGCTGAGCCCCTGCCAAGAGCCACGGACAGAAATATCCTTGATTTCACCAAGGTGTGAATAACTTTTGACACTTCTAGGGCTTATTGCCTTAAAAAAATCCCCCAGCAGTCCCCATTCACACTCCACAGGACTGTGTTTCATATGAATGGAATATATGAATCACTGTAAAGAATTTAAATGCTTCCCCGTACAAAGAAAAGCTCCCTCCCCGCCTCTGCTATTGCGGCCAGGCTCCGCGCAGCCTAAAACAAAGGCATGGCAGGAGACGGGGACAAATCCCGATCACCAAACCGCTGCTCCTGCAGGGCAGCTCGGCGGCCAGGGGCAGACCGGGCTTGCGGCTCGAGCCAGGCGGCCGGGCAGAGCCGGGCGCCCTCCACCACCCTCTGCCACCCGTAACCGACCCCCCTGGCTACAGCACTCGTGTTTTCCGAAATCCCGACAAGCTCCTGACAGCTCCCGGGTTCACATCTCTGTGTGTCTTTCACATTTCAGCTCAGCTCCCACCCCTAAACCCCAATTTTGAGATTCGAACAAACAAATAAAGAAAATCGCTGAATTCCCACTGCTCTGCCCAAACACGCCGGGGCAAACCGCTGCCCCGCTGCTGGGGGGGGATCGGGTCAGCCTGGCTGATGGAAACCGGGTGATTCTTCCTGCGAGAATCTCTCCCGTTTTACAGCAGTTTGGGTTTTGCTGCTTCTTTTCCCCCCAGGCAACAGGGCGAGGAGGAAAAATGTAATTCAAAGCCCAGCGCAGCCTCGCTGGGTTTCCAGCTGTGATGCTTCCCCTGGCATCGCTGCCTCGGCTCCGCGCACGCGGTCGCGCCCGCAGCCCCGGCGGCGCGAGGGAAGCCAAGACGGGGCTCCAGGCACCCGGGTTACGCTCGGTCCCTCAAGGAGCAGAGGCAGAGGCAGAAAACCCGAGCGCGGCTGGGGCCTGCGCCGGGAGCCCCCGTCTCCCACCGCCCACCACGGCACTGCCCCTGCCCGGGGCGGCTCGCAGCCGCCAGCCCCGCCGCCAGCTCCGTGTCCTACATTCACAGGATCCGGCCTCTGAAAGGAGCAGCTTTGTTTCCCAGTGTCCCTCGCAGACGGATCAAAACTGCATTTTTACAGAAGCAATAAAAATCCCAGGAATTCACCGGCCTTATGATTTATTAAACATGTTCCTTATAGCAAAGCTGCCCATAGATGAGAAAGTATCTCCGGTAGGTTATTGCCTCGCCTGGGGCTACCGTACAGGGGGGATCTTTCCTGGCTTATTGGGAACGTTCAAAGCCGGGGAACCTGGTAGATCAGGAGCCAATTAACAGCAACGCTCCTAAAAAAACCCAAATAAAATAAGCACCTTGTATTTCCCAAGGTGTTTGTGGAAGGAGCCGCGATGACCTGCCCGGATCCTGCCGGTACCCGGGAACCGTTGGGTGCAGATGTCTGCAGCCGCGGGAGGGGACACAACCTCCCGGCGGGGCCAGGGCATCGAGCCGCGCCGACGTGCCCGCAGCGGCCACCCCAAAGGCCACGGCGCTGCCCCCAAAACACTTTTGTTCTCACAAACACATTTCGTAACAGCAGAAAGAAAGGTCTCAACGTTAGGATACGGCTCGGTCCGCCTGGTTCCCGAACACGGCAAAGCCTCTGGGCGCGACTGGCTGGAAAAGGGGCTCGGGGGAAAAAGAAGGGATGAGAAAAGGGAAGGAGGACTGAGGAGAAGCATGCGGGCTGGGACCTCGCCTGGAAACAGACGTCTGGAAGCGTCCTTGCAACGTTCCTCTCGGCATGGGGAAAAGTAATCAGCGCCGCGGGGACTCGCCACGGAGAAGTTCGGGGTTTGTCCCGGCCGCGCACGGCGCGACGCGCGGGGCCGCCCAGGTGGGGCGGGAGCGGAGCGGGACGCGGGACGCGGGAGCGGAGCGGGACGGGCCGGGACGCGGGACGGGACGCGGCGCAGCCCTTACCTCGGCGGAGCGCGGCTCGGCGGGCACGGGCTGGCGCCGGCGGGGAGCGGCGAGACGGGCCGGGCCGGGCCGGGCCGGGCCCCCCCGCGGGGCGGAGCGGCCGGTGCGGGGCGGGGCGGGGCCGTGCGGGGCGGCGCCGGGCGATGCGGTGCGGAGCGGGCAGCGCGGGGCCGGGCCGGGCCGGCTGCTCCGAGTTCTGCCTTTTCCCTCTTTTTTCCTTTTTTTCCTGCCCCCCTCGCCGCGGTCCCGGCCCGGCCGCGCTTCTCCGCGCCTCCGTCGCAGGAGGGAGACTGCGCGCAAAATGAACCCGTAACCGTGCGGCCCCCCGGCCCCCGGCCCCCGGCGGGGGGGAGCGGGGGGCGCTCGGCCCCGGCCTCACCCGCCCGGGGGGGAACGGGGCCCTGGGCATGGCACCCCGGACCCGCTCTGCCCTCACCTGGTGCGGGGATGCCCGGTGCCCTGGGGATGCTGATGCCAGCAGTACCAGCCGCAGTGGTGGGAAAAGAGCCCCCTCCGTCTGCGAAGCACCCAGAAGTGGGTGCTGCCGCCTCCGACACTGCCCTGGGACGGGGCAGGTTGGGGCTCAACCCTCTTTCCCCTTCTTGGCCCGTCTGGCAGCCCAGGGCTGGAGCAGCTTGCTCCCACGCTCCCCCAAACCCACCGCCCGTTCCCTTTGTGGGCACAGGGCCAGCACGAGCAGGAGGGGCTCCCCCTCCTTTGCTGTGGTGGGGGGACTTCACCACCCCAAAAATCCTGCTGCCCTGAGCAGAGACGTAGGGAAATGTGGTGCCGGTGCAGGCAGGTCCCGCTGCCTCTTGGCTCGGCAGTTTCAAATCACGCACTGGGATGGAGATGCCCTGATCCCGGGGGCATGGGGTGCCCGCAGCCCCCTCCTCCCGCCTTTCCCAGCCACCGTGTGCTGCCCGTTTCTGAGGCGGTGGAGTTTCGGCGTCCCGCTGGCAGCCGCGTGCCAGGCACAGCCAGGGCACCACCGGCATTGCTGCAGCCGCTGGGATCCCGCCACGTCCTGCCCGCCGTGTGCAGGCCTGGGGGTGCAGGGCCCCGGTGTGCCCCGGGAGGCAGATTAGGGTTGCTCAGGCAACGGGCACGGAGAAAGCCCGTCTGGACCGAGGCCGCCGGGGCGCACAAGGGTGTTTGTTTTCCATATTAAGCGCCTGAGCGAGGGGGGGGCATCAGACGGCTAATCCCCCCTCAATGCCTTCCCTGGGCGAGCGGTCGCGGGGCCAGACCCTGCTCCCAGGAATGCTGATGTGCTCTGCCCCATGCGGGTGGACGGGGCTGGGGCTGGGGCTGGGGCTGGGGCTGGGGTCCCCTCCCTGCCCCGAGCAGGCAGGGATGGGCACCCACCCGCAGCTGGTCCCTACCGCTGGCCACGGTGAGCAGCTTAGAGAGCCCCAAGGCTGCTCCGGGCCACGGCTGAGCCCGGCTGAACCGCAGTGCACCGTCACCTGCTGCTTAGGGACTGCAGCCCCAGCGGGACGGCTGCTGGCAGCAACTGCTCTGCCGCTGTCTCGGCCCTGCGGCTGCCGTGCCCCAGCAGTGCCGGCTCTCCTGCCCTCACCCTCGTCCCGCCTGCAGCCCCTGGTGCCGGGGTGCCCAGGCGCAAGGCAGAGCACGGAGGGGCCTCCTCCAGCGCAGCGGCTCCCGCAGAAACGGACCAGCCTTGTTTAACCAGAGCTCTCACTGGCAAAGCATTTCCTCTGCACGCAGACTCATTAGCCAGCACAGACATTCCTCTGTCCCACAGAGCGAGCCATCGGCTGCTGCCTCGCTCTGTGCCGGCCTCTCCCGCCTGTCATCGCCCCCGCCCCGGCTCGCTCCTCCACGGCCCCCGCGCCTGCCCCTTCGCCGGGACGGAGCCTGGGGCGCAGCCGTGCCACCCTGGCCGCGCTGCCCCGGCTGCCCCGGCTGCCCCGCTCCACCACGCACCAGCTCCTTCCCTCTGCCCGGCCGCACCGGAGCACCACGGCCACTTGCTCCGCGCTCGGCAGTGTCCCCATGGTGCCACCCCAAACGGTGCACGTGGGGCACTGGGGATGAGCGTGCCTGCGAGGGTGCACGCGGCTGCGGCTGCCGGCGGCACTGCCGCCCCGGACATGGCTCGTCCCTGGACATGGCTCGTCCTGGGACATGGGCGCAGCAGTGCGGGGCCGGGTGCTGGCTGTGCTGAGCCACTGTTGAAGGCTCTCCTCACCGGCGGGAGAGGGAAGCCGGGCTTAGTCCGGGATTTAGCGGCTCTGCTGCCTCTAACCTCTGGCAGCTCCGCGCCTGCCTGCCATGCCAGGGCTCCGTGGTGGCCCCAACCTCTCAGGGGGGTGAGAGACGCCGCCTCGAAGACCGGCATGGAGCTCGCTGTGCCAGCAGCTGTGAGCGAGCCGGCGAGGGCCCCGGCACCGCAGCAGCACCCAGGCCTGGGTGGATGGGCACTGCTGCGCCCAGGGGCTGCTCGTGGGGTCCTGGGTTTGCTCCCCCCCAGGAGCCCCGTCCCAGCCATCCTGGTGCTCTGCACAGGAGGATCGAAAGAGAGGGAGGAGAAATAATTCAATCTAGGGCTGAAAAATGCCTTAACTTAATTTCAGTGGGTCACGGACGTAATCGAATCAGCCCCGTGCATTGGAATATCGTTTCCATGTTTCCACAAGACGGATAATTGTACTCTGAAAACCAGCCCTTGATGCTCGGCAGGAAAATCTGCCGCGGGAGTGGGAGGGGGCCGGGGGCTGGGCTGGCGGCCGGGGGCCGGCAGCACTTCTGCTGAGCAGAGCCCCGTCGTGCCGGCGGCCGCGTGCCGCGGTGTCCCCACGGCGCGGGAGGCTGAGCCCTGCGGCCGCGCGCGCCAGGCTGCACTGCCGTGCTCGCTCGGCTTGCTGGCAGGGCTGTGCCGGGCTGTGCCGAGGGCAGGGCTGGGGGGCCGGGGTGCGTCGCCTCGGCTTTGCAGGCGGTGACAAGCAGGTGAGAGGCGTCCCAGGCGGGAGGAGGCCCAGCAGCGAGCAACGGTGCCGGCACAGCGCGGGGCGAGCCGCGGCTCCGTGTGGAGCGCGGTGCCAGATCCCAGCCTTCGGGAACATTCAGTGATGGATTAAATGCAATCTGACTACCACTGTGGGAGGTTGGAGAGAATTACTTCATACAAATGCACTTCGGAAAGTATTTAGAGTCAAATTTTCAAAAGCCCCTGAACGATTTAAGAGCCAAAATCCCATTTTCCAAAGTCCCTTAAATGAGCAAGAAAAGATCAGTAAAAAAAACACGCCGGCCAGCCAGGGCCTGGGAGGGAGCGGCTGCGGCGGCCGCGGGCGCAGCACCCCGGAGCGGCCGCTCTGCCGGCGCGTCGCGAGGTGCTGGTTCCAGCAGCGGCAGCAATCGGCCACCGCAGCCTTCGCCCTGGGAGACAGAAGGATGCATCGGCCTCCGAAAGCACCCCCTGTGTTTCTGCCCCGGGGGTTCAGCCCGGGCTGGGGACGGGTCCCAGCGGGTCAGCTTGCAGGGGACGGTCCCGCTGGGCTCAGGGGCAGCGCCTGGCTCTGCACCCACAGCAGCCGTGGGGACGCCGCGGCCACCGCCGGCTCCGAGCACGGACGCTGCCGGGGCAGGAAGGGTCCCCGGCTGTAACGGGAGAAGGCAGGGCTGCAGCTGGGAACTGCGTGGCTCCTTCCCTTACCCCACAACCGCTGCAGCCTCCTAAAAGCATCTCTAGTTCCCCGTTCAGCATCCTAATGAACCGCAAGGGCAGCTGGGACCCTCTGAGGCAGCAACCACGGAGACTCGACCCCCCCAAAGAGTAAATCCCAAAGCAATTAGCTTTGCAAGCTTCGGCCGGGCTGGTGGAGGTTCCACATTCCTCGGTGGCTATAAAGCTCTTTACTGGGATTGTTTTTCTGCGTAAGCCCTGCCCGGGGTACACATGGCCGTGGCTCCGGCTCCCAGCGCCTTTGGTGCATGTCATAAAAAAAACACTCTCAGCACGTCGACTTTGCTAGAGCTAAAAAGAAGCGGGTTTATACGCTTCCCCCGATAGAAAGCATAAAGGATCTGAGACGGAATTCTTGCTCCAGGATCCTTTACAATTCCTGGAGGACATTTTTGGAAAGGGAAGGGTTGTATTTACTTTGGCAGCTGACTCTGCTCCTATATACATATGCATGGAAAAACTGCACTCACCTAACATTTCCACGGCTCCCTTTTCTGCAGAGAGCCAGCCCAGGTGGGAGCTGGCGGCCCGAGACCTCTGTTTGGAAATGGCATGTTGAATGGAAAGCCGCAGAGGAGCTGAAGGTTAAACTTCCCCCCTCAGTGGCCCCAGAGGCTGCCAGCCCTTCCCGGGCAAGTGCTTGCCCAGAGCCAGCGGGCAGAGGTGGCTGAGCCCCGAGCAGAGCGGCAGGGGAAATGCTGCTGAGGTTTAGGAGGAGGAGGAGGAGGAGGAGGAGGAGGAGGAGGGCTGCTGGGCATCTCTGGAGTGGGAGCGGGAGCAACAGCAAGTGCTGTCTCCAGCCCCATGCTGCCACGAGGGTCGCAGGGACAGGAGCGAGGTGGCCCCGGCGCCAGCAGCGGGGCGTCCCCGAGGGCTTGGCCGTGCCCCGACCCACGCAGGCAGCCGGCGCGGGGCAGCGCCTTGCTTGCCGAGGCGTCGGGATGGGAGTGAGGGGTGAAGAGACCCACACTGCTGTTAAACGCAGCAAATGCAAAACAGATGAACAAATCCTGCCGCAGGGTATTGCTTGAAATAGCTCAGCGCGGGCCCAGGGATGCAGCGATCATGCGAAGAGCAGCAGGATCTGCTCCTGTGCTGGCTGGACTCAGCGCTCTCGTCCCTCGCCCACCGTGACAGCAGCTGATGGCGACGGGGAAACCTGCCTGCGGCCCCTGCAGCGGCGCGCACGGCCCTGCCAGCGGTGCCGGGGTGGCGAACCGGGGAGATTCCCGGTGAAAACCCCCCCAGGCTGTATTTACCCTGAACACCTTAATCGCCAGATGCCTTCTGGGGGAGGCGTTGCAGCACTGCACTCCTCGCCGTGTCCGCGGTCCCCCGAGGGCAGCCGGGAGCTGCGGCGAGAGCAGCCCTACCGATGGACGCCCTGCCACATCGGGCTCCGTGTCCCGTCGGGGCAGTGGGGAGGTGGCAAAATGCGGCTCCCCAGGGAACGGCAGCGTTTGCAAGTGTGAAATCAGCTGGAAAATGTGCTCCTCTCCCGGCTTCCCCAGCTTCACCTGACCCAAACCAGCTCCTGAGACGGCAGCTCAGCGGGAGCGCTGGAAGGGACGCAGCAGCCCCGGAGCTCGCTGCGGCTCAACACGACAAAGGTGGTGCAGCCGGAGCCAGGCACCGTCCCCGCGATGCCCCGTGCCCGACGTGCCCCACATGTCCCCCGCCGCCCTCCTCTCCGGGCACCTCTCCCCGCCCCGTGCCTCCAGCCTTTCCATGGCTGCTGTGATTAATTCACTGACAGTGGGGTAGGAATAAATCCACTCGTTGGCACGTTGTAAATTCATCACGTGCTGGGGGCGCGCATTCCAGCCCACCATAAACACCCCTGGCTACGAGCTAGTAAATCTGCCTCCGGAGCCGGCGGGTGAACAGAGTCCCCGGGTCCCAGGGGCTGCTCCGTCCCGGGGCCGGGGTGACCCTGCAGCACCCAGCCGTCCCTGGAGGGGCTGGCGCAGAAGAGGAGCCATCGGGAGCAGACTCGCCCGGCTGCTGTCACCCTCCCAGTTTGCATTCCTCCTCCTCGCACCGTTCCTGCACCAGCGAGCAGGGTGGGTGCTGGTGTCTGCATGCTGCTCCCATGGGTGCTGGGGACCCATCCCATGGGACGAGCGCAGGGTCCTGCAGCCCATCTGGGAGCTGCCCTGGGGGTCCAGCGACCTGCCCAGAGCACGCAGCAGCGTGAGCGGAGGTTTGCTGCTCCCGGTGCTCTGCTGTGCTGCTGAAACGTTTATGCAGTAAACTAGTTGTAAAAGAGAAAAAAAAATAATGTTTTATTATCCACCAAACAGCTGCTGCTTCATTTTATGGGGGTCATTCTCCGAGGAGGTCCGGCCGGTGGAGCAGAGGCACAAAGCCCAGGTCCTGGCAGGCTCCAGGCTCCTGGCACCCCCCGGCTCGGATCCCCTCGGCCCCCATTGCCCCGCAGCACCAGGCTGAGCACTCGGGGACGGGCAGCTGCACCGGGCACGGCCTGGGGAAGTGCACTTGTTGCTTTATGATTTTTATCTGCCACGCTATTGTTGGGTCTGTCAGCAGGTCGCCTTGGGGAGGCGGCGTGGGGGCCCTGCTCAATGGGTGCTGGCGTGGGGCTGCGTCCTGCGGCACCCGGAGACCCGGCTGCGAGGCCAGACGGTGCGTGAGCAGCTCCGGAGGGCAGGGCAGGGGAGCGGGGGCCCGGGCTGGTTCCCATCCCGTTCCCCAGGCGAGGAAACCGGGCACGGCACAGCCTCCCGTTCCCAGAGGAAGCCAGTGCTCGGGACCTGGCATCGCCGTGCTCAGAGCCGCGGGGAGGGTTGCAGGATGCGGATGCCAGCCTGGCGGGCCGGGGGGCAGGGCTGCTGCGGCCCCCAGCACTGCACGGAGCCCGTCCCCCCCCGGAGAGCTGGCTGCAGGGCTGGGGGTCCCTGAGCACTGCCAGGGGATGGGGTCCCCGGGGGGGGGGTGAGCATCAGCGGGGACAGGCAACTGTGGGGACATGTCAGCCCTTGCCCCTGGCGCTCCCCTTCCTCCTTCTCCATCACTTGTGCCCCCTTCGCCCGTGCTGGTGGGCACCATGTGGGCACGGCTTGGGCGGCCCCCGCCGGGGAGGGGGCACAGCAGGCTGTGCCGCCCGCCCCGGCGCTGCGCCGCGGCCGGCCCGAGAGCTCCCGGCAGCTCCAGCCCTCTATGAAATAATTTGTTATTTTAGTTGTAAAACAGTAAGTGGCCCCTTTCCAGGCGGCGCAAGGGAAAAGCCAAACGAGCCCCACTGCCGTTAATGACTGAACCATTCAGTCAGCAGGGCAGGGACTGGCAGAGGAGTGGGCGCCCGCTCCCCCCTCGCCCCCTCACCGCCCCGGCCAGGCTGCCGGGCCAGCACTTCCATAAGGACCGAGGTAATGATTAATTACTGGGGCTGCCACCTCTCTGAGCTGCTTTTGTGCAGGGCGAGCGTGCCGGGGCCGTGCGTACGTGTGGAGGGCAGCGCCAGCATGTCCGGGTGCTGGGGCTGGCACCTTGGCCGTGCCTGGCGTGCCGAGGGGTCCCATGAGGCTCAGCACATGCTGACACGGTGCTGCTCCGACCGAGCCGGCTGCTCCGCCTGCTCGGACCACGTCCGGCTTGCCCGGTGTGAGAGCAGCCGGACCCAAGCCCAGTGCCATGCTGCTGCGGTGCCACGGTGCCCCAGTGCCACGGTGCAGGACCGGGCGCTGCTGGGAGGGCAGACTGGGAATGCTCACCGCCATTAGCAAGCCAAAGGGTGAGCACTGGGCACCCCACGGGGGAGGAAGAGGAGGAGGTTTAACCCTTTCCATGCCTGGGAATAAAATCTCCCTCCCCTACGTTCAGCGCATGAAGGCTGGTATCGGTGCGGGGTGGACAGCGGGGCCACGGCCGGGTGAGGCGGGAAGGCTCCCGCGGGGCAGCACTGACCGACCAGGGCAGGGTGCAGGCAGGGTGCAGGCAGGGCTGGCCCCAGCCAGGCAGCGGGATGGGCACACCTGGGCTGACGGCCCTCCCCAGCTGGGGGCTGCCTGCGCTGCCCCTATATAAGGGGCCGAAAGCCCAGCCCAGAGCTGGTTGCATGGCTGGGGCTGCTGCCTTTGGGTAAGGGGGGATAGGGCTGGTGGGGGGCCCCTCCGTGGGCTGGTGGGGGCTGCTTTGCCTCTTTCTATGCAGGGCTTTCGTGTGCTGCCTTCTAGCCCAGCTCAGAGCTGGTGGCCTGGGCAGGATGCATGCGGCTGCCTGCCCTGCTGCAGCCCCAGCTTGGCTCCGCTTGTCCGGTGGGGAGGCGGCCGGAGCGCAGCCCGCAGCGCCGGGGTGGGGAGCAGTGTGCTGGCTGGCGAGGTGCAGCCGCCTGGGGAGCTGCCAGGATGGAGCTGGGACAGGCTGGGAAGCGTCCAGGCGGGGAGCACAGCTGGGCACCAGGCTGCTGAGAAGGACTAACCGGGGTCCTGGGTGTGGGGGTCCAACCGGTCACCCTAAAGCGTAGCCCAGGGCAGGAGCTGAGGACCCTCCCTCGCAGGGAGCTGTGCCTGAGTGGGGGTGAAGCTTAGTGCTGGCCCTGCAGCACCTACCACCCAGTTCACAAACCCGGGTGCCCTGCAGTGACATTCCCGAGTGCCAGCCTGGAGTGGAGCAGCTTGACAGGCAGCATAGCTTGACTCTTATCCCATCCCAAAATCGACACAGAGACTTTTCTGCAGATGCTTGGGGCTGGGTGAGGGAACTGTGGGGTGGAGAAGGGTCTTTCCTTGAGCTGCTCTTACAGTAATAAAGCTGAGAGCCCACCGGCTTGTTTGGGCGGGGGCTGCCCCAAGCAGCGCACCCCGTGCTGGCTGGGGCTCGGCTGCCTGTGCCCGGCGCTGGGTGTGGGATGTGCCTGCCTGAGCCTTGCTCAATTAACGTGAGCTGGTAATGACTTTGTGCTGATACAGACGTAATGTCCCTTGGAAACCAGCATCCTGACATGTGTCCTTTCTTCTTCCCAGTGCAGACACAGGGATGCAGCTGCTGCAGCCCTCGGCCCCTGGGTTGGATGTACCCCATGGACACAGGTGGGTGCTGATGGTGGCTCCTGGGCGCGTTTGCTTTGCCCTTTTGTTGGGGGGGGACTGGAGCAGCTGGAAACTCTGGGTCAGGGTGGGTCAGAACCACCTGGGATGCAGGGATGGGTGACGGGCGCCGTGGGAGCAGAGCCGGGGCCAGGCACAGCTCGGGCAGGATCCAGCCGTGCCGCAGGGTGCCCGAAGCCCAGATATCCGAACCTCAGCGCTCGCCCGTGCAGATGGAGGCGGTGCTGGGCCAGTAAATCAGCATCACTTCACCTTCCTCCCGGCCGGGCTGTGCGGGCATGGGGACACGTTTCCCCCCGCTGAGCTTCCAAGGGGATGAGAAGCCCTGGGAGGGGAGGTGCGGCTGGCCGGGAGCGGGGGCATTGCTGGGGGCAGGCGTGGGTGTTGATTGCTTCTTGGCGTCTTCCCTGGCCCCAGGGATGGGGACACCTGAAATGCCCCCTCCCGCTGCTGGGAGCAGGAGCCCCAGGGGTGCAGCAGGGTCTCAGCAGGGCCCTGCTCAGGGATCTTGACCCCCTCCAGCAGAAACGGTGCTGGCTCTGTGTGCCAGGTACAGACAAAGGGCCCAACAGAGCATTTCCTTGGGGTCATCCCCTGGGGTCTCCCAGGGATGCTGGGGCAGCCTGGCCATCGCTCTCGGAGCCTGGCAGGACCATGCTGAGCACTCCCGGGCTGTGCAGGCAGCACCCCTCCCCGCTGTCAGGTTTTAGACTCAGCTCGAGTCCTCAAAAATGCAAAAAATGCAATGGGAATCAAGGTTGGCCTGAAGATTTTTGATCTTTTCGCAATTGCTGCAGTATTGCTGTAAGTACATCCAGATGGCTGCAGACCACACAGAGGCAGCGCGCCCCGCCGCCGCCGGCACGGCCACCTTCGGGCCACCCCGTCCCACCTCGCCTGCCGTGCTCGGGGACCTTGGGGTTCTTTGGGACGTGCCAAGGGGCAGCACTCGGGGATGCGGCAGGTTGAGCTGCGTGTCATTAGGGTTAGTGCTAACGGTGGCTGCAGGGTGACCTGTCCCCTGGGGCTGGTGGCTTGTCACGTGGCTCCAGGGGATGCTATGGCAGAGCCGTCACCCTGGCTTCTACCTGGGACAAGGATGCGACCTCCAGTGAAGCTTTGCTAAACGTAACAGGGGGCTGAGCATTGTGTAGTCAAAACTATAGATCAGCTGCTGAGAAATGGTGCTAAACTGTGTCTCGAAACCGCTGGCTCTGTCTCCTGGGCACGATCTCTGCCGCGGGCTGCGATGGGCTCCTCGGTGTGGCAGGTCGCTGCCTGGCTCCGTGAGCTAGCTCGCTGTTTATTTGGCCTGAGTGTTGCTATTGCTGAAACTTCAAACGGGAGGGAAAACGGTTGGTGTAATTTATTACAGGTTAGCTGCTGTGTCTGCAGAAAGCCGGGGCAGGGCAGAGCTGGGCTTGCTTTGGTGCTTTTACTGCGTCTCAGAGCTGAGAAGGAGGGAGAGATGGATGGAGGCGACGGCTGCCCCCAGCAGCATGTGCCCAGGAGGCCGGCGGATGCGGGGTGCTCTCCCGAGGGTGCCCGGTCCCTGTACGTGGTGCTTTGCTTCCCGCCCGGGGCGATGTGGCACAGCAGAGCCACACTTGGCGCACGTGTCCTGGCCCCGCTGCGGGCACTGCTGCCCGTCCTCCCTTCCCGGCTCCCCAGAACTGATGGGCAAGTGATGCTAAATTAGCCGAGAGGCTCATTTTAATCCACCACTTGCTTTACTTGTGCTCAGAGCCACGGTGGGAGCAGGGCTGGCGGGAAGGTGCAGGTGCCTGGATCCGGCCGGGGGTGCCGGAGCGGGCAGAGGGGCGAGGGCAGGGCTGGGGGTCCCTCCTGCCTGCGCAGGCTCCCCCGCAGCTCCTGGGTGCTGCCGGCTCTGACTCCTGGTCTTGTTCCTCGCGGGAGTGGGAATGTGTTTACCCAGAGCTTGCTCCTCGGGGAACAAACCCGCCATGGCTTTTGTTGAAAGCAAGAGCACTTCTAGGGAGATCAGAATTTCCTTTTCCAAAAGCCAGTTCCCATTTAGAAAAACATGTTTTGACCAAAAACTGATGCCCAGTTGTCTCTGTGGTCTAGCCGAGAGCAGAAGATAGTGCCGGTGGTGCGAGGCGGGTGCTTCGCCCGGCTCTGGTCCTCCCCAGCGGCAGCCGTGCTGACCAGGGCCCCCGGTGCAGGGGGGCAAGGGGCTGCCCCCACCCACCGGCAGCATCACCCCAAAGCCGCCCGGCTGCTGGCGCAGGGCTCACGTGGTACCTGGCAGGGATGGTCCCGGCACCCGGTGTGTTCATCCTGCTCCTCTCCCATCACACGGAGGAAGGTCCTGGTCCTGCCCCCGCTCGCCTCCGGTCTCGGCCGAGCACCACGGGCTGGTGGCCGTGCTCTCCCTCCCCTCCGCTGCCCACCAAACCGAGGAAGTTGCAACCGCAGAGCTCTTGAAAGCATTTTTTTGGTGGAGACCACCGGTACTGAGAGATTAAAATTGCTGTTGTTTCTTCCATTACTCAGCTTTCCTGAATTATGGGGTGTAATACTCAGGGAGTGGGAATAATTAGGGGAGAACAATGGCAGGCTTGAAGGCTTAAATACGCCTGTGTGGTACTCCCAGCCAGTCCAGCCTGCTGTCACATTTCTCTAGGCCTCCATTTTCCACAGCCTGTGCCAAGCTGTTTCCACTACGGGTACCCACTCCTCGGCTTCCTCATTCCTCGGGCTCCGCTCTCCGGCCCGGCTGCCCCGGTTAACGCTCTGCTCCCCGGCTCCCAGCCAGCCGGCACCCGCAGCACGGCTCCCCGTGCCCTGCCCGGCCGGGATGCTGGGGCCTGGGGGATGCAGGAGGGCAGGGCAGGGGGATGCTGGAGCCTGGGGTAAGGGGATGCAGGAGCTATGGGGATGCTGGAGCCTGGGGGATGCAGGAGCCCAGGGCAGCCTCCGTTGCCTCTTTGCTCCCTCCAGGCTCCTCCGCACCGGGCAGGCAGAGGTCCCACTGGGTTGATTTGGTGCTCTGTGCTCGAGGAAGCCGCTGGGTTTCTCCCCTCCGCAGGGGACACCCCTCCGGCTCCTCGGCGGCATCTTGCTCAAGCACCTTCCCAGCAACGGCTCGCCACTGCGGGGCCTGGGGGAGCAATAACGGCCGCAGCCGGGGAGCTTGGGCAAGAGGCCGTGACGCTGGCACCGGCCGTGGGGCAGGACGCTGGCACCAGCCGTGGGGCAGGACGCTGGCTCCAGCTGGGGCACGGGGTGGCTGTGGGGAGCTCCCTGCTCAGCGGTGGGATGGGGACGTGGAGCCACAGCCTGGGGCAGAGCCGGCCCCGTGCCCAGCAACTTCTCTCTGAGCTCTTGGATGTCAGCGCTAGCACTAATTAGAACAAAATCAATATTTTTTTTCTGGAAAAAGAGACATTGTTCTGGCGAGCACTTTCCCCGAGTGAGCTCCCATGTCTCAGCTGGCCGCGCGTGATGAGCAGGGAGAAGCCAACGGGATTCCGGGGCTGAGATGAAAGTCTGGGGCTTTGCTTTGTTAAGGGAGGGGATTGGTTTTACATTTTCGAATCATTATGCTCCTCTCTATTAACTGCTTGGAAGCCTTGACTGCAGCCCGTTCCCTGCCATCCAGGCATCCAGTTCGGTCCTGCTCGTGGCGAGCCGCTCGCCATGGTGGGGATGGGATGGGGTCGGGGACAGGCTGTGTCCCGGGGGGCTCCTGCGTGGCCCCAGTTGGAGCCGTCTGTGCCTCTGCAGTGCCGGTGGTGGCAGGGCTGGTGCGGGGCTGGCGCCGAGTGCTTTAAAAACAACCCCCAAAGCCAGCGGAGCCGGGCTCCGCAGGGCTCGGGGAAGGTCCCCCGCCGGCAGTGGGACTCGAGCGGGGTGAGAGGCTGAGCATGCGCCTACGTGATGTGCTGACCCCGTGCCAGCAGTTGAGCAACCTTCAGCATCCCACAGCTTGGAGCGAGGGCTGCCTGGGCGCCAGGGGCTTCAGCAAATCCTGGGGGGGGGTGCGGTACGCGTGCCGGAGGGCTGGGAGGCAGGAGGGAAGGGGGTCCCCAGGGCTGCCTCTCGCAGCCCGTCCTTAGGAGCAGCCAAGGGGACACCCCAAGTGTGTCCCCCAAGAGCCATCCCGCTGCCCATGCCCACCTCCAGCTGCTGCACAGATGTGCAGACCGGGAGGGGGGTCCTGCGGCTGGCACCCCGGCACACGCTGGCAGGGCCTGGGCTCACAGAGCCGGCTGGATGAACAGACGGGCTAATGACAACCGGGAGAGGAGGAACTGGCAACCGAGCCGCTGTCCCCAGGCGCTGCTGCAGGCGGGACGCTGCAGGTTTGAACTGCTGGAGGAAAGATTTAATCTAGAAAGCAGCAGCTTTTGGGGCAGCTGAGCAGGGCTGGGTTGCCTGGGGCGAGGAGGAAAGCTCCATCACCGGGTTCGTAAGCTGGGGTCAGCCCAAGAGCAGCGGGGATGGGCTGAGAGCAGCTCCTGCCCTGGGATGGGTTAGAAACCCTTTGAAAACCCGGCTTGCTGTGACTCGGGGAAACGCGAACTGTTTCAGCAGCTCCCTTCCTTGGAAGCCACAATTAAAACTATTTTAAAAGAAAACAAACATTTTCCATCAAAATGCCTGTCTGTTCCTGGCCTGCAGCTGAAAGTCTTGTCACGGGCCAGGGCTGCTCACCACCAGCAGCTTCCCAAGCTGCCTCCGGCCAAATCCACCTGAGCTGGACTCTCGGTTTCGGTTGCATTTGGTAATCGGCGCTTGGAAATTTTGCCCCTTATGCAAAAAGTCGGAAGGGCTGGACTGGTGCTCCATTTTGGCTGGAGCCCGGCCCCACAGGGCGCCGTGCCCCCGTGCCGCAGCCTGCGCCGCCGGGCAGCGGAGCTCAGCTTCCGGAGGGGAACGGTGCTGCTGCTGGCAGGACAATAGCGGCTGTGGTTTTAATTATTGGGGTTTAGTTGTGTGGAACGAGAAACCGAGAGCAGCGAAACCGCAGGGAGAAAGGCGGAAAGGACGGTCTTTGGCCGGCTGCCTGATGGGAGGCGTGGTGGGGGTGGCTGGACCGTCCCGCGGCCGGGAGAGCACCGGCGTCCTCGCTGGGTCGTGGCACGGGGCCGGGAACAGCGTCGTGGCTCGGCTGATGTCAATCTGTTCTCCTGCGACCGTCGCGCCGTCGCCCAGGGCCGTCCCTTCCCATCACAGCTTGGCACGAGCTGCCGCTGCCTAAACTGCTGCTTACAGAGACAAAGTGCCGCGCGGTGACTCGGGAGCATGGACCCGACCGGGGGAAGGGGGGCACCGAGACAAATTGGGTCCCATGCAGGGTCCCTGCCCCGGACACCCCTCATCCCTGCATGTGCTGCTGGTGCCAGTCTGTGCCTGGGAGCGGGGACGTTTCTCACTGCGTTTCCATTTGCCCAGCGCTTTAACGGATGCCTCCACTGCAATGTTGACTTTCAAAGGGTTGGATCAGCTCCACAGCCGGGCAGAGCGTGGGAGGAGGGTGCCTGGCCCGCTTAGGAAACACAAAACAATAAAAGAGGAACAATGGAGCCTCCTTCCCTTCACCCGAAATACCAAATGTTACCAAAATGTGGCGGAGCTCCGAGTAGCGCTGCTGGGGCGGCTCTCGTGTCCCCTGGCCTGAGGGGAGCTGCAGACTCTTCCTCAGTCCTGGCAAGGGATGCTGCGGGAGGGCGGGTGCCAAGGAGCATCGCCAAAGGCCTGCCCTGACCCGCTGCTGCTGCCAGTGGGCATTCCCAGCTTTGGAAACCGTGTTTGGGCCAGGGCAGTGGTTCTGCGGCAGGGCTGTGCCGTGGGGAAGGGTTTTTGCAAGCTGCCCAGGTTGGCTGGACGTGCTTTGCAGCTGGCACAGAGGCCCGAGATGGTTTATAAAAGCATCCACGTACCCAAACTTGCCAGACCGTTATCAGGCAGAGAACACATTCATTTGGTTCCCGTGGGGGGATGCTCGGCCGGGTTGGCCAGAGCTGGGAGTCCTGGGGTGGGATGAACCCACACCCCGAGCATCCTCTCGCCTGGCCCTGGTGCTGCCGGTAGCCCACAGTCTGTCAGTGCGTGGCTGTAGCGGGCGCTCGGGGCCGCGGGGCTGGAGCTCCCTGAGGGGCTGGAGCTGAGCATCCCAGGCTGTGGGGCTCAAGGGAGCCATTTGTTGAGCCATGAGCGGATGGTGCCACACGTCCCCGCTGGCACTGCCCGCACCTCGGCTGCTCGGGGCCACCGGCACCGTGCCAGCCCTGTCGAGGAGCTGCTGTCCCCGGTGCACAAGCCCTCGTGGATGAAACATCCTTCGCACGGCCCCAGCGAGCACCCGGCACCCTGGCCAAGCACATCTGGCTGAAAGCTGTGGGAGCTGCCCCAGCAGTGAGGACACCAGTCTGGAAACGTTTCCCTCCCAGAGAGATTCCCCCATCCCGTCCAGGCTCCTTTCCCAGCACCGTCCCTGCCCCATCAGCGGGTGCCGGGCCGTGGGCCTGCAAAGGGACGGTGCCCAGGGCTGCCACCCGCCCCTGGTTTAGGTGGCTGGGAGCTCCCCTTCCCACCGGCGAGGGGAGAAGGGACTGCCTGGCTCCAGGCCGGCGGGAGGGTGGGATGAGGGTGCTATCGGCACAGGCCGGCACAAGGCGGCGTGGAGCATGGCTGCACGCGTGGCCGGGCTCGCCGCCAGCTCTGCTGCAGCCAAAACACCCTGCAGCAAAGCAGGCAACAAACCCTGGGCGAGCTGGGAGCGGGAGCACCTGGGGTGATGAACTGGTTTAAACCCTCAAGCTAGACCCTGGTAAGTCATGCATGGGATGGGAGCTCAGCTCCCACCAGCGTGCACTGCTGGGACACGCTCGGGCCCAGCGCCGTCCGAAGTCCCGCTCACCCGCGGGAGGAAACAGCGCTTGAGGGAGGCAAGGGCTGGAAAAGCTCCTTCTGCCCTCTGCGGGCACCGCTGCAAACAAAGCTCCCACGGCCCGTCGCTCTGGGAGCCCGGGCTGGGCTGGGACGCGGGGCTGCGGCTGCGACCCCGGGTCTGGGTGATGCGGGGGTCCGTCTGCTGCCATCGTGGGGTGGCCAGGCCGGCCGAGCGCCCAGCGCGGGTGGGCAGGGGCCAGGCACGGCGCGGGGGGCTCGCCCGTGCGCCGCTGTCCGCTGGGGTCCCGCAGCACTGCTCTCCGGCAGCGCTCGTGTTCCGTGTCCCTCCCCTCGACTTGTTGCTGTTGTCATCTCTAATATCACGCGGCGATAGGAAAGGCTGAAAGTCGCCTCTTTTCCTGCCAGGTTAAATCGCTCACCAGGAATGTCTATTATTCCCACAAGTCAACTTTCCCCTTCGCGGTATGTGTCCAGGGGTCAGGCCTGGCACTACATGAAAGTGAAGGGTATTCAATAACCTAGAGCCGTGGAAAGGCTTTAGTCCAACTCCAACCCTGTTCAGGGTTTTATTGATGCAGCATGCCTTTCCCCATTTGTTTCCTATAAACAGCACATGGTAATATTTAGTAGGTTTCAAACAGAGCTTTTTGCATATTCTCCCTTGTCTACAATGAGCTACTCAGTAGTAGACAGTTTTAATTTACTTAATGCAATTTTTGCTTTTTGTTCTTCCAGAGGGTCTGGGCTGGTTTTGACCCAGTCGCCCCAGCAAATTACTGCACAACTCCGTAATTCCCGGGGGACCGGCAGCGGGAGCCCAGGACCCGCTCCCTGGGGGGGCAGCCGCGTTCCCTTGCTCGCCAAAGGAGGGAAAAGGACCCGGCGCGAGCTCGCCGTCGCAAAATAACCCCCTTTTAGCTGCGACATCGGCAGAGACGCGGGGCCTCCCTCCCCCAGACCCTCTGGACGCAGCCCCCGGGGGCAGCCGCCGTCTCGGGAGCCGGGGTACGTCGGGGCTGGCTGGGGCCGTTCTGGCTGCCAAAGCCTGGCTCTTGCTGCCGGCCGGGCAGGCGACACGTGACGCTCGCCAGCTCCAGCCAAGGAGAAAAGCCACTTCATTGCAGAAGCTGCTGCTTGCCCATCCTCAGGGCTGCCAGCCCCCGGTGCCCAGGGCCGAGCGAGGCTGCAGGGTGACCCCCGCGCAGGGGAGATGCCCACTGCACGCTGCGGGGCAGCTCCCTCCCGCCGCAGGCTCCTGGGGACTGTTTACACTGTTTATACAAGCAAGGAGGGTGCGGATTCCTGCTCCTGGAGAGCCAACAGCTCTCCCATTCCTCGCCTGCCCGCTCCCAGCACCGCGTGGCCGACGGCAGCCGTGGAGCAGCCCCTGCACCGAGCTGGCGGGGGGGCACAGGTGTCTCCCGAGGTGATTTTTTTGCCACTACAGATGACCACAAATTGCACGTCTTGGCTCTCTCCGCAGCGGGGCTGGCGGCAGCGAGTCCCTGCTAACGTACACGCACGGGTATTCACGGGCAGAGAAAGGCCAGTCCTCGAACAAGCAAACATTGACTGTCTGGTTTCCCAGCGCTGCCCATCAGCCCCCGAGTGCCACCCCCAGCCACAATCCCTCCGTGCGCTGAATGTTGGGCAGCTTTCCTTCAGGCAGCAGCTTTCACACGCGCCGGCAGCCAGACATTCTTGGTGCGGCTCTGCCGTCACCCTGCCAGCCCCGGGCAGGGCGGTGAGCCCACGCCGCTCGCTGCTGCTCCACACCAGCACCCGAAAAAAACCCGAGAGGAAACCAAACAGTTGACACTGGGATTCTTTTAATGCAATTGCTTTTAAAATGCAGCCTTAAAATGACTTATAATGGTCAACGATGAGAAATGACGGATCTTTTTCATCTCTGCAACATGACCGTGCGGCACCTCTGCCTCCAAAACCCATCAGCCACCGCCGTCCCTCGACGGGACACACGTCCCACCGGGCATCCAAACCCTCCCACCAAAGGGACTCATTTGGGCAAAAAAAGGGCCGGGGTGAGCCAACCAGCGTCCAGGCGACACAGCGTTCACCTGGAGAACCCAAACGCCCAGCAGCACAAGCAGCAGCTCGCTCTCTCTCACCGTACACTCAGGCATAAACCTACAAAGGTATTTGCGCCGCCAGCTCCTGCGGAAGTTAAGAGCCATCGACTTGAAGCTCCTGATGATCTCTGTGGGTCTGTGCCTTCATGCTATGTAAAGTGATTCGAGAACGTCTCACCGCATTTTCTGGCTGAAGGGGAAGGCAGAGGAAGCTGATGTTCCAATATCTTGCTTTTTGAGCGGTAACACTACTCTGTGTATTTATTTTACAGAACAGCAGGTGCTCCAGACTGCCGGAGCTTGCCAATTCCAGTAACACGGGAAATTCTGGTGTAGCCTAAACATCTGTGAGAAGATACCCCAGCACCACCGCCGCACTGCAGTGTTTATACACCGTAACAGGAGAACGGACTCTACTTGCTCAAACACATTTAGTACGTCCCAGTCCTTAGTCTGAGTTTTGTTTTTCGTTCTGTGGACTGGCCGCGTGGCCCCTGGGCTGCACAGACTGTAAACGTGATGGCACTTTAGCCACTCTCCTTTTCTCCACTTAAAATGTTTCCTGCTGCACCATTGCAGTGCAGTGGCCCCCCCCTTCCGAGAGCCACGAGACTGCTGCGGGAAGAGAAGCTGCAGAAAGGCCCAGGCCACACGGACCTGCTGAATTGGCGGCGCTGCGGGATGCCATGGCTCTCCGACACGAGGAGCCACCCCGGCCCGGTGCCGGCGCTCAAACAGCTCTCCCAAATCACCCCTTTGCACCAAGCTTGCATTCTACCAGTAAGTTCAGAATCAAATGCAGGAAGCCAGTTTGGTCTACAGAAATACTACGCGCTTATCGCCGAATGCATTTTAAACACCTCTTTTTAAGGACAGCATTTGACAGTAAATCAGTGGGCTCTCATAGCTTGGTCTCCAATTCTGGTAGTAAAACATAGATTCAGATTTGAACAGACTGGAGCTCTTCTAGAGTTCGAGCAGTAGTTCTCGCACAACCAAATGTCACAACTAGAAACTGAGCATAGAAAGAGTCCCCAGGGGAATACGAAAAAGACATCACCTTATGAAAAAGCTTCAGAATGAACCTGTGAAATAAACAGCAACCAGACAATCGTCTTCTACAGAAGATGGAAGTAACAGTAGAAGAATATAATAACATCTTAAACAGTCAGTGAGTCAGTCTGAGCGTACAGGGGCACTAGATCCCTACAGGTCTGTGAGGAAAGCTACTGGCCAAGCCCAGCTGGTCCCCTCCAGTCCCCAAGGGAGCCGGGGTTGCGAGTCACTCTTCACCAGCTGGAAGATTGTCTTCAATCCGCCTGATGAACTTCATTCTTATTTCTGTGACGCTGTCACCCTTCAGTGTGTCCTGGACAAATTTTACATCCACGGCCATCTGAACCTAGGCGACGGAGGAGGAAAGAGCTGTTATCTCCCTTACAACAGCAGCTTCTCTAGGGACCCTCTGGTCATGAAGCACCAGCTTCAGGACTCCGAGGGCACGACATGCACTGCAGAGCTCCAGGGAAGCACGCATTATTTTTCAGGATTGCATCCTCCTTGTACACTGTGGCCTACGTGGTGGTCAGCGGGCACCTTACCCTGCCGAAGTACCTCCTACAGCGTACCCGGGACTCCCTGCCGAGATCAGAGCCCCCCGTCACTCAGGGCTACAGGTCCTGCTGCTCCACGTACGTTCCTCAAAAACTTCAGCTAAGCAAGATAACCAAGCCTAAATATTGACTCCTAAGTTTGAGATACAGCTGTTCTCTTGCTCCAGCAAATTCCCAACCAGGGCTCACAGCAGTTACAAAGTGAGGATTTTGAAGCTTCACAAAGATTCAAGGAGACACCTGGGCCACAAGATGAAGGGGCTTGGTCAGCACCCCCGGGACGCACGGCTGCCACACACAACAGCGGCCGAGCACTCCTATAGCTCTGCTCTTCTCCTGGGAATGAATTTCAAGTCCCAAGCAAGCACAGAAGTCACAATCACAGACCAGACATTAAAGCATCTGCTGCTACCCTGGTTCTCCATATATCTATCTCACTGGAAGAGAGGCGCTGGCTCACCATTTCCAGGGCGCCTCGCAGCACTCCGCACAGCAGGTTGGAATAGATGAGAGATGAGTGGTTGTCGGGGAGCTCGACGAAGTCCACCAAGGGGTTATTTTCCAAGATCAGGGAGAACTCATCGCCTCCAGGACTCCAGTTGGTGATGCTTGGAGTGATGCCCAGGTACATTTTAAACGCTATCTGTTATGTCAGAGTGTGAACAAGAACACGTCCCATGAAGCAACAGCACAGCTTTGATCTTTGCCAAATTACCACTCCTGTCTCCCAATTCCCACCAGTCAGCAGTAGTCAGGGATCTTTTTCCTCCCCAAAATCTCAGTCAAACTCTCAGAACAGTCCTGTGAGTAGCAAATACTCCATCCTCACATGCAAAACCATGACAAAACCTGACAAAGCTGTGCTCTGACAATTACCTTTGCAATAACATCTGCAGTTTCACGGAAATCATGGCATCTTCCGACATTGGACCGGGCCAGAAAGTCTTCTATTAGCCGAACACCTATGTTGTAACCCCTGTGAATGCACCAAAGAGCAACAGCTACAGAGCGGGAAGAGCGTAGCTTTATAAAGACAGCCAACATTTATAAAAGAAGATAGCGGAGGGGAAAAAAAATTACATCTTGGAAATATCAGTATTAAATATAATTCAGTCTGCCCGGCTTCTCTTCATAGAGCAGCACACAAAGACGTGCCTGCTGCGAACCCGAGCCCCTGCAAGGCTCCACTGCAGCAGATCCGCTTACATTTTGTCAAGCTGCTTGTTGACGTCCTCGTCATTCTCGTAGTCCTTGCACAGCTGGGTGACCAGAGCACCGTACGTCAGCGTGAAGAGCTCCGAGTTCTAGAGAGAGGCAAAAGGGATTTAGCACAAGCCAAGGAGAAAACTGACCGAGCACTGCTGCATCTGTGTCCAGCGCTGCTTCCGTTGGCCCGGAGAGGGGGAACAGAAACCTGCTGTCTCAAAGGAATTTGCTGCTTAATAAGGAGAGATCCCAGTTGCTATTCTGGCAAGGCAACTTCAGTCTCCTTGGAAAGAGAAATCCTCTTTGACTAGGAACGACTGAGCACTTTCTTTCTCTCCCTCTCTCCACACACCCAGCACTTCCCATTAGCGTGTCCTGAACGTGACCTGAAGAGGCAAGCCAGGAGGCTGCTCACACTCTGCAGCCGTTCTTAGCAGCTCCCAGCTGCCGATTAGCGTCTCTGCTTTAACGAGCACATCCCCAGATAACTGGAATGACACCTCTGGGTCATTTCGTGCGCTATGGATCACCTCCTGGATGGCTAAAGGTGCAGCTGCCAGGGACCTGAATTTATTTCAACCACTGACCCGGAGGTGAAAACTGGCTCAAACTGTCGCTTGTCAGCTGTGTTTCATAAACGCGCTGCAAACAGGCAACACTCGTTAGGGTCCATTTCTGGTCCTTCCAACGGGACAAAAAACGCTTGTCCATTCACAGAGTTATTACATTCTGCTACCAAGGAAAAGCAATACTCATCTGGCCCCTAGAAAGTTATCTAGGCACATAATTTGCTTCACACATTAAAATCAGCTCCTCAGACCCAGCAGAGGAACGGCAAGGATCATTTCAGGTCAGATCTGTGTTGTGCACATCCCCTTTCTGTGCCTGGCAAGGATCGAAGTTACTCGGGCTTTCTTTGCACAGCTGCCAGAGGCAGAATGCACCGAGGGAATGGGTCTCCTCTCCGAGCCACCACCGGCACTGATCCTCAACCTGATGCAACTAAGTCAAAGTGCGTTTTCTTGGGAGCCATTATGCCAGACCAGTGATTAACCCGGTCATGCAAAACAAAACGCTAGGATAAGCTTTAGCTTTTCACAGAACCTGAAGGAAGTGTTTTCAGGAACAAATAAACCATCGTAATTTATTTCTGCTTTCAGTTGCAGCATTCAGAAACATTACAGCGAGTCTAATCTCAGATTAAAGGCCTATCACCTACCATGAGATGCATAGATGCAGAAGGTGAAATGAATGGCAAATACCAATACTACAGAATGAAAGCAGCAGGCAGGCAGAAAGGGAGGGAAAAGAGACAACATCAGAGTTAAGTGACAGCACTGATCGCACTTCATTCTGAACGAGTTTACACAAGGCCAAGACAAACACAAGGAGGAATCACTCCCAAACGGCAACATTCAACAAATAGAAAGTGGGTTTGTTAGAAGACACAGGGAATTCCACCTTGTCATTGTAATTCAGGAGGTCAACAGCAATCAGCTCCCAAAAGGCTTTCAGCACGTGAAAAGAACCAGCCAGGCTCCTCGACACTTTTGCCCAATTTTAGATCTAAAGAACTGATGCATTCTTATGGTTTGTTACTTACAATTCTGCTTTCATCTTGGAAAGATAAAAGTTGTGCAAGTTCACATCACCGGAGAGCAAAGGACAAGGCGGAACTCTCCTTTAGCTCAACTGGCAGAGTCAGACGATTGGCAGAGAATTTAACAAACATGCAAAAGGTTACGCCATTTTTAAGGATTTCAGTAATTTTAGTGAAGACAGGGCTTGGCAGCTGGAGAGAGTCGGGGCGAATGGATGGAGGAGATCCACCGTTACCAGCCCCGAAATGCGCAAACCCAGTGCTGGCCACAGTTACTGCCTGCGACGCCGCTACGCAGGTAACTTTAAACTGCTGTAACAGGGCAAACTTCTAAATTCGTATTTGAATGAATTCCTCATTTTCAGTCCATCTAATGGCATTAAAGTGCCTAATACTTTTTCCATTATTTATATTTTTTCGTATTGCAGACTAGTGTCTAGTCTCAACACTATATAACCATTCTGTGGCTACAGAAATGCCAGAATCCTAATGAAGTAACACCAATTTCTTAAATAAAATCATTGTATTTAAGGAGTTGAATCCCTAGAAGAGAATCCCTCGTGGCGTGGAGCTGAGCCTGCACCAGCCCGTCAACATGGCCCAAGAGGGAGAAAAACCAGATTTTTATTTTTATTACTTGCTTTCAAATACCGACATTGCGTCAAAAATGGATGAATTCGATGTGGTGTGACCCAGAATTAGAGCTCAGCTCTGCAGCCGTGTTCTCCACCTCCTTCGCTTCTCGGTTCAGCCGGGCTGGTAACAGGGAACGGGGTTAGAGGGAAGAGGAGAGAGAGAGGCACAGAAAAGCGTTTGCGTTTCGACTGTAAAGTCGCCATAGCCAGAAGCGCCCGTTCCTGCCTGACCCCTGATCGCGACACGCGGCAGTCGCTGTCCGGCTCCGCAGCACCGGGTGCTCCCGTTAGGAACCGCTGCGGGACCGGACGCTTTAGGGTGAGCCCGTCCGAGGGCTGCGGCGGCTCCGGAGCTCAGCGCTCCCCGCTCCGCGCCGCTGGCGAGCGCCTTGGGCCTGCGGGGAGGGCGGGAAGGGCGGAGGAAGGGGCAGCCGGCGCCCGCCCGCAGCGGCCGGCCGGGGCGGGGCGGGCGGTGCTGGCGGAGGGGCAGGTCCCGCCGAGCCCACCCCGCGAACCCAGGCGGGCAGCGCGGCCCAGCGGCCGGCCGGCGGCGGGCGGGCAGAGCCGGGCCCTGCCTCGGGCCTCGACCTGACAGCCGGGCCGGGCCGGGCCTCCGCCCCCTCCGGCACCCCCCGCCCCGGGCCCGCGCCCTGCGATCCCGCCAGCGGGGCGCCCCGCGGCCGCCCCGCCCCGGGCCCGCCAGGCCTGCCCCCGCGGGCGGGCGGCGCAGGGTCCCGCCGGGGCCCGCCCGGCCCCTCAGGCGCCGCGGCCCCGCCGTTACCATTTTCTTGCTCTCGGTGCCGCGGCCGGCCTGGCGCGACATCCTGCCGGCCCGCTGCGTCCCCGGCCCGGCCCGGCCGGCCCGGCCGCCTCCCGCACTGCACCGCGCTGCGCCGCGGGGCACGACGGGACTCGCAGTCCGCGCCGCGCTGCCGGCCCCACCACGCCCGCGCGTGGAACTACGCGCCCCAGAGTGCACCGCGGTCGTCCCTTGCGCATGCGCCCTGTCATGACAGGCGGGGCGGGGCTTCCCCTCCCGGCGTGCCTTGCCTCACGTGACGGAGAAGCGCCTACAGACCCCGGCGTGTGGGGATGGTCACCTGACCGCCTCTCCCGCCCGGCGCTGGGGGAGGTGCGCGCCGCCAGGGGGCGCCCGTCCCCGTCCCCGTCGCCGTCGCCGCTGCGGGCGCTTCCCCCGGCCCTCGCTTCCCCGGTGTCTGCCGGGAGCGGCTGAGCCCTGCCCTGCCCGGCCGGGGCGGTGACGGCGGTGCTGCCCCCTGCGACCGGTGCCGGGTGAAGGCGGGACGGCGGCCCACCACTGCCCGGCCTCCAGCAGGGCCCGCGGGCGCGGGTGGCCGCGGGGGCTTTTGCTGGACGAGTATCTCCTCACGGGAAGGGCCCTTGTCAGAGCAAGGCCCTGTCCGGGGCAAGGGCCCCTTCTCCGTGCCCTGCGCCGCCCCGGCCCCGCTCCCCGGCAGAGGTCGGTTCCTGGGGTGAGGGCAGCCGGCGTCCCCCGGGGCAGGGCCGGCTCAGAGCCTCGGGCCGCAGCTCGGTGTGGGGACGGGAGCCGCGCGGCACAGCGTTTCCGCACCTCACACGCGTGAGAAACAAACACGGCAGAGGACACGGGTGTCGCAGAAACCAGCCCGGCTGGGGGCTCCGTGCAACTGCATAAACATTTACGGGAACAACCGAGCTCCCCCCAACCCTCCCCAGCCAGCGCGGCCGCCCGAGCACCGGCCTCTGCTCCCACATGGGCGCTGCCTGGCGGTTGTTTATTTATTCGGGTATGTCTCTTCTGGACGCGTCGCTGAGCGAGTGCTGATGGCTGACCCGTGCTCAAGGGCGGCTCGAGCCAGGGCGGTGCAGTGGAGGCTGCGTGCCGGGCGGGAGGACGTGCTCCGGGCACAGAGGGAGCTGTTAGCGGGACCCCCCGCCGGCTGCTCAGGAATCCGGCAGCTGGGCGATCGCTTGCTGTCACCGCCGAGCAGCAGCGCTCGGAGCGCGGGGCCAGCCGGGCTCTCGCCGGCTGCGGCTGACCTGTTGGCATTGCCTTACATGGCTACATCCCCAGGACGGCCCAGCCCGCGCTTGCTCGGCTGCTGGCGGCTGTGAGCCCCTAGCCCGGATACCAGCCCTTGGTGTGGTCGATCCGGGCTGGGGAACTGCCCGCGTGGCCTCCATCCCTGGCAGGAGCGGGACACGGTGCCAGTGAGATGATGGGGTGTCTGTGCTCCCCCATCTCCCAGCCCTAAGGCGCAGGGGAGCAGTCTGCGAGTGCCGGCTCCCCTCCCGCTCCCAGTCCCACCCCAGCACCGGTGGGCGGATGGCCGTTGCGTGCTCTCCTCTCGCCCCCGGTGCATCTCCCAGCTGGAGAGCTCCATCCAGGGGAGGGCAAAGGGGACAGCAGACCCCCCGCGGCCGCGATGCTGGAGGTGGGCACGAGCCCCCTGAGCCAGGCGGCCACCAAGCTCACCCACATGGAGACGCAGGTCTCCATGGGCCCAGGCTGCCTGGTGCCAAGCCAAACCCCGGCCGTCACCGTGCCGGTTGTCTTGTGGGAGCGGCTGCGTGAGAAAGCTGCAGAGCAAACATCGCCGCGTGCCCGGGGGCTGCCCGAGCCGCATGTGTGGCTGCGGGTCACGCGGCGTGGGCCTCGCTGGCTGGGGAGTCACCTGGCCAGGCCCTGGGACACGTGCCAGGTCCAGCCGCAGCCCTGCCAGCGTGCTCACGCCGGACCCAGCGCCCAGCCCCGCGCTGCGTCCCCAGGCTGCACACGTGGCACTGGGGCAGCGTGGCCGGGAAGACCAGCAGCCTCGGCCCCCGGGCACTGAGAGCACGACCACGGCCGCCGCGGCTGCTCCTGCGCGTGGGGGCCCACCGGAGGTACCGCGGGGGTCCCCGGCGGTGTCCTGCCGTGCTGAGCTGCCGGGCACCGGGGGCCACACGGGACCTGCGCTGGCATCACGCTCCGTGGCTCTCGTTAAAGCACAGCGTGCTAACGAAGGCCCTTCCCCTCGTTGCCCCGGGTCTGGGACAGGAGCAGCGGTGGGGCAGCTTCTGCCCCCCAGCCCCGGGCAGGGGCCGTGCCCTGCCAGCCCCGCCAGCTCCGCTGCCGGCAGCGCCGGGGCCGCGGGCAGCCCCGCTGCAGCCGGGGTGACCCGGGGAGCCGGTCTGGCGGTGCCGGGCGGCTCTGCCGGTTCCCGCTCGCAGACGTGTCCTCGCCGGGGGCTGCTCGAGGGGTGGGAACCGAAACGCCGCGACCTGCCACCGCGGGGGAGCCAGGGGACGGGAGCCAGGGCCTGGCTGCACCTTGGGTGCTCCGGTGCCGCCGGCCGGGGCTCGCTGCCCCCCAAATACAGCCCCCGATGCACGGACCCCGCGCCGGGGCTGGTTGCTCGTTCGGGGGGAGGCGGCTGGGGGTCCTCCGCCGCCGCCGCTGTCTGATGCCGTCCCGGGCAGGGGGGAGCGCGGCGGGACCCCCCCGCACCAGCATCCCTCGCCCCGGGACCCCCGGCACCGGGATCCCCCGTCCCGTCCCGACCCGCCCCGCCCCGTCCGGCGGGCGCAGGGCCGAGCTGCAGCGCGCCCCGCCCCGCTGCGCCCATCGTCCGTGGCCTCGGAGCGCCGGGACGGGACGGCCTGGTGCCGGGACCCGAGCCGTGCCATGGCGCGCCGAGCCGCCCCCCCGCCCGGGCGGCGGAGCGCGGCGGCCCCGGGATCGGCCGTGGCGGGGCTGGCGGGGCTGGCGGGGCTGCGGGCCGCCGCCGTGCTGCTGTGGCGCGGCGCTGGGCGCCGGGCCGGGCCGGGCGCAGCCCTTCCCCTTCCAGGACCCGGCGCTGCCCTGGCACCGCCGCCTCGACGACCTGCTGGGCCGGCTGAGCCCCGCCGAGCTGGTGCTGCAGGTGAGGGCGCGGCGGGGGGCGGCGGGCGCGGCCCCGGGACCCCCCGCTCAGCGCCGCTGGCCCGCAGGTGGCGAGGGGGGGCGCGATGGGGAACGGCCCCGCGCCCCCCGTCCCGCGGCTGGGCATCGCGCCCTACAACTGGAACACGGAGTGTCTGCGGGGCGACGCGGAGGCGCCCGGCTGGGCCACGGCGTTCCCCCAGGCGCTGGGGCTCGCCGCCGCCTTCAGGTACCGGCACCGGGGACGGGCCCCGCGGGACGGCCCCCACGGGGTGCGGCACCCAGGAGCCACCCGGGACGGGCCCCCACGGGACGGGGCGCCCGGGGCTGCACCTGGGGCTGCACCCGGGGATGCGGGACATGGCCCCGCAAGACGGGGCCCCCCCTCGCCCGCACCCCCCGAAACCCCCGCGCTCTCCCCGCAGCCCTGAGCTCGTCTACCGGGTGGCCAACGCCACCGCCACCGAGGTGAGGGCCAAGCACAACGACTTCGCCGCCGCCGGCCGCTACGGTGACCACACGGGGCTCAGCTGCTTCAGCCCCGTCCTGAACATCATGAGGCACCCGCTGTGGGGCAGGAACCAGGTGCCAGCGCGGGGCGGGGGCTGGCCTCGGGCCGGGATCGGGCCACGCAGGACCGTGGCCGACCGGCCGGAGGGTGGCAGCAGCTCCTCGGAGCGTGGGGTGCAGGGCTGGGGGTCCCGACGGTGACCCGCCTGCGCCTGGGCCAGGAGACCTACGGGGAGGACCCATTCCTGAGCGGGGAGCTGGCCCGCAGCTTCGTGCAGGGGCTGCAGGGCCAGCACCCCCGCTACATCAAGGCCAGCGCCGGCTGCAAGCACTTCAGCGTGCACGGGGGCCCCGAGAACATCCCCGTCTCCAGGCTCAGCTTCGATGCCAAGGTGAGCACGGTGGGGCCGCGGGACGGCGGGCGGCCCCCCAGGCGCTGAGCCCTCTCTGCCGCGGCGTTGCAGGTGCTGGAGCGGGACTGGCGCACCACCTTCCTGCCCCAGTTCCAGGCGTGCGTGCGTGCTGGCTCCTACAGCTTCATGTGCAGCTACAACAGGTACCGAGCGCGGCAGGGGCTGCGCAGGCTGGGCTGCCCCCGGGGTGGCCGGTGCCCGGCCATCCGGGCTGCCCCGTCCCCTCTCCAACAGGATCAACGGCGTTCCCGCCTGCGCCAACAAGAAGCTGCTGACGGACATCCTGCGTGGCGAGTGGGGGTTCCAGGGCTACGTGGTGAGCGACGAGGGGGCCCTGGAGCTCATCATGCTGGGGCACCACTACACGCGCACCTTCCTGGAGACGGCAGTCGGTGAGCTCGTGGGACGGGCGCGGGGTCCCCGGGCGTCACGCAGCCGTGACGGGCGGTTTCCCTTCTCACCGGCACGGCAGCCTCAATGAACGCCGGGTGCAACCTGGAGCTCTCCTACGGCATGAGGAACAACGTCTTCATGCACATCCCCCAGGCTCTGGCCATGGGCAACATCACGCTGCAGGTGAGCCAGGGGGAGCGGGGCTGGGGGCACGGGCAGGGGGCCAGGGCTGCCCCCGCCAAGCACAGCCGAGGTCTTGGTGTCGGGATCTTGGCAGATGCTGCGCGACCGGGTCCGGCCCCTCTTCTACACGCGGATGCGGCTGGGGGAGTTCGACCCCCCGTCCATGAACCCCTACAGCGCCCTGGACCTGAGCGCCGTGCAGAGCCCCGAGCACCGCAACCTCTCGCTGGAAGCTGCTGTCAAGAGCTTCGTGCTGCTGAAGAATGTGCGGGGGACACTGCCCCTCCGGGCCCGGGACCTGCCCGGCAAGCGCCTCGCGGTGAGCACCGCGAACGGAGACGGGCAGGGGGACATGGTGACCCAGGGGCTCCGTACCCCAGGCACGCAGGTGTCCCCTCCTTTGGAGAGCCGCAGGCTGCGTGGCACAGGGCTGCCGGTGCCCACCCTCACCCCTCTGCCCTCCGCAGGTGGTGGGTCCCTTCGCCGACAACCCCCGGGTGCTGTTCGGGGACTACGCGCCGGTGCCGGAGCCGCGGTACATCTACACTCCCCGGTGAGACAGCACGGTGCTGCCGTCCGTCCCCTGGTCCTGGGCACTGCCTGGGGCTGCTGCTGGAGCCGCTCGACCCTTTGCTGGGTGCCGGGACAAGGGGGGGCGTCCCCAAGGTGCCCCAACCCCGGGGCACAGCAGCCCCCGTGCCCTCTGCTCTTCCCTGGTGCAGGAGAGGGCTGGAGACGCTGCCGGCCAACGTCAGCTTCGCGGCAGGCTGCGGTGAGCCCCGGTGCCAGCAGTACTCGCGGGCGGAGGTGACAAGTGCGGCAGGGGCAGCCGACGTGGTGGTGGTCTGCCTGGGGACAGGTAGGTGGGCGCAGGTGGGCACAGCCTGGGGAGGGGGAGCGCCCCAGAGCCTGGGCAGCTCTGGGAGAGGAACGGGTGCCCATCGACCCCCCGAGGCGGTCGGTGCCCCTCTGCCCACAGTGCCCCGGTCGGGGTGTAAGGGGCTGTCCCTTGGCTGTCCCCACGCAGGGATGGATGTGGAGACGGAGGCGAAGGACCGGAGCGACTTGTCCCTGCCAGGCCACCAGCTGGAGCTGCTGCAGGACGCTGTGCAGGCGGGTAGGGGCTCTGCGGCGCTCGGCTCCCGGCTGGCACAGCGCGCCGGCACCTGGGGGCTGGTTGGGGTCCCGGGGGTTGGGGCCAGCCCAGAGGGGTGGTGATGGGCTGGGGCACAGGGAGAGGAACCACAACCCCCCCAGACCTTCCCCATCCGTGGGGCACCCCGGAGCTGTCTGAGCAGCGCTGGTGCGGGGCTCTGGATGACGGCTCTCTCCCTGCAGCCGCCGGGCGCCCCGTCATCCTGCTGCTGTTCAACGCGGGGCCCCTGGACGTGAGCTGGGCACAGGCGCACGAGGGCGTGGGGGCCATCCTGGCGTGCTTCTTCCCTGCTCAGGCCACCGGCCTCGCCATCGCCAGGGTTCTGCTGGGCGAGGTGGGGGCCAACCCAGCCGGCAGGCTGCCAGCCACGTGGCCCGCGGGCATGCACCAGGTAAGGCCGGGGCAGCTGGCGGCACCTGTAGCCCTTCCCTGCCTCGGTGGCCGGGGGAGCCGCGGGATGCAGGGCTGATGCTTGGCCGTGCCCGCCCAGCCCTGCCCCGCTCCACCGGCCCCGCGTCCCACAGGTGCCACCGATGGAGAACTACACCATGGAGGGGCGGACGTACCGGTACTATGGGCAGGAGGCCCCGCTCTACCCCTTCGGCTATGGGCTGTCCTACACCACCTTCCAGTACCGGGACCTGGTGCTGAGCCCCCCAGCACTGCCCGTCTGTGCCAACCTCTCCGTGTCCGTGGTGCTGGAGAACACGGGGCAGCGGGACGGCGAGGAGGTGAGCATGGCCGCTCCGCACTGATGCGGCTGCAGAGCGTACAGATGCGGCCAGGGTCTCCCCTGCCAGGGGGGCAGCTGGGGGTCCCGTTGGCGCTGACTCCCGTCCCTCCGGGCAGGTGGTGCAGCTGTACCTGCGGTGGGAGCAGTCGTCCGTGCCGGTGCCCCGCTGGCAGCTGGTGGCTTTCCGCCGCGTGGCCGTGCCGGCCGGCCGGGAGACCAAGCTGTTCTTCCAGGTGGCAGCCGAGCAGCGCGCCGTCTGGGCACAGCACTGGCGCCTCGAGCCCGGCACCTTCACCCTCTTTGCCGGTGGGCAGCAGCCGGGCCAGCAGACGCGGGTGCCCTCGGAGGTGCTGAGCGCGCGGTTCACCGTCACCGGTGCAGCCCGGCCCCTGCACGAGTGCTAGAGGCGGGGGCGGCCACGGGGCCGGGCAGCTCGGGGGGCTGGCAGAGGGAAGGGGCGCGCGGCGTCCCGTGTGCCGTGGGCAGCGCAGTTGTCTCCCTTGCAATAAAGTGCCGGGTGCTGCTCCGCGGCGGCTGTGTTGGGGCCTCCCCTCCCATCCCCCTGGCCCAGGGCTGGGTGCGTCCCTGCAGCAGCACGGCGGTGGCCCTGTCCTGCCCGGGGCTTTCACCCTCCTCCCTGTTCCCGGCCCATCCCGGGGCGCCGCTGCAGCCCCACACCCTGCCCGTGCCCCACGCCGGCCGAGGGGCCGCGGCCGCCCAGACCCACGTGTGCCCCGGCCGGCGCACGCCTGCGCCTCCCGCTCTATTTATAGCTGCCGGGTCCGCTCCAGCACATTCCTCGCGCTGAGGGGGCGGGGGACCGGCAGCGCTGCCTTCATCCCCAGCCTGGGGGGCTCGGAAGGGCAGGGGCTGCCCCCTTGCCCCCTCTCCTGCCCAGGCAGGACCCGTCCCAGGAGGGTGGCAGCCGGGCAGCCAGCCAGCAGGGCCAGCACGGCGAGGAGCAGGCGGGATGCTGGCAGCGTGGCGGGGGGCAGAGATGCAGCAGTGGGAGCAGCCAAGCCCTGCACTGGCCAGAGGGCCGGATCCAGCCCCACAGCAGCTCGGGTGCTGCAGGGCAGGGATGGGACGGGGGTCCAGCAGCGATGCTGGCAGGGAGTGCGGGTAGCCGGAGCCGGGTGGGAGCTCCGGACAGCGTTGGAGGGCTGGGATCTCCTTCAGCCCTGGGGCTGGAGGCCAAGGTGGGGCCGGCGGGGAGCACGTGGGGCTGCCCAGGCCTGACACCATGACATCAGGGCACTAATTAGAGATGCGGCCTGGGATAATTACAGAGCGGGCAAGGGCTGCGGTAGGGCAGGGCAGGGCTCAGCTCATCGCTGGCCCATTTGTCACCTGCACCCGCAGGGGATTGTCCTGCAGCAGCGGGGCTTTGCGGCCGGCTGCGATGCCGGCCCCGTGGCAAGATGCTCGGGGGCTGGTGGCTGCCCCGGCACGCTGCCGGCGACGGGCTGGTACCCCACCCTTCTGCTCCAGGGCAAGATGCGAGGACAGACCCTTGCCCTCGGGTTCCTGCGGGGTCACTGCCCCATAGCTAGTGGGGGTCAGCTGGAGCATTTTGGGGGCAGGGGTTCAGCTCAGCCCTCGTGGCCGTGGTACCGCTGCCCTGTGTGGGCCCCGAAACCGCCCTGCGCAGAGCAGCAGGGTGGGAGCAGCCTGGGGCAGGGGCAAAGTCCTGGGGCTGGAGGAGGGAGGTGTGGGGCAGAGGGGTGGGGAGCGGTGTGGGAGCGGGTGGGATGGGGTATCCCACGCTGTACTTTGCTCGGAGATGCCGGCGGGGTTTGTTTGCTGTCCTCATCCCTGTTTGCACCCGGCCTCCCGCAGTGTCAGCTCGCGCTGGCAGGGCAGCAGCCGAGCTGCGGCTGTAATTGTCCTTTGATTTTGGGGTGCTCGGCCCCCCGTTGGCTCCCCACAGGCAGTGTCAGGGCGAGGCGCTGGGCACGCTGCGGGGGCTAGAGCCATGGCCGGGCCCCAGCCCACTGGGTGCAGCCCCCTCCCCAGGCCTGCCCAGCCCAAGGGAGCCGTGGCAGCGTTGCACCCCACGCCGAGGGGCTGAGGAGCACGGGGAGCGCTGGGGCATGCAGCTGCTGGGGCTGGGCAGCATGCTCATCGTGAGCTCATCGGATTTTCCATCAGCGCGGGGAGGGTGGCTGTTCCCAGCACCGCGGGAATGGGGGGGCTGGACCCAGGAACCCCAACGCAGCAGGGCTCTGCCTGCAGCAGAGCGATCGATCAATGCTCTGCTGCTTGTATAAGCCCATCGACTCGGGCTGGCGCGGCGCCGGCGGAGCACAGCCGCAGGCCCTGTACACCCGCGGTTGCCCCTTCCTCACTGTGCCCCCTGCTCCAGGCTGGCCTGGTGCTGGCAGAAGGACCCGGGCACGGCTGGACCCGGTGCCAGGCTGTCCCGGAGCCCTGGGATGGTGATGCTGTGCTGGGCCCCTGCCCGCCCTGCCAGGACCCCCAGGGCTGCGGCCCTGCCGGGCAAAGGGGCTTTGGAAGCTGCCCGCTGGCACCCTTGGAGCAGGGCACAGGGTGGCCCCGGCCCCGCTCTGCCGGTCCCTTGTGTGCCATGGAAATAAGGGGCCGTGGGGCTGCCGCAGACCCCTTGGAGGCTCAGCCATGCAGGCGTGCGAGCGGGGCTGTTCCCCTTCGCTGTCCCGGGGTGTCCCCTGTGTTTGTGGGTTCACAGGGACACGCTCCTGCGCCACGTGCGCTCCTGTCCCCCGCCGTCCCCCCGGGGCTGCACAGCTCCCAGAGCCGTGGCTCGGCCGCGCAGCATTCCCCGGCGGGGAGTCAGCCGGCGGGTGAGGCTGCTGGGAGTTTCGGGGAAGCCTCTGCTCCGGCTGAGCCAGGCGAGCAGCCGGCGGTTGCTGTGGCCGGGGGCTGCGGGAAGGCGACGGCTCGGCCGCAGCGTGGGGTCTGGGGTGTTCGGGGCGGTTTGGGGTGTACAGCCACCCCTGCAGCGGCACAGAGCGGGGCCGCCCCGTCTGCCGAGGAGCCCTCCTGCCCGCTCCCTGTCCCCTGAGTCAGAGGAATGCGCTTCCGGAGGAGAGGGCTGGGATTTCGGGAAACCTGTTTGCCTGGTAGGTGAGGGAGGATGGGTGCAGGGGATCTCCTGGCCCCATGGTGACATCATCCCCAAACCAGGCATCTCTGATGGGTGCTGCCTGCAGAAAACTGAACCTGTTCATCAACACGTCCCCGTGAACCCAGGGACGGGCTCTTTGCAGGATGCCCAGACCGGGCCGGCCGCACGGTGAACAGGGACGTGTCCCTGGCTCCTGCTGCCCCTGCAAAGCCCTAAGCGGTGTTTCCCCCCCCGGCTGCTGCTGCTGCTGCCCACATGTCCCCTGCGCTTGGACGTGCTGTTGCAGCAGGCAGGCACCCGTGCCCGGGGTCCCTTTGGTCTGGGACGCTGCGTGGGGCAGGGACCGGGGCTGCGCTCCTGGCCCACCCCTGCTTCTTGCAAGGCCAAGAGGAGTTTCACCCTCGAGCGGGGCTGAGCCAAGGCCTCTGCTCCTGTCCGGGGAGCGGGGGAGGCCTCTCGTTATCTGCCTGTTATCGAGGCAGGGTGGGATGTGGGGCGGCGAAGCCCTCGCCCCGGGAGTGGGGGGCGGCTGCTGGCGGTGACTAAGGCTCACGTGCGAGGGGTGGGTGGTGGGGGCAGCAGCTGCGAGGCCTCGCCAGCAGCCGAGGTGGGGCTCCGGGACGGGAAATCAATGTCTCTTTGGGGTGCCTGGAAACCGGAGAGCTGATCCGAGCGGTGCTGGCCGTGGCTCCGGCCGCAGGGGGGTCAGGGGGCGTCTGCTCGGGGCCAGCACGTTGCAGGTGACTGGAGCATCGTAAAATGTGGGGAGTGGGAAGGGTGGGTTCAAACCCCAAAATCTGGGAGAGGAGGGGCTGGAGATGGGCAAGTGCCCAAGCAAGGCGGGGGGATGCTGAGCACGGCAGGGACAGGCCGCAGGGCAGGCCTGAGGCCGGGGTGATGGGCGTGGGGTCCCAGCCCTGGCTGTGGGGGGGGCGGCCAAGACCCCGGGGGTGGGAGCCCTGCGGAGAGGCGCGGAGCCGGGCCGGGCTGCGGGGCCGCGTTTGGGGCAGGGGAGAGGCGAGCCCGGGCAGAGCATCCCCTGCCTGCCCGCTCCCCCCAGCCCGGGGCCGCGGGGCCGGGCGGGATGCGCGGCCGGGGCCGGGGCGGGGAGCGCCGTGCGTCCTCCCCCGCCGGGCCGGGGGGAGCGGGGCGGCGCGGCTCGGCACGGCGCGGCTCGGCACGGCTCGGCCAGCCCTCTGCGCCTCCCCGCCACGCCATGGAGAGGAGCCGCGCCGGGCGGGAGCCGCAGCCCCAGCCCCAGCCCCAGCCCCAGCCGGCCCAGGGTAAGGCTCCGCGGCGGGGACCGGCTCCGGGCGCCCAGGCCCCTTCCCGCAGCGCGGGGCCGCGCCGGAGTCGGGGTGCAGGATGCGGCCGTGGGGGAGGCGGGAGCCGGGCCGCGGCGGGGAGCGGGATCCGGCCGCGGGGAGCGGGATCCGGCCGCGGGGGATGCCGGCGGGGATGCCGCGGCGGCGGGGCGCGGGGGGCTGCGCCGGGCCCGGGGATGCGGCGGGGCCGCCCGCGGAGCCGCTCGGGCGGCAGAGCGGGGCGGGGGCCCGGGGGAGGCAGTGGAGGAGCCGGGCAGACGCGCGGCCGGGCGGGGGGGTCTTCCCGGGAGGGACAAAGCCCGGGCACGGCCCCTCCATCTTGGGGTGGGACGGAGCCGCGCAGCCCCCGGCCTCGCCGCCGCCGGGGGGGTGCAGGGGGAGCTGCCCTTGGGGAGCCCTCCCGGGGGCGGCCCCGCCATGGCGGGGGGCCGGGGTGGCACGCCTGCCCCTGCCCTGGCCCTTCCCCGCCAGCCGGGGGGCGATGCCGGCCTGGCCCGGCGCCCCCCGGGTGCTGCTGCTGGGGGTCGCGGCAGGCTGCTCTGCGGCGTGGCGGGGGGTGTCTGCGGGCCGGGGCAGCCCCGCTCCTGCCGTGGGGCGTGGGTGGCCCTGGGGTCCGCGCCCCGGTTGTGCCGGGGTCACCGCCACGGCCCGTCCCGCAGCCTGCTGTGGCACCCCGGCAGCGGGCAAGCAGCGGTGGCTGGCACTGCCCAGGGCAGAGGCCGCTGCCGGCGGGTTGAGGGGTGCAGGCGTTGCCCCCCACCTGCGTGGGGCTGGCTGCGCTCCCCTCGGCTGCGGGGACTTGGGGTCCCGGCCAGGCCGGTCCCGGCGGTGCCCCAGGATGAACTCTGCCGCCGGCCCTGGGCTCGGCAAACCGGGGAGGGCGGCGGCCGGCGGGGCCGAGTCTCAGGGCGAGGGTTTGTTTTGGCTCTTCCCTGCGGGGCTCCAGCCAAGCGCTCTTTGGCCCTGCCGGGCTGCTCGCTCTCGGCGCGGGGCTGTGACTAAGCAGGGCTCCGTGGCGGGGCTGCTTCCCACCGATGGAGGAAGAGGAGAGGCAGCTCCCCACCGCCGCGCCGTGATTCATCAGCCACGGCCGCCCGGGCCCTGGCAGGCGGGGAGGGGTTGCTGCCGGCTCCCAGCAATGCCGAAACGCCGCTCGCCCTTTATCGGCGGCTCTTGAACAAACCGGCCGCGGGCCCCCGGCCGCGCTGCCCAAGCGGCGCGTCCTGCGCTGCAGACATATTGTCTGCGTCCCGCTCGCCGCCCCCGCAGCCTTCCCGCCCACCCCGGCGCGCAGCGGCTCGGCCTTTCCTTCCTTCTCGATGCCGTCGCTGCACAGGGAGGGGGATGGCTGCTCCCGGCCACGCTGGCCTGTGCTGCGGCCGGCCGGGCCCCCCGGCCCCCCCGGGCGGTTGGGCTCCCCGGCGCGGGGAGGCACTTGCCGCGCTGCTGCGAGCGGAGGGGGATGGCGGCAGCGCCGGGGCAGCGCCGGTGGCTCTGCAGCACGTCCCGCGCGGGGAGCGTCCCTCATCCTGCTCGTCTGGGCGACCCGCGGGGCCAGGCAGCCCGGGCTGCTCCCTGTCTCGCCGCCCAGCACGGGTCGGAGCCCCCGGCCCCCCCGGTGTGCCATGTCCTGGCCGCCAGCGGGGCCGGGGTTGCACTCCAGGGACTGGGACCCACCGCAGTGTGGGGCAGCTGGTGGCACTGGGGGGGCAGGAGCTCGCAGAGGGCAGATGGGGCAGGACGCGGCCCTGCGGAGCCACCCGGGTGGGATGCTGCCCCACGGGCGGGCAGAGGAGCGAGGACCGGGGCAGGGAGCAGGCAGGGCTTCGTTCCTATCTGGGTGCCTCCTGATTTCTCCAGCCCTTCTCCCTCCGGCACAGCGGAGAGGGAGGGTGCAGGGCGAGCTGGTTGCCAGCCAGCGCCTGTGTTTGGGAGCAGGCAGCTCGGGAGCTCTCGCAGCGCGGGGACGCCAGCAGAGCCGCTGCTGCGAAACCGTCAGAGCAACGTGATGCGACGTGCAGAGCGGTGATGTGACGGTCCCGTGGTGCCATGTCCAAAATAGTTAGCGCAGCTCTCGCTCGTCGGAGGGCTCCGGGCAGGGACGGGCGGCAGCACAGGCAGCCTGCTGGGAGCGGAGCTGGATCCTGCACGGCCCCAGCCCCGGTAGGTGCCCACATCTGCATTGTGAGGCTCAGAACCCATTTTTCGGAGGTGCTGGGCACCTGCTCCCCGAGAGGCCGGATCCTGGCAGGTGCGGAGCCCCGTGCCCTGCCTTCGAGCCAGGTTTCTGTTGTCCCAGCGTGATGCTAGCAGACAGGTTTTCGGGAGCGCGGCTGGGCTGGCTGCCCTCGGCGTTGGCGGCTCCGCGCGGGTCGCCCCAAGGACGAGGGCACCTCCTGTCGCCGCTGCCGGCGCTGCCCAGATGGATGGCAGGCAGGTGCTGCCTGCCCCTGCCCTCGCTCTGTTGGGGGCTGTGCCGTGACTGCAGCCAAACGGAAAGTTTGCCGTGGGGGTGCCGGGGCGCAGCAGCGGCTCAGGCTCTTTCCTCTGCGTGTATTTTAAACCCTGGAAACCCCCCGGCTCTGACCCTGCTCTGGCCACGAGATCCTGTCTCCCAAGTTCCCCTTGTTGCTCTCTGGCTTGGCACGTCACCGCCGGCTGGGTGCTGAGCCGCAGGAGCTCGGCGGCCTCTGCCAGGGGCTGGCGCGGTTCCCCCATGGCTGTCCCCACACCCCCCTGTCCTGGTGCCTTGGAGGGGTACGGACCCCGGGAAGGGGGGCTGATCCTCCATTCTGGGGGGGCTGGGCAGTGGGTGCAGCCCCCTCCCAAACCAGCCCTCCCAGGAGTGGGTGCAAAGGCAGCGTGGCCCCAGCCGGGTGGGCAATGCCCCGCCGTGCCCCTTCCTCCTGCCTGGCACCCACCGCGGGCATCCGGCTGCGCCACCCCTCCTGCCCTGCTGCCTGCGCCCCTCCTGCCCTGCTCCTGCCTGGCCCTGGAGGCCCATCCCCGAAGCGGGGCTGCAGGCAGCACGTGGGGCGCCGTGGGACGGTGCCTGACCTGCCCCGGCACTGCCGGCTGCGTTTGCCTGGCTCTGAGCCGGCGGGGAGAGGAGCCGGCCTCGGGCTACAGCACCCGTGCTGCCCGGGGCCAGGGCGCGGGTGGCCGTGGGCAGCAGCACCACGGGACCCCCCCACGGGGGACGGGGTGTCATTGCCGTCGGCGGCTGCCGGGGTGGCACTGGCCATCCCCGCGGCGCGGAGCTGCTGGCGCTTGTTCTGTGCATCGCCCGCGTCTCCCTGCCCATGCATGTGAGCTGGGGCCGAGGGTGTGCGTCAGCGCTGCGCCCGCGTCCGGGACGTGCCGGGGATGTGCCGGGGACGCTTGCTCACTGTCCCTGTCATCCAGGTGCGAGGGGTGCTGCAGCATGGGGGAATCCCGGGAGCTGGGTGGGACAGGGCAGGGCTCAGCTCCGAAGCACATCTGAGACGTGGCAAGGCAGGATGGGATCGGGGGCAGCACCAGGGCTCCGAGCACCCCCAGGGCTTTGAGCACCCCCGTGCACCCCACAGCACTCCAGTGGCCTCGGGCAGCCGCTCTCCCAGCTGGACACCAGCACCCGCGGAGCAATCCCAGCCCCGGGGCCGCGGCCGCCTCCCTGCTCAGCACCGGGACCTGTTGGCAATGAGGAGAGGCCCCGGGGACCCATCCGTCCCCCTCCTCTGCCATGGCCACAGGGCTGCCATTGAGGTGAGGGGAGGCAGCTGGAAACCAGCCGCACTGGGAAGGGCCCGAGGGCACGCTGGGCACGTGGGTGTCCCCACGGGCTGTGGGGAGCAGCCCTGCAGAGCTGGCCGTGGCTCTCGGGGCTGGGGTTCCCTTCGGGACCTTGTCCCTGGGCATCGCAGGGACTTGTGCAATGGCCAGGGTGGCTGGGGTCCGCCGGCCGGGCACTGTGACACCAGCCTCTCTGGGTGGCTTTGCAGCGGCCACCAATGGGCCCCACGGTGCCCGCCAGCCCTGCCCTCCTCCCGGGGCAGGGGTTGGCCCCATCCGATGCCCCCAACCCTGGACAGGTACTGCACGCGGAGCAGCCCATGGCAAGCCCCGGCCGTGCCGCAGAGCGGGTACGTGAGGATACGGTGGACGGGGGGAGCTGAGGTTAAAGTGCAGCGGGTGCCCCCCCACCCTTGTGGGAAGCGCCCCGCAGGGATGCGCGGCAGACGGTTCACGAGGGCTGCTCGCCTTCCGACCGGAGCGCCCCGCGGTCCTCGATGTGCTCTCGCTTCACGGCACCGGGGAATTTGCCTCTGCCTGGCTGAGCATCCCCAGCCACGTGCCAGCCACAGAGCAGCACCGCACCAGGCAGTGCCGGGCCAGAGGTGCCGGTGGTGCTTGGTGGTTTGGGTGCTGGTGCCACACGGACCCACGAGAGGAGCCGGGATGGGCCGGGTGACCCTGGCGTCGAGGGGCAGCACCTTGCCCCGTGGGCATGGCCCGTGGCTGGGCACAGCGCTGTCCTGGGGCAGCAGCAGTGCTGGTGCCGCGCAGGCTTGCCCGGGCTGGGGGCTGCGGGGGAGCCATGCCTGTGTGTCTGGGGGGCCGGAGAGCTAATCCCCTGCGGAATGCACTGGCTGGGGGAGAGGGGACGCCCGCGCCGCCTGGGCGCAGGCAGCGTTGGGTTTCAGGGCAGCTGCCGCGCTGGAGCAGCGACAGGGACAGATGGCGGCAGGGCTGGCCCTGGCCACGCGCAGGGGTTTTGGCCGTGCCCGGCAGCCCCGCGCTGGCCATGGGCGCTGCCGTCCCTCCGGCCAGCGGGGCAGAACGGATCTTGCCCAGGGCTGCGCCCGGGGCTCCGTGCCTGGCAGCGCGGGGTGGCAGGAGGCACCCGCCATCCCCTCGCACCGCTCCCCGCACGTCCGGGGCTGCGGGAGGCATTCCCATCTGCTCGGGGGCGTCAGCCTGCCCTTGAAGCTCTCGCTCAGCTGGCGGCCCCGCGGGCAGCACCCGGCTGTGCCGCCGCAGCCCTCCCGGGGGTCACCCCTCCCGGCCAGGACACCTGGTGCCACCGCGGGTGTTGTCCGCAGAGCCGGCGCCTGGGGGCTGCCAAGCCCCCTGCCCACAGGTGCCCATCTGGGGAAGCCCCGGGGGGATGGGGCGGGGGAGCCCCCGGCTGCAGCCCTGGCACCTTCCCGGCCGCACGTCAGACTCATGGCCGCCTCGCGGGGCGCAGCGATGGGGACGCGGGATGTGCATGATTGGGGCCAGGGGATGGGCCGGCTTCCTGCGGCAGAAAATACCCGGAAGGCTGCGCAGATCTGCGGGGGGGCCGGGGCTGGCCGTGTCCCCCATGGAGCCCGGGGTGGGTGAACCCTGCGGGCACGAGCCCTGGCCTGCTGGGGTGCCGCAGCAGGACCCCCAGCCCCTCCTGGGCAGGCGGATGCTGCTGTGGGTGCTGCACCCCAGTGTGGGTGCTGGAGAACCATGGGACCTGGGGTGCACCCATGCCCGCAGCGCAGGGGGGGCTGGTGGTGCCTTCCCTGGCAGCCTGGGGCTGCCCCCGGGCTCGGCAGGCTCCGGCGTGGGGTGGAGGAGCGGCGCCGGCCCATGTTTGCAGAGCCCACACTTTGCCCCTCGACGGAGATTGTGGAGAGCTCTGCAAACACGGCCGAGCCTGGCGCATGACATCACCCCGCGGCAAGAGCCGCTCGCCGGGGCCGGCGGGTGCCGGTCGCTGGTGTCCCCACCGCCCCTCGCTGCCGGAGCTGGAGCCGTACGCTGCAGCGGTGCCCGTGGTGCTGGAGCCGGGTGCCCATGGCCTGGGGTGGGTCAGGCATCATTCCCGGGCAGGAGTGACAGCGCTGCCCGCTGCGCTGGGCTAGGGCCAAGATCCCGGCACGTGCCCGAAGGTGCGTTTGCAAAGGGCTGGTTACCGGGGGCCGGGGGGGATCACCGCAGCTGGTCACCGCGGGCAGCCCCAGCACATCTGCTTTTGCAGAGGGCACGTGCTGCGGCTTCGCAGGGCGGCTGGCACCACCTCTCCGTCCCCAGCGCCGGGGCACGCAGTGGGCGCCCCGGGGTCCCCGGCCACCGGGCTCCCCTGGAGCCGGCCGGGATGGGGGGTGATTCCCTGGGCTGCTCCCCTCGGGGCGCACAGAGCAGGCACCGTGCCCCCCGCTTGCCCCACAGCGGGGCAGCGAGTGGCCGGGCCCCACACGAGGAGGGGGCTGTTCGCTGGCGGTGGCAGCGGCGGCAGCCTCGTGTGCATTCCTGGGCCATGAGTTCATGGCTGCGTGCGGGCCGGCCGCGGCACAGCGCGGCGCTGGGGGACATGGGCCGGAGCAGTGACGTCAGGCCAGAGGGCCCGCGCCCATCCTGCCTCCGGCCGTGCCACGAGCGCCGGCGGAAGCAGCCCCGCATCCTCCGGGGAGAGTGGCGGGGAAGCGCGTGGGTCCCCGTGCCTGCGTGGGGTCTCCATCCCCACGTCCCCCCGCGGCAGGGCCAGAGCGGCAGCTGCCGGGGGAAGAAGGGCGGCTTTGTGGTGGTGGTGCCTGGCGGAGCCCTGGCCGGTCCCTCTATGCATTGTGCACCCGGCGCCTGGCACCTGGCGTGGGGCGGCGTGGGTGCCCCTCGAGACGGGGGCAGCAGCAGGGCTTGGGTGGGGGTCCCGCTGACTTCCCCGGGGGGACCTGGGGAGCGTCCCCAGCCCCGAGGGCTGTGTTTGGGGGGACGGGGCTGCCCCAGGCTCCCCCACTGAGTGACCATCCGTTCTGCTCTGCCTGTGTTGCAGGGAAGCCACCATCCCTGATGGGAGACAGCATGCCCCCCCCCACCTCGCCGCCCCCCTCGCCTGGGGACACCCTGCAGGGAGAGCGCACCCCCCCGCAGCGGGACCGACCCATCCCTCCAGCCGTCATCCCCTCCGGACAGCCCGTCTCGCCCGTCCCTCCAGCCGTCGCCCTCTCCGAAAAGACCGTCTCACCCGTCCCTGCAGCCGTGACCCCCTCCAGGCAGCCCATCTGCCCCGGCCCCCCGGCCATGATGCCCCCCCTCGAGAGCAGCACCCCGCAGCGTGACCGACCCGTCCCTCCAGCTGTGACACCGTCAGGACAGCCCGTCTCCCCCATCCCTACAGCTGTGGCCCCCTCGGCGGAGAGTGTCCCCCCATGGTGTGACACGTCCCCCCCTGGGCCCCCCCAGCCCCCTGCGACGGAGCACCCCAAAGAAGAGGCATCTCCCCATGCTGCCGGCCAGCCGGTCCCCGTCCCCGCTGCTGCTGCCCCTTGCCCGGCAGAGACGCTGCCCCGTGGGAGTGAGCCCCCGGCCCCGGCTGCCGGTGAAGAGGCCCCCTCCGATGCCAAGAGCCCCCCGGGTGGTGCGGCCAGGCCCTCGAAGGACACACCCCCCCGGAGTGACCGCACCACCCCGGCTGCAGCCTCACCGGCTCCTGCCGCCAGCCCCAGGCCCAAGCAAGGTGGGTGCCCAGGGGGGCTGGGGGTGCTCTGGGGATGCCAACACCCCGCGGGTGCTGCTCGATGCCTCCATGCCCAGCTGGTGCAGCGCGGCACAGGGGCCGGGGGGTCCGGGCGCTGCTCTGACGGTGTCTCCCCGCTGCAGATGCCCAGAAAGCCCAGGCGAGGCACAAGCAGGCGAAGGAGCGGCGCGAGGAACGGGCCAAGTACCTGGGTACGGGGCAGGGGGACCAGGGTGGGACGTGGGGCCGGTGAGCCCCCGGGCGCGCGCCGGGAGGGAAAGTGGATGGGGGGGAGGCAGGAGCTAAGGAGCTTTGCCGGGTCATGGGCAATCCCATTAGCTGCGATGAGCTGAGCCTGGGCGGGAGCTGCTGTGCCGGCAGCTCTGCCCCCCGGCACGCCGCTGCCCCCCCGGCACGCCGCTGCCCCTGCTGCCGCGCTCCCCCGGCTGCTCCCCGCAGTCCAGGTGCCCCCTGGGTGCGTGGGTGCCCCCGCTCTGTGCGGGTGCCACCAGCCCAGTGCCCAGCTCTCTCCCGTGTGCAGGCAGCAGCAGGCAGCTGCAGGCAGCCCCGCAGCAGCTCGGGGCGGCAGGCGAGCGGGGCCCCTGTGCTGTGCATGGGGCCTCCTCATCCCCGCGCTCTTTCCACCCTCATTCCCCCATTGTTTGCCGGCGCGGCGCGGCTCGGCGGGCTCCCGGCCTCCCTTTTGTCCTCGCCCAAACCCCTCCCTCACCGGCCGGCCACGATGCCGCCTGCCCCGCGCACCCAGGGAGCCCAGCCGCGTGCCCCGGCCGGAGCCAACCCCCGACCCCGTGCCACCGGCACGGGCACACGTCCCGACCACGGGGCTTGCCCGGGCCAGGGCTGTGCCTGGGGTGCGACCCCACTGCCCCGGCTCCCTCCTGCAGCTGCCAAGCGGGTGCTGTGGCTGGAGAAGGAGGAGAAGGCCAGGCTGCTGCGGGAGAAGCAGCTGGAGGAGCGCCGCAAGCGCCTGGAGGAGCAGCGGCTGAAGGCGGAGAAGCGCCGCGCCGTCCTGGAGGAGCGGCAGAGGCAGAAGCTGGAGAAGAACAAGGTAGGGATGGGGGATCACGGGTGCAGTGGGCGGGGGGCCAGGGTGGCACACCGGGGATGTGCTCCCTGGGGAGACCTTGTGCCTCCAGCATCCCTTTGGGAGCTGCCCACCGTGCCCGTCCTCCGCGGCACACATCCTTCATGGTGCAGAGCCTCCGCAGTGCCCAGCTCCTTGGGCACTTGTGCCCTGGCCAGGTCGGGCATCACTGCCCTGTCTCCCTCCAAGTGTCCCCATCGCTGCGGTATCCTCATGCCGGGCAGCTCCGGCTGGTCCCAACCTCGTTCCCCCGGGCACCGGCCTCACCCCGTCCCTCTCCCTCGGGCAGGAGCGCTACGAGGCGGCGATCCAGCGGTCGGCCAAGAAGACGTGGGCAGAGATCCGGCAGCAGCGGTGGTCCTGGGCTGGGGCCCTGCACCACGGCTCCCCCGCGCACAAGGACGGTGAGTGCCAGGCTGGGCGAGGGCACCCAAGGCCCCGCGGCTCTGCCGGCGGCGGGGGCGGCTGGGCACGGCTCTGCAGTGCTCTGTGCAAGGATGGCGGGACCCCCCAAACCCAGCTCGGCCCTGCTCTGCTGTGGGGTCGCGCTGCCGTCACCCCGGGCTGTGCCAGGGCCTGATGGGGTCCCTTGGCGTTTCCCCACTCTTGTGGCACCGTGTCCCTCAGGCCGGGCGTAAGCTGGAGGCTGTGCGTCACCGTCACCGTTCTGCGCAGGGACATGCTTGGGGACAGCCCCGGCTGCCCACAGGGATGCCACGGCCGCGCTGCCCGGGTCTCTGGCAGCTGGGCATGGGTTGTGGAGCCGTGCGAGGCCATTGCCGTCTCTCGTTGGGGTCTGTGCTGTGGTGTGTCCCCTTGTCCCCCGGCTGGGTGGGGGCAGCACTTGGCCCCTCCAGCCCCAATGTGGGAGTGACCGGGGCTGCGTGTGCTCCTGAGTGCGCATGGCCGTGCCGTGCCGCGCCGTGCCGTGCCGTGCCGTGCCCCTGCAGCGTGCCGGAGGCTCAGCTGTGCCCACTGCCCCACAGCAGGAGCACTGAGCCCAGCTGGCCCCTCTCCTCGGGGGCTCCTCAGGGACACCCCGTGGGGTTCGGCACCGGGGCTGGGCCTGGGAAGGTCTCCCCTGACCGCCGAGGGGACAGGGCTGTGCGGGCGGGCGCTGGCGCTGCCTGCCGTGTCCGGTGGCAGGCTGATGGCGTGGAGGGGAGCGCTGTTCCCCCGGAGCCCGTCTGCCCCACTTGTGCCGTGGGGCGGCTGCGGCAGCCCCGGCTGTGCCTGGCCGGGCTGTGTGTCCTGGCACTGTGTGCCCGGCTGTACCTGTTGCGGCTGCGTGTACCGGCGTGCGGGCCTGGCTGTGCCCGGCACCGTGTGCGTACAGGCACCACGTGTCCGGCTGTGCCTGGCGGGGCTGTGCGTACGGGTGTTGTGCGGCCAGCTGTGCCCAGACAGGCTGGGCGTACGGGCGCCGTGTGCCCGGCTGCGGCTTGTGGCACATTCGGGGACAGACCTGCGTGTCTGCGGCGCGGCACCCAGCAGGGTCTGGCAAGGGGACACCTTCCCCTGCAACTTCCCACGTGGGATGCGCTGCCAGAGCTGCTGCTGGCACTCTCGCTCGCCGATCTCCTGGCTGCCGCCTCTGCCAGCAGCCATCTCCTCTGGCCATCCTCTCCAGAGGAGCTCGGCCGGGGCGGAGGGCTCCCGGCACCCTGTGGAGGCACTGCCAGCCACCAGCACCCTCCTGGCACTGCCGTAGGGACCCGGCACCGGTGTGAGCGTTGTCCCACGTCTGTATGGACCTGCCCTCAACCTGCTCCCCCGGGTTGGCTGCTCGCCTGGTGCTGCCGAGGGCCCTGGCCACCCGGCTCCCGGTTCCCAGGACTGCTTTTGAGGGGATGGGCGTGATGGAGCCCGGGAGCTGCCCTGGCTCCCCGAGGATGAGATCCCTGCATGATCCCAGCATGACTCCCGGGGGCTCAGGCACTGTGCCGTGCCAGATGCCAGTGCCGTGCGTCCTGTCCCCGAACACCAGCATCTCCCGGCCCCGCTCTCTGTGCCGCGTCCTCCTGCTCCTGCCCCAGTGCCCCGGCACGGCCGTGCATGCTGCATGCGGGGGGCCCGGCCCCGGCCCCGGGACCTTAATGCCCTTGTGTCTTTTCCCTTCTCCAGGTGCGAGCCGGTGCTCGGTGTCCGCTGTAAACCTCCCCAAACACGTCGACTCTATAATCAACAAGCGGCTCTCCAAATCCTCCGCCACCCTCTGGAACTCTCCCAGTAGAAGTAAGAGCCCTTTGCATTTGCCCCAGCGCAGGGGGCGCAGCCCAGCCCCCACCCAGCGCTGGGGACCCCCGAGGCCAGGGTCCCCCGTCCCCAGGCCCTGCCTTGGAGCACGGTGCCCGCGGAGAGAGGAGAAGCCGTTTGCTGTTTGCAGGAGGAGGCTGGAGCTGGCCGGCAGCTCCTTGAGGCTGGGTGCCGGCTGGGAGGAGGAGGAGGAGGAGCGGCTGGATGGTGGCAGCCCCATGGGGCGCCAGGACGGGGACTGGGAGCCCTGGCTCCCTGCCCCAGGGCAGCTCCGGTGGGTGCAGCTGCAGCTGCAGAGCGGGGCTGCCCGTCACCAGACCCTCCTCAGGGCTGGGCACAGTGCTGGTGCCCGCCACCGTGACGCCTGTCCCCACGGGCACCCAGGGCTGGGTGCCACAGGGCGCCATGGGCGCGGTGCTGCGTCGGGTGCTGCGAGGTCGTCCTGGCCCTGGGCGAGCTGCCTGAAGCTGCTGGCTGCGCCGGAGGGATGCGTCCAGCGCCGGGGCTGCTGTTGTGTTTCGGGGTTGCCTGGCGATGGGCGCGCGCCTTCCCGGCCGGGTATAAATAGCCAGAGCAGCTGACGCGGGCGGCTGCAGGCGGTGGTGACGCAGGCGGCTCCCGCCGGCCCCGCACTGGGGGCTCAGCCTGGGGAGAGGCGGCCAGGGGCTCTCAGCACCACCCGGGTGGGAGCAGCATCTCCCTGGGCCGGTGCCGGACCCGGCGCCCTGTCCCCCCTGCTGCACCCATGGCTCTGTTTTCTCCCCTCCTGGCAGCGGGTGCTGCTCCCGGCCTGATCGAGGGCCCTAGTGGAGAGGGGCCGAGGGGCCCTGTCTCTGTGGGTGCTTCCCGTGCACCCGTGGGGTGTTTGGTGCCGGTGACGTGCTCTGGAGGGCAGCCAGTGGCAGCCCCATGCCCAGCAGAGCCGGCAGCGTGGCCAGGGACCACCATTCCTTGGGTGCCGTGAGCCTGGCCTGGCTCCCACAGCATGCTTGGCGACTTCGGCACAGCTCCCTCGGGGTGAGGGCACGCTGCGGTGTCCCTGCGGCAGCGGCAGCGTGCTGGGGGCTCGATCACACCAGGACAGGGGCACAGGGAGGGTGCATGCCAGCGCCGGGCACAAGGAGAGGGCTAGAGTGAAGGGGCTGCTGTCAGCAGGGTTGCACCCTGGCGCTGCTGGTGCCGCTCGCTGCGGGTGCACGGTGGCTGGAGTGGCCGTGGGGCACGGGGACACCGTCGTCGTCGTGCTGCAGCACCGTCCTGGGGGCGCCCAGCCGCCCATCCGCGCCCGCGCCCACACGGCCCCTCGTCCTGCTCAGCCAGCCGTGCAGGGCAGCGGGGACCCCTCCCCGGGGCGGCCGAGCTTCGGGCACTCCCGGGGCTGCAACCGCACGGCTGCTCCCTCCCGGCGGGCGGCCGCGGGGCGGGGGGCTGGGGCTGGTGCCTGGGGGCTCAGGGGCACGCTAAGGGCCCCTCTCCCTCCCCAGACCGGAGCTTGCAGCTGAGCCCGTGGGAGAGCAGCATCGTGGACCGGCTGATGACGCCCACCTTGTCCTTCCTCGCGCGCAGCCGCAGCGCCGTGACGCTGGCTGGGAACGGCAAGGAGCAGGGTGAGCACCCGGGGGGGGCACAGGGCCACGGGGGTCCTGGCACAGGCAGGGCACTGGGACAAGGGAGCCTGAAGCCAGTGCAGAGCTGGTGCCGGTGCCATGCCGGCTCTGTCCTCACGGTGTGGTCACTCCTACCCCCAGTGCCTGTGTGCCCCCGCTCGGCCTCCGCCAGCCCCCTCAGCCCCTGCCACAACCACCGCCTGCAGCACCGCTGCTGGGAGAGGCGGAAGGGGACCACCGGCAGCCCCGACGTGACACCGCGCCGCAGGACCGAGTCCTCGCCTGTGAGTGCCACCTCCTGCGGGGACCCCGCGGTGCCAGGGTGGCCGCGGGGCACAGCACGGCTCCCGGCGGAGCCAAGCACCCAGTGCTGACGCTGTCTCTGTCTCTCCCTGGCCGGAGCAGAAGAAGAAGGAGAAGAAGGAGAAGGAGCGGGAGAACGCCAAGGAGCGCAGCGCCCTGTCCCGCGAGCGCAGCCTCAAGAAGCGGCAGTCGCTGCCGGCGGCACAGCCCCGGCTCCTGCCCGCAGCAGACAGCAGGTAGGGACCCGCCACCGCGGGGGCTGCCTGGCCCTGGCCCCGCCACTGCAGGGGCTGCCCTGGCCCCACTAACGCCGTCTCTCGCTCCATTTGCAGCCCCGGCCCCAAGAACCGTCCCTCATCCCCTGCTGCCCCCAAAGCCCGTCCGGCGTCCCCCAGCCCGGCCCTCGGCTCCCCCCACAAGCCGCCCCTGCCCCGCAGCGCCCACTCCTCTCCCAAGGTGCGGGCCAGGGCCCGGGAGGAGCGGGGGGAGCAGGAGGGCCAGGCAAAGGCACGCGAGAGGAAGGAGGAGGAGCGGGGCCTGGCCCCCCCGGCCCTCTCCGAGCCCCCCAAGGTGCCCGCAGAGCCAACAGCAGGTGGGTACGGGGTGGTTGGGGGGGGTGGCAGGGCTGGGGGGAGCAGGAGCAACACTGACGCTGTGTGCACCCGGCAGCCCCCCCAGCCCCCCCAGCCCCTGCAGCCCCCAGCCCTGCACCGGCCACCCCCCCAGGCAGACCCTCAGCCGGCACCACGGACCGGGAGGAGGCTGCCCGGCTGCTGGCAGAGAAGCGGCGCCAGGCCCGCGAGCAGCGGGAGCGCGAGGAGCGGGAGCGCCGGGAGCAGGAGGAGCGGGAGAGGTGGGTGCTGCCCCCCCCCGGCCCCCGGCCCCGGCCCCCCACCTTGCTGAGGGCCCCCTCCCCGCAGGCGGCTGCAGGAGGAGCGGGCGCAGCAGGCGGCAGAGGAGCAGACCCGCAGGGAGGCCCTGGCGCGCCGGCGGGAGGAGGAGCGGCGGCTGCAGGAGGAGCGCGAGGCCCAGGAGAGGGCACGGGCCGAGCGGGAGGAGACGGAGCGGCTGCAGAGACAGGTCTGGGGTGGCGGGGTGCGGGGACAAGGGGCCGCAGGGTAGGCGGGGTGGAAGGGACGGAGGAGGAGGAGGTAGGATGGGGGATGAAGGCAGGGGTGGAGGGGGAAGGCAGGGATGCTCTCCTGTGGTCCCCACCCCAGCGGGATGCAGGGGCAAGGACCAGCCCAGCCCATCAATGCCGAGGGTGGCAGGAGGGGACGTGGGGCAGGGCTGTGCTGAGCCCCCTGGGCAGCCCGTCCCCACCGTCCCTGCCCTGTCTCACCCGTCCCTGCCACCCCGCTGTGCCGCAGAGGGAAGAGGCCGAGGCGAGGGCGCGCGAAGAGGCTGAGCGGCAGCGCCTGGAGCGGGAGAAGCATTTCCAGCGTGAGGAGCAGGAGCGGCTGGAGAGGAAGAAGGTGAGGGCTGGGGGCACCCCTGGGCGTGTGGCGCGGTGGGGCGGTCCCTGCAAGGGGTCCTGCCCAGCGCCCGGGGCAGCTCCCGCTGGCGAGGGCTGTGCACAAGCCCCTCTCTGCCCCGCAGCGCCTGGAGGAGATCATGAAGAGGACGCGCAAGTCGGATGCGGCAGATGCCAAGGTGGGTGCCTGTCCCCTGTGCCCCCCTGCCTGGGGATGCGGGGGACTCTGCAGAGCCCTCCCGCCCCTGCCCGGAGCCGCCGCTGCCCCTCGGCTCTCCTCTCCCTGCAGAAGAAGGAGGACAAGAAGGTGGTGAATGGGAAAGCGGCCGAGCAGGAGGATGTCCCAGGTACGTGGCCCCTTCCCACAGTCTGCTGCACCTCCGGGGTGCCCGGGGTCCGCGGAGCCGCGGCCCCGTCCTGCTCCCCCCAGCCGTGCTCCTGCCCGGGGCTGTGGCTGAGCGGGGGCTCTGCTGACGTCCCAAGGCCGCGAGAAGCGTGCGGGGCCGATGCCGAAGGCGGAGGAACTCCCCGAGACGGAGACGCCGAGCGCGGGGACACCGGGTGGGCCGAAGGGGCTGCCGGGCGAGGGGCTGCAGCCAAGGTGAGCACGGGGTGTCCGGGGGGGGGCGAGGGGTAGCGGGGCCCCAGCTGACCCCGGCCCTCCCGCCCCACAGCTCCCCGGCCAAGGAGGTGGCGTCCCCGGCGTCCCTGGTGAACGGCGTGCAGCCCGGCAAGCACGAGAACGGCTTCTCGGGCACGGAGGGGTCGCAGGAGCTGCTGGAGCTCTCCCACCACGGCAGCAGCCCCGGCAGCATCATCCCCTTCGGCGACAAGGAGCCCTTCCTCAAGCAGGCCGTGGTCAAGCCCCCCCAGGTGACAGGTGAGAGACGGGGGAGTTGCGGGGGGGCCAGGGGGTGCCACAGCCACCCTGGTCTCACCGCCGCACCCTCCCTCTGCCCGCAGAGGTGCTGTGAGGGCCAGGCCCTGGCAGACGTCCCCGCGGGGCCACCGCACACGTCCCGACTCCGGACGCCCGCGCAGAACCGTAGCTGTTGTCAGAAGAAAAACCTCGCTGCTCCCCTCCGCCCGCCGCACGCGCCCGGCCCTGCCGCGGGGGGCCTGGGTGCTGTGGGACCCCGGCACGGCGGCTGCCGGCCCCCTGCCCGCTGCGGGGACACCTGGTTTCTCTCTTTGTTCTTGTTTTTATTTCGTTTTGTTTCATTTTTTTTTTAAATATGCACCTTATCAGACTGACACCCCCACCCTAGCAGCCTGCCAGAGCCGCCCCAGACGTGTGGTGTAATAATGTAGTTATTTAAGTTGCTGGGTACAATGTATGTGAATACTGTAAATAGAGCTCGGCCAGACATCGGGGACACTGGCCTGGCCCGGCCCTGCGCGGGGCGGGAGGATTCGGGGCCGCCCGGGGCCTGCAGCCCGGCCGGGGGAAGGTGGCTCCCCGTCTCCACGTCCCCGCGCATGTCTGCGTGTGCACTGGGTGCCCCCGGGGCCCGGCCGGCGCCGCGCCGCTCTCCGCGCCGTTGTGACAGTGTTATGCATCCGGACAACCTTTGCGAACAATAAAAGTGGACAACTGCCCTCGCCTCGCCTTGCCGCGTCCCGGGGGACGGGAACCGCGCTGCCTGCGGGCAGGGGCCGAGCCCCAGCGCTGGGCTGGGCTGGGCTGGGCTGGCAGCTCTCCTGCCCCCGGAGCAGTGGGGCAGGTTTACCCCCGTGTCAGGGCTCGCCCCTGGAGCCCCCAGCACCGTTTGCTCCGTCAGCTCCCTGCCCCCCTCCCGGGGACGCAGCAGGCTCACCCCAGCTGCCCTCGCACGGCAGCGTGCCCCGGCCCGGCCCGGCCCGGCCGCTGAGCCGCGAGACGGCGGACCGCCAGCCGCGCCCTCGGGAGCCGCAACCGGTCCGGGGCAGGTGGGACAAACCAGGCAGCCGCTGCCAGGCGCAGGGAGCCCGGGGCCTCCGGCTCCTGAGGGCCGCGGCCTGCGCCGCCGGGCCCCGGGCGGGAAGGGGCGGCCGCCCACACACGGCCCCAGGCAGCCAGCGAGCGCCCGCAGGGCCCCTTCAGCGCCCGGCTGCTCTGCGCCCTCGCTCCCCCCCGGGGCGGGGGCGGGACGAGGCCCGGGGAGGGAGGGAGGCGGCCCGAGGGGGGGGGCGGGCGGGCTGCGCCGGCGCCGGCGCCGCCGCCATTTCCCGGCCGGGCCCGCCGTGGCACCGCCCCTCCCCGCCGGAAGCCTCGCCCTCTCCGTGGCGCGAGGGGCGGGCTGGGGAGGAGACGGAAACGGCGTAAAGCCCCGCGCCGAGCCCGCTGGGAGCCGTAGTCCGCCTAGCGCCGCCAGCCAATGAACGCGGCGGGGGGCGGGACTGCGGCTCCCGGCGGCCCCCGCGGGCGGGCAGCGGGCGGGCGCGAAGCGGAAGTGCGTGAGGAGGAGGTGGAGGCGGCTGGCTGCCGAGGAGGCCGCGGGCGGAGCGGGTCTGGTGAGTGCGAGTAGGCCCGGCCCGGCCCGGCCCGGCGCGGCGGGGCCCGTCCCTGCCCTCCGCCACCGGGCTCTTCTCTTCCCCTTCCCTCCTCCCGCCTCGCACTGAGGGCCCTCCGCGGCCGCGCTGCCCACCCCGGCCGGGCCTTGTTCCGCCCGCCCCCCCCCTCCCCGGGCCCCAGCGCGGCGCTGCCCCCCCCGCCCTCCGGCGTCCGCCACGTGCCAGGCGCGGCCCCGCGGCCCCCCCGGGCGGGGCTCGAGCGCGGCGCGGGGCACTCCCCGGTTCGCCCGGGGCCCGGCCCGAGCGGGGCCTCGTGGCTGGGCCGGGCCAGGCCTCGCGCCGCCTCCTCGCGTCCCCGTGGCCGGTTGGGGCCGGCCCGGGCCTGTCCGCGGGGGCTGCCCTTGTCCCGCTCTGACCCGGCCTGTCCCCGGAGACTCATCCCCCTGCCCCGGCCCAGCCCCTTCCTGGAGATTCCCGTCCTCCGCCCGGGCCTCTGGACGCCGTCCCCGGAGATTACTCCCCCGCTTCGGGCCTTCGGCCTGTCCCCGGAGGTTTTCTCCCTTCGCCGGGGTCACGGGCTGTGCCCGGGGCCCCCGCGTGCTCGCTGCGGCACGGGCGGCGCGGCCTGTGTTCCCGAGGGAGGCGGTCGGGCGCGCTGGGCCCGCGGGGCTGGGGGTAGCGGCTTGCCCGGGCTGCAGCCGTGACCCCGTGAGCTGGGGTTGAGCCCCCGGTGGTGTGTAGCCCCCACAGGGCTCACGCACCGGCGCCCAGCACCGCGTGTTTCTCGGTGCAGCGGGATGGATTTGTTCACTCGCGTTCCCCACTCTGCGTCTTCTTGTTTAAAAGTGAAGTTTGGTAGGACCTCAGGTGATGCGGTGCAGTGGGCTCTGCAGTGAGGCACGCGTGAGCCCTGCATCTTCATTTTCACCAGGCTGACGAGGGCTTGTTTCCCTAACTCTTGTTGTTTTGGGGAGATTAATGTGTTTGAGGTTTCTGTAAATGTATTTCAAAGTCTCGACATGGTAATTGTCACTGTAATTGCCTCCTGGATGGCTTTCTGAGTGCATTTATGTGCCAGAAGGTGACGCGATAAGTTTGGAATAAGCAGTACTCAGTGTAGCAGCCTTGGGAGGCGCAGGTTCACTTCTGTTTGCTCGTGTGCGTGAGGGTTCCGTAGACGTGGAGTGGGTGGAGGTGTGTGTGCAACAGCATTTCCTCGGGACTTGTCAGAGGTGGGGTACTCCTTTTTGGTTTTTAAGCACACAGTGATGTGTCTGATGCTGTGGCGTAAGAACAGATTTGTTCATTGAAATAAACAATATGTAAAACAGTTTGGAAAACATTATAGGTTGTCTTATAGCTGATGGGTGGAAGAAGAGCCTTTATCTGCTGTTTCTGCGGCAGTGTCAGCACAGAGCGCGCGTGTAAGAGGCTGCAGGGTCACGTCAGCAAATGGACGTTTTCAGGATGCTCTTTCCTAAGAGCACAGACAATTAAATCATCCAATTACTCTCTGCAAAGGACACTTGCAGTATTCCTTCCCGCTAGTAGCCAAGGCAGGTAGTTATGTCAATGTTTATGGTAAGGTCAACGTGACGTTTTAGATTTGTTTTTAATGTGCCTTTTGTGTGGACGCTGCCCTCGAGTGCTGTGGCTGAAGAGGAGATCTCTTCTTTGGGTTTGCATTGCACAACCTGAGTCCCACTCATTTAGAAAGATATGTTTTGGAGCTTACCCTCTCAGGTTGCCTTTAAGGGAGTATATTGTAGAGACAGAAAAAAATGAGTATTTAGACACAACAGTGCCTTTTCCTGGAGCATTTAGTAGCTTTTCTGTGTACTTGCGCTGGCACTTCGCAGGTGCCCAGCACAGACTGAGGAAATGGCTGACTTTGTGACCTGCATTATAAGTTACACAATCTAACAGCAGATAAGAGGATAAAGTAAGGCAGTTATTGCAGAGAGCTGTCTAAAATGTATGTTTTTGTGACATAGGATCCTCTGTAGAGTCTAGGGCCTTGTCTGAATTTTCTTTGGGTCGTGCTATATATTTTTGGTTTGCATCCTCCCTACTGTGAATTACTTGTTCCTACTTTAGCAGGAACAGGGAGGGGCACGTATGAGAAGTCAATTTTAAGAGTTATCTCTGAAGACCGTAAGAAGCTGACATTGCTGGTTAAAAATGCTGCTCCCGAGGCAGTACTCCAGCAGAAAGGCCTTAGTGTCCCGAGATGTCTTTTCAAAATTGGTGTTGATTACACGTGAGAGTGTGATATCTGTAAATGGTACGATCTCAGCACAGGGGGTTTGCGGAGTTCTGGACTCTGGACGGATGGCTGCAGCGTTGCACCGTTCCCCTTCAGCTGGGGCTCCTGCCCGTGGGAAGGAGGAAGGCGCAGGACAGCGTGCCATCACCAGCAAGGGTGTGGGAGGCCTTGCCGCCTGCTGGCTCCAGTGCCTGCATTTTTACATCCTTTTTTATCCAGGGATCACAAAGTGAAACCTTTTACCTGCCAGTTTACTGTAAAGAAACAACGTGGCTGTGGTAAGGAGGCATCTATAGCACGGTCCACCTGGTATCTTTTTGAGGTGCTTGCTGTGAATGCATTAGAGTAGTGGCAGATCTCGCTGCCCTGTAACGTGTCCGTACGGACCGTGTGTTGGCAGTGGCAGGTGCGTGTTGCGATGGATCCATGCCCGTGTTCTGCTTGTAGTTCTTTGTCTGCTGAAGTCGTGCCTGTGTTTCTGCTGAGTTATAGAATCACAGAAGGGTTTGGGTTGGAAGGGTCCTTAAAGATCATCTAGTCCACTCCCCTGCCATGGGCAGGGACACCTTCCACAAGACCAGGTTGCTCAGAGCCCCGTCCAGCCTGGCCTTGAACACTTCCAGGGATGGGGCATCCACAGCTTCTCTGGGCAACCTGTGCCAGGGCCTCACCACCCTCATGGGGAAGAATTTCTTCCTTAGATCTCATCTAAATCTCCCCTCTTTCAGTTTGAACCCATTCCCCCTTGTCCTATCACTACATGCTGTTGTCAAAAGTCCCTCTCCAGCTTTCCTGTAGCCCCCTTTAGGTACTAGGAGGCTGTTCGAAGGTCTCCCCGGAGCCATCTCTTCTCCAGCCTGAACAACCCCAGCTCTCTCAGCCTGTCTCCATAGCAGAGGGGCTCCAGCCCTCGGATCATCTCCGTGGCCTCCTCTGGCCCCGCTCCAGCAGGTCCATGTCCTCCTTGTGTTGGGGGCCCAGAGCTGGACACAGCACTGCAGGGGGGTCTCACCAGAGCGGAGCAGAGGGGCAGAATCCCCTCCCTTGCCCTGCTGGCCCCGCTGCTGGGGATGCAGCCCAGGACACGGTTGGCTTTCTGGCTGCGAGCGCACAGTGCCGGGTCATGCTGAGTTTCTCATCAACCAACACCCCCGAGTTCTTCTCCTCAGGGCTGCTCTCAATCCGTTCTCAGCCCAGCCTGTATTTGTGCTTGGGATTGTCCCCACCCACATGCAGGACCTTGTACTTGGCCTTGTTGAACTTCATGAGATTTTCATAGGCCCACCTCTCCAGCCTGTCCAGGTCCCTCTGGATGGCATCCCACCCCTCCGACGTGTCAACCGCACCACTCAGCTTGGTGTCGTTGGCAAACTCGCTGAGGGGCCACTCCGTCCCACTGTCCTTGTCCCTGACAAAGATGCTAAACAGCACTGGGGTCCCAACACCGACCCCTGAGGAACGCCACTCGTCACTGGTCTCCACTTGGACATCGAGCTGTTGACGGCAACTTTTTCAGTGTGACCATCCAGCCAATTCCTTATCCATCAAGTGGTCCATCCGTCAAATCCATGTCTTTCCAATTTAGAGACAAGGATGTTGTGTGGGACAGTGTCACATGCTTTGCACAAGTCCAGGTAGATGGCGTCAGTTGCTCTTCCGTTATCCAGCAACGCTGTAAGCCTGTCGTAGAAGGCCACCAAATTTGTCAGGCACAGCTTGCCCTTAGTGAAGCCATGTTGGATGTCACCAATTGCCTCCTTATTTCCATGTGCCCTAGCATAGTTTCCAGGAGGATCTGCTCCATGATCTTGCCAGGCACAGGTGAGACTGACTGGCCTGTAGTTCCCCAGATCTTCCTTTTTTCCCTTTTTAAAAATGGGGTTATATTTCCCTTTTCCAGTCAGTGGGAACTTCACTAGACTGCCCCGACTTCTTAAATATGATGGAGAGTGGCTTAGCAACTTCACCCGCCAGTTCCCTCAGGACCCATGGCTGCATCTCATCAGGTCCCAGGGACTTGTGCACCTTCAGGTTCCTTAGATGGTCTCGAACCTGATCCTCTACTACAGTGGGCAGTTCTTCACTCTCCCAGTCCCTGCCCTTGCCTTCTGCCACTTGGGCGGTGTGGCTACAGCACTTGCCGGTGAAGATTGAGGCAAAAAAGTCATTGAGTACTTCAGCCTTCTCCATGTCCTGGGTAGCCAGGTCTCCCGTTTCCTTCTGGAGAGGGCCCACGTTTTCCCTGCTCCTCCTTTTATCACTGACGTACCTATAGAAGCTTTTCTTGTTGCCCTTGACGTCCTTATGCTCTGGTGTCTTCCTGCTTTTTTCCTTCCTTGTTAATTCCGTGTCTCTCTGCGAGCTCTGTACCTCTGGAAAATATAGTTCTGCTCTTAGTGCTTCAGGAAGTGCGGTCTGGAAAGGGGTTCCCTCCGTGCTGGGATTTCGGAGCAGCCATGTGCCCCTGACCTTAACTTCTTAACTTCTGTTTCAACAAAAGTACAGTTTTGTCACGTGTATTGTAAGTCAAAGGGGCATTCTGCTACTGGGGTTGTGATAATATAATTTAGCTGTCTGCTGGTTTCTCCAGCTTATTTAAGCCAGGAAGCTTTGTAAACTATTTAAGAAAATAGTCATTCGGGTCAAGCCAGGCCCGTGCCCTGTGGGTTCACGGGTGAGGTGTTTGAGATTGGCATGCTGTGGGATGGCTGGTGAGCACCTTCTAACGTGGTTGTTGCTATTAGAAAACAAAAACATTACATGTATAAAACACCAGGATATAAAACAGGTGACAGTCCATGCAAGTCAGCAGATTTTTTTTTTAACTGTTCCCACTTTCTCTACTGTAAAAGAAATCTCGCTTTGAGAGGCCTAGGAGGTACTGTGCTGGACTGGTTAAGCCTGAGGATGCTTTTCATGGTGAAACAGTGGTGTTCCCTCTGTAGTTGTGTCCCCAGCTTCCTGAAAGAATAGCACAGTTTTGCCAGAAGTTTGATTTTTTTTTTTTAAGCTCACTTGGCTTTGTCTTTGCAAAATGACAGTTTGCCGTGTTGGAACTTGTTAATTGTTTAAGCAGCTACGTAGCCCTTGAACTTTTTTCCATATCTGGAAAAGTTTACAATATACTGAGCTGTGTTTAATGGCTGCGTGTGCCAGTAAAATAACGTGGGGTTTGGGTCGTATGGTTTCCTCTGAATTACGATGGTACAAAGAGTTCCTCTGTGTGGCAGGATTCCTGCTCTCTATTTAGCCATATAGTTTAGGCCACGGACATTGAAAGGGAGAGGAGTGGTGGTGTGTATCGCAAAAGCTGTTCTGGCTCCGTGGGGAGCTGGCGCAAGGTAATCCTGCGAGGCTGTGTGTGCAGCTAACGGTGGGCATTGGGGTTGTGCTGGCTTACCTGGTGCTTAGCACGGCTCTTATTCGTGCTTCCAGCTGACCCCTGCTCCTCTGCTGGCAGACTCTCGTTCAGCAAACACTCGCTGCTGGGCAAGCCTGGGAGCGTGGCTTAAAACTGCTTTGTGGGTTTCTGTGATGGGTCCTGGGATGAGGAGGTGGTGTTAGATTTAGCACAAGAGCTCATCTTGTCTCCTCAGTTCCTGCTGTGGTCACGCTGAAGTGGTGCCTGGGAGCAAGTCGGTGCCATTTTGTTTCTGGATGACAGGCTGGGTTTGTAGGTCCAGAGTCTCCCTTACCATAAAGGAAAATACCCTTCACCTCTTCGCAGTGAAACAGAGCATTAGCAGAGGCTAAATGATGGAGGTAGTCACTGCTGGTAGGTTTGAGAAAGTTAAGAGTTCGTGCTTAATTTAGCTTTATCATGTCAGAGCTATGAATAGTAAAATCATGGGATTACATTTCATGCCAGCTGAGAATTGTGTTTGCGCTGCTTCACTCCATGGTAACCGGAAGCTGTCGTGTCCATTAAAAAAAAAATAAAAATAATGGCACCCAGAGATGACACCCAGCCTCGGAGTGGGAACGCTGGAGTGCTGGGTCCTGGGGGGGTGGTTTCCTACCCCAGAAAGAGTTTTCTGTCAGTGCCCTTTTTTCCTATCACACATGAAAATACTTTACACGTCGTACTTGTATGAGAATGAGGCCTCTTTGCGGAGCCCTGCTCCTAGCTACTACTCCTTTGATACAAGAGCAAATGGACTGCTCATAATTTCATCTCCACATTTGTCATCTGGCCATTTTTAGCCTGTCATGATTCACGGTGTAAGGTAGCTGTACAAAACCCAAAAAAGCCCCTGGTGTAATGCGAGGGTGCTGTAGCCTGCACAGCTAGCCAGCGTACGTCCTCCCCACTGCCGCCTGCGTGTCACCTCTACCTGTGGTTGAGCGAAGGAAGAAAGGGAAGCTGGCAAGTAACCCCAGAGGGCTCTCTGCTCTGAGAGCACAAAAGGTGACGGCTTGGGGGGCGTGGGGGTGCTAGGCTGAAATTCTGTTCTCGAGGGGATTGGGCTCGGTATTAATGATGGTAACTTGTGCCCTAACAGAGGGCTGTACACATGATATCTTGTGGGGGTGTGTACCTGATTATTTCAGGCCCTGTGTATCTGTGTAAATTACTACAGTTAATTGCTCCTATAGGGCTGTGGATGAGATTGATTTCCTGAGCTAAGGATCTGTGTATGCACTATCTGATTAAATAATTTTGGCAGCCTTTTTTACTGGGAAACAGTGCTGGGATGAATGGCTAAAATCAGAATCCTTTCCTATGCTTGTAAAATGTGAGGATTTGCCAGTATCTTGATTGATTTAAATTTGATTTTCCTTTTTTTACTTAGGTGAGAGCTCAATCGCTTCTAATAAAGCAGTACTCAGAAACATAATTGATGGGAGACTTATACAAGGTATGTAAACACAGCACCGAAAACTATCTGTTCAAATAAGCTTATTCCATACATACAGATTTCTGAGGACAAGCATTTACCTCTGTTCCGTAGCCTAGCAGAATGTAGGGATAGCCCGTTCTGATGGCTTGTGCTTACAACTACTCCATGGTTTTTAATTTTTTTTAAAGAACTTTTAATGTTATACCAAGTCACGGAGATCTTTTTTCTTGTTTTCCCCCCAAGGTAATGAGATTCAGGTTAAAGTAGAGATAAATCAAGCGCTGTCTTGAGAATAAATATGTCAATGGTTTTGCTTTTTGTAGCTTATAAATGAAAGTTGCTGGAGCTTGTGTTTTTATAGGTTAAATGTGTGAAGAGTAGCAATCCTCTAGGACAGATTCAATTTTGGCTGTAACTGTACCATGTATTTTGGAAGATATCCCGAAGAGCCCCAGATTCAATTGTGTTTTACATTACTTGCTGTTTCTTTGGAAGCATAACTTCCACATTTTTCTAAGTGCATTGTGGTCCCTCTAATGAAGGAAATACTGGTGTGTGGAGTCTGCTGGCTTCCAGGCCGCGGTGACCTGAGAGGGTTGAAAACTTCCCTGGAGGTCACAGTTTATTCTTCTATTGCTGCGTGGGGAGTAGCACAATAACTTCAATTATGCACAAGTTTGAATTATTTTGGTTAACTGATTTGTGAATCATTTTCTTATGTAAAGTAAATCGGACCATTTCTTGCTTCTCTTGGGGGTTCTGGAACGACAGGCACGAGGATTCACAGACCCCCAGCAGTTTTGACAAGTGTTCAGCTCACATCCAAAAAATGCTCAAAATAGTAGCGCTGCACTGTGAGGAAGCCATTGGGTTTGGGAAAGATCTGATTTTTCTGCTTGTCTTCCCAGGTCATGTAGGTTTGGAAGCAAAAAGCTGATGAAATAGGTTCTCCCCACTCCCCGCCCCCCCCCCCCCTTTTTTTTTTTAAATATGGATGTTTTTCTTCCACGTTTAACAGAAAATCCAGCTGCCTGACTTTGTTAACAAAAAACATGCAGATTTCTAATCAGCTTTCTCTTGGATTTGTTTTCTTTGAGCTCCCTGACACTAAACTGTCTGAATAACGACATAAGACTTTTTAAGCTCAAACATATATAAAATAGTTTTTAGCCAAGTAACTAGTGTTGGAATTAAAAGTTATCGATTGGTGTTTATTGCTGCTCAGATTATTTGGAGAGGGATTGCTCAGCACTGCAATCTGCAGAATCAGTCCTTTTTGGAAGAACCTGTAAATAGTCTTCCAACTATTCTATAGAACCTGCTTCTAATTATCTGAAACGAGGGCTGGAGCTCAATATTAAACTTCTTTAGAGATCAGTTTAATTGTGTGAAAACCCAAACATGCTTAAAGGAAAATCTTAATTTTGAAAGCGTATAGAGTAGAGAGAAATTGGAACTGCTGTTGACAAACTAGTGCTTCTCTTGCAATGGCAGAATAATCTGAACTTTTTTCCCCCAAAGCGTGTTTGGCATGTATTAAAGTAGAACACACTGTTTTGCTTTGGTGTTTTTTGTTGTTTTTTGTTTTTAGCAGTGTTGTCCAGGAAAATTTTTGTTGAGGAGGTTGGTAGGTGTAGTTGTAAGCTTCAGTTTAACTTGTGTCATTAATCTCCTGAAAACATACACTTGATGCTTGATCTAGAAAGAGGAATTGTTCTGCTTTTTGTTACCCTAATGAAATTTGAACTGGATGATTAGAAATAGCATTTTAATTTGCAGTCCCCCAGGCTGGCAGTGGGAGCTACACAGGTGGCTCTTTTTTCTTCCCCTTAAGTGTTTTGCTGATATCAAGAGCATACTTAATTTTTGGTGCAAGACCAAACCTTAGCTTGAAAAGGAAGAATCAAGTAGAAAGCGAGATTATTAGACTTCGATTTCTGAACCAGCGAAGGCAGAGTGTGCTTTCTGTGCTCTGCGTGTTACTGCTGGCACTTCCAGTGGGCTCTGACATGCAGATAGCTGCGACTTTTTTTCCACCTCAAGTAGGTTCACAGCAAAGTCTTGTGCAGCTGCAGTACGAAGCTTGCTGGGAAATAGGTTTTGCACAGCTGTCGTGCACAGCAAGGTTGATTTGTCATGCTTCTGGACTGCTCTTTTAGAACAGGAGCTTTCGTTCACTTCAGTAGGTTGATGGTTGTCAAACTTAACTTATTTAGGAATATTATTTTCAACTTTTAATCTAACATAGGAATTTGTGATAGTCAAACTGCTGTGGTCATTGTTTTGATTTGCTCTTTGATAATATGGGTAGATCTGGAGCTGCAAGGGACGAGCAGGTGTCGTGTCTTTGTGCTAACCATGGCTGGCGAAGGGAGGCAGGTTTCGGGGTATCCTCTGGCTGCGTCGCTCTGCGTGAGCTGCCAGCGTGCTGCGATCCCCGCAGCAGCCTCGACAGCTGCCAGTGCGAAGTGCAGCTTGGGCTGCAGACCTTTCCAGGGAATTAATGCGCGGTACGAAGAATATCCTTTTGGGGCACTTGCTGCAGGAAAAAAAAACCAGCTCTTCTGTTCTTTGCCAGGTACGTGTCTAGTAAACAAAGATTGCTCTGATTTGACACTGGTGTCAGGCTGCTTTTACTCAGCGTGTGGAGCCTGAGTGCAAGAGGAAGTACTAAGGACCAAATTTACTACAGTTCTACATGTGTTTTTACATTAGCCCAGTAGCTCACGTTTGGCTTATTTAACCAGTTTGTTCGGGTCGGTGCTACTCAGTGTTCAAGTAGCAATTTAGTATTGGACATAGTGCAACTCTTTTTCTGTAGGCAGAGAGTTAGATTGAAACAAGGTCATACTGAAATGAACTTTAAAGATGCTGGCAGTTGTTAGATACTGTTGTGGTTTATTTGACACTTTTTATTCCCTATAGTTTGTCATTGTATCTTAATTAATAGTCGGCAGTTCTTAGCAGCAATATTCTTGCCCAAGTCTTCTGACGTATCTATAGATGCCCCTCGCCTCCGCTTCTCTGCGAGGCAGAGGAATCAAAATGCACAGAAGTGGTGGTTTTTAAAGGGTTGTGAATTACAAGATGATGCCTAGGACTGGATTTTTAATTGCTTGATCAGATTTTCTGCCTCTGTTAGGCCTGGATTTAGGTGATTACTATTGTTTAAGTTTATAAATAGCTACTTTCTTACTTTCAATGCTTTCAAAAAGAGCACAATGCTGACACTTCTGTTCGTGTCAGCATTTTCTGATATCTTTGATATCTTTGTAGAGTACTAATTGGGATATAGGGTCAATCAGCAATAAATACTTTTTATCTTCTGGGGTTTTAAAGTTGTAAAGAGGTGTTTCTTGGCTAAGACAAAGACTGCCGCAGTTTAAATTGATGTAAGCCTTTCAGGTATCTTATCCAAATGTCAAAAAGCTTGTTTTGTGGGAAATGAAACTGATTTTTTACTATGTAGTTCTGTGACTTTTTTTTATTAGTTTATTTCTATAGTGATTGCTGTTGCCTTATTATACAAAGTATGCTTTGTAAGGATTTTGTATGTTGTTTGTTTTAAGAATTAACTAACCTTGTTTGGGTTTTGGAGCTCGGGATTATGAATTGTAGAGTTGGCTGAAGGAGAATTAATTTTTTTGTTCCCTGATAATGAAGGCTGTTGTGAGCAAATAAAGTAGCAGTTCAGTTGTTTCTTCCCAAACTGAATGTTTGTGCTAGCGAACTCTACATGGATGACAAGACACCCAGGCAGGAATGTTTTCTCTAATGAGGTGCTATCTTTTTGCTTTGGGTCTTACAGCAAAATAAACTGTAACTGTTTTAAATGCTGGCCAGAAAGGAACAAGTAAATTTTTGTTTTGCTACCACAATTATATAGGTCTTTCTACAAATGCTTTTACGAAATATTTAATATTTGCAAGGTAATGTTTTGTAAACACTGTGTAATAAACTGAAACTACTATAATGAGTTTTGCAGCACGGTGCACACTTCTAAGGTATGTACATAAGCCATTGCACTTGTTTCCAAATGTTCTTAGTGTTTATGCTCAGTGTATTACAGACAGATATGAAGACAAGTACCTGCTTCTTTTGGTAGGGACCTAACTGCTGTGGTTTTCTCTCTAACCTGGCAAGTTGTGGTGCTACGTGGTATAGCAGTCCTCACTGACATGCTTGGGATGGGGTGATTTCAGCTGTAACATTTTGTTAGATGGCTTTTCTGTCCAGGGCCGTGGTGGTTCTGTTCTGCTTTAACATCTGTGAAAGGTCTGTAAGAATGAGTACTGCTTGAAAGACTTCAAAAAAAGGAGTGGAAGATGGAAAGAGGCAGTCATTAAAATAATACAGGCCAGTTGGAAATAGGAAACAAATTCTTGGAAAAAGGCATTGTGAAAGCTAGAACTGTTCTTCACTTGACCCATGTCTTGGCATATAGAAATGTTCTTTACAGTGTTCTGGAATACGAAACTCCTGGACTATGATTTCTGCTTCAGCAGAGAGCGTTGAGCACATTTCCTACTTTCCTTTCCATATCTGGAAGAAAGGTTAGCTGTTCTTGCTTGTTTTGTGTTGTCTTGGTTCATTTTTTGTAGTAGTGCTCTAAATATGAAAACAGTATTCTTCTACAAAAGGTAATTCAGCCAGCTTTTTATCTGGGTGACACCTGTGTGCAGTGGCTTGTACCAAACGTTTGTGGTAATGTTGGTGTTTGGGGAATAGGCGAAAAACCAAACAAAACCCAAATGTGTTATAACAAAGCAAGAAAAAATGGTTATGGCAATTTTTTTTTCTGGTAGCCACTGTAAAAGGCTGAATGTCAAAGGTCTGTGTAAGGTAAAAGGCAAGATTTCTCTCTTTCACGGACATTTAGACGGACGGACATGTCAATGGTAAAAATAACTCTGTGGTGTGGTGTTCCTTATTGGGCTTTTTTCAAAGATTGGTAAGCACGATTTAGAAAACACTAAACCTTGCAATACAACCTTCCCGCTTGGGTGAGAATAGGGCTTAATCGCCATTTCAGAGAAAGTATAATCCTCAAATAACCTTGAAACCTTTTTTCAATGAAGTAAACAGAAGAAACAAATAGCTTTAAACAAGTTTGTTTTATGGTTGAACACAGAGTAAATGACATTCCTACCATTAGATCAGGGGTTTAATAACATGGAGTAATTTATGAGGTTGTGTTTACTGTTGTTTTCTTTTTTTAAAACTTACACCCCTCTAGCAGTGCATGGAAGGATACTGAAATGTAATTGTAGACCTGTCAGAACAGCTCACAGTGGACTGACTGGTGGCACCCTTTGAAGACGGCGATATGCTGATGGATGAATTTGTCAGGAAAACAATTGTTTCTCTTGGCTTGTGGATTCTCTTTAACAATATGAGAAAATACTTAGTCCTGAATGCAGTGAGACCATACAAATGAGCTGAGAGAAATTACTTCAGTACGGCTGTACAGATGTAATGACAGCGATTAGTATGTATATAACAGGAGATGGGATGGGGGGCAGGGGAGGTGGAGGAACGAAGGAATAAGTAGACTTAAAATTTGGAAAGCTTGAATAACCATTCTAAAAACTACGTTCTTCATAAAAGTACATGAAAGAATTCATGGTGAAGTGGGTGATGAACTTTTGCAACATATGCTCTCTGAAATACTTCAGACATGATGAACATTTTGGGTACAGCACTGGATAATAACTTAAGTAAGCTAGGCTCCTCTTGATCGTTGGTGGCAGTAAGTACAACGACGTACATACGAAGACGCTTCAATGCATTTTCTTCTCATTTCAGGTTTGCTTCCCGATTTCATAATTGACAAAGCTGAGACGGTGAAACCTGACTGTTGAAGGGTACAAGGTGTGAACCTGCTCAAGCAGGTAGGCAGACAACAGAGAATAAAATCGTCAAAAGTGGTAAAACTGCCCATCTTGGGATTTGGAATATACCTTCTTATATTCCCTTCTGTCCTGGTCACACTGCAAGTTAAACGGTATCAGCTGAATTCTCTTTTCATTGTTAATGGTGCTATGCAAAAAGGACTGTACAGGATTTGAAGAAAAAACTCAGCCTTATGTCTTGGAGTGTTTTGGCTTGTCTTTCCAAATAGCTGGTAAATATAAGGGTAAAATGGAACAATTTTGTGACATAATCTTGGATGTCCTGGAAGAAGTAGTACCTACTTTTTTTTTTAATGCTATGTTGAGTGATTTGTGGATTTACACCCTGGTGACTTTTGGGAGAAAAGGACTGCTTCCCCACTGTACCTTGATTGGCCAGATTATTAAATGTCATACTGATCTAAATTATTAAACCCCCATATTCCTTCCTCCCCCCCCCATTTGTTCTTTTGCTGAAGCGTTGCACTGATTTCAGTCAGTGGCCATAAAAGTTCTCTGTAACTATTCTGAATAATTAAATTCTGAAGCTGTGGTAGTTAGTGAAGTGTACGGCAGTAAGACTCTTGACAGTGACTTTCTCTCATTGCTGTGGAGCAGTGTTGAGTTGGTTTTTTGAGTTCTGTCAGAAGACTTAAAACAGGTAAAACATTAACTTCCCTGATGCTGTTTCATGACAAATGTTTGTCTTCTGGGCAAAGTCCGTTGTGGTGGCTTAGTAGGAGCGTTCGCTCTTCCATTGTTTTCACCCCTTTGAGTGGTATAATGGATTGCCATAAGGATTTAGAAATGGAGAAGGCAAACTTTGCTTCTTGAAATAGCCTCCAAATTTTAGGAAACACTTATTTTGAGAGTGAGAGGCTTCCAGGCTGTTGGTTCTCCATCTCACCCCCCCACTCCCCCTCCCCCCCATTTGTCAGTAGGGCCTGTATGAACAGGGTCACAGAATTGGTCTGGATTAAAAATATTCTTATAAAACAGAACATTTGTAACCTCTGTCGTGACATGGATTAAGTTTAGAGCATAGATGAATAATTCATTGTATTGGCAGGATGGGAACTTTCTACATGGGCCTTGTTGCTAAGGTAATAATTGGTGAAACTGCACATCAACAGAAATATCCTCAGTCAGAGACATCTGTGTTAGTTTTTGTTCTAGTTCTTTAAGAAGTGGATCTTTGCAGAATGCTGGCCACAAAGGTTACTGTTAAACATCAAAGAGGGTTGAACCTGGCCTTTGTCTTCACTTGGTAGTAGATGACTTGAGTTGCCTACAATTCGCAGTAAGGGTCCTATTCAGATAAGATCCTTAGAAACCAGGCTTTTACTGCTTTTTCTTTGTAGATGTTAAAGATTCACAACAGGTTTTCTATAAAGATAAAAGACTTGTAGTTCTTGACCAGAACTCATTCTCTACTGCGTTAGCTGTCTTTGTAAGAGTCTTCCCTTCCTGAATGGCACTGTTCGTAGTGTGGCAAGAAAAAGCTCTCTTAAAGCAGCTTGAGAACTTCCAGAATGTAGTAGCTTGTATAAATATTACTAAAACTACCTGCAGAACTGATCAGCCTGTGTTGCCTGCTTTCCTTCACAAGAAACAGGTTTGAAGAGTTCCAGGTGTATGCCTTTGGGGTGAAGGTGGGAAATCTTTGATGCCCAGAAGGGAATATAAGTAATGTAGCAATGTTCTGTGAGAAATCAAATTCACTTGAGTTACTGATTGCTGTCAGAGGCTTTCACAGCTCGAGCAAACCTCTGCCTTTGCTTTCCATATGCTATGGAAGAAGGATTCAGAACTGTTTACTCCAATAAGAGATGTTTGCCAGTTTGAGTCTTGCTGTTCAGTGAAGCTTTGGCTGTTGCTCATTTTCAGACAAGGCTGAACTTTACACCTTTGAGTTGATGGTACTCACAGCACGTGGGAATCTGCAGATTTTCATGTTTTCTGCAGAAAGGTACATTTCGTACAGTAAGAATCTAAAAAAATTTATAGTGCTTAATTTTCATTGGCAATGTACTTTCAGCAGACTAAACAGCTAGCTGTTGCATTGACTATTTTCTTCAGTGATTTCAGATCTGGCTTGCAGAAAACAATTTTAAATCTGTGTGATATGAGTGAATTTAGCAAACTAATTTGAAATACAAATTGTTTCTTCAGACTTGGTGTGTGTTGAATTATGAGGTACATTATACAGTGTAGTTTCATGGGAGGTGAACAGGCCGTGAAGTGTCTGTTTCCCAGTAGGGTAATACCTTACCAGAACTTTTAAACTCAACACACTCTGCATCGGTGCTGATGTTTTTGGATGTGTGGCTACGCTACTTGGGAACATCTGCTGGACGGCTTATAACTGGGGTCTTCAGAAAAGACAAACCAAGAAACAATTTTGAAAATTCCTGGCAATGTTTCCGGGAGCGCATCCCTGCCAGATGTACGCAGTCACGCTCGTCTCTGCTGGGCGATGAGACCTGGATCGGGCACCAGGGATCAGCCGGGTCCCTTTCAAGGTGGAGGTGGAGCTGGTGTCGTAGGGAGGCAATTCTGTAGCTGTGAGCAGGAAGGAGTCGTGACCTCTGGCAGAGCAGATTGCTAACGACAGGTCTCCGTAGCACTGTGTAAATGCTTCTGCTGCCGTCCCTACTCAGGACCAGACATGTTTTACCTCCCGGTGTTTCAAAAAGCAGCATCCCCCTGCGAGCTATGTGAGGCTGTATGCGTGTGTGCACTGCAGGGGTGCATCGGCATGTTCAGTGGAAAAATGTAAACGGTAAGGTAAGTGAGCAGCCACCGCTGCTTTCACAGCCTGCCTTTGCGTCATTTACAGGCATCCTTAGGATGTTTTATAATAATAGATTCTTTCAGAACGGGTTTTTTTTGCTTACCAGCTGAACACGTTTTATTTGAGTCAGTCATTAATTCTTAGAACAAAATATATATCGCAATAAGTTTACAACTGGGATGTTAACACAGGGAGCTGAAATGACTCCAGTATTTAGTTTGTTTAACCTTTTGAGTGCTGATAGAGCATAGCAACTCAGTTTCTGTCCTAGTAGGAGTTACCTCACATGTTAGGAATGAATCAACTTCAAAAATATTGACAAAAATAAAAAAAACTTCTAAGACAAGAGAGCTTTTGGCACGCATCACACATGCCAAACTAACGTTTGGCTAGTAAGTGCTGTGGATCAAAGTAAGATACACAGACTCTTAAACAGCTCAAAGCAAGTGATACTTATAAAATCTATTCTGGGGCCTCCTCAGTCCTGACTCAGAGTTACTGCCACTTTTGCTCTACTTGGTCAGTCAGCTCTAACCATGTGCTTTTTCTTGGAAAATGATTTATTCCAGAAGAGACGCAACAGAGAAGAGCTGTGGTGAAAGCTGGTTTAATTATATTAGTCTCTTAAAATATTTCAAGCAGTATGGAGTTCACTGTAAATAAAGGTAACTTACAGGGAATAATGCATTGAAGTGTAGTTTGTCCTTGAACTACAGGGTTGTCGTTTAGTAGAGAGCTATCCTGAAATTACACAGTTTATGGGATGTATTTGTAATCTCCTTACAGAATGTGGCTTTTTGTCTGGTTTTATTGTATCAAAGCCCCTGAGGATTCAGTTGAGAGCAGCGCTCTGATTCTGAGAGGCAATTTAGATCATCTTCCTATATCTTCTAGTAGTTCCTATTACCATTTGTTTCTTCTGCTTCTCTTCCATGTTTTGGTTTACTGTGCTAAACTTTTGATTGTTTTGGCCAACAGACTAGGAAATGTTGCTGTTCCAACAGATGTATTTAGTAAATTACAAGGAAATATTTATAAATGGTCCTTTCACACATTCTTTCCCTGAAAAGTGACCATGCGTAAGAATGAGCTTTGCTTCTTCAGTGGTAGTGCTTTTTGATTTTCATCCCTGGTGCAATTTATTTTTTCCTAATAGAACAGAAAACATTACATCGTCTTTGGGTTTTTTTCCCTGCATACTTTCTAGTGTGGAATGTGTTAAAATACTTCACTTGAATTGATACAGCATTTTTAGTATAGTGAAAGGGAAGAACAGGAACATGTAACATGATTTTTAAAATAAAAGCCAGCTTCCCGTTTCTGGAAAGTACCAGCTCTCATGATGAAGTACAACCCCCTTTCCCAGCAATTGCTGCTGTGACGGGTGCTGTGCTGTTCCTGAAAGTGCCCTGGCAGTAGTTGGAGTATCTGGTAACCATATATGTAATTTGGCTTTGGAGAGCGGCTGAAAGTGAAGACATTGCAAGTCAGTCCACTGGAATTTGCTTAAAATGGATACAGCAGCAGCAGTACTTGATCGGTTGTGTTTATATACCTAAACGTCTCTCTTTTTAATCAGTAGGTGAGAAAAAGGATAAAGTTGTACTAGTATAGTTCCTTTTTTCTTTCTGGCTCTTATTCATTAGTCACTTTTGCTGAAAAGTTTGTTGATAACTTTTATACAATCCTCAGTTAATGCAAATTTTGTCTTTACAATCCTTTTCCTAATTCCCAGAGCAACCTTAGTTTTTCCCCCTTCTAGAATGTGGGCGATGAACACTGCAGAGCGTTTGTTTCACAGGTGCTCAGGTTACTTACAGCTATGCAATATTTTACTAACTTTGAGGGGGACAGAATGTAATTTCTTGTAGAAATTCATAAAGAATTCTGTTAAATGGTAAAGAAATTGCTTCTGACATTGTGAATGAAACTTGTGTATTGTTTAAAGAGAGCAGATTTTCTTCTCAGCTTTGTCAGCTACCTCTGGAATGGCAGAGTTCAGCTCTTGATACCAACTGCTAATGTGGAATACTCGACAATCCAAACACTTAACTCAAACGAGCACTTAGTCCCTTTCCGAGCCCACTGCTGAAACCTCCGGTTTCTAGGAATGGAAATAGAAAGGACACTGGGAACTTAATCTGAGGAGCGAAGGAGTGGAGTCCCAAGTCAGGGGCCAAAGCATTTTCCATTTAAGCTGAAGAACTATACTGGAACCAACAGGGATTCAAAAGCTGGAGCATATTTTGCAACACGATCGAATTTTAAATTGTAAGGAATTTTGTTTATGGCTGGATACAGTGATTAAATAGGTCAACTCTGACTGCCGTAGAGCAGCGCTGTGGCAGCTGGACAGAAGAGGCACCAGAGCTCTCCCGACCGTCTCTGGTGCGCTGGGTTTGCCTCCACAGCCCTCCGTGGAAGGCAGGTCGCAAAAGGAGGTCGCTGGTAGCGTGAAGGGGAAAGTCGGAGAAGGTCCCTGTCGGAAGCCGCAAAACTGTGTTATGCGTTTGACTCTCTTGGATACTGACGGGGAAATCTGACCAGCTGAAAGAAATACAATTTGTACCAAAATTTGTACCAACAACCCTCAAATGTAAACAATACGACACTCCCCCCTCTTGAGTTAATAGTCCTGAATATTTTTCTTTCCCTGGAGGTAAGAGGTTATGAAAATCCTTTGGAAAACCTTGCTTGTTGATACAAAGTTGATGCTTACAAGAGAACAGATCAAGTGGTGGTGTAACTGAAACAATTACGTGGTCAGACTGTATTACTTGAGACACCTTCTAAGGGACTCTTTAACCTTTACCTGGATACATGCCTGAGAATAGCCCAGGTAATTCATAACTATAGCTATTTCGAGTCATTTAATGCTACAGCGTAATCTCTTCTGTCTTTAGCATTTCAATGACTCTGAGTACTTGGAAGGACGTCTGAATTATTTTGGCTGCAATAGAACTCCTCACTGGGTGATGCACGCTTGTAACTGATCATAGCAACTGCATAAACTGCACAAGCAGACAGGACATGTCCGTCCAGGATTTAACCTGAGCGTTCATAGCGAGGCAGATCTGTGCAAATAGGGTTGTATTCATGTATCTTGGTTTATCGTTTTTGCTTGTGATTCTTTCTGAAAATTTAGAGAAGACTTGAGGGGGGGGGGGTTTGGTTTTTTTGATGGTAAGCCTTTTTATTCCTTGTTCATTAAAGCAGTGACAGCTGGCTGTATTGATAGTGATGTGACTGAAATGAAATGGTTTCTCTTTAAAGATATTCTTGCGTAAGCCAGCAGCGTGGCCTCTGCCTGTTCCTGGGTTTTGCATTAACTTCCTGCTTTCAACTGTAGCGCTCAAATTTGTAACTACTCTGGGTTGAAAGACTTCTATTATTTTTGCAGATTTCCTCCTTAGACTGAAATAAACCTTCTACTCTGAGCCCAACGCTATTCATCTGTTATTAGGCAGCCACTTGAAACATTCATATTTCCAGTCTTATCAAGCTTCATGTCACTCTGTGGTTTGTCAGGCTGCCAGGTGTTGCCTGTTCTCTCAAATCTGCCGCATGACTTCATTTTTCAAATACTGTTATTTCCCTGTTTCCTTCAGGTACCACTGACAGGTGCTTGCAAAGATGTCAAAAACTAACAAATCAAAATCTGGATCCCGTTCTTCCCGTTCGAGGTCTGGATCAAGATCACGCTCACGTTCCTTCTCCAAATCTCGCTCCCGTTCTCGCTCTGTCTCACGATCAAGAAAGCGCAGGCTTAGGTAAGTGCGTGCACCTCTGAAGCCGAAGGGTGTGACTGTGTTTTTCCTCTCCTGTTCAGATGGTTTGTCACTTAGTTCTTCTCCAGGGAAAGACTTTGATTAGATTCTAGGACAGATAGTGTCCCGTGTCGTAGGCTGTTTCCTGCCAACCTGTACTGTTTTGAAGTGTTTCCAGTGAGCTAGGAGAGTAAATTGTGGCTGTTTCTCAGCATTGTCAGGGTACTTCTTTTGAGCCCTTAATCTGGTCTCTGTAGCGTATTTTTTTGGTGAACAATAGTTTTACTTTTCTGTGCAGGTCATTCCCCTAATATGAATGCTAACAGATTCTCTAAAGTGATGTTAGATCAGAAGGTGTTTTTGTTAGTATAGCTCGTTTTGTTAGGGATGCAGTCCATGGTGAAGTTGTTACAGCCTCTTTAGACTGGGCCCTTAGAGAAGACCTCTGTACTTTGTTTTTCCTCAAGGTTATTAATAGAAGCCCATGTCAAAACGCATGTGGCTTTTTTCCCCGTGTTCTTCTGCAGTTCTTAATTGCTGCTGCCTGTAATGGGATAGCCTATTGTGCTTTTCCTAATGCTCAGTACACGCAGTCTCTGAGAGCCAGTTTCCTATATTAAATGTACTCACCGTTAATGATGGTGTTTGAAATTACCAAAGCAGGACAAAGTGCAAAAAATTGTAGCTTTGTATCCTGACTTGAGATTATTTTGTAAGATTAGAAATGCTTTTGATCAGACGTTTGCTTTACTGCTGTGGGAAAGTTTAAGTGCATGTTCCATAGTCGGAGTGGGGAAGAGGAGTTGGGAAGGTTCATAGCAAAATGTGCTCCTTTTTGTTAAATATCTTTGGCTTTTTTTTTTAAGCTTTTAATTTAATTGATCCCAGAGTTGAGGGGCCTTTGCAGACGTTGCATGCTTCCCTCTCTTTCTAAAAATGAATTCAGACAAGTTTTAATGTCAGTTTAAGGTACTGCTGTGAAAGGCGGGGGCAATTTTTGTTGTTGTTTCCCTGCCCCTCCCCTCACCGTACAGGAGCCGGTTAACAGAAATGATAGTTCTGGATGGATAAAGTAGGTAAAGTTAATTTCACTGCAGTTAATTTTGAGAAATCATTAATGTGCATAATAGTTCTTGCCTCCCTGAACCGCTTCTGATCAGGCCAGTTAAAGGCTCATCTCTTCCCTGGATATGAGGATATCTGTTTTTCCCTTTTCTTTTGGCTAAGCATTTTGTTATCTGGCAAAGACATTCTGGTTGGACTGGATATAATGATGCTCAGTTGCTTTTTCACTAATCTTAAATTAATAACAGATATTCTGAAAATCATTAGGCTGTAAACACATGCAACTGTTAACAATTAAAGAGATTTTTAAAAGGCAGAGGCTCTAATAAATGTACAGTTGGAGAGAGAAGGACATGACAAAACTAAGTTAGAGGCGGAGACTTGAGTCAAACAGAGTTCTTTGCAGAGGGAAGCTGGAATGCTGGAAGATACATGGTCATTTGGGAATATCTGCCTAGCTATGAAGGAACTTTGACAGTGGAAAACAAAGGCACCCTGTGCAAACATGATCATTTCCTCTGTGCTGCTGCTGAATCCACTTGTGCTTTATAAATAACTCCTTAAAAAAAAAAAAATCAAAATGGAGGGGGTTAGTACAGACAAGTCATCTTGTATGGCGTTAGGATACTCTCCGAGGTAAGTCTCGTGGTATCTTGGCATATAAGTCCATTATTGTGTACTTCAGCATACACCGCAAAAATGGTTTTACTCTTCATTTGGTAGATTTACTGTTTGTTCTAAGTTGTGTTGCCATGTTGGAGTCTATGTAATATTTCTTGCTTTTTTTTATGACTTTATTTTTCATTTTTACCTATTGTAAAATGGTGGGTGCTCTAGAACTGGTGCAGTGTGTATTAGCTGGCTAGCTACAGGGCTGGCAGAGCTGTGAGAATTATTACTTGCAGTGTTTCTTTTGCATAATGTTTACTGTATTTTTCTAAAAAGATTTATTGTAAATAATCTCTGCAACTTTAGGAGTGAAATTTTCCTGCTGCAAGCCCTCTAAAATGATAGAACAGATTTTGGAAGTGGTGTATGACAGGTCCCCTGCTGGTAACTGATGACAAATGCAGCAGTTGTCTGAAAATGGGAGTGTATGTGTGTTTAGTGCTTTTGACTAGGGCTTGTTATAATTAGTTCTTGCTGTCTGCCTCTGTGCTTTTCCTTCTTGTCGTTGTTCGAATGAGGAAGTGTCTCAGATAAGTTGCGTAGGTTTCTTGGTTGTTTGAAGTAAAGGATGAAGCGTATGTTAAAATTACCATTAAACTGTTTGCTAGCAATGACTGTAGTATGAATAAACAGTTTCCTGCTAAACTGTAATGCGTTTGATAGGTGGAAAAAAACAAAAACAAAACGGAAGCTTGTCTCTGCATGGGTGTATGCAAATCTTGTAGGAATTCTAATGGCAGCGTTGCATTCCCTTACATTTGGGGTTTGAGGTGCGAGTGGAGAGAGGGCAGCAGTGAGTTATGTATTGCCAGTTGTAAAAAAGTACATGCTGTTGGAGTATGACTGGCGAGTGGTTTAGAGCTGACTGGCTCTCTTAATGTAAGAAGGGACTGTGGGAATGGCTTCTGTGAATATTATTTACTAAAATTCCATTTGGAAAAATCTGTCTTCTATTTAGATGTACTAGTTTGGACACTTTCTCTGCAAATTTGCTAAAATATCAGGCTTTCAGCAGAAAGAAGTTCATGTTTTTCCAACAACTGTGAAATACTGTAAAGTTGGCATTTAATTCTGAGCTACGGTGAGGCTTTTAGTGTTACACAACTGCAGGTCCAAAAATTTAACGAAAGACACTTGGAACAATTAGCCCTTAATGTTTTGCCACTTAAATCTTTATTCTTACAGGCTTTGTACTTGTCTTGGATTCAGTTCTGTTCTTTACGAGTGTTCTTGCATGGCGTGGAGGCGAGCAGCGGGACACGGAACAGTGCCATCTCGCGGCGTCAGGCTGGAGAGCGAGCGCATCCCGCTTGTTTGGGGCTCTAGCTTCCGAATCGTGGCAATGGGTGCACCTTTTGAGCCCTAAGCTATAGAGCAGTGTGCCATTTGCTCCAGTACTGCTCTTCTCATGTTGAAGTGTAGCGATTTATTTAACTCGCCTGGCAAAGAAGTGGGGTTTCATCTTATCAGAATTTCAAAAGCATGTGAGATAACTGAGGGACACTAGAGGAAGATTTTGAATCTATTCCAATAATGGTGGCATGCGTAAAGAATTACTTCTTTGTGAAGGAGATCTAAGGTGAGGTGTAACCTTGGCCTTGAGCTGTAAAGGGCTGGAAGTTTGAGACATGTCACTTTTCCTGAAGCTGGGTAGCAGCCATGTTCATCCTGGGACAATGAAGAGCAATGTGTACTCATCGTGGTCCCTGCGGTGATCCTGAAGTCAAATATTTGTTTGGCGGTATCACAGACACAAGTTATTTCCACTGCAATTTATTGAGGGCAAAGTGTAATGCCTCATTTGGATGAGGGTAAACCAAATAAATTACTTTTAAAAGCTTTGAAATTAATTTTTCAAATTCTTTTTTATAAGGTTTCAGTTAAAGTTGTGACAGAAGAATAAACTTTAAAATATTTGTGTATTTATTTTTCTTTTATCAGTTCTAGGTCTCGTTCAAGGTCATATTCTCCATCTCATAACAGAGAAAGGAACCATCCGAGAGTCTATCAGAACCGGGATTTCAGAGGTCATAATAGAGGATACAGGAGACCGTATTATTTTCGTGGCCGAAATCGAGGGTTTTATCCATGGGGCCAGTATAACCGAGGAGGATATGGGAATTACAGGTCAAACTGGCAAAATTACCGCCAAGCGTATAGCCCTCGTAGAGGGAGGTCACGCTCTCGTTCACCCAAGAGAAGGTCTCCTTCACCAAGGTCTAGAAGCCATTCTAGAAATTCTGATAAGTCATCTTCTGATCGGTCAAGGAGGTCTTCCTCTTCCCGGTCTTCCTCAAATCATAGCCGAGTTGAGTCTTCCAAACGTAAATCTGGAAAGGAGAAAAAGTCATCTTCCAAGGATGCCCGGGCATCTCAGGCTGCAGGAGATAATCAAGGTGATGAGTCTAAGGAGCAGCCTTTTTCGGGAGCAGCGGCTCAAGACGTCAAGGCATCTGAGGGATCAAAACCATGGCAAGATATGACCACCTATGGTACAAGTTCAGCGTCAAGAGCTTCTGTGTCTGAACTTAGCCCAAGGGAACGCAGTCCTGCATTAAAAAGCCCTCTCCAGTCGGTTGTGGTGAGGCGTCGTTCTCCTCGGCCAAGTCCATTGCAGAAGTCGAGCCCTCCACTGTCCAACCCGTCCCAGATGAGCTCTGCTTTACAAAGCAGCAGCACCTCCTTTCAGGCAGGCTCTCATCAGAGTCCGTTTGACCATGGCTCGGCAGGTTTGAGCCCGACAAGGAAGAGCCCTGTGTGCAAAAGTCCAACACCAATCAGTTCGATTTACAGTACGTCTCAGAAGGAGGAAACCACAGCTCCTGGAGGAGGAGCCTTCTCAAAAAGGCAAGTGATGCGTTTCATTGCGCTGCAGTGTTTTGACAAGCCGGTTGCATGTGTAGGCACTCTCCGTGAGCACTGTAAGGGTTCCCGGTGCGTGCAGGGTGCCACGCTAGCCAGCAGCCAGCTCCTTGGGCCTGGTACTGTCTAGATTATAGAACAAAATACAGACCTGGCCCTGTGTGGCAGGAGGTTGGAGTTAGTTTTCTGACTTGGATAGTTCTAAAGATCGCGTAGGTTCCCTGCTCGTGAACACTTGAAGATGTGCCTGATGAGATTTTCTAGCAACCTAACAGTGCACACTGGAAGCTTGCATTTCCAAGTTACTTACTTTTCAGCTAATGACACTTTAAGTATTGCATTCTTGAATTGCATTAGATATAAATTAGCAAATTTGGATTAAATCCTCCTGCATGTCCTGCTGCAGGCAGCCTGAGGCAGGGGTAGTTGCAGTGCTTGTGCCTGTGTATGCAGGTAGTATGAGAAACTAAAGCACCAAGATCATCACTAAAATTAAGACATCCTTCCATACAGAAGGCATCAACTTGCCGTGTTTCTGTTTGCTTGGTTAGTCCACTGCAGATTTGTGCCCGAAGGTGACGCTTTGTTTTAAAAGATACGATAGCATTCACAAGTGGTTTAAAATATTTTATTATTTTTAAAGTTATTTTGAACTGATTCTATATCAAGGATGTCTGAAATTTAAAAAGAAAAAAAGCTGTAACTCTTGGGCTTTCCAAAGCACTGAACTAATGTCCTTGGGCTTTACTGCTGTTTCCTCAAAGCTAGGGTTTTGCTTAATGAATGCTTCAAAACATAGTTCTGATACTTTAAACTACCTAAATTGTTGTTCTCACTAGAAGTGTTTTGTCTTCTCCCAGCAAAATAAATATTCTCCTCTGTTAACCTTTTTGCTTTTATTTGTATTTACAGTCTGTCATGAATTATTTAGCTTACCTATGAAACTTGCATCCAAAATTTGAAGTAGCTTTTGAGGCTTTTATTTCCAGTGTGTTGTTTAAAGCAGAACAGCCCAGTTTGAAAGTTTTGATGTGTTGTTCTCCCGAACCAGGTTTGTAAGTAAATAAACCGATTGGGTAAGATGTTACTATTTTCCTTAAAATGAATCTGTGGGTAAGCTGTTTTTTATTTGTTCTTAAGCCTCATTTCATCAGTTCTGCATATGCATTTTCTTCTACATTTGCTGAATTTATTAAGAACTAAAAGTCTAAATCCAGGCTGAGTAATGTGCTTTACATTTTAACTATTTTAGGGCCTAGAGACAGCTTTCTGTATATGCATAGCTTGGTGTTCTCTAAAATTTGACTGTTTTCAACAGAAGTATTGACCTCTTTGACTTTTAATAAGAGAGCTACTGTAATGTCTGTTTTATGAACAGGTATCTGGAAGAGCAGAAGACTGAGAATGGGAAAGACAAAGAACAGAAAGTAACAAATGTTGAAAAAGAAAAAAGTAAAGAAAAAGGGAATTTCTCTGAGTTGGGATCAACAGACGCAAAGGCAAAATCTGACTCCTATGCATCCAAAGCCGACTCCGAGAAGGGATACCGCGGCAGCCAGTCGCCCAAGCGCTACAAGTTCCGGGATGACTTTGACAAGCTAAAGGTCCCAGAGTTCCACAAGGAAAGTCATTATGGCAAAGAGGAAACAGAGGAGCAGGAAAAGAAAGACAAGGCAAAGGGCCGAAAAGATTCGGAATTTGATGATGAGCCCAAGTTCATGTCTAAAGTCGTAGCAACTTCAAGTAAAAGTCAAGAAGAGGATAGGCCAGGAAAATGGGAAGGCGTGGTGTTCTTGCCACCTGGAAAAGAGAAGCCAAGGAAACCTGATGAAATGGAGGAGGAAAGCTATTCTGAAAGATCGAAAAAAGAAGAGAGACCAGCATCCAAGAGAGCTGAATCTGGTCACAGGGGATTTGTTCCTGAAAAGAATTTTAGAGTGACCACTTATAAATCAAGCCAGGAAAAAAGTTCTTCCCCGCCACCAAGGAAGACTTCTGAGGTAAAGGAGAAACCAGGCACCAAAGTAGAGGGGCTAGCTCCTGGCAAATCCTCCTTTTCCATTACTCGTGAGGCCCAGGTCAATATTCGAATGGATTCCTTCGATGAAGATCTTGCACGGTAAGTATCCGCTATTTTTTGAGAAGTCTAAATAGTGACTTTTTCCCATTTCTCTTCCTGAGATCCTCATATGCTTGCCAAGTGTGAGGAAGGCTAAATAATATTGCATCACAACTTGCATTTTTTGGAGATAGAGATTAATTTTTTTTCTGGCATTATACTACTTGTGTGACCCTCTTTTTGTGGTGGGAGGTTAGAGGGGTTACCAGTTTGCAGCTGGAGAAAGTACAGCACGAAGGTTAAACAACTTTTCCTAATCTTTTCTGCAACTAGATGTAAGATTAGTTCAGAATGTAAATGCTTCTGCATCAGGTTCCACACCACACCGGGCTCTGTAAAGAGTTAGGTACTCAATGGCTTCTTGCCGCTAGAAGCTTAGCGGTACGGTAAAGTTACAGTGCTGCTTAAATGACATTTGATTCTCTGGAGTGTGTTTAACTACTCTTGTTCTCAATGTAGCATTACTGAAACTCTAGGAAGCTCTGAGAGCCACTTCAGCATTGCTTGAAGAAATCTTAAGACAGTAAAAAGTTATTCCAGAAAATACATTTGTACAGCAGTAGCCAGTAAGTGTTAATACGCTCTGTGGGATGTTAGAGGTTAATCTAGAATTTAAGAACAGTAGCAAAAGGTCAGAGCCAGCTAGTGGTGTAAGAAGGGGCTTGTGTTTCACAGGATGTCAGGGTTTAATACCTGCACAGCCCTCCAAATACAGAAAAACAAACGACCTGAATGATTACAGTAACCTAGATCAGTGTATTTTAGAGATGTCTAAATAAGCATCATGCTCGTGCTATTGAATGTTCTTAGGTGCCTTCATGACACTACATAAAAAATGCAAGCTTCCAACTTCTGAAACATTAATCATGTTAAACTGCTTCCCTTTACCCTGTTCTTCTATTTCATGTGGTCTATTCTTTTTCTAGTCCAAGTGGCATACTGGCTCAGGAACGCAAGCTGTGTCGTGACCTTGTGCACAGCAACAAAAAAGAGCAAGAATTTCGTTCAATTTTCCATCATATTCAGTCTGCTCAGTCTCAGCGAAGTCCTTCTGAACTGTTTGCTCAACATATAGTGACTATAGTCCATCATGTAAGAGGTAGGTTGGAAGTCCATGTATCCTCAGATGAAAGTTCATTCCTCCCTTGCCCAAATAAGTGGGTTTCATGCACTCTAGTTAATGCTCAGAGTTGTTTTCCAGCAGATATGCCATAGATCCTAGAGTCATAGAATCGTTTAGGTTGGAAAAGACCTTTAAGATCATCGAGTCCAACCGTTAACCCAGCACTGCCAAGGCCACCACTAACCCATGTCCCCAAGCGCCACATCTACACGTCTTTTCAGTCCCTCCAGGGATGGTGACTCCACCACTGCCCTGGGCAGCCCGTGCCAGGGCCTGACAGCCCTTTCGGGGAAATGTTTCCCAATATCCAGCCTAAACCTCCCCTGGTGCAACTTGAGGCCGTTTCCTCTTGTTCTATTGCTTGTTGCTTAGGAGAAGAGATTGACACCCACCTCGCTCCAACCTCCTTTCTGGGAGTTGCAGAGAGTGAGAAGGTCTCCCCTCAGCCTCCTTTTCTCCAGGCTGAACACCCCCAGATGTAAATAGCAGCCCAGTCATGTGTTGCCTTTACTTAAATGAATAACGTCTCTGGAAAGGCAGAAGAGGCATTCTTGTTTTCACCTGAGCAATATTCAGAGAGACTGTGACTTAGAATTTGTGTCTTCTAGTTAATTTCAAGATTGAAATTTGTCAGCAGCATAGTTAGAGCTCATTGCCAGTGTGCTTCACGTGTCCTGCATCTGAATTTGACCGAGCTGTAGGACTGATGTGCTTTGTCTTTTTACAAAATTGGTGTTAATATTTTGGTGTTGTTTACTCAAACCCCCAACAGAGCATCACTTTGGGTCTTCAGCAATGACACTGAATGAACGCTTTACCAAATATCTAAAGAAAGGAATGGAGCAAGATGCAGCTAAAAACAAAAAGAGCCCTGAAATCCACAGGTTGGTGCCATTAGACATTTCAGGGGTATTTCAGATTTCCTTCTCTTAAACTCCACAATAATTCCGGAATAACTGAAGTATATAACTAGCTTCAGCAAAAAAATGGAAAAATATGGGGAGTTTTAAGTACCTTTGGAAATATTGGTCTGCTTTAAATGACATCTGATCTAAAAACTTCAGATTCTTCTTACGAGCAAGATTATATCTGTGTACTTTCTTTACTTTTAGGAGGATAGATATATCTCCCAGTACTTTTAGAAAACATGGATTCTCTCAAGAGGAAACGAAAAGTTCCAGAGATCCTGGCTTCAAGGTGAACTGTTACTCTGATTAGTTTAATTCAACAAAATGAGTGCATTGGGCATGAACTTAACAGTGATGTTTTTGTTTAAATTACTCTCTACTTAAGTTTGTGTTTTTCTTTTAAGGATGGGCATAATTCTAAAAATGAACTACAAAGGGTTAATTTTTATTAAAAATGTATCAACAACCTTTGTGAAGTGGTTAGACTATGGTAAATGACCCCAAAGTCAATTGAGGTGAGCTTGAGAAAAAAGAGAGGATTTTTGGAACAAGTGCCCATGATGAGAGAAGAGACTTTTTGTGATATTTTTCTGCTTGTAAGTATTATTAAATCAATTGTATACATGCGATATTTCCAACCATGTTTTCAAAAAGACGTGCATGTCAAAAAGAGGAAAGTAAAACTAAATACTTATCTAAACCAAATACACTATTAAGCAGATTATAAATTTTGTTCTAACAACTTACTGTACCATTTCTGTTGATTGCTGTTACTTTAACATTCAGCACTTGTTTTAGTAGATCCAGACCATTTGGAATTTAGTGTATTAGCTTTTCTGAGTAGATGAATGTTAAGCCATAGCACTCACTGTAAACAATCATAAAAATGGCTTAACTTAAAATGTTTGGGATTTTAACCTTTGTTTATTCACCTTCATACATATTTACGTTGAACGTTGAAGAGATTTTAAACAGTCCTGCTGAAACCTTACTTGTTTCATATTTGTTTTCGATTTTTTCCAAACACACTTGTGGCTTGACATGGACGATGGTGAGATGGATTTGATGGGCCTGAACTCTGAGCATCAGCTTGGCAGAGTGTATTATAAACGTGGTTTCCAAACAGCTCGCCAGCCTTCCGTGAAACAGACGTGCCCTCACAAACCCAAATAGGTGTTTGCTGTACCACATAAGGGAGCTGCTGCTGATTTTGTCACTTATGTCATCCATCGTGTTGGGAGCAGTTTTATTCTCAGAGTAGAAATTAAAGCTCTTTGCCTGGGGAAAGTAGAAGAGCAAAATACCAAAACAAAACGCCTGCTCTCACTCCTGCGTTATTTGACATATTTATTTAAACAAAAAAGTGTTTAGAAACTCATGTAAGTAAAAAATTTAATAGCTAGAGAATTACTAATCCTTTTGTTTTTAATTCAAGACGATTAATATGATGTATGTTGCATATCAAGTCATACAGTTCCCAAAATGAGTGTTGTGTAAATAAAGTAGCGATCGCTGAGCGCAGCCGTGCAGGCTGCACGTTGTTGCTAGCGGCATCGTGTACAGGCATCCTGCAGACGTACTGCCACTTAGTTAAATGTTTGTCAGAACCACAGCCACTGTCAATTTGCTGCTCCTGTACGTGCAGTCAGCAGAATCTCATCCAGGTACCACTTGGTCTTAAAGTATACGCAGGTAACACAGCTTCTCATTTTCTAAGGAAGCTACCTTAATCCATTATTTAAGCAGCAAATTCAATAGAACTCAAAGCAAGCATTGCCAGATTTTTTTAAAATGAACTATGTTGGAAAAAATAACAGCTGGTTGTTGAGTGTTTTTCATACAGCTGGTTGGTTTTTGCTTTGTGAAACACCAGGCTCAGCTTGCGTTAGTAGACTTGCTGGGATTACGTGGAGAAACGCATACTTCCGTCTGCGGCGACTTCTCGTCGTCTCTCACTCAGTGCCTTCCAGTCGAGGGGGAAGGAGCGCTATAGGTGACGTCTGCCACAGAGTAAATCTTCTTGACAGACGTATTAAAGGCTACTTATCAGTGGGATGTTGGCATTCTCCCAGATGCACTCGGTCGCTGCATTTCAGCGGCCTCCATCTCTTGCCACTTTGATCGGTAATCGCTACCCTAGGTACCTCTGAGCAGCAAACAGCTTTTGCTTCTCCTTAAGTACTGTTTCCAGACCGGGTGATTAAAATTCCTTCCACCCTGCTAGATGATGTCTGTCAGCAGGACAGCGAGCATGCTGCTGTTCAGTGACAACCGTCCATGGGCTGTTAGACTTTTTTGAGATGTTGTAGTTCTGATACATAATCAGTTGGATTGTGTTTCCAAGTTGTTCTCGTCTCTCGCTGGCTGTGGTATACAAAAAAAGCATCAGCTGCTGTGTTTCTCCCTCCCCTATGGCCAGGCTATTCTAATGCTGTTTAAAAGAGGAGAATAAAAGTTAAAAAGCAGTGATCTTAAAAAGCAGTAGGAAAATTGAAGTCTGACAAATAAAAACTTATTTTAATAGTGCATTATTTTACATCTTAAAATGGATTATTGATTAGTATTCAGATAAACTCCTGTTCTCCAGAAGTCTGTGCAGTCAATAGCAAATTAGTGGTGCTGAACTAGTGCACTGCAAACCTTTGTGTTAAACTCTCCCCTCTTCCCTGCATTTGTAGGCTGAAGGGAAATATAAGGACGACCCTGTTGACCTGCGCCTTGATATTGAACGCCGTAAAAAACATAAGGAAAGAGATCTTAAACGCGATAAATCCAGAGAATCGGTGGACTCAAGAGATTCAAGTCACTCAAGGGAAAGATCAACTGAGAAAACGGAGAAAAGTCACAAAGGCTCAAAGAAAAAGTATGTAGGAAACCTAATAGCCATTTCCTTCTGCCTTTCGTATTTCTGCTATTAAGGTTGGAGACGACATCGTGTACGTACAGTTGTACACCTTTTGACATAACTGCTCCAGTGGCGTGAATTATTCCTCTGCGTGTCTTCTTGATACCATTATATCTATCTGAAACACTAAATAATTGTTAAAGGTAAATGAGAAGGCGCCATGTGTCAGAATGGGTGAGTCACTTTTCCTTGTTCCTGTTGTGTTCTAGAGAACAGCCATGTTTAAATGACTTTGCTTTAATGTTAATTTAATCCTTTTCTATTAGCTTAATTTTCCATTTGACTAAAACTCTGTAGATGCATGCTTATCTCGTAGTAGATGGTGTAAACACCTTAGAAAGAAGCAACAAGTTCTTGCTGGAGAAGGCTTGGGGCCTGTGTTAGATCTGCGCGTTGTAGCTGATCCTGAGCTCTTACTACGGCTTTTCCTTTTCGTGGTAGGAAAAGGGAGAGCATTGCATTGATAGGGAGTGATAAAGAAATGGTTCTGTAGCAAGTCACAACCGAGTTATTAACCCTGTTGGTGTTCCCCTCACCTCTGTTTCCTATCGCTGAAACAGGAAACACCGAAGGGTACGCGAGAGATCCAGATCCAGTTCGTCATCGTCGCGGTCCTCTCATTCAGTCAAAGCGGAGGAATATCCTGAGGAGACTGAGGAGAGGGAGGAAAGCACCACAGGCTTTGACAAGTCCCGGCTTGGGACTAAAGAATTCACTGGTCCAAATGAGAGAGGAAGAGCGAGAGGGACCTTTGTAAGTGTTCTCCACCCCCCTGCCCCAAGTACCAATTCTCAAAGCGGTCAAAAAGTGGCCGTTGCGTGTGGCTCTTTCGCAGTTAAAGCATACTGTAAAGGAGGAACCCCAAAGACCTTGTCTGGTTGTGGATGATGAGCCAGAAATACGATCGCTCCAGGCCTGGAGCACAAACCAGGGTGCTGAGAATATAGTCTGGGCAGTTGAACTCAAGATGTGTGGAACAGAATCAAGCCTGGAAGCTTTTGTGCATTAGTAATCGCTGAGCAACCCCGATGGGCAGCGTGACGTGCATCAGTCAGTTTGGGTTAGGTGACCAAAGTGACTCATCTGGTCACAGCCGTGCTTATTGTTTGCAATTCTTACGTCTTAGTTACACAGATGTCTTATGTGCATACTGTACTTGTCAGACGCGTTCTCGTGGGTCCTCTGGAAATGCCTCTACATGATCTTAAACAGCTTTATAGGAACTGTGATGCACCGTGTGATCAGACGAGCTAGAAAACCCTAAAACGTACTCTTATTTTCATGATAGGTTAAAGGTGTCCTTGGATGGTTAGAGAAGTGACGTTGTATGTCGTGGTAGCCCTGGAAGCTGTCTGGGGGTGGGAGGGCACTGCCACCGCAACCATTTCATTTTTCTTGCATGTTTTGCTGTTGCAGCAGTTCAGAGCAAGAGGGAGAGGATGGGGCAGAGGCAACTTTTCAGGCAACAATAACAGCAACAGCGGTGGCAACAACGACTTCCAGAAGCGAAACAGAGATGAGGAGTGGGATCCAGAGTACACACCTAAGAGCAAGAAGTACTACTTGGTATGTGTCTGAAGTACTGAAATGTGTAGATACACTCCAGGTATATCTGGCCTTAAATGCTTTAGAGGTGAAGGTGCCAGCTGTCACTAAACTATAATCCACCAGATTAAGGCTTCATGTGACGCTTCTTCACAAGAAGCTTCTGGCCCACGACTAAAGAGAGCTCGTTTCTGTTCATTGTAGAATGGTTTGCCGTTAAGTGCAATCCTAAAGGCCAGGTAAAGAGCACGTGTTTCACAGCGCTGTGGAAGAGTTCTGTTAGTCTGTGTTGCAGATGGCCTGTGTTTCTTGGTTCTTCTGTCCCCGTAAAGCATCCAGCTGCCTGGGTGGGTTAGCGCGGTTCCTTTTTCTTTCTGGTGATAGCAGTCTGCCATACAAACAGGCATTAATCTAGGAGAATCCTGTCTGTTCTTGGAAAAAGGGGCAGTTTTAAACAGGCACTAACTCATTTTTTCTCTTCCTGATTTGGAGTACTTGAGATCCCTAATCTGCTCACTAAATAATGCAGCATTTCAGTCTTGTACCTCAGACAAGCAAGCCTTGACTGTTTGGGTTTTTTACTGCATTTTTCTCTGACCTCATTGAAGGCAGAATTGTAATTTCGGGGGGTAACCAGTCTCTACACTGCACTTTATGTACAGAAATGGATCGGTTTGAGCCCAGTGACGTGGTCCATGTCACCTTGTACCAACTGCATCTGCCTTAGCTCACACAAAGCATTCCTGAAGGCAGCACGCGTTGTTAAACTCCCCCAGTACCCAGCAGTAAGGACTGAAGCTGCCAAAGTGGTTTGATTGGCAAGAAAACAAAGGGGGAGTGTGTAGAATATTTAAATCATGGAGTTGCAGAACCAGCAACGGTATTCTGGGCCCAGACACCCGTCCCCTGCCCGCCCCACATGCTCCACGGAGAGCTGTCAGCAAGGCCAGGTTGCCGTGCACAGAGCGCCTGGGTAGCGATTGTGCCTTCCTGCCTTCATCTGCTGCTTTTCTTCCCCAAAACGAGCCAGTGTTTCTCTTTAGATGGCAGTAGTCCCTGCGGCGTAAGCGTGGCAATGTGGTTCGTGCTGCAGAGCTTTCCCGCTCTTACAGTGCGAGCAGTCGGTCTGTTTCAACTGATGTCGCTGGCTTTCTCCCGTGCAGCACGATGACCGGGAGGGCGAAGGTGCGGACAAGTGGGTGAACAGAGGCCGAGGTCGGGGTGCTTTCCCCCGAGGAAGAGGTCGCTTCATGTTCCGAAAGTCAAGCACCAGCCCCAAGTGGGCTCATGACAAATTCAGCGGAGAAGAAGGAGAAATCGAGGATGACGAAAGTGGAACAGAAAACAGAGAGGAAAAGGATAACTTGCAGACGACGGCTGAGTAGCCGCAGCGTCTGCGTGTTTCCGAGCGCCCTGGCGGGAGGGAAGGGTTTCGGCACGGTGCTGGTGCTGGAGGTGGTCAGGGCGATCCTGAAGTGCTGAGCAGAGCCCTGGCGAGGGGCTCTGGAGCAATCCCGAAGTTAACTGCGTTTCCAGAGTTCAGCCTCCCTAAGCGCGGACTAGAACTGGTCAATCATTTATGCTTGGATCCACTTGTGGAGTGTATCTTCCCAAAGACTTACCTTCTGGACTGCATGAGGTCAAGGGCTGGGTGAGATCCGAGGCGTTCCCTCGTCTGAGACCTTACTGAACGGTCAGTTATTTTTTTGGTAACAGGCTTTGAAGACAATGTGGATTTTTAGTTTGTGCCCATCTTAACCCAGTAGTCTTGACATTTTTGTTTCTCTTTTGTAATTTGAAATAGTAAAGGTCGGGATTAACTCGCCAGTTCAAATTTTTCTCCCCTATTGTGTATTCAATTTTTTAAATTCATACTCTACTTATTTTAGGCCTTTACATATGTAGTAACATCAATTAAATGATAATTTTGGAGACTATTTTTGGTTCTTATAAATAAGAAAACAATGAAGCATGTGAATAAACATCTAAATGTTAACTTGTTGGGACCAAACTGCTATGATTTTTTTTAAAAAACCTTTTTTTTTATGTAACAGTTGAGTTTAGGGCCTTTTAAAAACAATTGTTTTCCTTTTATGTTGAAAGTTAACAAAATTAGCATGGTTTAAAAAAAAAAATACACCCTACTTTTCTCCAGTGTTTGTGTACACTGTTAGGCCTGGTGTGTGCTGGAGTCCCAAACTGCTTGTAGGCATTTTGTGTATCCTCTTTGCAGCTGGTTGTGAACTTGAGTGCTCTTTCCAAGGTAACATAGTTTTCTAAGAAACTTCAGAATTCTACTAGGTTAAAAATATAAAAGGAGATGAGAATTTTTCAATATTTTTTATTAATCTTTTTATAAAAACAAAAGGCAAATCCCTCCTGTGCTGGTTAAGGACGGCCGTTACGATGCATTTCTTTTTATCTTCTACTTAAAAATACTCTGAAGCAGTTTGCGAGTAGTTCTCTGGCCGGGTCAGCGAGCCTTCTCGGCGGGAGAGGCATGGCCACGCGCCGGCGCCGAGCGTGCACGTGCTGTAAAGACACCGCTCTCCCTCCCCTCCCCACCTCTGCCTTCCCTCCCCAGGATTGCTGTGCTCTTTCCCCACACACACCAACTAGAGTTTGGTTTGTTTTGACTTGAACAGTTCCTGTTTAGCAAAGCCCCGAAGTTTGTTTATGCAAATAAAATACAATAAAATAAGTAGTAGGTGTAACTCTGCTTTGCTTTGTGTTCTGCGTTGGGGGCTCCTGTTGCCAGGCGCTTGCTATCTGAATTAATTGGTGAGGCAGAAGAACCGGGTGCCCGTGGCCAGCCCCGGCGCGGAGCTGCGGAAGAGTTGCTGGGCAGGGAAGCTGTAAACCCCGACGGCCCTGGGGGAGAGGTTGGACCAGGCCGCGGTCAGAAAGAGGAAGCTCCAAGCGGTGCCTGTGGGGCTGCCCCACTGTTAGAGCGATGGTGAGCGGTTACTCTCCGGGTGCAGGGCACAAGGGGCTCCTGTTTGATGGGGCTCTCTGGGTGGAGGGGGGCTGTGTCACCCGTGAGCAGGAAGACCAGCTCCATCCGTGCTCTAAAACCAAACTCCTCGCCAAAGATGTAGCTCCAGGCAGCCCGTTTCGCGCCAGCACTGAGCACCAAGTAACCAGCAGTTGCCTTCGCTGGGGCCAGGCAGAAAGCGCTTTTCCCTTGCTGCTGCCCGAAGGGACGGTCGCTCCTTGCTCTCTGGCCTCGGCGGGCGCTGGGTGTGCAGCCTGCGCGGGGAGATCAGGCGCCTGCCTACGTGGCAGAGAAGCGTTCCTGGCGGGTGTTGGTTAATGGTGTTGGCCAACAGCAGTTGAGACAGAAATGCGGGTTAACGGTTCGTGTTTCCCTTCACACTTGAATTTGAGCCCTTGAGCCAACTTGAGACAAAGGGTGCCCAGTGCTCCCGGCTCCTGAGCCTGAACGGCTGAACCCGGGGAGAGCACGCCTCCTGCCTCCCGCTCCCCCCAGCAGCCCCCACCGCCTCCTCGGCCGCCTCTGCCCCGCGCTGCTCCCCGGGCCCTTCCCTGCTCCGTGGTTCAGCACGGCCGAGCCAAACGCCTTTGGTCTAAAGGAAGATTCACGCTGTCAGCTGGGACCAAGCGCTGGCCGGGCCCAGCCGGGGAGCGCTGGGGCTGCTGGGCTCTGCAGAGGGACCTCAGCGGCACGGCCGGGCCAGCCCTGTGCGCTTGTGGTTTGTGGGTTTTGGCCCCTCTGTGGTTTAGGTTTCACTTCCCCCTCTGCACCGAAGGTGACACACACGGTGCGACCCGGGCGGCTTTGAGCTGCTTTCTAGGGCCGGGCGCGACTCCCGCTGCAGCGCTTCGCTCCCGGGGTGGGCAGCCCGCGCCGGCCCTGCAGCCGTGCCCCTGCGCGCAGCTCAGGTAGGGACGTGCCGTGTGAGTGGTGCCGAGAGCTCAGCCCTGGCGCTGGGCACGGCTGTGCCGCACCGTGGGCTGCCGCTGGGTGCTGTCGGTGGGGCGGGGGGGCCTGGGGCTGCTGCTGGCCCCGTGGGGCTTGGGGTCTCTCCTCGCAGCCAGGCACCTCCCCAGCTGTCCGAGCGAGGCGGGAGCAGTCGCAGAGCCGTGAATCCTCTCTGTGCTCTGCGGTAGCAGCTGGAGTTGGCTGCTCCTGCTAAATCCGCCGTGTAACAGCGATAGCCCAAGCCACGCACCAGCATTTCCGAGCTGCCGCGAGCACACGCGCCTTCCCCGGCCGGCAGCTGCTGAGCTCCCCGGGTGGCAGAGTTGGGACAAATTCCCTCCGGCTCCCAGCAGCAACGCCGGGGAGGCGGTGAATCGCCTGTAGCGAGGGTGTGAGTGCTGGGAGGGTGCGAGTCGGCGTTCGGGCAGGAGAGAGGCCACAGCCCTGTCTGCATCGGATGGGGTGACCCCAGAGGAGACCGACCCACCCAAGGTGAGTGGGTGCCTCTTTTTTCCCCCATGACGCTGCGCCTGCAGCCTCGGGTCTCCTCGGATGCCAGTGCCAGGCAGCAGCAGCACCAGCAGCCCCGACCGCCTGGCTGCTGCGCGACACCGCTGCCGTGGCGGGCCTGGGCGCCGGCTCTGCTGGGGGGCTGGTCCTGCCAGTCCGGCCGTGTCTGAGCTCACCCTGCCGCGGCCCCAGACAGCCCAGCCCAGGCGATTCCTGCGTGTGGAATCCTGTGAGGATTTGGCTGTACCGAAGCCTGCTGGTGGCCTCTGGCACAGCCGGGAGGTGCCAGAGGAGGAAGAAGGCAGCCCCGTGGGTTTGCCCCCAGCTCTTGGTCCCTTCCTCTCTCCAGCCCTTTCTTTCCGTGCGGTGGGTTCACGACTGCCGGTGTGCAGCAGCCCCAGCCCCGGCCCTTGTCCCCAAGCCGCCCTGCTGCTGGGGGTCCCCGAGCCCACCGCCTGCATCAGGGGGTGCCAGGGCCGGGTGCAGGAGCGGGGCAGACCGTGCGGGAGCTGGCCTGGCCCCGGCGCTGCAGGGCTCCCTGCCCTGCTCGTGCCACAAGCCAGGCCATCGTGTGTGTCCCCGCAGCGAAGCTCCGGGGCAGTGACGCCACAGTGGGGCCGGGCTGTGCTGCGGGGCCGGTGGCTGCAGGTGCAGCTCCCCGTGGGCACCCAGAGCCGCGACCCGGCACAGCCAGGCCCCAGGGCTGAGCTCCCCACCAGCGCTCAGGGCCCAGCCGCGGCAGGGAGCCCCCTCCCCGCTCTCGCAGGCGCCTGCCCCGGCGGCGAGGCCGAGGCGCCAGGCTGAAGCAGATGCCAAAGCCCTTCCCGGTGCTGGAGGAGAAGGTGGGTGGGGGGCTCCATGCTGGGGGTGGCTTGGGGGGACACGGGGCTCTGCAAGCTGGCGGGCACTGACTGGGCTGGTCCCCGGCCCCAGCGTGGAGCCGGGACCCTCGTGCCTCAGCAGGTCTCCTCTCCCGCAGGCAGAGCCATGGCCAGCGCCGCAGCGCCCAGCACCCGCCTTGCCGCCAGAGCCGGGTGAGTCACCCGTGGGCCGGGGCTGTGCCCTGGGGGGGGTCGCCGGGGCTGTGCCCTGGGGGGGGTCCCCAGGGCTCGGGGTGCTGGGGGGACCTGGGGAGGAGCCAGACCCCACGAGACCCATCCTGCCCTTCCCGTGCAGACCAGGAGCCGCAGCTCTGCCGGGCCCTGTTCGACTATGCCCCGGAGCTGCCGGACGAGCTGCCGCTGCGGCGCGGAGATGTCGTCCGGGTCCTCAGCAAGGTGAGGGGGTGCGGGAACAGGGGTGACCCCGAGGCTGGTCCAAGCGCTGACGCCTGCCCTGCCCGCAGCAGACAGAGGTCGAGGGCTGGTGGGACGGGCAGTGCCGGCACCGGAGAGGGCTCTTCCCCAGCAACTTCGTGGAGCTCCTGCCGGCGCCGGTGCCCATGGTGAGTCGGGGCTGCACCACAGCCACCCTGCCCAGCACGGGGCTTGCAGGGCTGGACCCTGCACCCTGGTGGGCTCCACAGGGCCGAAGTCCGGTGTCTGTGGGGCTGCGCCGTGCCAGTGGTCCCAACGCCGGGTGTGTGCCGGTGCCCCGTCCTCACCCAACCCCGCTCTCTTGCAGCTGAAGCCGGCGGTGCCATCCCGGGACACAGAGTCCGGTGAGTCCGGCCACAGTGGCCATCCAGCCCCGGCAGCCTCAGCATCCCGCCAGGACGGCCGGGCAGCCCCGCGGCCGGGTGCGAGGTGGATTGGGGCAGCTGGGGGGCCGGCCATGCTGGGGGGCAGGAGGAGCCCTGTGGGGCGCAGGGATGCGGCGTGGACCGGCACCGAGGTGCTCTCTGCTTCGACTTCCTTCCCAGCGCGGAGCCGATTTCCTCTGGCGTCACGTGCACGGTGTGGGGCCGTGGTAGCCGAGGGAGCCTGGCACGGCACCGCACCGCACGGCCTCGCGGGCAGCCCCACACCGGCAGGTAGGATGGAACGGCCGTGGCTCTGGGGGTCCTGCACCCGGGGACCATCCCAGCGGCAGCACCTGCGCGGGGCCGCACTGCTCCTGGGCTGTGCCGGTGCCCCGGGAGCCGGGGGAGCTGCCGAGGAGGAGCAGGGGCTGGCGGGACTCTGGGCAGCTCTGGGCACCACCAACTCCACGCCGCTGGGAGCGATGGAGCCCTGGGGCCCGGAGAGCAGCTCTCCTCATCACTGCGGCCGTCTCTTCGGGCGGATAAAACCCACAGGCATTTCTGGTGCCTGCGAGGTCACCGTGGCGAGGACCGTGCTGGTGGTGGCAGGGACCAGGCGCCATCAGGGCTGCCAGCCCGCCACGGGGACAGGGTGGCCCACCACAGGGACAGTGTGGCCCACCAGCTGGTCAGAGTGGCCCACCAGCGGGTCAGAGTGGCCCACCATGAGGACAGGGTGGTCCATGGGCACATGCCTGTGGCCTGAGGCCCTGTCTCTCGCTCTGCCGGGGGGGCCGTCCTGGTGGGACCCCGGGGCCCGGTGGCAGAGGGATGCTGCTGCGCCGAGGCGGCGGGACGGCATCCTGCCCGTGCTGTGGTGCTGGCGCTCTGGGGGAGGTTTGCAGCCGCCTGCGCTGCCGCGCACAGAGGAAGCGCCAACCGCAGCGGGGCTGGGTGCCGGGCCGGGTGCGGGGATGGGTGCAGGGTTGGGTGTGGGGCTGGCAGGAGGGGCGGCTGCCCCCGAACCAGCAGACAGGGCCCTGGGCTCATGGTGCCGGGACAAAGCCGCCATGGGGCTGGTTGGGTCCTGCCGAGCAGCGCTGCCGGCCCCGGCAGGCGTTGGCAGGTGTGGGAGATGGTGCTGGCGGGAACCATGGCCCCAGGAGCACCGTGGGACCACGTCTCCCACCGGTCCTGCCTGTGGGCGCCTCCTGCCCAGCACCCCCCATCCCCCCCACACGACCCTGAGCCCGGGGCCCCTGGCAGGAGCGGGGTGCGGGGGCGTGGGGAGTCAGGGATGGAGAGACCCTGGAGACCATGTCCTAGCAGGGCGGGGGGCTGTCCCGCCCAGCCAAAGGGTCCCTGGGAGAGGGGCTGTCACGAGGGTCCTTCCCCAGCACCTGACAAGCCCCTTTGCTCCCCGGCAGCCTGTAAGACAGCGAAGGACGAGGCGGGCGAGGAGGGGGAGCACCCGGGTGAGTCCTGGGCTGGGGGAGGAGGGAGGGACGGGGACAGGGACGGGGATGGGGACGTGCCTGGGGCAGGACCCTGTGCCTGGGGCAGGACCCCCGTGCCTGGGGCAGGTCCCGGGTGCCAGGGCATGGCCACGGCCGGGGGTCCCCAGCAGGAAGCGCTTCCTGCCCCGCTCTCGCTCAGCTGTGCCGTGCGGTGCTGGCTGCGCCGGTCCCAGCCCTGGTCCTGCCTCCTCTCCCCAGAGCTCCCGGCACCGGTGAGGATGGAGCCGGCCAAGCTCCCCTCCAGCAAGAGGATGGCTCCTGCCCCCCCCGTCCCTGCCAAGGCCAAACCGGCCCCCACGCTGCCGAGCAAGTAAGGCACACACGGCCGTGCCGGGGTGTCTGGGGCCGCCACGATGCCCCCAGTGCCGGGGCCATGCCGTGTCCATGCTTGGTCCCCAGAGTGGGGCTGGAGTTTCCCCCATGGGAGGGCTGAGCATGGCCTGGCTGTGCCGCTTTACCGTCTCTGCCGTCCCCAGGCCCAGTTGCCCCCAGCCCTGCGCCTCGGCTGACGTGGAGTGGGGCAGAGCCAGCGACCCAGGTAGGTGCTGGGTGCCAGCGCCGGGCGCTGCAGCCGTCGCAGGGCCATGCCCTGTGCTGACGCCGGGCGCTGATGCTCTCTCTTTGGCAGATGCTGATGGCTTCAACGTGGTGCCGGTCACCACAGCCAAGCTGAGCCACCCCACTGCCACGCGCCCCCGGGTACCGGGCCAGCGGCCGCCCAGCCTCGCCCTGGGGAGTGCGGGGGGTCCCTGCGGGGGGGAGCAGCCCCAGGGGCCACACCACGCTGAACCCTGCGCCCCTCTGCCTGGCGCGGGGCAGGCGCCCGGCCCGCCATGGAGCACGGAGGTGCCAGCGGCGCCGCGGCCGGAGGAGCGGCTGGCCCTGGAGGACCTGAAGGCTGAGGTCCGGACCCTGCACATCCTCGTGGACCTGATGAGAGTCCAGCATCTGTGAGTGGGGATGGGGGTGTCGGGGCGCTGGCCGTGGCGGGGGGTCCCCAGCAGCTCCTGGCCGCTTGCCGTCGGGTCTGGCCCCGGCTGAGCCGTGCCCGGCATGTTGCAGGCGAGACCTGGAGGACATGCGGCTGGAGCTGTGCCAGGAGCGGGCCAAGCGCCAGGCGCTGCAGGTGAGTCCCTGGCAAGGGGCTGTCCCCGTGCCGGGGTCCCCACTGCCTGCCAACGCTCACAGCCTCTCTCCACAGGCGGAGGTTGAGCGGGTGAGGAAGGTGCTGCCCAGCTAGCACGGCGGGGGCTGCGGCTGCGGTGCCCACCCTCTGCCTCCCTGGGGGTGTGGGGCAGGCGGGGGCACACGGTGCTGTGCCGGTGCTGTGCCATGTGCCCCCCGGCCCTGCTGCCCCCAGCCCCGCTCTGCGCTGGTCGGGCACGAACGCCCACCCCACACCCGCGCACTGCTTTCTGCGGCGTGACGTGACCCCGAGGCAACAGCCCCTGGTGTATAGATATTGTTTAAAATAAACTATTTTGGGTACGGAGCGCTGCTGGGCTCTGTGGGTGCTGCAGAGGCAGAGCCCTGGGGCTCTGCTGTGGGCTGCCACGTCCCTGCGGGGTTTGGCGGGACTGGGCTGGTCCTGCCGGGCACAGGGGGTCCCGCCCTGGCACAGGGGGTCCCGCCCTGGCACAGGGGGGTCCCGCCAGGGCTGGCCGAGCTGAGCCCCAGGTGCTGGGAGCGGACGTGCCAGCAGGCACGGGCAGGGCTGCAGATGCTGCCAGCCAGTCCTGGGGGGGCTGAGTGTCCCCCGCCACCTTGCCCCGGGCTGGGATGCAGAGCCAGGGCCTGCAGCAGGGCTGGAGCAGCGCCTCCTCCTCCTCATCCTCCTCCTTGTCCTCCAGCCCCCGCACCGTTTCCCAGCCCAGCCCCAGCCCCAGCACATCCTGGCCTCCAGCCACTGGCATGGGGCCAGGAGAACATCTGGAAAACATCTGGATCCTGCTGGCGCTGGCGGCGCGGGAGATCGGCCTGGGAAGGAGCTATTTTTATAAAGTAGCCGGGGAGGGGGCTGGGGAGGGGGCAGCGGGGCCCCTGCGCCCCATGGGGCTGGGCCGGTGCTGGGAGCGTGGGCAGGATGCGGCCCAGCCCTGCGGGGAGCAGCCCGTGTCCCCGGGGAGCACCAGCCGCCCCGAGAGCCCAGCGGGGAAACATCCGTCCGGCTCTGCCGGGAGGGCGCTGGGTCAGGGCTGGGCGGTGCCGGAAAGGGCCCCGGCTAATTTTAGCGGGATCGGGGGAGGGAATTGGCCTGGGGAGGCGGCCGCGGCCAGACACCCCAGCACCGCTTGTGCCGGGTGCTGCAGCTGCGGCCGCCCCGGCATGCAGGGCCCCCTCGGCAGGCAGGGCCCCCGCCACGCTGGGCGCCAGGTAGTGGGTAACAGCACCATGTTTCTGGGGCAGGACCCCACAGCTTACACGCACGTACAGCCCGACGGCGACCCACGGGGATGGGCCTCCCTCCGGTGCCGGCGCCGAGCCGATGGGGCCAGCGCCCATGGCTGAGACCGGCAAGGCTGGCTCTGTCCTTGTCCTCATCCCCGCAGGGTCCCGGGGCTGCTCGGCCGGTGCCAGCAGTCGTACCAATGGCTCAAAGTGCATCGTGTCCTGCAGCGGCGGGGGCGAGTCTGGCCCTGGGGGTGCCCGTGGCCCCGGGGTCCAGCTGGCAGCGGTGCAGAGACGCTCGGGGGCAGCTCCTCCAACCCAGGGGCAGCGAGCAGTCCCCCGTCCTCCCGTCTCCTGGCCCCAGAGCAGGTTCCAGGCAGCTCCCAGGGGTGGCACGGTGTCGGCTGAGCTACCGCAGGAGCCAGGCACGGTGCCGGGGCAGCTGCCCCCGTGCCGGGGCTCAGTAGTAGTGGACACGGCCCAGGGTGCCGGTGCCCAGGATGTCTGGCTGCCCGTTGCGCCAGATTTCGCGGATGATGCGCTCGCGCTCCTCCAGCCGCTGCGCCCGCTCCAGCTCCTCCGCCGAGGCGAAGACGTTGACAGCCAGCGCCCCGTCCCCGGGGCTGTGGCTGTCCAGCGGGATCTCGGTCATTGGCAGCAGCGACTCGGACGCTGCACGGTCAATGGTGTCCTCCTCTTCCTCGTCCTCCTCCTCATCCTCCTCCTCATCCTCACTGAAGTCCCTTGGGCGGGGCGGGGGGCGCGCGGGGGGCCGGCAGGAGAGGCGCAGCACCAGCAGGCACAGGGTCAGCACCAGCCCGAAGCAGACACCCAGCACGAAGTAGAGCCCAAAGCTCTCGGGGTTGGCTGCGGGGAGAGCAGAGGGGATGAGGGACAGGCCCGTGTCTGTCGCGGGGCCCGTGGTGGCCTTAGGGTCCCCCCGGGACGGGTCCCTGCCAGGTCCGGGCGGGCTCACCTCGGATGTGCGCGTATGCGGCCATGCTGTTGCTCAGCAGCTCCATGTCCCGCCTGCGGCTCTCCATCCTGTGCCCGGCCGTGCTCAGTGTCTCTGGGGCTGGCACGTGCTTGGCATCTGCAGGACACAGGGGCTGAGCGACGCACTGCTGGGGGGCCCCCCAGTCCCCTGTCCCGTTCGGAGCCATGCCTGGGTGTGACGTGCCCCAAGCACCGTCCGGGGCAGGGGCTCGTGCCCAGTCTGGGCTGCCCTGTCCAGGGCCGATCCCCACAGGTGCGGAACCGGAGCCATCCCGCTCCCGCCGCCCCTCCGTCCTTCCTGCGGGACCGGGACGGATACAGCTTCCCCAGGACACTGCGTCAAGCGGATCTGCGGCACCAGGCCAGGCTTTCCATCCCCTGCCCTGGTCACGGGCACAGGACACGGGCCGTGGGGCTGCACCATGGGGCTGAGCTCGGTGCGGAGCGGGGCTGGGGTCCCAGCACACCCCTGCAAGGCTGCCTGCGCCGGGACAGCGTCCCCCCTCCCCGTGCTGCTCCCAGCCCAGCTCCAGCCTTGGCTGTTTGCCGTGGGGCCCTGCGGCGCGGGGGCGAGGGCCGGGCCACGGTGCAAAGGCCGCCAGGTCGGCAGGCAGCAGGGAATGCCGCTGAGCCGGGGCTGATCCCACTGCGGCCCCGGAGTGGGACGGGCGAGGGGCAGGCGCTGGCCCCTCTGCACGAGGAAAAGCCACCCGCGGCCTCTCAGCAGGGCCGGCCACGGCTCACATGGGAACCCACCCTGGGAGCTGGGGAGGGGACGTGGGTGCCCGGGGCTGCCTCTTCCATGACAGCTTGTGGGGACGGGGTGCCCAAGCCCCACGCTGGGGTGAGCACCCTCCTCCTCCTGCCCAGGGACCCGCCTGGCCCCAAGCCGCTGAGCACCAGTCCTGGCAGCCCGTCCCCATGGACCCTTGCTGCCCCCGCGACGCTGGTATGGGGCCAGGTCCCCCTCAGCTGTGGGGTGCCGTGGCCCCCAAGGCGTGGGGCTGAGCGTGGGGCTGGGCAGCAGGCAGGGCGGGAGGTGATGCAGCGCCCGGCCCTGGCAGGGGACGAGCTCATTTCCCAGAAACAGCTCCACGGAGGGAGGAATGAGGAAAGAAATGCAGAAAATGTGACACATCAGCAGAACCATCCCCGGACAGTCCAGTGCTGCGGGGCCGCCACACGTCCCGGGGCTGGGCTTGTGGCGGGACACCCCGAAACACGGCCAGCAGCGTCCCCAGGAGGGTCCTGGTGCCCTCCCCGCGGAGCAGCCGCACAGCCAGCCCCTGCCCCTGCGAGGCGGCCGGCGGGGAGCCGCACAGCCCCGCTGTGGGGCTGGAGGGGCCGAGCCCCGCCATGGGGCTCCAGGGACCCCCGGAGCCCCGCCGGCGGCAGGGCTGCTGGCGAGGCACCACAGGGCAGGCTCCAGGGCCACGGGGTGCTCAGCACCCACAGCTGGGCCCATGGCCGTGGGCCGTGGCAGGGTGGGGGTCCGGGGCCGTAGCGGGCACAGGGTGTGAGGGAGCCCCGGGACAGCGGGGACGGGCGGAGGGAGCCGGGCCTGGGCGGGCGCTGTGTGCCGGGCAGAAGAGTGCCGAGTCCCCACCGCCGGAGCGGGGCTGCCCTGGACCCCCAGGCACCAGAGCAGGATCACCCCGGCATATGGCTGCGCCTGCGGGCACAGCCCCGGAGCGCTCGGCCCTGCGTCCCCAAGCGCTGAGTCCTGCGCCCCATGTCCCCAAGCACTAAGCTCTGCGTCCCCAAACCCCCAGCCCCGCATCCCCAAGCCCCCAGCCCCGAGTCCACAAGCCCCCAGCCCCGAGTCCGCAAGCCCCCAGCCCTGCATCCTCAACCGCTGCGTCCCGAGCCCTGCGCTCTGCATCCCCAGGCACCGAGCCCTGCGCCCTCCAACCCCGCGGCCCCAGGCACCGGTCCCCGCGGCCCCAAGCCCTGCTTCCCCCCACAACGCCAGAGCCCCTCGAGCAGGGCAGAGCCGTGACACCCCGCTGTGGCCATCGGGGCTGGCTGGACGTGGGGTGCTGGGGTCCCTTGGGATGCCCCATCCACGCCATGGTCCCCTGAGGCCCTGAGTCCCACGCTGGTGCCCGGAGGCCGGCGCGGCTGGTACTCACCGGAGTGGCGGGTGGCCCCGGAGCGGGGCAGGAAGGCGAGCGGCTGCAGGAGCCCACTGCACTTTGGCTGGAGAGAGGGAAGAGAGAGAAAGGTCTGTTTAGCATTAACGCTGCAGCAACAGGAAATAGTTTGGAGGCGGCTGGCGGTCAGCGCTCCCCGCCGGAGCCAATGGCAGCCCCGTCCCGATGCTGAGCGGGGCGCGGGGCCGGGGTTCGTCCCGCTCCCCCGGGACGCTGCGCTCGGCCCTGCTGCGGAGCCGCCCCGGAGCAGGAGCGGGGCCGTGGGCGGGCAGCTCCAGGCCCCATCCCAGCCGTGCCCAACGCCCATCTGGCAGGATCAGGCCTGGCTGTCCCCAGGCTGGGCTGGCGGTGCTGGACCCCAGCCGAGCACCCCGGGCTTGTGGGGCTGGGCCTCGGCTCGGCTTGGCGAAGCCCCATGCGTCGCACCGCAGCCCCGCAGGGACAGGGGTGCAGGGGCTCCTGGGGCAGCCCCCAGCCCCGGGGCGGTGTGGGGACAGGCAGGGTCCTGCCTGCCCTGTGGGCCCCAGTGGGCCCGGAGCAGCCCAGGCCACGGGGCAGTGCCCTGGCCCCACCGCAGCCCACCCGGCAGCTCAACCCAGGCATCTACTGCTCTGGGGGGGCAGAGCCGAGGGTGCGGGCAGGGGGCTCTGCCCCACCCCAGTCAGCCCTGGACACACCGGGGCTGGACCTCCAGCCACGCAGCTCTGCCTCCCACGGCTGCCCCCCCTGGCCCAGGGGACCACCCCAGGCTGGGCCGGGAGGGCCTGGCACTGCACAGCAGGGGGTCCCCAGGGTGCCGCCCCACTGTGTCCGTCCCCCCTGCACGCTCTCATGCACCTCCCCACACCCAGCAGCCCACCCATTGCGGCCCCCCCACTCCCCATCCCGGTTCCCGCAGGGTCGCTGCGCGCCGGGCTCTCGGTATGAAGTTTTATTGCCGACATGCAGGAGTAGTTTCGATGTAGTACAAAAATAATGTCTTTATACAAATTTTTTTCCTCTTTTTTTTTTTTTTTCTTTTTTTCTTACAACAGGCTCCTTCCCGCAGCGCGGCCCCTCCGCCCGCACCCCCAGCCGCTCCTGCCCTCCCGCACCACCCCCTCTTCCAGTTTGCTTTAATACAAGTGTGATTTACTGGCGATGACCGGTGCGCAGGAATACTGGGTATGATACAGCCTTGCAGAGTCCCCAGAATATTGCTTTAACTTTAGGAAAAAAACAAAAAAACAAAAAACCAAAAAAACAACCCAGGTGGGAGCAAGAAAGGAAAAAACCAGATGGAGAGAGCAGGGCCCCAGCTGGGGTCGGGGCCCCAGGAGTGCTCAGGGGCTGGGGGTCCCTGCTCTGCTGCTGGTGGCACAGGGGGTGCTGGGACAGACCTACCATCTTCAAAATAAATAAGGCTAAGACTTCAGGCTACTGGCTCAGCTGGCTGGGGTTGGTGCAACTGTTCTAGTCTGTATTAGTGTTCACAATTCCCTGCCTGCCCGCTGCCAAGCGGCTTCGGCGAGTTCGCAGGCAGGACGTAATGCCCGACACTGCCAAGGAGGTTCAGGTCAATCCCTCTGTCCCCACAAAGACACCCGGAGGTTGGCCCAGGCTAGACGCAGTCCGCTGCCCCAGCCCGGGGCAAGAGAAGGCAACACGCTACACACACATCTGCTACTCGCTCCCTACCCGCACTCGCGGGGGTGGCAGAGCTGACCCCAAAAAGCAGGGCCTGCACGCACAGCCAAGGCCAGGGCAGCTTTTCCTGTTGCTGCTCACCCACTTCCCTGTGCCCAGCCCGAGGCTGGCAGGAGAGGGCGATGCCGGAGCAGCCGGGAACAGGGGAAGGAGGTGCCGGAGAGCCACTGCCGTGAGCAGGAGCCCTGGCTGGGGCACTGTGAGCCCCGGGCCCTCTGTGCGAGAACAGTTCATCTGGCAAGACAGGCATCCAGTTCACAAAATGAGGCTCAGAAACAATCGTTCCTGTTCTCAGCACAGGCAAACGCTCTTCCCGTGGCATTAGGTGACAAACCGGGACATCCTTCTCCCGCCTCAGCGCCGCGCGGGGACAGCAGAGGCGGCCACAGGTTTGCATGGCGAGGCTGGGATGGCAAGATAAGCTGGAGAACAAATACAGTAGAGACTTCAGCCAGCCCCTTCCTAATTCTAGGCAGATTATTTTGGGAAGCTTTTTCACATTATAACTCATATATTATATCTGTACCACAACTGAAGTGTGAAAATGCTAAATCAGAATTAATGCAATTTTAACTGCACCTTAGATAAGCTACTGAAAAATAAGATTAAACCATATATCCTTATGAAACTAAAAGAATCAGTGAAAGGGGGGAAAGAGGTCAGAGGCCACACTGGGCCAAGTCCTGCAAAACCTTTGAACTGCGGACAAGATCCCATCTTTGCAGCGACCACCTGCAAGGACGACTCTCGCCTGAGGCGGTGGCCGGGCTCTCGGGGCAGCCCCTGGCCACACCGGGTAACCGCCGGCCGTCTGTGCCGCTCATGAAGGCCTCGGCGCGCTGCAGCCCACACACGGCCACCGAGGGTCAGACAACACAGCCAGACCAGGTGGCACGTTAAGGACAGAAAAAGATTTGATGCAGATGAAGGGAAGTGGGAGGTTTCAAGAAATTCTTCCTTTCGAGAAACCCCGATAAATCTAAGCTTATTCAAACCACATGGAGCGAATGCAATCAGCCGACTCTCCGTACTGCACAGCCGCGACTCTTGTGCCAGCAAGCCAGCTTCACCCTCGGTAGTCTTCTCCTTTCCCACAGGCTTTGCTCGATCCAGAGAACAGCATGGTTAAAAAGACAAGAGAGGTAGATTACAGTCATGATTAAAAGCAGATTAGTCATCTAGGCTTCGATTTAAAAAACAGATTCCAGAAGATGCCAAGAGGTTGCTGCTTCCAAAACTAGCTTTTTCAAAAGTCTTCTCCCTCCAGAGCGAGTGTGAGTGAGTGTCCCTGAACAGAGCTCAGAAGAATTGCTACATTATTCTCCATCACGGGACACCGGTATTGCTGTTGAGCTGTAGTAGGCGACGTGAAAGGCAGACTGCAGGATGGTGCTTGTGCTCTCGGATGCGTGGGAAGCTACTTCCGAAGGTACCTCTGGGCCAGAATAGCTGCGTCCAAAGGGTTCATGGGCTGGGCGTCGTGGCCCAGGCGTCGCACAGGGGGGATGTTCCCAAACTGCCGCTTCTGTAGGAAGCTCTTGGCCTCATGCAAGGTGTTCTTCTCCTCAGCCAAGAGCAGCTGCTGCCTCATGTAGTTCTCAAACTCGTACTGCGAGCACTCCTCCGTCACCTTCACCTGCGAGAGAACCACCCCGTCAGAGCCACAGCAAGCAGCGGTCCCACAACTCCCCTCCGGTGGTCCTGAGCTGCCGCAGCGTAACTGGAGTCAACGCGAGAACTGGACCTGCTGCCAGACGTACAGGCAGGACTCGCCAGTGCCACCAGGAACAGAGGCCTGGAAACCTCAGTGCCTCTCTCCTGACGCAGCTCATCCCAACCCTGCCAGATAGTCACAGGCTGCAGCTGTTTGACCCCAGTTCTCACATCCCCCCCCCCCCCAAGCCCTGCGGAGGGATTTCTGACAGCAACACCGACTGCGGCATCGCAGGAAAAAGCTCCTACAAGGCTGTCCCCAGGCAGTGAGGTCACCAGCCACCATTTCCAACACAAAATACGCTGGCAAGAAAACAGGATGTTTGCTCCCATTGCAGAACTCACCGGGGAGCCTGAGCCAACACCGCTATCTCCTCCCAGCGCACGTGAGCTCTCAGCTGTGTGCGAGGGAGTGAGCGCTGCTCGGAGAGGAGCGAGCTGCCCCTCAGCCAGCGCCAGCGAGCTCACTTCCAGGCAGCGTGGCCAGCTGGACGCGACTCCTGCTCCCAGCAGCATGAGCCTTTCCTTCCGCTGCACAAGATGGCGATGGACCGGCTGCCTTGCAGAGTAGCGGCCACAGCCGGGTCCTCACCGCCCGCCCCTCACCAGCTCGGGGGCACGAGGGGCTGCCATCTCTTTGTGTTACAGACAGACTCGGCACAGGGGCACGGAAAAGCAGCTCTGCGGAAAGGAAAGAAGGGAAGCCTACCTCTTGGGGGTTTTCAGGGTTAGCCACTTGGTCATCGATGTCTGGCACCACTTGCAAAGGGCCACTCAGCGAGGACATAGACTGCCTGGGGGGAGAGCACAGCGTCAGGCACCCAGAGCACGGCCCCGGCTCGCCCACCCTCACCCAACACCCTGGCCAGGGCAATCCTGCCTGGCTGGCCACGGCTGGCCACCAGAACATGTCCGGATGCCACACCGGCTACTGCTACTAAAGGATGCTATTCCAAATTCAGTGTCCCTGGTATGAAATCATGTTAAAATCCCCTGAGCTGCCTTTTTTTTTTTCCCCCTTTAAACAGGATGTGGGACTCTAACTCTTGCATAGGTAGGAGAGAAAACTGCCACAGCTCCAAAAATCACAGACTTCACTGCTGACTCAACAGGCAGCACAAGAACTTCGCCCAGGCATGCTGTGCAGCACAGACAGAAGGCCATGGGGCTGACGAGAGAGGGCTGCACCAAGCAAACACCGCCAGGATCCATTTCTGCTGGAGTTTGCTACTGGAATCTCATCCCAGTTGGTTCATGCCAGTCCTGGAGTCAGATTCACCCTCAAAAGGCATCCTGCACATGTAGTGTTCCCACCTGTAACGGCATCTCCTGCTCTTCCCCTCTAGAGATCTCATGCCTGCTTTTACTTAATGGATAATTCAGTGCTAATTACGAGCTTGCAGGAAGTGTCTGCGTTTGGCTGCATCTGTAAGATATTACGTGTAAGATAACACGTAAGATATTCCTGACCATTAGACTTTCCTTAAAAATCAAACCTGGGGAGCACGAGGCGGGCACAGCTGCAAAGGCTCTCCTGCACCCCAGTACTGTTTCATAATGTTATTGCTTTACAGACTCCGACCTTGGTCACAACGACAAGCATTTGTACCGGCCGCTCTGGCTGTATCCATCAGCAGACACCAGTGGCTGAGACACAGGGTTCAAAGACTTTTTTGCGGTTCTCACAGATCGTCCTCTGGTGTCCTTGGCCGCAGTCTGCTGGCTGCAGCTGGAATAACACAGCCTGCGGCCAGAGACGCCATGTTCCCGTTTCCCTCCTCTTGCACATACCATGATGCTATGATGGAGCTGAGAGAATCCAGCACTTCAGAAGCTGTCAGACGCTGCTGCGGATCCAAGACCAGCAGTTTTCGGATCAAGCACACAGTGTTTTCTGAGACCCGTCCATCCCTGGGAGAGAGAACGCGTGGTGAGCCCGAGTGCACGAGGCGGGCAGCAGCAGGATGGACGTGCTGGGAGCGCAGGTCAGGAACTAGAGGAGCTGCCGTTGCTCTAACCGAGACCCCAGAATTACCCAGGAGCTTGATTCCCTGTCCCTGCAGCATGGGGCCTTTCTCACCTTTGCACAAGATGTCCCAGCTCTGCTATCGCTTCCTTGGTGTTTACTGCACAGTGTCTTTGCTCTCATTACTGCTGCGACCCTCAGGGGCTTTGATTGAAGCCCCTCCAGCTCTGGCTGTCCCAGTAAGGCCCAGAGCACCACCCGCACAGGCACTAAGAGAAGGGCCTCCCCGGGACAGGCTGTACTCACTCAGGGATGGTGTACTCGGCAGCCTTGATTTTGCGGAAAAGCTCCTGAGGTATGCTGTCGTAGAAGGGGAACTGGCCATAGAGCATGGTGAAGAGCACCACACCCAACGCCCACATGTCACTGGGTTTTCCACGGTACGGCCGTCCTGCAGGGAGCAAGGAGACAAGAGCAACAGGCTTTACGACACTGCTCACCTCTGCAGCCCGCCACCAGCAGTAAAGGCACTGAAGCAACCTCGGCATGTGATCCTTTTTAATAAGCATTAATCAAAAATGCTCAAGACTTCCTATTGCAAGACACCAAGAACCTCTTTCAAAGGTGCATCCTTTGCGAATAAGCACATTGTTCATCTCCACACAAGTGCCTTCCCTTTCCCTACAGGGCAGGGCTATCCCTGCTGAACGGCTTTGATGTGATCCGAGATCATCAAGTAACCGGAACCACTGTGCACTGTGCTGGAGTTCACACCTCCCTCCCCTTCGCCATCCCTGCAGGCTGTCGCTGCCGGGAGCCCCAGAGCCTCGCAGGCTCCGCAGATGTGCCGCTGCAAGTCCGGGTCAAAGGAGAAGGGAATTTAAGGGCCAACGAGCACAAGGCAGGGGGAGGCAGGAAAGAAAGCCCAAGAGAGTAAGTGCTCTTCTGGTGAGAAGTGGCCCAAGATTAATGCCAACCCCACCACCCCAGCTGCACCGGAGATCTGCATGGAAGCGCAAAGCCTCTCCACACCCAGCTCAGATGGAGCCGCCCATCGAGATGGGACTCTGCCTCGGGGACGGATCCAGCACACGGCCGCTGGAGCCTGCTGGGAAGCCACAGAGGGCTCAGGAAGGCGCCTCCCCCGCGCGGAGGCATTCCCGAAAGCTGCTGCAGCCCCAGCACGCCCTGGGATCCGCTTGATGGAAATGCTGCTTTGAAGCCCCTTCAATCACAATAAATCAGCGAACAGCAGCACGCATGAGGGTCAAAAAATTAAACTCCAGTGCTGTACCACAGCATAGGACCGAGGGAATGACTTCCTCTGACTCACACAGTGAGTCACTGCTGCAGCATTTGTTATTTGTACTAATTATTCTTTGCTTTATATGCTCAAAAAAAGGCACCTCTCCCTCCCTCCTCCAGCTTTTCCTGCGGTGACATTTCAGCAGCCATAAAATGCAAGCCATCTCTTAGCAGAAGACAGCTTCTCCTGAAGACCTGAAACAATGATTAATTCTTCAGGCGTTTTAGCTTCCTCTTGCACAGGAGCATTAGCAATACAGACAGAGGGATGCTCAGAGTCTGAAGGTGGTGGTGAAGCCTCGAACGTCCTCAAGTAACTTCTCCCTCGATGCTTGGAGGGGAACTGAGCCATTTTGGAACAGCATTTTCAAGAGCACAGGATGGGGCTGCACAGACGCCCCGTGGGGAAGGGCTATTTGCAGAGACAGAGCCGGAGCGCAGTGCCATTGCGGACCTGTAACTAAGGCTGCTCCTTGCAGGGCCTTGAAGAGCCTCAGCTGTCAGAGAAGTCAGCAAAGACAGTCTGTTCAGCGCCTCGTGGCATGTGGCCTGCAGACTGGCCAGTCAATCCACTGACAAGACAGCCGTTAGAAGAAACACGGGTGCTCGCACCCGAGCGGGAAGGGCAACGGGGCAGAACGGCACCCCAGGCAAGCTGGAAGGAGCAGCTCCATGCAGCCCTTACCAGACACCAGCCACTGGAGCTGCAACTGCTCCAAGCTCCTGCAGAGCAGTTGGCTCATATCATCGCTCTGGTTACAGGGGCCTCAGGATATCCTGCAGAACAGGAAAGGCCTGCAAAAAACACACGTTCCACCTCCCTGGCTGCCTCTGCTCCCTTCCTGGCTTAGTCCTGCCCAGGAGGGAAGCAGCCTCAAACCTGCCTGGCAGATCATGACAGAAGAACTCAGCTACATTTATTGCTGCTGCCTGTAAACCTGACAACAAACTTACTGAGGGGAGTCCACTGGGTATGCAAGCATCAAGACTAGCTCCCTCCGAGGGCATTCCCGAAATACAATAGCTCGGGATACCATAACTCAAATCTTCAGCAGAGACCACCTAGTATTCAGTATTCTATATGTTATCCTCACACAGACAAATGCGATAAAAAGGCTGGCAAGGATTCTGGATTTCACACTGGCTATACGCACATCGGCGAGCGGTGCTGCCCAGCGTACCGCCGACTCGTCCAGAAAACAGTCGGTGCTGATGACCTGCTGTCCACAGTTTTAGGCAGTTTCCCATCGTGCCGGCAGACTGATAACCCTTAGCAGGTGGGACACATTAGGAATGATCTTGGACCACATCCTGCAGTTCAGCTCCATCCAAAGGGAATTTTATCTGTGCTCACAAGGAGTGAGCATGGTAACTGGAGTCTATCTAGACTTACAGAGAGACACTTCAAATGCGCAGTCCCAACTGTAAATGCACCTTTCGACGCTCTAGTCAAGCTCAGCTGGGTGAGAGCAAAACCACCCCCCAAAAAAACCCCAAACGATGCCTCAGTCACTGCCCTGACAAACAGGACAACTGCTGCCTGCTCAGCTATTGCCAGGACAAAGCTAGTACAGCAGCAAACAGAGTTCATGGAAGAGAAACCTCCTGAAGCCACTAGACAGACAGAAACCACATCTGCTTCTGAAAGCCCCATGCACTGCAAAGAGTTAAAACGTGGGAGGACATTAGGGAAAGCCGTTCTTCGCCAGACTTCTGCTTAAGGCCTCTGCTGGAGACCAGGCATGGGCCAGACTGCTGGAGACAAGATACAGCCCGAACAGACTGCTAGTCTGGCCTGGTGCGATCATTCCTTTATTTTTAAGTAACTCCTCTCAGTCAGCCCAGAAGCTGCCCAGAGGGTCAGCAGTTCCCTTCTGGAAGCAAGCAGCAGCTGCAGCTCCTCTTAGTGTACGGCCAGGAATCAACTGACATGGTGGGATTTGGTTCGATTGCCTCTTAGGCCGAGGGATTTACCCGCAGCTTAAATGAAGCCTCAGGAACAAGATTCAGACGTGGGAAATAGAACATCTTGTCTGCAGTCGGACTTATTTAGGAACAGGCAGAGAGCTTTTAATTAGCTTTGAAGTTCAGTCTAGCCTTAAGAAAAAAGTTACACGCTCTTGTTCCCTCCATACTTTCCCAGTTGGAAAAAAACAGAAACAAGGCTCATAATTGGACTCTAATTAAGAGGCTCTCACAGAAGGCAGGTTACATGTGGGAACAGAACTAGGTGGTTTTCATTTATTGTCAAGAGCCACAAATAAATGAAACAAGTGTTCAGCGTGGGGGCTGCGAGGTCCCACTGAGGACCGAAGGGGATCACCTACCACTAAGCACATCTGGGCTGATGTAGGCAGGGCTCCCGCGCTGGTCTTTCAGCAGGTCATCTTCACTCACCAGGTGCTTTCCAAGACAGAAGTTTGTTATGGTTATTCGATGAGTCCTGGGGAGAATCAGAAGGCATCAGTGAACAAGGGCCGGACTGGCACGAGCCAAACAGCACAGAGGAGGTGAACGCCCAGAGGTGTGTGTCTGTGGGGCTTTCTGAGAAGCTTGAAGCGCTGGGAAAAGACAAGCAGAGCTGTAGGATCAACTCCATCCCAAAGGGGAGGGATTCCACACCCGTCAGCATGGCTTGCAAGGCTCTTACAGCAGGAGTAAGAGAGTCCTTTGCAGCTATGGAGAACGTCTACGTTCACCCTGAGCGGGACGCGTAAGCGTGGCTGCAAGCACGGGGTGCTCACGTAACTGCCCACCTCGCTGCCCCACAGCCACCCTTCGGCCAGCCCAGGAGCAGACTGACGGTGCCCAGCCAGCAGCACAGCACCAGGATCTGCGCTTTCGTGCTCGCTGACCACTGTAGGGCACGAGCATTAAGAAAGTAGAAGTTTATTTTAACAGCTGATTCTCCCCTATGCTTCCCAACTACCGTCTCTAAAGGCATCTTCTCCACACAACATTTTCTGGAGCCGAGGGAAAACACCCCAGAGAAGGACTGGGGTGTCGCATCGCCAGCAGATGAGCTACAGGGCCTTTGATCGGATTCAGTGCAACCACTTTTGTGTTACCCAGCGGTCCCACAGCAGCAGTCCGGTGGCAGGACTGTTCCTCACATGCAAGTACACAGAACAGATGAAGTCTAATCAACATCCAAAAACCTCCTACAGAAAAGGGGGGAACTGCAGGTACACACAATTTATCTATTAAGATATCCCTATTTCCCTATGGTGTTGCCACCTCCAATTAATGAATTTTTCCAGGGAAAGTGAGCTCATTACAAAACTACTATCACATTAAATCTTTCATGTCACTTAGATAATGTGCATTTTAACGTACAACTTAAAGGACTGAGCAGAAAAAAACAGTCTAGAAGATTTCTATGTTCTTGAGAAGTATTACACAACTAGAGCCTGAGAGCATGAATTAAGTCAGTCAAAATAACCAAGAAATATTTCCAGCAAATCTAACAGACAAGTGAAATAAAACCAAGTGTGGGTTGGCAACGGAGAGCTGATTATTAAGAAAGACAGACTTGTGTTTAAGAAGTGTTAGCTTCAACTGTCAAGAGACTTCCCTGGCTGAATAACAATCTGCAGGATTTGTTGAAGATTTAAGACTAAGTGTTCTAAAGGACACTCAAATGTTCAGGGTTGCCTGGTTTTCTTTAGTCACTGAAATCTGATCTAATCTGTAATCATCTAACTACTGCACTGGCTAATTGGAAAACTTGCAAAGCTTTAACAGCCACGTCTTGCAGGGGACAACGTCTGAGGGACCTTCGCTAGCCCAGGGTGTAACAGGCCTGGTTAGGACTTTGTGGCGATATGCAGCTCCTTGCATTCCCCCCCCCCCCAACACAAAAGACCTGGCTCTTTTGTGAGCAGGGCTGGAACAGAACAAACATTTCTGATCAGCCCAAATGACTGGCCCTCTCCATGGTGATCTATTCTTACGCCTCACCCACCCTTTCATATGACTCACTGCTGTAGAGACTACAGCTTTCCCTCACCAAAGCTGATGGTCTTGCTAGTAAAAAGCAAAAACATAGCATGTAATACAAAGGATTACTTTGGCAAGCGTGTTCACAAAGCTTCAGATATCTCCCCCTTCCTGCTAGCGGGGGCCCCTGCGTGCAGCTCTGTCACGGGGATGCTCCACTGCACGCTTTGCCCAGAGAAGAAGGGAAGCTCTGGGTGGATCCTTTAAAGCAGCAACCTTTGTCTGCCTCTTCCTAGCAAGGAGGAGGATCAAAGCAGCAAGCAGAAGATAAGAGATTTATCTTAAAGCAACTCTACAGAAACGACTTAAAACAATCTACAGGTGGCCCTGAAAAGCACTAGCTGCTGGGAGGGGGGGACCAAGAAGTTCAACCTCAGTGGGTAAAGTCTGTTGGCTTTCAAACAGTGTTAGGGAGGAGGAAGCAGCAAGCTGTGACCACAGTGAACCTGCACGCTTTGCACAGACTCTGGAAGCCTGCAGACCTAAAGCCTTCCAGTTTTTTATTCATTCCACAGAAAACCAGACAGTGTGAAAAGACAATGAATTCCACTCATTCTTAAAGTTAGTGCAAAATATTTAGCCAGTAATGTAATACCGAAGGGCACAGCAGAGTGTCTGAGCTGGAACCAGCTTGCCAACTAAATAACCACCTAACCCAAGACAACTAAACGAGTCCAAGGAGCCACCAAGCAAAGCGCACGCTACTGCCAGTGGCCTCTCGCTCGTGCTGAGCTCGTGGCCCAGCGGCGCTGCCCGCTCTGCTCCGGGAGCCTGCACAGCATCCACGCTGGACATCAGCACATATAAACTGAGGCTCGCATCAAACCAGCTAATGGGAACAAGGAAGCTATTCCAAGCACAAATACAGACTAGACAGAAGAACTTTTGTTTAGATAAGTAAATATTTTCCTGCTAGCAAAAACACAGCAGTGCAACAGTCAAAGATTTAACACTGCTGGGATTATAGTACAGACTGCAGCGTTGGGAATTCCTTCAGCACGATGGAAAGTGAATTATGCGAACAGAACCACTTACCGTGTTTTAATTTTTTTTAATAGATATATAATGTTAAATAAGCATTTCTCTTGCAGGTTTCTAAATTACTATAAAATTTAGTTTTCAGATGTTAGAATCCAAAAAGAAGTGCTGACATGGGGTCACTGAGCTTGGTGGAAGAGTGAACTATCTAGGTTGGGCTCAATTCATTTTTGGAGATTAACTCGTAACTTTGAACTGGATTTGTATTTTTGCGCAGCTGCTTCCAGCTCCCTCACCCCTCCCACACGAGAGCCCTCTCAACAAGCGCTGCCTTCAATTGTGTTTCTAACAGAAATCTGCTTCAGGGAAGAAACTAAGACAACTGCCAGAAGAGCAGCTCTCCAGCAGACTTACCTTTTGTTTAGCACCATGTTTCCTAGTTTCAAGTCTCTGTGCACAATATTCTTCTGTAAAATATATGATAGTATAACATCAGCAAAAGCATATTTGTTATAAAAGAACAAATTAACTACTTGGAGAAAAGCACTAAGTATCTTTTGAAATCATGGCATCTTCATTCTCAGAAATAACCTAGATCAAGGTTTCTAGTCAGGCTGCACCCTGGGTACTTTGTGCACTTCGTTTTCAATTCTGGTCAGAAGGACAGAACAAGCAAATTTGCTACTTTGAACACACAGACAGACTTGACTGAAACAAAGAGGCCTGAAACTTAAGTGCTCAGGCTCAGTAAGGCTGATATGGTGAGCATTTCCTCAAAAGATACATGCTTCGTCGCTCGGCCAAGGAAGGATGGGTGCTCATTTGCACAGGGTAAGAAGTTAAACATCGGCAGAATCTATTTTTGTTACAGTAACTTCTAGTTCATTGATCTCAAACTTGTAGCTGGAGGTTCTGATCTCAATCAATTCTTACACTGGGATTTATCTTGCTTCAAAAGGAAATAGCTTGAAGTGCTTCCTGCATTTGATGAGCCCCTGCTCTCCTCTTCGACCACCCCTTTCTGAGGTTAGTAACGCTGTAGTTCACCTGATCTGCGTTTAGTCCAGCTGGCCCCTCTCCACAGTCAACAAATGCTACATTATCATTGAGAAACTTGAGGGGAGGGAAGGGAATGCACTTTTATGGCTCGGGGCATGAGGTCTTATGCAGAACACTGTTACGGGGAAACAGCCAAGACATCCATCCTCTGTAACCTTGCCACTGCCTGCACAAGGAAGCTTTAAAACATCTATTACGCTAACATAGGAAAAGTCTTCCAGCACTGAAAGGGATAACAAAGATCTTACCTTATGTAATGCTTCTACCACTCGTACCACATCATAAAATATGACTACCGTCTCCCGCTCACTGAGTCTCTTCTCTTTAATGACATAATGCTGCAGATTGATCAGATCTGCTGTTTTGTCACTGAAATCATGAGCACAGAGACAGTCTAACACAAGACAAATGCGCTTCTTCATTTTTCTGACCATTCTATTGGCTTCTAGATCTTCTATAATTTCACAAGCTCGGTCCTACAGGGAGGCAAACAAATGAGCAATAGTTCAGGGAACGTATCTGGGCATAGGTACTTACATGCAGAGCACTAGAGTAAATACCTACACAGTGATCTCAAAACAAGCAAAACCAATCATAGCGCTTGATCTTTGTCCCAAGCTGGGATTTCAAAACGATACGTGATCTCTGCTTAATGAAGCCAGGGAAAGTCAATGCTGTTTGACTATATGCATGTCAGCACTGATACTGTTGATATACATATGCCTCTTTAGCTAAAGCCTAGAAAAACACTACAGTGGTACAGACTCCGTGAATACCAGGGATCCAACACATTAATAATGAGATGAACAGAAATCTTAAGACACAATTAGCAGTTCTTCCACAACATTAAACAGGACACAGCCTAGTTGGACATTTGGTTTATTTAAGATATAGCACAGGTGGCCTCAAGTGAAAAGCCTGTTGACAAAATTTAACCAGCAAGGAGGCAATACCAACACCCAAACAGGTAACTCCTACCAGCCCATCACATCCATCAACACCTCTGAAGGCGTCAACAGCAGCACAATTCACTCGCTCGGGACATCGATCAGCATTTACTAGTTTAACTCGCTGAAACAGTTTCTTGGCAATTTGTCCCATCTTACAAGTCATCAAGAGACCGGAAAGCAGAGGTTCAGGTCTAAAGGGTGCTCTCTTGGCACGAATCAATTTGGCAGCAAATCAGCTATTTTCCTCTCTGTGAAACAGGGACACAGCCTATAAACTGCCATTACAAAGGTTCACAAGGCCCCAGGTGCAGTATCACACGAGTCCAACAGCAAGTATCAGAGCACACACTACTGAGCACCCGTCCCTTGGAATGTTCTCACATTTCCCAGATCCCAAACCCCGTTACATCCCACTTAACCCTCAAAAGCCCCTGCCACAAACTCGCTTGTTTGAAGTAGCAGCAGTTCAGCGCAGCGGTGTGCTGGTAATTCCTTACACGCAGGAACGGGGTCAGCACAAACTGCACATTAAACAAAAGCAGCTCAAGCCAATAGCAATTCCTGGCATTCCCCCAACCTGGATGGTGGCCAGCCGTACCTGAAAGAGCCCGTGATGATGAACCACTCCTTCCTGGTTGTGGAGCAGGGAAAGGAGAGAATACTCCGTGTGCAGCAGCATCTTGCCCTGTCGTTCCTCCTGGGTTTCTATTCCTTTATCACCCCTTTCTTCTAAGGTGAGGATCTTCAGGAAAAGGGAAAAAGACCTTTACAGCTCCCAGAAAAAAACAAACGCCCCCAAACCTCTCTCATTTTAGGTATTCACATGTGTTGAACAGCTGATGTAATTGCTCTGATGTTTGCATAGTTGCCACAAACCTGTCTGAACTAACATCAGTGCAGAACACATAGCATGAGCTTGAATAACACAGAAAAGCGGTTCAGGTGGCTTTTTGCAAGTATCCCCCGTGATTTTCCCCACATTTCAGGCACAGCAGAGCAGAGGGCTCCAGGAGAGCAGCACAGCAGCCACAGAGGCCTCGTCTCAGGCTAATCTCGACACCAGATCTACGCCTGGCAGAACTGCCCCGCCGAGGGGAAGTTCCAGCAGCCATTTCTGACAGCGCCTACACCACACACTACTGCAAGGGCTTCTGTCACAAGAGCTAGAGAGCCTTGAAGATCTGGAAGCCCTGCATTTTGCTTACCTTTAGCTGATAAAAGTCGTCTGTCCCATCCTTTCTTGCCAAACACTGAACAATACTTGGCACAGGGGAGTTACCTAAACGTGGACCTAACAGCACAAAGCAAAAACAGACTTGTTTTCCTTTAAGGAGCAATGACTAATTCGGCATTACATCAGTATGCAAGTGTCACGCAGTTTACATTAGTTTAAACTAAGTTCCTTTTTTTCAGGAGATTAAATGTGTTTCCACAAATTACAATATAAAGAAAAAAAATGTACTGAACTCTGAAACCTTTTTGGACAATGTTTCATTTGTTCACTGGAGAAACATTTAACAAAAGCCCACACATGGCACAGCTGTTTGCAGAAATTCGAATTTCTGCATGCCTGAACCATACGGCTTTTACATTTACTAGCAACACCCATGGCAACTGCTGTTACCACACCTCTGAACCCAGCTGCCACCTCTGCAGGGACTGCTCAGGTACGCAGATTAGTCCAAATTTCAAGTTAACATACAGTCTCCACTCTTCAGTTTAAATCAATCAGCTTCCAATTGATTATCCATTGGTTTCTACTGTGAAGTCCATCATGGTTTTGACAGTTTATAGAACTCGTTCTGAACTAACAACTATTCTAGCAACTCTCAAAAGCCAGCAGAGTGGTCTTGCCTTGGCACATATCCCTTACAATAACCACCACTGCATTACGCAGTTGCTACATGCCGATTTGACAGCATATTCCAGGCAAGTAGGGTTTAACATCTCCCCAGAGCTCTAACCAAAAAGCCCCTGAATGAACTTGCTCTTTAACAAAGTTTAAGAATGTAGGCGTGGTTTTTTTTTTAAAAAAAAAGTAAAAGCAAGGGCTCGTATTTATCTTAAAAGCCATGCCTGCCTTGCTATATTAGTCTTGCACATCTCCTTAGTTTGACTAGCTGCAGAAGCTCCAAGGGCTGCTGCTCTGCTACATCAAGTGAATTGCACACTAAGACACTAAATTACCCATCTGCTTTGCCTCATTTCACAGTGCCTTTTATTTTCAGTTTTGCAATCAGTAGCTACCTTGAAAACTGAAGAAGAAAACCCTCCCTGCTTACCTAGTATAAAAGGGCCCGCTCTCTTGGCATTATTTCCAGAAATCCCTGTACAAAGAGCTTTTGCCTTAGTGGATGTTTCCCCAGCTCCTCTGTCTGATGCTCGCCGCTTCATCCTTGGCTCTTGAAAAAGAAAGAAGATCACATCTGATGAGCAAGTCAGTTAATTTCCTGTGCTATCCCTTACTTCATACTGGGAGGCTTTCACCTACTGATGCACTCGTGTCTCTGCCTACTTGTGTTTCTACAAAAAGCTATGGCTCATTACTGATAGACCACTTGTGGGTTGGAGGCTTAACGCATTTTTGAAGGTACAAATCAGCCTCATTATTCAAAGCAACATTTCCTAGAACAGTTGTTTGAGAGACGTAGTGGGAACAAGTCGAAATAATTAAAGCTTGTTTTACAGCAAAAACAAGTTTGCAAATTAATGTATTCCAAAAAACTGCAAGAAAATGCCTAGGTTACCCTTCTGTATGGATATCTGCTTCTGGTTCAGCTTAGGAACTTTGGAGGGTTCCTTCACACTCGGCACCGCAGCCAGCTCACCAAGTAACTCGGAAGGCTCAAGGCCGTTCCTCAAACGGCCAAGAATGCACAAAACTGACCATAAAAGTGAACAATGTCTTTCACCTTTTCCAGCAAGGGCACAGAAGACTAAAACATGCTAGTTATTGTGAGATGCAGTTCATTTAACAATGATTTTTCAAAAATGTATTTTTAGTCTTAAAATAAGTCCCCCTCTCTTTGTACCTCTTTAGGCTCTAACCTTTTAATTACATCTCCATCGATCTACATCCAATGCAGCTGAAATTTGAGTCCTGCACACAAAACTGTCACTTCGGTCTCCGCATGCAGGGAGTGATGCTTTGTTTAGGTTTAACACACGGTTACCTGCCTTTAATGGCTACTCCGGTGAAAAGGAACACTGTGCTGCCAGTACGTGTGCTCTCTTGCACTACCACTCCACTCATAAACAATTTAATCTATGAAATGCAAATCCCATGCTTTACATCCAAGTATTTATTCAAGGTCCACACACCACCACAATTCAGCACAAACAACTAAAAGCTTAATCAACTCCTGCTTATTCAGGTATTGCAGAAAATCAGATTTCCAACACCTGTTTTCTGCTGCTCAGAAATCTAAAGAGAATTTGAGGCAGTGTTGCAGAACCAATACCTAAAGGGCCAAATAAATTCAAGCCTCTGCGACTAAAACACTTCTTCCCCAAAGGGAAGTCTTGTTTCAGTTTAGCAGGAAAAGAACCTCTTACGACTGCTGCCAGGCTCGCCTTCACGCGCTGCATGCTCCCTGCAAGCATAAGCCAGCTCCATCAAACTGAAGTTTTGATCCCAATACACCTCCTCTTCACTTTTATCTCTTGGAAAAGAGTTCCAAAGACTTTCACAAATATCTAGACATTAAATGCTCGTGCTCTAACATTTCAAAGATCTTTTTTTGAGAGGGGAGAGTTGGAACTAAGCACAGATCCATTTTCTTATTCTGAGCAAGTCAAAACCAAGCCCCAGTCGTCTTCCCTAAGAGGTTACTACAGCAGACTGGGAAAATATTTTTGGGTTGTACTTATTTGTTTTTTAAAAAAGTCCCAGCGTTTCACCACGTAAGAGACTGATAAATCACCATACTTTGAATGAAGTTTACCCTCTGGCAGTCCCACCCTTTCTGTGGACACAAGAGTGATCTCATTGCATTAATTCATCTCGCAGTACCTGTCACCAAGATCAGAGATAGCAAGGGAGATAAGGTGGGAAGTCTCGCAGCAGACCTTGCATCCCTGCACTGCTGACTTCCACCAGCCGCTCAGATCTGACAGAGAAGTGCTACCAGGCCCAGCCAGCTGAACAAAACAAGGTCCTGAGCTCCGTACGCTCCCTGTTCTGTTCATTCTGCATCCCTGACCTAATACTCGATTGTGCCTTATAAAATTCTCCACTCCTTGCAACATCCTCATCCCTGCTGGAAACGTATGAGTAAGGTTTCCACGACAGAAACCCCACTGCACAGAAACTCTGAGATAATGACCGTTGTGCAATCCGCGCTGGATAGGAATCGCTGGTGCAAACGGCGTTATCGTAAACAAAATAATCTGGGGACTCACGTAGTTCAGCATCAACTGTATCTTTACTCTTCTTCCAAACTAGGTTTTCCAACGTCTCAGGAGACAGGAGTCATCACCTTGGAGAAGGCTGGATGGTCGAAAGGTCGAGGACTCTGTAATGCGAAACGAGATACACTTGATGCTGTGGTTCTGGATTATTCTTGATTACGATAACGTGGTATGCACCAAAACTTCTGCAGCCTGAAACATCTGTGTTTATTTTGGCTTAGAAAAGGCCCAAAGCTCCTGATATCATGTTAGAGAATAAAAGAGCTCTTGAAGTTCAGTCCCCAAAGTCACAGGCGCATGGCCCTGCGCAGCAAGACAAATGCAAGCGTCAACGATCTCAAAAGGCATTTTGTGATGCGAGACAGACCTTCAGAGCAGAAACAAACACGTTCTCCATTTTAACCTCTGCCACGTGGTACTAGCTCGCCTGTTTTTAAGTGTCTTAAACACACTCAAGTTAGCAATAGTGCCACGACAGAATCTTCACCACTAGAAGCAATTTTTAATCACAGTAAGAGTTAATGCTTAAAGTTTGGACTTGAACGGAACAATTTCTGCAAAAAGCAAAGAAGAATACATTGAATTTTATTTTTATCAAATTCCCACTCAAATTAATTCCTCTTTATATCTGGCCTCTTAAAAAAAATCAAACTAATTCAATTTAAATTCAGTGCTGCTTAATAGTTCATCTGGTCCCATTAAAAAGGAGAAATTTGGGATTTAAATCAGACACTCTAGAATTGAATCTATACCACCTCTACCAAGCGCTTAAAGTTTAACGCCCAGATACTGCACGTGGTACACATCCGTTAATCCAAGCTGGCTTACTTTACCAGTATCCAGTTAGAACTGAAAAACGCACGGGGAACATCTGGGACACGGGAGCCAAACCCCCAACACCACCCAAAACACAACACAGCATCGTGACCCGGTCCTGGGGGAGCTGCAAAGACTGCTAAAGATCGTTCCGAATTAAGGACCTGAAGGTATTCATACTCTGCTGAACAACGGGCAGCGGGCCGCCCGGTCAGGCAGACGCGTGCCGACGGCGCGCAGGCAGCCCGCGCACCGGCTAGCCAGCACTTTCAGTATGAGTCGACTCGGCGCCGAGAGCGAGCGGAGGTGCCCCAGCCCTACCGCTGCTTAAAGGACATCCACCGACTTAAATATCACAGCTCCAGCGCGAAATACTTGTCAGAGCAAGCAAGAAAAACACCAATATAAATGGGTACTCAACTATTAAAGACGATCGTGTGCCATTCACGGCGCTGTCTACCCAATCTCCCTGCTCGGTTCCTGCCGCATCGCGAGGCAGCGAGGGCAGCAGAGTCCACCAAGAACCCCAGGGGCCCTGAGCAGCACCCAGAGCGTTTACACACGAGCATTGCAGCTCCTCCGGGACTGGAATGACAGTCGGTTGGAAGGAAGGTTCCAGAGCAAGGGGAAGAAAACTGGGGGCGGCCGCTGTGAAAAAGCAGGAAGATTGTTCCTTTTTCTGCGCATTGTGTAACCCCGCGGAGAGCAAGGAAATTGGTCAAAAGGGCGCAGACTTCCTCGTGAAGCCTCCCGCAGAACGAGCGGCCGTCCACTAGGCACAGGGCTAAGAACAGCATTTTGAGACTGGGTTTAAGGAAAAATCTTAAGACAAGAACAGCAATGCAGGAGGGTCCCCCTCCCCGCCGAGCCAGTGGGTGTTTTCTACCTGCAAATTCATTTCACCTTGGCTTGAGCCAGGCTGATATAAAGCTCCGATTGCAAGGGGCTCACTGCTGGAAGCATGAAGCTTGTATTGCTCACACACCAACAGCTGAACTATATCCTGGAAGAACAAACTTTAAGTAAGTTTTAGATGAAAGCCATAATAAACTGGACAGCTCAAAAGGACTCCGCAGCTGTGAGCGGAAACAGGAGGCTGCAGCAGCTCTTAGCGCTCAGACCCGGAGCGGGACCCGTTGCAAGACGGGGGTCCTGTGCCACGAGCAGTGGGCCGAAGCCACCTGCCCACGGGCCCCGCAGCAGCCCCGGCCTCGCGCTGGCCGCAGGAGCCCCGGGGGGCTCAGCTGGAGGGACGCTGGCAGCGTCACCACTCCTCCACCTAACGCGTTCCAACAGCAAACGAGCTGCTGCTTCGTGTCCTGCCGCGAGTGCCGCCGGAGCGGCCGAGCCTTCCCGGGACAGGCTTGCCTAGAGCGCTCAAGAGGGGATTACTGCATCGCACAAGGATTTCCTCCTCCTCGCGCACAAGGAGCGGAGAGCAAACAAGCAGTGAGTGGAGTCCCACACACAAACTGGTTACACTGCAGCACAGCTGAGATCTAAAATAGCCCAAAGTTGAGAATTTAGAATATTTCCATGAGAGGGGGCGAGCCTCGTAAGGGCAAAGAGCATCCCCTCAGCCCCTGCAGCAATGCCTCTGTCTACAGGAGGCCCCACAGACAGCCGGGACTTTCCAATTCTTAAAGACTGAAAAAAACCCATCATTTTAACATCGGCAGGATCAGGAGAGCATCCAACATTCTGCAAAGAACCAGAACAAAAACATTTATCCCTTAAAACACTCCATCCTAGGGACAGGACCGTTAGACACTGATGCGTATCAAACTCGTACAAGCTGAATCCAGCCACCCCCGCTCCCTGCCCCACCATCCGTAACACAAACGCTCTCACACAGACAATGAAGTTACGAGTCTAGCACAAAAATTCATTACTTCACAATTTTAATGTGATGCATGGAATATATCAAACGCCTTACTGGAGAAGTGTCTAAAGCTTCTTACTGTGCTAGCTATGACTTTAATAGAATTATCAAATAATTTGGAGATCTAGATGTAACGTCTTTCAATTACGTAGCTTAAGGAAATCGCCTAATTCCCAAATCACTGCATGATGTTCGTGCCCAGCATAACAACAAAGAAAAACAAGAGAGAAGGAAGCTGACCTTTTCATCTCAGAGTAAAGAACAAGCAGGTCCTGCAGTCCAGCAGCCACCGCTAATAGCTGGAGCAGGAAAAAAAGTACCTTTGGGGCGTTAACAGGATTACTCAGCAGCACAGAAACTAGTTAAGAGACTGGAGCAGCTGATACAACCTCCGCGACACTTTGTGTTGTTTTATCTTGCAACACGGGGGCAACGCGAGTTAGCTGGTATTTACACTCTCCAGCGTGACGCCTGCCAGCCCCGAAGGTGTCCTACCCCGCTGCTACACGGCAGGTGGTCTCTGCCGGGATGGCAAGGGCAGCGGGGAACCAGAGGCTGTCCTGGGGCAGCAGCACAGGACGGAGCCCACCAGCGCCCGCTGGAAGGCCAGGGCTATCGCGGACAAGCTCCTTCAGCGAGGAGTTCATCCCCACGGAAGGAAACCTGCCTCCGGGAGCCCAGGCACCCGCAGGAGCAGCTCCCAGGCGGCCAAAGGAGCTGAGCTGCGGCTGCTCCCGCTCGCCCCGCCGCCGGCACCCGAAACCCGCGCGTCGCTCCTGACCTGGAAACGCTGCAGGTGGAAACAAGACAGGGCTGTGCGGGAGTCGCAGGCAGGGCTGCCGGGCTGCTGACTCGGGCGTGCGCGCAGGAGGACAAATGAATCACTTCTCCCCGTGGGCTTCGTCACCCGGCTCGAAACCTCCGTGGCGGAGAGGCGGCACTGCAGCCGGGCCCGCCGGGCGCTCAGCCGCCCAGGGAAGCACGGTATTGCGCCGTCCTCATGAACTATCATCTCCCACCCCAGACGGGAGAAGACCTGCCACCCAGCGCATCAGCATTTCTGCCCAGCTTTCTCCTCTGGGAGCCAAACGTCACAGTGTTTGGGATGAAGCTGGAGACCCAGTCCAAAGGCTTTTGTCCCGCTCACCCTGCCCACTCTCCTCTCAGCCAGCGCAGGCCTCAGCTTTTGCAACAATCAAGCTAAAAATCAACTGATTCACATAAGCAGTATCAGGCTGCACCTTTTACGACCTAAATAACACACTGGGCAGTATTTATCAGTGATGATTAATCCAAGTTCACATTTAAGCCTGGCTCATGGCAAATTCCAGCCCACGAGAAGCGATGTTGGACATGACCTAAAAACCTGCACGAACGCTAACATTAAATGAGTAAAACCTCGAGTATGGTCCGGCTTCCCGGCACGGGAATGAGCAGGTTGGTATCGCTGCGAGAAGCGGCAATCCTGGAGTGTTGCCACACACCTTCCCCAGGCAAGCCCAGCTAGGGACAGCTCAGACCCGAGTCATCAGCGCTCCCAGGGACAGAGGCTCAATTCCCATTGGAAAAGCTTCCCTGAGAACAGGCGGAGTTCGGATCAGCCAGGCCTGTGGAGGAGTCACCGGCTGGGGGATTACAGGGAAGGTTTGCCAGCCAGATCCCAAGCAAAGCAGGGAAGGAGGAGCTGCTGCAGCCGGGCACAGGGGCAGCTGGCGTGGCCTCCCCTCTCTCTGCAAAGCGCTGGGGTAGATTCACTGTACAGGAACATTAACTTTACCAAAGGCTTTGGAAGTTTAGCTGTTCTGTAAGAGAAGTAATAAAAAAAAAAAGCCCATCAGATGACTCAGAGCCACCAGTGCAACCCATGTACCGCTGTGCGAGCCCTTCCAGGAAGGGAAGCCTTCTCCAGAAAGAGAGGAGCCCTGACTCAGAGATTTCTTGGAAACCTGCGGAGACTCATTCAAGCTTCTTCCCTAAGCGAGAGGTTCGCTCAAAACCAGACACAGAGTTTCTCTGGGCAAAGGAGAAGGAAGAATCCCAAGGCACCCGCACAGCATGAGGGGCTGGGGCACCCTCATGCCAGCGGAAGGCACCCGGCAAAGCATGAACTCGCCAAGCGAGCCATGCTTCGCCAGCTGAGAGACATGAACACCCCCGGCAGCCCCTGCTGAACCAACCCACCAGAAAACCTCCCTCCTCAGCCCAACCTGCCGATTAGTTTAATCCTGGACATGTGAGTGAGGCACAGCCAGCACTTGAGAGGCCGTGGTGCTAAACGGGACCCCAGTACACCTTGCCTACATCCCACATCTAGCTGTGGCCAACCTCCAACTTCTCAGGGACAAAAAAGGCTTCCACAGGCCAAGTCATACATCAGGGAAAGCAAATTCCTTCCTGGCCCCCCCAGGCAGCCAGGGAAACTCTGAAGCACAGGATTCCAGTAACGTAATTATGGTGCAAGCAAGCAACAAGCTGGGCTTTCTTTAAACCCTTCTGATGCATCAACACATGAGATAACCAAGGACTCATCTCTGGGAGTTCCCTGTTTGGTTACATAAACACCAGCTTCAGCTTAACCCTTTCACGCCGAAGCACAGGCCACATCCAGCAGGAAAAATCCCCGCCCCAGCCCAGCACCCCCAGGGCAGGGGCAGCTACGGAGGGCACCGCGCAGGAGAAGAGCCTGGAAACCCGACCGCAGCACTCTGACAGCACCCGAGCCTGCATCGCTCTCCCAGCACAGAGCGCAGCGCATGAGCTCCCGGCCTCGGGCTGCTCCCGTGAAGTCAGGCAGTCATTACCTTTAAAGTCACCATCAGGTGAGACGAATATTGTATTACGAGATTTTATTTTTCATTTATAGCTTATGTTACTATGTACACTTAATATTCCATAAATCCACTGCAGCAGGACTTTCCTCATGCGCACAAAGATTACTGCGTGACTCACACACGTGCTGACACTTTCTTTACAGTGAGGTGTGGTTCCTGTTTTTAACGATAATCTACTCATCTAGCCCTAACTAGATAGAAAGCAATATATTTATTTTAAGTTACACACAGATACTGCCATGCTAACCTTACTATCATTTGTAGCATGAAAGCACAAATGTGTACCCTACTAACAAAAAAAGACTATTTCACACAGAAAATTACAATGGGCATGGAGCCTCCTCCGGTCTAGCCAGAGCTCCCAGCCGGAGAGCTGCCCGGCACGAGCGAGGCACACGCTGCAGAAACGCAGGCACCGCCGAGCCCCTGCAGACAGACAACACATCCCTTACGCAGGCTACGCACAGCAGGCAGTTCAGGCAAAATCAACAGGGCTGTCCTTAACCAAACAGCAGCTAAGAGCCTACGGGGCCTCCCTCTGCGTGGTTTCAGAAGGAGACGATCCTGTAATATCCTGAGGATAAAAAGCAGCTGAGCACAAGGGTGCTTTTTAGTAATGCGATTACACGACCAAGCCACCGGCACGGACGCCACAGAAACAATACAAGGATGCAGCACAAACACTCCAGAATCAGGGAAACACGTCCTGCACCCTGACCGCTACCGGCCCGGGGCTGCTTGCCAGCAGGTAGCCCTTCCTCTGCCCCGGCCCCCAAGTCACACCCCACCTGGGCTGCAGGCCCCCGCGAACCCGGCCACCCTCCCGCCCCGAAAGGGAGCCTGCTGCCCCACGGCAGGTGGGTGGCAGAGACACAGTACCTCAGCCCCACCACACCAGGCACTGGCCTCCGCTCCGGCATTCCCACTTCCCTGCCTCCCTCCGGACACGGGATTACAGCCAAGCCTAGAGCCTGAGATGCCTAGCACGCCTATACATAGCGCTATGCGTTAAGCCTGCACATTAAGACTCTAAACTAGCACAGAACCGAATCACCCACACCAGCGCCGCACATTCTCACCCGCAGCCACGGCAGGAGGAGGGAGCAGTTGGCCAAGAACGAGAGGAGCCCCAAACCCCTCGTGTCGGGGAGAGGGGCAGCGGGGCAAAGACGCTGTGCCGTGGGCTCCCCCCAACAGCAGCCTGGGAAACCTTCAACGCTCTCACGTACTGTGGCAGCGAAGCTCCCAAAGGCCACAGCCAACAGGTAACAGCAACAGGCTCTGGACGCAGGAAAGCCGGGCGCGTGCCTCCTTATCTCCTCCAGGTGAGCTGGCAGAGGGAGCCGGGAGAGGCTGCTGCAGCCAGCGCCGGCTGACTTTATGGTCTTACTCATTCTCACTCAGAGGTACGACTTTCAACTACTCACTGCTGAGACACACGAGACTCCTCCTCGGAGCAGAGGTCCGAAACTACTAAATTAAGAAACTCCTGCCCAGACCGAAAGCAAAATCCGGACCGAGCACCGGCCGTTTGCTCCCTCAGCGGCCCCGCACCCGGGGCTGCGCCGCCAACGAGCCGCAGCCCCGCCAGCGCTCTTGCGGGGACTCCTACGAGGCGGAGGGTTGAAGTCCGGCCGCGCAACATCCCACCCCCCGCTGGCGAGCGGCCGGGCCGCCCCCCGGGGAGGCTTCCCGCAGCGGCCAGGAGCTCCGCGCCGACACGCCCCGGAGGCCCTCACGGCGGTGCGGGGCCGGGAGCGCAGCAGGCAGCGCCCATAGGCCGTCGCACACGGGGACCGGCGCGGCGGCCGCCACCGGCGGGCCCTCCCGAGGCCTCGGCTGGGCCCCTCTCGAGATGCCGGCAGCGGGCGGGCTCCACCGGCCCGGCCGCGGCCCAATGGCACCCGCCGCCTGGGACAGGCCGCCGGGAGGGCGCTGCCCCGGAGGCCCTGCGGGGCGGCCGGGCACCCGCGGGCTGCCGGCCCGGGACCACGCGGCGAAGCCTCCGCCGGGGCCCGGCGCAGAATTAGTAAGAACGAAGCGGCTCCCCGCGGCGCCCGGCCCGGCCCCACACGGACGGGGCTGTCGGCGGCGCCTCCCGGCCACGGTGCCCGGGCCGCCCACCACCCTCGTACACCAGGACCGGCTGACCCGGCCCGCCCGCCCCCGCTCACCCATGGCCCCGGGGCCGGCGCGGCCGCCGGCGCCTCCCGCAGCCCCACGCCCGGCCGCGGCCTCCGCTCCGCTCCGCGGCGGCGGCCACCTGACAACGGAAGTGACGCACGCACCACCGCCCCCCACCGGCACCACCGCCCCGCGCCGCCGCAGAGATGGCGGCGGGGCCGCGGGGAAGGGGCAACGCTGATTGGTCGGCTGAGCCAGCGCCGGCTATGATTGGGGGAGAGCGCGGGGGCTGGGAGGGGATAGTTGCGGCAGTCTTTGATTGGTTGAGGAGCGGAGACGAGAGGGAAGCAAGAAGCGAAGGCTGATTGGCCGGGGCGGGATGACTCCCTCCGCCGATTGGCTCCCGCTCCGGCCGGCGCTGGACGCCAAGGGGGTTGGTGGGCTCGCGGGAGATTCGAACGCGCCCTGATTGGAGGAGAGGCGGGTGCTTTCCCCGCGAGCCCCGCCCAGCCGCTCCCCATGGGCCGCCGCGACACCCGGGCCCTGCCCCACAGCGGAGCCGGCGCGGGCGGGACAGGTGCGTTGGCAGGGCCGGGGCCCCGGCCGGGCACTCGGCTCCCTGCATCCCAGGAGGCGGCGAGGGCCAGGCCTCAGGCGGCCTGTGGGGCTCATTTCCCGGGCGGGAAGCAAGTCCGTGGCCTCTCTGTGAAACCTGCCCGCCCGAGCGCTCCCAGGGCTGGAGGCATCCCCAGCCCGCCCGGCTGCGGCAGGTCTCTACTCCACGCGCTGCCTTACACGGGAGCTCTCGGAAACCGCCACCTCCCCGCGAGGCGGGGCACAGCGACGCCGCAGCGCTGCTGCCGCTCCAGCGAGGCGCCCAGGCCCAGAGCCGGGAAATCACACGCGCCGGGGCAGAGCCACCGTCTCGGAGAAGGCCCGACGACGCCGGGTAACGCCGGGATCGCTGTAGGAACAGGATGAAGTCATCCGCTGACTGCGCGGTGCTGCCGGGCGATGCGCAGCGGGCTGAGGAAGCGCTGCGGAGCTTTGGGAGAGGGTGGCGGAGGAGCGGGGACGCGGAGGAGCTGGCAGCAGCAGCACTCCCCCTGCCCTGGACGAAGCACCCTCCTGCCTTCCAGGCAGACAGTGCTGCCCTTTCCCTCTGAGCTCGGCCCTGCTACGCTCTGGACAGACGTTCGTCTCGCCCTCCTCCCATTATGCGCGTTCAGAACCGCGGCTGCCTAGCGGGAAGCCGAGAGGGCAGACCAGGACCAGCCCCCTCCCCAGCTCAGGACCAGCGTCTCCAGCTCCTGCGGGCAGCGATGCCGGCAGCAGCAGTGTCCCGGACTCTGCGGGCAGCAGGCTGTGGCTTTGGCCGAAAGGGCTTTGTCTGCCTGAGGAGGGACACGAGGAGCTGCCAACGGAACAGGAAATGAGCTGAGAGATCACAGACCCTTTTAAGTGGAGCGATTCATTAAAAAACATATCCCTGCTCCCCCGCAGGCAATGGCCAAGGGAGCAGCAGAGCCCCGAGTCTCTGGGCGGGATGTCTGGGGCGAGGTGCGGAGGTGGCTGGCAGTCCGGTCAACTGGGCAGGTCCATCCTGGCCCTGCCGCGGGCAGGGTTGCAGGCAGGGCTGCGGGCAGCGCCAGGGGCTCACTTGTGCTTGGTGCGAGGGAACTCCTTCCGGCCCTTGTCGCGGCCCCCGAAGTAGCGGACCCTGTGGATGGCCTGCAGCTGCCGCTCGATGGTGGCCCTGATGTCCACCTCGTCGGGGATGTGGACGTAGCGGACGTTCCTGCCGGTCACAAAGAGCTCGTCCAGGCGGGACACTGTGCCCTGCCTGTCCGTGAAGGTCACCTCGGCCAGCCGCACGTTCATGAAGGCGTCCACGTTGGTGACGCGCCCCGTGGCCGTGCTCTCGTCGCGGAGCTCCACAGTGGTGACGCGGCCGTGCAGGCCCTGCAGCAGGATGACCAGGCTGTTCTCGGCGATGGTGCGCTCCTTGACGGAGTGGCTGACCTCCATCGCACGGCTGCGGCGGGGAAGAGGGAGACGCCGTGCTGCGCCCCGGCTGGGCGCCCACCTCTGCGCCGCCGGGGATGCCCACCCGCCTCGCCTCGCACACGTACCACCCCTCGCACGCTGCCCCTCTCCCACGTCACCCACGTTCCCCCCCTTGCACACCGGGGTGCTCGCTGCCTCCGCCCCTTGCACACTCACCTGCACCCCGCCCCCTCCCACCGGTCACTGCCGTCCTCCACCCGCCCCCCCTTGCACGCACATACAGACCCCCCTCCCGCCCTTGCACACTCACCCCCGCGCCGCCCCCCCTTCCCCCCGCACACCGCTGCGCTCGCGGCCGCCCTCCCCTCGCACCCACGCGAGTGCGCGACGCGCCTCCCCTCGCACACGCACCCCGGCCTCCCCCCGCACGGGCGCGCGCCGGTGCCGCTCCGCCCCTCGCGCCCTCCCCGCCCGCCCGCGGCAGGAAGGGGCGGCCCCGCCTGCGCACTGCGCCCGCCGCCCCCGGCCCGGCCCCCGGCCCGGCCCCGCCCGCTCAGAGCCCGTCCATCAGCGCCAGCAGGTCCTCGCCCTTCCCGGAGCTCGCCGGGCGCGGCTCCGCCACCTCCAGCGCCCCCAGGATGCGGGAGAGCTCCGCCCGCCGGCCCGGCTCCTGCGGGGAGAGACACCGCGCCTCAGCCCGCCGCCCGCGCCTGTGCTGGGACGCACTGGGCGGTACTGGGACGTGCCCACTGCCTGCTAACGCAGGCCTGTGCTGGGATGTACTGGGCGGTACTGGGACGTGCCCACCGCCTGCTGATGCCCGTGAGTCCCCTGAAAAGGGCTGCAGGCGTTGGGCTGTCGCCACAAGCGCGCAAGTGATGCAGTAACAGTTCTCCGTCCTATGCAGCTAAAAACTTGCTCCAATATTTGTCAGGTTTCAAGTTCTCTTCTTAAATAGTCACCAAATGCACGGGCGTGGCAGAGAATACTGCCAGCGCTTACTTAGGAGCTTAAATGAAATGGGGAAAAAACGTATTTTTTAAGTTACTACTCCGGGTGAAACTCAGTTCTTAGCAAGGCAGGAACGAAGAGAATCAACGACCCGAAACGCGCTGTACGTACCTGCGTGGCTTCTATGTCGATAACCTTGTACGATAACTCCTCTGGTCTAGTCAGTGCAGCGTGTCTTGGTTAAAAACATGAAAAGAGTGCTTAATCTCAGCAAGACATACAAGTAAATTATAAAAATCAGATTTCATGAGGCTCCTGTAGGCATGAAGTTCGGACAGCGTCCCTGTTCCTACTAGGCAAATTAATGCATTGACCCCAGTTTGGAGACTTTTCCCTATCTTGGACTTTTTACGCTAGGCGTAGAACAGCGGGAATATCTCTAGTTGAGATTAAAAGTAGGTAAAACCACTGCAGAAATCACAGAACAAAACCGCTCATTGCCCTTGTGCTCCCTGCCAGGAGGGGGCTATGGTGGTCAGGCCGGTCGGGCTCATCACCTCCATCGGTTCTATTCTCGTCTCACATATGTATGCGTATTTGGGGGAGAGGAGAGGTGGAAGGGCTGAAGGGACGGCTCTGTCCCACGGGGCAGAACTAGGCACGGATCGTCGCCTGCCGCTGATGGCCAGTCTCGCTTGGAGGGAACGAAGGCCGTGCACCACAGCGGACACCGGTATGGGAAACGGCTCTCCTTGCCGCCAGCCTTAATAAAAAGGCCACGCCAGGGAACAGCTCCTCTTTTGTTCCTGCCGGGACCATCTGGACTGGAATAAGAAAATGCTAAAACCCTGCTGTTCTGTCCCTAAAGCTGCTAAGGTCTCCGGCGCTGTCCACATGGCACTGCACCACAAACCCCCGCCAGAAGGACTTGAGCATACTCTTCCTCCTCGTCGGTCATGAACAAATTCAGTCGAAATCCTGTCTCACTGTCACCAGGTTTCTTGGCCTCCAGACCTCCCAGCAGCCTGGCCAAAAAGTTCAGTTCTTCTTTAGCAAGAGGGTTAGGGGCTACGTCCTCCTGCAGAAAACAGCAATGGGTTCGTTGGTCAGGTTACCAGAGAGACGAGGACTGTAATAATTTTTGTGTTTTCTGATATTACATAAATGTTCTTCAGAGTGATATAAATACATTTCTGCATTGTTAATGGTACAGATTGTGCAGATAACTAGTAATTATCAGCTATGGATTTGAAATGGTTGCTTGAATTTATAGACCCAGGACAAGATAATTTTCCAGCTAAATTGAACAGCTGAGAAATCTGTAAAACCAGCTTTCTGTTTTCTGAAGAGATTAAAATAGGAAGCAAGTGCACCATTGCATAAGCCTGTGTGTAAGATTCTTTAGGAAAACGTGCCCTTCCCCTGGCTCAAAAGGGACCGTGGAGGACTGGATAAGCTCTGAGGAGAACGACAGAACGGGCTCCCCTGCAGCTATCCCGTAACTGTAAACTAAAAAGATGGTGATTGTTTCCCCGAGAAAGGAGATGGACAAAGGGGAAGATAGTGCAACTGTACACTAAGTGATTTGGAGGTGACGGATGTGGGCGCTTCGTTCAGTGTCCCCATCTATTAAGAGACAAGGGAAGCAGAATGTAAAATCTGGTGGAGGTGGTAAAGCTGCTCAAAGGAGACGCTCCCACCGGCTGGAGGACTCACCGGCACGGACTAGTTAACCAGTTAACCAGTGACAGGAACAGAACAACACTGACCTTTGCGTGGGATGCCAAGTTTTTGGATGATCCCGACATGTGTGTCTCCACTGGCCGACTAACACTGTACCTAGAGAGAACACAGGAGGAAGAGCAACCCGTTACTTGTGTGAGATACGGGAACTGGAGGGAGCAGCACAGGATCTAAATAAGATTTTAGGATATTCTTCTGAAGACTGTAAACAACTGAAGTGAGAAGTTGCAGTTCACTTCTATGGAGTGTTGAGGCGTTAGCGACAAAGCTGTAAGAAAGAACACCGCTCTTATTCTGTGAATGGAAAAATTACGTAAGACAAACACGGAGAAAAGAAAGGATTTCTTGAATGCAGTTAAAATTAAATTACATTTCATGGAATATTCAGTACCAGATGAGAATACTCGTTACTCAGCTCTACTGACATAAACTTTTGCTCTTTCCCACAGCTCTTTATACACATCTATCCACACGCTGGATCTATTCTGTTTCAGGACATCACTTTGTAAAGAAGTCAAGCCGATAACAGCGAAAGAGGCAAAAATAAATACACAAGGCTGAAGAGGTGCTTCTGAACAAATCCGTAACCGTCAACGTTTACTTCGTGTTTCTGTGTAGGACAGAAATGACTTACATATTTGTTCCAAGTTTGAGGACTCTGTCTCCATAAAGATCAAAAGATCCTTCCCTTTGTGGAGTAACATAATTTCCATCAGTGGTGAACTCAGTTCTCTTAACTTCATCTCCATTGCGATTAAACATCCTTAAAAACAAGTCATTATTGAAACATATTTAGTAGTTTTATTACTGATTTTCAGTTCTGACTTCCTCTGCTTACTGTACAAGAGAAACGGGAATAAAACCCTATTCTGCATGTTGGTAAATGGATAAGTGACTAATAGCTAATTTACTGGAATAGAGAATGCCAGAAACAGCTTAGTGTTTCATTGCTGGTGACTTAGTCCCAAATCCTGCCCTTTAAGTAGCACTTACGGAGGTTCAGCTATCCCTGCAACATGAATGACAGTCTGAGCTCGGCTCCTGTGAGACCTCTGGGACTGGCTGTTCCTCCTGAGCAGCCAGACATGCAGGGCGCTGCGAACAGCGTACGCAGCGGTTCGGAATTCACCTGATGAGTCCTGGAACTTCTGTGCCCCAAGGAACAGGGCCCGATATTGGCAGCACAAAGCGACCATTGGAGTTTTGCACTTTATCCTTCAGAAAGATGGAGACCTGCAAAAGAATATTCCACCTTCTAGAAAAGCAATTACATATCTTCTGATGCAAGCTCTCCGAGGTCTGACCTCGCAGCCTTCCTGCCCAGACTGGGGCAGGTTTCCCAGAGATTCTGATGTATAGAGAGAGACTATGATACAGGCCAAAGCCAGTAATGGGTAATTGTGGGGCCGAGGATGCGCACACTGATCTAACATTAAAAAAAAATATTTAAAAAAATGAGCTCAGGTTCTCAGTTGCATATCAAGTTTCTACTGAAAGGAAAAACATATTTGTCAACCAGCAAATCCATACTAGTAGATATTCCTTTTTTCATAACATTTTAGAATTATTCAGTATTATTGTAGTACATGTGCTCAATTCGTAAAATTTTGAAGACTGAAATTGCAAGTACATCAAGATGACTGAAAAGCGTAAGTAACAAACCCAAACTTACAGTGTAATTATAACAAGATACCTCCGTGTTCTAGCCACAAACTCCCTGCTGTTCTTACTGACAAGTTGTATTGGGCTCTTACCCTTATGTGCATGTCCTGAAAAAAAATGAGGAGCGTTTGCCTGATGAGCTGAAATTCACCAGCAGAGAGACAGCTGTACGTCTGGAAAAGAAAAGCCACCACGTAAGGCTCGGCAAGCGCACCACATCCAACCCAGGCAAAGGCAGAAACAGGTGTATCCGAATACTGCTGGCCAGCAACGGTGCGTGTGGCAGGGGAAGCAGGAACGACATAAGGGGGAGCTGCTGGTCATTATCAGTAATTACTGTCCGTGACTAAGAGTCTGATTTAATTTCTGTGCTGAAGTCAGAGGAGACTTTGATCAGGCTGAATAAGCAATGTATTGATTTAAACTGGGCCAGCAACACTTGAATTGTAGACATCTTCGGCTCCAGAAACATTTCATGACTTCCCAGAACTTAGAACATTTTAGGAAACCAGTTCCCTTTCACTGCGACACTCATATTCTTTGTCCAAAGAATTACAGCAGTTACGTGAGCAGCAGCTACTAACTGGGAGGCCACTGTGTTTCCCTCGGGTTACAAAGCGGGGAAGGTTATTTGGGTGGTTCTCTGAGGTTGAGAACATATCAAGCTCCACACTTGTCATGGCACTTACTGGCATAGTATTTAGTCTCTAAGATTAGCTCGAAAGAGGAAAAAAAAGAAAATAGCTCAAACAACAGTGTGTCCCACCGTGTTTCTAAGGGTTCTTACTTCAATCAGCTGTCGGAAAGTTTCATCCACCTGGTTCAGAATGCCAGGGGAGTCGCGTACGAAATCCTTGATCGCGTCCAGGTGATTGAATGTGACCAGCAGGATGTCTTTGGGCCGAGGGCACAGCAGCACTTGGTATTTGAACGCCATAGTCATGAGGTCATACAGCTGCAAAGTAACACGGGGAAATTTTGGTTCCGTCACAACAGAGAGCGCAACCCCGCTTGGGTAACTTCACGTTGATGTAAAAAGGGATTTAGACACTCAGGCTAGCACCTGCCTATGGTAAGAACCACCATTTTAGCTTTGTTTCCCAAGAAAATAAGACCTCTGCAATCACATTGTCAGCCCTCCCGCTGGTCTCTCCAGCTGCCTTTAAAGCTACTGCCAATTTCAACAACATTGATGCCCGGGTAGAGGTCTCCCAGGTAATCCAGTTCCTACAATTTTTTTCAAAATTGTCTGCTGGATAGACTGTTTGCAGGCAAAAATTCTAACACCTGCAACTGCAAAACAGTGAGTGCCAATACAGAAATACGTATATTTATATACAACCATGTATGTGTATATTTTTAATATATTAAAAAAAAATCCAATAAACGTAAAGGATGCTTCCTGAACCTCTTAAAAGCAAACATTTACATATTAAAGCAGAAATACTTAGTGCTGAGCTGAGGCACTGAAGTATCTGATACTACCATGGATCTCCCCAAAGCTTCCTTGGCTGAGAACCAGTTTTACAAAGAAAGTAAACAGAAAGAGGGCTGTTACAAAATGCTTCAGAATCACAGTGACGTAAAGCCACGTACTAATTATCGCAATCAGACTCGTGAGCGGTGGCAAGGATGTACAGCGTAGTCGGGACTGGGCAGGTGGCCGCCTTTACCTTGTCCATGCTTGCCTGGTTCAGTCTCATGATGGAAGCATGAGCTAGCCGGTCGTACACTGTTCGCAGCGCTTTCTTGGAATAGAGTTCCTGTGGTTTAAACAGCTCTTCCATGAATTTTTTATTGAACATGGTTGTGATGATGTCATTCATAACTGCAAAGACAAAGAGTCTCTGTTTTTTGCTTCAGAAACAGCACATTCCTCTGATTCATTCCACACTGAGGACTGGACACTGACGGCTGCGAGGCTGACATGAATGCTTACCTGTGAGAACTGGGACGCAGCCACAAGAGACAAAAGGAGGAGGAACATCGCTTCTTAACGGCAACCTTTCTCTCGGTCCCACACTGGTGTGGGCGAGCAGCTCGGTCCCTGCTGCCTGTCCCCAGGGGCAGAAATGCTACTTGAGCTGTAGACAAGAAGCCCTGATTTCCAACGGGAATAAGACTGGGTTTGTTGCCTTGTTTTTACAGCAGTGGCTAGCACTGTCCCCTTTTTAAATAATTTTGTTTATAGGCTACTCTGGCACGCATTATCTAGAAAAGCTGCAGTTCTGCTTCCTAAGAAGACTGTTTTGCATCACTCTAGATTTTTGCAAAGGATAGCCAGCTGACTCTGCCTGTTCTCTCTTTAGCCTTTGACACTATTAGTCTATTTTCCCTTCTAAACAGAAGCTCCTGAATGATTCAAGGCTCCTTGAAGTATTTGTGTTAAACAGATTAACACTGACAAGTATTTAAGGAAGCATTTGTAACACTGGGATCTATGTCAGGCCATCCAGGGCTCTTACACAGCAACGTCTGCGGATACTAGAGCAGTTGAAAAGCGCAGAACTCTAAACTTCCTACGCGTGCTTCATTTTTTTAATGTGTATATTCAGACATGGAGTTGTTATGTGACTTACTCAAGAGTATGTAGAGATCGGGAACGCTGAGCATAAGGGCTATGCTCTGGTTATCAAGCTTTTAATGCAAATAAGATAGAAAACATTTTGGAGTGATTCAAATGGATGCAGCATCTTAGCTTTTGTGCTGGATCTGATACTTTGATCATATACCCGATACATTCTACAGAGTTATCTTAAATAAGCATTTATTTCTCTATCAAAAAAATGTTAAATAAAAATTTCAATTCACAGATTACTGTACAAACATGAATTTTCCTAAGCAGATGCCTGCTACTGAAGCTCATAATGCCAGCTGATTCTTAGGGACTAGAAAAATCTCAGAGGAAGTAATAAAAAAAAACCAACCCAAGAAAAAGTGAACCTACACACAGTGGTAGTGATTAGCTATTTGAAATATTGCTGTAAGTATTCATTGGTGGGTTAGACACCTGGCTTTTCACAACCGTGGCACTGAAGCTACACAAACAGCCAGAAGAAAGTTAACGTCCCAGTCACTTCATCTTTTCTTAGGTGATTAACTCCCTGGGGAGCACCACTAGGCACGTGCAGGCGCCGAGAACCCGGCCACCGATGGCTGTTTCCCTGAGGGCAAGCGCCTCCTGATGCGATCCTCTCTCCCTGCTTAAGCCTGGTGTTTACGGGTTTTCTCCTGCGCTGGTGAACGCCACCGGTGACACACACATCTCGGCATCCGTTGCGGTGTCCCTAACGGCGCTCACTAGTTCCTGGTGTAGGTACCAAAACAATAGACAGGTCTCAGCTCAGCTTCTGAGCTGCGTGGATTACAACTACACCTAATTACAAATGGGAAAAAAACCCTCCTCTTCCTCCCTTCTTTTCTAATAACTGCCCATAAAACAATCCCTACTTGCAGTCTGAGGCAAAAATCCTCACTTTTTTTTCAGTGGAGAAAATCAAATACAATGTATTAGTATATATTTCATTTTGCAAGTAATCATTTATGACAAAAATAAGAACTTTTGCCTTATACTGCTATCAAGAAAAATATTTTTAAGTTGCTTGCACATGTTGTCCGCACAAAGGCTTCTCCGTCTTCAGAGAGTCAGTAATAACCCAACTGTCAGGAGACAGACAGCGTCCCAGTACGCAGACTGCGGCTGGCAGATATTCACAACGGAATCAGAAGGGCTCCGTTAACCACACACCCAGCCTTACATAAATTATCTTCTGAAATTAAAACCTCTTGTATCAGCTATAAAAAGAACTGAGAAAGACATAAAAAAAATCACGGTAAAGGGCAAATCTCACACGGTATGTTTGATAATGACACAGCGGAGCTCTCGGAGCACAGGTAGTCCCTAAGGAGATACTTACACCATTCTAACAACGGCAAATAACAGAGAAAGGAGCGTCAGCTCAGGGATAATGGCACGCCAAGCAACATAGCATAAAAGCAACTTAGCAGAGAGGGGTTCATCAACTGGGATGGGGAGAGGGAAACCGAGAAGAGACAATGCAATGGACAGAAGAGAAGCTGAGGGTTTACGGTGGTTTTGCCTCTATGTGCCGTGTCACTGGTAACAGACACATTCCAACGCCCAGTGTGCTGTCACGTAACACGGCTCGGATGCATGACATGAGACTGGAGTCTTTACGCCCGGATTATGCTCATGTGTCTCGGAGGACATTCAAGGCGGCAGAGGAAATGTTACAAGTCCAGAACAGTCACGCATTCTACTCGCAATAGGTTTATAGTTCGTACCAAGGCTGAAGGCAAGCGAAGCCGCCTTGTCATGGCTTCATCAGCAACGGCCTCGGCTGGCTACTCTAATAACTCTGCAGAGATCGCCCCAAGAGCAGCGTTCACAGGCAAACTTTTCTCTCATGAGAGAAGCTGGATGGTCAACATGGGACCTGCATCTGTGGCCTTACCATCTAAACATGACAGAGCGGGCTTTCATACAACTCGTCATCCTTTCGGATGTGATAAAAGAGGAATATGGAATCTTTTAGACTTCTGAGATATTAAAAGCTGCAAAAACGTGGTCTTGGAAACAGCATGTAGTGGTAGCAAAAAAAAAAAAAGCCGGGGCAAACTCCAGGATATTATATTTACCTTCAGTAAATATTCAAAACCTACAAATGATGCTTATTTTGAAAAACGGGAATCATAACCCTGATCTCTCTTAAAAGAGGGCTGCTCAAAAAGACACTGGAAGTTCTACTCATGTTCACCTAGCAAAAAACCTGAGATAGTTTAAGAGATTTATATCCTCATCCAGCTCCTTCCCACACCCCTTTGCTGGAGGCGACCGTTTCGAGGCAGAGTCCAGAAGGAAACACGCTCACACCTCAGCTCTCGGCTGCAGAACCTGGCGTCCCAGCTCAAACCCGCCTTCAGGGACAGTTTCAGCCAGGACGAGCCTGGCTGCAGCCTGGGTATCTGCTCCTTTGCGATCACTCTGCTGCAAGGGGGCGACCACTAGCAGGGATGGATAAGCAGCTAGGATGGAAATGCCTTACATCTTTCCTGGAGTTCACCTGTCAAAACCCTAAGCAATGAATTAGGAAAAAACCTCAGAAAAATGCAGTATACATAATATTCCTGCATTTAAGCAGAAAAACAACCTTCACAATGCTCACACAATTATATGCTTGCATTAATACGATGCTAGAAACATACAAATATCATTTTGGCTAGAAAGACCGCTATGATAAAAAGTTTTGATCTATTTATAGCCTTGGTTAAATTAGCAACTTTTTTTTGAAGCCATATGATTTTGAGACATCATCTATTTTTTCTAAGATCTATAGTTAAAGTGCATTTTAATGAACAGGGGGGTATTATTCATCTTTGGCACTATGACTAGAAGGCTGCAGGAACAGCATAGAGCATGTTCGCGTACGATGAGCCTCATGTGTGCATGTAGTGGTGTTCGTCTACTGCATGCAGCTAGAAGGTTACAGTACCTCGTTTCCTGTCCACATCTGTCCATTCATCTACACGAAGCATATAAAACAAAAACATCAGTTCAAGAAGTAAGAACAATAGTTTCAAGGAGAATAAAAGAAATAAACTAAAAGAAACCCCAAACAACTAACTAATGGACTTCGGTTTTTCTCATCAGCATTCAGCGCTTAACAAGAACAAACTCTTCCGTGACGTCTTTCACTGGCAATGAGCACACAAAAGATGAAACTTTGCCCTGCCCTTGGAAAAAACCTTGTTGCTTCAATGGAAACAAAATTTTACCCTTGACTGAACCTTAGCATGTCTCGCATTCAGCTTGGAAAGTTTTCAGCTGGTTTTTGCACATACAAGTGAACTGTATTTGAGTGAACAGTTTTAAGCATTAACAAGCACCTCAGTGTGGCCGAAACCACATCTCAGTAAAATTGACACCTGATTTTTTGGAAGATAAAATACATGTGTGGATAAACTACTACAGATCTAATTCTCCTGCTGAGATATTCCACCAAGCATGGCTGATTTAGTTTAAGCTCTAAATTTAGACCTACATGAACAGTAGTAACCTTTTGTCAGCTCATTCTCTGAAGACACACATCAATCATTACAAACCGCACTGTAGTGAAACCTTTGCTATTGTTTAGCACTTCTTCATATTGGACAGGCAGGAGAAGGAAAAAATGTAACCACCTCTTCAACACTGAGTTAATGTTGAGGGGGTGTTTCATTACAAAATACTAGAGCTTCCCGAAGGGCATTCCCCATCCCATGACAGCAAGCTGCAAGAATTTTTAGAAGCAGAGCAGTTTTAATTTATAAGTGGCAAACAAAGAGGTGCTCGGCTGCCAGCTAGAGGTTTTGTGCTCGGATGTGAACGCACAGGGCTCTACTGTTACAAGAATTTTGGCAAAATGCTAGACTGACAGATTTTTATAAAAGCTGGACAAGGGTTTCAGGAGCCATATTTACGTTATTTGAAGTTTTTCTTAATTGCGCATGCTGCTTCTGCATGGGCTTTACAAAACTATTCCTGGAAACTGCTTCCGATCGCAAAGCAATCTGGTCTTCCTGAAACAGTTCAGGACCTGGACTGAGATGCCCAAATCCTGAGTTATTTTGATTCCACATGTCTATTTCTGAAGCTCTAACCTCTGAAACAAGTACAGAGACACTGAGATGTATTTCAGTTTCCACCTTGTCTGTATGCATTTCACACATTAGCTTCAATAACGCCTGCAGGCGGTTATTACCACAGAAACTTCGTGAGAGCCGATTAACTCAACAAGCTTTACCTTAAATTTAAAGACAAGAAAAACACACAGGATTGATCACTGTGATAGAGCTGTTAAACCGTGCTGAGGGAACGACTCGCCCAAGACTCCTCTCGACGACAGACGCCGTGATGCTTTTATTACCATAGTGCCGTATTGCTTCTCAAGCGCCCTTCCAGCAGCACAGCCGGACCTGCTCCTGGTTTACACCAGGAGAACCAGCACCACGGAAGCGAGCGGGCGCTCGCCTCTCTGCCGGGGCCGGGCGGGAGGAGAGCCCTGCCCGGGGACGGGCACCGGCCCCCGCGGCTCCCGCCGCGCCGCTTCCCCGCGCCCTGCTCGGCACCGGCCCGGAGCGGAGGGCCCGGGCGGCCTCCACGCCGCGGCACCGGACACGGCCCCGCACTCAGCCCGGGAAGGGCCGCCGGGAGAGGCCGCGCAGGCCGCGGGAGCCCCGACGACCGGAGCGACCCCCGCGGGGGGCAGCCCCGGCTGCGGGAGGGGCGCCGGCCGCCCGCCGCTCACCTTTGCGGGCCTTCTCCCCGGGGATGCTCTGGGCGCGGAGCCGCTGGTCCAGGATGTAGAGCATCTCCCCGCCCAGGTTGAGGAACAGCAGCGGCAGCGTCCGGGCCGACATGGCGACCGCCGACCCCGCCGCCGCCGTTGCCGGGCAGCCGCGGGGCCAATCGGGAGGCACCGTCTTGGCCGGCCGGGGGCAGGGGGCGCGCGCGCAAGCCCCGCCCCGGCGCGCGCGCACGCCCCCGCGTGCACACCCCGGCGCGCGTGTGCAAAGGCCCCTCGCGCGATCGTGAGCTCCCGCGGGCCCCCGGGGCAAACAGGGAAATCCCCGTCTCAGCCGTTCGGCGCGCGAGGAGCGCGAGGACGCCTCGGGGAACCGCAGAGTCGCGGCCGCGCCGTCCCGGAGCGCGGGGCCGGCGGGAGCCACGAGCACGAGCGGGAGCTCGGGGAGGCGTGTTGGAAGCCCCGGGACGCCGCGTCACGCTGGTCCTTCTCCTTCAGTCACCATCAGCCGCGGTTCTGGTGTCGCTCACAAAAACGCCAAGTCCGAGAACGCCGGAGGGACGTTTCCCAGAAAACGAATACAGACGCGTAAGCGCGCTGGGACGTCACCGGCTCGATCGTTAACACGATTCCTACAGCCGCAGGGCTCCGACGCAACCCGCGCTCTCCTGCCTTGAGCTGCTGCCAGGGCCGCTTCGTTTCCAAAGCGGCAGCACTTCGCCTCCTCTCTCCTCATGCGTCATCCCGCAGCCCAAATCCCCGCCGAACGCTGCCGAGCAGCCGGGTCAACGCTATTTGACGGCGCAATCCCACCGGCTCGCTGGGTGACGACAGGAGACGGACACCGCTCCGAGGTTTCTCGCTTAAAGACGCCCCTGCCTGCCCTGCCACGCGGCGGGGGTCAGGGCCCCCAGGTACTCCTCTCGCACAGATCGAGCTGCTCGCAGCGTGGTCCAGCACATCAGCCTTAAATTAAACTGCTAAAACGCTTAAACCACTCGTTGCACTTTCCCGTGCGCTCACCGTGGCGCAGACCACGCACGCACATAAGCAAAGAGGCTTTAGGTCTTTAGGTAGTTATTTATTGTTGTAGAGATGGGCTGTGTCAGCCTCAACGTGCCGCTACACCGGCGTCCCCTCGCGCTGCGCCTCCTCCTTCGCAGCTCTCGCTCTTGCTTGCCACTCCCGTCTCCGCTTTAGTCTCTCCGGTGCCTTCAGCTTCCGTGCCACCTGAAAAACCTGCGGGAGGAGCATAAGGAGGTGAGAGAAAGGGAGAGACAGAGCCGCCTGCCACCGATGAGAGCTGCTCTGCCGCTTGCCGCTGCCCCACGCCGAGCAGTAGGATCAACTCCTTCCCTGCGCTTCCTCCGGGACTCCAGCCCGCCCGCTTTCAGGGGCCCGTCCGGAGGTATTCCGTTCCAGCTACCCAGTCCTTTGGTTATAATTCACTGGACTGAAATTCCGTATTTACAGACTGAAGGCACGTCCAGCTTTTTACCCGAGGGTGTATCGCACGCAGCTGTCACACCAATGCATTCAGAGCAAAGGAGAGCAGACGGTGGGCAGACCCGCGCTCCTGTTCCAAAGCTGCCATCAGATTTCATAGCCTCACGTACGAGTTCCCATACCCGGCTTTGAAAAAAAGCTGGTTTGAATCATACATTTCTGAGCAAACTAGTAGCACGATTTGAAGTTCTCAAGCACAGCACATGCGTCACTGCCCACGACATAACTGTCTTTTGTGGAGCTCTTTGCTGAGCTTGTGCATTTCTCTACAGACATTATCATTGTCTCCTCAGATTCAAAGCATGGATTAAAAGGATTTATCAATCAGCCTTTTCTAACTGTCTTAATTGTGCCCGTCTGTAAAGAGATTTTTTTCTGCTCCAGCTAGGTGGCTTTCTCTCCGCACGGCTCCGTACCTTGAGACAGAAAGCCTTCTTCACAGCCCAGCGCTTGGTGATCCTTCTGGAGTAGGGAGGGGGCAGCGCGTACTGGATATTCAGCTGTTTGCAGGTGTTTTCAAAGGTATCGTAGCGGACACGGCGAAGATATGCAAGTAGCTTCTTCCGGCGATCTATAGCCATCAGCATGCGACGACGGTTATTTTTATCCTGCAAAGGACTTAACGTTCACTAGACTGCAGACAGATGATACTTCCATTCCAATAAATTACTTAGAATAGACCAGATTATGGCTGAAAGGAAACAATCAGGTTAAGGACAGTATCTTAGAACAATTTTTCTTGGCAGACACTGCAGGCACATTAGGTCACTACAAGGAGACCCAAGACGACTTAATTTACTTTTCACTAAAATTGCTTTCTTCATTCTGTGTCTGCACCCTCCTCCCCAACCCTGTTTTCAGCCTGTATGCTGTTTCGGGCGGTGGCAAAAGCTGCGATGGCTTGGAGACAAAGGCTGCATGGAAGGTCTACTGGCTAAAAACTCCGCTTCCCCTGAAATGTATTGTTCCAGAAATAACACAGAAGCATTTACCTTTGTTTTTCCAGAAATTAAATGTGAAAATAAAACATGACTTCGCTCTCTCTGACCGTTTTTGGAAGAGAATATGCGTAGTTTGAGGCGTGCCATTCGGGGCAGCCCCCCAGGGGAGAAATTTCCCTGCCCTGTACAAGCAGTTCGTGTACAAAGCAGGCTTCATCCAAGTAATTTCAAAAGGTCTCTTCTGCTGAAACATTTGGTACAACTTCTGGCTTCTTATAAAATCTGAAGTCTATTCTCTTTTACCCTTCAAGCTTTCGTGATTAACAAATAATTATGCACTTTTTCCAAATGCCGTTGATTAATCAATTTCCCACCTTTTGCGCTGCATAAAGAGTCTTTAGTGTATCTTGTTCATAAACTCATAGTCGTGATGTTTCGGACTTGGGCCCTGAACCCAGGCAGCTTTAGGTGGGGAAGTGGTCGTTACGACATTAACACCGTCCTGTCCGCTAAACATTTTCACAGGCAGAACAAAGAGAGAACACAGCTGCTGAAGTGGTAACGTGAAGTACACTGAAAACTAAGCGGTGAAGCCACAGCTGCAGCAAGGATAAATTTAGCTGAACTCCGTTCAAAGGAATCTGCTCAGCCACTTCCACCAATCCAGTAACGAAAAAGAACACACTCCGCGCTTCAGCTGCTGAGAACGTAGCTGTGACCGAGCCAGCAGTTTCCCAGACTGGCACTAGGGAACAGTTATAACTATTTTATAAACCTTCTTAGGAAAGCCATAATCCCCAGAATTAAAATCCTTTTGTTCTAAACTGAGAAAACAACCTGAACAGCTGCTGCCTCAGACGCGTGGGCTCAGATTACTGATAGTTACCTTGGGGTGCCTCTGAAGATGTTCGTCGTAAGTGCGTATCTTGGCAGTCAACACAGCAACTATAAAGAACAGACATAAGAAGCCGTGTGAGAGCAGCAGCTTTCCAGGGCGAGACAGTATCGTTTGCATTCCCTTCCAATTGCCAGTTGCGGACTGCTGTTGTTACGAGCACCCGCTGCACCACAGAAAACGTTACCGCACAGCCCTCTGCACAAGTGCAAAACAAACCACAAAATATCACCTACGTAACCCGAGTCAGAACTATTACTATTATGAAGCTGCTTAATTAGAGGTTAAAATTTTAACAACAGATCATATGAATTTATCTGCAAAATGCCTCTTGCACTCACTTAATTACTGGTGACTCTGCCTTCATTTCACTTCATTGGTTTAAGCTTTGGAGGAACAGACACAAATTAAGAGGCTCTTTCCAAGAGCAGCAGCCAGCTCTTTGTGGTTTCAGGCTTTGGAGAAAGGTGCTGGTGGCGTCCTGAGGAACTGAAGGCCTTCCTTAAGGATAAAGGAGTGCGTCTTGGTCAGCGGCAGCGTGGCCTTCGTCCCCGCACTGTCCCTACACTGCGCTTCAGCCAGAGCGCCCTGACGCGGAGGGAAACGTGGGTTCCATGGCTGAATCTTGTTGTTCATTTTGGTACTGAATGCAGCGCAACGCTTCACGTCATCTAAGCACTTCCAGCAGAATAACGCATGTGCTGCTGTTGGAGGGTGGGTACGGAGTAGGAATTTGGAAGCGCTGAAGCGGACACGTGTCGGTAAGCGCACGCACTGCCTCTGCAACGCTCCCAAGCCCCGAGCAGGTCCGTCAGGGCGTACTGCGGGCTACCTGCCGCTCAGGCGCTCTCCTCAAGGAGACGCTCCTACTGATACAGGCAACTCCAAGTGCTGGGGTGGGAACAGCTGAATAACAGCAGAGATGTATCATCTGCCAACAATATCCTTCTACTTTTTTAACTTACCTTGCACCTCAAAAGAGCCATTGTCGTCGGGAGACCTCCTGACCTTCTCCACCAGCTGCTGTGTCTTTATTTTCATCTTCTCCTTCTGTGGAGAACAGAACAGAGCTTGTCACTTTTTCAGGAACACTAAAGGGCTGAGACAGCCCAGCTCTCTTCCCAAATGCCCAGACAAAGGCTTTGTAGGCTTTGTAATTAATAACTTTACTCGGTGTCCATCACAAAATGTGTAAAAAGTGCTGCAGAAAAGGACCCGCTGCTTGCAGGACAGTGCTCAGAGCGCAGCAGCGAAGCAGCACAAAAGATCTCAGCAGAACACAGAATCGCCATTGTTCAAACCAAGAGTCCAGGCACACCCTTCATCCCGAGATCACAGAAGAAGGGTGTGGCAGAGGCCCTGCTGCTCTCATGAATGGAAGAGGGAACTGAAGCTGATCTCACATGGCAGCAGCCTTTACTTTCCGCATCTTTTTAAGCTTAAGTGGTAAGCAGCAAGAAATGGTACGATCTTTGTGCTACCTTACGATTTGCTTACTTTGTTTTCTGGGCATACAAAAAGTAAAAGTAGTTTGAAGAAGATCTGCTGTCCAGTGTACTGTTTTCTAGAACACAGGCCAACCATCAGCAGTAACAAAACACAGCTCATCTCCCCTGCGATTGCCTAATATTTTCTTCCCTCATTTTATTATCATAAAGAAGACTACATGATAAATTTTAAGAGCATACAAGACTTATCGCTCTCACGTATTTAATAGCCCCAGATTTGCAGTCACCGAGCAACACTTAAAAATAAAGTGAAGTGAAGGGCATTTAACAATGTAGACGAGTCTTACACAAATGTGCTCACTAAATCTTCCAGGGTTTTTATGCAAGTAAAATGAAACTAACCTGGCTTGCCATTTCCAGCGACAACAGTCTTTTCACTACATCGTCAACACTGCAAGGAGATTGCAGATTAGTTTAAAAGCTGGAAACGAAATATATTTAACAACAGAAAGGAGGTTTGGTTTTCAGAACATATTAACTTCTCTCAACTTTAATTTACACCACAAATTTACAGCAACTCTCCTCCTCTCCCAAACCTGTCAGCCATGAACTGTTTCTTGCATTCCTAAGAAAAATCATGGCTGAGATTACAGAAGCATCGAGTAGTTTTGCTGCTGTGGGAAGCACAGTTATTTCAAATGATGATGAAGTCTTATTAATTCCAAAAACATTACGTGCAAACCGGGTGCTGAAGATTAACCCCCAAGTAAGTGCGCAAGGACAAAATAATTCATTTTAAGACCGGCTCCTTCAAAGCTGCGTGAAAGTCTCAGCTACGCCACTGGGGGCTGTCCATGCACCACACATGAGCAGCTCTGGAATCACAGCACAAAAATGCTCAACTCCAGGTCCAGATTTCAGAAGGTGCGAATCTCTGAAGAGAATAGCCATCCCTTTCCCTGTATCATACCTATTTATTATCGGGACATTGGCATAATCTTTCTTCAGCATTGTGGGAGGAAGATCATCCAAATGGCTGGGGATGTCTACAAAGAGAACATTAACGTTTGAGGAAGAGCAGCACAAAGTCAGAGCTCTGAACAAGCTTGCAAACTACATCAGAGGAAACAAGTTGCAAAGAAAATAGACTGTATGCTCCAAACAAGAAGGAAGAACTTAAGAGATCAAGCTGAGATGGCAGGAATTGAGTGAATGACATTGAGTCCAGTTTCCGGCCTTCAGCGCTCGGGATTTACACACTGTGTACAGTCCACCGAGATCAGTGATCTCTCGCTAATGACAATTGCTAACTTCCCACACATTCATAAGCTGATGAATTTTCTGAGTAGCTTTTGAGCTTGCAAGGAATTATTTCTAGAAGCACAGAACCACAAAAAGGTTTACAAAGGGACCTTATGAAGTTTCTAGTCCAATCTCCCCTTTGAAGTGGGACTGTCATCATTTCTTTGTCTAGCAAAGCCTTGAAAACCCCCGAGGACGGATATTCCACAGCCCCTCTGTGAAGCGTGTTCCCACGCTGCACTGCTTTCCCAGTGAATCCTTTTTCCCTTTGTGTCCAGCTGTAACATCTCCGAGCTGCTATTTGGGACCACGGCCCCTCACTACATCGCTTGGCACTACCAAGAAGAGTCCGTCTGCCTCACCCTTGTAATTACCCATCAAGAAGCTGCAGGATTGCAGAATCCTGCAACAGGGGTTGTATTTCCTCTCTCTTCTCATGAGCTCTGCGTCTTTGAAGTGAAAACCACTAATTTCTCCAAATACCCTTTCTTCCTGCAGTATTAGGGTGCAGCTCTGATAACGTCAACAGTAAAACATTTTGCCACATGGTCCCATTAATCCTGACATACCTTTCCTCTTTCTTCTCACAGGTCTGGCGTAACATCTGGCTGTCTGGATAAAGGGACTGCAAGCTTGATGGAAGAAAGCAAAGATTTATCAAACTTGTGTGCACTTTTTTAGCTATGTACACATTACGTACTGCTTGGTCTGTACTAGAAAGCTGGTCAGAGTACTTAGACTCCAAGGCGATCGGTGGCCAGCCAGGTCTTTTGTCCCAAAGGAGCGTGGAACAGTTCAGTGTGGTTCTCACACAGGTGCTAAAACAAATGGGTGAAGCTGTGCTACTTCAGGGTGATCTGAACCCAAATGATGAGAAGAACAGAGCAGCAGGAAGAGATTACAGACACTGAGCAGAGAGTGCGAGGGCTCCCCGGCTGAACTGTGCTCATTTAGGGACTTTAACCTGATGAACTAATTCAGGTAATTCCATGTGTGAGTTAGGCTGCTCTGGACCACCCCAGCGGCAGAGCGCAGAGGCAGCAAGACCTAGAGACACCCTTTGACCGGCACAGCTTGGTACATACGACAATATTCATCAGCAGCTCAAACTGAGCCGTTCTTTGACCTTTCAAGAACGAACTCTTCCAACTGCTCTTTCAAGGCCCCTGCTACTGGAATCAGTACCCGCTTCAGTTATTCGCCTCTGCCTCAAACATGTTTTCCAGTACAGGCCGTGCCAGTCCCCGTACCTGCCTGCAAAAGGAACCGGCCGGGAAGCGCGCGAGCGCAGCCCTGGATCCGTACGGCACCTGCTGCGCGCGGCTGCCGGCGGCGAGCGCAGGGCTCTGCCCGCCGTCCCGTGCTCACGGCGCGGTAACGGCTCCGGCCCGCGCCTCGGCCCAGCGCACGGCAGCTTCACCGCGGAGGCCTCTGGCCCCGCAGCGGGCAGCCCCCAGCCCCGCCGCGCCTGCCCGCCCTCCGCCCGGCTCCCTGCCCGCCCGCGGCCCCCGCCGCCCCAGCACGGCCGCGGGGGCTCAGCCCCGCCACCCCCGCCCCCCTCTGCTGCCGTGAGGGACGCCCGGGGTCCTGCCCGCGCCCTGCCTCCCCGGCGACACCCCAGGTCCCCCCAGCCCCCCGGCCCCTCTCAGGGCCGCCTCAGGCTCCTTCCCTCCGCCCCAGGCCACCCCCGACCCCGAGACAGCCCCTTCCCCCCCGTCCTCGGCTCCCACGCCGGCCCCGGCCCCCGCCCGGCCTCCTCCTCCTTCGCCGGGCCCCGCTTCCCCTTCCACCCTCCCTCCCAGCGGCCTCTCTAGTGCGGCCCGAGCTCCCCGCGCGCCTCACCGGCCCCGCCGCCGCCGCGGGCGCTCCCCAGGACGGCGGCCCCGCCGCGGGCCGGCCCCGCCAGGCAGCGGCCCAGCGCCGTCCGCAGCGCCAGCATGGCCCGCCCGTCACGGCCCCGCCGCCGCGGGCGCCGCCATCTTGCCCAGGCGCGACGGCCGAGCGCCGAGCGAGGGCCAAGGGGCCGAGCGCCGAGCGCGTCGATGGGCGGGGCGCGGACGGGCGCCCCCCGCCGCCACCCCGAGGCCCGGCCGCGGCGGAGGCTCCGCGCCCCGCCGGCCGCTCCGGGCTCCTCCCGCCGCAGAGGCGTCCTGGGCCGTTCTCAGCGCGTCCCTGTTTATTGCGAGAGGGGACAGGAGGGGCGGGAGGGGACGCACACAGCACCGGCGGGGGGAGCGATCCCCGTCGGGCGGCACCCAGGCCTAGGCCCGGGCCGGGCCACCCGCAGGCCCCGGGGGAGGCCCGGGGCTGGGTCCGTTAGTTCTGCCCGGTGCTAGAACGTCCGGCAGTCGTGGAGCTCCTCGGCCCCGCAGATGCGGAGGCCCTGCAGCAGGGGGAAGGTGGCGGGCAGCTCCTCGGGGCAGCCCCCGTCCCCGGGGCAGCCGAGAGGGCCGGCCCCGTGGAACCACAGGTTCTCGTAGGACTTGGGGCTGGGGCTGGGGTCGAGGAGCAGGGGCTGGGTGGAGCTGGAGCGCAGGTAGAGGCGAGGCAGGGTGTGCTGCTGGCCCTTGTACCCGTCGCCCACCACCCGCGCGTACTGGACGGTCTCCCCGCTCCTGCCCGGGCCCTGGTGCGGCTCCGCGGCCGCCCAGCCACAGCCCGGCGTGCCGCGTCCCTCCTGCCGCACGTAGGGCTGGGGCAGCGCGGGGAAGGTGCCGGTGGTCTCAGTGGCGGGCTCCTTGCCCCAGGCAGATGGCGGCTTCCACGCCGCCCTTTCGAGCACTGTGACAGTGGAAATGGTGGCCAGGCCGGGCTCCTTCACGCCGGGGACCTGCAGAGGCTCCTGGAGAACGGCGTGTGGTCACAGCCTGTTTGCAGGCTGCGGCCCCTCCTCTGCCCACCCTTCCCAGCACCTGTGCCCCCGTTCCCCATCCCGGCACGGCCTCGCGCCCCGGGTGCCGTGCCCTCCGCGCCGAGCGGTGCCCGGGTGGGGAGCGGGAGGCCGGGGGGAGCAGCCATGCGGGTCTCACCTGCTGGAGCTCTGCTGGCACCCACTTGCCCAGGCTGCTGTTGGCGGGGTCGGGGACGCTGGGCCAGAACTGCTGCTTCACCCTGGCGGCCACAGGACGAGGGGACTCAGCGAGGGGGCCTGAAACTGGCAGCTTTGGGGCTGGCGTTGCGCCCACAGAGCTCATGGTGGGATGCTGCCCCTCCCCACGCCCACCCTGTCCCTCCAGCAGCCCGGCTGCGGCCAGGGCCTCGCGCTGGGGACAACGCTGGCTGCGGCGGCCCAGCCTGGTGCAGGCTCTCGGTACTCACCGCCCGTTCTTCTGGAAGCAGATGAGCAAAAGTATGAGCAGGACAAAGACGAGCCCCAGGGTCAGGAAGAGGAACTGGATTTCAATGTCGTCTGGAAAGCGGGCAGGGGAGAGGGTCAGGGGGGCACGGCGGTGGGGCAGGTCCAGCCGCGCCGTGCGGCCCCGGTGGGTGCCTTCCCATCCCTACCCCCCGGGTGGCCGCACCCCCTCACCGAGCACCGTGGTCACCAGGGTCAGGCTGGTGCCGTTGGTGCCGCCGGCGGCTGTGGATGCCATGATGTGCACTTTGTACAGGGTCGACGGCTTCAGCTCCCGGATGACAAAGGAGCTGAGAGAGGGGTTCACGGCAGCGCCTGGGGAAACACGGGGGCTGTTGGCACGGTGGGGGCTGTCTGTGCCCCCCACCCGCACGGCCCCTTGGGTCACTGCTGGCGAGGGGTCCCATACAGGACCCTCTCTGACCAGGGCACGGGGTGTGCTGACATCCCCACCCAACACATCGAGGCGGGAGGGAGGGCAGGGCCGGCGGCGGCTCAGGCAGGACTCACTGGACACCTCTGCGGTGCTGTTGGCCCAGAAGATGGTGTAGCTGGTGATAAAGCCATTCTGCATCTCAACCGGCACCGGGTCCCAGCACAGCTCGGCGTCGGACTTGCTGATGCGCTTCAGGTGGAGCTTCGGGGCATGGGACGGTGCTGAAACAGAGCAGGACAAGCGACCGGGCGCTGTGCAGAACTGCTGCCTCGGGGCGGGGGACGGGCAGGGGGGTGCACTGAGCGGTGAGTCCCACTCCTGAGGTGTGGGCGTCAGGCCCTGCCCCACGCTGTGCCCCGTGGGGCTTGGACCAGCCGAGAGCACCTTCAGAGATGAGCCAAGATCCAGCCCAGTGGGCTGAGCTCTCCTGCACAGCCCCTAAGGAGGGGTACGTGGCGGAAGGCTGGCTCTGCTTTTTGAAGGGCAAAGGCTTGGTGGCGTGGGGCGAGCCCCCTGGGGCCCCGAGGGCGGCTGCTGGAGCACACGTACCCTTCTGCTTGGAGTAGGCCGCGGTGTGGACGGGCACCCCTATGGCGTCCTTGTAGAGGGGGTACAGCGAGATGTTGTACCGCTGGAAAGGCTCAATGCCATCTGCAACGGAGAGCAGAGGGGGGCTCGGGGCTCTGGCTGCCGAGAGCCCCTGGCTGCCCTGCGCCTGCCCCACGGTGCCAGCCCGCCAGCCCTGTGCCGTACCCCGGGAGTGGATCCCGAGGAAGGCGGGAGGGTGTGGAGTGGGCTGGGGCAGGGTTGGGTCCTGGGGCAGTCAGGAGGGGTGCCAGCCCCCTGGCACAGCCCCCACAGAGCCGACCAGGAGAGCAGGGACTCCCCGGCTTACCCCGGATGAGGGCTGCGGTGGCAGCCCCGTCACGCTCCATCTGCCAGCAGGCGCTGCAGCGGCCGGGCTCCGAGGGCACCCGCTGCCACTCCAGGACGTAGGCGGCTGCCGGGACCAACGGTGCCTCCCAGCGCACCCAGAGGCTGCGCTTGCCCCCGGGTACAGCCCGGAGCCCGGCCAGGGGCTGCCCTGTGTGGGGACAACCAGTCAGGATGTTGGGAAAGGGGAGCATCCCCGCGCCCCCCAGCCCCTGCCCAGGCGCCTGCCCTGCTCCTCGCTCTGGCTGTGCACCCCACAGGCAGCCTGCTGGGAGCCCCCCCGTCGCACACCCCGGGAGGTGTCTCCCCCACGGTGGGGTGAGGGAGCGGCACCCGGTTTGAGAGCTCGTGGAGCTGTTGGGGGAGCAGAGCAGAGGTTTTGGACCGCGGGAGGTTGGCACTGCCCTCACCTTTCCTCTCCAGGAGGATGACCTCGGTCGCTGCCGACTCACCGGCGGCGTTGTAGGCTGAGAGATAGACCCTCTTGGTCCCCGCCGGCACAGAGAAGTTGCACTGGGTCTGGGTGGTGTTGCAGACGGTGGGGGGGTCCCTGCCCCTCCTCCTGGGGCTCAGGGTGACACGGTACCCCAGCACTCGCCCGTTCGCCTCCCGCCGCCGTGGGGCCTGGGCACAGGCAGGGTGTGCAGGGATGCTCGGTCCCCACAGGGATGCTGGGTCCCCAGGGAGGTGGCCCGGCAGCACCCATGACCCCGCTGCCCGCCCGTGCTCACCTTCCAGCGCAGCTGCACCTCCAGCTGCCCGCCCGCCCCGGCCGGCCGAGTGCTCCACCACGCATCCAGCTTCCCCGTGGGGGCTGCAACAGGAGAAGGGTGGGCGGGGAGCTGAGCGGGGCGAGCGTGGCCGTGCCACCGCGGCTGTGCTGCCTGGCTGGGCAGAGGGGGCCCTGGGTGCCTCTGCACCCACCTTTCTCGTGGGTGGTATAGTTCCTGCCCGGGCTCCACTCACTCCAGTAGCCCCGTGCTGAGCTCCGCCGGCACCGCATCTGGAAATGGTACTGCGTGCCAAAGAGGAAGCCGCAGTGCTGCATGGTGCTGGCCTGGCCGTCGATGTCGGTGACCTGGCGGCAGCCGGAGCGAGGGCTGTGCTGGCTCCTGCCTCGGGCAGGGGCCGGCTGCGGGGCCGCAGCCAGCGCAGGGTCCGGCCCCGGTGTGGGTGCTGCGCAGGGTGTGCGAGGGGGCACCTTGCCGTCCCCCTCCCATGCGCGCACCCCGCCGCTCCCATTGCAGGAGACCTGGCAGAGCTCGGAGCGCAGGGGAGGGTCCCGGCTCCTGCTCGCTCACCCTCCCCGTCCCGCTGCCCCAGCATCACTCACCAGAGCCCAGGCCGGGTCCTCGGGCGCCCGGTAGCGCAGCTCGCACTGCAGCTCCATGTGCGCGTTGCTGCGGGCCACCTCCCAGGCCAGGGTGACGCAGTCGGTCTGGAAGGGGATGGACTGGATGCTCTGCAGGGCCGGGGGGTCCAGTTTGGCTGGAGAAAGAGCCGGGGAGAGAGCCAGAGAGGTGCTGTGGTGCGCAGGGCCACGGCCGTGCACGGGGCCGTTGTTAACGCCCTGAGCTGCAGCCAGGGCACTGGCCTGCCCAGACCCCGAGGCGAGGATGGGGAGAAACTGCTCCAAAACATTCAGGAGAACGGCTCGTGGCAGGGGAGGGGAGCCGGTGCGTGCCCCTGCCCAGGGGACAGGGCGATGCTCGGGAGCACAGCACCAGCACTGCTCTGCAGCCCGAGCTCCAGGCGGGGTTAACGCCTATGCAGAAAAACCAGATCCCACGGGACCCGGGGTCTGGTACACGGCCAGGAAAGCCGCACGTTTGGGTCTGCCAGGGGGTGAGAGCCCAGCACGGCCGTGGGAGGGCTCAGCTGGTTCGTGGGCAGCCCTTCCCTGGGTGCAGAGCAGGGAGGACGAGTCGCACTGCTTGGGAAGGTTCCTTTTATAAATAGTTTATAGGAGCTGGATATATTATTAATAGAGCTCCTGAATAAATGGGTAATCAATTGCTGGAGAGAGTTGTAGAGTGCAGCAGGTCAACTGGCGGCTCATAACCCGCCGGCACACGCTGCTCAGTCTGTAATGCGGCTTTGGCACCTATTCATCCCAGCAAGCCATTTATCATGGGAACCTGCCTGTAAAATATGACCTAAAAGCCCGACGTGCTTTAATGGCATTCTAATGCCCCTCTCTCACCGCTGATGAGCTTCCCCAGCCCTTGACCTCCGCACGAAGCAGGCAGCTCCGGCCGTCACTCACCAACGTCCATGGGGTCGATGTAGAGATGCTCCGACTCCGCCGTGCCCAGCGCGTTGGCGGCGGACACCCAGATCTCCATTTGCCGGTAGAGCTGGAGCAGCCGGCGCGGCACCGTGCAGCTGGTGCGGCCGCCTTGCGGGGTGCAGCCCGTCACCGCCTGGGCTCTGCTCCTGCGGCAGCGAGAGGGGTGGGCTCGGGGGGACCCTCCAGCAGAGGACAGGGCTCGCCATGTGGTTTGGCAGAGGGCGAGGGCCAGGAGAGGTGGCCAGGGGCCAGACACCGGTGTCACCCCCCGAGGTTCACCTGGCACACTTCAGCGTGACGCTGGTGGGGAGGTGGCTGTCGGCTCCCTGCTCCCACTGGCACGTCAGCCCGTAGTCGCTGAGGTTCAGGACGCAGCTGAGGTTGAAGGGCTTCGCAGGCGGGTCTGGGAGAGAGCGGCCGGGGAAGAGCCTGAGCGAAGCGCTCGTCCTGGCTGCGGAGGAGCCACAGCCCCCTCCATGCCCGGCTGCGCAGAGCCCCGCTGCCACGCCAGCACCCCCCAAACCTGCCCTGCCCTGCAGCCTGCCCGCTGGGCACCGGTGCACCGGGACGTGGCCAGGCACAGCCCCAAAACAGCCTCCATCAGCCATCGGCCTCAGCTGCTGCTCCCGCCCCCGCGGCTTTGCCCGGCTCACCCGGGGCAGACACGTGTCTCGGGGAGGAGACGTGCGAACCCCGGTGCCAGGTTGCCCCTCTGTCAAGGGCACATGTGCACACGTGGGTGACCCGCGGCGGCAGCAGACTTACAGCCCGCCCTGATCTCGGCCACGCCGACGCGCTGCTTGGTCCCGTTCCACTCCACCCAGCACCACAGCTTGGCCTGCGTGCGGTTGAACTGGGGCAGGGTGAGGTTGGACACCTCCGTGCCCCCTGGGCCCGGGTGCTGGCTCCCGGCCACAGGCTCGTTGTCCAGCATCCAGGTGATCTGCACCTTCCCTTGCTCCAGGCCGCGGCACAACTTGCTCTGGATGGCGCAGGATGCTGTGACGGCCGAGCCCAGGGGCACGACGGGTGAGCCCACGGCCACCGAGGCACAGCCCAGGGTCCCTGCAGGCAGGAAAAATGTGTCACGTCCGGGGCATGGCTGTGACAAAGCCGTCTCAGCTCCTCGGCGCCCAGGCAGGACAGAGGGACGAGCGCCTCTTCCCTTAGACGGGCCCCCCAGCCGCTGGAGAGGAAGAGCCGGGCGTTGGGCAAGCCTGCCGGCACACGCCGGGCCCCATCCTGCCAGCCCGCCGTGCCGCCGGCGCTCCTGCCCGCCCGCAGCAGCCCCTGTGCGCCGCGGCCCTGGCCGGTCAGGATGGGCGCTGGGGGCACGGGGCGGCACGGGGCATTCAGCTGCGGAATGGGACGGGCCCCACTCACCGCCCGGGCAGAGGAGCAGGAGCAGGGAGAGCCGCAGCAGGAAGGGTGTCCCGGCACCGCGCCTCGCCATGGTCTCCTCCGTGGCTTTGGCATCACCTGGAATGGAGAGAGCAGCTCGTCCTGGCGGATCGGGAAGGGGCTGGGGATGAGGCGGGCTGGAGGAGCTGTGTTGCCACTGTCACAGATGCTTCCTGGAGCAAAATGTCCTTTTGCCGTCAGAGGCAGCCTCTCCCCCGCAGCCCTGCTGCAGCGCTGACACCTCCGCCCCCGGCTCGGCAGCCCGTGCTGCCGCCGGCGCTGGCGTGCAAAAGCGCAGCGGTGATGCGCTCCGGCGGGGGCCCTTCTGGCACAGCCTGCCACCGGCTGTCAGCCCTGTGCACCCCGATTCTGGGGCGCAACGCCCCGAGCCTGGCCGCAGGCACGGGCTGATTTTATCTCAGGTATCTTCAGCCTCTGCGGGGCAGAGATTTGCGGTTTCAGGGAGGGTTAGCGCCGGGGCTTGGGGCGGCAGAGGGCTGATAAGCTGAAAGAGGGAAACGAATGAACGACGGCAGCGCAGCGGGGCTGGCCAGAGCTGCGGGGCCTCGGGGTCCTGCCTTCGCCCCCTCCTCTGTGCTGCCCCCTCCAGCTGCACCCCCAGCCTGCTGCTGGGAGCGGCCCCGGGAGCGGCGGCTGCCTCTGCCCTGCCCGGCCGCCGGGTCACCCTCTGCGCCGGGGTCGGTCCCGGCTGTGGCCGTGGCAGTGCCGGGCACTTGCCCCAGGAGGGGCTGCCCACGCTGCGCCTGGCTCTGCGTGCCCACAGCTCCTCTCCCCCCGAGCCGAGGTCCAGAGGCAGAGGAGGGACTCAAGTGTGGGAAATGGGGGAGCAGCCACCCCCGAGCACCTGGCACATGTGGCTGTCCCAGGCAGGGGACAGGGCAGAGCAGCTCGCGCAGCCACAGACAAGGTGCTCAGCCGGACCTGAGCACCCTGTGCCCCATCCTACCTCACCTCCATCCCTACCTCGCCTCCATCCTTACCTCTCCTCCATGCCTGGTGCGTCCGGCCGCCGCTCACCGCCCGCTCCGAGTGCCGGCCTCCGGCTCCCGGCGGCTTGCCGTGCTCAGCCCGTTTGCTAACATGCTGCTTTCACCGTTAGTTCCTCAAAACCAGTGCCGTTAATTGCTGTGACTCTCTGAAGAAGGTGATTGCAAAACACTTCCCTGAAGGCTGCGACCGCCTCGCTCGCCGCAGGAAGGAAAGCCCAGCGGCACACACACATCCAGCGGCAGGGAGCAGCACCCGGCCTCCCACCCTGCCCGCTCCAGCAGCCGGGACGTGGCACAGCCGGGACGTGGCACAGCCGGTCCTTGCTGCGTGTCCCCTGGGGCCATGGGGCTGGGCGGGGGGCCAGGGCAAGGGGACGTGGCAGGTGGACGTGGGCTGGGGGACACGGGACTCAGAGGACAGGAGGCAAACCCAGCCATGCGCCCGGGCGCAGCTCACATCCCCCAGCCCACTCCGGTGTCCTCGCTGGGCACGGGGCTCATCCCCGCATCCTCATCCCCCTGAGCTCCAGCCCTCTCCCGGGACGTGCCTCCCAGCCTCACCGCCCTGGTCCCTGGGGCCACCACCGCTGCCCCTTGCAGCCAAGGCTGGCTCGGGGAGAGCTGCCCTGCGAAGCCCCGTTTGAGCCAAGTTGCCCGTGTTCCCACCACGCAGCCCAGCTCTCCCCAGAGCAAGGGGACCTGTGAGATGCCCCAAGGGCAACCCAAGACGCGACCTTCCCTCTGGTACCTCCCCGTGCCGGCCATTAACCCAGATTTTTCCAGCAGCTCCTTGCCCTGGCCCAGCCGCCCCAGGGGACCCGCTGCTGGGACGCCTGGCAGCTCTGCCCACCCGTGCCAGGCTGGCATCGCAGCGCTGGCCGGGGAACCCCACGTCCCCTGGGACAGGACTGGAGCATGGGGGTAAACAGGGGATTGCCCAACCCGCAACGCACTCGCAGTCTTCGCAACGGAGGCGGCTGTTGTGCAAACAGCTGTTTACTACGGGATTTGTAGCACGCGTTTCACCTCCAGCGGCGCGTTACTCAGCGCTCACGCAACCCCGTGCTGCAAACAACGGCGGGGCCAGCGCAGCCCCCCACCCCGGCGTCCCTGGAAGGCACGTGCTCCCAGCATCACCTCCCGCGGAGCCGGGCTGCTGGCCGGAGGGAGATGGCCCGGGGCTGCAGCCAGCTGCCTCGCAGCCCCGACAGTCCACGCAAAGGCTTTGTCCCCCAAATCTCCGCTGCCCAGGGCCCCAGCCCCCTGCCCGGAGCGGGCCGGGCTGCTCACGGGGGCGGTGCGGGGGCACGGCGGCTGGGCGGGGGCACGGGGCCGATTCCCACAGCCGCTGGCCTGGGGAGGGGGAGCTGCCCTTGCAACATTTCCCTGGGGTGTAGCAACCCCCAGTATTTTGGGACGGAAGCGTGAGGCTTGCAGGCTGTTTACCAGCAGGAGCAGGAATATCCGTGGGTAGCCATGGCGACGTGGGCATCTCCGTGGGAACCGGAGGGCAGGCAGAGCTGCAAACACCCAGCCGGACACAAACAAGCGCTGCCCTCCCCGCACCCACCGCCGCCGCCGGGGCCCTGCCACGGGGTACGCACTGAGGGACCCTGCGTCCTGTGTGGGGAGGGGACCGCGCACCCCACCCCAGGACACGCCTGCCCCCGGGCTCGCGTGGCCCACGCTCCGCAGGGGAAGGGTTTGTCCCCGTGGAGGGTCCAGGCTGCCGCTCCGAGCGTGCCAATCTGTCGGGGCACGACTCTCGCCACGGCTCCCCGCGTTGTGCCCGGGGCAGCGGCCCCTTCCCGAGATCAGGGATGGAGCAGACGCGTGTCCATGACAGTGCTCTCAGTTCCCCTTCGGCTCTGAGTCACTCTCACAAGCCCACAGATCCCGTCCCTGGGATGGGACGGGCGGACAAGAGGCAGGGTGCCATCCCTGCAGGGCACCCGCGCCAGAGCCCTGGGTCCCAGCCAGCCCGGTGGAGGGGCCTCGGAGGGGCTGGGGCAGGAGGACGCGGGGGGAGGAGGCTGTCGGGGCACGGGAGAGCTGGCTGGGTGACGGAGGGTCCCGCGGGATGAGGCTGTGGCAGTGCAGAGGCAGGTGGTGACACGGGGACATGGTGCAGGACGGACCGGGGAGCACAGTTTGGAGGGAGGGTGGGTGCTCATGGCCCGGACGAGGCAGATTTCGGGGTGAGCGGCGGGGCAGTGGGCTCCCAGCCCGTGGCGCAAGAGCCACCCCCTGCCCGGGGCCGCCCGGCGAGGGGGAAGGCAGAAAGGGGAAGCAGCTGCGGGGCTTTTCCCGGGTTGCAGCGCGTGGGACGGGGGCCGATGGAACCCGGCGGGTGGGGAGACCGCCGGCACGGCCAGACCCCTCAGGCGGCTCCAGTCACCATCCGCACGTAGCGCTGGAGGTGACAGGGATGGATCCAGACCCTTCTCGGCACCGCAGCACGGAGCCTCCCATGCCTGGAGGCACCGCCGGCTCTGCTGCCACCGCCGAGCAGGGCCCGTCGCAGGGGAGGTGCGAAGCGTCTCCATTCCCCGCCGCAGCTGCTGAAGCTCCCGCAGGGCTCTGAGCACGACGCGGGGTCGGGGGGCGGCGGGACCCCCGTGTGCCCCACTGCTGCCGAGCCATCCGCTGCCGCCGCGGCATCCCGGGGCCCAGGGCAGCGGGGCCGGCAGAGCCCCCCCGACCAGCACCGCTCTCCCACCGCTCCCCACAGTCAGTGCCGAGGGGTTGTCAGCTGCCTCCATTTCTCAGGCGTGTTATCAGCCCCTCTGATTTAATCCCTGCTGGGCGGATCATTGCTATTAAGCAGAGTAAAGTACGTTACCGGCTTGTATCAGCTCAGCTGTCAGCAAGAACCGGCCTCCCTAAAGAGATTTTCCCTTTCTTCTTTTCATTCCCTAAAAAAATAAAATATTGCCAGTCATGTAAGATGCAAGATCTAAGTGCAAAATCTGCTGCAGTCTCTAATGGATGAGGAGAGCTGTTTAATTGCCGCCCAACATGATTAATTGAAAGAAACCACCTCGTTCAGCCCGTCAGCACCAGGGAGGGAGCAGAGGGCTCCTGGCCAAGCCGCCCTGCAGGCAGGCAGAGGGGGTAGGGAGGAGACCCTTGGCTCGGGACGGCAGCACGGGGGGACACGGGGAGCCCAGGCTGCCAGCATGGAGCCGCCCCGGGGAGGGGAGCCCGGCTGGGACCCTCCTGCATCCACAGGCTCCAGTCGCCCCGTCCCCACGCGCCAGGGACGCCCGTGCTCAGCCGTGGCCGGGGCTCGTCCCCACCGCCCGGCTCCTCCCCGGCGCGGCGGCTGCAAATTGGAGAGAATTGATGGCAGGGGTCCGAGAGACTGACCTTGAACAAGGCTCCTGACACGTTACTGTAATTAATGAGGCAGGAGGATTAATTTTCTGTGTTCTGGGGAGTCCCTGGTGGGCATGGGGAGGGGGAGGATGGGGCGAGAGAGGCAGAGAGCTGCCTGCGCTGCCTGCCGTTATTCTTCCCTAACCTGCAAGATGCCAAAAGGATGCGAAGGGGCCGCAGCTCCGGCACGGGAGAGTGGTGCTTCGGGTGGATGGGCGAGAGGGGCAGAGATCTTCCGCAGGACCACATAAAACCTGCGTGTCCCTGAATTACCGGCCCTGTGGCCCAGGTGTCTGCAGCAGAGGAACCTCCTGTGTCTGACGGCTGAGCCCTGTGCCGGTCCCTCATCCCCAGACACTCCTGGAAATTCCCACTCCGTTTTGCCAAGACACTTCAGAGCTCGGACACGCAGAGCATCTCCTCCCTCTGCCATTGCTGAAAAGAAATTTCCCTTTGATTCCACCCCTCGTCAAACCAGCCAGGCAGGGGGATTTTCATGCCCCCCTGCACCGTCTCCCCCGTGACCGCGGTGCCAAGCAGCACGCTTGATCCCAGCTGCCGGGGCTGCACGGCCGACTTCTGACACTTGCCGGCAATCAGGCTGCAAGCACAGCACTATTATTTTTCTGCTCTAATAAACACCCTTGACAATAATAGAAAAAATCAGCTTTTATCGGGAGAAAAATATATCTGGAGATTATTTACTCAGAGTCAATAGTTGCAGACGGAGGCTGTTAGCCCAGGCAGGCGCTGACAGCCGCTCGCTATCGCAGCGGCTGGACCATGGCATGGAAACGGGGCAAAACAGATCCCCCACGACACAAACACACCATCTCGGCCACGCTCTGCAGGAGCACCCTCAGCTGCAAGGGCCGCACCCCTGAAATGCCCGGGAGGGCTTTGGGTGCTCGAGCAACGGGGTGGGAGCAGCCGCGGGGCTGGAGCCCGGCTCGGAGCCGGCCGCCTCTCGTCAGCCAAACGCTCAGGTCTGCAAGAGCAAGAAATTCATGGTCAATTGAGTTGCAGCTAATCACAAAGGGCAATTAAATGACTGCTTCTTGAGGGCTATAAACATCACCGATTTAAATCCAGTGACACACGGAAATAGGAATCCAACCAAGCAGCCTCCAAAAGTACTTTATTCCCCATTATTTTCATTAGCTGGCTTGTAATTTGATTTGTCCCTCTCCTGCTGCTGGCTTTTTCCACGGTCAAGGGGAGCGACAAATGAAACACCCTCAAACTCGCGAACCCCGACGGCATCCACGTGGGTCCGGAGTGACGCAGCTCCTCCGGCTCCCGGAAAGCGGCCGCGTTGGTGCCCTGCGAGAGGGAACCGAGGGGTCGGGGTGCCCGGACCGTCCCTGCCGGCGAGCCCCTGGCACCGCGGCATCCCGTGCAGCCTGCCGGGAGGGCTGCACGGGGCCAAGCCGGTGCTGCCGGACTCACCATGGACAAGTGCTGCGGGCAGGGGGACAGAGCCCGAAGCTACAAACCAGGCGGGGGACAGCCCGTCCCTGCTGCAGGGCCGGCTTTGTCCCAGAGCAGCTGCCAGGGACGTCACCTCCGCTGCCGCTGTCACGCACCCGGGCTGGCTTGTTTTCTGCAATTCCAGTTAATTTCTCCAGCCTTTTCTGACAAGATGGGTTACGGTCTTTCCCCTTCAGGCCGCTCTGCCGTGAGTTTGCAGCGGAGGGGGTCGGAGGTGATGCCGGCCGGTCTCCCTGCAGACCTCTGTTTTCTCTCCCCTTGGTTTGCTTCCTTCTCCCTGCTTTCCCGGGGGGCTCAGCCGAGGGTGGTGGCCCCCAGGAGTCAGCAAGCCGGGGGCTCCGCCGCCCATCCCCGCTCCGGGCTGCTGGCGAGGGGCAGGACGGAGCCGCCTCCTGGGCTCGGGAAGGGCAGCTCTCGGGGGGCAGCATCTCCCCGGGCTGCGGGGACACCTCTGCAGCGCCGTGGGAGTCCCACGGGTCCTTATGCAGCCCTGAGTGCTGGCAGCCAAGGCAGCTCTGGGGATGCTACGGGCCCCCACAAAGGTCCTGCTGCAAACAGCCCTTGGGCGAGCCTGGGACGATCTCCCAGGCTCCCGCCGGGCGTTCCAGTGGCCGCCAGCACTTGCCCAGGGCCACGCTGCCACAGCCGGGACGGTGCTGCCGCTGCGCTGCTTTGCTCGTCGTCGAGGAGCTCGGGGCGAGGGCCCCAGGGCCGACACCGCCGTCAGCCTCAGCCGCCTCCGGGTGCTGCTCTGCGCCCCGACGTCCTCCCCCCATTATCTGCAATTTCCTTGAAAGCTGTCAGGCTTCGCTGGGGCACCTTTGCAAATGGAGAGAGAAGAAAACAACCAGGTCTGCATTCATTCCACTAGAAATTAATCCCCCCCTTCTTATTTAAAGGTATCAGTGAATGAGGCCAAGTTGTTAAGTGACAAAAGAAAAATGATTCTTGCCTTCCAGGGTTATTAAAATCATGTTCTACAATTTTAGCAGCCACAAGGAAGCCCAGATAATGACAGATGATGATAATACATCTCCAGCACAGCCTGGTCTATAATGATACTGCCCATATCTCTTGTATTACCACCAATTACTCAGCGCATAAGTATAATGAAAATGTACATCCATTCTGGGGAACTGCATTTGCTGCCTCCGAATCCAATTTCTCCCTCTCCAAGCCGGTGACGGAGGCGGCTGCAGGTCGCTGCTGGCCAGAGCCACCACCACGCCTGCTCTGCTCTCGGGCTCTCAGTGCCGGCCACGGTGCGAGGTGCCCCTCGCCCCGGCCACGTGCCGCAGCGGGGACCTGAGCACCTGCGGCTGCATGACGGCCGTTCCCACCCTTAGGGACAGCTCTGCACAGGCAGGAGACGCCTTGAAATGCAAATTGCAGGAGGGACCCGAGAAGATACAAAGCAGTGAATCCTTTCTCCTGCGCGGAGAAGGCAGTTCACATCCAACCCAGCTGGGGCTGGGGACGGGCAGCCTCCGCCGGGCTCCCGATGGCTCTCTGCTGCCAAAATCCAGTTTGAAAGTCCCCATCTGAGCGCTGACACAGCACCGTCCCGCTCAGCCCAGCGCCGTCCCGCTCAGCCGGCCGCAGCTGCGGGGCCCCAGCCCGGAGGCAGAGCTGCCATCAAACCCCCAGTGTCACCTTAGGGTGGCCAGGGGTGGCACTCTTGGACGCGCGTGGGGAAAATGCACCCTCGAGCTTTGGCACCATCACCGCGGGCGGGCAGGCGCGCTCCCGCTCCGCGCCGGGGGGCTGTACGCTGGGGTAGCCGCATCCCCCGGCAGCTCTTAATCCTGCTAAAGTGGAGTGGAAATTGCTCAGACAAAGGTGGCCGGCTGATTACACGCCGGCTCCGCTCCTGCGGCTCCACCTGGAAGCTCAGAGGAGGCTCTCTCTGCATAAGATTAATATAGAGATATATTTCGTCTGGATTCTATTATCTTTCACTTTATTCAGGTCAAAAAGCAGGAGACAACATCTTTTAAGATGAAAACATAATCTTTTGGAAAATTGAAAGCGTAGATCATTGTTTGGGTAGCAGTACGTGCGTGTGCTCACTCCAGCCCGGGTGCACCGCGGCGCCCGAGACCCTCAGCCCACACGCAGGGACGGCTGCACGAGCGTCCCTGGAGGAAAGGAGCACCTCGTGCCAACGGAGAGGAGCTGGTGTCGGAAAAAGCTCCCGGAAAGCTTCGCGGCTGTGCACCGCGTGTGCACGGCGGCACTGGGCAGCCTCGGCACAGACCCCCGGGGAGCCCTGCCTGCCCTGCCTGGCGCCCGCCGCGGCGAGCACCGAATACACCCACAAGAAGAAAAACCCCACCACGACAGGGCCAGGTCCCCCCGTAAATGTTTTTCCTTGGAGCAGAGCTCCAAAGCCAGTCGGCCCTTTAAAACAGGTCTCCAGGTAGCAGAACTTGCCTCATTATTTCTTAAATTAAATGCCTTTATTTTTTCATAACCTTGTGTAATATATATGTGTATGTTTAATACATAATTAACAGCCCCTCCATGCTCTAAGCTACTCTGTTGCAGGACGCCCGTTACCTCCTCCAAACAGATTGCATTTCGTAGCACAATTTTAAATGAGTTATTAAAGAACAGAGGTGCATCTATTAATTATTTCATAAATATTAATGAGCCCTTAATGGCTGGAATCCTGGAATAACGTGTTCCCAGGGTGTTAATTTTTAAGAAGGTTGCTAACTGCACTGACCGCCGGGCTGGCGGGAGCCGACACGGCCGCACGCTGCGGCGGGGGGCTGATGGCAATTAGGAGCCACGCCAGCGCTTGCCGGGGAGCACGGGCTGAGCCGGGCCAGCGCTTGCTGCCGCGCTCGGATCCCTCGGCAAAATCCCGCCTGCGCGGAACCCACGCGATGCCTGCCAGCCGCCCCGCAACGTGAACGGGGCAGGACGGGGGCGAGGGCGCCTGCCGGGACCGTGCAATTACCGGGTGAGCATCTCTCAAAGGAAACCACCGTGTCTCGGCATTGCCAGGGCAAATCCTGCTGCCGTCACCCGTGTGGTGCCGAGGAGAGCGGGGAACACAGAGGGAAATCAACACCCGCGCCCGAGCTCGCGGGGAGCTCGCTGAGACTCCCCGTTGGGAGCTGCATGTGCACACATCTGGAAATCAGCGTGCTGCATCGCGCATGTGTTACCAGCCAAAACAAATCACCAGAACAGGGCACTGACCTGGAGAGAGGCTGGCACCGAGGGAGGGACACGCAGGGAAAACCCTGAAATAAAACGTTGCTTTGTCCTCTTGCAAGTCAGACCTAAACCGAGGATGGAGCTGGGCTCACCTGGGACACGGGGGATGCTCTGGGTGGGTTGCACCTCCCACGGGCACGGAGCGAGGTGCAGGCTCCCTCACCCAAGCAGGTCAGCACCTTTCAGAGGGCCCAGCACAAGGGCAGCCCCTTCACAGCTCCTTAAATCACCCTGGGCCGGTTCTCTCTCGTTAACCAACCCGGCTGCAGCAGCGAGCAGAGTTATGGAATAATTATCTCGCATTAGCAGCGCTCCCAGCAGCTGGTAATGCCGGCAGTATATCTGCCGTCTCCCTGGGGCGTATTTAGTCCGCGCTTTGCTTTCATGGAGATATACGGAGATGCTGCTATCAAGTCCAGGAGAAGTTATGGCCTTGATCCGCGCACAGCTGAGCAACGAGCGACGGGGACAAAGCGCTGAGCCCGGGCTGGGCCTCAGAGCGGGACCCCGGGGCTGCGCATGCAGGGCCGGGCGCGGAGAGCGGGATCCGGGACCGCGGATTTGGAAACCCCTCCAGGAAGGCAAAGCCGGGCAAGGATGGGTGTGCCCAGGGCACGTCCTGCGCCCGGCGCGCTTGGCCCTGGGCTGCAGAGCGAGCGTCCCAACGCGGGGGTGCAGGGGTGGGGGGCCCCGTGCAGTGGGACCCCTCGGGCTGCCGAAGGAGCTGGTGTCCAGGGGTGGAGAAGTGGTGATGTCTTTGGAAACCCGGGACGACACTGATTCATTGGGGTGATTAAAGCTCTTTTCGGCCTTTCCTTAGTGGCATTTTGGCATTTGATTCTTCATGAGTTACAGCACCTTCTTCCCGGGGAGAAATTCACAGCTATGAACTCTGCAAATCCCAGAGGAGCATAATTATCTTCGCACATAAAGCAGGAGACCTGAATCGCAGCTCCCATCTGCAGGGGAGGCACGTCATGGCTTCAGCTCCAGGCACGGGCTTTCCAGCCAGGAAGCCCCGGTAAATCCCCCGGGCTGGAGCTTTTGGAAGTGAGAAACGCAGAGTCAAACCTACGGGGTTTGGCGTGTTTTTGCTCACCCTGCAAATTGCCTTTTGCCGCATCTCTGCGGGGGGACGTTGCGGACGGAGCAGGAGTCCCCTGCGGAGCATCGCCCCGGGGTGCAGGTCTGGTCCCTGCCCCGCCGCCAGCCCCGAGGCCGGAGCGAGGGATGCTCCCGCACCGCCTCGAGCGCAGCCGCTCCCGGCTTCGCTCCTGTATCCCGTAGCTGAGGCTGCTTCATCTCTGACCGGCGTTTTATCGCCACGATCAGGCAGTGACAGCCTTGGCCTGGCAGCGCACCCCGGGAGCGGCTCCGGCATGAATATTGATGGGGCAGCTGGACGCGGGGGGAAGACACACGCTAATTTAATCAGGGTGACAGGAGCGGGCTCCCCGGAGGCACCGCGCTGCTGTTTCCTGACATTAATGTTACTTTGTGTCACAAGGCATTTTTTAACGTAGCTTGCCAGTAAAATAATCAGCCTTCTCTGGGGGTAAAGAGGAATTTGTTTCTCATCTATTATGATACAGATGTCGCTCCTCAGCTGTCATTAGCGCACAAGAGGAAAGCCGGGGCAACACGTCTCGTATTTTTAGAAGTATGACATGGATGAGAAACATATTCTTGCCTTTCAAAGACAATAAACAACCTCTGTCGCGTAACGTCCCTTGGGGGACACGGGGGTGACGAGTGCCCCCGAGCCCGCCCGGCCCCACGGAGCGCGCTGGGCCCTGTCCCCAGCTCTTCCCTGGGCGAGGGGGGCTGATCCCTGCCCAGGCGGCTCAGTGCTGGGAGAGGAGGAGTATTTGGGGAGCTCTGGGGGGTCCTGGGGCCAGGGCTGAAGCAGGAGCGTCGCTGCCCCGGGGACGCCCGTGGCCCCGGGGGTGTTGCTCGGTGGGTCAGAGCCGAGGGAAGCAGGGGAGCCCTGGCCTGGGCAGCAGGCAGCTTAATTACAATGCCCCTCCTCAACGAGTGCAGTAATTAGAATTAATGGATTGGTTTGTGCTAATGAGATTAAGATATCTCTACAGCCTGGTGGGAGCCGGGTCCCTGTCCGAGCCCAGGAGAAGGCACGGGGGGCACAGGGGGGGGGCACGATGAACCATCGAGTCGCTCACCCTGAGGACTGCGGCAAACGTCCGCACCCGTGTGCGGCACGGGGGAGAGGGTCGGGGCTGGGGGCGAGGGGGGGCTGGCTGCGAGGCATTTCACACCCCCGTTTCAGTCCCCGAGGAGCCGGGTAACCTCTGGGAGGGCACGACGGGAGCCCTGGCAGGGACGTCTTGGACCAGAGCGGACCCAGCTCCCGGCAGCACCTTGGGGTACCGGGACCTGCCTGCCAGTCCCAGGGGCTGACACGTGCCAGGGGCACTGGGCTGGGGGGGGCAGTTCAAAGCACCCCCAGATTTGACAAGTTTTGAAGCTGTCTGCCTGTTCTGCTCCTGACCGGAGATCTGAGGCAGTTTATCAATTTTAGTGAGCTTTGCAGCTCACCTTCGAAGCCTCGAGCCCGTGGCGAGCAGCCCTGCTCAGTTCTGCTCATGCATCTTTAATCTCAAGTGAAAAATGAGGATTTTTTTTTTCTTTTCACTGTTTGGTTTCAGAGACCGAGATAACAAAATCAGATCTCCTCCTCAAGCAGGCAGAGCGGGGCAGCTGCAGCCCTTCTCCCCAAAGGCAGCCGTATCGCCCGCTGGGCTCCGCGGCACCACTGCGCCTGCCCAGCCGGCACGAGGGGTGCGCAGCCGGCACGAGGGGTGCACAGCGCGGTCGAAGCCGAGGGAGCGGGAGCCGGCCTGTTCCCTGTGCAGGAGCGGTGATGATCTCCCCCATCACGGCCATTTAGGCATCAAGCGCTAAGAGGAGCCAGACAAGCACCTGAAGAGCATCAAATCCACTGACCCGTCAAAATGCAACTTCATCTGCTCTAACAGGGTCTGATCGAGGAACCGGGGGACGGCAGGGAAAGCACCAGCGCTTGGGTGGCAGCACAAGGATGCGCTGTTTTGGTTTGGTTTTATTTTATTATCATTTTTTCCAAGAGGAAAAAATCGCTATGGCAACTTCTGCAACAGCCGAGCTCTCGGGAGACTGGCTGCAAGTGAAACTTGCCACTCATCATCTGACAATGTTAATCTGCCGGATTTACATAGTAATTAATGTCAAGAGGCAATCTACAATTTGAGCAATCAGAGTTTCTGTGCATAAAGTCAGACTCCGCAGACAGCAATGTATAATTGTGTACAAGAGAGGCATTTAACCCCTTGTGGGTTTTCCCCGCGGAGTGGAAGGGCCCGACGCCCGGCCCTCCCATGCCCCGACGCCGATGTGGTGCACGGGAAATCCTCGAACCGCCCCAAGCACTGGCACCCCCAGCTGAACCGGGGCTTTTCACGGCAGCACTAACCGCAGCTCCCAAACTCCTGCCGATTCCATGCGCCCCTGAACTTCGTCAGCTGTTCCCTGAGCAGAAAACTCCTGCTCAGGTCTGGCCTTGGCTGCCCGAGAGACATCGTGCATTTTCCCCCGACGTAATCATTACCTCAGCACATTGCGGGACACATTTCTAGCGAGGCTGCCGTCAGCCCCCCGCCGCGTTCACCCTGCCTGCCCCTGCTCTTGCTGCCCCCGCCTTGCCCCCCGCTGCCCCCAGCCATTCCCGTCCCCGCTTCCAGGATCACTGGGAAAGCCATGGCCGGGGCCAGGCAGTTCAGGGGAGGTGGTTTTGGGAAGGGGCTGTGGGAGCAGCAGGAGACCTGGAATCTGGCCCTGGAGGAGAGAATGGGGGATCAAGGGGGGCTGGGGCAGCTTTCCACCCCAGGGCCAGCCCGGTGTCGAGGGGCTGCTCCTGTCATCCGCTGCACCCCAGGACAGGGTTCAGCGTCTGCCTCCCAGGAACCACAGCAAATCCCCGCATTAAGCCGTTCCTGCAATCCCCTCTGTAAAGGATAAAGCTCAGCTGAATCCCAGCATCCTTTCTTCCTTTTGGCTGGAGCCAGAAACTTCAGAGGAAGAAAAAAAATCTAATTGATTTCTTCCGTATTAACAAGTCAATCACTAGGGTGGGTTTTTTTTAATGACTCATAAGCAAGCTTGACGTGTCTGTTAATTAAATAGCCATCCTAGCTCTAATCCGCTGAAAGTTAATCATTTGGGGAATTAAAAGGTGTCAGCGCTGAATACCTCATTATTATAAGTGCTCGCCTGCCCTTGCCAGCAGGAAGAGCCGGGGCACTGCTGGGAGGTGAGCTCGGGATGGGAAGGGGCCGAGGAGCAGCTCTCGGCAGGTCCGGGCCACGAACGCCCCCAGCCCCGCTCGCCTGCCCCGGAGCACTCGCACAGCGATTCCTGCAGCCGAGCAAGCCCAGCTCCTGCCCAGCCCCAACACGCTGCCGCAGCCTTCCCAGGGCGACAGGGCGACCTCCCGCCCGGGGCTCAAGCAGGTGGAATGGGACAAATGCAGGGGTAAAAAACCTTTTTTTTTTTTTTTTTTTTTGAGCGTGAGCTTGGTGCCTCTGCTCAGGCTCCGAGTATCATCTAACTTAATATTGATGCAGCCACTACAGTTTAATTTACTGGCTCAGCGCACACACCCCAGGCTAAGCCGTGTGCGCGGAGCCGGTGCCGAGCGCTGGGACGTGGCGGCCGTCTCAGCCGCGCGCCCTCGCCGGGGAGCGGAGCTGCTGCTCCAGCGCTGCCGTGTGGCAGAGCCCTGATCCCGTGTTACCGTCCACGTAACGCAATTAGTGCAGCGTTATCAGGGCGCTGACGGTGTCGGGGCACGTGTGCGCTTACCAAGCGGCCGCCGTCACGCAGCGAGTCCTGCCCGCGTCGCGCGGTGCCACCGGCCGGGATGGCAGCGCTTCCCCAAGCCACGCAGGGGACAGGTCGCCCCAGCATCCGGGCTCAGCAGCCCCCCCGCTCCCTCTGATCCGCTTTTTGGGGTGGTGGGGACCCAGCCCAGGAGGAAGCCGTCTCCCCTCGGCCGCAGGGCACCCCTGGAGAGGGCTGGCTGCTCCCAGGGCCCGGCGCGGGGCCGACACAGCCGCTCCATCGCCCCTGCAGCCCGGGCTGCCCGGTGCCACGCGGTGCAGCCCGGGCCCTTCCTGGCTGCGTTGGAGAAGCCGGGGGGGAAAAATGGGGAAAGCAAATAAAGAAAAGTCCCTCTGTCTTCTGGAAATTGTCTTGTTTGGGGTCAAGACCTTCAGGTTTAAGAAACCCTTCTGCAGGGCGTCAGCAGGCCACAGACTGTGCTGGTCGTGCAGAAACAGGGTCAGAGGAATTTAGAAGCCAATTAAAGGCTCCTGTGTATTAAATCTTAATTACATATTCCTCAAAGACAGCTCTCCTGCCCCCAGACATCCTGACCCAGCCCTACTGCTCCCCTGCCTTCCCAGCTGCTCATCCACAGCAGATACCCATTTCTTGCCGTTCCTGCTTTTCTCACCATTTTATTAAGCTAAGTAACAAGAGGGCAAATAGGGGAATTCTAGTGGTGAATGAAGGATGCAGTTTTGTGTTGCTGTGTGCATTGTATTAATCATTTAGTGACATGCTGGCTACTGGCCTGATGCAAGATAACGAGAGGTAATTAGTTACAAAAATTAGGAGGTGGGCAGGTTGCCAATTGTTTACAGGCACCATGGCGATGGGGGCACCCAGGAGAATTTCCTTTTCTGAGGGATCAAAGCTTGTTTTAAAACATCTGATTCAATTACGGACCAAAGGCTGAGCTCTGAGCGGCAGCAGGAGATGGACTGAACGTCCCCGAGGTCCCTGCAGCGGGACCCTGCCACCCCTGGGGCCTTGGGGCAGCCCCCGGCTGGGAACGTGCCGTGACCGCACTCAGCCCCGCAGGGTGCCGGAGCTGCTGCTCAGTGCCCGGCCGGTCCAGGTTAGCCAGCCCGGACGGAGCGTCCGCGGACACACCAGCAAGAGTCACCCACATGCAACGTTCCCAGTCCCTGCAGCAGCAGCTCCTCCGGCCGAGTTTCCAGATGGATGTTTCTGGCTCGGCTGCCCGTGGCTCCTCCCGCGGGTTGGAGGATCCCAGGGCCGTCGCTGCCAGGGCCGTCTCCTCCCAAACCCGCTCCCGTCTCTGTAACACACTGAGGTCAGGTCCCAGCTGCCGGGGCGGGGGGTGTGCGGGGGGCAAGAGGCTCTGGGCCAAGCGAGGGTCTCCTGCAGCACCACGGGCACAGCTCCCTCCCTGCCCTCGTCCCAGGAGCCTCGGGGCAGCCCTGCAGCCTCTGCCGCTCCGGGGGGTGTCATCACCTCCGGGAAGCGTTTCCCCTCTGCTGTGACAGCCTTTCCTCCCCGCATCTCCACGTCCAGCACACGACACTCACCCTGTGCTGCAGCCTCCCCACAGCCCGGGCAGGAGGAAGAGGAGGCAGCAACAAGCAGCTCAAGGAAACCTTGTGCTCAGCAACGGCCCAATTTAAAGGTTTTTCCTGCTGCCCATTTGGGCATTTCACTGGCGACAGCTGCGGCACCATGCACATGTGGAAACAGTTGATGCGTGAGCCCTGGCCAGAAGGGAGCGTCCCGCCGGCCGCTGCGGCGTGCTCCCTGCTCAGGCTGCCCTGTACAGTCCTGTTTCTGGTCGCACCGACACGTACGTGGCAGGTTGCACTTGACACCAGTGCAAACCGGTGGGTAAAGGGAAAGGAAAGGTGTGAGCCACGCAGAGCTCGTTTTTGCTCCTCCCAGGCACAGCCGTGGGAGCGCAGGGGCCGCCCGGGCTGCAGCTGATGGGGCAAAGCCCATTCGATGCCCCACGGCGACGGCGTGCAACCGCAGCGGGAACGCTGTGTTTTGGCTGAACCGGTAACCACACGGGCCCGGCCGTGAGCACGCAGGCGCACGCGGCACGCGCGGCGTCACCCTGCCGGCAGCGCGGCCGGGAAACCTCCCCTCCCCTCAACGCGCTCTGGAACAACAGCCGCAGGGAGCACGTGATATTTTTCCCTCGTAGAGACAACTGATGTGGGCAGAAAATATCAGCTGCCGCTTGGAGTGGGGTGCAGAGGCCAGCTCCATTAAAGCTGCTGGAATTGGTACATTTGACACAACACCGGCTATAACTTAAAGCCAGAGTATGAATAATAGAGCTCTGCACTCAGACCCACAAGTGAAATATATCTGATTGTTATATCGCCCTCTGCACAGAAACACAATCCGAAATCAATTCCCCGCGTGTCCGGCGAGCGGGCAGACGCCCAGCCAGGCTGCAGCCTTCGCTCCCCGCCTCTGCTCACACAGCCCGGCCGGGCAGCTCCTGCCCCTGGATAAACAGCCACCAGGTCCCATCACCGAGGCGTCGAGCCTCTGATTGATTGCTGTCCCCTAAGCCGATTTGCACATCATTATAAATAATAGCTGTGCTGGGCGCGGGAAGCCGGAGGCAGAGCTGAGGTCTGCGGCGCAGGGCTGTCCTGCTGCGGCGGAGGGGACGGCTTCACTGCGGCAAGGGCTGCGCGGCCCAGGGGGGCCGAGATGCTCAAAGCAGCAGAAACCATTTCTGGGTCCCCCGAGGGAGCCCCTGGGCACTGGCTGGAGACGGTGCTGGAGACGTGTCCCAGGGGACATCCCGCTGGGGACCAGGGCCGGGGGGCTTCGCCTGCAGGGTGATAGTTCAAAGCGGGAAGGGGTGGTTGGGGGATAGTCTGTGGCTTTGGATTTTTGAGTCTCTCCACGTGTCTGCAGACGCGCTGCAGAAGCGCTGAGCGAAGCCCACGGGTGCTCCCGCGCTGCGCCCGTCCGTCACCACCCCCGGGGCGCAGCGAGACCCACAGATGTGGGGCTGCTCTGATGCACAGGGCTTGGGCTGGGCACGTCCTGGGGCTGGAGCGCAGCAGGGGCCGGAGGAACGTCCTCGCGTGGGACGGGACGAGCAAAGCCCCTGGGTGGGGAGGGCAGGGAGACGCGGGAGCGCACCAGAATTCACGCCGGCAGCACGGGATTTTTCAGGCTTAGCCGCCGTGCCTGGCGAGCGGAGGAGCCCCGGCTAATCCTCTCACTACCGAGGTGCTTAAGGAGGGATTAGAGGTTGGGTTTGTCGATGGGTTCCTGGCACCAGGTGCGACAGCGTGGCAGGGCCGGGGAGCCATGCTCGCATGGTGAGGGGGTTCCCCGTGCCGCCGGCGCCGGGTCCGGCTGCTGGCACCATGTGCCACCCTCCATCATTTCCACTGCCGTGCTGGTTTTTACAGCAGGAGACAGGACTTATCCATCTTGTAAAACGCCTTTGTCAGAGGAGCCGGGGAATGTATTAGGAGGTGTAAGGGGTGGAATCAGAAAGTACCAGGCGAAGGTGAAAAGCATACGACATTTATTCACTATAGCGAGAAGTTAAAGCTTGACACCCATCCCCTCCACTTAGGCTCGGGCTCGGGGAGTCCCGGGGGGAGCCGGCAGCGAAGCGCGGGGAGCATGAACGTTTCCATCGCCTCCGAGCCGGCTCCTGCTGCCGCACTCCTGAAGGCAGAGGAATAAGCACAGGTTGAGCTGAAATTAATACTGCCCGAAAAACGGATTTCAAACCCCCCGAAACACCAGATTTTTCAGGTTAGCAGCTGAACTGACAAAATCCGTGACACCCCCCTAATTTGTTGTCCCTTGCTGTGGGGACCGGGAGCCTGCGAGGGCACGGGGCTCGGGCCGCCCCTTCCCCAGCAGACAGCGGGGCGAGAAACGCTCTTTACACTGAAATTCACAGTTTACTCCTTCAGTCAGTTGTTTGTGTACATTGGTCAGTTTGTTTGTGGACATTGTCTGATTTGTTTATTTACATTTATCTATTTATTTGACTTTATCTGTTTGTTTATTTAGCGCGCTCTGCTGAAACCCCGGGTTACTGCCTGCTGCCCTCCCTGCGGCAGCGGCAGGAGAAACCGCAGCCCGGTATCGCAGGATCTCGGCGAAGCTGCGCTGCCCGGCCGGCAGCCCGGGGGGGCTGCTGGCCCCGTGTCCCCCCCCACCCTGAGCAGCCCCCCCTCCCTGGGGACCCCGTGGGGCCGCGCCGCTTCGCGGCAAAGCTTCGCCTCCCTCCGGCGCACAGCTGTGACAAACACAATTCTCAGTCAAAGTCATCCCGGTCCTGGTCTGCTTTGGGGAGGAGACACGTGTGTGGATCCGGCCGATGAGACATGGCACGGCAGGCGTGCGCCGGTGGAGGGGATGGTGCAGCCCGACCCCCTGGGACGGCCGCAGCCCGATATTGGGAATAAAGGAGGCAATGTCAGGGTGTCCAGCAATGCCGCCGTGCTGGGTGCCACGGCAGCGTGTGCCGGAGGGTTGGGACAGGCGGGTGGTGATGGCCAAGCCTCGAGCATCGCCTCCAGGCGAAGGCATCGGCACGCCTCTGCCCACGTGCTGCCTTTAACTCTCGCTGCCTTGCACGGCCCGGGGCCCAGACGCGCCTGAGGTGTGCGGGACCCCCCTGACCGTGTCCGCTGCGATGCAGAGCTCCCGCAGCCTCGGGTGATCGGACCTCACCTCCCTCCCACGGGAGCTGGGCACGAGCCCTCCCTCCGTCCTCCTGCCCGGGGATGCCCATCGGGATCTCTCCCTCGGCTGCCCGTGCCCCATGAGGTCCGGCTCTGGAGCCTGGACTGTTCCGCTCTCCGCAAAGCCACAGTCGGGAGCGGAGCAGCTCCGGCAGCAGCCCCAGCCCCTTCCAGCTCACCCTTAGGCTGGTGAGGGGCCGCACAAAACCTCCCCGGGGTCTCGCAGCCGCAGGGCTCCGTGCTGCAGCCAGGGAGCACGATCGCTGCTGCTGTTGCTCATCACGGTGTACGAGCTCCGTCAGTGATGGAGCAAACGAGATCAGCCCCCGCGGCTCAGCCGTGTCTGACCCTGCTGCAGAGCCCAGCCCGCAGGGGCCTGGCCCAGCCGGCCCCGGGGCCAGCGCAGCCGCCCGGGCTGCCCGGGGGTCGGGCACCCGCCGGTGCTCCCGCAGCGTCCCGGGAGGAGGGAGCAAGGGCCAGTGCTAAACCGGCACTGAACGCACGAGGCATCTCGCCCCCGCTGCGCCCCCGCCCTGCACCCTCCCCAGCCCCTTCCAGGGAAATTCTTCAGGAGTAATTGCAAACCCCTCCGGCGCATCAAACGCAGGATGCGATGTTATTAACTTGCCAGCCAAGAGCTGGCAGAAAAGCAATCGTGGCTGTTTCCCCAAGACTGAGTCAGGGATAATTGAGTCGAATGGAAAGGAATTGCTGCTCTTTGTTGCCGGTTAGGAGATGATCTTCCAGTCCTTCCATACTGAACTCATTTTGGGTTATTCAAACAGACCTTGGAATTAAGAGATAAAGTTCTTTAAAAAGACTCCAAAGCTTTTTGAATAACTTTGAGTACCTTTCTGTTTAAACATAATTCTCCTGGTGTCGGTGCTTAAGCTCTGCAGTGCGTGTGTTGCGAACGCCTCGAGTGGAGAGATGCCCAAAGGGTCAGGTCTGAGCCCACCCCAGACACCCCTGACGTCCTGGCTCCGGCCACGGTCCTCGCCGGACCACGAGCCCTCCCGGCGGGACGCAGCCGTGGAGGGTGCCCCAGCAGCCAGCCTGGGCGGTCTCGCCTCCGGAGCCGCGTGGGGCAGAAAATCAGTGCTGAAATACAGCCAGCTTTACTCCCTCCGTCAAATAGCTCTGCGAAGACTGCTTTAAGGGGAAATTATTTACGGTCAGGGAGGTCAAGTACACGGTATAATACTGCTGGAAATCTCCCTCTGTTTGAGCTGTTGTGCCCCAATAACGGAGCCTCCTCCCCGGCGTTTGTCTTGATCTGCGAACTAGCTCATCCTAAATGCAGGAGAATCCGGGGTTCTCCTTCTACCCAAGCTCTGAGACATGAAATAAAACATAAAAAGCTGCAACACTTGCAGTAAACCCACGAGAGGTGGCAGTGCTGGCGGCGGGATTTTGGCCCATGCTTCACAGGAGCAAATACATCAGCCGGGTGGAAACAATAATCTTATCAAAACACGGGCTTTGCTTCATAAATACGTCCAGGCTGGAGTGAAATACGCCACTGCAGGGGGAGGGAGAGCCGTCAGCAGAGTATTTCCATCGATTAAGATGCCAATCACAGCAGGGCTGCCGTCGTCTCACAAAGCACAAACAGCAACAGGTCCCAGCTCCTGCCAGCGCGAATGAAACCCCTTCAACAATCACGTCTGTGGGAGCCGAACCTCTGCGAGCGCTCCCTCCGTTCCCCTCCGTTAGCTGCGAGTGCCCCTCGGAACTCCCGCAGCCAGGCGGGGCCGTGCCGTCAGCGGCCGGGCTCGGGGGGCCACGCGCCACCGGTGCCGCCGGGTCCCGGGGCCACGGGCTGGGGACGCCCCTGCAGGGAGCACAGGGCAGAGCCCGGCCCTGGAGGCTGGTTACAGCAGGTAAACGTGTCTGGCTTGGAGAGGACAAGAAACGCTGGAAAACACCTGGAAACAACCGAGTTATGAGAAGAAAATTGACACCAAGCTAGGACAGGGCGCTGAACTGACTGAATGCAGAAAGCGAAGCTGTTCGGTTCCTTCACATAAACCAGCCGTCAGCAATGACTCTGCCTGGCTACACTGACAGCCCGGAGACAGCATGTTTATTTTGGGTCTATTAATTTTTTTGTATAAAGGGATGCTGCCAAGATAACAGGTCCCTCCTCCCACTAAAATAACAAAATGCATATTCAGAAAGTTTGGAATTAATTTCTGTGAATTCGCACCTTAAGCTGCCAGCAAATTTCTGACAAAAGCAGCTTGTAGGTGGAAAACGCGGCTGTGCCATGAGCGTACGGGCTGCCGGTGCTCCCCGGGGCAGTTTGTGTCGGGAAACGTCAGGGCAAAGGGTCTCTCCCCACACATATATTCCCTTTGTACGCGCGGATCCTACACCTGTGCGTATGCAGCAGGATCTGCAGCTTCCCTCGCAGACTCCCCTCTCGGAGGGAACTGCTCTCCTTCCCAGGGGAAAAGGGTTTTCCTCTCCCCTCCTGCCCTGGTTTCGGCCGGGATGGAGCCAGTTTCCTTCCCAGTAGCTACTGTGTTTTGGATTCCGTATGGGATTTGGCATGTGAAGAATGTTGATCATACACTGATGTTGTTAGTTGTTGCTACGAGATCAAGGACATTTTCCAGCTTCCCGGGTTTTGCCGACGTGCGGGTGCAAAAAGCCGGGAGGGGTATGGCCAGTGCAGTGACCCAAACCGGCCAAAGGGAGTATCCCAACAGGCGGCATGGCCGGTATAAGTGGGGGTTGGCTGAGGGGGTCCCTCCCTCCCTCCCTCTCTCCTTCTCGCTCTCAGGAAATCGCTGTTCCCAGATCGCTGCTCGGGATTGTTCCGAGATCGCTCCCAGTTTCGCTCCGTGATCGCTGCTCAGGACGGGCCGTATCGGTCATTGGGTGGTGAGAAATTGTGCATCGTTTGTTTTGTATATTCTATTATCATTATACTTTATTATTATTAGCATCATTAATATACAATATAATTATTATTATATTTTCCTTTGCTGTCCTAATAAACTGTCTTTATCTCAACCCACGAGTTTCCCTTCTTTCCAATCTCTCCCCATCCCTCTGGGGGGGAGTGAGTGAGCGGCTGCATGGTGCTTAATTGCCAGCTGGGGTTAAACCATGACATTTCCTCATTTGCAAAGTCACATTCTTGGGTTCATCACTCGGCTGTTCACTAATTGACCTGGTGCTTTCCCCATCCTCGTCTGCTACCGCAGGGGCCTCGCAGGGTGATGCTGCGGGGCTGGGCTGCGGCGCGGGAGCCGCGGCATCCACCGGGCACGGCGAACCCGCTCGGCTCCTCCTCCAGCGCTGGCGGGGCCGTGCCGGCGGGAAGCCGCCTCCTTGGCGATTACACTCTGCCGGTGAATGCGCTTAACGCTATAAAAAAAGACAAGCACAATTTCTCTTTCTAATCGAGTCCACCTCCATTTGGCCTGCATGCCTGCCTGGATATCACACACATATTTTCCTGATTAATTTTCAATTAATGGCCTTAAAGTCTTTCTGCCTGAGCAGTGGTAGAAATTTTTTTTGTGCACGTATCAGCATGAAAAATAGGACTGAATTAGCATCTGCTTAAGCCCTGGTACGTAATTAGACTGGAAACCACTGCCCAGGGGCTCGGGGTGGGTAGGAAAATCCTTCACGTAGAAATAACCTGGCAGCGGGAGGAGATGGACCCTCCGCGGGGACGGGGCCAGCGGGACCCCCGTCCCGCTGAGCCCCCACGGCCCGTGCTGAGCCGCTGCCCCGCTCCCCCGGCCCCCCCGCTCCCCCGGCCCCCTGCTCCGAGGATCAGGCTCTTCATCCCTGAACCGGCATCGTTCTGTGGCCCCAGCGGGACTCTCAGCTGCTGCGGGACCTCCACAGCCTCCTGCAAAGTCAACGACAACAAAGCCAGGGCCTTGGTTGAATTAATTTTGCTTCAAACCCAACAAAAACTTGCAAGAAAAAGAATTAATTATTCACTAAGCTCTAAAGATAATAAAGATAAAAATTAAGCTTGAATTTCAAGACAGAAAATAGTTCCTCTCCTGTTCAAATATAAATTAGGAGAGCATATAAACGCTACGCGACTCAAAATTCATTTTAATTTCTAAGCAGCCATACAATATTCATAGTCACATAAGTGATTTCATGTCTCGCCCCCGAGATGACTGCGTCGGCACAGTAGGTAAATAGCTCCAGCGAAGACACCTGGAACAGAGAAGAGTGTCGCAGCCTCCTCTTGAACCGAAGGCTTTTTCTGAAAGGAGAAATCGTTCCTTCAAAGCTCGTTTTCGTTCAGAAGTTTATTCCCAAAGTCAGCCCGGTCAAGACAAGGTTAAGAAGGAAAAGCCGCACGGGTTCAGCCGCGGTGCTCGGGCCGCCCCGGGGCTGCCGCAGGGTCCCTGCCCCTTCCCCAGCCCCGGGGCCGGGCTGCGCTGGGCGGCGGGAGGCAGGGGCGCGCGGGGTCCCCGGGACCGGAGCCCCCCGAACGCGCGCAGGGGCGGGGAGCGGGACCCTCCCAGCACACAGAGCAGCAGCCGCGGGGCTGTTAGTGGTGGCACCGTTAATGGAGTCGACGGGACGGTCTGGGGCAGAGCTCGCCGATCGCGGCAGTTAGTTAAAAAGTACGGAGGAAAATCGGTGCGGGCGAATCGAGCCGGCCTGCAGCGGCGGATCCTGCCTCCGGCCGCGCCGCCGGTCTGGTCTCCGTAAGGGCCCTCTCCCCGCTGCTGGCACACAGGCATTGTGGCTTTGGAGACGCAGAGAGAATTATTACCGCGCTGGAGTTCTATGTTACTTGACAGCTGTTGCCTCCCTCGGTATTTACAGTGCTTGACCTCAAGCTGTCCCTCTCCTTGGCCAGGACTTTGTCCTGCCTGCGGAGACCCCGGCGTCTGCCCCCTGGTACCGGGGGCTTCGGTCACAGCGGCCCCAGCACCCAGGGAATGGGTCCCTGGCGGGAGCAGCTCTGGGGGCAGCAGTCGCCAGCCAGGGACGAGTTAATCTTCCACCACACAGGCAAAACTGTATCTAGTTACCGCGGCAGTTGCCCTCTGAGATGGGATGAACTATTGATTTTTGTCTCACTTCCAGCCCAGGCATTTTCCATCGCAGCCTGAGGAGCTGGGCTGGGCAGCACTGGGGGCACTGGGCAGGCTGGGGGCACTGGGAGCGCTGGGGGCACTGGGCAGCGCCAGGGGCACGGGGCAGGCTGGGGGCACGGGGCAGGCTGGGGCACTGGGAACACTGGGGGCACTGGGCAGCACCAGGGGCACTGGGCAGGCTGGGGGCACAGGGCACGCTGGGGGCACTGGGAGCGCTTCCCTCCTCGCTCGTGCTCCGGGGGGCACGCTGGCCCCCTCCGGCCAGTGCTGGCCGTGCCCTCGGAGGCGGCACCGCGGGACTTTCGGAAGCGTTTCCAGGCCCAGCTGCTCCGGCCGTTGGCGGGAGCGGTGCGAGGCAGGCACCCGGGACGCTCCTGCGTGGGGGGTGCCACCGAGCGCGGGAGCAATTTGTCTCTGGAACAGCAGGAAAACAAGAGGAAAAAAATTATCTGCATTTTTGCCACGTACTTTTGTAAGTGTTGTGCGGGGAGAAAATAAATGTGTGTAGAACAAATTAGTTTGTCACGAAGAAGCTTGCTGCTAAAACGTTAAGATGCAGATAACGCAGGGAAAGCTTTTGAAACCAAATGCCCAGCTGCACTGACAAGGCGATTTTCGTAAATGCTGTTCAGAACAATTTAAACAATTAATTTTAGCATTTAATGGGCACTTGCAGTATCTGCTGGAGCAGGAATGAGTAGGTGTCTTTCATTACCTGCCACACTTCCCCTGTTCCTCATCTTCTCACCACCATTCCCCAGGGGCAAAACAAGGCATATGTTAATTGAAATTGCGGCACAGCTGCAAAAAAGGAAAAAAAAAAAAAGGTGGATTTCAGGTTTTTGTTGCCCCCGTTTTCCACAGAGGGAATGTGATACTCGACTATTTACAAGCAGAAAACTGTCAGGGGATACAGAGGCTATTTGCGAATGAAAACAAACAAACTGCAGCCGCATGTTACGCTAACGGAGGTGGAAAGTGAACCCGTTTATTTTTGCCTGTTAATCAGTGCGAGTTGGTCCCTTGTCCATGGAGAGAAGGGGAACGTGGCCCCCAGAGCTCCAGCCCCCGAGAGCAGGAAACCTTCACCCTGCGCTTCCCCATTTGCTGCCCCTTTTGGGGGGGGTCACACCCCAGCCCGCCGTGCCCTGCACCCCAGTGCCCTGCACCCCGGTGCCCCGGTACCCCGGTGCCATGCCGTGGTGCCGTGCCGCGGGCCCTGGCCACCGCTTGCCGAGCAACTGCTTGTTCACCACCGTGTTTCTCAACGCCGCGGCCTCAAGCGTGCCGTGAGTTACGGCAGCTGTCAACAGCAGAGCTCAAAGTAGCTTTTAAGCCGCACGCGTTCCCTGCTCGCGAGGGGCACAGTGCAGCTCTCGCACGTTACCCGCCGTCGTCGCCTCCTGCCAGCCATCGCAAGCCGCGGTTACGGCACTGCCGGGCACCTGCAAAAACTGCCACCGGCTCCTTGGGGAGGAACATGCTGCCAGGGAGCTGAGAGCTGCCCAGCCCTGCCGCGGCGGCTGCGGCGCTGGTGTGTCCCGTGCGGACAGCGGAGCATCCTCCCGCGCCCGGTGTGCCACGTCGCACCTGCAGCCCCAGGTGGGTGATGCCCAGAGGCTCCGGGATGCTCCGGCCAAGATTTGGGGCTGGAAGGTGTTAGCTCGGGACTGCCTCACCACCTCCTGCTCGCATCCGCCCACTGCTCCCGGCAATGGGGCACAGTTAATTCTGTTGCTCGTTCCTGCAGCACGTTAACTCCCATGCAGACGGATGTCCCCTCCAGCCGTGCTGGTCCCCACCGTCCCTGCCCGGTCCCCACCATCCCTGTCCAGTCCCCACCGTCCCTGCCCGGTCCCCACCATCCCTGCCGGCCACCGGACTCGCTCTCCGTAGATGGCAGCAGCAGCCCGCTGTGCGCACGGCGCGCGGTGCCTCAGCGCTGCTCAGTGCAACTCGGAGCAAACGCTGCCGATTGCCCTGTGGATGCAAGACGTGGGCTGCAAAATGGCTCCTGGCACTGGGCAGGGGGGCTGAGCGGGTCTCGGGGAGAAGGAGGGCGACTAAGGGAGGAAGAAAGCCAAATGTTAGTTCTGTGTTCAACTGCAATTGCCTTAATTTGCTTCTTTCGGTAACGAGGGGCAGGCTCAGGAGTCCTTTTGCTCCTGCCATTTGCTCACTATCAAGATAGCATGCCTCCTTGATCTGAAAATGATTATTTTTCTTGACAAATCCTCCTGCTGCTGCTTTTTCTATTAATCTCCCTCTGTCTCTTCAGAGAAAAGAGAATTACAGAGTCTGATCAGCGGCCTGCTTGCTCATCTGTCCTTGAACCTGGCTGGCAATCCGCTGTTAGCAGAATTGAGCAAATAGCAGAGAAGGGAATTTCTACAAATATTCTCTCAAATTTGAAAGCAAATTTTCATCCGGCAGCACTCGCGGCTCCTTTGTGCTCCCATCCCGGGAACACTGCAGCGTTTGCCCTGAGCAAGCAGAAATACGGGAAGCATAACTTACGCTTCTGCCGCCTCAAAAAGAAAGCATTATTTCTGACTAAAAATATTCAGTTTGAGCAATGATTAACTGGTAATTAATTTCAGAGCTGGAGGAAGGGGGGTGGAGGTGGCTGAGTCCTCCGGAGCCGAGGCCACGCGCTTCGACTGCCGCCCCAGCGCCGGCCCCTGATGCTCGGAGCAGCGCGAGGCCCTCGGCACCGGGTCCGCTGGCAGGACAGACCTTGAGCATCCTTGTCACCACACCGCCGGCCTCAGCACTCCGCCAGAGCCTTAGAAAATGGAGCTGTTTGGCAGTTCAGACAAGACAGGCATCCAGAATTTGGGATACAGGTTTAAAACCCCTATTACTTGCTGCTGAACACTTAGGAGAGCCTAATCCAATTGGCCATATGGTCCTGGGCTCCCTCCAATCTAATTCACCCGTCCCTTGGGCACATTGAAGGGAAAAGGGGGGGGAAATTGAAAAAATGTAAATCACATTTTAATAGACCCATAAAAATACACAAAGTGATGACCGAGAAAACTTATCAGATTTTATGGGCATGCGGGTTGCTCGACAGAATATGGAAATGCCACTCAAACGGCAAAGCTGCCCTCGCAGAAAACTTCACAACATAATCCAATTTATGCCGTTCGCTAGACAGAGCAGCCGGAGTAATTCAAGCCGTCTGCATCGCTGTCACCGCTGCTTCCCCCGCGTGCCACTCAGGGCGAGCGCGGGCTGCGTGCCTGGCGCGGCACGGCACGGCACGGCACAGCCCTCCGCCAGGCCGGGCGGCTGCCCGCCGGCGAGCGGACCCCGGGCGGGGGGCTGGCTGCACCCCACATCCCAGCACCCCTGCGGGCAGCCCAGCCCCGGGGCAAGGCAGGAGGGGGGACGGGAACGGCGTCCGGGCGGTGGCTTCCCCGGCCACAGCGACAGATCTCGCTTACCACCACCCAACGTCCCCTCACGCGAGAGCCGACAGGAGGGAAGGCAGGCGTTAAGTACATATGGAGGAGGTTTATCTCCGGTCTGCAGGGCCCCTGGCCAGCGCAGCGCGATGGAGGGGAGAGAACATCTACCGTTGCCGTTGACACGCGCTGACGCACGCGAAGGCGCGGGCTCGCCTGCGGGGCTGGGGCTGGGGTCTGCTCCTGCCGGATGAGACCCAGCCCCGCGCCTCGGCACGATGCAGCCCAGTCTGGACGCTCTCCCCGCTGGCGTACTGGTGTCGCAGAGCCGGACGGAGACACGAGCACGGCCTGGGTGCCAAAACGGCCAAGGCACAGAGGTGCAAGTCCCTGCTCCTGGGACAGCCTGTGCGGGTAAGGACTGCCCCAAGGAGTGCAGGATTCAGCCAGAAATGAGCACGCAGGAGGATGTGGCAAATGCTTGGAGACACCGTTCTGCCGGCTGTACAGCTGCCGGGTGTTCTCACCCACGGTAATTTAGCCAGTGCCTGTTGTTGGGAACAAAGGACATGTTTGAAGCTTTGACAGAGACGATTGTAGAGGAGAAAATAGGTGTTGTGCAGGTGAGTTGGTAAAGTCCACCCCTCTAATTGCCCTGTAATTGTTCTGCCTTGCAGTGGAGTTCTCTCTCGAGCCTGTTTTTGCTTGAACATGCTTGCAAAGAGCTGTTTTGTTGGAAGAATTTAATTTTTGCCATTATGTTGTCCAGCACAGTCCAGCTCTGGGTACTTACCACCAATTATCCGTCTGCTATAAAGCTAATGTTGACACAGAGGTCCTCAATGCATCGACTCTGGGAACCTGCCAGGAAGGCTGGTTTCAAGCAGAATAATTAGTGGGCATGGATATACGTGTAAGATGCCCTTGAACTGATGGACTGTCTTTATTCACTGGGATGTGATCAATTCTGAGGTTTTTCTTTTAGACAAGCCCTTGAATTTAATTCCATTCTGTACAGTAAGGATTTCTTGTCTGAAATTCATTTTGCATCAAGAGAGCCCTGCCTGAGCTCCCCCATTAGCCATTCTTTCCCCTCATCCGAGAGTCTTAAAGCACTTTACATGGATTAACTAATTAGCTCTCTTCGTAACCCAGGCTTTAAGTTAATTTCCCCATGCGCATTATAAGGACAACGTCAACGAACAAATCACGCTCCCCCAGCATTTTCCACCTATTGCTGCTGCAGGTAACACTGAAGCGGTTGAGATTAGAGAGAAAGGAGCCCAAAATCTCACGGGAGGGTGACATGAAAACCAAGCAGACACAAACCCCGCCGGCGTAGCCCTGCTCGCTGCCGTGCCCTTCCTACCCGCTGCCGTTCCCCTGCTCAGGGCTGCAGCAGCTCTCCACGCCGGCCGGAGAGCCGGCACGGCCGCGGGCGGGGATGGGGAGCGCTGGGAAGGGAGAGAAGCTCCTTTAGCAATTCAGGGGCAAACACGTTGTGCGAAGCATCTGGCAAAGGGCAGTAGGAAAAAACCAAGAGCAGGATGAGAAACGAGGGGAGAGGAGGCCAGGGGGGACGACCCAGCGAAAGGGCTGCCCTGCCGCGAAGGAATCGATTTGGGAATAAAGGTGGTGCCGGCTGCCGTGGAGGGGCTTGCCAGGGTGAGGGTTATTTAAATTGCAGCCGGAGCTGGGACAAGCTGCACCCGGAGTCTGAGAGGCTTTTAAACCCTGCCTGTGCCCCCGCCGTCCCGCCGCAGCCCGGGGCTCGCCTGGGCACAGGGAGCTGCTCCATCGCCGCTCCTCCCAGCGCCCCGTGGTAATGGCGCGCAGAGGTTCCAGATGGGCCGCGAACTCAGAACTTACCTCGGAGCTGAGCTGGGGAGCTGGAGGCTGAGTGGGAAGAAACCTCCTTTTCCTACTGTCTTATGGAGCTGGTGAGAGAATGGCAATCCTGAGAATCCAATGGAATGATAAAAATACCCCCCCTTGCAGAAGGGATGTCATCCTCTCTTGAATTCTGCGGCTTTAAGAGAGATTACTACAGGCTTTTATAGTTCTATTCAGGCCCACCGATTTCCTCAGTGTCACTGTGTCTGCGGGACCTTTCCTGCAGGATGAGAATGGAGCTGCTCTGGAAGTCGGACGGCGCTGCCTCACCGCGGCTTTTTGCTGTGGCCGGGGGCGTTTAGGCAGGTCCAGTGTTCGGGACCCTGCCCAGCCGTCCCCCCGCCCGGCCCCGCTCCCTCCACAGCCCAGCCGCTGTTGACGCCTGCAGCCCCCGGAGCCTCCCCAGGCCTCGGCGGGGAAGGCACGGTCCCGTCAGCAGGGCTGAACTGGAAATCGGGAAACCTGGCTCTTTCTGCCTTGCCTCGTTTAGAAATAACAGCCTCCCTCGCGGAACAGCGCCGAGATCTATGGCGCGGGATTGCTGCAGGAAAGGAACATCATTTATTATGCACATGTGCTGGGAGCTAGACAGCAAGTGCAGCACCAGCCTCCGGCGCACCGTGTCTGTCTGGGTCACGGCTTTCCCTGCCAGAACGTGGTCTGGGCCGGGCTGGCTGGGGGTGTTTACCGGCAGCCGGAGAGCTGGGTGCCCGACCTGCAGCGCATTCGGTGCCCGACGCCCACGGGCTTCTCCGACATCTCCCAGCCCTGCGTCCCCGTCTCCCGTTGGGTGCCGCGCTCTCCACTCCAGCCCTGCTCCCTCCGGGCTGGTGGCACGGTGCTGTTTCCCACACTGCCCTGGCAGGACGGGCGAGCGGACGGTGCCGTCGGATGCCAGCAGCCAGCGCCCCTCTGCCGGCCGGCACTGCCGTTCTCCTCGGCACGTTCCTGCCCGCCTTGCCGGTGGCAGCCGAGGTGTTTTGCTTGCCCACGGGACTGGCAGCGAGCAGCTCCCCTCCGCGCCGCGCAGCCCGTCACTGCGCAGCCCGTCACCGCACAGCCCACACCGCACAGCCCGTCACCACACAGCCCGTCACCACACAGTCCGTCACCGCGCAGCCCATCACCGCACAGCCTGTCACCACACAGCCTGTCACCACACAGCCCGTCACCGCGCAGCCCGTCACCGCGCAGCCTGTCACCGCGCAGCCCACACCGTGGAGCCCGTCACTGCACAGCCCACACCGCACAGCCCGTCACCGCGCAGCCCGTCACCACACAGCCCGTCACCACACAGCCTGTCACCGCACAGCCCGTCACCACACAGCCCGTCACCACACAGCCTGTCACCGCGCAGCCCACACCGTGGAGCCCATCACTGCACAGCCCACGCCGCTCAGCCCACACCACGCAGCCCGTCACTGCACAGCCCACACCGCGCAGCCCGTCACCGCGCAGCCCGTCACCACACAGCCCACACTGCGCAGCCCACACGATGCAGCCCGTCACCACGCCGCCTGTCACCGCACAGCCCACACCGTGGAGCCCGTCACTGCACAGCCCACGCCGCGCAGCCCACACCACACAGCCCGTCACCGCGCAGCCCACGCCGCGCAGCCCACGCCGCGCAGATGTTTGCCTGTGAGCGGCTTTTCAGGACGGGAATGCACTTACAGTCTCGTTGCCTCCCACCGCTGATGGCTGATGGAGGGCGATGCGGGTCTCTGAGGGACCCAGGCAGCGAGAGGCGATGCTCCTCCTCTGCTGAACAGGAGAGCTGGAGGCAGAGGAGATAGAGGGGAAAACGTCCCCTTGGAGCAGGATAGAGGGTTGCCAGACTGGACCAAAGCCTGTCTGTCCTGCAGTGACATGGGCACGGGCATGGGCATGCAGGCTGGGGTGTGTAACACAAGTGGTGCCTGGGCTTAGGCTCACCAAAGGGACCTTGGAAGCTCCGCAGACCTGTCCTTTTCCCAAGAAGATGAGCGAGGCCATGTCCTTCCTGCTCCCGCCCACCCTGCTCGTTTTTCTAGGTACTTCAGCAGCAGAAACCTGTTTCCAAGAGGAATGCTCTAAGGACACTGCCTGGTTTCTGACAGAGCCTGATCCAACCAGCCCACACCGAAGGCACTTCCCATCAGCTTCACTGAGCCTCGCGTCGGTGGGGAAGCAAGAAGCAGGATCATGACTCGTCCGTTTCCAGGCACACACAGAGCTGTGGGCTGAAGCCGTCACAGCTTTCGACAGTCACTGCGTCAGGGACACTGTACTGACGTCAGTGGTGTGCGGTTTCCAGAAGAGGTTTGAAGATGGAAGTTGAAAGTACAGAGAAATCTGTCAAAGAGTAAAGCCATGCCACGGGGGGTCGCGCGCCGGGCCAGGAGCTGCCAACCTCCTCGTGAGGTTCTTCATGACCTGGGTGGTCCCCTGAAGTCGGGGTCTCCATTCCTGTGACCACACAGCTCTTGCAAAAGCCCGGCCGGGAGCGCGCAGGCTGCTTGCAGAGCCCGAGGCGCCCCAGGTGCCTGCAGGGATTCTTCCCCGGAGCTGCGGAGCTCAGGCGGAGACATCCTGGGCGAGGCCAGTGCTGCTGCAGGGCTGCTTCTAGCCACAGAGAGCACCGCTCCTGGCCGCTTCCTCGCCCCATCCCTCTGGCTTCACGCACCTGGGAATTACTGTAATGCCACGGCTACACGCCACGAGCTGCCCACACGCCGCGATGAATATACCCATTTAATATCTGGCTGTGCAGCTCCCGTGCTTTCTTTTGAAAATGTGCCTTGAAGGTGTGTAGGAGGAAGGGCAAGGCAGCACGCTGGGACGGGTCATCTCCTTCTGCAGGCAGAAATGGGGTGACCACGTCCCTGCGTGTGCACAGCGAGCGTGGATATCCCAGCCCGTGTGTTTCGGAGGGGGAGCAGCCGGCGGCAGCCGCGCTCCCGCAGTCTCATCACGGGGCTGCGCTTTTACGTCCAGGTTATTCCTGCTGCCGCTCACCTGGAGCAGCTCCGTTGGGCACAAGCAGAGGAAAAAACTTCAGGGTTTGTGCTTGTCTCGCCTCTCTCCTGCTATTCCCAAGGGCTGTGATTTTATGTTTGTTTAGAGATAATTTCACTGGCCCCTGAGTTTACAAGCCACTCCAGCTCCCTTGTAGGGAAAGTTCGGTACGCTGTGTACGTGGAAGGGTTGTTTACTACTGCCTATATACTCTGGAGGCAATAGGAATAACCGCTGCCATATATTAAATGCCGCAGTGTAAAATAGAAGGAGGAAATTCATCTTTTATTTCTTTCCTTTTATAAACTCCTACTCATGTTCAATTGCTGTTCTTGTAAGTAAGTTAGGAAAAGGCTTATTTTTTGGTAAGCATGTTCCACTTTAGCATCCAAAAAAAGAGCAGTGTGTGAAGGGAGGATACGATACCTCCTGGCAGATCCTGGAAAGGAGTGGGCACGAAGGAGGGGAAGAGATTTATCTGAAGGAGGAAGGGAGTGAAGTTAGGAGATGGGATTTGCACTAAACAGCAGGGAAACGTGCTAACAGGGAGAGCCATTAGGCACAGAAGAGCTTCTAAAGACGAGGGCTGTTATGCTGGGGTCCTCATATTTGGGAAAAATTGATAAGCCCCACGGGAGGGGAATTATCCGCGTTCGGAGGGGGCTTTGGTGCCTGTCGGCAGTGGCACGTGGCTTGTTCCCCCTGGGAGGCAAGCAGAGCCCCGTCTCCTTAATGCCGCTTCTCCTCTCGGCTGCAAACCTCCATGGCTTCAGGGAGCCCGTGGAAGATGTGAGCAGCGACACCAATTCCCCGAGTTTCTGAGGGTCTCACAGGTCGCAGGGAAGTTAATTCTCCGCTCTGATGAAGCCTTTGGCGATGGCTGCTCCCCTGGGTCAGAGGCTAAATGCAGGACTGGTGGCCCGGAGCCCGGCTGGATGTGAGCAGGTGGTTTGGTCACAGCCTTATCATTTATGGTTCTCAAAAGTGACCTTTCCCCACCTGGTCGGAAGGGACTGACTGACAGCACGGGGCTGATGGCAGCTGTAAATCTTGGTCCGAGAATGAGTTAGAGATGGAAATTTGTTGCTGCACCTCCAGCAGGTGGTAAAACCCATTGTAAATCTCTGAAAAGCTTGTCAGGATGCTAATGGATTGAGCTCCCGATGCTTAAATTTCACAGCTTCCAGTTCTCCTGAAATGTCACTTGGAGGACTCTCTGCAGAAGGACACAGGCTGGAAACGAGCCCCCTCAGCCTTTGGTGAGCTCTTGGAGCAGGGAAAGCCCCGAGCTCCGGCACCGGAGGGAAGAAACGTGGTCTTGTAGCAAAACCCCGGCCCGGGGCTCCCGCGAGGTGCTCGGCTCCCGCTGCAGCACCAGCCAGCCCACGGGCCCGTGCACGGCCGCTGACACCTCGGGGCGCAGGTCCCCATCTTCACGGTCTGGGGGACGTCGCTTCCCCGGATGGACACGGACCCCGGGGTACGGCTCTGCTGTGACCTCCTGCCTGTGCTGCCTCTGGACGCCCGGGCCCAAGGCTTTTCCCCGGCTCCAGCCCCACATCTGGGGGGCAGCTGGGGGTGGTCAGACCTTGCCGTGCCTCTCCCGGCATTCACCCCCGCCGGGTGCAGCAGCTCGGACTAAGGAGTGCAGAGCAGAAACTCACGCTGGCGAGGCTGCCTGCGGCGCAGGGCAGGCGTCGGGTCGGAGCTCAGGCAGCCGGAGACAAATGGGACGGGGAATGACTGGCGTTAATGTGCCCGCAACCGGCATTAATTTTACCTCTGCCTTCATCAGGTGAACAGCGCTGCGGCAGCACCCTCCCTTAGAGAAGAAATGATGATCCCTATTTATCTTGTCTGGCTTCTCGGCTCTGGAAGCATTTTTAATTCAGTTTCGCCATTTCCCCCCCCCTTTTTGTCTTCCTAGTTGTAAGTCCCATTAAAATCTGTCTTGTTGGCTGCTTTATAAGAACCCAGCAATGGCAGGCAGGGGAGAAGTATTTCAGGTATTTCTCTTCTGAAGGTCTGTCCTGACTCAAAGCAAGTTAACCCGTTGCTATTTCTAAGCCACTTCTGTTCTATTTTATTTCATTTCTTTGAGTAAACAAAAGGAAAAGAAAGATTCCTGTTCTTGCTACAGTTCTGAGGTCAGAGAGATTTGCAAAATTAAAGGACTGTTACTTTATTTAGTCTTCATGTCCCTTCGGTAAAGTAAGAAGATGTGGATTTGCATGAAAAGGTAACAGGGGCATCGGGAATGCACGTGTGACTCGGGGATCCACCTTGCTCCTACCACGCTGCGCCCAGATTTCCCTGCGAGTGCCCTCTGCCGCTGACGGGGAGGCAAGCGATGCTCCCCACGCCCCCGGACAGCTGGGGCGGGGGACAGACGCACAGACGGCGGCAGGCATCTACCTGGGGCGGCTCTGCTCGCTCTTCACGTGGATGCCCAGGTAGGTTCCCCCGAGCTAATCCATCGCCCAGCTCAGCCAACCGTGTTTGACGCGACATTTCATAACCCATCTGTCACAACCAGGTACCCGTTACAGGCATTAACATCCCCAAACCGTGTGTTCCGAGTCCAGACAAAGCCCGGCCCACAGCCAGGAAGGAAACAGGTAAAAGAGTGCAGAGGGTGTCACAGCTCTTCCAGCCGCTGCTCAGCGGAGTACAAACCCAAACTGACCTGGGAATCGCCTAATTGTTATCCTGTAGGAGTAAATTATTTTCCAAAAGGAAATACCAGAAGTTATTCTTCCAGGAAAAAGAAACCCAAAGCATTTCTGCAGCAACGCTACCTCCAGTGACGCTGGAGGGGATCCATCCACTGACACCCGAACTGTTTGGAACCACGCAAGAGGAGACTGCGGACACCGAGGAGAGCCCAGCCATCTCCGGGCAGGCTTCACGCAGCCTCGGACACCCCTCAGCACGGCTCCCCGCTGCCTCCCGCAGCCGCCCTCCCCGGCCAGAGCCCGCAGGGCACGGCACGCGCGGCCGGGAGCGCAGGCTGACCGCAGAGCCCCGGCCCGGGGAGCATCAGCCCACGGCCCTGCCCTGCGCTCCCGCCCAGCCAACGCGGAACCCACCTAAAACGCAACTTCTCACCCCCTCAGCATGGACCATCCATTTTTACGAGCTAAGCAATAAGGTTCCCCCGTGCCCTGGCCATCCCCCTGACCTGATCCGACGCTCCCGACACTCGACAGCGTCTCCAAAGCTGCTGCCAGCCCCAGCGGCCGTGGGCTGGAGCTCCCACCTCCGCGCCTTTGCTCCCCGCTTTAAGGAAACCTCCGAGAGCGCGCTGGTTCCGAGTCCTGCCGGCCGGAGACGGCAACGAACCCGCAGCTCAGCGGAGTTCGCAGGCACCCGCCAGCAAGGGCAGCGGGAGCGCGGGAATGTCCACTTGGATGATTGCTAACCCGGCTTTGCCTTTCGGGGCGAGCCTGTCTGAATTCATTTTCTCCAGAGCTCCTGCCACAACGCTTCAGAGCGAGCGAACTCCAGCGCGCCCCTGCCTGGGGGTCGATGCCGGCTCGCGGGGGCTCTGGAGCGGGGCGCAGGCTGCCCAGCAGCCGTGCCGGGGCGCAGGGGCAGGCACGGCAGCGGCAGCAGCGGGACATGGAGGGGGGACTGAAATGCAGCGGTATAAAAAGAAGGAAACTTCTTTCCCAAATCCGGTTCTAAGCAGCAGCCTGCCTTTCTGCTCGCCTCCCCAATGCCACGTAATGCTGGCAGACACTGACCTAATGATGCATTTTACAGTGTTAATGCTATTATCAAACTGCTGTCGGCTGGGAGCTTTTAATTCATTAACTTGCTTTTGCTCTGGTGGGGCTGTCTGGATTTTCAGTGAGCAAACAATAAGAAACAAAATATTTAACAAAGTCTTCCAGAATTCCAATATCACGCCATTGATTTTGAGTCACTTGGACTTCAATAGCTTAAACATTATTGGTTTCTGTCATTAAGGATTGGGGCAGCGGAGCTGTGAAAAGCTGCAAGGCAAATAAGTAAATATTAGGGCTGGTTTTTTCTCTTTGTATCTGGAACTGCCTTCCTTTCCAATAAGCTGTTACACCACAGGAGAGGCCAATCAATTAAAATAAAGTAAATTAAGAGTGGAAAAATATTAGGAAGAAAGACACAACTGAAGAGATTTGCCAGAGCCACCGAGGATCGCAGCAGGAGCCTCTGGAGCAGCGCTGGTGCTGCTCTGTTTCCCCAGAGTTCGGTGCTGCCGGTTCAGCGCCGCAGGCAGCTGCCCGTCCCCAGCAGCCTGGGTCAGCGGCCCTGGCCCCCGCGCCGGGCATCACCTCTGCCGGAGCCAGCCAGCATGAAACTGGCACCCGAGAGCACCCGCTCCCCGCCGCAGGGCCGTGGCGCGACGTTCCCCTTGGCAGGCGTCCCTAAGCCCCCGCGAGCGTCCCGGCGCGCGGAGGGGGCCGCAGTGCCCATCCCCGCTGCCCGAGCAGAGACCCGAGGGGAGCGGGGCTCGGGCCCGCGCTGGGTTTGTGGGTGACCATCTGCGCTGCTGCTGGTCGTTACCTGGGCTGGGAAACCATTTGCCGAGGGAAGGAAAACAAGCTGTCGGGGATGAATAGATATTAGCGTGCAGATCGTTGTCTGCACAAAAGGGATATCATAGCACGCAAATGTCATTTGTATTGTGATCATTAGCTTGAGCTGTGGGAGGTGCCTTATAGCCGTTAAATTCTTCCAGGGGCTCCCACAGAGAAGAGGAGATCTTCTTAAGTGCACAGTGGCATTTAAGAGATTGCTGCCTGCTCCGAGCAGATGTTCCAAGCATTAGATAGCTCAGTTTGCAGGACAGCTTCAAATTAAAATAAAAAAAGCTACAATATTTATGGGCTGCTCTGCATGTGCTGGAAATCGGAGAGGAACACACGATGTCTGGTAGCTGAAGTTACAATCACAAACATACCTGGGAACACGGAGAGTTTGACTTCGAAGGGGGAGCAGCCAGAGGCTGAGGCTGGTGCCAGGATGGTTGAATTAGCACATCTTGCATATTTGCAATCATTTCATTCAGGTCTGGATGTTGATAAGCAGCTCCGGCTGCACCACATCAGCTGGCACTGCTGGGCCGGCAGAGCGTGGGGCTCCTGACACATTTGTGAAGGACAAAGAGGTTCACGGGGTCTCTGCCTGCTATTCAGTTTGTCAGAAACGCGTTTGTCTTTCTCCTCGGCAGTACGGATTAGGGACAGAGAAGGCTGACCGTGCTCCTGCAGCCAGCCTGCCTCCGCGGTGCTGCCAGCGCATCCCCCGCCTGCCCGGCCCCCCGCAACGCTCTGCCCGGACCCCCCTCCCGCCAGCCCGTGCCTCCTCCGGGACTCGCCACGCGGCACCGCAGCAGCTGAATGCCCCCGCACGACACTCGCCTCGGGGCTGGTCCTGGCCCCGCTGGGGCTTGGCCCTCGTCCCCAGCAGAGAAGGGCCAGCTCACGGGTGCCCTTGCTCCTGGAGACCTCAGCGGGTGCTTGTCCCTACCCGGCCGTGCCCTATCCAGCACAGCCAGGGATGGGTCGGTGAGGAAGCAGCAGCACAGCCAGCCCTCGCCTAGCTTTGCCCCTATCACTAAATTAATTAATCACACACTCAGGGGCAGCAGCTGATGCTGGCCCTTTTCTGCCCCAGCACAGCCACCCCCACCTGCTCCTCCTTCTCTTCCTTTCCTTTAAATCCGCTGGCCTCAGAGCTGCCCCTGCCTTTCTCAGGATGGGTTTTGGGATGGGAGCCTCTGTAGGGGGCTCAGCTCTTATCTCTCAGGCTTCTTACAAGAGGTCTTGTGTGCATCTCGGTGCTGGCCGGGCGCAGGCTGGGCCGGGGAGGTGGGAAGGGTGAGCTCTGCGTTCGGTGCTCGAGGGGAGGCTGGGGAGAAGGAGCTAAGCCTCAGGGTCGCTCCTTCTCTGTGCTCCCTGCGGGATCCTCTCCAGAGGCTCTGCAAGTGCCTCTGCCCTTTGCAGAAGTCCCCGTGCGTGGGCTCTGCTGCGAGGCAGCCTGTGCTGCTGCGGAGCCCGCTATAGATGGCAGCATTGATGAGCCAGAGGCTCCAGCGCCTCAGCTGGGCTTATTGAGATAATTAATATACAGAACACAACAGAAAATATGGTATAGGTAATCCCGAGCACAAACTCGTCCCTCGCTGCAGCTGTATCCCAGCGCCCCGGGAGCAGAGCTGCCCTCCGAGGCCGCACTCTCCAGCAGGAGCGGCCGAGAGCCGTTGCACCAGGCCGGGCTCCCGGGACCGTCCATCTCCTCCACCCTGAGGTCTGGGCCACCGTCGCCTTCCCGTGTGGGCTCTGCTCCTCAGGGAGGTTTTACCACCCAAAGTCCTGCCAAGAGGCTGCACCGGACGAGGTGCTGCTTCCCCGGGCGGTTCGGGAATGCCGCACGGAGGGAGGGACGGGACGGGACGGGGACGGAGAGCTCCTGCGGACAGGTTTTTCCAAGCCCTCACATCTTCAGTATTTGTAGTGACTGATGGTAACTCAAACACGGTTTGTGATTCAACCTGATGAACCTGAAGCCCTAAATCACACAAGTCTGCCAAGTGAAGTGCTTCAGCCTTCTGCCCTCGCCGCCGCAAACAGAGGACGTCTCCGGGCTCCTGGGAGCAGTTTAATGAACTGCCTGATGCCGCCAACAGACTTTCTAATGTTTTGTGTCCTGCCTGTGAAAGTCCCTTGCCCCTTTCCCGCGCTTTCTGCAATGTTGTCTTGCAATTGCTTGCCTTCTGCTGGGGAAAGCGACGGAGAAGAGCAGCTGGGCAGGCGACGGCCTCCCATGCGGTACGTTTCTGCAGGTACGGCAGCGTGATGCCGAGCCGGGACGTGTCCCTGCGATGGCTGTGCCGGAGCGGATCCTGCCCTGGTGCAGGGTCTGTGCTGCAGGCAGGCGAGGGCAGGGGAGGCTCCCCTGCCCCACGGGCTTCGTGGGGGGGAAAGGGGGCAGAGGCGATGCTGTGTGGGGAGCAGGGTCTCTAGTCCCTGCCCCACAGGGGGGCTGTGGGCAGCAACGGGCAGGGGCAGCTCCCGTGTCAGGTAAGGGAAGAAAACGCCTGCTCAGGACACCAGCTGTAAGAATAAAGGTGGGTAAGATCCCATCCAAAGCCTCCGTTATCCCAACAAGTTTCCTATTTATTTTCCAGACACAATACACTTTGTAGTCTCCTGTTTTACTCAGAAGGGAAAAACCTTTATTTATTTATTTATTTTAATTGAGAACCCTGGTGGAAAGCAAGCTTTGCTTCCAGAAGCAATTACATTCCATCTCTTAACTGGATTAGGTAACTTGATAAAACTCCAGTGGAGAAATATTTGCTCATATTTAATCATTTGTTGACTTGGCACCTCATGGAAAAAAGCAAAATTAAATAAAAATGTGTAAAGGGCAACCCACTTGCTGATAAATCCTACCCACTCTGCGCAGTTTATTACAGGAGCAACGATCCATTAGCTCTATACATAAATTAGAATCATGCATTCAGTTTATGGAGTTGCAAATTGTCGGCTGCTGCCATTATGTCAGAAATATGCTGCGCCAAGAACGAAACATGATCATTGTCCGCATTGTCTGCCCTCAGCAGATGAAGTCCGGCCAGGTTAGGGTTAGGCCGTATGAAAAGCAAAAGGAATTCAAGCCCTTTCTCTACTTTTTGTTTTGCTGCTTGTAAAAACAAAGCAATCAGCAGGCTTGCATGTTAACAGGCTGAAGGCATGTAGCGAATACTCTGTTAGTGCCCTGAAAACTAACCCCCGTGGCACCTATCGATCATAGCCTTTTGTTATCTGTGTCCAAGCGCGGGGATACAGCCCTTGAAACAAGATCAAGCCGTCAATATTCTCCCTGGGCGTGCAGGCTGCTGGAGCGCCTTATTGCAGGTTGGCTCGCCACCCTCGGAGCTTCCCGCTGCTGCTCTGGGAGAAAGGAGAGTCCTGCCGTTTCTGCTGGAAGCTGCCACTGCTACGTATGTGCTGTTAACGGGGAAATAAAAGGCTGTAGTGTTACTTGTGGTTCACAGGTAATCATTACACAGCTATAATGATAGAAAAACAATAGGTCTTGGGGGAGTTACAGCAGGAATCAGTTCAGCCAAGTATTGCCATCATTAGCCCCGATAAGACTTGCTTTCTTGCAGCCTGAGCTGAGGCTTTAGCCTGGATGGGATTCCCAGGAGCACCGAAATCAGGAGCAGATCCCAGGCAAGCCCCAGTGCAGCGCGGTGAGCCCGGCCAGCCCGTGCCCTGCAGCGCGGCGTTCGCCTCCCTCAGCAAAAAACCCGTCCTGGGCGCCTGATGCACAAAGGCGGGCGAAAGTGGGACGGGAGCCTCCTCTCCGGTGTCCCCCATGCTGGGGCTGCTGCCGCGGTTTGAGGGACACAGCGCCCGGCGGCGTGGCTGGGGGTGCTGGGGTCTGGAGCGATCCCCAAAGCCGTGGGCATGGCCAGGGGTGTTGGGGTCTGGAGCGATCCCCGAAGCTGTGGGCATGGCCAGGGGTGTTGGGGTCTGGAGCGATCCCCGAAACCGTGGGCATGGCTGGGGGTGTTGGGGTCTGGAGCGATCCCCGAAGCCGTGGGTGTGAGCGGGGCGACGTCTCACTAAGCCGTCCGGGGAAACGGGGAGGCTGTCAGGGCGCGCCGTTCGGAGGCTTTGACGGGTATCTGGAAGGTGTTACTGTGCTTTCGTTTAGCCATTAATAAAGCCCAAAGACTGAATCTAATCCTGAGGAGATGGCTTCTGCCGGCTGGGAGGGAGAAGGCACCTGGAGACATCCCGGGTTGGAGCCGGGTTTCCCCGCGCCCGGGCTGCGCGTTGCTCTCTGCAGCAGGCACGAGACGCTGCTCAGACACGTGCTGTGCTGGATGGGGCCGCAGGGCCGGATCCTGCCCTCGGCCCCGACCCTGGGCTCCCTTGGGACCAAGGGCCCAGGAGACGTTCCTGATGAAGAGCCGGGGACAGCCCTGGTGCAGGGGACTCCGCTGCTGGCTCGCAGGCAGCTTTGTGCCGCGGCAGCTTGGGTGTACGGCGAGAGGGGCCTATGGCCGGTGCAGAAATAAGTCATATATCTGCTGTCACAGGGACGCAGGACTGCGGCGTGGAAGGGGACCGGAGAGGGCGCGGGGAGACGGCTCAGGACGGAGGCGGCGGGGATGCGGCCGGGAGGGCAGAGCCTGCCGGAGCGGCCCTGGGCGGGGAGTCTGCGGGGCACGAGCACTGCCGGGGGTTCACCCTCTGAGCCGTGGCACAGAGTCGTCCCAGTAGTCAAGAAGAATTACAAACATAAATGTAATCCCATAGAAGTAATGCACCCTAATAAAAAAAATGCCTTTAGTACCTGCTAGGAAGCCGCACACTTTAGCCGGGATAAATCTGTTTACGCAGGGAAGGTCCTTGTCACAACGAGCGTAGTACTTTGCTCATTAAAGTCTTCAATTCTAACTTAGTTCAGCCCGCACCCAATATACTTAGTCATGAGGGGGCTGAGTAACACAACAGGGCTGTGTTTAGTATGTTAAATCATTCACTGAGAGGCAGCTTTGAGCAATTCCTTTATTCTATGGAGGTTTATTTTCCATTTTATCATGCATTTCACGTGGTGCGGTTGCACCACGGGAGATGCGTGCCCAGATGCCCACGTGTGCGCACACGCTCAAACCTGCACATATTCTTTGGCTACAGACTTCAGACGTAGCTTCAGTAAAACAGCGGTTGCGCAGGGTGTTTTGAATGTGCTTGTATGATATTCAGCCTGAGAAATATCACAAACAGAACTGCGGTGTCTCAGAAATGGCCTGGAGTGGGCTTGGGGCTGTATTTTTGCAGTTGCCAAGGGCTGTTTTCCTCCAGCCTTTCCTGGGATCTCAGCTGAGCTCGTGCAGGCGCAGCCACTGCCTGGGATTCCCCAGGAAAGTCTGCAATTTGTTTCCTAAAGTGAGGACTGTGAAGAGCAGCTTTTGGAAAACTTCTACACAGTTTCACATTTCCTGAAGATCTGTGACGGGTTCTGAGGATAAGTTTGCGCTCAGTCCTCTACAGCTTCGATGGTTGGGTCTCCTTCGTGTCTGCGCGACGGCCAGAGCGCTGCCGGAGGGATGTTTGGACCAAAACACTTGGCGCAACCCGGCGTGGGCTCGCTTGGCTGGCCCCGATCGCTCAAGCCAACGCTGTTCAAAGACTGAAAGATCCGGAGAGGGCACGGCCAAAGGGAAGGATTATACAAATTATTTCTCTTCTTCGGACCCACAATGCAGTGCCGTGTTTTAAGCTCCCCTCCAAGGCCAAACACACTCGGTTCTGGGGCCGAGCTCTCGTTTGCTGGAGGCTGCAACAGCTCAGGGTGCGCGCAGGGACAGGGCTGGGTGACCCTCTCCTTCCAGATGTGCTCATTTACAATGACGGTTAATAACCCCGTCTCACCTGCATGGGCAGGAGGAATAAAAGAAAAGAGGTTCTGCTTTATTTATTCTTCTTAATATGAAATTCATGCCCTGATTGCTTTTGCTCTCTCCAGCCAGGCTGCGGGGAGGTAAGAGATTCAGTTCATGAATCTGAATTTGGGGAAGCTTCATCTTTTGAGCTTTCTGTTCAGGGAAAGTTACTTGATAGCCAGGGAGCCAAGGGGGAAATACATTATTGAAAGAAAAGCTTCCTTTTTAATCTAAAATTCAGCAGGATCTTTGAGATGAAAAAGGTTATTTCCAAGAGTCTGTCCAGCATATCTTGAGGGCTTCTCCTTCCCGTGGAACAGCGAGTGGGAGGGAGGGAGGGAGGAAGGAGCCTCGGTCAGGAACAGAGGCTGCCGCTTCTCTCTCAATTACACCGGCATCCCGTCTCCTGACAAGGGAATAGCAATTCCCCTCGCAAAGAAGTGCTTGGAGGCTGACTGCAGAAAGAGGAGAAAGTAATTATGGCTTAACTGTGCAAACAGTGACTCCTGGGAGCAGCCCGGCAGAGCGCAGGGGGCTACTCACATGAGTAACGTGTGAGTTAGCACACTTCCACCCAGGAAAGCACTTAAATAGCAGCCTCGGTCCCTTTGAACTCAATTTGTTGAATGCAATTGTCGTGGTTTAGCCCCATCCGGCAGCTAAATACCCTGCAGCCGCTCGCTCATTCCCCCCTCCCCGGTGGGGTGGGGAGGAGAACCAGAAAGAAAGGAAAACTCGTGGGTTGAGATAAAAACAGCTCACAGGACAGCAAAGAAAAAGATAATAATAATTATATATTAATAATGATAATAATAATAAAAGATACTGATAATAGAATATACAAAATGACCGATGCACGATTTCTCACCGCCCGACGACCGATACGGCCCGTCTCGAGCAGCGATCACGGAGCAAAAGCGAGAGCGATCTCGGAACCGCGATTTCCCCAGCAGCGATCTCGGAACCGCAAGTTCCAGAAAGAGCGAGCGAGGGAGGGAAGAACGAATGAACGAGAGCCCGAACGAACAGCGCCCAGCCCCCCGGCCGACCCCCACTTATGCCGGCCGTGCCGCCTGTTGGGATACTCCCTTTGGCCGGTTTGGGTCACTGCACTGGCCGTACCCCTCCCGGCTTTTTGCACCCGCACGTCGGCAAAACCCGGGAAGCTGGAAAACGTCCTCGATCTCGTAGCAACAGCTAACAACATCAGTGTATGGTCAGCATTCCTCACATGCCAAATCCCATACGGAATCCAAAACACAGTAGCTACTGGGAAGGAAACTGGCTCCATCCCGGCCGAAACCGGGACAGCGATTTCAGAGTGTTCTGAAGCCCAGACAAGAGCAAGCTGAGGTTTCTGGGGAGGGTGGGTGCTGGGGAGTTTGCACTCGACGGATGGTGGCTGGCTGCCAGGAGGTCCCTGAAGCCCTGCGAGAGGCACGCGTTTTCAGGGGCTTGGTTTCCCGTTGCCTCACCACCAAAGCCCCTGGGAGCAAGACCAGGACGAGAAGCCTTTTGCTAGTGAGACTGTAAAACAGGTAGTACCGTGCTCCGCACTGCTGGAGCGATCCCCGAGCCTGCGTTGGTGCCGCAGGCTGCTTTGGTTTGCTTTGCTCCCGCGCACGGCTGTCCCGCACGGCGGGAGCACCGGCTGCCCCGCGCCGCACTTCGCCCTTCGCTAAACCAGGAGCTGAGCAGTCCCCGAATAACTGGGGCCGTACCAGACGACCGCTGGCAGCTTACCCGCTCTCTGCAGGGAAGAAAACAACCCGCGGTGGCTGGAAAGGGCCCGTGAGGGCATTTTGCAGAGACAAATTCCCCAGGCTTTCGGCAGCTCCCAGGCGGGGCCCCGGTGCTCGGTGCCACCCCGAGCCGTTTGCCGTGCTGCGTTCCCGGCTCCACGGGCCGGCAATGGCAGGCGGGAGCCACTTTAAACCTGCTGTGGGAGACCAGCGAGCGCCGGGCTCAGAGGGATGCTGTCCTCCCCGAGCCTGTGTGCCGCGTCACGGGGAACGTCGCTTTGCCCACGGGTGACAGTGGGCAGGAGGGAGATGCAAATCCCATTCCCATTGCCCTGCCTGGCTGAGGATGGGGTGGTGGAGCTGGTCCCCTCGTGAGGCAGCAGGAGAAAATCCTGCAAGAGAGTCAGATCCATGCTCGGGAGAAACCTGTTTTTCTCTCTGACCTGGAAACAATCCAGATTTGCTTCTGCTCCCAATTTAAAAACATCCTCTTGCCACGGTCAATTATTTTAAATCCTCTCCACGGACCGTGCTGCGCTCAAGGAGCTGGCAAGAGCAGGAGCCGGCAAGAGCAGGAGCCGCGCGTCTGCATCTGCACGGGGAACCGGAGAGCGACAGGCTCCCGCTCCTCTCTGGGGATGCCATTAGGTGGGATCTATGTGCAGGGATGGAAATGCCGTAATTCTGCTGTCAGCGGTTTTCTCCACAGACACGCACACAGCTGACATTCCTCTCCACCCTTGTAGGTGGATTTTGGGCCTCGCTGTATTAAAGGGAGGTTTGTGTTCCTGCCACTTAGATGACAAATACTAAATGAGACATTCTTGTTCCAAAAGATGCATTTTTTTCCTTTTTGCTTGTGTTTGGTACAGACTGTCAGCCGGCCGCACCCGCGTGCCCTCCCGGCCAGCTCGCGCTCCGCTCTCTGGATCCCACCGGGTTCTGACGTGCCCGCGCCCGGCGCTGAGCAGTGACACCCCGGCTTCAGGGAGCTTTCATGCTGACTGCGGTGCAGGCGCGATGCCTTCCATTTATTTTGCATCGCTGAAACGCCATTAAGCTGGGAGGAAATGTAAAAACCTCTGCTGGCATTCAGAGAAAGAGAATTACGCTAATACGGTATTCAGAGCAAATTATCTCTTCTACCTGATTTTACTAGGAACAAAACCTGAAGCCCTGGGATTCAAGCTCCCTGGCAAAACTAATTATAAGAAGATATTCATACATTTAAAATATTAGTTATGCAAAGAAGTTTTCTAAACAGTATTAATGTTGTTCTTTCTTTGTTTAACACAAAGTATTTAAGTTAGTTCATTTTTAACTCTTCAGCTACTGGAACGTTCGTGCTGAGGGACGGCGGCCGGCTGGCAGCCCGCAGAGCTGGGAGGGTTCGTGCACGGCGAGGTGGGAACCGGGCGGAGGCGAGACTGTTTAACGAGAGCAGAAGGGGTGGAAGTCCCGGTGCCGGACGCCCCGCGGCCACAGCAGTGAGGTTTAGGGACAGACAGCGTTCGCGCAGGTACGGAGAACGCCGGCACTGCTGTCGCAAATGAGAGCAAGAGACACGATGGGGAGCGTTGTAAGGCACTGTGGTTCCGCTCTCCGGTTCCTCCTACCGTGGGAAAACACCAGCGCTCCACTTCCAAATGGTCATTTTGGGTTTGCTTTTGAGACGGCGGAGCAAGGGTAGATCTCAGGGGAGCTCCCTTCCACACCTTCCAGAACACCTTCGTCCTCTCGCAGGTTTCACGGACACCAGGAAACCCATCTCCTGTTACCCAACGGAGCCGAACGGGCTCCCTAAGGGACGTGAGGCAGGTCCAAGCAGAGCTCACGTGTGCACCGTTATTTCAGTTACGGTGCGTTGTTGCCTACGCGTGGCCCGTGTTCCCGCACGGGAGCTAAGGGAGTTGCAGGTGGTTTCCCACAACATCCCTCCTGCTTTCTGCCCCTTCTTGTTCTGCCGTGCGAAGCCGTTGTGTGCGGAGCCATATGGTCTTGAGCAATCAAGGCTACTTTCTGCCTCATTTCTTTTGCAACCTGCGTAGTGATTCCAGCATTAAGTTTAGAGCTGCTAATTATTATCCCTTGCAACACGGCAGACAGCGTGTTATTTTGCGATAGTTGAGGACGGCTCCTCCACGTTGGCTCCGATGGCAGGTCACGCAGCGGGCGCAGCTGTGCCGCTGCGGAGACACGGATACGCCGGGGAGTCGGGGCGTTCCTTTCCTCCTGTCGGGACACCAGCGCGCTCTGCTCCCCGGCGCGTCTCCCGGGAAGACTGCAAGTGCACGTGTTCGAAGATGACAATCTCGCCTAGGCACCTGACGCTGCGGACAAATAACCAGACCGCAGTTCCTGCCTGCCTGCGGTCCTTTCCTTCCGATCCCCTCACCGGCACCGCGGCTGCCGGCGCGGGAAGGGCAGAGCAGAAAACCCTCAGCCACGGGGTTTGCCCAGGGCTGGGAGACGGGATCGCTGCCTGCGGGATCATGTATTCCCCCGCTCCCTCGGCGTCTCCTTATCCTGGTTCTTGCCCTGCCCCCTGCAATGCAATTTTCCAGTACACTTTTATTCAAAAAGGAATTACCTGCCAACCCTTTATCTGAGGGGAGGCATCAGTTAATATTGGTTAAAATAGATTTTTTTGAGCACAGAGTATTGCTTTTTTTTTACGCCTAAACTGCAAAGTGATGCCTTGAAGATGAGATTAGTTCATTATTTATAAAAGTAAAATCCCTCAGAATGTATTAAATATGAAAACATTGTATCGGGGTGTAAGATTTGTGAGGATTAGGCTCTGAAGTCTAGACATTTATCTCTGAACGCATTACATTTGCATTCCTTACATATCCTGCTGTACCTCTAAACATGAAAACTGATCTGCAGAACAGATGATCAAAGCGGGGAAATGCAGATCAGAAAACATGCTGTGTTCACTTAGGAACGAAAAAATGTTGTAAAAAAAAATAATTGTCTGATATTCCAGTACATGAAGCTATAACGTAAACCCCCGCAGCCGCGATGGGGGAACCTCAGAAGCAGCTGACGTTTGCTTTGGAGACGCTGCCGAGGGTTCTGGTGCTCGTAGGAAGCTTCTGCCAGCCCCCGGCGGAGGAGGGCGCGAGGGCGGCAGGGACGCGGTGCCCGGTGCCGTCCTGCCCCCGGCGCGGCCGCCCTGGAGCTGATGCCCTGCGGGGGCCGTGGGCTTCCCGGGAGGCTCTGCCCGTGCTCGATGCACGGGATCACCGTGGGCAGAGGCTGCTCCCGCCCACCCCTGGGCTCCGCAAAGCCACGGCGATCGCCCTAATTTTGCACTAATCGAGACCTTCCCGTTCCTTGCACCGGCTGGATGTTGCGTTAACAGCTGCACCGCTGCTGCGTCCCCACACCGTCCCTCTTTCAACACAAACACAGCGTTAGCCTGATTCCCAGCCTCTGAACTTTAGCCAGTGTTTTAAGATTCATGAAAAAAATCAATATTAATGATCTAGAGACCGCTTTGGCCAGCTCTTCAGCAGCTCTTGGATGGTAAGCTATCCAAATCTGTAGAATTTAACAGTATTTTTAGCATTAATAATCGCTGTTTAACATTCCCCTGAGTTCCTGTTGGAATGGAGGGCTATCAGCATCCCGGTACGAAATGCCTACGCGGGTACGCCTTCTCTGAAACAGAAACCCCAAATCCGCATTGAGTGTTTCTGCCTCTTCTGCTTGTGCGCAGCGTCACGTCCAGAAGTGGCCAACAGCTTTGTGGCTAAAACCTTGAGAACAGGTGAAATTTCAGGTGAAGTGTATCTAATTGTGAGGAACCTCTATTCTATACTGGGACTAATGCCAGGTCTGTTGGAAAAATTCCCAAGTTTCGTGAAGCATTCCAGCGAGTTTGGAATCACTTTAGGATGATTTATATGTTTGGAAAGAAACCAGGCTCCCAGGCTCCCTCTGGCTTTGACCTAGACAGAGCTCCATCGGTTGATTTATACCGTGATTTATACCATGCCATTTTTGCATAACTTCAAATCAGAATAAAATTTCAGTCCACAAAACCATGCAAAGTGAGACTGACAGAACGGTCTGCAGAAATCCCTCTGTATTATTAATCTGCCTTATCTCGTCAGCGTGCTCGTTGCCTGGCCCAAATGCATCCAAATCCCGGATCAGAGGGGGCCATTGTTTCCAGTCTCTGTCTATGCTTAAAACGGAAAGCTAATTACGTCGCAAGTCTCAGTAACTGTTCAGTATGACAACAGAACCGATGAAGCGCTGTCAAAGCTTGTGCTAACTGGTCCAAAACTCTTATGCTTTTAACATAAAACGCCCTTTCTTAATAGAAATTTTAAGTGACAAATCCACGGAATGAATCTGGTATTCATTATTTGCAAGAGAGACGAGAGGGGATTTAAATGAAGCATGTATTCTGTGAGGAGCCTCAGGAAATCATTTAACAGCTCAAGAGAGAGGGGAGCTGCGCGATCATTAGAATTTACATGATACATTAGCCAGGAGTAGAAATGTTAATCTTTCTATCCAAAATCTATTTGCAAAATTAGTGGAACACTGTTGCTTTAATGCCCTTTTCTTAGCATCAAAAGTGCAAATCCTTTCACCTCTGCTGGGAACTGGAGAAATTAATTTTGTGAACTATTGTCCGTTTCCCAAAACGCAACAACAGTAGGAGAGACTTCAAGGTCAAAAAGGCTAAAAGTTGCAAAAAAAATGAGGCATTTTTAGCCTTAAGGAACTGCTCATACCGTATGTGTAAGACAAACAACCGGTTGTCTTATCCTGCTGCCTGCTCCATCTGGATCTGGTACGTGAGTGCAGGGAAGCCTGAGGTTTGACTCTCCCTCTGACTCTTCTTCCACCCGAGAACAAAGCCAGATCTAGCAACGGGCAAACTGAGATTGTTTTGGTGCATCAGAGGACAACAGCTCGTTAGCACCCGGAGATCATCTTCTTCTGAAAGGGAGTTTCAAACTAAAGCGGTCAATGAGTGGAAATATTTTCTCCCATCTCCTGCATTAAAAACCTTATTGCTTTCAGCTCCACTGGCCCGAAGCGAACTGCCAGGACGCACGCGTAAACTTGAGTACGTGAGTATCGTTATGAAATTCAGCGGAGCTAAATACGTTCCTGAGCTTAGGACGCACTTAAATACCTTACTGGATTGCAGCCCAGTTGCTAAGATTCCTCATACTCAAAAATCTCGCTGTAAATATCCACTTAGTGGAAAAAACGGGAAATAAACCCCTGCTTCTCCCTGCTCGGCGCGTTCCCGCTCAACAGTAAATCTCTGCTTAGCGAACCGGGCCCACGCAGCGTTGCTGGGACAGACTGGATGTCCACGCTCGCCAAGCCACAACCAGAATTTTTCCGGAAAGGAGCGTGGAGTTTCTCCGTGTGCCCCAGCCCCAGCGGTGTTGATCCCTAAACGTCGAAAGGTCTGGGGTCCAGCCAGGCGGGAGCCGGCGCACGGCGGGGCAGCGCTGCGGCTCCCAGCGTGCCGGGGGGGCCGGGGACACCGTCCCCGGGGGTCTGGGCGGCAGCAATGTCATGGGCGGCGTAATGCGCTTCGGAAGAGCTTCATGCTTAGATTGAGAAGGTCTAATCGAGTGCCCTGGAAGGGCAAGACGTAGTTCCTGACACTCTGGAAGAGAAGCAAATATATGCAATGGGCGGTCAATGAAATATGCTCAAATCTGATTTTCCTCTGTAGCAAACCATTGCCCTGAAACCTCTTTATTCATTTTCACAAAGGCTGAAAGCTATTTTCTGGCACCAGATGCCCCAAATTTCCAGTTAATAAGCAGGCTTTGTACTGTTGACCTTACACATGCTGGCACAGCCAGATTTTCCAGCAGAAATGAGAGGCCAGCAGCCAACTCGTATTACGTTTTAAAGCACTGCAGCTTGGAGAGGAAAGGGAAATTATACAGCAGCGCCGCAGCCGCAGCGCGGTGACTGGCACCCTCGGCAGAGAGCCGTGGCACTGGTACGCAGTGTTGAAATTACTTTTGGATGCTCTGTCAAGCACAAGATATAAATTGCACAATGTTTTTAAATGTTTTGGAGAGATTGCCTTTTGAGTGGCACCCTCCATTTCTGTATGTCCAGTAAGGTGTAGAGAATTCATTTGCATTTTTCTTTTTTATTGGCGTCTTTTAGCCAGCCTGGACCAGGAGAGTGAATCCAGCTGTGTGGATGATGCCAGGAATGGCTCAGCCTCCATCTGCTCTAAGATACAAATTTGATTTCCCCTCATCTTTATTTTCATGTCAAAAATTTTCTCCTCTTTTTCAATATCCTTTTTTCTCCCTCTTTTATCCCTGGTGTAAATCGGATACGATCAAATGAGATGAAAAGGAAGGGAATGGACTGCCTGAAGCTATTCACTGCATGGGAACTAAACACACCTCCTAATAAGACATTCCCTATTTATTTTTAGCAGCGTACCGTTCCTATCTTTCCGTTATTGTTGCATACTCAAGTGATGCTGCTGCTAAACATTATGACTTTCTTTCCTTTGCTTAATTACGTGCCAATCAGTGTAGAGCAAAGCAGTGCTATCAGCTGGTTGCTGGATAAATATTGAGTGCAATGAAATTGCCGACACTACGAAGGAAATGGGCATTTCCAAGCCTCCAGTTATTTAACCCTCGGTGGAAGCGCGTGCCAGCTGTGGTTCTGCGGAGCAACGGAGGCAGCTTACGGCCTCCCGTGTCCAGTTAGGACATTTCCAGCTTAGACACCCCCCCCGGGGCTTAGAAGAGAGGGTGATGGTTTTGGGACCTAATTACAACCCCCACTTTTTGGTACCCAGTGCCATGTTTTCAGCTTGTCCATGTATTTTGACGCTGTCCGGGCAGGAAGGTGACTGTACCCCGAATAACCTGCGCTGCCCGTGGCTACTTGCTGTAGATAAATCACAGGTTCCAAGAGGCATCCAGTTTGTAGAGGCCAGCCTCCATCCCTCCCGGGCGGCTGAGGGATCCACGGAGGATCGGCAAATCTTACCCTTTTTCTTGCATGCAGATTTTTTTTTTCTTCCGGTGCCTTTACTCTGCTCTTTGTTGTTGTTTTTACATAGCTGATAATATACAGCCTCCTTCTAATGAATAGCATGAAAACATACGCTTCCAAGACTCTTGGGTCTTGCCGAGTAGTCTGTTGCTCCCCATATACTGCTGGGATATATTTGCCAGCATTTCAATTAGATCATCAATAACCTAGTGCAGCTGCTGAGAGAAGAACTCAGATGTTCATAAATGTTATAGTCCATTAAGTTCAGATACTTCAAAGGCAGTTTGGAAAGAAAGTCATTTGTTAGGCTGAGTGTCAGTATAGTGGAATGCAAATCATACTGGATGCCAAAGCAAGGGATTAAAAAATGGAGTTTAAAGGTCAAATTAACTTAATTTGACCACTTCTGACACATAATGCAACTCCCTGACTTTTAAAATATTGCAGCCATTTGCCAGGGTAAGAGTTCCTCCAGAAGGCTGCGAGCCCTGGCGTGCGGGATGCTCAGGGCAGCAGCAGCAGCGCTGGGACGGGGAGGGGATGGGGAGGGGATGGGGAGCAGTGTGTGCCCAAGTACTTTCCTCACCCAAAATCCTTGTGATATTTCCTGCCCTCTAGAATTTGAAAAGCAAGTTAGTGCTTCAAGTACAGCAAATATTTAAACAACCGATTAACATCATGAGAGATTTTCCCATTTTTAAATTATTTCCTTTTGAAGCAGGCAGAGAACTGAAGCTCCTTTCCCAGGGTGTGTTTCTGCAGCCTCCCCTCTCCCCTCGCGAGGCCGATATTTGCACAAGGGAGAAGCAGCATGATTTGCGGTGCTTTGGAAGGAGATAGAAATGCAAACATCAGGGTGAATTAACAGCCGATGGAAAACGTGGCCAGCTCACCTTAGAGGAGGGATGGTGTGACAGCGAGAGAGAGAAAAACACTAAATCAATGTGGAACTGCCAAACTGCAGCTGAGATTCAACAGCAGAAGAAATCTGGGCATGGCATCTGCTTTCAGCAAGTGGAGCTGCATTGAGGAGCTGAGCAGATTGGCACCGACCGGGGGGAGCAGCGTGACAGATCCTGCCTCAGAAACAGAGGCAGGACTTTCACCCTCTGCCCAACACGCTCGTGGATTGGAAAGACTTTCCTGCAGCGGTGGAAGCTTTAGGAGGCGTAACAAATGCCTTCCCCCCCGGCAAGGGCAGGGCCGGGCGGCTACCCAGCCAGGTCTGGCCTCTTCTGCGGATGCTGCGTGGCTCTGCCCCCCCCGCCCGTGCCCTGCTGGCTCCCACCCTGCTGTTCCTGCTCGGGGGCGCAGGGTCGGGCTGGCTAAAACATCGCCGGCACAGTTTCGCTGGAAAATTAGGGGTTTGTTTAACAGGGAGTTTTTCAGCAAATACGTGCTGCTGTAAAGCAAGTTCCAGAGTTCTGGATATTTATGGCTGGTGAACCAGCTACGGGAAATATCTTTGCCAGAGTTTGACCCCAAATGTGACAGTTTTAAAAATTCCTTTAAAAACCAGGACAATGTTTCTCAGAATCCCGCCCCTGCTTTGCCCGAAGCTTGCTGGGCCTCAGCATCCACGCCGCGAGGACAGGCAGCAGCGCAGCTGGCAGGCGGGTGGTCGGGGCTCGGGGTGCCCTCCTCCTCGGTCGGCAGCTCCGGGAGCCCCAGGACGGTCCTGGGGGCAGGGATGGGGACAGGGCAGGTCCGTGGGCGCTGCGAGGGCGAGACTTGCGGGGCTGATGATAAGTGTCTGCAGTCGAACACAAAAGTTCAACCTCACGCCTGCAAAATTTCTGGGGCAGAGGAATAAAAAGGAGGTAGGGAAGATTCAGGAGAGGAGGAAGGCAATGATTCTTCTCTTGGGAACAGTCTAAGTCTTCCCCTCAAATCAGCTTCTTCCAGCCCGCACAGAAGGAAGGTCCAAGTCGTGTTCCCACTGGGAGAGCCCCGCTCCTGCCTCCCTCCCTCCTCGCAGCCGCTTCGCCGTGCTGTGAGCCCCGGACGCCCCCAGGACCCCTCCAGGGAAGCAGGACGAGGAGCAGCCTCTGGCTCGCCCCGCTTGCAGGGACCTCCCGCAGCAGCGGCGGGGAAGCTGGACGTGCAGCTCGCGCGGGGAACAGCCGTTTCTCTCCCTGGGGAGGCTGCTAAGATGACAGCCGAGGCGAAACCCGGCAAGCAGGTAGCTGTGCTCCCGGGCCGCCTGCAGAGCGGGCTGCTTGGCGCGGGCAGGAGCGGTGCCCAGCGTGTGGAGCTGAGCTGCCGGGAGAGCTGCGGAGGGTCTCCCCCCGCTCCTCCTCCCCTTATGCTCACCGACGTCTTTAAGTCAGGCAGGGTGGCAGGAAAAGTCCCTCCTGGAAAGTGATTATCTAAATATCTGGTTCATCATTGTCACTGGTGATACGACGGCACATCCGTCTGTGAGTAATTAGGAGACAGGAGGAGGGAGGCAAGGAGGAAGCTTTGGAAATGACTCATTAGCAGAATGTTAATGAAGCTCTCGGCTTAGCGGGTTAGGTGGGGAGCAGAGGCAGCCCATGGCTGATTCCCCTCGCCACCACTGTGCCCCGTCCTGAGGGGCTGTGACAGCTCAGAGAAGGGCAGCAGGTTCAGCTTTGCACTGCCTGTACATCGTGGGGATTTGGAAAAATCCCAGATGGAACGGGATAGGGTCAGGGCAGGTACAGGAGGCGAATAAAGGGAAGCAGAAACTTCTGAGCACTGAACCAGCTGAAGCATCCAAATTTCACACGGCTCCTGCAGTGATGTGACTTTCTCTGCGGATGGCTGGCAGCTGGAGCGGTTGCCCTTGCTTCTAGATGCAGCTTGTGGCTTGAGGGAAACAGGGTGACGCACAGTTCAGCTGAATCCCGCTGCCTTCCTTCTCGTGATCCCTCCTTTTGCGAAACTGTAGGAGTGAGGCGTGGGCTTTGTGGAGTCTCTTGTACCTCTCCCGCTTTGTCACAGCGCAGTCACATGCTGCCTTTGTGGTGTGCTTTATTTTTAATTTAAAGGTCTCATTAATTCATGCCTTTTTAGTTTGTTTTAGGTGCTTTCATTTCACATGCTGGGAGACATGCTGTGTTTGGGGCGGGGAGCGAGCTGAGCCGCATGTCAAGGCTGTGACTGTCAGCCTTCTGCGGCCAAGGACTTCCCCGAGCAAGGGGCATTAGCAGCATTTCTCGCAGGGGGTGGGGTGCGAATCCACCTCTTGTCCCTGGGAGTTGAGCCTCAGCAATGCTGTGGACCCACAGGTGCTTTCCCTCAGGACATCTCCCCTTGCTTCAGTGGCCTTCACGCTGTAGCTCCAAAATCTTCCTTCTCTCTGGTGCCAAACTCCTGTGTTTGCGGCCTCCTCCCCCATTTTCATCAATGTCTTCCCGTTCCCCTTTCATCGACCACTCTTGCTTTTCCTATTCCCCTGAGCCCCGCGGCGCTCTCTGTCCCACGGCGTAACCCACCCCTGCTCGCCCCTCGCAGACCGACCATCCTGCACCCCCAGGCGCTGTGGCAGGCGGAGGAGCTGCACGGCTGAGCTGTTCTCGGGTGGGAAGGGAGGGAGGCGCGGGGATGCCCCGAGGAACCCGAAGGCTGTTCTCAGAGCAGAAGGACTGCGGCTCAGCCCCGGCCTCCCCTGCCTGGCATCGCCCTGCTCTCTCTCACGTTGATTTTCCGTCAGTGGAGCTCTGGGAGAATTCAGATCAGGTTATCAATTTCATCAGGGTTGGGAGACAGGAGTGAGATTTGATAAGTGTGTGCAATGGCTGATTAAGATGGAGAGAAGAGGAGCCTCCAGTTTAACTCCCATCTGACCTTTCCAGAGGGAGGCAGCGTGTTGAAAAATGCCATTTGGAGCTCTGAAAGGTTTTATGCCCCTGAACATCTCAGAGCTGTTTAAGGAGAATGATATTCAGCTCGCTCATGTCCTGCCAACTCTTGCTTTCACTCCCAGCAGCGGCAGCCTCAGCGGGAGGCTGAGGAGGATTTATGAAAGGTCAATATTTGAATGTGCAAAACTTACTAAGTCTACCGGAGAGATGGGGAGAGATTCTGCATCAGCTCACTGAAGAGTCAGCCTAAATTTCCGCTCGAGGAGGACGGCAGCTGGAAAGACTCTCCGTGGCTCCATGGATGTTGGCTCTGGTCAGCAGCGCACGCGCAGCCCCACATAGAATCATAGAATCATAGAATTGTTCTGGTTGGAAGAGACCTCCAAGATCATCGGGTCCAACCATTAACCCAGCACTACCAAGTCCCCCACCAAGGTCTGTCCTCCGCTGCACCCAGAGGTCTCGCCAGGCTGCCCAACGGAACGGGCAAAAACAGAGTCCTGCCTCAGCGCACCCACGATCCCTGCGATTCCTCTTCTCTGTCAGGGTCCGCAGCTCACCAGGGCCAGTTCCTATCTGGGGCTGCTGCAGCCTTCCGAAGAACCAGGACATTCCCAGTGGGAAGGGAGAAGCACTCCCAGTCTGGCCAGGCTGGGAAGCCTTTTCCTAGCGCTGACCACTTGTACTGGCCCGGTGCCGTCTCAGAACTACCTCAACCACGCTGCAGACAGCTAAAGGAAAGCTGGAAAGCAAACGTAACGCTGAATCTGAATGCCAGGGAATGTTATTGCTTGTTTGCAGGATCACAGCATCTGCAGCTTTCATGGATTTTGTGGAAAGAGAAAGAAATTTCACTGGAGCAGAGGAAGGGACCTGGAGCGGAGGAGCTGGTGCAGCCATTGACATCTGCTGCAAAGCTAGTATGAATATTTCATATTACACAGTATGGAAAGTTTGCACGTGTCTCACAGACTTGGTAGCGCGGTGATGTGTAACTGAGGGGTAGTGGTGTTTCAGTGGGAACATATGACACGCATTTGTTCCAGGATTTCAGGATTCTTCGCTGTAATTTTATTCTCATTCAGAAATTTGACAGGCAGCCAGTTAAATTTCAACATAAGAGATAAAGTGAGAAAAGGCTCCTATTTCTTGGCATCAGCCAGATGCCAAGATTCTTCCCATTTTGGTTGCACTTGTGGTCCCACGTCAGGACCCGTGTGCCGGGACACGCAGGGTTAGGAGCCAGCCAGGCAGGAGGGTTCGCAAACGGGCCGGTCTCCAGCAGGGACCCGTCCGTGTGCGAGGCAATCGGGCACACGCGGCAGGAGCACAGAGGGGCTCACGGGAGACCGGGAAGCCCATCTGCGTGAACGCCGGGGCTTCCCCGCTACTTCCCAACACCTAGAAATATTAGCAAATTCCTCAGTATTTAAATTCCTTTCAAGAGCTGAAGTGTCATTAAGTTTCCCATTTTGCCGCAATTTACAATTAGTTTACCTCATTAAGCACTGTAAAAGCTGCCGGCGAAGCACCTTGGAGGTTATCCATCACCAGTTACTGCTCCGTGCTGCTGCATCGCTGCACGGGAGGCTCCCCCGGGAGCAGGGGGCTCGGCACTGGTGCTCCGGAGCCCTGCGCGCCGGGGGACGACGGCACCAGCGTCCCCGCTCGTGAGGAGCAAAGCCGCAAGGCGTGGACGGGGCGGTGGCGGTCGCCGCCAGCCGGCCTCTCCCGCCGGGATGCGTGCCGGCACCCGCGCAGCCCCTCGGCCCGCGCCGCTGCGCCTGCCCCGGGCACCGAGAGCCACCGAACGGAGCGAGGGGCCGGGGTGGCACCTCCTGCGCCCAGCGGGCAGCAGGCTCGGCAAAGCCCTTCTGCAGTCTTGAAGCGACCGCCCAAAGGCCAGAATGATTATTGCTCCTTGGCTATTTTTTATTTAGAAGTGTGACAGTTTGATAATTAGAAGCAGCAGAATGAAGCAGTGAACTTCACACAGCACAAATGAAAGCAGCACAAGTTGCCTTTTACCAAACCCTTTGTAATACAAGCCTAATATCAGCATGAGACCATTGCTGCATTTTAAGAGAACAGTCTTTGAGTGTTCTGCATGTAAGAAGCTCTTATCCCTTCAAGCGATCCTGGATCTGGTCTGGTGCTCTTCCTCTCTGTCTTTCCCTAGTGCTCGCAATTTATAGCGAGGAGTTAAGTTTGACCAGAAGACAGTGGCTCGCATTTTGCAAGCCCTGTGCCTGAGGACAGTGTTTAAATCCAGAGACAGGCTCCTGGCGGAACTGCCTGATGTAACTTGAGCAACTGCAGTTCTTGTTGGAGCTGATGTCTGGAAACATCCCTGGAAAGCAAGGCGCTTTTACTTAGTCACTTAAATTTGCAGGAAGAAGTTTTATTTTAAATAACTGGACTAGAATAATTTGAATAGTATTAACCAAAGCACAACCTGCACATTGCTCACGACAGCGGGAATGGTTAAAACAAACAGAACACCTGTGTCTTTGTCCCTTGAGGGCTGCTGGATATTAGCATGTATTTTTTTTTTAATTTCCAACACTCACGATAAAAATTGGTCTGCAGGCTGCAGGTCTGATACTGTTAGTTCAGGCTTCACACCAGGAAAGTGGGGGGAACATTCAGGGAAAGCCACCAGAGCCACCTGGTGACATTTTTACCCCAGTTCATCTCATAAATCTACATAGCAACAGAGGGTATTTGGGCTTTTAATTGTTTTGATAAGCACAGGGCGTTTTGCCAAAGAGTCAATTGAACAAAACCGTGGCAATTAGCTCAGAAGTTCTCTCTGCAGAATCGTGCTCCTTAAGCTCAGTTCAGTGCACAAACGAGGCTGCCTAAGCGAGGCTGGAGGTACCAATCCCCGTGCACGCACCCCTGCACGCGTGGCCCGGGTCGCCTCGGCACGGCGCCCACGAACGCTGCCTGCCCCGCCAGCCTCTCGCGCTCTGCAGGAGCCCCGCTGCATCCTCTGGAACAAGGAACCCGCGCTGCCCAGCGAGCTGGTGGCACGTGCGGAGCTCCGAGGAGCAGGGCACAGCCCTCAGCATTCACTACATCTGCTCCCTGGATCCGCAGCTAAGGAAGGCTCGGCTTTGCCGCCACGCCAGGACCCCAAAGACCGAAGCCCACTGAAGTCCTTGGAGAGCAGCCCTTGTCCCCGGGCTGCTGGCTCAGTTAGCTTCCTGCGACTGGGGGCTGAGATAAAGGAGATCCTCGAAAGTGGAGGAGACCTCTGGCTTGACCGAGGGGCGTTTCCCTTCCTGCACCTTCTTGAGGAGAGAAATCCCTGTGTGACATCCGTCACTCCCACCAGAGCTGGTGCAGGAACGGTCACGGCCGCTGCTAGCCACGGGGTGCCACCCCCACCACGACGGCTGCACGCATGCATGCCACGCCATGCAAAGCTCTGTGCCTGAAACCGGGATTCAAAACCACGCTGGAAGCTGTCACCTCAAGTTCAATCACTGTTTCATCACTCATGCTCCTGATGCCACTTCCTAGACACCGGCGCTTTGGGAACAGGTACCTGCCTCCTCCCCTGCACTCTCCTGTCGCTCCCTCCCACTCTCCCGCTGTGTATTCCGGCCTTTCTCTTTGTAAAATGGAGGATAAATCCTCTCAGCTTCACAGGTTTGTGTCTCAGGCCCCAGCCTTCCCAAGTTTCTTTCCAACAGCTCTGCAGAGAGGCATTCGGCGCCGGGGGCTGCCCGAGCAGGCGGAGCGGCGGCTGGCTCAGGGCACCGCGACCCGCAGCTCGGGCTGGCTGCGGCACAGACCCCCGCCTTCCCCGCAGCCCTCCTCTGCCCCGGCGTCTGCAGCTCTGCTCTGCAGTCTTTGGTTTTAGGTGGAGTCTCTTTGCCTGTTAAAGTTTATGACTTATATGTCAATAAAGCACAAACGAGCAAACAATCTTGGGAGATAAAACCCGATCTGTAAGGTACGGGAGGCTGCTTGTACCTAACACAAGGGGACAGTTAGTCGATGAACGGGGAGAAATACCGAAGAAAGCTGCCGTAGGGGAAGGAGAGAACGAGCCTGCTTCATTTTCTGAAAGCCGTTTTCCCGGCCGTGGTGACGTGCCGCGGGAGGGGTCCCCATGGGGGGCACGCGGCCGGGCTGCCGGGGCGAGCTGCGGCTTCTGCACACGCCGAGACGCCTCCGGGTCAGCCTCGGCCCCGCCGGAACGGGTCTGCTCTGACGTGCCGTCCACCTATTTCTGGTGATTCCTACACACGCAGAGAAAGCAAAAGGTGATTTACCCAGTCAAGAAAGGATTGTATTTTGCAGAGAAGTTGCCATTGCTTGTATATCTCAGATATTGTCTCCAGTGTGGAATTTCAACCTCATCTTTTCATTATGAGAAACATGGTTATAGAGCCATCTCACCTCCTGACAGCCACCTCTAGGTCGTGGAAAGGGGCTGAGTTCACTTACTCGGAATCTGCCTGTCCTGTATCTCCGCATGGGAAGCTTTCCTCACAGTCAAAACACACCTATAGGAAAACTGAAATCAAGAAACTGATTCTTCTAGTTTATTGTCTCTGCATTTGGAAAGAAAGAGGCTTTGTTTCTTCCAAAAGTAGCTGTGATTATTAGAGATCAGTCCGTGTTAATTTTAATGGTCTTCTTACCCGGGCTCCGGCGTGACCAGATTATCGATGAACGGTCTGATAGCAAAGCGACGGGAGGCTGCTGTGTCGGAGCACTGAGAATAACGGACGGGAATCACAGGCGGGGCCCTGCACCTGCCTCAGTTCTGCAGATTCTCCCCGGAATCACGCCCCTGACCGAGACCCGGAGAGCCACGCCGGCTTGCCCGTGAGCCCGAGCCTTTGGAAATGCCGGAGAGTGGCAGCCTGTCTGCCCGCCCTTGCTGGTATCCCGCAAGCCAGCGCGAGTCTTACTGCCGGGTACGTCACGGCGTGACGCGCGGTGCTCTCCGTAAAAACGCACGGGGACAGTCCCCTTTGCCAGGTAACCTCCCTGAGCTGGTTTTTGTGTGGCTGAGCTGGAGATGGGTAACACCTCCTCGGACACAGATTTTTGCCCCAGGAATTTGGCTCAGTGCGGAGCACGGACGGATGAGGAGCTAGGGGAGAGAGCAAGGCGGCTGCGGCAAACTGCTCCAGTTCATCTATGGTTTTAATTTAAGTTCAGGATGTGACCAGAGCCCTGTATTTACTAATTCACTTGACTGGCAGGCATGCGTTAGTGGGAAAATCGCTGTTTCAATAACCTGTCTGGCTCCATCATGCAGAATCTCGAAATGGAAACAACTGTGCCTGTCACATCCCCGGTGACAACCTCTGGCAGGCAGCGTGTCCCTCTCTGCCGGGCACATAAAGCCATTGTCGATGGGTAATATACTGGGCCAGTCAAACCAGCGTCAGGATTGTCTCTTGCTTTGCTAATTAATTTTATCGCCCTTGTCATCTTCTACTCAAACCCAGGCAATCCTCAGCCTTGTAGAATTGATTTCAGGGCAAAGGAGGGATATATGCTTCCTACAGGCCAACTCCGGTTACAAACCTGAAGCACTTGCTCTCTGCTTACTTGCAGCAGCGTGTTCTAAAGTAGGACACGGCGCTTGGACGATTTCTATCTTGGTATCTTACAATGTATTTTTATAATGGGTTTTTTCCTCCCCCTCCCCTCTTTTTTTCTTTTATCGGAGACAAACAACAGCTGTGTTATTGGCACAGTGCTGAGAAAGGGAAGCTAGAGGTTAGCCGTGGCATAAAGATAAGCAGTTCTGGTGTAAATCAGATCCTTCACAAAGCTGAGATTAGAAATTGTCGCTTGTCTACAAATAAATGATGATTTCTTGCCCTCCCCTTACGTGCAAGGCACTTTAATTTTCCATTCAAATGGTTTCTGAACACTTCCCTTTGGAGGGGAAAAGGCAAGGATCAAGGCTCCACTCCCACTGTGGAAGGGCTGACCCTGGTTCTGCTCTCAGCACACGCACACCGCACGGACAAACCCCGCTGCGCCGCCATCACAAAAGCAAGGAGCGGGTTTCAGCAGCGAATCTGACCATCTCTGTCGGCTGCCAACAGCCTCCAGGCGGGTGCTGAGCCCAGCCTGGGGACGGGGGGCCCGGCGGGACAGGGCAACGGGTCCCTTCGCCACGGGACACCCACCTCCTCGCTGCAGGGAGCTCTGCGCAGGCTGCCAGGCCCCCCCGCAGCCAAGCGAGTACCTGGTCAAACGAAGCAGGCTGACCCGGGCACGGCCCCGGGACACGGGGCAGGTGGGATCAGGCCGCACAACTTCCGAGTCGCGTCTCTGCTCCGTGCGGCTCTCGAGCGCCAGTGCCCTCCGGTAGCGGCTGGGCGGGATGTTAATCCCTGCGCCCAGGGCTTTTGACGGGGAGAGCTCGGCACGCGCCGATCACATGCCTGGCTTCTGGGAAAGCTGAAGGATGATCAATAGCTGATTAATCTAGTGAAGAAATTAATGTATTAAAAGCAGTGACTGATGTCAAATACATTCTCTCTTGCTCATCGATTTCCTTATTTTTAACCTGCATGTGCCAAAGTTACGAAGCCCAGTTCCAGTGTGCAGCTAGTACATTCATCTATTTAATTTCATATGGATATAATTTACTAAGCAATGTATTTGATTGAGTAAATGTGGTGCCATTGATTTTGCGGCTGAATTATCTGATTTGATTGGCACTGTGTCCCATTTAATAGAGAAAGCAACCGATCCAATAAGTAATGTTAGTAATTGGGTAGTTGTTTTCTAAAGAAAGATTACTTGAGTTTAAAGAACTAATGTTTCTCGGTTGCAGTGTAAACCGGATAAATTTCTACAACAGATCAACATGATAACATTTATCTGATGTAATAACAAAATGCTGGGCGCTCTAATGTAGCATCAAGGGTTCTCGGGCAGCATTCGCAGAGCAGCTTATACGCAGGTTATACATTAATACAAAGCTCAGGCATCGGGTCCATTAATTCATTACCCCCCAAAAGACATTGAGAAACGCCGCGTACGCTGACGAATTCACGACGGCGCAGCGGACCCAGCCGTCCTGCCAGCCCCACGGCCGGTGCCCTGCTCCGCAGCCCAGCGGAGCCCTCCCGCTCCCCGCACGGCCCCGGGCTCCCGCCCCGCTCCCGGGAGCTGCCCCGCAGCGCAGCGTGCCCCTCTGCGCGCCCCAGGTGCTGCCTCCGGCCCCCGCGACGGACCCGCCGCCGCGCTCCCGTGCCATTCCCGGCGCTTCCCGGAGCTCCCCGGTGCGCGCCCAGCCGCGGCCGGCCGAGGGACCGGGCGGACGGCTGCCACAAGCGCTCTGGAGTCAGAGCGGCGCCGATGGGTCTTCTGGGCACGTGGCTCCAGGACGGGCGATGAGTTTTCTCCGTTTCCTTGTGTTCTAACAAACACGACTGTTAATGTTCTGGGCTACGGAGCGCTAAGAATAATCCTGGCTCAGAGCAGCCGCCTCCGGCTGCAAATCACTGGCGCCCAGAGAAGGGGGCAGGAGCAGCCTTCGCCCCGGTGTGACTCTGCACAACTAAGGACCTGCTCCTTTCTGATAGTACCTTTCCAAGCCTGAATCTGAGGCAAGTAATTTTATTCAAGGTGATGTTCAATATTGCTAAGAGGAAGGATATTTAATTAAATGCTATACTCGACAAATTTGATACCAACAATCATCTGTCAAGTTCACATAAAACTGATAGTAATAAAAGCGGAACAACTCATATACTGATTTTTTCCTGCCTATGCTGTATTATTTTGCAACAAGAGAAACCTGCATACATCGTTTGAATTCCATGCTTATATATTACAGAATACAATCTAGTCATAACGCTGATGTGACAGCCAAAAGGAGCTCAGATATTAGCAGAAGAAAGTGATTTTTTTATTGTACTATTTTATCACTGGATGGAAATTTCAGGACTTAAATTTACCATCACATCCACATCTGAACCTGAATATCTGGGAGGTCATTTACTCCACTGCACAATCAAAGGGAGTCAGACAAGGCAATGTATAATGGAAATCAAAGCAGAACCTCCATTTGCAGCTATGCCACGCGTAACTACCAGCCGCACTATCTACATTACGAGGAGATGCGGCTCTCTGATGATGAATACAGAACATAATGAGCAGGGAAGGACAGACCCCGAGGGAGGGGGAATGTGCCACTTGTAGAGGTGTTTATCAAAAGAGAGATATGCTTCTGTATCTTAAAATGTTATTTTTCTCAAAATTTATTGCAGATACTGATAAGCAAGACCTGTTTATTTACTTCATGGCAATTACAGGGATGCTCAGAACTGTCTATTCAGACAGATCTTCCCCACAGAAAAGGCTTTTCGCTGAACATTTCAGGGTTTTACTTCTAAAAATTCAGGACTTCAAAAACATTTTTAAATGTAGAAATATTCAGCTTTTTCTGTTCCGGAGGCCTAAGCCGCATCTTTCAGATTCCTAACTTCTTAAGCAAGGGAAGAGGTTTCAGGCTCCAGGACAAAGACTATTCCGTTTGCCTCGGGGCGCTGCCGGGCAGGAGGCCCCGGGGCTCCCGGGGCGGCGGGGGGCAGGCCTGGCCCCGGGCTCCGCGCCCGCAGGAGCCCCTCGCCCCGGAGGGGACCCACCGCCCCAGGGGCGCCGGGCGGGCACCGGCCCCACCGACGGCGCTTTGGTTGGGAGCTGCTGCCAGCCCTGATGTGCCGGCATCTTCATCCGACGTGCTGGGTCTCCCGAGCAAATACCATTCTTCCCATATAAAGTGGGGGAAAAGAGGAGAAAGGGAACAGCTTTGTGTTAGGTCTGAGCTTTTCAGAGGAGATATTCGGCATACAGACCCTCCCGCCTCTCCTAAGCCGGCTTTGTGCGAGAACCGGAATGGAAAACGGCAAAGATACCAGTTATCTGCCCTTAATTAAACGCCGAAGTTCTTACGTGTAGTGGCGGAGATGGTGTTGTGGTGCACCGGGAAACACAAACCACACGAGCGGCGGTAATTATAAGTCAAGGGATTTTGCTAATACCAGACTTTCAGTCATTTTTCCCTCAGTAATTAGAGCACAGCAAATAAATCAGTATGCAGTTGATTTAAATAAACTGCCACTAGAAGAATTACTTGCTAATGACTTGCCTTGCAAATCACATATCTACTGTTGCCACATATCAGTGAAATGATTTTTGTTTCTTCAAATTAAAGGCGTTTCATACAGATGGCAGGTTCCCATTCCTGCTCGCTCCTGGACAGTAGCAGGAGCATTTTCAGAGTGATGTGTAAGACATCGGTCCCCCACAACATCCTTCCCTCTAAATTGGAGAGATACGGATTTGATGGGTGGACTGCTCAGTGGATGAGGAACCGGTTGGATGGTCGCATCCAGCGGGTAGTGGTCAATGGCTCAACGTCCAGATGGAGATCGGTGACAAGTGGTGTCCCTCAGGGGTCCGTACTGGGACCAGTACTCTTTAACATCTTCATCAATGACATAGACAGTGGGATCGAGTGCACCCTCAGCAAATTTGCGGACGATACCAAGCCGAGTGGTGCGGTGGACATGCCTGAGGGACGGGATGCCATCCAGAGGGACCTGGACAAGCTCGAGAGATGAGCCCGGGCAAACCTCATGAGGTTCAACAAGGCCAAGTGCAAGGTCCTGCACCTCGGTTGGAGCAACCCCCGGTATCAACACAGGCTGGGAATGAAGGGATGGAGAGCAGCCTTGAGGAGAAGGACTTGGGGGTGCTGGTGAATGAAAAGCTGGACATGAGCCGGCACTGTGCGCTGGCAGCGCAGAAAGCCACCCGTGCCCTGGGCTGCATCCCCAGCAGCGTGGCCAGCAGGGCGAGGGAGGGGATTCTGCCCCTCTGCTCCGCTCTGGGGAGACCCCCCTGCAGTGCTGCCTCCAGCGCTGGGGCCTCAGCACAAGAAGGACACGGACCTGCTGGAGCGGGGCCAGAGGAGGCCACGGAGATGATCCAAGGGCTGGAGCCCCTCTGCTATGGAGACAGGCTGAGAGAGTTGGGGTTGTTCAGTCTGGAGAAGAGAAGGCTCTGGGGAAACCTTCGAGCAGCCTCCTAGTACCTAAAGGGGGCTACAGGAAAGCTGGAGAGGGACTTTTGACAACAGCATGTAGTGATAGGACAAGGGGGAATGGGTTCAAACTGAAAGAGGGGAGATTTAGATGAGATCTAAGGAAGAAATTCTTCCCCATGAGGGTGGTGAGGCCCTGGCACAGGTTGCCCAGAGAGGTGGGAGATGCCCCATCCCTGGAAACATTCCAGGTCAGGCTGGACGGGGCTCTGGGCAACCTGATCTAGTGGAAGGTGTCCCTGCTGGATGACCTTTAAAGGTCCCTCCCAACCCAAACTATGAGTCTATGATCAGTTGCTTGGAGTCCTGGTGCTCAAATCAAAGTGTGCTGCTGAGAATAATACACGCACGTGTGTGAGTGAAATTCAGATCGGAGGCATCTGTCTGAAAACAAGACGACATGCTGCTGTCAAGTGACTGGCAGAGACAGATGTCTCCACAATAAAACCCTAGAAAGCAAAGTCTCTGTCTTATTTCTGGCCAGGAGGACCAGGTACTGCTCAGGGGCCTGTGACACACGTCAGCTCTCCCAGGCCAGCGTTGGTGGAATCTACATAAGCCTGTCCAATGAACCAAGTAATCTGGATCGGTGCAATCTATAGAGCTAGGAAAGCTGGGGAGATGTTAAAACAAGTAATCTGGAAGTATAAATTTCACTAACCAGGATACCCATCATATGGATGCAAAAGCTGCCGTAGATGTGAGATATCCCGATGCCATCTCCCTCCAAGTTTGACCTCTCCGAACATCGGAGGGGAGCAGGGTCAGGTTATCTGAGCGGTCAGTGAAAAGGCAGCATGATTTTACTACCGTCAGGCATGCTTTTACCGTTCTGCGGACAAATCTTCAGCTCCTTATTAAAGTGGCGATTTTCCCAAGCACTGTGCGTACGCTGAGGCTATAAAAGCACCAACAATGTGTATCAAAAGCAGGATCTTTGTTTACCAGATGTCAGCTAATAATAAGAGGTATTATACCAGCACTGAGACCCATTGTGAGAGCCATGTACAAGCTTACGAGCTAAGCCAGCTGATTTACTGACTGCTTCATACCCGCATTGCATGAGTTGGTTTGAATGTAATCTACTAAAAACACCCCGATGGGACCCATAAACTTTATATAAGGAGCCTTAACTCAAACAGTAAGAGACTCCGAGGACCCATGGAGAACGGCTCAAATGCTGCAGTGCATGGATTTTTTTATGCATTTGGCTTTTTCTTTTGTAGTCACAAGGGCTGTCTTCTGTTTGTTTTGCAAAACAAATGCAGCCCCCCCCATTCTCCCCAAGTCTCCTCTGCCGCAGACGCAGGCAAGGCAGGAAGGTTGTGCCGGCACGCTGTGATCCGTGCAGGCTCGGACGGGCTGCACGCTGCACGGGAAAACAGCTGCGCGACCTGTCCAGCTGTTCGTCCTCCGCGGGCGCTTGTAAAAAGAACGGCAAGGTTATTTGGTGGAATATTTGCCCTCTTGCTGCAGCAGGAAAGCTCAGCAGGAATGTAAAAGCGTAATTCCACTGTGGAAAAAATGCTCGGTGCTGGGATGGAAGCCTTTCCTTTGGAAAAGCCGGGCCGGGCTGCTGAGCCTGCAGGCGGCCGGGCCTGGAGCCGCTCGCGCACTGGTGCTGCACTCGCGGTGCACCGGTGCCGCGGAGCTCAGTCAGCCCCCGCACGGCTGCAGAAGCGGCGGGCGGCTCCCTCGGCCCCCGCACGGCGCTGGTGCTGCCGGAGGGACGGGGAGGGACGCCGGGGCGCACAGGGCCGAGACCGAGCGGGGGGGACGGGGGGGATGGGACCTGCCGGGGGCCGCGCTGGGCAGAGCCGTGGCAGGGAGCAGACGCTCGCTCTGGCCGCGTTTCCAGCCAGCTAGCGCTTTCCATGCGGATGCTGTTTGCCGCTGGCTGCCAGGCAGATGGCAACTTGCATTACAGGTTATCGAGCTGAGCAGTGGGAGTCAAAACAAAATTATCGCTTTACTCCTCCACACTAATGAGAAACGCGTCACCCAGTCGTCTGGGCACAGGAGGAGTTCGGCTTACGCTTGCTTTGGATCTGGTCACTGTTGCAAGAAAAAAAATAAATTAGAAAACCTGGGCCAGTGGTCTGTACGGCTCCGGTAAATGCCTTCCGCCCACATCTCCCGCTCCTTGCCTATCGCTGTCGGTAGGGGAGGCTTGACAACAATTAGAAAATTATCCGGTTTGTGTCAATGTCATGGTCAAAGTGCCCTCACCCCACTGCCCGGCCTCTTCCCACGAGCGCAGGAGGGACAGGGCGCACAACGCGCCGCCTCCTCTCCATCACTTCGCTCGGGGGTCGGGACACATCAGATCTGCCTCCGTGTCCCCCCGTTCCACAGAACAACAGTTCTACAGAACCAGAGTTTCTGGCCTCACCTTTCTTCCTGTGTTTTTCTCGTGAAAACAATAATAAGGTATTGATCCACCTTGCTGAGACAATGAAGTCTCTTTAATTAGTTCATTAGTCCTTAGCTCATCGAGACTTGGATGAAGGCTCCGTTGAATCCTGGTTAATCACAGGAGTAGGTGATTCCAAAAGGCTTAGAGGGTGCGCACGGAACCGAGGGCTGGAGGTGGCGGGGGTCCTGGGCGGGGAGGAACACCGGGTTTGCCTGAACATTATCATTTTATCCATGGAGGGAACACTCCTGCTTGATGAACCGGGCCTCAAAGGTCTGCGCGAGGGAGGAGGAAGCTGAACAGCGTACATTCGAAGGGCTGAAAGGGTCCTTTACTGAGGAGTTAAACTCTATGACGCAGCAACGTAGGCTCGTCCTACCGCTGCTGTACTGCGCTCTAGAATTAATTTCAAACCCCGTGATGCATTTTCTATTCACAGCTCAGTCTAATCACTGGGGAGCAGAAAGGAGTAAATTGCAGGTAGCGTCACGTCGGTTACAGTTTAATGGGGACGTAGCGCTCTCCTGCCTCGACCCCAGGTTTAAGCTAGAGCCACAATCCAGCAGGTGTACGTAGCTAATCACAGGGCGACGGGCAGAATTTTGATCAAAGACGCTCCTCGGAGCGCGAGCCAGAAGGAGCACGTTCCCTTCGGTTTCGGCAGAGAGAACTCAGCGGAGAGCCCAGCTCCTTCCCGGGCAGATCCCTGCGGGAGGGCGCAGCATGCACGGACACCCGGGCTCCCGTCTCGTCCTACCCCCGACACACCGGCCACGCCGCGGGGCCCGGTGCCCCCGGCCCGGCCGTGCCACCAGCACCGCAGACCAGCGCCGGCAGCGCTCCCCGCACTAACCGGGATGCTCACGTCAACGGCACAAACCGGCTGCCCTTCCGATCCCATCTGTACTCCTGTTTCGTCCCAGGGGAACAAGTCTCTTTATTAAAAAGTGTCATTTGAGTGTCCACAAACCACAAAGAGAGACTGGAAACGCGTTATCTCCCTGAACCTGATAGAAAGAAGGACTTGGCTGTTCGGTGCCACTTTAAGAGAATTGTTTCAAAGGATCTGAATGTAGAAAATACTTTAAAACAACTTTAGAATCAATAGCTATTTTAATTTACAATTTGCAGCTCACTTTGACAAACAACCCCAAAAAGGAGGATAAATAATACAGCTTCAAATATATTTCTGTACAGTATTTATCTTATTTTGTGTTGTGTGCTGCTGAGCTAATTCAATTTGCTGCTGCCAGCCCATGCTTGTTCCCCTTTCACTTGTAATATATAACTTTATGAAGAGGGACTAAATCTTCCTGTGTGAACGGCACTTTATCCCGGAACGCGAATGTTTCTGGAAAATAAAACAAAACAACAATACTCTTTGTAAAACTGAGAATAAAAGCCACGCAGCTGAGCTATTTTTCAGTAGGGACAAATGACGCACAGTGGAGGGAAAGCAGGTGGCGGCTGGAAAGGATCCACCCCCCCCGAGGCTTCTGGCTTCGCAGCTGGGGACCGGGACCAGGACCCCCCAGCCCTGCTTGAGCAGTTGCTCCTTCGAACCCCAGGGGCTGGCGGGACACCGCTCCCGCTGCCTCCCGCTGCCTCCCCGGAGGATGCGGAGCCCCGCCGGGTCACGCCGAGCCGCGCGGTGTAACGTAGGCAGAAAGGGCGGCTCCTGCCCCCTGCAAGATAACAATTTAAATTGATTTTGGAGCCTGGGGATGGCAATTTCAAGTTATATTTATCTAAAGATGAGGACAGAGGCTCAGTGGGACATTCCCATCCGGGCATCGAGGCTTTAACTTTTGTGTTCTGTAGCTCATTCTCACGAGTTGCTGTCGGAGCCATTCCTGCTCCTGTCCCAATGCCTTTTAATTTCTTCTCTAAATTGCTGCCATGAGCACTTGTCTCGTGTATCAAGGCAAAATGTCAGTCGGCTGCTGCCTGCGGGCACCTGCGCCGGTGCCAGTCACTTCAACGCTACCCAGTACAACTGGGAAGGCTGCTGGGAAAAAGTAAAGGAGTAGAGAGGAGGCCATTCAGCTGAAGGCTGGGAATTGTTTGCAGCAAACTGACAGATGTTTATGGTTCATAAGTGCATTCCCAAAAGGACAATGTTAGTAGCCTGAAAAAAACGGAAAGGAGGAAAGATGGAAGAATTGATTTAACATCTGTGTTTTTCTTGAAAATGTTTTCTCTTAGGAGTATCAGGGAAGTTGACATTTTCACAAGGCAGGAGAAGTGGGATTCATGGCTAATTGTGGTCCTGACGGTGAAACAAAGCAGGGGATCCAAAGGGAAGCTTCGTAGGCTGCAGCATCTCCTCCATAGCTTCTCCACCACCTGCAACACTCACAATGAGGAAAACACGGGCCCACTCCAACTTTGGCCCCGTGGCTTGTTTCACAGATCGCTCAAAACCCGATGGCTTTACAGCCTGTGCTTTGTCTCAGCCCCACGCACAACCTGGAGGCCACCGAGTCCCGACTTCCCCTCTGGCTCTGGCCTGCAGACCCTCCCATGCAAACAGCTTGGGTTACAAGTGTGTGATTATTTTTTTTAATTTTCCACTAAACTGGCACTGCTCTAGTGCAAATGTCACGTAACAGGCAGTCGCAGGAGCTGTGCAAGCAGAAAGTGAAACAGCAATACCGCGGCCTGCTTTCCGTTCTCTCACACTTCGGTTGCAAGATCCACATCGCGCTTTCCTTCATTTCAGCCTGCTTGGCGTTAATTTTAGCATCTAAACCTTCTATTTTAGAGCTGAAAACGCAGCTGATAACATGGTTAACAACTGTTGCTGTGGGCTCCCTTGGCAGCGAGGCATTAGCATCCTCGCTAGCATATTGCCTTCGGCTGCACCTCCAGGTTTCAGTCTCGCAGCTCCTCCCCAGAAACGCGGCTGGTGCTGCAGAAGGTCACCACCACCGCCCGGCACTCAGCGCTGATCTGACTGGCTTATTAGACAAAGGCTAGGGTATTTTTGCCACTGATAGTATCAGCTCTGATGTGATGGATGAGCCTGCAAAGCTATTCCTGTGTCTCCATTATTCATCTCTGCCGTACGCTGCCAAAGAGCACGGGGTGCTCGATCCGCCGTGCCGGCAGGTCGGGGTTTGGGGAGCAGGGAGCCGCACGTAGGGCGGACGCCAAGTACACACAAGGCACCTTCGCTCGCTTACCTGGCGTTAGCGCTCTGCCCCCTCGCAAACTCTTCTCCTCTCCCCAGCAGATCAGGCTGGGGCTCCTCGAGGAGCCTCCCCTGCGCCTCCGGCCAGGGGGATGCTCCAGCTTTGGCACTCCCCGAGGCCCCACCGCTACAGCGGCTTCTCAGGTAGATCGCTAAACTTTTGGGGGATCTCCAGCTCTGGACCTGCAGGAAAAACCAGCAGCTGCGAGACCACTAGCACGTCTTCTCAGGCAGGACACCGAGGTGCAGGGCTACACACCCCAAAGCTGGGTTTCAGAGAAGAGGGTGCACGAGCAGAGCGTGCAGATCTCTGGTACGTAGCAATGCCAGAAGCTGCAGGTTAGCTGAGAGCAGAAGCAGCAGAAGATGTGGAGTTTTTCTTTTATTTTCAAAGTAATAAACTCTGTAATTAACCATAGCTTAATAAGTCATCAATCTTGTGCAAAAAAAGGAATAATGAACTAATTAACTAGGATGCATTCTCCCAGTATAGACAATCAATGCCTTATCTTAATGTAGGGGCATCTCCGGAGGGGAAGGAGGGAGGCTGGAAACAATTAAAGAAACTAAATATTGAGAGAGAACACGCTTGTTTGTTTCTCCCCATAAAAGGAAACAGACGAAGAGAGAGAGAAACTCCAACATTTGAAACCCAGTACGCTTATTTCCCCTGTTTCACTTCTCAGAGAAAACAGAGACTAGGAACTACTCTTAGTATTCTCTGAGTAACCAGTTTATGCTTAACTAAGACAACAAGAACCACAAGGCTAGCAAACCCCCTTCTAATCACCCTCCTCCCCCCAAGTTTCAAGCAATGTAAATCTGCCATTAGAGTCGGTGCCTTGAAAAAGCGTGAGTTTGCATTTGTACGAGATTTCAGGAGGTGGCCTCCTAATCTTCCCGTCTCACCATTTATTCCAGTGATCCCCTTTGCTTCCTCTTGTCAGCCTGAAGTTAATTCAAGTCATTTTACACTGCAAGTCTTTTCTTGTATGTTTAAAATACAGTTTGAGCCTCTCCCAGTTCAACAGTCACCTGGGTTGTAAGCGACTGCTCAAGCAATCGCTGCTCCTTCCCTCAAGAACATTATGTTCTGTTGCTCACAACAAAGACATCAGAGTGTTACTATTGTCGTGGTGACTGACAGCTGCTGCACACATGGCTGATAGGAACGGCTGCGCTTCGGAAGCGTGCAAAGCTCTGAGTGCAGCTGGGGCGACCCGTTACGTCCTCCCGGGGAGAGCCGGGAGTCGAGAGGCATCCACCGATCCCATCACAAGAGTGCTCAGAAAGCCTCCTGTGCCCCTCGTGTCCCAGTGGGGCTATCAAAAGGGACTGGCTGTTTATCTCATCTTCTGTGCGAAGCAGCTCAAAGGCACAAGGCAGAGAAGGAAGGGCCTCCTCCATCCCTGCTGCGGGGGCTGCGTGGCGGACAACCACCAAAGAGAAGGGGAAGATGCCTTTCTTAGCAACAGCTGGTCCGGGAGGGAACGAAGACTCCCACGTTTTGCCCCGGTGTCCACCGTGCAGCTCCACAGTGAGCTCACAGACGCGTCCAGGCAGGCTCCCTCCATCAGCTCCCTCCCGGAGAGCGAGCGGAGCTGCAGGATCTTCAGAGAGTGCATACTCAAGACATCCGAGGGCACACCAGAAGCAATGTCCGTATGAGGACGCCTCTGGAGAAGAGACCTGTGTTTATTCCTTCTATTCCATGGTAACATTTTCTTCTTGCTTCTAATCTGCGGGTACGAGACGGGCTCGACACACGTGTGACACAGCAAGTACACGGCGTGCCCCGTGGTGGAGGTCAGAGCAGGCGCGCAGGACGCGCTCCCGTGAGCATCGTCGCTTCCAGGCGCCTGGGCAGGTGGTTTATCTGTCCCATTCGAGTCCCATCCCATCACCAAGTCACCCAGTGAGGCTCCCGGAGTCAGCTGGAGGCAGCAGTTCTGTGTGAGAGCACATGCCAACAGGTGGGCATAATCTTGGCCGAGTAATGACCTCCCACCCTGTCTCTGAGGGGCACAAAAGCCCCACCAAGGGATGAAAGCCACGGCAGAGCTAGTGGAAGAATTAAATCAAACAGATGGAAGTGTGGGAGTAGAGTTTGGGCCAAGCAAGGCCAATTTCAAACCATATTTTTAATTAAATTGGGGAAGTTTTTAACTGATAAAAACATCTTTAGTTGGATTTAATGGCATTTAGCTGCTTTAATTGGGATGTCTATATTTGGAGTTTGCAGACAGAAACAGATAATAAGGCGACAAAAACAGATCACAGGGGCTTAAAATCCTGGCATTTGCATAACCCAATTGTTCACATTATGAAATGGAAACCCTGTTATCAGCTTGCATAAAACAGCTTGTTTTGGTAGATTGCAAATACTGTGTTTAATTAACCAAGCTTCAGGGACAGTGAATCTTATTGTTACAAGATACGACTCTGTGGAAATAAAGGCATTTTCATTTAAATAAAACAAAAGGGGATGTTTATCAGGATGTTACTTAATTGTCAGCACTGCTAAAGAGTTTTGTTTCTGCTATAATTTATGAACTGGAATCGATCAGTAAAGCAGGGAACCAGGCGCCTTTGTCCTGTACAATTAAAGCTCTGTCATCTTAAATCCAGGCATTAATGATGCCAGCAGCTAAGAGGAACGGAGAAAAAATCCGCAAGTCCATTGGAAATCCTGGGTTATGAATGAAATCCAGTTTTACCCAATTAGCCCTCCCAAAGCATCTCTGTCTTGGCAATATCCCCCTCTGGCACTACCAGAAAGTCCGTGACAACCTCACCAAGGTCCCAGCGTGTTCCTCAAAGAGCAGAGGAGGATAAGCTGGGCAAGTATAAGGGTATATGCCATTAATACATTCTTTGACACCCCCTCCCTCGGCATTCAAGCAGGAGATCTTTATCTGAAAAGTCAGGAATTGTCCACAGAGTAAGATGGAAAATAACTGAGCTGCTGGGGAGGAAATGATTAGGTTTTCCTTGCAGAAAACACTGCTGGGGATGGAAAACATTCTTGTTTTGAGTTTGAGACATAATAAAACCTAAACATTTCTGTATCTAGATCTATTTTTGCTAACATTTCCAGTATGTCAGAAAACATTTTTCACTACGGGCAAAAAAAAAAAAATAATCAAGCATCCCCAGCAATATTGTTTGCCATTCTGCAGCCTCCCTGGGAGCCTGCCCCAGAACGGTGCTGCGGCCTCGCCTGGCAGCCGCCGCAGGAGCACCCCCTGTCCTGGGAGCGTGCCCAGGTTTGAGAAATGCAAACGGGAGGAAAAAAGGGTGCTGTGCACACAGAGGACAGGCCCTGTCCGCATTACTGCTAACGCAAAATACAAATCACAGGATGTTTCTCTGAAATATGTAATTCTAGTTGAAAAGACAAAAGCTGCAGTTGCTGAGCTGCTTCCAGGAACAAAATGTATTCCACGGCCTGAAACAAAGTCTTACTTATATGCTGTGTTTTTCTGTGATTGCTTAAACAGGTTTATCACATTGGTCTTCCCGCAGTACAGCACCACTGAATTCCTCCTGTTCCGAAATGACAGCGTGCAGCGTACGATTTCTGACCACAGTGAAACCCCTCACCAAGATACCCGGAGGCAGCGGGGGAGAGTCTGCATGGGAGTTTAGCAAGAGGCAGAAGCTGCTGGTGAACCCAGTAAAGCATATTATCAGAGAAATGTGCTGGAGTAATCAGAGAGGAGAGCAGATGCTGCTGGCAGTAAAAGCCTATGCGGAATCCAGCTGAGAAGCCTACTGTGAGACCTACAGGGGCAAATTTCCCTGTGGTAGGACAAAAGAGACCCAGCAAGTGAATAGCGGAAAAATCTATTGCAAGGTGCCCATTATCAAGCCGCAGTGAAGCTGCAAAAAATAGAGAATTGAATTTGAGCAGGGAAGGGAGGCAGGCACCCTGTGGACACAATTACAGAGACATTTCAGAAATTGCTGGGTGTGTAAATGCAGGAGCCGCAGATGGGAGAGGTCTGAGGATGAAAGCGTTGAAGCGGTCTCCCCGCGTGTGCCAAGGAGCCACCCAGCTGCCTGCCGGGGCCAGCTCCCTCTCGCAGCCCAGTCCCCTCGGCACGCGCGGCCCCTCCTGCACTTGCCATGGCCCACACCCCGGCAGCTGCCCGCTCCGTACCCCGACGCTGCTGCCGAAGGCTGCTCGCTCCCTCCCAGCAGCGTGTGGAGGGCCCCGTGCCCTGCTGCCCTGGCCCCGCGGCCATTTGTCTCCCTGCACAGCCTCTCCTTGCCGTTGCCCCTTGGGTCACCTCTGGTTCTCCGTCGGGCAGGTGGAATCGCTCCTTTGCTCCCACAGCCCATGTCACAGCCCTCACCCTGCGCCACAAATGCTTTGCAGGGGAAGGTGAGGGATGGTACAAACTCTGCAAAGCCCAGTGCCCTTTGCATGTCCTGGGTACGACTATTCAAAGGGGCTGATCTGTCACTGTAGGCACCAGGCTCTGTTCTCTCAGCTGGGTTAGCTCACGCCAGGCTCAGCCTCACACAAAAAGCTCGGCTCTCCCGCAGCTGCACACATGCAGCACCTCGCACACGGTGCCCGGATCAGCTGGGCCCAGGATGGCAACCCACACAGCCCCAGCTTTTGGTACAAGCAAGCTGCAGGCCCTGCAAAGCACCCGGCTGTGCCCCAAGCGATGGAGAGTGCCAGCAGCGGGGCACGCCGAGGGCTGCCCCAGCAGGAGCCCACCATCGCCCTGGGAACCCGCTCCCAGCCCCGCTGGGGTCCAGCCTTGTGCTACCCCAGCCCCGGAGCCTCGCACGGAAACCTCCCCGCAGCCAGGCTGCTCTGGGAAAAGGGGAACCTGGTGCTTGCAAGGCACCAAATCCTTTAATCCCTGCAGCCACTTTAACCCTTGGCCTCCTGAGCCTCGCTGAAGGATCTGAAGGCTTGCTGAAATCCCAAAGTATCACAAGGATCATTGTACGTCCTTAAATAAACCTCCTTTCTTTACCTCTCTCCCTTTGTGAGGATTTATGCTCCGAGAGGCACAGCTGCTCCTAAGGAAATGGCTTGAGGTTTAAAACCCCCCTCCTGGTTTTTACTTCTTGCCTCTCGAGGGTTAACAATCCTCTGGAGAGTGCAGAGCAGCCTGTCTATCCACTTTGGTAATTGAAATCAATTTCTCTGCCTTATCTTTAGGAAACCTATATAGTCAAGACACTAATCTGCTGGCTCTGGCATCTTTTAAACGAAAACCTATTTAAAAAAAGAAAAAGGTCCTTTCCCTGCCTGCTGGTGTTCCTTTGCTCAGCCTTCCAAGGGGGGAGACGGACGAACTCCAGGCCCCAGGCTGTTTTTGGGGAGCAAGCACCCGCCACCATCAGCCCTTGGGCCTCCTGGGCAGGGGGCACGGGTGAGCTCCATCCCCCCTCCCCTGATCCCGGCCCCTCTGGCTGCCCCAGCCAGGGCAGGGGCTGCCTCTGCCGTGAGAGGTCCCGCTGTGCCCAGCACAGCGATGGGAAGGGGAGCCCACTGCCTGCTCATGGACCAGGGGAGCTCACGCGCTGCCTCAGGGGACGCCCAGGGAGGAGGATGGATGCCAAAGACCCCCCCATCAAGAGGGGAGCTGGCAGAGGGGCTTTCAGCCAGATCTCTCCTTGGTGCCGCTCCTCCCGCAGCTGCTCCCAGCCCCTGCTCCTGCGGACACCCCACTACTGGAGAGGGGTCACGAGAGCAGGATGCCGGTGGTGCACACCGATACGGCACAGCTGCCGTCGGGAACGAAGGAGCCAACCCCCAGCAGCCTGCTCTGCGGAGTGGATGAGTGCCTCCCTTCGCAAACCTCTCCTCAAATCTTCAGTTACCTAAAATGAAGCCTGCAGAGAAAAAGCAGACCCAAACCATGTTCTCTCCTAATCCTAGTCATCAGGAGTCCAGCCAAGCCAATAGATTTCTAATTTGCAGTCAATCAGGCTTGAAATCCCTGTAGTTTTGATTGTAATTACACAGATCAGGTAATCCATAGGGAACCGTACCACCCTGACCCTCAGCAGAAGGGAAGTAAAGCCCAGGAGCACCCCTGGGGTTCCCCAGGCAGGAGGGCAGGGCAGCGCGCCGTGCCGGGCTGCCGGCACGGGTCTGCTCGGAGCTCGGGTGCCTGCGGTGGGAAGGGGAAGCCACAGAGCAGGGAACGAGAAAGCAAGCCCAGAAACCGATGGGCAGGAGACCTGAAGCTGGGACTCCCACGTGAAGCAGGGATGGAACGGACCCGAATTGTTACTGACCAACAGTAACACAGGACCCTTCCCAGCCGTCTGTCCTGCTGCGGTCTGCAGAAGGAACCGTCACAGCTCTCTAGCGAGAAACATGCATTTACCAAAAGTTAACAATTTGTAGTTTCCTTCAAACTAAGTGCACTTCTTGAGCAAGACAATATAATTAAATGAGGCACATTAATATCATGAGATAAGCATCACTGACCACATTTATGACAATATAAGGAATTCGCAGAGAAAAAAGAACTTATACCCCATAAATCAAAGCATTTTGGTGCATAAAATTTGGGAACACAAGTCTATGAATTGTAATAGAGCATGACAAAGTCTCATCAACAGAAGTAAATATTAAGCCCCCAATGACAAACAGGCACCAGGCATCCTATCTGAATGTTTTTTCAACACATCAAATTTAAAGCAGTTCCCTCTTAATCGAGGTAATTTGCTTTAAGTGTTCCTTGCAGCTGAGAAATTACAATTGCCCCTTTAATATTCTGATAATACAAACAGCATTTTTTTTCATCTGTTGCTAATCATTGTGTGCTCCTCTGAGGGCGGAATCTTCTTTGGGTGAGAAAGAGCGTGATAAGAGACTAACACGCACACCAGCAAGTGCAATGTACGACAGCGATTTCACTGGGTAAGGGTAGAGCAGGGAATGGCCACTTCACTGGCCTGGCTTCCCCATCCAATTATTCATTACGTTAAATTGCCATTATATTCCTTTCAGCTCCCCGAGAAGTCAATATAACGTAATGAAGTTATCACAAGATGAAGCTGGCTGAGCTAATTTGGTGCTGGCAATACCAAGCAGGTCTGGGTAAAGGCTGGGAAGATACCTTTGTTTGCAGAAGCGAACATGAGGATAGTTGGGGTTATTCAAGACAGGTAGTAGTTTCTTCCACCATCCTTGCCCTTTCAGACAAGAATTTTTATCCTTTGATTGCTAAAAGTGTCAAAAAAGTTTCAGTACTCAATGTCACAGCAAGGGGAATCTGAAAAGTTACTATAAACGTAGGCTGCTCTTGCCTCTGACCACTCAACGCTGTCAAACAGAAAAGCTCGCTTCACTTCTCCAGCGGTACGGCATTTCAATAAAGTTTCTTAGCAAAGCCTGATACACACATGCTCTTTTTCTCAGCAGATGTAATACCAAAGGAGTAAGAATGCTGTGCTCATCATCAACAAATAACCCTTCTTGAGTACATCTCGGCTTATTCTCCTCAAACGCTGTTGACAAATGATGCATGAGAGGGCACCAGGAGGGAAGGAGACGCGGTGCCTGTCATGTAGCAACTGCTCAGTGCTCACAGTCTGCAAGAATTTGGAAATCCATCTGCACACATCTCACCATTTGACATTGGAAACACCCGTAGGTTTTGATGGCAAACCCCATTTTGCATACAGGGCATATTTTCTGGCTTCACGATAAACTGCACCCACAAGCACACTTCAGCTGCAGGTCTCCTCCCTCCCGCTCACCGGGACCCTGCTGCGCCTGGGGCCAGGCAGACAACACGGACCCTCGTGCCACGCACCGGGGCTACCGCTTCCACAGCCATCATTTGCAGCCACACCATTTTGGCAGCCGTTTATCGACACACTTCAGGAACAAGAGGTAGCTTGGAGCTGCATTAATCAATTAATTTATTCTGCTCCTTGTAGGAATATGTATCCTGTCAACCAGTTCTTTGGGTTACAATTGTTCCTCCATTAATCTTAAGCGTATCAAACTGAGCACAGGCTCATTGTTGGAGGGAATAACGGAGAACACTGCGGGGAACACTGCGTACCACATGCAGGAATGCCCCCCAGCTACGAGTCACTCTGCATTAATGTGCGCTGCATTAATTGCTCACTGAGGGAGTGGCTACAAAATACAGAGGGAATAACATTGGCTGCTGATGTTGAAGACTGACAGAAAGAAGGTACTAGAGGAAATCAAACATATTTCACTGCAACATGGGTAGCAAGCGGCTTCAGGGCTGCGTCCCCACGGGATGTTTCCACCGCTGAGGCGCGGAGCAGCAAGGCTGCCCCAGGGGGTCCCCGGGGGACACCAGGCACACGCTCCCGGGCCGGGAGCAATGGGGACGCTGCAGAGTCCGGGAAGGACGAGCAGCTGAGCGAGGAGTGAATTAGGACCGAAGTTTCCAGACCGGACATTCAGACCACAAGTCCTTCTAGCTGAGGATCCCCACGGCCTGGGGTATTTACGTTATTGCCAAGATTTACATACAAGCACCAGTAGTGCAACGTTGTCATCCCATTGCCTGCTGTTTACTAACTCATGGAGGGAGGATGGTGGGGTTTATTTCAGATTTTGCTACAAGAATTAACAGAATGAAGGTCAAGGAGCAAGGTGGGCTGATCTGTAAATATCTGGCATTTTTACTCCTGTCTCAAAGCACCACGACAAACCACTCTGCATGCAAACCTGACTCGAAGTGAATCACCGAGTACTTCACCTGCAGGTAACTGAAAGAGGACACTATGGGATCCAGAAACAAAGAGAACAGTTGTTCTTTCAGCATTTCTACCGCTTTTCCTTCCGCCTCAAATTTCAATAGGCCATGTCTAATTATTGACTGGCACATATTCCCCCTCACACTGGGTTATTATCAGACCATAGCGCATGTGTCAGTCCACAGAATTAGCAGCTATAATTGGACCCTTTTAACAAGGTACACAACACATTTTAAATTAAATTGCATTCCATAAATCAGGTTAACCTTTTCAACATTGCTCTAAGAAAATTAATTACTCATATCGAAGCACATGACCTTTTCACAATGCTTGGGATTAGCTTCCACATTTCTTTTATTTTCCCTTTTTTCTGCTCCTCCCTCCTCTCTCCCCCAGCCCAGCCTTCTTTCTTCATTTAAAAACATCAGAGCCCAACTAGTGTCAAGGCTGAGCACACTGCTTCAGCTCTCACTCACAGCTTCAGCCAAGTGCAACTTCATTCCCGTTTTCTTTTCCATTGCTCACCTTCTAAGCCAGCTGCGCCTCTTCCCCCTCCCATCCCTGTGGCAGGGCCGGGGCTGCCCGGGTGCCAACACTCGCCTTCATCATCCGACTCCTGACTGTGGTTTGATGTTCGCTTGAAACACCTGGGGGTCTCCTGGCTCTGGGAGGCTCTCCACTTCCATCACCAGCACCTGCCAACGTTTTACTGCTCTAGCCCTTAGAATCATAGATAAAGTGTGCCTGAGCACCCTAACGGCTCAGAAAAGGAAAAATGCTTTCTTGTGTTAAAATTTGCCAGAACTTTCTACAGCAGTTCTGCAAGGTTCATAGAAATAAATATCAGCAGCAGAGTCCCTGTACCAGGCTGGGAACATCAGGAGAAAAAGACTCCTATTGCAGCCAGCACCAAAGCAAGGAGAACAACTTTAACCAACATCAGGTGGGAAAACCACACACAGATACAGTCTCCTCTCTCCCCACCTGATCCTACTTGTAGCTTCCATGTAATTTGGGTTTTATGAGCTTTCTTATGACTTCTATGGTGAGTTCAAAACCTGGATTAGCAATATCTACCAATAACAAGTCTCAGTTCTAACTGAGAGAATTAGAGCACAAAAGGGTTTGTTGCTCCTTTCTAAGGGAGCAGAACATGCCTGGGCGAGCTCAGTGTCTGCAGCAGTTTTCCATTGCTGGTAACACCACGAGGAGCCGTGTCTGCCCGTACCTGGCCTCCTTCGTCACGGCGTCCCCAGGAACACAGCAGGGCTGGGTCAGCTCTGAGACCTTCAGCAAGAGAGGCACAAAACAGAGGATCACTCTGCAGGATGAGTGAGCATTGGGATCTCTTCCCAGATCTCTTCTGAAGCAAACTCACATTTTTGTCACGCTTCCCAGTGTTGTATCTGTAATTTGCTATTAACTCAGGCTACCTTGCAGACATTTTTCTGCAGAAAATCCTTCAACAATGGAGGAAAAAAAGGGATTGGAGGCATTCCTCAGACAGCAGTGTTTATGCTGATACAAGACATTAACAATTTTCAAAAGTCAACAATTCATAGAGCAAGTTTTGTTTTGCAACTATGCCTGCTGGTTTTTGTTGTTAAAATAGTCTCGACAACGCAGTTTTCTTTCTCCTGTAGCTGCTCTCTGAGCCTACGTGGCTTCAGCTGAGCAGAAGCAAGACCAGGAATTTTAAATATCCACAAAAGAACTTAAAGAGTAAGCGCAGCCCCAACAGGTCCCACTCACCATAGCACCTCGTGGGAAATTTACAATATTCTCTCTTTTGAGCTACTTGTTGCTCATTCTGAGACTCTTGCTGCAGCAGCCCCACAGCTCCTCGCACAACTGGGGGGGTCACAAAGCACCCCCATGCTCAGACCCACGGACCTGCCCACGCACCACCCTGCCGGACGCAGGTGGGCAGCGCGTGGGCATTTATAGGGCGGCGCCGGCCCGGCCCGGCCCCCCCGGCGGCAATAAAGGGGGCCCGGCCCCAGGCCCCCGCAGCAGCGTGGGGTGGGCTGCGGGGTCTGCCGGCTCCCACTGCGTTCGGGGGCCCCGCGGGACGGGGCGGCTGCTGCTGCTGCCGGGGCACCGGGCACCTGCCCGCGCGGGCAGCGCGTGCTCGGAGGCGCGGGCAGGATGGGCAGAGCGGGGGCAGCAGGTGGGGTGCGTTAAGGCTGCTGATGGCGCTTAATGAGCCCCTAATGAGCCCTTGCCGGGACTCCTCCGCCCGCAGCTGGGCCCTGTCCCGCCCCGCGGGGTGCTGGTCTCCGGCTCTGCCTCTGCCGTGGCCGCCCCGGGGCTCTGCCTGGTGCCTCCTGCCCCCTCGGGATGGCCCCTGCGTGGACTTGCTGGCTTGTGCCCCGGGCTTGAGGCTGTGTGGGCCCTATGGCCGTGGACTTGCGTGGTGCTCGGGGCTCACCAGGGCTGCTGCGGCCCCTCGTGCCCCGGCTGTCCCCCGCGGCAGCACCTCGCTGGTGGCGGGACAGGCTCTGGCGTTGAGGGCCTGGCCCTGCTGCCAGGGGATCCCTTCAGTGCCCTCCCTGTGAGGGGTCCCCATCCCTGCTGCACCCTGACTCCCACAGCGGACGGTGGGGTGAGCGGGCTCTCCCCCGAAGGGGCCTGAAGCCCAGCTCCCCGTGGCAGCCATCGCCAGGCTGACCGGGCCTGGGCAGCCAGCTGCCAGGAGACGCCGCCATGAGGAGATGCCGCTGGAGCCCCTGCCAGGAGGAGGCTGCCGCGCACCGGGCCCCACCGCTGTGGGCTGGCCCCCGCTGCCGGAGGAGCGCGCTGGGACGTGTTGCCTGTCTCCGAAAGGTAGGACGTTGCGTGGCTCAGTGCCCCCGTGGTGAGGGGCCATCGGTGCGGGTGTAGGAGATGATGCGCGATGGTCTGGTGGCTCGGAGCTGAAGGTAGCGGTGTTTGTGCTTGAAGGAAGGTGCTGGTTTTTAACAGGGAGAGGTGCTGAGCTGCAGAGCGGCTTCCCTGGGGATGCGTTGAATTCTTCGTTGGCTGGAGACTGAATTCATGGCTGCATGTCTTCCCAGATGCTGAGCCCGAGCGAGGGGGCCCAGGCGTGGGGTGTGGTGTGTGCTGGCAGGACTGGAGGAAAGCGGTGCATTGACAGGGTGTCCCGGGTGGTAGCTGGAGACTCTATAAAAGCTGCCGAGCAAACTGCTGTGGGATAGAGTATGTGTTGGTAGATACTGCTTGGCTTTTAACATAGCCTTGATGTGTATAAAACATGCAGAATGTGTGTTGTTGCAAATATGCTGAGTGCAGAAACATACAAGGCGTGGGCTGGTGACCTTCAGGCTGGCGAGGTTTGCCTAAGGACGAGCTGGCTTCTGGCTGGGTGCTGGGTAGTACAAGGCCTGTCTCAGGTGCTGACGGTTAACTGCGTAATTCTAATAGCTTTTGCAATCTTGGCAGCCAGTGACAAAAAACTTACCATGATTGCTGATACGTATGTGTGCCACATGTCGTCAGGTCTGATGGTCTCTGTCCTTTATGAAGGTACCGATTTCGGTGGTGGTCCTGAGTTCTGCTGAGAGGAGGACTAGGCTTTGATGGGGGATGCGACAGTCGTTCAGCCTGGGAATTTGTGAGAAAGATGGGTAGTAAGTGACTGAGTTCATGGGAAGAGGTGTGGATTTATGGGTTTGGTCCTTCCCATGCTATCGGGAGATTGACACTCGGACACTAGGAACCTACAGTGCCCCTAAGTGTGTATTTCAAGTTATTTAGTGCTGCGATAAACAAAGCACATCCCTTTCTCCATCCTGGCTGCGGGGGTGCACAGGCCGAGGGGTCAGCAACACGCCTAAGGATGCAAGTAAAGTGGGTCAGACAGCAAGTTAAGGACTAAGCCCTTCTGGGTTCTGGTGTTTCCAGAAGCTGCAGCTTTTCCGTATGTGCCGTGCCTGTGTTGGTGCGTGTGTCGCAGCGACTGACTCGTTCCTCTCCGCTGCGGTGGCTGGTTCCCGTGGGCAGCCGCGTCCCAGACGTCAGCGGTCCCTTACTGCGTGCCGACTGCCCCGGCCGCAGCAGCGAGGGGGCTGGTGCCGTCAGGCCCCGTGCAAATGTGGGCCTTGGAAGTCTCCTCGGAAGTCAAGAACATCTGTTCTGCTGTTTCAAATGGGATCATCTATGTAGTTTTACTATAGACTGTATTTCCCCGCTCTCTTAATTTCTTTAAATTGCTCTGTAAGTTGCTGAAGTCATCAGCAGAAACGCTGGAGTCAGCTAGATTTTAAACATTTAAAATGATATAAGACCATTTTCCTTCTGAAAGAACCTTTAAAAATTTAATTATTCTTTTTCTTTTTCCTATTTCTCTTTCCTTTTCTTTTAATGATGGGGGTGTTGAAACCTTCCATTAAAAGTTCCATAAAATAAAACAGACAAAGAAATGAAAAAGCTTAGAGCCGAATGTGACAAAGATTTTCTTGAAAACATCAGGCATCTTGCTGCTGATCTATTGCCTTTCCTTACAGCGGAGAAGAAATGAACGAGGAGGAATGGGTTGCTTGGGGGTGGCTCCTGTGTTTTATGCTCGAGTTAATGCCTCATAACGAGCGTTGCAGCATGATACCTATTCCTTGGAAACCAGATTTCCAGTGTTTTTGTGGGGGAATATAAAAATCTTAATAACGTAAGCACTATTGCAACAACTGTTCTAGGCTGTGTCAGGCCCAAATACGCCTTTGAGGCGAGGGCAGCGAGTACTCCGAGCGTGCGTAGACCAGAGGATAGCGATGCAGGACTCAATCCTGGTCTCCTTAAACTTACTGCGAAAGGAGTCAGGACTTGTGTCTTCTCTTATTTCACAATTAACCAGCCTGATTCAGATGAGTTGATTTTGGAGCACCAAGTTTGAGACATCAAAGGCAAAACTTACCAAGAGTTCATTTTCAACGAGGAAACCAACATAACTTTTTTCCCCTTGTAATGTGCTTAAGCTGTGTTTGCGTTTTTATTTCTGTGTACCCAGACACACATTAAAAAGATTGAACATAATAAGTTAATTGTTTACCTAATCCTTAATGAAGATTGCTATTTCCTCTTCAGAATTGCTGCTTGAAGTAAGATGCATTAAAGCTGTTTCTGAACCGTCGGTGTTGGGAGCAGGCATTGTTCAGAGGCAATCTCTCTCTCACTACGAGTCTCCTACCAACATGCGGATCCTGTCACTGCTCTGTTCTTCAAAGGCAGCTTCCCCAAACCAAAACCCAAGCAAAATTACAATGTAAGTCACATCCAGCTGCAGTGTCCTGCATCAGTGATCAAGGAGGACCACCCGGACACCTTGGCCAAACACTGCAGGGCTCAAGGATGTTTGTCTTGGGTGTCTTTTGTTTTCCCCTCACCTTGTATTTTGCTGGGTTTGGCCTTGCAGGAGACTGCTGTGGCCTGCTGGACGTGTCGTACGAAGAAACGTTCTGGGCGAATGCCTGGGCTAAATGCCGGCTGGTTGGTTGCAGCTGGTAGAGCTGGTGCGGGGTTCTGGTGGCTCTTTTCTATCCCTCGTTGCTCTGAAAGTGTTCAAGCTTTTACGGTTGTTCCGAAGGCCTCATTCTGCCGTTGGTTCTCTTCTCCGCGGCAAAGCTGCGGTGTAGTTGGCTACCTTGAGCTTCCTGTCATTTCTAATTATGACAGTTTTTGTTCAAGTGATTGTGCATCAGTCCATCCGTCCTCGCCCTCCAGTTGCAATTATACTTTTTTGATGCCATTGAATTGCAAAGATCTGAGGAAAATGCTTTCAACATCTTTGATAGCAAAATGTGATACATCATTCGGTTCATTTGGGGCAGCGACTCCTCCGGCTTGCTCCAAGCATGAAATCAGACGTTTTGATTGTGAGTGGCAGAGCCATGAAATTGTCTAGTTTACCAGATTAACTAGAGTCCCTCAAAGCTAGCAGTTAATACATAAACAAACCCAGGATCCCCATCCATCTATTCGTGACAGTGGTGCAGATGACTGAGCAGAGTGTTAACTTAAAAAACCAAACCGGTATCAAAAATAGTGCAGATTTGCTTCTAACAGACTTATTTTGCCCTGAAGTTTCATTTGTCTCATTTCAGTTATTCCAGATGTTGCTCCAGTAACTCATTCATTACAGCAAATCAAATAAACAAATGAAAAATTAAAGCTATTGTTATCCAGCTATTCCATCAGGGTGCTTTTGTAGTTCTTTGCATATTTATAATGTTTCTTTGGGCTGCGTGTCCAATTCGAACAGATGGCTGATAGGTTGCGCTGCCTTACCTACTCCAGCAAACTGGGCAAGTGTCCATATCTCCAGCAAATGAATTACCGCATAGCGGGTTTTGAAAGAAAAATACATTGTAGTCATTGAAAGCTATTTTCAATTGCTCATCGTGTTTTTTTTTCTTGTGGTCTTTTCTCCTGTGCTGTTCATTATCCCTTCTGGAATTTAAATGGCACATTTCATGTATGAGTGTTAGCTCCATTCGCTGGATGGAATTGATGCATTCCCATCCCCTGTACGCGTGAATATAGAGATGTAGACAGAGATATGAATGCAAGTCACTCTTGAAATGGTCTGAATGCCAGAATATTTCTTTTCCTTCTTTATTTAATTGTGCTGTTTAGAGTGAAAGGAACACATTTAAATAATAAAATGAACCACAATGTGCATTCTGCTCTATTCATGGAGTTTTTCTAATTTCAGTTCTTTCTGCAGAACTGCTATAAATACTTTTACATGAGAATGCCTGAGAAATAGGTCATAGCAAAAATTGCTAATATGTACATTTGACAGAAGTCCTTCCAAAGTTCTGACTTCTTTCAGATTGTTTCATAAAGCAAATAATGTGAAGATTAGGCTGGAATTTTCAAGAATACCTATTTGAGAGTGGGAACCAGATGAAAATTCCTCTGCTCCTTTTCACCCTCGGACACGTTCTGATCAGAGTCCAGATCTCTTAAGGTAAAGATCCTGCAGGCTTGAGTCCTGTGAGAGCAGGAGCGTCAGGCAGATACTGTATTTCCTTAGGACAGTTTGGTTTTTGAAACTCCCATAGCTTTGCAGATCCTGCCCTTCCCGGAGGAGCTGGTCACTGGGGCTCCTCCCGTGGAGCGCGCCGGGCACAGCCGGAGTGTTTGTGGGCAGCACAGTCCCTTCCGCTTGCGTCTTTCCTTCGTGCTTTTTCTGTGCATAAATCTGCTTAATTGTCAGTGGAAGAAACAGTGGGGAAACGGCTCTGCAGGCGGTTTGGCCGGCAGCTTTAGCTGGGAGAGGCGGGAGCAGTAATTCATCGGGCTGCGCACACGGGCTTTGGGGAGGCTTTAGCCAGTAGCAGCCCCGGCGGCCGCGTGCCACGGGGTATGTGTTTCACCATATTGCGAGCTGGCCAGCGCGCTCGGACCGCAGCGTCTGGCTGCTGCAGGCAGCCTTATCTTTTGTTACAGAGGTGTTCGGTTTTCACACGTTTCGTGAAGCTGTCCAGAGGCGGCTGTATGTGTGACATGCTCGGTGGCACATGGCGCCGTCCCCCAGGGCTTCTCGTCGGCTGCCTGGAATATGCTGCAGGTTCTGGTGCTCGGGAGGCTTTCGGAAGAAATGAGTGTTCTGGAAACAACAGATCTTTGTGGGGGGGAAAAGCATTTAAGTTCTGCCTACGAAATGTGTGACAAAACAAAATTCTAAACCAGCTTTGGCAGCAAACTAAGAATTTTTGGCTGGGAGTTCGCAGAGATTTTGGGTTGCTGTGAGCAGTCCCGCTGAAGCTCCAGAGGTGGGTAGCGTGCACCAGTGTGGATCAAAGAGCAGTTTGGCTGGATTTTGGCAAAAGAATTTGAATTTTGCAAAGCTCTAGGCTTTTAAGCTCTTCTCCCAGGGCCTGGGAGCTGGACCTTTTGAGAGACATGATGCACAATGCAACTCAATCTGATTTTTTTTCCCCCAAAGCAGTTCGGCAGAACTTCAGATAATCATGAGAATGTGTGGATGCTTATGTAAACTGAACAGAACTTTAAGCTGTGAAAAGTTCCTTAGAAAATCTCTTTTGGGGGGTGAGGGTGAGAGTAATCTTAGAATAAAAATATGCACTTTATTTTTTGAAAAATCTTTGGACTTCTAAGTATTTTTCATGACAAGGGAATGCGTGTACATGGTTCAACCCGAGTACAAAATATGGGCTGTGAAAATGTATATATGTTTTCAGATGATACATTATACAAAGAATCAAATGAAGCTTTAGCTTCTCATTAAGGTAATCTGTGTATTTGATTTACATAATATAAATGAACTGCTTTCATCTAAGATGGTTAGTAAAACAAATATGCCTTGAGGTCTTCCAAAAAGATAAGACTGGCATGTATTAGGGCACTTGTATTTAATAAATGTGGAAGCATTGAATATGGAAGAAAAGGGAAAACATAGTGCAAACTGAATACACTTAAAATTTATTGTGATGGCATAAACAAACTGTTTGGAATGTGGGAGCCTTAAGTTGATGCAATAACCAGTGAAAGAAACCAGCAGGAAAAAACTTGCAGTAATAGAAGAATAGAAAATTAAAATGAAGTTTAATTCCAGCACTAGTAATGGCAATACAGTAGTAAGCAATGTTTTTGCCCGTGAGGCGATCCCCTGGGATGCGGTAACCTTCCCGCCGGGATCAGGGGGGTGCAGGAGTCTTCCGCAGGGTTCCCAGCTTCTCCGTTCGGCTCCTTCCCGAGGCGGGGCCCGGAGCCGGGGTCCCCGTGCCCGTAGCGGGGCGCCGGCTCGCGCGGGGGCCGCTCGTCGGCACGCGCTCCGGTCAGCCCGGCGGTGCAGGGACGTGCTGCGGCGGCAGGGCGGGTAAAGCCCGTCGGTGTTAGTTACTGCTCTGCCTGCTGCTAATTCTTACGGTGCTCGCAGCAATAAATGCAAGCTGATCTGTCCTGCCAGGCTTCCAGCGTTTGTCATTAATAAAGAATGAACTGACATAAAAGCTTAAGTATCTCTTTCCCCTCCTGTAGTGAGTAAAAACTTGATTTCCTTAACTAATAGATTACTGTCACTGTAATAGGAGTGGAGCTTCCAGTCTGTAGTTAAAGAAGAAAACCACTTGCTCCATTTACTATATATAGCAAAAAAAGCTGAACAGCTAGTGCTTTGTGCGTAAAGAAAAGCTGCGTTTCGGAGGCAGAGGTGAAATTAGCATTCTGAAGGTAGCCGTTTAAGGGCAATCGATACATTGCAGGTGTTCGACAGATTCAGTGGATGGAATGTTCCTTGTCTGAAGGTGAAATTGGCTGCCTTACTTCTGCTTTTTGAAGACTGGTTCAGTTTGTCTGTCTGCTTATATTTTGCATTAAATAAGAGACCTGTGACCATCATTAACATTTAGGACAAAAGCCCTTGACTACTTTTATCTTTAGGGTAAATTATACTGACTCAAACTGGAGAAATTTTGAGTTTTCCAGATGAAATAGGAACGTCAACTGTGTAAGTCCTTTTTGCCATTTTCTAGATACCAAAGTCTGAGATCCAGCACTAGGCTGGAACTCAGGAGATACCTGATGGTGGGTAAAGCATCAATGGCTTTTCTGTTGCATCTGTTTGGAGTAAGAAATATTTTGTATATTGTGTTGGTACAGCGTCAGCTGCAATAGTGATCTTGGCTGGGCTTTCACGAGCTGCTCTTATACCGGTATGTCACTCATTATAAGAAACCAGAATGCTCTGAGATGCAAATCTCAATCAGCTGGACAAAGCCAGGAAAATACTGATCTTTCCCTACTCCGTCAAACCTTCCTGGCTGCATTTGCAATGCCCTGTGTGTCCCAGCTGGAGTCAGCACCGGTGCAGTACCGTGCTGGAGTTGGGGCAGATGGGCGAGTGGTTTACCCGTGACTTCTGGTCATCTTTGTACTTTGAAGCTGTCTTGCTTGGGCATTTGTGGCCTTATTTTCAAGGGTGTCAGTCCCTTTACAGCACTCTGTTAATGTAAATGGGTTTTAAAGAGGACATGAAAAACAGATGTTCTCTGTAGATTTTAAAGATGGTCGTGTAGATTTGGGGGTCTGGTCCAGAGCACACTGCAGTCAAGAGAATCCTTCTAGTGGTTTTGCTGGATAGTGAGTAGAGCCACAGAAGAAAAGAACAGAATTTGGCACGGCAGCAGAGAAACCCCAGCTATCCGGGCTCACTGTGGCACTTCCCTGAGGACAAAGCTTTTGGCAAACTAGCAGAGCTGGTGGCAAGGGCCGGGCGGTTGCACCCTACAGGGAAAGGAGAACAGGCATTTCAAAGGCTGAACGTGTTCTTCCCAATCCGATAGTCCCTCTGGACCTGGAGAACAGAGAGCAATCTCATTGTAAAATATTCATAGACAGCTGCTCTATAGCATTTATCCCAGTGTTACTTAAATCTTGAGCTAGTCTATAATTAAAGCATTTATGTTTCAGATGCTTAACAGGGTGTTTTAAATGTTTGGGTCTTGTAAATGATGTTTATTTATGGTTAGCTAATTAAGCCAGCAGAGTTCAGCTCGGTCTCAAATCTAGACCAAAAGATAAGCGGTGACATTCCCTGTTACTCTGAAAGCAGCTGATGCAAGAAGGGTCCCCGCTCGCCGCTTCCCTGGGCGGCTCTGGGCACGTAACTGCTGTGTGTTGGCCGCCCGGGTGGGGTGCGTGTTCCCCCTGGCTGGGAAACGGGCTGCACAGACATCGAACAGCCGCCAGCGATGCTGCCTGTCCCGCTGCCATGGTCGCTGCCCGGGGCTGTTGGGAGTCTTCGGTGTCATCCGCTCCTCCAGCCCTCTCGCTGATGTATTTGGTGCTAAATGCTGCTTGTGGCCACGTCCATGAGCAAAGGGCATTTTGGTAGCAGCGTCGCTGCTGTGGACAGGGTCTCGGCTCTGCTCGCCAGCCGGCAAGCGGAGGTTTGACAGCCCCTGTGCTAAAGCCCTGGGGTGGGAGCGGCAGCCTTGGCATTGCACTTGGCTTGCACCGAGGGGTCCTCTGAGGCTGCAAAATCAAACAGAATTCGTGTTCTTGCTTTTAAGTCTCTATGAAATGAAGGCAAAAGCTTGCAGCAACACTGCCAATGGCGAGTCTTGTTTGTGGCCACCCCTGCCTTCCAGAGGGCTGGGAAGAACCAAGCCTTTACTCCAGCTTTAGGAGGCCGGGGAAGACACCCAGCCTCGCAGGCTGGAGGGGAAACGGGGTGCCACTGAGCTGCGTGTTGGTTGATTTGAGCTCAGTCTCCATAATTAACTTTCTTCTTATTGTAAGTGTGAACGCCAAGGCTTTCAGGGCAGGAATTATCTATTTCTGCTACCTGTGAAATCCTAAGCACGATGCTGTGCTGACTTCTGTTGCCTCTCTCAGTGCTATTGTGATGCAAATACTAATAATACAAAGGAAGATCAAGGTAAAGAGCTGTTGGCACCATCTAGCAAGCTTAGATGCATTTTGTTTCCACAAGATAATCTTGCAAGGCTGTGATACACTTCCAGTACTTCTCAATTTCTTTTTATACATTACTTAAAGTATTTGCATGAGGGGTTGGGTTTTAGCATCCTTAAGTTTCAGTTCTTGCTTTTAATAATATTTGACTTAATACATTTAATATAATTATTCTTGTTCTCTTTCTCCCCACTGCAAAGGAGTAGCATCTACTTTCAGAAGAATTTTCTACCTTAAAAGCAGCGAGTAAATGAAGTCCCCAAAAGTGCAATATGGACAGAGTACGTGTTTAGACCTGTCTGTCACGGCTCTGCCGTCAAGTGCCGTGTTAATTCTTTGCCTGCTCTGGCAGGGCCTGGGCTGCCTTGGGGATAGTTTCCCGGAGGGCAGAGCAGAGGCAGCCACGGCTGGGGGAGCACAGGGTGGGCTGCATGGGCAGAGGTGGAAGATGAGGGAGAGGGTCTGGCGAGGGGAGGTTGCTGAGCCAGGCTTACCACTGCCTCTTCCTTGAGCTGGAGAGGGGTTGGGGATGCTCTTGTCAGAGGCAAAAATGTCCTGATCACTCTTGATGTTGGCTGACTGCTCATTTTGGTTATAATCAGGAGCAATGTTGAAGAGGAGGAATTTTTTAAACTCGCAAATCTTGGACACAGATTGGTAGTTGCAGAGGTAAAATATATTTTACACTGTAAGACTGAGGGTTCGGGTTGTTGCTGGGGGGAACAATTTGGTCTTCAGTTTGAGGATTTCATGGCTATATGGTGCTAGTTCAGGAAAAATAGGGTGCTGGAGTTAGCAAGAGCTAAGTGTGCCCAGTGGTACAGGCTCTTCAATCAATACTTTCGGTTCATTTTTCTCCTCCTGCTTTATTGCCTTTTATTAATTAGGAATAACATATGCTCAGAGCAGACCTCTGCTTCCTGGAATGAATCTGGGCAGCTCCTTACTGGGCAAAGTCCCTCTTTCCTCAAATGCTGCCTTTCAGCGCATCCGTTGCCTTGAACTCGCTGAAGGTTTGAGGCCGTTGGAGACAGCTTGATCTGCTGAATAGGAGGAACTGGAGGTTGGGGATTGTGTGCTCCTGGCATCGTTGTTAGTGACCGGCTCCAAGGTCTTGGGAGGCTTCTCTTATAAAGCCGTTAGTCTCTGCTTATGTCTCGCCTCTTTCCGTGGCAAGGGAGTGCCTTACTGTGTTTGCATCGTGATGGAGCCTGGGCTTTGTAGCTGGATTCTGGCTTTAGTCCCTGAAGGCAAAGCATTAAGAGATCATTGCGTAAGTGACGGTTCATCAGTCTCTTGGTTGTGTTCAAAAGGATATTAGAAATAGCATGTGTAACCTCCTGTTGTTTTACTATCTATGGTTTTTACTATATGTTTTACTATCCAATGCAAAAGCTTCTACTCAATGAGATTTGGTGATGGACTGATCCTATAAAAAAAAATCACTGATGGTGATCGAAGTGTAGTTCAGTAAACATTTCCCCCGTGAGGCTGTGATGCCCTCTATGCTTTACAGGGGCCAGATGGTTAGTACATTTGCCAAATGTCACGTATAAATTCGTGGCATCTCTGCTGGTAACCAGTACATTTTAGTTAGTGTAAATCAAAACGCAACCCCAAATTACTTTTTAAAAAAATGCTAACATTTTAATATAACTGGTCCCAGTCCGGCTCAAGTAGGGTTTGTTTTTGTTCATTTCAGGAACCATCTGTGCTTTTAAAGCATGGCTTCAGAGCAATAAAAATAGCTCCAGAAGGCAGTATGAACAAACAAAATGGGATAAATGGGGTTAAATTAGCTTCACGATATGAAAATTGGGAGAATCCCTCTCTTTGATTCCTCCTTAAAGTGGAACGTGTTGCCACCCCGCTCAACCCCCCCGTTTCCTTCGGTTAAGCCCACGGCGGGGAGCCCGGGGGAGTCCCGATGGCGGGGGAGAGGCAGCGCGGGGCCGCTCGCGGGCGGTGGGCTGGGGCTGAGCCGCGCCGGGGGTTCAGCTCGGCGGCCTCCGGTTGGAAGAGCTGTGCTGCTGTAGGGCACGGCTGCGGGCAGACACCCGTCCGGCTCGGCAGGACGGCGCGGGCGTGCCGCCGGGGTTATTAACGGGGTGCACTCTGCGGTGCCTCACCGGAGGGGGGATTCTGGGAGCAGTGCAATTCAGATTGGAGATGTGATTCGGCTCCTGAAACTCATTGAAGCAGCATGTCTGAATGTGAAGAATTTTACCTGGATCTATGCAGATTTATGGCATAATATGACATGGAAATATATGTAAATGTTGTCAATTATTGTAAAGCAAAGGAGCACATAGATGGAATATTCCATAAAATGTTTTATATAGCTTTTTTTGAATTCCTAAAAAAGAAAACCTGAGAAATATCAAATGAACTGGAATTGAGTTTGGATGTTCCAAGCCATCACATTGGGACATTTTCTTTAAACTGCTTATTAATCTAACCTTGCCACACAGATTTGCAAGAGCGTACTTTTCTTCACTGTAACATTATACCTTTACAAATCAGGGAAATGTCAACTCTTGATTTACCGACAAAGCAGACAACTGACATAATTTATCTCACTTGAGATCAGTTCATCAAACTTGGGAACATCTTGGCTGCTGTAAAATCCAGGCATTCGATACAATCGTGTCTGCTTAAAATGCAAAGGATAACCTACATTTTTAAAATGCTGTAAAAAGAACAAGAAGCGATGCCAGGATGAAAATTTATGAGGCATGGAGCCGGGATCTGAATTTAGCATTTTCTGCGTAGTGGAGTGTTGTTACTATCTTGTTTGCACAGTTGAAAACTAGAGTTAATAGAAAGATAGAGCAGGAGGGCTAAGCCATTAGCATTCAAGTCCAGTGCCTGCTCTGACCTGATGCTATATGGGAGTTTTTAACGTTCATCCTTGATTTAACATAACATTGTTTGATACCAGTGGTTCCTTGTTAGTGAAGCTCTGATTAGAGCAGCACATGTTTTTGCAGTTTAAGGGTGAGTGCTCGTTGCATTCAAATGCAGAATTAAACCTGTGAAAACACAGATGAAAGTGTAAGAATATTGTTTAATATCAACTACTCTGATAACATTAAAATGGAATTAGCTTTTCCACCATCTATCAAAAGACGTTTGATTTAGCGTACCAGGATTGTAAGGTGTTTTGGGGCGTAAGGTTTGGTTTGGGTGTTTGCACAGTGTAGCATGTGGCTGAGTGCTCTGACAAACAGCTTCTGCAGTCCTCATCGCCAGTCTGTCAGCACTCTAGGTAAGAAATGTCCTAGAATGTTAAAATACAAAGCTTTAGACTAAAAACTGATCGCGTTTTCCTGTTACCTCTAGGTACCTAGGTAGTGGCCATCTCGATCTGATTTCTCTTTACCAGCCTGTGGAAGTGTTGTACAGGCTGAGACAAAACAACGGCCACGTGAGATGAGCGTTCTTGTATCATAACACAACTTTGGTGAGCACTTTGCTCTTAAATATTCCCGGCGAAGCTATCAACTGATGTGCCAGAAGTCATGTTGACACAAAACCTGATCCAAGGGTAAACCAAGCCTCAGTCTCGACGTGTAGCTCAAGCCTTCCTCAGGATTTTGGACCCCGAAGGTGTTTGATGCTTCTGATCTCTCTTGCAGCCAGTGCAGACGGTGGGAAGAGCAGGGGATGGGAGTGTCTTGAGGCTTTGCAGCTCTGTCTAGTGATGTGTGCAGGGGAGACGTAAAGCACTTCTGAAAAAAGGCTCTGCAGGTTATGAGGAAAAGCGTAACTTAGGTTAACATTTATCTTAACTGTCATCGTTGTTTGTAACACTAAATCTTTCTCATAAATAAGTGGAGAAATCTTTGCTTCAGAGTGAAAAATTCATGCTCCAGTTAAACCTCAATTATATTTCCAAACAATATTTATCAGATTTTGTAATGTGTGCTTAGTGCAGTTCAATTTTGTGCTATCAGTCAAAAGCGGCAGAGCTCGGGAAGTGGGGCTGAAAGGTGTTTTTCATGCGGGAAATGGAGCGTGCAGCAAGGAGGCGGCGCTGCCGTTGCCGGGGCAGTGTCGGGGGGACCGCGGCTTGGGGCCGTTTCCAATGAAATATCAGTGCATTAAAAAAAATCACTGCGTTGTTTCTCCCTGCAGAGCAAGGGAAGCTGGTATGAATTCTTAAAGGCTATATTCTAGGGGCCTGAAATGTGAAGCTGTAGTTTCATTCTGTAATTCTGGGTAGAAAAATTGAGTGCCTTTGTAATTTCACGAGTCTCTGAATTTATTTCACCTAATCTTTTTTCTACAGCTATTTACCACATTAATTTAGTGAAAAACCTGACAAGTGTGCATATGCAGAATTTAAGCTATGTCCTTAGGTACCCATTAAGTAAAGATTTAAGGTTTGAAATACAAGATTAATTCAACTCTTGCTTACAGTTGCATTGCAAAATTGTTGATTATCTAGAAATTCGTGTTTCTCATTCATATAAATTTGATCATGTATAATACCATCTATGTATAATGCTAACACTTATGATTAGAAAAGTAAAATTCTTGAGCTGAATGGGAATGAAGTGTGTGCTCAAGGCTACAACATGTAACTGCTGAAACAGATTCCTCACAAAGTTTTTGGAGGAAACTTGCAGACGTGGACCAGCTGTGACGGCCTGGTGAGTGAGGGGCTTGTTCTCCGCTGATGCTTTGAGCAGTCCCCGGGTCTGGTGCCTCCCTGAGAAGCTGAGGGGTCCTGTTCCCGTCCAACCCACCGTTTAGACCTGCCGTTGCTCCTTTGAAGTCAGTTGTGCTTCTCCCATTGATGCAGTAAAATTAGACTGTTCCCTTTGTTCGCTCAGGTGAACGCGTTCTCTGGCCCTTTCAGCAGGAAGGAATTAAGCGTACACTTCAGTCCTAGGCAGAGGGGACTTCGTTTCAACAGGGATTCGCTCTGCGCCTGGGTAAATCTTATTCTTGGTGTCCGTGTTACCTTAGGTTTATGTGAGCACAAATTACAGCTCACTGAAAGGATAAATGATAGGACATTTCTGAAAGTCTCTGAACATGCAAGGCACAGTATTGTTATTTATCTCGGGTCCGTGCTTCAGAAAGGTGCGTTTTATAGAAAAGGAGGGACTAAGACAAGCGTTGGAAAAAACGAACGGTGCCCAGAGAACAGGTTCCAAGATTCCCATTTCAGATACATATGAAGAGGGAAGGTGTAGCGGTATCATTCAAATGTGACAGCAGTCACTCCAACCTTTGCTATTACGGCACAAAATTACATGTTCTTGCCAGAGAAATAGGAAGGGCTGATAAGGAAGACAGCTGGGATTTGCTTTCTTATCTATATTTTACACACATGCTCTCTCATTTCCCTCCCACGCCCCTCTGCTTCCAGGATCCAGGTTGGCTGTTCAGAGCTGCTGTGTGTTTGCATACAATGGGGCAGCTTTGTACTGTGTCATTTCTAGGCCCCACAGATACAGGTTGAAAATTAAATTATTTAATTCTTGTGCTTTGTAACTGGCAATGTTAAGGATGAAGTTCTACCTACAGAGGACTGTTGGTCCTAGAAATGCCACCGGAGGTCCTTTCCTGAGCTGTGCATGGAGCATCCAGCTCTGGAGGAATCAATGTGTAATGATTTTGACTTTACTGCAGGTAAATAAGTGCTCTGTTCTATGGTTAAGGATCAGAAACGAACAGGTTTTAAGCATGGAGGTGGGGAAATCCATTGAACAGTTGTGGTAGGGCCCTAAAGCCATGAAATCCTCCATCTACCCCACCTTCCAGGAGGAGTTATGTAGTTATGCATGCTCTCAAATGGTCAATGAATAATTCAGGTTATTAAAATAAGGTATCATCAAGAGTTGGGAAGGAGCAGAAGTGCTATCACCAGAACAGAAATGCTGAGCTGAAAATAGAGTGGAGCAGGTTCTTGGAGTTTGCATGACCTTGCTATTCTGGAGTTAATGGCAGCTATTACTTGCTACTTAATAGCTAATCAAAAGTGCTTTGAATTATACACCTGCTGGGTGCGTATTACAGACTTTGAGTTGTAAGATTTGTGGTACCCTGTTGTCTCTGCCTCTCTGCTTTTTGTTTTCTCGATTTCTGGAATACTTGCTGCTGGGTTCACCCACCAATACAGTTGTTGCTTAGGGAAGTCCGTTTTATTTTCCTCTAGATTTTATAGGGACTGTCTGAGGGTTTTCCATTACAGACTGAAGAGGGACTTCTGCAGCGGGAGACCCGCTTGTCAGGGTTGTGCTTGCTGAAGACTGGCTGCTCAGGCTCCAGAGGAGCGTGGGAAGGTGATCTAGCAATCAGCTCCTCCATGGGCTGCGATTGCAGCAGTCACACGGGAGAAGAGGGATTGAGCTGTATCGGATCTAAAACTAAAGCAAGGTGTGGGACTGATTTGATGGATTAAGAGAAAAGCTAATTGGCCTTCCCCAAAATGATTATCATTAACAAAATACAGCTGCTAACCTGCCAGAACCAATCTGTGAAGACAGTGTTTGAGGCTTTTTGTTTGGCTGTGTTTTTTATTCTGCTCATGACTCTTTAGGAAGAAACACTTTTTTCAGTCTTTGGTCTCTTCTGATTTGGCTTGGCGTAGGCTTTTTCAGTGGCGACTCTGCAGCTAGGATTGTGGAAATCGGTGAACTCCAATTTAGAGGATGGCCGTGCAATTCAAATATATGCCCATGGTTAAGGAAACTTGAACTGACAAGCATTGTGGGCTGGCTGTGCGAGCGAAGGGAAGTTTTCTGTGCCAAGTCAGTTCCATTAATCTTGGGGCTGTGACATGTCTGTGCTCTTATTGATTTCCCAGCAGGCTATTCATCACCAGTCTCATCACGTTATGAGCCAATATGGAGAAGGCACAGGGGGGAAATGGGGCTGGTGGTTTTTATCTCTAGGGCACAGGATGCTCATAATCAATGCAACTTGGAGAAGAAGCCAGATGGGTTGAGATAATTGATGAAAAGTGCCTCAAAGTAGGAGCGGTTCTACATATCTTACAGGGAGAGAGGGGGAAATGTTTTGGGTTTTTGAGGCCAGCAGATATCTCGCCTAGACCTGATGCTCTGAGGTGGTACGGGGAGGCACAGACCACAGCTGTCCTCCCCGTGTGCCTGGCAGCGTACCGTGGGCTGGGCGAACGCAGAGTCTGGCTTGTCGCGGGCTGTGCCCCCGCGGAGCCAGCAGCCAGGTCTGCTGCCAGGTCCTGTGGTGGCCCCGCTAGACCTGCACGGACCTGCGGTTGGTTCTGTGGTGGCCTGTGGCTCCGGGCCTGACTGCCCGAGTCAGACCTACGTGTACTCTTGGGTCGTGTCTGTACAGACCAGGGTGACAGGCTTGCTGCTTTCGTTTGTATTTGCCCTTGGCAGCTTTTGTTTTGTACCTGCATCAAGCACTCGATCACCTTGAAGAGCAAGATCCACTCCCTCGAAGTACCTCCTCCCGGGGCAGGCGTCGTGCGGTTCTCGTGCTGTGCCGAGATGTGCAAGCTCGCCTCAGAATCCCTTGCCTAGTCTCTGAAACTTTTCCCAAAGTATTCACAAAATGTATTTTTCAGCAACTTAATTATTTCTTGTCTTCTCAATCAATAATGAGCCATCACAATAAAGCCCTACATATTAAGTTGTTTTCTTGTTGTTCTTTAAGACAGCTGCTTGGAATTAAAATAGCTCTTAGGCAAGACTTATAGAAACAATTAAAAGCCCGGTGCTTGGGAGATTTTTGCAATTATGAACTGATCATGTTTTGGTCCTGTAAAGACTCATGCCTCTGGCATCAGGGGATGAGCTGTGTGTAGAGATAAGGACAGGAATATTTCTTTGCTTGATTGTGGTCTGAATTCAAACTTTGAGCTGCTGTTTATTTACTATCACCTAATTTATCTCATTGTGTGCTTTGCACTTCATGGAGTAGCTTTTGGCTGGGGGAGTGAAGACTAGGGCAGGTCAATTCCTGATGGAGCTACCTGCCTGACCAAGCATGCTCTGGGAGGGAAGAGGCTGTTGGTTAATCTGTGGGTTTTTTTCTCTGCAGAGAAATTCCACCCCAAATCTGAAAACTTTCCATTAAGAGTTTGGGCAATGCAGTGTTGTGTTTGAGGCTGCTGCAAGGACAACCTTGGAAGAGCCTGTGGTGGGAGAAGAGCCTGGGATCTGGGGCCCGGAGCTGCCTGCTCCCATGCTCTAGTGACAGTGTACCTACATCTCCCCTGTGAAGCTGTCTGTATAGATAGCGAAGTCCTGCGCGGAATTGGCTTCCCATGGCCTACGGGAGTGTGCCGGGGCAGGGAGCGCTCCGCGCTGAGCGCTGCCGTGCTGCCCCGCTCCCTTGGTTCCTGGGGTCCTCCTGCCCCCTCCCCGTGTGCGTGCTCTTTCCGTAACAGGTCCCCTGCCCCTGTCGGCTCCTCTCCCCTGGGATCTTCTCCCTGTCTCTGGAACTCAGTGCTCACCCCCCTCCCCTGCCCCCTTCTTGCCCTTCCCCGGTCTTGAGCAGGGACATCGGCGCTTCCCTTGCTCGGGAGCCTGCGCCCTCGCCCAGCCGGCTCGGGAGAGGGGGCTGCTCGTCGCGGCCGCTCGCCCCTGCCTGGCGCTTTGCTGTGGAGCATCCCCAGCCCGGGTGCTGCGGTCCTGGGCCGTTTGCTACGCCGAACCCTGGCGTGAGGGAGAGGGGAGCCAGGCTGTAAGTGCACCGAAGACTTTGAAGTCTTGTCTCTCTCCAACTATTGTTCAAAAGCAGCAAAGCCCAACCACCAACAAAAAAAGCCATCCCCAGAAGTAGTGTGTGTATATACACATATATACATGTATATTTATACACAAATCCAGCACTTTAACCTCACATTCCTGATGAGAGCCAGAAATGTGAAATGGCAGGTTCCTTTTTTTAATTAAATTGGTTGTCTGTTTTTTATGGCAATTTATTGTTCCATGTTTCCAGATATCAAAGAGCGTTTTCTACCTACAAAGAGTAGAGGGAAAAAAAAAAAAATCTAATTTACTTTCTGTAGCTCATAAAAGGAAGCCCCTTTCCCCATGGCGGGACTTCTCAAGTCAGTTAATAAGCTGCTACAGCCAAACCTATTAGGAGCCCTTTTAAGTGGTTGCCAGCATGGTTTAATTTGCAGAGTCCCTGTGTCTTATCCTGCCCTCTGACAACTTCAGGTTGAAGCAATTGGGATGCCTTTAACTTGCAAATAATTACAATTAGTATCCCAAGTTGTGTCTGATCTGGCCATGTTTATACATCATCGATACCAGAACAGACAGACGTAGGCTGAGGGCAGGCATGCCCTTGCTGCTTAGGGGTGCCTTTGGCAGGTGACTGCCAGCAGCGAGGGACTTGCGGTGCTCTCGGATGAGGCTGAAGCTGTGTGGCAGGGCAGCCTGGGCAGCCTGGGAGGTGGCCAGGAGCGCGGGCGTGAGGCACGGGCAGACAACTGACACCTCTCCGTATCACGCAGCCGGGGAGCTCAGTGCGGCAGGGCTGCTCTGCAGGCGGGAGCTCAGCTGCGTGCGGCGGGGAGAGGGGTCGGGAGCTGCTGACTCCGCGATGATCTGCAAAGCAGAAGCTGTGGAGACTGTTGGCCTCTCCTGCTGGCCTTGGACACAAGGTTCTGTGACCGACTGCACAAAACGAGCCACTGATGTACTGGTAGAGGGAATACTCCCAGCCCTTGCGCGCTGAGGCTCAGACCTGCTTACTGGGAAAAAGCTTGGGCTTGGAGAGCGCTTGTTTTCAGGCAGGTGCCTCAACAGGCGTGCCCTGGGCTGGCAGGTGGTGGGAGCGCTGTGCTCACCAGCCCAGAGTACGTCCCCAGGGATGGGCGATGGCCCTTCCCTCCTGGGACTCGGTCACCAACCTGTTGCTCGTGCTGCTTTTTGAGCCTCACCAAGAGGTGGTCAATGGCCCCCTTCTCGGGCAGGATAACGAGACGGACGGATGGTGCTTGGCAGCGAGCAGGATGTTGGACCAGATGGGCTGCTCTCCTGAGTTAGTATCACAAATCCTGCAAGCCTGAAGGCACTGCGCTACTCTGGCAAGAAGCTAGCCTTATGCCTCTCTTCCTGAGCATGGGAGGTGTCCAGAGTTGTTTGTGGCTTCAGTGGGCTGCCTCTATACAATCGGTTTTGTGTGTTTTTGTACTGGGATATATAAAGTTGGACGTTCATGACGTGTTCTTGGCCTGTTGCATGGCAATGTTAACCTTGTGAGTGCTTGCGGAGGTTGAGGCAGTCGTCTTTCCAGACCTGTCACTCCCCTATCACACACACATGCTTGTGTACGTGTGACTTGTGCATGTGTACACACACAATTTGTTAGAAATTAAAAACCATTTTCTGCACATTGGAGAGAAATAATCCTGCGAAGTCTGTCATCCCCATCCAGTGTCAGAACTACAATAGATAGCGCTGTAATAGATTTCTTTCCCAGATGTATTTCTTTTCTTTCACTTTTATAAAAGAATGTCATTCACAAGGTGGGCCCAGCAAAAGTGGGCTTTGTAATGTGCCATTAGAAGGCTTTTGACCTTGTGCTTTACAGGGTATTATTACTGTTCAGTGTGATAGAACAGATGCTATTTTACTGAAAAAGCAAAACTGCATTAAATTGACAGCACTTTAATTTTTCTTGATAGTAGCAAAAATTCTTATTTCCTATTTTATTTGCATTTTTATTACTGAGAAGCATGGTGACTGAGTTACCTGGAGTTTTTATGTCACTGCTGCTCATCTATTCAGACTATGATGGTCCAAATAGCAGCTGGACTATGAATATGTATCCCTTTATTCATATGACAAACTTGGCATAGGATGCTGAATAGATGGAGGCTTCCTGCAGTTAGTGACCTGGATAGTAGCTTGGGAAATGAAGTGTCTTGAAGTGGAACACTCATCAACACATACACATTATCACCTAGAAGCGATTCTTCTGTTGTCCGCGTTCTTGCCTGGACCATAATATTTTCTGATTCAGAGCATATCTCTTAGGCTAGGTTAGAAGAGCTACAGACTTGTCGTGATATGGGTTATTCAAATCAAAGATGCTGTGTCTTTGAAAAGTAGCAAGATATGGCATTCTTCAGCTAAGTGGTCCTGGTGGGCTTCAGAAAACTCATGGATTTTATTTTTACTTTTTAGAGTTAGCTTACATTAAAAAAGTTAAATTTATCTGATGCCTTCTGACCTAATTCCTAGCTAGGGACATAATGCTGATCCATATGAAAAGGTTGAGGAAATTGGAATTGCTCAGTCTAGAAAAGACGGAGCAGAATGTTGTTCTTCAAATGTGTAAAAAATAAAAACCAAAACAACCCCAAACTAAATCAAACAAAAACCCCCAACAAAACCCCCACAAACTGCAGAGGAAGAAATTATCTCTTGTCCATTCCAGACAGGTCTAGAAGAAAGGGAGTTAAATAGCGAAAAAGGAGATGCAATTAAATATTACGAAAGCCTTTCCACTGAAACTAGTGAAGCACGGGGTTATCATGCCTGGGCAGTACTGGATGTCTGCTGCTGGAAGCTTTGTAAGTTTGGGCAGGGATCTGCTTGAGGGAGATGAGCTGATCCAGCCTTGGGTGACAGATGTCGCTTGCTCCTGGGGTCCCCTCGGGCTTGGGCTGCTGTGTCTGATCCGCTCTGGCGAGGCTGCTTCAGCTAACGGGGCTCCTGGCTGGGGGCGATGCCATCGGGTGCCCCACGCCGCAGTGTTTTAAGTGTGCAGTGCCTGATCAGACCCGCTGTGCTGTCTGGACACCTCTTAAAGGCATCTTCTCATTTATCTTGAATGCTTTCCCACGTGAATATACGTAGCTGTGTAGTTATTTATAGCCATAATGTCTGTCCTACTGTGAAATTCTGACAGCAGTCAGTAAAAATAGAAATACTTGTGATGCTTCAGGGCTATGTCAAGAAAAAAAAAAATCTGAAAAGCAGTGAGGGTGATCCCTCGCTCGGATGAGCACCTTCTGGAAGGGGTGAATCCCACTTCTCCCAATCGCGTTTGGATCCAGACGGGATGCTCTTCAGGAAGATCCGCCTCGCTACGCGCTAGCTGTGCTGTAGTCAAACGCACTAGCTGCTGGCTGCAGGAGAGGGGCAGGCGGGTGAAATGCAGCAGCCTGGGAGGCGCAGGAGCTTGGTCTAAATGATGGTGCTGTCTGCTGTGGCCTTAAACCCTGAACCTGTGAATGATTCCATTTACTGCTGTTGGAACAATAGCGTTCTGAAGATGTTCATCCTCATGCCTAGACAGTTCCAGCCCCTTGGTCTCTTTGCTGCAATTATTTATATTTATAAAAAAAGTGAAGTGCCTGCAGCATTTTGCCTAAAATGGTAATAACCTCCTCAACAATGCAAAATACTTTCTTTTGATAAGATCATTTTAAAAGGTAACTGCTTATGATAATACAATTTATTCTTTATGGCTTGGGGGCAAGCTAAGATCTAAATGAAGCATGTCTTCCATTAGAACCCTACAGAAACAAACTAATAGGCTGCAAAGAGAAGCATTTGTAATGTTACTATAATTCGCATGATTCATTAAACAGAAATGGAAAATGATAGCATTTCCCCCTGCAAAAAAAATCCTTATGGAATTACATGCTGAGATCACTTAGCTGAACTATTTTATTGACTAAGCATCTTGTTGTGCTGATGTGTAGATTATATAGGCCTACAGCCATTTATTTTTTCGTTTTCTAAAATTAGAACTCCTTTTCACTATAGGAATGCCATAATGCATTTTCCCCTCCAGCTGTAGCTGCCAGCCATGGCAGGGGCTCTTCGTAGGGCATTTTCTAGCAGTGGGCATTACTGGAGCACTTGGAGATGTGTTGCTAGAGTTCACTCTCCCGGGTCATTGGGGGGGAGAGTGGAGAAGGATTGAAGGGCTATGAGTCAGTAAAAGGCACAGAAGTGACGAGTTTTAGCAGCTAAAAATAAACACACATGTTGTTTTCTGGTTAAGGAAGGGAAAAAAGGAAAAACAAACCCAATGTATTTTGTCCCTCTAGGGGCCAGAACTGAAAAACCACTGCAGGGGTAGAGGCAGTCTTGTCCAAACAAGTCAAGGTGCCTTTCAGCCGCACAAGGGTTAGAGGAGAAAATGCAAATAAGAAGAGGAGCAAGTGCTGCTTTCTGTGCTGCAAGCCCCTAGGTTCCTGCGCTGTTTGGACCTTGCTGTGTGGTTAATGAGTCCTGGGTCAAATGTGGGAAGGGTTGGTGAGTGGAGGCTAGCGGAGCTTCACTGATTTTGAACTCAGTAACTTCATTGTGTGTCCTGTTTCTTGTCATCAAAACCACAATTAAATTGGGTTTAAAAATGAGCATGAAGCAGTGGGTAGTCATCATGGTCCAAAAAGATGCCGATGTGATACCAACTTTTTATGCACAGATTAATGGCAAAAAGTAGTATGTGACTAAACGCAACCTGTCACAAGGCAAATGTACTAAATGTAAATCACATCGTTGCAGAAATCGGAGCTTCAGGTATGTCCTTTTCTGAGGTTTTGGATCTTCTCTACCCTCCTGCTTGAGGGATTAATTACAGGAAAAACCCCAAGCCCACTGTGGTGCCTGCGGTAGGAGGCCGGGAGTGCAGGTACGGCATCCTTAGCTGCCAGTGCTTCATGTGGCCAGGCGGAATCTATTAGTGTAACAGCAACTGAAGTGCCAGCAGGATCAGTCCCATCTGCTAGAGATGGCTTAAAAGCCCAGGGAGAGACAGCTGCTTGCAGTGGAGCCGCTGTCCCGGCTGCGCGGGACGTGCTGTAGGAAGAGGGGGTCGGAGGTGGGGAGCCCTGGGCAGCCCCCCAGCAGGAGGGCGGCCAGGCTTTGTCCCCGTGCCCCAGCCTGCCCCGTGCCGCCTCGCCGTGCTGCTCTCCGGCTGGGTGCCGTGCAGTAATCGGCGGGGAAGGAACCTTGCCCATCAGAGCAGCGTGCCTGTGTTGCTTGCCGGGTGATTCACGTCTTAGGGATCGGGAGAAGTTTCTTCTGACATGCACACTCAGCCCTCCGAAGAACGTCGCCCTTGATTAATGTCAGCAAGCAGAGTGTGCCATTTAAAGGATTTCAGGAAAACGGCACATGGAGCAGGTTTTAATGCGGATTTTTTGACAGCCTTCATGTTTGGCCTTGACATGCTGCAGGGTAGACTCTATCTTCCAGTAGCCATTTATCAGAGGTATCGCAGGACAGAAAGACATTAAAAGCGATTTTAAATGAGTCCAGGATGACCTCAGACTGGATTAATGTATTTGGGAGGATTGACCAATCTGACAATCTCACATTCATCAGTGCGAAATCAATCTGAAAGGTACAATGGGTTGCATCTATTTTAATGTTGATGGAGGTTGCCAGAACTGATAGAATAACCTGGCACTTGCTGTTTATTGCATAGGGAAACAGAATACTTGTTTGTATATATAAACATCTCTTCCCTCTTTCGCAACATGTTGCGTGGCAAGAAAAAATAATGGCAGACTAGGATAACTGGGCATTTTTTGACAGTCTCATACATCTCTTTAGTCATCTGGTAATTCCAATGAAGTGCATATTTCCATGCCATGTGGCAGAGGCAAACTAAAGCTACGGTAATGGAATGTAACTCTTTTGCCAGTGTCATTTACATTTTGCTTTATTAGACAAAAGTCAAGTAATTAATCAGTTGATTGCTTAATTCAAAATTCAGTCAATTGCAGTTTAGGCTTCATCACTGTGCTTTCCACATGATGAAATCTGTTTGATAAATTTGATTCTTTTTTGGTTGCCTGGCTATGAATAAATAAAGCAAGTTTGGGGTAAAGACAAGCCAGAGGATTCAGTTTTTTGCGTGTGAGTAGAAATGGAAACATTGGGCTGTGAGCGGAATTCCGCAGGGAGGTTTCTAGACAGACAACCCACTTGGGTTTCAGAAGGTGCGCCCAGTGGTGTGCTTTGAAGTGCTGTGCCTTTGCGTTCCCCTTCAGCTGAGGTTGGGGGGATTTAACTTCGGAAGGTCGGATCCTGCATTTCCAAGTGGGCAAAGCTTCCCTGGTCTAGGTAACGTCCACAAACTGTAACATCCATCAGCAACCAGCTCGGTCCTGCAGTACGAGTGCAGTGCTCCCGCCTCGCGCCGTGCAGAGCTCCTGTGCAGAACGTTCCCAGCGCTGTGCCGACACCCAGAAGCGCAGGACGTCATGCCGCGTTCAGCACAGCAAACGCTGCGCAAGTGCGTGGCTTGTGCTCTGCGAGGCAGCGGGCTGCCTGACACATCCGTGTGAGCGAGGGAAGGTGCTGGCGAGCCCGCTGACGGGGGTGTGCTGGGCCCTCGCCCACCGGCGCGTCTGGCCACGCGCAGCGGGTCCCTCGGGCTGCGACGTGCCTCTGAGCAGCCCTGGAGCAAGAGCTGTACGGGAGAGAAGTAGCCTCCTGCTTTTACGCGAATTGGAGTACGAGTATAAAGAAAGAATAACCAAATATATGGGTTTAGAGATGCTTACTTCCACATGAAGAATATTCATTCAGTGGTCTCCTTACCTGCAAAATAATAAATCTGTACTCCATCCTGGACTTCCCAGTGTAAGCTATAAAAGGAGCTGTCACTTCCCATTGTCTAAACAACTTGCAGCCGCCTTAAGGAGGGTGTCTCTCAGCAATCTTGACATCTTGACTCGATCATAAATTCACAGCTATTGTTGAAGGAAATGTTTTTCCTTTAGATAAGCACAGAAGTGAAGAGCTCCCCCCGTTAGAGCCAGGGGAAGGTGGCTGTCTCCTGCGCCCGTGCCTGAGCAGCCGGGCTCCGCAGTGCCCAGGAGGCAGGATCCTGGCCGTCGTCACCTCCCGCTGCCGGGGGCAATTATAAGAATGCTGCTTTTACCAGCAAGTATTTTATTACTAGCTTGTATTACTTTAAGAAACTCTCTGCAGTGGAATTGTAATCTGGTAAACCTGGAGCCCATGAAATGAGATTTTCAGTTCTGTGAGTTAGCAATAGGTATGATACATTAAAGCAGATTTACTCCCCACATGAGGGAGATTTTGATGAGAAATCTGATAAATTAACCACAAAGATTTCTGGTAGGGAGCACAGCTCACCTGCTGACCCACTATCCTCATTTCACTTGTTCATCTGCTTGCTGTGTTTGAATGAGTGCTCTGCAAATAAAATTATCCACAATGTTACATCTACTTTTCTACAGTGGAAAGGCCAGGGAATTTCTTCTTGAAGACATGAGAGGTTGTAAGAAGGTGAAACTGCCAGGATTTGTTCACGGTTTTCATTCCAGGGATAGAAATTGGGTCTGGAGCATCTCATGGTGACACCAGGCCCATCTGCTGGGGCTGGGCTGCTTGGCGCTGGTGGTGCGATTCATTCCGGGTCCCGAGCGCTTCTGCAAGCCCGCGCCTGCCTTCCCAGGGCCCGGCCTGAGCGGAGGCGGCGTGTGCCAGGCGCGCCTCGGACCGCGAGGGCTGGTGCGAGCCGCAGGCGTCGCCTCCTCCGGCCGCAGCGAGCGTGCCGGTGCCGCGCGGGCTGGCGGGCGTGGAGGTGCGACCCCGCTGCCGGGCCCCGCTGCCAGGCCCCGCTACGCGCCGCTTGGTGCCGTGGCCGCGTGGGACAGAGCCCCTTCCCCGCTGCGACCGCCGCTACGCTTGGCACCGGGGCTGACGCGTGCGGGTGGCCACGAGCCCGGAGGAGATGTGGGTGCGCTTCTGGGCAGTGTAAAGGGGTAGCGACACCAGTGAATTTCTGCTCGTCTTTCTAAAAGTCACTGTGCTTTTTGGGTTCCGCTGCTTTGGCTTTCCTTTCCCTCGACTTTATCACGTTTTCTCCTTTGTAGCAGAAACCTTTCTTTGTTTTCTGGGGGCCTCGTTCCCTTCCCCAGGTTTGCCTCCCTGGCAGCCTGCGGGGAGCCGGCCTCAGCACCGGGGATGGGGGTTCGTGGAAGGGGTCAGTGTCTGACGGTCCGGTGCGGGGCAAGTCCCTGACCGCTGTGTCTGCCTGCGCAGCACGCCCCTGGTCTCCGGTGCGATGTTATCGAGACATCGCTAGTGTCTACCTGTCAGACTGCTCAGCCCTCCAGTCGCGCTAAATAATAGGAGAGGAAGAAAAAAGCAGCCATTTCTGTTATCTGCGCCGCCACGCGTGCCTGTGGGAGGGCTGCCGTCCCCGCTGTGCTGCCCGGAGGGGTGGCGGGGCAGACCTGTGTTGGGGAAATGCTCGGCGTGGGCACGCGGCTTGGACAGAGGAAACCCGTGGAGTGTTTCCAGCTGCACTGGGCCTCACGCAGTTCAAAGCCGCGTTTCTCACATAGAAAATACACTTAGAAATGTTATTTTTACGAGAAGTTCTGAGCCTTGTGGCTGAGATTCACAGCTAATGTAACAGCAAATGCAGAAGGAAAGAAAATGGTATAATATCAACCAGAGTGACAAACGTCACTGGAGGTAGCTGGCAGATGTGTAGCAATTGAAAAGTTACGGAGGCAACCAGGCAGCAGGTCCCGGAGAATCCGTGCAACCACTTCTGTGAGACTGGAGGGGAGGAACAAGCCTCCCTGTGTGCTCGTGAGCTGGGTACTGCTGTGCGTAGGGCACGTACCTGCGGTTACTCCATGCAGTGAGGGGTGTGTATGGCACTGACGCTAATAGCCAACTGTACGTCTTTGTATTTGTATTCATTGGACACAGCTGATTCCAGTTACATTTATTTATTCAAAGTTTTTAATGAGATACAATTGGAAAGGACTTCTACAAAATCTGCATATTGATTTGACATTTAAGTATATGATTAAGTAAAAGCTGCTGAGGTCATCACTTGACTAAATTGGCTTAATGAATGTTGATTACACTGTACATGTTAATTTAATTTAGTGAGATCTTTATCTTCTGAATTGGTTATCACCTTCTGTTCAGTTATTGATTAGGGTACGGGAGGATGCCGGTTCTAGCTCTGTGTCTGAGTTGCTAGGTCAGTGCATGCTGCATCACCGGCTGACCGGCGTGCCTCTGAGCATCCAGCGCCTGCCCTTTGCTGTGTCCGCCTGCAGGACAGGCTCCTTTCCTCTCCGCTGATGGCAAACATCGCTCCAGGACAAGGAAGGCCTAATGCCATGTTCAGGTCCTCAGATTCTCATAGGAACTGCCCACGTATACGTTACACTGTGGTAAATGAGCGTTACTGATGTACAATTGTGCATTTGTACAGTTGTGAGAATAGTGTATAAGGAGATGCCTTTCTCCATATTTTACTAAGTTTTCTGGCTTGTGCACTGGAAATCTGCCTATAGAAGTGAGTGAAGAGGATAAAGTTGCCTCCGCTAGAAGGCTGTGGAAAACTTAGGTCAGGAAGAGAATAACGGGTCTGCGCGTATCTGCTGCTAGGCTTTATGTGCCGCTCTGTTCGGTGTTTGGGGATGCTGAGAGTAGAGCTTTGCTGCTGCTGCTGCCTGACACATGGCTCTGTTTTGGGTGGGGGGTTCGGAGAGGAGAGCTCTTTATCCCTCCATCCCTCTCCGTTCCTGTCTTTCTAGACCCTACCCTGTCACTCTGCCCTGGGATGGCCCAGGGCCCCACAAAGCCCACAACGCTGCGGAGAAGCCCCTGCCCACGGCACAAGCTTGGTGGATGGGGAGATGCGCTGTTGCCTTTGGAGAGAGCCGCTCCTGAGCGAGCCAGGTTCCATATGGAATGTGTTTCAGTGGCATATGCCATTAATCCTGCATGCTGAATTATTCAGCAGTTCAGAATAATGAATCATTGAACAAAGCCTGGCATTACGCAGCTCTAGTCCTGGCTGCCTGGTGCAGCAAACCCGGCCAGCGTTCCCTGGGAGCTCTGCGGCTTAGTGTGTGACCCGGCCAGAGCCGTGATCCCGGGGAACTGTCTTTGGGGCCATTTCTTGTGGCTGCATGAGCAGCACCTTCCGCCTCGCTGCACATAAAGACAAGGGGCTCAGCCAGCTGAGCAGCTCTGGCTCGGTCTGCTCTCCTCCACAAACCATAGAGCTGCAACATCTCCCAGAGGCGCAGCAAAAGGGATCGTGCCCCTGAAAAAGCCCTTTCTCTGCTGCTAGACTTGCAGCAGTGAGAAGTACAAGCTGTTTTGTTAACCGGTGTGAAGCACTTTGGGTAGAGCTGTGCTGATCTTGGTGTCGTGGACCTGGCCCTCTATCCCCATCACGGTCCTGCAGAGTGAACACAGTTGTGCCCATCTTCAAAAGTCTAGGAGGAAATGTGCAGAAGAAAAGGTGGTTTACGATGCTGGGTTTTAAGAACGTATTACTCTATGCTAGCAGGATCACATCTTAATTATTGTGATTGCTTAAAATTTCTGTAGCTGTACTGCTCACGAACTAGTTCAGGATTAGTGCCCAAGCTCTGGCTCAGGCACGGCCCTGTACAGAGTATTACCGGGAATCTTTCTTGGGGCCCTAGAGGTGCAACAACAAGATGGACGAGGAAGGAGGAGGGGAGCCCTCGCAGTGGGGTCCCCTGCTTCCCCCCCCCACGGCCCTGGGAGTCAAACTGCCTCCCCATGGGCTGCAAACCAGAAATGGCCTCCTGGGAGCAGGCGTCTGACAGCTGAGGGGCAGACCTGACCTGTGTGCTGGGCTCTGCGCACCGCAGCGATAGTTCAGCGTAAAAACCCAGAGCCATTAACATGCAAATAGAGGGTTTCTCTGGCAGCCCACTGACCAGACTGTGTGCAGCTGGGTAATGTTACCCTAGATGTGTAAAAACTATAATCTGGATGCCTTGGAGGAGGAAAATTACCATCCACTTGTCCCGAAATCACAGCCTCAGTGGGTCTGCTGACAACTGTGCCTTAGCACAGTTAAACACCGACTGGCCCCCGTGTTCGTCTGTCCCTCTTGATTCTGCTCCCGGCGCTCTAACGAGTGGGTAATATTCCTGTCAAGGGCTCCTTTTCTCGCTGCCCACCTGCAATGCCGGGGCAGAAGCCCCAGAGCTCTGGTGGTCTCTGGGACGGCGCGTGGGGCGTGGGTGAGCGGGTGGGTGGGCGCGCGGGGAGCCACGGGCGCCAGTCCCGCAGCGCCTGAGCCCGCCTGCATGGGCGGCCGTCGCTGGCTTCGCTTCGTGCGTACGTGACCAAAGAGCTGACGTGAAATGGTCAGGGACAAGGATTAAATTTAGATTTTTATCCAAGTGAAAACTTTAAGTCATCGCAGCAGAACATTATATGGTCAAAAGCAGTAAACATCTCTGCTTATTCATACGAGAGAATATGAAAATGACTCTTCCAAACTCTGTTTAGAGCTGAACAATATATTTTGTTTTCAATTAATATTAGATGGGTTAACTTTCCAGGAAAAAACAAAACCAAGCTGGATTTGGCTAAAAGTTGACCTCAGATGTGTGGAATTTCTTAAAGGTCAAACTATTTTGCTTTGTTTGAAAAACTAATTAACTAGCAATTTAACTTTGGCATTTTTATAACAGATTTTCCATTTCAGGAATGGATATATATTTTAATATTTCTGTGTTTTTCCTTTTAATTTCAGTGGCATTTAAAAATTAATGTTTAAAAAATAAAATTCTGCTTAATGTCGGTCCAGTTGATTTCCCAAATTCTTTAGCTCAACTCTCCAAAACATCATCGTTTACCTGTTACCAGTTTCTGAACACCAAGTTCGTCAGTGTAAGAAACGTTGGAGCTCTCTGGGGTGCTTGAATCAAAATGTGAATAACACTTGAAAATGTTTTAAAGACCACCTTTCCTTGAACTTCATGGGATGGATGCTTTGACATAATGCTAACTAATAGGTCTCATCAGCCACCAAAATCCCTGACCCTGGAGTCAAGGAGCATGTATGAAATGGAGAGGAAAAGCCCAGAGAATGTAGGGCTGCAATTCATAATAACTAACAAAATAAGTTGAAGTCCCAGTGCAACCCATTTAATGAGCAAGTGAGCTAAAATCCATTGCAGCCGAATCGCTGACTTTGGCTGATGTTGCTCCCACAGAGCTCATTAAACCTTTTTATGTAGCGTTGCTGCAGCCACACTTTCCAAAAGCTTTCCTCATTGTGCATTTCAGTTGATGTTTTCATGTATCTTAATAATTCTTCTTTTTGTCCTTTCAATTTAAAAAAGAAAAATCATGGTTCAACAACCAAAATGGCTTAATAAGGGGCAAGTGAGATACCGCGTTTCTTTTGACGACTAGCTCTGGTGTTTCACGTTCTAGCAGTGCAAATTCATCCTGGGAAGAAAAAAACCTGTTTGCTCCCAGCTTTGAGAACCTGAGCAATAAGGAGCACTGTTGAAACGCAAACACCCAGCACAAAATTCCCCAGCAAGGCGATAAAAGCAGCCGCAGCCTGTGAAACTAACGGGTTTCCCTTTGGACTCTTGCACGGGAAGCCGATGGCCGTGGGTTTTTAGGAGGGGATTTGAACGCAACGGTTCACCAGCTTGGTGTTGCTGCGGGATGCCCGCCGCGGCGGGGGTGGAGCGGGTGCCGTGGGGATGCTGCTCTGCTCTGCTGCTTCGCACCTCTGATAGCGCTGCCGTGCTATTGACGGGGCTGGGACCGGTACACAGTTTCTTAATCACTTTCTGGCAAATGCTGTTAAGCCTCATTAATGCAAATTAACAGATGATCTATTTTTCCAGAGTCTCAGTCCCATCACATGAACTTACATTATACAGCAACTTCAGAAAAATCAATTTTTAGTCCTTACTACAAATTGATTTATGTCCTTTTCTGCTGGAGCCGATGGGCCCCGCTCAGCCCTGAGCAGCCGGGTTGCACGCTGCTCCTCGCCCCCGGCCGCTGCTGGGGCGGGGGGAGGAACGCCGGCTTCAGGAACGTGTCTCTGAAAAAAATCAGTCTTGAGATTTCTTTCTGAAAACCCGTGTAAAGTCTTGTGGACAGAAAGTTAAGTATTTGTAGCGACCATTTCTGAGTACTTTGCATTCCCTTCTTTGAAGCGTTATAGTAAAGACGTGCACGTTAGTGAGTCACTTGGTTACGTCCCAGCATCGCCTGTCGACTGCTGTAGCTCGGGTTGAGCTGGGCGTTAGCAGGGCTTCTGCTCTTCAAATCTAAAGATTATTGAATATCACGGTGAGATTTTCCTCCATTTGTGTCCCTGGGGAGGGGCAGCTGCAGGAGCGTGCTGAGGCTGGCGATGCGAGAGCAGGGGGATGAACTTGTGCACGGGGGAAGCCTCGGCAGAGCGATGGCTTCGGACCTCCCTGGCCCCGATGCCTCGTGGTTGTCTCGGGGACAAGAATACTGAAGGGGGGGCTGGAAATCATAATCACTTCACTTGAAAATGGCATGGTCTCCTGGGCTCTGACCAAGTAATTACGTTTCAAACTTGAAATGAAATGTCTTTCTTGAAATGAGAATTTAAATGAATTAGCTGCATCTATCAGCAGGCACTGAAGGGGCTATTTTAATTTAAAAGCCAGGTATAATCCTGGCTTGGCACATACAGCTTAATTACAGTCAGTTTTAACAATAAACAAAAACACAAGGGGAGAGCAGAGCCTGGCCTAGGCAGCTCTGGGATTTAAATTTTTTTACAAGTATTGAAATTGCTTTCTAATTAATTTACTGTGACCTAATGGTATGCCTGTTGAAGGAAGTTAGTTAGCTTGATGGCTTAGTGGAATTGTGCCATTTAACATTGAAGTTTGAGGCTCGTAATGAGAGTTCAGCCTGTGAGGATGCAGGGCCGGCTGCTCTCGGGGCCGTCCCGTTCCTGGCTCTGGGGCGTGCGGCTGGGCTTGTCCTACGGCGAGAGGCGGCGGCGCCCGGGGAGCCTGGGTCTGGTTCTGGCGGTGCCGGGAACGGCTCCTCTGCGCCGGCGCTGTCGGGCTGGGTGGAGCGACGGGGATAGTGGGGGTCCCCATGAACACAAGTGCACTGGAATATTGTAAACGCTTTTAAATGCGCTGTATCCCTCAATGAAAGGGATGAAGATTACACCTCTAGTGAAAAAGTCATAAGCACAACTTCGTTTTTCTACAACTAATACGGAATTGTTGGAGAAATGCAACAGAACTTCCTGAAGAGGAAGAGAACGCTCTCAGCTGATCATGAAGTTGTATGTTGACAAGCCTGCTAATTTTGCATCCAATATTTATTTAGCAGTCAAAAATGTTTTTGTCGTATTTTGAAAACCACATCATTAGCTCTGTTATTTGTCCCATTAACATAGTTCATCATGCATCGGAGTTTGCCAGTCATCGCGGAGTTAGCACGTAGCTTAGAGCGTGGACTAGGATGTGAAGACAGATGTGTATCTCGGGCTTGATCGTAAGCTGTAGCTGGCAAAACAGGGAGTGATTTAATGAAGTTTTGATACAGCTCATCAGATACTGAAATGGGAAGATGCAATATTAATTTAGAAACACATTATCATTTCAATTGTAGTCATTCTGAAGAGTATTAATAACAGAGGAGCTTGTGGCAGTTTGGAAAGATGATGTATTATTCTAAAGGCAAAAATATTCCTCAGAATTATGTTTCATTTGATACCTAAACATCTAGCATATTCCTATTATCTCTGTGTAATCAATTTTTTGCCGTGTCGTCCATGCTTACAAAACATAATCGCTTAAGGCACTTTGTGCGCTGTACTGGAGGCTTCTGAAGTGGGTAGGCAGGACAAGCTTAAAACACTAGGTTGACAACTTTTATCTTTTAATCCTCAATTCTTCTGTGGATTTAAATGACTTGAAATTCTGTTTGACAGCAGGATCTCCTGCAAAAGAAAGATGCAAATGTCATCTAAAACTTGATCCATCTGTGTCAGATTGACATTTAATGCAGAAGGTACTGACCACCATTACTCGGAAAGCTTTAATCCTTTTTGCACTAAATTTAGTGCACCTTGGGAAGAACGAGTGGCACCCTGTTCTGCTTAAACAGCAGTGTAATTCCCGGCTGACATCAGAGTAGCGTCTCTGTTGCTGATGATGGACGATGTACAAAGCCCATATCCTGATTTTTCTGACCCCAGGTGCGGTTAAATAGAAAACTTGGCATTGGGTTCGTGAACTGAACAAACTTGACGTGATTGCTGTTTGGCGATCGTATGAAGCCACAGTCCTTTCTGCCGTGGCGCTTGTTCAGGCTGTACCCCGCTGTAAGCGCGCAGCCCGGACCCCTCGCGTTGTGCAGGTGGTAAGTCCAGCCCCTACAGCAGCGCGGTCAGGAGGAGCTGGCAGCGCTTTCTCTTAGACCTGTATTTGGGGATGTCCCTGCTGCTGTGTCTGCCCCGTAGGAATTCCCCGTCCTCAGCTTTGAGGTGAATGTTCTGGAAAATACTACGTGCCCTGAGCTATGCATTGTATGGTTGAAGCATGAAAACAAATGTTTAAATGGATCCCCAGCCCGTCACGAGCAGAAGTCCTGTAATCCTGCGCTTGAATGATCAGATCCTCCTGTGCCGTGGGTATGTGCCCAAGTCCATCGGTGTCATTGGTTCCTTCTCCTGCCCATCCCGGAGGAGCAGCTCCTGCGCCTATGGGGGCCGGGGGCTCGCTGTCTGCCTTGGGGCTGGAAGCGAGGCGTATTTGCGTCCTGTCAGCGCGTCGCTAAAGCAGGCAGGCTCCCTCTGAAACCACCGCTCAAACTTGAGCAAGCTCCAGCCTGAATAACCGCTTAATTAACATAGTCTCCTGGCAATGGTGCGGAAGCAAATTTCCCATCTAAAAGCAGAATCAAGGCAATATTTTGTCTCTATTCTTAGTCACATCCATTTAATCTGTAGATACTTGAAATCCTCAAACGGGTTGACTGCAGGGGGGCTCCTTACTGATGCTTTACAGCGAGTTCCAGCCCGCTGCGTTCCCGTGCCATGTCGCCAAGATGCAGAGCCGGCTCCCGGGCTGTTCCGGAGCTGACCTTGTGAGGGGGGCTCAGGGAGGCGCTCCCGGGGTGGCAGCAGCTCTCCCCGGCAGGCAGGGCTTTCGTGGGGCGAGCAGGGCTTCTCAAACGGCTACGGTGCGTACCCAGACCAGATGTCATCCTCGGTTTCCAGCCCGCTCCTGGAGATAACTTTCTGCAGTGTCCCAGGAGGTTTTTGCAGGAGTTAGTCTCTGGGCTTCAGCTATTCTGTGTGACTTTTCATAAACCCGTTACTACTACCTAGTTGGATGCTCGGCAGACGTGCTGGGCTCCAGCTGCTCAGGTCGCGGTGCTTTCCGTGCTTTTCCTGACACAGGCAGCAAAGCCACCTTGGCTGGTTTCTCCCAGCCTGTGGGACCTGTCATTCCCCCAAGAAGGCTTACGGAGCCTGCTGGATTTTTTAGCAAAACGCAGTGCTGGTGGGGACGGGGAGGTGATCGATGAACAGTGTTTCTTCAAGTGTGCGCGCAGAGGCGAATCGTCTCGGCAGCGAGCGGACGCTGTGTGTGGTGCAGGTCCCTGTTTGTTTAGCAGCATACTCAGTTTTAGAAACATCATGTTTCCTGGACACTGTCCCCCCAGGGAATATGCTGGAATAGAATTGAGCTTTTCTTAGGGAAGTCTGAGCCTACTCTTGCAAGCAGGATTAGTCCTTACCGCCACTGGAGTTTTTAGTGGCTTTGTGGAAATACCATCTGGTGACTGTTTGGTACTTCTGAGAAAGTCACTGGCTCAGCTTCGCGACTTTCCCAGCGACTGGCACAGCGGGCGCTGGTGCTGACGGGCTTTTGGGCTCCATCAAAATACAGGCATTTAAAAAATCTGTCAGTCTGTCCTCAGCTCTAAGTGATTGTGAAGGACAAAGTTGCCTCTGGTTGGGATCTTTGGATTTGAGGTAAGAAACAAGTCAAGATGTGAGCGTGGCTGGAAGATCTTACGCTGCCTGTTCTAGGTGTAGATAAGAAAATTGCTTTGATGGTTTTATGCAAAAGTTCAAGAGGAAACAGCTAGAGACACATGTCCTTGCCTCTACCATCTCACGGAACGAGAAGAGTACCAGCCGACTGAAACCGGCCAGATGCTCTGACAGCTGCCAGCAGACACCTCATCCTTCCCTTATGGTGTATTTTCATCGTGAACAAGGATTTTACCCTTTATGTGTATATATCTGTAAAAAATAACTAAGGATGAGCAAAGACAAATCTGCCACTTCAAATAAAAGAAAATAACAAAATTGTAATTTAAAGAAATATTTCTGTAAAGTAGATATTTGGAAAAATCATTTCCTCAGGAATTCCTTTGGTCTCAAACTGGGGCACAAAAGTGTGCCCAGACCCCAGCTTTTACAGCAACTGTCCCTACCGGGGAATGTGTGACAGCTGTCCTGAGTTACGCTTTCACCCTTTCTTGTATTTCAAATCTTTTGTATGTTTGGCTGCCCAGAGGGGAAGTCCTGGAGCCTGGCTGTGCTGTGCCCGAGGAGGCACTGTAGGACACGCCGGCCTCGGGGACAGGCTCCGTCTTGGCTTTTGGCATGTTCTCATGGAATAAAATCTATAAAAATAAATCCTCATGTTAGCCTGCTAGTTTCACAATAATTTAAATCAACAAAGGCCTTAGCTACCTCTCCAGTGCTCACCGCTCTGGCCATGTGATGGGGAAAGATAAATAATGAGGCAATATTTCACTCTTCAGGCTCTGCCATTGGCAAATGCTTCTAAATGTGTTCTGTGGATTTATGATGCTGGAGGCAGACTTCCATGGCAATCCTTGTAATTAATCACTCGGTTTAACAATGAGGAACATCTCATTGGTCTGATTAGCACCAGGTGAAGTGATTAGCACAATTAATCAGGTGCAGGGAGGGACTGGGCTTGAATTTGGGCAGAAAAAACTTTGTTTGAAAACCAACTGTTTCCTGTTCCTAGGTGTGAAAACACAGCAGAGTGTGATAGCACAAGCATCAGTTTCTCAGGCTGGAGTTTCATTATTAACGCCTGCACTTCGTCCTACCAGCTACTGGTTGTTCCTGGTCCCCCCTGGGGTGAGAGGGAGGCCCTCCCAGGAGCAGGTAGGCAGCAGCTGCGGAGCTGCGGTGTCTGGCACCGAATTACAGAGCAGGCCTGGGACATGGATGGGGTGATTCATCCAGATTAAGGCAGGAAACATGTTCTCCTGGTGCATGAGATCCATCTTGAGTCCCAAGGCAGCTGGCTCTCTCCAGCAGAGTTCAGTGAATCCTTTGCTTAAATTAAACTCTCCAGTGACAGAAGGGATGTAGGAAATAGCTCTCGCTGCCTTTAAGTTGACTGCTCAGGTTCCTTGTTTACTCAGTGTATTTGCCTTTTCCAAGGGTAAGGCCAACCATTAATTCAGTAATTTGTGGGCCCGGCAGACTCGGAAGCTTTCAAAGGTTATTGCTCACACAGCCCCGACTCCCAATCCTCCGGGACGTGCTACGTGAAATGGTGGAAATGGTGCATGAGGAGGGAGTGCCCTTTGGAAAAGGTTAAGGCTGCTGCCAGTTTATCACGCAGCCCTGCGAGCGGGGAAGAGGGCCGGTGGGAAATCAGGGGGAAGCAGGCGTGCACGCTGACGAGCGCGAGCCTCGCTGGCCGGCCGTCGCCTGCCGTGCGGGGAGACGTCCGCGCAGAGTTAGGCTGAGCCCGTGCAGGCAGGCTGGCCGTCCTGCTCCGCCGGAGCTGCCTGGGCTGCGGCTGCAGCCGGTCGGTTTTGCTCCTTATTAATCTCTCAGCATGACTGTGCAAAATCCCCTCCTGCAACATTGTGGTAGAAACCTCTCCAGCCCTCCTAAACCAAAACAGGTTTGTTCCGGCCTCTTGGTGAATTTACAACCTGAATGCTTTTTTCCATTGCCAGTGGCTATGCTCAGTTGCATGGGTTTTTTTCTGCAATATACATAATTCTGCGTTTGATTTTTATGCTTGGGTTGGATATTGAAGGGGAAACAGGACACGACCAAAGACTGGACAACTGGAAGGAATGAGAACAGAAGCTGATTTTTAACTGTTAATAGCTTATACCATACCATTGGAAACACAACCTCCTGTGTGTGCTCTGCCTTGCTGGGTGTCGTGGTTTAAGCCCCGCCGGCAGCTCAGCCCCACGCAGCCGCTCGCTCACTCCCCCGCAGCGGGACAGGGAGAGAAGGGGAAGGGCAAAAGCCATGTGTGCAAGTGAAGCAAACCAAGGGATTCATTCCCTGCTTCCCATGGGCAGGCAGGTGCTCAGCCGTCCCCAGGACGGCAGGGCTCAGCACGCAGGCGGTGGCTCGGGAGGGCGAGCGCCGGAGAAGACGCGACGAGCCGCAGCGCGGACGGAGCCCCTGGGCAGCGGGAGCGCCGCGGGGGAGGGCAGCCCTGCAGGGAGGGCAGCGCAGCCCCGGCCCGTCCTTCCCCCCGCGCGGTGCTGCTCAGCAGGGGGGTTCGCTCACACCCTGCTGCTTTACGGTTCGGCAAAGGTTTACTTTGCAGATCATATTTATCACGTTTGACCTTCTTAATATTTTCATTATTGCCAGCCCCAAGTGCCTCAGTTATGCCAGAACTGTGAAACCGGATTTAGTAAGTACTTTTGGGTTACTTCTATTTGTCGCTGTTTCTGTGCGGTGAAGTTGGCCTTGGTTTTCTCTCTAGCCAGGAGAACTGCGACCCTCTCGCTGTCGGCTGACACAAGGAGGACGGGAAATCTGAACAGGAAAGCCAAGAATTTGCAGCCTCCTAAACGGATGATGAGCTGGGCTCTGTCGCTCGTATTCCCTGCCCCTGGGATTGCTTCTGCAGGTTCCTTCTCTACAGCTTGCACTGGAAGGCAACGTTCATGCCGTTTTTTCAGCTCCATTAAATAGCACAGCTGCCCAAGCAGCTAAATGGATGAGGCTAATGAACATGTGCACAAGCTTGATGGTTCAGGAGCTAAATTGCCTGGGAGCAAGCAAAACAGAATTAGGCAAGTAAAGAACCTGATTGTTTTTCAAGTGATAAAAGATTGGCGTGAATTACAGGAGGCATTAGAAATTTGGAAGATATGTAGATTTAAATGGATACATTTGTTTCAATTAAATAAAGAGAAGGGAACAAAATGCCGGTTCAGAACTGTTGTACACTGAGGTTTCCATCTGATATACTCCGATTCCCAGGCTAAGAATTAATGTCTCTGCGTTTGGGGATTAAGAATTTTCTTTTTATTGTGGGGGAGCCCACCCAAACCAGAGCAAGGGCAGAACAGCTCCCTGGGAGTCAGAATACGACCGGCCGGTCGGTATTCCGTAGGTGCGGGCTCAGGAGAGGCAGTGCTGGAGCCGGCTCCCCGGGTGACGCGTGTCGGCGAAGGTCTTGCCAGCTGCCTCTTCCAGACGGGCTGCGGCCGGAGGCCCAGCTTCGCAGTGGCCCGTGGTTCAGCCCCGATGCAGTCTGGAGGACCGGAGTACCCGAGGGGAGTCGTGAAGCCGGGCGTTACGGGGGTGGTCCTGCGGCTGCGGACCCCGTGTGCCCCTTGCAGCCGCCCTCCCGTGTCCTCGGTGTGCCCGGGAGAAGGGAAGGGATGGCGCGTCGCAGTGACGGGGAAAACCTCACCCTTCCGACACAGTTCTCCTTCAGTGAATCTGAATAATTCCTTGTTATGAAGTTTTGTCTGTTTTTTAAACCAAAATTTTAACGGGAAGTTTTATCGGGTTCGTTTCCAAAGCTGGTATTGCTTTCTTTTTTCAGTTACAAGTGTTCTTCCTGCAGCCTTTGGAAAACACGGTATTTCTGTGAAGGTTTTGGAAAGTATCTCAAAGAAAATTTTGATTAAAGCTCTAAGAACTGAAACACGTGAAAAGCGTGCTGTTACAGGCAGCCTCCCCAAAGTAATCTATTGTTATGAAAAACTTGAGCATGTTCACGTACACCCGTTGCCCTCTGGGGCACAGACCTCTCCTGCGGGGAAGGACATCGCCACTGGTTTTGACAGACAGACAACGGACTCTAACCCCGAATTTCCCTTCCTTATGTCCCATCTTAAAGCTCCTGACGTTTCCCGTCAGCCCGTCCCGTGACGATTGCCTTGCAGAACGTAAATGCAGCGCTTTCGTGGCCCCAGAGCCCTTTAGAAAAATCTGCTGTCGGGTTCATACAGCCGCTGCTTGGTGGCTTCCTTCCCATTCAGGTCTCAAGATTACCGTGGCATTGATTGAACAGGAGATTCATGGAGGGAAATTAAGCCTCCAGAAGATACAATAATTTAAATAATTGGCATTTTTTTGTGTATGTGAGAACATGAGAAATACAGAGTGTTCATTCACCATAAATTCCTCCAGGACCATTGGTACAGAAGCAGATGAATTCTTATGAAACAAAGATTCTATTTTCATGCAAATATCCCTCAGTAATGAAATACCAAGGGAGTAAAAATGACAGGAGAATGTATGATGTACAAGCAGAATTGTTTCCAAAGCCGTGTATTCTCCATGAAGCCTCAATAGCTCTTTATATTGTAGGCCACGTTAGCAACAAGGCGCAAAGCGAGATGAGCAGCGCGGTGGAGAAAGCGACTGGTTCTGCTGTTGCGCTGCTTTTTAACTGCAATTTCTGTGCAGAAACGGTCTTCTCCAGTCGTGCACTGAGACACGGAAAAGTCTTCTCCTTATGCCAGGTAGGGGAGAACGGCTCTTGGGGAGCACCTGGAAGAAGGCCAAAGCCCTGATCCCACTTTTGAGTGTTGTCCAAATCCAAAGTATTTGGGATTCGCTCGCAGCTGCCCTTTGGGGCCGCGGTACGAGTGCGGGCGTAGGCTCTACTTCGGCTGGCTCTGCCTGTTACTTAGGGCCGCGAAGAGGAAAATAGCTCCTCGTGTCGTACATGTTTAGCACTGACTTGGACTAGTCTTTGTCAGCAGTAATTGAATGACCACAACTCACCATCGCAGCCCCAGATACGTGCCAGCACGATTTCAAGGCCAGGACGTTACCCTTCTCCCTTATTTTTTCCATTTTATACACAGTAATGAATACACACAGCTGCAAACGACAGGAATGCGATCCATGTTCAGCCGTCTGTCTTGACTTTTTATACTGGGGGGAAGCACCCTCGGTGTTCCAGGATGATCCGCCGAAGGCTGTTCACTTCTCCCTAGGCAGCTGATGGATGGCCGGCGCGCCGCGTTCCCTGCTGCCGGAGCTAACGATTGCTTTCCAAACGGCGTCTGTATCGGGGCGCGGGCGGCAGCGCGCTGCAGGAGCGGGGGGATCGTCGCAGTAACCTCCGTCGTACCGAGTGCTGCGGGTATACATCACTTTTATTGTAGGGGAGATGAATGGATTCTGTGGTGGGGTTTGTTTTGTTCCAGCGGAAGAAGCGTTTGAGTTGCTGGCGTATTTCAAACTGTTTGGGTGATCTGGGGCTAAAACCCTAATGGCGTTGAGGGCGGCTTCGAAGGCCGCTCCTGGCTGCCTGGTGAGGCGGGATTTCTGAAGCCCGAAGCGCGGCTGCGTCGCCCGGGGCGCGAGCGGAGCAAGGATTGCTGCCGCTTGGCGTTTCCCCGGCTGGGTGCCGCGCAGTGGAGCCCTTTGGTTGGAGTTCCCGTGGCACCGCTCCAGCAGACGTGCAGTGACCGTGCTCGCCTCCGCGCCCGCCTCGGGCACGAGCCCCCCTGGCACGGGGCCAGCTCAGGCTCCCACCTGTGGGTTTTATGGTTGTGCTGCTACCTCGTGCTCAGAGTCAAACTTCAATTGAATAGATTTGAAATCCTTTTCTGGTAGGGATGCGCCCCATGAGTAGTTCTTTTGCACCCAATTTTATTTCTGGGGGGAAAAAAAAAAGCAGTTATTTTTTGGTCGTGTTTTTTTCTGCTTTGCTTGAATAAATAGAACCACTTCATATAGGTTTTATAAGAAACAGTCTGCCCTAACTTTGGCAAAGTGAAAAGTTTTTGATAGTTATAAATTTGAAGCTTTTCTTCCTTCTATTTAAAATAATTTTAAATTAATGTGTCAAAGCAAAAATCTTTTGTTCCGAATGACTTTCGGATTTTGAAAGCTGTTGATGAATTCCGAATTCCTTTATTTGCCGAGATGGAGGTGTGAGGAGCTTCGGCCGGCGGGCAGGGTTAATCTGCCGCAAGCGCTGCTCGGCGCCTCCCGGCACACCCCGGGCTGGCTCTCTGCCCGTGCCCCGGCTGCTGGCTGGAACGCCAGGCTGCTGCAGCGTCAATCAGGGGTTTTTCTGCTGCGTCTTGGGCCTTACAAGCGTGCTTTTAAACATTAGATGAAACTAAATTAATCAATGTATAAATTAATTACCAAAAATGACTTAGCCTCAGAGGCTGAAGCAGGAATGTCTGAGAGAGAAACCTAAATGCCAAAATTAAAATCTCGATTAAATTTTACAAATAATGGATAATTACAGGCCTTTTTTCTTTTTTTTTAATGTTCATATTAAATTGTAAGGAATTATTAGATATTTAACTGACATTTATCCAGATAGCCCCCAGCAAGTTAGGTAGCAGTTACATGCTGTAATAAATGTCAGCATTTAAAAATTAATTGCTGTGCTATCTAAGTTGCTGTGGGCTGTCTCGTTAAATATTAATGGGATGTCTAAAAATACGTTAGGAGCTGAGAGGATTATTTGGATATGGGACGCGGAGTTGTAAGGCCCAGGGGGAGCACTGCGCCTGAGCGTCGTCCCTTGGCAGGGATGGCGAGGCAGCTCCCGGGACGCGTGGGGTCTCCGGCAGGAGCGTGTTTCTCGGGGGGCTGAGCCGCGCCGGGGCGCGGGGTGCCTGGCAGCGTCTGCTTCGGCTCCTTTGATAATGCATGAAAGGAAACCAGTCCTGGCAGAGGGCTGTCAGCTCTTCGGCGAGGAAATAGAGGGTTTTCCCCCCGCTGGAGAAGCAGCAGGCGCCGTGGGGTCCCTCAAGATCCCACGGCTGCACGAGAGCAGAGCGGTTTCCCCCCGGCTGCAGCCCGCGCCCAGATTCTGCAGCTACCGTGGTTTCAGTGAACGCAGGCGATGGGATTCCGAGGAAGGAAATGACCGAAAATCAGAAGTTAAGACCTGGTTCTGCCTGTTGTACCCTCTTTGAGGACTTGGGAAGACGACCAAACGTGTATCTCCCCGAACGCTGTTTCACATCTCTCGTGGACCCCATCTCCAGGGTGGGGGGACCCTTATGCTCAAGCTGGGGAGCAGGTGAGGGGAGGTGGTTTGAGCTTGGCCCCCGCTGTTCCCTTCCATGTGGAGGTAATACATGGTGGGGAAGGGTAAAGATGAGCTAGGGAGGAGGGAGGTCCTGTCCAACAGGAGTACTTGTATTATTTATTTTGAGCAAAATGTGCTAAGTGCTTTGCGGGAATACACATCTAAGCGTGCCAGGGGTTTAAAAAGCAGTGCAAGCACGGGGAGGGAAAAGTCTTTTGGAGCTTAGTGAGACAAACTGAACGGATATTTTTGTTCTAACTCAGTCTCCCTCTGAATAATGCATGCTGGTCTCCCAGAAACACAGAGTAATCAGAAATATACTGTGTCCGTGACAAACACAGTGCACATTACTGTAATAGAGCTTAAAGACCATTCCCATTGACTCTTACTATTTAAAGCTAAGAAATGTGCAGTGTGTTTTCCCAGTCAGCCACCACTTTAACTCTAATGCTTTGCTATTCCCCGTACACTAACAAAGCATTTAGAGTAAGCAAGAGCTTTTGCACGTAGCGGAAAGGGTGGACGATCTGGCTGTGGGGCGGGTTGTTCCCGTGGCTGACGTTTGGAGCAAGTGCAGCTGAGACAGGGCGAGCCTGTGGGCTGCTTCGGTCTTCTCTGCCTCCGCTTTGCACCTCTTGTTTTTGTAGCCTCTGAGGCAAAATACACCATGATGTGGATTTGCAGTCAGCTGGAGCGCGTGAGTCGGGTCTGTGTGTGTTTTTGAGAGGTGCCGTCTCTGGCTGAGAAGTGGTGGGATTGCGGTGGAAATACTTGTGTGAGTCCTCTGCCCGCCTCGTGCGGGGGAAGCCAGCGCGTGTCCTCCCGCACGATTTGTCCTTTCCAGCCTCGGTCTGTTCCCTGTGTGCTCTGAAATACCCGTGTGACACAGAATATCCTCTGCGAACGCTGAGCCTGGCGTGACGCAGGCTGACTTTTCGATTCAACAGAAAATGACAGAATTGAATTTAAGATGCTTTGGAGGAATTCCCCCTTCCTTTCCCCTAAGCAGGCCAAGGAATGCGATTTCATTCATCATGTACTCAGTTCAAAGCACCATTTGCTGCTGAAGGATTGAGCAAATATAATTTAAGGTTCCACTGTGCATGTGACACATTTAATTAGTGTACATGGGAGCTCAAAGTTGTTCAGAAAGTATTTGTTTGCATAAAAATAGGCTATGTCTGCAATTTAAACTGGAATAAAGTACTGCAGTTATGAAGAATTTAATGAGTTGTTGCGTAATGTTCTTTATAAACACCATCCTAGATGAGAAATTGTATTAGGAAATAAAAACTAGGTTAGTGAATGCAACCAAATCCAGCCTTCCATATCGTCTTGCTTACAGCGGCTGTAATTCGTTGGTAATGCCATTTAGTTAATCTGAATGGGAATTGTGTCTGCAGTGGTTGTCAGAAGAGCTGGAGTGAGAATCCCTCGTGGTTATTATCTTGTCTCCGTTAGCTGGAGCATCGCTCCCGTAGCCCGGCTGCAACACAGTGGCGCGGGCAGCCGAGGCACCGGCTCGGGTCACGGCTGGCTCCGTCAGCTCGGCGTTCGCGTGGCTTTCCAGGAGAAGCCTTGCAGATAACCTGTTCTCTTATGGCCTCTAGAGAGTTTGTCCTAGAACGCTGCAACTTTTTGTGTGGAATTGTCGGAAACATTTCTTCCCCGAAAGGGCTGTCAGGCCCTGGCACGGGCTGCCCAGGGCAGTGGTGGAGTCCCCATCCCTGGAGGGACTGAAAAGCCGTGTAGATGTGGCGCTTGGGGACATGGGTTAGTGGTGGCCTTGGCAGTGCTGGGTCAACGGTTGGACTCGATGGTCTTAAAGGTCTCTTCCAACCTAAACGATTCTATGAAAATTATTGATCTGTCAGTTGAGGGGCTGATACAAAGATAGAAGCTCTGTTTTTGCTGTTGTCTCGTAGAAGTCTGTTTACCACAATCAAACACTGTATGTTAATTGTAAAACTGCTGGCAGCCTGGTTATTACATGACAGGGAAGCTGGTGAGGATTCAGGCTGGAGTGAAATGTGATGACGCAGCACAGATTTATCCGAGGAAGAGAGAAGAGGGCTTACGAGGCAGTGATCCGGCTGCTGACTATGTGGGGAGATCGGAGGGTTCACAAGCAAATGGCAGCACCGATGGTCGCAGGAAGGTGCGTATGGAAAGAACGAGCAATGCTCCGCGTCTCCTCAAGTACTGTAACCTTCAGGTATTGATTAAAGCCAATATGATTTAGCAGGCAGGTGATCCTTTCTCCACTCTCTCTTTGGGTTTCTGCTCTCTTGTGCGGCAGGTCGGGAGCTCGGCCCTGCGAGCCATGGTGCTTCGGCAGCGAGCGTTCCGTGAGGCTTCGGAACATCCCCAGGCTGTGCCAGGTCACCTTCTATTGAAAGGGCACCTGAGCCACCCAGTGCTGAGCATCCACGCTCGGAGACAGTCTTTTACAGTCTCAAGCAGAAAAACCACAGGTGGGAGAAAGGAAAAGGGTTCTTTTCCTTTCCTGCTTAGCGCTGCCCAGAGGATGCCCAGCCCGGCTGCCCTGAGCCGGCGCTGCTCGCTGGGCGGCGAAGCCCCTCCGCTGGGAACACCCACGTCCCTGAGGAACGCTCTGCGTAGCGTCACTAGAAATTTGTTCCTGGTGCAACTTGAATCGGAAGAACTATGTTCCTTACTCTATTCAGCAGACATGCCAGTTACTTATTAAGACGGAGACTATAGCATTGTGTACTATTTTGCTTTTTCATCTGCTGTCCAGCAGTCTGAGGTCATTAGGACACTGCTTCAGAGCTGTTAGAGCTGGTGGCAGGCATGGGAGGGAGCACCACTCAAACAAACAGCATAGTTAATTAGCTGTCTTTGTAGGCAGGCTGCATGGATGGGCAGGTGGGTTCTGTTCCCATAAACTTGTTTCAATGGCATTTCCATCTTATGCTTCTCACGTAAAACCCAGTAACTTGTAGGTCGCTGAGCTGCAGTTACAATCTTGTGGGAGTGAACCCTGTCATCATCTACTCGGGAACTTCAGTTGTTACCTAGTACCTCTGGAGGTCACTGTAACAAAGACAAAAATACAGATACTGGAAACTGTTTTAAGGTTTTTATTTGGCTGTTTGCTCTCTGAGTTACTTTCTGTGTTACGGCACCTGCATGTGTGAAATCTGATCAGTTCATGCAGGTGTGTTAATTGATTTCTGCATGGAAGGGTCTTGATCCTGCAGGATCTTGATCCTCAGTCCATCCTTCTCATGAACTACAGCAATCGTAACCCACTGTGCCTGCCCAGTTTGAAGATTTTCCCACTGGTCAGAAATGGAAGGGCCAGCCCGGCACTTCACATCCTGCCCTTCACGGTTTAGTATATACTAATGTGTGTGAGACCCCTAAAAGCTCTGATTATTCCCTGGAGAGTGAGGAGGTTTTGATATAATGATATTTAGTGCTCTCTACCCTAACGCCAGAACTGCAACATTGGTTTCTTAAGAGACACAGTTTTAAATGGGGAAAGTCTTAAGGCAAATTAACTCACGGTAGCACCTAATCGCATCTCCAGTACGTAGTGTTAGCCGCTGAAGTACCAATTGGTCCTTCTTAATAAAGCGAAGAGGTGCTGTAATTTAACAGCTGCTAGTTGTCTTTTTTTGTGGTATGCAGCAAACCAAGAAGGGGCCCGATTCTCACAGCGTTTGGTCGCTCTTTAACGCTGCTTTATACTGCAGAGTGGTCTGAAGAGCTTTAATGAACAGAGGAGCACGAGCCATCCGGTGCACATCGGCCAGATGTCAACACTGGTTTTCAAAGCAGACCCAAACCTTCATTTTATTGACAATGTTCCTTGAGCCTTGACTCTGGCTTTGGCATAATTGTATTTTGAAAGCTCCCCTTTTACCCTCAGTGCGTTGCTGTATAACCGAAGAAAATCCTAATTCATGACTGTGATGAAAACATGTTTCACGAGCAGCTGAATTAACAAGGCCTGCGTATTGATTCTTGTTTATAGATGTACATCTTGTATTTGGATTCTCTGCTGTCTAATGAGGCATGAGCTCTGACTTGCAGCCTGGAGCTTTCAAAGCATCCCTCCTTACTCTGTCCTCGCCCCTGAAGCTTCTCTGGTGTTTGATAAAAGCTTGGAGCACAAGCCAACAGCTTTCTTTCCGTGGTACCGCTGTTCTCTCCCCTTTACACAACCCCCTCTTCTCATGAAGTCAGTTGCAGCAAAAGTTTGGTGTCTCTGCTCTGCGCCAGATGTGGCTGAAACCAGCTAGTGAATTAAAGGGCTACCGGGGGAGGAGGGAGCGAAATCAGGCGCCCCTAAAGCAGAGTCGCGTTGCCTTATTTCCCAAGCAGAACGCAACAGCACAGAAGACCCGAGTGTGCCCCTGGTTACGTGTAAGGGGCCGCTGTTCCCTGTGCAGCCCGGCCATCTCGCAAGTCTCTGCTGCTGACACGGCAAGCGCACGAGGCTGGGATGTTGGCGTTGCGCCTTTCCTACGTGCTGGAGTGAGTTCTTGGTGGGATTAGACACGTGAAAGGGACCTGTGTTCGGGAGGATGCTTGGCTTTGTGGCTGTGCTGCTGCTCTCTGTAGCATCGTTTGGAGAAGACGGGATGCGCAGGAGGTCTGTACTAACGCGCTGTCTGGGGTGCAAGTGCAGAGAATGGGTCTGGTCTCGTATTTAAAAGCATAACATGAATAATGATGTGTGACTCTCCTGCAGCCCAGGAGACCCTGGGTGAAAGGAGCATCTGTGCAGCTGTGCTGGGTTTGGCTGGGGCAGAGTTGATTTCCTTCCCAGCAGCTGGCATGGGGCTGGGTTTGGGATCTGTGCTGGAAACAGCACTGATAACCCAGGGATGTTTCGTTGCTGCTGAGCAGGGCTGACACAGAGCCGAGGCCTTTGCTGCTCCTCACCCCACCCCACCAGCGAGGAGCTGGGGGGGCACAAGGAACTGGGAGGGGACACAGCTGGGACAGCTGACCCCCACTGACCCCAGGGATGTCCCACACCATATGGCCTCATGCTCAGTGTATAGAGCTGGGGGAGAAGGAGGAAGGGGGGGACATTGGGAGTGACGGCGTTTGTCTTCCCAAGTCACCGTCCCGCGTGAGGGAGCCCTGCTGTCCTGGGGATGGCTGAGCACCTGCCTGCCATGGGAAGCAGGGAATGAATTCCTTGTTCTGCTTTGCTTGTGTGCGCGGCTTTTGCTTTCCCTGTTAAACTGTCTTTATGTACACCCAGGAGTTTTCTCACTTTTACCCTTCCCATTCTTTCCCCGTCCCACCGGGGGGGGAGTGAGCGAGTGGCTGCGTGGGGCTGAGCTGCTGGCGGGGGTTAAACCACGGCAGAAGTCATCCCAGACACATCCCCCCCTCTCTCCTTCCCATGGCATCTCTCCCCGTGCTGGCAGGAATTCAGGTGGGTCCAGGAGATGCCAGAATGCTGCCACCCCCTTTGCATAATGAGACAAAGGAGGACAGTGACAAGACCAAGGGGATGATGGGGAGATTGTGGAAAAGCCTGGAGCACTGAATTTGGGAGGAAAAAGGAAGTATCCCTACAAATAGAATTTCCATTAATGCTACTATTTAAAACATCTTTTGTTGAAAGAAAGATGTTGATGAAGCGATTTCCATGGGTTACTATTCAACAAGTTCTTAGCCCTTGCCAGCAGAGGTGGGTGCTCAAAAGATCTCACCAGCCGTTTCACAGCATATTTTGTCTTTTAATCCAGTCCAGACAATTGCAGCATCAGTCAAAAGGTATTGTTCTAGGACTTTCTACAAGAAATAAGAATTTTTCATTCTGGTAATACGCAGCATGACCTTCAACTCTTAACACCCTGGAATAAAGTTTGTCTGAACTTCCCAATTGATGTAACTGGGCTGCGGTATAAAGCGTCAGGGTTTCTCGTGATCTGAAGCTTGTGCTCCCCAGTTGTTTATCACCTGAAAAGTACAATGTCTATTCCCTGATATGTCAGGATATAGACACTATTTTTTGTTTGATGGCTCAGCTTGACTTTTCAATGACTAAAATTTACATCATGGGTTTTCAATCACGTAAGTTAGTCCTCAGCGAAACTTCAGATGCCTTTGATCTCTGCCCACGGGTTAACTGCTTTGAGGAGTCTCAAAATTGTTGGTATTGTTAAACAGACAACATTTTTCTTTTGATTAGACACCGAGGCTAGCACAACTGTCTGCTTTTCAGAGTTATCTGAGCAGCTTTCTCAAGTGCTGGAAGTTTACCCTTGAATATGACAGATATAAAACATGTTTTCTGTGTATCTTTCAGTGAAGTGATTGATCTGGTACATTAGTGCAAGCTTCAGCTTTGTCACCCTGGCACTTGCAGGCTGAGCTCTGTGCTCTGCAAGGGGACATGACCGAGTACGAGATTACCAAGGACACTCCTAGGATGGAGTAATCGCCAGTAGAAACCTTTGCATCGTTTGCAAATATGTGAATTTGGGTTGTATACTAATAAGCACAAAATGTCCGTAACAGAAATTGTTTTCACGGGCAACCACAGAGGAAACACTCCTGCAGCTTGCAACCTGAGTCATGTCACTCAGCGTCTTCTCTTCAATGCGTATTAACTTTTCCGAGGTGTTATCAATCAGCTGGTTTAAAAACCTCTGCTAATATTATTTCAACAAATCTGTAAGGACATACAGCAAATGCATGAGGAATGTGGTATGAGCTGTGTGTTGTAATTTTTCCTTACATTAATTTTTGAAAATGAATGCAACAATGATGAAGATACATTGCAGAAGTAGGACAGAGCATGGAATGTCCATTCATTTTATTCAGGACAGTGATAATTCCTAATGAAAGCAGGCAGGAGAGCAAGGCCCTGTCAGTTAGTCCCGATGAGGTGTTAAGTATAGCTTCTCCCGCACAGCCGTTCCTTCCGGAACAGATGTGGGCAGGAGACGACGCTGGGAGATGCCCTGGTGCGTGTTCCTCCTCGGGGGCTTTCTGAAGAGCTGCTGAAGGAGCCGCGTGTCCCCGGGGAACGCGCTCCCCTCTGGCGCAGCGGCGAAGCAGGGGTAACCCAGCGCGTTTCCCCGCCGGGCAGCGAGGAGGCCGAGCGCCCGGGCCCTGGCGCTGCCGGCCGTGTGTCCCTGGCTCCCGCGCCGGCCGCGGCGCCCGAACGGAGGAGTGCCGCGTCCACGACTGCGCGAGACCGCGCTTCTGCCTGAAGAGGGAATTAGCAGAACACGACTTGGCTTTGCAGATCAAGCAGTTGAGGCGGCCGTGCCGCGCGGCTGGCAGCGCGCTTGGTGGCGTGCACCGCGCTGGGTCCCGGCCGGAGCAAATGCAGCTGCAGTTTTTTTCTTCAAAGAGTCGGTTCTGTCTCAAGCTTTATGCTGCTGCTCATTCCCCCAAAGGGGGAAAGCAACTCCTGTTAGCTCCCCTGTCTGGTTAGTAATCTGATCTACTGAATTTCAAGGCTTTAATCAGCCCTAAGTACAGAGTAACCTCCTTTAGTAAGAATAGTCACAGTACAGAGTAAACAGCATCCATTCAGTGTGGGGAGATTCTCTCCCTTGTTTTGCCTTGTAGTCATTACATGCAAAAAAGAAGGGAAAAAACCTCAATAAGCGTTAAACAATAGTGTTAACACCTGCAAAGTTAAGAAATGGTAAATAGCAATTACAACTTAAAAAGGATGTTTTTTACTGTGGCAACGACTTATTTGGAAATGAACATTTAAAGAGAAAAAAACCTTACGGTGTAGCAATGGCAACAGAATTTTACACGAAAGACAGCACTGCGGTACCCGTAACCTTGCTGAACTGGGCAGAAGCAGGCGCAGCGCATCCTTCCCTCGCCGTCTGGTAACGCGGGGCCTGGTCGCAGTGTGCGGTTACATTAACTCAGGATTTGGGACCTCTGTTCTCTAAGTCCACTGGTGCCACGGCAGCGGGTGGCATCGGGCACTCGGCAGAGTACGAATTGCCAGGCGAAGGTGGGGGAAAAAGATCTCTTGGAATTTTGAATGGCAGCTGTCAAATGTGCAGCTGAGACCGATCTCTGTTTAATTTGCCTCAAGAGATGAGAAATTCCTTGGTGACATTTAGTTACGTCTCCAAAGGTGGTAGAGGTTAGGTTTTTTGGAGACCACTTCTCTGAAGTGCCACAGAGTAAGTATTCAATTCTCTTTTCTCCCCAGAGACTCTGGCCATCTTGTTGAAATACCAAGGAGAGAAAAGTAGAAAGACATAAAAGGTCGTTAGGAAAAATTTAACAAAGTGGCATTTAGCAAGTGTAACGGCCTCGGTCAGATGAAATGCTAGCCTTTACACGAGTTGTGGCACGTGAAGATCGCCAGGAGTGTGTTTTAGAGGACACCTCAGAGAAACGTTGCAATTCTCATTTGTCAACAGACTTTACTAAGGGGCTATTCATTGAGTAAAACGCAGGGTGCAACACATCCCTCTTATGTTGCAAGATTGCTAGAGTAAATGAATTCTTTGAAACTATAATAGGAATTGCAAACACTAATAGGTATCTCCCAACTTACTTAATTGCCAGAAGTGCCCACAGGGAGAGACCTCTGGAGAAAGAAGAATTTTCTTCATTAGCGGTTGCGTGTGGTGTTTCTGGAAACACAGCAGTGGAGGGATTTCCCTGGCGAACCTCTGCCGCTCCGTGCTGCCGCCGAGCGCCTTCTCGCAGAGCCGCTGGAATTCGCTGACTTGCAGATCTGCGCGTTAATGAAGGGACACCTTAATTGGCAGCTCCTGGGGAGCAGCAGCTCACCCCAGCTGATGCTGAAGGCGTTCTGAGACCAGGGCCGTGTCGAGTTGGAGCTCCATCTCCTCCCATTCTGCCCCAACCGTCTCCTGAAACAGACAAAAGCTGGAAGTTGCCCACGGCGGCGATTTGGTTGTTCCAGGGTTTTGTTTGTTTGCTTTCAGAATAACCTTCTGTGGTTATTTGGCTGTTTGGAAAGAAAACAAGCAAACAGGTATTAAAAGAAATGTAGGGGTTTTTTTTTAAATTAGTATTTTGGCATACCCCCCCTGCCCCGCCTCGAGTCAAGGTGCTCTATCAAGGGAGAATTATTCCCGCGTGGAATTCTTCCCTGGTGCTAACGTGCGGGGCTGAGGAAAGCTTGCGAAGAGGATTCTTCCGAGTTGCTCCAGCTCTCCTCATTACCCCTGTCTGATGCGGGCAGGTCTGGTATGAAGACAGATGCACCTTCAGTGCTTAGGAAGTGCCAGTATCTCCTGAAATAATGAATTAAATTACTGCCATGAAGCTTGTTTCACCTTGTGATGTGCATCTTTAATTATTGGACTGGTTTTGATAGAAAGTACAACATTTAAGTGTCTGTATATTCATAGCATATGGTTCAATGAACTGATTGTTATGTATTCAGGCCTTATAAAGGGCTTTGCACATCTAACAAGGGACTGTAGTAGGCATAATAGGATAGGTACAGCAGAAAGGAGAACGTTTCAATTGGCATCTAAAAGGCATCGGTTTCTGTATGGGATGACAGTGTGAAAGTGCCTCTTAGAATAACCCACGGAAAATGCAAGAGATGAGTTAGATGTGAACCCAGGAGGAAGGTCTTGAAGATTGTGCTTGCAGCAAAAACCTGATCAATCGAGAACAGAAAGCGAAACAATGGTCGAGCCTACCAGCTAAGTAGGTCACGGTTAACAAGACAGCGACTCACGCAGAGGGGGAGAATTTAATTTTTAAACACCAAATCCTGAGTTTGCTAGAAATAAAACGTATATATAAATTTAGCTGGTCAAATAAGATAAAAACATTTCATTTATATTATTTTGTTCTACTGTTTGCAATTTTTATTATATTTACTTATACAATATGTTAATAACTCTTAACATCTAAGTCTTGATTACGTATGAATTCTTTGTGCTGCTGTATTCCCGCATACCCAGCTCGGGGCTCGCAGGAACCCGTAGCTACCTGAGCGGTGGTACTTGTCCCAGGCGGTGCCGCGATACACGGTCTTCCGATGTAAATCGCTCAGTACGCGAGCAAACGTTCGGCCCTGGGAAGAGGTGTGTTGGTTTTCTGCTGGTGTGGGTCTGTATCGCTCTTTGGGTGCTGGAGTGAAATCCCTGGGCGAGCAGGCGGGTCTGCGGTGCCGCAGCCGCTGCCCGTCCCCGGCGCCACCCGGCCCGGAGCAGCGTCCGGCTGGCCCTCGCCCGCGCGCCTCGGCTTTGTCCCCGCCGCGTGCAGTCACGCGAGGTCGGCAGACCCAGGTTCTGTGTGTCCTGTCTGTTCGTAGATGTAATATAAAAATATATGTGTCTATGAAAACCCTGATACATAAAACCCTTGAAGTATCGCCAGAGAAAGTGGCTGCCCTATCCATTTAATTGGTATATCCTTTACGTAGCCTAAAGGATGTACAAAGAATAACCAAGGTGACATAATTCAGATCAATGCTTTCCTAATGTATTTGTTACATACGAACAGTCAATATTTTAATGCATTGCTTTTTCTCCAAGAACAGCTCTGTGTTTGCTCAAACTCCAGTTAAAATCTTCCTGTGGTTATAATTAGTATTTTATCTTATTGATTAATGGAGAAAGATCTATAAGGCCTATCTTAAAATCATTTAGCAATAAAACATTGTGTAATAATAGTGTCTTTGTAATATTTTTGATAATGACACAAAGAACTTACTCTTCCTTCTCAGATGTCAGCGCTGGATTTGAGTTAATGAGGGAGGTCCGTGGTGGGTCCGTCTGGCCGCAGCCTGCACTTCGGGGAGCCCCCAGCCTGAACCGCCGCGCCGGGGAGGCAGCGCTCGGTAGCGGTGATAAACCACCGATACGTGACCCCTAGGCCCTGGTTTCTCCCGCCGGCTACACAGTTTTGTGTTAGTGGAAAAATAGCCAATTTTCCTGCCTGTGACTTTTTTCACAGAGCAGTTTTTTTCTGTAGTATTACCTTTAATTGTTGTAGCTGCTGGTTGGCAGGGGTCTGAACCAGCCCCTCCGGCTGAAGACACGGGCGACAAGCGGGCGAGAAACGGAGGGGCAGGGAAGGGCAGTCACTGCCCGCACGAGCCCAGAGGGCACCCCGGGGCCCGTCTGTCGGTGCACGGCCTTAAAACAAAGTGCCCTGAATGGAGGGTGCTGCTCGTTTGGCCTGCAGAATGACGTATCGTGTTATTTTTCGTCCCAAGCCGAGCTGAGTTAAGCCAACCTCATCCCCTCTTGAGCAGAATATAAAACGTCCACGTGAAGCTGTGCACCGATTTAATCGGAACAGCTCTTCCCAGCTGTTGGATTCTAAATTGCAGCCAGTGGCTAAAGGTGAAATTCTTGCTGTTGTACTTAGTCTTCTTCGTTATCCGGACAACTCATTCTCATGAGGTTTTTAAAAGCATCCTTGAGAGATGAGCACAAATTCTAGACAGTGAAAGGAATTCAACTAGCAGTAAAATGTTGTATGTCTGGAAAACGTTTGGAAAGAGATTTGAACCCTCACCAGGCTTTGTTAGTGGCTGGCGAAAGAGAGGAGTCTGAAGACATCCTTCAGCAGGGAAGGAATGGAGCGGGAATCAGGAGAATATTTGAAACAAAAGCAGGGTAATTTTTGTGAAAAATTTCAAACAATTTTGCATGCAAGCAGCTTCTCATTTGCACCTTTCCAATCGAAGCCATCTGCCTTGTGTTAGCCAGCCCGGGGACAGATGCTCCGTTTGTCTTCCCAGCACATGGCAATGCCAGACTTCCTCAAATCACGGGTTTCTTTTAGTAGTGATCTCTTGATTGCCTTTTCTCCGTCGCACCGACGGTACCTGAGAGCGGCTGGTCCCGAGACCACCGTGGCTCTTTTCCAGCTTAGGCTGGCAGGCTGGGGAGTGCCCCGTCTTACTCCGAGGTTCTCCCCCGTGGAGCGGCGCCTGCCCGGGCCTCGGCTGAGAGACCCTGCTCCTTTGGGCCAGTGCAGGGGTTACGGCGGGGACCGTGACGAAGGTGGGGGGGCTGTGTTTGCATTCCCTTCTGGTAGTTGTTTTTGCAACTATGTGCTTCTAGGCATTGGTCTAAAATAACGAAATGCATATGTATTTTTAGAGATGATGTGAATTTTGGATTAATTAAGAATGTAAGTTCCAGGCTCCTTCTTTAGATATGCGCTCTTATTAATATTTATAAAAAACTATTACATATTAATACATTCATAATACATAGGATATGTGGCACTATCTGTTTTAATAGATTTTTTTAGAACGTCATTGTAACTGTGAGGATGTTCTCCTCTGTCCTTCAAGTTGAAAGAGTAATTATATGGATTTATTCTCCCAATGTTGAGACAAGATTTTTTTTAAAAGCCTCCTTTTTAATTACCTTGCCAGTCTATCGATAAAAGGCTGTAGGCAATGTAATTTCAGCTGCAAGTAGTATAAACTGCAGTCGGAACACTCAAGGAGCAGGATGGCTGGAGGTATGAATCTGACTGAATCCAATCCGTGGCGCTGGTGCTGAAGAATGTGAATGAACGTGGGGCGTGGGCTGCTCTGGCAGTGACCGGTGGAAGCTCGGAAGCCTCCTTAGAAGCAGGGCACCGTTCGGAGAACACCGTGGCCCTGTCACCGCTGAGCCCTTGCCCTCTGACAGACCCGCTAAGGGTCTGCTCTGGTTCAGCTGTGAGAGCGGGCAGGGGCTGCTGCCAGGCTAGGTGATGCTTGCCCGCGTCGCACGCCTCGCCAGGGATTACAACCGGTTGTAACTGGGGTGGAGGAAGGGCCGGGAAATGCTCCCCGGGTAGAAATGTCTGCAGGGAGGCGGTTAATGGCTCTCCGGCCGCTGTGCACCCAGGCCCTTCGGAAGGCTGAGCAGAGACCGTGGTGCAGGAGGGGTGTCCGGTTCATAGCTCTCCTGCACGCCAGAAATTACTTCAGACTTGTTAGCTGGAAGCAAGTTGCTTTTTCATGGAGGAAAGAGAAGCTTCTATTTCTTTAGTCCTTCAGAAAGTGTCTGTTTCAAAAAATAGAGCAGCTAAGGTCTGGGCCTCTTGTATCATGGTTTCCACGCACGTTTGTACCGGTGTTTGGCTAAACTTTGCCAAGCTCCTTCCTCTGCAGTAATTAGGATTCTATATTTTTTTGAAATCTTTTTAGCATTCCTCATTTCAAAGTTAATTTGCTTTCAGAACAACCCAATTAGAGGTGAATCACTCTATGTATGTGCAATTCTGCACTAATTGCTTTATTTGATCATTTTATATTTATAAGGTAAATGCCTTATTTTCTTTAGAAGGGAGCTATCATTGCCTCCCACCTATTGCATCTCAAGGTCTTTTCCATTTTGTGGTTGGCTATTAGCAATAAAGAATAATGTTATTACACGATTGTTCAGAGAATTACGTCATTTGCAAAAGGATCACACTAAGCAGCCGTCGGGTCTGTCTGAAGGGAGGCTGCCTGAAGGGCTCGGGGGACCAGTGCGAGGGAGCCCTGCGTGTCCTCTTGGACTCCACGGGCACGCGAGCTCGGTCCTGCTCCGGTGCCTGCTGGATCAAAACCCTGGGTCAGGAGACGAGTAAAATAAAGCAGTAATTGAGACTGGTGTGGCACTGCAGCGAGATCCGGTACCTCTCCCTGGCCCCAGGTGATCACAGTGTTCAGGCCAAACTTTAGCCGTACACGCGATCCCATCTCCTGCACCGAAATATTTTTCTGGATTGAAATAGGTATCTCCTAGTTTTGCAGTAAAGATATATAAATAGTTAAGCGCAAGCACCTTTTTTTCTGCATTTTGTTACATGAGTTTAGGATTCATTCTGAATTGGTCCACAGTGGTCTTAAAATAAAAATAACTTTAAAATATTTTGCTATTAGCATATGTTGGCAAGAATAAGCAGGAAAGCAGGCCTGGTTTTCAGTCAGCCTCACAGTGTGAGCGCTCCAGCTCTAAATGTTCACAGCATGTTCTTTAGGCTGTGTTAATATACATCAATTCTCACAGACAAATTAACATTGAACATTCGCCGTCAGAATGTTTATTAGCTGGGGCAGCTGCCGTAATCTTACTGTAAGCGCGATAGCTCTCGACAGGATTTTACCCAAACCTTTCCCCTCGCTTCGGGTTCTCCTTGGAGCGGGTCGCTCTGACAGCGCACTCGCCCCTTGCTTCCAAACCTGTCAACGAGGGAAGGCGCGAGCTTGCTGTAGGTCCAGACCGAGCGAGAAAGACCATCTAAATCTAAAATTCTGAGCAGTGGGGGTAAAAATGAAACACAGAGTGGGTAAAATGCCAGACTGACTCGTGGAACCAGCTAATGAGCCAGCCTCGGCGAGAGTCAGATGGATGTGCCAAGCCGTGTTCGTGTGGCATTAAAAATATCCGTTCCCTTAAAAGACAATGCAATAAAAGATGATGCCGTGTTTTGATGATACCTGCAGCAACTTTTCATGGGAGAAAAAGAAAGTTCTATTTTTTAAAATTAAGTTAATAAATTAATATTTGGGTAAGTTTTCTGGTGGTATTTACAACATTGACACTTGAACTTTTGGTTTATTTATAATTCCAAGGAAACTGTAGCCAAATTAGTAATATCAAAATTGCTGTCTTGCAACATTTCAAAGTTGCAGGCAGCGCTATCCATCTCCAGCAGAATCCCATCTACCAAGCCAGCAGCAAGGAAAGAAATTGGCACAAATTCAATTCATTCAGGCTGGAGGTAAGATTGAGAAATACCATCACCTTAATTCATTATTATTTTCACTATGTGAATTGTAATCTTGTCATTATCCTTTACGCCATCCTTAAAATAATTCTGTTCTCTGGGGAGTTTCGAATATTTCTTGCCAGGTAGCGATGCTAGGAATACGTGTTCGGTGTCAGCACGCCGAGCAGTGTACGGTAATGACAGGGGACATACAATCTCATTTAAAAACCCGGGGAGCACCCAGGGAAGGTGCTGTGCTCGTCGTGCCGCGTGGCAACTACCGAGGCTGCTGTTACCCAGGTGTGTATTAGATTAAACGGTGTGCTCATTCCATTATGCATTTCCCTGGTAATCATAACTACCGGCACAGAAAGCTCCCGGGATACTGGCGGGCCGTAAGAAAGTATTGATATGCTCTTCCTGACCACCAGCTGTGTTTGAAATAAGCAGCTTTTGTGAGTAATTTCCAAACCCACTGGACCAAGCAGCCGAACGGTGAGACCCCTGCGCCTGCAGAACAGGGAGGGCTGGAGAAATGCATCGGAAACTTTTTTGTTCCTTTTGGCCTCGATCCAGCAGAGCGGCGTGTGTTTAACTGGAGAGGCTGGGCCAGGGTCCCTGCTGCCGGGGCCGAACGCCGGGCCCCTTCCCTTCGGCGTTCAGGGACTGGGGACTGCGGGCCCGGCGCGGGGAGCGGGTTTGGTTAAGCAGAGGGGGTTGTGTTAGAGATGACTGAAAAAGGAGATGCTTGGTAAAACGACCTTCTCCGCACTGAAAGCCCCTCGCGGGCGGGAGCGCGGGTGCGGGGACCGAGGTGCAGGTCCCCTTCCTGCGCTGCCCTGCGGCCCCGAGGCAGCGAAGTCGGGGAGCGGGAGCGTGGGTGGGCCGAGCCGTGTGCTCCTCTGGCGCGGTGGAGCCGGCGTGGGTGTCTGTCTGTCTGTCTGCCCCTGCCTTCCCCGCACCCGGCCTTTTTGTCCCAGCTTAGCGATGAAGGCGCTGGGCTGAGGCAAGGCTTGACAGCGTGATGAAGAACGCGCGCTGACGCGTGGGACAAATTGCTGTAGCGAAGCTGTGGTAATAGCCTGTAATGCAGGGGGGGAATAACACAAACACCACCTGGAAGGTGCCGGCAGGGCGGGTGTCCCTGCGGCCGCGGGCTGGGACCCGGCGGGCGGCTCCCGAGGCCCCCCCGTCCCCGCCGACTGCCAGAGCCCCGGCAAACCGAGCTCCTGCCTCTAGCTGGCTATAAAAATACGTGATGGGGAGTATCTGTAAGAGCATCAATCTTCATGAGTGAGGAGAGGATGGAGTAGGGGAGTCACAAGTGAGTTATCCTGTCGCTCCTGACAAATGAAGATAAATTGTGTGACACCGGCTATTTATTTATACACTTTGCTGGGTTTGCATATGGGTACGAGCAGGAGGAACAGCGTTATGTCACACGTGTGATCGGGTTTTGTAAGGATGGGGTTTGGTGGTTATGACTGCGTATGGTCCAAACAGCCGATGACTTGTCTCCACAGAAAGCTTCAGATGGTGAATTTCTCATTAGCGGGTGAGGGAGGGCAGTGGCTGGAAAGGAGCCCCGTAGCTGCAGGGATGTTTTCAGTCCCTCTGGGGAAGCTGGTGCTGGCCAGCGAGGCAGCTCCCTGCCCTCCTCTGAGCAGGGAGGGCACAGTTGTTAGGGGATGTCTGTAGAAAACCCAAAAACGGGGGATGGGCCAGTCCCCCCAACCTTGAAAAACAAATGGTGGGTGAAAAAGGGGTGGCATATTGTAGAAATACTGTTTTTTCTTTAACTAGCTTGCACGCACATTTCTTTCTTCTGGTTTGCAATTAACTGGCCCCCGGGTGGCAGAAAAATAGTATTTGCAAACACTGCAGTAACATGCAGAACGTGACACCTCCAGCTCACAGATACTCGACCTGGTGGCCCAATACATCACTCGCACGTGGAAACGAGCGGGTGGGAGAAGCTCTTTTCGAACGGGTATTGCACTTGCGTGTGTCAGGAGCGGATTTCTGAGCACAGACGAGGCAGGGGGCTCTGCTGGGCACAGGCTCGGGGAGGAGCAGCGCGACTGTTGGAGGACTGCGCGTCCCCAGGGGCGCGGTGGAGGGCTGATGGCCGGGCTGTTCGGGTGTGCTCTGCCCGGGATTACGTTCTTGGTCTCGTGCCGCGCTGTGGTACGTGATACGATAGAGGCTCTCTGCCGAGACCGGCTGGGATGCCTTATAAAAATGTCTCTGAGCAGAGGGAGTTGATCAGGGAAAAAATCCTCATAGCTGTGCTGGAGCTGTGCTCTTGTCAGAAATAAATTGACAGAGTTAAACTCCCGTTGTCTCGCATCTGAGCAAAAAGAGGCTCCTTTTCTGCAGATTGCTATCTCAGAAAGAATTGTAGATGCAAATAACACTTGTGTCTCGTATCCTGATTGTTTTCAGCAGCTGACTAGCTAGACTATAAGCACCCATTAAAAATGAATGTCTGTATTAGCTGGTGACAAGTTTTGAAAACTGGGCCCATAGCATTCTGAAACGTTTTATCTGCTACAGTGGCTGTGTCAGAGCTTTGTCAGTCCCGTGGCAGTGTCAGGAGGAGCGGTGAACCTGATGTGCCAGCTCTGCCAGGCTGGGGTTAGCCGTGCTCCTCAGCTGCAGGCTCTCCTTGTAGCCCATGAGCGTGGCCAGACTGTGTGCTCGTCCCGTGCTGGAACGGTGCCCCGCAGAGCTGACGGTCGCAGGACATGTTCCTCGCTTGTCCGGAGCATCTGGCACTTAAACTGCATCCTGCCCTACTCAGCATTTTCAAAGGCCGGCCAGCCCCGCGCTCGCTGGTTGGTCTCCCGTGCCCAGGTTTCAGCCTCTGTCACGCCGGGTGACTCCTGGAGTTGCCCCGCGGGTGTCACGACGGACTCCTGTCCTTGCAGGTGGAAGCAGCCATCAGTCACTCCGGGGTGCTCGGCCCTTCTAGGGCTCCGATCCGAGTCTGCGGACCAGGCCTGCCTTGGGCTTGGGCGCCTCAGGAGCACCGAGCGCTCCCGCGCTCGCGTGGCTCGGCCCCGCTGCGACGCGCCGGCAGCACGTGCTGCCCGCAGGGCTTGGGCCGTTTGCACTGCTGGTGGCTCTCTGTCTGCGCTTGTAAGTCCCTGCTCTTCTGGGGGCAGCTGCTGCTGATAACCTGCGTCTCCGGCTGCCGTGGGACCACGCGTGACCCGCTGCGCACGCCGAGTCTGAGCAGCGGTACAGTGCCATCGCGGCCCCGGTGTCACTGCCGGCGCATCCCGGGGGACGTGATGCCCCTGGCTGAGCTCCCTTCGGCGAGCACCGCCCTGGGGGCTGGTTTTTGCTTGTTTGGTGAGGGACCCCCGGACAAGTGTCCCAGGCTGAGACCGGGTCTGCGCGTGGCGTTTTGGGGTGGGCAGCCCGAGCGCATCGGCACGGGCCGTGAGCGGGAGAGAGCTCCGAGACTCTGGAGAGGAACGTGGAGACTGATGCAAAACGCCAGTGCTGCCGGAGCCTGCCCGTGGGACGCTGTGCAGATCCTTCGTTATTCCAACCAAAAATCGCCTATCCAGCGAATGAAATGAGACCAAACAATAATAATCCTTATTTTGTTGACTTTGCTATTTGAAATAATTTTTTTTCTTAAGTCACATTTGTTTGGAAGGAAAACGTAATATAGTAGATGGTTTCCCATGAAAATTTTTGTCATCTCTAAAATGTAATGAAAACATTTACCCCCCCAACTCTCCTTGGTCTCTTTGTCGCTCAGTTACATGTGTATATATGGTCCCATGTAGTGTCTGAAAATTCTCAGCTTCCTTGGTCAAGCAAAATACAAAACGTAGAGCAGATATCATCACTGTGAACGAAGAAATTTGAATAAAATGGAAATAAAGCTATTCGAACTCCTGGATAATACTAATGCAGAACAAAGGGGTGTAAACAGGCCAAGAATAATTTTAGATGAAAAATGAGAAAGAAAAATCAGCCTGTCAGAAGAGACAGAACCTGAAAGGGCCTTGCCAAAGAGATACAGGGGAATAAAAAAAAGCATCAGCAATTATCAAGTGTATCTTCACTTTACACATTACATGTCAGGATTACGTGGCAGGTCTGAGAGAGATCACAGGAGACTTTTTCTAGCTGACGCTTTCTGGGATGGATCTCTTTGTTTCCCTGAAGCCCACAGCACTGTGAAGATTGTAATTTTGAGAAATCTGTGTTGTTGGAACAAAGCGCTGCTAGAGCGTAGTCCCGGCTGGTTTGCGGTGTTTGCAGCACACGTTAATCGAGGGAGTCCTGAAGCGGCAGGGTGTGTGGGCCTGGGAGAGCATCGTGCACTTGGCGTTAGGCATCTTCCTAGGTGCAAATTTACTTTCAAATTAACCCTCAGCTCAGCGGAGTCCTACTAATCCTTTCACAAAGACATGAACTGCTAATCCAAGTCCTGCGCTGGGTTTGCTGCTGTTGGGGCAGCTCCTAGATTAGTTTTTGTGTTTAAAATGAAATTTGTATTATTTGAATCAAGAGCGCAGTTTAAATTGGGGGTGACTTTTTGCTACTCTGGAGAGGTTTCCTGGGAGGGAGCTAGTATGAAACCCTACTTCCACGTCGCTTCCTAAAATGGAGAGCGGCAGCACGTGAGGTAACGCGTCCTTCGGTCTCCTGGGATGTGGATTACAGATGGCTCCTGTTTATGGGGCAGGAAAAAGGTGCCATGCTAACAGAGCATCGTGACTTGTGCCTGCGGCAGGTAGTGCAGGTGGGGATCAAAGCAAGGGAGAGAGCCCGGCGCGGCGTGGGCCTGGGATGGGCAAGGAGCGACGCGCCGGAGCGGGCGTGCACGTAGCCTGGGCTGTGTCTGGTGGCTGCCCATTATCTTCCATCACTGTGTTGATAAACTGTTATCACTAAATTATCCTCAGTCTAATACAAGCTCTCCATCAGTTGGGTATGAAATCCATTACTGTCTGTCGTACCGCTTGGCTAATGGAAGGAAACCCTGTTTTCTCCATTAAATTTTGGTTGAATCCCTTTATCTGCCCATTACTTCTCCTGTAACTCCTTCTAATGGAATCAGGCTAATACAAAATGACAAAGAATCAGAAAAAATGACACCGAAATTGGGGGAGCTGTAAAAGCCTCTATTGCCCCTACTTGGCCTTGTTAAGGAACGTGAAGTCTGAATTAATTTAAAGATTTGTTCGTTCAGTGACTGATCCCACGAGCTGGTTTCTTTTGCTTAAAAAAATAAAAAGTAATCTTTGTCTTGCAAGAAATTCAGTATACAAATGTCATGACACAGAAGAATATTTACTGTGATTAGTGCAACAGCTTCCCTTACCCCTTTGTCTTTATAAAAAGCACGTGGCATGGCTGCCTTATAATTGACTATTGTTTTATTAATTTAATCTCACTGTTCTTCCAGCAATCACTCCTATCCAAAAAAGGGACTTGTGATCCAAACCAGCCAGCCAAAAACTGAAACCAGTTTGCAAACAATCTAACAGAAACATTAACAAGCAAACCCGTGGTGCACGTCCACGCCGCCTCGGCGTGCCCGCTCTCCTGCCAGCCCTGCCGCGTGCGGGGAGGTACCCCTGTGTGCCGTTGGGGTCCTGCAGCCGCGTCGCCCCACGGCAGCGGCTCTGCCATCACCGGAGCCGTAACCTGCATGGGAGCTGAGGCGAAGTGAGCCGGACCCCGGGCTCTTTGGGAAGCAGGACAGCTCGGCTGGGCCTTGGCCTTTTGCAGCCCAGCAGCGCGGAGCAAAGCGGCCGTGAGCCGCTGCCAGTTGCTACCAGAGGTTTGAAGCCGTGTCTTGCCGCAGGAGGTTCGTGCGGGGTGCCGTGCCAGGCAGCACTGGTTACAGACGTTCACAGGCACTTGGCATTCACTGCAGGAGCCGGGGCTGCCGCCCCCAGGAGCCACTGATCTCTGAGCGTCGGGGAAGGAGGCTCATCTCGGAGGGCTTGCTACGTGGCCCAGCCTTTGCTGACTGCCAGCTAATAGCGCGGAGGAAGACACGCGCTGCAGGCAGCGTACGCCCTGCCGGCTTATATCTCAGCGGTGGCAGAGCCTCTGATTGACTGTGAGTAATGCAGAAAGGGTCTCGTACGAAACAGTTAGGGAATGCTGCCTTCGGGGGAAGAGCAGGGCAAGGAGCCCTGCTGTCTGGTTAACAAAAGTACCGCCTCTCCTGGCAATCCTGGCCTCTCTGTTTGAGTTGAGTATTTTTCTAACGTTTCTGGCTGTGGATTTTAAAGATTTAGCACATTTTTTTTTTTAATATTCCATGGACGCATGAGATGAGACCAGGCTGTATAATTTTCTTCCCACTCCCTGTGTGCAGTCACTGAATTCCTCTTAATTTCCTGCACCAGTGCCCGTGGACTGGGAGCTGGTTTCTGCCACCCGTGAAGTCAGTGGCACTGGTCCGAGCTCAGGTGATGAAAATGGTCAGACTCCAGCTAGGCACAGAAAAGTGCATTTTCTTGTGCATGTTCTCAGCATAATGCAGCGAGAAGATGTGGGATTGTGGATTGATGCAGAGGGCTGGAGAATGCCCCTGGGTGCCATCCCCGTTTCGGTCTGTGAGCACATGAAGACACGGCCCAGCAGAGCCCGGAGAGCGGGTATCAGACCACAGAACGGCCGGTTAACGCCTGTCCGTGCCGGCGCTGGCTGCGGCGATCCTGCACGTCACTGACGCGGTCTCTGCCCCGCTCACCTGCGTGAATGAAGCCTCTGAGTCCCCGTTTACTGCTGCGTTCATCACTTTATTGCAGCAGATGAACGCTGTGAAGCCTAACGGTACTTGAATCCTCCCAAACCCCAGGCCATTAGTGGAGGTTTCCTTGTCCCCGTCCTTCCCTGCTCCAGCTCCAGCACTGCCTTCTCTTCTCCAACCTGACTGCTGTCCTTGGACACTCTTTGTCCCCCAGCAATTCCCGCAGACTGCAGGTTTCAGGAAGATGGTAGTTTTGTTCTGTCTCCGGTTTCCCCTCCTAGTCTGTTTAGTGCTTGCAGAAAAAACAGAGACAAAAGGCCTTGGCCAAATCCGAAACAGAATCAGATGTGAGAAGAGTGCTTCGTTTCCGAGCTGCAGTGCTGACCCGAGGAGCTTTTCTTGTGCTCTCACTGACACACGCTTCTCACTTTAATCTCTCAAATTTGCCTACATGCTGGCTCTGAACTGGTTGCTTTTTCTCTCGTGAATCTAACAAGCTCTTGCTTCCTTAGCAAAAATGTAATCCTGATCAAAGTTCCCGTCTTTCTCACTTGATTAGAGGGAAAAAAGCCCCCCACCACCACAGTGGCCCCCCCTTCCTCCCTTTAGGTGTACCTGAATTCTTCATTTTACAAACTCTTTTCTAATGCTCCGGTTGCGTATTTGTGGGGGCCTGCAGGGCACCTTTGCCTAGGGAGTCAGCGTGCAAGCGTTGCACAAGCCTTGTTGTATTTAAATAGGTGTTGGCATATCGCGGCTAAGAGCAGCGACAGCAGGCTAGGGCCGGAGGGAGGAGGGACATCTCCCCTTCCCACGGAAGGAGGATCTCTGCTTCCCTCTTCATCCTCAGGCTCCTCCTGCGCCGAGCAGAGTCCCTCGGTGTGCCTGGGCCCTTGGAGACGGAGCCACTGGCTCCTGAGGAGCGTTAGAATTTAATAGAAATAAATAAAGTAAATGGAGAGTGTTTCATGGGCAATTGAAAGGTCGGCACAGATCACGCCGTGTCATTTGCTGTTCTTCAAACATCCTTTTCTGGCTGCTTGTTAATCCCCAGACAGACAAGCCACAAGAGCATTAGTTCTCTCTCTCCCTCCAGCCAGCACCTGCAGGGCCCTGGATTGTCACTCCTGTAACCAGCTGTACGCTCTCTTCTGCTGCAGATATTAATTTTTTGTTTATAGAAAAATCCATAAGGTTTGAGTTATCAAAAGCTGTGTGCACTAGTGGGAAAGACACAAAATCAATGCTGAAATATTGCCTTATTTAATGGCTGCTGTAAATAGCTCTGTTATGATTCTTTAGTAGAGGTAAACCATGAAAGCAGAGGAGAGGTCAGCTGGACGTACGTGTTTGCAGCCTGCGCCCCGGCGAGCCCGTCCAGCTTACCTTGCCCTGTCAGGCGCTAGCTGACAGAAGTCTGGGATCCCTGAGTCCGTGGGTTTGCCGTCGCTCACGTCAGAAAACACGGAGGAGTATGGGCTGAGTCTGATGGGCTCTGGCAGCGCCTTGCTCTGTGTTCACGGGTACTTCTCGCGGCTGGAGGAGCTGAGCCGGGTCCCTCGCGCGGGGATGCTGCCGGCGCCAGCCGCGTCCCCTCGCTGGCGCTTCTCGGGGTCCCTGCGGGAGCAGGGGCATCGCCGGCACGGCCCGCTCCCAGCAGCTGCTTCGCAGGGTGCTCGCTCTCCTGGGGGACACCACGGCCCTGGGAAGGAATTTCGTCTCACATTCCTTCTCGCTTTCTCCTGTTTTAAGGCATGTTTTCAGAAACGTCATTGGGGCTTATAAATGAGGCTTTTAAAAGGTTTTAAAATACCCGCCGTTTGTAATGGTTTATTTCTGTGTCATTGAATGTAATTACCTCCAGTAGATGTTCTTTCTAGAATATATTTAGGTACTTTGGAAAACACTGGCATTTCCCGCACGTTCCTGGAAAGCCAAGCCCTGGGCTGGGGTTACTGTGGTAACCCGGCTGTGTTTCCACCAGCAACAATAATCACTGCAGATGGGGAAAAAATATTATTTGAGGATGCCTGGCTTGAAAGTCACAAGGAATTAGGAAATCCTGCTTTGCATAGCTCCTTGAAGGTCAGACGGGCTCACTCTGCGGGCGGCATTAGTCAGTCCGATCGCATGTGCAAACTCCGGCGTCTGAAGGGCTCGCGAAAGCTGATAAGAGTTTTCCCTGAAGTACTGCCGCAGCCAGTCGGATAGCGGCTGCATCGCCTCCGTCAATATTTGACTTTGGGTCGATACAGCTTGATGTTTGGCTTAACAGAACTTAATATCTGCCTAATGTCAGCAAAGTTCTAGCGACTGTACGGGTGCACTGCCTGATTTCTGTGGGGAAGGGGTTTCTGGGCTGAGGAGCCGCGGCGCCGTGGGGCCTCCCTGCTGCTTAGATGGTGAGAAGGAGCCAGAGCTCTCGCTGCTCGCAGGCGAGGGCTGTGCGAGCGACTCCGTCTCCAATTCACCCCCACCGACTGGGATGCAAACCCTGACTGGCTTACGGGGGCGGCGCTGGTAAGAGCGCGCTGAGTATCGGGGGACGTGCCTGTCCGCTGGCAGACGGGACTGCTGCACCGGGCAGGGCTGCGCCGGGCACTAGCAGCGACTTCGTGAGCCAGCCTCACCCGTCGCCTGCCTGCGCAAGCTGCCGGGACTCGTGCAGCTCTAACGGGCACTAAAGCACAGAATAGAGCTCCTCTGGTTCCCGTCAACATCTGCAGGGGTGGTGCTGCTGGTCTGGTGGTGTTCCCATGAGGATTCCCCTTGTCTCCGACCTGCAGCGATGCGCTGAGGCTGACGCAAGCTGCTGGTGGCTGCAGCGAAGGCATGCCTCGCCACGGCCGGCTCTGTCCTCCCCTCGAGCTCGACGTCTTTCCGTCCTCCCTGCAGGCTGTTTCTTTGGGCAGCCAGTGAAACCAGTGGAAGCGTTTTCTTCTTATTATGGTTTTAATATTCACAACACATGCAAATTAGAAAAAGGTAATTGTCCCAATTAACACTAAATAGGTTTTTCTCACACATCTTGAGTGATTTGATGCTTCTGCTTATCTCATAAAAAGTTTCCTGGTGGAACTGCCTCAGACTCAGGGTTCATACAAGAGCCTGCTGAGCTTCTGTAATTAAGCTGTGATTAGCCAGCTATAAATATGTGGTTCTGAATACAACATTGCACTCTTAGGGCAACTGGAGATAATAAAGTGATCAGATCAGTGCACACCTAAGGTACACCAGTAGCGGTGAGATAAAGCTTTTGCCATTAGTGGCAGGTCTGTTGCAGTGGTTCAGTTCCCCCGGCCGCTCTGAGCCGTGGTCGAGTGCTGGACCAGAAGCGAGTGGCATGCCCGCCGTCCCGATGCTCGTGGCTCTGCAGGCAGTGTCCCCGTGTCCAGGGAACCTGCCTGTGAGGTGCCGTATGGAATCGCCTCTCTGCTTGGCTCTCCTGACGGAGCGGTTAACTCAGCCTAAACCCAGCTTTCCGTTAGGATGGCCGATTCCTCCGGCAGGCGCGTGTCCCTGGCTGCGAGCTGTCGGGCAGCAGGGCTCAGAGGGGCTCCTGCAGAGGGGCAGCAGCAGGCAATGCAGAAGCTCCCGTCCCTGGGAGCTCCGTGGGTACGTACTGTGCCGGGAGCACGAGGGCTCAGTCTGGGTGCCCGCAGCTGGTTTCCATGGCCAGACATCTGGGAAGATCGCTTCCACCGAGCGCTCGGCACCCCGACCCGCCCTTTGTGTTTGAGAGCCGTGGTAAACGTGCTTTGTGAGGGGGGTGGCTCAGGGGGCCCCTCTGCTCCCCCTGCGACTGGGGCTCTGGGGTGTGTGTGGGGGGTCCCACAAGCCAGATCCTCCGTTCCACCCAGAGCAGAGCACGTCCCCTGGGCTTGAAACCAAGGGCCACGAGGCCGTGTTCGTTCAGCCAGAGACATGATGTATCTTGTGGCCTCTGGGCCCAACTGCAGCTGTTTGTAATGTCAGGGAACGGCTCTCAGATGAATTACAGCTGATATTTCATCACACACATTATTCGGCTAAAGAATAAACTGGAGGAAGCCAGGACAATTCAGTGAAGAAAGCAAGCTGACAGTGCTTGAATAAATGATTCATTATTCACTCAGCTCTGGCTTAGTGCACTTGCCCGACTCCTGAACAGGAGTTAGTTCGTTTCCAGCCCTGCTGTGTTTCCATTTCTCTGCCGTGACCTGACGTGGCAGATGAAATGTTCATGAACATGCTTATCTTTCAAATTAGAAGTTCTGTCAAAACCGATTCTGTGAACCACTCACAGAAAACTCCTATCAGCTGCTAATTTTCATCCCTTTACATCTCAAATACCGTTTGTGAGCTTTCTAACTCAATGTTATATCGGTTTTAAAAGCACTTCAGGAAAAACAACGTAGGGTTATTTGGCAAAAGAGGCAGTTGTCTAAAGCAGTGTCAGAGCAAGCACTTTCATTTTAGCAGCCTCTTTGCTCCCTGTTACCGCTCCTACCTGTGGCTGACGTGGCCCCTTTGGGCCAGGCGCTGGAGGAACAACGTGCACCAAATCCTGATGTTCCCGAGGGAAACGGGAGCTCGGCGGTTGCCTTTGGGTGCAGCGAGGTTGAAAGCAGATGCCCCTTTGATGTGTCAGAGGTTGAAACCCGTGGGGGGAGGCGAGGGCTGCCTGCCTGCGGGCAGGCCCCATGCTGGAAAACGTTTGCTCCGTGCTGGGAGAGCTGTCTGCCTGCCTTTCCGCGACACACGTACCCAGCCGGGTCCCTACTGCTGAGCTGGGGGCAGTTTTTAAGGCATTGGGAAGTGTCATGGATTTTGTAGGGCTGGACATACTGTCATGGAAATGTTCCGGTGGATGTGAATGAGGAAGCAAACGGGGAAATTTGAAACTTCAGAAGACTGTGCAAGAGCAAAGGGCTGCATGAAAAGAGGCGCAGCACCAGAGAGGCGACGGCAGAGCCCATGCCTAGGTGGAGGAGGAGAAGTAGAGAGCTGGAAGAGAAAACAATGTAAAGATTTATGCAAGATCAGAATTGAACAAAATATCCAAGCAAAGAAGAAGATCCCAAACACGATTCGGAGAAAGGAAGAGAAAGATTCCGACAGGGGTCTGCACTCTGGGCTCTGTGGTGTGCAGGCAAACGTGGCGTGTTCCATGCCAGCCCCTAAAAATTAGTGAAAATACCTGCGAAGAATTGGATCCAAGCTGCCAGGAGGAAACTTGACCCAGAGGGTTGTGAATGCATCCCACGTCATTGCAACAACGCTCGCGTGCTGTTCTAGCCCCAGGCAGCGTTAGGATAACCACAGAGAGCACTAGCACACGCCGCTTCAGTTTGGGTTGTTTGCACGAAGAACTGTGTCCGTGTACATGCTGCTTCAGGCTGGGAGGAAGGAGACAGTATGGATGGAAAACTTTCCTTTTGTTGCTAATTTCTCCATCTGTTTTCTATCTTTGCTTTGTTCGCTTGCAGTACTGCGTGGGTGCTTGTCGGAAGAAGGGCGTTCCGGAGCCGCTGCACAGCTTTCCTGGGTAAACATGATTTGATAGTCACTTCAAGTGGGGCTTTTGCAGTAATTCTCGCATTTCATTCCTTTATGCTCTGCCAATCCAGCTGAGTCCTGCTGCTCCTCTTTGTCCCTCTGCTATTCCAGTCCAACCCTGCCCCCCACGTGAATGCACAGAGAAGTATTTTTTCCAATTTAAAGCTGAGCAATTTTTATTTGTAGCTGTAAGTGGGTCCATTAGGGCCGGTCAGAGGAAAGCTGAAGAACGTTTGGCAGATAATTGGGCCTGGGTCCATCAGAAGGTCTTGATGCGGAGCCTGCTGCACTATGTGCTGGTAAAACATCTGTGTAAATAGCTCTGCAGCTGAGCTTTCATTAGAACTGCCCATCACAACAGTCCTCTTAACGCTCTGAATACTCCAGGGACTCCTCTGCGTCTACCCAAAATAGCAAGCTCTCCACTTAGTGAGCCCTGTACTAAAACTGGGGTCGTCTCATTTAAATGTTCCCGGCTGTAGGCATGACCTGAGATTCTTTGTTGTAATGTGCTGAGCTATCAAAGCCTCGCTCTTCGTAGCGTCTCATTAGTCTTGGAAGAGGTGAGGCTGGGGATGGCATCCAGCTGTGTCCCTCAGCTGAGTATGCCATTTTCCAGCCACATCTGGAAAGGGGGAGAGATGTAATTGGATGCAAATGGTCACCTGTCAGAGTGAAAAATGGCATTTCCAGTAGGGTTTCCTTTGAAAAAAAGAGTATACCTTTGGATGAGAGGAGATAATTCTAGCATTTGTGGAACTGAGCGACAAAGTCAGATATAATCTCGGGCTCTTTCCCCAACTCTGTTCAAATTCTGCTCATTTTTAGCCTGGCATACCCACATGGTTTTTCTGGGACACCTCACTGCCGTCTCGTGCCCGCCCCTGGTTCCCCACACGTTCGCCAGCTGCGCCTGCGCCCAGCTCTGCCGCTCGCCCTGCTGCCCTCGGCTCGCGCCTGCTGCTGGCTTGGGGTGCTTCTGCGTCTCAACACGTGTTCACGGCCTAATGCTCGCTGCGGCTCAGGACTTCATTAACGTGGCTGTCGGAGGATCACGACCTTCGTTGAACCGAGGCAATGAACTTTCCCGTGTAGTCTCTTAAAAACATTTAACGCTGAGAGAAGATGCAAACCAGAACGCAGCTGATGGAAACCCTTCTGCCTGATGCCTCGCTGCGTCTCTTGTAGGGCAGAGTAAGTTCCTCCGGGGCCTCCATCCGCAGGCCTTTGCTGTTGTCCATCACCAAACGCTGCCCGTGACCGTGGTGTAAGCCTGGGCCGTGGAGAAGAGATGCGGGGATCGATCCCTGCTGGTTAATCAGCAGGGGATGTTATTAAAGATTATTGTGGTGTCTCTAAGATCAAGTCAGAGGACTTGTGCTTTCCTTGCTGAGATGCGGGTTGATGCTGCGCAGGATGAATACCAACCGAGTACTGAGTTTTCAGACATGCAGATTTGTTTTGTGGATCATCGTCTGTTCCTTCTGTGTGCCACATAAACTGTCTGTTGTTATGCAAATCCGGTAATGTATTTATGAGGGCTCTCCAGAGATTTCAAATGGCATCTAATCTGGTTAGTAGATCCATTCTGCAAGAGACCTGTGTAATGCATTCAGCTAAAGATGAGATATTGGTATTTTATGCATTTGACTAGAGACAGAAGCTGTTTTATCCCATTCAGCAAGCATTACAACGCTCTTACTGACCCGAAACCCATGTAACTGCCAGGAAGAAGAATAAACACACAAATAAATGTGAACAAGCATGTAGAACATATTTACAGCTCCTGACAGCGTCTGCACCAGAGTCACTGCAAACTGCAAACTCGCCTGTTCTCGTGAGTTGAGCAAGGCTGGGCTGAGTCTGTACCTGGACGAGGAACTCGCAGGAGCAATCGCTGGTGACTGTGGATGGCCGCGCTCTTCCCTCCCTGAGCAAACCCATCCTGGTGTCCAGGCGCCCCCGGAGCCCAGCCGACGGCATGACCCGCTCCCTTCCGACCCCGGTATTCGTTTCCAGACCTCAGGCTGGAGTTGCTCACCAGGGAGTCACACCCAGGCTGTGCTGAAGTGCTGCACGCTTCTGCTTAGCTCCTTTAAGCTGGTTCTCTCCGCCTGCATAGCGGAATTTGTTCACGTTTTCATTGCCTGAAACTGCTTATCCACAGTTACTGGTCAAGGCAATCTGGCCCTGCTGTAGCCGTTATTTTATGGCTCGTTGCGTCTTTCCTCGCTCCCCCATTTCCCCTTGCACCGAGTTCAGTGTATTGGCTTCGGGTGCCTGCTCCTGTCCCTGCTCCACCTGCAGCTCCTCGCTCAGGGTGGGTCAGCCCCCGCTTCCATTTGGCTCAGGACGCTGGATTTAGTTGGTCACTTGTTTGATTTGCAAACAGACGCAGAGGTTGTGCCGGTGCTGCGCCTCGCGGTTGCCGAGAGCCCGGGCGAACAGCCGCCCGCTCGGTTCTTTGTTTCCGTGGATGCTCTGCTCAGACCTGTGTGGCCGGGACGATGCCCGGGACGCCTGCGAGCGCCGGGGCCACGTTCCGTTCTGGCCTCCTCCTCTCCGTCTGCAGCCTTCTCCTTGGGTTGCGGGATGCCCAGTAGGGACGTGATGCGGTTTTGTTCTGTGTTTGATAATACAATCATGTTCTTGCGAGTAAGTGCTCCTGCTTTACTGGCTGACCTTAAAAGCTGTACGTGTCCTCTTGGAATGTTCTACTGCAAAAGCTTATTTCTAGCCAAAATGAAAAATTACAACACAGACTTTTTGATCAAACAGCATATTTAGTTTCTGTTAGTTGATACAAATGTTTCTTTTTTTTTTTTAATACTGCATTAGAATTGAGGGAAATTAACTCAAAATTATCTGACTGAAATAAAAAATGTTAATTTAAAAAGTCTCTGTGTTTTGACTCTAAAAATAAATTTAAAAGGCATATGTCTTCAACAAAGCAGCAAAAGTGTTTGAATGATTTTGATGAAACACTCTCTCAAATTAATCTTTCATTTGAAGACCATAAATATCGTAAAATTCACAATAGTAATTCCCCCCCCCGTGTATTCCAGAAGGGCAGAGCACGGCGCAGCTCTTGTGTCCCGGCGCCGCGGACTCCGGGCCGGCTCCCCGCCTGCCGCGGCCCCGAGCCCTCTGCCTGGCGCCGGCGAGGGGCGGCGGGGCCGGGGGAGCGCAGAAAGCCCCCCGCCCCGCCGCGTCTTCGCTCCCCGTCGCCCGAGCCGCGTCCCCCCTGCCCCGGAATGGCCCGCGTGCCACTGGAACGCTCCTCGTCAGACGACAGATTTCAGGAGAGCATTAGTAATTAGGAACTCCACTCTCATCAAGGAAAATAATTAGTGAGAATGCATGCAGTTTACAAAAGCAGTTCAATTAAAGGGAATAACAAGCTTTTTACAGCAACAAAGGAAGGACTAAGTAGACCTCAGTGAGTAAATAAAGCTGTAATCAGTGTGATTAATTTAAAATCTCAGGAAGGCATGAATTGGATTGATATTCCAAAAGTCTAATGTGTCTCGTGGGACCACAACAGAAGTCATTCCACGTTTTAGGGAGAATAGGAAGCCTCATTAATTGTGAACAACAAGGAAAAGTAAAAAACTGGCAAATGTTATTTTGCTATAAATTTCATTGGAAACACAGATTTTGACTAGTGTTTTCTTCATGAAGCTCGTACAAAAATCTGTCTATGTTGTCTGGCTAAAATGAAGTTAGAGAAAAAATGAGAAATGGATTGGCTGGCATTTTAACCAAGATCCTTAAAAACCTCCTTCATCTGATGGCAGCTGGGAAGCACCTTGGGGGGGGGTTATCGCAGGTGGGGCTGAGCAATGGTGTTTTGTGGCAGAAAAGGGCCTATACAAAGTTGTCAGGTGTTATATGGACGCAGGGGAGAAGAGGCAGAAGGGAGCGTGCAGCCTGTGGGAAGGCACCGGTGGGGACCGAGGGAGCCGGGGCTGCGGGGGCTGCCGGGCTGCGGGGGCTGCGCTCCCCCCGCTGCACCTCCAGCCTGCGGTCGGGGCATTGGGGAAGGTGGGGGTGACCCTTCTGTGGGAGACGGGGGGACACCGGCCTCGGGGACACCCCCAGCCCTGGCAGCAAGTCAGTCATCCTCTGCCCAGCTCACAGACTGAGACAAAAATGGAATAAAACTGGTACTTGCTTCACTGCCTTCGTTTTGGGGTTGGTTTTTTTGCCCTGCCAGTATTGTGGGGACTCGCGAGTGCTACTTCTGTTGCTGAAGGAATCGGTGCTGCTGGTACTGCCGCCACCAGTATCGCTTCTCCTGCATCTGAAATCTGACTTTCCTCCGTAGTCAGTTTTGGGATACAACGAACCCTAAAGAGCTGGACGAGAGCTTGGGCTGTAAATTGTAACCAGCTTTCATTTAGTTCATTTCCCATAGGTGACTGGGGGCTTTATGGTGCTTTACTACACTTCATAATAATTTAAAGCAGATATTTAGTACATCTATAAAGTCTCTTCCACAACGTACTGGGGAAGGAACGCGGTATAAATATTGTTCTGGCTTTCGGCTGGGTGACAGAGCGTTGAGAGGTCCCAGTCAGTCGTTCCTGGGGAGGAGGGCAGGGCGCCGGGTTCCTGCGGGCGCGATGCCGAGGACGTGCCGGTTCTGGGCAGCGCGGAGCGGGGGGACGCAGCCCTTCGCCTACGTGGGGCCGGAGTGTTCCCCAGTCCCGATGGACGTCTGTGCGGGGGTGTCCTGGTCCGTGTCCCGCAGAGGCAGATTTGCGAGTTCGCTGTGTGTTAAAATGGCACCCTGAGATGCGCATCGGAGGTATTTGCTGTGGGATTTCACGTTTGTTCTTGTTAAAGTTGCCAAGCGTGCGTTCAGCGCTGGCGAGCGTAAAGCGTCGCAGGGGAGGAACGGGCTGTTTCACGACAGCCCCTCTGTCCCGTTTTCCGCTGCCAGGCAGGCACGAGTCTTCCTCTCCAACACCTTCCGCAGAACGGGGCATTTCGGTAGCCGTGGCTTTACGTGGCGGCGGCCCAGCTGCCTGTAAAGATAAGGCCATAAGAAATTACTGTGCTCGAAACAGCCCTTCAGGTCTCAGGGATGCTGTTCTTTCCAAGTTAATCCCAACCCTCACCTCAGTCTTTATCACTTCATCCTTAGTTTCCCTGCCTATTCCTCTCCCTCTATTTCTTGCCATACAAATTTCCCTCTGAGCCCAGGTGTCTGCTGCTTTGGGACCTCAGGAGGGGCCCTGCCCGGCAGGCTCGCTTCGGTTGGGTGACAAGAACAAGAACGACCCGTTGCGAGGTCTCCACCTTCAGAGGGGCTTCGCTGTGCTCCCCCTTACCGAAGCCCTTTGCTTACAGGGAACCTTCGTTTGTAGGGATTTCTGAATTTTCTCTGGTTAGATCCAGACAGGCTTAATGCTGAAATCGGTCTTTGAAGCCCGGAAACATCTTGATGACGTTTCAGTCTAGAAATGGCATATTTGTCCTAAGACAGACAATTCTTGGGTCTGCTTTTGCTGCAGAACACAGGGATTTAATAATTTACTTTGATTAGTGTTTTTTGTTCTTTCTTATTTTTCGAGTGTTTCCAGTATGCTCAACTTTTCTAATCAGTATTTTTCAGTGGAAAGGGAAAAATCCGAGTGTCTTACAATGGATGACTTACGTGACAATTAGCACTGAATAAGCACCTCTCATTCCTGGATCGTTCGCTCCAGACAAGGCAGCGCATCGCGGCGAGGTTCTGAGCAGCGCGTGTACAAACACGACAGCCCACTCCGTTCCCCTCGTCTCGCAGAGCAGCGAAACCTTGGCGTGCATCCAGCGACTTAGCTAGGCGAAACCTCCTTCTTGGAAATACAAGTTGGTTTCTTCTAATTCAATTATGTTTCTCGAGGTCTCCTCTTGCTAAATGTGGTAAAATTGTGTCTCAGCTGAAGAAAACAAATACTCCAGCACCATGCTGGCTATCAGTCTCCTGTGGCACCCCAGAGAGAGATGCGGTGTTCAGAGCAAGCATCTGAACAGGTAGAAGCAAAACATACCCTAATTAAAATACAGCTGGATAAAGAGAGCTCGATGCGGTCCTGGCAGCCACGGCAAACTGAATCCGGTGGGTAGGCGGTTGCACGAGCAGAGTCTAGACAGATACAGAGTGATGGCACGGTGGCCGCTGGGACTCCAGGCCTCCTCTGGAGTCCGGAGAAGGTCAGTCTCCCGTTGGGACACCTGATACAAACTGGCAGGAGAAGCATAATTCTAAATTCTAATTCTAAAATTTATGAAGTTGTTACCTTGTTAGTGTTGCCTGGACTGGACGTGGCTCTTGCAAACAGCCTGCCCATGCGATCCCAGATTGTCCTCCGTTGGATACGAGTACGTGGCATCTACCAAAAAGCCACGTTAGGCTTTGTAGACACTCGGCAAGACTCGTTACGAGGACGCCCTCATCGGCGCCGGGCCCTGCTGCGGCAGCGTCTCCTCGGCGAGGCGGCGTTACCGCGTGCCCCCCCGCGCCGAGCGCTCGCGCTGCCCGGTGCTCCTGGATCCGTGCCCGGCCCCCCGCCTCGCCGTGGCCAGCAGGGACCTGCTGCTGCTCTTCCACCCGCGGGGTGGCCGGAGGTGAAACGGGTTGTAACCAAGTCCCACCAAATACTGAAGCAGCTCGAGAGAGGATCTCAGTTTGTACTTAGGCAGATTTTGGATTATTTTCCCCCAACTCCCCATTTTTCAAATTTAAGCTTACTGTTTATGTGAACCTTGTCTGTGAACCCCGCAGCAGCTTGTATCATAATGTGAAGGGTGGCGTAAAAATAACCTTTCCATAAATAAATGCTGAACACCGGGGAGCACCTGCAGTGTGAATGAAAAATCAGAGGCGATAGGGCTATTTCAGCAAGTTCAAGTTCCAGCCAACCTCTTTGCAGGAGAGGAAAATGCTCTATCGGTACCTCCCCATACTGTTCATTTGCACTGGAGAAGGATCAGCGTTTGCATTAAGTTCTCCAAAGTTTTGATAACCTTATTTCCCCCAAGGGAGTTTTTTAGGCAGGATAATGTATAGCCCGTTGTTGTATGTTCTGAATTCCATTTGCGAGAGATCAGTATTTTATTGCCAGACCAGCATTTAAAAATTGCTCTCTATTTTCTTAGCTTTGTGGGAATTTACAGCCCCCAGAGTGGAAAGAAAAGGATTTTTTGATAAGATGTAGGCTTGATTTTTATTTATTAGTTGCGATGGGAATCTTTACCCCACAGATTAATCTTGCTTGTTACAAGCAGCAGTTACTGAAAACGCCCGGCTCTTTCCCGCGGAGGCGAGGTAGCCAAAGCTCGCGGCGTGTGGCCCGGCTCCCCGGGCGCAGGGAGGCTTTTCTCGAGTTGCAGGCACGCGTCGTCAGAGACGCCCGGAGATTCGCGTGCCCCGCCACCGGCCTCGCGAGGCAGGCAGTTCCAAAAGGCGAGTGCTCAGCTTCTCCTAAAAATAGGACCTCTTTGAGGCGTTTCAAGTTTCTTCCTTTATTCCTCTCTTCATGCCATCCTTTAGCAGTCGCTGCGGCCGGCCGTGCATTGTACTCTAATACCTCCCTATAGGCTGCCTTTTGATTGAGGATACAGTGCCTTCAGATCCCCGCCGCACCTTGCTGCTCATTCATGCCGTCCAGTCGGTCCCCGCAGAGCTGGCTCTTCATAGAGAAGCAGCCGCACGATGTGCCCCAGGAGCTGGAACTACCTCCTCCTCCTCCTCCTCCTCCTCCTCCTCCTCCTCCTCCTCCTCCTCCTCCTCCTCCTCCTCGCATCCCTGCCTGCCGCCTCTGCGCCGGCCGCGCTCCTCGCCCTGACGCGCTCCTGCGGCTGAAGGGCAAGCTGCTTCCTCGACCGCGTGATTTCAAAGGGCCGGCTGTCGCTAGAAGTTTGCATCCGTGCCTGGGCGAGGTCGGGGACGCGGTCCTGCCGGGCTGGTCCAGCGGCGCCGGGGTCCCGGGAGCCAGCTGGGCTCTGCCTTCCAGCCTGAGGACGTGCATCGGCTTGCCCGCTGAGTTTTCCACTTGTTCTTTATTTACCGGAGTATCTATCAAAACGTCTCCTATTCACTGGTCTCCGGAAGGGTTGAGGCTTTGATGCAGATCGTAGGAATTATTCTCGGGATAGCGGTTTGGGCGGTGTGCTGCTCCAACGCAGCTGTGGTCTGAGATCATTTAAATGCCTGGGTTCCTTTCCTGAAGCATTAACAGAGAAACTCACTAATTGCTAATTGCTGCTAATTAATCCTGTGTATGGTTTATCATGTTTATGAGCAGATGAAGTACAACTTTCTTCCCCTCCTTGACAACTTGAGAACATTTAAGCCTTTTGTGCGGCTTGTTATGTTGTCACGTTTCGAACCCCACAGTTACTGAAATACTTGGTAATTAGCTCATATCCCTGTGATACTTGATAACTATATGGGTATTTTTTCTAGTCCTGTGTTATTCCTTGTATTTTCATGTCATATGGCAAATTAATTCCATTTTAATTTCTAGATTTCTCTCGGAACGCTGTTAGAGTCACGGTCCCTGTAAGGCTGCTCGCCGCGGTCTCTGCCCGCCGGGTGACGTCTCTTGCCTGCGCACACGTGCACGCTCGTGCGTGTTCCCGAGTGCTTTGCGGTGAGCGTGAAGCTGCCGCCGCGGCGTGCTCCGCCGTACGGCGCGCGGGGAGGCCTGCCAGGCGGTGGCCTCTACACCACGGTGCGCTGCAGGGGTTCCCGGGCTTTTAACATCCCCGAGGCCACGCTGGCTCTTTCCATGCTGCAAACGGCGTCAGCGCCCCTGCAGACTGCAGCCACGTCCCGTTAGCCGGCAGTCGTAGGCTGTGCTGTTCGTTGCTGTTAATTGTACGTCTTTGCCTGGAGGTGTCTCTGCTCATCTTTGTAGCTAATTTCAAGCAGAATCTCTTTTACACGCTGAAAAGTCTGGATAAAACAAAGCTAGCCAGAGTTGTGTGCCTGCTTGCGCACATCTGTGCTGTGGCTGGGAAAGAACTGCCGGTGCTGGACATGTGGCGAGTAAAAGCCTCTTCTGGGCCCAGACGTCAGCATCGGTGGTACAGTTAGATTTTTGGAGCTCCTGAAACAAAGCTGAGTTCTGAGGTTTTCTTGTTTGTTAGTAAATAGAGAGGGTATATACATTATTTTCTTTAGCGTTTCATGACCTTAACTTGCTGTCTGCTTGCAAGGAAAAAACCCTTTTAAGAAGTGTTTTAGTCCAGCCTTTCTCTGCCGAAAGCTCTGTTCTTCCAAACCAGCCACGGAACGAATAGCAGCACTGGCTCTGCAAATGTCGTCGTACTTGTTGCTTCTTGATAGCAACACTAGAGAAATGGATCTTCCCTCCAGGGGTAATGACAGTTTAAAAATGCCCTGTCCTGCCTCCACTTCCTTCATTTGGCAGATTTTTGGTAGTTTATATAATTTGGCAGTGATCCTCTGTCTAAACCATGTCCAACGTTTCATGCAATAAACTTAATGGACTTTTCCATCTTTGAGCAGCTGAATTCTTTCTGAGCAGCTGCTCTGGGTTATTGATGGCCTAATTAGAGTGCTGCCTTAGGCCTGCCACCAGCCTAGGAAAGACTTTTTTACATATTCTGGTGCAAAATGCAGAAGCAAAGCGTTTCCAAACGATCCCGCTTAAAGGAAGGGAGCACCTCGGTTTGGATCGCACCGGCGCGGACACCGAGCCCGGGGAGAACGGAGTGGCCGGTGCAGGGAGCGCCATCGCCCAGCCGACAGGCAAGGTCCCGGCTCTCGCAAGGACGGTGCCGCGGCGGAGGCAGCCTGGCAGAAATGCTTCTGAACGGCTGCGGCGGCTTCCTGCAAAACCCTTGTCTTTTTGGGGTGGGGGTCTGCCCAGCGCGCCCGCCGCCAGCCCGGGGACGGCGTGGAGAGGCTGAGTGTCGTGGGTCCCTGCAGCCCTGGCAGCGAAGGTGGCATTTCTCTCACCGCTACGTTTTGAGAAAATTGAAACAATTTTAGATTGTTTTTAAATTTTCATTGGAGGCTTTGTGATGAAAATGATTTTTTTTCCCCATGAAAAACAATAACATTGCCCTTTCCACCCAGCTTTGTTGTTTACTTCATCAATCATCCTTGCTTGGTAGCTCATTTCAAAGGAGTGCCATGACAGCTTTCTTGGGTGTGAAAATTGAAATTTCAGTTCTTGTGCTTGCATACAGAAGTCACCTGGCACGTGTCCGTCGGCGAGTTAGTCCAGACTGTCTCATCAGACCTTGATTTTGAGCGGAATAAAAATTCCAACTTTACTTTCTGGGACCATTCTGCATCGTCCACCTAAATTGAACTGTGCTAGAAGACGTTCAGGATTGTAAATTTATTTACCAGACCTTTCTAGCTGTCAGCATCTGCTGGAAAAAAGCTCAAAGAGAATAAGAACAAATTCAAAAGGTTTCCAGATCTCGTATTTAGCGTTCATGGTCCTGTAAATAGTCCTTTAGGTCCAAGTCGGAGCGCTCAGACCGCACCGAACAGGCCTGCCTTTTGCAGATGAGGCTAGAAGAGATGAGAGGGAGAGAAAAAGCCCCGCTCAATCAGCGTGGAAGGGCCAGGTCCTCCGAGAAGCCGTTTGGAGTGCAGTCTTCAAGATAATCGTGGGTTTGTGTTTGCCTAAGCAGATGCCAGAAGGCTGCTCTTTCCAAACTGCTTTTAAACCCAACGCGCCCATGGTGTGCACTGTAAATCCTGTTAGAAATAAATAAATAAACCCACCAACCAGCGATTCAGCCCTCAGAATCTCAGACGGGTTTGTTGTGTTATTTTCATTTGCCTGGGTAATCGAATTTGTTGGAATTAGGGGTTTGTCTGGATAATAACATTTTCTAACCCTCTGGAGCAGCCGAGGGCTGTGGTGAATGCCGATGCGCAGAGTGCTGTATTGATTGGAGTAAACTGGCCCTGGATAGCATCAATTACCCACTTCGGATGGATGTTTGCTCGCCGGCTGCCAGGTTTGGATTGCACAGCATTAGCCGCCATTTCTGTCGGCTAGAAGTGCTCTGCAGAAGGGGTACCCCCGCCTCGGCTGGGGAGCTCTGGCGCGGGGAGCAGGGCGCCCGGCCATCCCGGTTACGGCAGGCGGCACGGCTCTGCGTCGGCAGCCTGTCGGACCGGCGATTCCAGGGCAGGCTGCGTGCCCGTGGCCAGCCCTCTTAGCTAATTCCCTCTTTTCCAGTGTTCTCAAGTCCGGTGCTGCCGGGTGTTGGGTGACAGAACCAAGGGCACTTGTAACGGCTTGCAAAGCACCCCCAGGCTGCTCCCCCACTTGGTTCTCGAGGCCGGGGCTGGGAGGCAGATGACAGGTAGTGGCCATAGTTTGTAAGTACGAGTGTAGGCGAGAGCTAAGTTGTATCGTTTCTGAGCCAAATCCTGCCCTGTTAATGGTTAAAGATCTATAATGTAGATCATTTGTGTTCTTGTGTAGCTCTATGTGGAGGAAAAAATGCAGCAGCCACATTTAATTTTTCCAGTTTCCCCAGGGCTGTTCAGCCCAGAAGCAATTTGGGCGATGGTCCCTCGTGCTCGGGCGTCTGACGTGGCCGGGCGGTTCGGCCCTGCCAGCCCCCACGCGCAGGTGCCCCCGCTCACGGTCACGCCGAATTTCCAGCCAGGAGGGGAGCGGGGCCTCTCTGGCGGCCGTGGCCCCTCGCCCCGGCGGTCCAGCCACGGGGGCGCCCCACGGGCTCGCTCCGTGTGCTGGGGGGTCTCTCCCCATCCAGGAGCAGGCAGGGACAGCGGATCCTGGCAGGCTCAGAGCCTTCAGGGAGGTTTGGCGTTAGAGACAAAGCGTGTTTTGTGCCGTGGAAGCGCCAGGGCAGCAAGGCACGCTGGAAATTCAGACATGTGTGTATGAACAAGCTATAAAGCGAGAAGTGTGAGCAGGGCTTTGGGGGGTGATTACGCCGCAGTGCATCGAGAGGACCAGAATTCATCCTAAAAGACAAACTGTTGCGATTGTATTACCTCTTGTAGCTGCATGATCATCTGCAGGAGAGATTGGGATTAGCGCTGTAGTGACCACCTGCTGCCTAACACCCAGCTACTCAAGCCTCTCTGGCGCTTCTGTGAACCGGAGGCGTCCTCCCCCACCATGCCGTGTGCCCGTCTGAGCAGACAAGAGTGGCAAAGCCATTAGCTCAGAGCATATTCGTTAATGTGGCATAAGCAGCTAAAGAAGATGTATTTATGCTCCTTCATTTGCAATTGATAATCTCAAGAGTGAGAGGCTGGTAATAAATTTTCTCTCTGGGGCTTCTATCCTGCTGCAGCCCACGCCGCAGAAGGGGATAGACAGCTCATTTACATAAGATAATGAAACTGCAGCAAAATAGTAAAATTGCAAAGCAACTTTGTTTTAATAATGACAGATGCTTCTTAAACACTTCAATTATGTCTCTCAGAGCAGTTTTAGCTAGGCCACAAAAAGGGAGAGCAATATTGCTGAAATACTTGGAATAAAAGCCATTCCCTTTCCACAACTTGAAGTCTCCTGCAAACAAAAACTTTTCTCCTTTGCTCGAATGCTCCTCTGGCTCGGGGAAAGCCTGTTTTGGGTCCCAAGAGAGGACTGACGAGTCTTCACGGGTGGACAACCCCCCCAGAGTGGGTGGTGTGGGCTGCAGGCGGGGAGATCCTGGGCACCGACCTGGCCGTCGCTGGGGGGGACCCCGCGTTTATTCCAGCTCTGAGCAGGAGCAGGAGGCACCACAGCCCGGGCAGGGCTGCGTGCTGCAGCGCCCGAGCGCTGGGGGCTGCGGCGTCTCGTGCCTTCCCTCTTGAGCGTTCGGGGGCAGCTGGGAGCAGCGGGGCTCTCCCGTGGGTCTGCTGCTTGCTGCAGTCCCAGAGGGGCGAGCGCCCTGGTCCCTGCGCTCCCGCTGCAGGGGGGCGACCCGTGGGGACACCCCTGTGGGCACCCACAGCCCCTCCGCTCCCTGGCCCTGAGGAGCGCAGGGGCTGCCACCGACTGTAAAAATGGTGCAAATCCCCACGGTTGATGATACGCGCCGTAACAACGGTGTAAGCAGCCGTCTGGGCTTCCCTGAGCAAAATTCACTGTCAAAGTGTCGCAGAGACTTTGCTATAAAGCGGCAGTGAACAGCGCGTCCAACAAAGCACAGGGAGAGAGATAAACACATTAATGAGAAAAAGCCATAATGTGAGCAAACAGCATGCATGTAGAAAATGGAAAGAAATTCTGGGCAGCAGGGGAGGGTGAAAATAAGCTAACTAGTGCTGAAGGGTAAAAAGCCCTTTTAGGGATGGGATGGTCTGTGCCTGCACTCTCTCTGCAGCACGCGTTTGGTCTTTTTGCAATGACTCATCCAGCCCTGTGCTCTGCCCCGCGCCCCCTTTCTGCCTGTAATGCTCCCCCTTTCCCTTCTGCTGGAGACCGTGTTCTGGTGCCGCCTGCTTCCCTGTACTGCCCGCAAAAAGCGGCCGCTCCAGACCTGGTCCCCTTTCAGCCGCTGCAGAGTGTCTTTGGGGTTGTGAAGTATTAGCTGTATCACAGTCGCTTTGCTAATCTACAAAAACCATTTCGAGGCACATTATATACGGAGCCCATATGTTACTTCAGTGCTGCCAAAAGAGTTCTTGTTTACTAAGATGATGCTTTCAGCCGGTGTTCAGGGTGTGCTAAATAGCACCATTGATACTACTCAAAATAAAAGGTGTCAGCACCCTGTCTGCCCCAGCAAATTGCTCAGCACTCGCAGCTCTGACCATGTCCCTCTGCTCTAACGCCTCCAGCTGAGCCCCTGCTTGCTCGCTCTGGCGGCGGGGCCCGATTCTGCTCCAGTCCTGACCCATCCTCGGTGCTCCTGCCTCGTACAGACCGTCCTTGCGTGCTCCCCCACCTCTCTGTGAACACGAGTTCCCAGGCACCGTGGGGATGCGCCAGGCAGGAGCAGCATTAGGAAAGTTGTTCTTTGCTTGGGGCGGGGGGTTGCTTTTTTTTCTTTTTTTTTTTTTTTTGTATGCTTTTAAAGTCTGGAAATGCAGAGGGAAGCCAAAGCCATACGTCCATAGCTGCTGATACTATAAACATCCAGGAGAGAAGCAGCTTCTGCTGGGGCGCAGAGCCTGTCCCTGTCCCCGGCCAGCGGGGAGTGCGGTTCCATCAGCGGGGAGCGCGGTTCCACCCCCGCGGCAGTCCCGTGCTCGCCTGCTCTGCGTCCTGGGGCTGGCGTGACTCCCAGCCCACCCTTCTGCTGACGGAGCCGCGCTCCTGCTCTCCTCCCTTCCTTGCCCCTCTGGGGAGGGCATGCCTTTCAGTTTTCTCATGTCTTCTGCTTTGTTTCTTTTCCTCTGTTTACCTGAGCTCCTGCGAGATGCACAGCTTGCTGAGCCAGAATCCCAGATTTTCCTACTTAAAAGCAGAACGTTAATGTGCAACACTGGCCCCATGGCTGGTTTGATATTTCAGTTCCTGGCCGAAAATATCAGATGCAGAAGTTGCACAGAAATTCTTGAAGGAAAACGTCACCAAATTCTTCCAAACGTCACAAGCAAGTTGGGATTCGGGCTGGGTGTCCAGGGAGGGCTCGGGGTAGGTTTGGTTTGGTGCCGGGAGCTGGCGAGCTCACTGTTCTGCTGGGTTTCAGCTCTCAGGGACGTTACCCCCCGGTTGTGCAGGGCCCAGCCTGCCCCGTCCCCGCTGCGTTCCTGCTGGAGGGCGGGGGATAACGGAGGGGTCTCTGGAGGAGGCTCCGTGGCTTGCTCCGGCTTCCCTGGTCCCGCAGCCGTGGAGCAAGAGCTGGAGGTGGCGCGAGCCGTGCTCGCCCCAGCACGCTCAGCAGGCTCGCTTGGGGTGACGATAATGCCACTTCTGACAATCGCATCAAGATCCTGAAAGGCTCTCGATGCCTGAAAGGCAACGGCTTTTTCAAGTGGAAAGTTGTTTTATTATAAATAGTTACAGCTCCCCGTTTCCATGGTGGTTATGGGCTGTCCGTTGACGACGCGTACCCAATTCTTCTGACACGTAATGACCGTGTCTCGGTTTGCTAAACCCACCACGTAGAGGAGAAGCTGGATTTCCCGCTGCCCTCATGCTCTCTGTTCCATCCCCAAATTTTCTTTAAGGAAATCAGGTGTATTTTGCTTATGAAAGCATTCTGTCGAACCGTGCCCGAGTCCTTCCTGAGCGACAAAGTGTTTGCTTGGTTTGCGGGAGGAGGAGAGAGCTGGTGTTCGGGGGAGCCGGGCAGAGAGCAGGAGTGCAAGGGAGGAGTCGTGGCGGTTCACGTCGGCTGTCCTTCCCCGCGAGCAGGCGCAGGGATGCGTCGGAGCTCTGACATCCAGGGTCAGTTAAACACCTGCTCGCAGATGCAGAATTACTGCTTTAAAATGGGATTCTGCTGGAAGAAATACGGGTTAAAAATTGTTCTTTCTGCTGAGCTGAAAATCTGAAATGTCTAAAGGTGCCTGGATGGAATGGGGAGGCGGGAGGTTGGGCAGAGATGCCTCTCTCGCCGTTTCCCGATTTCCTCCCTCTCTTGCCCACAGGGACTAATTGGTGCTCAAAGGGAACCGATCTCCTTTTTATGAGTGAAATCTGTTGTCTGATTAATTATTCATTTGTAGCATGATTGGCAGCTTTGAGGCGGTGGGTTCACAGTCGGTAAAGGGTGATCTGTTGACTGACAAGGTTAATTGCTGCCTCGCATTATCGGTGATAACGATTTATGTTGACAATTCCTGGTGTTCCTAGCGCAGCCGGAGGTTTGCCGCGCGGGGTCAGCCAGCGCTGCCCCGTCCTGCCCCGAGCTTTCCTCGGCAGGCGGGAGCAGCCGTTCCCTTGCTGCAGCCCTGGGCGCGTGGGAGGGGGTTTCGTTCCCAGAAGCAGGTCTCGCGTGCTAAGCGGTGCAGAAGCAGCTTTGCAAAGGCATCGGTTGCTTTTGCCTTTTTTCCCCCTTCTTCTTTTTGACATACTCTCTGCATATTGATCGGGGTTCAGAATATAAAAGGGAGACTCGGCTCTGCTCTGAAAGCCCCTCCTTGGCGGGAGCGTCAAAGCTGCGGCTTTCCAGGGGGCTCGAGTGAATAGAGAGGAGAAAGATTTATGAGGGTGACCCTTGAAAATAATTAAAAGGGGAAGGAATTGTCTTTTAAACCTCAGCATGCAGGAAATGGCAACTTCTGGGGATTATTTAAGAAATGCACAACCACAGTGCCTAAAACGCCACCCTTCCGCCCCAAACACGTTTCCAGGGCGATGCCCGGCTCTTGCGGTGAAGGAGAGGAGGGCTTCGGAGCGCCGGGCTCGCCGCGCCGCCCGAGCCCAGAGCCGGCTGGCTGTCCCCAGGCCGTGCCTCCGCTTCGAGTTTGCTTTATTGTAGCCTCGAACGGCCCAGCTCCGATCGCTCTCGTCGTTCCCGTCTCGGAAACCACAGCCATTTTCTCCCTGCCTCAATATAATAACGCAGAGTCGTAAAGGTTTCAGACTAATAAACACTGGCCTTTAGGGTGCTTTCAGCTTTTATCAGGCTAATAAGATTTTTGACTTCCAGTGGAAGGGGAAGCGGGTAAACAGAGCTGTTATGAACCTTGGAGCCCGCTGGGGACCCACGGTCTCGTCGGAGCGGCGCGGGCGCCTTTCCGTCATGGAAAGCACGGCGCCGGGGGAGCGTTTCTGCAGCGGCTCCTCGCGGAGTGCCTGGCCTTACTTACCGGGCTGGTGCCAAACTTCCCGCGGGCACACGAGGACCCTGGGCCTTGTCGCCGGTCCTACCCCCCCGGCACCTTCCCTTCCTTTCCATGGGCTGGGGCCGAGCCCGTCACCGCTCCCACGCGCGCGTGGATCCCCTCTGCCCGGCAGCGCTCCCGGCTCTTCCGAGGTGTCTGGGTTTAGTCGTGAGTGGGTTTTTTTATCCCTGGCTTTTTACAGCTGATTGTCAGGAGAGACGGGGATGTCATTAAACAGCTTGGTTTTAGGTGTGAAATTTCAATGCGGAAGAAGGGAGTGGTTCCATATAAACAGGCACAAACTTCATTATTTTCTAGAAATTATTTTTTATTTAAAATTTAAAACCATATTACTTCATACAGCAAACTGTGCACTTTGATATATCACAGTGTCTTAAAAAGGAAAATAATCAGAATTTTTTCTTCTTGTTTTTTGGAAATTTTATTTACATCAGCCTAGAATGATCAGCAAGTAACACAGTTACTATGAAACCAAAATTGTTACAAAATGTTTACAAAAAACTATATTCATAGAAATTCTGCATGTCCACAAAGGAAAATCCCCTGAATGTCACGGAGACCTTTTTTTTCCTTTTTTTTCCCACCCTTTTCTGTTTTTTTTTTTCTTTTTCTTGTTTTTTTGTCTTTTTTTGAGAAACATGTCAAAGTAAGGTACAGACAGCAGAGGGCTGGCGACGCCGGTGCCCCGAGCAGCCTGTGACGCCCGCGCAGGGACGTGCTGTCGCTGGGGTGGGGGCTCGGGGTCCCCGCGAGGCTCAGGGTGGTGGGCGCTGGGCGACAGCCGCCAGGATCTGGGGGTCCCTTTGCGGCGACCCTCCCGCACGGGAGATCCCCGTGCTCGCGCCCGGCCGAGTCCCGCTCCGCAGCAGCACCCGCCGAGGAGGGAGCAGGGGTTGCCCGGAGCTGGTTCCCCTTCGCGTTTTCCGTCTCTTTGCGGATCCGTCGTCCCGACATCGTCCCCACCGTGCGCTGTTGGTTACCTCCAAGCACAAAAGCAACCCCAAAAAGCTACTGCGCCTGCTCAGCCTCACAGGGGAGCTGGAGGGAAGAAGCAAGTGATACAGGGACAGCGAACTGAGGTGACAACAGTTTAGGTACAGTTTAATAGCCCAAACCTGTTTTTTCTTCATTTCCTCCTCACTTTTGCAGTCCCTCTGCCCACCAGGTGAAGAAAGGAGCGGATTTAAATGAAGTTGGAAGTCAGATGGTTTCTAAGACACGAGTTGCCGACAGTCACAAACGGGTCCCCAAAGAGCTCGTGGAAGGCTTTGAGGCTTTGTCATCAGGTCTGTCCCTCCCGAAGTCTCCCAAGGCATCGCTGCGAGGTGCCAGGCGCGTTGCTGCTCCCCCGCGACCGCACCCCGCGTGGCGTATGGGCACCCGCGCTCCCCGGGGGAAGGCGAGGGGCACACGGAGCAAACAGGCGTACCGGGAGGGGCTCCGGTCCCTGCTGAGCGCCGTGGAACAGCCCGAGCGAGCCCTCGCTCGGGGCAGAGCCGCCTCTGGTCTGCGGCTCTGAAACCAGCGCGCGCCCCGCAGCTCCCGGTGCCGGCGGGGAGCGGGGAGCCAGCGGTGCAGCCCCCGCGCCTCCGCCGTCCTGGGCGGTGCAGAACGTTTCCTTGTTAAACACGTCAAACGTTCTAATGATCAGGATTTAAACGTCAAAGCATAATGTAGGTGCATGAAGTCAGCGGCTATTTCAGGGCTGGTTTGCGGTCAGTGCAGAGAGGGCAGGGAAAAGGTTAACCTGCAGGGTTTGGTCTTGCTGGCAGGCAGCACCAGGAATTCCAGGTTCTCACCTGTCACTCTGGGACGTTTGTGAGTAAAATCAAATCAAACTGGTGTCAATGATGAATAAATGGGGTTTATGGTATTAGTAATATTTACTTATTTTAAAAAAATCTGCCGAGAAGCAAAATGAATGCTGTTTGCTGTGGTATTTTACTCCCTCTGGATGTTTAAAGGCTTTGTTTTTATCTCTGCCTTAATTGTAAAAATCTCTTTCTAAGATTTTAGAAATATGCAAAGGAAACATAAAATCTGCTACTCTGACAAGCCTAAGGATTTGCAAAGAAATACAGAAAGCATGTCATTAGCTTTGGGAAACAGACCCATACTTCCAGTCTATCCTCAGCTGTAGGTATGTGGTCAGCCAGCTATTAAGAATATGATGCCCATTGAGTTGGCAGCTTTCACCCCTAATTCTTCACAATTTCTATGAAAACGTGAAAATTTAACGCAAATTCTTTGCTTATCTTTACTTAAGTCAAAGTATGACAAATTACCTTTTTTTGTTTCGGGTCACTATGTTGCTTTTTTACATCACGGACAAACCAAATAAGGACAAACGATGTTCTGTGACGGGAGGGGGAGCAGCTCTCTCCCCTTGAGCTAATTTGCTGTTCTGGTCAGGTCCCACGACAGCCTTCCTGACTGAGCCTCGGCAAGAAACAGGTGGGGAAAAAATCTGACATCAGCCACCAACAGGTTTGTTCCTTTGGGCGAGGATAAACTTTCCAGAGCGGCCTTGCGGCGAGGGGAGGGCAGACTGGGTCAGCTCAGCTCCCAGCTCCTGCGGCGGCCGCGGCACCTCGCTGCGCTCCCGACCCAGGGAAGAGTCGGGATGCAGGCGCGGGCACCAGCGGGTGCTCCATCGCCGCACTGCCCGCCCGCCCTCCCCACCAGGGGTGAGCTGGTGGGTGCAGGGGGGGTTTCCAGCGGCCGGTCGCTGTCACCCATACGCGTGCGAGGGCAGGAGGTCGCTCTTTTCTTCAACACCAGTGTTTAAAGCAGAGCTTTAAAGCACCTTTGCGGTACTCTCCGTGCGATGCTCTGGGCTGCCACGGGCAGAGCCGTTTCTGTTTGTTTCATTTTGCAAATTAACCCGCAGAGTGTCCCACTGGCCACCCGTGCGGTTCCCGGGGAGGGATGGAGCCGAGTGACGTTACTCGGGCATTACTTTAGGTCAGCAGAGGGGTCTTTGGTAATTCTGACTGAATTCATCCGCAGGACCAGCCTCCTGGGTTAAGCAACCTGAAAATAAGAACACAGTTCATGGAAGATTTCTTAAAAACATTTTAGTGTGTGTTTGCTTAAATCACGTGGAGATGCTGCTGGGGGGTGTCAGGCTTGGCTCGCACGGTGCTGCTTGTCCCAGGCCGGCCCCGGCCCTGCGGGCTGAGACTCCGGCTCTCAGGTCTCCGATGCCAAGGAGAGCATTTAGTCCTAAACCCGCCATACAGCCCTCCCCTGGCCTGGGCGCGAACGCAGCAGAGCTGCAGTTCAGCACTGCTGAATTTCGTGGAAATTGATCCTGTTCGGCTCTTGGAAGCAGCTCTGCTCCTGCCGCCGCTCAAGCCCGTGGACTCCGCCGCTTCCCGGGCTGCTTTGCAGGAGAGACGGAGCTTTGCGGAAAGAGCGAAGGAGCTGAGGACCTGGAGATCACGGTGTCACCCTGGGCACAGGCTGCAGTTTGGCATGGGGCGGGTGGGTGACGTCCCTCGGAGACAGCAGTAGCTCCCATGCATGCCGCACTATCCCGTCCCTGGCCAGGAGTTCGGCTCCGTAGGCTTACTCGCCCCTTCGTAGTCAGCTGCCTTGGATCTGCTGATGAACGTGTGTTGCCTTCTCCCACCACAGCCCCGCGTGGAATTCCAGCTGCGGGTGGCCACGGGGCCGCCGTGAGCTGCTTCAGGAGAGGGCACGGCCTTGACCATCACGGTGCTTCACAGATGCCTTCCCTTTCCCGGACAACGTATCCTAAATGTGCTGTGTGTGTCAGCGTGGAAGAGATGCTCGCACAGGCGGCTGCTCGCGCTGCACCTGACAGTGTTTCTTTTTATTGCCATGCTAAAGAAGCCTTGCTCGGGGGCTCCTCCTCACCCGCCGAGGGTCGGTTTGGCTCAATTCTGTTTCGCCTCCGTGTGTTTTCAGTATGTAAACATCAGACTCCTGGATGGTAGTGTGTTTGGACTCCATGAGGCCTGTAGGATCTAAGTGTTAAAAAAAAAAAAAAAAAAAAAAGGAACGAAAAATAACAAAAACAAACCAGAAAAGCCCCAAGACCCATGTTACAGTCCGTGCTTTGAAGTTCTTGCTTCTATGCCGGTGATCGAAGCAGCTGTGTTGTAAAGGCCTTGTTCTTGAAATGAACCAAACCAGGCTTTTTTTTTTTTTTCTGTTTTTTTTTCTTGTTTTTTAATCCTTTCTTCCCTAGTTAAGAGTGCACCTAGCCTTGTCTGCCGCAGTTCCTTCCCTCCCGCCCCCCCGTTCCCATTCCCTAGGGAAACACAGGTGTCAATCCGGTGTTGCAGGTCATGTTGTCCTTCCCTGGGAGCCGTCGGTCGTTGAACGTGTGCATGTTGATCACGGCGTCCGTCTTCACCATGACGGGTGGCTGGGGCTTGTGTTTGACCCGTCGCTGGCAGGTGAGCGACAGCCGGATCTCATCGGCCATGGCGCTGCAGAAGGAGCGCTGGGGAGAGCAGGGACAAAAAGCACCGTTACCCCGGCAAAGCGTTGTGCTAACCTCGCCGTGAGCAGGAGGGCGCGGGAGCTAGGCGCTGCAGAGGGCAAGCACGAGGTTTGGGCTGCACTTAAGGCATCAGCTGGGCTTAGTGGGACGTCAGTGATGCACGGGCGTCTGGTTGACCCCTCTCTCCTTGGGCAAGAACTGCACCTTTGACGCACTAAGTCCTGCAAAAGGCAGAGCTCCAGGCGGCTGTTGGAGCGCGGGTGCTTTGTGTGATCCCTGCGGGCTGCCTGCTGGGGCTCTGGCAGGTTTATGTGCTGGGAACCAGAGGGCTATCGGATCCTGCTGGGCTTGCTAGTGGGCAGCTTTCCTTCATCTATCTAGTCCGTCGCATGGGCAGCTTGCTTTGATTTCTGGTCATGCACGCAAATGCACTTTCCACTTACTGTACCACGACATGCAAGGAAGAGGGAAAAACATAAAAGCAGTCCTCTTGTTTCACGAGCACTAACCAGCCACTGCGGGCGGGACGGGCTGTTCGCGTGAGTGTTGTGAGAAGTTGGTAAGATAGTATGAGGCTTCCTGGTGGACCCTGACCAGTTCCTTGAGGCTCTTTGGACGGGAGTGGGGAGAAGAGATGGAGACTTCATGCGTGTGTACATTATGCCTGGAATATGCAACACGATGGCGTGTGATAGTGGCGAGTGGATGTAACAGCTCAGGAAGGTCCCTCCCAGGGACCTCTGTCCGTATTTTCATGACTTGTGTGTCGGCTTGCTCGAAATTACCCTACAAATGTTTACTAGACTAGTTCCTGCAGCAGCAGAGGACCCTGCCCAGGGGAGATGTGACTTGCCCCCGACCCGAGGCTGTCAGAGCGCGACAGAGCAATGAGCCTCGGGGGACGGCATTTCGGGGGTGCTGCATTTCAGCCCTTGGGCTGTGGCGCTCAGGCCTCCAGGCTCTGTGCCCCCTGGCCAGCAGCAGAGGCTGGGCTGAACCCCTCTGCCCGTCTCCCTGCCTGTCTCTGGGGCCAGCGTGCAAAGTCCTCAACGGCTGGGCTAGCGGTGGTGCAGGGAGACTGAGGAAATCAGTACCTGCTCACGCTCCGCCGTCTTGCGCAGCTTGTAGATGAACTCCACCATGGCCACGAAGACGGACAGCACCAAGCCTGCTGCCAGAACGATGAAAATCCCGCCGATGTTTTGGATGCCCAGAGCGCTGGCCTCCTTGTTCTCATCCTCAGGGCAGCCGTTCCCCCGCCACCACTTCTCCTTCATTACGTGGAGCTTGTCCTCCTCCTGGAGCTGGAGGATGGCGATGGTGATCTTGTCCCTGTACGGTGACCCTGGGGAGGGGAACACCGTTACTCGCAGGGGGAAAGCAGGACAAAAATCACACAAGGTAGGGACCATGTCTGCGCTAAGCAGGGCTGTTCAGACCTCTCTTCAACAGGCACACAGCGTAAGCTTTGGTGTTTGGAAATTTGCTGTTGGGAGTGGATTATCTTATCGCATCTGTTGTATTTGTGGTCACTAGCCCCCCTCCTGGGCTACCTGTAGAAACCCACCGCTGACACTTACCCATGGGAGTCCCAATCCCGTAGCCTTTGGAATCGATGAGCCCCCCGATCTGAGTCAGGTTGCAGTTCCTCTGGGTGATGTATTCGATGGTGGTTGACTCCATCAGCAGGGCGTAATCGGCTGTGAGGGTTCGCTGGATTCCTTCCTCGTTGTTTTTCACAAGCGCTGTGGGTTTGCTGCTCATGAAAGCCCACATTTTTTCAAACGTGGAAATTTTGGATTTCTGGAAAAATGATACCCCCCGCCCCAAAATAAGAATTAATCTTCTGTTTGCTGAAACCTGGTGTCTTTCCAGTAAATAATAATAATACCAGTTTGAGAACCGAGCACACAATGGGACTATTACCAATTTGACCGTAAGTTCCTCTCTACTTTCACTGCCCAACGTTGTTTGGCTTCGCGTTGCCGTGACACGAGGCAGAGGTTCCAGCACGCCTCGTGCAGAGGCTCAGCAAGAGGAGCCGCTGCTCCAGAGACCCGTGGCTGGAACGGGGCCGTTGGCAGCACGGTACAGCGGGGCCCTGCCTTCGTGCCCTGCAGAGCTTGCAGTGTGACGGGCTATCAGCGTGTCCCTTTAAATGTATTAGTTTCCTAACCCGAGTTTTGTTTATCCTGTAATGTTTCTGCACAATGAGAGAAGACAGAGAACATTTCAGAGGGCATGTTTTTCTCTTTTGCACACACTCTATTATATTTTTGTCTTTCCTCAAGCATCGCAAGGAAACAATTCTCCTCTGAGATATGTGCAACTGCCAAACAAATTTAACATACCCATATAAACAGAGGCATAGAAATATTCAAGAAGATTGTCTTACGGCTAAAAATAAACATGGATATTCTTTCACTATCAGCAGGCATTCTGTAAAAAAAGGAGGAATATGTTTTCTAGCTTACTATTCATGCGAATGTCGTCTTCTAGAAAATGTGTTGGGCGAGAAGAAATACGGTTATTTTATGTCCTTCCGTAACATTTGAAATATACCATTTATCTCTGACCACCTTCTGAACTGTCACAGCAGACAGAACCAGCCTTAGGCGAGGAAGACTCCCCAGGAGAGGCACAGCAGCGTTCTCCTGCAGTACCTGCTCCGCTGGTCGCTGCATTCCCGGCGGTGAAGGTGGCTCTCGCCAGCCAGCTCTATACATCCCGTTGAGCTCTGGAAAAGCACTTGGATATTGAGGCTTGTGCTCATGCGGCTGCCTGCTCCTTTATGTGCTGTTCTTCTTTTCTGCCTAATTTCTTGTTTTTCCTAGATCTCTTTTTGCCTTCTTATTCTATAAGAGGCAGCTTAGTCAGCCCAAACCTCCTCCTCCACAGCACCGCTTCGCAGGAGCCTGAAGCTGGCTGATAAGTCGGAGGGGCTGATAAGTCTTTGTGCTTTGCCTGGAATAAGGGTAGCTGCTCACCTGCAGCTGCAGAGGAGCTGCTGCGGCAGAAGCTGCGCTTTCTGGTTTAGCTGCCATTTATCTCCGTTTCAGGTCTCTGTCCTTCCGTAAGAAAGCAGGAGATGGAGCCCCAGCCCAGCCCAGCCCAGCCCAACTGCTGCTATCGCATCTCCCCCTCATTTTTTCAATGTCACCTAAAAGGTGCCAGCATAGGTTCTTCTGATACAAACGCTATAAATAAGGGTAAATTAGCTAAGAAAAAAAGTCCCTCATAATGCTTTATATTTCAAATGCGTTGCCCTGTCCACCTCCTTTTTTTCAGCATGTTTAACAAGAGTTAAACAAAACTGTAACACCCCAAAGCTGGTTAGTGCAGCGCAGCGACAAAGGCTGTTCCTCTGTCTGCAACCCTGTGGGCTCATTCTCCTGCCCGAGATAACCACGGACTCATTTCTTCTCAGTTAGAACTCATGCTTGTGATAATCCACGTGATGAACATGCAGTAGTGGATGTGCTGGAGCAAACTTCATTCGAGAGGCAGGATAATCTCCCTCACTTGAAAATCTGGGCCAGTGCCTGTAAGGCAGATTTGCGGCATCTATCAAACCTCAAAGAGCAGCAAGAAATGTAGCCTCCAAAAGGATTATTTAATATCTGTGCATTACAATGGGTAATTGAAATGAATAGCCTACTTGGCTTGCTGATAACAACTTGTTTAACATTTATATAGTTCACATCAGAGGCCTCTGGGTTCACTGGCTCTCCCTTTCTCTCCTTCTCTTCCTACATTTAATGCTCCTTGGGTGTTGACACAGAGCTCTTAAACAACATCAGTGTTCTCCCAGTTTAAAGCATAGAGCAAAATAAACTGGCAAAAAATCAATAGGCTGCATTTAGTGAAGCTAATAGGACTTGCATGAGGCATTGTAGCTCTTCAGGCAACTTAAATTACATGAGACAGGGCTCCCTGGAAGAGAAAAAACACTTTTCTCTTCTCTTCTTAAATCACCGCTTCTGACCAGCTGAAAGGACTTAGTTGTGTTTTGAAATGCCAGGAGGAGCCCGGCTTTCTCGGCTCCGGCTGCGCTGCGTTGGGCCCCCTCGGCACCCTGGGGGGGTCCCGTGGCGGGGGCTCCCGTGGCGGGGCGAGCCCCCCCTCGGCCGGAGCACGGCTGGAGGCGAGGGCGCGCGGCGAGGCCGGAGCTGCCTGTCGCTGCTTGCTCGCGCAGAGACCCGGCGGCGCAGGGCTGAGCCCCTCAGCAGAGGGGGGCTGTCTCCCCAGCCAGCGCCGCGTCTTCCCCAAAGACACGGCAGTGGGAGCTCCGTCAGGGAGCGCAGGTCAAGGCTCGGCACACGGCTCCGGTCAAGGCAATCTCAGGCTCTCCCCGTAGCCTAAAACCTGCCGCCTCCTCACTGGGATTTATTTCCTATTAGTTTCTTTAACTTAGCTAACGTGAGATAAGAACGCTCCTTTTCCAAGGGAAAATTCACCAGCTGTAATTCTCGGCACAGCACTAGCGGTTTGATAGACCTGGCTATTTGTTAAAAGTCCAATTTAGAAGCCATTGTCAGTCATTGTGAGAGCAGTCATCAATCAAAAGTTGCAGGAGCAACCAAGGTGAGGAGCGTACAGTGCTCCAGCTCACACCTAATTCTGGAGAGCTTCGGCCACTGTACATTTTTTCCTATTAGAGGAAAAGTTGTTCCTTCCTGCCTTTCCTCCTCTCGCAGTACTTCAGCCATACTGCAAAGGTGGCCGCTTATTTATGGGAATTTGGGTGACGTCGCCTCAGAATATGCTGTTCAAATATGCAAAAACATCTTAGTAGTAATTTAATAGTCATTAAAGAATGCACGTAAATTGTGTTTATTTTGCTGGACTTCTTTTTTGTGTGGGCGTACGTTTTGTTTTCCTGGACCTCTGATTTTACAGCTTAAGTAATTTACCTTAAAAAATCCTTACTGGGGTTAGTTACTGGTGTGGGCTGATACTGGCTGTGCTGTGGCTAGGTGCAAATTTCTTCTCTTGGAATCACCATGTACTTCTATGGGCTGCATTAAAAGAAACCCGAGTTGGTGGCAGGCAGAGAGACCCTCCTGTGCCCCTGATCTCCGTAGGGTCCCCAGGGCCGCCCAGTGACAGCTGGGCTTTGCTGCCAAAGGCAGATGAAGAGGAACTGCTTGGTTGCTCTGAAGCATTAAGATAAATGGCCTGACGGTGACTTCTTCCTGGCAGAGAAATTCCAGAGTCGGGAACTCCGGAACGTGAGGTGTGACGGGGATCATTGCTAATAAGCAAAGGCGGTGGTTTAACGCCGCTGATCAGCGCGGCCGTGGCTCGCCCCGGGGGGAGCGCGTCTCTCTCTCCCGCTGGTTCATGTGAGTGGAGCTTCTCCTCGTTTTGGTGGGGATAAATAGCATGAGAATCTGGTCTGCTGTCCCCTGCATCTTAATCGAGCCCTAAACGAGATGCACGTATGAAAAGCTGAGTACCAGCCCCTCTGAATGCAGCAATTGCAGCGACACCGAGAACGCCTCTAAATTCATTCTTTAGAGTCACAGCTCAGAAGCTGCCTTTAATAACCAATGCTTCAAGACCAGTCACCCAAACAAATTAATGGAATAGTTTAGAGGAGCCACTACAAGGCATCTTGCCAAGACGTATATGCTTTTTTATCAGTGCAATTGGCAAGAAAGTAACTTTCAGGCTTAAGATTTTCAATTCCAGCCTGTATGAAAAAATAAATTGATTTTCACCAACTGAAGATACTTACTCTTGAGGATTTAACATTTCTGTACAAGTGAATATATATGTACACACATACGCACTCTCACACTCGTACTCCAAACTGCACATTAAACCCGGCATTTGTTCAGAGAGAGACAGCATCCTTCGCAAGATGTGACGGCTTTCTGGCATGATTTATAGTGAATGCTAGATGCTGTTCCTAAATTAATTGATCTGTGTTTATTCCTGTAACTCGATCTGCATTGCCAGGGAATAAATAGCTTTTCAAAAGTTCTTTTCATTAAGTCGAAATCTGCCGGTACGGTTGGTAAAACGCTCTCTTCTGCTTCCCATTGCCGGAGCCGATCAGCTCAGCCGCGCAGGCGAAACCTGCGTGGGAGCAAGGTCGCTCGCTGTGGGGCTGCCCCAGAGATGTGTTTTGGCTTGGTTCAACGGGGACCTTCTGCAGCGACTTCGGTGGGCTCTGCGAGAACCCTCGGTCAGCCGGACCACGGGCAGAAGGCAGGTTAGCGCTTCGGGAACCGTCTCGGGGAACAGCGTGCAAGGCATTTGCCTTCCTTTTCCTCCTGCTTCCCATCGCTCCCTAAGCTCAGCTCTGGGATCGTGCTCTCCTGGGGCCCTAGATCCCGCTTTGTCAGACCTCCCGGGTGCCGGGAGGGCCGCAGAGCCAGGCAGGGTTTGGCAAAGGACAGCGGTGGCCACAGCGGCAGACGAAGGGGCTGCAGGACGAGGCCTGGAGGGGTCAGTGTCTGTGGTCTGCAGCTTCTTTAACATGGAGAAGCGGAGGAGCAACTTCCTAGTGTGAGGGGAACGACTTTGGGGAACGGTCATACCAGGAGCAAGGCAGCAATTTGGGCTAAGCCCTAGTGGATAATCCCCCAAATCGGTACAATGGGGGGTCCCGGTCAGGACGCTGCCGTCAGCCTCTTGTCCCAGCAATGACTCCGTTCAGCAAACTGCAGGAGCGCTTGACCCCCAGATCTCCAGGGGCTCTTCAGGAGCAGCAGTCGCGCAGGAGCTGTCTCTCTGCCGGTAACCCCCCTTTTAGCAGAGAGAGGAGGGTGCCGTGAAGCCTCGTGCAGCCCCGTTCCTTCGGTGCCAGCCCTCCGAGGGAGGGCAGATCCCCAGCGGACGCCGGAGGGGCCCGTGGCTCTGGCCACCAGACCTCGGTGCTGTTTGAGAGCTGCCCCGCGAAGGCGGCGCTGGCAGAGCAGCCCCACCGCAGCCCAGTCCTCCGGGCAAGACCTCGCTGAGCGCTGGCAGCAGTTCTGGCTCGCCCGTGTTTCTCTGTACGTGGAGGACACGTAACACAGCATCCCCCATGCGCGGTCTCGCTGCTCCAGTAATCGAAATGCTTGTCAGAAGGGACATCCCTGAGAATTCATCTCCAAACAACAATAATAATAAAAAAGAAAAAGGAAAATACACTGCATCAATAAACCCTGCCAAATGCCGGTTAGAAGCCTGAAGAACGATTCTGATGGATCATGATATGAAGCAATAAATATACGGTGTCGTTGATGACTTTTAAAAAAGACGGTTTCCTTTTATTCCCCTGTAAAACTCTTACTGGAAAGAGTGGTTAAAACACAACAGTTAAAAGTCCATCTTTTCCTGATAGCTGCTCTAGGTTTATATGGCTTTTGGAAGGTAACGCAACGCATCTGACCACGCCGAAGACAAAACCGCACACAAAAGCAAACTAACCAGCAGGAACCTCCTGTTCTATGCAACGTTTTCATTCCCCAGAATTAATTAAAGATCAAACCAAACAACATCCTCCACGTTTCTTTACCAATCTGTGTTCCTGCCTGGCAAAGTCAGCACAGAGATTCGGAAAGTGCAGTGGCTCCTTCACCAAGGCCTAGCCAAGGAGAGCTGCAGAAGAATGCTGCTGTTTCGTGTTATTAAAATTCAGCGCGTTGGCTTCCTTTAATGGGTCTTGGCAATTAAACTGCTGACGGCCTGGTCTAGCTGCCTTTCCACGGTGCCTGTTCAAATCATCGCAGCGTCCCAGGCACAACCTGCTTTTTAAAGCACGCACTACGTTTGCCGCGCTTTGGCCCATGATGTCCTTCCGAACTGGGGTGAGCGGGGGGAAGGACGGTTGCCCAGCGCTGCTGGCAGCGGTGGCAGCCCCAGCTCCTGCCGCTCCCAGGGCGCCCAGGGAGGGCAGCGGCGGCGGCGCCGGTCGAGCGCTGCCGCGCCGGGCCCTGAGCGCGCCGCAGCCCGGCCGGAGCTCGGACACACGCTCCCAGGGGAGCGCGCCGGGCCCTGCACCGCCTGCACAGAAAACCCCAAACCTTTCCCCGAAAGACGGCGTTTTGAGTTCATCGTTGACGTTAAATTCTTCTCCAAGCCAGGGTGATCATTCCTTAGGTTAATCACCCCTCATTTCTATTCCTTTAGTCTCTCTCTTTTTTTTAAAGCGTGTCTTTATAGGCTAACTGTGGTTTTAAAGGTCTTCTTAAGTCTCTCAGTTTCTTTCATTTTTGAGGCAATAGTGAAGTACGGATGCTCTTAGCACCCTCTGCAGTGTTGGCTAACTTCTGAAATTAATTATACTTTAAAGAGAAGAAGTGAATGTAATTTGATTCTGATGCATTGGTGGTGTTACCTTGCACGGGGTTTCAGAGGTTAATAAAACCTGACTACATTAATGCGAATACCTGAAGGACATGAAAGATATTTCAGCTGTAAAAAATACTGGTCAGGGAGGGCACTTTGCAACTTCTGTCCAGGTTTCGGTTTCGTTTGCGCGAGGCCAGGTCAGCCTCGAGGGCTCTCTGGAGCCGTTACTGCAGGGGCCAGGGAGGAGCCGCAACGGGCGGGATGCGGAAACAGGGAAGATACTGCAGGGGATGCGAGGTTTTTCTGCAGGGCTGTGACACGAGATACACCTGTCCTGTTGCGCCTAAGACGTGCTTCCTTTCAGGGTGTCTGAGCCCATATTGGGTACAGTCTCTGAAGCTGTAAAATCAATATAATTTTGTAATTGTGGCCTCAATTAGCAACGGGGAGAGGGGAAATTAGCCGTGATGTGAATCTAGGTAAGCTGAACGGACAGGGGTCAAAGTCCTGACAAGGGCGCGAGACTGAAACAACCTGCGTGTAAGGAGCAGCAGTGGTGGCTTAGGAGGCTTTTTGTCTTTGGTTCTCTGTTCTCACGCCCGTTGGCCTGAGCGCGTTGCATCTCTGCCTGGATGGCAGAAAGCCTTTGCCTGGTCTCACCTTGAAGAAGGTCATAGTAGCTCCGTCCTTCACTGCTCCATACTCTATTTTTGTCTGCTTTGCCAAGTCATCTGCCGAGTCGATGGGGGACTCCATCCTCTCCACCGTCAGGAAGGCGGCAAGGTTGGCCGTGTAGGACGAGATGATAATTAGGGTGAAGAACCACCATATGCCACCAATGATCCGTGTAGACAGCGCTTTGGGCATCAGCTCAGAGCCTGGGGTGGGAGAGGGGGAAGGAGAGGGAGGGAAGAGGAAACAGAGAGAGAAAGAACCCGTTTTATATGTACATACGTACATTATACACATCCATATATATATAAAAAGGATTAGGTTTCACTGTCAAAACTCTAACAGCTATGCAATTACAGCCAACTGTTTTCGAGGCAATTTATCCGGACATCTCGCATGCAAGGAAGTCAGTGCAGTTTTTGTAGCGTTTGCAGAGAAACCCTTTATTGCTGACCTTGGGTACAGTGCACAATTTACAGGAAACATTCAAACTGAAGTAATTAACTAGGCTGCTTTTATGAGATTTAAATAGCAAGCCGTTTATGAACTTTTATGAGTGTTTTGTTCTGCCATTTAAAAAGTGCTTTGCTTTTATATGGATTACTTTTCAAAGGACTCACTCTAGGGAGTGTGTTCAAATACACAAGGTTTAAAAAAAATCAAACAGCGAGAGAAAGGAACTATCAGGGTCCGGTACTTTGAACACTGGTTAGAAGTAGGGAAGCAGGAGATGTTGCAGCATAAAAGGTGTAACAGGTCTGGAGTGACTTTTATTGAGCAGACATGAAGGACTAAATGGGTTGTGCTATTTTTGTAATTGCCCAAGACACCTTTTAAGGCCAGGAAAGAGCTTTGGGTTTGAAACAGCTGCGTTCAGAGGATATAGCCAGCCTGGAATTTGCAACAAAGATTGGGCTTTGCAAAGCAATTTTAAGCAGTGTGGCATCAAAGCATAGCGTAGAGTGTCGCTTTTCTCCTGTCTGGGTGCAGCAAGGAGGCACCGGGAAGCCGAGGAGCCTTTGGATATCGCGGGCTGCTTCGGTTCGTCTCGAGATCCTGCTCCTTTCCCATCCCGGCTCTTGCCCTGTGATGCATTGGACGGTGTGCCATCAGTCTGGCTTTGAAATACTTTTCTTCTTAGATGCAGAATAGAGTTAAAAAGAATACAGCTCTTTTCATTTGTCAGCATCTGATAAGAGGATGATTCATCTGCTAAACCGCCTTGCTGGGAACTGCCGCTGCCCATCAGGGCGGCCGAGATCTGGGAAGATCCTCTGTTACGGCGGCGGCAGCAGGAGGAGCACGGAGCAGCCACGCTGTGCGTGCTGCCAAGCCGGTGCTGTGGTTCCTTTCCTCTCTGGGTATCGCTATTGATACGTGGTAAATTAAAGTTTGACAAATGTTTGACATTTTCCATTTATTTCTATTCCCGGATTTTCTGCAATTAGATCACAGCTGAATTTCGTTCCTTACTCAGAGCTGCTCACAAGCTCCCCCGTGCTGTCTTCCTAACAGATTTACTCTATTCATTCCATCTCTATATATATTCCATTTGCTCTGTTCCATCCACATATACGACTGTAATCCCATCCATATTCCATTTCTAAGGTCCCTGTCATTGTGGTATTTTACACCAGCAACACTGAAATCGTTCAGCCTCGCGTGTGGTGCCTGCCGGCAGAGCTGCCTGGAGGAGCTCCTCGCCATCCGCTTTGACCCGGCAGCCTTTGCCCTGCGCTAGAGGGAATTTCGGGCCATTTCACAATGTGCAGAATGACCAGAGGAGGATAAAAATGGGGACAGACCAGAGGGCAAGATGCCGCGTCTTCTGTAAAAGTTGATTTAAAACAGAGCGAGCCAGGACAGAGATCCTGAAATTAAACAAATTGCTTGAATTAACAGAAATAGGAATTTACAGACTCTGTGGGATGCTGCTGAGTTTGGTGAATTGAACAGCTGAGGAGACGAAGGCAGTGCTCCTCCTCGGGGCACGGTGGGTGGGCGCTGCTCTGTGCGCACCAGCAGCAGGGCACGTGCGAACACGCCACCGCTCCATCATCTAGCCGCGTGCTTCCAGATGGCAGACTCGGGAGCTGCTCCTCCTGACACCTGCCAGAGCGTGCACGCTTCGTTAATAGTAATTATTGTTACGCAGTGGCACGTGCATGCCGGCAGCCAGCTGCAGCTCGTGGGGCGAGCGATGAGCCTGGCCCCGGCGCTGCGGGGCGAGCTGTTGGACGGGGGCTTTGACCCGCAGAAGGTGGAAAGTACAAAGAGAGGCGGGTGCCAAAAATAATAAAAAAAAAAAGACTGAAAAGCTCTGGCCTGCTCTGACACAGAAGAAATCGGATGGCTTCTTGGCGTAAAAACCCTGGACCGTTTCCTGGGGTGCCCCAGACAGGGTTCAGCCCTGGCACACGTCCCCCTCGTTTCTCCATCCCTGCTGCGCAGGCACGGCTCAGCGGGTGTCTGCGCGGAGACGAAGTTCGGAGCGAGTGAATAATAACAAATGCGGTCACCAAGAGCTCCTGAACTGCGGGTTGCGGCTGGTTCCCCCAGTGCGATTATCGTCTCGTTAGCCCTTCGCTGGCCTCGGCCCCAGCCAGAGGCTGCCTGCCGCACACGGCTCCCCGGCAGCGCTCCCTTGGGCGTCTCCGTCGGGAGCGGCAGGCGCCGGGCGCTCCCCAGCACAGCGGGTCCCCGGAGGTGCCGGCGGAGAGCTGCCTCCCCTCGCCCACACCTCGCCACCTTTCAGCGGGGAGCCGGTGCTGACGAGCGCTTCTGCGCCTGTTCACATGTTTTATCTCATTCCTGCCGCAAACAAAATAAATTTTAAATTTGAAAAGCCACGAGGCTGCAGAACCGGCGGGAGGGCGTGTGGGTGGGGAGGTGCTGCCGTACCTTGCTGCATCAGCGCTCCCATCCCAAACCAGAAGCTGTTCAATAGCGTGAAGTTATTCTCCACGATGTCTGATCCTGGGTTGCAGGGATGAGCATCGTACCACTCGTATGGGCTGAACCTACGGCGGCACATGGAAAGCGAGAGCTCGTTAGTCGGGATGTGGCATGACAAGACCCTAAAGGAACAGGAAAAAAAGAGCCTTAATACATCTCGTGCTGCTGCACAGGGCCTGCTGGCCCCTTCGGTTGTGTGTTTTATTAAAGAAAAAGACAAATTCAGCCGAGATTTTCAGAAGTGACCAGCATGGCTGCAAGCCCCGTGTCCTGCATGGCAGGCAGCAGGGAAACCTGGGAAGCCAGGTCCTTCCGAGCTATCTCTGGTTGCTTCCCCAAAGCCTTCGGTCACTTCGGATCATCTCTGCCACACCACGTCACACGACAGCGGCTGGAGCACACGGCTGTGGGATGGGATGCGGTGGCTAGACGCGACCTCTAGCCCCGGTATGCGACAGTTCCAGAATGTGGGGGAAAAGGCATTTCTAGATGGGCTGAGGAGAGATGCTGCAGTGGTTCTGCAGCGGTGGCTGGGACAAACCGCAGCGTTCCAGGGGACTCTCCTGCTAGCGCGGATGGGATTCGGGGCAGGATTTAGCTGAGGGAGAAGCAGAACTTCCCACTGTCCTGACAAGTGGGAATCCTGCGCAATCAGGGCGCCAGCATGACAGTGGAAATTGGTGTGGGTTCGCTGTGGGCTGCTGCGATGCTCAGCCCCATTGCAGGTGGTGGGAGAAGGTTTATTCCCGTATTTCCATGGACAGCCCTGTAGTTCTTGGGCAAAACCGAGGGAATTTTCTGTGATCATCTCTCTGCGAATCCTGCCTAGGATTGGTAGGCAAGTACCGCTGTGAACATAGCTCTTTTAGCCAGGATCTGGGGAGGATGCTCAATGGGAGAGACACTAATATTTTTAGAACTGTTTATTTACATTTTCTAAGAGTCCCAAATTTTGCAGAGATTAAATTAAAAACATAATTGGTATAATTGCTTTTGATCCAGGCATTAATTATCATCTCTGCTTCCTCCTGAAATCCCTGTAGCTTCACAACAGCCCTTTCTCAAAGCTCAGCCCACAGTTTGTATTAGGAGATATTTCTCTCTGCAATTCTCTGCCAGGCGCGTCGCTACCCAAGGAGACGCCTCGTTGCTTAATTTCGCGGGCGCCCTCAGTCAGGCAGTTGGATGTATTTGGAGAAAAGAGCCTCTGCTCTGCACAGTCGTCGTGAGACGCCCCTCGGAGCCCGACACGGGGATGTTCCGTGGACACGGGGATGTTGCGTGGACGCGGAGCCACAGTCCCCGGGCACCTGAACCGAGCGGGGCAAAGAGCAGGAGGGTGTCTGTGGGGAAAACCCCATCACGGGGGATGGACCAGCTCCAACGTGCAGGGCATGTGGGTTTAGAAAAGTTCAGCCAGGGTACATCTGTCCCGCTTTTTGCTTCTATTTTCCACAGGCAAGATACAGTTTAACGGCCTCTCCTTTCGCCCTTTCCCCGTGCCGTGCTGCAGCGGGGACCGTTGCCCGCTCGGTTTGCAGAGAGCAGACCCCGGGGCCTCACTCGGGCTGCACCCTGACGGTCCCGCTCCTTCGCCCAGGCGGCGGCCGGCCCGTCCGTACTGCCCACCCCCCTCTGCTTTTTTAAATAAGAGAAAATCAGAAAGGAAAACGAGAATTGGGCTGAATTCAGACCTGGCTTTACATGCTGCCTGCTCCTTTAAATTTGCTGTAAATTGACGCCAGAGGTGTATAAAGGATGGCCCCTAAGCCCTTTCTGTCTAATAAAGCCAGAGTTCAAGAATTAGATGAAAACTTTCTTGGGCTGCCAATGAAAGAGTATGAAACGGAAAGGGAATCGGTAAGATCAAATGAGCCTGACAAGACGACACACTGAAGAACTTCAAGGTCTCCGAGTGAAAACCTGCTGGTGCTGCTCAAATTACAGAGAAATATTCAGAAAACTGCAAAGCAGCGACAGAGTCTTCAGCGCTTGCAAAGCGAGCGGGACCATTAGCGGAAACAGAGGGGTGATGAAGGAAGAGGCGAGCGGAGCTCGATGGCCCCTTACGGCTGGAGCCAGGATAAATGGGGGCTGCTCGGGATTCACCGTGGGCTTCCCGCTCCGCAGGTGCGGAATGGGGTCTGAGAAACATTCCGTCAAAAACTATGATTATTTTCTTGTCTCTTCTTGGCCTTTTTGGCAGGGAAACAGGGGAGCATTTCAAAGAAGGTTTAAAGATCTATCACAAAGTACTTTTGAGGCTAAATTGCATCTCCAGAGAAATTTCTTATGGATGACCCAGTCCTCGTTGCCATTCGGGGGAACGTTAAACCCTCCCGCCCCGTTGTGCACCAAAGGCGAGGAGCTGCGGTTGGAAGGCCTGGGGAGCCCGCGGACGGGGACGGTGCCGACGCGCCAGCCGCACAGCGCGCTCGCAGCCTCGCGCCGGGCCCGTCACCCCCACGAAGCCGCGCAAATCCCTGGTGTTTATGGCTCCTCGGGAGCAGAGCCTCCATCAGTAACTGAGAAAGGCTGATTAAAAGGGGAGATGGATCAAATACATCCTTTGCCTGCCTCTAAATAGTCCCTAAGTTGGTTTTAAGTGGCATTGACCTATGATTATAGCATCCATAGAGGACTCTGGTGCCCAGTTCTGGAGACTCATGTCTCTGAATTAAGGCTTTGCTATTTTGACTGTGGTTTTCTCCTGAGAATTGAATTTTAGAGGCCTTGCTGGGGTCAAAAGCAGATATTGTCTCTATTACTTCTGAAAGCAGTAAATACATTCTCCGTGAAATCTCTTGCTCTTCATTCTATGTGTTAAAAGATCATTCCTGCAAAACCTTAATTACACCAAATACTTGGTGTTGTTTGAAAGAACAGGAAGACAGAATAAATGTGGGGAGCAAAACGTGTGAAAAAGAAACTGCAATTGCAATATTTTATAGGTTCAACTTCAGCCAAAAAATAGCCTGATAGGGAAAAACTGTTGCAGTACATCGTAACTGCTATGATATAGAGAGGTTATGAGGCTCATTTCAGAACAAAACCAGAGACTAAAGCACAGTTCTTCGGGTTTTCATCCCCCAGCGCCAGGCACAAAGCCCAGCACAGCGAGTGGTTCAGACCCTCTTGTGCTCATCGAGCCAGGGCAGGCGCCGGAGCAGCGTCAAAACAGCTCGGTCGCACCCGCGACTGCTGTGTCGGGCACGCGCGGGGCCTGGGCAGCGCCGGGGGCTGTCGGGCCGGTACCCGCTTGGGGGGCCCGGGCGCCCGACTCGGTGGCGCGGGGCAGCCGCTGCGTGCGCGTCGCTGCCGACGGCAGGAGGGGTTGCGCCGGGTGCCCAAGGCTGGGCAGCCCCGCTGCTCCCCGAACAGAGCATCTTGGTTTTCCTGTCTGTAAAACGCGGCGTCTGAGGCGTTCCCGCATCGGGGCCTGCCCTAGCATTTCCTTCAACCTTTCCTCAGTGTTGGCTGTAACGGATTTCTCATGCAGATACAATTCGCACATTTAACGTGCTTTGGATGTGGGATCTGGACAATTTGGGCTGGATTTGGCCATTATATAAGTCGGGAAGAATAAACTCATAAACATAAAATTGTATTTGAATTGTTATTCCAAGCCGCACAAGCAGTCTAATACTCGATGGCATCAGAGCCAAGACGTTATGGCAGCAGAGCCCATCTAGCTGTGTTCTGCATGGCTAACAGAGGCATAAAGTGAAGGAGTTCTATCGGTCATCGCAATATTTCTCCTTTTCGTAATTACCTCGGGTTCATTTTCCCAGATGAGTATCTTTTCCTGCTGAGAGCGTCTGGTTCCTCCCTGACGCAAAGCCAAACACCCGAGGACCTGCTCCCGCCCCGCCGAGGCCCCACCAGCCCCCCAGGGGCTTCGGCTGGGGCAGGACGAGCCGGCAGCGCGCTGTGCCGAGCTGCCCGCGTTTCGCGTGCGCCGGGCACTGGCCCCGCGGGGCCGCCTGCCTCCGGCCAGGGGCTGCAGCGGAGCTGCCGGGGAGGTGGGGCGGTGGGCTGACGGCAGCGCGGCTCCCGGCCCCTGCCAGCAGAGCGGTACCGCGTGCTGCGGCCGCCGCGCGGAATGCCGCCTGCGTCGGAAGGGATCTACCTGTTAGCGGGTTTGTGGGTTGCTGTTGGTGCTGCAGCGCTCTGAGAGCCCCCGCGCTCCCAGCGGGCGCCGTGCAAACAGCCTGCAAAGCCCTCCCTGCTCAGGCAGCTTCCGTGGGGCCTCAGGAAAGTGCCTGGAAACGCGGTGTGTCTCCATTCCACGGAGGTGCGTTGCGAAGGCTAGGGAGGAGAACGATTGCAGTTAAGCTCTTGGACGTGGAAGGCCGCCCGTGTCCTCTAAGAGCGAAGTGCAACCTCTCCAGTCTGCACCTCTGCAGAGGGAGGAGGAGGCGATGTAGCTGCTTCGCCATCCCAGATGGTTTGGAGCACTAACGCTGCCTGCTAATCGGAGTTTACTTTGACAACTGCTGTTACGTGTAATTAGGATATTACATAGTAAACTCAGGAAATCATCTCTAAATGCCTCCATGGACCTGAGGGATGTTGAAAATTGCAGATTTGTTGTTACATGAGGGTTAATGGATTCTCGTTGCTGCAGTTTTGTATTTAATCTTTACTTTGACTATCTGATTGATGTCAGTGGATTAGATAGAAGCTGTTTTCTGAAGGATGCTCCGAGGAAAACACAGCACGGGGCAGCCCTTGGAGGGAGAGGGTCTGCACAGAGCCCCGGCCCAAGGTGTGGGGCAGCAGGGAGGTTTCTGAAGGCACCACGGCCATAACTTGAACTGGAAGAAATGAGAAACGAGTGTCTAACTGCAGGTTGTGCTTAGGAAACCCCCGCGGGCACGGTGTCTACACAAAACATTTAAGCATCCAGCGAGGGCTGTGCGTGGCCGGGGAGGGCGGCTGCCTGGCAGGAGGGAGGCGAGTGCTTTGTTTTGGTTTGAAAGGGTGGAATCACGTATTGAGAGCAGCCCTGGACTGTGCGTCTCATCAAAGACTCTGTGAAATTAATAACACATGCAAATATATGCAAATTCAGCTGCTTTTAAATATAGAGGTTTTAAACATGCTAATCAGATGCATATTAATTTTGTAAACAGACACATTGTCTGATCCGTAGCAACGGGTTCTGCATTCTTTTGATAGTGGGAAGGGTTTGTGGGAGCTTTGCTGGTGGAGGGTTCAGAGTCAGGAGCTGAAAGTGGTGCGGGACGTGGGAGCTTTGTGTCCAGGACACAGCGGAGAGGCTGGGCTTCTCCCTCCGTGAACAGGAGCATGAACGGTGAACGATATGGAGCAGGAAAATTACCCTTCATTATACCAGGGAGGTGCTAATGAAATGGAGAGGCAATAAAATTTCTAAAATCATAAAAGAAAGCGCATTTTAAAATTCTTTTGTACTGGAAGTCTACTAAATCTGTGGAACTGCCTGCCCCGATACGGCAAAAGAGGCTTACAGGTTTATGTTAGTAACGCAAACACACACAAGCACATTTAGTATGGTAAAGCAGTACAAAGGATATAACACAGGCTGGAGCTAGCGAAGAAGGAAACCAGTTTCCCCTGTGGACATCTTTATTTTAATTTTCACCACGGGGTTCGTATCGCCTCTACGGCCGCTCTGAGATAGAGGGCTGAAAGGGAGCAGAGCGCGGGAGTCGTGAGCAACCCCCCGCCGAGAGACCAGCCTGCCTTTGGGGAGGGGGCCAAAAGTAATCTCACTAACGACACGGGTTTAATGCTGCGGCTCCCACCAGGTGCTCGGATCCCTGCGACGCACCAGGCAGCAAAACGAAGCTGAGCGTGGGGAGGGCGGCTCGTCGCGTGGCAGCAGATGTGGGTGACGGCAGGCGGGTGGGGTGGCACCGGCGTCCCCTTACCTGGCTATGACAAACAGCACGCAGCTGACGCCCAGGTAGGCGAGGAGGATGTACATCCAAATGTCAGGAGACAGGGGGTTGAGGAAGGAGAACACGCTGGGGTTGGTCCCGTTGGGCTTCCGGTACAAGATGCTGACCCCCAGCGTCATGAAGGGCTTGGAGAAGTCTATCGCTTTCTCCCGGATGTGGGTGATGGTGAGAGGAGCAACGGCCAGGTCAGCTTTCTGTGCGCAACGCAGAGCGAGAGAGGAAGAAGGCGTTAGAAACCGAGGCGTTTCCATCCCCTTAGAAACACCCGCAGCAGTCACACTGCAGTAACGGGCCAACCCCCCCCCAAAGCGCAGCCCTGGGGTCCCCCCCGCCTTTGCACGTGGGGTACATCTGCCCTGTGCCTCTGCCAGGGCCAGCAAACACAAAACTGTCGTCAGAGCCGCGCTGTGCCGCACGCGAATGGCGCTTGGGCAGCGTTCTGCGGGCTCCCCTCCGACGCTCCGAGGGACCGGGCACTGGGCTGCGTGCGTCAGGCACGAGGGCACCCGGGACGGGACGGGCGGAACGTGGAACTGGTATAACACGGTCCGGTTATTCCAAATACTTCTCATCACCTAAACAAAACCTCACACAGATGCAGGGTCTCCAACACGCTGGGCAAGATTCTGGAGGTGGGGGTGCAGGTGGGTTTACCATTGCGCTGTTCCAGGTTTAAATCAGTGGGCTGGAGAGCAGAACGTGGTCTGTTGTTTGCTAGTTACACTCTAGGACTTTCATTGTGTGGCTTTTCGGTTGGTGTTAGCTAGCGAAATACAGCGCAGACGACAGAGGTGTTACGGTCTCCGCAGCTTTTGCCTAGGTGCAGTGAGCTCATTTTGACAGGCTCTTCCAAGGTGGTGAGAAAAATTGTATTTTAGAATGGCATAAAACGTCTGCGATCCTCGCTGTGCTTCCTTCTTGCCGCAGAAGTCTTTACAGCAGAGAGTTTGCTGCGTGCAAATCCCCCTGTTTGCGGAGATGATTTGTTTTTGTCGGCCTTCCTTTCAATGTTGCTGCAAGAGGAGAAAGTCGCGGAGGGAGGCCACTCCAGAATGAAGCTGCAGGAGGTAATACTGTAGCAGTGTGAGGGAAAAGGTTCAATTTCTTTCCCCTCAGTCGACCTCATGATGCAAGTTGAAAGGCTCGTTCTGCGGAAGCGGCTGCTGGGGACCGCAAGCGTGCCTGGCTGGGGGGAGCGTTCCCGTTAGGTCCTTCTAGGAAAATGCTTCTGCTAATTAAGGGTGGACTTCACAGCTCGTCACGCTGGAACCGCCTGAGCTGCACGAGGAATTTCAGCGGAGCATATTCTTCACCCTGGCTCCTTGTATGAGTTGTGTTTCTTTCTATTATTTCTGTTACTTACTAATTTCAGTGCTAGATCCAGTGAGCGACCACATACGGCCTCTTTCCGTGGGTTAAGAGCTGCGTTCGTTCCTCTCGCTAAATGTTCGTTCAGGTTCTTAAAAGCACCCTCAGTGACTACACCCGGGCTGCCTCGCCGTCAGCTGCCTCGCGCGGGGCTGGCACGTCGCTCGCGGGGTGTCGCTGGCCTCAGGGGACATGCAGGCACGTAAATGATGTTTCTGAAGGTGAGCAGTACCTCCCCCCGTGCCAGGTGCTTAGCGTACCCGGGCAAGATTTAGTTAACATCTGGTTCTGAAAATTAAAATTCTAAATTAACCATGAGTGATAATTACCTAGAGATATAGTGGATTTGTCATTACTTGCAAACTTTAAATCAATATTAGCTGTCTTGCTAGAACATGCTTTATTCCAACAGAAAGTATGGCTTCACTGTAGAACTTGGTGAAGATCTCTGGCCTGCGTTGTGGAGGAAGGTCAGGCTAATGATCTCGTTTGACCTTGCAAATCTGTGATGAAAGTCAGTGGACTATTTTTAAATACAGGAGCCTGGGCGTTAAGAAGAGTTTCTACACGAACTTTTATCCCTTACATACATGTATACGTGTGTGTGTGAAAGGCTCTCCTCTCCAAAGACCGTGGCTTCAGAGATCCTGAACAGAAGAGTTTCAGGAATTCTCTAACAAGGCTAAAAATATGGTTTTTCCCTAACATGATTCTTTAGCCGAGCCCCGGTGGTTCCCTTTCCTTGTCACTTTCCAAATGGAAATATATTTTTAAATCAGCCCGGTACAGAAAGTGTCCGTTTCAATCACTGGCATTTGTCAAAACTTAGAGAAAATGGAAGCAGTATTTTCCCACCGAGCCCGTCTGGGGCGGCCGCGGCTGGGGCGGCACTGATGAAAACAGGACGGTGGTTTTTAGAAGGGGACGGGCAGCGCTGGCTGCCGTCGGATGGCGAGGTTCTGCGTGTCGGGAGCAGAGCTGCATCCTCGGGGCCATCCTGGCGGAGGGTGCCCGGCAGGTCTGTGGCTCGGCTCCGCTCCCCGCGTTACAGCACGCTTGGGAATCGTGGATGATCGGTCTCCAGAGTATCAAGGCAGAAATGGCAAAAGAAATGCAGCATTTCAGCTCCTCCGTCACTTCTGCGTGGGTGTCCTGACTCAACAGGGAAAACCGAAGGAGGAATTGAAGGATTTGGCTACGGATTTTTCTGAAGGAGGAAACAAATGAGCAGTTCTGTGGCCAGTGCTCGCGAGCAACTGCCTGTCTGAAAGATCCTGAGCCAAATTTGTCAAAATGATACAGCAAGCTAAATAACAGCCAGGAGTTTGTGCTTTACCACAGAAAACGGAGAGAGAGAAATCTGCATGGATGCCCAAGGATCAAAACGCTTTTAGTGCAGAAATAAAATTTTACTGTGTCATTTCAGCAGCTCCTGTGATTTGATCACAGCCCCGTGTCCTTGCCGTAAATGTCGCACAGGCAGAACGGAGCACGCATCCGGGAGCCCAGTCTGGTGCGGTGTCCTCAGCTATTAACGGCAGCACGGGGCTGCGCTTCGACATCCTTTTTATCAATGCAGATTTTTCTGAAGGTGGCCTCTAATTAAGGGTTTGCTGACTGAGAGGATCTAAATCAAAACCCACCAAGGGTGACGCTTTCATTTGTCGTGCTCTGACATTACAAACCGCGAAGTCAATTATCAGGCCCTGACTGCTTCCTTCCCTCAGCCCCAACTTCTGTGCTGTTGCACAGTAAGATGGGTTTTATCAAAAATGAGGAATTATAGCAAGTGCCAGTGGCTTAAAGGCCCTTATCCAGCAAAACCACTTAAGCACACGCTTCTGTTTTACTGGAGCTTGCACGCCTTCCAAGTCTTATGTATGTTCCTAAGTGTTCTGCTGAATTGAGGCCAAAAAGATGAATTTTGCCAAGGCAGCTACACACCAAATGCAGACGCTTCTCTAACACACCTTGAAGGGTTTGAATCTCCTTGTTCACCCAGTGTTACAGCATTTTCACTTGGGTGGAACTGATGCGGGTTCACCAGGCGTTCAGTGGATGGAGGATTCTATTCTCTGCAGAGATAGTTGGCTTTTATCAGAAAATGCTACATCTTATCTTCAGGTTCTCAGTTATCAGGGGAATGTGGCCTGCGGGGCCGAACAGCTCTTGCACAGCCCCGGTCCCTGTGGAAATCCTGCAGCGTCCGAAGGCTGCGTGTGCCGGCCAGTCACAGCAGAGCCCACAAACGGCATAAGCACCGAGGTAAATATTTACTCAAGAAAATAAGCTGCCTCTGTGCTTATTTTGCCAATCTGAGTTAAGTATTTACATAAACTAATTATGTGCGTGTTGCCTGAGAGACAGGTAAATAGCGCATATTTTACTTATTTAATTGTTATTCAGGTGTCTGTCTGGCAGCACCGACACGTTCATCCCTCGGTCTCTTTTGCCACCACCGCTGCCAGCGCTGGGGCCGCAGCGCGTTCCTGCTCTTCTGCTCCCACCGCCCGGCGTCGGGGCCCGTCTCTGCCCCCGCCCTGCGCTGCGCGCTCGGCTGCCGCGCCGCGCTCCAGCACCCTGTGCCCCCACGGGTCTGCTGCGTGCCGGGCTCCCTCCCGCCTCCTCCCTGCAGCCGAGCCAGCACCCGGCATCTTGGGCACAGACGTCCCGGAGCCCTGGGGGACGAGAGGGCCAGGCACAGCCGAGGCAGCCGGTCTCTCCTGCAGCCCGTGGCTCGGAGACGGAGGGGGCTGCTGCTTTAGCAGGCGTCGGAGCGCTCTGCCCAGAGCCCCGTGCCCGCGCCCTCCACTCTTGCTGGCCGGGGACAGGAGAAGGCTCAGCGCGAGAAGTGATGCTCGAGGAGGGCGAGGTCGTGCCCGGCGGCATCCCAGCCGTGCACCATGCGCAGGGGGTCAGCGTTAACTGTCTGACTCCAGCTCTTAAAGGCTGCTCTTACAATTTCAGTCCTAATTTAGACGTAATTTTTGTCAATTAATTTATTTAATATCAGTGGTGAATTAAGAACAGATGTCTGCAGGGAAAATCTAGCTGTAAGCCGAAGAGGAGGAATGAGGGCCATGAAGATCTGTTGGGGCTCTTGCAGTCTTTTCTTTAAGGAAGTTTTCCAGAGGGAGCTGCCATTCACTGTACCTAAGGGGTGTGAAAGGCTGTAGGATCGCAGTGAGGACGGCCGTGTTTTGAGACAAGCCCCTCCTCTGAACGGCTGCAGGTGAGCAAGCCAGGAGAGGCAGGTCCACAGAGACCCGCAGAAGCGAGCAGAGAGCTCGGGGCTCCCAGCGTGCGCTTCCGCGTGCTTCCGTCACCTGCGTCACTGCAAGCGACAGATACGAATCCACCCAACTGACGATGCTGAGCGCAAAAGGAGAAAGTGCAGCTGCTTTGGCTTATTCCCATCTCCTCCCTAACGCCGAGTTCCTGCGGCATCTAAACAAGAGGCGGAGGACACTGCGTCCAACGAAACTGGGTTTTCCCTATTCTTGGCCCGGTGGCTTCCAAATGAATCCCCAGTTCACGACACTTAAAATAAACATCCGCCAGTGCAGGGGCGTTAATGGGAATGTGGCAATGTGGTGCAATCTGTATTTCTGCCAGAATTTACTGTCAATAAATGCCCATTTATTGTGAAAGTGTTAAATCAACTGTCATAAATCGTCCCTAAGGATAGATATTACATCTTCTCTAGCATTACCATTGGCAGGGATTTCCATTAGAAACCCTATTATCTTTCATACCTTTTTTATTCCCACGTGAAGTTTCAGATTGAATGGAAATTTGGTATGCGCTGTCTCAGCAGAAGACAAGTTTTATTTGTGAACAAGTTTGTGCAAAATGTCTAGAACAACTCATTCTACTGGTTTTATGTGATTCTGCCTACAAACAACAGGGAAGACTTGCAGGCATTATTTTGCCAGACAACTAGAATTTATAAATCAGAACGTATGGGCCACAATGCCCAGTGTAGTTTTGCTTGTATCAATAACAATTTCTATGAATAAATATCAATAACATTTCACTGCTGATGAAAGGACGAGATTTGGCAGTTGCCGGGTTCCCCGTTTATTACGGATGCAGGGCACAGGAGCTTCTCTGTGTCACCTGGGCACCCCAAGCCTCCCCAAATGCCAGCGTTGTGAGCGAGTTCGGCTTTCGTGGCCCATCTGATGGAGGCTCCTCCGCCGGCGTGGCCAGGGAGGGTGGCAATAAGGAGCCAACTGCGGTGAGGAGAGAGCCTGGTTCTCCAGGGAACGGGCTGAACTCCCTCCAAACAGGGATTTTTTTGTGATGAAGGCCGAGCAGCAGAGGAAAGGCAGTGGGGCAGGGCTTTCTGCATCCAGCTGCCCGGGCTGTCTTCTGCAGGTCTGCTGCCAGGGACCTGGAAGGCAGGGGCGTGCTGTGAGCTGCTCTGCGTTGCTTTGCCTGTTTGTGCTTAAGGCCAGACTGGAAACAAAGCGATTTTATAAAGGATCGTAGCCCGAGGCATTACTGCCTATGGCCAGGCATGTCTGGATCAGAGAGGACAGGGGAAGGAGGATGATGCCTGACTCCAAACAAGCCATGAGAGCTCACTGCGTAAACAGCCCGTCTGTGCGCTGTGATTTACGCCTTCGCGTGGTAGGCACCAGCATCCCTCACATGCTGTCATCATAATCCTGGCCTGGGTGTTTGGACCTCGCAAAATCCTACCTGCTTTATGCTCCCACCTGAATGATCCCCATTCTTTTATGAGAAGGAGACGCTGTACATGGAGGAACGCCAGCCCAGATATCAAACTCACAGTGTGGGCAGCCCTGTTTTCATCACCACAACATTGTTTGAATGCTGTCTCCAACACTTTTCCTACTAGGTGTGAAATAAGTTTGAACTTTCCCATTGCAAAGTGCCAATCAGTTGTTCCTTTCCCCACACGATCTGAAGAGGCTTTGCTGCTGAGGAAGGGCCCCATCTGGTTGCAGTTTCACTTTTTAATGCTTTACATAAACACTGCTATAAAAAGCAATGACATGCAGATAAAGAAAATAATGGCTTCATATGGGGTTTGGGCAATGGTTATAAATCACTCCGAGGCGTGGACCCAGCCACACCTGTTGGAAAGCAGAGTTCAAACTTGATGCTACAGTAAAACTTGCAAGAAGAGGGGATTTGGCCCTTTCCTGTTGCTGTCCGTTCGTTTGCTTTTTAAATAGTTAGCCAAGAAATACTTTAATGCAGGTTGACCATGAATTTCGTGTTACTTAAAGAGGTTGTTCCCTATACCTTCTTCTCGATCTGTCTCTTTTAGCTGACCACAGCTTCGGGAATGGCTGAAAGGCTCCCGAGAGCCCTATAACATCTTGCAGGCCATTGGAAGTGACATGGCTCGGACTAAATGGCGGTCTGGCTTCTGTTCCCTATATCTTATTTCCTGCTTTGGAGCGATTTACTTCTTCAGAGCCCTACACTGCAGATGCGCTGCAGCGAGAGCCCCAGACCCTGCTCCCGGCAGCGGGTGCGGGACCGCAGCCGGCCGTGTCCCGGAGCACACTGCCGGGGACCGCGGCCTGCGCTCTGCATCTCTTCGTGTCTATGTCACACACGTCACTCGGAGCGGCAAAGCACCAGTTTCTTCCGCTGGGACGCTGTCACTTGTCTAACTTAGCAAGGCTGTTGCGTAAGAGACTATAAAATCTGTATTTTGAGCTGTATGGAGTTTTCTGGAAGCACAAATACAAAGGCAGGTTTGCACAGCCTGTGGCATATTCCCCTGGGAGACGCAGCGTCCTGCTCCCCCAAGGGCCGTCCTTGCGTGCCTTTGCCGTACTTCCCGCTTCTCCGGGGTGAGCCATCTAAGGACTACAGCGCTCTCCGCAAACTGATTAAGCATCTCTTTGTCCCTATAAGGGACATAATCATTATCATCTGCATTTTGCAGACGGAGGAAGCGTTGCACAGAAGCGACTTGCCCAATGTCATTTAGGGCAGACAAGCCAGATCTGGAGAGGCCGCCTCGATGCCTGCGCCGCAGCTCGGCAGCCTCACCGCCACGCAGCGCTGCTGCCTGCTCCCAGCGAAGCCCAGTGACTGGAGTGACTCGCCCAGCAAATACATTCTTCTCACATGAACTGTAAGAGCATCACAGCTGCTACGTACGAGGGATTATTTTTGTCTCTTCTGCTTAGGAAATGCTTTCAAAATGTAGCCAGGGACTTGAGAGAGAGGTGGTCCGAGGGCTGCACCACCTGGGCGGGATATCCAGGAGAAGAGAGCTGTCTTACGGCTCTAGGGCTGCCTGTGCTGCTGCCTGTGCTGCGGAGATCATCGCTTAATTGTGTCCTGAGCTGTTCTTCCAGAGACCTTTTCTGGGAATCAGAGATTCATAAAAACACCAGCTTTCCTCCCCTCCCTAACCAGGCTTCTGGGATCACAGGATGTGCTGGAGGCAAAATATCTAATTAGGAAACGGAGCAACCTCTGGCCGCAAGTGGAGGTTTCGGAGTAGGTGACTTTTTGGCGGCTGCGAGAGTAAAGCTGCCATGACAGTTTCACTGGTGTCTAACGGGCTTTCAGAAGTGGCCGCGGAAGGAAGAGCACAGCCGCTCTGGTGCAGGGAGAGCTCCGTGTCCCGGGAGATTTTAGAAAATAAGCTGTGTGTATTAAAAAAAAAAAAACATTGAACTGTCCCCTGCACACCTGCGCTTGCAGTCTGGATACGTCACCTGGATTCAGCTGAGCTGTGCCTGGGACGTGTCTGGGGTCCCCGGGCCGCCTCGCGGTTGTGCCCCGGCCCATGTTTGTCGGGGCCGAGCAGCAGCGGCCTCGGGGGACGAGCGCCGGCACACACGGCTCCTGCCCGGGCGGCCGCGCTGCCGGCTCGGGGCAGCCAGCGCGCAGCCGGGCCTCGGAGAAGCCGCTTCGCCCTCCCTGCGTGCCCAGCCTGCGTCCCGCCGCTGGCAGCAGCCCCGCGGCGAGGGGCTGCGGCGGAAGCCAGGGAGCCCGTTTCTGTACCGTGAGAACGTCCGTTTTCAGAAACTCCAAATGGACTTTGGGAGCAGTTAGACACAGAGGTGCTTTTCTGACAAATCGTGCAACGCAGAGCCCGGGCGGGGTTAGGAGCTCGCTGCGGTATCCCGAGGCAGCGGGCACCCGTCCCACCGCAGGCAGAAAGCCTCGGGGACCGCCCGGGCGCAGCCGCCCCTCGGCAGCCGCCGGCTGCCCGCGCCGCAGATGGGCCTCACTCACGTGGTCGATGAGCTCCTTGATCATGCCGTTCCACTGCCCCTTCTCATCCTGCGCCCCGTATTTCCCGTCCTCCACCAGCCGGATCTCGTAGGTGAAGCCCAGGATGATGGCCAGCTCCTTCAGGAGGTCGATGCAGTAACCCTCAAAGCGGTCGTTCCCGAACAGGGCCGTGTCGGACTTACGGAACATGACAAAGGGCTCTTCCTGCACACGGGAAGGCAAAAAGTCCCCGTTAAGGGTCAGCCACGGTCCCAGCTCCCACCGGCGGCAGGGCCACCCCTGCGAGTCAGCCTGAGCCACGAGGCGCAGGCTCTTCAGGCAGGGTTGGCACCGTGACATGTTGGGAATAAATTAACTTTGCACAGCACATCAGCTAATTAGCAACCTTGTTTACCCCACAAAATTTAATTTTGTCTCTTCTGAGCAGCCAACTGTTTTCCATTTGGTAGGATTTCAGGGAGAAAAATAACCATTTCATGCTCTGAAAATGAAGAGTGTTGAGAAACAATAAAAGGGGGGAGGACAGATTCAACCCCAAGCCCCGCACAGCAGAAACGCAGCCGACCCGCGCCGCAGGACCCGTCGTTTGCTGCAGCGAGGAAGAGGCTGGTGGGTTAAATACAGGGCGAGGGAGCCATGCGTGGCCGGTGGCCAGCCCAAACCCGTCCCCAGTGCAGCTCGCTTTCCTCTTTGCCGGCACTAGCTGGTGGGATACGGGGCCCTGCTCTACCCAGAGAGAGTTCCTGCCGTCTGCTCCAGTTACGGCTGCCGTGGGAAGGCTGGGGGCGGCTTTCGTCCCAGCAGTGCCAAGCACCAGCACAAGTGGACACTAACTAAAAAGGTGCTTCACGGCAGGCTGTGCCCTGTGGATCCCCGCCTCTTCAGCGCGGGCTGGCCGGCGAAGTTAGCAAACCCGGAGCGAACCGCAGAGCCCTTTGGTGAGTGTCAGGCTTGGGCAGTCACCAAGGACGAGCGACACGGGGGAGCCCGAGGGAGAACACGTGTAGAGGACAGATGGAAATGGCAAAAGATGGTAGGCAGCAGGCAAAGGCTAGAAGGCAAGGGGAGGACGAGATATCAACAGCAGCTCACACACGGCTCAAACCGAAGGTGTCTGCAAGGCTACTGTCCTTGCCCACGGGGTGGCCAGCGAGGGGAGGGCTCGCGTTTTGCTCTGGCGAGCGAGCCGCGTTGCTGGCATGCCCGCGGTCTTGCACGGGGACGGGGGGCTTGAAGTCGCGGGAGGGAAGGTCCGGAGTCCCAGCAGGAATACTGCCGAGATGCCCGGCTGGGGGGAGCGCAGGCGCCCTGCCTGGGCGGCCGTGCCGGGGAGGGGGCTCGGGACCCCGGGCCGGGCTGTGCCAGCCTGGAGCTTGGCGGCTCCTGTCTCCCAGCACGGTCTGCCAGCCCCCGCCGCTGCCGCGGGAGACCTCTGCCACCCCCGGGGCGGGCAGGGGGTGCCTGCCCGGCCCGAAAGCGGGGGAGGGAGGGAACGAGAGCACGCGACGCTCGATTTGGATTGGCGGAATTATAAAGCAAAACTGATAACATCGCGCCTATAGAGTTTAGCTTGGCACGCGCAGCTCCGTTAAATCCTGCTCTCCCTGGCCGCCGCCTCAGCTTTCTTCTCTGGAATTAGTGCTTTGTTTGTGGATCAGCTGAATCTATGGATCTTGGTATAAATACACCGGCTCCAGAGCAGCCATAAAGCACTATTAATTTTGGGAAGCGCTGTAGGGATTACATACATATTTAACAGCTGAAGCACTGAACATTAGGACGCCACTCGCTTCAGTAATGTATCTCCAGGTCTCAAACATTTCCTAGGGGGTAATTCTGAACTCTGTGAACCACTTATTCACGGACTATTTCACAATTTATTACTGAAAATGGCCAGACATCCAATTCACAAGCTCTCTCAGTTTGCTAATCGATTTCTCAGTGAAGGTGCCCTCAATTTCATAACTTCACAGTTCCCATATTGCTTGGGGAGAGTGGCGCTGGCTGCTGGGGTAATATTTCTCTTCCAACCAGTCACTGCAATATGATCAAAAGGGGAAAAAATAACCTTTCATACTTTTCCCTTTAAAGGTTCCTCCTATGGCTTTTCTACAATCATTTACACCAGTGCAAAAGTACAAAGAGGTGTTGCAAATGCAAATAAAATTTTGGGTTGTATTTTCTTCTTTGGAATCTAGTATATGAAAATGCAATTATTGCAGAACTCGGGTCTAAGCACGTTTTCTCCTCCTGCAGGCAAGGGAATTGCAGGACAGCTGTGGTTTCGAGGCAGATACCCCGTGGCACGTGTGCAGGCCCAAGGAATGGCACAATTAATAGGAACTGATATCACCCTTGTACGTTAGGTAATTTGTACATGCTCGCGGAGTACGAGATGAAAACGCTGCCTGAAAAAAGCACGTCAAAGGCAGATGGGTGACAGGTCTTCTCCTGGCTCCGTCATTTTGCATTACGCTGCAGTCTTTGAGGTACAGTGATTATCGCACCCTAGGCCCAGACATTTCCACAACTCCGGCCATGCATCTCACCCCTGACGAGATGCATCTTTTCTGTCCCTCGGTCCTGTCCGTACAGCCCTCACCGATACCCCATCCTGTGCTGGAGGAGCGCCCGACCGCGGGGCGAGGCGGCTCTGCTGCCGTCTCCAGCCGTCTCCCCAGTGCCACCAGCCGTCCCCCCCTGGAATTTTCCCCAATGTGCTGCACACAGTTCTAGTTAAAGAGGACGGGGGGGAAGAGGAGTCAGTTTATAACCGCTGGTGAGTTTTATCCACCCACAGTACGGGTTGAACAATTCCCGTAGAGCTGATCCTGAGCCTCCACCTGGGAGTCACTTGATGTGATGTGTTATTCACGTTGCCCAAAAAATTTCCATCTCCCGTGTACTGGTACTGGCAGCACTTTAGGTTACCTTGCCAAAACAAACTAAACCTGACCCGTCGCACTCCACGGGACTGGCACGGTAGAAAACTTTTGGACTGGGAAGGGAAGGAACTTCTCCAGTCTCCCCTGCGTGTTGAGACATGAAAGCGGTGTGGTACTGAGCGTAGTCGATGGGCCAAGCCTGTGCCTGACTCTTGGAGAGAGGGACTTTAATGAAAATGTTTCATTGGAACAAATACCGTGTGGTGAATGGGAAGTTCATTAGAAGGAGCGGCTAATTTGCAAGGGAAGCCGCAGCAGCGTCTGTGTTTGGCTCACGTTCTGCCCGCTTCCGTTCTGCTACCCTCTTGCTGAGGGATACAAGGCCTTTAATTCCAGCCCTTCTTCTGCCCTGGACCAAGTGTTTCCCTTCTCTGTTCTCCTCTGGGCACTTTCTTGGTCCCATTCCTTCTACGATACAACCCCCCACTCTATCAGGTCACGTCCTTGTGGGAAGGCAAGGACATCACAAGGGATCACACTGCTCCGGGCCGGGGAATGCATCCCCATCTGTACCCTTATGCTCCCTGAAAATACGGAACACAAAAGGGCCAGAACATTTCCATAGGCAAACCCGTAATTCAGGCCCAGTTGCGGGTAGGCTGTCCAAGGGCTGATGGGTTTTGTTGCTTCCTGGTGACATGCCACGAGCCTGCGCTGTGTAATACAGCCATACAGAAACCAATGCCACTAGTCATAATTCATTAGATAGCAAATAAAAATTCATTCTGATCTGATGCCTGCCGTCAAATCCAATAGCGAATGTGAGAACAAAATGCAGCGTGACAGTTGGAAGCGGAGGAGACCCGTTAAGCAGCCGTGGTTTGCTGGATAACGGCATTACTCTTAGCTAGTTTATCAAACATGTACTTAAGAGTGGGAAAGAAACACGATTGTCACAGCTAAGCTAGGGTGTCTGGTTGTTCTTAGGATTTGCTTCTGTAACAGGAACACTCCTACCCGAGGTGGGCAGAGCCGGCCGGCCGACAGTGCCTGCCGCCGCGCCGCTGCCTGCCCAGGCGCTGGTGGTCAGCGGGCGACCGGAGCGTTCCTGGAGCTCAGCACGTGCAAAGCTCCCGCGCCCTCCGGCACGCAGGGAGTGGGGGGACCGGGCGCCTGGCCGGGCAGCGGGGGCGGAGGAGCTCCGCCGGGACGAGCAGCAGCCTCCTGGGCACGGGGACACCCAGCTCCAGCGGGCCCGTGCCAGCCTCGCTGCCCGCCGTGCGCTGGCTGGCAGCCGAGGATGCCGCGGGCCACCTTGGTGCAGGTGCATGGGCATCGCGGCGCCCTGCCGAGCCCCGCCGCGCGAAGGGGCTCTCCGTGCCCTCGCTCAGCTTTCCAGAGGCACTACCAGGTCTGTACTGGGATGCCGCGAATTTTCAGGGATACCGGATATCCCTGAGATTTGTGGGTGGAGGAAAAAGATAGGCTTGCAGTCTCCTACCAGGACGGTGGTGACAATGAGAGATCTGTTGCTCAGCGAGTCTGTGACGTTAGGCCCTCGTCCTTTGGAAATTTCTGTGATGTTCAAACCGTCAGAAGGGCTCCACGCTCCAACCTGAAACGAAGCAAGCAAACGAACGCGTGAACACCCGGCTTACGTTCCTCACTTGCTCTCGGTATCCTACTGGCCTGACAGATGGAGCTTGCTTCTTTCATCTACGGTACACAGAAGCAAAGCTGAAATACCATCTTGTGTCACCTAAACAGATGTGCATTAGCCCTGCGGTTGCAGGCCACTCCAGCTGCACATGCATGATACCCAACCCCTACGCTGCCCTCTGGTGCAGGTGCATGAAGGAAGACCACGATGACTGGAATTTAGGGGCTGAATGAGCAATTTGCAAAGGTACCGTGTAGAGCAAAGAATCAAACCACGCTGAAGAGTCAACTCTGGGCAAGGATAAAGCAGAACAAAAGAAAAAACCCACAAATATCAGGCCATCTTCTTTCTTTCTTATTTCCCCACTGATTTGCTTTGATGGGGAGAATTAAAAATGGCTTGACCAGCTCCGCGAATCCCCAGCAGGGACCATTGCTGCCCTCTGCGCTGTGGCAAACTAGACGGACGTTTCTAACGCGTGACTTGGCAGTGCTGGGTTAACGGTTGGACTTGATGATCTTGGAGGTCTCTTCCAACCAAAACGATTCTGTGATTCTATCGGCTCGGAAGGGCCTGGCCGCCTCTTCAGGGGAGTCCACCGCCACGGGAGGGCTCGCTCCGGCAGCGACCGGGAGGAGGGGACGGCGGCACGCCTGCTCAGGCACGCGCAGCTGCGGTCCTCGTCGATTTGAGGTGCTCTGTTTTTCTCAAGCTGTCAATTTTAATAAATTATTAGGCTTTGAAGAAGTCTATTGATCGAGAAATAGCAAAACACGTCTCTCTTTAAGAGAAGTCGTCTGGGCAGCTCTAAGCCTGTTAACCTGATCTCCGCAGCGCAGGGGAGGCTTTAGAACAAACTTTGAAGGCTGGACTGGCTAAAGGACTGTGACGGTGAGATAAAACGTCAGGAAAGCTGGAGGAGCGTGGGATTGCTGCCAGCGAACGGAGCAGGGTGGCCGTATAGTCAGCCTGACAGTGAGAAAAAACCAAACCCCACGTGGAAATGGGAACAGAACGATCCATCTGTGGGGTCAAACTGTGAGCTGGGGCTCGGAAACCAAAGGCAGACAGCTCAAACCCACCGGGGAGCCAGGAACCTCCGATATTTTATTTATTGCTGTTTTTGAGATTCTTCAACCTCTTCAGCAGTCCAAGGAGAGAACTTGGTTGTACTGCATCCCCAAAAAGAGACTTTGTAATGAGCAATGCTGCCTGGCAAAAAATGTCATAAATTCTAGAAGAGTTTCCATGAACTTTGTGAAGGGCTTTAAATATTTCAGGTACGACCTAAGCAATCCCCCGTATCTCTCTTCGATCACACAACAGCTGCAGTGTCAAAAGATTATTGTTGTGCATGGGAAAGAGCAGCGAGTCTAAGAGGCCCCTGCAGCAGCGCTGCAGACTCCGTTAACTCTGCCTTGCTAAGTTTTCTGTAAGAAAATTAAATACATGGCACTTAAGACTGAATTAATCTGTTTAAAATATTGAAAAAGAAAAAAGTGCATTAAGAGAACTGTGCAAGTCAGATAGTCAAACTACATGTAATTAGGTTTAGTTAATACTCCCGTAATCCCTGGAACATCCAGGAGGTATAAGGATCAGGAGTTCAATCCTGAAGCTCAACAAACGTAAGCTATTATACATAATGCACAAGCCGCATGGGATTTGTTTGTAGTTTGGCGTTTTGTTATTTCAGATTAACTATTGACAGAAAGCTAGCTTCAACGGAGGTTTGACATCGATGCTGTAAAACCCCTCTAGAGCTGACAAGAAGCTTTCAAAAAATAATAGTGGGGACTGTGAAATCTCTGCATTGTTGGAGCGAGAGCTGAACGCCTGTACGGAGACGCATCGAGGTTTGGCGGCTTCCTGCGGGCTTTACGTGACACACGGCAGCAATGAATGCGGCTGGTGCCAGCCGTTCTCCGTACACCTGAGGAGCGTGAGTTTGCCAGGGAGATGCTGCGGTTGCACGTAAACGTTTAGGTTCGCGTGGTACCCAAATACTTGCGTATTTTTCTATTATTCTACCAACACAGCTCTCCGGCAGTCTGTCGGTGCCACCGTACTCCAAAAAGACATGTTGGGTTTTTTTGGTTTAGACTCCATAAACAAAATATTTTGTAAAAAATGAAGTCAGGCTACAGAGACCGTCTCCTGCTCAGTTCTTGTGAGAAGGTGGCATCTTCCCCTCTCCGCTCCTGCCTCCTTCCTGCACAGGCTCGGCTGATCGCAGCTGAGGCTGAAGGTCATTGGGTTTATTTGGAATATTTTCTTTATTCTGTGTTTGACACCAAAAAATACCCACTAGGAGAGCGCCGTGGTGACCTTGAGATTTTTTACATGAAGCAAAGAACTACTGCTGTGGTGTGAAAGTGTGGCAACAATTTATTTCAAAGCGAAGGAAAGGCAAACTGTAAAAAAGGGGGATGGGGAAGGCAAGCTGTTTGGTCCCAGGGAGCTTCGCCGCGCAGGATCCGTCCCCTCCAAACGGGAGGGTCGACCAAACTGCTGCCTCCAGCCTGGGGGCTGCCTGCCTGCGCCGCGTGATTAACTCCCTGGAAGAGTCATCTGCGTGCGCCGGGCCGCTTGCCGCATGGCTAATTGAAAACGCCCTCTCTCTGCTCCCGGCTGGCATGTCCCGCGGGAGCATAACCTGTCTCCGTGCCCAAAGGTGCCAGGACTCGGCACTCGTCCCTAGCTGCCACTGGGCACCTTGTGCGTGTCGAAAAGCAGACTCTGCTCTAGAAAGAGCTTTGCTGCCCAGTCGCCAGCTCTCTCCTGTAAATCTGTGAGACGCCTTTAGCAGAACGGGGACTTGGAATTACTCACAAAGGGGTCCAGCTCCGGGAGCCCTCGCACGCCGTTACTTGGAGCCCGGAGAGCGCGCAGCCCCTGGGCATTGCTCGCTGCTGGTATCGGCTCCCGCTGTGCAGTGCTTGCTTCGCTTCGGGCCACTCGCTGCTCTCTTTTGTCTTAAAGGAACTGATCTCACCTTGAAACCCGTGTTCGAGGAGCTTTAATGCTTTGCACATTGCCTTTTTTTTTTGTTTAAAGTAACTTAAGAAAAGGAAATGACGTGCCCATGAACCCCTGAGAATCAGATTTGCGCGTCAGCGCGGTATTTGTGTGCCCAGGGGAGGTTTGCGCTAATGGGGGGGATCTGGGGCTGCCGCCTTCGTGCCGCGTCTCCTCTGGGTGGCCGGGCAAACGCGGCCACCGGCCGAGACCCCTCCGCCAGCCAAGCAAAACCGCACCTCGCTTTTTGTCTTAGATAACGCAGAGAAGAAATAAACAAAAATACACACTGCATCCTCCTGCAAAATCTAGGCTGTAATAAGCTGGTGCCATTTCCAAGCCTCCGGCAATTTTCATTGTGGGAAATCACACCGAGATGCTGCTTTCAAGGGCTGTTGCCTCCTCAGGGAAAAATCAACGTTTTGTAAGCAAGTCCAGCAAGAGGGGGGTGGGACAGGCTTCCCTCCTTCCACCTTTGGCCTGGGCAAGGGGAGGTTAATGGCTGCTCAGAAAGTTTCTTCTGCTTCCACTATCCCAGGAAAGTGCCACAAGCACTTCTGCAGCTGGTAACTGTAATCCCACGCACGTCGCTGCGGGGCTAGTGAGTCATGGCTGAGGCACGGAAAAGGATCTGAGAAGTCCCACAAAGTAAATATCCTTTTATATAAAAAACAGAAAACATGGAAACAATACAACCACCAACCATTTTCCCTGTTGCCTGAGTATCAGAGTCAGACCAAGCAAATGCAGACGAGACAAACCCTGCCTACCTTTTCGAGACCATCTTCCTTGAGGCTGATGATATCCAAGTCAAAATCTGTCCGTAAACCACTAGTTTTGTTAAAGACAATTCGTCCCGTTAATCCTTCCCATTGGGCCTGTGGAAGGGAGAAAAAGTAGCAGGGCTGTTACTTGGTATCATAAATAATCTTTTGCCCTCCATTGTACGTTCTTTTAATTAGTCCTTACACTGGTTCTTTCTCCCCAAAGAACATGATTAATTAATAATCACCTCCGTCACTGCTCAGACTGCAGACAGAGCTGTAGATTTTCTTAACTCTCTTGCAGTCCTTGCTACAATTTTTGTTCGCACCTTTTATGTTCACCAGCTGTTGCAGGACATGATGACTCAGTAGAAAACTGCTTGCATTTATCATGGCATCCTTGTGTGCTGCATTTATCCTTGTAGCACTGATAAATGCCGGGCTGCAGGGAGCCTGGGTTTGGGACAACTCCAGTCAACCTCGTAAACAACCCTTTTTTTGCGTGAACCTGCTGATGCTTCCAGGGTGTGTGGAAGCTAAAATGTCCTGAACGCTTCCCTCCTTCCTTTCAGATGGAAAGTGGAGCGGAAGAGGCTAAGGGCTTGGCCACGCTAGCAGGCTCTGTTGTTCTGAAACAGGCATGGGAATCTGGTGGGCGCGTGCTGCGTCGATACCCCTGGTTCAGTTTTTGGCAGTAGAAGCTCGGGGCAGGTGCCCAAAAGGGCCGGGGAAGCCCCGTTCCTGGAGATTTTCAGTGCTTGACTGGACAAGGTCCTGCATAGCCTGGTCTGACTTGGGAGCTAGTCCTGCTCTGAGCAGGAGCTTGGGGTAAAGATGCCCAGATTCATTTCAACCAAAATTAGGCTATGATGCTGTTACTCTTCCACTGCACTCTTTGCAGCACCACCAGAATTCACCTCTCTGATTTAGGAGGTGAGGGAGCCCCAAATATCGGATGCGGGCTGTGTTCGCAGAGCAGGTGCTAAGGGACAGCCTGGCGTACGCCGCCTGCTCTGCCCGGGGACGGTGCTGGGATGTGCTGTAAGCATCTGTCCCGCGGAGGATGCTCCCTGAGAGCGCCAGGCTGCTGACGTGGTTTGCTGCTTTGCAGTCGCCTCTCAGCAGCGGAGAGCTGGGACTCGGGCTCTTTCCCCGGAGCCGTTCAGACCGTGCACGCTCCTCACTGATGAATGCGTTTCCTTTATGGGCGGAGGAGCTTGAAATATCCCAGTGTGATGAAGGTGGCATAATGCATTCTCAGGGGGGGAATGACTGGCAAGTTTCCAGTAAATACGCTCCTCTGGCTCTTCCTCATTAATTCCTGAGGAATAATGACAGCCTCCTCCCAGCCTCGCCACCCGCGCGTTTTGGGGAAGGCTGCGCTCCGTTTGCTCCCTTTGGCGTGCAGGTGGTTTGCCTGTGGGACGCGCAGCCTGCGGAGCCCCCGGGAGCCAGGGAAAACACGGAGTGTTTAACGTGCCCGGGTGGAGCAAAGGCAGCTGTGTGCGGAGCCCTGCGCCTCCTGCGGGGCAGAGCCAGAGCACCGATGGGCCGCACGGCTCCCGGGGCCGGGCTGGGGGTGCACGGCATCGCCGCAGCCCCCGACGGGCTCTGATCCCACTGGTGTCAGCCCCGTCTCTGCAGGCAAACGCCAAGCGCCCGCTGTCCTGGCCTCTGGGCAGGCGGCGGCTGCAGAGCAGCGTGTCCCCTCGCCTCCTGCCCCCACGCTTGGCCCTGTCCCCCCGCTTCCCGGGGAGCCCTGACGGCACACGGGGTGAGGGTGGGCTCCCCGGGGCTGGCAGGGCCCCCGTCCCGGCCCCGTTGCCCCTCGGCGAGTGGGAACAAGCAGGGCTTCGCCCCGGGGGGACAGCTCTGCAGCGATCCTGTGCAGGGGGTGCGCGTGCAGAGAGCGAGCAGCGCTGGCATCTGGGGGGCCGGGGCCGAGGGAGCGGGTGTCTGCGGCGAGGCGTCCCTCCGCGCGCTGCTTTGTCTTTCCAGGAGTTCAGAGAGAGCAATTACTGTGTGTTCTGGTTGCAACGGGGAGGAAGCTTATCCCTGCAACGAGCTGACACGGTGCCAGAAAGGGAAACAACAGGCAGGCACCGGAGTGTGAGGCTCAGGGTAATTTGCAAAAGGAGCCAACCAAACAAATTATTTACACTCTCTTTTGGCAGCCAGCTGGAGCGGCTTTCCGCAGAAGGGAACAAAACACGAGAAAGGGGGGAGAGAGAGGCGGAGAGAGGAGAGAGACCATCTTCAGTGCCTATTAAGAAAAAAGGTCATTCTCTCTCTGCAATGGGACTCATTCTTCCTGCCTGCTCCCCTGCGCCTGCGCGCTCCGGGCAGCTCGGGCAGCGCCTGGGGTGGGCACGCTCTCACGGCACGCGTGTGCCCGTGGTCAGGGTCCCCTGGGCTCTGCGGGTGATGCTGCAGTGCAAATCATGGCAACGATTAACAATGTACTTCTACTCTTTTCTGCTTAAAAACTTCAGAGGATTTTATACCCAGCCTTTTACATGTGGCCCGGTCGCGTATCCTATCCTGCAGCCAGTTTTATACTTCCCATGTGAAGAGCCACGGGCGTAGAAGTTTAAAAAGGCCGCAGTGTATATAAGGGGTTTTTATCACAAAGACGTATCTGGTAGGGTTTGCGGTATCTCCCTGCGGCTCTGCCTTCATTTTTTTTTATGCGAGGGCTCCCTTTGGCAGGCAGAGCAAATCCCGGGGTGTGGGTGCAGGGGTGCGTGCTCAGGGGCTCTTTTGGGAGGGCTGGCCACCCCTCTGCAGCCTCCCTGCGCTGCGCTCCCTTGGTGAGCTCCCTGCTCGTAAACACCCCTGCTTGGAGCCTGCTTGCGTGCGTAAGCCAGATGCAAACAAACAATTACATGGGCTGAACAGAGAGAAATCATAATGACTGAAAACAGAGAGGGAACGAAGCTGCCTCCTCACTCCCCTGGCTCCCTGCTTGCTAAATCCACCGCTCTGCCAAAGCCGTTCATCAGCCCAGGCAGAGACGCACGGCGCTGCCAGCTTTGCCACTGGGATTTAGCGGCACTGAATGCCCTTTGTGGACCCCAAGCAAATGTTCCTGTAAAAGGCAAATGGCTATTGCTCTGCTGAGAAACGGCCTCGGAGAGAGTGGTCCAGCTGCTCTTGACGCAGGAAGAGGCCAGGGCAAGTCTCAGTGACAGCATGGGAGATTTCAGCTTGGTTTGGATGCTTTGGCGTGGCTGCACGCATGTTATTTTGAAGGCAAAGACAGGATTTTTCCTTCCTGGGTGCGCTCAGCAGCCCGGTGTGTGTCTGTGCCTCCATCCAGTTGTACCTGCCCAGGGTTACGTTTATAACCCTACACCTGCCAAGCCCCTCTGCCACGCGCCTCCGTACCCGCGCGGAGCAGCTGCGCGGCTGCTGCCGGGGAAGCTTTGCGCCAGTGGGAAGCCATTATGGTTGCAAATCATGCTTTTACCTCTTTTATAAAATTCATGAAGCGGCCACCGAACCTCCAGGCTTTGTGCCGATGGCACTGCAGGGAGTTCACGGTCATCTGAGGGGCGCGCTGGTAGCAGACGGAGACCACGTGCACCGCGTCGTACAGCAGGGCAGCGTCTGTCTAAAGTAAAGGGGAACAGCATTCGTGTTGATAGCGGTTCCAGAGCAGGGAAGCGTTCGGACAGCAAAGCAGCGGGGGATCCGCCACGTGTCGCAGGAGAAGCTGCAAGAAGCCTCTCTGAGCTGCGCCCTGCCCAGCGCCCGGACCCGAGGGTTTCTGTGTCCCCATCCGCTGCCGACCCCCACCCCCGGGACCCTCACCCTGCACAGGCGCCCCGAGGGCAGGGCCGGGCTCGCCACAGATCCGCTGGGCTCCAAGGGGTCCCCGTAAATGCGTGCGCTTTAACACGAGGCTTGTTCAGCCCCGAGGCTGACCTCTCCTGCCGAACACGGCCTCGAACCGCGGAGCCCCGCACAGCCCAAAGCCTCACGAGCGCGTTGTTCTGTTACATGGCTCTTTAGACTAAAAGATCGTAGTTTTGTCTTAGAAATTGTGAAAATGTCATTTGTCTGGGTGCACCTATTCTGGTTGTTTCTAGCGCATTTACTACTGTGTTGTCAAACAAGGAAGGTAGCTATTTCTAAATGTAGAAGACAGTAACAGAATTTTCTTATTTAGTCTGTTGTGTCTGAGTGAAAAAAACCCTCGAAGAGAACATATTATCCTCACTATTTTATACGTGGGGAAGTAAGAAACAGAGAAATTAAATGGCTTGTTCATGGGCGTGGAATTTTCCAAACTATCACTGAAATCAGGACCTCACAGATTTGTAACATCTTCCTGCATTTCAGTAATTTGAACTAGGGAGAACTTGTTTTTTTCTTCCATATAATGTGATCGGTTTAGATTCAATTTGAGATGCCCCATCTCACCTCCAAACACTGATCAAGAGAATTGGATTTATTTTTCACTCCGATATGGTAAGTCCTCCTAGTGAAAATACATTATTTGCTGGCTTCACAGAGCTACAAAACAGATGTGAATGTAGCAGCAGTGTAATAAAACACAATAAAACAAAATAATACAGCAAATAACTGGGCAAATATCTAACAGGACGTGGCCGTGGAGAAAATCCTCCAGCGTTGGCAGCCGTCCCCGTGACCTTCCCTTCCCTCAGCACCCGAGCATGAAGAGCAGGCGCCCGACCTGCATCCTCCGGGCTTGTACCTACAGCAGCAGGGACAGGTTTTGTACGTTTGGGGCTGGGGGAGCCGGGGTGCAAGAACGTGTCCAAGCAATGTCATGGTGAATGATATACGGTAATGCCCAGCTGAGGTCAGGGCCCGGCTGGGACAGACACCAGGCAAACACAGATAGAAGGCAGGATCCCCTCGGAAGAAGCAAAGAGGGACGAGGCGAGGAGCCGGCAGCGGCGGGGGGAGCCCAGCACCGCTGCGGGCAACGCGATGCTGCGCTTGTGGGCAGCGCTGCAGAGAAGTAGGCGGCTAAAGGAGAACGATGGGGCTCTCCTCTAAGGAAAAAAAAGAACAGGAGGGATACGAGGAGCCATTTCAAGGTGAAAGTCTGGGAGGCTTTGCCACTTGTGGGGGGGGGTTCTGGCAGATCTAAAGGGAGAGCGAAGGAGGGAGCCAGTCAGCAATTACGGGGGTCGGAGACAGCCTCGCAGGGAAGACAGATGGGCAAGCAGGTGCTGTACCTTCTGAGCAGTAACTCAGCGGAGCAGAGCTGCCATCAGACCCTAAAAGGAGTCATCAAAGCTGCAGCAAAGCCCGTCTCTGGGCGTAGCTTTGGCTCTTTCTCCCTGCCTCCATCTGAGCGAATTGCCTGGCCCAGTCGGGCCGTGTGCCGTGCTCCCAGCCCCGGGAGCTGGGCATTCGGCTGCTCTTGGGGCCTGCGTGCGGAGGTGATGGAGCTGGAGCCCTGCAAGCCCCTGTGGGGCAGCCCCCGGCGACCTGCCTCGCCCGGCGCGACAGGAGCCTTGCTGCTCTCCAGCGCTGCGCCCAGGGCTGGGCAGAGGGACTTGCAAAGCCGTCATCCTGCCCCGAGCTGAAACAGGACTGGCGGAGGGCAACCGAAGAGAGAGGATGCCCTTTCCTGGGTGCTCCGGGGTTTGGGGCGCATGCAGCCCGTCCCTTTCCAGGCCAGCGAGCGCTCGCTGCAGCTGCACGTCGGGCGAGCAGGGAGAAATCCTGCTGCGCCTGAACAAGGGATGCAATACCCAGCTGATGGCAGCTCCCTCTCGTCATATTCCCAGCACAAAATAGCCAGGGCGCTTTCCCACCGTGCTCAGCCCTTTCTGGAACTGAAAGCTTTGAAGACAGCAGTGGGCTGCAGGGGATTCACCAGCCGAACTCGCTGCATTTGAGGGACAGTTATTAAAGAATGCGAGTAGCTACCTTGGGAAAGATACCTGGGATGAGTTGTTTCTAGTACAACAACCAATAACTATAACATTTAGCCCTTAATGAGTGTTCCTGCCTTCCCTACCACTCCGGTCTGCTTCCCAGACTTCACCCGTGCTTTGTTTAAACTTCTCATACCATCATCACGCCGTCGAGCAGGCCCAGCTCCGCCTTGGGCGCTGACTGCAGCCGCTCCATGGACCACTTCTCGATGATGGAGGACACGTGCGGGTTCTCCACGTTGAGGATCCGGAAGCCGGTCAGGTTCACTCCAGAGTAGCGGTATGGTTCTAGGTCTAATGCATAAAGATCCTTAAAAGAGAGAAACCAGTTTAAACATTTTGCTTAGCTTTGTTTTGCTTGTCTTTTCTGCATCGGTTCATATCTGTGTTTGAAGTGAGAAGGCAGAGCCCACAGGAGGTGGGAGGTAGGACGATGCCCTCATGAATTTGGGGGATTGTACTGTCTGTTGGCATCAGCCTCTGCTTGCGGAGACTCGTAGGTGTTAGTGGAATTCGGTGTCGTATGTGCAGGTTCACCCACACACCGCAGAGGGAAACTCCTGCCAAAGAGCTCACTCTCTACATAAAAGAGGCAAGTGAATCGTGGGGAGAAAACCAGAATTGCTGTCTGTAACTGTGAAAAAAGAGGCTTGCGACCAAGGGAGGGGGGCCAAGGCAGCGTTCCTGTATCCGAAGCTCCCTGGGGCCTTTCCATGGAGGATTTGCTGGGAGTGCTGGAGCCCACAGGGTGCTGCAGATGACAGAGTAGCTCTGAATGCAGAATGCCAATTTGCAGACGGCTATCAAAGAGGAACTAAGACGCATTTCTTGACATTACGACCAGCCTACACAGTCTGCAAATGAATGAGAGTGCCCTTTATACGATTTAAAAAAACCGCAGCCAGGCAGTCCTCAGCTCCGCTGGCAGCCAGCCCACCAGCATCACTTGGCAGCAGCGAGAGGGGCGTTTGGAGGCCTCCGCGAGTGCACTTCTTTAATGCATCTCTTGGCTCCGCCGCACGTCTAAATATTCAGTTCAGGGATTAACTTCAGCGCTCGGTAACTAGGCTGAGTCGTTTGGGGTTAGACAGCACGGCAAGGGCGTACCGCAGCTGATCTGCTCGGCAAAACCCCAGGGCCGCTGACCCGGGGGGGATCGGGAATGCATGTGGTGGGGAATGGCAGCCTGGAGGGGCTTCGTTAGTGGGAATCATTTGTTGGATGGGGCATATTTAATCAGAGTTTACCCTGACCAATTTCTGCAAGTGTTCAATGGCAGTAAAAATGTGGGGAGGCGGAAAGGCAACAACACCGCTGTCTTCTGTGATAGAGGGTGGGGGGTGAATACGGGAACGGTGTTCATCGCTCTCACGAGGGATTACAAAAAAAAGTTTAAATACAGCGTGAGATTACGCTGCTGTTGCTGTTTTGTATAATGTGGCTGTACTGGTAGGACAGCTACGCCGTGGCTTCGCCCAGACACGGCACCGTCAGCAGCGAGCTCTGTTCTGCCCGCGGGGGAGCTGGAAAAGCACCGGTCCTAAAACACACGGCCCTAAGCAAAGCATAACAAAATCAGCACTTGCCAGCAACCAAGACTTCATTCTCAGTGGGAGAGCTAGGAATTCTTACGGCTGTTTTGCTTTAATAAGCTTTGGAGGTTTGATCTTTTCCTTAAGTGCTGGCCTCTGACTTTGCACCCCCGAGGCACGCTGCTGATGGATGCCGTGTTTTAATCTGCAGGTGCAGCCAGGGACCGAGTCATTAATCACACCCGCAACAGAGTTCAGGGTCTTTGTTGTTTGGGGTTTTTTTTTTCCCCCCTGAAAAATTGCAAGTACAAACTTCCACGTTTTGTTAAAGGGCATCGTGAAAACCAGGCCATAATGTTGACTTTTAAATGACTTACGGTAACTAAGGGCAAATACAGTTGTTTAACCTCAGGTGGATGCTTATATCATCTGGATGCGAGGGCGTGCAGCGGTCCTGTGCCTGACCCACTGGAATAGATTTATTTTTTCAGGATTCATAACTTTTTGTCAGACACTTCAGTTTGCATTCTGGAAATTGCTGTGGGGAAATAACTTTTGGTTGCGATAGCAGATCATTTCCCCCTCAGACTGTGACCGTACGTGACAAATCTGGCCCACCGAGCTCCAGACCTCACGGTGGCCAGCGCACCGCTGTCAGACCGCCAGCCCTGGCCACCGTGCAGATCCTGCCGGTGGTTGGGTGCCCTCCCCACCGACCCTTCGTTTCACCGGGTTCCTCTAGAAGCCAACCTCCCATCAGGTCCCTTCTTGGTTCTAGTTTAAATCTCAGCTGCGAACTGATTTATCATCTCCTGGAATTAGAGGATAATTAAGAATACAAGCTGAGTGTCAGAACACGGAGAGGTGTGGGGGGGAATTGCCATATCAGTTTCTTCTGGATTTTCTGCTCCTGCACAGCCACAAATTGAAACATCTGGTTCTATTTTCCACCTCATCTACACTCCCTTTCACTCATTATTTTCTGTACTGCAGATTAACTCTCCCCTCCATCCTACTACCTTTAAGAAAGCTTTATTCTCGGTGTTTCTGAGCAGCTCTTCCCCTTTTTACACGTGCTCTCCCACCTCCCCAGTTAAAATCCCCAGCTTTGGTTCATCAGTCGTAGGCGGCAACGCTGAGGTCTGATCCTCACCAGATCTGGCACCCGCAGCAGGAAGCTGCAAAAGCAGGTGCCCAGGACGGGCATCCTCCATCTCCTGCTGTGCCAAACAACTCGTGGATGGTGTGCCCGCCACGGATTGCCCGGGACCCCTGTCTGGGCACGGGTTTGCTCGGGCGGCTGTCGCTGTTCAAATAGGAACCTCCGACGTGCTGTCAGGAGTATGCTCGCGTCGCGAGCCTCAGGTACGCTGAGTTTAACAAGAGTACCTGGTTACAGCGCAGTGAAAACTGGCCCGGCTCGGTGCCTCATCGGGAGAAGGCAGGTTGGGTGTGTAACGGTAGTTTGCGGCGGCTCCCAGCACGGGAAGAGATTCCTGCTCCTGCCCGTCCGTAGCTGCCGTGAGCAGCAAAGTGACAGTGGGGAAACCTCTGCGTTTGCGAGGCCTCATTTTTACAGGCTGCTGAGAAATTCCTACAGGCGTCGAGTTTAAGGGGGTTGCGACTGCTCGGGACGTCGCAGGATGCGAGAGCTGCCTGCGTGATGGAGGCTCCGAGAGCTCCTCCTCCTCCTCCTCTGGTGCAAAAGGCTGATGGGGCTCTTCATGCCGAAGTCGGTGAACTGTAGCCTTGCTGCCTAGCAAAATGTTGAAGCATTTCATGCCAAGTGTTGATACACTGTGCTCAGTATTGACTAGGGACCTTTTAGAAACATTCAGTGTAACATAATAGACTAATTCATTAGCACCCCATGGGTCTAGTACTGTAGAAGCTGAAGCACACGCATTGCAAGCTAGGAAAACATTGCCTTAAGGAATGACAGATTAAAATATCTTTCCCATGATATAACTGTTATTTCAGGAAAGTGGCATTAATTGTGATTGCTTATCTATTAATTTATTATAATTCGTCTTTTCCCACCTCCAGGCTGTACCTACACATGAAATGTACTCCAGGCTCAGCTGGGGCTGATTAACGGGAGGTTATCTGGGAAACGCTTAGAGCTGCCTGGAATAGATAATGGCAGCAGGGGTAATTAAAATGTCTTTTGCATTTGAAAAATAAATTTTGCAGTTTTTAAGGGTTAGTTTAGTCTGTTTCTTTCCTAAAGGCAAAAAGATAAATTGGATTTTCAAAATCACACAAAATTCAACAGTATACTAGACAATAGCATCCTAAATGGCAACAAAAGTCGGCATGCCAAAAAACCCCAACCAAAATGCCTCCTGGAGTCAGAGAAGAACTGGCCCGTGTTTAATGGGAGTGGAGTTAATTTCAAGCTGAGTTCTTCTCATGCAAAATAAACCTGCAGTACTGAACTATTGACCACAGCAGGGCTGCTCCTGGCTTTTAAGGGCGACTGAGATGAACAGGCAGAAGCACATACCCAGTTCTGACTGCAGCTCAGTCCCACCAAATCCCGTCTGCGGGACCACAACCTCCCAAATTCACACATATGCTCATCTTTCAGTGTGTGGGTAGCTGTGCTGAAATCAACATGACGGGGAGGGGAAATAAAACCAGAACCTACATCTGTGCAAAGCCGGAGCAGCTCCAAAGGAGTGAGCCAGTCCAAAAGCAGCAAAAGACAAGGCTGACGTCTCTCAGAATGAGCACCCGGGCGATGCTGCAGTTGCAGAGATGTTACAACCAAATCATTGTGGTCGGCTTCTAACCCGAAGCGAAGTCCAGCCCTGCTGTCCCCTCCTGTACGGGCACCAGACCACCCTTCCCTTGCTTTTCCCACCCCGCCGCTTTAGTGCCCTGCGGCTGTGCGGCGCACGCCCGGGACAGGACACCCAGCCCGCTCTCCTGCCCTGAGCTACCTCCTCGCTTTCCATTCCGGCTCAGCAGTGAGCGTAAAAGGTGTTTGCACAGATTAGATACTTTACCAGAGTGGTGAAGATGAAGTGGTAGTATTCTGTCATCATTCCCATTGCCATGGCCTTGAGGAGAGTAGGGAAAGGAGGTTAGTAAGAGCGGATACAAGAATATAACAACAGTCATGCAACATAAACCTCTACAGAGCTGATCTGGGCAATGCGGCAGGAGGCAGACCCGGACACACAGAAGCTGGATTCCGGATCAGCCCTGTGAAGCAGTTAAGCATGTGCTCAGCCAGCGAGAGGCATGTGCTTAAGTGCCGAGCTCAACTGTGGTCCTTGAACCTTTCTGAAACGGCGGCAAAGCCTCCGTGTCCAGCTCCCGTGGCGGCCGGTGGCATTTCTGGGTGTTGCCGTGCCGCAGAAGGCTGGGACAGCGTCTGCAGGACACCGCTGTGCTCGCGGGTCTCGCACGGTGCAAACCCGCCAGGGACACGGGCTTGCTGCTGTCGGCACGGCTGGGAGAAAGGGGGTTGCCTTTCCTTCTCAGATACCAAACCATGAGCAACCTTACATAAACCTGTGCAGAACGACCATAAATCAGCCTATTCTTGTGGTTACGAGTCCATGTACTGTCTAAGAAGCTAAGTAAAAGGCTTTTTATTTCTTACATGTGTATTTCTGGTGCTCTGCATCCCCTCCCCTTCAGTGTCTGTTCCTATAACGAGTACGTATAGCTCTTGTCTGTGTGCCGCTCCTTCCTGCGTACAACAGCCAGGTTCTAACGCAGTGCCTGGTTTAGAAATGGGTCAGTACAAGTAGAGGCAGAGGGATGGGGAGCGGGGACACCTCGCATCCCTCAGCCCTCGGAGATCGTGGTCCGGACCTGAGGGCTCTTGGCCAGCCCAGGCTCTAGGTGTGCCAGTCCCGACACGAAGGACGGTTCCTGCAGATTGCTGGGATTTGCATAACTGAGCCGTGGAGAGAACGTGCTGTTCCGTGAGGTTTGTCAGAAAGGACCGTGGGCTGAAGGGACCTCGGCAGATGATCTTGTCCAGGCCCTACACAACACAAGGGGAACGCGTTTCTGTCTAGGAAAAGGGTCACCTTGAAGTGGGCGGCTGCCTAAGAGAAAGAGATACCCGTGGTTTTGACTGTGGTGCTGACTCTGTCAGCATGTTTTCTGGAGAAAACACGCACAAGAGCACTTGAAAATCTCCACCAACGGTAATACGACTTCACGTCCCCCCAGGAAATATTTGCTTCCCTTGGTTTTTGCTAAAATTACTAGGGCAGAATTTAGCTCCGAGGAAGGCAGTGACAGTTGGAAAAGAAGTGAGACCTCAAAAAGCAAGGGAAAAGGAAAGGATCTAGATTACAAGCCTAGATGTTGTAACTCCAGAGCGCGACTTTACCCCACGTTGCCTGGCCTGGCCGTACCTCTCGGAGAGCCCGGCAGCCGCCTCCGTGCAGCCGCGCGCTGCCCCGTCCCCCCGCCCGGCCGGGGGCTCCGCGGGCCTGTGACGGCTCCCCCGGCCGCGCACCCGCTCGAAGGGCCGGAGCAGGGAACGGCGCCTCAGCAGTGGAGCGTCAGTTAGGTGATGTGAAACCGATGGAGAGTAAATCTGAGATTCCAGTTCAGGTTCTACAGCTGGATCGGCGGTAGGTGGGAAGTCCAGACCCGCTGTAAGAAGCAAGCCCCAGCTGCCCCGTACTGGCAGCCTGTTGCAGGATACGTCTGGGTGTGTGGGGAAATGAGTAAGCGATAAACCTGGTGGATAAGATACAGGCAATCACCGGGATGAGAATGGGAGCTCCATTAAAGTTAAGACGGGCACATCTGTGCGCTGCAGAGTGCAGCAACTGTTCAGAGACAGCTGCCAAGGAGAGCCGAGAAGCTGGGAAGCAGGGAACAGACGCAAAGCGTTAACCAGTGCCCAAAACCGAGCGAGGCTAGAGAAGCTGGGGCAGGGTGGGAAGCCTCAGCTAGCCCTGCGACAGGTTTCTACAGTGATTTGTCTGTCCAAGAGGGTAAAACGATGAATGGTTTGATGTCTCGGTCGGTCCGAGGAGCCCAGACTGGAGCAGTATGTGGCAATGTCATCTGTACATCTTTGTGCCTGCTCTTGTGTTCTTATTCATGGGTTATTAATCCGTGGGGTTTTTGTACTAATCCAGTTTAACCCAGATTATCAGTGAGGTCTCTTGCTACTCGTGTGCTGTGGGAGCGTGTTTTCTTAAATAACCTGGGAGCAGGATCTTGGCTGGCTGGGTGCTGCGTGCTTACTCAGAGCTGCCTAGCGAACACTGGCCGTAGTTGCTCAAACCATTTTATCTTACCTAAAGATGCACAGTTAAACTCAGAACCAAGTGGTGGAAATTTGAGCGCAAGTCTTGATAGGGCCCTTTTGCCATCCGTCGGCGCTGGGCGGGCAGCACAGCCGAGAGGCTCCAGGGACCTCGCCTGCTCGGAGCAAACGCCAGCGGCCAAATGTCTGCCGAGCCGACCGGGGCAGTTACCAACACGTGCAAAGCAGAGCGTGAGGAGGGCAGTGTGGAGTAGGGATCGGGAAGCCTGTTTTTCTATCCCATCCTATGGAGAAGAAAAAAGCTGTCTCACAAGCGAGGGTGGCACCTCTAGGTGTGCGTTTCTTGATACGGGTAGAAAAAGTGGGAAAAGATGAGGTTTCTGAGCTTCCTCATTCTCCAGCAAACGTGAGTGCCAACAGCGGGAGAGCCACGAGGGTCACGGCGTGTGCTGCTCCGAGCCGCACCGGAGCTACGCACCGGAGCGTGCCGGTGTGCAGAGGCCAGTCAGGACACGGTTTGGGTTTGGGCACCTTCCCAAACTCTGAAAATATTTAACAGTTTTTTCCTGAGTAAAAATACACTATATAATATTGCTAAGCTGAAATCCATGGCTTTGGGTCCTGAAAAAACCCAACACACGCACACAAAAGCAGCCAGAAGGACTTAGAAAGATTTCTTTCCCTCTAGTCCCCCCTCTCCTCCATCTTCCTCACTCTGCACTCACAGTGATGAGCAGAGCAGATGGCACAATAAACTATAATAAACTGCATAATAAGTGAACAGCACCAAACACCGCCAGCATGTTAAAATAATAGGCAGGAGACAATGAGTCCCTTATATTGCTTTCTTTAATAATCCCTCCCAGGCTTTCTGGTTTCTCTGAGCACTTCCCTTCATTTTGCATCAAGCAGGCTGCAAGAGAAGTCTCTTTCCATGTGCTTGCTTTCTCAGCCCTTCAGGGGATTTATTTAATGTACGTGGTGGTGTCGTGCTGGGCTGATATGAGCAACACTTCCACCGGCTGGTTTTTAGCATTCTTTGTGAGAGCGTTTTCCTCTGCCTCGTATTGACCCTGAAACCTAAAGGCACTCGGAGATGAGGAGGAGCTGGGGCGAGCGGCAAACCTGGGCTGCGCAAAATGCCGGTGGAGGAACTTGGGGAGAGAGACCAAATGAATGGAAAATCACTGACATCTGGCTTAAAGTCCAAGAATTGCACGCGGAGCCCGTGAAGGGACAGAGGATGCTGTCGCTCCCCGGCCGGCCCCGTCCTGGCTGCTTGCAGCGAGGCGCAGGACCGCGGGCACCGCTCGGGAAACAGCTAACAAAGCCGAAGCGTTTTACACCCTGCCTGTGTGGGCATGGAGTCACAAACCTGGGGGCATGAGGCAGCACAGAAGGGAAAGAAGATACTTAAAATCAGGAAGCGTGAAAAGCTCGTACAGGGCTAAACGAACAGAGGCAGAAGTGGCCCAGAGCACAGTCCTGCTGATGCCCCGGCTGGGAGAGGAGCGGGCGCTGGGAGGGAAGTGCGACACCAGCCCGGTCGCAGCGCTGCGCTCCACGCTCAGCACCTTCTCCTCCCGTAACGTTTGTTCGTTCTTACCAACTGTCGCTTTTTGATACTTCCGTTTTTTCAGTGAAAACTACATTTTCTGTAGAAATCCAATAGTATCCTTGAAAAATGTACATGTTGTAGCTCTCAGTGTAGCTGCGGGTGGTGGACAGAGGGGAGGCTGCAGGTCTGCGCCCCTCTCTGCGGGGCTGCCCCTGCGGCACGGCCACCCCGTGCGCACGGGTCCTTCGGCGGCCACTCCTGCTTCGCCCCGTCGCCCCCCGCTCACCTGCTTGAGGATCTGAGCCGCCATCAGGTGGCTGCAGTCGAAGATGATGCGGAATTCCCTGCCCCGCTTCATCTCCTTCAGCAGCGGCCGGGCATCGTCGGTGTCCAGCGGGAGCTGGCGGATTTTCAGCCGGATATTGTACCTCGATGGGGCCATGATGAGCTCTTGCAGCCGTATCAGGCCTTCAGGCGTTGCACAAAGACAAACCCAGTGTTAAGGAAAGCCTGCCTTTGCCCTGCAGGCTGGGTATCCCAGCAAGTTATTTCGTCCTATATCATTTTATGGAATGCAATCAAGACTTTCCTCCCTCCCTCAAATGGCCGTTGCTAAAGGCGTATCAAAGCCAAGGTGTCAGGTGTCAATCATTAAACCCCCAGATATTTCCAGAGCAGTCGTTCCAAGGCAGAACGGCTTTTCGAGGTGTTTCCCTGCTGCCCCTGCGCCCAGCTGTGGTAGAGCCGGGTCCCTGCGCTAGGTCGAAGAGCAGAATAGCGGATTGGTCCTAACCTTTGACACCTCTGGGATCACGACATGTTTTCTTAAGTAAATGTGCCCTTGAGAAAGGACAGAATGCGGTACTCAGCTGTACAACAAATTAAATCTGCAGTATTTACCATGCACAACAGCAAAAGAAAAAAATGAATATGCACTTAGATTTATGAATAGCATAGTTCATAACGGTCACTTAATCACAGCTTGTAACTTTCTTACTACCCTTAGAATTCATTTCTTTTTTATGCAGAAGGTACAAAGCCAAGCTGGATGCAGCTGAGCAGGAATTATTGGTATCTAATGTTGCAAGAAGAAATTCAGCAGATGCCTATTGCAAGGAGGAAGAGAGAAGCATGTCCCTCTGCATAGTAGAAGAAATACATTAGAATATGCCACGAAGGAAACATACTGTGACCCACATTTGCAAAACAGGAATGTCAAACTGTGTTCTCATCAGCCCTCCCCTAAAGAAACCATTTGGTTTCGTGGAATTAGGTTGGACAGGCTATCCAATGTGTCTTTTGTTTTTGTTTTTTTTAATCTATAGTGCTGTGCAGTGCTTCGCTTTGTTTAACCGCCAACAGCTTTCTTTATGTGAAAAACTTTGTCAGCTATGCTTTATAGAATTAGCCAGAAAACAAAAAACTTTGCGGAACTGCTTCTGCTTTTAGCTGGGAAACTGCACCCTCAATGGCAGCCGCAGACCAAGGGCTTTGCTTGTGCGGATGGGCACCGCGGTGCCAAATGCAGCCAAGCTGAGCCAGATCACACCAGCGGTCAGTTAATCCTGCCCTGGGCCCTTTGCCAGCCGGGGCGGTGCTGAGGGCTCCCCACTTTCTGAGCGCTTCGTGAATGAAGTGCTTCAGAAAGGGTCCCTTCTGCGACGCTCGCCTGCGTGCCTGGGAAGCGGCGTGTCCCCGTGCGCCGAGTGCTGCGGGGCCTCCTTGTGCTCCTAAAAGCGTTCACGGAAAAGTCCCTAAATGGGACCCACAACAAAAAATCTCCTGGATCCCTCCTTTAAAGCCCCTCTTTACCTACCTGTACTGTCATCGTAAACCACAGTGGCTGACCTCCATTTCAAATACTGCACAAGGTCCAGAATGGCATGGCTAAGAGAGGCGTAGTCGGGATACAGGTTGACGTAGAAAGTGTCCTTGTTATCCAAAGGGTGATGCTTCCATCGAAGCTGTATGTGGGGGACTTCCAGGGCGTTGCAGATAGACTGGACGGCGTTGGTACAGGAGCCTTGGGAAGGTCCGAATATCGCTACGACCCCCAGAGCGAGCTGGTCACAGGCTGGAAAAGGCAGGGGAGGGAGGGATGCTGTCAGGGACGTACGGGGCAGCGCTGCGGGAGGCGTGAGCCTGGGGCACAAACAGCTTCTCCCTGACCCGGACCATGGAGCCGGGGACGGACAGACAAGTTTCTGAGCGCTAACAGCAGCACAGATATTAGGCGATTCCAGTGGTGGAGAGAGGCAGGGGAGGAGTTACGGCAGACGAGGGTCTGGACCGGTGGTTAGAGGCACAGGGACGTTTCCAGAGGCTGCGGTGTGTTAGAAATGGCCGAGCCTCCAGAGTTGTGAAAGGAAAACCCAGAGATGATCAGAATCACCCTGACAAATGCGTTTTTCCATCACTTTTAATAGATTTTTTTCCTGCAAAATAATGCTTTTCATAGCTTTGTTCAAGCTTTCACTGAGAAATTGGAACAACTGCATTTGGGGCTGCATTTTGGGGGGGGGGGGGGTTTTTCAGAGGAACAGGAACAGGTTATTTCTCAGCTGCCTCTGCAGGACCTCCCGCACTGGACGCTAACGCTTCGCGCTGTCAGCAGGAGCTTTGTGACGGCTACGTTTCATTGAAAGATTTTGGGAAAGCGACTGCTCCCAGCCCGAGGGGCCCGAACGCGGAGAGCAGCCGCGGCACACGGGTCCCCCGGACGTGCGCGTGTCCCCGGTGCGGGCCGGGCGCGTTTGCTCGTGTGCCAACGCTCGGAGCAGCCGACCGGGGCACTCCCGGCAGAGTCGGCAGGACCCTCACAGCCAAACACGCTTCAAAAGGGCCAGCCGGGGTCAGCGAACTCGCCTGTGAGCAGCCACCCCCTCTCTCCGGTGCTGCCCCTCTCGCCGCTGTGAGCTCAGGCGGCAGGTTTCCTTCCTCCCCCAACAGCAGCAAACCCAATAAGCCTTCAGGTCATCAGCCCCACCGCCTTTGCTGTGCAGTCCCGGTGCTTCCCTCCCCTCCAGTAATTCCCACGGGCTGCTGTTACCCGATGATAAAAAGTGACTGTTAGGGAGAGAGCAGAATTTCTGCGCTAGGGAGGTTAAAGCTGCCAGGGATACAGTAAAATAAACAAAGGCATGGCCTACAGACCTTCGCTCAGGATTAGAAGCAAACACTGAAAGGAGTTTTGTGAGGTTTGCAGAGGGAAAAAAGAACAGTTGTTCCCCCTATATTAAAATGCCTCTGGAAGGTCAGCTCCTGGAGGACTTCTCATCTAGATCAGTGGCTGGAGCAGGACAAAACGAGCTGCTGGGTCTCGAGCCAATCCACGCCTTTTTTTGCTGAATAAATGGCCAGAAAGCCGCTAAGTGTGCTGTGCTCTCACCTTTCTTAGTCGCTTCAAAGCTGTCGTGGAAGTGTATCCTCTGAATGTCGTAGGTTAGTGTTGTGTTAGGCAACAAAGTTCTGTTTCTATTAATAATATTGGCAGAAAATCTGAAGGCTTGCTCCTCAGCACTCATAACCTGGGTGTTGGGGCCATCTGCGTACTCAAAGATTCCTCCTGCAAGACAAGGCAAAACCAGCATTAAGCCACATAAAGTTTGACTCATTATCTTACGTGTCAAGGACGAGAAGGCTCTTGGACAGAGCTGTGACATTTGCAGGCTGAACAAGGCTTGCTCCAGGACATTTCCTGGACTGAAATAAAGACATTAAAGCATTTGGGGCTTTGTTACATGCTGGTCCGTGGAAGCGCTCAGAATGCCAGCTTTGCAGGGCAACAGGGGACAAATTCAAAGTCTTGGAATATTTGTACGAGACAGCTGAGTGGCTTCCCATGAAGCTTTAGGACCAGACCTTGGGACGTGCGGACAGGGTCATTGCTCAGCTGCAGAGATGCCCCAGGTCTGTGCTCTGAGGAGTTGCTGCGGTACAAAGCCAGCGCTGCCCTTCCCTCCGCGCCGCGCTGGACCCCTCCCCGCCTCGTCCACCCGTCTCCGGATCCTCACGCGGGAGGCAGGCAGTGCAGCACTGCTGCTTGCTATTTTTAGTGCCCTTCCCATCTTTTATTGTTCCTCATGTTTAGTTATCCAAGTTCTTAATTCAGACCAGCAGAGACTTCTGAATTTGCCTACCCTACAGCTTATCTGCTCAATAATGCACATCTTGAACGCATGCTTTCCCGTGTTCAGAAGTTGTTAATGCCATTACACCTCCCCAAGGGCAACAAGCTCGTGTCACAGGATCGCTGGGTTTCTTGGCTCTGTGTCTGTGAGCCTCGTCCTCCGCTCCCCACTGACAGCCGCTCTAACTGAGGTGACTCAGTGCAGGCGTAAATTATGTAATTGCACGTCCTTGTCTCTGAGACGTAGCACCGTCCCGTGCCCCGTGCAGAACCACGGAAAGGCACATAAACCTTGCTCTATCTTATTAAAAAGTAAACCAAAATAATTAATGGATGAGCGAGATAAGCAAGTGCAATTGGTAACAGATGGTCTCTGGGTTCATTAGCAGAAGGAAAATCTTCCTCTTCAATTTAAGGTAGACCTAAACTGTTTTGTTACAGACAACAGATGTCTGCTCAGCCCTCCTGGTTTTCAAGCAACTGCATGAATCCTCCTCCAGGAGCCAGGACACATTATCTGTAGTTTCTGTGGCAATTTGGTGTTAGCCAAGAGTGCCAGTTTGGCGAGAGCCAAGCTGCCGTTCTGTTGGCCGCCATGCTTTGCTCCTCCTCACAAGAGCCCAGCCAAAGCCAGGGGCTGCGTGAACCACAGCAGCGATGCCGGGAGACGTTCACAGCAAGGGTGCAAAGGAGCTTGCAGAGGTTTTCTGCTCCCCGTGAGCACGGCAAGTCACTTCCCTGCTCTTCCCCGGCAGACTTTGTGCCCTGTGTCCCCCGTTGTAAAGTGAGCGTGGTAATGATTTTACGTTCGTAAACATCCAAAAACATTTGAGCTGTTCACCGCATGTCTCTGGTAGAAAAAAATTGTACAGATCTCAGTACTAACATAGGTAATAGGGGGAAGAATAAAGAAAAAGAGGCTGAACGCTCGTTCTGGAGACCCACTGCAGTCCCATGCGATCTTCAGAAGTCACTTAGGACCAGGTTTTCAATGTAGAGTGCCTCGCAGTGTAGGCAGGAGCCTAGCAAAATGGTCCAAGTGCCTCATTCTCACTGGATCATGCCAAAACATTTGGTTATTGACAGGTGCCAGGAAAATTATTCATCCAGACCAAAGTTTGCACGTGCTGGTAGCTCAATCTAAGTTTCTTAGGGCAGACAAAGTTCATACACAACATCACAGCAGAAACAAAACTAAAGTGAGCGTGAGATTCATCCCTGTCTTTCTGTTCAAAGCTTTGCTGTCCAGCAAAGGATTTCTTGTTTTCTAGCATCATCCTGAAGTGATAACTAGGTTCATGTTACGTTGATTACCAACCAGCTGACATTAGGCTTTTGCCTAGCCCAGAGCTTTCAGGGTTGCTTTGGAGCATGTCTTATTATGATAGAATATAGAAGGACCGGGTATGTGGATTATTGGTGTTTGATCCCAAATAAATTCGTGTTCCAGACATCCAACTGGATATAATGGGCTTTTTGACAGAAGAGAATTTTCTGTGCAGCCACCCAATACCTTGAATTTAGTGCCAGGCAACGAGAAAGCAGACAGGCCGAGGTAATGTATTTCTGGTTACACTGCTGGGTGCTGAATAGATTGGGACAACGTGAAATCTCCGGCAGTTGTTCAGGCGTTGAAGAGCAGCCACCGCATGCAACAGCCTGCTCTTTTCGCAGGAGCTCGGGGGCCGGCGGGCCCGCGCTGCAGCCGGCGTGCTGAGCACGGCCCCGGCCCGGCGGCAGCGGCTCCCGCTCCCGGGGATCGCGCGCTGCCGTCCCTCTTGGCTTGTGCGCCTCTCCTTCAGAGATGTTCATTCCGATCATTATTTAAAGAGCCTAATAACCGGCTTGAAACAGCTGATTAATGCATAATCTTCATCATGATTACATAGCATAACTGGCATTAATTTGAAAAGCCAGCTAATTATGAAAATAATTGTTGCAGCTTTTCCATTTGAGCAAAATGGAGAATATCAGCTTGCGCTATTGAGAGAATGAGGGATGTGACATCAGCTGGCTGATCACCAGGCTGGGGGGACCCCGCGCGTCTCCCACAAACCGCAACGGGAAAGATGAAGCAATGCAAAGCCGGGCAACGTGCTGCAAAGCGTTCAGGCAGACGCGGTCAGCTCTCCCCGTGCTCCCAGAGAGAGGGGTCGCATGTGGCTCTTACGACAGTAACCTCACTGTGACTTTACTCGTATAAAAATACAGAAAGTCAATGGGCTATAAAAAGTCGGCAACAAAACAGTTTCCACTTGCATATACTACCTATAAACAAGTTTCATCTGAGACAGTAAAACTGAAGGTCCTTCAGTGTTGCTGTCTCTCTCTAAAGCACTTCTGCCTCCACCCGATTTTTGAAGTTGTTTCAAATGTCTTGGCGATTTATGGGTGCTGCTCACTTGCCCTGGTGCTAACGAACTTTTCCCAGCAGTGCTCTGTCTGTGCAGGTCCCAGCTTCCCCTTCCTTCTTTCCTCACCTCCCGCAGCTTCGCAGACAGACAAAAGACGCCGTGCTGAGCTCTGTCGTGCTTTGTAACGTCCTCCTGATGTTCATGAGAGCGTTCGCTGCCCAGTCCATCCAGGAAGGGGCCGTGCCGGTTCCTTGCCCAGCCAGCGCAGCCCACACTCCCCGCTGCGACGCCATGTGTTGTTCAGCTCACACTGAGGTTTATCAGCTTCAGGTTGAGTTTGTTTGCATGTATGTTTTTCCCTGAAAACCTTCTTTTTATGCCATGTTTGTACGGCCTTTAGTGCAATGGGATCCAGGTCTGTAGGAGACACCTCAGCACAGACTGTCGGTATCTTCTCAGGCAGGACAGGATCAAACGCTATCAACCGTTATCACTTACTTTTACATATTTTTTGATGGAGTCATCCATTATTACATCTGGCTTCTCGGATTTTAAATATCAATCACCAGGCAGGTTAAATAATTATTCAGTTGTCTTTTACCTTTGAAGCAGGCTAATTGCTCTCCAGGGAATGTCAATCAGCATATGGGAGAACACGCTAATTATAACCAACTTCACGTCTTATCATTTTATATTATTTTATTTGATGACCACTGACATTGCTGCTGAGGTGAGGAGTTTAAAAATTCAAAATGAGAATACAAAGCAAGTGCCTGAAGGTCTCCTTTAGATCTCGACCAGAAGAGCAACGGTAGGGCCAGGCCACGGAGGAGGCTGGCACTGCACGCGAAGGGAGCTTTAGCCGCAGAACACGGAGGGTCTCACTCTAACGGAGCAGCGGAAAATTAGTCTCGCTGTTCAGAGTAAAATCTGGATCCTGCGGAACACGTGAAATCCCACCGATGCCCGTCGGAACAGGCCTGAGTCTGTCTGCAGCAAGCAAAGGCGCGCTGCACTCCCGTCTCCGGGCGATGACGCTGGGAGACCCTTGGAATGGCCCCAGGAGGGAGCCAGAAGGAAGCCTGGTCGGTGGGGTGGGAATCCTTTCCCAGCGCCTTGCTTCTCCTGCGCGGCGGCTGTGCAGGCTGAAGGCAATCGGAGATATTTTTAGCTCTGTTGTAAGCTAAGTCAAGAAAGTCAAAGTATTTTAGGTTTTCACTTGCTCCCCTCTTCCCCTTTTTAACAAAACAAACAGCTTCATTCTCGGAAAGAGAATTCCAACAGCCCTCAGTGTGTGGTGTGATCTTATCTTTTACTCCTTATAAAATCACTGAGTTACTTAGCTTTGAAGAACAACCGTTTCTGATAACACTTTTCTCTCCCCCGCTGACAGTGTTGTTAACACATTTAGACAGCTTTCTGACAGTCTCTTTCCGTGTGACATCCTGGAAGAAATACTTGTTTTGAAACAGCTCTTACTGAGGAAGGAGCCAGCCTGAGCTCCTCCGGGGACGCGAGAGCTCCCGCCTCCGTCTCACAGACCTCTCGTGCCCCAAGATCTGGATTTTACGCATTTTTTTTCTCTGAGGTCGCAAAGCAGCTTTCTCGTGGCAGCGCAGGGCTGGCTGTGGCATGGCGATTTGTGCGCTCTGTTTTGGGGACGGTATGAGCAAACGGGCCGATGGGGACCGGTGCACGTCCCTGAGCGCCTGTTCCTCCAGGATGCTGCTCGCGGGTCCCCGAGGGCGGAGGACGGGGGGAGAGCCCTCCCTCGCAAGACCTGCCTCCCCGGGAAGGCTCTGAGAACCGATGCTGCTGCTTGGCCGACCAGTCCAGCAGAGAGAATTTCACTGTCACGGTCCAGGTCCCTCCAGGGCCAGTGTTTATACCAATAAAGAGAAATGAGAGAACACTGGTGGGAAGTGAAAGAAAGTTCTCAGGAGCACGAGGTTGTGCTCTGGGAATGGAGCTGAAGCTCCCAGGGGCTGCCCGTCAGCGTGGGACTCTCACAGCCTCAGATGCAATAATGCCAACGCAGTGAAAGCAGCAAAATCCAGAAGGCAATAAATATCACCAAAAAAAAAAAAAAAAAAGGAAAAGCAATGACAGATTTGTTCACAAGAAATCTCTCCTTCCACTTTCCCCCAAGGAGCTGCTACTATAAAATGCTCTCAAACTAAATGCAGCTGAAGCTGGTCCCTCGTTCAGCCGGGCGTTGAGCGGAGCCCGAGTCTGATGCCGGTGCCAGCTGGTGTTCTCCAAACAGAAGCAGAATCATCCTATAAATGGATGGGTGAGGAGGGCAGTGCCAAGGAGATGGTGGGGGCTCCCGCCCTTTGGCACCTATTCAGTCGAGAGCCCTTTTCCCACCCTGCAGCCCGGAGACGCGCGGCGGAGCCCTCTGCCCCGATCCTGCACGGGCTCCCGTCGCGCTGCACGTCTCGAGCTGCCGCAGCCCGGGACGCGCTCCCGGCGGCAGGGCCACGGACGGGCTCAAGGCAAAGGCAGTAAACACAGCCTGCAACCTTACTGAAACACACCTTCTGGGAAGGGGCTGAAGATCATTCCTTAGGTCTGTCAGTGGGTTCCTGATTTTGACAGAACAACGGAGCGGCAGGATCTGAGTCCCCGTCTCCGTAAACTGCTGCTGATCGTGCATCAGCCCTGTCACTTCAGCGTGGCACTGCTTGATGTGATGCAGCACAGCCATATATCCAAACCAATTTCAGGCTTTGTAAACATGCATCACGCAAGAGAGACCCTGCGGAGGAATCTGCTGCTGTCCCTGCCCAAGGAGGCTGCTCACTCTTTGGATGCTAATTGCTAAAAACCCAGGAGGAGGATCTGACTCCGACTGCAGGAGGATTAACCTCAGAGTCGGTGTGTCTGGACCGCTTACGTTCACACGCTGCCTGCATCCATGACGCATCTCTTTTGTAAGAATTAAAAAGGAATCGGGCCTGTCCCCGAGCAGACAAATGTTACTCCCCTGGCAGTCTCCCTGGCTCTCAGGTCCCAGGTACTTAAGCTGTATTTTCTGGGGGCCCCAGGTTCACTCTGCCTCCGTGGGCTGACGAAGCCCGTGAGGTACCTGCCCAGCTGGGAGCTCCCCCGCGTCCGCGATACCCTGCGGCGAGATGGAGCCAAGCGGGGACTCAGCGCAGCCCCTCCATGCTCTGTCTGCCCGCTCGAATAGCCTGGCTGGGGGGTTCACGGACACCCTGGCTGATACTGCCGGATCTGCTCCCTGAGGCCCTTCAGAAGAGGCAAGACGTGGAGCAGGGAAGGCGGCTCTCGCGCTGCTTTGAACCCCCCGTGAGCTCAGAGGAGGGACAGACACAGGGGAGCTCCCCATCCCCCCAGCACGGTCAAAAGGGAATGTGGAAATTCAGATTTCTAACCCTAACGGCAGCCCCGAGGCACCGGCAGCCTCCGCCGGCACTGCCGCACCGCCGCCGTGCTGCGACCCCGGCACGGGCCCAATTTCAGAGGGGGACGGTGCCGCTCTCGGGTGCCTGCCCGCAGCCCGGCTGCCCCGGCGCTGCTCGTCGCTCTGGGGCGTCCTGGGGACCCCCCGCAGCTGACGGGCAGAGCTGGCAAACCCAGAAACGCTCCCAGGGGCTCAGGTTCCGCCACATTTTGCAGCATAATGACAGGCCAGGTACTTGCTGAGTAATGCCAAGAAAATGAATTCAAGCAGAAAATCAGATATGCAAAATGTGTGTGTCCCATACGGAGGGATTTTCCTGCCTGGCAGGACGGAAAGCCCGTCACAGCAGGTTGATCCGTTCCCGAGAGACGGTGTCTCCCTCTTTTCTCGTTTTGATACTGAATATGCAAAATCCTATTTCATTTGCACTGTATTAGGTACTTCATGGCACAGGGGGTGACATTCTTCTCCTATGTATAAGCTGTTTAACAGATGAGCAGTCAAGTGGCAAAGAAATACATTATTAATGCTTCTGGTTAAATTAACTGATTAAAAACACTGTAGCTGAAACGTACGTATCAGCACTTCACTCGCACTAAATGAGAAATTAATGGAATATGGCGGCTTGTTTTTCTGACGAAGAGGGGGTGGGGATGGTTGGAAGGGTGTCCCACCCCGCGTGGAACTGCCCGTCCGCCCACGGGCCGCGGATTTGCTTTGCTGGGCACACGCGTTTGCGTCCTCGTCCGCGTGTCGGGGCGCAGGCGCAGCTCCGGCTGGGCACGCGTGCAGGGGCTGCAGCTTCTAGAAACAAACTTCTCCTCGTTTGCAACTCCTACTCGCCTGGCCTAATTGGCAATGTTTCCTCTGCCGTTTCTTTGAACAAGCTGTTCTGGTGTTGCATGTTTTACATCTGAGAAAGAGCATTTACCACAGCAGCAGCGCGTAACCCCGACCAAGGGAGCGGATCAAAGCGCTAATCTGAGATCAAAGGCCTTCAGCAGTGCTACAGCAGAAATAAATTAAGTTAGCAACAGATTTCTTAATGATATTTACATTTTTAATTTGCATAATACATGATTAAAATGAAATGGGCATTTTTATTTTTTAAGCAGGCTCAATTAATTAAAAAAAAAAAAAAAGGCAGCATCATAATCTCCTAGGAATAGATTCCCACCAAGATAAGGGCAATGAAAATGCCAGGGAACTTTTAATTTACGCCAGATACAGCTCACAGCATGATGCAGATCTCCAGGGGTGACCAGGGAGCTGCGGCCCGAGACGTGCCGAGGGCAGAGCGGGCAGGAGCCCGCGACACCCCGGCCACCGGTTCCCTGCAGCGGCGGCCAAGCACGGCTCCCACGGGCGCCACGGTTTCGCTTCAGCGGGCTCGTTTCTCCGAAAAAGGTAGATCTCGCAAACTTTGGGCCACTTGCACTGGACTCACCCTCGCTGCCAGCCACCTCGCCAGAGACTCGGGCTCGCTTTGATTAATGAGCTATTCGGGTTGTCTGCGCCTGGGCTGCCGCAGGTACGGACTGACACCGCGGTGTTTGTTCCTGCCGCCGCTTCGTGACTCCGCGCTGCCGCGGCGGAGCGGCTCGTCTGCCCGTGCCCGCCAGCGCCGGTCCCGGGCGATGCCAGACCTGCCGGCAGCAGAACCGCGCCGACGGGGGCGACCGAGCCCGAGCCGCCAGAGCTCCCTCCCCGGAGCCTCCCGAGCCCGCGTGAACTCAGCCAACGCGTCCTGGAAACCACCGATGGCCGAATAAATCAGGCGTGCTCAGATGTCATTTTTACGGTCGTGCTTTGGGCTAGGAGCACGTTTTAAACTGTAATATATGGGGGGAAAAAATGTTTGAAAGCTTGCAATTATTAAGGATCTATAATACAGGGTTTAGGCAGCACAGCTGTAGGTGTATTTTCCTGCTGTGTTTTATTGGCCTGCGGTGTAATCCAGCGTTAGATGTGATGTCCATCTGGCGCACGGCTCGGCCGAAATACGAAGCAGAGCAGCAAGGCCACGACTGAAATAAATCCAGGCTCGTGCCTGGGATCGACGGGGCTTGTAGCAAAACCTGCAGGATGATAAAATACTTCAGATTTGTCTTTATTATGTGCCGCGGAGCTCAGGGCTGGCACCGGGTCTCCCTGCAGAGGCTCTCGGCTCCGGACTCCCGCCGCCACCGCCGCACCGCGCGCTCGCCGGCGACGAGTTACGGGTGCGACGGCAGCGCCTGCGCCCAGCAGGCAAAGGCTTTTCTCACCTCCCCTGGCGCGAACTGGGCCCGAGTGGTTAATTTGTGAAAATCCACTGTAAACTGAATACAGGGTGTTGAAAACTGAAAACGCTTTTTTGGGGGAGAAAACTTGCCTTCTCCGTTAAACTGGAATTGGCAAATCTCGGGGCTCTGCGCCAGGGCAGCCCCCGCTCTGGGGCTCGTCGGCCGTGCGCGAGAGCCCGGGGCTGGGGTCCGCACAGGCGCTGCCGCCGGGCACCCTGCGCGCCGAGGGGCGAGCAGCCCCAGCCCCTGCCCCGCGGCAGAACTCAGCCCTGAGGACGCAAACCGTGGGTAGGGATGACCCTTGGAGAGGAGGAGCAGTGACGCTCCCCCCAACAGGAGCTCAACCTCGAGCGTGGCCCAGCTTGGCTGGCCGTGGTTTTCACGTTCTCCGTCCATTTTCCTTCCCTACCAGTCATTAGCTCCTGTTTTACCTGGAGATGGAACTATACCTGGTATAAATATGAACTGGAAGGTGTCCTGCAATGAAATGAAGTCTCACATAAAAATTCAACCCAATTAAAATGACAATTATTGCGTGTTAATTAAATTCTTCTTAAATATTCATTGCTAAGCCCCAGCTAATAAATGTTAATACCCACCTGGCATGTAGCATATAATATTAGACTTAAGAAATCCAAATTAAATCCTACACTTCATTTACAATGTAACCAACTACCGGCAGTCAACTGATTGTTTCTCATTCTTGTGTTGATGCTTCCCAAATTCAGGGCTTTGAGTGAGATGATGCATTGAATAGCAAATGCAATTCTGCAAATATTATGACATATTGTTTGTCATCTGCCCTAAATATTTAACAGTTCAATTTTACAAGATTTTTATGCCACATGCTGAGAATTTGCTCCTGATAGATGCTGAATTTGATTGATGAAATGGATTCCATTCAGGAGCTGCCAATCCCAAGCCCTCGTCAGGGTCTTTGCTGTGAGCATCTTCTGGTATTTTACTCCTCTTTTTAAATAAAAGCAGAGAAAGGGAAAAAAACCCCACAGAGTTCTCTGGAAAAATTGTTTCTGCTTAATCCCATCTACTCTCTACAGAAAAACCTTTATGTAGGAAAAGGTCAAGGGTCTGTAATAGATTTCAACAGGTTTCCAAGAGCCGCCGGTGATGATTGCCCTGTGCTGCCGGCGCGGGGGCAGCCAGAGCTGTAACGGGAGATCCAGACGCCTATTTCAGCCTTTTTAGCCTCCTATTTTCATGTAGTGAAACGGGGAGAAACCCCAGGCTCTGCCAGGGTGCTGAGTGACGGAGCGGGAGGCGGCGGGAGCCGGGGGGCTGCAGAGCCGGGGGCTCGGGGGGCAGCGCTGGCCGCGCCTGGCCCCGGCGCCCGTCCCGCTCCGGACGGTAACTCCGGAGCCCGGTTTGGGGAGGTGGGTTCCCTGCCTGTCTCTGGGCGGTTGCTCCGGGCTGGCCGAGCGCGGAGGGAGGAGCGAGGAGCGTTTCTGGCAGCGCGGGCAGACCCTGCTCGCCGCGAGCGGAGGGAGCCCCGGCCCCGGAGCGTCCCGGGGAGAGGGCGGCCGCTGCGTCGGCATGGGCCGCTATTTTGTGAGGAAAAAGAGCTCAGGGTTTTTTAGAAATTCCTTCACAGTCTACCTTGACTAACACCTTTCATGGTGGGGAGAATCTGCCTAGGGTAGGCATTTTGTAAACGTGCAACGGTCAAAATTTTTTATGAATGGTTTTTCCTTTTTTTGGGTTTTTTTTCATTTCTTAATTGTCAATTCTGAATGCCCAGGGTAATTACAGCTGAAAGATTTGCTGACTTAAAAGCAGCGCTTTATTCCAAGGAATGAAAGAAAAAAGGGGATGACAAAAGGATCTGCTCTGAAAAACACTTTCATTATTTTCCTGTCATCTGTACTCTCAATTTACCAACAGCTACACACAGAGCAGGGGATGCAAAGGGACGCGCTGGAGCTGCCCGGCAGCACGGCTGCAAAAGAATTTTACATTCCCCTAAATGATCAAAACCAGCTATTAAAAACCTTTTCCGTCTCATAAAAGAACACGACGCACACGCAGGAGCAGCCTGCGTGGAGCGGGGAGCGGTGGTGCCTTTGGCCGAGCACCCCGCTCGCCCCGGGGCTCGGCGAGCGGGGCTGCGGCGCGGGGTCACGGCGGTGGGCGCCCTGCCTGCACCCGCCCGCGCTTCCAGGCTGCCCGGGACGGCTTTGCATCGCTCCCGGCCCCGCGGCCCAAGGCCAGGGTTCGGCACGTGGCGCGTGTGGGGCTGGTGCTCCCACCCGAGCAGCGTCCGGATCCCATCCGTGCTGAGCTCCACGTCCATGGGAGACGGGGTTCGGATGGTGCCCTGAGAGGGGACCAGGTCCAAGCGCCGTCCCGGGGCTCCGGCCGGGCTCCGGGAAGGGCAGCACCCCGCTGCAGGGCACCCTGCGAGGCCGTTGGGGTGTCTGCCCTCCTGCTCCTGGAGAGGGGACGGGCGGCGAGTGCCACGCGCACCACGTCGCTACGCAGAGCATCCAACCGCCACGCTACAGAGCTGAATGTGTTTCAGCATGAATTGAACCAAATATGTGCTAATGAAGCTGAATATTCATTATTATGACTAAACAAACAAAGTGAATCACAAATTAAAGTGGGTAAATTATTAGTTTGGTAGCTCAGAAAAGGGGAAATTTGAAGACCATTCCAATTATAGAGGAGGTGGAATAGGAAAACTTTATTAATAGATTCAAATCCAATTAAAAATGCATGTTAGTCATTGTATCGTGCCTCGCACCTCTGTGGTCGGTGACAATGGATGTAACGGTGCCACTTGTCTGCTCGGCAGTGACCTAACCGCTTAATTGTTCCCGCCAAACCCCAAAGCTTTGCTGTTTTGTGGTAATTCTAAGATTTATCATAGTGATCGCTGTTTATTTAATGCTAAAAGGACACTGTTTCCTCAACTACAGCATTATGAATTACCAAGGATTATGTGTTCAGTGGCTCCTATTGATTCATGCAGAGCTAATTAATGAGCTACATCCCCCAATCATAAACATGAGCAATAACACACGCCTCGTTAGCACAAACTGCTGCAGGGAGCAGGAGGGTGCGGGCAGGTCTCTGGAAGGGTTAATGGGATAATATCTACTGATTGAAGTGGAACTTCTTTTATGAACTCCGAAGTAGACAGTGAAGAGCAGCACCTGCCTGCGGGCTCCGCGCCGCGGCTGGGTTATTGCTGCCGTCTCATTGCCCTGGGGGGGGTGTTTCTGCGTCCCTGGCGCAGCCGGGGCCTCTCCCAGCGCGGTGCGGGAGGCTGAGGAGCTGGAGGGGTGATCGGAGCATAAAGCAGGCCTGTAGCTCTGAGGTATGTTTGTTGAACTTTATTTAGGTAAGAATTTCTTTTTTGTTATCTGGAGCCTGTCCTGTGGGTGATACAGGAATCGGCACCTTCCTCCAGCTCTGGAGCGTGGCGCAGCCAAGGAGGTCTTTGTGGGCATCAGGTTTTGGCCGGGCACGTGGCAAAGACTGGGAAGGTAGCTCGAGTCCGGGAGCTTCCCTTACTGCCGGGACGAGAGCCTCGCCTGGCCGGGACGAGAGCCTCGCCGCGGTGCGAGCACAGCGGGGGCTGCGCAGACGGCAATCCCTGTGCCTCCGCGTCGCTATCTTAGCCCTGGGTCTGTTGGGATAATACACAGGGTAAGAAGGTGCAGATGGGACTGTGAAGGGTGAACTGCCTGGCTTCCCATGGGGTGTTAAATAACCCCTTACTTTATTGCCTTTTTTTTTTCTGGAATTGTTTTTTTCCTGCCATTTCTTTCATTTTAGGTGAGTCGGTATCTCCTATGTGATGGTTGTATGGTACAAAGTGAACTGGGAGCTATAAACTGAGAGTAGCATGAATTCAATGGAAAAAATTATTTGATATAAGTTAAGTGAGCTCGGGAGGAAGGGATACTTGTGAGTGGGAGATGCAAAATGAGCTTAAAATGCAGCTGAGCTGAATTTGACTTTAATTAAACATATTGAAGGAAGGGATTTCTGAGAGGAGAGCTGAGGAGTGAAGGTTTCCTATTTCCCACCCTGTTTATAAACCAGTGAGCATGAGCTGGTGTTCCTCCTCTCCACAGTGGGTCTATAGCAAGCAGATTGTCTGGGGGGAAACCACATGAAGTTGGGCAAAACAATCCTCCCGCGCGTGGGACGAGCAGCCGTGGAGCAGCCCCACGGTGGTTACTACTGCCGTGCCTGGGCCATAGATCTGAATCGGGGACAGTGTCCCTGATTTATCCTCTAATTTACAGATGACTGGTGCAGAATTCAAGTAATATCTTCAGTTTCAAAGAGCTAAGTGAGAAAAACAAGATTAATAAGTAGAACAGTCCATCTGAAAGCAAATTTGGAGAGGATGCTGCAGACATATACCCTGCTATCGTGCCGAGCATCTGGTTTATGCATTGCTTTCTTCTTGATGCGTGTAATGTATTTAAAGGCTATTTGGAAAAGACGTTTCTAGCATCTTCTAGCCCAGCAGTAAGTAGGACTCTGCTGGGTAGCAGTACGGGAATCTGATGAGCCAAAGTGTCGGGTCACTGCCGCATGCACTGTGCAAAATCCTGAGTGAAGCCACTGCAAATGCGTCGGTCGCAGCGACGTCCCGAGGGCGGGCGGGGGCACCTGCAGGGCGCCGAGCCAGCTCTAGAAGTTGTGCGTCGCTTGCAAACGTACCCTCTGCCCTGCGCCGCGTGGCACAGCTCCGTGCGTGCAGGCTCGGCACAGCCGTGCCGGGATCCGTGCCGCTGCGGGGCTGGTGGGGACCCGCGAGCGTGCCGTCACCGCGGAGCTGCGCGAGCCCCGGGGCTGCTTCCCAAGCAGAGCTGATGCCCGGCAAGGTGGCTGGACTGAGGGCCGGGGTTTGGGCGTTGGACGCGTCCTGCTCTGTGCTGTGCCCTTTTAAAGCTGGTATCGCAACTCAGCTGCTCTGCCGTGCGTACAGTCCGTGTGCTTCGTGGGATTCCCGTAATGAAAATCAACTAGTAACATATTGGGACTATAATAATGAAAATACATGAGTTAGCATTGGGAATCAATAACATTATTTTTGGTCATGCTGTGGACCTTGCTGTTGAAATGTAGAAACAACGCAGAAAAGATCTGAAGTTAAAACATCCAGTGAGATACAAGGCTCCTCCATGCCGGTGAGCTCCTCCCTTTCTTCCCCCCATCGCTGTGCAAGCACAGGGGTGGGTGCAGTCCTGGCCCCCTCCGCGGTGCCCCAGCAGAGCCCTCCTCTTCGGAGCAGGAGAGGGGCAGCTACTGGGGTGTTCCCAGCCGTGGAGGTGACCTTGACTTCTCCTGAGCCGGGAGCAGCGTAGATCTCCAGGCTTTGGTCAGGTCCCTCTCGGGCAGCTACTTGCAAGAAATGCCGTGTGAATTATTTTACTTCTTAAACACTGTTTATGGAAATACTTCAAGGCCTGACCTAAGTCACATCTCACCAGAGAATGAGTTGGAATAACCCTACTGCTTAGCGTTTCACTCGGCTTTGTAGTATAAAGAGAATACTATAGCTTTAGAGCAGAAAAAGAAAAACCAGACATCAGCTAGAAGGCAAGGGGAAAAAAGACGTGACTTAAAACTTGCAGGTGGTAGGATTAAGGTCCAGGAAGATGATTCTTTGCTCAAGGTCAGCAGCGAGTTTGGCACCGAGGCTGGGTACCCTGCCCGCGATGTGGGCGCTCCCTCCCGCCTGGCCGGCGGGCTTTGGGGACGCGCTGGCTGGAGCTCCGGGCCGTGCAAGCCCTGCCTGTCCCCTCCTGCTAGACCAGAGCCCTCCCAACGCCCGCACCGGGGTGTGAGACGCGGGCTCTAATCGCAGGGAGCAAGGCAGCTCCAGCTAACAGCAGGCGGCAGCTGCTTTGAGCTCTACCCACAGGCCGTCCCAGCTCCCCGAGGAGGACAGGACTGAGCTCAGCTAGGTGAGGACTACGGCGAGATGTGACAACTCTCTCTCAGTGTTTAGAAGGCATCAGCTCTTATTTGCACAGGTCTTGGGAGGGCAAGCGGAGATAGCGAAGATCAGATGGAAATTTTAGGCTGGACATTAGAAGGAGCTTCCTTGCTGCAAAGCCAATAGACCGATGGCACAGCCTCTTAGGATGGAAACCTTCCTGATGCTGCAGATAAACTCCCACTGCTGTCCCCCCCCTTCTGCTTTCTCCTGGCCTGTGTCCTCAGGCATGTCCTGCCAGAGACTTTGCAGCCTAAGTCAGGCTCCTGGGAGCTGCTACAGCCAGGAAAAACTGTTTTCAGTTGACAGACAACCCCAAATCGCAGTGGGTGTGCTGCAATGCTTGTGACATGATCAGGAGCAGCGCTTTAACTTAGACACTCGCTTTGGCAGAGCTGCGCAGGGAGGGCGATGGCACAAGAAACCCGCAGGGCAGCAGGGTCCCTGCAGACCAGGCAGCGTCCTGGGCTTCTGGAGGAACCATCGCAGGAGCACTAGGTGCTTCACAACTCTTAAATAAACCAGCTTTCCCAGTTGCCTCTCTTTAAACCGACTGTGAGAGAGGATTAACCCAAGAGCCAGGCTGGCCACACCGACAACTCAGTCACAAAGTAGGGGGATGGTTGTCAGCCCATAGAACTCCTTCCTCTTCCTCAGCACCCTGTCCTCCCGCAGAGATCCAGCTTGGATCTTTCCTCCTTCTCCCCCCGTGCCTTTGAGCCACCTACGACAAGCATCCCCTTCCCGGCTGGGGGTCTGCGCTTGCAGGCAGGAGGGGCAGCTCCTGCCAGCGCCGGCAGCGCAGCATCCCCCCGACTCCTGCCCTGGCGCGCAGCCTGCTCCGCTCGCTCTTCGTCCCGTCGCACCCCGGCTGACAGCTCCCTGGTAATGGCGGAGCCTGCAGACAGATCCGGGCGAGCGGATGGCACAGGGGACCAGCAGCTCGTCCTGCTGACCTCCGTCCTCGGCTTTTCTTCGGTGCCAGGCGCCCGGCTGCCTCCCCGCTCCCGACACCTCGCTCTCGTTCCTATCCCTGCAGCTTCTCGGCCCTTTGGGGGGGACGGGGACCAAGAGGGCTGTCTGGGGAGTGGCGCCTATTTTAAAAACTAATCTGTCACTTCACAGTGAAAGAAACCCTTACTTTTACATTTTAAAGGAAAGGAAACTCTGCTGTTAAATGCTCTCCCAGTATGTTGTAGAGCAAATGGAAGGAAGTGTCTGAAAGCCACGCTGTAATGACTTGTGATGCTTTGCCACCCAGGAAAGCACTTGGAAAATCACTGGGAGGAAAAATCTTAGTTTACTCTGCAGGAACCCTGGGTTTTATGCAGCTTTGGAGTTAGTGTGAGGAGCTTTAGGACACTGAAAGCTCCACTTATTGATATGAGTAAATTTATAGCTGCCTTCCTTGCATTCCCTGTGACCTGCCAGCAGTGACTAAAAATTCAAGGTAGCGTCCACGTCCCCATCAGGCAGGTTGAGTCCTGCTTGCTGGAGGTGGGCTCTCTGGAGAGGGTTTGGCTCTAGTTTGGCTGAGAAGAAGGACCCGCGTTAGCAGGTCGCAGCATTCAGCTGGGGGAGAGACGGAGTGAAAGCTTTCCCCGGGATGACAGGCACAACGCGGCGGTGTGGAGATTTTCTGAGCTATAATTGCTTTTCTCAGTTGAAACGGCAATGGGAACTGGGAATGAAATTGGTGCCGTGTTAGCACATTCGCAGCTGGGGGGGATCCCTTCGTGCTCGTGAAATGCAGCAGGAGATGCCGCATCGGAGGTGAGGTGTCCCCGGGACAGCGTTGCCGAGGGGGCTCTGCCCGGCCTCCTGCTCGCTCACAAACGCTTTTATTTTTAGAGAACAGCTTTTGCCAGTGGCCTGGTGATCCGCGGGTGTTTCTTGCCCCTGAGGAGAGGCAAACATGGAAGGAGAAGCTGTGCTTGATATTAAGTGCTCCCACCTCAGGGGTGTTTCCTGAGGAAAAAGGACTAAAGGCGTTGGGCAAATGATACAAGGGGAAACTATCCACCGAACTCGCAGAATAGGGCTCTTGCTCAGTACCGCAGGGCTCTGATACTGAGCTGGTTTGCAGCTCTTCTCTTTCAAGCAAGGCTTTCGGGCGCGGGTGCAGTCCGCCCAGACGTGTGTGCTTTCTGACGGGGCCCGGTGACGACGGAGGCTTTGTGCGCGCGGGCAGGTAACCGCGTGGCAGCACGCCGAGCTGGAAGGGGCTGCGTTTGTAACGGAAAGCGTTAGGAAACGCAGCAGAACTTCTGGAGCTTAATCCAAACTGAAGCACTGGAATCTGGGGAAAATGCACAGAGTCAGAGAGAGCAGATTTTCTTGGCCCTTCTTGTCCGGTTCTTAGTGGAGTGACCTGTGTTTTGAGGATGCAGAAAACCTGAGCGGGGGCTTGCAGTTTGATGCTGTAGTTGCCATCCCCACCCCGCCGGGTGAGCCTTGCCCAGCCTGGGCTTGGAGCGGCTCCCTCCGGCTCTCCTGCGGGTCTGCGGGCAGGGAGCCTCCAGGAGAGCTGCCGCCCCGCTCCTCACCCAGCCTTCGGTGCAAATCCCCCTCCGCCAAACCCGCGCCGTGGCCCTGAAGGTACCCTGCCATGCTCACTTCAGAGATCTTAATTGCCGTAATCCTGTTCCATGCTGTAGTAATAAAGTGCTTGCTTCCCCAATAAACAGGAGTTAATTTCGGTGCATCCAAGCTCTGTGTTCAGTCTTTTGGATTCGGGAGGCTCTACCTGAAGCATTCATGTTGAACTAACAAATTTTTATTAATGCTTTCAAATGGAGATGAAAATTATGTGATATCTCAGAGATGTCAGGCTTGATGAAATCAAAAATCCCACTGGTTCAACCTCTGCTCCTTCTGCTTTGTGTAGCTGAGCCTTAATGCAGTAATGATATTGCAATACCCTCTGAGATGAATATAGAAGCCCTAACTGGATTAGCATGCTGAACTGTTTGTTCCAGCTGGGCTTTCTTTGCTCACAGGAGCTTGTCTGAACTTCATTCATTAATGTGCTGCTAAAACAAGTGAATGAGTTTGAAGTGTAAGTTTGGTCTTTCTATTTTCCCTCACCTAAGCAAGCGTACAACTATTTATTTCCTCCTGTAGAGTAATCCAAACACAAATCCTAGGAGCAGCCAGGTTAATCTCTTCGGCAATTGAAGCTGGTCAATAGAATCCAGTGGAAGGGTGAACATATTGGATTGGGCAGCAGAGATAACTCAGTCCTTATTTTCTTTATCCCTTGATGAAGGGATGGCTCACCAGCACTCCCATTTTGAGGATCACCGTGCTAGCGCAGCCGGCACGGTGGTTTGTGAGCTGCCGGGGCGGCCGGGTTTGGCTGCCGGGGACGCAGCAGCCCCCGTTTCACGCGTGTCCCTGGGCGGCTGCTCTGCCGGGCACCACGAGGACGGGTCCCGCGGCTGGTGGCCCCGCTCTGCTGCGGAGGGGTGGGACGGGGACGGTGATGGCTGAGAACGTGCTACGGAGATGCGTGCGGCCGTGCGTGAGCTTAGGTGTGGCTTTTGCCTTCTATGCAGATTTTACTGTTAATAATGCTATTTTTAGCTTCCCCTTCCAGAACTCGTACAAGCATGTATTTTTGATCTCTTTCAAATATATCTTGCTGGCAAATCCGAAACGTATCCTTATAGAGTATATTGCAAGAATATAAGAAACTTATTTTTTCCTCAAGAGTTCTTCCAATAATCCTTGCTTCTTAAGTGCCAAAACAAAAACACATAAAGGTCTATTTCTGAGGGAGGAACATAAGTTAAAGGTCACAGGGAGAACATGAGAGTTGCCTATGGAGCTAAAGGGATGAACACGAATGCCTTTCTTCACTTCTCTCATCCTCTTGATGCTCACCCGCCACTACTGGAAATAACGCAGCCTTTGCCATGGGAGAGAAGCGGGGAAAAGGCATCTTAGCTGGGCTGAAGAGCTCCATGTGCTGAATCTCCTTCTGCAAATGTTCATTTTTTAAAGTAGTATCAGATAATAATAACTAAGCTTTTTCCTGGTTTAATAACAAGGAATCTTCCCAATGTCAAAAGCAGCATTAGAAACGATAGGGCCAATTAACTCCCAGAGTTTTCCTGTGACCTTTGAAGTCTGCACTGAGATACACTTTGTATAAATAGCCTAGAATAATATTGAAGGATGGTGGTTGTTTCTTCAGTTTAGTAGCAAAAAAGGCTCTTCTTAAACAAATACAGCAAGTGTGTGCAGAAAGGTCAGCAAACCGAGTCCCGTAGCCAGCGCGGAGAAGCTGGTATTTAAGACCCGACTTGTTTCAAAGCTGTTTCACCGCTGTGATGGGTATAATCCCTTCGGCAGCGTCCCCACGTGCATCCACGGGGAGTTTGTCCACGTTTCTGTGCCTGCGAAGCACCCGATTATCTCTGGGACGTGAGGTGCCAGGAAGGAGCGGGACAAGTGCTTTGCTCCGGTGGTGCCTACGGATCTCTTCTGGTCTCGGAGATGCTGGTTCCGCCTCCGGATCCCGCCAGGGCTGATCGGTTGTCAGGCGCCTTCCAGAGTGGCTCCGGCAGAGCAGCCCCGCATGTCCCCGGCTCCCCGGGTGCTCTGTGCGGTGCGGGGGACGAATGCCGTGAGAGGCCTGAAAACGCCCCGTTCCCGCTCCGGGTGTTCCTGTCGGTGTGCGTGCTCCTCTGAACGGCCCAGCCCTGCTCTCGGGGGCCAGTGCTCCCGCAAGGGTGGGAGGTTTCCCTACAGAGACGGTGGGAAAGTAGCACTGGGAGCTCCACTGAAGTCCAGGTGACCCTGGGTGTCTCGGTCGGAGCCCTTCTTCCCCAGCCGTGGAGAAAGGATGCAAGTATTTACAGTCGGGGGAGTGGGGATCTCCGCTGGCCCTGAATTGCCCTCCCAAAGTTCCCCCACCAAATGGGGTCTGTGGACACAGACTTTGCAGTCTGTGTTTCGGCTGCAACGTGGCCAACACGCAGCATCTCCTGGGCTTTGCCCTCTGGGGAGAAGCTGCCTTAGGTTGTGTTTCGCCCCAGCTCTTGGGGGCCAAGGCAAAGCTCCGCTCACGGCACTTGGGCGGTTCAGCTCTCCAGGCGTACGGAGCAAATACTCGAGGTCTCTGAACGTCTGGGCACCTGCGCTGCAGCCTGGGGTGGGACCGACCAAGCCAGGACATCCCTCCGCCCCAGCACAGCTCTGTCCTACTTGTGTCACCGCTGCCCGCGCGCTGCCTGCACCGATTAATGAGGAGGCATTGTAGGGCAGAGCGCTAGGGAGGTGGTTTAATTACCAGGTTACAAGGTATTTGTGCTTAAATTACCTGTGGCTCCCTTTTCCTTCCATTACGCGAGCGTAGTTAGACCGCCACTGAGTAGTGCGGACTCCTAACTGGTTCTCTAGTAAGTGGCTGTGACTTTATCTACTGATTAATAACCACAAGCTGGATTGAAGGTCGCGGTGTTATGTTCTCCGTGGGTGTATAAAAATAAACACATAAGATGTCCTTTCAGTATTTCTGTGCAAGCATTGCGCAGCGGGCCCAGAGCATAAACGTGGCCATAAAATCATCGTCACATCACACAGCTCAATGACAATATATTGTCTAATTATGGAAGGCTCAAAGACATCCTCAAGAAGATAAAAAGTGGAAATGTAGGTCTACGGATGGATCTAAGAGGAATCCTGAGGAGACTGGGTAAAAGAAATGGGCATTAATGAGTTGCACAGAAATAAGGACTTGAGGAAATTCGACTATAAAAAGATGGGAAAAAGGGGTTGTCTGTATAACTAGGAAGCAGCTAAAACAACAGACCAAAGGGGAAACATAAAGCTGGAAATTGGGTAATAAATCTCTGCCCTCATCAAAGAAGAGACAGTTCTATTGGAAAATAAAAACAACATTCTAGAACACAACAAAGTGGAATTTATAGTCCAATTAAAAATGCATGACTAAAAAAAGAAAACCTCAAATACTTTTCTTCTTACTTTAGGTAGAATACAGTGAGAACACAGCAGATCTGGGGGGGAGACTGTTAGAAACGGCACGAAAACAGTAGCTTGCATGTGCCATTGATGAAAGGCTGCTCTCTGCCTCTGAGATGCTCTGCAAGGTCACCAGCTGCTCCAGAACCACCGATTCCTCTGGACTTTGGCGATTCATTTGCTTTACAGCAACTAAATATGTGGCTCTGGTGCTCCAGCCTGAGGTTGGGAGACCATGGAAAATGGAGCCTGGGGAAGAGATGCTCTCACCTGTTCCGTGCCCTTGCTCGGGGTTTCCAGGGGACAGCTATGCTGAACGTGACAGGGCTCTGTGGGAATCTTACAGACGTGATTTAAACCTGATGCTTTTAAACTACTGGGAGATGCAGCTGGAGACTGGGACAGGATGGAGGCTTGTGCCCGGAGCCGTAACAGGAGTCGGGAGCAGCCCTGGGGAAATGCCATGGCATAGCATTACTGTGGCTGCAAACCGAACGCAACAGCCCGCAGCTCGGTGACAACAGCTTGTCCAGTTATAGAGGCCACAAAGACGTCTTTAAGCATCATATAAACCAGAAGTGCAGATCCGAGGATGAGTCTCTCACTCCCAAAGAACACGGAGAAGGGGGAGAAGCGCTGATGCGCTGCACAGGGAGGGCACTTCCCTCTCGGCCGACGCCGGTGTCGGCGCCGGGGAGGAGAGAGGGGCCCTGGCAGCGCTTCAGTGGGGAAAGAACATCCATGCGCCCGCGGAGGGAGGGAGAGAGAAAAGCAAACACCATTATTATCACAAATGCTCCTGAAAACTCAGGGCAGCTTTTGTATGAGCAACAAAAGCCGTGCTGGCCACACAAACCATCTGGAGCTCCCCGTGGGGATTAAATAAACTTCCTCAAATTGCTTTAGACATTTTCCACTTTCTCCACTCATTTTATGTGCGGAGTTCAGCGAGACACTGTTTCCTATTCGAACACCACTTGTCACTTATATTTGGGTCGTTTTTCTTCTCTCTGCCAATCCCGTGTTCTTGTGGCTCTCGCGTCTCTCGTGTCCTTGCCAACACCAGCTCTCGGCGCAGAGGGGCCGTGCACCTCGGCACGGGCCACGCAGCTCGGAGCAAGGCGCAGCCGGCCCCATCGCGCCGGGAGCGTACGCTGCGTCCCCTCGGACTGTCACAGCAGTGAGGCCATCGCTAGTGCATTGGCGCGCCAGGGACGTGACTCAGCTGCCGGCCCCTTCCTTCCCCTCTAGCAGAATTGCCGTCCTTGCGCGCCGTGCTCGGCGGCAGCTCCTGCCCTGCTCCGTCCTGCCGGGGCTCCGGCCCTGCTGCAGTGCAGGCAGCGGTGCCAGCAGCACCAGCTGGTGACCGTGTTTCTATCTGCTGTTATCAGGAGTCAAGCCACAGACACTCACACTCCAGCAGTGAATTATGATATAAAAATAAGCATAGGCCTGATTATTGGCTTTGTCTGCTTTTTGCAGACAGATGCTCCATTGTTTATTGAGCCTGTTCTCTAAATCCAGACATGTACATGGTATTTTAGATTTGCAGGCACTCTTGTATCTTAATTTTTAAAGTGCACCCTTTAAAATGCCCGACAGATGCATTTTGCGTGTTGTCTGTTAGCATGACGGTCTCCCACAGGACAGTGTATTTGGAGCTTTGTTTCCCAGCCCTATCAGAAGAGCAGATCCCACCACAACCTTGATGTAAAGAAAGCATATGTGCGTATATCGCAGCCTTCCCTCGCTGGTGCTCAGTGCTTCAGCTCAGGAAGGAGAAACTTCGTTGTGCTGGAGCTGACCCCTGGCTCAGAGTCTGACAGTTTTCTTCTAGACAATACGAAAATGTGCTGAAGTAACGGCCATTGATTGCTGATCTTCCCACCTTGAAAGCTCAGCTCTTAGGAAGTCGCCCAGTGCATATTCTCTGCTCTATTGGATGACCAAATAGGTACTTCTGGCACCTATATGGACTTAATTTGCTCAAATACAGGTCTTCAGTGACTACATGAGCTCACGTGATGATAAAATTAGCTTGCGTCAAACATTCTTATGTGTAAAATGCTGTTCCTTGTCTATTTGCAGACACGGTGCATACATGGCAAGCAGGTTCATTAAGAAAATCAATTTTACACAGGGAATATTTTGAAATATTATGCCTACCATAGTTGTTATGCACAGGTTGGCTAGAAAAGAGCCCCTGCCTGTTCATGGTGCTGTTTGTGACATTGTCAAATCTCAGCCCTGTCCCGTCTACCAATACTGCAAGAGTGTGTCCTGAATAAGGGGATTTGGTGAAGCTCCGCAATACTCAGCAATTTCAGCTCGCAGGGACACATAGGAACAATTTTCCTCATGCCCCTTGTCATTGCAGGTTTCATTTCTGAAGAAACTTTAAGGAAAACTCAGCCCGAATTACTCTATATTTGCCTCCCGTCAAAATTATATGATAGCTTTTACTTGATTTCTGCATGAAGCCCCGTGTCTGACTTAGTCAAGTGCTTTTTGTGTGTATCCCGCTAAATACGAAGGAAAAGCAGGTGCCTGAAAGGGTAAACCGCAGCCTTGGGTCACCGACTCTCTGCACGCTTGGCGAGCTTCGGCTCTCCCGCCGGAGGAGATGCAGGAGGACGTCTCCTTTCGGAAGTCCTTTGCTCGGGTCAGAGCTCGTCCCGCAGGCAGCTGCGCGGTGCCTCTCCCAAAGCCCGGAGCCTCTCGGCAGGCGGCAGTGCCGCCCTGTGCCGGCTCCTCCTCGGCTGGCGCAGGCAGCCGGCGAGGCCGCAAACAGCCGAGACCTTTCTGAGCACCTGCGTTTCCAGTGGGCTCTAATGGAAAGGCAATAATAGTTACTGCCTGAAAGTTGTGGTGCTGTGTAGCCATGGCAAATGTCTTTGCTGTGGTGCACGGTGCCAGGAGACACGTGTGCAGAAGAGCCTCTCCGAATGGAAAAAGCACGCGCAAGAAATACTGACCTAGGCCAGATGCTCTCTGCTGCCGATGCCAAATCTAGGTTTGTTCTGCTTCTAAAATAATAGAGCAAATTTTCTAAGCATCTTGGTGGCAGACATCTCTTCCCTGAGTTCTTCAAAGGAAAAAGCTCCTTTTTTCAGACCTCGCCGAGGTCACTTAGGCTACGGCACAGCAGCACTACATGGCTTTCAACAGCATTTTCAATTAACACCAAAATCTACTGAGAGTACACAATCACAGGTATTCGACTGCCACGGGACTGATAGGAGGCGCAAACTTCAAATGCGGTGTCTTCAGAAACCCAGCTAAAAACAGCTTTTTATGCAAATTAGGTTGATACGTGCTTTTTCACTTGTGCGTTTCACCAAGCGGACAGTATTTAGTTAATTCTGACAGAAGGAGAAACCACTTTGCCCCATGAGGAATAAGACTGGTCCCAACAAGCAGAAGTCAAATGGGGAGTGTGGTGAGCAGCGGCCGGCACGGCTCGGCTCGGCTCTGCCCAGCCGCGAGCGTAACGGCATTCGGATAAAGAAGCCGTCCTGCCATCGGGAACCTGAAACGCAGACAGCAGAAGAGGATAATGTCCCCTGGCAGTTGAGACTTTGCTATTATTATTAATTTTTAATGTTTTGCTTGGTTCATGCATCACATACAGCCCGAATCCAGCCTTCAATCAATAACCTGTCAGTCTTCCTCCCGTCTTTCATCTTGCAGCTCTCTAAGCCTGCGTTACAGACTGGTTTTGTCGGTGCCGAGGGAAAGGCCGGTGGCCACGGGGAAGCAGATCGCTTGCACCTCGGGTCGGCCTGGCCCCTGCTTCTCGCCTAGGCTGTGTATACTTGCTATTCTTTTTTCTGCATTAGTGCCTCTTTATGATTGCATTTATATTCATCGTTTTACAGTGCGCTTCAGACACTCAGCAGGGCACCTTGTTAGACAAGGTCGTGCCCTGAGACGCGTGGAATCCATTACGCACGTGGGCTGCAGTGAGCACGGGGAGGGGAGGGCAGGTGCGCTGGGGACGAACCAAGGGCTGCGCAGATACAACTCGGAGGTGCTTTGGAAACCTCGCTCCTGTCTCAGGGTGTTCCAGGCGCTCCCGCTCCCCGTGCGTGGGATGGGCTCTCCCAGTATCAGTCAGTCGCAGTCAGGGCTCGTGCTGCCCGTGGCCGTGGCCGTGGCCGTGGCCGTGGCCGTGCAGGAGCGCGGGCGGGTGCTCTGCCGAGCCCCTGCGAGCCACCAGTCGCCGTCCGACCTGTCCCGCATCCGAGCCGTGACCCCGTCCCGCCTGAGGTCTTGTAGCAATCATCCCCTTTGCTTCTTGCCCTTGGTCTGAAAGAACTTGACTTTTGTAATCCCGACTGAAGTACTGTAAATGATGTGCAGATCTGCAGTTACCTCTGAGCACAATCGGGGGGTTCTTAGTGTCTGGGAACAGCCGGCTTAGAGGGGGGAATTCCTGGGCTCCTACAAATAGCCACGGATCACCTGAGTCTGGGGCCACTTCTGCTGCTTTTGATAGCCAGGAAAAAAGTCAGTGCAAATTCAATAGGGACCAGAGTTTGGAAGTCACATATTAGATTTGTGGCCTAGAAAGGCAAGTAAAGAGGAGGAACCTTTATTATTAAGTGTCCCTATAGCACAGACTATCTGAGAGTGAATTCGCCTGGCTGATTCAATTGGAAATAATATTTTCAAAAACAAGATGCATCTGTTCTCACTTCCCCTAATGAAATTATTTAGCACCCTACTATTACACTGTTTCAAGAAATAAGATTCACGGTATGATAAAAATGACACAAAAAATTGATCCAGGCAGAGGAAGCACGGATGGAGCGACAGCAGTAACCTGAGCAGCTGTGCCACACGAGTACGCTTCACATAAACTGCTTTTTATAGCAGAAGCACTAACTGCTTTAAAAATGTGCTGGCTTCTGTTTTATTCACAGTTAGCTAAAGACGGCACATTGTTTAGAGTTTTGGTTCAGGAATGTGTAGGATGTGTTACTGCCCAGTGATGGAAGGAGCTGGGGGGGAGGATGCTTAAACCAGATAAAGTGAAGAAGAAGAAATAGCCCTTGAGCCCCTTTTATTTCAGAATCAAATTTCTGATTCTGGTGTCCGAAAGCATGGTGGTGTCGACATTTTCAGGTATCCACTGTAAAAAATAGACACCTTCATCCCTTGTTCTTGGAATTGTGTGAACTCTACTCATGTAACATGTAACCCTCCAAGGTGATGTCTTCTCTAGGGAGGCTTCAGAGTTAGGCTTATAGTGATTTTTTCCCCCCTAAAATTTGACGGGGAAGCAAGAAATGCCAAACTCCACCTTGATACCCATGGCCTGTGCCACGCAGGCCCCTCCAGACGCACCTTACCAGCTTCTGTGACTTTTCACCGTCCTCCCAAATGGCTTCTCGGGTTAATTTATGCCGGTCGTCTCCCCTGGGCTCCGCACAGCTCTGCCCCCGCTCATGCTAACGCTAAAATCCAACACTGAGTAAGAGAGGGCTCTATCGCCCGCATCCCAAACCTCATCACAGAATGAAGTCAGATTTGACAACAGTTTTCCATGAAAACGTGTTGAGAAGCATTACATTAGTACTACTGCTAAATGCGCCATTAATTGACTTCCCGGTCGGCTCCGCCAAGCGTACGTTCCCTGGTTCATCCCGCTTCCCGCTCCTTAACGCTGCCATCGCCCCGGCTTCTGCAACACGTTGTGTTCAAACCGGCCCGTGCGCCCCGCGCTGCTCTCGGCCGCCTGGGCTTTGAGCCCCCCCTCAGCCGCGGCCTGGGCTCCCCCGCCAATGCCGACGGGAGGAAACGCTCTTCAGCGTCCCTCAGCGATACTAGATACCGCTTTGCTTTTCCTGTAAAGGTCGGAAATATGTATGAAGCCTTTCTGTGTACTGCTTCTGCACTGTTGACAACAATTACATCGTATTCATCTAATAATGTCCTATTGATTTATTAGCATTTCGTAGGATTTCACCTATTCTCCTCCGCCTTGCTAACCATGGATATTTTACCAGGATGCCTTTAGATTTCTTATAAATTTTCTACTTTGCATAACTTCTAATTTATCTTTATTGTTATCAATTTCATATTTTTCCTTTATGCTTTTTGTGTTTTGTTTCTGGCTTTTAATTTTATTGCTGGCTTCAGTTCAGCAATAAACCAGGATGGGCTCCTAGCCAAAGTGATCTTCTCTGATTTGCCAAGGAAAACGTATCTCTCTATTCTGGTAAATTCTCCGAAGCCGCCTGGTCGCAGCGTCCCCCTCCCGCCGATGCGAGGGTCGGCGAGGGCTTCCCAGGAGCCGCCGCCGGGACTCCGGTGCCAGCGCTGTGTAAGCAGGTGCCCGGACCCAGAAAGTTACTTGGGAAGACGGAGCGACTCGGTGCGTTGCATCGCAAACACCTCGGAGCATCAGCTGGGACACAGCTGTATTTTAAATTGGCAGAATCCCGAGCGCTGCGCTGCAACGAAGGGGGTTTTCAACTCCTCTTGGGCAAGGTCTTTTCCTGGTGTGCTCGTCCTTCACTCCAGAGCCCGAACGCAGCTTAGAGGAGTAGAAAGATGCTCCTTGGTTCAGACAAAGCAGCAGCTGCTTCTGTGGCTCTGAAACACCCTGTCCAGACACTTCTGAACAGGTTTCTCCTTTACTCAGACAGCGCTTGAGCCAAGCCAGCCCACGTCCACCCTCGCGGGTGTCTGGCCAGCCTGCCTCCGAGCTCTGCGTGTGCCCGGGATGGAGCCTGCGGAGCGCGTGTGCCCCGTCCCCGCGGAGCAGGCAGCCCTGCGGCGCGGGCTCTGCGGACGGGCAGGGGGAGGCTGGCAGAGCTCCTGGCAGACCCCGACTTGCGGTAACACGGACGGTGCGCAGAGCATCGGCTGGCAACCGCAGCACTCCCACCTCGGCATATGTCCTCCTGCCACTTAGCATAAGCCCGTTTTTGCTAATGGGAATTATCGGTGCTTTCGTCTGCACTGCTGATTGAACTGCTGCAGGATTCCCACCGCTCTGCAGCCCGGGAGGGATGTGCACCCGGCGGGAGCCTGCAGCGAGATGCTTCCCCACGCTGGCTCCAGCGGGATCCGGTATCCCAGGTCCTCTCCAGAACCAGTCCTGGGCTAGCGGAGGGCTGTGATACACCCTCTGAGATCCTGCAAAAGCATCTGTTGGGGTCCAATTTCTCCTCTTTTAAACCTCCTCTAGGATGCCTGCAGCATTTGCTGCTCTTCAGTGGGAGCTGCAGAAAGCTTTTCAACAACCATGGTAAAGTCAAAGTATTGGGATTTAAAACCAGTGGTCATGGGGGTCCTGGCGTATCTGGCTAAGAGAAGGCTCTATTTTCTTTGCTCTCTGCAAGCCCACTCCAGCAGTGCTATTCTGAATAACGCACCGGTTCCTAGAATCTCGGGCACAGGCTGAGATTGCAGTATTTTTAAGACATAATGAAAAAGGTAATTTTCCCAGCCTCCCTGCAATCTTCATCATTGGGGAGGTATTTTGTGCAATTTTCAGTACTAGCTATAATCATGCTCCAGAGATGATAGCATGCTGCTGTATTGCCAGGGGTTCTTTGAACCCTGCGATGCTTGGGGCCCCCCAAGTAAAGGGAAGAAAAAGTGAGTACAGCCATATAGGTGCCATCTCTGCTGGAGCTGCTCACGTATAAAGCTCCTGCGCTGAGACCACAGCGTGTCTAGGCAAAGGCTGGCCTAATACCCAGATTTTAATCTCTGCTTACAAGATGAGAAGCTTAAAAAAGCACAGATCAAAGGTGAATGAATCCCTCAAATGTGTTAGCGCACAGAACATATGTCCTGTGAAGGGGACACCGACATGTCCCTGGAGACGTACTACAGTCTTCTGCCATGCTGTCGCTTCAGGGGAGAAGCCCACAGCACTGAAATTATGACGATCGTCATAATAATTTTGGCAGGATTAGTTGCTATGCAATGAAAGGGACATGAGGTTCATACGACGTCCAGTGCATTAGCCTTTGAAAACATGATGGGGCTTGGAAAAGCTTCTAAATTGCCGGGGCCTTTGTAGCCCTCGCTTTGTGATGGGTTTGCTGAAAGCAAGGGCAGCGAGGGAAGGGAACAGGCTTTAGGGAGGAGATAAGGGCTGGAGTCAGAGGTGCAGTTCTGCAGGCAGCAAAGCTACGTGGGTGCTGCTCCCGCGCCTGGGAGCCCCGTTGGAGGCAGGTGCTGGACCTGGCTCAGCGCCGTCGGGAAGGCAGGGCAGCACCGCTGCGGCTGCGGCGGGGTCTCCGGCTGAACCAGCCGCAGCTGCACGGAGCAGCCGTGCTCTCGCCCTGCCGCGCTCCCTTACCCGCAGAGCGGGCCTGACACATCGAGGGACGCGGGCTCACGGAAGATGGTGTTTCAGAGTTGTGGGACAAGAACTGGGAAGAGTTGGGAGGAGCACGTTGCTAATGTCTGAATATGTAGATATATGGGGTATTAATAACAGGACAGTGCTCCCAACACCAGCCCTTTAGTTCGAGAGCTCCCAGCAGCGAAGCTGGTTGGAATGAGCTCCATCTACTGACACAGCAGCACTGTCGTACAGTCAGGGGCAACGCTGACTTGAGGGAGGCTGCGTTTCGCTCCCCAACTGCTTGCACCAGATGAGTGGGATAACGCTAAATAGCACAGAGTCTGTAACGCACTTGCAGCAGCAGCTGATGGAAGGAAAGTGCAAAGTTGTGTTACCGGCAAAATGGAGCACAGGAGTCTGGGCAGCAGCCTCCGCGGTGCTCATGAAATAAAAACATGCCTCTTGCGCTACACGCCAGAAGCCATTATCCAGAAAGCAAATCATCTACAGAAGGGACCGTGAGCAGAGCACAGCTCAAGGATGGGGGGATCTGCAGCAGCTAATCTGCAATCATTCACTTAATCAGGACGTCTCTGTCGCAGCCTCACTGCCTCGTGTTCCTGGTGTTCGGGCTTGTGATAGATATTCGCAGGCAATAGGACGCAAACAAGCTGTAATGCTCAATCAGATGATGTTAGGGATTTCAAGGAAAGCAGAAATGAAAATGTCAAACCTGTTAAGCGTTGGAGTGCTTTCACCAGAACGTGGGCAGGAGGGACTCCAGGAGGTTGTTTAAAAATAGGAGCCAGAGAGAAATTGCTCTCACAACGGTGACATTCTGGTGTTGATGCCCTGCTGGAGCACTGTTCACTCTGCTGCTTATAGATCACAAAAGAAGGAAAAAAGAATCATATGATGCTTAATTTATGAATCCACTCAAAAAGCAGGGGCTCAAAACTCAGCTCAGTCATCTTAAGTTCAGCCTTGATAGCGTCTGTGTCATAGCTCTGAGTGCCTGAACAAAGAGGCAGAAGAGGGTAGGTGAAACACAGTCAGTTGTCCAAGGCCTGGGGCCTCTTATCGTCATTTTCACCTGTGCAAGGGCAGCGTAGGACACTTACACCTCGGTATCTTACAACTTTTTTTGCATCTCTGGAGTACAGTGTCTACTCCAGCGCACGGCAGAACAGCAGGTCAGCTGCCTGCCCGCCTCCGCGCGCTGCTCGGCTGCGCTGGGGCTTCGCCGCCGCGGGCGCCCAGCACCAGCTGGAAAGCTGCTGACAGCTGAATTGCCTCAAAGCATGCGAGGAGTAACGAGTACTAGGAGTCGTCTCAGGAACTTGAAGTATTAAGGTAACACAGGTGTTCTCCTGTGTGAGGGCACTGTGCACTTAAGCGATCAGGAAGGGGTTACTGATCGGGATTTTAGCCCGCTTGTTGCAGTTAAAGGCCACTTCATGCTGCATGTACCTCAGGCTTTTGCTCGACTAAAACGTGCATATGTGATAGTGTAAGTCTTTTCTTGTGTTTATTTGCATGTAAGGCTTTGGTTTATACTATGTTGAACAGGAGACAGCATTACTGGAAAGTTTTTTGTTAGATTGAAACGGGCGCGCTGGGAAAGGAAGCGTATAATGCACAGAGATGGACTCTCCTCCCTCCACGGTCCCTCCGGTGGCCCCCGACCCTGGGCGGCTTCGCGCCAGGGGCAGGGAGCGAAGGATCGGGCCCAAGGCATCTAGCACGGGAGTCCCGTCCCTCCTTCCTCCCTCCCCTTCCCCGCACAGGGATGTCTGCACTTGCCACCCCAATGCGATCGCTCCCGTGTGCCAAGGAGGAGCTTGGCAGGGCTGTGCCTGGCGGCTCTGCCAAGAGCTGTTTGGCAAACACGGTGTTGATAGACTGGGAGAGCAGATATCAGATCTGCAATATGGCCCAGCTCAGACGGTAAGCAAACAAACTATTGTGCCGCCCCGTTTCTTGCTCAGCTTGTTGAATCTCCCCTTCGTCTCCTGCACCAGAAGTGCTGGTGCCCGGCAGGTGCTTCGGCGACTCGGGCACCCGAGGCCGCGGAGATCGGCCGCGGGGTCTGCGGCTCCCCCCACCAGCGTCCCGCTGCCGCCAGCCTGCGGGCGAACCACGTCTGCACTGGGCTTCCACGTGAGCCCCGGGCACGGTTTCTTTCTGCAGCTCTGTAAGGCTACCAGGATTCCCTAACGGTTGCACCTGCGCTCTTAACATAAAAGTGATTTGTTCTAAGCCTACTAATACAGAAATATTTTTCTACCCCATTTTTCTTCTTGTCTGAGAGGAGGCCAGGCTAACATATCACAGGGTCGGCAAAGCAACATCACAACTGTCAACTGATGTACAAAAATGCTGTGAATCCTTCTGGCCGCGTCTCCTCCCGCAGGCTGGGGACGCCCCTCGTCGCTGCCCTGCCTCTTCTCTGTAACCCACCCTCCGAGGCTTGTGCCGCGCAGGACAGAGCAGCCTCCTCGGTCCCTGGGCCGGCGAGGAGTGGGTCTGCCCGGCTCTCTCTGTGCTGCGCTGACAGCTGAAATACGGCGCGTCGGGAAGTCTGAAAGAAGGGGTAACTTCGTAATGTGCCGTATGCTGTCCCTCTGCAACCACGCTCCAGCCACTCCTTCCTCCATCTGCGTCGTGAGGGTCCCACCCTCCCTTTCCTTCCCCTTCCTTCCCTTTCCTTCCCCTCCCTGTATCTTTCTCGGCTGTTTACGACATCGGCGGCTCTTCCCAGCTGCTTCTGCCTTTTGCCCTGTGTTTGTAAAGCCCCCCTTGCGACGGGGCCCTGCTGATGTTAGAGCCTGCTCGCTGTCCCCGTCCCCGCGCTGGCGGGACCTGCGAGTTGGGAGCGTCTCTGCTGTAGCGAGACGTGCCGAGCGCGGCTCTGCCACAGGTGGTCCCGGCTCTTTCATCTCGGCTGCTCTCGGAGCCGTCCCTCCCTCTGCTCCGTGCTCCCGGCACAGGCGGCGGCGAGCGGCGCGCCGTGTAATCAAAGCCGCAGACAGGCAGGGAGACTGCAAATACACCGAGCAGCACAAAGGGCAAGACAAAAATAAAGAGTCTGATCCAGACATTCAGGTATAAAATGACAAAAACATAAACAGCACGCTAGTGCCTGTAAATGAATTGCAATTCAGCAGCCAGGCGCGCAGGGCTGACGGGGAGAATGACAGCTCCTCTCATCATCTTTTCAATTACCTGCTGCACAACGGACCTCACAGACGGCAGAAAAGTCACCGGCCCCTTATAGAAAGCGGCTGACGGATCAGCAGCTGTCCCTTCCCTCGGAAGAGGTGAGGAATAAAGACCAGCTTAGAAGGTTTCTAAGCCCTCATTCAATTCCCCAGCAGTATCGATTGCTCTCCCGTTGCAGGAGGGCGGGAGGGAGACGGTGCCCGTGTCCCCTGCCCCACGGGGTGCTCCTGCGGGGCTGCTGTATCCGTCCCCACACACCTGGAGCCCAGGATTTCCATCCTGCCAGCAGGGAAAGGGCTTTCCCGGTGGTGCGGGCGGCGGCTGCTTTATGTAAAATTAATATTAATACACACGCACGCAAAGGTTGTTCCCCTGCCGCCCGCGTGCAGGAAGGGAGCTGCAGCGAACATCCGACTCCGGCTACCCAGAGGCAGCGGGTGGCTGTGAGTCCGATGGGAAGCAGCTCCGTCATGCAGAAATCCTAAAGGAGCAGAACTCCTCGGGCCCTCTCGCTGCGCAGGAAAATGGAGGCAGTTGCAGAGCTGCAGCGGCTGCAAACCCACCGGGGACGGGCAGGGAGGGAGCGGAGGTGGACGCCGCGGGCTGGAAAAAGCGAAACAGGGAAGCAAAAACTTCGGTCACATAAAAAGTCGCAACGTTCACCTTATAAAACACACAAACTCAGTGATTTAAAGGGGGGGAAAACTACTATTTGTTTCCAAATTTACAGGCAATAATACTTGATTTAGATCCCTGTCTGCCTCCTGTATAGACTGCGGTATAATTTAAAGGACCATAAAGTCTGGGACCATAATACCATCACCACAATAAATCAGGCTAGCTACCACTACTCAGAACAGAAATTATTAATCTGTGTTCCAAATGATATGCCTGCATATTGCTTATTTTAGCTGTTTATGCAGCAAGCTGAGATAGCACTTTCCCCCGTTATTATTTTTTACTTTTGCAATGAAATACTGTCTCCTCCTACCAAAGGGGCATTTATTACCCAATATATATGGGGGCAGCCTAGTGTGTTGCGCACGCAAAGCATCTAATATCAGGATACGACTTTACAACGTACCACCACACTGTTCGTTTCTAGGACGTTCTCGATGCTGAGGGCACTAACTCATCCCCGGCAGGAGCGCGGTGGCGGTGTGCGCCGGGCAGGCTCGCCGGCGTTGCCGCACGGTGGGGAACGGACGGTGCCGTCCAGAGTCTGTCTGCAGCCCGGGACCGGGTAGCGCCGTTAGTGCCGCTCCCAGCGCCAGCCGCTTCCCGCGGGATCACCCCGGGCCTGTTCTCCTCTCCCAGCACCTCCCGGGAGGGCTCGGGGTGCCCGGGCGCGTTCGTACCCTTTGCAGTTATATCAGTGGTTTTGGCAAAGTATATTTACAACACTAAGATAGAATTTAACATTTAAAAATTCAAATTTTGGAGGATTTTTAATAACACAAGGAAGGAAGGAAAGTCTGCTAAATTTTGAGGGGGAAAAGCACGCATTTTCATGAAGAAGTGCACTAGAGAAGTGAGCAAACTTTGATTTTTCAGTGGGTGTTTCAGGCCCGTGGTGGGTGCGCAATGCGCTGCTGGGGTGGGCGAGCCTGCAGCCGGTTTGCAGCCTGGCCGGCCGTGCCGCCGGGCGCACTCGCGCTCTCCGGCGACAAAGGGAACCCGTGTCCGAACGGGAGCGAGAAGCCGCCAGCGCTTGTCCCGCACGCGGCCTGCGGAGCTGCTGCCCGACGGGCGCATTATCATTTTCTGATTACGATCTGACAGTTGACGATTTGAGCAAGGGAGTGATTCACCCAAAGCAGCAAAAGCAAGAATGAGACTTTTCAGTTTTCTTCCCTTGGGATAGAAACTAATTAAGCGCAGGAACCGGTGGCCCTGTCTGCAGCCCGGCAGAGCCGCCTGCCCCGCTGGCCTTGAAGAGGCGGCAGGACGAGCATCGCTGCAGACGTCTCCCTTTCTTTTTTCTAAAATCACAATTATCACTGGGAATTTCCTCGTCACTCAGACTCAGTTAGACGCAAAAAGCCATCCCAGGGAGCGCGCCGGAAGCCGAGCCGCCTTTTCATGCTCTTTCCCAGTAACTCTGAAGCATTGGGCTGAAAATCATGATATTTTATACGTGCGGGGACTGTTCTTGCATCTTCACCGAGATTTGATCATACGAGGTCTACCTTCCTCTAACAAAAATTACTAGACTTGTATTTTCTGTTACGGAACGATGAGATCGGCCCTTGAGTAGAGAACACCCCCACCCGGGGCCTTAATCTGAATGCAAAATATTATGAGCTTCGTGTTTAAAATCAGCAGAGTTGCCAACTCCTCTGAAATCCCTGGGATTTCATGAGAGGAGAAAGTCCTGCTGTTGTGGGCAAACCCGCTCGCAGCTCTGCTCGGGATCTTGTCTACATTAGCAAGAGATTAGCATCATTTTCATTCGCAGGAGTGATCTGTATTCAGCTGGAGTAGAACATTAAGATGTTAACATGAATTTTAACATACTCCTTAGGACTACTTAAAAACTTGTGTTTTTAATAAAGTGCAATTTATTTGTTAAACAAATAGCATATTTCTTTTAAAAATTTGCAGCCTCCCACATTGTCTGCAAACCACATTCTGTCTGAAGCAAAGGGCTGAAAGTTACATTTGTACATAATGAAATATTCAGCACTGAAATGTTCCCCAGGAATGTCCCCATCTGCTGCTAGATTCCTCTTTCATGCTAATTATTAAATATATCTGAACAGACATAAATAATAGATTTCCTTTAAAGAAGCAGAAGTAGCATTTAATGAGTGTTTGGTGTCGGGGGTGTTTCTCCCTTTGAAGCTGCAGCAGCCTTGACGCATCCGGAGCCACCGGCACCGTCCTGCCCGCCCGGAGAGAGCCAACCTGCGAGGAGCAGCGCCGCTCGCTCCCAGCTCCGGCTGCCTCTGCCCCGCTCTGGCAGCCGTGTGCTTCTGTCCCCCCTCGTTAGCAATCGAGCCCTTCTCCAATCCCAGTCCTCGGGTAATAAATATGACTTTTTAGAGCTATTCTTAAGCAAAGCGCAAGACCTGAGCTGCGCTGAGACAGCCTGTCCCTTGAGAAAGCCCCGGTCCCCCCAAAGCCTCGTCGAGCCCAAACTGGAAGAGCTCCAGCTACCTTGATCGTTTCGCTTCCTCGTGAGCCGATGCTGTGCCTTCGCCGGGGGGTGTGTTCAGGAATAACGGCAGCGTTTAGCTCACAAAACATCTCACAATATGATGCACTTTCTTGGTGAGGACTATGCTCTTAAAATCCAACGCGTAGCATTAAGTACACTTATTTATATCGTGTAGCCTCGCGCACCGGCTAGGGACGGCACTGAGGTGGCACGGGAGAAAAGCGCCGTCAAGTCCTGGTGTGGTTCCCATCGCTGTGGTCTGAACAGCTCTGAACTCCTTGGAAATCTTTATTCAGCACGAGGAGCCTGAGGTTTCTCTGACGCTGCTTTGGTGGAGCATGACAGAGTTGGGTCTTGTGGGCCGTGGGGTGAGAGACGGGACACGGGACAATCCTCCTCTAGAGAGTGTTGTGGGGAATGTGTTCTCTCTTCTGCCCTCACGTTAAAAAATGTAGGGAAATTATTAAGAAATACGAAGGAATGCCAGTGTTATATTACAGATACAGAAAATGGTTTGTGGAAGAATGAATGAGAAAAACTGTATTTCCTCCTCAGCGTAATCATCGATGCAGCTCTAGAAACGCTGCCCGTGCTCAAAAGCAAGCCCGTGCTGAGCCGCTCGCCCGCAGGACCCGCCGCCGCACGCCGCTCCGGGCGCACCAAGCCCGCTCCTTTGCTCAGCAGGGTTCTCGCCCCTTTTGCTGACTCCCAGCGACTGCAGTAACACAAGTAAAAAGTACCAGTGTAACGTTTGTTACGAGAGGCCTCGCATCGCAGCACTGATCAGTCCCCGCGGGAAGCCCGTGCGTCGGAGTGCTGCACCGCGCGCGGCGACCCCGTCCTTACACGCCCTATTGTTGGATTTTCTCTCGTCTTACTGGAAGCAAATGTGTCCCTAATGGTGCAAATTGCTGCAGAAGCGTTAATGAAACACGTTGCAACTGTAAAGTCGGAAGAAATCTGTTACTATAAATTGCGTTTCGATTTCCTTATTACCAATTAGACGAAGAGAGTCAAACAGGTCATGTTTGTGTGCGGCTTGCCAGGAACAAGCTTTCGCAGTTAAAATAACAAGAGCAAGAGCAGTTGAATTGTTTACTCTGCCTTTCTCAAGGGAAGGGGTCGGTGCTCAGGCACGGCGGGCGGGAAGGGTCTGCTTGGGGATGGAGATCCCCAAGGGTGTCCGTCCGTCTGCCTGTCCGTGGTCTCCTCATCAGCAGATTTCTTCTCCCATAGTCCTAAATATCCCTGCTCTTAAATAGGGAACCTCTCCCAGCAATTAAATATTCTTACCTCTAGGAAGATTTTCTTAATCCATAATTTATATCCCATGCGTTTCATGTTATAGGGTGGTTTTCAAAATCTACAGAAAGGCGCCTTGTTGATGCCAAATTTTGAAGCCAAGTACAAATCCTGTTTGCACCTACCCTCTTTATGCCATAGGAACTTTCTGAGAAGGAAAAGCGAGAGCCACAAATGTCAGGATTAAAAGATCTCTGTAAATGAGGTTTGATTCATCCTTCCATCACTCCTGGAAGAGCTGCATTGAACTATACTCCAGAGTTTGCTGTTCACGAGGCTTTCAGATAAAATCTTGAAACACTTAAAATCTGTGTGTTTCTGGTAGAAACTGCAGGTCAAATGGTTGTGCTGAAAGAAAGTATTTTTAGTTTGTCACCTGGGCAAAAAGCTCCTTTGATTTTTTTTAAAAAAACATATTCCTGATGTGGAAATGAATGGTAACCGTGTGGTAAAATGATTTGGGATCCCTTAGCAGGCCAAGTCCGTGCGTGTGTCTGATCTCTTTCCATTTGGTGACAGTGGAGATGAAAGCTTTGTCTTCTCACATGCTGGAATATTTCATTCCTCCTCACATCTGTTTTCCCCAATTTATTCCAAATGACAATGGAATTAACATATATAATGGCAAGCAAAAATCTGACTTAAAATGCTTTCCAAAAACTTTCTGTCCAAAAGATTCAGCTCTGTCCCTTTCAATTAGCTTTTCGGTTTTCTCCAAGTTAATTGCAAAGTTGTCGTTCTGACAGTCTGCTGTAAAACGAGGGAAAGAAAAGACTGAGGCAGAGGCCAGAGGGTGTAAATTATGCAGAGATGCCATCCATGCATTTCTCGAGGGACCCAGGTGATGTCTGCTCATGCCCAAGAACTCAGAAGACCCAGAGAAAACTTGGAGTGAGTTCAAGCCTCACCAAGATATCCCAATGTGAGACGACATTTTGTCCATTAGCAGGTCTTTGTACCTGTGCCCCAACAGAAACGCCCGTGACACCTCGTGTGTATTTAGCAGCTGCTGCTCTGCATCGCTCAGCTTCCCCGAGCCCAAGCCTGTCCACCTTCACCCTCCCTGCTCGGTCCCGCGCCTCCCCCGGCTGCAGGGCTCCGCGGCGGCGGCTCCGGGGAGCCGGGCCAGGGAAAGAGGGGAGCTGCGGGGTGGAGGAAAGCTGCGTCAGGCCGAGCGAGCCCGCTTACCCCGGTGGCTTCGAACCCGGCCACCGTGGCTCGGGGCCGCCACTGAGTTACGGGAGGGGCGGGAGATCCCCATGGGGCCATTCGTGGTGAAAACACATGGTGGGAAACCGTGTCTGTGCCCTGGAGGATTTACAATGGAAGTCACTAGGAGAAGGGGACGGAGAGGAGACCCCTACGGACTCGCCCCGGGAGAGCCTGCAGGGACGGGGACCGGGACCGCGGGCTGCCGGCTGGGCACCGCGCTCTGCCCGGCCCGGTGCCACGTGCCGGTACGGGCCAACGGGCTCCAAACCGGTCACCCGGTAAAGCAAAGCAGGCGAGCGGCGAGCGAGCCCGTGCCGGCGAGGGAGGAGAGAGCGTGCAGGGAGAGGAGGGAGCGCGGCTGCGGCTTGAGGTGCCTCTGCACGTGTCAGTAGCCAGGTACGGGAAGACTCCGAACCCCATCTTTTATGGGTCACCTGATGAAGCAACCGCAGGGCAGTGTTCCCTGCTAGCGCACAAACTAATGCATTAGGTCTTTGTTATGCTAATGTCCCAGCACTGCACAATTTAAATAGCACTTCCAGAAAAATTAAGTATGTTCATTGACACAGTGAAATGTTTTCACCCTCCATGTAACCTTCACAGTTTCTGTACAAAATCTATCAGTCAGTAAACTATTCATCTGCGAATGCTTACCAATTATTATGCTAATGTATTACAATACATTACAGTGAATTCTTTTTAAATGCCAGGAAATGCAGCTGTCTGGCAACCTACCTCGCCTGTATTATGGAGCTATCAATAAACAGCACAGCATTTGCAACTGGATTTTGACTGCTTTGTCAGAACTATGCAAAAATTTTCTTACCATCTAATATTACGAAGAAATTCAGGAATTAGAGTGGTGTAATGTATTCTCTCCCTGCCGTGGGCTCAAGAATGGCACCTAAATACGAAGCAGATAGCTGTCGCGCGTGTTTGCGTTGAGCCAGCTTGTGCGTGAACGTTACGGCGTGCAGCACGGAAAGAGTCCTGCATGTCCGCAGGAGCCCGTACACGTGCATGCATGCTGTGACGTGTAACTGCTCCCTAAGTCATACCTCTTTTTTGTAACTGAGTGATACTGAAACCTAGACTAGCGTATGTAGACTGCACATGGAGATACTAGGTTGTATATGGAGTACAGCATATTAATAGTTCACACTGAGATGATTCCTGCCACAGATCATAGGAACTGCTTCCAGGTACCAAAAGGAACTCTCTCTTTTGTTGCCTGATAGAGGAAATATTCAATATTAATATAAATTTTGCTGTACTCTAAATCAGTGAGGAATGATATGATAAAAATCCTAATTTATTATCTGGAATTAGTATCTCTTGTTGAAAAGATGAAATTGCTCAGCCTGTGTATTTTAAATTTCATTGCGTTTTTAACGCACCGCCTGTGCCGAGAGGTGTGCGCGGAATAGTGACCAGCGCCGGAGTTTGCTTTCCCAGCAGTGCTTTGCACTCCCTTGCCTGAGAACATGTGCAGATCACCGTCCCGGCATCTCGCAGTACTTTCCTAGGCGCTGTTATGTAGGCTTACATAAATGCACATACTTGGTATTTTTAAACATTTGCAATTGCATAATGCTTTAATGAATTCATTTATTCCTCTGTAGCACGACACAGAATATTGGAAGGAGACTGTGCATACATTAGCGGTGCAAAAAACTTCTCGGCTCCCTGGCGATGAGGCTTGCGAGCCCCGGCCCCTCACTGCCCACCCCAGAGGACACTGGCTGTCCCGTGGGCCAAGCCAAGCCTGGCCGCACACAGGGCTCTCAGAGAAGATCATCACACCCTCGGAGGCAGTGGAAATCTCCCTTTTCTCACGGGAGGTAACGCCCGGGGCCACGAGATGCTGCCAGAGCCTGGCGTCCCGTGGAACCGAGCTGGCTGAGCTTGGAGCTGGCCTCGAGCGGGCGCTGCCAAGCGTGCCGTAGCTGGCCAGGGGTGGTGTGCGGGAAGAGCAGCGCAGGAGCAAACCCTCCCCGTACGTACCAGCTCCGCCGTTACAGCCAGCCCTGCCTCCCCGCGCCGAGGCACCCGGGGGGTCGGGCTGCCAGAGCATCTCCTCGCTCCAGACCTGCCCAGCAGGATGGGGGATGCAGCTTTCGGGCCCAGGGGCAAGCTCGGTGTAGCGTGGTCTTCATCGCTGGCCGATGCCCAGGCGCATGGCTCACCGCAGCGCCGAGCAGGAGTGGAGTGTTCCTGCAGCAGCCCGTTTCTCCCTCAGCCCCGTGGCGCGTAAGCTCCCTCGCCTTTTCAAATTAGGGTGAGTTGTCTCAGTATGGCAGCTGTTTGGGAATTTTGAATTGAAAATGCAAAGAAAAATAAATGCAGCTAGAGGCATCCATCAAAACTTCTCTGCTTCCCGTATTTGTCTTTTCTGAGACGCTAATATCCATGAATTTGGTTATTAGAGTCATAATGTAATAATTATTTCATTTAATACTCGAATTATCCCTTGTGATTAATCCTGACCATAACAGAAATGTCTGTGAGTCTGGAAGGCATGTTCCAATAGACTTTGCGTTATGAATGTTAATTTGAGTTAACAAGTGTGATAGCTAGAGGAAAAGAAACCAAAGAGCATGAGGACTTTTAGCTTCTGAGCAAGCGCAGGGTCTTTTCCTGCCCGTTTTTGCTAGTAACTGGGCCAGCGAGCCCGAGTTTCTGCTGGCGCGGGTTCGGTGGCTTCGGTGTAGCACTGGAAAATCTGTCCCATGCGTGGAGGCTGTGCAGCCGGCACGGCGGTGCTGGGCGAGCACGGCACGGGCTTCCGACAGCCCTGCGGCCGAATGCCGTATCAGCGAGCGCTGCACCGCCCATCGCTTGCGCTCACGCCGTACGCGTCCGTGGACACACCGCGAGCCCGGGGTGGCACAGACGTTCTCCTGCATGTCCCTGTTCCCATCGTCCAGGTGTAGATGGATGTAGCGTAGGGCTTACGCTTCGGCCAGGCGGTATTCCGAGGCATATTTGAGAGCTGTCTGATCCCATCGTGTTACCCCATTTCCCATTGTTTTCAGCTACAAAGTCACATTCAAAGAAGGTAAAAGTATCTTGAATTCTTCAGTATCTTCAGGGGCTTTGTCGGCAGAGCCGGTGCAGCCGCAGTGCACCACTGTGAATGGAAGAGCAAAAGCTTTTTCTTACCATCTGATCTTCAGGTCCAAGGACCTTGGTGAACGAGCTTTGCAGCTGTCAGACACGTGTCGGCTGTTGCATGCACAAGGATCTGTTACACACCTTTACACTGTAGTTGTACCGAGCTGAAAAATTGCCGTCTAGGTCAACACCAAAACCGGCTCTGAGCCTGGATGTTTGTTACTTCTTGCTGCGGGGGGAGCAGCCAGTGCAGCGCTCGGAGCCATGCGCACGCTGGGGCTTTCTCAAACAAGTGTGCATTCACATGCACGCCCAGACACACACGTGCCCTCACAAACTTCGCATGCCTGCCTCCAGGGACTGGCCATCTGTGCCTTTATGTACGGAGAAAAGAAACGTATGGACAAAGGGAGCCTATGCTGCTGGCAGAGACCTGTGGGGACAGGCTTCTGTGATCTTCAGAGAAAGGCTTTTCCTATAAGACAGATCTTTAAGCAGCATCGTGTCAAAAAGAGCCAACGGTATCTTCGCTTCACGGCCGAGACAGTGGCTGTGAACAAACCTCAATTGAGAAATCGTCTACGCAGAGGAATCGGGCAGACTCAGCTTGGCCCATTTCACCCCGCTCTCTGCCTAATGCCTGAATTAATCATCAGGCTCTCTTGCTCCACCTCCACACGGTCCAAGCGAACACTAGGTAGATTTTTCTCTTTATATACACAAACTATGAGGTTGCAGAAAACAGCCTTTCAAACCGAGGAGTTATTGCGGGCTCCCGAGTTCTGTGTCCATCTGTCAAAATAACTGCTGACAAAGGGTGAAGTCTTTGGCCTCGCATGCACTGAAAGATGCCAAGCAAGAGAAATACAAATGTGATGAGTACATTTCCCTGCATAGAGGTGTGGCCTTTACATTCCCATCACTAATACAGTCAGTCTTTTAGAAACCAGGGATCCTAAAGATGCTGCTTCTGCTCACATCGTCTGAGGCTCGCTCGGCGCTCCAGCGGTTTGCCATCCCCACTGGTGTTTTTCGGCTCCTACCCCACAGTCAGCACTGTGGGCTGGTGGAACCGGAGCATGCAGGACCAGGTTCTCTCTCCATCCGGGGCTGAGCTGTACAAGGGATTCTTACTCCCTTACATGCCACTGCTTGGAACCAGGACTGCTCGGAGAAGGAAAAAATAAGAGTTGCTAGTGGTGACAACTGTTTTGTCCGCAAGTACTCCCCTCTTTTATCAGCTGCACACAATTCTCTTCAATCCGTTTGCTTCAGTGGTTTCCAAAAAGAGCTGACAAGCTGGGTGCCTCCACCTTGCTGGGTGCTGTCAGAACTGCCCGGGAGCTGCGGGGTCTCCGGTGGAGAAGGCACCCGGCCCCGCTGCCGCCGTCAGGGCGGAGAGGGGAGACCACCACCCCGACCCCGGCACGAGGCACGCGAAGCCGGCTGCCGCCTCCCGCCCCGCGCGGGCAGCGCAGGCGACTGAGGAGGAGATCAGACGCGAGGATGTGAGCGGCCAAGTGCTCTGCCTCTGGGAGAGTTCTTCTTCAGAGCCACGTTTATTTACCGCTGCTGCCACGGGAGGAGCGGCTGGCCAAGATCTGCTTTGTTTTGCAACGCAAGTTACCAGTGATAGACACATTACCAAGATTTACTAAACAGTATAAAACACCTGCGTACACAAACTCACTTTTCCTTTAAACAAAGGAACACCTGGCAGTTCCTAACTTCCAGAGATTTGCAAAGGCTCTTCTTTAAATATTTCTCCAGGTGCTCTCAGACGTTTGCAGGCTGGCCTCTCTACAGCCAGGTACTCCCGTTGCGCAGGGCTGGAGCCAGCCGTCTGATTCCAGGCACTGCAGCGTGAAAGGCTGAGCCCAGCGTGGCCAAGGCTCCTTTAGAGCCTGGCGTGGAAAGCGAGGCTCAGGCAGAACCTCCCGCGGGTTTCTTGTGTCTCTCGGATGGCCGAGGGCAAACAGGGAATCGCCCTGGGGCTGCACTATAGAGAGGGAAATTAATGTTACCTGGTTTCCTCCCTACTAGCCCATAGCCCACACATTTGTTCCCAGTTTAGTTCACCTTGTAGTGAGTCCACAGCTGCTGGATTTGCCACCTCTGCCCCGTTAGCTGCACTAAGCCCGAGTTCCTGGCACGTTGCTGCAACAGGTCTGAGCACGACGTGCTCCTGACCTTCCCCTGCCACCTCCAGCAGCATTTCAGCTCCCTCGGGTGGTTCCCAGATCCGCCCAGCTCTCATCTCTCGGGGACGAATGTTCCTCTGCAGGGCAGCGCTCTGAGCTGGAGCTGCTGTGCCCCTTCCCCGGCGCTGCCGAGGCCGGCGGGCGATGGAGGAGGTGGTGCCTTTCTGGGTGGACGGGCTGCGGCGCGGTCTCCCCGTTAGCACGGACAGAGCCCGTCAGCGAGCCAGAAAGGGATCCAGATGTTGAGCAGCTGCGGAGGGCACGCATGGGCACAGGGTGCAGAGGGCAGGCGGGGTGGGACGGGGGCTCTTCTGCAAGAGCAAATGGGCAGCGTCTGCCCTCCCTAGTTACGTTTTGCGTGCGCCAAAGGCGGCTGCCAAGGACCGCGGCCGTCAGCTGCCGGGAAGATGATCTCAATTCCACTGAAAAGTTCACATCCAACAAAGTATTTCTGCTGGGCTGTCTCGAGTATCCTTGGGCTTGTGGAAACGCTGCAGGAGCAGGGAAGGACGGGTGGAGGCACTCGCTGCGCTTTACCGTGAGGTTAAGGACGTGCCGTGCAGCACCACCGAGGGATGTGCTGTGAAGACACTTTTCAGATGGAGCCACATTAAGTTTCCCAGAAGGAGCAAACTCCTCTGTCAGCAGAAGCATCCTCCAGATTGCCCATTAGAAGCTGTTTGGGTGTTTTATAGCAAGAAGCTATAGCGAGGAGCAGACGCAGCGGGCTGCAAGGACACAAGCGCCGAACCGGGGGTAACCCTCATCCCCATGTCGGTCTCCTCCTGGGGACAACCTCCTTAGAGAAAGTTGCTCAAGCCTCGTTCAGCGCCGAGTGAAGGAATTGCAACGCGGAGCTGTCAGGAGGGAGACGTCGCACGGCATCTGCTGCCCCGTCACGATACCAGCAGGACAGGCGGAGGCGGCGGGCGCAGCCGCAGCAGCCGCGGGCGCCGGAGCCGGGGAGCATGGCAGTGCCCGCCGCCCGCGCCGGAGCCGCCCCCCGGGCTGCCCACACTGGGGCCGCCCCCCGGGCTGCCCGCGCCGCGCTCGGGGTCACGGGCACAGGCGACTTCGCGCCAGCGTGAGCCCCGTCGACAGAGCAGCGACTGTCAGTGAAGCCAAGTCCCCTTTTTCTGTGTCTCTGGCAGCCAATTATTCATTTCCAGTGCGACGGTCTGTTCTTAATTTGGCAGTTAGGGGGTTGTTGAAGGAAATAATACAGCAATGTCCTCTTAGTGGGAGTCTCAGAAACAATATTCTAAGAGACAGGAGAAAATTAATGTGAAAATACGGTGTTTACAAGCCCCTGTCACTGCCCATGCTTGAAGGACTGACTATTAACACCTGGTCAATAAGAACCTCTTTCTCTAAAGATTTTTTTAAAAGGCATCGAGGATGATATTGAAGAGCATGAAAATAATCTGATTAATAGGATGTCTCCTTGAAACATTTCTGAAACGTGTGAAGTGTTACTTTTACTGCAGCGTACATTTCCATCACAAAGTGAAAACCAAAGTGCAGAACAACACAGAATGCAGAGATCCTTACTACATGGAATAATGAGGCCATAAAACCAAACAATAAAGTTAAATAATTTACCATAAATATCTAAAGCTTTCAAATTATTCTCTACATTAACTGCCTATGTTTAAAATGATCTTTGCATTCACCATGTCACAGATGGCAACATCAGACAAGAGAGTCCTTGACAAAATCTCGCTGTAATTATTCTTACCACAGCTGCAGTTATTTTAATGCCTTTTCAGTTAAGCTGAAAGAGACGCACACATTTTATAAATAAGGGCTTTTAACCAGTTTGACAATGAAGCATTTGAAATGTACAGTGCAAAAAAAAACCAACCCAAAAACTTTCACTGCATCTTGAAACCTGGGAGAGCAACCGTGCAGCCTCAGAGCGGGAAGACAACTGCTCTTTCTACAGCAATAGGGAGCAATTAAAGCTGGAATTAAGTTGATCGTAACGGCCTGAGATGGCTGTTACTAGCCCCTGTCGGAGTTGCTCCGACGCAGTCTAACACTTAGTTTTATTTCGGCTGGCCGCGCGGAAGAGTCCCGTCTCCGTTGAGAAACTGCCCCTCACGGGCAGCCGGGAGCTCCGAGACCGACTTCGGGAGAAAAATGCAGCTTGAAGGAGCTCAAGGTCACACGCTGCTCAGGACCGAAGTGTTCAGCTGCAGCCCAAGCTTGGTTGGCTTTTCTTGTTTGTTTTGGTTTCTTCCAAAGCGCTTTAGATCCCTGTGGCAAGTCCTTCTCCGTAAGGAACACCACGAAGCGTGAGCTGCTCCTACCCCTAGAGGAACCGTCCGGCCGCCTGCCCGGCAGCGCCCGCGCTGCGCTTGCACAGCCCACGCGCCGCACGCGCGGCCCCGCTGAAGATGCCCGAGAAACGAGGATGGGCTGCCCTGACACAGGCCGTGTCCCTGTGGACACGGTCTCCTCGGGAAGCAGCTCTGAAAGCCCCGGCGTATTTGGGCACCTAGATAAAAGCAGGCTCATTCTGGAGCGATCCTGCGTGTTGTGATTTGCATCTGCTCCGAGGAGTTACGGCGTTTGGGATATATCTCAAAACACGGCGAGGGACTCCAGACCGCTCTGCAGACTTGAGCTGAAGCACCAACATTTCGGTTCCCGCGGGAGTTTGTGGAAGTGCTGCAGAGCGCACCAGCTAGCAGAGCTCCGTGTGACCTTCACTCGTGCTTCTAAATCTCTTGAAAGCCTTCAAAACACCTCTCCCCTAAATCTATGTTTCAGGAGGCTGAATAAGTGGCCGTATTTTTTAAAGCTCTGAACACTCAACAGCTCTTGTGAAAAACAAAAGAAGCTGAATCCTCTTTAAGTGAAGTTCGCTCCGCTCCCAGCAAGTTGCAGCTGCTTTTCCCTCCCCCCCTTTAAGCTGTCTATTAGTTTAAAAGACGTGTGGAGATGCAGCTAACGCGACGGTAGCTGTACTGGGAGGGTATTTTCCCATTTAAACCCAATAAAGACAAATGAAAGAAGGGAAGATCGGTGGGAGGCTTTTCCAAGTGTAATCCTAGCACGCTTTGACGTACAAAGAAGACATCGCGGTCTCCGATGCTCGCAGACCAGGGAGGCCTGATTAATGAAGGTTATTGTCGGGGAGGCCTGGCTTTTATGCTCAACGCTGAAAGGCACCAACCCTCAAAGTATTCAGCGTTATACAATAACAGATTGTGTGCAGTTACCCTTAGAAAACAAATGTGGTCTCTCTCATGTAAGATTATAGAGCATCCATCACGGGCTGGCATTAAATACCACACAACACTACTGCATGTCATTAGCAATACGTGGAATCTCAGCATTGTTGTAAAGGAGTTGGAACAACAGAACAAAATGCAGTGGATGTTCTTATTTCCCTTTCACTTCGAGGCGTCTTTTCTCTCCTAACCGAGGTCCCTGGGGGACAGAGTTCCCCAGCCCCGCGGAGCTGCACTGCCCTGCATTCCCCCCCTGCGGCTGCCCGGCCTCGGGATGCGCCTGCCTCCGTCACCGCTCCCAGGACAGGCAGGTTCCCTGCCAAAACCGCCGCTGATCCTCTTATTAGATTTAGACTGCAAATGAAATACAACTGTAGAGCTGAAATGGGGAAAATGGGATTTTTTATGAGACACAGTGTGCGCTGTGTTAATGGGCTGCTCATAAACCATGGCTTGCCTCGAAATCCTCTGCAAAACCCAAAGAGCTGCCACATCACAGATCTCTCTGTACTTATTTTATCTGCCTACAAAAGGAAACAAGGGCATCAATTCTCTCTAGGAGAAATGACACCACGGTTGTAAATCCGTTTGGTTTGCTCTGTGGTTCACCAGCCCTGAGCTGCTGCACCGAGCGACGCCGCGAGGGCCTGGCCGGTGCCCCGGCGAGCAGAGGCGTCTCGGTGCTGCGGCTGAGCTGCTTTAGGAGCCCCGTTGTCCCCACCTCTCTTACTCCAGCGCAGCTTCACCGCGGCAGGCAGCGGCGGCGCGGGACGGGGCGAGGACCCTCCCGATGCAGCACGCGCGGTATATAAACCTGCGAGCCTCCCCGTCCCTGCAAGCCTTCGGATTTGCGGGGAGAGGGTTGTACACACCAAAGGGCAGCTCTTTACACAAAAATATGTGCAAAAGTGTCTTTTTTTCTCCCGTGTCATTCGTTGCTCTCCCGGTGTCGCCCAGGGGTCTCCGCGGGCACTGGACATGTGGGCAAAGGACGGGCGTAAGGGGAAACGGGGACCATCGGCGGGTGGCCCAAAGCCCACTCAAGTCCTTCCATGTTTTCCATGGAATTCAGTAGCGTTTCCTCTCGCTCGCATCCTGCCCACCATATGCAAAATGGGAACAGTATTTTCCTTCCGTATGTTGCCGAGGGCTACCCAGCGTCGCTGTCAGAGCCGGGACCTGACCTGAGGCTCCTGGATGCCAATCTCTTATCCTGCCTTTTTTTTTTGTGCTGTACTGTAGTATCAGCCACACAATTAAGAGCTATATTTAAGCACTTGAATAAACAAACAAACTTAATCCTTGAAACAGTCAAGCATGCCTCGTGGGGTCCCCATATTCCTCAGTTTTGAACCTCAGGCTGATGATAATTAAAAACAGAAAATCACTTACACAAATGAACATCACATCATGCTGTGGAGCTAGCACAGAGCTCTTGTCACTTCCTATTTCAAACACGCTCGAATTAAAGGGGGCTTGGATGTTGGGGTTGTAAAGCGAGGCAGAGGGAAGCCACTTGGCTGGATGGCAAGCGGCTGTCTTCAGACGGGTGTCCTGCGGGCTCTTCCTGGCGCAGCCTGCCCGTGGAAGCCTGGCACAGGACGGGGTAGCGACACCGGCACGTCACTGCCAGTTTTATGACTCCCAACTGCCGAAGAGAGCGGGCAGAGCTGTTCAGACACCCAGCAGGGAGGCAGCAGCGCGGGATTTCCAAGGCCCCCATGCACATCACGCGGTATTTTAGCCGTGGCCGCACCTTCCAGGATTGCTGCTTCTCACCGGGACTTCTGGCCAAAAGGGGCCGCAGAGCTGGGGCGTCTCCCGCAGGGCACGGCCTGACGCCGGTTCCCACGGCTGCGACAAAGCCGAAGCTGCTGCTACGCGCCGCTGCTTCTCAAGAGCATCCCAGAGCGGGCCCGGTGCGTATTCCAGCCCCGGGGGAGCTCTGGCAGCCCGAAGCGTAAAGTATCCACGGCCGGACCTGGGCTCTGCCGCACCCCGGGATCGACGCCGTCCCGTACAGGGCGTGATGTCCCGCCGAGGGCCCGAGAGCACCGCGCGGTCACCGTCGTGCTGGGCAGCAGCGCCCCGGCCCCGGCGCACGCCCAGCCGGAGCTCAGCCCTGCGCAATAGATGCGGCGGCTCTGGGACGCGGTTGGCACCGGCCAACGCACAGAATCCCTGATCGTATGGATCTGGCTGGGGAGCCAAATGATCGGGAGCTTATTATAGCCGCCTTTATAATTAAGTGTCTCAAATAGAGATTTAATTGGGATGTAATAGCACACACTATTGTACATTAGTTAAATACCAAGGGATTATTAAGAGTATGTTTTTAAGGCGTTACAGTCCCATATTGAGTAAACAGTTGTTAAATTTCAATAAATAACTTTTTTAATCTACATTAAATAAGCAGTGAAGCATATTTAGGATACTCTTTTTTTTTTTTCAGAATGACTTCAGTCAAAGAGTCCCGGGTTGTAATCTCAGTATTTCAGTACTTTAATAGGGTTGTGCCGGCTCATACCTATTTGCGCTGCCTCAAAGACCCTGCCTTGTGCGGCAATCTCAGCTGTTTACACCCGCGTGTCGCAGCCTTTAAAACCCTCACCATTACAACAGCCCAGAGAAGCAGGGAGTGCGCTCAGCCCTCTTTTACAAGTCAAGAATTAAGGCACAGAAGAGCAAAGTCATTTGTTCAAAGCCACGCGGGGTGTCTGTAACAGAGCAGAACAGGAGCTAACGAAAGATCAAAAAACACTTTTCTAAAAATAAGGCTTTGAAAGTCTGTAAAGGAAATGTGGCTCTAACAAATTGCTGTATTACAATCAAAACCGCAATTAGTCGTATGCTGGTGTTGTCACTGACATTGGTAACGAGTATACAAATGTCCCACGATGCCCACACTGTAATGAAGGTTTCCATCCGTTTGCTACTTGTGCCCAGGGAAGAGCAGGTCGGGGCGGAGGCTCCAGGAGGACAGCAGCAGATGGATGGCCTGCCACCGCGCGTTGATCCCGGCAGGCAGCTCTCACCTGTGTTGCACCACGAGGGTCTTTCCGAGATGGCCCATCAGAAATAACAGGTCTAATCACCCCCGTAACCATGGCAAAGAATAATTTAGGACTCGCTTAACCTTCATATTAAGGTTGATCTTGAGCTTCCTGCTGCTCTCCGCAGCCGTGGTGCTCTTACAGTGAATTACAGCGTATCCTGAGGAGTGACTGGGTAAACTGCCGCTGTTCTCTGAACGGGCACCCGCGGCACAGCGCCAGCGCCTCGGTGTTCGGAGGCGAGGACGTGTCGAGGAGGCACCCCCCCGCACAGCCCGGCCGCGGCGCGTGGGGAGCGGGGGCAGCGGTGGCTGCGCCCGAGGCTCTGTGCGCAGAGACCCCTCGCTAGCGCTGGGCTGAAAAGCCACCGGGCGTTACGGGCTGCACCGTCAGGGTCACATCCAGGACGCTTCAGCACCAGCAACCGGCCCTGAGCGACTGGAGCGCGCGCGGGCGGTGCAGGGGGGACGCGCGGGGCCGGCGGCTCGGGGCACCGAGTCCCCAGGACCTGTGCCGGCCGGCCCCGGTGCGGACACCGAAAAGTCTCTGAAATCTTGCCCCTGCTCCCACCTTCTCATCGGAGCTGCCCAGAGCTCCACCCCCCTTTTCTGCGCCTGTGAAGGAATCTGAATTCAAATGCTCCTTTCTGAAGCAAGTCACTTCTATGACTTGAACTGTTGAACAGGTAACACTAATGAAGAAGCCAGGAAATCGGGAATCTTCAACCAAGCGCACTGTAAAATTAATGAGAAGCTACCGAAGAACATAAATAATCCGTGCTACCCATTAGAGGTAGTTAGCACCATTAAAGCGACGCAGAGAAAAACCTGCCCAGGCACCAGCAGCCAGTCTCCCTTTGAAATCCATCACTGTCACGTAGTTTTGTCAGCTGGAATCAAAGGATGGTTAACCCTTTAACATCCAGGCTATTTAGAAATAATTATTGTTATTATAAATCAAAAGTGATGGCTTAACTGGTCGCAAAAATGTATATATAAAAAACCAAAATGAAGTAGCATGGCCGCACAGGAAAAATCATTAGCTCCCTCGTGGGTTTACAAGTAATTTGGTAGCAATAAAAATGCAAAAACACATTTTGGTGTGTAATGATCATAAATAATCCTTGGACAAGAATTCTTTCCAGGACTCACAAGTCCACTCCCTTAATGGCAAGTTTTATTACCCCGGTTTCTCTGTGTTTTCTTTCAAAATGCTGCTGTCATAACAATTTACGAATTACACTCCTGTTGGCATAAACTTTCATAATTCATATGGAAATAGGCTTCCCCACAAACACTCACAAAGCACCGAGAGTCACGTAACGGCACAGAACGACCTTCGTAACGCAGTCAAAAACCAGAGAGGGGCTCCCGGGCCAGTACGAGGTGCGGGCGGGCTGGGGAGCTCCGGGGTGAAGGGCCGAGGGGCCTGCGTGTCGCTGTCGGTGCCGGCGGCACCTTGCAGGGCTTCGGGAAACGTTACCGATTCATTCACAGAATTCCTTTCTTCCCTCCGCTTTGGGAGCCAGAGGGTGACCGCGGAGCTCAGCGTCCGAAAGGGAGGTGGCGTGGGGGGAGCGGCGGCGCGCGGGGCTGAGGCTGTGGTTTAGGCAAGGCTGCGTGGCCGGGCGCATCTGCCGGGGTAAATCCGGAACGGGGATCCCGGGGGTTGCTCGTGGCTCCTCTGTGCGCTTGAGCCGTTGCTTCAGAGTGCGTGGGGGGATCCTTGGAGGAAGAGAGCGAGGGAGGGAGCGTGGAAGTTAATTAGGTTAGAATTGCCTCCAAAAAGCACTAAAACTAAATGCGAATTCATAATGTAAAGATAAGGATATGCAAATCGGGCTGGGTTTCAGATTTTAGTATGCCATTGCTCTCCCTCTAATTGGAGGAAACGGATCCGGCAACTGAAATTGCCACGCTTAACACGTGAAGTTACACTGCAGACGAGAAAGTATTTCATGGTTTTCCTCAAAGAACCACCACCACGTTAATGCATAAGAAAATTAAGTGCATATGGATATAACTATCTTTTTACTGATCGGTTTATAAATAGACGGGCATGTGTACAAAGTCAGTCTTGTCTATTGAAACACCCCGCTGGGATTGAAGGTGGCTGCCAGAAGAACAGAGGATTGTTTATATTCGACACTTCCATTTATAACTTTAATCTCAAGTGAAGTTGATAATCTGTGCAAAGACAAGCTCTACATTTTTCAAAATGTTACCAGCTTCGTCTAAGGTCATGCACCGCACTGTCTGGATGACGCTTTCCCCATGATGTAGATAAATAGGAAAAGAAAGTAAAGATCCTATTTCCATTGAAATATTATGAGCCAAGCTGAGATACCACCCTGAAGCTAAATGTCCAAGGACTCATTTTGAATTTCTTCAAAGTGAAGATGACAAAAACGGATCTTGCAGAAATAAAAATTCGTAAGAAGAGAAGTGCATAAAATGAGGAAGAAAATGGTTTTCTTTCCCTATAAAGGAAGAACAGATCTTTAAGATTTTATAGACTAGAAATTTAAACCAAGAGCCTCCTTTTTACTGGTCCCTGTTTCAGCTTAAAATGGCAATGGCATCACTGCAAAAAAAAAATGAATAGCGATGGCATCCCGCGCTGCAGAAGGTGCCGGTCTCTGCAGCGAGCTCCGATGCGGTTGCAGGCTCTGCAGAACGGGCTCCAGAGGGGAGGGACGAGGCCCCGGGGGATTCCCTGCGGCGTCTCCTCTCGCCCCAGCGCCTGCCTGCCCCGGGCTTGCAGCCCGCGGTTGAGCTGGGATTTTGCGGGATGGCTCCCGGTGCCGCGATGGGAACGGGCTGCCAGCCCCCAGCCTGCTCCGGCGCCTGGGGAGCCCCGCGGCGCTTTGCCGCGCCTCGAGATTGCCAGGCGCAGGTCAAGCTGTCGGCTTCTGCTGAGATGGTTCAAACCGGGAGAATCCCGTCTCTGCGCCAGACAGTTAGAACTGAAAGTAATTAAGGCAAAATCTTTTCCTGCAACAGAAAGTACTGAACATGTGGAGATAGCATAATAAGCGGTGTTTCTGCCATCGTGAGCCCACAAAACAAATTGGATTTTCAGTGAAGCCTGTGGAACAGTGACCTATGTATAAATCTTAACTTGACCTCAAAAAGTAATGGCATTTTGTCTCCAATCCTCCTGCTAATTACAAACGCTGAATTCTGAATATTCACGTTTGAGAAGGATTCATTGCTTGATGGTTTCAGAACTCTAACAGCAGCAAGATGCCGTGAAGTTTCTCTCTTCGATGGACAGTCACTTTGCTGAAGTTCCCAGCCCTGGTCTCAGAGGCAGTTTTCCAGCTCAAACTGAGCAGGCTCCGGAGCAAACACCCAGACCGTGGGGGACTTCGGACCTTTAGGCTCTTCTTCCTCACCTAAACTATCTATAAGCTTCAGGCTCGGTAATTTTGATTCCCCTTGCTTCCTCCCACGGTTAATTCTCTAGATCGACCCTTTCCTACCTCGCAGAGGACAGCCAGGGGATCTTCCCTCTACCCACGTCCCCGAGCTGGACAGGGCCAACGTACCACGTAAGCGACGGGGAGTCACATCGTCCTGCTCCAGGGCTGAGCTCACCCCCGCCGGGCACCGGGCCCGGCCGAGCACAGGCAGCGTACGGGGGCAGAGATCCCAAATTAGATTAAGAACAATTTAAGCAGCCTATAATGCAAAGCAGAGCCAGAGACGAGGGCAAAAGTGACCTGAAGCATGATTTGCAGTGAATGTCTTTTTCTCTCATAAATAGGAGAGACACTGTGGGATGATTATCCACCCAGATTTATCTCTGCAGCTCCGTGTGTATCCTTCCGTGCTTAAAAATGTCTCACTGCCCTTTGCATTATTGCATTGCCCTTTACATTCATACCGCATAAACCTCTCAAGTACCGTAAAACTTACAAGGTGTAATATAATGTCGTGATTTTCTTTTACACACCATAAACAAAAGTCACTGAAAAAGGAACACAGAAAGGGAGATGTTATTTGGCCTGACAACGATACGGGATGAAAATATATGTACAAGTACACAGACATACACTCTTACACACCTAAAATCCCAAGCTGGATTGATTATCTGGCATTGATGGATCACTTTAATGTATTACATAGATAAGGAAATTGATTATTCAATAAATCACCATCTGCACTAAGAATCCAGTGTTTAAAAAGAAAGAGAAAATATTATAAATCTGTCTTGCCCAGGCAAAGATAAAGCTCATACTGTTAAGGTTAAGCGTGATGTACCTTTTGCTGCACATCCAACGAAGGAGCAACACGGAGTGCGGCAGCCGGGCTGAGGGCTGGGGAGCATCCCGCACCACCGGCGTGCGGAGCGGGGACCCTGCCCGAGCACCACCAGCCTCCGGCGGGCACCCGGCCACGGGGGTGGAGCGCGAGCGGAGCCGAGGGAGCAGGAACATCGCGGGAATCGGAGCAAAAAAGGAGAACAAAGGAAAATCGAAATGAAAAATGGAATATACAGGACTCGGAGAGTCCATCCACCTCGTGTCACTCTGGAGATCTGGCCAGTAGGTTCTCTGGGCCTGGTTTTGGCAGGTTTGTCTCATGTTTCTGTCTCAGTAGCAAGCGAGCGGCTGCTTCCGAAGGAAAGGAGTAGGAATAGGTGAAGTCAGAGGCTTTTAAAAAACTCAGGCAAAGCATGTCATTGAAATGCCTCATAGCAGTATTAATAAATAACAGCAAAAGCTAAGCTAACAGACACGCTTTAGAGAGGAAACACCTAATGGCTGGATGCTTCCTCTGGGGAAAAGCGTTTGAAATGGTCTGTGATAAACTTCCTGTAACAGGAATCTGGAGGAGAGAATACAAATATTTCTGCAAGTTCTGACTATGATATTGCCGAGCTGAGTTAGTTCTAAAAATCTCCAGGTCGCATCCTGGTGCCATAATGTTCCTGCGACTCCCAACACAGAAAACAGAGCAACTGCTCCAAGTCACGCGTTGGCAGTGATGGAAAACTGCTGCAAGATGCTGCTGCCGAGTGTCCTACAGGTCTGACGCTGCCCCGGGAGGCCAGTACGTGGCTTCTCCGGCAACCGCCGCCTTGCCAGGGAACCGCTGCCGCCTCCACGGTGAGGTAGAAGGCAGGGACGGCAACGAGAGAGTAGCTGGTACTGTGCTCTTCAAGGATAGTTTGTCCCTCCTTCTCCGACACGGCGGTTCCAGACCCTCTCGCTGCCCGAGCCGCGGTCAGATGTCACCCCAACGGCACCAGTCCTGTTACACTGCCAGAACTCTTCCCGTGTATATAAATGCAAATGGTTATAGAAACCGCTAGGAAACGTCTTGATCTGCTCTAATTTTTACTAGAAAATATGTACCAGCCACCTTTGTGCAGAATATGAGATTAATACTTCCCCTCCAGTGAGGCACGAATCAGAGGGATTCAGCCCGAGCAGCACCTGTTCGGTTTCAAGAAAACCTTTATTTATACGGCAACGAAAACAGCCATCTTTTCTCAAACTCCCAGACACCGTAGCGATACAGGCACGCACATTATTCTTCACTGACGACTTAAAGGCCAACTTTCCAGCAGAGCAGCTCCCTTTTGGCAGGCACCGTCTCACGCCCGCCGAGCAGCGCCCGCGCAGGCAGAGCGGCGGCGGCCCCGGAGAGCAAGGCTGGAGGCGCCGGCGTGGGGCGTGAGCAAAGGCTGGTCCCTCCTTCATGCCAGAATCTGTTCTCAGGTCCTCTGCTAAGCATGTGCTGTGGCCATGTGCTCCATTCATTACAAAATCAGCCCCGTTTCTGATGTGCAACTTCTGGTGCAGCCAGGGAAAAGCTCCCTCAGCCCGTGTACCCAGGCAGGCGCGGTGTCTCGCAGGGGGTGGAATTTAAAATCCCTGCTGTGGCTTCCTTCCGAGTGCTTTGAATGCACCGCAAAACTAACCCCCAAGTCTAACGCTTCAGTCCCAATAGACAGCCGTAACTCAGCTAAATTTGTGGGTTATACCAGATTTTATTTACTGTTCCATCCCGGGAGATAAGTAAGAGATGACAGCCATCTATTCATTAAAGTGGGGGAAAGCCGCCCACAGCTGATGCTGGTTCTCTCACCATACACTTCCACATCTTTAATCAAATTTGGATTTTGCAGCACCAGCCCTGTTATTTTAAGAACAGCTTATGTTCCTATTCACCTGGGTACTGGTGAGTTCAAAGAGCTGGTCTGTTCACCTCTAAGTCCCCAATTTGAACAAAGGACATGCTGTAGCAATCAAATGTCGTTACCAGCTAATGAGCATCCAGTGGCCTGTGTAAGAGCAGTCAGTGGCCTCTGCCCATTCCTTACTGGGCATACGAACCACCGCTACCACCCGAACTGCTGCAGTGGTGCTAACGAACGCTCTTGAAGCTACTGGTTGCAGATGTCCAGGATGGAAGGCTAATTTACATCAATCAGTCTCAAAAGCCTTTGTAATGCACTTCGTGCTGTGGTAGCTGGGAATCTGGCTACCCGGTAGTGGGGATCCCTGGGTGCCCAGTTTCCAGAGCAATGAGCAGAGTGCAAGTCCCAACGGTTGTGTGATTTTAAGTCTTTGTTTTATTCCTTTGATATTAGCTGGTTTATTTGTCTGCTTAAAAACTTCCCTGAGCAGGGATGTTTTTGTGACTCAGTAACTACACAGACTAAACTCCTAATCCTCGGTGCAAATACTCTTTATTTTGCTGTACTCTTTAGACTTAGTGTGAGTTGAGCAAAAGGCCAGGCTGTACTTCAGAGAAAAAAATGCAAGCTGGGGGCTTTTTCTGCAGGTGGGTGAGTCTGTGGTGCATCAGTTGCGGGCAGGGCCGAGGGCTGAGCCCGGCACCAACCGGTGCCTCTCCAGACCTTCGCCAGCAGCGCTGGTGTGCGGTGCAAGGCGGCGGGGCACCGTCCCGCTGCCTGAACTGGGGGCTTGCTGGGGAGGCTGGCGGGGAGGCCGGCCGGCCGGCTCCGTGTGCTCCTGCTGCGCGATACCCAAGTGAGCCGTCTCATACCAAGGCCATGCTCTTGCCCAGGCAGCTGACAAAATGTGTTACAGCATCGCTCGGGCTGCCTGGGAGAGCCTTTACCCGCAAATCCAAAGGGCACAGGCGGGAGCAAATTACAGCTGAAAACCGGGGCCCTGTTCCCAAAACCTCCCGTGCCCAGACCTCTAGTTTACCGCCATCGTGCCGTGCCCGTGCCTCCCTGGAGTGACTTTCCAAGGGAGCAGCTACCGTGCAGGCTCCCTCCTCCTGATGCCAGACTGCGCGGCCTCCCCCTTTAGGGGACCTCTAATCAAGAAGCCAGAAATCTTGTATTTCCTCGTTCCTCCTCTTTTCCTGTTGCACTACTAAGCGTTGTGGCAGATTTACTCCCACAGCATCGTCTTCATCTCATTATTTTAAACTCTGCGATCACCAAGGGAACCCTCTCTTCCCGTGCTGGTGCCTCGTTACCTGAGGCTACCCGGCGCGCTCCTCTGCCCTGCTCGGGCTCTCCGGCTCCCCGAGATCCCTCTGCCTTCCTCCCTTCCCGCATCCCCGGCGAGACGGGTTCCGTGCTGGTGGGGTGTTTACCAGCAGTGCATAGTGACAGAAAACAGCCTCATAAAGCGAAATAACTGGTGGGTTTTCTACATCAGACACGGCAGAGGAAAACTGTCCTAGGTGAATTAGCACGGCCCAGCTTGCTATTTAAAAACTGAAAGTATTGAGGCGTTTGCTATCCCCCCAAACTGTGCGCAGCAAATAATCTGTATTGTGAGAGCCAGGGAAGGGTGACCCGCAGCAATGCTGCAGCCACCGCACTGCTCTCGGGCACCGCGCAGCTGTGGCAGCACCACTGGCTGCGGTCTGCAGCCCGAGACCTCGGGCGACGGAGGGGTGCGAGCCTCGCCAGCATCACCCTGGGGCCATGCCCACACAGCCCGAGCCTTTGGAAGCCCAGTCCTTCCCGCTGGTTTCCAGGTCTCAATGCCTCCCTGATTGTCCCAGGCCCACGAAGGTGATGCTCAATGTGCCGGTTGCTCCCTTACTGCTTCACAATTCTGATTTTTATTCGAGGCACTTGACCGCACACGGAGGGGTGCTGGTTGTTGGCTGGGGCACAGCAACAAACCCAAAGTCTGACCAGGTCCCCAGGCTACAATATTAAACAATCAGATACAGCAAGGTGGCCTTTTGGCGCCGATGGCCAGCGTTTGCTTTCCTCTCCTTATTTCCACTGCTGCAGAGGCTGAACAATTTGGGGTGTGTCGGGGGAAGTTCAGAGCAGCGCTGGGGATTGCCTCTGACCACGGGTACCCCACGGCTCTCCTCAGCGGTGTTTGGAACCGAACAACTTTTTCCCGATTATCTCCTCTCCCAGAAATAGCGGAGCATCCATACTTGTGTATCCATGCACAATGTCTTGCTGCAGATTGAAAGCACGAGGACTGATGCTGCTGAACACCCAGGTAACACGCGACACGGTGAGCGTCCCGTAGCGCAGACCTGAGAAACGAAGCTGTAATGTCAGGGTGTTCCCTGCGGGGCAGCACAGCAAGGGGGGGCGGCAGGAGGCGAGAGCAAAAGGGGTTAACGGAGGCAGCCACGAAGAAAAGCTGGTGCTGGAGCAAAGACAAAGCAGTAAACTGAGCCTTCCACCTGCTTTAGGAGCTGTAGCCTGTGGTAAGGACCTGCATCTGGTTTAGGCTTTATTACGAGTAATAAATACCAGCACATTATCCCCGTTTTTACTGTTAATGAACAACAGTAGCAATGCGCGAAGCCCCGTCACATCTGAATCCCCGCTACATCAACCCAAACGGAGACAACCCCTGCCCGAACGCGGCTCTGAGGGGCACAGAAGCCCACAGTATTCACTGGTGGAGCCTCCGGATCCCCCACGCAGTCACTGCAAACGGCAACAGCTGCAGTCACAGCAACTTCGCTTCTCCTGGCTCTAAGACAACCAGCACTCCTCGTTTCACATCTATTCCCTTTGGCAACATCGCCATAGCGCGGTTTTTATCCTCGCGTTCAGCCCTCAGCTCCTCTCCAACGTTTGCCTCTCCCCCCCTCGCCCATTGCGTTCTGGTGCTTTCAACTCGTTATCTGCCTTGCCCAGAGCCTTCCACCAGCCTGTCTGCTAAGTGTGCAAAGGAAAAAAGGAAGTCTAGACGGCATCACATTAAACCTCTCGCCGAAATGAGGGAAAGGAGATTGCACAGCATAGCTGGTGGAGAAACGCAGTACATTGGATTATGAGGCTTAATGCTTGCTACAAACAGACTGCGCAGTGTCGGGTTTTATTTGATATTGTGTCTCCACGAGACACTCCAGCATCGTAGCTGTTCTGGCAGCGCTACTCCATGCAAATGCTTGGAAATTAGTGCTGATAGCTAATACAAGCCCGCAGCGTTCAGGAGCTGGAAGGAGGAAGGTGGGCAGAGCACCGGGGCAGGGTGAGCGCCGGTGAGGCACGGTGCCCCCTGCGGAGCTGGGCCCGCGGCTGGGCGGCAGCCCCGGCCGGCTGCGGGCACCCGACTGACAGCAGCCGGGAGAAGGGAAAGCCGGGTTTCATTTAGTGCTGCTGATTTAGTGAAACGGCTGCTGTGTACCGAAGGAGCACTTCATTTCCCAGGACAAGGGAGACCCAACTTTGCTGTAGATCGAATTACTTCTAGTATTGTTCTGTGCACGACTGCGTCGTGAAGGCTTTACAGAAATCTCTTCATAGTACCAGCCTCCGTTTAGTTTCATCAATAAAAACATCCAGAGATGAAGAAATTAAGTTTGAAGCGGCGGCAGTGGATTTGCACCTGCCGGTGATAAAACCAGCCGCGGCAGCGCAGCACGAGCAGGCAGCTTTCCTTGCCGAGGCGTGTGGTTCCCCGGTGCAGAGGCAGGTGCCAGGCGCAGGGCAGAGCACCACGACCAGCCGTGCACCCCCAGCCCACGCAAGGCTCCTTCACCACCCAAGTTCTGCATAAATCCGCCGACTTTCGGCCCCGGGGGACGTCAGTGTGCTGGTGCACGCGGTGCGGGGACGTGCCCGCCCTGAGGAAGCAGCCCCGCGCTAAGTAGGTCTGTTTGTTTTGGCCGTGCTCCTGCCCCCGTGATGAATGAGGGTCTGTTTTTTTCTGGTTTGTGGTTTGATCTTGATTTCCTGTATGAAGTTCTCAAGAGGATGCCAAGATCAAATAATTAGACTATTCTGTGATAAAGAGGTAACATTGTTATTCAAATGTATTCAGAACTAATTTACCACCAAACAGTTTACACTGCCACCCTTCTATCCTGCTGAAATCACTAGAATACGTTATCTGACACACAAAGCATCTCATGACCTGAAATAACTTTATCAACCATTAAATGCTTGAGCAGTGGGTGCGTGGCCACAGAAATACACGTGGAAATGCAGGAGAAGCCACAAAGGCAATAGAGTGAATTAAAAACAGGAAAAACAAAACGAAACAGAAAACAGCACTTCACTTGCGACAGTGGAAATGCAGAAAGCGGGATCCTGAAGCGGCCCATCGGCGTGCTTGGCCCCGGGAGGTACGGGGGCCGGATCCTCATCGCACACCCCCCGTGTAAGGCGTCATCGGGGCCGCTGCGGATTCACACCAGCACACAGGGCTCCGTCCGAGCCCGCTCCCGCTCCCGCTGCTCGGCTCGGCGCCCCTTGCCCAGGGGAGCCCAGCTCTGCTCTCTGAGTGCCTGTGCTCCAGCTGGGGAGCGAACGGCAGGGACGTGGGCGCTCGGGCTGCCCGCGCGGAGATTCCCCCGGTTAACGTTTTCTGAGCCTGCGGGCTGGTCGAGGTGCTGTGAAGCTGCTCTCTGAAGCCATTTGCCCAGGGGAGGGGGAAACGTATTATCTTAGTTCAATTTCTGCCTGCTCCTACCCCGCCACGTTTCATCGCCTCACCAGCCACGGAGAGAAATTTCCCGTTGCTTCGCGGTCGGTGACCCCAGACCCGGCGGGGGCTCAGGCCGGCTCGGCTCTGCGCCGCACCCTCACCGGCCGGCAGCGCCCGCGGGCCCTGCCCAGTGTGCCCAGCCACGGCAGCGCCCGCCGCGGGGCTCGGGCAGCGCTGCACTCGTTTCAGAGGAAAAGGGTGAAAAGGCGAGTCTCGGCCAGCGCGCGCCCCATCTGCTAGGGGAGAACCCCCAGGTCAGTGGGTGCAGGTGGGGCTCCGGCCCCTCTCGCACCCCGGTGCCATCCGACGCCGGAGCCCAGCGGGAATGCCGGGCTGGCCGTCCTGCCACCCCTCCCCGAGGGACACCGGCCACACCGGTCACCAAGCCTGAGCTGAGCCGAAAACCACTCAAGCTGCCTTTCTGAGGGTTACCTCGCCAGCACCCACGCGCCCCGCAGCCGGGCAGCTCCCGGCCCTGGGGGCACTGCCTTTTCCAGCCTGGGAAAGCCTGCTTTCGCCTTCCTTTTTAAAAATAAGACTTTGTTTGCAGAGTGTGGGAAGGTGATTTCAAAATAAAATTCCAGACAGGCATAATAAGCCTCAGAAAAGCCAATCACACAGAGGAGGATAATTATCCACAGAATTTGTTTTCTATGTATTTATATAAAAGAATCAATGACATTTTTCCACACAGACTCCAATCCAATTTGATTGTCTTTTCTGTGTTACTTGCAAATCATACAAACAATCGATGCCCTGACCTCTTCTCTACGCAAACACAGCTTAGAAAGAGACTACAAGAAATAAAATCCGATAAATTCCTCCATGCAGGACTGTTTGCTTAAAAGCTTAGCTGGAGCCCGATCCCGTTCACTGCGACTTCAGTGATACAAGAGTGGGACTTTCAAACATGCTTGAAGTATAATTATTGCCACAAACATCGGCGGGAATATAAGCTTAGTTAAAAAAAAAACAGAACAAAAGCAAGAACCCAGAGGTGAAGGTGATTCCTTTTAAAATGTAGAAAACAAAATGAAGTCCCTCCCAGGCACCGCACACGTCTCCTGCGGAGGAAGGGCAAGGCGACGCGCAGCCGGGGGGGCCCAAGCGCGGGGAGGGCTGGGGACGCTGCCCGGCACCCCCACCTCCGCGCGGGAGCAGGGGTGGCCAAGGGGGCTGCGCCGTTTTGGTGTCACCTCCTCAGCAGCGCTTGAATACAAACCAACCCGCTAATCAACAAATGCAAGCGCTAAAATGGGATTGACGGCTCCCGTGGTCTATTTTTTACAATTACTTATTAATCCCAAACTGTTGGCATCCATCTGATCTGCACGTATATCTTGCTAACAGATCATCCATCAAAATAATCACTCTGAGTAATTTCTGATGATGCTTCGGCAAAGCACGGCAATTGAAACCGGTCGGCTACGAAGCGCCAGTCCTTCCAGCTCCGTGTGTGACACCGCTTCCAGTCATCCCGCATTGCTTTGTTAGGGCCAGCACCATCAGGCGCTACAAAATGGCATCGAGCTCTCGTCTGTCACTCTGAAGGGGTGCTACTACTGCTTTTTAATCTAAGAGAAAGGTCAGATAAATAGGCTGTCTACCGTATCTTAATCATCATGCACTCACTGCTTTTACTATATGAGGGGCATGATATTGCAAATACTCAGCTGCTCAGTGCAGCACTTAATAACAGGTATAATCTCCCTGATCTCATCCGCAGCGGGGCTGGCAGCATCACAGGCTGCCTCAGTCGCAGCGGTGTAAACACGGAGTAGCTCCACTCGCACCGTTACGGTTACCTGTCTTTGCACCAGAACAGCTCGGAGCTGCACTGAGCACCTTGAGTGTGCCGCAGGTCTAGACGGTGTTTTCTGATACAGCATTTTCAAATATTTAACAGATTGCATAACAATTCAACAGCTGTTGAATAAGCTTCAGATACAAACTCCTACTTCATAAAAAAATCCAGCAATGAGGCAGAGATTTTCTTTGTACGCGTATATGTATAGATTATGTTTAGATGTGTAGATTAAATATTTATATTTTACTCATGAGAGAAAGCGTGCTTTTGGCTTTTCCTTCCCTTTCTTAGATATCTCTCCCTGTATTTATTTTAATAGTCAGCTTCATAGGAAACAAGAGAGCTTTGAAAAGTTACCTGTTTTCCCTCTGGTTTGATTTTCAGTTCTGAAACAATACTTATTTAAGTGTTCTCCACTTCTTGGCATAACCTAATAATTAAAAGAATTACTTGAAAGCCAGGGCGGCTTTACACAAATTAATGCAGGGGGAAAAAGCTGCAATTTTCCAGTGGGCTGAAAAAGAGGTCAAAATTATGCCGGTTTTAGCTGAGAGCGAAGGTAAACAGAGATCTCCCTGCAGCCCCGTTTAAAGCCTTTTTCTGATCTTTAAGTTTCTTATTTTACTGATCGAGAAAAAGGCTAAACGAGGTGCTGAATGTTAGGGTATTTCTCGGCAATTAAAGCAAGGCCGTTCCTGCGGAAGGCCCAGCGGCGCTGGCGGAGGCGGCGCGCAGCAGCGCTCCCAGGGCGGGCAGCCCTGCCTGCCTCCCTGCCTGCTGCCTGCCCTCCTGCCCGCCGCCTTTGCAGCAGCCCAGCTCCTGGGGCAGGCTCCGAGCCGAGCCGGGCAGCGACGGGCGACGGGAGCAGCGCTACAGCAAAGCCCGGTGGTTTCGGTGACGGGCGGCAGCAGTCTCCAGGCTGACGGCTCCTCTGTCCCTTTGTGCAATTGCTTCGAGCCCTGTCTACAAAATCCATTTGCAGGACAACTGAGGCACCTGGACTCGAGGCTGAACATCTCCGCAGAGCCACAGGGATACTCCTGGGCCTGAACGTCCCCCACGAGCCACGCTGGCATTCCCAGGGGCCTCGGCACCCCCCCGCCCCAGCGACTTCAGCCCGTTCCCCTGCGAGCGTCTGCTTGCGCAGCAGCAGCCCCTTGCACGCCGCCTCCGGAGCAGCAGCCTGGCAGCACGCCGGTCTGGCCGCCGAGGATCAGGCCCGCTGCTGCCAAGCCGAAAGAGGACGAGCTGCAAGCCCAGCGCTCCCAGCTGCGCCAGGCCCCCCCGGGCACACGGCTTACGGTCCCGACGGGGATCTGCGCCCTGGGACCCGTTGGGAAGAGACGCTGCCGCGGCACTGCGGTGCTCTCGTGGGGACAGGCTGGTGACAGGCGGGGGGCTCTGCCGCGGCACGGCGGGACGCCTCCTCCCCTGCTCGCGTGGTGGGACTGGCAAAGCCCGGCGTGCCCCGTCAGCAGCACCGGGAGCTTTCCTGGGAGTGGGTTTCTGTCGCACAAAGCATTTCCAGCTGTTCGGGCTGCGGCTGAGCATACCAAGCAGCTTGGCTCTCATAAAAGTTCAGCAGCCGCCAGGGCCCAGGCCCCGGAGGCAGGTCCATTAACCTTTTCCACCAGCATTTCTGGCACTACAACACGCGCAGGACCACGTCTGCCTGGAGTGCCGTATTCACAGAAGTCCAGGGGAGAGCAGATGTTCACCCTGCAGGAATCAAGCCCTTGTCCGTGAGACGATCCGGGCCATGCAGTCGCTCGAAACCGTGCTGGAGGTGACAGTGTTTCACTTCAGAAAGCGGCTGTCCCTCAGGACTAGCATTTTTCTCTTACTGGCTTGCACATTACTGCTGTGCAGTTGCACTGGGATAAATAAGACCTATTTTTTCCACTTTAAAATATTCACAAATCTATTCAGCTTTCACTAGTTTCTCTGGGTTAGAATTTGGTCCCCAAAAAGACAGGTAAACCTGTCCTTGTAATTTTTACTGGGCAGACAGCAAATCCCTGGGAATGTGTACTGATGGCAAAGTACATGGGATGTAACAGGGAAATCGGCGCCGTTCTTTACATGACACGCTTAAAACAAGTATCTCGTTTAATTAGAAAAAGAAAGATCGTAGACTCTTTCCCAAGCTGTTATCTGTGCAATTACTTTATGTAACATTATTAAAAATTCATTTTACCCAGAACCTCAGCAATTTAATGAAACGCGCCTGGCCCTCAGCAGCGGCTGCGGCGTTGCCAGCCCACTGGCATCCTCCGGGCAGCAGGGCTCGGTGCCGCTGGCCCCCCCAGACCGCCAGTCCCTTGTGCTGGGCACCTCTGGCCCGGGGTCAAAGCACCTCTGCACAGCACCGCTACTGCAGCAGGCGCAACGCCTCGCAGTGGCACAGCACCCCTCCTTGCGCTGGCACAGCACCTCTCTCCGAGCACCGCAGCCCTCCTTGCACCAAGCACCGCAGCCCCCCTCTCCGGGGCAGAGCATCCCCTTCTCCAGGGGCACGGCAGCCCTCCTCGCACCAGGCACCGCAGTCCTCCTTGTAGCAGGCACAGCATCTCCCCTCTCCGGGGGCAGAGCATCCCCCCTCTCCGGGGGCTCAGCATCTCCCCTTGCCGGGGGCTCAGCATCCCCCCTCTCCGGGGGCTCAGCATCCCTCCTCTCCTCTTTGCACCGTGCCCACACCCCCACTGCACCCCTTGGCAGCGGCACGGCCCCCCTCCGTGCCGGGACACAGCCCCCCCCAAGCACCGCGCCCGGCACCGCTCCGCGCCCGCGGGCAGCGTCCTTCCCGGCACCGGGCAGCGCATCCCCCGCCGCGGCACCGCGCCCCGAACTTGGCCGCGCCGCTGCCGGCCCGTCGCCGCGGGGAGAGGCGGCCTTACCTATCCGGATGACATGCGGCATCCCGTGCGAGCACTGGCCCCAGAAGCCGCCGACCAGGAGCGCTGCCCAGTATTCCCAGAGCACGCCGCGGAGAGCCGGCCAGAGATGGGGCATCGTTGGGGCGGGCGCGGGCCGGCGCGGCCCTACGGCCCCAGGGGCAGCGGGGGAGCGGGCGGCTGCTGCCCGGGGCTCAGGCGGAGCGGCCGGTCGGCGCCGAGGCCGGACCGCTCATGGCACATCTTAGTGCGGCCGCGCCGGCCCGTCCCGCGGCAGCCGCTCCGTGCCGAGCCGGGCCGTGCCGAGCCGAGCTGCCCCGCTCCGTGCCGAGCCGGGCCGGGCCGGGCCGTGCGGTGCCGGTGCCGGTCGGGCGGCACCTGCGGAGCCGGGGCTGCCGGTGCGCCCGCAGGAGCGGCTCTGTCCCCTCCTACCGCTGATGCGCGCGGCTCGCGCCAAGCCCCGGCGTGGAGCGAGCACACGCACACGCACACGCACACACACTCACACCCCCCCGACACACACCCCCACACCCCGGCACCGACGCGCCGGCTCCCGCCCGCTCCCCCGGGGCGAGGGCAGGGCCGGCTCCGCGCGTCCCGCCGGGCGGGCAGCGCCGTCGGCGGGCGCGGGGCAGGAGGCGGCCGGGGACCCTCGGCGGGGCGGCGGGAGGCAGCGGGGGGGCCGGGGGGCCGGGCAGCCCCGGGGTCGCGGCGTCCCTCTGCCCCCGACGGCGCCCTGTCCCGCACGTCCCGGGGTGCCCGGTGTCGCCGGGGCTCCCGCTGTCCCCGGAGACCCCGCTGTCCCGTCTGTCCCCGGGGGTCCCGCGGTCCCCTACGTCCCCTGTGTCCCCGACAGCCCCGCCGCCGGGCGCCGGGCGAGGCGGGGCAGCATCGCCGGGGCCGGGCCCGGCCGTTCCGGGGCGGCGGGCGGGTACCAGCCCGGGCTCCGCAGCCGGGCGTTTAATGACCGCGGTGACAGAGACAAAGGGCTGCACATGCAGCAGATAAGTAGGCTGCTTTGTCAACTTGCTGGGCTAGGCTAGGGCGAATTTATTTTTTCTCATTTAAATAATTTGATCTATTCCATCATTTCCAATCGCTCCCATTTGCCAGCTGTCTGCTAACTACATCGCCTGGAACATCTGAAGAGCGAATCTTTAATTCTCTTACAAACATACTATTACTCCATATCTGTTCATCCTTTTAATTCTCCTCGTCCATCGCTTTCCCCAGCAGCAAGCTCGGCGTGCTCTGCGCCGTGAGAAAAGCCGATCGCTGTCCTGCGCTCAGGCGACCCGTCCCGGACCAGCCCCCGTTAGCCTGAACGTATGCACTGGAGGAGGGGACATACGCAAATCACGAAACTCAACAAAAAGGGTCTGGGTGTTGCGTCTGACGGCAGGCAGCGAGCACGCTGGCTGCTGCAGCGAGGCAGACCCGCCGGGGGGATCCCCTGCGTGCCCATCGCAGCGGCGTCTGATCTCTGGCTGTTTCTGTACGGCAGGAGCAGTGGGGATTGGCCAGGGTATCCGATAGCTGTCATCATCACAGAATCGTAAGGAAAAGCTGGAGGGGTCTCTGGGGGATCTGCACGCCCACGGCAGGACCAGCCCCTCCTGGAGACGCTGGTGTAACTCGCCCTAAAGCCTCCCCGGCACCCGGTGCCGTGGTGTAACCGGTGCTTCATGTGGGGCGATGGAAGGTGCCCCTGAGCGTGCCCTGGGCTCCCAGCGTTATGTCACGGTGGAGGAGACGTTTTCTTACTCCTCCCTAAGAGTCAAGCCCGAGAGGCAGAGGCGCTTCTCGGCGCCCGCAAAGCACGGCGCAGCGGTTCACTCCCCGAGGGCTCCGTTGGTCTGGTCGTCGTGGGCAGGCTGAGGCCCCACATCCCGCAGGAAATCTTCTCACCGGTGTCAGAGGCATAGAAAAGGGTGTCTCATGTTAAGGATGTTTTTATCCCTCATGACACCAAAAAAGGATAAAATTTAGCAAAAGGGCATGGAAGAAATTTTCTTTACTTATTGCTTAAATGAAGGACAGCTGTTTCTGTGAGCATGTTACAAAATTAAATGTCACAACCTGGTAAATCTTTGCACCTGGAGGTAACCAAGCCCCCCAAGCCTATTGGGAGGGAGAGGGTAGAGAGGGCTCTTTTTTCTGTGGCTGTTGTTTACTCTTTGCAGACTCCAGCATGCAGAGAAGAGGGTTTGATTTTGAGTATCTTGGGACAAGAGGTTCAGATTTTGTGGACTGTTTAAGTTAAAATGTAGCTAGGATGGTATATTCTGTTAGTCCATTACCGTCAAGATGCTGCTGCTTGCCTTTTTGCTGGCACCAGGCACTAAGGCGGCTCTAACCTTTGCTTCAGCCTCCTGATCCTACTGCAGTACCGGCACAAATAGTTTATTTCTTATTATCTTATTTGATTAGTATCTGATGGGTGTATGGAGGTCATGAATAGTCCTCGGTGTGCACGTAGGTCAGCGAAGGAAGCGTGTGCGGCTCAGAAAGGCAGGACAGGAGCAATTGTTTGTCAGGCGCTGGGTAGCAACCGCGCCAAAGGTGCCCGGGCGCCGGGCAGACGTGCGCTCCGTGGCCGCAGGTCTCCTCGCTCGGGGTTTGCGTGGCCTTTCCTTCCCGAAGTGACCCAAGCGTGTACAGCAGAACAGCAGGTCATGGCTGTGCTTCCCTTCGTTCGTATTCCCGAGCTCCCACGCCGTCCCCCAGCCCCGTCCCTCGCCTGTGGCCTGGCAGCGCTCCCCTCTCCTGGCAGCGTCCCCCTGCCCTCCAAGGGGGCCCCAGGGCTGCTCCACGTCGTGATGAAAAAGAGGGATAGTTTGGAAACGACTCTTAGATGTTGCACCGTAGTTGCCTTGCATGATTTCCCCCCCAAAGACTATCTGACTTAGTGTATCACCTGTGGCTACACGGCCCCCGGGGCCCCACCTGCGAGCAATGACCTTCATCCATTGGGCCACACTCCCCATCAGCTGTGGGGAGCTCGGGCGCTGGCATATAACTGCAGCAAGGGCAACGTGGCTGGGAAAGGAGACTGTATCTGCTGGGCTAAGCCAGCACCTCGCAGGATGGAGCTCTGTCTCGGTGCTGCTCCGGGGGTAAGTGCTGCCCGGCGCTGCTCCGGGGGGGTGCTGGGCTGAGCCCCCCGGCCGGTCCCTGGGAGGGGGTGAATTTACATCGGGGAGAGTTAGGATCTTATTTGGGAATTGGTGGCCTTGCTGAAGGACAACCAAAGGTAGCAGAAGGGCTTTGGTGTTCTTCTATGATCTGTTATGGTGATGCTAAAAATATAAGGTGTTTGCCCAGGTCACAACTGCTGTGAAAATAGCTTTAAAGTGGTAATTCATAATTTCATAGTATATCAATTAGTGCAAGTTCTCTGCTGTATTTATAACTTGTGAACATGGTGTACCATTTAGAAGAAGTCATTTGGTTATTCCTAGTTTGTTTTGAGGATATTTGGACACGTTAGATTTTCATGTGCCTTTTTTACAGTGAATACATGTGGTATTTAGAGCTCCATTTATTACACAGATAGGACTGATACTCGTGTACATAAAAATCTCAGTTCTCTCACCTACAAATAAAGCTGAATATTTATGGATGTTCTAAAGACTATGAATGTAAGGCTTTTTATTTTCAAATATGAAAAGGAACTGCTTGCAGAAGTGGGAAAAAATGTTGAAATTATTAATATCTAGGGAAAAATGCTGATTGACAAAGGACCTTTTCAAATAAGATTCGTGCTTCAGAGCAGCAGCAGAAGCGTGAACCTTGCAGAAAGAGACATAAGCATTTCTATAGCTATGGCATTTTTCCATGCTAATGAAGAAAAAGAGGCTTCTCTTTTTTTTTTTTTTTTTAATGGTATCTAAACTGGTTCATTTGAATTAGCTACATTCACATGCATTTTGTTTAGATTTATATGCATCAGGTGTAATATAACCACAATCAATGTGAGTTATGAGGCCCAGTGCTCACATTACCGAGATTCATGTGCTAAAGTCATCTCCTAAAATACCAGAGTGTAAATATAATGGGGCTGGCAAAGGCAGATATCTGGGACTTGAGTGCCCTCTACTGAAACAGTCCCAGCTAGCCCTTCGCTTTGACACCCAGCAGCTTGATTGATGGGTTGCTAAATTAAATTTAAGCCTGCGGCTCGGAGGTTGACCCCTTATGATGAATCCCTCCTTTCTTTCCTCTCCTGTCTGATCGTGCACTCGCTTCTTCTCCCTTCTCTTCTTTTAACACTCTGGTTTTAACTCTGACTCCTCCTGCAGCTATGCATATGCCACAGTAGATTTTATTTTTTTTAAATGGCAAGTTTAGCTACAGTAAGGATTCCTTCTGAAATAATCATCCGGGGAGCTGTAATTGCGCTGATGAGCACGAGGGCTGCGCGAGGCTGGGCATGGCAGCACCCCCAGGGAGAAGCCGGCTCTGCCCCAAAGAGCTCGGGTCTGTGTAGAGCTTTGTTACTGTAAAAGGCATTAACTCCTTGCAAGCAGCCGGGACGAGGTGACGGTGCCACCCACGCTCTAGGAGCTCTTGCAGAAGCAAACGGCAAGAAACCACACTTGCCCCCACAAGCTTACTGTAATTTTGTGTTAGATTTTGCTTATTGTAGGGGGAAAGAGGAAAAATTTCCACTTCCCCCTCAGCGTTTCACCTGTAACGGGGAAAGCGTTACGTTTCCCTGTGCTTTGCCCGCAGCCCGAGCAGGGGTTTCTCGTGCCGCAGCGCAGCGATGCTCCGCTCTCGGGGCAGCGATGGAGGCACCAGGCGGTTCTGCCACCCCCCGCGGGCGCGGGACTGAGGAAGGCGCCAGAAACCACCCACATGTCGTACGACGTGCAGCCGGACGGGGGATTCGAATGTCTGGAGATTTCCCACTGCTGACATTTTTATCGGGTTTATTCTCTCGGGGTAACTTCGTGCGAGCTTGCCAGGGGAGCGCGTTTTGCAGCGCGGGCCGCTCCGCGAGTCCTCGCGCGGCGAGGCAGGTGGGGCGGCCGTCGGAGCAGGTAGGGAAACGCGTTTTATCCGCAATCTGCGTTAGAGTAATGCTCCTAAAGAGTTGTTGCTGCACTACACTGCATATATTTGTGTTGGAACATACTGTGGTGTAATAGCTGGTTTGAAACGTATCCAGTTCTGCTGAATATATTACTGTGAAAGTCAGGCAAACGCACTGGGAGAATGCGAGCTCCTGTCAAACCAGAGAGCAGAAATGCTCTGCAGAAACTGTGAAAACGAGAAGGGAGTTGGTGCCGACTGCTCCGCTCCTGTTACCGTACAGGGATGTTTGCAGGGGGCCAATGCTGCAGGGAAAACTCGGATCAGAGCCGTGTGTGGGGCCCGTATGTCTGAACACATCAAAAGGCTTCTTTGCTCCCGTCTGCGAAGCAGTTGGCATCGCCCGCCTTTGTGCAAACCCTCTCCTCGCAGGAGCAGCCGGTGCGGGCGCAAGGGCTGAGCGCCCGGGCTGGGGCCCGGCGGGTCCCTGCTGGCAGCAGAGCTGGCAGGAGCAGGCAGGAGGCTTTGTCCCCACGTCCCCTGGCTGGCAGGAGGCAGGAACAGGCCCTTCCTTCACCCAGGTGGTATTTCCATCACCGATTCCTTCACCACCCCCTTTCCAGCCGGGTCCTCGGCACCCCAGGGCAGATCTGGGGGATGAGATGGGCTGCGCCGGTGCTGGGAGAGCCAGCGCACAGCCCTTAATGAGACGATGATGACTAGAGAAGTCTGGCAGACTTTCCTGCCTGGAGCTGGTTTAACTAAGGCTAATGGAGACTCTTCAAATGAGAAAATAACTAAGAGGGGGAATCGTGATTTTATTTTCATCAATTATGCCACAGTTGGCCTCATCCGAGGGTCCCCTCCTGGCTCGCAGTGGTGTCATGCGCCTGGCAGGAACCCGGCTGGGTCTCTGCACCAGCAGCAGCACCCGGGCGGGGGTACCTGCCCCTTGGGCGCCTGGTTGCTTTTGCCCGGGAGAGGACAGCGGAAACGCGGGACCCTCGGGTGGCGTTGGGTGGCGGGAGGTCGTGGGAGGTGGTTCAGCCACCCCGGCTGCGATGCTGGGGCGGCCGCATCCGTGCCAGCTCTGGCATCGCACCCCGCACAGCGGGACCCTGGCAGGGACTCCTTTGATCAGCCACTTCTTTTGAAGTGATCTTGGCTTTGAACCTGGAGACGGGCTGGTACGTACTCGGAGAGACCAGGCTGTGCGCTTCCCAGCGTCCGCGCCGGCAGCCACCCAGGGCCGCAGAAATTTGGGAGAACGCGAAGAGCTGCCCGGCCGTTTTGGGTGCGACGCAGCGGCGGTGAGCAGGGACCGGGCGGGCTCGGCGCCCGGAGGGTGCAGGCGTCCCGCGGGCGTGCGGCGCGGAGCTGCCCCCGGCTGCTCGCAGCCTCGCACAGCAGCAGGTGAATTTGTACAATTGTAGCGTGTCTTTAGGCTGAAAAGGGCAACAGGGAACAAATGAATAAGTAAGACCAGTTTAAATTATTATCTTTATCACACCACATGTTCGTCCCCTGACAGGAGAGGCTGTTTTGGCCAGTCAGCTCCGTCAAGTGCTCCCTTTTCTGTGCTGCAGTATAATCTTTTGAACTAGGCTGAGTGGAAATACATACTCGTGTCAGCCAGCCTTTGCATGTATTTTTCATCCTCTTTCTGCAGAGGTAGGAAATCATCTTTTTTTTTTTCTTTGGGGAAAAAAAAGCCCTCTATCTTTAGGATTGGTGGGAGAAGCCATTTGCAACTGATGGGTGTAAATTATGCCTGCTTAGTCAGACAAGAAAATTAGAGACTGCAGAATTAGACTCTGCTTGCAATTATCTTTACATGGAACCAGTTTACAAAAAAACTTGGTATGCTCCTTGGCTTTCTGATAAATTCTCATGTGATTTTCGACCTGTCAGCTTCAAAGTGTGGTCCGTTGTACGAAACCCGGGAAGGGCATCTCCCTTTTTCTCCTGTACAAGTACACCAACTGGCTGAGCAGAAGGTTGGTCACCTGCCAACCTGTGAGTGCACAGGGCACTTCACTACCCACATGTCTAATTACCCATGCAAAGATTTGGAATGAGTTGTTAATACCTTTTTTTCCTCTACACATGCAAAGGGCAAGAGAAGAGCAGATTATTTCAAATGTCTGTTAAAATCGGACTTCAGTGGAATTACGCTGGGAATTAATTTGGCCAGCTGCAGCCAGCCTTTTTTCCCAATCCCGTTGCAAACTCAGGCCCGTTTCCAATTCACAGCAAGTTTCTCGGCTGTTCCAGCACATTCAGAGAAAGTTTAAATGTTGGGTGGGGAAGCTGTGAGTGGGTCTGGCTGTTCCTATCCAGGACAAAATAAGGCATGACCAGGCATCGCTTCTCGGCGGCAGTCCTGATGTGCCAGGGGATAAGGAGGTTCCTGCCTCGGGAAGGGCGTGGGATGGCCCGGAGAAAGCGGCTTTTCCATAGCAGCGGGCACTGGCCATGGGCAAGGCGCTGTGAGAGACTGGGGTGTGTTAAACGTGGAGAGAAAGTTTGTGCCTGTGGGGGGAGAAGTGCCGCAGCCCTGAGCCGCTGTGTGATCCCAGCTTTGGGAAGGGGCGTACGAGACCGGAGGCGGTGGGAGGAGGAGGAGACTTGGGGGGCTGGGATTACCCTTCTATTAATCTGGCACCTGCACGTCTGAACTCTGTGTCGTTACTTGGCCCCCCCCAAACACTTCCATACAATTCCAGCTTAAAACCCCAGGCTTTCTAACATTTGCAAAACACGCTTTTCCCACTATCCTGCCTGGCTAATGAATTGGTAATTCACGAGCCCGCACGTGGCCCTGCCCGTGTCCTGCCTCTCGCTGCTGCGGGGAGCCCAGCGCCTGCACGTCGCGCAGGGCTGGGTGCGGGTCTTGGCAGAGGCTGGGGGGGCAGCGGCTGAGAATCCCCTCCGACGTACTCCTGCTCGGTTTTGCAAAGCTGCTGCGTGGGACCAAACTGCGCTCCAGTGAAACCACGCTGCTGCCGACAGCATTTGCCTCCTACCTTGGATCACGGGGTGCGAGGGGACCTGCCTGCACCCAGCCCCGGTGGCACGGGTTTCCAGGGGCCTTGGTTTGAGCTGACGTGAGACTCCTTTTAAAACCGGTGCTAAACCAGACCGTTGCGCCAGTTGAATACTTGTTGTTCGTGGCTGTCAGTGCCTGGACACGAGGTTAGTTTTGGTGCTTTTCAGCTTAGCGAGCAACGAACGGCTTCGGGTTTTATCCTGTTGGAAGGGGGGTGTGCAGCATGTAGTATTTATGGACTGGAAGGGGAGTGTGGGAGGCTTCCCGCGTACACTGCGGTCCTGTTCACAGGAAGAGAGAAATGCTGCTTTATATTATCTTTTTAAAGTCTGATGTTTATTTGGTATTTTAAAGGTGTTAAGAAAACAGAGAAAATGAACTTAAAAAGATAGAAAACAAATTGGGTTTTGAAATATAACTTGTAAGATGCTCTCCGGTTTTCCTGGTTCTTCCACATTGCCGCAGCGGCTGTGGCGACGGACGCGCTGCCGGGGAGGGTGGTGCCGGTGCCCGGCGATGCTGCGGGACACCGCCTCGCCCTCCAGCAGCGGCCGGTGCCACTGAGCAACTTCAGCAACTGCTGACCGCTCCGCAAGGCGCCAGACTCTCCGAATTCATTAATGTTTTATCTCCAAGTCTTTCTTCCGCCTGGAAAGAATATAAAATTCATCTCCTTTATTTACTGGTTACGCTCGGACCGTCCCGGTCGGCGCAGCAGAGGGGGACCAGCCTGAGCAGCGACCGCTTGCTGGGTGGGTTTGGGCCCAGCTCGGCCAGGAGGGATGTTGTGAGCCCACGGGGAATTTCTGGCTGACTTCATGCTGGGAACGTCTGGTTCCCCACCCCGATGCCCAGCCGAGGAGGTGCCTCGTGCAGGATTTGGTTATTTTCTTCTCGTGGCTCTAAATTTGAATCTGAAATACCCTGTTTAAATTTCACTGCTGCTATTTCTATGTGTCTTTTCTCTTTAGTGATGAGATGGAAGAATAATATTTTTAAGCAGGTCTTAGTACAAATGAAACAGAGCTGATGCAGCTTTATTTTAGACAGTGTACGCAGAGTCTTCACTAGATTGTGTCTGTGCTCTGCGCGGCCTTCCACTTCATGGTGGGAACATGACTTGCATATTGAAACCTGATGTGAAAAAACCCTAGGAAAAATAACGAGCCTCTCTTTATCGTTTATTTCCATGATTTTCTATGGGAAGCTTTTGCTTTTTTGAAATGTAAAGGAAGAAACAGAACTGTGTCCAGTAAACACTAGCTATTTGAAGTGTTTGTATATAGAGAAGTATTTTGTGTTGGCTTTTTAAAAAATATAAAAGCAAAAAGTGAATAACTGTGTAACTGTATTTTTGTTTTAAAGTGTTCACTGGGGGAAGGGAGAGCAAGGTCTTGCCAGAACTATGTGTTCTGTACAGGTTTTATTTGGTTAAAATCTTACTTTTTTTTAATCCCTGAGGCACTTCGGTGCACACACGACTGGCTGTGGTGATGTGGGAGGCTGACTGTATGCGGACTGTGTGACTGCCGTTAATAAACAAGGCCAAAATCGCACAAAATCAGTCAGTTAGCGCTGGTCTGCACGTCATACCTCGGGGAACAGGGAAGTCGGGTGCCTTTATGTTTTGATTGGAAGTGAATGTATATCTTTCCCGGAAAGCAATCACAATTCTCCTATAATACGCTCCCGTATTTCGGTGAGATGCAGCCTGAGCGCGGGGGAGAGCGAAGCGCTGGGGCTCTGCCCTCCCGGCGCCCGCTGGGCTCGGGTGCTCGCTGCCGCGGGACGTGGCCCTGGGGAGATGCAATCACACACCCTCGTGTAACAGCTTAAAGATCAAGTGAGGAGCAGTTTGACTAGAGATTAAATATGAAGATACCCATTTATGAACTAAAAAAAAGAAGAAAAAAACCCTCCAAGTAGATTAAAGTCTTGCAGAGCTGACTAATAAATCAACTGCTGGAGAAGCGTGGCAGCCTCGTCTGCCACTCTGAAGAGGCTAAGGACAAGTTTAATAACGCTTTACAACTCGGAGGCTAAATGAAGAGCAAGCAAAGAGAGCAGCACACCCACCAGCTCTGTAGAGGCGCTGGAACGGGAGCGGGGAGGGAGAGCAAGCCGCGGCCGCAGCGAGAGCCGGCGGTGGGAGAGGCGAGGTCCTGCCGGCTGGAAGGCGAGCGGCGAGGAGACCACCCCGCGCGATAGGTACTGAGCGTGGGCTGAGACCTGGCAAAGGAGGGAGATGCTGCAGGCATCTAGGATTCCAGGGAAAAGCTTGGAGCTTTGTTTATACGTGGTTGCTCGTTATTTGTGTTGCAGTAACGAGCAGCAATGCTATGGCACCGTTGCAGACCAGTGCTCGAGCAGCCCGCGCGCTGCTGGAGGAGCTTACGGCCACGCGTGAGGGAATATGATGATGGATCCCTAATTTTCCTTTATAACTTTAGTTTGTTAGCTTAGACTGAGGACTCTTCTGAGGCATAAACTGCCTTTTAGTGCTGGGCTTTCAAAACAAGGATGAAGGGAACGTTCCTCTCTAGGCAGAATTGGAGTGCAATGACAGGTCAGCTGTGGTCTGCAACAGGGACAAGCTTGGAAGCAAATGCTCCTGGAGTTTCTTGGGAAAGACTTGTCCTTTACTGCAACCAGTAAAGTAAATATTTTGGGAATTGTGTGCTCGGTCCCTTCCAGCCCAAACTATTCTATGATTCTGTTTACTGCAATTTACTCGTTAGCCGAAGGTAACTAATAAGCCATCAAAGCCTTTGGCAAGTATTCCTTGGAGAGAAAGCTGCCGCGATGCTGCGCCGCTCCTATGACTGAAGGGTCCCATCTGCGTTCAGTGAAGTGTCCGTAGATGCTGCTCGCTCGCTCCTTAACTTGCATCAAAGCATAATCCACCACTGGTATCACTTTCATAGCGAAACAAAAAGATCAGAAGATGGCAGAGGCTTAAGATCTGTCTTTCAGGCACAGGATAACAGCGGGAGTGTGTTTACTTTTTCGAAAGAAAAGGCTTTGGTGAATTTGCCTTGTGTTCGTGTGCCATGGCGATGCAGCTAGAAGGTGCTTAATCGAATAGGCTGGAGTTTTGATCTGGTCCTTCCTGGGCAATGACCTGTATGTACGTCAGGGAGTCCTGGCAAATACACAGCAGAAGTGGGTTCTGTGATTAGTGAAATATCAGATCCTTGGGATTTTTGCTGGTTTGTTGCATTGCTCTGCATTACACTGGTGGGAAACGGACCTCACAGGACCAGGTGCAGCTACCACTAGGTGAGATGCCATTTGCTTCAGCAGCAACCTATTGCTTTTACTGGGTGGACGCTTTTAATAACCGAGTCTTAGGGGCGGGGAGACAGTGGGATTAATTGCTGGCTCAGGGAGTGAACAGCTCGAGGTGAAGTCAAGGGTGATCAGCCTCAGCTAGACAGTCATTTCCCAGGAGATGCTGTATGCCAAGGGTGCCTCTTGCTGTAAATTGCTTTGGATGTTTGAATATAGACCTCGTATAAACTCAAACACTGCACAGGACACTTGTGTCCTCGCACTGCCACCATGCCCTCAATCACTGTGAATTGTTCAAGGTCACAAGAAGAGCCTGTAGTAATCCAGAATTCAATCTAGTTCGTTTGACTACCATAGTTCTGTCTTATCTCTGCACCCAGTTTTCCCAGTTTTCCGAATGCTTTTTCTGTTGTGTCCTGCGGGGCGCTCCCGGGTCTGACGCCGTACCGATGCATCAGAAGCATCTTGAGCAATATGCGGAGGCAAATCGGTTATTTCTGCAGGGTGCTCTCAGAACCCGCTAAAAAAGAGCACGGTGCTGAGAGCCCGCTGGCAAGCAGTGTGCTCGGGCCCCTGGTAAAAACTGCAGAACGAGTTTAATCTCTGGATGGCGGGGAGGTTTGCGTTGTCAGCATTGTTTGATCCAAGCTTTAAAGGCAAAATTGAAATCGTTCTTCACCAGGCTCAACACATTGATCTCTAGTAAAAGAGCACTTGTAAATAACCTCCTTGAGAATGTGTCACCCTCTTTCTCCTCCAAACCACCCTCCTCCGTGAAAAGGGCAATCCCCAAGGATGCTCCAAAAGTAAGAAGGAGAATGAGCAGAAATGGCTTCAGGGAATTTCTCTCTCTCATTCCTCCTTCTCCAGTCCACCACAGAATGCGCACATCACATGCTCCAGATCACAAGCCATGAACAAGGGAAAACACGGACGCTCTCATTTCCCCTTTCCCAAGAAGGTTGACTTGCTTTCCTACACGGTTCATCTCCTCAGACGTTCAAGAAGGCGCCAGGCGGGGCAGGTCGCAGACCCACGGACGATGGACAGACGGCTGTTCGGTGTGTGCCGGGGCTGGCTCACAGCCAACGGGCAGAGGGTTGGTTGGGTTCGGGTGCCGGGCCTGTCCCCGCGCCGCTGGCAGGACGCCTCGCGATGCAGCATCCCTGCTCTCCCTCTCTCCGGAGTCGGGACTTGCCGTGTCCCGCTGCCGTGACGTCTCTTTCCTGCTTCCTGTGGCTTGACATAATCTCCTCCGTGTTTCTGCTGCTGCTTGTTGATTTTATTCCCGCAAAGCGGGAAGAGAAGGGAGCCATCGCCCTGGCTCTCGGCGCGGTGCCGCGGGGACGGAGGCGGTGCTTGGGCGCCGGGAGCTGGATGCGGGTTTACCTTTCCCCATCTCCGCTCACGTCGGCACGGTCGCGTCGGTGCAGCCTTCCAGGGAGGTCGAATGATCCCCTTCTCTTGGGATCGATAGGACGTTTTTAGGAATACCTTCAACTGAGAGGAAAAGCAGCTAATGTTAGACTTGCTCTAAGCATAAGATGTCCCTGGCAGGGTTTGATGTATTTAGGGCAGCTAACTGCCAGAGAATTAGAAAGTGATTTTTTTTTTTTCTTTTTTCACCAAATGAGACATAATGATCACTCTCAGCATTTGTAAATTGCACTGAAAATGGCAAAGTTTGTAATTTGGAGATTTAAAAATTGTTATTTTTGAATTAGCACCCGGTAAACTTTGAGCTCGTTGTTGAAATGGCTTGGGGGGGTGCGCGGCCTGGCTGCGGCGCGCGTGTGCCGCTCCAGCAACATCTGTAGGAGCTGCTGTGACCAAGGGACCCCTTGTGGGATTTGATCTTGCAAGATGCTGAGCGCTTTAGATTTGATCTTCAAGTATCTTTTGACTTCAGTAAGTTGATTTGTTAGCTTCAAGTTAAGAACATGTTTAAATGATTTGCAGAATTGAACCCAGCCAATGTGATTTTCAAATTAGATATATTTCCCTGGGTTTTTTTTCTTGGGTTTATTGGATTTTTAACAGGTTTGAAGGGCCACAGTGGCAGTTGCCATGACCTGTTTGAGAGCAGAGACTGGGCGAGCCTCGCCAGTGGCTCTGCGCCGATTAACAGTGTCTTTCTAAACGCGTACGCTTCCCCTGGAATGTAATTTTCCTGTAAGAGGGGGCAGGAAATCAGTGTCGTGTAACTGGGGCGAATTCCCAGGAAAAGCATCTTTAACAGTGACAGGCATCTAATTCACGCTCGCCTCTGAACGAGGAGGAGGTTTCCTCTCTCACCCTCCTCATCTGATACAGAAAATGCGTCTGACCGGGGACAGACCCAGGACTGTGCTCATTGAGGGTTTTCAGTGGCGATACGTAGCATTTGATTATGCGTTGTTCTAAAATTCACATATTCCAGCTCTCCTATTGATCTGGAAGGATTGTCTGGGATGGACTGGGGGATGGAGGATGTCTTGGTATCGGGGGAAAACAAATGCAATGTTTTTTGGACAAAGCTGTGTCTGTATTTGAAAACGATCACGATGCATCTTCAGAACAAAATCTCAATGCAAAACGCGGCGCCGCCGGCGTGGGGTGATGCCGATCCTGCCGGGGCGGAGCGGCTCCCGCCGCGGTCGGGCTGGCTCCAGAGACGCCGTGGCCGAGCCCGGGGCCCCACGGGGCTGCTGGGCTCCCGGTGCAAGGCGAGGAGACGGGGGCTTGCTCCAAGGCTCCTCTCCCCAGGCCGCCGGCCGGGGGCTGGTGGGCATGCTGAGCCCCCCGGGTGCCGCCTCGCTGCCGGGGGAGCCCCTAATTTGCAGCCTCGAGGGCAGTTCGGGTGCACAGCCCGGGGCTGACAGAGCCCAGCTCGCTTTCCCGCGGCACGCTCGGCGGCTGCCGCTCGTCCGGCGCGCGAGGCCTCGCCGCGGCTGCCGGGACGCTCGCGGCAAACAAACCTGTTCCGTCCTGGAAGCCTCGCGGAAACCAGCTGAGAAATGCTCTGCGTTTGTATAGCTGTGGATCCGAGCATCTAAAGATTGGAGCGAATAGATCTAGGAAAACGCGATCAGGAGATGAAAGAGAAGAATGCACGATTTGGAAATAAAATGAAGTCATCTTTAATGAAGCACTTCAAAAATAGCTTTGTCACTTTTGCCCACAAAGGAAGTTATTGTGGTGAAATTACATTATCATCTCGTGCTGGTTTTAAAAACCAAGCTGTGCCTCCTGGGGAAAAGTGACTGTAAAAAGCTCTTTGTTTTTTCCTTGAAAAAACAATGCTGTGAGGATGTGTGTGTTCAATCAATGGGGCTCATAACTAATGGATCAGAAAAGTTTAGAAGCCAGCAACAAACCGAAGGCATTAATAACTGTTGCTTTCAAGTCACTGGAATTGATCAGCAAATTCAGTTTATTTCTGAATGATCATTGTAGAAAAGTGGAAAGCAAACCAATATTTAAAGATGTACCTGCAAGCAATAACACATGATTGCAGGCTTTGGCAAGCTGGGTAGCAGAAAAGGGGCTGGATGAGACAACAGATCATTCATAATTGTCAACCAAATTGCATAGCTGGTATTGAGCTTTAAAAAATGAACCATAAGAAGCATTTCTTATTGATTTTGTTTCGTTAGAAACGATATAAGGCTGCCTTAAAGAACTGGGAACAGGCTGCAATTGATTCCCTTTCCTTTTGAGCAAATTCCAGTAGAATTTGTGAATTGATTTTAATTTAGGATTTATTAATGCTTTTTCTTTCTCTTCCACTTCTCTGTTACTACAGGAGAGGTTGGAGGCATGGGAGCCGAATTAAAACTTGGGGAAAGTTTACGCCAAAGGGCAGAAGCTCTGTTGGAACTGGATGTTTCACAGATTCTCTAGAGAAGGAAGGGGGTGGGGAAAAAAAAAAAATCCAGAGTCCAATATGAATTTTACAGTCCAGAGACAACTGATTTTTGGCAGGTATGCAGGGTGTGCTACCACCAGCTTCCCACTTCATTTCTGCTTCTCGGCTAAATATTTAGATTATTGCCAGTTCCTCCTCACTGTCCTTTCTCTGCAGTGGAGATACTGTCATTAAACCTTTTAATTGGGAAATATTAGGCCCATATTTGCAAACAGAGCGCTCCCTAGCTCAGATGTACAGTTCCTAAATGATCGTTGGGCTTTTACATGAAAACGCCTTATTTCAGGCAGAACCATGTTTCTGCGGACCCCGACGCCTGCCCTCAGAGCCCAGCTGAAGACGGCAGCGTGCAGCTGCCCGCGCCGGCGCTCCCGGGCTCTGCCAGCATCCCTACGCTCTTTGCTGTATCATGCAAAGAGGAGAGTGAAACTTGGGGGCAGCTCCTTCTCCCGCTGTCCGATAAAATCCCCGGTAACCCGTCACTGGCCCCGTCGGGGAGCCGTGGTGACCGCAGGTGCACGGGCTGAGAAGAGGGTGATGGGCGCTGCCACGGCTCTGCGGGGAGCAGCACCCGGGGCTCGGCGGGCTCGGGGAGCAGCACCCGGGGCTCGCACTGCAGCACCCAGGGCTCGGCAGGCTCGGAGAGCAGCACCGGGGCTCGGCAGGCTCGCACCGCAGCCCGGCTGCACCCCAGCACCCTTCCCCGTAGCCATGGGTGCTGCGGGCCCTGCGGTGCTGGGGCTCTGGCCAGATAGTTTCAGGATCAGGCCCTTAGCAAGACAAGGGACTCTCAGGCTTGCTTTCCAGCCCTGGGGAACGTGGGGATGCCCTGTCTCAACAAGGGGATGACAAGTTCAGTGAAGTAGGTGTTTAGGCTTGGCTGTCCCAGCATCCTGCAGCCTGGCGGGCTGATGAACGATGCTGTGTCTGAAAAGGCCGTCCTGTTTTACCGCAAGCTCGCGAGATGCCTGAGCCAATGCAGCCACGGAGGTGCTTGGAGCTGCAGAGAGCTTCAGGGGTGTGAGGTGCTGTCAGTAGGTCCTTGTTCCCAACGCCTGGTTTGGGTGAACAGGGCAGGCACCGCGTTGCGGGATGTCACTTCTGCGCCGCGTTGCGGGGTGTCACTTCTGCGTCACCAGAGCGCTGTCTTGAAATGTAAGCGTGGTGGGACCTCATGCGGCCTGTGGCCCTTGCTCTGGCCCTCGGCGTGCGGACCAGAGGCAGGTTTCTCCGGGGAAGACTCGTACTTTGCAGACTCAGGAGAAGTGTGTGAGCTGGGGGGTTTCCGTGTGCGCTCGCCTTTCCCTCCCTAGTGCCAGACAACGATGTTGCCACTTCCACTTGTGCGATTCGCTTCCCATCCTTTCTTCTCAACAGATCTATTTGCTCTTCCAGCCGTCTGTTGCTAGATAATAAGTATACAGCCCCTCATCCATGAAGGTTACGCATCTATTCTTCCTCCTCAAAACTACAGGCAAAGCCTGTAGGACCTAATATTATTTAAGGTCCCTCTTACCTGAGAAAGAGATGTAATCACCCTTCACAGGTGAGATATTCCGAGGGGATTCATTTAACGTTATTCTCCATTAAACTGTTTCACTTTAACTTCTGGGTGCCTGCTGCTAGGAGAAGGCAGGCGGGACGAGGCAAGGCTCGCTGCCCGCGCTGCCGTGGGGATGCTCTGGGCGCCTGCGGACGCGCCTGTTGCAGCGGCGCCGATTCCCCAGACCATGGCACCGATTCCTCGCTTCTGTCTGCACTGGAATTGTTTCTTGGGGAAATGGAAGAGAGCTCTGCAGAAACGAACAGTGATTGTCCCGACTTGATCTAACCAGCCAGTTGTATCACCTCTCTGCACGAGCAGAGGTTAGCAAGGACAGTAAAGACACGGGGGCTTTGCAGAGACTTTTGGAGGCCCCTTCAGTCAATGGGGAGACTCCGCTGACTTAGTACGTTTTAGCTGATGGTCCCTCGCCGAGTCGGGGCGACGTGCGCTGAAGCCGGAGAGGCGGTGGCAGCGTGAGCTGGCCTGCGGTGCAGGGAGCTGCCGGTCCCGGGATGCCGGCTGCTCCCGCACGCACCGCTCCGGGCTGGGGCTGGGCAGCGGTCGCTTGGTGCGGGACTGGTAACCCGGGTCCTTCCCCGTTTCTCCTTCTTTAGCCTCCCGCAAATGCTTGGTAAGGCTGGAGAGAAGCGCACAGCAACGGCGTTTGAGGTAAACTAAAAAAACCCCAGCTCCAAAAACATGAAACAAGTGCCCGTTATTTTAGACTAACTTTGAAAGCGTTTATATTTTTTCCTTATAAAATACTTATCTGCTGCCAATAGAAATACGATGTGAAACCAGATTTTTTTTTTTCTTTCCTGGCGTCACCTGCAGGGCGATGTGGCCCCAGTTAAGGGGAGCTGATGGCCTCTGCCAGTGTGCTGGTTATCGAAGATTGCACGTTGGGGCCAGGATGGCCGTCACCAGGTGCCATGTCCAGGGCCGATCCTCGGGCGGTCCAGCTGTGGGTATCAAATTCCAAGTAATAAGGCAAATCTAGAGTAATGTCTACATGGTTCTGTTTGCTCAAAATAGCAGATGGGCTTCGGCTCAGCCCTCCAGAGGAGCAGACTTCTCCTAAAGCACTGATTTGTAGGGTTTGTTATTCAGAGCCTCCTGTTGAGTCAACAGTAAAGATTCAAAACTGCAAAATAATCGCAGGATCAAAATTACTTACAAACGCGTCAAGGCCTGAAGCTGCTGCAAGTCGGTCAGATTTACATATATCATATGGCTAAATAATTTGAGCTAAACAGATTAGCATGTTACGCTCCTGATGAAATGATCCTTGAATATACCACAGCCTCGTGCCAGGGCCGTTATGGGAGGGGGAAAATCCTTGTTTGCTGCCAGTGACATTCAAGTGACAATGAAAGCAGAAAAACACCTGGAGGTGTTGCTTTCATAGATATTTAAATAGATCGATAAATAAATGTAAGATGTTAGAGTCTTACCACGAGCCAAGGAAGGAAAAGCAGAGAGAGGTTCCTGTGGTTTTGGTCCGACTGCTGCCCCAGGGCGCCGGCAGAGGACAAGCGAGCAGCTCCTGCGGCCGGAGCCCCTCGCCCGGCGCTGGCCGATGAGCGGTGGGGGAGCGGTGGGTGTGCAACAGCCGCTGCAGGACTAAGTTCGCCTGTCGGGGTTTACGCAAGCAAAACCCAATCAGCTTTTGGTCCCTATGTGCCAATATCAAATGTGAAGAGCTACTCATTTGCAGACTTTAAGGTCAAGCAGGTACTTCTGTGCTTGACTAATATAAATGACGATGCATGTGATTTGGGCCTGAAGCCCGCTCGTGTGTCATTTAAAAATACATAAATAACGTTGTTGATTTTTCCATGAATGTCATTTCCTTGGTGTTGCCTGTCACAGATGTTGCAGTTAAATACCTCTATATACATAGATGTTGGGTTTGGATAGATTTGATTGGGGTGAGACAGTGATTCGGATAAAGGGATGGTGCAGACCTCCCAACGCCAGCAAAGGCAGCGGAGTTGTTGCCTCCTCCCAGTAAACAGAGGCAACTGGGAAACTAAGGCCACTGGAACAGAGGAGGAGAGGAATCAATCTGCAGCAAAGCCAGGAGCAAAGTGCCTTTGCTGGTCACCGTCCTCGATACGGACCCTGAGTGCGGCTCTCTGATGTGCTCTGCTCCTGGCAGCTTTTGTGGCAGGAGACGGGGTCGGTAAAAGAAAAGCTTGTTCTTCGGGATCTCTGTCGGACTCAGAAGGGAGATGGGTGTGCAGGTGGAATCTACCCCAAAAGTATCGTTCCCAGCACTGCATCTACAGGTGATGGGAAGAAACTGTTTCTATTTAATTTCCTCTAAAGGAATTACTCCTTCGAAGGATGTTACCCCTGGATGGGACAGACACTGACCGCCGTGTGCCATTACCTGCCTGTGCAGGTGTCTGAACACTCCCTAGGCTGGGAAGAGGCAACCTTGGCCTCAAACGGTCCCTCTTCCAGAGAAGACAAAATGTACAGACAAATTGTGGTGTTCATCGGCGTGGTTCGGAGGGGCGATGCGTTTTGCAGGGGGCGATGCGGCCGGTGAGGCGGCCTCAGCAGACGAGCTCTCGGGCACGAAGCGCAGCCGGTGCGGGAGCTGCGATACAGCCGGCGCGTGGCTTCCTCTTTCTTACGATTCTATTTTACACGGGGGTTTTGCTGAAACGTTCTCCTTTCAGCACCATAACTTTAATACATTTTACAGGGAGCTCTTTTATGCGTCAGTAAAGACGAAGCAGCGCTGGTGTTACACGAGGCCGTAAGCGTGATGGGGAGCGTGGCAGCGGCGGCTCCGGGGCTGCCGGAGGCTCGGGCAGGGCAGGCTCAGCTCGGCGACGAACGGCTGGGTCCCTCGGCTGGCGCAGCGCTGGCTCCCGTACGGACGGGCACGGTCCTGCAGATCTGTCGGGAAGAAAAGGAAAACCTCTAGGTTTTCCAAGCACTTAGGCGATGTTTTTGGCTGTGGGAAGAACGTGTGCGGACAGAAGGGTTCGGGGTACATGCCGCAGGACGCGGGCACAGCCCCGCTCAGACGTGGCGGAGCAGCGGTGCTCCGCTCGCTGTCTTAGGGCTTATGGCCGATGCATCCATGTTCCTGCGGTTATCGTGGCGCTGGCATCGAGACAGATATGGAGATACACGTACAGCATTAGCGCAGAAATCTATTAGCATAAATTACTGATGAATTCACCTAAAAAGCCAAGCCCCAGCTCCATGATTAAAAATAGTGACAGAACTTCAAAGGGGCAATAGGCATGATTTATTTTTAAGATAATGTGGATAATTTCAAGTACCAAAGGATCTTGCTTATGCTGCTTTCCTTGGTATTCTGCATAATCTGCTGTGTCCAGCTAAGATTAGATAAAAGCAAAAGCAGGATCATTTTTCCTTTCCAACATTAACTATTTTGCTTCTCTCTATCCAGAGATGAGGTCCCAGAGCTTAATGTGCAGAACGCTTCTCTCGGCTCCAGGCTCCACTTCCAGAGAAAACTTTTGGGGGTGTTTTGGGTATTTTTTCCTGCGCTGTGCCGCTCATGGTTAGATCTGCGCAAGCGTTGTGGACGTGGCCTTTCGGGGTGGCCCAGCTGCTGGGGGCGGGAGGGGAGCAGCGGTGCCGGTGCCGGCAGAAGCGCGTGCGGGGCAAGGGGTGCTCCCGGCCACGGTCCCGCTGCCCGTGCCAGCCTGTTCCCGGGCTTGGAAGCAGAGCTGCTGACCAAGGGCAGTCCAGCTTCATAGTTCGTGCTTGTTTTTATCTGAAACTTTTTATTTGCTCACACTTAATGCAAATGAGCCTTCCACACAAGCATTAGCAAAGCTTATTTGCAGTATGACAGGCTGCTTTAAAAGTCCATTTGTTTCATCAGGCTTCTAATTGTTTGCAAATTGTTATTACTCAGGCTCAAAACGGAGTAACTGCTTCCATAAAACTGATGTGATCTTGGTGTCGCTTTCCCTATACTCCCATACTTAATTTATTTTTATTACTAATATCGTGGCAATCTTTCTCACTTCAGGAGCTGCTGGAAAGCGCTCGTGGTGCTGGTGGGTCTGTTCCCACCCCTGTAACCTCCGCCGGGCCGCGGGTGAGCTGCAGTCACCGCACGTTTCCTGGCAGAACGTCTGGGGCAGTGACAATCCGTGGCCGAGTTTCTGCAGGATGGTCTGGAGTGACGCTTACCTGGGCTTCACTTGCACTTGGGCGTTATGCAACCTTTTTTTTTAATCTCATTCGTGTGGTAGAAATGTCCGTATAAAGGCGCCTGGCTAACGAGCCCGTGCCTTTGCCTCCCCGCTGACCGGCGTGGCGGGCAGCCTCCTCCAGCCTGGCGAAGGCCTTGGCGAAGAGGAGCTGCGTTTCGCCTGCGAGCGCTCGAGGGCGATGCCAGCGTCCGGCAGAACGAGCACGAGGTGTGGCTGTTAGTTTGGTTTTCCCCTGAAAAGAAATGGCTGATCCCTTCAGAGCTCAAAACTAAGCAAAAACACCTTTCAGGGATGCTCAAACCTCAGCTGAGAGCATCCTCTTGCCGTGTACGAAACCCGGCCTCTCCCGGAGCGAGCCGCCTGCTCCGCTGCAGCCGCATCCTCCCCGCTCGTTTTCTTTTGTGTTGTTAGTGCCGGCGGAGGGAGGATCGATGCTTTCGGTGTCACGGCAAGACAATGTCTGTGCATTATTGCCATGATATTGACAGCTTGGCTGCTTTTCTTGTATCGGCTATACTTCATTTGTGAAAAGTACTGTAATTATCCCCTAGTAGTCATTTCAGGAATGGTGCACAACTTGAAAAGAAATCAAAATGGGTACACCTGATTGCAAAGAAAAGACTTTAAATATTGAACAATTTTTCTAAAGATCTAAATTTTCTATTTGCCTCAGCACTTAGCGTTTGTGCAGCCATTTCATACAAGCTTTAACAATGGACATTTTGCGTCGAGGGCGTTTATAGTAACAAAAATGAAGAAGGGTTCATTCTCCACACCTTTTCCTGCTGTTTTGCATCTCTCCTTCCATGTACTCCCAGGCAATTAATAAGCCCTTAAATCTGTCTCTTCCCCCCTCAATCCGTGCAGACTTTCCCAGCCTAATTGTCAGTCTAGCTTTCATTAAGCCAACTGCGGACTTCTGATCTACTTCTTTGGAAGAGTTTTTGTGTTCAGCATTTGAACGAACTAGTCCTCTGTTTACAAGATTTACATCAAAATAAGGTTTCTGGAAAAGAAGATGCAGCTTAGCAAAATAAAAAATTGTGCAAAGCCCCCAGAGAGCTAATTCATATGCATTTCAGCAGTAATAATAAAAAAATAGCATGAGACAGGCTGGCTTAGCAGTGCGGAGATGCAGCAAGGACGTGGTGTTCCCACCTCCTGGGTGCCTGCTTGCTCATGCACCAGGCTGGGAACAGCCCCGGATCTGCAGGATGGGAGCGCCGCGCTTCTGTGCATCTTTCTCAGGGTAACTTTGCATGAAATCTTTTGGAAAATGTGTCAACCTGAAACCAGCTCCTTAGGCTTTGCGTTCAGATAACGCGGTAAGACTCCGTGCTTGACACCGAGACCAGGACGGAGCATGGCACAACAGCCCCGAGCTGAAGGACGGCCCGTGGGCAGGCGACTCCCAGCGCCGTGCCGTGGCGAACACGAGACCCTGGTGATGCTGTCGGCTCGGGGGCGAGGGAGTGATACCTGTTTTCCCCAGCTGCCCTCTTGCGTTATACACACACCCTGTCGCTTAGAGAAAAATCAATTTAGGAGCTGACAAAAGCTGGAGAAAACTGCAGCAGTTAATTAATAGCCCCGTGTCTTGTGCGGTCGGCTCCCACAGCCGTATCGGAGCTAATTGGGAAGTCAGTCCAGATCGTATCCTACAGAACAAGTTCATGTTAATAAGCGATTTCTGTATTCAAGGGTAGTTTTTATTCAATTTCTAGTACTTTATTTTGACTAGCGGGTCAAATATTCTTGAAGTATCAAAACAATCTTTGTAGCTGTGTAACAGGAGCATAAGGATGTCATTAAAAACGAGCCCGGCTTGATCTGGATGCTGGCAAAACAACTTCAAAAGTATCCCAGTGATCCTGGGGGAAAGGAGCTGTGTTCTCTCAGGATGAAAGGATCCATTTGAGACTAGTTTAAAGGCAGGATCGGTCCCCGGAGAAGGGAAGGCTGCCTAGGGATCCTCCCTGAAACGAATCCGTAAAAATCTGACTGTGGGTTTTGGAGAGCCTGTAAGTAACCGGTGGGTGCAGCCCCTGAACTCGCACAGACCTGAGCGTTGGCTTCGGGGAGGAGAGAGCGGGAGCAGCGAGATCCCGTGCGATGCTTTTCTAGCGCAGAGAGTTTGGATTTGGGGGTCCTCCGTGAAGAGGAACCCACTGATGTCACTGGCAGCTGGTGTAAAATGAAGGGAAATGCCTGTTTTCAGAGTACGGAGATCTTTGCTGCTGGAGGGCTGGGAGCATAAACGGGTAGGGAAGGAGATGAAGGGACTGGGGAACGGGTCCAGGGGTGGCAGACAGCGTGGACAGCCCGATCGGCCGGGAAATTCCCGAATCTCTGCCGAGGCGAGAAGGGTAGAGGGTGGGAAATGTCACTCTGTACATGACACGCTTTACTCTCTCTCTGTACATCCACTCCAGCTCCTATTGCAAACAGGAGTGCTAGGACTCTGGCTTAGCTCCATTTTAAGTAAGGTTGTGGAAATGACACTAATGATTAGAGACAGGGAAATCATGGTGGTGTCTATGGAGCATCCAGGTTACGTCATTCAAAGCCATGTCTTTGGGTTTGAAAGAGCAGTGAACGAGTAGAACAAACAAATTAACTTTTGTATTAGGTTTTTAATACTTTGATTCTCTGCGTTCCTTTGCTGTTTTGGGGGTTTTGTTTGTTCCTGGAGTGTTCCCTGGATTTAAGCAAGAGCAGGGCCGTTATTTAGTGGCTTTTCTTGCCCCAGTAGTACCTTAGTAAAGGAGAAGAGGAATGTCAGGCAGGTTAATTCAACAGTCTGGTGGGATGAGACACTTTTCACTGGAAAATGGGTAAGGAATTTGGGCTTAAATTTCCTCATTCTGAAACGCTTGTCTAGCAACATCCCTGTATCCTTTATAGACTGAAGCAGGTACCTCTGGGACCCCTCTGCCCCACTGACTGCAGACAAATGTGTCTTTAATTTTAGGGTTAAGGCAGTAAAAGCAGGTCAGGATGAAGTGCTTTATAGGTTAACACTGCCTTCATTTATGAAGTAGTGGAGGAAAACCCCAGAGGTCTGAGAAGATGAAGAGGTTGCAGAAGAATCTTCATTTTCCCCAATATTTTTCTTGCCACTGTAAAATCTAGTTTGCATCAATCATAAACAGTTGTGCAGTTTTCCCAGAAGGTCACTGTGCAATGAACATGCAACACAAACTATTTCTGCATATTTAAAAAAAAAAAAAAAGAAAGAAAAGGAGATATTTTTCTCTTTGCATGCAATTTTTAAGAAGCGGAGAGCAAAGAGCCATAAAGTTTCCTTTTATAGATGCAGAAGACAGCAGCAGAGTGTGCTAAAGTGAGCGAGGAAAACCCAAGGTGACATTTAATTTTAGCGATAATAAGCTATGGCAAAACTCCCCTTATTAAAGACCTAAGGCAAAGTCGTTCGGCTGGTATATTCTGGAGCAGAGACACTGCAAGGAGCAAAGGGAGACAGGGTAAGACACCTTGAGCAAGATTCAAAGATCCAGGCATTAATTTTAGGGATGAAGAATTTGAGCACCTCTGCTAAGCAATAAATGAGTAATGCCCGTTACAGCGAGACGGAGCTGTTCTACTTCCCCGGTTCACAGAACAGAAATTCTCCCCGGATAAGGCAAGACTGCTGCTTGGGCTTGCTAGCGTGCGGGCTGGGGCTGGGCTGCAGCCCCCGCGGGAACGTTCTCCAGCTCGCGTACCCTAAGCATCCCTGCCTCTTCCAGCGCGCGTGAGCCCTCGCAGGCGCTTCCCAACGCCCGAAAGGCGGGGAGCTGCCGGCGTGCAACTGCAGCGAGGCAGGGCCGGAGCCCTGCGCGGGCGCTGCTGCCCCGGGTCCAAGCCACAGACGGGTCTCGAGGGGCCAGACCGGCCAAATTATCTTCCGTGCTTCTGGATACAGAATCTGCCACCTCTCATCTGAAAACCTCGCAGCCTCTGAATTAGGGGAAAAGCCGAGTCAGAATTTGGGGTGATGGGTAGAAAGCATCCAGGGTGAAGTATTTTCTTTGGCAGATGACGGGCCAGAAGGCCCATATCGCACCTCAGCCTTGTTTTGCAGAAATGCCCATTGAAACCCCAACTATAGAGTATGGAGAGACGGGATTTGTTTGGGTTTATAGGTTTAGGGATGAAGGACTGCAGTTCTCACCTTGCGCTCTGCCCCAGTGCACGGTGGTGCAACCGCTGGAGATGGGCGTCTGTTGGTGGAGAGGGCTTCACGTAACACCCTCCTGACTCCAAATAATACCAGTTTGCTGCGGGTGCAGAGCCCTGGTTCTGCTGCTCTTGCTGCAGTCCTCTCACTAGTTTCCTTTCATTTGCTGTAAATCCTCACGTCGGAACGTTTTCAAAGGGAGGAGGGCTCTTTCGATAGGTCTCTTTGCAGATGTTTATTCCTGGTGGCAGCTATGTCTGCAGATAATTGCCCAACACCTACTTTGGCAGCACTTTCTAGAAAAGAATTAATAAAATCTAATAAGGCACTTAAAGTCACGCAGCTTCACTAGCTGGCCGCACCCCCGAGCGGGTAATACGGCAGGACATCGAGTCTCTGCTCCTCGAAGGACTCCCACCTCCCGGCCGCCGGAGCACAGCTATGAGAGCCCGAGCTGTTCGGTCTCGCGATGGCACTCCTGGAGCTGGGCTGTCCACAGGCGTGTCGCAGAGGAGGTCTGCAGCAGTGGTTTGCCAGCAAGCTGTAGGTATAGTTGTGACTATAGGTGCCTCCCATTACATGTAAAATAGATCTAAAAGGCCTGGTAAGGCTGCTGTTCGGAAAGAAATTTGCAGTTTCTGCTCTCTCTCTGTGCACGTTCTCCTGTTGAGCGATCCTGCGACGGTGCCGAAAGCCATGATTAGGCTTTGGGTCACAATTTCGTATCTGGTTCCTTTCTGCTTCGTCTCCGGTGTGTTAGTGCTGTAGGATCTCTCGGTGCCCTTCAGCAGAGGAAGGAGGATGTTGCTGGCACCCATAATAAGCTACCTGTGCAGTAATCGCGTTCACTAATGGGTGAGACGGGTGCTTGAACGCCGAACAGCTGCTCCCGGTCATTGCCGACAGTGGTTTTGCAGAGGTCTGTGCCGCCGCTGCGCAGGGTGCTCGGGGAAGCACGGGCAGCGAGAAGTGCCGTGCCAAACCGTCACTCCCATCGGAGCAATCCTCGCTTGGCTCCGTGGCCGTAGAGGAACGGGTGACGCGCACCAGCACTTGTAGCAGAAGTCTCCGGCTGTGTCGGGTGTAATTCTCATACTGGCCTCGGCTGACGTGCCTCGGTGCCCAGGAGCGTGTTTCCAACCTGCCAACGCAGCCCCGCGGGGCTGCATCTGCTGCTGGGGCCGGGAACTGGCTCCCTCCCGGCGCTGGCAGATGCGCGCGGGGCAGCAGGGCACAACCCGGAGCTTCCCAGCGCCTCCCGCCCTGGGAAGCCCGTCCTGGCCCTCTCCGGCTGGCAGGAGGGAGGACACGGGCGGCCGGGACCCACCGCTCCTGCCTGGCTGCCCTCGGAGCTGCCCTGCGGGGGGGGACCGGGAGCGCAAGATCAAGGACTCCCAAATTCATTCCTGAATCTCTGTCTCATCCAGCTGGATCAAAGCAAGGGTGCCTGGCCCAGATCACATCTCCAGATTTCTAACATTAAGCTGCTTTATAGCAAGTCTGTGAAAATAAGAAGGCAGCAACGGGCAGCCTGCTGACCAGCAACTTCTTAGTTCTTGGCTGGCTGTAGAACCAGACCTTTCTCTGCCTCCGTGGATGCGGATATAAATAGTTGCACAGAGTCGAGGTGATGAGTGGGTTATACAATGAACCTCAGCGCTCCCAAGAGCCAAAAATACCTACAGAAATGACGGGCAGTTTGAATGACACTTGCAGAATGCTGCTAATGGCAAAAAATTGCTGCCATGTTTAACAGAGTCCCTGTCACAGAATGAATCATCCCGTCCTGCCGGCACGGAGACTTGCACCCGTGAGTTCAGCTAATGGTGGCCCCTCCATCGCACTCTGCGTTTGCTGCTCTCCCCGGTGCTTTTCTGCCCGAGGAGGGACGGGGATCAGCAGACAAAAGGGTTCCAGCATTTCATGGCATCCTCAGCCTCGCAGCTCAGATTTCAGGTCAACGTTATTTTCCTCTTCCATTTTGCAAAATGACAGGAGAACTGATCGTGCTCACCTTAGCGAGGAAGCCGATCCTTCCATTGTTGCAGTATAATAAGGGACAATAATTCTTGGAGAGAGAGCAAGAGACAGAGTTTTTGTGAAATGCTCCCATTTTGTATATAAACCTATCTCTATTTTTCAATCCTAAATGGCCCTTGTATTGAAAGCCCGGTGTATGAGCTGTCTCCATTCAGTGTGAAAGCTGCAAAGAAATAGAAACCGTCCGGAATTGCTCAGCCTCTGGGAGAGGGGACATGTTTCTCTATGGCTGTTTTTAACTATGTCTTGCCGCAAAGCTGCGATGACTTTATGGTTATGAGATTGGGACTAAGGATATTGAGCTTCTCGTCCAGCTCCATCACGGACCCCGTGCGGCCTTGGGCAATTTATTTTACCGTGCTGCGTGTCGGGCCCCAACGCGTAAGCGCGCGGGGCCAGGGCGTGCGCAGCGCGGTGGCTGCGGGGACCCGCTGAGCGTGGGTCTGTCCGGGGCTGGGTAAAGCGCAGCCCCCGCAGCCGGGCAGCGCTAGGCAGAAAGAGGGTTGTTCCTCCCCTCTCTTCCGCTGGGTCACGGATCCCCTTGGCCGTTTCGTACATATGGGAGCCTGAGAAGATTCAAGCACCGCTTAGGAAATGAGTCGTTAAATTATTGCTGACTTGAGGTGTGTATGTAGCATGTTCTTATTCTGGCAGCGCCCACGGGAGGGTCACAGGGTTGGAGATCTGGCAGGACTGAGCTGAGAACAGGCGCAGTTGGTACGCTGGTGGTGAGGGCAGGATCAAAATCCTATGGAGACAAAACCCCCCGGAGACAGCCCGCTGCTCTCTGAGCAGTGCCCTGGGCCAGACCCTGCCGCGCACCGGCGAGAGGCCCTGGCACGTTAAAGAGCGCGCTGGAGGCAGGGGTGCGGCACAGCGCGGTGCTGCCGCTTGGGAGCTGGGAGGGTTGTAGTCACGGCTGGAAACTTGTCACTAGTGTTTGAATAATTCGTTTCTTTAAAAAACCCAAACCCCAAGGCGCTGGCCCTGGGTCCGGCCCTGCGCGCGGACGGTTTGCAGACGGCGGCTCTCAGTAGCCCCGTTACCGGCACTGCGGGCACCGGGAGCCCACGGCGAGCCCCGGCAGGCTGGGCTGGCAACGGCGGCGTCTTGCAGATGTCTCGCACAGGGTTTGCCTCGAGCCATTTTTGCTAACAGTAAGTGGCAAATGTTTCTGTGAATCCCATATCCTGAGGCCCTTAACTGTTACAAATGAACGATGTTATTAAAATTGTCAGAGCAGAGTGAGTAAAGCGAACCCTTATTGTGTGTTGAGGTGCTCTAGTCGTCCTTCCAGGGGCTGTTGGAGAGGTTTGCGGGTAGTTGGAGGCTGCAGAGAACTCCGTAACGTCGTGCCGTGTATTATTCAGTAACTGACAGCTGCTTGGGGTTAACCAGCAAGTAATACGTATCAACACTTGGTGCAGCCGACGTACAGAACGGCTCTGGGCGCGTGCCGCAGCTTTCAGCAGCGTGGTCCCTCCGTCAGGCTGGGTTCCCCGTGCTGTCGATTCTGTTACTGAGAAGCTGTCGGGGTGCCCGGGCAGCCCCGCTCTGGTTCCCCACTGGGGCGAGGCTCCCCCTTCCTTCCACAGGGCGTTGGGTTTTCTCAGCCGCTGTTTCTCGTGGCAGATGCTCCGCTATAGCAGCCCCGTTAACAGCGAACGGCGAAGTCCAGCGCTCCTTGCCAAAACACCAAGTTCACGTGCTGGCTCGAGTCGCCCTGTAGACTGAGGTACCTGAATTGCACGTGCTCACACACACTCGTGCCGGGCTTCGATAATCCCGATGTGCTCAGAGCTAAAAGCTGGAAGTCGCTCGTGTGGTGTTTGAGCAGAGCGAGCGATGGGACCGGGGCGAGACGCGCTTCGCCGCGGGTCTGTGCCGCATCTCCAGTCGCTGCGGTTTCTGGGGGTGCGGGCTCTGCCACCGCGTGTTTGCTCGGGACGAGGGGGAACTCGTTACTTCGTACTCATCCCCTCGGGATGCTGCAGGCCTTCCGCAAGGGGATGCGTGCTCTGTCGGAGGGAGCGTGTGTCGCACAAGGAGAAGGACAGGCAGGGGTCTCTCAGTGGGCGTTGGGCTGTAAGGAATCCCCAGACATATCTGGTGTTCGGCTGACTCTGGGAATGTTCTCCAAAAATCCTGAAATAAAAGTAAGGATGGGAATTGCCACCCACCTTGCAAGGAGGGAGCGCCCAAAGAGAACTGTCTCCTTGAAACACAACTCTGTGGAACTCCAACATCCTATTTATTTTCCTCTAATTTGGGGTGCTGAAATGCCAACAGGCTCCCTTGTTTCTACCCGGAGCTCCTTTAGAGTGCAAAATCGGCGACATGTCCCTGCCTGCTTCCAACCCTAGGCTCCACTAGACATATATTAGTAGTTGCATGACTCAATTGTATTAGTTGTTGCATTAAATTATATGGTATTACTCAAAAAGAATGTTAATTTAGTTTTCCTACAACTGTGTTCAACTTAATTTTTAATCAGATTTGACAGCAAAAATTTAAATCAAGTGCTGCATCTTGGCTCTAAGAGGGCCGAGTACATAATGAATGTACTAAAGCGATCAGGACAGTTTGCAGCACTAATACGCATTAAACGTAGGCAGGCTGCTGAGCTGTAGACAGTAATTATTCCCTCTCTCCCACCAGCCTGAACTTCGTGGGGGAAGAGCTGAAGCGAGCGCTCGTGCCCGGGTCTGGAAGGCAGCACTGGGGCTGTTTAACGCCGACGCGGCGCGAGCCAGACCTGGGTGGACACGAACGGGTTTAGCGGGCGGCCGATAACGAAGCCCCGGCAAACCCATGCTCCCAGTAGCAAACATAAAGCAAGAGCAGATTAGAGGGCAGGCTTCAGCCTTTGTAATTTAGGCAGTAATGCAGGAAGGGGAGGGAGGGAACCCAAAGCGATTTGCAGGGCAGAGCGAGCATGTAACCGCATCTCAAGTCGGAAGCGACAGGGTTTTCCAGGCGATTGCAGCGTTACTGAACTTCACCAAATGAAAGAGCATCTTCCAAACTAGGCCAGGTAGCAGCATGGTTTCTATTCAGCAATTCCTGGAACTGATCTGCATTCAGGAGATCGGGTCCTGGGCGTAAAGGACTACTAATTAGGAGAGCTTGGCTGATTAAAGAAAAAACAAAACACTAAACCCTTAGCAAGCCCCTGGTCTGTTAATCACGGTAATATACTGGGGGAGTTCAGGGAGCCATGCAAGTTCTTTGAAGTCCTAATAGAAACCCTGCGCTTCTCCTCCTCTCTTGCCTTATTGAGCGCATTAATCTCCCGAAAATACCGGTGGCCGCGCGGGAAGGCGCCTATGTGGGCTCGCGCTCCTGCGCTTCTCTCCTGGGCGCCCGTTCCATCGGCAGGCGTGAAAGGGGTTTTCTCGTGTGAAAGCTGCGTATGTCACTGTATGTCTCCTAATAGGAAAAGCAAGATCTGTATAAATTCATAATGGCTGCGGTGATCTTTCTTTTCCGTGAGAAGCTGGTATTAATAAGGAGTGTCACAAACTATGAATTTTATTGTGGTGATATTCATTATATGTGATATACAGAGAGAAAACGTGCTGCAGCAAGTGCAATGAATTGTATTTGTTGCAAAGACTAAAGCTAAGTGGAAATAAATTAAGCGTGATGTGTTTTAGGAGGATCTATATTCTGTAGCAGGTACAAAAAACTGTCCAAAAATGTTGATATAGAAAAGATTTCTAAGGTGCAAACAGAGATACAAACGCAGAAAAAGGAAAATAAATTCATTTTGATGCAGAGAGACACGTCCTTTGCTGTACATTTAGAAGAGGGCTGCAGAAAGCAAATATTCCTTCTGTTCTAGAAATTTGCAGAACCGGGATAATTGCTACCTGTGGTTGCTGTGGGAACCAGAACTTTTCAATTCCAGATTTTAAGAGCATAAAGTCTCAGCCAAATGTGCCACATTAATGTGACTGCTGTCACATTACAGGAAATCAGCCAATTTGTGGTTAATATAAACACGTTAGGAAGGGAGAATTTTGTAAAAGTAGAGAATCGGTTGGTGTTTTTTTCCCCGAAGAAAGACGGGGATTTGGCAGTTGGGCTGGAGCCACGTGTTTCGTTCAAAGGCAGAGCTGCTTGAACCCCAAATTGCCGTTTCGCGTAGCAGGAGCAGAGGGGCGGGCGCCGCGCTGGCTGCGGGTCCCTTCGCCCCCTCGCCGTGCCCTCGTCCCCCAGGCCGTGGCGGAGCTGGCAGGAGCAGCCTGCGCTCCCGGTGCGTGACGAGGCTCCCCGGTACTTCCACGTGTCAAACACAGTAATTAAACCCGGACCCACGGCAGCTTTCTCGCCTTCTCTGCAGGAAGATAACCGCTCCAGCCACCCAGCTCGGGGCAGCCGCCGGGCAGGGCGCTCGGCCGCCGGGTTTTGACCCCCCGGGGCAGCACGGGGTGTCTCTGCACCAGAGGCCCCCGGCCCTTCCGTCGCAGTGGTCTTCGCGTCCCAGCGAGCTCCTCCCGTGTCGCAGCTGAGGGTGGGCTCGGTGCCTGCCCGGGGCTGCAGCCAGGGGAGCGGGACGGCCACCAAAACCAGCGCCGCTCCAGCCCCCTGCAAGGGGCCGTGCCCGCAGCACCCGCCGTAGGCACCGTGACCGTGACCGTCCTGCTGGTACCGCTCTCCCCCTCGCTTTTAGAGCAAATGCACGCTTGTTTTATTTTTCTCTCGATTAACAAGGGGAAAAGCAGCAGAGAGGCAGATGAGGGGCTTGGCTGTTGCCAGCCTTACAAAAGGAGCGATGACTGGTAATGGCTCCTCGGCAGGGAGTACGGGGAGGTTTTGGCGAGGGAGAGGAGCCAGTGGCAACGCAGCGGAGAGGCAGATCGATTTGGAAGAGCAGAGGCCGCACGCAGCCGAGCCCCACGGCCTGTGCTGGCGTGTCGGCAGACACCCCCAGGGCAGCTCGGACCTGCGGGTCCGAGGCAGAAGTGATGCTCCCAGGCTTCTGAGGTGCATGCGGGACCAAGGGCCAGAGAGCGTTTTATTTATTTTTTGACTGGAAGAAAGTAATCGGGATAAAAGGGCTCCCTAGTTAATAATTCAGTCTTGGCATCTGGTGTGTTTTCACGTGTGCGTTGATTGTTCGTGCTCGTTGGGGCTTGTCAGCTCCTTGCACCTGCAGCGAGCGGAGGGATGCTCTCGGGGCTGCAGGTGCCTGGTGCCGGGCCAGGCAGCGTAATACGGAGCAACGCGTGTTGCCGAGTTTGCACAGTCATTTCTGACCCCCTCGGGCACAGCCCAGAACCGTCGCAAGTATACCTGCATCTCCAGCGTCACTGCCCTGGTAGCATTTTATTTTTAAGGGACGCTTAAAAGAGCCTGTGTAGGCTCAGGGAGGAACCCACCGAGGCAGAGCGAGCGCAGGGAGGATCGCAGCGGCGGGGGGCCGAGCACCAGCCAGAAATCCGCAGCGGCAGCGCCCTGGCTGGAGCGCTCGTCAGGAAACGTTACCTGACACGCGAAGCAAAGGCAAAGAAGGCTCCAGCTTAGACACATCTGCAGTGATATTTTATTGATTGCATAGGACCCTTAAGGCAATTTTGTTAGAGCCTGTAAAGAAGGATTTTGTTTTTGTTCCCCGGGATGCCGTTGTTTCCTGGCTGCCGCACTGCCTAGAAAAGCCCTTCTGATTTCTTTTGTGCAGTGCTACAAGCTGCTGGAGTAATCGCTTTAAAACTCGGGTTGGGGTTTCTAGAAGAAGCTAGAAGGAACCGCGATTTAGCTAAAACCAATATTCCTTGCATCAACGTTGCATTTGTGACTTTTATAAGCAACGCTTAGGATTTGCTGTGTTGGCACATTTAGGCTGTGTTTCAGCAACTCTCTCTAACTGGCACTTCAGAACATTAAAAGCAGACCCAACCGCACAAAAACTTGCTACAGCAAGTGTGCTGCAGTTGTGTTTCCTCATTCTTGCAGACCATTGCCACGTGCAGTGGGAAGAGGGATTGTTGTGCATAAAAGGGACAAATCAGAGGGAACGCTTAGCTGCGCCTCAGACTCTGGCACAGAAGATAGGGAGAATAAGCTACGTTGAAAACAGAAGGAGAGCGGGTCCCTCGGAAACCGGGCGCGGAGGCAGGGCTGCGGCGGCGGCGCGGGGAAGCAGCCCCGGCCGGTACCAACGCCTGCAGCAGCAGCAGGACCCGGCTCCAGCAAGGAGCTCCGGGCGGGAGACGGGCTGTCTCAGCACGAGAGGTCTTGATGCTCGGGAGTCAATTTGGAAAGACCGTGCGTTATTTTATGTTCTTTATGTAAGCAAGGGTTAAAAAGTGTAGCACATTTAATTTTTTTTTTTTTATTTGCAGAGCGTTGCTAGAGGTATTTTATAGAGAGAATAAAATGAAAACTGATGCACTATTTGATATTTTTTCTATACTTTTCGAGTCTCTCAAGCGTGCACACTTGCAAAAGTGCTTCACGCCAGCCAGACGTTTCAAAGTGAACTTGATGTTGCTGGATCACGAGTGTGTGGTGGGTCCACATCTGCGGTGCGGAAGCTTGGGCTCCGTCTTGGTGGAAGCCCGTCGCTCTTTGAGCTGTGGAGTAACGTTTGCTGCCTAACGGAGGCTCTAAGTAGTTCTCTGAGCTATTGTTGTAGTAACTGGTTAAGAATCCAGTGCTCTCTCGTATGGCAATACTTCCTATTGGATTGAATGGGAAAGATTTGGGGCTTGTTAGTTCATAAACAGACGATGAAAATTCCCAGCGTATCAGTAATACATCAGCGTTTGCATAAATAGCAGGAGTTACTCTAGTAAAAAAGCAATATTCTTTTCTCAGCATCATGCTAGGCAAAGAGGGTGCTTTTACCTACTTTGAATAAATGTTCTCATTTTAAAAGGAAATAAGTCTGTGAATTTTTATGATTGCTTATGAAAGATCTTATAGTACAATTAAAATACTGGCTTTTACTTAATCTTACTGAGAAACGATGGACTGTTTATTGAGAAAAGGAAATAACAGTGAAGCGTGGTATTACTGTCGCTTGGGTACTCCCATTTTCCAGGGAAGGAAATCTGATGATGGGGCTGGCACAGCTGCAAACCCAACTACTGATGCTGGCAAAGGCAGCGGCGGGCGGGCGAGGGTCGGGCTGCCGGTGCGGGGCCAGCGCGGGCACTGCCGGCACCGCGCTGGCCGACGGGCGATGCCGGGGTGCGGGCACTGCCAGGGCTGGCTGGAAACCCTCGGCCTTCGACCAAAGACGTCAGGAGAAACGCTTCCCCAGGCTGCTGCTCCTGGCCAGAAACAGCCCTTCACAGCAGTAGCGACTCCGGGGGGAGCCGGGAAGGGTTTCGCGCCCTGTCCCCACGGCTGCAGGACGAGGAGTGACAAACCCGCCCGTGCACTGAAAATGGAAAATGAAAAGTAAAGAAGAGATTTACACCAAGATCACTTAGGCTGGAAGTTAGATATGTTGAGTCAAAATGGCTTTTTTGTTTCAAACATCTTTTCTGCAGAATTTTAAGAAACTCAGACTTGATGTTTCCTTTAACACTTTCATTAAACACTTTTCTTAAAAACAGGTTTTGGGCCAAAGCAAATCTAACCAGCTTGGGTTTGGAAATCTGGTTTGGATTTTAAACCTGTGATAGTACAACTCTTTCCAAATTCCAATTAGCTAGAATTTTTTCTTAGGATTTTTTTTCTACATAAGCCTCTATTCTCTATGCATTTTTAATAAGCTTTATCCTGGGAAAACATGAGAGAGCTAACGGCAAGTGAAAAGAATAAAGGCAGTTGCTGCGTAGCTCTGAAAATCTGTTAAGTACTGGAAAGCTCATAGTAAAAAGCAAAGCAATGAAGAAATCTTAGCTCTGTTCTTATTAGAAACTGTGAATGAAGATAAAACCTTTTCACAAACCTCATCTGGCTGAAAAAACGCAGAGGAACAGCACTAGATGAACCTGTGGCAGTGCTCGCACGTGCTGCCGGCCGCGGAACAAGCAGCAGCAGACCTCTGTGTCCTTTTCTCTTCCTAAATCGCAGAGCTCTGAGTCTTGGGACTGGCTGATCCCTCCCGGAGGAGGCGGAGGGGAGAGCGCACTGCATCAGTGTGAAATGCTGAAAGCACAGAGGAGTTAAAAAACCACATAAACCCAGACTGTTAAGGAGAAAGTAGTTATACAGATGATCTTCCCAGAATGTATAATTTTTTTTAAGGAGAACAGATGGGCCCAGGGTACCCAGCAGACAGGTTTCTGTCCCCAGTCCATGTTTCCAAGGCTGGTGGGAGCGCGGCGGTGAGTCACGGGGAGTGGAGCAGAGGCGGCTGCCTGGGGGGAGCCCATGGGTCCCCACGCGGCCACGGCCCCCACCGCGGGTCTGTGCGTGGGGGGGGCTGCTGGGCGGGAGGCCAGGCGCTGCGGTGAGGGGCGAGGCCCCATGGGTGACCCCGGCACTCGCTGCGTGGGCTCGCCAGCTGCTGCCACGTGCCGTAGCTCTGGGCAGGCGCCGCGGTCCGGATGTGCCGCAGCCGGGCCAGCCCTGGGGCACGCAGCGCTCCAGCCCCCGGGCAAGCTCTCCCCAGCCGCAGCTCGGCCCCCGGAGCCTTTCCGCGGCTCAAGCGGAAGAGAGGCCACGGGGCTACAAAATGGGCCCCGTTCTCGCCCTTCGTCCCCACCAGGCAGCCGACGGCATGGCCCGGCAGGACCCTCCCCGGGACCCGATCCTGCGGCTGCCACCGCGGTGACGCCCGCCCTGGGGACCGAGGGGAGCTGGGTGTCCCCGTGGGATGGGAGCGAAGAGCGGAGCCTCCCCCGAGGGGCGCGGGGAGACGGCAGGGTCTCCGCAGCAGGTGCGTGCCGAGGCTGCCCAGCCTCCCGCCCTCGTGTTTTCCTTCCCTCCTGTTCATGTTGTGGAAATACTAAGAAATAATATTTAGGTGTTTAAATAAAACATACTCCTGATTTGAGACTAAGCATTTGTAAATTGTGGCTGGTGCGCAGGGCGTTTGCAGTTTGCGTGCGTTGGCACGCGTGTTCGTTTACCTGCAATTACACAATTCCAGAAGTTTCCCTCAAATCTCATCTGCTGTGTTCTGCCGCTCCCTTTTAGTACCTGCTGTCCCGAGAGCACCGCTGCCTCCACCCTGGGCCCCTCTTGCTAAGTGTGGGGTGCTGGAGCCGGGCCCCCCAGGTCTCCCCAACGCGCCTGGGGGACGCGGGTCGGCAGCCGGGGCAGGGGGTCCCGCGGGCGGGTGCAGCCCTCGCCCCGTGCAGAGGGTGCGGATGCCGCAGCGGGGCGCGCGTGGGTCCCGCTCGGCTCCTCGGCCATCCCGGCGAGCGGCCGGTCCCACGGGCATCCCCAGCACCCGGCGCGGGAGCAGCCTCGCCAGGAAAAGCTGCTGACCAGCCCTTTCCCCGTCAGAACTAATCAGCGTCAGACAAGCTAATGGGGAACACAAAACCTATTTAAAAGCTACATTTACCACTTGACTGATTCCATTACATCGTGTACTATCCAGGTGTCACATTTCCTCTCCAAATGCCGGTTCTAATGCTTTCCCGGCCTGCTCGGCTTAGCCGTGTGACAGGGGGGTCCTCCCGCCCGTCCGTCCTCGGCCCCGCGGGACGGGGAGGAGAGGGCACCCGTGGGCAGCGATGGGGCGCGGGGGCCCGAGGGGGAGAGCGGGTGCTCCAGAGGTGGGGGTGGAAACGCGTTAGCTGAGCTGGTCGTGCCGCTGCCAGAGCCGAGTCCCCGCAGTCCCGGGGACCCCGACCTGATCGGGGATGTGCTGAAGTCCCTCAGGGTTCTGAGGTTTCCCCTGGACCGGGTCCGCGGGCGCTGGCCGGCCTTGGCTCCCCACGGCAGAGGCTTTCCAGCCGACGGCTCCTGGCCGCTTGGTTATTTCCCAGATTTTGGGGCTGAGTGCGTTGAGCTTTCAATGTCTCTACGTAGTCTCCGTTATCACTGAGTTATGCGTGATCACTCTCATTACAGGAATAGGTTTAAAACTATTTGCATTTGGTTTGTTTTTTTAAGGGAGCCGCCTATCCCTGCCTTCTCTGCACTGTAAATAGACACGCTGTTCTTTCTGCCACCTCTGTAAATCCAGCGCGGAGAGGGGACGTGGCAGCCAGGGCTACAAAACGGGCTGGACATTGCTGGCCCTTTGCCTCACCACGCGTGCATCGCCCGGAGCCGTGCCGCTCGCCCCTGCCGCGCCGCTCCCCCCGTGAGCGTCTCCTGGCTGAGCTTCCCGGCCGCGGCAGGCGATGGCTCCTCGGTGGTACAGGCCTTTCCCAGGGCCGCCGGGGGTCTGGAATCACCTGGAACAAGGAATTTCTATTTTGCAGTAATTCTTGTTTTAGAGCAGATATTTTTGTAAGGATTCAGGTGCTTAGTGAAAAGTAAATATCATCTGTGCTGCTGCCCGGTTTCCCACACCGGGGCTCTATCATGAGTGACTTCACGCAAGCACAAAAGCCACCATAAGGTATATATGCCGTACGAGTTCTGCTGCGGGACTGGAATAGGCTTTGTGGTGTTAAAATGAGATTTTGAAGTCGTAGCTCAGTGCTTCCACTGTGCTGGATTTCACCCAAGGTGAAAAAAATATTTTTTCAGCAAAAGAAATGCTATGCACATAGCTCCTTGAGTTTCATCTCTTCCCCGTGCTTGTAAAGCTGAAATTCCTTTCTTAGCTTTTTCTTTTCTTCTGTTTTGTTTCCCCTTTGGGTCCTTGAAATCTCACAGATCCGCAGTCATATCAGTAAATGTATCTAGAATTAGAAGGAAACCTTATCTTTAGGTTTAGGCTGATATTTTCTGTTCTTGGTACACGAGTGCCAGAAAAAAAAGCCTGTGAGTTTGCAACTTGCACTCAAGCTGTCTTAGAGGGATCTGAAATTTTAGGGCGTTCTGAAGCTCCTTTCTAGATCTCTTCAGTCAGGCATCAAAGATCACATGTCAGTTTTACTCCTTTGTTTTGTGTTCGTGCTATAGTATATGTTACCTGTGGTGGTTTCATCTGTAGCTACAGTTTTATAGAACAAGATTAAGGATGTAATTGCTTTCTTTGATTCTTAACAAGATCAAACAGAATGACGGAAATGCCAGTAAAAGGTTTCATAAAGCGCTCGCTTATTTGAACAGACGCACATATCTACCTCTCGCAGTTAGAAGGAGCGCTGGCTGCAGGGCGACGCTCTGCGAGGAAAGAACAGGCTGCGTCTCCAGGGCCTGATGCTGATAAACAAATTTGGTCGGAGCGTGGGTTTTTCCCAAGCGCTTCTGCGTGGGTCGGAGACTGCACACGCACGCGGATGTTGGGACAACCGATGGCTCGGCCCGGCCCGGGGAGCCGATGCCCGGGGGCAGCAGGGCAGGCTCTCCCAGCCCCGGGCAGCTCGGGGACCCCCAGGCTGGGGCGGGCGAGGTGGGGCGGCCGCGGCTCTAAGCGCGGTGCCGCAGCCCCGCATGCCGGAGCTCTGTCGCGGCGCTCGGGGTGCCGGGGGCGGCCACACAGGCTGGTGAAACGCGTCTGACGGAGGGAGAGCTGCACGCTCTTCTCCGTGCCTTTCCTTAGGTCGCGTTTCAGCTCGGCGTGCCGATGTAAGGTAAATCAGGTCAGGAGAATGAGCAGACACAAGTCTGCTCAGAGGAACCGCGAGGATAACAGAGTAATGATGTTTAAGCACGACACAACTCATCGGCAGCATAACAGGGGTTGGCATCTGATCTCACGCTGTACAATTACTCAAGTGCTGCATGCACAAGTAGGAAGCTCTCACGCTGCTGTCTAATTCAGCCTTGTGTTACGTGTGATTCCCTGGCTCTAATGCTGAGTGCATGAATGATTAAATACGTGGAGCTCTCCGTCAGTCTGCGAGGCAAGAAGAGTTTGCAGGGGAATTCGGCTCATGTGCAGACAGAGGAGCCGGGACCCAGAAGCCCGTGAACGTGTGTTTCGTGCCATAGCTGTGTCCAGAATATGGGGTTGCTGGACACAGATCCTGATGGAGAGGGACATCGGGCAGGAGGATTTAAAGGTGCTATTAAGGACAAAGAACGAAGCTAAGCATTTGGGTTTTTCGAAAGAACCTGTAGGATACTCTTAAGATCGCTCCGTGGTACGTTCCCCACTTCTGCCAGAGGAATGAACCCGGTGTCGGCACTGCGAAGAGGAGGTTGCTCCTGCACGGTTCCCAGCGCAGGGCTTTGGTGGCTGGGGCGGCTCGCCGGGCGGCAGCACCCTCGGGCTGGGCTTTGCGGAGCTTTGTGGAGCGGGCGCAGGCGGGCGGACCCCTCCGGGCTTCTCCTGGAGCCGCATCCCAGGAAAAATCCCCGTCGTTTCAGCAGGAGAGTTTGTTAGCTGGGGACTGGTGGGGTTGTCCTTCGCGGCGGCTGCTGCCGTGGCCACGCAGGAGCTGCCAGGCCGGGGCGCGAGGTGCCGTGGAGGCAGCGGTTTGGGACGGGTCCTGCGGTCACGGCCGAGCACTCGCTTCGGCAGCTTCCGCAAAGGCTGTGGTGGGAAGCGGCGCAGGAGGACGAGCTAAAGCGCGGCGGGGGGATCCCGTGCCCCTGCCTCGGCTGCGCCGGAGCGGGGGGCTGTGCGCGCTCGCTTTGGCTTGCAGGCGTCAGACGTGTTACTTCTGACGTCCCCGGCCAAGGCGGGGTGACCCCCGGCTGTCTCACCTCCCAGCCCTTTGGCCTCTTGTTCGGAAGAGGAAGGAACGATGAGGTTTTGAAATGTTTCTGAAATTTCCTGGGGGATAAAGTCTCTCTCTTGCCCAGCTCAGTGCTGCGTTCTCCACAGCGCGGGATACAAAATGACGTTTTTATTAAGAAAGATGAAGTTCTCGGGCTCAGCTAGAACTGCTTCTGTAAGGCTGTACGGCAGGGTCACTGCAACGGCAGTTGTCGTGAACTTAACACACAGGTACGGAAAAATGGTGTTAAAATGCTGGAGGAATACAGCAAAGGTGTCTTCTTTGATACACCTTAAACACAAATATTCAAATAAATAGAAGAAGAGGAGCATGACGAATGGGTATTGAAGAAAGCAGTTCTGGGTGCAGGTGCAGAAATGAACAGAAGGGAAGACACAGGATTTTGTTTTCCTCTTCTCCGAAATATCCTCTGTTCCTCTGAGATATGGGAACGATAAGTCTCTGAGAAAGAAAAACGTTCCTCTTGGTGACCTTATGGATTTTAGATCTATTTCTAAACCAAATTTTCATAAAAAACCTGCCACACACAATCTGCAGATTAAACCTCGTTTTATTTTCAGACAGACATGACCTTTCCTAGCTTTGGATATTAAATATCACAAAACCTGCTGCAATTTAAGCTGAGGATTTTACATTTAAATAAATGTAACTGAAAAGCAAAACTAACTCCTGTGCAGGACTCGGGGGGACGCGGGGCTGGGCGGGAGGAGCGCTCCCCTCTGCCCCCGGGGACGCCCCTGCACGGTCCGTGTCCCTGTGGGTGGGCTCTGCTCCCCCCGCCCAGCCCGCGGAGGGATGCTCGCCTCGAGCGGACCTGCTGGCTGGTCCGCGGGAGGCGGCTGGTGGGCGCGGGCAGTGCCGAGTGCTTAGCCCGAAAGCAGCAGCGTTGCCCCGACGCTCGGCCTGCGGTCAGTCGCTGAGCAACGTGCGGTGCGTTCGGAGGAATCATTCCCACGGGACCATCGGTGCTGCTGGGACGGCCGGCGCATCGAAGCGGCCGCAGGGCAGGACCTGGATGGACAGGCAGCCGCTAGTGACGACTTCTGCAAAGAGAGCAGAGAAAATACCAACACGCGGTGTGGGAAGGCTGGGTTTGATATGCTCGTGTTTACCGAAAGATGCATCATTATAGGGGGGAAAATGCAGCGACATCAGCACATTTCGTCTCTGGCCTTCTCTCTGCTGGAAAAAGTGTACTTGGTTGTAAAACAAAGTTTTTCTAATTTGCAAGAACTTTGAACTTCAGCAGGGTTTTTTCATCCTTCCCTTTCCAGCTGGAAATGCCTTTTGGTTAACAAATGCGTTGCGACAACAAATCGATGTTCTTCTGTGTAACAGAATTAACTCAACTTGCACAGCTACGGATTTGCTCTGTGATTATTGTCAATAACCAGTCTTTTCATGGGTGAAATGAAGGATCGCAGCTCATTAGCACGTGCTTTGCTGAACGTCATTTATCAGCAGAAGGAAGTTAAAACTTCCAAAAGGAGTAAGGGTGGTTTAGACGAAGGTGAATGTTAAACAAAGAAAAACAGTGCTGGACAGGGCTGGGAGAAAGTAAATGATCTTGGTTTGAACTGGGAGGGCAGTTTGGATGCTTTCCCAAGGCTTTGCTCTGTTCTTTTTTTTGTCTTGCACTTGAAATTCCCTGAGAATTAAACGGCTCATCTGATTTCCCAGTATTCCTGCTTCAATAGCTGGATCCTCAATATCTCTCCAAAGAGTCGTTGTTGCACTCGTGCTATGAGCGTGTAGTTACAGCGTTCTCGGAAAGATGGGGCCGAGAGGAATCGCTGCCGTGGACAAAGCCAGGGACGGCGGGTTCGGCAGCAGGGACTTCACCTTGCGTGGGTGTGCGATGCCGCGGTTGGTTTCTGCTGTGAGTTAAGGGCAGCTCAAAAGCGAGGGTTGCTCACGCCCCCAGGTGAAGCGAGTGGTGAAGGCGGGGGCCGGGGGGCTGCTCCGGCCGCAGGCAGCAGCAGGAGGGAGGGAGATGAAACGTTAAAAAGGCAGTTGTGGAGCATCAAACAGAGTATTTCCACCCAAAGGGATCCACGCTGCACTGCGTGCACGTGGAGAATAGCGGTCAGCCCGGCCCTGGTGGGAGGCGTTGGAAGGGGGTGGGGGGCCCCGGTGCGGCCGCTGTCCCGCGAGCCTTGCAGGGCCCCGGGAGGCTGACGGGTGCTGCGGCGGGGCCGGGGGGCTCGCGCCTCCTTGGGACTGTCCTGCCTGGTTTACCCCGCCCCGCGTTGGAGCCTCTGTCCCAGGTTTGTCGGTGCCGCTCGCCCCCTTGAAGCCGGTCTCCCTCCCCGAGACACCTCCCTGCTTCAGAGCCTGCAATTCTGATTTAGTTGGGTATTTTCAGCAACGATGAAGGCAGCCGGTCCCGCCGCTGCTCCTGAGGCCACGCAGCCGGCTGCCCTGTCCGCTTCCGTACTGCCACGGTCTCGGGTGCAAGGTCTCACCAGACTGAAACACCCCAGAAGTTGAGGCAAACCCCGAATTTCCCAAAGCATCTATTCAGGCCACATAAGCAAGTTGCCATGGAGATGTGCCGAGCGCGGGCATGATGCTCAAGTGATGGAGCCTCGCAGCCAGAGGCATCTGTTAATCTTATTTTTATCAATTTTTAAAGAGGGTAGGATGGTGGTGTCTCCCCCACCTTCCCCTCGTCTCTTGCAAAAGCTTGGCATTTGCACTTTATTGAGAGCACGGGCCTCGGTGACTTTGAAAATGAACCTTAACGAACATGAAGCACCGGCTTGGAGAACGTGTGCTATGAGGGATGGAATTTAGTAGCAGGGAGCTGCCACCTTTGACATATTGCTCCGGCTTTAATGAGGGGGAGATTGACAGCCCAAGACAGAGGTAAAAGGAAGATGTGCCTTTGCCTTCACCCCGGGGGGTCACCGCTAAGCTGGGGCCCAGAGCCGGGTCAGGAGGAGGAAGCGGAGCTTTTATTGATGAAACTCGGACTCAGTGGACGTCTGCAAATGGATCTTTTAATTGGATTTTCTTTCTGGGTGTGTTGACTCCAGCTGCCTGCCCACGCTCTGGTAACGCGCTCCCGGAGGAGATGGGCTGGGGGTCCCAGGGTAGCCCCCGGCCCGGCTGGAGCATCTCGGGCCGTGTAAATGCGAAAAGGGGGATGCGAGTGCCTGCGCGGCTCCTCTCCTGCTCTGAAGCCGCGGAGGCAAAGGGCAGGTTGGAGCCTGGCCACGCTCCACACCGTGGTGCTGAGCTCGGCCGTGTACCGGGGCTGGGTGGGACCCCCGGGGCCGGCAGCGAGGAGCAGGAGGGTCTGCGGCGAGGGCTGGCTGCGGGCTGGGGCAGCTGCTGGGGTCACCAGCACTTGTAAGGGGACGTCCAGCCAGAAGCGTCTTCCATTTACCGTGGGTAACGGCTGCCTCGGCAGAGAGGCACGGACTGTGCGTCGGCATTCTGAAGTCCTTGCACAATAGCTGCTGTAGGAGCATATAAATACGAGTAGTAATAGCGTTCTGAAGAAGAAATAATTATTTACTACGAAGCGAGTATCTGTGTTTTCCTCATTTTTTACCTGATTTTATTTAGTTAAGTTCCATACAAGTCTCAACAATGGGAAAATTTCCACTTCAGCTCCAGCAGACAAAAGCGAGCGTGTCTCTCAGAAGTAAATCACGGCTAACTCCGCTGAGGCTATTATAAGTCACTATAAAAGTGACACAAAGAACCACACAGAGTGTGAGCCAAAAGCAGCATGGGGGGAAAAATAAAGCAAAGTTATGGCCCTTATCACTCGCAAAGTACACTGTCCACAGATTCCCAAGAAGAATAGCCCTGAATGCCTTGCTGCGAATCGGACAGCGATGATACGGTGATGTTACTGCTCACGGATTATCATGATTTTCAGCGTCATGGTGGTGCTTGAAGACATTGATTAGGCTCTGGCCTCATTAAACTGTGCAAACGTGTAACGAAAAGCTGGCGTCCCTGGAAAGCCTCATACCCTGAGCTTCGAACAGAGCAGGTGGCAGAAGGCTTTGGGAGTGGAGATGAAGACAGCCATAAAGCAGATGTGTTTTTCAGGGAATCGGTTTCTGTCCAAATAGGATCGTGCTGGGCTGGACGCAGTCTTTATGTCACGGACATAACCACGATCACGGCAAGGAATTATTCTGCACTCTAAAAACCAAGGGTCTGCAGCACCCAGGACTATCCTGTGAAGGGGCGTTGAGACCGGTGCCAGGCGGGGAGAGAGTGTGCCCAGCCCCAACGCGGCTCCCTGCAGCGGCCGTGCCGGGGAGGGACGTCGCTGAAGCCGCTGCCGCCTGCAGCCGTCTGCTCCGAGCCCAGGACGTGCCTGGGGAGGCGGCAGCAGCGGCGGGCAGCACCGGGACAGCCGAGCCTCGCCGCGACGTTACCAAACCGTCAAGCGATGCTTCAGTAATTAGCATGCGCTGAGCCCTAATGACTGCTCCGCGGGAGAAAGATAACCCGGGCTGGGAGCAATGGTCAGCGAAGGGCGGCTCTGCGCCGTGCCCAGACCCCGTCCCGTGCTCGCTCCTGCGTACCCCGGGCACCCGCCAGCCCCCTGCCACCTGCGGGGACACAAGTATTTCTGTGCCTTCGCTCGCAGCTGTATGCAAAAGTGTTGCTGGAACACAACGGGATTCGCTCTGGAACACATAATGCAGAATTATGAGAGTCATTTGCCTGAGTATTATCTAATCGCGGAGCTAAACTGAGCTGTGTGATGATATGGGTACATTTTTTACATGAGTAATCTGCAAAGAAGACGCTCTACATAAATGTCACCTGATTTTGTTCTGATTTAATTCCCCTTATTTATCGCACTGTTGTACCTGTTTATTGATTTCAATTTCTCTTCCTGGCATTTTACCTCGCTGCACCTGCCCCTGCTGATCCTGCCCCAGGACCTCCAGGTGAGGACAACGAAGCACCTTCGTGTCCATCTCTGCTTCGATATGAAAGTGAGAGGGGGAATACAGAGAAAATAGGTGCCAAAAAAGCTGTGCACGCGTGTTCTAAAAATAGTGCTACAGCTCTTTGCGGCGCTGGCAGCAGCGCGGTCTGGAGGCAGTCGCCATGCCCTGCCTCGGCCGCCGCATCTGGCCGCCCTCGTTGCGAGCAGAAAACCTGCACCAGACGCGGAGGTGTCGGCGGTCGGGTTGGTGCGAGCCCGGGACCTGCTCTCCCCCGCCGCTCGCGCAGGTCGGGCCGGGGCTGCGGAGCCGCTCCCCGGGCCGGGGCTGCGCCTGCGGCATCGTCCCTCGCGCGTCCCTGCCTGGGAGGGAGCTTGCTTCTCCCCGCGTTGCCCAGCGTCGCGGTGCGACGGAGGGGCGGGTGGCTCGGCTCGGGGGCGCGCGGCGTGCCAGAGGCCCCCGGGACGGCCATCGCAGCCCCGGGCCGGCCGGGAGCTCCTGCCTCGGAGAGATCGGGGGGCTCCTTCCCGCCGCGGCCTCGGGGCACCGGCCACCGCTTCACCCCGGGACGAGGATGTTCCCCTGGACCGTGGAGGCGGCTCCGCTCTGAGCAATGGTTGGTGTTGGCAATTTATCAGATGTAATTACGCCAATTAGCCCACACAGGCAGCTCCAGCTCCAGGAAGGCTTTACGACCTGACAATATATCTCTGCTGGGCAGAGAAGCACAAACCTTTTCCTCAGATTATTGCAAACTAATCAGCCTGGATGATAAGTTCACAATTTAGCACACAGCTCCATAGTTTGGTTATAAATGCTTCGGTTTGGTGCCATTTTAGTTGCCCTGCTTTGCAGGACTGATATCAATTTTCATTCAAATCAAAGTCCTTTTCACACATGTGGCAGTGAAGTGGAATTTTCTGCAGAATAAGGTGTTATTAACCTAGCTCCGCTCTTCCCGGCGAGGAACGAGCCCTGCCACTGAAACCATTCCTCACTGATGAACCCTGCTTAAATAGCGATTAGCGGAACTTCCAGCAGCAAGAAAAATGCAAAACCTGTGACCTTTGGAGCTCTAAGCTGCAGTGACTTTTAAGATGTAAGAATATTTTCCATTTCTCTTCCCAGAATTTCAGCAAACGGTGATTTTTATAGCTCTTCTCATCAGCACGTCGCTTTCCGACTTCTCCGTTTCTGTTTACTTCTCGTCTCCCTCTTGCGTGACGCTATTCTGGGACGAGCTCGGGACCATCTGACGGCCCAAATTCCCACCCGGCGGAGCCGGCGCCGGGCGCTCCCCCCCGCAGCCCAGGTAACCCTCCTGTTGGCTGCGGGTCGGCCAGCGCCGTGCTGGCGGTGCCGCGCCTTGAGGTCGGGCACTAATATTTTTGCATCAAGCCTGAGTTAAAAGGAGGATGGTGGGGAGAGAAGGGGGAGGAGGGACACCCAGGAGCCCCCGGGACCGTGTGTCGGTGGAGGGGTTTGTGGCAGCCGGGGCAGCGCCAGGACCCGTTAGTGCCGGGGTGCTGGACCAGCACCTCCAGAGCCGTCGCCAGCGCCGGGAGAGACGCGCCGCCGCGTCCGGATGCGCGGAAGGGCAGGAGAAGCGTAGGCGGGAAGCGCCGCAGCGTTCGGCCTCTGCTGCCGGGTTTACCCCAAACAGCAGGAGTCGCCGGAGGTTTGAAGCGACGCGTTTGGGGGGTTTAGCTGCGCGAGGAGCCTCCGCGGCTCCGTAGTGATAGCTGGAAGGTAGAACGTTAGCGCGTGGAAAAACATTTGTAATTTGGAAACTGTTCCCATTTCAGAAAGTTAAAAAAGAAACAGCATTTTTATTTTAAGATTTGTCAGGATTTTGTTGATGATGATTTCCCTCTCTTGCCACAGCCTAACGTAAAATGAATAAATCCTTTCTCCTGCCTTTTTCTCCTACTCAGTAACTTCTAAATTTGTCGAGAAAAAGGCAAATGTGATGGAAAGCCTCCTTTTTCTTCCTCTAACCTTATTCATTGCGGTGTATTCTTTCAGTAATAAACAGAAGGGAAAATTGGGGAGAGCAATATCAAATTACAGGTTATTATTTTTTTTCCCAAGCAGTATATTTTTGTGGAAGAGGTTGCTTTCAGCTGGGACCAGTTTTTCTCAGGGAAAGACGTTAATTAGCTCTCTGTTTTAACCACCGAGGAAGGGGGAAGGAGGCATTCTGCACGGGTGGTGCTGGAGCAGCAGGTGCTTCTCTGAGCTGGTCTGCGCAGCGTCGCCTGCGCCTGCGGCCTCTGCCCGCTCCTCCGGCCCGGAGAGCTGCGTGCAGCAGCCGCCTGGCAGCCACGGGATCTGACGCTGCTCGCGCACGCAGGAATAACGCTTTGCAGAACACGTTGCGGAGGCAAACTGTGCTTGTGTGCGCGCGATCGCTAAAGTGAAGGACAGAAAGCAGAACGTGCGGTGCCTGCAGCGGGGGATGCTGCCCTTCGGAGTCGGGCGCAGCATCTTTGCCGCCTGCTGCTGCTGCGCGTTTCCTCCGAGAGCGTCCTCAGCGTCGTTCTGCCTCCCCCCTCCGACAGCACAACTCTGCACCCAGGGCTGCGCTGGGAGCCGGGGGGGCTGCGCTGGGAGCCGGGGGGGCTGCGCTGGGAGCCGGGGAGCTCCCTCGGGGCCGAGCTGCTTCATCTCTCTCTGCTTCGTATCCTCATCTGCCAGAGGGAGCTTTAATTACCGACGGCCTCGTGGTTCCTGCAGGGCACGGAGGGTGGGCGCTTGACTGACTGATGCCTGGACGGTGTGGGGAGCAGGACAGACAGACAGACGTGCAGATGTGCAAAACCAAGCAGGATTTGGAAGCCTTTCAGGAGAGAGGTTTTGAGAGTTCTGAGCTGACCTGAGCTTGTGCTTTTCATATGGGTAAGTTCCCAACAGATCTGGCTGGGGAGGGCCGTGTCAGTTCAGGTGTCTGAGCTGTGCCTGTGAAGAAGAGCTTACGTCAGAGCAAAGAACGAACAGCTATAATTACTAGCTTAAAAAATTCTAAAACTTTGAAATGAAAAGAAAGTTTCAGCATAAACCAGAAATCTACATTGTAGGTATTGACACAGTCCTCACCCTCCTGCGTTGTCATAAACAAGGACATGATAATTAGATATTTTTTAAGGGACAAAATTATTTTATTTGCTTCCCTGCCAGTTTTCATGAGACCATCAGTCATCCCCTGTATAGATAAGATTTCTTATGTTCTCTGACAGGATAAATTATATGGTTCTCATCCAGCAAATCAGCATTACTGTGCAACATTATCTCTCGCAAAGCGATGTCTGAGAAAATCATAAATTCTGTCCAGGTTTATTAGATCTGTCTTTTATTCACACATTTATTTTATCCCAAGCCGAGGTGCATTTTTTCCCTAATTATTAATCATATTAATAAGGATGGGGGGACGTGACTTTCTGTAAAACAAAACCGCCGCAGCGATGCTTGGGTGTTCGTGGACTTTTCTTTGGAGGGTGCTGTGAGGTCTGGCCGTGGCGATGCTGTGGCTGTCGATGCAGAGAGAACGTGGTGGCAGATCCGGTGTGAGCGCGCATTGGGGAGATGATGGTGATGACGAGGCTAACGAGGAGCCGCTCTGCCTTGCTGCGTAGGGTTTGGGCGGAGAGGCGATGTCGGCCGGTGCGGGTGCCGTGGCCGAGCCCTGCGGGGGGTGGCCGGCCATGGCGAGGGGCGTGCGGCAGGAGCGGGTCCCCATCCGCTTGGCCTGAGCAGGTGCTGGGCGTCCACGGCGTCCTCGGCATCAGCGCAGCTTCGGCATGGCCCGGGAGCCTTTTGGGACCTTCCAAAATCAGAGCTCACTGTTTTAGAAAATCTCAATTATTGGAAAGACTTATTAATTATTGGCTTCCACATTTTCCCCGGTGATCTCCCTGACAGATCTCCAAAGCTAAGCTTTGCAGTGGGCAAAGAGAGGAGTTTCTCCCCCCCATCCCCTGTGGGCCCTTTGTTACCGAGGAGAAAGCTGGTGAATCCTACAGCTGGTTATCCACGACCACCAAAATAAACGTACGGGTAACGGAGACGCGACGCTGTGGAGAGCTGTAAATGTCACTGCGAGTCGAGAGCCTTGGGAAGTGAAGCGAGAGGCTCGAACATGAGATGGAGGAGGGAACCGGGAGCAACGTTGGCATTTAGCGCTGATGAGCCTCATCGCCAGCCCGGCCGCGCCGAGGCCGTGCCCCGCTGGCACCCCTGCGGGAGCTGGCTGCAAGCCGGGCGATGGAGTCGGAAACCGCCGTCTCGCCGGGCTGCGGGTTTCTGCCCAGCCAAACTTTGCTCAGGCCGGGCACAGGGAGCCCTAAGGCAGCCGCGAGCTGGGTGTGCCGGAACATCGCCGTCGCGGCACGTGGGGGGATGCTGCCCGCAGCCCCCCTGTGCTGCCTATCGTAGCGGAGGAGCCGTGGCCTCCCGTTAGGCGTCTGCTCTCGCAGAAGGAAGCGGCGATTTGGCAGGTGCGATACGGCACTCGCGTAAAGTGGAAACCACCGCTGGATTTACTGACGGCGCGAGCAGCTGGGCGCATGGGGGTTGCGGCATTTTCCACATCGCTTGCGTATAATACAGTCGGTGTAATTCGGCATCCTTTGGTTCTCCCAGACTCATCAAAAGCTCTGAGAAACGAAGCTGGAAATGTGGGCTGGGGTGAGCGAGGCTGAATTATTGTTGAAGTTATTGATTGAAGAGTGGGAGAAATAGCATTAGAGCCTGGATCTCCTTTTATTCTGTTAGAGAGAGAGGAAACAACATTTTCTTAAACTATGAGTCGATAAATAATTGTTGGTGACTTTTTTTACCTTTTCTGATGATGGTGGTATGTAGCTCTGAGGCATTTCTGGAAGGAGAGCAGCTTTCTTGGCCTGTGGAGGGGTAAAAGCTTTCAGATCATCAGCTTGGTTCATGTGAAAAGGAGGAGCCTGGATGCCTGTAAAGAGAAAATGTCTTTAACCGGACACAGAGGACAGAGGTGCTGGGAACCACTTGCCAGGCACAGGCACGGGTTAGACCCCACGGCCAAGAGCCTTGCTAGTTCTGGTGTCCTCGCCCAGCTTCTGCAAGGGCTCGACACCGGGGTGCGATCACCCTCCTCGGCAATGCCGGAGGGGCTGGGGCACCCCCCGAGGCGCCGCGGGGCTCCGCTTCCCCGGTCGCCTCCGAGCTGCCCCGCGCCGCAGCCCCCGAAGGGCCGGCTCGCTGCCGCGAGGGCACCGGCTTCGGGGCGGCCGTCCCCTCGGCTCCGCTGCTCCGGCCACCCCGGCTCCCGCAGCCCCTCCCAGCCCACGCTTCTGACATGAAAAATACGATTGATTCTAATCGCATGCTGCTCCCATCTCTTCGTGAGCTGGGGATGAAACCAATACTGCATTTCAAAGAAATGGTGCGGGGCAGCGATTTGTAAGGTGTAGTTTATCCAGCGAATTGAAGTTTTGCTCTACAGAGACTTCTGCGAAGGAACAGATTATTTACTGCTTTGTTTGGTCATATTAAACTGATGAGCGAGTAGCCGGAGCAGGCTTCAGGTTTATTGAATGCTCGCGGATTTTCATTTTATTTGATGCTCGCCATCCTAGGCTTGGGTTCTGGGCCCAGGTACCACGAGGTTGTTTCTTTTCCATGGCTGGTCTCCTGACATTTTTAAGGAAGCCTTGCATCTTCTGGTACAAGTGAGTTTAATTTTGTAATTAAATTAAACTTTCACTTTAGCCAAAAATTTGCTTTTCAAGAAGGTAACTCAGAAAGGAACTGAATTACCTTATTTCATCAATTCCCACAAAGTGAGCATTGGAACCGTTTACTGTGATTAAATTAATCACTGAGCAGAAATGTGCGTGTAATAGTCGGCCACCAAAGCGGTCGCTAATGATTTTAAGCATTTTACTCTAGGGGTCAGCAATTTCTCGCCCCGTCACTCTGGAACGAAGGGGCTGTCAGGCCCCTTGCGGTGAAGTCTCTCTCATTAAATGAGAGAGGGGTATTTTAAGGATGCCAGGGTTATAACGGGTCAGAACATTTCAACAGCAAAAAGCCGGGGGAGGCCCAGGAGATCAGTAACGCTCCCAGCTCCAAGCGTCCCTGCCTGGCGGCGCAGCCTGGCCGGCTCTCTGCACACCGGCGTGGATGCCCGGCGCTGGACCGCGCCGCTCCGTGGGCCCCGTTTGCCTCATCTCCGTGCCGGCGAGGCAGCCCTGGCAGCTGCCGTTGGCGGCTCTTCCCTTCGGTTTGCTCGCGCGGCGTCGGGCCAGGGACCGGGCACGGAGGCGTGCGTGGCCGTGGCGCGGGGCGCGGTGGAGGAGAGACGGGGCGCGCGGGGCCGGGCGGCGCTGCTGCTGCTGCTGCAGGCTGCCTCGCAGCTCCCCGGCTGGGGACTGGGGCGGATCCTTCCGAGCAGTGTATTACAGCCTCGTCTGTGGTTACAGCGAGGGCTGTTCGCGTCAGCCACGGAAAGACCTGTCATCTCGGTTTCAAGGAGTAATGTTCTCCTGCTTCTTCTAACTGGCATAGTTGGAGATAAAATTGTTTCTCAGAAACGAGCACGAGATTTGAACTGACATTCCCTGAGAAGATGAATTCTGCGGCTAATTTCCCAACGTACGGGTTGAGCTGAATAGTAAATGAATGATACTAACTAAGAGGAGCGCCTGGGTTTTCATTAAGTTCCAGCTGCAGTTGCTTTACTCCGTTCATGTCGTGCACCGACTGCAGAAAGCACCGGCCTTGGTGCCACCGCGTGGGGAGCCCGGGGGGGCTGGGGAGGGGTATTCGGGAATGCACCGAACTGCAGCCTGGCTTGGTTTTGTCGGCACTTTATATTGTCTGGTCATTTACCAAAATAATGAACGTTTTTACAAGAAACCGCAAGCGTCGCACACGGAGAAGAGGAAGCAGGCTTGGGGCTCTGCTCTCGGTTCTCCTTGGAGCTGCCCAGCTCCGGTGCCTCGGCACGGCTGCGCGGCGCTGAGCTCGCGAGTCGGTGCTGGAGAAGCGATCGCTTCATACGCAGCCTTTTGAGGTACAAAAATAATGTCATTGCATCTCTCATTATCCACTTCATCAATCTCAGACTGTCACCTAATGACACTCACCCACTCTTCCTCCTCCCCAGCAAAGTTAAATAACAAACAGCTGCTCTCGCCCCGAGGGCACCGGTTCTGCTGAGCTGCGTACCCGGGGAGACGCAGGCGATCAGGAAAGGCCTCTGGAGCAGGCACGATGTGATTCCCGGTCCTGCAGACAGGTCCTGGCGCGGCTTCTGGGGGCTCGGGCGCTTTGAGGTGGGGGGCTCTGCTCGGGGAGCAGGGAGGGGACGGGGCTGGTGCAGCCCCAGTTGCTAAGGGAGCAGATCGCGTCTTCTGGGTCCTGCGCCAGGCTGACCTGGGAGTCGGGGTTTGAGGATCAAAGCGGTGCCTGGCCTTGACCTGAGTCACCAGCAGGAATTTTAGCAGCACAAAACGAAAGCGCAGTGGGTTTTCAGGCTCAGGAAAGACTCAAAGCCGTGCAGCGACCCAGACAGGAGGAGGACAGGGTTTGTGCTCTGACAGCATCTTCTGTCTGCCCCGAAGGCTCTGCGTGCTGATGGATCTGCTCATCCGTAGCAGGGAAAGCCACAGCAGCTTGTGTCCATCTTGGCAACAGTTTTTCTTCCTGGCACTTGGTCTACCTTGTCCGTGGAGACTGTGAGCTCCTGGGAGGGGGGACAGTCCCCGGCTGGGGGTTATACAGCACTTAACGCATTGTCTCCGTTGGCATCTCTAAGCTGGCAGAGGTTTGTCCCACGCCCCAGTGAACCTTTCACGAACACGTATACCCAAATTGCCGCTCGCAAGGCTCAGCATGGGATGAAGAACTGCTGGTGCTGGCCGAGACGGGCATCGCTCTGGAATTGCTGCTTTCCTGGGCAGCATCTGGTGACCACGAGAGATGGAACGCCGTGGACCGGTGGTCTGGCACAGAGGGGAGCATCAGCACGCTGCCCCTGGCAGCCGTCCCGTCTGCGGCTCCAGGACTGGAGGGTGATGCCAAGAGGAGCTGGTGTGTCGGGGAAGCGGCAGGAATCACCCTTGTGTTCCCCGGGGGAACGCGTAGGCAGGCGGGACGTGACCGTCCGCACCAGGCTTTGTGAGTGACTGTCGGTAGGAAGGATCGTCGCGTCTCTAGTGCCCGGCAGTCCTAGGACAAGCGCTCTGCGCCTCAGCTGCACGCTGTCTGCGTCTGGGGCGTAGGAGAGCATCGTACCTCGACGGGAAGCGAGAGCGAGGGGTAACAAAGACAGAAGAGAAGTCCCCCAATACAACGCATTTACTCTGCTGGAGGAAATAAGTCATTCTCTAACTCAGGAGAGAGTCATGAAGGTCATTGCATTAAGTACAGAAATAAATTCTCACATATTTTATTGTTTCCCGTACCTTGTTTATATTATTATTACCTGTGTGGTATGTTTTATTAGTACCAAGTGCCTAATCTCTTGATGCTTCATTATTTTGCTAGATTTATATGACTGACAATAAAAATAATTATTTTAAAGTAAGTAGCCGATCATGAAATCTCTGGATACTAATAGTGAAGAATTAGCTCAGCGTTAACGCGAATGCAATATGCCATTAGTGTGGGTAGAGAAGTACATTGTAAGTCACTAAATAAAGAACGGGGGATCAGTGTAGAGGATATACACAGGGGGAACAGCTGTATATTAGCGCATTGACAAATGGAAATACTTCAGAAGCAACTGAGAGACGTTCCGTGCGAAGGATAGCGGGTGTTTCCCAGAGCCCCCAAAGCCAACGTTCTGTGATTTCCAACACATTCCTGTGTAGGTCCTCTTTGTCCTGGCTGAACCCCAGAGCTGGCGTGAAAGGGAACTGTCTGGAGGAGAAATTGCTTCTGCGAATCGCCTGGCCCTGGAGATTTGCACCCTGGGAACCGCCTGCGGAGCGGGAGCGGGTCTCTGCTTTTTGCAGGCAAAAAAAATCCCGTATTTTCATCGTAATGAAATGCTCACCTCTTGATTCTGTCCCTAATGTCATCCCCCATCATCATGTACTCCTCATTGTACTGGAGCATAATCAAAATTTCAAAGGGCTTGGATGAAGCTGATCGAAGATGGATGGGGAATGTTTTTCTCCCCTGACAATAGGCGTTGTTAAGGCTTTTGTGTGCAGCTCCTCGGCTTCTGAGAAATGAGCATGTAATCTCCATCCTTACATGCAAAGGAAATAGAAAATCCATACAGGCCATTTTAAACCCTATAGATTTCAAAAGCTTTATTCCCCTAGGGGTGCTGAGCAAAATGCTAGTCCCCTATTGAAGGCCAGGCACGCCGCTCCCCCGTGTTTAGGGGCGCGACGAGGGGTCCTGCGCGGTGCCCGCGGCAGGGAGGAGGATGCTCGCGGCCGGGGCCCTTCGGTGCTCGCGGCGGCAGCAGCGAGCGGGGAAGGTGTTTAAAGGATCTGCTCTTCCTCCGGAGCAGCCAGGGGACCCCGGAGCCGGTCTTGGAGAATCCGATGGGCTGTCCTGCCCTTACGCATTCTGTGGGCTCCTAAGCTGTTAGGGAGCAATCCCAAGTCCTTTGAAATGATCCTTTGATCTCAGTGGCCTTTCTTGAGGCACAGTTAAGTCCCAAAAGGTGAAGGCTCTGAGCGGTGCCTGCTGCTGCTCGCAGGCTGCGTGTGGGGTGGGAGCTCCTTTCTTACCCCTAGAGCCTGCCAAAGCCTCCAACGTGCATGGGGAATCTTCTTGGGAAGATCTGATTTTTAAAAGAAACTGATAAGTGGCACCATCTCACTGGCCTGTTCAGGTAAATCGTTCTGGATGAGAATAAAGGTCTCTGTTTAAATAAAATACTTAGAGTAAAATAATAAAACCTGAGGAAGAGAAAGAAAATTTTCATAAATTTGGTCATTATGATAGAATTATTTAATAAAAAAATAGAAAATAAAGTGCAAGGATCAATTCTTGAGACTTTGTAATGCTTTAGATAAGTAGCATAGAGTTTTCTTTCCTTTCTGTTTATATTTAAATCAACCTCGTGCAACAGAGGTAAAATCATTTTGGTTAATTTTAGAAGCCCCTTAATTTCTTCATTACTTTACTAGCACTTCTCACCAGCTCCACAGCCTTCAAGCCCAAGACAGTTGACTAAAGACAAATTAGAGCCCATGCTTCCTTTGTCTGCTTTAATGAGTGGCTGCCATTGCCCTTGAGATGCTTCCAGGACTGTGAGCTCTTAAATGCCCGTTTTCAATAAGAAAGATATAATTTGAGTTTTTAATGTTTAAAGATTAATTACATAGTAGCCCCTCCGCAGATCTTCAGCTTCCTTCCCCTTGTTTGCAATGTGATGCTTTAAAACAGGGAAGGCAGGGGGCGAGGCTGGCTCCTGTCCCCCCCGAGGCGCCCTCGGGATCTCTCGCAGCCGCGTGAGCCGGGAGAGGCACGCGGGGACGCCGACGGCCACGCTCGTCCTCGTGCAGCGGGATCCCCGGCCGGCGGCTCTCAGGGCTTTATTCTATCTTGTCATTTTCAAATCGTCTGGACGCGCCATGTTTTCCCTCCCCACCTCTCCTCTGATCCTAACTGCACGACGAAACCCCGGCAGTCTGAGCTCCGGGCTCGTGTGGATTCCATAAGGCAAATAATCCATGTTAAAACATGTCAACAAGATGTGTGTTAATAGAAGCAATTTCAATGCTTAAGATGGTGCATTTTCTAACAGTTATTTTAAAAATAATAACACTTTACGTTTGGCAACCTTCAGATCACTCCTGGATACACACATTTGCCCCTGGTTGATTGATTTCGGCAATTTCACTATTATAGCAAACCTAGGATGTTCACATCATAGCCCGTGCATGTTTCTGGCATAAAAAAAGCAACTCCAATTTAAAAAATAATTTTAAGCGTTCCTTCATGACCAACCAGCTGCAACGAAATATTTTAAATCAAAATAATGAGGTTTCTACAAGTGGGTTCTCTTTCCTGTGCCTTTGGTGAGAAACGATCGAGACGTGTCCGCTGGCCTTGCTGCTCCTGCCGGCAGCGCCGGGGACCCTCTCCCCCTCTGTTCGCTGCCGGACTTGTGCCTGCACACAAACCGTAAAGCCAGTCCCCGGCTGCTCACCCGGCGGCGTGGCTGGCGCGGGGACGTGAGCGGGGTTTTCTGGAGCAGACTGAGAGTCCTCCCGCCTTCGGTAATGAGTCGATAGAAGGAACAGATCCTGGAAACCCTCAGTGCTGTGACCTTCCTCCTCCAGCTGCAAGAGCAATTAAATGTCGGTTAGAAGTAGCAGATCCTTCAAAAGGACCATTTCGCTGGTCATAATAACAGTCATTGGGAAAGGAGAGAGGGAGAGACGGCACCGGGTGCTGGTGAGTCACGCCGGATGATTGCTCTCGGGTCTGCAGCTAACCGAAAAGGACTCCGCGTTTTCCACCGAGTGTGAAGGGATCAGATCCGCAAGCCCAGGCAGCCCCCAGGGCTGCCGAGAGCTGCAGCTGCCGCCACCCAAGGGCGCTGCCGACCGCTCCGTTGCGGCGCGTTACTGCCGGGACGAGGGCTGGAGGAGCCCTGGGCCGTCGGCGGCCGCAGGTTGCAGAGGACGAGGGAGGTGCCCAGCCCGCACCACCCCTCTGCTCTTTCCCGGGTTGCTGAAGGTCGTTTTGTACCTGCCGCGGGATGAGGAGGGAGGTGGCGATGCGGTACAACGCGCTAACGAAAGGATCCATCGGGTTTCTGCCTGTGGAGCGTCGGGACTTCACGAGCACAGGAGGACCCGGGGGCCGGAGAGATGCGGCGCTGGATGCGGGCACAGTCCCGGCGAGGGAGCGACGGGCTCTCGGGGAGCTGCAGCCCGAGGCTGAGCTCAGACTCGGTGAAAACAGCGTTCTCTTAATTTTGTTCAGGGGAAAATGTTACTATTCCCACTGGGGAAAAACAGGCAACTGGAAGGAAGGATTGTGGGTTTCTGCAGAAAGACTAGTCAGCCTTCAGAGGTTTCATATGTTGCCTTCTGCCTTTTCTTTCCCTACAGAAATAGCTCTTACTCCGGCACATGGGAATGGCAAGCAAAAAAATAAGCTGTCTGCAACCGGCGTAAACTGGCCGGTTTGGTGGCAGATGAATTTATCGCGGCAGTTGAACCTCCCCGGCAGAGCTGTCCCAGCAGGAGCTCCGCGAGCTTCTGGGTGTCCCCGGTGTGACCGGAGCCGTGGCTGCCCAGCCTGGCGCAGGGAGCAGTAGGGGTTGTGGCAGCCTCGTCCAAGGGAAAACACTACATACAGTGCAAGAGGCTAAAAAGAGGTAACATTTCTCCATCTGTTCTGCTTGCGTTCAGCGCGCAGAAAGCAAGCGAGGCGTCAGCCGCTCCGGCTGCGGGTGACGGGGCAGGAGGAGGAAGGGGAAGGAGCCGTGTCTCCTCCCGGGCGGCCGGGGCTGCTCCTCCTGCACGGGCTGGAGCGGGGCCGAGGTGCTCAGCCGGCCCGTCGGAACCATTTCAGGGGCATCGCTGCAACACGTTGGCCCCAAGGTCTTGTGAATGAAATGGGCCAGTGGCCGAGCCCCTGGGCCAGCTGCACTGAAGGCCCCTTTGGGGGCTGGGCCCTCTGGTCCTTTCAAGTCATCTCTGGAGGGGTCGGGTGGGGTTAGGCGTACAGATACCTGGAGCCGTGGGAGAAGCGGGGTAATAGATGTGATTATTTTTATGAATGATAGGCAGGAGCCTTGATTTCCATGGGTGAAACTATATAATATGCCAATTCCTCGCAAACCCACCAAATAAATCTACATTCTGTATACAACTTAATTTCAACTTCATAGCTCAAATGTATGTGTTTATTCCTGGGAGTAAGCACTATTTGTAGTTTCCAGTACAATGCAGCTCATAATTTTTTCACACCTCTCGGAGCAGGTGACAGCTTGCTTGCAAAGTCTAATTCGTTCTCACACTGTGCACAAAGCTGTGGTTTTAATGCATGCGCAAATAACACATCAAAATAAGACTACAGAGAGAAGGATCTGTCCCCGTCCCCAAAACACCCTCTTCTGCGTCCAGTCGTAAGGAGGGACGCTGTGCGGCAGCGAGCCCTCCAGCCAGCCCGGCACTCGCAGGCGACAATGCGAGAAGCCCTCACTCTGTAATTTCCTCTTGGACAGAGCCCCTTTTTACTTAATTGCAGGAAGGATTGTTATGCTAATTGCTATTTTGCACCAAGTTAATTCTGCGGTGTTGGACGTCTAAATTAAGCTCCCCGCGCTGAGGGGCCGGTGCCTGTGCTGGGCGGCGCTGCCGGATGCAGCAGGACGGTTCCTTGGCTCGTAGCGGCCCCGTCCATCCTCCTGGTGTCCCCAGACGCCGGCGCTGAGCGTCACCGAGCACCTGCCCGCGGGTCCCGCTGCCCCGTCGCGCCGTGGTGCTGCAGCTGGCTTCTCGCTCCGTCCGGCTGCAGGGAGCGAGGCCAGGGATCCCAGATCCTTGCTGAGCGGTCTTTGAAACCCCTTGAGCTGTACTATTCTTTGAGGTGCCGTAATTGCGTTTAGTCAAGCTTTAGGTGTATTTTAATGGTATCGATTGTTAATAACAAAGCTGTGGCTGCTTAATGCCGAAAGATGATTCATTGTCAGTGGGAGCAGAAAGTCCGGGGGCAAAGTCTTATTTTTGACATACAGTAATTTCTTCTAGCAGGATTTTTTTATTCTTTTTTACCAGCTCCGTGTTCTGGAGGCCGATGAGCAGGTGGGTTCCTGCGAGCAGGGGCTGTGTGTGCCCGCAGCAGCGGGGCGATGAGCGGCGGCGGAGCCCGGACTTTGTCTGGAGCTGGAGGGGCTTTAGCAGGAAAAGAGAGGGCAAAAGGGGACGCTGGCCTGGGAGCTGGGGGAAGGGGGAAGCGGCGCGGGGCGGGTTGCTCAGACCTGGGAAGAGCCTTTGCAATTTCAGTGGAAAACCCGAGGAAGCGGAGGGGGCAGCGGGCAGCGCCGGGGCTGCGCAGTGGGCAGGGTGGTGGCATCGGGTGCTGGGGAAGTTGTTGGGCTGCTGAGCAGCTTTCGGCTCTGGCAGGAACTTGGGGCCGCTCTGATAGCGTGGATGTACGCACCTCCCGTGTCTGCAGCGAGGTGCGATGAGTGAGGCCTCGCGGGGACTCGTCGCATAAACGATAGCACTGAAAACCCGGCAGTTCCCTCGTTCTGCATTTTCCTGTACACGTTCCCTTTACTGGTTAATCCTCACAGTTAACAAAACAAGTATTTCTGATCAGGTTTTAGCTTGCAGATTACTTATGTGCAATGCAAAGTGTATTAAAATGTAGTATACTTTTTAAAATCAGATTTTTTTTTTTGTGATAAGCCATTCAGCTGTAAATGCATTTCAGTCACACTGAGAAGATGAAAGAGTCTGAGCCACTGTATTACTTTAAGTAATCAGGCTCGAGGCTAAAGGTAGCTTTCTTTTTAGCTGACAAATAGAAGGAATAAATAACCTGGACACTAAAAGTTGCATTAGGCAAATAAACATTTCCACAAGAATTATGTGTGACATTCAAAGGAAGGCAAATAAACCTTGACTTATGGAAAGCTATCAAACCTCTTGGAGAATTAAATAACGGAAAATCATTATGTAGCATTTGCAGCAGCTATTAAAGACTGTCCGTTCTTTTAGGCACTACTGTAAATAAGGCGTGTTTGCAACCCAGCATACGCCGTGTTCAGCCGATATCTGGTTCTGAGCATAACGAGCAATTCGGTTTCATTTGAAATGCCTTTTAATTGCAAGAAAGGAGGTTTCCCATACCTCTGCCTCCCCATCGAACGCCTGTGCACCGTGGGGACCTGTCCCCGTGGGACCGTTCACCCACGCGCGGCTCGGCCGGGCTCCCCCGCGCCGTGTTCCAGCACCTTCCCGTGCTGCCGCGGAGCATCGCGGCTCTGCCCCGACGGCTGCACCGGCGTCCCCGTGGGGCTCCTCGCCTGCGCGGGGTCCCTGGGGGACGGACTGACCCCTCCGCCCTCAAACCGGGGTGTCGGGGGGTAAAACCGCCGAGGGCGTGTATCGGCTGTCGGAGGGGAAGAGGCGGCGGAGTTAAGCTGCGCGTGACAGGAGCAGCCCCTCTGGCTTTAAGGGAACCCTTGAAGGACGAGGTGCGGCGACAGCTCTGCGCCGTCGAGATGGGGTCTGCGGCCGCACGCTGGGGGTGCCGAACCGCACCTCCCCCGGGAGAGAGGCCGGTATTTCATTTATAGCTCTGGGATACCTGGAGGTACTGGGTACGATGGAGATTTCGCTCCAGGACTGGGCACGCCAGCACGTCTGATGGCAATAATAACCGCCAATCGCGCAGCCCTGCTCCGGAGCAGAAATAGCCGCGCTCGGAGCCCGTCGCTGTCTGCGGCGGCAGCAGATTGCGCGGGCAAAGCAGGGTACACAGGGAAAACAATTTCAGCTCAAAACTAAAACACGGTTTCTGAGACCAGCAAGTGTAGCTCTGCAGAAAATGCAACAGTCAACACGACATAAATAGCACCCAGCGCTGCAGTCGGGCAGCTACTGCGACTCTGAAGACAAAAGCCTCTTTTCAACTAGGCTCAAACCGTTCTGCCAGTGATTTATGTGCTGGTAAAAACTTGGCAGAGGCAGCAGCCGCCACGGCAGTAGGTTTTCCAGGCTGCGGGTTCCCGGGCGCTTGTGGGGGAACTGCTCCCGCTTGTCCGCAGAGCCCGTGCAGGGCGGGCGGGCGGCGCGTTCAGCCGGTCCCTTTCAGCGCTGTTTTGCAGTATCTGAGTCCTTCCAAGTTCAGCAGCGAAAGCCCCAATTCTTTGCGATTTGAATGCACTTGCTTCATCCTGTTAGAAGAGCGGAGGGGAAACGCGCTGCCGGGGCGAGGGGGGTGTTACACGCCAGCTTCGGCGCTCCTCCAGCCCCCGCTCCCGGCGGGGGATCCCCCCGGGATCCAGCTGATCCGGCTGGAGCACCTTGCCAGGATCTCCTGAGCAGCAACAGCTTGTCTGGGAGTCTGGGTTTGTTGCTTTCATCTTTCCTGTGGCTTCACTTTTTAGTAAAATGACTCATTTCTTAATTCCGATTATAAGAAGTTAATCAAATAACTTAAAGATGATGGCAACATCCAGCTAAGTGAGCACCCCCAGGGGCGCGGCCGCCGCAGAATGCCGCGTTAATGTTCGGTTCTAGCAGCAAACATTACGGTTTTCAATTTAGCAGATGATACTTATGGTTAGTTATGTATCATATGTGCTATATGGTGCTCTCTGGGTGGTTTCTGTCAGCAGCAGCAATAGCATTTTGCCAGTTGTAAAAAAAAGGCCATTTTTCTCTGAAAGCACTTTCTATTTACTGATCCAGTGAAGCAGCATTGGGATCAAAATCATGTTCTGAAAGTAATTGATGTAATCAGCTACACAGAGCTCTGTGTTCACGGTAAAAGTTTTCTCCGGCAAGCCCCGGGAAGCGCAGTACGATGGCGTTCGATTAACGGGAGTTTAGCCCCCGAGCAGAGGAGCGTCAGGAGGAATTCCCTCTTCACTGACTTCTGCGGGTGATGTTTCCACCGGCATCTCCAGGTAACATCAGTGCCCTCCCGCCTGCGCTCCTGCCGCCTGTCAGAGTGATGAAAGAAGTCATCCTCTCCCGTGAAGAAGACAGCCCTTCGGAGTTCTGACGTCCTCCCGCAGAGCCTGGGCTCCAGCCCTCAGCACGGCGGAACCGGGGCGGCAGCCCGAGGTGTCTGCGCGCAGCCCCTTTCCTCCCGCTCCTTCCCCCCCGGCAGCAGCCCCAGCCCCGTGGGCACCAAGCCCGCCATGCCCCGGCACGGCAGGGGCTGCGGTGTCAGCCCTGCGCCGGCCGTGAATGCACGGGAGAGCTGGGATCCCCAGGCAGAGGCGTCCTCAAAACAAACGGTGCTCCCGTGGGACAGCGGTGCTGCCTCGGGGTCGCTCGTCCCCCTCTGCCAGCATCCCCGTGTGGTAGGATACCCTGGAAAACCGGCTCCCTGATGAGCTTCACTCATCACACCGTTGGCAAATGCTCGGATCAAGGCAGCGCTGAGTCCACTGATGGGAAACCCAAGCAGAAAATGAGAGCAACCACTGACCACGCAGCAGAAATCCCTGCAGCATCCCTGCAGCGTCCACGTCCCTGCGGCCCCAGGCCCCCGGGAACCGGCTCTCCCAGGGAGGCTGCGGGCGGTCAAGCGTGCCAGCGCCTTCTGTGACTCGGCAGTGGGGGAAGAACAAGACGCTCGTTGAAAATGTCACGAAGGGAGATACGAAGGAGCAGATAGTGCAGGAAGGTGCTGCAGAGAGTTAAACAGGCTGGAGCTGCCACCTTCGCTTTCTCCTTGCCACAGCCCGAGCTCAGCATCTGGCTGCGTCGTGTCTGCAAGCGAAGAGCCGTTACTCTCCCGAACGTGCTTTGAAAGGGCAAAGGTCGGAGCGAGGGTATTGCAAGTGCGCTCGCTGCTTTGAAACGCTGCAGGAGAACACCAGGGGATGGAGCAGAGCTGCACGATGAAAGGAGGCGGCTGCTGCTCTGAATTGTCCCCGTGCGCCACCGGCTCCCGCATGGGTGAGGGCTCCTGAAAGCCTTTTCTTGGCTCCGTGCACGCTGTGCTCGTGCTCCGCTTTGCCAGGACTCGAGGAACATGGTCTAGTTGCTAGCTGATAGCTATTTATTTTCCCCGTGTGCGGGGTGAAAAGGTTCTGTGCCACAAAACTGTGCTCTAGAGATCGCTTTAAATTAATCAATTAGGAAAAATGAGCTGTGTGATGTAAAATGTCCTTGCTCCACACAAGTCTTTTGAACTATTAGTTCTCTTGAGGAGATTAATTATGAGCGTACAGAGCTAATGCCCTTTTAATGGAATCAGTTATTCAGTTTTAAGGAGTCCCGAGTACCGAGTGCGCTGCCATTAGATATTCATTGTGTAAGTTCCAGATCAAACAAGAGAGGATAAAGCTGATCAAGGAAGGGCTCTTTATTCTCGGAGAGCTGTGCTACACATGCTCATCGGATGCAAGTCACAGGCTGGGAGCTGCTTTAGTTGTCTCCTCTGTACGTGATTCCAGAAACTGGCTTTTAACCTGCGCTAAAAAGGGTTGTTTACAAAGCACATACATTTGCATCTCAGCTAACTCTCCTTGGCTTAATGAAACTTGGAGATGAGCACTTGGCTTCTCTTGCTGCTGGGTTGCAGACAAATTCCTGCCCGGATCCTGCACACCTTTCTCTTTCTCTGTCTTCTCATTCTGACTTGGAGTCATCCATTTTTAGTGCCCACATTTTTAGGTGCCCATTTTAAGGTAGCGAAGGCCTGAGGTCACACAGCTCCCACCAGCCTCGGTAGCAATTGGGACAATTAAGGATGTGATGTGCAGATGCTCCAAAATTGAAGCACCAAGAGCAAACCCACTCGCTCAGTGGAAACGCTAGTTTGCAGCCTGGCCCAAGCCACAGCCTTCCTAGCGAGTCACTACATACTTTTTTGCAGGCCAGTCTACTCAGACTTACCAGTTACGGATCTAACTGGTAGCACCGCTTTCTCTGTATGGGAGCCAGATCCATCTCCAATGTTACTCTTTTTCCATGGCAGAAACAAAACATTTGATAAACTGAAGAACATTCATTAGCACACGATGGAAATGACCCAGTATTTTGGTTTCCCACTTGCCTAATTAGTTTTTGCAGATTAGCAAGTAGAACAGCTGAACAATCAATTGGACATATTAATCAGGCCTATTTTGGAAGCTTTAAATAGAGAATATGTTTCGTCTCTTCTTTCATTTGGGATATAATGGCTCATAAATGGACACACACAACATAAATTACGTCCTTTAACAAGATGAGAGGAGAAAATGGTGAAGTCTAAATAAGGAAAGCTGGAGCATTTATTGGCAACTCATTGGGCTTCAGCCTCTCAAGCTCATGAGGGAGGGATGCGGAGCCCCAGCCTCGTCGCACGACTCGGCACGAGCATCACCCCACGCCATCCTCTCTCTTTCCCCCTTGGACCCACCAGCGAGGGCTGTCCAGACGGACCATCCAAGAGCTTCATCTCCCTCTCAGAGAATGTGACAAGCAGGAGGGAAAAGACCCAGCAGAGGAACAAGAGAGACCCGATGGGATGGGATGGGATGGGATGGGATGGGATGGGATGGGATGGGATGGGATGGGAGATTTGGGTAACCGTACCATGAACAGATCCCAGGAGATCCAGGTCTGCGCCTCTGGCATGAAATACCTCAAGCTCTGGACGGAATGAATTTCTGTGGGGGGATCCCAGCTAGATCTGCTCCCACCTGCTTTCATGGATGCTGGGGAACAGGGGGGCATGGCTTATATTTCTCTCACACATTTCTTAGAAAAACCAATAGTATCCTAGCCAGGTTCAGTGACAGCCCCAAGTGGGGAGGAGGTTTTGGCTACTTTGTTCTGTGTGTGGCCACGGCACCAGCGGAGTCTTCTTTAAATGGCAGAACGGATGAGCAGGATGGCCTGATGGTCATTGTGCAACTTAAAGTTAAACTTAAGAATGAGGTCCCCGACTTAGGCGGGAGGGAGGAGAAGCAGGCTGTGCCTGTGTGCCCGCAGCCGCCGGGAGAGTGCTGGCAATCAAAGCAGCAAGGTCAGATGAGAGAGAGATCTTTTGTAGCTGAAAACCTCTTATATCTGATCCTGAACATTGCAGCTTACTAATATCTGAGCAGTGATGCTATATGTAGGTGTGAGGCAGACATACAGGTACATTTGATACATTATTCCTATTTGCAAAGGTTCAATAAAAAATGTGTGGGTTGTTGCAAATTATTTCTGCCATCCTTCTTGCAATGAAGTTAACAGCTGACTGCGTTCAAACGCATCAGTTGTATAAATTCATAGGGCATTTTCATGTTTCAATCTAGTTATGTATTTCTAGTTGACCAAACATGTTCAAATTACCATTAACTGCAATCCTATCACTTGGTTCACTGAGCAGAAAGGCAATATCTGTATTTTAACCATTGCAGAACTGAAGCTGGAGGCAGAGGGAGAGGAGTCGGTGCAGGGGAAGGCGGTGGGAGGAAGGGGGGGGGAAGGAGAGGGAGCACAGGTCTGAGCTCTCTCCCGGCATGGTGAACGTGCCATCGCATTTTGAGACCTGGGCTCGCTGGAGCTGTGCCGCCGTCTTGTGCCAATGGTGCCCTGCATCCCTGCGATGCTCAGCCCGCGGCGCGTCCCCTCTCCTGGCCCCGCAAGGACTTTGCTCCCACCCTGACCGGCTCGCAGCAGGTCTCATCCCTCCGTCCCTGGTCAGGCAGGGCATCCCCTGGGCGTCCTGTACCGCACGGGCTGCACCCCTGCCCCACCACCCACGGGACTCCCGGTCCCGGCCGTCGCAGGAGCCGCAGCACCGAGCGGGCGCAGGGCAGCCTCTCGGATCCGCCTGCTTTGTTGCAAGGACTGAGGCTGCTCGCGTCTCTCCTAGCCTCCGAGGCTGGAAACGGCCACCTCCTTTCACCACCTGAAGCCGCGGGCTCTCGGGCCGTGGCGGCGGAGGGCTCCGGCGGCTCTCCCCACGTCTCTCCCCTTTCGCGGCCAGAAAACTCCTCACGAGCCGTACGCGAGGACACACCGTGTTTTCTCCCGGCTGCTGTGACGCTCTTCACAGATCTTGCTTCGCCACATGCTGCTTGGGTGTAAACATACAAATGGGCTGGAAAACAGCTTTTCCTGAAGAGATTAACATAATCAGGAATAAGCCCCAAAAGCCAATTAAGAAGAGAAGGAGGTCTGTAAGCCGAGGCCTGTTAAGCAGGCGGCAGCACAGGAGGCACCGAAGGCAGCAGCCCCCGTGGCGCGTCCCGGCGGTGCCGAGGGCGGCGGGGTGGTCTCTGCCTCGCGCCGCTGGCCCCGGCCGGTGCAGACCTTCGCCAGGCCCAGCGCCGTGCCCGGCCCCAGGCGACGCGCGTCGCGTCTCCCTCTGCTCCTGTGCTGGGTGTAGCTGCTGCGTTGGTCCCTGCTTGGCTGGCGAAGGGCTGTAAATGCTTTTATGAACTGCTGCTTTTCCCGACGTCCTTCCGAGGGGTCCCACCACGCTGCCGGGCACTCAGTGAATTATTTAATATGCCACTTGGGTTTTTAAAGCTGCTGCATCTCGCACCAGCAGAGCTTAAACGAGCCTCTCCGGTGGATAAATGCCTCTGCAAAGCCGGGTCTGACCGTCAGATCTGCCTGGGCTTTCCAGAAAGTCGTTTCTTTTCTTTACGCTTGCGGGAGCTTCTTCAGCCCTCGCCCTCTGCCGTCCTGCCAGCTTCGCATTCTTCATCAGGCCGACGAGTCTCTTACGGACGCCAGATGTTTTCTCTACCGGTCCACGCGTGCCCTCGCGTGAGCAGCGCACGGCGGGCTCCGCACCGAGACCGGCCCTCGCGGGGGCAGCGCCTACGCGTGGGGACGGACCTCGGGCAAGAGCAGCAGCGGTGCCTCCTCCCGCGCCCACCGCAGCGCCAGCACCGACCCCCGGGCACAGTCCGCAGGGCTCTGCGGCGCGTTTCGCAGGGCTGGAAATCGGTATTTCTGCAGGCGGAGCGTGAGTGCAGCCCTTGCTGCACAAGCCCAGCCTGTAACACTGAAAAGACATTTCTGGCTCCTTCTAAGCCCCACAAGGCAACAGAAAAGGAAAGAGAAATGGATGGAAATGAATGTTAAAAATCTCAGCATGTACCATATTTGAGTTATCTCTGAATACTGTTTCAAGGAAAATGAGACATGGTCTGAAGTCAACATGTACGACATAGAAATTATCTTAAAAATTCACCTTATTTTAATGAATGTGATGTGGGAGAGGCATTTTTACCTGCAGTTTTGCATTACTTTCCTAGCTCTGCAGGAGAAGCTCACCTCTGCTGCTGGCAGTCCGTAGGGCATTTTTCATTCCAGAGAGCAATCTTTTGGTAATTATTAGTCAAAACTCTCTTTTTATTGGTAACGCAACTTGATGCTAACCAGAAGCGTTCTGCTCCAGCTCGGCTGCGACTCCTCCAGTGAGAAGTAAAAGCCCGTTCCTGCGGCACGAGCACGCAGAACGCGTTGCAAACCGGGGCGGCGTCTCGGGGCAGAGGAAGGCAGAGGCAGAGGAGCATGTCCCGCGACGCGGATCCGGCACCCGCACAAGAGGCGGGATGGGGCGGGAGGGAGATGGCCGCGCTGCTGGGGGAGATGCAGGGAGAGGTGTGGACGTGGACGGTGATGACAGGGAAGACAACAGTGGAGGTGAGCCAAGGCGTATCAGACTGACTCGTGCGTCTCCGATTCCCACACAAAGGCTTGTGCTATAGAAAACAGAAGCAGCCAGGAAACAGGCAGCAGTACCCAGCCCCGATAGCAGCCCTGCCTATCCTACATGTCAGCTAGGGCTCTGCAAAAGCTGGAGTAATAAAAAATAAATAAAGGAAACATTCCAGACTGCTGCAAACTCCCCAAATTGCACTCCTGACTTTTAACACCCCATCTGCTGGCTGGTGCTAAAAAATTAATTTAGTGCGGCTGATGCCAAAGCGCGTGTCTGGAGCGCAGCGGCAGCTGGATGCGCCCAGCAGCCCGGCGCGGCGAGCGGCAGCGCAGCCCCGGCACGGCCCGTCCCCGCCGGGCAGCGACGGTCGCAGGGCGCTGCCAGCGCCGGGAGGGCACGGCAGAGCGGTGCGGACGCGGCGAGTGAGCGCTGTTAAGCCTGTGGAGTCAGGCCAGCCCCACGGCGTGTTCCAGGTAGTTTGGAAGAGCAGGAGCACGCTGATGAGCTCTGGAACAAAAGCTCGCTGTTTGATGCACGATTTAAGTTCAGGTCAGCTGGAAGGCTTTCTAGCACCTGGCTGAGGCTCCGCAGCATAAAAGCCGTTCATCAGAAAGTATTTCACCTTGATAATATTCTCTTGTATCTTTTCTGGCAACTGGCTACGATGCACCATTATAGTTATTTTGGGAAATCGGTTTAATACGGGCTTTTCTCTCGTTTGATGGCAAATGGTATATCCCTCCCAAGAGACTGCTGCCTTTCATTGCAGGGACCATAATCAGATTCTTCATGTATTAGTAATTACCTAGGAAGAAGCTATAAATATAATGAAAATGCCAATGCTTCCTAAAGGTACCAGTAGTTACTTTCAGAGAAATTAATTATCTGTGAAAATCAGATCAAATAAATAACGTTCTCCTGGAATATCTGATATAACTCATAATTTCAGAGAGTTTAAGACTAGGGAGGACCACTAGATCATCTCCTCTCACCTCATTTATGACATGGGCCATCAAATTTCACCCAGCTGTGCGTCTGCAGAGCCGCCTCTCTCCTGCGGTTGACTAAAGCCTCACTGGTGTTTGGGTCAGGCTCCTCTTCCACCACGGAGAGCACACCCCTCCCCTGGGCAGAACATTCACGTGGTGCGAGGACATCCACCTCTTTTCTGCCCAACATGAGCCTTTCCCCGAATCCTCCTTCCGTCTGTCACCTGGTCGTGCAGACACTGCCCGGGAGCGGGGCACAGCGGTGCAGAGCCACCAGCCGCTGCCCGGGAGCGGGACACAGCCGTGCAGAGCCACCAGCCGCTGCCCGGGAGCGGGACACAGCCGTGCAGAGCCACCAGCCGCCTCTGCAGGTGAGCGTCAAAGCCCAGAGAACTGACGGGAAAAGCCACTCGGCAGACGGTGTTTGCTGGGGGTCTTGCTCCTGAGTCTCACCTTTCAGGAAAGGGAAAAAAGGACCTAGCTGCTTTCGTTTTAATTAGTGTCTAGTCTCTGTTGCAACTTGACATCTTCATTTAATTTTGTTTGCTATATACGTGTAGAGGAGAATGATAATGTAATATAGTAATGATCGTTCCTGAGACAGTCACTTATTCAAAATATTACTCTTGTTTAATCAGTGCAGTCGAGTGATTTATTGACTCGCATAACCAATCTTGCCTGGCGTTTCACTGTAATTAAAACAACTACATTCCCAGAGTCCATCTGCACATAATAAATTGTACAAAACTATGTCAGGGCAACATTAATACTGACGGTTCACAGGCGCGACAGTTGCGTCCCTCCGAGCTGGGGCTCACCCTCTTCCCGCCGGCGAGGGCGGACGGTCAGGCTGGAGCTGGAGCTCGGGGACCAGGGAGTCCCGGGAGGCCGCAGGAACAAACCCGGACACTTTGGTCGTGTCCAGCTGAACCGGAGAAGGCACATTTAGGGCTTTTCCCGTGAGTGTTCTGGAGGGATAAGGCTGCGGTTTTATCAAATGGAGTTGCCTGATTCCTTCTTGATTTACGGAGGGAGGTCAGTGCGAGGAGGAACTCGGTGATGCTCAGTCTGGACCGGAGCAGACCCCAAAACTGGGGCAGCGGCTGAGAAACCCGAGTCAGCCACTTGCTTCACTCCAGGCCTTGGCAGGAGTCAGGGAATTCTCAGCCTCAGAGGCAGGCGGCGACGGTGACACAAGCGTTTGAGATACGATGAATAAATCTGGTTCTGTAAGGAACGTGAAGGTGAAGGTCGTGCTCTGTCCCCCGTTCCCCTTCCCCATCAACTCCTGCCCGAGCGCTCCCGACGGCTCCCCGCGACCCGCCGCGTCGGATCGTCCTGGACCCGCTGATACTTTCACTTTTATTATCGGAGGGTTTGTGAAAATCAGTTTCTTTTTCTTAAGTCAAGTTCCAGCAACCAAAACTCAGAAGTATTCTAAAAAATGTAGTGGAAGATGTCAGCTTGTCGTTGAGAAAAGAACAACTGTCAAAACCCAAAGATTTTCTGCCAAAACCCACTGAAAAATGTTGGCTGAAAACTGCAGAGAGAGAGAGAAGCCGGTCCAAAAGAGTCAGTTTGGGTGTTGTCAGCCTTTTTTTTGACAAAAATTCTAAATATTTTGAAGAAAGGGGACAGCTTCCAGGAATTTCTGTTTTCAGCAGCTTCGTTTTCTGTGAGTTCTGGCCCAGAATTCCCCGCGGGGAGCCGTGCCGGTGCCCTCGACCTGCCGCAGCGCCGGCGTCCGGACCCACGCGAGGTGCGCAGGGGAAGATCCTTCCCGGTTTCAGTGGGGCTCGGCTGCTCCTCGCTGCCGGGACGCAGCCCCAGGGCCCTCCCCGAGACAGGCAGAGGGTCCCCGGTGGCTGGAGAAGAGGGTCTTTGGTTCTGCTTCTCTTTCTGGTTTTTTACTGGTATGACATTTTTTCCTCTAATTCACCCAGTGCTGAATTTCAAGCATTGTGGCAAAATGAAGACCTGAGTCTGGTTTTGGCCTGAGTCGCTCTTATGTTATTGCCAATGCCGGGCGCTGTACGGAGCCCGCACGCGTTCATTAGCGTAAGCTGAGACCCAAACGAGCGCGGCAGGGAGCAATCGGGGCCGCTCACGGCTTCGGCTCAGAGCTGCTGCCCGGCGTCGGCCACGGCCGGCACCTCGCTCCGGGCCAGGGGGGAGAGGTACAGGGGAGGTAAGCGGGTTCCTGCTGGGGAAATGGAAAGCAAAAAGCAGCTGCCTGCAGTGAAACCGGTAGCCGAAGGCAGCCAGCTCTCGGAGAGGGCTTGGAGCGAGGCAGGGAAAGGGCACGAGGTGCTGCAGGGCAGAGGAAATCAGCTGGATGATACTCGACTCTCACCCGAGGCTCTTCGCCATGTGTTGAAGTGTGGTGATGCTATTATTAAAATACTAGGAAAGGGCTTAACACTCTCCCCTGCCTTTGCTGCTTCACGCTGGGCTTGTTGAGCTGTCGTGGTGTGAGACCAGCACGTTGCACAAGAAGATCTTCATATCCAGCATAAACCAACCCCATATGGCTGCGCAGCCCCGGCGGCGGGGTGTCCCACGGCCGAAACGGCGATGCTGCCCTCGGGAGGCACCTGCCGCCGACCGGCAGGCATCCCCGTGGCTGCTTTCGACTCTGTGCTCTTCACCAGTGAATTAAAAAGCTGCCTCAGGACGCAAATTTTCGTTGCCCAAACGCTTCCATGGTTCCAGGCCGCTCCGGCTGGGATGCTCCCACGGCTGCTGTCAGCTCTCTGCTCCACTCTGCTCCTTCCAGCATTTCTGTCTCTTCCCTCGCACATGAACACTGTGCTGCTGTCGCTCACAGAAGGTTTTCCCTTGGCGCTTTTTCAGCCCAATATTTCCTTGGCAACTTCCTCCAGCTCGGAGATACAGAGGCTTGGGTGTTTGCTTTTCCCTTTAGGTTTGATGTCAGTTGTTCTTCAAGATGAGGGAAGGGGGATGGGGAATTTGGGGTCTTTGGCCACCCACTCCAAATAATTTCAGAGGAAATTATTTTATTTCTCCCGCTACACGTGGGAACGGGATCAGAACCAAAGCATTTGGCTGCTTACCCACGGGCTAACTCGCGGGAGCTGATGGCAGAGCTGTGATCCCCATGGGAAGGGGTGACCCCGGCGCGGTGACGGGTCTCCCGCCCGGACGGGTACGTAGCAGAGGCAGGTCTGGCTGGAGGCAGGAGGAGCAGGTCGGCTGCCCGCGCGGGCAGAGCCGCGTCCCGCTGCGCTGGGCTTGGCAGCCCTTGCAGCCACTGCGAGACTATTTCATGCTTGGGGAGCTTGACAAACAGGAGTGATTTATAGCTCCTGGGTCTGATTTTCATTGCTACCGAGGGCTGTGTGCGCCACTCCAGCGGTGGGATAACCCAGGGTAAGCCACGCTCAGAAACATCTGAGGTTTGCATTTTTAATTAAAGCCATAGCTGTCGAACTGTGCTGTGAGGAGAAGGAACAGGAGCTCCAAGGGGAGGAGAAGGTGTCAAACCCCGACGGTTCCCCTGCGGTGTGTGCCTGTGGCAGGAGCAGCACACGGGTGTCTGTGCCAGAGCGAGAAGCAGCACAAATGCCACACGTGCACGTGAGGGAAAGCACAAAGGCGTGAGAAATCATAACCAGTTGCTGTAAGTGCTGTGCTGTAGCTCTGTGAGCCGGCCAAGCGTGCCGCTGCCGTGGCGGCTGCCGGGCGGGATCCGTCCTGGGGAGGAGGTGCTGGGGGCACACGGAGCCATCGCAGCCCGCCGGGCACGCGGGGTCGGAGGAAAGTGTCACTAAAAGCCTGTCACCAGCCTGCTGGCTCGTACGGCTGCTCTCATCGCTCCCGAAGCTGTCACAGAGAGGGCACCGTGTCGAGACGGGACGTCATGTTGCAGCCGTGGGTCACGGCCACAGGAGCACTTATGCGGGAAGTGGCCGCGTGGCCAGCCCGGGCACGTGCGACCGGGTTGGGGGGCAGAGCTGGTGCCACCGCAGCTGCGCTGGACCCTGTGCCACGCGCTGCCCCAGCTCAGGCGCCGACCTGCGTGGTCCTGCCCCGCACGTGCCATGCAGAGGTGTCCTGGCCATCCCCAGCCCCTTTCCAGGCAGGATACTGAGGTGGCAGCTGCTGGCAGGTGGCAAAGGTTGTATGATTTAGCACCCAGGTGGGTGAATAATATTTATTTCTCTCTGCCGTGCAGCATGACTGCGTTGGCGCTGTGAGCATCAGCCCAGGCTGCCGTGAGCACGGCTGCGCGGCATGCAGCAGGTCAGCCCGCACAAGTGCACCGACCCAGTTTGCACAGCAGCCCCCGGGCAGGGAGGAGGGCTCAGCATCCAGGAGGGAAAGTTATTCCTGTCTAGAAATTATTCCCTGCTGAGGAAATAGCATTGGCTCTTTGTTAGAGCGCAGCAAGTGTGTAACAGCCGGCCCGACGAGAGCCGCTCCCCGCGGCACGGTGCGAGCAAGCGGGTGGGCTCGGGTGGCTCCCCAGCAGCGGAGCCCCTTCCCCAGCTCGCTGCCCTCGGGCAGAGCCAGCGGCCGGAGCACCCGCCTCCCTCCCGCTCGCAAGATGCGATTGCCACCTACAGTCCCCGCTCCCGCATTTCTGCTCGGCAGCGGGAAGCTCCCCACACCTCGCCGGCTGGCCCTGGACGCAGCTCGCTCGTACTCGCAGCCGCACGCTCGCAGCCGCACGCAGGGCTGGGGCAGGCAGATGAAGCCGCAGCAGTGCAGCAACTTTGGCAATATTGTGTCTCGGAGGAACCCCCAGCTGCTGCCTGGGGATGGGATGGGATGGGCTGGTAAATCCAGCAAGAGCAAGCAAAGCTCAGGGTTCCTTCTTCCCAGACGGGAAGAGAGCTAGGGCCAGTGGGAGAGAGGAGCCAGGGAGTGCAGGTGCCCGCGCCGTGTCCCCGTCCGCCTGCGGGATCCCGGGATCCCTCAGCATCCCACCGCCCCGTTCCGACAGCAGCGGCTACGCCTGCCCGGGGTGCGAGCCCCATCCGTCAGTCCTGGAGACCCACTGGGACTGGGGGGTGCCTCTGCTTCGTTATTATTTATTATTTGCATTGATGTTGATTACAACGTGTCGCTTCTCTGGTGCTGGTACCGCGGCGGTACCGGCTGGCCGGAAAACCCCCGGCTGGGACCCTGCGCCGGAGCCCGCGGCTGCGGTGAGATAAACCGCCCCACCAGCCTGGGACTGCCGGTGCCCGGAGGGGCATAAACCGGGAGAGTTAGAGACTATTTGTTTAATCTGTCCTGACCCTGATCAATTCACAAATATTCCGGAGTATTTGAGGCACAGATCAGCAGAAAATTTCTGATTCAGGTCATAAAAACCCAAATGAAGTCTGTGCTGAAGTGGAAATTGCCGTCACACGGGGGAGGAGAAGTTAGGTGGCTCTCTGCTGCTCCCAAGTATTTACGTTGCCTTCAGCCCCGCAGCCAGGCCCTCAGCACCCCGTAGAGTTTGGCTTAATTAGTATTTAAACTTTCATTCTGGGCTGTAAAAGAAACTGAGATTGATGTGCTGGGTTTTATTTTTGTGAGCAACACTGTGCTGTGGTGCGAGGGGGTGGTTTGCTGCTGGGGTCTGCAGGCAGCGCCGAGCCCCGGGGTGACCCCGGCCCTTCGCTCGGTCCCCGCAGACGCGGGTCTTCTCCTCCTGGCGCGTTCCCCCACTCCTGCTCCTGCGTGCGGTGCCTGGTGCTCCTCCTGCAGCCTGTTTACACTGCCTAGACAACACAGCCCTATCCCCATCTGTGATTACAAATTAACAGCCTAATCCTAAGTATCTTTTCTGCCTGAAGATGCTTGTCTAAATCCGATTTTTAATCTGTCTTTACCAGCTGCTCCTCCTGCTGCCCTTTGCAATTTATTTTGCATGTGACTTACACTGGATAAAAAAATATCTAATTTTCTCCAATGTCAAACATCCTTTTAGCTGGAGACAGTGGTTTATGTGTTCCACAATATGAGGGGAGCTCTGCCAGCATAGCAGTCTCGTCTTTTCCTTGGGATTTATTGACTACAGTGAGGTCCTTCTCTAATCTTCTCCTCTCACACCCTGTTTCTTTCCCTAAGAACCACTAAGCTCCTTGAGTCTCCCGTATCATCTCCGTTCTGGGCAGAGCTCTTCGCTGCCTTATACCCCGTTCAATCCTACTGCAGCGCAGGGCAGTGCTGCGCATCCGAACCAGCACGGATTTTTTGCCTTGAATAGCCTGGTTTATGCACGCTCTGGGGAAGAGAACCAACCTCGCTAAAGACTAAAATCCTTCCAAAAGGGATTTTAAATACTTCCGATAAATCTTACTAATGGTAAATCTAGCTATTCTCTCCCAGCTCTTCATACGGAGGATTTGACCCTTGATCATGTTAATGCAAGCGTTCAGTGGATGCTGTTCACACCCGTTTGGCCGCGGCCCTGCCTGTGGCCACAGGGCTCTCCCCTTAATTCGGGGAGGGGCGGCGGGGGGGCTTCGCCTCCCGGAGCTCCTGGGGATGGCGGGTGCCAGCCCCGGGCAGGGGGCACCAGCAGCACCCGCTCCCTGGGGCACAGGGTCTTGCTGGAACCGCTGTGGATCTCTTCCAGCTAAAGGGCAGAGGAGGGAGAGATCAGCGCGTTGTTGGGGGCATTGCAAATGGCCTCTGCGTTCCTTAGCCTGCAGTTCCCTTCCAGCTGCGGGTGGGTTTCTGGGCTCCCGGGTGCCCCGCGGCAGCTGGCACCGTGCGGTTTCGGGTGTGCTCTGCGCTCCTCCGCAGCTCTGTGTGCACACACGCGGCTGTACGTGGAGCGTGTGTGCAGACACAAGCCTCAGCCTCTACAGCAAGTGCAAATCGCTCTGAGTACGCACGTTTCTGCTCTGCATTTCGAGTCAGTGCTGTTGTGCAGACAGTGATATCCCTGGGATCCAAGCTAGGAGATGAGCAAAAAATTACATCAGGGTCTTACTAAAGAAAGAAAAGCAAGAATATAAGAAGCCTCAGAAAACGTTCTGGAGAAATTTATGTTTTGGCATTCCTCCCTCCTGCCTGTCTGGGGCTTGTCAGCAGCTGACAAGCAGTAAATGAAATGGGCAGACGTTGGCAGCTGCTAGTGGGAGCGCCGGTCTAGTTCTTCCTCTGTCACTCAGCTCTGCCAGCCCGAAAGGAAGGTGCAAAGCAAAAATCTCCGAGCTGCTCCCTTCCCTTCGCCCTGCTGGGGTGGGAAGCCCAGGGGAGCACCCGGCCAGCAATTACCTCCTCAGCAACCTCTGCGTCTCACTTCCCGTGGAGGCAGCTGGTAGCAGCGTGCGCTCGCCCTGGGGATGGCCCGAGAGCCGCGCATCCTCCCGTGACCCGACCCTCCGGCTTAGCAAAGCCCACGGGGCTTTACATTGCTCACAGGTTTCTCGGGGGGACTTTGGGGTACCAGAACTTTGAGGTCTCTGAGGACGTTTCTGCCTCTCTCTGCAGGAAGCACGTTCCCACTCGTGCTGGAGCCGTGCATGCCGTGTGCGGGTGCTGCGCCGGGAGCACAGATGCAGATACTGGTGGGAGCAGAACCCCCAGATCTGAACCCCAAATGAGCTCCTGTGAAAAGCAGCCGTACCGGCTCAGCAGCGAGCAACGTGTTTGCAGGAAGCCCCTCGGAGCTGGAGCGAGACCTTGCAGCCCCAGCCCCAGCCATCCATGCGGGCTGTTCCCAGCTCGCTCTGGAGCAGGGTTGCCTTCCCTGATTGCTAATTTAGATTTTCCTGCCATCCCACACAGTGGAATCAGGGGAAATAAAATTACAGACTTATTCACTCTTTTTGTACAACTGATGTGCTGATTACCTGTCAATCAAGGAATTGCATTAACATCTGACAGTGTGTGCATAACAATTACCCCCATCAAATTAAGGAAACCTTTCACACTCAGAGACAGAGAGAGGGAGGAAATTCAATCAGCATAATTAGTTCAATCAGAAAAGAACTTCTTTTCATCAAGGAGGGGGAAAAGGTACAGCAGAAGCAGGGTAGGAGACAGGTATCTCTCAGGGCTGAGAGGTCGGCTCGCACACCCCCCGCAGCGGTGCCTGGCATGGCGTGGCCGAGGGCTGGAATCCCAGCCGTGGGTGTCGAGGGCTCGCCAGGCTCCGTGCTTCCTCTCCACCCGAGCTCCTCTTCTCCTGGCTCCCGAAATCCTTTTTTGTAGTTCCTGAGCGAGCTCCTTCCCGGAGGCTCTGCCGCCCTGGCTTTCCCTGCCCACCTCCGGGGAGGCGAAGCAGGAGAAGGTGGGTTCCCATCGCCCCCCCAGCGGTTCCTCCCCTCTGCACCCCAAAACAGCAGCCGGAGGAGGCGGGCGCGCAGGGATGCGGAGGCTGCCTCGGCTTTGTGGGACTCGAGCGGGGCCAAGTGGCGTGGAGGCGGCGCGCTCTCGTGGGAGGATTTGTTTCATATTCCCCGTGGAGGGGAGGAGGATTATTAATGCTAATTACTAACAGCAAAAACAAGAGAGAGGAAGAAAAGCTCAATTAGCAGCAATGCAAACGGAGCTGGACTAGCGCTGCTGAGCGATGGCGAGCACGCTCCCGGCCTTTCCCCGCTGTGCGAGCTGAGGCGGGGATGTACACGGTGCCGGGGCTGGGCAGGGCATCGCCGCCCTCCTCCCTGATGTTCAAAGCGAAGCCCACCGGCATTGCCCGCGTGCTCCGGGAGGGACAGGGGAGGGGGGCCGGGGAGCCTGGGGTGCTGGATCTACCCCTTCTGCCCCCTCCCTCCGTTGAACGCAGTGACTAAAGGCATCGGGTGGGTGGTCGCTGAGGCTGCAGATGGCTGAACCCACGATCAGGCTTGGGGTGGTTTTATCCAGCGATCTGCAAAACGTAACGCAGCTGGAACGAGAAGGGGAAGGGATGTGAGGCTTCATGCCTTCTCCGCACAGCTAGCAAGAGCCAGAGGCGTGACAAGAGGAAGCTCTTGCAGTAGAGTATGAGACAGGCACATGTGCCACATAACTCCTGAATTTTTGCTGAGTTAATTATTTTGTAATTAAATTCAAGTTGAAAGGCAAAAGTGTTCCTGCCACTGAGACAGCAGCTCTGTGGTGGCGAGGTCAGGTACTTGTGGCGTTTTTGCTCCAGCATCAGCTCTGTGTGCTATGAAGGTTTTACCTCCTTATGGGCAGGTCCCTTTGAACATCAGCCGTGAGCCGTTTCGGAGTGTGCTGTCGGGGCCGACTGCCCTGAGAGCATCCGGGTCGCTCCAGGGTTTGTGTGGGATTTATTGTGTCTGGGATCACTGTGCTCTCCTGCTGCTTTAGGAAGACTCCAGTGTTGGAGGTGAAATTTAAAGCAGTTGGGGCCGGGACAGGGTTTCCCATGCTGGGGCCTTTTTTGAGGCGTAGAGGAGTTGTTATTGCAGAATGAGGTCCAAGGGTCTCGCCGCTGGCACAAGCGGAGTGGGGCTCAAAGCTGGGAGAGAACAGGATCTTAGCAAGTCCTCACTGACAACGCTTGTAACAAAAGAGATTTTCAACTTCAAGGACAATTAGCATGAGAACAGGTTGCTGGAGAGGATGTGGGATGCTCGATTTCTAAGAATAGGGTAAACAAGCATCTCCAGGAACCATAGCAGAGCTGCTCTCGCCTCAGGCAGGCAAGTGGCCCCTCGCAGCGTGTTTTTCTGTAGTTCTGTGATGTGCTCGTTATTGGTTTTCCCATCCCAGCCCCACTTTAGGATCAGGCCCAGCTTTGCACAACTGTGCAGACGACTGGAAGGACCCGATCCCCGTCCACCAGCCTTCGTAACCAGCAGATAAAGAGGAGAGAGCAGGAGCCCACAGCGGAGGAGCGGGCAGGGGCGCAGGCAGCCATGGCCCATGCCTGTGCCTGTTCTCTCTGAGTGCAGGTGGGTGGTACAACGTCAGGTTAATTTTCTTTTCCCAAAATATGGTCTATAAATGAATAAGCAAGTAAATAAACCAGCCCTCTCTCAGCAGTCTTCCTGCCATCTGCTTACCATTACCAGCTGGCATCCACCCATTAGTTTATATCCCTTCCGTTGCAGGGGATCCAAAGCATCCTGCAAACTTTGGGCAATGTTTGGCTCCCACTTGCACCTGCATATGTCCAGAATAACTCGGAGCTGACTTTGTCCTTTAAAAAGCTGATATTAAGGGGTATTTAGCTGTCCACTGACATGCAGACATCCCCGGCAAGCCACGCAGCAGCTGCCTGGTGTCAGGCTGCCGCGGGGACCTGCTCTCACCCCCGTCCCACCCTGGCCTGCGCAGGGCTGTGCCGCAGAGATTCACCTTCCGAGAAAAACAACTTCTCCCATGCTGGGCACAAGGCGGGTGGAGTGGGAGTTTTTTCCCAGCAAGCCACACACGCCTGAGGTCTGCACGAGAAGTTTATCTCAGCTCTACAGCCAGAGTCAGACAAGGAGCAGAGTGAGGAATTAGAAACAAATTGTGAACAGATGTCAGGCAGAATAATAAGAAATGTATGGAAGGCCCACCAGGATAGATTGATGAGGCAAAAAAAGCACCGGGCTTGCTCAAGCAACAGCTGCCGTCCTGGAGGGAAGGGCGCGGGGAGGAGGAATGAGCCTGCACGGGATCAGCGCCGTCAATAGAGAAACTTCTGCTATGCAGGTTGTCCTCCCGCGGGGACGCCCGCTCGCAGGCACGCCTGCTGCTCTGCTGCGGTTGCGCAGCAACATCGCATTAGGATGCATGATTTAAACATCTTGGCTCCGGTGCTTCCACTTACTTATCCTGCAAATTGGGGAGATGGAGACAGGCTTCCCTCTCCTTCCACCTCGTCTGTGGCTGCAGACAGAGAGGGAGGAGGGCACAGTCTCTGAACAGGACAGCTCATAAAAGGGGCGAAAATTCCCTGCATAGTGATAAAAGCAGTAGTGTGGTTCTCCTGCTTTGGCTTGCTCTCCTAACCTTGGCTGGAGTGAAAACTTTATTGCATGAACAGCTTGGGTGAGTCTTGCTTGTCGCCATGTAGAAACTTAAAGCCCGTTTGCAGCGGGGAGCCGTGTCAGTCCCACCCCGCTGACTGCCCTGCCAGGAATGATGGTTCATTAAACCAGCCGCTTCTGCAAGGGGACGGCTCTGCCCGCCTGGCTGGGGGCTGCCCCGCTCTCGCCCACCCGAAGCTTTACGCTCCCACATTCTGTGGGACAAGCGAGCACAGGAGCTGGGAGCCAGCGCGTCCCCAGCAGCGCCCTTGGCCCGGCAGCGTCGCCGCTCGCTCAGCCTCGAGCGCGGGCACCCCGGGGAAGCAGCTGAGGTTTCCCTACGAGGCAGCGAGGTTTCCTGCACGGACAGAGCCCCAGCGCCCTGCGCAGCGCCCAGGGCATCACGTCCCAGCTCCAGCTCACAGTGTAGGGGAGCGCATGGACGTGGGGTGGGAAGAGGCCACAACCTCTTTAAATACCCCAAAGGGGAGTTTATTTACTCATAAGGTAAAGATCAAAACGTATTTTTTGCCATTAGCACATTTTAAAATAGCTTCTAATGAGTGAGTCAGAGAGGAAATGCTGGGGGAGGGAGCTGAGCCTGTCATTCAGCACATGAAAGGCTGAAAAATCTCTTTGTCTGACTTACAAATTAAAGTATAAAGATTGAAGATTACTACGGGCCGCAGATAACGATGGAGCAGATACAAACCTGGAGCAGTGATAGGATGCGCTCTTGACTGGTTCCCTCTGGGCCTGAAACAATAAAGCTCGTGCTTTTCAAGCCGCTTAATGAATGTGCAAGTGGGAGAGCTGTAGTAAAGCCCTTTGCAGGGGTTTTGCTCCGCACTGCAGGCGGGCAGCGCGTGTGCAGGCAGGGAGTTCGGCCGGGGTGGCTGCCGGAGCAGAAAACTGGTGCCCGTGACGTAAGATCGCGATCTGCCCCCGTGGCAGGTCAGTGCTTCCCCGCGCTTCCCCGGGAGCTCGTTCTGGAGCCACTCCGTTCCCTGCCGCGCTGCAGGGACGTCACCGTGCCACTGCTCTCGCTGTCGGCGTTGGGACGCAGGTCCCTGCTGCGGGCGGATGGTGTCTTTCCCTCTTCCCTCCTCGCTGGGAAGGGGCCACAGGGCCAGGCGGCGCTGGGTCCCGGTGCTGCGGTGGAGGGGTGCCCTTCCTGAGGTAACCGACCCGTGCTTCTCGTGGAAAGCGTCTGCAAAAGCCGTTTGGGCAGAAGCGTCATGGCTGACTGGCAGAACGGGACCCCCAAACCCGTCTGATTCCATTAACATCGGGTTTTGCAGGTGCAGGTTGTGGCATGTGGGAGCAGAGAAGTGTGCACGAAGGCAGAGACGCACGCTTAATACTGCACATGCAGTTCAAGGGCTGGTTTTGAAAACTTGGCATCCGTAGGAAAACAACTACTCTTAAGAAGAGCCATGCCAACAAGGCGAAGAGAAAATGATCCCAGCGTGAATAATCCTCCAAGAGCTGTCACAGGAGGTAAATGTCAGCCAACCTTGATCATTGTCTTCAGGCTTGAACTCATTATTTTTCTGGCTTGTAAATGAACAAGTTGCTGATATTTTCATGAGTGATATTAAAGCCTGTACAGCTCTGAAGTGAAACGGGTCGTGACACCGGCTCACGTTCCTTTGCCTGGGGAAAGGAGAGGGAAGACAAACCTTCCCGTCGCTGTTGGAAGCAGCGGGGCACGTGCGTGTGTGAGCAGAGCTGGCTGGTGGTGCAAAACCGTCAGGAGAGAGATGGGATTGGGTCTGACTGACTGTTAGAGAGCCGGTTAAAAGGCTAATCTGCCTGCGAAGAGCTGGTGTCACTCCTGATTAGGAAAAGCACTCCTTCCCTTGTTCTGCTCCGATTTCTGCTCCACAGACTGAGCCGTTGTAAGACTTTCTCCAGTTCCCTCTCCTGTCTTGCCCTTAAGCCGAGTGCAGCCCTGGTGAAAAGCCGGACGGCAGCTGCGGGGCTGGACCCAGCCCACGGGGACGTGAGCACCGAGGGATGCTCCAGCCCGGCGGGGCAGCCCCGGCAGCTGCTCGGCGCCGCCTGGGAGCATCGGGGCATCCCTGAAAGATGCCGTTTGTTTGTGGATTGCTTAACTGTACCCACGTTCCTTAACGTGTCACATCATTGATATTTGCTCGGCACAAAGAGACAGTAAGATCCTGGAGGCAAATTTCTCGGTGTCCCGGCAAAGCACAGCGTTGCCATGGCCGGGGTCGCCAACCTCCATCCCGACGCTGCCCTGGGCGCAGGGACTCTCTTGGCGGGCGAGGAGCAGACTTGGTGCACGTTGGCTTTGTCCTGCGTGCGATGAGGGCGATGGAAATCGAGCAGTGCCTCCGGCAGCTCTGGGGTGGCGAGCGGCGCGGTGCCAGCCTGGTGCTGTGCGCCAGCAGCGGCGCAGAGCGACGCGGCGCTGCTCGACACGTCACCATGGCCGGGCGCAGCGTCCCGGGGTGAGAGCGGGGGGTGATGTGTAAACTGCCTGAGCTTCGGGCGAGTCACCCCACCCTCGCGTCCTCCTCCTCGAAAGCCCGGGGGCAGGAGGGTCACCGCTTCCCCAGATCATCCCTTCCCGTGGGTCGTTGCTGGGAGGAGGTGCGGGCTGGCACACGGAATAGGGCGATTCCAGAGCAAACATCCCATGCCACTCATGTGCGGGACACCGGTGGCTGAGTGCTCGGCACGGATAACGAGCCTGGGTTTAGCCCGTCAAAAAATGAATGTCTGTGTTCCTGCTCTTGCCACTCATCAAGCAAATGGGCCTGAAAACGCTCCCTGGATATTATGGAAGAAAATCACCTCCAAGAGTCAGAATCAGGTCCCTTGTCAGCGGGGGGGCCATGGGCGCGGGCAGAGGGGCCGCAGCCCGGGCAGGGTCCCTGTGGCCACGGCGTGACCTGAGCGGGAGCCCTGGCCCCCGTCTGTCTGTCCTGGCGTGCCATCCCTGCTTTAGACACGTAATATTTTTTCTAGGAAATACTTCTTGTAAGTAATAATGTTGATATTTAGGAGTGTTTCTTTTTAAAGGTATCTTTAAGCAAAATCAAGCTTTAGCTGTGATTCATCCCCACTTGACAATCAAGCAGACACACATAGGCGCAGATATTTCTGCAAATATATATATATGCACACATAGACACATACATATCTGTTCAAAATTGGAAAGCAATCAGTTCTGCGATTTATTTAATGCTGCACTGCACAAGTTTGATAGCCGGGTTGGTTAATTGCTGCACTAATAACACCCTTCGTCAAAGAGACTTGCAGGCAAAAATTTAAAAAGCTTAAAAAATTTAAAATGGCAATAAATACAAACTCCTGCTGTACGTCGCCTAACATTTTTTAAAACCAGCATCTAAATAGCAAGTTAGCTGACACTGAGAGGAACTGTATCTCCAATTCTATTCTCTATTCTAGCAGTTCCAAAAACTCAACTATTTTTTATCATACAGAAACTTTCCCAGTTAAGCAACAAGCGCCTCGCAAGTTTATTAGAAATACTTGTATTGCTCGTTAGCGATGGGCAGCGAGGGGCAGAACCGCAGCGACGCGAGGGCCGGTGGCGCGAGGGGACGCGAGCGGCTCCTCCCCGAGGCAGACAAGGGCAGGTCCGAGCCCGGAGATCCAGCGAGGTTTAGAGTAGGGGCTGGGGCCCCGTCTCTTTGGGGCTGAGCGCTTGCAGCGGGGGGGGGGAGGGGGCCTCCTCTGCACCCTCCCCACCGCTGATGGGTTAATTAACGTGTCCTCGCCGAGCGGACGCGGCGTCGCTCCCGTCTGCCGCCGGCAAGGTCGCGGGCTGCAGACCTGGGACTGCAATTCACGCCGCCACCGAGAGCGCAGGCAAAACCTATCAGAACGTAGGTAATTTGATTAGAAATTAATTGGCCTACATCAGAGCCTTAAAAATCTAACAGATTTGCTGCTGATAAAATTAAAATTAGAAACTGAATTGATTAGCCTGTGCCAGCAAAGGAACCAAAATGTCAGAGGCACCAGCTGCACATTTGCATTTGGTACTTAACAAAGTTCTTACCAAAGCGAGTGAGAGATGTTTGACATTTCCATGATTTCTGCAATTCTAATGTCTGTTTTATTGATATCAATTAAAAAATGCAAGGGAATAATGAAGTGAGAAATGACAGAAGGGAGTTTGGCCATTCCAGCTCGGCAGCTAGTACGGAGCGCGGCGTGCGGCTCCCGCTCCGCCGTCGTTAGGAGCAATTAGCGTTGGGCTGGTCCTCCTTCGCCTTCCTCTGGGACGGGGCTGGTGCAAGCGCCGGGCGCTGCGCCGTGTTTGCCGGGACAGGCGCTGGGCAGGCGTCCTCCGGGTGCCCTCCTGGGTCACCGGCCGGCCGAGCTACGGCGCGGGTGGGGGGCCCGTCCTGCGCCCCGGCGTGGCAGCGCCCGGCGAAGCCGTGCCAGGCAGGCAGCTGCTGCGACGCTGCTGGGCGGTGGGCAGCACCCGGGGCGCGCTGTGCCGCGTCCTTCTCGACGCCGCGGTGTGAGCAGGATCGGAGCGGCCGCCCTCGCCTCTCTCCGGGCAGCCTGCCTGCGCTGGGCCGTGGGGTCACAACCTGCGCGTGAAAATCGGGGGTGACGTCCCCTGCCCTTGCCGGGCGGGCGTTGGACGGGGTGCCCGCCTCAAGGGGCTCTTTCTGGCCTGGTTACCGTTGGCCGTTGTGTGCCGGCGAGGGAGGCGCGTCCGACTGCTCCACGTCAAACAAGCTGGGGAAGGCCGGGCTTTGAGCGCTCAGAGAGGGGAAAGCGTTGCATTATCCAGCCCTAAATCCAGATGGCACAGAAAAGATGCTTAAACATCACCCGCAGTTGCTTCCTTCCCGTTTGCTTTCCCTGCACAAGGCGGCGGGAAGCACGGACATTTTGTGTCGTCGTTCAGTCTGGCCTTTCCTCACGGAGGAGGATTTTGCAGATGAAGCCTTGTCCCGTAATTGCAGCGGGGACGGGCTCCCGGTGTGCGCGCGTTTGTGCTGCCCGCGTACGCCCGGATGGCGCGTGTGCTGCCGCGTTACTGCGCGTGTCTCTGCCTGCGCGTGCCCTGTGCACGTAGGTACGTACGAGCCTTCTTGTGCATCGGCGAGTTTGCCTGTAGCAGCATGTACGTGCATTGGCGCGAATCCTGCAGGCGAGGGGAAGAGAGCCCGTGTCCCTGGGGGCCGTGTTTTAACAAGGCAGAGAGAATAAATCACTTGATTTACTGGCTCATTTTCATTGGCTGGCCACGTGTCATTTTTATGCTTATTGTGTTGAAAAAAAGACTACTTGTGGAGTGTAAACCCTGGGTGAAGTTTTAATTGGGAACAGTTATTTTGAAACATTTTCTTCTGTAATTTATTTTACCTCGGGGACTTATTACTGTGGGAAGATCTTATCAAGTTTATGCAAAGGTTTCTGCCGTAGTCTATTGGGATATTTTAATTTTAGTTTCACAATGAGATATTCAGGAATATTGTGAATAAATAATTGTAAAGATTCCACATAAAGCAATGGGAAATTATTAAAACTTTCACCGAAGGGTGAAAGAGTTGGGGTTTTTTTAAGTGCTCCAAAAGTTATCTTCCCATCCCCAAATCCAGAGCCGTTTCCAGTGCCCTCTGTGAAACGGAGCCCACTGCCAGGCGCTGGTGAGGTGCTGCAGCGCAGAGCTGCCGCGAGCGCTGCCGGTGCCGGTCACTGCCGGTGCCCATCCCGGCCCCACGGCCAGATCCCGGGTGAGCAGTGCCGTCTCCCAGGCGCGCCGTAGCCGCCGCCGGCGAGGGGGGACGGCATCCCCTGGGCCCCGGGGCCGCTGGCTTCGCCTCTCTCCTCCCAGCTCTGCCATCGCTAGCCGTGGTTTGCTTCGTAGCTATCCCTACAGGCTAAAATTATAAATACATCAGATGAAAAGCTCAGTTCTCTTAGAGGGAAGGTGAAGGAGAGCCTATAAATTTTGCAGTGTGTGTCTGAAAATACGAAGGACAACTTAAAATTCCCTTTTAAAAAAAATCCCTCCTGCTTTATAAATATTAATTGCAAGTATGTGGTCACGAGAGAGACGAGGAGCCTGTGGCTCTTATCCTTGATTGTTTGACTAATATTAGCAACGGTTTAAACACGACAGTTGTTATTTGATATGACACTAATTTAGCAGGTTCACACTTCATATTAGAGGTTGGCTCATTGAGGGTAGGGGAAATTTGGCTCTGCGGGTCAGCATTACTCCCGGCAGCTCTGCTGGTTAAATTACCCGCTGCCCCGTGGCTCATCAAGGTGCCGCCTGGGCGAGGCCCCCGGGCCGTCCCAGGGCACGGGCTGGGAAGAGCCTCTGTGTCCCAGCGGGGCTGCAGCCGGGCACCCCCTGCTCGAGGAACGGAATCGCCTCAAGGTCTCCAAACCAGCCACGGAAAGCGTGAAAAAAACGGAACGTCCCCTCGTGCCGGGGTGTTTCACGGGGCACCAGGGGTTCCGTGGGGCGAAGCCCCTGGCAGCGTCGCGGGAGGGGCCGGACGAGCTGCGGCCCCTGCGCGCCCAAGGGAAGGAGAGGGGTCCCGCTCCCGGCCCCGCGCTGCCCTGCCGAAAGCGCCCGGCCTGGCCAAGGGCTCCTGCGGCAGCGAGAGCCGAAAACCGGGGCCGGGCGTCTGCGCAGGCGCCCGGCCGGCAGCTTACGTGGGAGCCATCGCGCGGCGCCGGGGGAGCGGCGAGAGGAGCGCCGAAATCAATAGTCATTTTTACGATGCAGGCAGAGCTGGATTTCATCCTACAGTACATTAATTGGATCTCACTTTTACACAGTTGTATTACAGGCTCTGGGAAATATGAGGCATTATTTCTTTTTAATGCCAATAAGTAAATCAGCTGCTGGTCGCGAGGCTTGTTTAGGTGACGGCCGAGCCGGCGGCTGCCTGCAGGGTTGCACCAACTGCCGCGAAGGCGCCGGTCCCAAATCGTGCCCAAGGCTGAGCAGTCGTGTGGATCGCTTGTGGGGCTTTCACCCTTGGGAACGGACTTACTAGGAATAAGCTAACGGTAATCAGAGAAACCTCACCCCGGCATCCTCCCTGGGACACCGAGGAGCAGCCACCCGCAATTAAAAGCCCAAGCCAGAACGACCCTGCGCAGCACTGACCATTTGAAGTCTGTGCTATAATGCTTCTAAAATTACCAAACCTCACTGTACTTAGGAAATAGCTGTTATCAGAAGCTACTTTTATTACCATGGAAACGGAAAGATAACAGAGAAAAGTCCGGTCACATCTCGCCGCTGAAGGAGGCAGATATGTATTATGTATGTATTATGTTTATGTATGAGGCTGCAGTGATCACTGCTGGCCCTGGGTAAGACTGCAAGAGGCCAGGAGCTTGAGGGGTTCATGTATACATGTATGTATGTATGTGAATGCATATATACAAATCTATATGGGAATATCTGAAAAACTACAGTTTTGTATAAAACCGCCAGAACCATCTATTTGTGGCCAAACACTAAATTCCATTTTTCTGGACTTGTACATGGTGTAAGACTGAATCATTCAAAACCACAGAGCAGAAAAACCAGCCAAGGAAAGCCAGGCTGTCCTGTGAGGAGAAAGGGATGTTTTCCCGAAGGAATGTGGGGAATCTGCAGGTCCGTCCCTGCCAGCGCAGAGTCCGGCTCTCCCGGGGCCAGGGCGCGTGTCCCAGTGCCGCGGGGCGCGGGCGCCCTCGGGGACAGGCGGCAGCTCGGAGGCGGCCGCCCGGGCTCGGGCGCGGAGCCGAGTGGGATGGAGGAGGTGCAGTGCCCCCGCATCGAGGTCTGTGCCCGACGCGGCTGTGGGGATGCTCGTCGGCTTCAGGCAGAGGCAGGCAACTGGCGCTCGATTATCGAATGTGACTCGTTTTCTCCTGCATGTTCCCCGTAAATCTTGTGCTCTGACAAACACTTTTATTCCAGCCAGTTGTTCCTTCTTGCTCGACATTAAATCTTCATCTCATCAGCACTTGACTGAATTTGTAGAAACAAAACAGAAGAGGGGAACTCGGGCATGAATTAGCAGTTTAAGATCAGAAAGGAGTTCGTATAAATCCCTGCCCTGCCCATCCATCGAAACGCGATAATGCAAGGATACCACCGCGACCCACTGCTCGCTGCCTGTCCCGGCCCTCCGTCCCGGGGCCGTTCCTCCTGCAGGCGCGTCCCCCCGGCACTGCAGCCCCGGCTTCCCATTGCCTCCGGCCCATGGAGTGCGCTCAGGACATGAAGGACAAAGAAAATGATATTTCCATTCTGGCTCCAGAGCTGGGGATTCAGGGAATTGAATTGTGTCAGCTGCTCTCTCCTTTTTTCTTCTTTTTTTTTTCCAAACAGCACAATTTACGGCTGTGGCCATGAGAGAGCAATTGCCTCTGGCTGGGTGCAGGCAGAGACCGAACGCGCGTGCTTTCTGCCGCCGTCCCACGGGCAGGTTGGAGTCCGGATTTGGGTCCCAGGCAGAGCGAGAGTCGATGACCTGAGCCAGGACAGGGATGCGGGGCTCTGCAAGCACGAAGGATGTTTCAGCCCGGCCACAACCCGCTCTCCCGCGGACGGAGGAGCACTTTGCGGTCCTCACCACCAGGACAGCTGGGCGGTTTGATGCTTTAATCACACAGAAGTATGTGTTCCTCCTCCCTGACATGAGTGGGAAGAGCTTTGTCAGAAATAGCTGCTTCCCGGCGAAGCCTCTGCAGGAATCCCAGGCGCTGAAAAATCTGGCAGCTCCCCCAGGACATACGCCAAAACGCGCCTTCTCCGTCTTGGGTTTGAGCTCAGGGAACCCCTCACCAGAGCAGAGGGGCAGTCGGCTCTGTCCCCTGCGTGCGCTGCCACCCTTCCCCTGCGTAGGAATGAGATCATGAAACCAAGGGGCTTTCCCAGCCGATCCGGGATTTAACCCCCGGCCGCAGCCGTACAGGCGGTTCCTGCCGCGGGCTCGGGCTGTGCAGCGCCCGGCACGGCAAGCGGAGGAGCCGTCCCGCGGTTTTCAGTCAGTTTGAAAGGGCTCTGTTTTACAAATTTCCTATGATGTCAATCAATATTTACATGTGATGTAAAAAAAATCAAAGGGCAGCCGTGCGTAGGCTTGCGTTAGTACGTCTGAGCAGTCCCGGCCTCAAAATATCCATTAAGCTTTCACGATGTTGAAATAGGAGCCATAAATAATGACACAGCTTTTAAAAAGTAAGAAATAAAGCAGAAGTAAAGAAATATGTCAGTGATGGATTTGCACCCCTCAGAATATACAAGATTTTTATCGCGCAGAATTATTTCCCACAGTTTGAAGCGCACGGGTAATGTTAAGCATTGCAGAGCTGAGAAGTCCGGGTAGGCACTCGTTGCTCGTGTGCGAGGCCCGTTACGTGTGAACTCGTGTCGGCACATCCATTAGCAATTTAAATGGGTGCGATTGCCACCGGTGAGGCGCCCGTCAGCCGGGGCGTTCCGGTGGGCTCGGCAGAGCGCTGCTGGCATCGTCCTGCCTGGCGGGGCGGGGGAGCAGCCGGGGGCACCTTAGGGTAGAGGGTTCTTTGGGGGGACAGGGCTGACCCCGGCGACCCCCCTCGGCTCGGGAGCGCTTCGAGCTGTGCCCGTCCCCCGTCGCCACCGCGCTCCGGTTTGTGCCCGGCCGTGTCGTCGGGACTCGGGCGCGTGCGGAACCGCGCTGCAGAGCTCGGGAAAGAACAAAGGGGAGAACAAAGCTGCGTGCATGAATCCCTGCCATTGCACTACAGCGGCGAACTAGAGAAATCATTTTAAAATAATTTAAGGTTAATGTGAAATGAAACCTTTTGATGCTCTTTGCATTCAAGATTTCCTTTCTTCAGGAAATAAAGTCCCTAATCATTTCATTTCAAATTGAAAAATTGCAATGCTCCCTTTAGAAAATTTTGGTATCTTTAACATTTAACAAAATTATATTCTTTTTTTGCCTGAGATTATTTTCTAAATTCATCCCAAAATAATGAATAATCTCAATCAACCTGAACCTGCGTTTTGCTGAGTACTTCATTCATCAGATAAATATCACTCAGCTCTATCCAGGCATTTTACCTTTCCTACGAGCTGTGAGAAAACCTCCTGTTTTTGCAGGCCCAAGCAAACCGAGTCCCCTCCTGTCCTGCCCCAGAGGCGGTGCCGGGTTCTGAAGTTGTTTTGTTGAATTAACACAGCGGCATCGCAACCAGAAGAGCTTTACGGGGTTTACAGTGGGCGAACGTGGACCGTGTACTTCAGGCCTGTCGCCTGCTGAAAACAGACTCTCCCTGTCCAGAAGGCAGCGGTTTGGTCAGCGCTGTTGGAACAGACCCAGCGTCATCGGGGGGAAAGACCGGGTCGACAAAACAAGGGGAACCGAAAGTAACCCTGCAGCACTGAACGCGAGTGAGACGGGGATGTCCGCGTCGCTCACCCCCCGTGCGAGGCCACCGCCACGTGCCCTGTGCAATGAAGGAAAAGGCTGGTGGAAGAGGTTCTGACATTTAGGCTCCGCTTCATGAAAAGAGCTCCCGCATCGTCACCTTCCACGTTCCAACAAAACTACCTGTACTTCTGAGAATGAAAGCAAAATAGAGGTCTGTCTGGTCTGCAGAGGCCCTGAAGACCTGCAGCTCCTGAGGAGCTGTGAAGAGCAGGCTGCCGGTGTTTTCCAAATAATTTGGTAATCTCGGAAGATGGGAAGAGTGATCGGGTTAAAGGTGCAAAAAGCACATCCATCTGCCAAAGACACCGGCTGTGGAGCAGCTGGAATGATCGTAAGGGTCTTCTCCAACCTAGATGACTGTATGATTCTAAGCCATCCAGTCTTAAATGTGCCATTTTCTTTCCACCAAGAAAGCAGGAGCAGGAGCTATGAGAGAAGCCAGGGTCTCCAGAGATGATCAAACTCATCCCCTGTGTTGCCTGTTGAAATGGATTGCATTTTGCTGATCAGGTGAAATTAAAGCAAGAAGATTTCAAATGTAGTTAAAGCAACAAATCCCCTATAGGATGCTGAAACCACATTACAATAAACCTTTACTCCAGGTTTATCCCCGCAGCCTGCCTCCGACGCGTACCGCTGCGGGACATCTGCACCGCTGTCGCCCCGCTAGCCCCAGCCCTCCTGCCCCGCCTGCACCCCAAGTTGCTCCTTGTCCCTCAGATTTGGGCTGCAAAACTCAAAGGCAAGGACGTGGAGCGGAGCTCGGAGGGGATGCGAGGCCTGGGGACGCGGGAGCAGCTGCTCCTCAAAGGCTCTGGAGGCAGGGAGCTGTGCCATCCGGCAGAGCATCCTGCAGGGCCCTTCTTCTCTGCAAAAGAAAGAGGTAATGAAATTTTAATCAGAACTTCCACAAAGTGTACAGAGCTGTAAATAAGGGCCTCAGCGTGCTGCTCCACCTACACCTTCATCCTCTTCTCATCTCATGCGCGATCGTCTGCAGACCCATCTCGGAGCGTTTCATGGTCTGACTTTCCCCAGGATTTCAAGCCACCCAATTTACGCTCCTTTGAAGCAAGAGACCTGCTCAATCTCTAATTTATATTTTTTAATCAGGGCACCAACGTGTGAGAGAGCTCAAGGGAAACATGTCCCTTTTAAAAACAAAGTTATTGCTTTAATAAACATGGGAGGAAGGCAGTAATGGACTAGGGAGCTTCCCCTGGTTAAAAATTTAGTAATCAAGCCCTGCTCTTAATGAAACTGAAGATTAGTCCTATGGAACAGAAACTTGTTTCTTGGCAAGGCAATAACGACCGGTGATGTGAACGTGGGGAAATGCAAATGGCGTGGCGAAGTCCCGCCGGCGTGGAGGTTTCTCGCCTGTCGGAAGCTGCTCGGGTGTCTCCCGGTGCCCGTGTGCCGCAGGGAGCCCTCAGCCGCCGGCCGCCCCGGGAGCAGCCCGAGCCCGGTGCTCCTGCCCCAGCCGGCTCTGATCCTGGTGACTGATCTGCAGGGATGGCACAGCCGGTCGGAGCACTTCGTCATCATTAACTAATTAATTAGCTGTTAGGCAAAGTGTAACTGCAAGCTGCATAATTAAGGCAGGCACTCTAAGCTATCGTACAGCGCGGGTTCTTGGAGGCACGGCTTTCTTCCTGCCTTTGGGTACCTGCTAACGCTGCTCCTGGGCTTACGGGCAGTGGTATTTTGGTAGGAGTTCGCAGTCAGCTGGCACGGTGCCCCTTGCCGAAAGGCAGAGCAACCGCCAGCGAAGGGGCACGAGCCGGGCTGCCTCCCCCACCCGCACCCTGCCGCGTTCCCGCCGCCTTCCAGCCGCGGCTCCGGGGAGCGGCCGATGGAGCGGGTTTGCCCTCCGGAGCACAGCGCAGCCGAGGACATCTGCCCATTACCATGATCCTGGGAATGCTCCCAGCGTCCGTTATGAATTCAGAGTTGCCTCACATCAATCTGGCCATCCCAGCCCGAAACCAGGGTGCTCTCTTACAGCGGCAATTAGTAGTCTTCCCTCCTTCCTGCCTTCTCTCCTTCAGACAGAAGTCTGCTCATTAATAATTAAGGAGCGAGCCAGCCGTAGTGAGCAGTGAGAGCACAAGCTAGCAGGCTTTGCCTGAAAGGAAGAGGACCAGTCTTTTGTGTTTAATTCAGGCGTGTGGTAAAGCTTTTCTCACTGAGTGATTTAACATATTGTCCCTTGATTGCTTTCATTATTTATGAAAGGTAAAACGTATCATCATCGTCTGCCTCCCGCTCCTGTCCCTGCTTGCTGGAGCTTGCTTTATCAGCTGGCCAGCGACCCACCTCCGGTCCTGGACAAATGAGCCGGCTCTGGCGCTCACTGCAGACCCCGCTCTGCCAGCTCCCGGCCAGCAAAGCGATGCTCGGTGCCTGGCAGTGCATCCTCCGCCCCTGCACCAGTGCTCCTCGGGGAGGGCTTCACCCCTCTGCAGGCACCACTGACCCGGGGCGAGGAGCCCTGGGCAGGACCTGGGCTGTGGGGCTGCGTCTGGGTCGGTGACGGGGCTGATCGATCCGCCCCACGGGCACGTGCAACCCCACGAGCATTGCGGTGGGGCTCGGGGGCTTACAGGGGGTCAGAAGCAGCTGCAGGAAAGCCACGTCTTGAACTATTTCCGATATTTAGGCTGAGCCTGAATGTGACTTCCCTGTAACTCCCCATCAGGATGGAGAATAGCTTCCTGCGCAGCCGGGTTTTGAGGTGCGGCTGTCATTAAATTATTCATTATGTTCTCTCACTGGGTTTCTAGCTTCGCAGCAGTGTGGTAATTGCACTTTGGCTTCAGGCGCTGTCTGGAGCGCCGTGCCGGGGGCAGGGGGGCAAGCCGGAGACACTTGGGTTATCAAAGGTTGCCAAGGACGTATTTCAAACCCACCAAACACCCACTTTGGAAGGAGGGCTGACAGCGACGGCCCCGCCAGTCCTGCAGCCAGAGCCTCAGAAAAGAGAAGGTTTGAGAAAGCTACCCCATTTTCTTAATAGCAATGTAAAGTTACAGCGCAAAGCCAGTTCTTGAAAGTAATAGAGGCATTTGCTTAATCCTGTTCTAGTCACTGTAATTTGATTTAAAAATATTGTAAAGCTTCATTAACTCTGTGTTTTCCTCTGGTTCCTAGTTGGAGCAGGGTCTCTGCATGGAGGCGCCCAGCTGCCGTGACATGGCAGCGCGCTGAAGGACCAGGCGGTTGCTCCGGCCAAGAGCTCCGGCCCTTTTCCTGCAGCCGGCGGCTCGCCTGGCCGGGGTGCTCTGCCCGAGCTGCCCGGGGCGGGTGAGGCACAGCGGGACCCACAGGCTGGCCAGGGTGCTTCCCCCGCCGCCCCGGCAGAGCAAACCCAGCCGGGGGGTGCCACGGGGCACGGGGACACGGTGCCGTTTGCAGGTGCTGCCTGCGGCACAGCCGCACCGTGCACGCTCGCCTCGTCTCCTCCAGTGCGGTTGCGTCCTTACTGAGGAAGAATTCTCCTCCTCCTCCGCAGTGGTAGTGATTTTAAGAGCTAATTTGTGGGAACAACAGTGCATCCGCAGCTGGTGCCACTGAGGTCGTGGCAGCCCCGATGATAGTGTGTGTCCCCTGGGGACGGGGCATTTTGGGGTGCTCGCGGGAGAGGGCAGCGATCCGTCAGTGCCGCGGACACCGAGGGTCCTGCCTCGCTCAGAGCCGTGTTTCTGAGCTGCCGGCTGTTTCACAAGGACGTTACGGCAATGGGGGCCGCATCGCTCCTGGCAATGTCCCCGAGGACTCGCCCACAGGCCCCCTCCCGCCACAGCACCGTCTGTCGGCAGCGGGAGACGTCGGAGCAGCCGTGCCGGTGCGCGGCGCTGGGCGGCGGGTGGCTGGCTGCGGTCCAGCCGGGCCTGGAGACAGGCAGGCTCCCAGCGAGGACTTTAATTGCTGCCATTTGCCTTGCGGTCGTGATTTATTGCTCCCTGTCTTTTCCCAGTTGGAACAGGAACCGGGGCTTTGGGAAGGGTTTTCAGTGGAGTCTGAGCATGACCTTGGGGGATTTTAAAGTTGCATTTTTATTTTCCTTTCTCTTGTTATTGGAATGAGTTCCAGAGTAACATATAAAACGTGGTGGGAAGCCTTTCATAGCTTGGCTTTCTCGACTCATGCCCTCTGACTTGGAGAAACAATAGTGACTTGCAAAATGCAGCAATTTCCATCATGAATTTGAAGGGTGAGGCGCACTGAGATTCTGGTTTCTGGGGTTTAAATTGATTTACAGTGTATTCTTAGCAGCTGTCCCGCTCCTTCACTGCCCTTCCTTCTCTCTTGTGCACACAGAAGTATGTGCTGGAGATCCCTCCTGTTATTTCTTGATTTTTAATTGTAGTGTAATTTGCTTCCAGAACATACAGACCTGCCTTTTCACAGCCTGGCCGCACGGCACAGCTTCTCCGGTCCCTCCGAGCCACTTGTGCGTCCCGGGAAGGTCCTTGGGGCCAGGGCAGGCGGCCAGGCTGGGGCACGGGGAGCGAAGGGGCTTCTCAGCCGCCCTCCCCTCCCTTCCCTTCCCCACTCTGGCCGGGACCATACGGGACCTGGACGCTGGTGGCTTTAGTGGCACGGGGAGGCAGGCGGGTCCCTTCCTTGCCTCCCCGTGCCGGTCGCACGGCACTGCCGCGCTCGGCGCGGGGTCAATCACGGCACGAGCCACGCTGTACCTTGCTGTTTGCACCTTTCCCCGCAGACGCGTGCCCCCGCTCCCGCAGCCTTTGCTGGATCAGTTCAGCCACCCCGAATTTTTCGCAGCAGCTCCCCAGCCCTTGCGCCCATCTCCGACCCTCCCTTTCCAGGCTGTACGAGTGCAGAAAGCTGTGCCCGCCTGGGGCCAGCCCCTGCGGCCCCATCACTGCCACCGTGTCCCCAGCCCCGCGGCCGGCTGCGATGCGGGCGGGCGAGCACGGTTAGTCGGGGCCCGGCGTTGCCAGCCGGCAGAGCCGGGGTGGGTGCCGCGCAGCTCTGCTCTCCCTCGCCGGCGGACGCAGGGGCACGGGCGAGCTCTGCTCTGCGTTCTCCGCTCTTACGGCCGATTTCTGAATAAGCCTGTGTCCTGTCTAACTTTGATCTAGGTAATGACTCTGAACTCTCGTTAAATCTCATTTCATGTTGTGCCTTTCATGGTTCCTTGTCATCTTGTTTATTCTGCTGCACACTTTGAAGTAACCAAGCCGTACGTGCTGCACGTTGTACCTTGCGGCGTAGCGGGCTGCAGCGCTGAGGATTAGCGTCATTATTTTTTAAGAGCACATTTGCAGAACTAGTATGTCTGTCCTAGAACAAAGGAGCCCCAAAACACCCTGAGAAGTGCAAGGGCAGCGGTGGGAGCCGGGGGCTGGCAGCGGGAGCCTCGGCGCCCGCCGCGTGCCTGTGCAGCCCCACCGGCGACAGCACGTGCTCCGGTGACACTCGCAGCCTGCGCTGCTCGATGCAGCCCGGTGACTCAGCTACGGGAAGGCTAGTGCGTGGCATCTGGGCTTTTAAAAAACAGCAATGATACCTTTTTGGAAACAGAACCAGTGATACCAGCATCCTTCGTTTCTCCTGCTTCTCTTTGCATTCGGGTCAGCTAATTAAGCCATCAGGTCGCTAGGAATTCAGGCGATAGGAGTGTGACTGCCTCTTTATTCCGCTTTTCAGCTTCTCACTCCTCTGTTCATATTTAAAGGCGTAACTCTCTGTCATATCTTGCTTGGCAGCACGTCAGGAGCCTGTGCCAGGCAAAGTGGGAAGTGAGACTGACGGATTTCCTTTACACGTTCATTTCTATTTAAAATATTCTCGGTATTCACGAGATTGTTTTGCGTTTGCCCTTGAAAATGCTCCTTGTGCAGAAATCCCTCACCCATCTCTGCCCACCTGGTCTGAATCTCCCCAAAACCAGACACGAGGTCTGACTGAGCGGCTCCAGCTCTGTGTTCAAGTACCAGCTGAAAACCCGAGGGCAGCATCCCATGGAGTGCACACAACGATGAGACAAATGAAGTAGGAAGGGTTTTTTTGCAAGACAAGTTAGTATAAAAGGCATTTATTTATTCTTTATAGTTCATTACAGGTGAAACAAAGCTTTTCTGCTCAGAGTTCAGATGCTTGGGATTCTTTCTAAGAGTGCTACAAGCTCTTCCATCTAGTTTTGGAAAGGAGATATATTCATATTGCTCCTGCTGCACTTTGTTGTGTCCCAGAAGGCTGACAATCTGCTTTCAGGAATTGCAGGCAAAATGCTAGTAAATCCCAATAAAATGATGGTTATTGTAAGGCAGGCAGCGCTCGCTGTAGACCCAACGTAGGTGAGCAGTCACTAAGCCGCTCTGCGGCACCGAACGATGCCGGCGCACGCCGAGAGCCGGATCAGCCTCAGGGCTGGGGGAGGCTGTAGCCACTGAAGTGGCTGCACTGTGCTCCGCTCGCTGCCTCGCCGGCTGGGCGCCCACCAGCCCCGCGGCCACCAGCCCCACGGCCACCAGCCCCGCACCCACCAGCCCTGCGCCCACCAGCCCCACGGCCACCAGCCCCATGGCCACCAGCCCCGCGCCCACCAGCCCTGCAGCCACCAGCCCCGCGCCCACCAGCCCTGCGCCCATGAGCCCCATGGCCACCAGCCCTGCGCCCAGCAGCCCCGCGCCCACCAGCCCCACGGCCGCCAGCCCTGCGCCCAGCAGCCCCATGGCCACCAGCCCTGCGCCCACCAGCCCCGCGGCCGCCAGCCCCATGGCCACCAGCCCTGCGCCCAGCAGCCCCGCGGCCGCCAGCCGTGCAGCCGCCAGCCCCGCGCCCAGCGCCGGCTGCATCCTTGCTGGACGGAGGGGCAGGGGAGGGCGCTGGCAGCCCCGTCCGCGCTGCGTCCCCGCCGTTCGTCCCCGGCTGCCCCAGCAGCGGGTCCCTGCGAGGCTGGCGCACCCCCTCCCGCTGCGGTCTCTCCCCTGTATTTACGGGTGGTTTCTGCCCGGCCGTCCTGTTCTCTGACCGCAGCTCGGTGTGCGTGCGACACTGCGCTACCCTGCCCGCAAACCCGACTGGCCTGATGCCGTCGTTTGGGTCAGCTCTGCTGGGCAACTGCACGCCCATTTGGCATCCGTGCTGTAAAACGTCCCACTGATATCTTGTGCTTACTGCTGTGGCGTTCTGCTTTAATGCCTTTGCACTATATATATATATTAGTCCTGCTTTAAGCAGTTTAATGAATCCAGGCCTTTAGGGAGAATTAACAGTGTATTAACATTGCATCTGAAAAATTAAAGGAATAGTCAAGCAAATTTCTTTTTATTGACTTTTAGTGAGCCATTTAATCCAAACATCTCGTTAACTGCAATATAACTATACTATATAATGGGTTTTGCAATAAGAACAATTAGCTTTGCAATTAGCATAAGAGGGAGCTCTCTGCAACTGCCTGCAATTGGCAATGGGCCTATTAAAGACGTGTCCTGTGGAGAAAAAATAATAGTGTTTCGGATGGGTAGATTGAAACCGTTTGACTTTAAGCACCAATAATATTTCTTCTATTGATCTGGTGTCCCGGCTGATCTAGGGGTGGGGAGGGAAGGTTAGCTGCTCACGGCGAGCTTACTTCCCGTCATCAGCACGGCATCGATCAGCTTGATTTGCGGGGTGAACCAGGGAGTCCTGCAGTAATTAGCCCATCCCGTTCATGCTCGGCCTGCCTGACCTCCCACGGCGGTTACAAGACGGAGTCGTGGGGTGCCCGGGCTGGCAAGCGGCGGCAGCCCTGGCGCGGGGACGGGAGCACCCGCTGCTGGCACCTGCTCGCCCCAGGGATGCTCAGGGGGGGCTCCGGCCGGCGCAGCCTCCAGCGGGCGCGGGACCGGGCGGGCTGCACCTCTGGGGGCACGGGTCGGCATTTCTGCTATGGAATGTTCTGTGCGAGCAGGGAGAGTGGCCCCGTGGCTGCCCTCGAGCCCGTTTCTGGGAGAATATTCACCTGGGATTGTGCTGAAGCACAGGATGAAACGGCAATCCATCCCCCTGTGAGGATCACCTGCCTCTGCCTGGAGCTTCTCCCGCTTAGAAAACTGAAGACAACAAGGTTTGACATCTCAGGCTATTGAATAAATAATAACCATCAAAAATGTCAGCATTTAGGTTTTATTTAAATCTCCTAGCCAACAACACTAACTTAAACTTTATGATGCACCATTACAGCCTCTGAGAGCATTCTGCCTGCCAAACAATATGTTCCGTGAAAACTGATATAATCTGCTTGTTATCTGCAGCACCGCCTCGTAGTGGTGCTTTATTGATTTTCTGCACAATCACAGTCAAAAGTCTTTTTTTCCCCCTCTGGTATCTTTTTATGATTCTGGAGGATTTGTTTCCGCTCATCCGTCATTTTTCACCCACTCATATCTTGGCTGTTTTATAATGGTAAAAAAAAAAACCAACCCACTATTGATTTGCTCAACCACGTTAACAAACATAAAGCTGACGAGGAGCAGAGACAGCGATAACCACCGTGAGCTGCACGGACAGACAGACGGACAGCCAGCCTTGCGGCTGGGCTCCCCAGAGCACGAGACGGGCGCTGGCGGCAGCTCTGCCGGGCAGTCCCGGGGGCCGCGGGGCGGGCGGCACCGGCTCAGCCCCTCGCTGCCGGGGCAAGGAAGCCCAAACGTCTTCTCAATTACCAGGAACCACGAAAAGCAACGTTTCCCGGCAGTTCTTTGAAAGATACTGTCCAGTCAAACCTTTCCTACAGTTTCACCCAAAAGCAGTTCTTCCCTTCTGCTGCGCGCCCCTGTAGCCCATCCCGAACCAAGTTACGAAAACCCAAGGCAGGCGCTGAGACCCGTGTGCTAACGACTGCGTCCTCCGGCGGCAGCGGGGACGTGCTCCGCCGCGGGACCCGGCGCACCGAGACGCGCTGCTGGCCGTGCCCGGCCCGAGCGCCCGGAGCCTCCGCAGCTGAAGCCGAAGGCCCGTCCCGGTCCCGCCAGGAGGACGGGGCAGTGACGACCCCGGGGACCGGAGTATTTCACGTGGGGGGCCGGGGGCTGGGGGGGTTATGCTGAGGAGCGGGGCTGGGACAGCAACGCGCCTCCTGAACGGCCATTAATAGCTTCAACAGTGAAAATGGAAGAGCAGAAACCAGCTTCAACGTTTTTACTGCCTGTGTAATTACAAACCAAGCGTTCTAGTTGGCAATATAAGTAATTCTTCCCTGGCAATCGATTTACGTTGGAGTAACAGTGGTGACTAAGGGCCAGAGGGGGGGTGGAAAGCAAGGGGGCACAGACGCCCTCCCCACACCTTGCTCCATCCCGAATTAGCCGCATGGATGGGGCGATGCCAGGGACCCGTCTGGCTCTGCAGAGCCCTTCCTAACACCCCAGGAACGGCAACAGCCCCAGAAACTAAATGGCTGAGTCAGAGGAGAAGTCAAAGCAAAGCAGCGATGGTGGTGTCCTCCAAGGAGCCCAGAACTATCCCCTCTCCTCTCGCACGCTGACAGCTCGTGATCCCCCGGTCCCTCGCTGGTGTCTCCACGGCAATCGGTCAGTGCCCGCTCGCTGCTCCTCTGCGCCGGCACGTGGCTTTCCACAACGAACGCGGAGATTTGGGATGAGACAGAAATTGCCAATAAATCAAGGGGAGACAATAAACAGGAAAAATGAACAGCTTGAGTTTGGGGTTGGTTGGAAATCCATTCAAGTATTTACCTCTGCCTGCCTGTTGGAGAGAGCGGCCGGTCTGTCCCTCCGGCGAGGCGCGGGCGTGCGGGCGGCCGGGGCAGCGGAGGGGCTGCGCCGCTCCCGGCACCTCCTCAGCACAGAGCTGGTGCCTCCGAGCAGGGGCTCGCTGCCAGCCGCTGCACGTGCCGCGCTGGTGGCAAATGCTCCCCGCTAGCCCGGCAGCAGGGTTTCCTCCGCTCTCACAGCCTGGGTGCGATATTCCCGAGCTCAGACCTTGGGAGGGGGTTGTTAACCGAGAGGGGCTGTGCCTGTTAGCTTTGTTTGCTGCCGCTGAACCTTCAAATAATTATCTGGAAATTGTTTCATTTCTATGCTTCAGGGGCAATTTTTGTTGGTTTTTTCCCTCAATAACTGATGTTTTTACTTTAATTAAGCAGCTTGCATGAGATTGTGGAGAAACATCGGTAGCGCAAACTGCCCTGCCAGAGCGGGAGCAGCCGGCTCCTCTCCCGTGTCCCGTCTCCCTGGGAGGCGTTGGCCGATCCCTCCCGTGGCAGGACGTCGCGTGCTGGAGGACGGAGCGGCGAGGAGGAGTGCGGTGGGGAGGCACTGGCACATGAAGGAGGAATCCGCTCGCTGCTGAGGCCGGTCTGTCGCCGAGGGCTGGGCCCCCGCGCCCGCTGAACCGCCACGCGTCGCAGGGCAGGGCACGGCTCTCGCGGCCGCCGCTCTCGGGACCAGGGAAGGGTGGCAGTTCTCCCAGGGAGAAAACGGGGGTGCGAGGGGAGCTGGTGAGTGACGCGGAGGTGTCACAACAGTGGCTCGGATGCAGCCATCGGGAGTTGTGACCCATCCCTCCCGTGCCGGTGAGTGTCCTCCCTGCTCGCCCTCTGCTCGGGGTGCTGGAGCCCGGGGACCCCCGCACCGCCGCCCTCCTTCCTCACGACACACTCCATCTCTAGCAATAATCTAAAGTCAATTTGCTAGAACAATTGAGAATATTCCCTTTTGATGAATGCCTGTTTGCCTTTAATTTGTTACAAGATGGTGAGACTTAGAGGAAATGTTCAGCTGTCGGGAAAGTGCGCTCTTAAGACACTTAAATTTGTGAACTTTGGTATCATTTACTAAGTCATTTTCCAGGGACTGTCTTCTAACTCCCAGCATTGTCAGTGCTGGATTTTCTGTCTCTCTCACGTTTTCTAATGCAGCAGGCTGAATATTTTACATTTAGGAAGCCTACCTGTGCCTTGGTGAGATTTAGATGCTTTGAAATGTCACTTGCCATATGTTGCCTTTATTATTATGAACTGCCTTCAAATGAGGAGCTTTTCTCCCAGATCTGTAGCGCCAGACCTCGGCACTTCACAGGGTGCCAAAAGAACCCCTCGTCTAAATGCCAGTAATAATAATCTTATCTCTGCCCAACGAGGCACCTGCTTCATTTTAAGCCTCTGAGTTGGTCCCCTTCGAGATCAGGTCGCAGCAGCGCATCTCCAGCAGCCCCCGCCGCGTCAGGGTCCTGGCATGGCCGTGGTCCCGATGGCATCGGGGGGTCCCGGGCTGGCGGAACAGATGACGTCGGTAATGTCAGCTTAAGGGCAAACCCGTCTGGTACCCAGCGTTCTCCTTCATAGGGGAGAGGCTCCCTCAGGGAGAATGCAGTCTCCATAACCCAGAAAGAGGGTATTTTTCTCTGCGATATCATGTGTTTGTAGGTCTGATTGATCGTGCTCCCTGCCCTGTCCCCCGGGATCTGCACTGCACCTGCCCCCGCTAACGGCATCGGCATCGGAAGCCTGGCGATGCCAGGCTGGAAAGGGGCTGGGCTGGGACCTGCCAGAGTTTGAGCCGCTTTCATCCACCTCTGCCTGCCAGAACCTTTGAACCATCAGAATAAAATGGTGTCTGGGGGAGGGGGCTGGACTAAAGCACAGAGAAGTGAGCAGAAGGAAAGTCTCCGGGAGAAGGGAGGGCAGGGCTGCGGCACCCTGCCTGCACGGAGCCGCGCGGGGCGTCCCTGCCCGGCTGAAGTCTCTGCGTCTTTGAGAAGACAGTAAACGTTGCAGCCGTCCTGCAGACAGCGAGACCCTTGGCTTGGTCGTCACCAGGCACGAGGGTGTCCCGGCGCTGGGGCACCGAGGCAGCACCAACGGGCAGCGACGTAACTGCAGCAGCGCGAGAGCATCAGCACGGTGCAACCCTCTGCTGCTGCAGGGGAAGCTGGAGCACTATGCCACGTCCCAAAACTGGGATGTTTTTTCTGCTCTTCCCCCACAACTTTGCTTCTGCTTTCCTTTAAAGAAGGCAAGGATACAGAGGGGAAAAAAATCTCTTTGCATTTCTGAGAGTTATGAAATAATCATGCGGTGTTTCCCTTCATCACTACTAATCACAAGAGCAAGCTCTCACAAAGAATTAGTTTGCACTAAACCTTTCATGAATCTCTGAAGCCACAGATGAGAGATCGCGGAACTGGAGATTAGGACTTTTAAGTTCAATTCATTACCTCATATTAGCATCAAACTACACAGCCCTGTAAGCAGAGCTCTCATGTACAGACCAGCCCCTGACCCGAGCAGTTAGCTGTGCAAACCGAGCGGCTCCGATCGCATTAGTCAGAGCAGGTTTGGGGGAGAGCAAGGCTGGAGAGGAACAGTTCGCACTGGATCACATTCAAAATAGCGTCTTCTCTCCTGCTAGAACGTATCATTGCATTGTCAGGCAAAATAGATTTTAGCATTGATTTGTCCTCCCCTTTGGAAAGACACTTTGCTGTGGTGTTCCATTTAAACTGAGCTTAACAGCCCGTGCGCGGGAGCTGTGTCACTCCAGCACGGCCGTGCGCGGTGAGCCGGGGAGGGAGGGAGGAAACCTGCTGTTAAAGCTTCGGTGGTACACGGGCTTGTCTCCCTGACAGGAGCAGAAGACGGGCAGGCGGGTTCTGGATAGTGGTGTTATTATTTGCACCTATCAAGAAATAAAGTCTGTTGCAACCTGAAAACATCAGAGGAAGGAGCTGCTGACAGGGATGGTGGCTCCCACTGCCCTGCTCCTGGGGGAGAATGTATGAATAAATCATTACAACTCCAAGAGCAATGGAAACTTTGGAAATAATTTCTGAAACTGATGACTGTGAAATTTCAATAATATCACTGAGGGGTGCTGGAAGGAATCCGGGCAGTGGGAAGCCCAGAGCTGGGCCACCACGTTTCCTGCAGGAGGGCTGCAAGGGGACGTGCTTATGAGCACGGGGGGAGAGGGAGTTCTAAGCCCTGGCATTAGTGAAGAAGCGCGTGGCCCTGAGTCGGTCCAGACGAGGCAGGGAAACAGAGGTTCCCAGGTACCCAGAGGGTCTCTGGTTTGGGAAAACTCAGGACAGCATTTACATAAGGATCCCAAGGCCAGGTTGCTTCCATGGTGCTTGTTCACTTGGCTTCACAGTATTGAGTCCTGGAGACATTCTCCTTGTGATGCTCCCCAGGGGAAGAACATCCCCAGCACAGCAGCTTCACCCACTGCCGCGGAGCAGCTGGAATGAGCGTGCTTAGAGCTCGGAGCACGAGGGAGACAGAGTCTCTAATTACCTTTACTCATTTATGCATGAATCAGACGTGATCAGGTCTCTTTTCAAAAGCCCTTTCTTAAACTTCAGCAGCCCTGAAGGCGCCTCCTCGCAGCCCACCCGTGTCGGGGGCTGAGGCTTTGCACGGGGGGTCACTCTGCCTCCGGCAGCCGGGACAACGCGCTGGCGATCCTTCGTGCCTGGTCCAATGCCGCAGGTTGCAAAAGGAGCCGGAGAGAGACCCAGGCTGGCGCCCGCCGGTGCAACCCTTGGTGCCACAGAGCTGCCGGGAGCACCGCGGTCCTGCCGGGAGCATCGCGGTCCCTCCAGCCCTTCTCGAGGGGCGAGAGAGGGGCACGCTGAGGACGCGGCCGACGCCAGCAGCCCGGGGACACGCCGCAGAGCGCGCTCTGCCCCCCTCCCTGTGCCGAGAGCCCGTCTGCGGAGGCAGCTCATCACTCAACACACAATCCACATTTATTTATATGTGCACAACAGAGGGAAATGGCTTTGCTGCCAGGATCAATCCTTCAATCTAATGCCTCTCATTCCATTGTAACTGTATTTCATGACCTTCTCAGGGATTTTCAGGTATTTCACTTGAAGGAACAAGAGCTGTGAAGAGAAGGACATAAGAATAAAGGAAAGAGCTCTCTGGTTTCCATTCAACACAGAATGACGCAGGCAGGAAAGGAAAACTCGTGAGTTATGATGATACGCAGTTTAGATCTTTGCTGCACTCAGTGATGCTCTGTGTTATGGCTTTGTGCTTTTTTAATGCAGAGGTCACCTACTCGAGCATCTTCTGCTGCTCGTGACATCCCCCCGCCGACGCGCCGCTGTCGCTTCAGCCTCCGCGCAACGGGAGCAGGGCTGACGCCGCGGCCAGGCACAGCCAGAGCTCCTTTTGCATTTCCGAGGGGATTTGTCAATGGCAGAGGGAGACCATCAGGGTGCGGGAGGGCTGGGCGAAGGATCCTGGCTCCTCCAGACCACATTCACCAAAAGGCCCTTCCGAAGGAGCCTGCGCAGGCAGCCGCTGCAGGCAGGGAGGCCGCTGCCCTGCGCTGCTCTGCTCCGGTGCGCTCGCTCAGCCTGAACTGAAGGCCGAGACAGCTCGGGGATTGCCCAGCCCTTCCTCTGTGCATTCAATCAAGTGACGCTCCAGTGAGCCAGAAACTGAACCGCAAAAGCCATTAGATCTCAGCAACGACACAACCAGACTCGTTGCTCTCAGCCCACAGACAGTGCTGTCTCCCCGGACAGACCCGCAGCTTCCTCTCTCAATCTTGTTTTCATCCATTTTTCATCGCCCGGCTGGTGCGGGCGTTTCAGCTTGGGTTTTGAGCAGACTGAAGTGGGAAAGGTGCACGTGGCCTCCTGCCCCGGGCACACGCCAGCCTACAGACGGGAATGTTTCCAGGCAGGCTCCAGGGCCGTGCCCCGGGCGGGGGTACCGAGGGCCCTTCGTGACTCCCAGGGCTGGTCCCCGAGCGCCCACTGCAGCGGGGCCGAGCCCAGGCGCGTCCGGCAGCGCCGACCCTGCACCGAGCGGCTGGGAGGGCAGCGGGGGGTCGGGACCCGAATCCCCTGCTCCCCCCTGCCTGCCTGCATGAGGGCACACGTCCCCACAGCAGCAGTACAGTAACAGTCCATTAATTATGCCACTTAATTAGATAACGAATATTCATATTTCAGTAATGACTCTGCTGCTTATTCTGCATTTAGCTCCTCGTGCTGCAGTGACGCAGCCTTTACCCGTTCGCTCGCTCCTAATGAACAACCACTTAGAATTTTAAAAAGTGGAGGATATCTTTCTGAGTTAATTAGCTTGAAATTAGCTTAATCACAGCTCATTTAAACTTATCTAAACAACAGCATGAGGAACTCTAGGAAAACTTGGGCTCAGCCTTACTCAGCTTTCCACCCCAAGATCCCGTCTGGCCCGGGATGCCGAGCGCTGTGCCGGGGTCCGGCCCCGCTCCGGCTCCACTGCGGCTGCCCTGACCCGGCCCCGTGCAGCCCCGGGCCTCGGTGTCCCCATCCAGACGCTGTGCCCATGCTCGCAGGCGGCTCGGCATCGCATCGGCCCCGTCGCCCCTCGCTGCTCAGCCAGGGCTCGGGACCGCAGCACCTTCCGCGGCTCCTCTTGTCACCCTCGCAGTGTGAGGAAGGGGGGTCCCTGCACTGGCACCGCTCAGCCCGGCCTTCGGAACAGCCAACGCGCTGCTGGGGGCTGCCCAAGCAGCATCCGTCCCGGCGCTGCCAAGCGCTGCGGCTGCCCAAGGCCAGGACACGGACACCGTCAGCGCTGCCCCGGCCAGCCCCTCCTCGGCACTTGGCAGGCGGCAAATGGAGCGAGGCGGTACCTCCGCCTGCCCCTTCGCGTGAGCCAAGCGTCGGGTGCTTCGGAGGTCGCCCCCGACTGCTGCCTGTCTCGGCACTCGCCGCTGCTCCCTGGTAATTAGAAAAGCCAGCATAACCAGTAAGACATGATATAATTTCGACTGTCACTGCTGCCACAATTACGCATGCTATTCCTCATCCTGCTATCTCCAAACGCAGGCGTGAGGAGCACTGAACACCCCTGGGAGGTCACGCTCCCACAGACTGCTGCCCGTGGCCAGCAGAGCCACAGAGCTGCCTTGCGCTGCGAGCTGGGCTATTTCATGTCGGTTCTCTAATCACTGTAATCACCGGGATGGCACCGGAGCGAGGCAGTGCCTTGTGCGGCGCAGGGCCACGAGCTGAGGAAAGTGCAGCGCAAAGGTCCCTGCTGCCGACAGCTGAAGTCGAACGCAGACACCTCTGGCTCTTCAAAAGTGGCAGAGCAGCAACTGGCAGCTGCCTTCGCGGGCACCGCCGTCCCCGGCCGCTTCGTGCTCCAGGCGACCACAGCACGTGTGAGCTGGGGAAAGGCCCCTCTGGCTCCCGTGTCCTCAGCGATACGTCCTGCTCCGGGACCCTGGCACCCAGACACGGGGCTGCAGCGCCCAGATGCTGACCCTGGCCGGGGTATCTGAACCGTTCAGTAAACAACGGGAAGGTTCCCGCCAGAGCACACGCGGCTGCTGCCAGGACTGACGCCAGCGCAGGGCAGAGGGGGCAGGGGAGGCAGGGGAGGCTGGGGGCTGCGGCAGGGCGGGGAGGGTTGTTACACACGGGACTGAGCGGTGGGAGAGCCTGGGGAGGGGCAGGGCCCCCACAGGGCGCGGGAAGGACTCGGGCTGAGAAGAGCCCCCAGGGAAAGAGCCCTGGGGCCGGAGGGGCAGCTGCCTGCACCGGGCCAAGGGAGAGCCCACGCTCGCGTGTGAACCAGAGATGACTTTCATTAGTGGGTTGTTGGCTGTGGTAGCTCAGGTCCCAACTCTGACACTCGTGGGCTGCCACAGATCTATTCACTGCACCTGCTGCAGCTGCGGACAAGTCATTTCACTGCCTGTGTGACCGCAATGAGCCTGAAGTCGTCCCTGGCTGGGCTTTAAAAAAGACGACTGTAACTCTTAACACCTGATTTTTTCCACTTTCCTTTGTCTTCAGACCCCTCCCTCGTCGGAAGGGTTAACCCTGCCAGGGCTCAAACCCCACCGCTCCCCGTCGAGGTAAGAGACAGCTTTTGCTATTGTCCTTTAACGAGCATTTTGGGTGCTGCGGGGGAAGAACATCATTCTCCTAAGAGCAAAAATGATTAACTGTCTCTTCTAGAGGTAAAAATGAAGCTGGATTCCCTGCTTTTGAAATATAAGCTGGGCTTAAGCATAAGGATACTCCAAGCAAGCTCCACCTGTCTCGGCCGGCAGAAGGGACGGGGTTCGGCAGAACGCCTTGTTGGCTGGGACGGGATGCACGTGAGCAGCGGCTGCAATTAGGTGTCACCTCAGCTTCCCTGCTTCAGTCCTCAAGTCCTCCCGGTTCCCCCTGTGAGATGTTTCAGTCCTTCTCGCTGGTTGCACACAGTCCGCAGACAGGAGAAGCGTGTTACTCCTTTCTGTGTCAGACTGATTTGAATATTAATTGTGTGTGATCTGTTGACTTCAGCTCAAGCAGAATCCACCCCGCAATTAGTTTACTTAACTGCTCTGTCTCCTGCAATAGCTGTCAAGAATAATGAATTAACCCTGAATTTGATCCTGAACAGAGAACTTCACACTGGAACAAGTTTATTATTTCATGTGCTTTTCCGAGTTCTTGAACTCGATGGTAAGATCTAATCAATGGAACATCTGGGTTTCCTGGAGGCTGAGGCAGGATCATACAATATTTACATCAATATTCTGAGATCAAAGACAGCTACGGGTCTTGGAAAAAACCTCCATGCAGAGGGATAAAACGGAGCGGAGGAAATCAGAGCTGAAATCCGAGTCCTGCCCTGTCCTGTCCGACAGGGGAGGACACGAGGGGGTCCCTCAGCATCGCGGGGGGACGGCTGGGACGTGGGTACCAGCAAAAGGGCTCAAGGGAGGCAGCGGTATTTTCGTTCCTCGGAAAGAGCAGATATCGCCGGCACAGGTCCTGAAGAGAAGTTCCTCTTTCTACACACGTTTGGTGTTGGCAGCTGTGTTGCTAAAGGCCTCCTCTCGCCTACCGCCGAGCAAGCGCCCGCCCCGAGGGCTGGGCTGCGCTGCCGTCCCGGGGGCGGGGGGCAGCAGCCTCTGCACCCCGGCCTGCGGCGCGGTGAGGAACGTTTCCGGCAGGTCCCGCTGCCGCGTCACAGCGCTCTGCAGGCCCGCGGGGCTGGTGCGGCGTGGGCTCGCCGGCCGGCGGTTCTGCGTCTTACACCGGCTCAGGGTGTCTCAGCCCGGCCATGCCGGGGAGCGGTGGGGAGAGCGCGGGGCCGGGGCGGTGTGGGAAGGGATCCACTTGATCCTGGGATCCGCTTGGCCCGCGCGGGGAGCGACGGCACACCTCGGGAGTTTGTTCATTCCTGTGCTCCCTCCCCCAAAGCGCCGTGTTTCTCATCTGCTCTTAACTTGAACTTCAAAGAGGAAGGAAGACCCTTTAATGCCCAATTTCAGCCTGCAGAGCAAGTTCCGCAGGAAATTCCCCTTGCGAGCGCCTGAGAGCTGCGCGGTAGCAGGAGATGCTGATGGCAGTGCCAGCCCAGCTGCCATTATAAATACAGAGGAGAGCGGAGAAAGGTGAAAGCAGAAACCCTCAGAGATCTCATTAGCGGGAAGCATCCTCCAGCTGATGCCTTATGGTTGTCGAACCCAGGTCTGCTCAAGCATTCAACCCGGAGCATGGAGAAATGCGTACCCTGCGCACAAAGGGGAGCACCGCAGACGGGCTGGGCCGGGGAGATGCCGTTGCCTCGGTTGAGAGAGGTCTGGGGTGCAGTTTCTGCCCGAGCATACGCTGGGCTGTGTCGGCAGCCTGCTGCCTGTCTCCTCGCTGCAGAGGTGGAAGACTACCTGTCCGTACCCGCCGCAGAGCAGGGGCTGGGGATCTCCCCGCCTTTCAGCACAAAAGCATTTCTGCCTCCTCCCAAGCGGGGCCCAAGGGAAGCAGAAATTCGGGCACGGCCGTCTTGGCACGGGGGTCACAGACCCGTGTGCACATGGGTTATTTGTGTTCACTGCCGCAGAAAACACCTCTCCCGGCCCCTGGCACGTCTCTCCTGCGCGGTGCTGCCGCGCGGTGCTGGGGCAGCGGGTGGGAGTTCGGGACCAGCCCTTGCGACGCCGCAGCTCCGGCAGCGGGGAGGTGCCCGCTCCTGGGACGGGGCACGCGCTCCCCGCGGCGGAGGCTGAACGGGGACCCCCGGCTCAACGGGCACCCCCGGCTCCAGGGAAAGGGCTGCGCCCGAAGAGAGCAGCGGTGCAGAGGCTGGATGTGTTTTCCTCTGCTGCGCAATCTGTTGCGAATGGAATCGGAGGTGGGGTCGGGGAGGCCCCCGTTCGCAGCCTCCTTACGCAGGGCTGAGGCGTGTTCTGCTGGGGGGTGACGGGCAGCTCACCCAGTAACTGTCTCATTGCAGGTTTGCTACATGGACGGATTATTTCCACCACGCCAGTATTTAACAGAAGCACCTCCCTTCGGAGACACTCTTATTTCCCGTATCATGAAAAATGTAAGTACTATTTAGGGCCTGTTTTACCACTCTCATGTTTGTGCAACTCTCATTAGCAATAGGAGGAAGCATTGCGCTGCACTTGGAGTGGAAGTGGCTCCTGTGTTTTTAAATCAGACACAATATAGAAATACTTCAGGGCTCCTTCAGAAGAGAAATCAACACCGCTCTAACCACGGCAATGAGCTACCCAGTCCCTCTGGCTTAGTCATTTAGTCTGCAGTTAGCAACAAGGTGAATTTTAATTCCAGACCATTTTTTTCAGTCCTCCCGCTCTTTGCCTGTGTGCTGCTTTTCTAATAACAATGCGAGCCATATGGTGCCTCCAGCACTGGGACTGCAGCCATGGGGTAACAGATGCAAAATGGCCCAAGACAATAGATTTAAAAGTTTGCTTTCTCACTTTTGAGGAGTTAGAAGAGCTACCAAACACAACAACATGAAATATTCGGCAAATTAAACATGGCTGGAGTATATAAAGGCCAGCCCTTCTGGAAATGATTTCTTCTGGGGACCCTTTCTAGGACGCTTTGGAGGCACAGCTCCAGAAACCACGTCTGCAGGATGCTAAGCAATAGGGGCTGCCCAAGAGCAGCTAAAAAATCCCCTTCGCTGAATCCTTTTAGGAACTGCCCTAAAAAAGGCTGTCGGAGTTGGGGTGGACAGGGCCTGGAGCAGGGCGAGGGGTGAGATGGTGCCCTGGGGTCCTTCCCTTCCCTGGTTTTCAAATTGCCGGACTCCCTCTTGCATTTTCCCACCCAGAAGCTGGCCTTGCCTGCGACACGCGACTGGGCTCTGCAGAGCCCCGCCTTATCCAGGCAGGCAAGTCCCGTTTTCCAAGAAATTCCACTGGCTCAAAAGAATAGAAACAAAATGAAAATACGGCTGTAGGGATAACTCTTCCAGTTCCTGCAAGGAGCGGAGTTGGTAGAGAACAAGTCAAAACGGTTCCCAACCCATGTCAACACTCGGCTGAGACCTCACCAGAGCTTGGCTTCGCCTCCCGCTCCTGCTGGCAGCTGCTTCCTGGCCCTCTTGGCTTGCTCCTGCCAAAGGGAAAGGAGGGAACTTGGAAAGCAGAAGTGGATGTGCTCCCCGGGCCGGCACGCCGAGGGAAGCTCTTGAGGATGGTCTGCGCGGGTTCATTGCTTGCAGTGCACGGCCTGAGCGGTGCAGGGCTAATACCGCTCATTAGAAAAGACGTTAAAACATGAGTTACAAATGACTGCGGAGTTCCAGAAAATGTCACTTCCATCGAACCGTTATTCATTTATTGATTTGTATTAAACAAGTAGATAAATACTTAATCTGAACAGCAACAGCACTCTCATCATAAAGTGAGTTAGTGTTTAAAGTGTGTCTGGCTCATTCGCAGACTTACTGCACTTCGTCGCTGTTTCCAGGACCGCCAGCCAAACCGTTTAATGACACGATCCTCCGCAAAGCCAATCACCTGAGCAGCCCCCGCCTGCAGAACTGGGCAGGGTTGCAGCGGAGCCGCAGCCCGCGTCGCCCGGCACCGCCAGCCGAGGGTTTCCGCAGGGAGCACGCAGGGCCGGGGGGGACAGAGCCCCTCTGCCCGCCAGCCGCCTCGCCCCGGAGCCAGCTCTGCGGGCAGGGGAGCGCTGCCAGGTCATGCCCGTGATTTTGGGCTGTTGCGCCTTCGGGGCTGGAGCGGGAGGTGCCTGGGGGCCGGGCGAGCTCTGCCTCCCCCTCTGTCACGCTGCGGTGCTGGTTGCTCGGGGAAGGCTGCTCACCCTCGGTCCCATGCTGGTTTTCCCAGCTCTGCTGCCACATGCGCGGGGAATCGGCAGCTGCCGCGGGGCTGGTGGCTTCGACCCTTCCAGCCTGCACTGCCTGCAGACGGCCGTGGCTGATATTGCCACTCGTGCCTGGAGCTGTGCGGCCGCGGTTACTCCCGACAGCCAGAAAATGGGAACGGGAGCAGCCGACTGGCCTCGGCGGTGCTGGCGCTTCACGCCAGCGAGAAACACTCAGACCTAAAACTTCCTATATTCAAATGACTCAAGAGTGGAGGCAAGTTCAGGAGATGAAGCTGGAACTCCCTCGCATCCCCCAAGCCCTCTTCTGTTGCTTGTCTTTCCCTCAGCTTTCTGCAGCGAGATGGCAGAAGCTCCTTGGCACCCGCCACAGACCTGGGAAATTCTGGGTGCACGAGACCCTCATGGGGGTCTCTGCCCCCCCATTTTACATTTGGCATACTGCAAAATTACTGATCTCACAGCTCATATTTAGCCCAAAATTGCCAGTTTATATATAAACAAACAAACTTATTTTTAAAACCCCTGAGGCCAAGGCACACATTCTTTCAACATTTTTCCTTAAAGAGATCGAATCTTTTTTCCAGTGTTTTTCAAACGCCATGAAATTCAAATCAATAACTTGAAAATTAAATTGCTCAAACTGATTCTGAACAAAAATTAACCCAACCAGACTGCTTCCACTGAAGGTGGGATCTGGGCACCTCATAGTTACCCTCGAAATACTGCCCCGGCACTTTGTCAGTAATTAGTGGTAACAAAGGGCGAGAGGCCAATGCAAGGAAACGGCGGGAGCAGCCTTCTTGCTTCATTTTTTTTGCAGCTTCTCCTTTCCAGAAGTCCTTGGATGGATTTATGGCCTCTCACCAAAGCGGGGTGTCTCCGCCCGGGGCTGCGCGGGGATGGGACACGGGGACAGCGGCACCAGCTTCCCCCTCCTCACCTCCCCGCTCGTGCCCTCCCGCCCCACCACCGCGGCATGTCCTGCACCCCGTGTCACCCAGGGCCCGCCGGCCCCATCCCCGGGGCAAAGCAGGAAGCGGGGCTGGGGCTGCGCCGGGGCCCATCCACCCCCCACGCGCGGGCAGCGCTGCCGGGGGCTGCATTCGCTCACCCCAGGCCGTGGGCATCGCCTCAGCAGTGGTTCGTATAGGAAGGAGGCCCCGGGTGCTCCTTCTGTGGGGCCTTTGGAAATGGAGCAGGGGCAGCCCGGGGAGGCGAGAGCACGGGGAGCTGCCGGGACAGGGCCCCCATCCCTCTGCCTGCGCGAACCCGCTCCTGCGCCCGGGGCACAGTGGGCAGAGCCCCGCGGTTTGGGCTGGGCAGGGTGTCAGTCCCCCACGCGCGATGGAAGCCCCGGGGCGAGAGCAGGCTGTCCCGGGGAGGCTACGCCGGGGTGCCGGGGCGCAGGTGCCGGCCGGCTCCCAGCCAGCGGCTCTGCAGAGGGATGCCCCGAGCACGCCGAGCCGCTCCCCTGCTGCCCTTCGCTCCCACGGACCAAATCCCTCTGCGGCACCGAGGGCTGGCGCCGGGCTGCTGGCGGAGACGGTGTGGGCACGGCTCAGGGCTGGCAGAAAGGCCAGGGTAAGGAGGCAGGAGAATCCTAAGTAGTTTAAAAAGGTAATTAAGACTTTGGACCACTTTTCTTATTACAGGTGGGAACTAATATTGATAATGTTCTTCCTGGGCTATTCTCATGTGAAAGGAATTGCTGCAGAAAAGCAACTGAACAGAATATTAAAAAAAAAATCCAGTCTCATCATCCCCTTTCACATCCCATCTCCCTTCCCAGGGCACCTCCTCTCCTCCCTTCACCTATCAACAGACAAACAGTTTGGCTCTAATTACGTACGACAAGCATTAAAGTCAGGAGCTGCGAGACCAGCGAGATGGATGGGCGGGATGTTCCTCCGCACCCCGGCGTGGTGTCCCGCCGCACGGGGCGGGGAACCGTCTGGGCTGATTTACTTTAGATTTCAGCTGGGAGTAAATTGGAAGACATGAATCATCTTGACGCAGACGCTCCTGAGATGGATTACCTGGTCTGGCAGCTTGTTCCTCTCTTTTCACAGGCTTGCTTTTTTCTCTCCTTTCAGTGAAACGCTTCGTTTCCCAGACACAGGAGGGTGCCCGCTCCATGCCCATGCCCTGGCACGCCTGGGAGCCCCGTGCCGCTCTCCGGATGCTCCCGTGGCCAGGCTGGACCGGCGGCTGCCAGCGCCCTCGGGCGATTCCCCGCTCCGGCTGCAGCTCTGCGAGGGCCTTGCGCTGCCAGACCGGCCGGCGAGCAGGCTGGCTGGGAGCCGGTGTCCCCCTCCAAACCCAGGCCTGGGGCCCCCCTTTCATCTGGCACCGCCAGGCTGTCAGTCTTAGATAGCTGTGGGCTGCATCAGTGCTACACGAGCTCTGTCTCTCACATTAGTGTGTGTAAAGCGCTCATCACCTCTTTCTGCCCAGGCTGCTGTGGGTTCACCAAACAGCTCCTCTGCACACCTCTTCCTGAGCAATTCCTCCTAGGAATCACCTCTTCTTTCAAGACAGGGAGCCGAGAGCTGCTACGTGCAAGGAGCAAGCTCCTGCCTGGGGCTGGACTGCTGCTGCCCCTCGTTAACAACCGACTTTTGCCTCCTCCGTCGGTTGCTCTGTGGAAACCAGAGCTGGAAGCACAGTAAATAACACTGCTCCATATTTATTCACCAGGCAGGGGGACTCTCGCCCGCTCTGATCTCTGCTGCTCGGCGGAGGGCGGCGCGCCTGAGAGAAACACTCAACTCGCTTGTGTGATGCTGCAAGGCAGGACTCAGCCCCTGCTCTGCCCAGCAGGGCTAAATCGCTGCTTAGATACATCCAGACACCTTGCCACTTTAAAGAATTCAGCACTTCACCCCACAAATTTTGTGCAGAACAGGCAAATAAGCCCCATCCCCATTTTGCAGTGATTGCAGCAATCAGAGTCCAACTCAGGCTTGCTCCCAGGGGCTGTAAATCTTGAACTCTGCAGGCGCAGCCCCCAGGTTGATAACGAGTGATTAGCCTTAATTCCGCCTCTTCCTCTCTTTTAAGACGGTTCATCTGGAGCCCCCCACGGTGTTACTAACCGCACTGCTAATCACGGCCCCACGCAGGAGCAGCGCAGCTGCCCGGGCAGGGCATGGGCGGGTGGCAGCATCGCTGCCCTCCTGCTCCTGCTCAGCCGCCGCCTTCCCCTCCACCTTTGTCTCCTTTTTGTCTCCAGCTTAAATTCTGCTGGAACTGATTTTTTTTGTGGTGGGAGGGGATTTGAAAGCAGAGGGAAATCTGGGGAGGGAAGCAGCACCCTGCTGAAGGTGTCCGGAGGAGCCCTGTGCGAGCTGCCGGCCGGTGCCAGCCTGGGGCAGGTACATTTTGGGAGCAAACCTCTCCCGCCGCTCGCAGCATCCGAGCCCTGACTGAGGACGTTCCCAGCTCTCTCCTGAAGCTGGTGTTCCCAGACATTATCTTTGCCATTCCCCAGTGTTCCACCTGGTCTGAGGAATGTGAGGTAGGATGCAGATTTGTTTGCATTTATTTTGTTAAGAGGGGGTGAATTTTCAAGAGCAGCCTTGCTTCCTCTCTTCCTCTCCATCCCCTTCTCCAGCTCCCTTTGAAGAAATCATTCCTTTTGCAGAGTCCCGTTGTTTAATTTTGCCGAGTGCTGAGTCTCAACCTCCTGTTAATTGGTTTTGCCCGTCTTTGTGCATTCCGTTAAATGAGAAAATGCCACACATAAAATTTTAATTTTGAAAGCTGCCTTGTTTGTTTTATATTGAGATTACCCACGCCGCTCCAGCCTGCAGAAACAGACACTTTCTTATTTCATTAAAAAACTCTTTGTGATGATAAAAAGCAGCAGAAATGAGATAAAAAGTGGTGTTTCCTTAAAGGCACATGAAAGTGAGCGAGATAAATCCCACGTATTGTAGGGGATCAAATCCAACGCGAGGCTGCAAAGCGGCGATACTGGCGCGGAGGCTGGGCTGCCGGCAGCGCTGCGCGGCGATAGCTCCTCTCCCAGGACGGCGCTGGCTCTGCCTGGCCTGGCCTCCAGCACCCACCCGCTGCCTCGGTCCGGGACCCGCTGCGAAGCCCCGGGAGCCCGCGTGCGTCTCCGGCCGTGTCTCGGGCAAGCAGGAGTGCTGGCGAAGGGAGACCGGTGTGCCGTGAAACCATCGCCATGGCCTCAGGTCAGTGCCGAAGCTGCCCTGGCGTCGCACCGGCAAGGACGAAATCGGTGCCCATAGCGAGAAGGGCAGAGGGGACGTTTGCTGCGTGGCACGTGGATACGGGGCGAGGGAGCAGCACCTTCCTCTGGGCTGTCAGCACCCACAGAGATGTAACCGGCTTCTCGGGAAGGACCGAAGCCCTCCGCAGTCCCAGCCCCGGCCATGGCAGCGCTCCCTGTTAAGCAGACTTTGTTGTCGCCTGCTTTGCTGTCCCCTGCTCCGGAGCAGATGTTCTGATATAAAGAACTGGACATCTGGGGGCTGAGGCCAGTCGTGGTTCCTGAGTGCTGGGGATTGTTCACTGATTTGTTGGGTTTTTAGTGCTCCCGTATTTATTCTGCCCAACAGGATCTAGAAATCGGCACAAATGAAGAACAAACTTCCAGCTTCACACTCGATTGCTTCACTTCTTTTTTTTCCCTCATCCCTTAACATCAAAGTGCGGGTTTCTTCTTCTTGATTTTCAATATTCTTTAGCAGTTGCTGAATTGCTATTCAGCTTTACAGAATTTTTCCACCCACTGCCATTTTAAAGGTCATTTAATTATTATTACAAAGAATTACAGAAAGAGAGAGAATTGTCTAAATGCCGTAAGCTGCAACAGGTTATTAGCATGGATTTTTTTTTTTACAGTCCTGTTAACCGGATTAGCATTCGCAGCGCTGCGCTAAGCACAGCCCCGAGGTCTCCGCGTCGGGCCGTGCCTCCGTGGGGCTGACCCGCGTGGGAAGGGGCCTCTCCCGCGCGGCTGCTCCCCCCGAACCGTTCGGAGACGTTTCCCCGGGGGTGTCAGGCCGGGGTTCGCAGACCCGGGCTGCCGGCTGCAGCAAGGCCAGCGGCCGTGGGGGGCCCCGCTGCCCGGCGCTCCCCTCCCCAGCCGCCGGGCTCGGCCGTGGGGGGCCCCGCTGCCCGGGGCTGCAGCACCCGGCTCCGTCCTCTAGGTGGGAGGCTGGGAGCGCGGATCCGGCGCTGGAGCCCCCGGCTCCGCCGAGCCCCGCCGGGCACCCCCGAGCGCCCTCCCGGGGCCGCGGCGGGGCCCGGCCGAGCCCCGGCTCCCGGGAGCGGTGTCTGCGGGCCCGGGGGCTGAGGCCGGGGCTCGGTACCGGCCTCCGTGCGCTCCCCCAGCGCCGCTGGCTCTCTCGGGCCATCGTCCCGCCCAGGCGAGGTCTGGCTCTTTGCAGTCCCGCTTCGCTCCCGCACCCTCTGCGTCCCCCGCAAACGCTGCCCGAGCTCCAGCTCTCCTCAGCGCAGCCGAGGCCTGGGAAGTGCTGGGGGGCTCCGGGGCCCTCCTGCAGGCAGAGCTGCCCCCAGATCCGCGGGGATCGGTGCTGTGTGGGAGTAGCCTGAAGCAGGTAACGACAGCAACACCCAGAAACAGGCTGCTGGCGAGGCACGATGCCTCCTCAGATACTCGCCCGAGGGAGCCGGAGTCCTGCCTAAGCAAGAACACACCGCTGGCTTAATACTGTTAATATTTCTTAAGAAGCTGTTGCATGTACAGGTTTTTCCCTTCATTTCAACAGCACATTAATGTGCAGAGCCACTGCTAAAGCAAACCTAAATGCAAACCGAAAGCCAGTCTTCTATTTTCATGAAAACATGTGTTTTACCAAAATGCAGTTATCTCTGGTGAACAGCCAACTTTCCACCCTTCACAGAAACACAGCATAGATCAGGAAGGAAGAGAAGGATGTGCTGCTCTGTCAAGTCTGCGAATAGGCAGGATGGCAAACAGGGGCTTGGGAGAGGCACACCAGATTTATCCGCTGCTCTGAGCAGTCAGAAGTTGTTGGTATTTACTGTACAGAGAATTCCAGATTATAAACCAAAGGAAATATTGCCATTTCTGCACATAAGAGTGGACAGACAAGCCCAGAAATGCAACACGCATTTATCAGCATGGCTGGGAGATGGCATTAACCGGGCATTAGCCTCTCGGTAACCTACTCTCTGTATCACATCGTCCTTTTCATCCCAAATGCTCGTTCCACAAAGCTGGGGACAATCGATCAGAAAGTTCGGAGTTAATTGTAAAACTTTGTTTGGTCCTCTAGGTGGAAGGCTGAGAAAACAACTCTAATTATTAGAAAAGGCGTAGTTTGTCCCAAAGAGCAAAACTAAAAGCGCAATCACTTCTTCGCCCTCTTTACTTGATGTCAGATGTGAATCAGGCGTGTGGGTTGGGAGGACATTGTCGAAGGCTTGCAAGGTCTTAACTGAAATAGTCTGACAAACAGACCTCAGATCCCACGTGCTGTTCCTGAATATTGTGTCTCTTGAGTCTTCTGCTCCAGATGCTGTTTTGCAATAAATGCATCACTCCTTTTGTACACTATTGTGTAAAAGTGGAAAGACAGGCTGGGGCCTGGCTGTGCTCTCCTGCTGCGGTACATCAGCAGGGCTGAACAGAGCAGGATCGGGGCTGGGCAGCGCAGGAGGTGGCAGGGGCCCAAGCCGCCGGCTGCAGCATCCTGAGCGCGGTGCTGTGCCAGGGGGAGCTCCCCGAGCCCCGGATGCTACAGAAATCCACAGCTCCCCCGGAGCAGCCAGAGCGCGGCGCAGCCGGAGGCAGCTCCAGCTCCACACCAGCGCGGCACTCCTCACGCTGGGGAAATCCCCAGCCAAAGGTAGCGAAAGCACGGTCTTGCCCCACGGAGACAGGCTGCTCTAACAGCCGGGTAAGCGGAGGGAGAGACCAGCCCTGTGTGCACTTCTGCATTGTGTGCATTGCACAACTGCTGCGAGGTGTGCGAAACACGGAGCTTTCCTCCGATACCAGACAGCTCTGTCCTTGTCCGTGCTCGTGGCCACCTGCCAGACGCTGGGAACGAGCTTTGCCACTGATCCGTGGGCAGTTAACACGTTCTCTATGTTTAGCCCGAGCAGGTAGGAAACCACCTCTCGGACCTTGCCTGCTGGCTCCGCTGCCACGCTGACACAGGCTGAGTCATATCAGATCGGCAAACAGAGCGGCTCCTGCTGCCACTGACATCATGGGAGCCGCGAGGGGAGAGCTGTGCAGTCTGTTTGTCTTTCTGCCCCGGTGACACACATCCGTCTCGTGGGAGGGCTTCGGGACAGCCAGCGCTGTCCCACATTGCGCAGGCAGGCAGGCAGCGGCACAGCCCCGATGGCGACGCCCGGCCCCCGTGTCTGGGGTCCGCGCTGACCCCGCGTCCTGGCCGGGAGAAGGAGGAAATGAGAGTTTCCTGGCTGGCAATGTGCGCTCAGCCTGGTGCCTGGCGGGGCCGGGAATCCCATTCCATGCAGCTTTAACAGGCGCCAGGGAGACCCTGCCTGTGTCCCGAGGGGCTCACGATGAGCCCACTTAGCACAAGAGGTCCCAAAGATGCTGTCGAGGAGTTAACCTCTAGGTTTGTAGACTTTAGCAGGGCTCGTAAGGGAACCTGACAGACACTCCAGCCTGGGAACATCTGGAAGTTATTCCCAGATGGACAGTCTTCTTCCCTGTAGCACTCCCGCTGCATGGTGGCACCACCAGTGGGTGAAGCGGTTTGGGACAGGCCTGTTGGAGAGCGGCGCTGGCACCGGTGTCCTCGGCTGGGGGAGCTGAGGGCTTGGGCTGGGACGGCCGGCTGTCCCTCTGCTGCTCCCTCCTGCTGCACCGAGAGCTGCCAGGTGAGAGCGTGTCCCCGTGACTCAGGGAGATGTTCCAGCTCTCAGGGCTGGAAACGCAACAACAAACCACAGAGCAGACAGCGTGGGGATGTGCGTCCCTTTGCTCAGGAGGTGTTTGACACTTCTGGTTTTTGCTACATGTCTCTATTCATCCCGGAGATGTGCCTACAGATGACTAACAGCTATGAGCCATGACACTGCGCTGTCTCAGTGCCTTGCTGCGAAGCCAGCCTTGCCGACCTGGCTCGCTCCCAGCCCGTGTGCTGAGCTGGGGCGCGACGTCACCACGCGCCCGCACACCAGAGGCATGTGATGGACACGCTGCCAGGAGGCTGCGAGCAGGCACCGGGGCTCTCCCTTGGGAGCCGCAAGGATCTCAGCCCCAGGCGGTTTGGGAGGCTTTGAACTATGCCCCAACACGTGCAGGGCACAGGGAAAGAGCAAACACGTCTCCCTCCTCCCGGCAGAGCGAGGGGCATCCCTAGCCAGCTCCTCTGGGTGCCGTCTCTCCTCTGTGTGCCCAGAGCGTAGGCACGGTGAGCTCTGCATCTCCTGCCCCCAGGCCAGGTCCGCTCCACAGGATCCTCCACCGTCCCTGGAGGGGAAGAGCCGGAGAGCTCCCGGCACTGCTGCCCTCAGCTCGCTTGTCTCGGGCGTGCTCTGCTTTCAGCTCCTTAGAATAAAAACTGTCTGCTTCCCAGGTGGATGTGACTTCTCAAGAGGTATTTGCTCAGCAATAGGCATAAATCCTCCACTCTTCACATCGCTCTGGGTGGGATAAAATATTCTGTGACTGTCTATTTAAACATCTTATGTTAATACCTTGAAATGTTTGTTCAACTTATATTATTCTTTTAGCTCTGAAGTAGTAAACGCTCCCAGGCATGTCAGAGTACAGCAAATCCGCGGCTATAGAGGCTGCATCTAAACAAAACTCGGGCTGAGCAGGCAGGGACGTTTCTGGAGAAGGGGACAGCTGGTATTTTCCGGCAGAGGGGCAGTGACTGGGAAGGACTTAGCAAAACGGTAAATAGCTGCTGTCACAGAGACACTTGCGTAACTGCTTGGTTTTCCCCATCATTATTTATGAGTTGCGTCTGTTGCCTCGCTGTGCTTTTGACGCTGCTATGGCAAACCCGAGGTTCCCCGGTAAGCCAGGAGCGCTGCTTCGGAAAGGAGGGGGTGCTACCTGAGTGCAAATGCTCTGAGTACTTCTGTTAAACACGTCTGCTGGGACAAGTTGATCGCAGCAGGGAGGAATCATCCAGATACACAGTCACTGATGCGTCCTGGGCAGGGGCAGTGGGACCAATCCTCCCTGGCCTTGGAGCAGGGATGTGGGGGAACCGCTTTCCCAGGCCCAGCCAAGCCCTTTCCTTGCTGCCAGGAAGGTCAGTGACGGGGTTTCTCGGGAGCTCTCCTGACACCAGCCGTGGGTTGCCAGTGCCCTGCTGGTGAGCAGCTTTACCTTTCATGGAAGACTTCAGGAGACACACTCCGAGCTGCACAGCCCTAGGGCGGCACAGATGGGGAGGATTCATTTCGCAGGTCCCTTGCAGGGTACCTGGCTGGTCAGCCAGGACCTCAGGCGCTCGCGCAGCACTGTGGGACAGCCCAGGCGATGGTGAGGCTTCTGCTGCCTCTGTCCCTTCAACCCTCAACAATAATAGATTTATAGTCCAAAAGACCTTGAAAGGATGGCTCTTTTCCTTGACGGAAGCACAAGAGAAAAAATAGTCAGGGTGTGCCCGATCCATCTGTCACTGAGGAAGTAAGCCTGTCCCATAACTTAATGCCATCATTCACTAAGACCAAAGGTAGAGATCAAGGCTGCTTACTTGGAGTAGTACCTAAGGCCGTGTCTAGTCAGGCATGCAGGCGGTTGCAGTGACAGCCAAATAAATTACTCCAGCGTGGTCCCTCGGGAGTGTGTGCGCTCCTCCAAAGCAAGCAATTGCCTCCGAAACACATCTACTCTGCAAGGAGCCCTTGGGCTATGCAGAGAATAAGTTACTCTGCAGAGCGCTTATGAGGATCTCCTTAAAAGCCAGGAAATAAGTTCAAGAGAGAATATTTCAGAGAAAAATTGGTCTATTTGTCTGCAGCTGCAAAGGAATCCCGTACTCGTGGATGAAGGCGGCACTGGGAAGACAGCTAGCAATGTGACGAGTACTGTGGGCACGCAGGCTCGAAACACATGTCAGTAAGTTCTGCAAATCCTTGTTTAGCTTCTCCTCTCGTTCTCCCTTGCTACATTTGCCTACGGCACGTAGCACCGGGGTTGGGAGGCCAGGAGCTCTTGCCCGACCCGCGTGCACAGGAGCGGAGCTGGCCTGCGAGAGGGGCGTGACGCTCCCACTGGTGCCTCCGCCGGGCACGCTTCCAAACGGGAACGGGCGTCAGCTGATGGGTTCTCACTCTGGCAACCAGCGATGGTGCTGCCATCAGAGACGTCTTTATTGCAGCAAGCAAGAGAAGCAGATGGTCCCCCAGTCAGTATCTCCATAAATGTGAGTGGTTGCGGCTATAAAAGCAAACTGCTCTAAAGGGATGTTGCTAAGCTTTCCTTCCAGCATTATTGCTCGGCTTTCCTCATGAGGCATGGTGACCCTCATCCAAAGAAAGGGCATAAATCATCACTTGTTTTTTCCTTTAATTCCTGGATGTGCTGAATACTGTGTAATAAATTATACTGCTCACTGTAAAAGAAGATTCAGATGCAGCTCCGCCAGCCTTTTGAATCCCTGCGTCGCAGGTGATGGGAGGATTCAGTTAATCTACCTGGCATTGTTCACATCACCCAGGAGCACGTTGGTAAGCGCAGTGAGACGAGCCATTGGGTCCCTCTGCAGATGAACAGGGGATTGAGGATGCCAAAGCTGTCGGGAACACACAGATCCCAAGACAGCCAGCCCCGTCCCCTCCCAGAGAGGCTGTAGCCATGAGCTCAGGCTCTGAGCAGGTACGGGTACCTGCCCCCCTTTGCTCGGGGCTTGTCTACACAGGCCTCTCAACAAAGTTAAATTGAAGTAACTAAATCTAAAGTGGTTTAAAGAGCATTAAAATTCTGCATAAAACTCTCATTCAGAATTAAAGTGGCCTTAATTCAGTTTAATTTACTCCCAAATGCTACTAAATAAGGCCATTTAAATTGTCCTTAATTAACATAAGTGGTCCCATATAGGCATTTATAAATGAGGTTTAATTAGCCCATTTTTAAAAGCGAGTTAGCTGCCTTGAGCTTCCGTAGGCAGGCAAGCCAGGTCCACGGCCACTTTGCTGACAAGGCTCCTGATTGAGGCTGGTTAGCAATAGTTTTGTAGCGTTGGCATCTCTTCCCAAGGAAGTGGCACGAGGCCAGCTTCTTCCCCGCCAGCAGATAATAAGATCCTTGAATACCACCTATTTTGACTGCGTTAAATGTACGAGTGGGAGATAAAAGGCTTTGCCAGAGGACGAGCTCTTCCTTTAAAATCTGGGACATGGGAGTGGTAATCCCTGGAAAAATCCCTAGAAAAATGTGATGTCAGGATTTTATGAGACTTGTTCATGAGCAAGGAACCAGACTGGAGGAAAGCTTCCATTGAGTCAGCAGAGAACTAGAAGGAGGCAGAGGACTCGGACCGAGCTCATCCCCGGGACAGGGCTCCTGCTATCACAGGCTACCTCGCCATCACTGCTGCCCCCGGATGCTTTTGCTCCTTTTTTGCTTACTAGAAGCCCCGGCTCAGAAGATAACCCTTCAGCAGCACGGGCACGCTGCTGGCTGCCCTCGATACCCAGCCTGGCGCGGCGGGGCACAGCCTGTGGTCTAGCATCTGGCCTTGCCTGCCCGCTGCCCTCCCCCTCGCTCGCACAAGTTCCTCCTCAGGAAAGGCCCCATGCATGCGTGCGCTGCGGAGGGGATTTCCACCTCTTTCCTGTGGGTGCAGATATCTCACAGCGGGACGGAGGCACGAGCACCGCTCGGCAGCCCGGCAGCGCCAGCGGACGGCCCGTCCGGCGGCAGAAAGGGGCCCGTGCGGCCGCCGACTGCAGGCGCAGCACTGCCTCCTGCTCGGCCCTGCCGCACCTCCCAAAAATCCCCGCCGGGCACCTCAGCCCAGGGGCTGGGACTGTGTCCCCTGGCACGCCATCCGACCCCCCCAGCCCAGCAGAAACAAAGATCGCTGTGAGATGAGGGCCTGACCTCTGGTGCACAACGCAAAATCTCGGCTGTGCAAGAGGCTTCTCCCAAAACTCAGTGGTGTTTGTTGGCACGTGGACGTGGAAGCAGAGTGGGCAAGTCAAAAGCACTTCTGCACAACGCCGTGGAGGTGCTTGGGACCCCTTATGAAATCCATGGAATAATTATTAGCATGTTTCTGGTAGACTCGGTGCTATTTAGCCTCCTCTGAATATGGCTCCCTTCCCTCCCCTCTGACTGATTCCCTGTTCTGCAGCTCCTCTGGCATTCCCTGCTCCAGGACAACTCACTGCTCCAAACTCGACGTTGGTGGGCTGCTGCGGTCACGGTTTTGTGCAGGGTACCGTTCCCGGGCAGTGGCTTTAGCGAGGTCCTGCTGGGTATGCCCCCCGGGCGAGCAGCGAGGGCAGAGACCTTCGGGCGCGTTGGAGGAAGCGGGACGGCAGCCGGGTCCTGGAAACCACCGTGGAGGCGGCCCAGCAGCCGCCCCACAGCACGTGGCCCAGGGGACAGCGGAGCAGAGGCGTGACTGTCCCTGAAGACACTCCAGGCTTGTTTGCACAAGGAATGTAACCGCAATGCCTCCTCCTGCGTGCTGGATAGCGGAATGGGTCAATGCACTTTCACATCACACCAATTAAGTGTGAGCCGGTTTCTTGCTTTGGAACCGAGAAGCCGTAGGAGCCTTTCTGAGCAGCAGGCAGAGGCGGCGGCTCTGTGGGACAGCTCTGCTCTTCCAGCCCCTCTCCCTGCGAAGGGGACCCGTCGTGTGCCTCAGGGAAGAAACAGTCTCCTGCCTTGTACGTGGTAGTGAAGGGCCTCGGCGCACCAGTGATCCTGGCAGAGGCTTTGTTCTGGAAATCTTCATATCCTCAGAAGCTGCAGCCTCCACAACAGCCCTTGCAATGCCAAACAATTGAAGCAAACTTTATCTTCAAAGCAGTTTGCAAATGCAAATGCAAATGCAAATTTAAAAAAATCAAAAGTAACCACTGGGAGTTTTGGGGTGGGGCCAGCACATGACCCCTTTTGACTTTTAGGGTGGAGAAGCCAACAGACCCTCTCCCCATCCCGGCTTCCCTTTTTACCAAATCAAAACGGGCAGCATGCAGTTGCTGTCACTGCTTTGCATAAATCAGAAAAGCCAGCTTTGTGGCTCTTGCTTGGGGTATTTCCTATAAAAAGCACATCTGTGGCCATACTTTTTGGTGCAATAGACTTTAGCCTGGAAGCAAAAGCACACAAACAATGCTAAATTCATGCTGACTGGAGTAGATTCCAAGGGAAAGAAGAGTTGGGAAAGCACCTACTTAAGTACTGACTAAGGATATTATCTCTGATCTGAATCTAGCCTCTGTGTGTGTGTTACTGTTGAGTACACAGTGCGGTTTCAGACATGGCCAGAGACAAGAAAAAATGATTGTTTCAGGGTAACCACAAGGAAGATGAATGCAAATGTATTCCTGTAACTGGGAGAGTTCCCTTGCTCTTAAGTTGGGCTCTGGTACATGGCCTCAGGGAAGCAAATTTGCAACTACCTTCATTAAATTGTTTAGGAATGATTAATCAGAAGTCAGAGACGTAAAATTTTGCACATTGTGAAACGTTACTTCAATTCCTGCAGTTACGCGCAGTCTGTAAGGGTGGCTTTAGCGAACAGTCAGGGACAGGTACTGGTGGTTGATAGATGCTTCCTGTCCCTCTTATCTCCTCTAAAAGCCCCAGTTGATAAAGCCTCCACCAGCTGAATCACAGCCACCTGCATCACACCGGGATCAAAGTGGTGCAAGAGACGTGTGTCGGAGCCTCCCGCCGCCCGCGCGGTGCACGCCCGGCGTGCAGCCTGCGTGGGCACCCTCGGGGCTGGGCACCGCCGGCGCAGGAGGGCCAGCACGGCAGGAGACGCTGCTAGCACCCCGACCGCACTCCGCGTGTCCATCCGTCGGGTGGCTTCAGTGTCACCGTATGCTCTGCCCAAGCACCGGCTGCTGGAAGTGCAGCTCGTACAGGAACATAAAAATACACCTTTGCCCATGTGCCCAAAGCTTGTGGCTGTGGATTCACACGTTCCTTCTGCCTGAAGCTGCCTACAGCTTAGGCTTGGCTTAAACAGCAGCGGTGCATTCTCAGCGACTCCTCGGTGACGGCAGGACTGTCCCTGCACCTGATCCAGCCCGCCGTCCCCTGCCCCCTGTCCCGTTTCCCTCCCTTTCCAGTTTCAGCTCGCGGGCCTCCTCTGCTTTCCAGCTGGGCGCTGAGTGTGCCGGGGCTGGAGCAGTGTTTTCCTGACGGCTCTTAGGCCAGAGCCTGGTCTGGCACACGGTGAGGGGCAGCAGGATGGACCACCTTACGCCCCGTACGGGCCAGGAGACGCACCTCTCGCGCGAAGCACCGAGCACGTGTTTCGGAGTTCTGGCACTCCGTTACCATTTGACGTCCGCCCCTGACACTGCGGCTGTACCTCACCTGAGCTGGGGGGAGGGAGCGAAAAAGGGCCAGGGCTGGAGTTTTCATGTTTGTAACCTCAGAGTAACAGCAGCTGGGGACAAGCTGGAAAAGCCCCTGGGGAACCAGCGGCGCTGCCGCATCCACCCCTCTGATCCGGGATTTGCCTGCTTTGCTAACGCGGGGCTTTGCCGCGTCTCCGGCCCCCCAAGGGCCGCCGGTCGCCCCGCGGGAGCACGGGCCGTCCCGCCGGAGACCGGGAAGCAGAAGGGCGCGTTTACCTAACGAGCTCGCTTGTCGGGGCACATCTGCCCGCATTGCAACACGATTTGCATAAAAACCAGGTGTTTGCAGCAGGGACCTGTCTCTACATCTGCCGGGGTTATTCCGCAAGGAGCCATCGGCGGGGCTGGAAGGGGACCAAGGGGAATGGCCGGGGCCGGGGACGCGGTGGGGGGCGGTGGGGGGCGGCCAAGCTCCGGCCCCGCTCCGCTCCGCTCCGCTCTCCCGGCAGCGCAGGCCCGGCCGCAGCCCGGGGAGCGGCAGGCCCGGCAGCAGGGCCCGAGGCGAGGCCGCACGCCGGGGCCGGGCCGCGCCGCCTCCCCGCCCTGGGGCCGCGGCCGGGCGGGGCGCGGGGCGGACCGGGAAGCGGCCGCCGCTCCGCCCCCGCCCGCTCTGCCCTTCCGCGTTGGCGCGGCGCTGCCCGGGCCCCGGTATAAAGCGGCGGCCGCCGCCCGGCCCGCTCCGGCCCCATGGAGACGCAGCGGCGGCCCGTCGGCGGCAGGCCGGTAAGAGGGGAGGGTGGACGGGCGGCTTCGGGGCGGGAGGCCCGGCCCGGCCCGACACGACACGACACGCGGCGGCCCGGCCCTGGCGGGGCCCCGCGGAGGCCGGGCCGGGAGCGCGGGGGGGCCGGGGGCCGCGCAGGGGCGTGCCGGGGCCGCTGCTAACGCCCGTCTTGGCCCGCAGGTCTGGGGCGTGAGCGGAGGCCGGGAGTCCCCCGCAGGGAGCCATGAGCGCGGGCAGCGTCTTCTCCGTCCCGGGCTGGCCTGAGGCGCTCCCGGCCGCCAGGCCGCCGGCGTCCCGGCCCGGAGAGAGGATGAGCGCCAGAGACCCGTGCGAGAGCCGCTGCCCCGGCCCGGGCGGCCTGCCCGGCGCGGAGCCGCCCGAGGAGGCGGGGAGCCCCGGGCGGGAGCCCTGCGACAGCGCCGAGATGCAGCTGAAGGTGGACTTCTTCCGCAAGCTGGGCTACTCCTCGGAGGAGATCCACGTCGTGCTGCAGAAGCTCGGCCTGAACGCCGACACCAACACCGTGTTGGGGGAGCTGGTGAAGCACGGCCCGGCCGAGCGGGAGAGCGCCGAGGCCCCCCCGGAGGCCAAGGAGGCCCCGCTGGTCCCGCGGGGGGGGGCCGCGAACAAGAACCCCACGCCCGTGCCCACCCCGGAGGAGACGGAGAGCGAGAACCTGAAGCCCATCGTTATTGATGGCAGCAACGTGGCCATGAGGTGCGTTTGGGGTTTCTGGGTGGGCACGGCGGGCTCTCCGGGGCTGTCGGTGCTCGTGGCGGTGGCCCAGTGAGGTGATGGCTTTCCCTGAGCTCTGGCTATGAGGTGTGCTGAGCGCTTGGCGTCTGAGAAACTCTGGGGGCTTCTCGCTGCAAGCAGCTCCCGCTGGATGCCCTGGTAGTGGCTGGTAATATTTTCCAAGGCACCTCACCAGTAAGCATAGCTCTCACGAGCACGAGCATCCCACTTGCAGACGCAGTCTGCCTTGACAGCCTCTCCTGCCCATGGGCTCTGCCAGCCCGGAGCCCGTTGTCATGGGGCGCTGACAAGAGCGGGTGTGCTTCCAGGGCAATAAAGACTTTTCCTTCTATTTTCTAGCTTATGAGGAGGATAACTGAAGATACGTTGTCCTCTTACCTAATGGCTTTATGTAAGTTTCTGTAGCAGGAAGTTGCTCAATATATAATTACAGGTTTAATTAGAGAAGGCTTTGTAATATGGAGCTGTCTCCTGCATTGGAAACCAGTCTCCAAATCGTGACTCTTGTATTTCGGTTAAATTTCCGTACAGTGTGGAGACCAGAGGGGATGCCAAAGGGGCACTCTAGTGTGTGGTGTCACCCTCGCCCTCAGCCTCTCGCCTGTTCTGGTGCTGATGGCGCAGGTCCTGCCAGGCGCTGCAGCCACGGGCAGCCTGCGAAACTGCGTGGAACAGTAACTGGGGAGTGCAGGAGCCCTAATATCCATGGAGCACCCGGAATCTCTGGGCTGGGTATTTATTGGCCTGATGTCCCTACGTTCACCTTGGCTTTTGCTCCCTGCGATGGTGAGCGTTGCCTGCCCCTACCCCAACCCCTGGTGCTGCGCTCCCCACCTCTGCACCGGGGGTCTGGGCTCCGTTGATTTGATGCACCAGGTTTCTGAATTGGGCTTTGTCACCGTTCAAAAGCAAGCCTCCTTTGCTGTGTTTTAGCTTAATTGATCTTGTAATGTGTGTTGGTGTACACAGACCTCTTTATGAAAAGCCCAGCAACTGGCAGGGTGCCCACAGAGCTGCTGTGTGTGCTGCTGACCTTGCCTCAGGTGAGAGTGCTGAGTGGAGGTGGGTTCGCAGGTGTGGCTTTCTTGACCTGTGGTTGACAGGACTGAGAAAAGATGGGGTATAGCCTGCAAGTACCGATGAACAGAGCCTGCAAGTCCCTGGGCAAATAAGGAATTCTGATGGCACACGAGCGGGGCTGGAGGGTAGAAGATGTGACCTGGGCGTTTGCAGGAGAGCGCAGGCCTGTTGCTGTGGCTCTCCAGCAACTGTGCAGTCGCTTGAGGAAAATGGCCCATTGTGAGGCCTGGGCTGATAAGTGTGACTCTTGCAGTGAAGTTTACCTTAGATAAGTGCTCAGGCTTAAACAACAGAATTGGTGTGGGTTTTTTGAATGAGCAGCCTCTTACCTGTGAAAGTTATCCCAAAAAGCGCAGGAGAGATCACAGCAAATGTGACTCAGGGTAGGTCAGGCGGTAATAACGCTGCAACAGGACGGAGTTTGACATGAGAAAAGCAGTCTGGCTTTTTTAAGCAATTTGCTAGAAGGGGAATTCCATTCTGAAACTTCCTGTATTGATGGTGTGATGTTCCCTGCTGATTCATTTGCAGTGTGTACAGCGGCCTCCCTGAACAGCTCTTGACAAACATATGCAAATCATAGTGGAAAATAACTTTTACTTCCTTCTAAGGGAATTTTTTCTTGGCTGCTGCCAAATCAGATCAGCCCAATTAGCTGCCTTCTGTAGATTTGAGATTGGTAGCAAGGACTCAAAATCTCTGCTTTTCTCATTTATCTCTAAAAGACTGTAGTAGCCTGTGCCTGGCTGGCTGTAGCAAAACCAATCTGACATTTTTTAGAGCATCTTTTTTCTGATTGTTAATGTCAGCCTTTCTGTAATTCGGGATTCTTAATGAAGATGTGTTAGGTGTCTCTTTAGGTGTTAGTTTTGGTGTTAAATGTATAGTTCTTATAGAACAATTATTTTGGTCCAACTCTTCAATTTTCTTCATAGCTTCGGAGAAGGGTGAGGACAGGAGGAGAAATAAAGTTTCTTTCTAGTGGTACAGTTGTACTACAGTAACAGCCCTGCTTAGCAATGCCTCTGCTGGGATGTAAGCTCTTTAGTTACTTTGCGCAGGAGTTCAGCGGCATCCGAAGTGGTGGGAGCTGAAATGTCATCCAAGTGTAGATGGAAGAGTAAGACTTGGGGCAGGGCTGGTGCCCAGGTAGGGAAAATCTTACTGAATTATGAGACCAGTTATCTTCAGTACAGTACATCTTACCAGAGCGTCAGCCTGAAACGCAGGCTGTTAGATCCTTGGAGTGACAAATCGGGCTCTAATACAGAAATGTTGAAAGTTTGCCAGAACCATTATCAACAGAGAAGAGCTGATTACACTGTAAATACTGGCACTTGTAAAACAGGAGTGGTAGTTTCCTCTTGGAAGTTCTGGAAACTTACTGATATGACCTAATGAATAATTAAGCAGCAGCTTTTTGCATTGGGACGTAGCTTCTGATGCTGTTGTCAAACTCTGCTCTCAAACTGCCAAGTGCTGTTAAGATGTTCAGCACTGATCCTGTTAACGGGAGATGTTGCTATTTTGTGCAAATAGTGCATTTGTAACTGACTTTTTGGGCCATAATGAAGAAGCATCTTTCCTCAGTGCTGATGTCCTTGAGTGCATACAATGTCTTATTTTCCTTAACTGTACAAGCAAAACACCTAGGGAGGGTGCGGTTTGTGCTGGCAGAGGTTAGCCACTGGTGCTGGCTGGCAGAATAGGACAAAGGGTGTTCAAGATCACATTATACTCAGGGCTAAAAATAAAGATCTAGAGTTGGGAGTTGAAGCAAAGGCTGTTTCAGAGCAGCTGCAACAGTTATGGCTGCTTTCTCCCTCCCACTGAGGATTTGGGTATGTATTGGTATACTGAGGTGCTAAAAGCAACAGTAATTCTGTGAAGACCTTTGTGCTGCTGTTTCCACGAGATGAGCAACTAATACTGATTGTGCTACTCTAACACTTCGTCACTGAAGGTTGTCTGAATTGCTGGATCCGCTTGCTTAGTGTATTGCCTGACTAGTCTGTACATAATCTGAATATTGAAATTCAATTTTCTCCTTCAATGCAGCCATGGAAATAAAGAAGTGTTCTCCTGCCGAGGCATCCTTCTGGCTGTCCAGTGGTTTTGGGACAGGGGACACAAGGATATCACAGTCTTTGTGCCATCTTGGAGGAAGGAGCAGCCACGACCAGATGTACTTATAACAGGTGTGGAAATATGAAAACCAAAAGTAGCTTTTCAGGCTTACTGCTTTGTCACTTAATGAGCTTGCAAAGTTCTGGCTAGTTAGTAATTAACTTATGAATGGAAGGTCTGAGTGGTAGCAGATCCAGTAAGCTGAGCTGACCAGTGAGAATTAGTCATTAACTTCTTCCCTAAGCAAATTCTTGCCTGGATCAATTGGAATAATTCAGAGAACAAGAATGTAATATTACTCTGCTTCCTAACTTGTCTTTTATTACTTGCATTTTCTCCTCTTCCAGGGACACGTCTTCATGCTATGTATTTGACTGTAACATATTTGACACTGTAGACTGTGCAGAATTTCTACATGCTAAAAGTTAAAGCTTGATGGGAGTTTAGTCAGAATTGCTCAAATTGAGGGGAGTTTGCTCTGAACTTGCAAACAGCTGAGATTTCTAAGTAACTCTGCTCAGAAATCTATATGTGTGGTATGGCACTGCAAAAGACACTAGCCTGCCAGTCTTAGATGCAAATCGCACTTTGCGTGTAAAGGATGGTGCGGATGGGACTTGCTGTGTTACAGCAGCCTCTCTGATGTGCTCGAGTGTTGTTGGGTGCCATGCAGGCACCGCGGCTAGGAGTCCACCTCCAACAGCCTGTTGGGTGGTATAAGAAAAGAGACGAGCATACAGGCTGGGTTGTGGCAAGATGAAGGGACTTTACTTGAATTTTGTCTCTTATTTATAATGTTACTTTATCTGTGCGAAGGCCTTTGGGCTGTGTAAGTGTGTTCACAGTTGTGTTTGTTCTAGACCAGCACATTCTCCGTGACCTTGAAAAGAAGAAAATCCTGGTCTTCACTCCTTCCAGGCGGGTTGGAGGCAAGCGTGTTGTCTGTTATGATGATCGATTCATTGTGAAACTGGCACATGAGTCTGATGGCATTGTGGTTTCTAACGATACTTATCGGGACCTGCAGAACGAGCGTCCTGAGTGGAAGAAATTCATTGAGGAGCGTCTGCTGATGTATTCCTTTGTTAATGACAAGTATGTTCCCATTCTTCCTCTGCTTTTAAAGATCTGTGTGAGCATGCTGTCTTGTTTCAATGAAGCAATGGCAATTGATGCATGAAAAGAGCAAAATGCTGGTACAGAATGGGGAAAAAAAAAAAATCCATAGATTTTTTTGGTAGAAGGAAGTGTGGTGGGAAGAACTGCTCACCTGTGGTGAGGTACAAAGGCATAAGGAATTGGAATCATCCTAATAGCTGTTCATGGTTTGGAGCTAGGAGTTCTGCCCTAGTGGAGTTCCTAGGAGAGCTCCAGGACTTGATTTCCTCACAGGACAATCATTAGCAGGCCCAGCAGCAAGTACTAATTCTGGTCAGCAATAGAGCACAAAACCTCTTCTATGCCTGAAGTAAAGCACTTCATGCCAGTCTTTACTAGGCGACAGGAGAGTTGTCACTGCAGTGAAATGGGAATGCTTTTTAGGGCTCAGATAGCTTTTAATCTTCAATGGAATGGGAGACTTCTAGAAGAAATGAAACCCTGGCCCAAGAAAGCGAACTGCTCCTGACTGAGATTTATTTTTCTTTAGGTTTATGCCTCCAGATGATCCCTTAGGGCGACATGGCCCCAGCCTGGATAACTTTCTCAGAAAGAAACCTGTGGTGCCAGAACACAAGAAACAACAGTGCCCTTATGGTAAGACCTGCCTTCTAAACATGAAGACTGAGGTGTCTGTGCAAATGTAATTCATGCTTTAGTAAAATTCAGCTGGTCATTCCGTGCTCTGCCTTTCCTTGCAGGGAAGAAATGCACTTATGGAATTAAGTGTAAATTCTACCACCCTGAAAGGATCAATCAGCCCCAGCGCTCATTAGCTGATGAACTCCGAGCCAATGCAAGGTTGTCTCCTACCAGAAGTACCGGTGCCAAGGAGGAGAAAAAGGGCAAAAGAGGTTCCCAGGCAGAGCTCTTGTGCTCCGTGCCCACAGAGAGTGATAAAAGCTCTTTCCAGAAGGTCTCTACAGAGAGGAAAAGCTTGGCCCATAAAGCAAAGCCCAGCGATGTTCCGCTTCAGCTCAAAGGCTGTGTGTCAGGCAGTGTCCCCCCTAACAGTGGGAGCCACAGGTCCTCTGACAGGTACCAGCAGCCTCATATGGACTCTCTGTCTTACATCTCTCAGGAGCATCTCGACTCAGGCATTGGGTCTTTGGAGAACCAACTGTCTGACATGTGGCCTTACAGACCTGCCAGTCACTGTGATCATTCCCATGCTGATCAGGTGGCAGTCTGCACCTGTGGTAGGCAGAGACCTGTCTACCCACATTCTCCCAGCTTAGAGCAAAACGGTCTGGTCTCTTACAAGCATGGTTCCCATAAATCATCTTCCTCTGGTGCTAGCTTCTTGCAGTATAGCCCTGAGATATCTCACTCAGGACCACCTCACTCTTTCTCAGGCTATGGAGTACCTGTACACCCTGCTAACGCTGGGCAATACAGCCTGCCCGGTGAGTATAATGCCCCTCCACCCCATTCTCGCGAGTACTGGTCTGAACCATACCAGATGCCACCTCCTCAAGTGAGATCTACCAGTGTGCGGGACCCTCGTTCAGTACCGAGAGCCCCGGGGCCAACATATGGCGACTCCTGCCAGTGGGCTGTCTCTGACCAGTTTGCGGAGGAGCGGGCCAACGTGCACGTCAAGCTGTGTGGCATATTCCATCCCCATTTAGTTGATGCTGTGATGAGCCGTTTCCCTCGGCTTCTGGATCCCCAGAGGCTAGCTGCAGAGATACTGACGTACAAGTCTCAGAACCCAGGTATATGAGGCAGAAGCCGAGGGCAGCCAGGCATGTGAAAAGCTCGAGGGGCAGTGCTTGTGCTCTGTAGCTGCCGTAGATGCCTTCTGAGGGCTCCTCCTTATTCCTTGGAAGTACCAGGCTCCAGCTGGAGGCTGGATATCAGATGTGGTATGCTCACAGCAAATTCTGGTCTAGACATGACAGTGTGCCCCTCTTTGAGGGGCAGCCTGAGGGTCCCACCTTCCCCAGAGGATGTTGAAGAGGCTCTGGGTGCTGAACAGAAGAGGCTGCAGCTTCAGAGCGGGATTTTTCCTTCGGGTTTGTGTGGTGAGTCGGGCACACCCTAAATTCCTGCAGTTGTTCAGAACTGACTGTGACCTTACTCCTCCCATTAGCTTCAGCTTTGAGATGGCTTAGTGTATTATCAGGCACAGGGAGGGAGGGCTCGGGGGGGCTCCTGAAAGATACAGGGGGACTAACTTTGCGGTGGTGTGAGGCTTACTTGTGAAGACTGAAATGCATTGTCAAGGCTGTTCTTAGCTCTTAGCTAAGCCTCTTTACTAAATCCTACCATGCAGATCTGTGGAAAATGTTGGATTATAAATCTAATGTGAAGCTAGATTTAGCTGACTTTAATTTGGTTTTATTGGTGTGCTTCTGTAATGATGCTTTCTGTACCCCTCCCGCTTACTCTCGCCTTCCTGGGGCGAGGTAATTCTCCAGTACGTACCACAAGTGCTCAGCGAGCTGCTCGGCTCCCAGAAACAAGAGGGGCTAGTAGTGCAACCCCCTCTCGTCCCGAGAGGCCCGACGCTGCTCCAGAGCCACATGCGAGCTGCGTGTTTGGCGCTTAGTGAAAAATGCAGCTGTCGGAACACGTGGCTGCCCACGCTGTTGGTGCTGCTGTAAACGCTGACCTCGGCTGGTAACCTGTCTCAGGCTATCTCTGGGCAGCGCTGGCAAGGAGGATTTATGATCTTGTGCCTTTTGTCTTCAGACAGCAATAGTTTTGAGCATCCAGTAAAACAGCTGTAGTCATGTCTGGACTGCTGCCAGTCCTGTTCCTGAGGATTCCTTAATATTTTTCTCTGTAAAGCTGTTGCTTCGTCTTCCTTCTTACTAATGTTTTCTTGTCGCCTTCAGTTTTGTCAAACTATAGCAGCATCCAAAAATAGAGAATAAGGCTTATTTGGTAAGACTGTTCCCCTTTCATTCCCTCTTACTCTGTAAGATGTTTTTTACTGTAGATACTGTAACAGATTTTAAATATGCAAAACCAATTGCTGTAGTAATTGGTTCTGGTCCTGGAATTTCACTGTGCTTAGAATGCAAACATGTTTCTTGCACTTGCAGGCCAGAAGCAGTTGATTTGTTGATACACATTGTATCTGTGTTTTTGTTATGTTTTTTAAATATGTCCATCTTGTGGTTAAACCAAGGTCGTTGAGTGGCAAATTATGAAGGGGAGAGTGGAATTACAGCTGTTTCTGAGAACCCTCTCCAGGAATGGTTTTGTTTTACTGTTCTTCCCTCTGGCTGTCCAAGGCGGGACCTACCCAGACTGGCACCATGTGCCATAAAAACCACAGGGACGCAGAAACCTGTATACCTGGTTAATTATGATACATTACAAATTAGTAATGTTTCATGTTAGTAAGCAAAATGCTTCTTAATTTTAAGTAACCTGATACTTTGCATATTTGTAAATTACAGGAAAAATGGTTTTAAGGTTATTGTCCAGCAACTTGCTGCTCGCTGCTGTTTTTAATTAGTACTATTCTCAACTCAGCCATTGTGTTACTTGGCGTGGTGGTTTTTGTTCTTCTGGTGGAATCCTGAAATACGCTGCTTCTCTTGCAATCAGAAGATTAACATTTTATACTCACAAGCTGACACTTTGCTGAACTCTCTGTATCGTTATGCAGTATATAGTTTATGTACTGAATGGAGGCAGCCGTGTGAAAGCCATGGCAAAGAAAGAACTTGTGTTATATAAATAAAAACTGCTGAGTTGAATTATTTGCTCTCTGGTGGCTTTTTGGAAGACCATTCCACGTTTTGGCTGGCTTTCCAGGAAAGTCAGAAATTATCCTTCCTCCCTGGGGTTCCTCTGGCAATCTCAGGTCTCCGTACACGTCCAATGGCAGCAGCAGTCTGGCTGGGCAGTGCCAGGCCTGTGAAGCGATGCGGCATGGCAGGTCAGAAAACTCGAATTGCCGTAGCAGACGACGGCACGTCCAGCGCGTGCTGCTTGTTCTGCGTTACTGGAGGTAGCTCCCTGCACGGGTGCGGGGCAGCCGAGGCGCAGCGAGGCAGCGGTGTGCTGGCCTGCGGCTCTGACTGCCCATGAGAACCACAGCGGTGCCGGGTGTCTCGGGTGCTAAAGAATAGTGCACTCCTAATTGTTTTGGAATAAATGGTATGGGTTGTGCTGCAGTTTTAATGGCCAGCTCCACAGCACAGTCTGGAAATAAATGCATATATTTTATCCAGTTATGTAACACATCTGTGCCAGATGTGGAGCACGATGATATGATAATATGCTAACTGTAACATGTCCAGACTTTGCTGTAAAGCTTTGTTATGAACTGGGAAGGAAACGCAGTAGGAATATCAATGCTCACATTTCTGTATAAGAACCTTCCCCTCCCACCTGCTACACTGCAGTACAGCATGTTCTTATCTGACTTGTTAACTTTATGGTCTTTATTCAAATTTGTGCTCCTAATCTAATGCAGAGCAATGGCTATTTCTAGTTAATCAAAAACAAGGAAAGCAGGTGCTCCTGGAGATAGTGCTTTGTTTCAAAAAACAAATCTGAGCCTCACAGTCTGAAAGGGCATTTACCGGCTGTGGGAGAGGAACCCTCCTGCGGCTGTCGTCCGCAGTGACAGCTCGTGCGGCTCTGCGTGTGTGACGGGTAGGGTCGTGGTGGGGAGGGGATTAAGTGGTGTGTCACAGACTTGATCAGGCCTTTTAACCGGGTGAAGACTCTTCTGCTGTTCGTAGTGGTGTCTGTAGCTGAAAAGTGCTGCAGGATTTTCAGGCTGGTCTTCCAGTAAAATACCTTAATAGATAATTTTAGTTTTGCAGGATGTGTAGATGGGGGGATGTTTGTTTTTATTTCTGTCAAAGCTGGGCTGATACAGCTAAAGGAATTGGTGCAGAAGCACAGAGGTTCGTTACCATAACCAGGAAGGGAAGAGCTGGTGGTGACTTAGTTTGGTTATGATGTTAACTTTCCTATTGCAGCGACAGGCCTGGTGGCACACAGAGCAATTGGGGAGGGTCAGTCTCTGACACAAATCGGTCAAAATTATTCCCCCAAAGTGCTGCTGTGTATGCTGCCGTGCCACCCAGAAAGCCCGGTGGAAATCCAGCCGCTGTTTCTCTGAATTCTCTCACATGAGGCTTCTGTGCGAGTCAACCTGCCACCTCCTGCCCCAGACCATCCTGCGTTCGGACGTAAGTACTGCTTTCTCGTGTGCCCCGCGTCCCACTGGGCCCGTTTGCTGTGCTGCTCGGGAGCTCGGGAAACGTGGGGAATGCTGATCGGAACTGTCACTGCTGCATATTTTTTCCCCCCGCAACCGTCCGCACTGAGTCAGAGGAGCTGCCCACCTCCACGCGACGGGCTGCTGCGCTCGGGCAGGCTCTCGCTGCGCTGTTATTGTGGAATTTTCAAGACACATCCTGTGGCTTACCGCTTCCTCGGGGTGCATCGGCAGGGAGGACCTGTCACGATTGCTGTGCGTTTGCATTGTGTTTCTTATCCTTCTAAAATAGGTTAGATCTTCTTGACAGCTTACTGAGTTAAGGAGGTCACGCACAGGCACCCTATCGAAAGTTTCCTGTACTTCAGCGGGGTTGCCCTGCCTTCATCCTGTCGGCCTTGTGCAGTCGGTAAAGCCTCGTGCTGAGCCCCGCAGGAGGCTGGCTCCTCTCCGAGCAGCTTTTCCTACCCCGACAGGGTGAGGAATTGCTGCCGTTCCCCTTGAAAGGGGGGGCTCCCAGGCTGAGCTGGAGAACGGGGTGCAGAAGGCTCCTGAAGTGTCAGGGCACAACCATGGGAAAGAGAAGAACTGCTGAGATGACCCGAGGCTGTTTCTGTTGGACAGTGGGGCCAACGGGAGCTGGCTGAACGGCTGTGAGCTCTGCAAAACGAGTCTGGGGAGCCCGTCCATCACTAGCCCTTTCCTTCTAAATCAAGCGTGCTGTCCTTCAACCTCCGGCAGCGGTCGAGTCATTCTCACTTGTCATCTGCGGTGTTTCGTGCTCGAGCCAGGTGCCTGCCCTCAGCAGGAGGGGATCGCTGGGCTGCATCCCTCTCCAAAGCGCAAGGCAGCGTAAAGGGAGCCAAGGAGGGTGCGCTGGGGTAGGAAAATCTCTTTTGATGTGAAAGTGAGGAGGCTGAGTGGGGGTGCCTGCAAAGGGGAATGAGGGGTCCCCCAGCGTGTCTTGGGGGTAGAGAACAGCCTCCTCTCCACTAGAAATAGAGGGAAAAGGTAATAAATATCACCCAGGGCACAAGAAAAGGACACCCAGGCAGGGGAAGAGCCCTCCTTCAGAAGTGAGTGCTGCAGGACATCTTGACTTTGTTTTTTAAACCAATGCTCAGAAGAGGGAAGGAAGAAATGGGAAGCTGTGCTGTGGCAGAGGTCAGGGTAGAGACTGCTGGATTCTCGTCTCTCCTTCCCCTGGGCCGGGCGGTGGCCCAGGAAGGGCCCGGGGCAGCAGACGCAGCCCCCTGCTCCCACGCAGCAGGGACCAGGCACCCGGTGTCTGCGGGGCCCCAGCTGCTCCCCTCTGCTCGCCTCTCCCTGCGCCAGCTGCCTTGTGCCCTTCTTGCTCGCTGAACTTTTGTTTGAACCCATCTGGTTCCCTCCCATCAGGGGATTTCCAGGATGTGGCTAGCTCAACTCTAACATTTTAAGGCGTTTCCAGAGGCAGGAATCTGACCCAAGGCTCCTCTACAGGCCGTGGGAAAGGGGCTGCTGTGTAATGGAAACCCGCGTGTGCGGTGTCACGTGGGGGCTGCGGCGATGCCACCCGTCTGGGGCAGGCCACCTTACAAGGAAGCAGGTTCAGCATCAAACCAACTCCGAGGCTGCAGGGCTGTTTCTCTCCCTGCAGCGAGGAAGAGGTGTCCCGAGCACGGCAGCAGCTCTGCGTGGTTTGGGGTATGGTCTTGCTGTGAGACAGAGATGCAGGAAGCGAGTAACTCCACAGAGTAAATGTCGCACCAAAGCGAACGGAAAGGTGCCACAGCTGGAGAGGGTCTGGGTCCTGCCCGAGGGGAGGAAAGTGGCGGAGGCAGGGAGGCGGGTGCTGGGATGGGATGGCAGCGCTGCCTGTGCAGGTACCTGCCAGCGCTCACCCTCCAGCCACGCATTTTTCACTTTGCCTGTCACCAGCCTTCCTCGGTGCCTCGGGGTTCACGCCCTGAATACCCCTGCGCTCCCTAAGGCCAGGGTTTGGCTGTTGAAAGTTTTCCCTTAAGGAGCTGCACGAGGGCAGCAGAAGCGCTTTCTCGCTGTCTCCGTTTCTCCTTGAGCAGACTGCCCGGAGCAAAGCTAAACCCTTTGCTGCAGTGATCAGGGTGGCAGCAGCCAGCTCGGCTCTCCTGGCGAAGCCATGAGCGAGAAGCAGCCCTGAGCTTCCCCGCGGCCCGGCGTGCCTCCCCCGCGCCCCCGAAGACCCGCATTGCACAAATGTTTTGGAGTTAATACAGCATCTGGTTGAGCAATAGGTCAGGAGGATTTGCATGGTGTGTTGGCCTGGGGGAAAGGTTTCCGCAGCCTGTGAGGCAGCTATTGCCTCACTCGGAGGCGTCGGGGTGAGAGTGCTGCCCACCCGTGGAGCGCTGCTCCAGTGGCGAGGAAACGTTGGCGAATGTAGCTGATGCTGCTTGATTTCACCCTCCACCTCCTGAACCTTGTCCACGACAGAGCTGCTGAGCCGCTGTAGAGGGGGCTGGCAGGGGGTTTCCAGCGCAGCCCTGCGGATTGCCTCCGGAGAGCCGAGCTGGGGCTGGGACCTTGTCACGTCGCTGCAAAGCTGCCGTCTGACATTGCCGGTGTTCCTGAGGTCTCTCTGTGTGGATGCTGCTGTGATTCCTGCAGGAGAGGGGATGGCCAGTTTGGGGCTGGGGTTTGGCTGCAGGAGTGGCAGCTCATTTGCAGGACCTGATTTATTTTGGTATTTCAAAGAAGCGTGGGGTTGTCCCACCTCAAACAGGGTGCAGGAGTCAGGTCTGTGCAGGATGAGTCAGGCTGCTGTTATTTGCATTGCATCAGTTTCCTGACGGTGCGGGGTGTTGCACGGGCACGTTGGGAGGAATGATCCCCGCTCGCTGTGGGAGCCTGTCCCCAGTCCCTGCACTGGGACGGGTGCAGAGGCTGCGGTCGGGGCTGTGGGGATGGTTTCCGTGTGCTCTCCTGGGGACGGCAGCAGGCCCAGGGTCATAGCAGCCATTCCACAGCGATGCAGGGTTAATTCCCAAGCAGCATCAGACAAGTCTTGCCTGGTGCTGGCAATAAAACCAGAATGAAAGTATTTCCATAAAAGCCTTAGGGCTGGAGACCAGTTCTCAGGGCTGCAGGACCGCGAGGAGCCGGGTCACTGGCTGACCCTCAGCTGTGAGCCACGGGGGGCTCCTTGCACTCACCCCAGGTGAAAACTGCAGCCCAGAGCGAGCACCAGCCGGAGACAAGGCGGGAGAAACCGGAGTGTCCTCTGGCCTGTCCCAGAGGAAGGTGCCTGCCTGTGCGGTGGATCAGGGATTCTGCCAGTTACAGGCACAAAGTTGTTCAGCGGTTTGTTCCCTGCCGAATGCACAGGCTGGGGTTCGGTGCACGTGTGCGGTGGCATCGCCCGGCTCCCAGCGAGCTGCGCCCGCGGGTCGCGCAGGCAGTGACAGCAGGAGCCTTGTGCTGCCCGTGGCAGAGGGCAGCTGCCCCTGTGTGGGTGGCTGCCCTGTCTCGGGGCAGCCCCAGCTTCGGCAATAGGCCGTTTGCCAGGGAGTAGCTTTGTTCCTCCTTTACCTGGCACTTGTTGGGAGTTACCAAGCGCCAGACACTGGTGGGGTCACCACTGCCAAGGGTGTAGGCAGCTGACAGTGGCAGACAGCGCGGTGCCAGGGCCTGCGGGGAAGGGCTGTGCACACAGGGCTGGCGAGACATGTTTTGAGCAGCGGGAACAGCAGTGAAAAGAGTTTGCCCACCTCTGGCAAGGAGCGGCTGGTTTGCATAGCCTTCTCGCAAGGCAGGATTATCTCCCGGGGGAAGTGCTGCTGCCACACGCTCCCCTCAGCAGCACGGTTCACGTTTGCAGCGAACACTTCCCTGACTGAATCACCTCTGCGGCACACACCGCTCGGGGCCAGGCCCTCGGCTGCCGCGGGGCGGGGACCGCTCCCCTCTCTGCTTCGGCAAGAGCTTGTCTTGGCACCCCCTCCCCAAAGAGCTGTGGGACTGGGGTCCGCAGCGCAGCCGCCCCAGCCCCTGCAGGGGAAAGACCAAGCAAACACAAGCAAGTGGAAAGCGGCCGCCTGTATTTTACAGCAGCAGAGCAGCGGCTGACAGCCGCGGGGAGCCACGGCAGGGTGGGAGCAGCATGCGGCCCCTGAGGCAGGACCGGGGCTTGGGCGCAGGGTGGCCCTCCAGCCCTGTGCCGCGCGTGGGAGCCTGAGGCTGATCCTGCTGCCCGTGGGGGCCTGGGGCCGTGCCAGATCTGCCCTCCTGGGGCGGAGGCTCAGCGCCTTCCTCCAGCCCCCCGGCCTCTTCCTCTCCCTTTGCCGGGCCGGGGACTGACTGACCCACACGGCACCTTGGGGGGCAGAGGGGGGGGTTTCCTCGGGAGCCTGCTCCGCTTGGGGCTGGCGCTCCCGTGGCACAGCATCCCCGGCTGAGCCATCGCCGAGGGCCTCTCCGCCACCCCACAGGAGCTGCTTCCCCCCAGTGCTGTCGCAAGGAGCTGGCCAAGAGTTGCAACATGTGTGCGGAGCAGATGACGGGGGGGACTTATCCGGCCAAGGAGGAAGTTAATGGGGCAGCAGCTGGGTTTTGCAATCCATCCATGGCCCCAGCGTGACCGGGAGCTGGTAGTGACCTTACGCCTCGCTCCTGGAAGCTCCCAACAAGTTGCAATGGATTAGGAAGATGCTCCTTGCTGGGCTCCACTGGAGACAACCTGCCCAAGGCACAGTCAGCCCCGGGCATGGCCCCGGGCATGGCGCGGCTCTGACGTGCCCCGGGCAGCGCAGGCGGCAGCAGCTCGCCCCAGCTGCCTCACAGCTGGTTCCAGCTTCAGGGAAAGGGCTGCAGTTCTGCTGACGGGCAGGGCTGGGCAGGGCCCGGCTGGCACTGACGGATGGAGGCACATACAGAGGCACAAGAACGCAACCACGACTGTACCGTCATGGCTGTGTCCTGCGGTGCCTGGGCAGGGAGGGACACGTGGCTCCTTCCCAACTCGCCAACACCCTGCTTACACCTTCACTTACGTTTTCTGCCTGTCACGGAGCCGTGGGCCCCAAAAGGCTGCCTGGGCATGGGGCCGGCTGCCAGGGTAGGTGCATCCACCGGCATCCTTTAACAGAGCAAAAGGGCGAGAGGGGAAGCGATGGCCGGAGCTCTGCCGGGTGCGGGAGTGCCCAGCTGGGCTCCCAGTGGTGACTGGTCACTGGTGCAGAGGACTGGGAGCTGCGCAGGGGCCATGACCTGGTGCTGGGGCAGCAGCAGACCCCAGGCAGCTGCTCCATGCGGAGCCGGGGTCAGGAGCTGCCCCTGTAGAGACCCTCCGCTGCTCTCGCTGCCTCCCGCCAGGTCCAGCCGGGGCTGGGCCACCTGCCCCTGGGGTTGGGCAGCCAGCACCCTGACCCTTCCCAGCACCTTCACCTCCCAAGTACCTCCCAGGGCAGCCCAGTGCCCACCAGTGCTGCCCAGTGCCCAGGTGGGAGCTGGTGGGTTCCCCATGCTGCTCACTGGCAGAGCTCAGTCCCAGGTCTGGCTGCAGGTGGCAGGTCCCCCCTCCTTGGCCACTGGCTCCCTGTCCCCCCACGTCCCCAGCTGCTACCTGCCGGGCTCTCTCCCTCGCTGCCACTGGCACTTTGGTCCTCTGCTTCCCTTGGCAGCTCGGGGCTGTCGCCGCTGTCCCACCGCCACGGGCGTTCCTGCAGCTGGGACAGGGGGTGAGGGTCTGGGGTACCAGAGGAGACCGAGGGGGCCGGCGCCCCCACGGGGGACTCACCCGCTGGCGCAGACCTTGCTGCTCCCGCAGCAGCTCCAGGAACCGGCTGCTCCACAGCAGCTTCTCGGCGCCCAGCTCAGTGCAGAGGAAGCGGACATCAGCCTCCAGCGCCTCCAGCCTCCCCAGCACGGCCTCGCTGGCGTCGCCTCGCCACTGCCGCTCCGCCACTGCCCTGGCACCACAGCTCTGCTCCCGCCATCGCCCCACGACACCCGTCCTGCCTGGCCTCTGCACCAGGGACCCCCCGCTGCCATGCCGGGACCCACCTGCCTGCCCTGACTCCAGCGCAGAAATGGAGCTCCTGTCCTCCTCGTCCTCCTCACTCCCCTCGCTGCCGCTTTCCAGCCTCAACCGCAGCACCGTGCTGAGCTGAAAGCCACCACGGACAGCAGGGACTGACACATACACGGGCAGTCGAGCCTGGATGGCCCCTGACCGTGTAACCCTGCCATGCCGTGCCCCAGGGACCTACAGCCCCAGTGCACTGCAGGGCCACCCAACAGACCATGTCACGGGGCTCAGCCCCGCGTCGGAGCTCTCCACAGTCCCCGCGGCGTGGGGGCACGCTGGGGGAGTTACCTCCTCGGTGACCTGGAAGGCACCGTCCCAGTAGCTCTTGTAGCAGATCAGCAGGTACTGGGGGAGAGGACGGTGGCCAAGTGGTGAGAGCGGCGGGCTCAAACCCGCCTTGGGGAGCGCAGAGCCCGGAGCGACGACCCCACATCCCCAGGGCGCTTGGTGGGCAGAACCATACAGCGCCTCGAGCCAAGAGCCAGCCCCCGAGGACGAGGGTCCCGATCCCTCAGTCGTGCTGCTGGATGGGGCGGTGACCCCCCCCAGCTGCCCTGGCCGCGCTGAACCACAGCCCCCAGTGCCACCGGTACAGAGCCGGAGCCCTGGCAGCACCCCCACCCCACGCCCTGGCCCCGGACACGCGCCACATTTGGAGCCAACACAAGTACATGAAGGCCCTCGGGGAAGGGCGCCCGCGGTACCGACCCACGCCAGCCTCCAGAGCCACCGCAGCCCCTGGAGCGCCGTCCCGGAGAGCGACAGGAGCCACCAGCACCCAGCGCGCAGGAGCTGCCTCCACCTCGGCACCGGCGGGCCGCGCTGCCTGCCCATGGGGACCTGCGGACCAGGAGACAGAGAGGTGACGTGCCCGTGCCCCTGGGAGCCGCTGCCTCGGTCACCCGCCACGCTCTGCGCACCGGAGGGACGCGTGATGCACCACCGCACGCCACGTCCAGTCCGGCTCGCCGAGCGCCAGGCTAGCGAAAGGGAGGGCGAGCACTGCGGGGCCAGATCCCAGCACGCGGGATGGATACATGCTCCACGGGGGACGCCTGCTCCCCCTCCCCGGCTCTGCCCCCTTACCTGGCGATGCACCACGCACGGACCCCTCCCCGACGTGGCCGGGGCGGCTGCTGCCCCTCCTGCCCCGTGTCAGCTCTCGGCTGCTGCTCAGCCCTTGCTCGGGTTCGATAAACTCCTGCCTAATCCTCTTGGTGACGAGGTTGTGCAGGGGATTAGCGCTGCTCCTGCTCTACCTTTGGTGGCCATAAGGACAGTTGCTGCTCTGCCACTCCTCATTTGCTCTGCTCAGGATTCATCTTCTGCAGGCAAAGGACTTGTTATTTATTTTTAACTACTACTTTTAGCTTTCAATACTATTGAGATATAACAGCCTGTGCAGCTCCGACTCCCGTGCCCAAGGCCAGGCACTGGCTATCCTGGGGATCTTTAGTCACTCAGGCCCTTTAGGAAGGAAAATAGAAGTCAGACATTTTAGGCAAAACTGCCAGAGTCAGACTCCAGCATCCATCTCACAACACTCTTGTAGGCGACAGTGCTTATGTTCCCAAAGCGATCGGAGACCCCGCACACCGTCCTCCCCGCTCCTTACAGTAACACCGCAGGGAAGCTGGTGCTGCAGAGCCGCGGCCGTCAGTCCTTGCTCTGGGACAAGGAACCGTTCCCTCTGCTGGGGCAGGCACACCGGGCCCCACGGCCTCTGCATCTCACCCGTCTCGCAGCAGCCGAAGAGCTGCTGCCGGTCAGCAGGACCCGGGAGGGAAGAGCTGCCCATCGGCAGAGCGGGGTTCCTTTCGCTGTGAACCAAGCGTTTGCCATTTCGCTTTCTGCCCTGATCAATGCGCCGGCTCCCCGGGGCTGCTGCCATCAGACACTGTCTGCATCAGAACAGGCTGTCCCCTTCCTTTAGTGACGATCACTGCCGGAGGCCGGAAAGGTTGCGTTTTCCCCTTGTCCCCACAGCACCCCTAATGCGAATCACAGGGAAAGCGGAGCTCATTGACGCTTTGCCACAAAAAAATGCCGCTATACACAGGGCTCCAAGCTACACAAGCCCTTTGCTGTTTCTCTGCAGGTCAATGTTCCGGCCACAAAGGTGCAGCAGCTTTCCTCGGGGTCAAAGACGTGCAGCAAAGATTTTTACCCTCTGAAGTTCAGGCGCTCTCGCAATCCTTGCTTTGGAACAGCAGCAGTAGTGGGAGAAAAGCTGCTTTTGTACCAAGGCCAAGTTATCAAAAACCATCAGCTACGACTTCTTTTTTCCAGAACTACGGAAAAGCAAGGCCTTTTAGGAGTTTGTGCTGTTCCTAGATCTTCCACTCCCCTGTATTCAACCTCCGTAACTTAAAACACAAAAAAGTAGGGCAGCTTTGCAGCTCTCCCGTTAAGCCGCTACATCCCACCATGCCCCGCAGATAAGCGGCCGCCAGCCCCTGACAGCAGGGTGCCAGCCGCTCACTCTACTGCGGGACACACCAGCTCCCACCGTGAACAAACACGGAGCTGCCTCGATCCCTGAACCAGGCAACGGAACAAGGCAGCACTTTGCTCCTGTACATTTGCCTTCGCTCTCAGGTGCCGCTCTGCACTGACTGGGTTGCCTGGAGGGAGCTGGAAAAGACCCAAGACACCAGGAAAGCAGAGGCGCGGTGGAACAGCGCGAACGCCCGGCTGTAACAAGTGCGCATCCTGGGGGGCTGCAAGGGACACGACTTCTCCCACGGCACTCTCCATCGGCCATGCGCAAGCAGACACAAACGCATTACAGCGCCGGCAACCGAGGCAACTTACCGCCTTGAGAAAAGCAAAGCCTGTTTCAACATCAGCGTTGATATCTTGACCTGGCTACTGTGAAAAGCACCTCACGCTCATCCCTCTGTGTCCTCTTCCAGTGGCAATCCAGGCCGCTCATCCCTTATCTGCGGGCGTTCTGCCAGTATCAGCAAGGACCGACTTATATCCAAGTCCTACCTTGAAGTGGGATTAGCTGAACACAGCTGGAGATTAGCGCCTGGCAATCCTTTCAAGTGCTCACTGTTATGTCTACCAGAGGAAAGCAAGCACAAAGGAAACCTCCCAAGGATCACGAGACAAGGAACAGCTACTACGCAAAAGTGGAAGAATTCCAGCAAAGTCCTCATAAAGCAGATGGAGAATAAAAAGCACTAGGAGTTAAATTTTGGACGGAACAAAACATGAGAAGAGAGACAAACATGTAACTTTTATTGTTTATGTACAAATGACAGAAGTTTGTATTAAAAAGAGAATCTACCCAACCTCAAAGACAGCAAAGAGCAAGATGGCTTCGAGCTCCAGCCTTCCCTGCATCTAAAAGCACTGCAGAAATTTTAGGGGATGGTGTTCGAAATGAAAATTAGAGAAAAGGGTTAACCACCTTCTTCTCTGCTTGAGTAAGAATCAAAATGAGCTGTTCCACAAAATGAAGAACCTTCCACTCTACATGGATTAAAACAAAGAAACCAAAAGTCAATTTGTTAACTATACACTTTGGTTTAAAAAAAAAAAAAACAAACCCCAACAAAACCAACAAAAAGCCAAAACAAAAAACAAAACTACAAAGCTAAGTACCAGCAACAAAAGTAATCTAAGTCTTACAACATGGATGGGACATACTGAATCATACCCCAGTTCCAGTGGAAAAAGAAATACCTCTCCGTGGGTTTGCAGGTGACAGGGGCGGCAGCAGCAAGATCAGCCAATTTTAGGAAGTTCCCGACTGAGGTGGAAGCACAGAATCGTCAGGAATTCAGGACTACTACTACTACTACTACACCTTAGTCTTCCTGCAACTCAGGTGATTTAAAAATGATGCAAAGTACATGGTCCAAGATTTTCTCCCCCCATCTAAGTTCTTTAGAGTGAGCCACTCCTGTCTGCGGACACTTGGCCAGAGAGCTGCCATCGTGCTCATTCAGTTGACTGGCGTTTTTCTCAGTGGGGACTCATGTAGACCTAAATCCCAGAAGCATCAGCACTGATGAGTCTAGTAGTCCTGCAGAGAAAGGAAAGGACAGGCACATTAAGACCTTTCTACTTTCAATTCTGCTTGCAGAGCTGGGATTCTCAGTCTTCTCTCATTTCTACATACCATTAGTTGCAGGCAAAACAGAAAAGAGATTTTTTTCTTGTAGCTAAACATTCGAAAGAAAGGACCCTTCAAAACCTTAGTTCAAGAACGCATCAACCAAAACCAGATGCTCTTAATGTTGCCGATCATGACAAGGTAACAGGACGCAAAACAGCTTTTTTCATAAAAGGTGCACGGGACTTAACTGCGACCTAGCTTCATAATGAGCCTACCTGGGCTTATTTATTGTTAAATCCACACGACAATGCTTATTTCATACCATGATATTCCTCAACCATGAAAATAAGATCTTAAATTACAGCAGAGGGAGGCTTTTTAAGATTAGGAGTCAGTCAGCCACTCAAGTCTACAGATGAGCAATGAAAACAATGACAGAGCACTGATACTTACGGCTCTTGGCTTTTTGTTTAACTTGAGATCAATCCTGTGGTTGGAAAGATAAGAGAAACGTCCATTTCAATACATTAAACCAACACTAGAGTTCAAAGAACCAGCTACTGCATATGGCACAGGCTACAACAAAGACTATTTGGTTAATTCAATCCACATTCTCAATTCGGCTGAGCCAAATCACTGTCCCAAGATTACTGGACAAGAGAGCAGCAAAGAGACGGAGAGTGGATTCTTTATTATTTGCCAAAATGCACATTCCGTCCACTCGAAAAGAGAGTTAATAAAGGGTCATAATAAAAATCACAGGGAAGTTATGCAGCATAAAGAAGTAAGGTTAAATACGCATGCTCTATGTTAATTTGTTAGATGTGTAACTATGCCACAGGTAATTATTCAGACATAGTGGTAATGGTTATTTACTTGGAATAGAGACAGGAGTTTAAGATGACAGGGATTATATGAGTCAAAGGTACTGAGTTTATTACATTTTTCCAGAAGGAAATATCCAAGTCTACACTAATCTCCTTAAGCAGCAAAGCCAGAAGAATCAGTTTTTAAACTAAGTTTTTAAGTTAAAAAGTTTATCTATTTAAAAATGAAATAGAAAGGTAAAGAAGAGTGAAGTTAATTTAATTTTGCTGAAGTTATTAAATAAAATGTTACCTCCATCACGCTTTTCTGTTTTTAAAAAAAACTTCCCAGCCTAACCTAATATACATACCTACAATTAAACAGATAAACTATGGGTTAGAAAGGTCTCAAAAGGCACATTGGTGTCTACACACTAACAACACAGCACAAGTACTAATTCAAGTCAAACTTACTCAAAGTCATAATCAAACATGCCAGACGGGCTGAGGGGCAGCATTTGAAAGGAAGAAAGCAATAGAAATTAATATACTAATGAATTAAATAAATTAGTTGATTAGCCACCCTAGCGAATTACTAAAAAATAAAATAAAATAAAATAAATAATAAAGCCAGTGTTCAAATGCCACAAAGTTCTTAAGATATCTTAACCAGAATTGGGCACAAAAAGCACTCCAGATTTGGCAATCCAGAGTCCCCCTCCCCAACTGGATTTCTGGGAAAAAGAGGTGTTAGAACAGAGGCAGAGTGGGCTTACGGAGGGAGCTTTAGGTGCTGAAAAAGGAAGCTATCAGGTACGTGAGTGCACGCTAGCTCACAGGCAGAGAGAAAAACCCATCTGCTGGCAAAACCACACGGGCGGGCGGTGAGAACGCAGCGGCTTCGTCTGGGTTATCACGGCAAAGCAAAGCTGGCTCGGGCGGAGGTGGAGACGACACAGAACTAAGTGGCCAACTTCGCACCCGCGTACGCTCATAACGCACACGCACACACACAGCCTCTGGCACGCGCTTCCTTTAGGGAGCTAAAAAGAGAACACGGTCATTTGGCCACAGCTAATTACAGTTTGGTGATGCTCCCACCCCTCCTCTCAGCTCACAGGGGTGTCGCAGCGCTGCCCTAGAACCAGTTCTGCCCCAAAGCCAACGCCTGCGTTCGTTGGAAAGGACTGCTCCTCAGATCGCTGTAACTTAGCAGCTTTTCAGCACTGAACTTCTAAGAGGGAACAGTATTGTTTTCTCCTGAAATACTTTTTAGCCATGAAAATTGCTGAGTGCACAGAAAATAATCACCTTGGCCTTCCTGTGGTCTCAGAGGGAACAGAGGATGACTTCAGTAAAGACACCGTAACTTCTGATTCCCTGGTTTTAGCTGTTCAGTTAAACTGCCTATTCACCCAGTTCTGCCCAGCCCGAGCCCAACTCCCCACGCTGCTCTCGGCAGCACACGCAGCAGAAAACCCCGTGGAGTCAGTGCACCTTCAGGGCGCCTGTTCCCAACACCTCCCGGCTCTTCAGGAACAGGGGAGCAGAACTCAAACGTACGCTGGCAAATGGAAGAGCTTCTGAAATAAGAGAAATGCCAGTATTTCTTTTTATTTTTCTCTTTTGCATTCCATGACACGCAAGAAGCAGACACGCAGGTCTCTTCCGAAAGAGCGCTCTGGGCTGCAACGCATTTCAAAGCACGTGGCTATACTTCCAGAACACTGGGACTGCTTTGCTGTTGGGTTTTTTCTACCTAGATGGACTTGAAAATTGTTTGGTCTTTTCTGCCAAAATTTAGGGGATAGTCAGTAACAGCAATCACAGTTTTGACAGAGTTTTTATTACAGACAAACTTAATCATCTTCTTTTTTTAATTATCTATCTGGCCATGCCAAGCATTACAGAACAGTCAGTTACTAACTTACTAAGCCTTTCCGTAACATCGATGTGTCTGACGTATCTCTTAGGATGATACGAGCTGCCATACCAGACCAGAGCAGGGCTCCTCGTGTCCGACACTCTGTCCCCGACAGTAGCCAGCATCAGCTGCTTCAGCGGAAGGAGCGCAGAAGGAGCCCCAGAGCCACACAACCTGTCAGTGCGGCAGTTTCTTCCTAACTCCTGTCGCTAAAGTTCGGGTTATGCAACGGAGCAAAAGAATTTACATTATTTACAGCATTTGTATTGCGCCCCACTGCGTCTGCAGCGGATTGGTTTGCTGCCTATGTAAGTGCTTAGAATAATATCTTATAATCTGTTTGAAACAGCAGTTTTCTTAAGCTGTACTTCAGTTTTACAGATTGTTTCTCTGAGCTTGTTTACAGATGTGGTTTCCCGTGTTATTCCTGAACTTCTTTCCAACTGTCTACAGGCAAAAGAAGAGTTTGGAACTGCTTTGGATTCCCAGCTCATGAGGAACCAAAGGGACATCCAGTACTTTAGGATACTTGCCCAATTAAGACTGCTGTAGGAAGAAAATTCTGATCTAAGAATTAATGACACGCTAATGACTCAAAACCTAATGAAGGAGAAAAAGTAGTTAAACATTTTTCAAGCACTATACCTACCTCCGCATCTCCCAAACCAACCTTCCCCCAGCAATCTTTGTAAATTTTACCGCTTTTCTTTAGAACATTTCTCTCTCGTAATTGCATGGGAAGGTCCCTCAAAGAGGAAAGCCCATCCATACACGAAGCCAACGAGCTCAAAGTTAGCAAGAACACCTGATTTTTAAAAGCTCCTTTACTTCTGATAATCTTTAGGTACCAGTTCCAGCAATCGCTTCCAGAGAGGTGCAGTTCTGCAGTCAACGTCTCCTCTTCCCAAGAGCACGGATTTCCACATTTTTTCCCCTCGGGGCCTGACTCCACAGTGCACTGTCCTGCTCTGCCGAAATCCTCGGGCTGGTTCTGCCGAGGGGCACCGAGACGCGGGCGAGCAGCAGGTTACGCTGGCCCGCGGAGAGCGGCGCCGTAAGGCGGGGAGCTCACCCCGGACTTCTGAGCCAGCAGCCCGCCGCGCCGCATCGTGCCTTAGGGGCATACCTTAAGGGGCAGAACTGGTCATCTAAATCCAACCAGAGAGAGTTCAGGAAATCTTTGTTTCACTTGATTTTCAGGTCAGTTTAGTAACAAGTGCTTTGAGGTTAACGGGACAAAGCAACTCTTCCATGCCATAATCAAGAGAGACTCAGTTTGGGACATGACAGCTGAAAGGGCTGGGAGTGGAAACCTTAGTGAAGAGACCGGGAGCGTCCACAACCCCCAAAACATTCCAATTCGCTTTTTCACCCTCCATCTCCAAAGAAAGTACTGACTTTGCTATCTTACTGGGTTCTGCAGAAACCAAGAAGCAAGCACAGGAGGCCAGGACTACGATCTTCCTCTACTGGGAGGAAGACAGCTTTATTCTCCTGGACAGATGGGAGAACTGGAAAAGCCTGGTCAAAAGCGTAGCTGTCCCAGAGCCGGAGTTAGTACCCTGCGCTGCTTCAGCATGCTTTCCCCTCCTCGACACGACGGGGGCAACGGGGTCCTGAGGAATGCTACGGGATGCACACAACTAAAAACCAGAAAAACTACCAAAACAAATGACCCGAGCTGCTCATTATTCTAACAAGTTACTAGTTCCTTTCACATAATAACATAAATTCAACAACAGCTAACCATTCAGAAGGCACGACAAGAAGGCTGCTGGTACCACTAACCTGTGTCGATTTTTGTTCTTCCGTTTTTTGTGGCTGCTGTGGTGGCTCCCAGAAGAAGTAGAAGAAGCAGCTTTCTGGGGTTTCACCCCCTGCACAGACCCATCCAGCTCTTCAGCATCCTCTTGGTTGGGCTCATTCTCCTGGTTGTGAAAGTCTGGAGAAGTGTCGCTTTCTGTGCCACTGCCGGGCTCCCCTAGAGCACGACAAACACAATGAGCACAACAGTGACCTGCCTGCAGCTCACACCCCGGGCTGCCCCGGCAAAGCCCGCCTGGAAGAAGCGACCCCCAGCAACAGCACCCGGGGAGCAGAGACAGGCTGAGCCTTACGGCACCAGGAGGTAAGTAATAGAACCTGAAAGTATTTCTGAAGGGCAGCAAGCTACCTCCTCGGCAACCGAAGCACGCTAGAATTGCATCCAATTTGGTACTGAACACAAAAACATTTTTCAAAATCCTGAACGTAAGTGGATCCTCCCCACGTCACTTGCAACTGACTGACAGACACAAACAGAAACACGCTGCTTCAGCCCTTCTGGCCTCTTTCTCCAAAGAGCGCCGAATCCATTTAAATAAGTTCTATGCACAATAAACCCTTGCTGAGCATAAAAGTTTACTCGAGAAAGGAAGCTCAGCTTTACTTCTGTTTCTCACAGGGCCACTTTGCTGACTTGTGTAGCTAGAGGTTGTGCTGGGAGCACCCGGGAGCCGGCCTAGGAGCAGCAGCCGCAGGTCCCTGGACGGGGAGCGCTGCGGCGGAGCAGCGAGTACGGCACGGATCCAGACAACTGGAGACAGAGCTGAACTGCGGGGAGAAGTGCAGCTCTTCCCAAATTCTGAGAGAAATGAAGAAGTGACTTACGCTTCTCAATGAGCTGGTCCTGAACTCCAGCTAATGCACTGACCGCCTAGAAAAACGAAAGGGATGTTAACGAAAGCAGTAATTCCCTTACCACTTTTCAAATGCTCAGAAACATTTCGATCATCTCACAAAGAAAGACGCATCAGGCCTTTGCTTGAAAGAGCTCATGACCTAGCACCAGCACGGCACAGCAGAAGGGGGTTAGGAGCAAAAAGAAAAAGACACGGGTAGCAGTGACAAGCGTGTGGCACAGGTGGCTCTTGACTGCGGTTCCCGTTCACCTCTCTGGGCACTCGGAAAAGGGTTTCTGAAATGCTCAGGTCAGGGGAGATAGGGCAGGTACGGGAGCTTAAATGGAAAACCCGTCCTGCAGCAGCCCCGGCCACCACCACGGGACCAGCCGCACCGAGGAGCGCCAAGGGACGGGGAGAGGGATGGGGATGGGGACAGAGATGGGGACAGGGATGTCCGCTCAGCCCTGCCGGGGCCCAGCCTGGCACTCACCGCTGCTGAGGTGACCGAGGACTTGCTGAAGAGCCGCTCAGCCTCCTTGAACTTGCGGTTCCTCCGGTCATTTTTGCTGTTGGAGTTCCTGAAACAGAGAGAAACAACATCGCGGGGGCCCGGCGGGCCGGGGCAGCGCCAGGCAGGGTGGGCAGGGGCAGGCAGGACAGCAGGGGCAGGCAGGGTGGGCAGGACAGCAGTGCCAGGCAGGGTGGGCAGGGGCAGGCAGGACAGCAGGGGCAGGCAGGGGTGGCAGGGGCAGGCAGGGTGGGCAGGGGCAGGCAGGGGCGGCAGTGCCAGGCAGGGGCAGGCAGGGTGGGCAGGGGCAGGCAGGGCCGCCGGACTCACTTCTGGTTGGTGAGGTAGCGGTCCCAGCCGCGGATGATGTTCCCGTACATCTGCGTGTCCTCCAGGTAGCTGCCCTCGAAGGCGTAGATCTGCCGCTCCAGGTTGGCCAGCGTCTCCTGCCGGACACAGCGCAGCGCATGGAGCGGGCCCGGCCCCGCGCCCGCCCCGCGGCCCAGGCCCCGCCGCCCGCCCGGCCCCGCCGCCGCCCGCGGCCTAGGCCCCGCCGCCGCCCGGCCCCGGCCCCGGCCCCGGCCCCGGCCCCGGCCGCGCCGCCCGCCGCTCACCGCCAGCTCCTGCTTGCGCTTCACCAGCTCGGCCAGCTCCCGGCGGGTGTCGGGGATCTGCGGGGGGCCGCCGGCCTTGGCGTGCAGCGCGGCCATGGCGGCGGCGGCCTGCGCGGGCCGGGCGGGGCGGGGCGCGGCGCGGCGGCGGCGGCTGCGCTGCCGGGAGGGGCCGCCGGGGGCAGCGCCGAGCCCGGCCCGGCCCCGCCGCTCCGCTCCGCCCGCCCGGCCCCGCGGCGGGGCCCGCCCCGCCGGGCCGCCGCATCGCTCGGTCGCCCCGCGGGGAGCCCGCGCCGGTGTCCGCAGCGCCGAGACCTGGACGCTGGGAGCGGCAAAGCCCGAGGCCCCGGTTCAGGCGCTGCCCGGGGGCGGCCGCGGCTTCCAGCGGCCCCGGCCCTTCCCCCGCACCCCGGGCGGGCACGAAACCCCGAGCCGGCCGGAGCGGAGTCCCCCCGCGTTCCGCCTCCCCTCCCACAGCCGAGGGTACCCCAGCCCCGCCCTCCCCTGGGGGGAAAAGCCCCTTCAAACGGGTCGTTTCACCTTCGTGCGCGTTGCTGCGACCCGATCGCACCGGTTGCAGCCAGGTTCAACCTTCCGTTCGATTACGTTTGCCCAAACGCTCCGCGACGAGCGAGAGCCGCTCGGGCCCTTGGCGGTACCGAGCTCCCGCTCCCACCACAGAGCGAATTCCCGCTTCCGAGCACCCGCCCGGCCACGGCCAACAGCCCCGGCACCGCCCGGGCAAGGAGGGTCTGAGCAGAGGGGTCCGGCTCGGACCCCCGCACCCACCCCTCCCCGCACACAGCCGCTCGAGTATACCCGTCCTGCGTTTTTATTTATTTAAAAACTTCTTTGGTGTCCTTAATACCGCAATGAGTGCTGGAAGTTCTTCTATTTCAAGGAAGATAAAGGAAAAAAAAGAAAGGACGCTACAAAAATATTACAACTTAAAAGTAATCAGGGCTAAATTTACAAATTCTTTATTTAAAAACCCCTGGAGTATATATAAAGCAGATCCTCCTAGTCAAAACTCATTCTACCCGCTGTTTGAGAACCTACATCAATGCCCCATATTTACACCGTAAATGTTCCAGCCTGTGTATACAATACGTAATGCTTGTATACACAAAGTATGTACACAGCAGGTATGAACAGCTTGTGACCACAGAACAAACATCCAGGCAAATCAGTAAACAGTGTGGAAAATACACATTTCTTATACCATAAAGCAAACCATGGGGAGAAGACGTCCAGAAATACGCAAGATGCAAATACTTTCTGTGAGTGGAATTGGGTTTTCTCTTCCTAAAGCACTGTTTTCTTCTATAGGGGAGAAGACTATTTTAAACAAGTGACTTTTATAACTTTTTATAAAACTTAAATAGTGCAAACTCTGGTTAAAACATGTCACCACATAGAAGGTGTTGATGCGCCATACAAACCAACCCAAGGAGGAGTTACTCACGGGGCAGGGGTGGTACCAGGAACAACAGCCCCGGCTTTAGACCCAGACACTCCACATCCAGGAACAGTTTCAGCATCGTGCGTCGCAACACGCACTGGGCAGACACCGACCTAGACCTCAGCCCCCAAATCACAGTATCCTCACCCAAAATCCCAGGAAGCGTTTAACTTTGATTTTAAATTGCAATTCTCAGGTAGCGTAGTCCAGAGAAATGCCCGTCCCTGAAAGTTACCATGCGGCAAACGAACTCCCCAAACCATACAAATACAAGAGGGGCTTTGCAACATTTCCACCTTTTTAGTAGCGAGCCTGGTGAATCCTTCTGTCTAGAACTCCGAACAGGCACAGAATTCGGCAAACTCTACCAAACAAGATGTGTTACAAGATGCATTGGTTTACTTTCTAACTAATATTTCAGTTAAGTAGCATTTTCAAAGGGCTATGACAAAACAGTTAATAAAAATAATTTTAAATATGCCAGCTGTGTTTTACATCGTTTCCTAGACAAGGAGAGTCTTTCAGCATTTGTTGAGTACTTCCAGCACCAGAGCTTTCTCACCCAGGTGCTCTTTTGCTTGTCGGGGTGGGGGGGGAATAAAAAAGCTGTATTTCCTGATATGCAGAACTATCAAAGATGAATAATCAGTGAAGTCCCCCAAAATAAACTATGAGAACAGATCAGCAACAGAAAAAGGACTTTAAGGCAATAAGAGGCATCAGTGCTGCGATGCTCCAATGTTTAGATCCCAACGCACGTTCAACTGCAAAGAATTTTTCTCTCCCCTGCCCTCCCCCAATTTCCTCCTCATCTGTTAACTGTCAGACTCTTCCTCCTTCTCCTCCTCATCATCATCGTCCTTTGTGTTGGCCTCAGATTTATCTGAAGATTCATGCAGAAGAACGTATTCCCTGCTACTGAACCCAAACTTCAGTACATCCTTTTCCTTTAGTTCGTAATAACGCTGAGGCTCGATCCGCTGGTTGTTCAGGAAAGTGCCATTCCCGGAGCCCAGGTCGATTATGTAGGGCCTCACCCTGCGGCCAATGGTACCATCGGCGCGCGTGTACTCCACCAGCCTGGCAAAACAAAAGACACCGTTTCAGCCGCAACAGCGAGAGACAACACGCACCCCGAAGCAGGGGGGGTTCCAGGACAGGAGCCCCAGCGCGGTTAAGAGTTATCTGTGCTTGCAGAGATCTGAGCAAGTGACGAGAGCAACGAGGAGCTGTATGAGACCAAAGCAGATTCCGACAGACTGCAGCACCTTCTAAAACTTCTGATGATGTAACACAGCAATCCCTAAACCAGAACAGATGGCTGTTCCCTAAGAGAGCGTTTTGTCTTCAGCAGCACGCGACCCCTGCTGCTGCAGAGGGGATGAGCAGCCTTTGTTGTGAAAGACCAAATGAAAAACAACTCTCCTTGAAATACTTTTACTGCCAATTACACCTGCCGGTTTATTCCAATTCAGACGTACGTGCAGTTCTGTGTTTAACCCCGCTGTGTTATTTGTCTTACTAAAAGGCTGCTTGTGGTTAAATGAGAGGAATTACAGATATTTTTGATTACTGCTAGGATGACAGGCAGCACTCAAACGTAAATTCCATCTCTCTCTAACGTACTTACAGCAAACTTGTACCTCTCAGTCATGCATATCCAGGGATCTTGTGTGTGTGTGTTTGTTTTCCTTCAGAAGTTGCTGAATAACGCTGTTTCACCAGCAGGCAGAGCAGTACTTACCGGTACTGAAACACAGCATGCTGCTTTGAGCAGGAGGGATGGTCAATGGGAATATCCGCGATCCTGCGGTGCCTGCCCAGGAGATAAGCACTCTGCCTGTGAATGTACATGACGGGGAGAAACTCGTCGTTTTTGAAAGGATAGAGGCGCCATCGCTTCTTTGGAATCCGAGCTTCGGGGGGCTCGCTGTACTTAATCACAACACCTCGGAAAGTGTTGGTATCCTCTAGAAGCGCGCCAGACAGTTCAAAGCTTGGCTTCTCTTTGTTTACAGCAGCTTTTTCTTTAGGTTTGTTATCAGATTGCCCGAGTTCTGGATTCTGGTCAACGCCACTGCCTTCGTTATTTTGCCGATGCTCTCGTCTTCTCTCGTTGTAGAACTCCCTCTCTGCTTGCTGCTCACGGATGTTCTGAACATCCCTCTCTCGCTCGTGGCCTCGAACTCCAGGCCTTTCGTTTGGATTCTTCCTTCTGTCTGAGTGGTCTCTGTGTCTGTCTCTGTCACCACTTCTGTCTCTCCTGTGTTCTTGTTCCGATGGGTATCTCTGCTTTCGCTCCTCGTTTCCTCTACGACAATGATCATCTCGCTCCTGTAATGAAGAATCACTTATAGTGACGCATTCAGAATTAGAATGAAAGAGCAGTGAATCTACCTCAGTTTTTAAGAAAATTACAATCCAACGTGTAGAAAACACGTACTTGGACATGTTCGTGCAGATCTAACACAAAGAGAGAGAAACTTATTTCGCAGAATCACAGAACAGAATCATAGAATCACAGAATCGTTTAGGTTGGAAGAGACCTTTAAGATCATCGGGTCCAACCGTTAATCCAGCGCTGCCAAGGCCACCACTACACCACATCCCTACGCACGTGTAGTAGGGGTTGGAAGGGACCTCTAGAGATCATCTAGCCCAACCCCCCTGCTAGAGCAGGTTTTGAATCTCTCCAGAGGAGGAGACTCCACACCCTCCCTGGGCAGCCTGTGCCAGGGCTCTGTCACCTCACAGGAAAGAAGTTTTTTCTCATGTTCAGGTGGAACTTCCCGTGTTCCAGTTTGTGCCCATTGCCCCTTGTCCTGTCGCTGGGCACCACTGAGAAGAGTCTGGCCCCGTCCTTGCCAAACTACTTGGATTCCTACAATTTGCACTGAACAAAGCAAGACCAAGAAACAGCGCGACGTGCTGTCCGCTCCGGGCACGTGAAGCAGCTCGCAGGGACAGCCTGCGTAAGCGGCAAAGGCTGGGCTCACGCTCACGAACACCCACTCGCAGCAAAACCCGAGGGGGGCAGCACGAGCTGTACCGAGCCCCCCCTTTTCCTAATGCACCGCGCCACAAGGACGAGGCGACAGTAGCTGCCAGTGGAGAAACCGTTCTTCGTACCTCGCACGGCCGAGTCCCACCGGAACAGCTGTCGCTGCAGAGCTGGGAAGCGCGCAAGGCCCCGCTAACACCTCCGCGGGCAGGACCGGGCCTCGCTGCTACCGGCATCGCGATTTACCTGCTTCACCTTCACGGCGGCGCGGTGCGGGCTCCGGCTCCTCCTGCCGCGCGGGGACCGGCTCCTCCGCCCGGACTTGCTCTTCCGCTTGGGCGATCTTGAAAACAACGAGAGGAGGGGTGAGCCGCGGGGCCGCGGCCGGGCCGGGCGCAGCGCGGGGCCCGCAGCCGCCGGGCGGCCCTACCTGCTGCTCCTGCCGCGGCTGCCCTGGTGCGGCCCGGCCGGGCCCCGCCGCTCCTCGGCCGGCGGCGACTGGCTGCCTCGCGCCGAGCGGGAGGCGGAGCGCCGGGGGCTCCGCTTCTCGGCCTTCACCGCCACCTCCCGCCGCCGCCGCTCCCGCCGCCACTCCGCCGCCTCCATGGCGCCGCCGGCCGCCACAAAGGGAAGTGCGCGCCGCTTCCGGCCCGCGCGCCGCCACCCGGAAGCACTTCCGCCGGGGACGCGCCGCCGCGGAGGCGGCCGGCACCGCCCTCGGGCGCCTCTGCGCCTGCGCAGGAGCGCGCTCGGGCCGCGCACGCGCCCTCCGCCCAGCTACCGGCGCCGTCGCCATGGCGACAACGGCCGCGGCCGCCATGATCCCGCCGCCGGACTCGCTGCTGCGGTACAACCCGCCCGTGCTCGTCAGCCGCCGCACGGAGAAGCGCTCCCCCGGGGTGAGCGGGGCCGGGCGGGCCGGGGCGCCCGCGGGCTGCGCGCTGCCCGCACCGACCGCGCTCTGCTCTCTCCGCAGGCCCGCCCGCTGAAGGGGACCCCGCCGCTGCCCGCCCCGCCGGGGCCCGTCCCGCCGCCGCCCCGCACGGCGGGCGCCGCCGCCGAGCCCGCGAAGCCGCCGCAGGAGCTCCTCAACGCCATCCTGCCGCCGCGGTGAGTGGGGCCGGGCCCCCCCGCGCCTGGCAGCGCCCGGCCGGGCCCGCCCCGTGACGCCCGGTGCTTTTCGCGGCAGGGAGTGGGAGGAGGAGAACCAGCGGTGGGTGCAGGAGGTGTCCAGCGCGCCCAGCACCCGCCTGGACGTCGTGCACCTGCAGGAGCAGCTGGACCTGCGGCTGCAGCAGAGGCAGGCGCGGGAGACCGGCATCTGCCCCGTGCGCAGAGAGCTCTACTCGCAGTGCTTCGGTCAGTGCCCAAAGCGGTGCTCCTCACCCTCTCCCTGAGCGGCTGCGGCTCCCACACCCCCGGCCCCGGCCCCGGCCCAGCTCCTCTTTCCAGAAGGTTTAACAGGGACAGGGCTGACGGGTGCTGGTGGGGGGGGGCTGTGCGGGGCGAGGGCTGCTCTTCCTGCAGCGCAGCTCCGACTGGCGAGACCGTCAGCTTTTACGCAGAGCGTTTTACAGTGTTGCGTGGTTCACAAAGCTGACCCTCAAAAGACATGTTGTGAAGGTATGCTTACACATACGTAAAAGATGCAAAGCAGCTTAAAATTCTCTTAAGTTGTACTTAACCCCAACAGTTGATTTAAAATAACTTAAAACACTGTATAACTGTTTAGCACTCTTACATACTCTGATGACGTGGTGTTGATCTTCTAAATGCAAGAGATTGTGCTCAAACCAATGACAATTCTTCTGGAGGCTTCCAGATAACTGCAAAAAATCAATACAAATTTTTAGGTGTTTGCTGTTACAGCTTTAGTGGATCAGTATCACTGTTGTTACCGTAGCTTCTGTACCACCACTCCACTTTTATTTGCTAGCACTTGATGCTACAGCTGTAATGTAACAACAACAAAGAGATGACTCTCTCTATTACATCCATGTTGCTTTTGTGGTGCAGAGAATAGGTACAAGACAAGCAGCTCTGGACCCTGCATGTCCAGCATTCCCAGATAAATGTACAGTAGCTACTCTAACTAGATGGTTGTACCCTTTCTTTAAAGACGAATTGATCCGTGAGACCACAATTAACTGTGCAGAGCGAGGACTGTTGCTGCTTCGAGTCAGGGATGAAATCCAAATGACAATCGCTGCTTATCAGACGTTGTACGAGAGCAGCGTTGCGTTTGGGATGCGGAAGGCACTACAAGCTGAGCAAGGCAAATCCGACATGGAAAAAAGAGTAAGTTGGGCTGTTAACCCCATAATGTAGTTTTCTGCACGTGATACGGCATGAGGATATTGCATATAAAATTTTATTTGAAATCAGTTATTTCCGTTTCCACTGGATGGCAGTAAAGATCATCAAAATACTTGTCTTGCTGTTTTCCTAGGGCTTAACTGCACTTCATAAATTATCTGCTATTATATCTGGAACACTTTAAAGGCTGTACAAGTTTGTCCCATCCTAACTGAAAATTGATTATTAATAAACAAAACTTGAGAGACCTGTACTGTTTTCCAAGATTGCAGAGCTAGAAGAGGAAAAGCGGGAGTTGGAAAGACAAGTGAGTGAACAGAAAGCTAAATGCGAAGCTATTGAAAAACGTGAAAGTGAAAGACGACAGATAGAAGAGAAGAAACACACTGAAGAGGTTCAGTTCCTGAAACGAACACATCAACAGCTGAAGGTTAGGAAAAAAAATGCAATTCCAAATAGTAATGGTAAAACTTCTCATTTTGTAATTAGAAAGATAGAAAAATAACTTTCTCCTTATAGTTTTAGAAGAGTTACATATATGATGCATTTGTATTAATGATCCACTTTCTTTAATTTCTCAATGAAATCAGAAAATGGTGCTTTTGCATTCTCTGCTTCCTTACTCAGTCAGTCATTGGTCATTACTAGGAAGCCTGATGATGCAAACAGCAGGTCAGATTAGCTGAATTCTGGTCACACACACACTTGCCAGGGAGATCGGACTTTGTTCAGAAAACGGTAAGTTGTTGTGGGCAGCTGGAGAAGAGCAGATGCATGCAGCTGAACCCCAAATACAGAGGCTTCAAACGCGACTGATACCCCAGGCATCTATTTCTGCATCACTTGAATGCAAGGTTGTAACAGTTAGCACCCCTTCTCAACTACAGAATAGAACATCTAGTGAAGGCGAATGAAGATGTTTCTTTGCTGTTGGCCAGAAAAGTTTACTCCCTGGTAACAAGATGCACCACTTAACATTAAATATTACCTAATAAGAACAATTGTGCCCTTACGCAATAGGGACTGCATAATTAATTTGTGCATGCTGCTGTGGTGAAAACAGAGCTTCTGCTCATTACTTTGCTTTTGGAAGGAAAAAAAGCCAACAACTTCTGAGTAAAGAAAAAGTGTTATCATAAACAATCTTAAATGCTTCTGGCTGCAGCTAAAAACATTTCCTTTACACTGAGCTGCTTTCCTTATCTTCACCGTTCCTACAGTTTCTCCTTTCTAAACCATGAATGTCTTCAGGCCATCTTGAAATGTTTTAGGGCACAAGATGGAATAACTGTTAGATCAAATACGTGGTGCCACTGAATCCATGTTTCTTCCTTGAAGTACAAGTATTTTACCACTGTTGTAGTGTATTTTGATGGCAGCTCTAGGAAGAGGAGAGTCCAAGAGTCCCGGAAGCTTCGTACGCTACACGAAGCACGGGTAGCTCTCCCATCAGTCTGCTAATTGGGCGTCAAGTTGTCTGAGTAACTGAAAAACTCGCTGTTCCCAGCTACTTTTGTCCCAGAGTCAGAGCTTGTGTTCCAAATGCTACAGCGCCAAATATTTAATTTAGCTAACACAGTCCAGCCTGAAATCAGAGAATTCAGACCACTGTTTCAACAGCTTTTATTTAATTTCCTCTTCAATGCTTTACATTATGAGTCTTTCATTGTATGGAACCAAGGCCAGCTCTTTGCTTCTCAGAATGCAACAAGTGTGTATGCCAAGAATGAAAAGCTAATTTATAAAACATGTAGTAAGGAATGGAATAGCTAGGGAAAAAAACCCCTGGCCTGCTTCTCTTGAAGTATTGCAGCATCCCTCAGCTCCTTGCTTTGAATATCTAACAGACAATTTATTACTTTACAGCAATGTGGATTTATTTTTTAGGTTGAATCTAATTCGACTTACTGTCTCATTTGTTTTTCAGGCCCAACTTGAAAGCATCATTGCACCAAATAAGTAGATTTTTTTGTTGTCCTCCAGGCAGCGCTCAGAAGAGCTGTCAGAGCAAGAAGTTTGCAATTAGTGACAAAGATTTGTCTTCATAAAACAACCTTAAGTTTTCACTTACCGGTAACTGAAGGCAGCGTAATTGTATTCTTTCTTTCTTTTTCTCTTGAAGAGTTGAAATTCAAGAGCTTCATTAATTACTGCACCCTCTTTCAAGGCTGTCTCCTTGAATAGTGAACCTGTCTGGGGCTTGCCTGTTGGTAATACGCTAGATGACCTTCAAAGCAATAAACTAAAACATTTTTATATGCAAGCATCTCTGTAACATCATTACTTTGAAAATGTTGTAGAAAATTCTGAAACAATATACAAAGCATCTACAATAAATGTAACTCACATTCACTAAGAAGCAAATTGCAGGTAATTCTTGGACAGGCGTTTGGAGGGTATTTCCTTAAGCACTTGTACATCAAAATCCCGTGTCCGAAGCGTTAGTAGTAACCTAGGATGAGCAACACCAAAGCTCTCTACGTGGTTGTTTCTACCGGAGCGAAGGGGTAGGACACCATTCCAAGCATCACTTCTCAGTGGAAGCAAATGAAATCTTTACGTGAGGTACCTGTGCGACTAGATGGCCACACACAGCAAGCAGACATGGCAAAGATAATTCGCTGTAGTCATATGAGAAACTCCATAAAGCTAGTTTCCAGGAAAAAAAACAACAAAAACAAAACCCAAAACCGCCACCACTGAGTAACACTTCAGATATGTTTTGCCAATGCCAGTGTTTACTGGCCCTAGATGGTGATGTGGAAATACCATAATCTCCAGTTGCATAAAGAACTTTCAGATGATGCAGAAACAAAGAGTGAGATGCTACTCCTGGGAACAAGACAGACAAGTCAAGGAGGCTTTGAATGGGAACTACAAGTTTTATATTAAAAAAAGCCACTGCATACTAGACTGTTTTATGTAAAATTTAATAGAATAAACAGTTATTGCTTATGTTTGTGTTTTTTGTGCTTTGATCTTTGTCCCTCCAAGCCAGTTTTTTTCTTGTTCTTATTCTTATTTTTCACGTTGTGAGTTTCATAATACCGGACTCCAACTTTCTTGGAACGCTGCTGCCTCTCAGCTCGTCTTCTCTGTAAATACACACAAAACACGTTAGCAAATCCACAGTATCCATAGCCTGAATGTGTTTGCATTCTTTCCAACGTTGTTCACTTTGCATTTCATGTGCCTTAAGTAAAATAAATCATTTCAAACAAAACACTACTGATGTGAATACATGGACATCTATATGGAATCCACCCACCCGTGCTCTTAAAATGTTTCAAAGGAAGCTACGCTTTCATCTTTATAAAAGTAGTAAACAAGATACAAGGAGCAACCTGACGTGCATAGTGACGTGAGAGGTCTTTAACAGAAGATGTGACAGAACGCTCACAAACCGAATTCAGCCTTCCGCTCCCCTCAGACAGTCCCAACAGGCCACAGCAATGCTCCAAAAAGCCCTTGCTGCACAAGCTCGCTTACAAATCACTTTCAAAGTCCTACAAACAAACTATTTCACTTGGTATTTGAGTTATTCCAGAAGAATTGTTTAGACTTGACTAACACCAACAGAAAATAGCAGCAGAAGGCAGAATAGTACTGCCCGTCTAGTTCCCCCATCTCCCAGCACTTAGACCCTGCTCTCCTAACAGCACCAGTGGGCAAGCTAACGTGGGAAGCGGAACAGGTACCCAGAAAGGGTTCCCCCCTTCAGCACCCTCTGCCGTGGTTACCCGCTGGGCGCTCCCATGCGTCTGCGCTCAGCTGGAACACGCCACTGTCACATCTCACATCAGCAGCGAGGCGCCCCGCCCTCGCATTCCCCCACCTCAGCTACAGCCCCTGCGCTCCCTCCCGCCTACTAGTGCCTGGCCTCAAAGCTCTAAGTGGTAACGGGCAATCTATGCAGAAAAAAGCCAGCTCGTTACCATGCCCATTTGTTGTACTACAAGAAATCACACTTACTTCTTTGGATGTAAGTTTCTTGCAAGGCTGTTTACCCAAATGGTCATCATCATCATCATCTTCCTCTTCTGCTTTCCTTTTTCTTTTCTTCTCTGTGCTGCCTGCAAACAGCAGAGATCACACACTCGGGCACCTTCCAAAACACCCATCTGTTTGCAGAACTTAAGACTGGGGTCACCATCCCATCTACTTCAGCACAGCATTCCTTTGGTTGTATTTTAATAGCTTCTACCAAAACAACATGCATGCTCCTTACCAGAGAATCACTCGCTATTACTACGAACGCTGCTCAAGAAGCAGATTGCTTAAAGCCCCATGCAAGTCCAGAAGAATTTCACAGTCTTCTCAGAATAGGGTTCTCTGATGTGATTTTGCCTTTAATCACACTTACTATGGAAACCGAAGCCACAGACACTTGAAGCCACCACAGTAAAACCTACAGCCTGAAGTAGCTCTGTGCTTTTATAACATTGTAAAACCCTTCCACTCCCTTCTGTGTAATATTACACCACGTGGAACGGAAGCTGCTCAGACGGCAATCTGCCCATAGCATCATTCTTTTGGAAATATAGCATTTGTCTTCACTTTACCTTCACTCGCTAGTAGAGGGACATATCTCGCTATACAGACAGGTGTTGTACAGAACGGCTACAACAAGGTCATCAGGCAGCCCTTAGGTTAGCTATGGAAAGATTTAAATAGCTCTAGGGGAAAAAGAACTTGCAGTCAGGAGCTAATGAACACTTCTCCCGCTAACTCCCTCTGTTCTCTTGCTTATAGGATTTCCAAACGTAGATTAAGAACATCTACTCATCTTATTTTACCTCTGTCTTCAGTTTCTTTGGGTTCTTCAGACTTCTGCATGGATTTTGCAAACACTTTTTCACTCAGCTGCTTAGGGATTCTACAAAAGATAAAATAAACAAAAAAAAGAATGTCATAACATAAAATGTAACCATCTCTAAGAAGTGATCAGTCTCCAAGAGATCCCAGTAGCCTGTCAGCAGTAAAGCCACAGCCTTTGCACCTGAAAAACATGTTACAGTAATCTTATCTCTGGAGGTACTGGGCTTGTGCCCTGCACAAAGGGACAAAATATAACAACCTTGAAATCTTAGTCCTCACAAAGCTGGTGGATGAGCTTTGCTAAAACTGGGCCTGCTGTATGAGCTAGGATACTCTTGTACATGCATGGAGACCCAGTTGGCATATCCATGTCAGACATCAGCCCTGGTACTGCTCAAGAAAGAACCCAACATCAAGGAGAGGTGTAATATTGCCACAAAGATGATCAAAGGACTGGGAAGCCTGCCACATGAGGAAAGGCGGAGAGAACCGGGTGTGTTCAGCCTTGAGAAAAGAAGGCTTAGGGGAGACCTTATCATCACGTTCCAGTATTTAAAGAGTGGCTACAAAAATGGAGACTCCCTTTTTACAAGGTGTCACATGGAAAAGACAAGGGGTAATGGGTACAAGTTACTCCTGAGGGGATTCCAATTGGACATAAGAGGAAAATTTTTCACACTGAGAACAATCAGCCATAAGAATAATCTCCCCAGGGACGTGGTGGATTCCCCAACATCGGACACTTTTAAGATTCAGCTGGACAGGGTGCTGGGCTGTCTTGTCTAGACCGTGCTTCTGCCAAGAAAGGTTGGGCCAGACGATCCTTGTGGTCCCTTCCAGCCCAGTATTCTACAATATTGCTACCCAGAACACCGACAGATTTCTAATCCATAGCTTAAGAGGCAGCTTTCCAAAAGTGAGAACATTTTTAGTTATGATGGCAAATAGGACTTGTTGAAATAATGGTTCAAAACCAAACTGCTGCTTAGCCAAAGTTCAAATATTTATGGCTAAACTAGATAAGCTGTGGCAACTTGTGCGTGGCAACACAGAGGAACCAGTCAAGCAGTTGTGAATGGAGTGAAACTACAGCAGAACCACATTAACCCTTTTCCCCCCTGAGAAATATTTGAGTCACTGAACAGATTCAGATACCTTATCGCTGAGAATCTCTTGGCTTTGGCTTTATCCAGAAATTTTTTGTATTTTGCAATCTTCTCCTCCAAAGCCTTAAGAACTGCCTTAGAGCTCTCCCTGGCACCTGGTACAGCCAACTGCGATTCCTCCTCCACTGAATCTTGATGTTGCTCATTGTCCTCCTTCTCCTCTTCCTGCTCCTCCTCTCCCGAAGAATCACTGTCTGTTTCATCAAAGCCTGGCACATCTACAGGAACCAGGTCTTCTTCTGAGAACTGAGGTGCCACATTAATCCTCCCAAAGTTCTGCCGAACGTGTGACACGAGTTGCTTAATTTCAGTGTCTGTGTTGTTCTTCTCTTCTGCTGGCTCCACACCTGATGCTACCGACTCAGAGATTTTCTCCTCATTATTATCTTGGCTTGATGTCACGGGTACTTCCAAAGCAGAAGGCTACAAGAAAGAGTGTAATGGATATATCATCCACAAAGTCTGGCCCACCACCTCTGAGAGCAATTTCCATTTTATCTCTTCGGAAAAAGCTTAAGATGACAGGCTACCAATGTGATAATTACTGACGTTTCTGGTAGTCAGATGATTGTAAAATGGCTCAGACATCTCTGAAGAGCATTGCTACCTGATCCTCACCAAACTCAAGTGAGCGTCACCTCAATCACCAGACTTGGGGAGAGCCCAACACATGCACTGCCCAAGTTACATGGCACTCCAGGGAAAAAACCAACAGTGAATACTATTAGGAAAACTGAATAATATGTGAGAAGAGGCACGAGCATCACATTCTTACCTGGGGACCTGTTTCTGCATTCGGTGGCTTCACAAAGAATGGAATTCTGCCTCTCTGCCAGTCATTGAGAACCATCTTGCTCACAGTTTGTGTGTCAGGCTCACCACCCTGAAAGAACCCAGTAACAATTTATGTCCACGTTTGCAGGGCACACCACCTTTCTGTTACCTGAAAGCAACAGAAACATTCCTATTCCCCATGTTCAGTAACAGGCCACATGCTCTTCCAGCAGGCAAATGCAGAAAGTTGTCACACCTTTAGCAGTTTTCCAGTCCTAGAAGCAAGTTTCTCAAGGAAGTCTTCTGTATCCTTCCAGGAATCAATTTTGTACGTCTTTCTGATGTACTCTGGTTTGGCTCTTTCCAGCACAGCACTAATATGATCTTCAGGGCTCTTAATCTTTTCAACTTGAACCTGAAAACAAATGGTAGAGTATCAACCCTTTGGAAAGTGTGCATTCGTTTCTTTGAACCCATCATACTGATGACAGCAAATCTTTTCCAGCATTTAGTGCAGATACATACCACTCCCTTCAGCACAATGTCTGTTTCTGTGTCTCCAGATGGATAAACTACACCTGGGCAGTCGATGAGAAAAATCCGCCGCATCAAGGTAATGTATTGCCACACCTGAAAGAGATGAGTAGTTGCCCACGTTACCTCCTTCCACACAGCCCTCAGTCCTGCTTTTTAAATGCACAGTTCTCATACACAGGAGTCATCTTAGGAACGTGGTATTAACACACAGAAACAGAATATAACTGGGCATTTTTGTTAGCTAGCCAAGACGTGCTGCACCTTGCTCCTTCTGTATCAGCCAATGCTATCCCTATGGTTTTGCATCAAGCTACTCACTCACAGGATCAAGGTGAGGAAACTACAATCACAACAAACTGATATTCTGTGGTTTCCCTCTTCCACGATCCTTAACTTTAGTGATATTTAGGACTAAAATGAACAAGCTAGCAAAGAAGATTCCTGTAACTTTGTCTTCTTGTTTACTGTCACATGCTTGAAAAATAGTTAGAAAACCCGCACCCACAGAGCCTGACAGTGCAAACAGACCCCATCATTTGATTCGGGAAAGCGCAGACACTGCGTGAGGGCAGCTGAGCATTCAGATCACAGCGCCACAGTACAGGCAGAGTGGGAACTCAGGAATGCTTCCAGCAGCAGTGCTTCAGAGCAATGCCTGCCCATCAGCCACTCCTCAGACTCAGGGTCACACAGCCTGTGCAGTTCAAATGCTAGACTTGAAAATGTCATTGAGCTAATTCTACATGAATCCTGCCTTTGACAATGCACTTACACAATTAATTTTTATCTTTATTGTAGGGATCTGCTCCTACCTTTGTTTCACCTGCAATAGGGGCCACGTTGCAGACCTTCTTGGACCGTAATGTATTGATCACTGAGCTTTTGCCAACGTTCGGATAACCAATGAAACCCACGCTGATCTGTTTCTTGTCAGAGTGTAACTGTTAAGAAATAACACATCTTTTTAACACCTGATAGAGAAAGACAGGATTACTACTACAGTTCTGAACATTTGAGCAGCTACTGTTCTCACTATATTGGAAAGCAAAGGGGACTCCAAAGTACCAGATCAAAAAATGAGATCAACTCTTTTCTGTCGGGAGAAATGTGTAAGGGTACAACCAACTTGCCATCCAAGAACTCCAAGCATTGAAGGAAATATTTGCTACTTCAAAAGAAAGATGTGAACCCCTTGCACTCCTGGTTGCTCTAAAATTACTTGTGAATGCCTTATTTAGAAACCATTTAGGTTGAGCCACCGAGCAAATACAAACAGTAGCTGGGGACAGAAAATAGACGAGGCTTGAAGAGACAGTAATTAATCTAAAGGCAACAGAAGGTGCCTTTCTTGGAAAAATGAAGACGCTTAAAAGGAGAATACCTTAATAGAATATGCATACATGCAGGACATAAAAAGGTGTGAAATATGTTCCTTTCTTCTACACATTCAAATGAGACCTAGGAGTGTCAATGGGATACTGACCTAGGAGTGTCAATGGGATACTGACCTAGGAGTGTCAATGGGATACTCTGTCTACAAGAAACCCAGGCCAGAGGCTGATGGTTCTGGATCTCCTCAGTTTGACAAACATTTTGAACGTATTTGAAGGAATATTTTCCATTTTCTCTCCAAAGGGAGCGTTCTTGATGGAGCCGTTTGCTGACAGAATGGCTATAGGAAAGTGTACTGAACCCCAAACACTAACAAAACAAGGACCCCATGCTAAACACCTCCCCCTCCCCACCAACACCACAAATCCCCCAAATTGTTCTGTACCTTTCCAAACTGCCTTAAAAGCTGTATGAAGGCACCTTTGCCAAAAGGGTTTGTGAGGCTGGCATGAAAGGCAAGTGTTGGGTACTCCTGGGAAAGGACAGCAACCCAGCGCTTCTACGGAGGAAAGCATAACTCGGTCAGGGACCCTGTGCTGCGGAGGTGGTGAAACAATCTGCTTATGAGCAGAAGTGCACAGCGTCTTCACTTGGGTCACAAATGCAACTGTCTATGAAAATTGCTATGTAAAAACCTTTGAAGCATTTCACCAACCCAACAGCTAAAAGCACTGAGTATTGTTTTTATAAAAGACAAACAATTTCCCAAAAACGCCTTCACTGCTAGCTAAAACTAATTAGTTTAACAATATAAAGCAAACCAGCTGTGGTGGATATGGATCTTAAGCGGACTAACATTTAGCATACTCTGGAGACATCAGCTGAACTGTTAAATCCAGACAGAGGAAGTAGAGAATTTGTGGCTGGTGAGTGTTGCTCAACTCAGCCAAACTTGGACAGATTTACATTGTAATTGTTACTTTTATAGCAGGCAAGCAGAGAGTTCCCATTGACCCAGTTACATTACGCCCTTTGAGACCAGCATGAGGACTGGCAACAGCATTAAAGCAGAGGCTACAGAAGGAACAAAGAAGGTCCAAGGAATAACAGGCAGGACTGTGCTTACAGTAGCCCAGGTAGGAACAAGATCACATTTGTTCAGGACAAAAATGAGATGTTTCCAGTGTTTCTCCTTTTTAAGGTAAGATTCCACATGAGGGGAGCGAGTACCCATGGGATCCCTGGCATCAAGAACTTGAACAACAACATCTGATGAGTCTATCACCTGAAAAAAAGTCACGCAGAAGGAAAGAATTTTACAGAAAATAAGACATCTATACCTCCAAAATGAACACCAGTAATTTTCTAAACGACATCATTAATTTAAAAACGTTGTATCCTTCACGAACAACTGTTACTTCCCCACAGACTAGTGAAGGTCAGACTAATATCCACTGATCCTCCACCCTCTCTTCTCCTAACTCCCCTCCGCATTCAGGCTGGACAGCTGAATAGCGTTTACCTGTTCTTATGCACCAGGAAGATGCTTGTAGCACTTGGGAAAGAAAACACTTCCCCCAAAGGGGAAAATTAACTGCTTCAGCAGACAAAAACAATGTTCGCCATCCATTCTGCAACAATTCAATTCTGCCATTTCATGAAGGATCGGGATATAAAGTATCTTTTCTGGATCAATGTGAACCACACCACCAAGTAGGAACCTGCTGTTAGTCCACTAAGTATCTACAGCAGGGAGTTGTCATTTTATGACTCACTTCAAGCCAAGTGAATTTGTTTCACAGCTATTTCCTGCATTTTTGGCAGCGTCTTACTGAAATCTGTTTTGCTCTATCATTCCCAACGCTTTTAGATCTAAATGAAAAGGTTTTAAGCTACAGTCAGAAATCCAGAGCAAAAGGTCAAGCAATTTCACACCTAACAGTCACTGAGAGCACACAAACCGCTCTTACAACCCTAATTCATTCTGAGTTTCCATTTCTCTAGCAGTTAAGGTGACTCACGGGGAATTGAGGGTCAGAGCCTTCCAAAGACAACCTTATCAACATGCCAAATGTTTTTACCCAAAAGAAACTTAAGGGCCTCTGACTGGTTTATTTGTGGTGAAGCCCCAGGAATCTAAGAGAAGCTAATACCTTCACTCTGCCAGTCCATCTCTGGATCATATATTTTAAAGATGTTTGTTCCAGTGGGACAAGAGCTCAAGAATCAAGCTCAGTCAGGCAGAGGTTTGAAAATGAATCTCTGCTGTCTTCTACAGCTGCCTTTTTCTGTTCCTGTTCATGCTTCTGGTACCATATCAGTACCAGAAAAAGGGTGTATGGTTTCAAGTCAGTCAGTTCAACTAGGCTGACAAGAGAGCAGGCAAGGGAATGACAAACTCAGGACAGCTCTGCACGAAGAAAGTCACTGTCTTAATGTTTCTAAGAAACTTTTCAGCAAATTCAATTCCATCAAAGCTTCCACAACAGAGCAATAAATGGTTTTCAGAGCTTTTCCGACTATTGCTGTACAGGATTTCCAATGCCGTGCTGAAGCACCTGACTTTGTGAAGGCTGACAGACAGACACGACTCTGCTGCAAATTATAAACGTTGCTTACCTTGTAGAGCTCACCCCAGATTCTTTTGGATTGTCCTTTTTTATATATTTCCTCTTGTGCTTCATCCCTGGAAGTGGATTACCAGAAACATCAGCAACCACAATAACAGGTTACAGTGCTGTCTTCTCTAAAGCCATTTAGCCGTTTTCAGACAAGAGGAGATGAGGCCCAAGTAACAGACAGCTGGGATTTAGCTGCCCTCAATCCACCCATTTGCAGAAAGATGCTACAAACACGTGCTCTTTCAAAGATTCCTATCTCCCCACAGGTCAGTTCCGTATCTAACCCAAAACGTGAGTTTGGAGATATTCTGACAGGCTACAGAGAACAAACTATGAATAAAGACAGAAGGGTCACAGGGAAGCAACAGTTTGGTTAAATACACAGGGACAAAACACGATTAAAAAAATCCCAAATCCAGCTAATTTCACTTTCCTTCCTCCTCATACAGTAACAGCATCGATGGATATACTAGATACTTCTTTAAAAATAAAGCTGGCTTTTCAGAAATGTAAACAATGAATAATTTCTCCTTTCTATTTACCTTACACCAGTGTCTTCTGTCACCAGGTCTCGGTCCTTGCCCTGATCATAAGATCCTGACGAGGCTTCAGCATTCTCCACCAGAGACTGCACATCACTTGCAGAAAGATTTGGTCTTTTCCTCTGTGATTTGGGGCCAAATGTTGTTTCAAATGTTTCTGTGTCAAGAATGTGAACTCTGGAGGTCTAAGAAAAAACAAGTTGGTAAAAAAACCACAGTGGTTTTTCCATCTCTCCTGACACGCAGTGGACAAGACCTTAGTTCAACGCAACTCTGCAACCTGTGACAAGAGTTACAGGCGCTTTCCTAACAATGTTTGAGTTTTCCAGCTTAATCTTTGAGAAACATGAGAGTGGATATTTAACAAGCAACAAAACACATTGCACTTGCCAAAGAACTATGCTTCAGTTCTTCCACCATAAATGATGTCAAATGTAATTAAAGCTACAATAATGAAAACTTAGCTTCTATCTTTGATCATTTCTTATTTTTCTAACAAGCGCACAAATCTCGCCAAATTCACAGATTTTTGCCATGGATAATTACAATCAAAATTGTAGATTTTAAAGCCTGTAACGAATGCCAACTTTTCTTGGAACAGCATACAATTCATTGCTGAAAGAAGTAATTTGGTTTTGTAATGCACATTTTAGTTTCTTATAACTTTTTCCTTAATTTAGGTAACATTTTTATGACATAAACCTGGAAAGTTTCCATATGAAAAAAGAGCTAGCAAGAGTCCAGAACAATAGTTCAGACGTGATGAAAGAAACCTGGTAATAACTAAAACTCGATGTACTAGAAATGAAGGCTGCATGCACAAGAATTTCCGATTCAAGATAAACAGCACATATTTGAGTTCAAATTCACCACATGAGAGCGTTTGCACCCTCAGAAAAGGTCCCTCTGTCACACGAGCTATTAGAAGCATTAGAACACAAGGTGGCAAGCTGCCACGGTTACCCTAAGCTGGTACTCTAACCCAGGACGTTTTAGGGTAAGTTTCCTATCGGAAAATGAGAATTTCTACTACATAATAGATCTTCTCACAAACTACAGGGAAGAAATACACTGTTTCTTTGCCTTCACATTCGATGACCACAGTGATAGCCTCTCAAAAATATCCTTCCTCGAGTCGTCTGCTCCAATTCCCCCTCCCAACGCCTTTAGAACACCAGGCTGAACAGAGACAGCACGGTCGCCCGCAGATAAATAACATTCATGACACCCCTGTGCACACAACGCAGCCTTCACCCCGTACAGATGAGTGATACTCACGTGTGGTTTAATCCTATCATAGAACAGGGACATGGGCAACTTTCTCTGCTTCATGACGACTCTGTAAGGGTCCTTCATGACAGTCTCCATCTCTTCTTGAAATTTCTGCAGGGATGATTGCTTGATCACACGAGTATTTCCTGCATGTAAAAATAAATAGTGCACCTGACTGTTCCTCACCTGAACTCCTTCAAAGACCCCAGGCACACTAATAAAATATTAATACTCCATCAGGAATCAAAAATACCAGTGACAAAAAATACAGGATTTTACTTGACACAACCCCCAAATTAGCATAAATAAGCCAATCCCTTTCTTTCCCACCATTTAAAGAAAATTTTAAAAGTATCCCTAGGACACTTAACATACATAGGCTTACCACACACCTACACATCAGCAAACCCCAGAAAACGACTGAAGAAGACAGAATAACCACGCTTTAGGGGAGCGCGCGGAAAGCAAACACCCGAAGCACAAGTACACGCAACGCGTGAGCCAACGCCCGTGCCTACGGTGGGGGACCTTCACCTCCCTTTTCAGTATCTGTCCCACACAGCACTGACACCACAATTCTGAAATTCCCCCAACACACAAAGTTCAACAGTTTTTAAGCTTGCTGAGTCTGAAAGTTGAAAAAAACACTCACCAAACCATTTAATATTTGGTTCCACTCTTGCAACTGTGCCTGGCGCCACTGTTGACTGATACTGCAGAGGCTTAATCACTTTACCATGTTTGTTTCTATGTGAAAAATGAGAAGACACATAAATACGCGAGGGCCGCATACATGCCTCCAGCACTTTAGTTCACTAGACCAGAAGTACCACCACAAAATCCAGAAAGACCTTTCATATAAAACCGGTGCCCCTGAGATCGTTATGAGGGACGGTGCTGCTGGAAAAGGCTAATTAACTTAAACACTGGAACAGCAGCAGTGATGTCAGCCAGCGCACACTCCCAGCTCTCCCTCCAGCTCGACCAGACTCCTGAGGAAGGCTGCTTATGTCAAACCAGGAACGGCTTCTGGGGCGCAAAAAGCACCAAAGTACAATTTCCTAGTAAACGTCGCTTTACTCTCTCATGGGCTCACGTGGAAATTTTTAATCAGCTCTATCCATCAGCTGGTGCCAAACACTCACTGTTAGATAATTTCCAAGTTCAGACCTGGCTTAAATTCAGTAATTTTTTAAAAGACATATTCCCCAGTCTGCTCTCAAAACAAAGTGAAATCTGGAAAAACAAAACAAAACTGCTAATCTGAACCAGGATTCTCAGAAACCCCATGGCATCTACAACACGCCAGAGACACGTGTCCGCAAGGTGGGTGGCTCCCCGTCCCGCGATTCTCGAGCGGAGTGAAGGGGTGTCTTCCAGCAAAGGAGCCCTACGGACGTCAGGCTCTTCAGGCATTTTGGGGTGAGCTGCTGGGTGACGCTGTTGTTGGAAATGAAGGAATTCTGGGCGGTTTTGGGTTCACGACATTCCAGTGAGATCGCAGCAGCTGTTCTGCACCACATGTTTTCCAGCTGTGCTCCCTGATACCCATCGCCGGTTTGTGCGAAGCTCGGGACAAGGCTCCACACCACGAAAAGGCACTTTGTCCTCCCAAGGAGTAACGGCAGCCGCCCCCAGAGCGGCTCCATCTGCCCCGCCGGCACCAGCGCCCACGCTGCTGGTCCGCACCGACAGACGCGCCCCCTGCGCCGCCAGGCCCCGCTGTGTCCCGCGGGCCCGGCCCGGCAGCGTTACTGGCAGCGCGGCTACCGGTACCCGCTCACTGCCGCGCCCGGCGGGATCCCGGCCCCGCGGGAACCACCCAGCGTGTCCGCCCGGGCGGGCGCACGGAGCCGCCTGCACCCTGCGGCACCGGTAACAGCGGGGCGGCCAGGCCGGGTCCCCGCCGCCTCCCGCGGGCCGAGCTGCGCTCACCTCCGCTCCTTCTGCCGGTACATGTTGAGGCGCCGGATGGTGGCTCGGTCCCGCATGTTGTTTCCTCCCGCGCCCCCCACGCGATCTGCGGAGACAAGACAGCGCCGGGTCAGGTTGGGTCAGGCCAGGCCCGGCCCGGCCCGGCCCGCGGCCCCCACACGTACCGGGATTGGTGCTGGCGCGGGAGGGGTTGATAGTGCTGCGGCCCTTGTAGCGTGGCTTCACCATGGTGCTGAGCGGAGCGCCCTGCGCGGGGCGGGCAGCGCTCACGGCCGAACTGGGCAGCACCAAGAGGCCGCTCCGCCACACGCGCTGCACCGGGGAGGAAGCGGCGGCACAAGCACTTCCGGCGCGGGGGTCAGCGGCATGACACACTTCCGCTGAGTCAGTCTTCCGGCTGCGCAGGCGCACCAGGTTGCCTGGGCAACCACGTGTGGCCCCCGGTCGCCATGGCAACGCGTGGGGCCGGCCCGGCCCCGGTGCCCCCGGTGTCCCCCCCCCGCCCGGGCCCGCCGCGCCCGCGGGGCTTCCCGGGGCCTTCCCCGCTCGGGGCCGCGCCGCGGGTGCCGGCGCGTCCGCCACGACCCGCCCGCGGGCGCGGCGAGAGGGGCGGCGGCGGCCTGTGCCGCGGGGCGCTCCCGGCCTGCCGGCGCCGCCGGGCCGAGGGTCGCGGGAGGGCTCCTGCCCGGGGGCGCGGCCTGCGGGCGGGCGGGCGAAGCGCGGTGGGCCGCAGGGCCCCGTTCGGGGCGGAGGGCCCGGCGGGACGCGCTCTGCCGCCGGCTCGGCCTCGCCCGGGCGGCGCGGGGCCCGCGGGCCCTCGGGAGGGAGGAGGAGGAGGCGGCTGTGACGAGGAGGGTGCTGGCACGGGAGCCCCCATTGTGTGTGGAACGTTGTTTGTTCGCGGAAACATAATAAGAATCATTCGGGGGCTTGGCGTTGGTGCCGCTCCCCGCTGCAGATGGATGCGTGTGGTCAGCGAGCCGGTCCGGTGGGGCCGGGCGCTGGCGGGGCTGCGCGCACTCGCCTGCGCCGGGCAGCGCCGGTGGGATGTTCGTGGGCACGCAGGGCTGTTTGTTCTGGGTTACTGGCAAGGGCTTTTCAAAATTAGAAATAACAACACTGGCGGTTTTATATGCATGTAAAGAATTGCACGGACAGCGCAGTAACTTAAATCAAATTTAGGCAAATTATCTGTCTAAAGACTAAGCCTACATTCATGTTACTGCCAGATTTTAATAGAAATTGGAAAGATCCTCACCTAGGGGGGTTAACAAAGCTCCACTGAAACGGTGTTAATTTATACCAGAGATTGGGCTCGGGCCAAACTGCTCGGCACGCTGGGGAATCATTCCCCAAACGAAGGTCTGGCCCATCGTTTCTAAATACTTATTAGCAGCAGAGTATTCGGGGTAGTTCAGTTTCTTTCTAGTTCTGCTAAGGCTCTTCTAAGCCTGGAACAGTAACAGAGCTGCTGAGATTTTGCTCTTTTAATGATCTTCAGCATTGTGCTTTTAGCTAGTGCATCGTCCCTGCTGCACAACGAAGTCCCAATTAGTCAAGACTCGTGAGATGTTTGGTAAGATGGCGGCCTTGAATTTTCGGTCTGTTTTGGTTAAGCCTACGATTTCTGTTTTTTCTCTTAATAGAATTATCTATGCCTTGGGCATTTAAAAAATACACATTGATGTGGGCATAAAAGATTAACTCCAAATTGTAGATAATTGTTTAAGCTATCAGACTTGAGGCTCATGTAGGAGAGTTTTCCCAGGACAAGTGTGTTTTCTATTAGAGTTGATACCAATCTGTCAGAAGATCCTTTTGATTTTCAAAATTTTAGTCTAAATAGTTGAGTAATACTTGCTCTGTTCTCCCCCACTCTTTCTTCCCTTTTCCTTAAGAAAACACTCTTTATTGTTAGCAAGATATCTTGGAGCGCATCCAGCAAATCGCTGTCTCTTTCTGTGGAAGAACAGAAATAGCTAGCTTGAGACATGAGGTTGTGTCATGGAGAACTTTTATTGGTAATGCCTCTGAGTTAATTGCTGAATTCCCACGCCGAGAGCTTTAGCGGGGAGGTCTCGGCACCGCGTTCCCCAGCCTGGCTCGCGGGGAGCCCTGTCGCCCAAATCAGAGTGGGCTGCAATCCTGTATTTTCTGTCGTAAGAAAAGGTCGTGCTGGTAACATACGGGAATTGCATTCAACTGGAATCCACCATCCTTTCGGCTGCGCTCTCCTCTCTCAGGTTTTTCCTGACCAAAATTGCATTACTGGGGCTAGCAGTTAGTAGTTAACTCGCAGGATCTCTGTAGCTGTGGTGGTTTGCTTGTGTTTCTGATAACACGCAAGTCAGATATTTTACTCTACTGAACCAATTTTACGTTGCTGTATGACTCACAAGCCTTTCATTTGCTATTGATGCATCCTCCCGTTTCAATTTTTAACTTTTTTTCTTCTTTTTAAATTGGCTGCAGTGGGACGTTGTCCGTTCCGCGTACCAGACAGGACAGGGGGTTAGTGATAGACGCCAGGCCCCTCGGATCCGCCGAACGGCCGCAGCTGCGCTGACACGACGAGCCTGACCATTGCCGAAATGAAATAATTTTGAGTTTTATGTGGCCTCTTCCTTGTCAAAATCCCAGTGAATGTGGTTACGTGATGCCATCGGAATGACTCATTGCCATAATTACATATGTTCTAAGGGGTTCTTCCCCTTGTATTATTAAAAACTAGTGATGTTTGATTTTTGGCAGGGACTGTCTTCCTTGTATGATCTACAGATTTTGTCAATTAAATGAAGGAAAAATAGATTTCCAAGACTTCAGAACAAGACTGGACTTGTACTCAGAGCACTTTTTCGGTGCGGTGTTGAGCTACTTTGTTTTATTGGATAGGGTAAAGGCAACACCAGCCATCTTACTCTCCTCGTTGCAGTCATTCCCCGCAGAGCACAAGGACAGAAGCGGGTTTCGTAGCCGGCCTTCAGAATCACCCCAACCATGGCCAGAAGGAACCGTAGGTGGTTTCTCGCCCCAGTAGTTTCCCAGCTCAGTTCCTCAGGAACAGGTTGTCAGGGATATAGCTTGCACGAGCGGGAGGCAGCGCTCCTTGGCAAAAGGCTCCAGGTTTGACGGCAGAACAGACAAACGCCATCCCAGGCACCGTCGCCTCGGATCTGGAGTTCCCCGAATGGCGACTGAAAGCAACGGGGGAAAGCTGGAGGGAGGGGAAAATCGGAGTCGAGCAAAAAAGGCCAAAAGGTGGAAAAGGACTTTGCGAGCGCGGGCTGCGCTGTGCACAGCAGGATCGCGCCCTCGGGGCGCGCGTTGTGCTTGGGCCGGCGCGGTTCCCGCGGGCTCACAGAGCCTTCTGCTTTACTCGTCGGACGTACGCCCGCGCTGCAGGTCTCTCGCGGGAATGGAGTGTTCGCGGGCAACCTGGGAGCTACAGCATTTACCTATAAATGTTTTCCTTGTGTGATTTGATTTTAACAGTCCTGAAAAGTGGCTTCTGGAAAGCTGCACGTGCTGCACCGCGCCCGTCAGCCTTGCGCGTCGCAGGACCGTTTCGGTGGTGAATGGCAGGCGAGGTTCTAACCGGGCGTTGTAGCCTGTGCTGTAAATAACAACATATTATCTACCTGGTTGCCTCTTTTTTTTCCACTAAGATCCTGCTGCTCTTCAAAAACCGTGGAGATTCTGGCAAGCAGCGCCATCTAAACTATGGTTTGGCATTCGGTTGGGTATAATATATTATGTATATAAATGCCATTGGTGTGATTTATTTATGGTGACTGTTACGTACAGCTGGTATTTCTGTAATTTTAATAGAGTTTTTTTTACATGTTGTGCCTAGCATCTCTTTCTGTGAAGACTATTGGCTTAGTAAAATCTGTAAATATATATACAAAATCCCTTTTAATGTTCTCAGACAATGTAATCCAAATAATAGTATTAGGGATAACCTGTTTCACTATCCTACTCTATTTCCTTTAATCAAAGCTAAGATTTCTTCTGAGTGAGAAATCATGTTAACATAAACATGAACTAAAAAGTGTATACATTGCCTCCATCTCCACGGGGCGGAGAGCTGGTGAATTATCGTTTGAGGAGTATGTGTGCGCACATTTAACTTGACTGGGGCTGATGACAAATACAGATTTATATTACACAGAGAGGATAAGAACATGATACAACCAACCTGTGTTTGGTGAAATTTGTCTGCTTTAGCTCCTACATCTCGGCAAACGAGATGGGAATGAAACGGTTCCAAACTCACGGTCGTGAGCTGTCAGTGCGAGCCCTTGCGCTTTGCTCCCACTACGTGGGACGAATTGCCCCAAAGCCCAGTAAACTGCCCAGAAACTGCGGGTTTGGAGGAGAGCGTGGTCCGGCGAATAAACACCCATTTGCTCAACGGTAAAAATGAAGACGTTTTCTATGCAACGGGGGTTCTGATGAGGATCTGTCTGTCTGTCTGTCGATACAGCTAGCAACTGCTTCTCCTGTTGGGCGACGGGGCGGTCACAGTGCAGAGCGCGAGTGGGAGCCGGAGCAGCGGCGCGTTGTGCCGCGACGCGCGCGGGTGCGTCTGGCTGCCGGCGGCCGCGGCAGATGGGGGTCGTGCAGGAGAGACTCGTCTCTCGACATCTTGGGTTGGTTGGGATTTGGCTCCGGTTTTGGTGAATAAAGCAAACAAAGCTTGTTCAGCAAACCCATGTATTTATTTATTTGTTTAAAGAAGCGTATTTTACAGTGATGCCATGGAGAGAACACCACAACAGATTTTATTTGGTGGGCCGAAAGAGAGCGTTCGTGTGCGTGTGAGTTGAGATGGCATCGACCTATCTAAGGAAATCTCCGGCTTGGACTGTTGAGCTCAGCGTGCAAATCACGTTTGTCAAAGGCAAATTGTTTCTAAATTCATAAATGAACCAGCTCTCTGGGAGTGGGAATAAGCACAATTCTCGAGCTGATTAAAAAAAGAAAAGAAATTTGTTTTGGTTTTTATATTTTCCTCCTAATTTTTCTAAAACAATTTAATTTTAAAATCACCCATACTGAAAAATCTTGGATTTTCTTAATATGCATTTTAAACTTTCCTTTGCCTTTCTCCCTTTTTCTTCCCATTTTGCTATGAAAAAGGAAGAAAGAAGGGAAAAGGCTGCAACAGAAAGAAGTTTGTCAGTTTTTCTAAAAAGTCTAGAAAGTTCTATAAAATAGGTGGTGTTGATTTATTATACGCAGTTTAGTTTTGAAATAGTTGTGCTAATAGTGCCATGAGTTACCGTAGGGAATCCAGTCAGTTAACAGAGCCTCCGTGTAGAAAACCTTACGAGCCCGCTCTCGCTTCTCCCTAATCCTTGCTGAGAACTGGATTGAGATACTGCGGCGGGAGGGAGGAAGGAGTCGCTTATGAATTAGCAAGCTGAGGTTCATCAAAGGGTTACTGATTATTGCTGCTAAAAAGCGGAAGGGAAAAACGTTTCTGCTTACATGCAACGCCACGGCACAAACAAAATACTTATCTCACAGGCTAGCTGAGGCTAGAAAATGAAGTGAGATCTGATCTTTCGGCTGGGAGGCTTTCAGGAATCGTCTGAACATGATCCATAAACAACTCAAAGGATGACTTTCAAGAACCTCTTTCTCTCTCTGCTTGGTATGCTGGTCGTTTATCATTGTGCTGAAATGGAATCCCCTTTAAAAGATATAACGGCTTCTTGTTTACTTAAACACAAAGTGGATGATGGGCTGAAAGGTTTTGCTGCCAGCAGAGCAGTCACGGAGGGCTTGGTACAGCTCCGGAGCTGAAACAACTGTGCAGCTCCCACGGCCTGCACTGAGCCAAACCGGCCGCAAAGCGACCGGGGCGACGGCAGAGTTTAGGCGTCCTCTGCCGGGGCCGAGTCCTCGGCGGGCGCCGCGAGCCGCCGGCTCTTCGCGGGAGGGGACCGGGACTGCCGGGCGCGGGCAGGCGGCCCGTCGGGGCGAGCGGGGGCTCTCCCGCAGGCGGCCCCGCGCCCTCGCTGGCTCGCTCTGCCCTCCCAAACCACAGGGCAGAGAAGGTGGTACGAAAGCAAGTGCAGCAGAGACTGTATTCGCCAGGTTTAGCTTTGGGGTGAGCTTTTCCCTGCCCATGACCTGGGAGGAGCCAGGAGCTTCAGCAGCACGTCACTGATCTGCCCTGGGCACATCTCTGGGAGCCACGGCACCTCCCCTGGCTCCATCGCTCGGGACCAGCGGGCTTTTGCTGAGCGCTAGAGGAATTAAATGTCTGCACATACTTATAGAGGAAGCACATTTTAAAATATAAGGGAAACTGAGCGGTGTGCCGCCTCGTGACACGGCCGAGGGTAAAGCTCTCCGTGCAGAGAAGGCAGCGCTCGCGTGCGCCCGCGCGGGTCTCGCTACGTCTCTGTCCCGCACGCTCCTCGTCCCGGTTCCTCTGCCCAGGTGTCGGCTCTTGCAGAGCAAGGGCGCTTGTGCTGGATCCCGGGAATTCCAGTCGGTGGCATGCAGACCAGTGGTTTCTACCAAACTTAACCGTTTGCTTCTCTTCTGCAGAGCCCGGACTGTGCCTTCCCCCTCCTGCCTGCCTTCCCTCCTGCTACGCGCCTGGGGGTGTCCGGGCGGGCGGGCGAGCGTGTCCCCGGCCCGGGATGGAGTCCCGCAGCTGTGACTGTACAAGCGGAGTCACAATGTTTCGGCAACCTGCGGTTTGTTGTAACCTCTCATTTTCTCAATCTGCTGCATGTTAACTGGATCCGTCAGTGGGAAATTCCTCAGGGGCTCTGCGGAGCACTGCTGGGGTCCTGCGAGCGCAGGACGGCTGATTTGTGGCTGCAGTGCAGCTGGCAACATTTTCTGTGATTTTCTTAAAGCTTTGGTGAGTTTCCCTTCCACAAGTGAGTCTCTGTCCTGTGGGACACCAGCCTCCATAGGGGCCAAGGCATGAACCACACACTCAGGAAGCTGGTTGTCATTTTGTTTTTTTGTTTTTTAATTTGAAATAACTCTTTGAAGCAGATTCAGGGCAGATACCACTGACCTCTTACCACAAACGTTTAACATGTATCGCAATGATAAAGTCATACAGCTTAAAACACAAAATAAAGGGTGGGGGGAAGAGAAAGAGGCCGCTGCCTTTGTGTGAGTCCAGGAGCCAGGCTGGGGAGAGCGGCCGTGCGGGTCCGGTCTCATCCCGCCGGCTGCAGCCGTGCTGCGCTGGGGCCACGCGGCCCGTCTCCGGTTGAGGCCTTCGCTCGTGAAGTCTCGCGTCCGGGTCCTTCGCTGGCTCGTACTCCACCTCTGCTCCCCGCCGTCGCCCGTGGAGCCCTGGGGAGGTGGGCTTCCCTCCGTGTGCGCTCCCGCTCCTCTCCTGTGGTCCCGGGCGGTGTGTGTGCGTGCAGCCTCCTTAAGTATTGTGTATGTGGTTTCTGTCGGGTCTGTGGGTCAGTCTGGGAGTATATGTCTGTCTTTCTGGACATGTGTATGTGTTGTGTAGCAGTGCTCTGGTTCAATAAAGCTTTCATATACATAGCAGCAATGAAGTCTTGCCATCAGGTGACGTAAAGGGGCAGCTACTGGGCAGGGCTAGCAGACGTCGCGGGGACCGCGGCCCCTCTCTGTTTGCTCTTCCTCTTCTTGGTGCCAGACTTAGCATCTTTGGTGTCTTTCCGATTTCTGTTCCCATTCGCATTATCTTGCTTTCCTTGCTCTTCCTTTTTCTTCCTTTTCCCTGCAGTAAAGCAAAGGGGCACCGTGAGGCTCTGCGGCAGAGCGAGCTGGCCCGCGGCCCGCTGCTGCCGGGGGTGGCCCGAAGGGCCTGCGCCCCTCCCCACGCACCGGGGTGCCCGAGAGCCGCCCTGTCTGCCAGGCCGCGCTTTGTATTGCGAGCTGTTGCCTAAATATAAACAGGGAAGAAGGATCAAATCTGGATTTAGCTTTGTAGCTGTCGGTCTCCAGCAGAAGTGTTAACACTTGCATTTCTCCACGGCTGCATACCAAGCCCCTTAGCTAACACGCGCCGCTGTGTGCATCAGAGGAACAGACCGGCCCAGTCTGCCTCCCCCTGCCCGGCTGTTTCATCCCTGTGGTGTTAGTCACGGCTCAGAACCGGTTTCCCTCAAAACACTCAACCCAGCTGCAATCCTCGTCCATCCCATAAGAGGATGACCAAACTACCATTCATCCTGAAGACACTCTAATTCCTGGGAAAAACACAGACCTAAGCATTCTGGTAGAGCAGAAGACGACTCCCGTCACCGCAGCGCACAGGCGTGCGCCCTCGGCTGCTCAGCTGCCTGGCTGCTCTCTGGCCGGGGAAGAAGCTAAAATATCCGAAAGCCCATGGGACACGCGGCAAGCTGTGCCGAGGATCACCCACCCGGGGGTCTTTCTAGCTGCTGTCACGTTGTGTTCCCTGTACCGTGGAGAGGTAGTGAGATGCGCAGCGCGTTTATGATACCGGACAATTGGCTGAATACTTGTGCCTGACACATAAAGGGTGCTGGGGAGGGATGGTGAGATACTCCGTGTCTGCTCACCTTCGGGGCACTGGTTCTTCTGCACGGTGCATCTCCGCACCTCTGTGGTGGCAGGACACAGGGACACGTCTCCGGAGGGAGCCTGCAGAATCCGCCGCGTTCGGTCTTCGTTGCCCTTCTTGAAGCCACAGAGCTTCCTCTTCTTGGAGCAGGGTCCCCAGGGCCCCCACTCGCTCATTTCACATTGTGCTGCCAGACAACAAGAAAGGCCAGCAGTAACTCTGGTTTCTCCGTTGCTGCCTCAGGACTTCCCGGAGCCCTGGCAGACCATCGCACCTCTCCCCCATCGTAGGCTTGCAGGGTACGTGTGTTGCCCCAGCAGCTTCCTAAGCTTTCAAGGCACCCCCTTCCTTGCCATACCGCACAAACTCTGAGTCACGCTTCACAAACACGCGGCAGCAATGCTGGGGTGCTGCTCCCCGTCTAGGCTGGTTTCCAGAGGGCTCTGCCCTCTGAAGGGCTGGGTCTGGCCTGTACCGTCACCCACTCGACACGGGTACGATGAGCCATCGTCTCCAAGGGGTTCGTTTTATCATCTAAACCAAACCGTAGCAATATATGCAACTGGACCCGACCAATGCACGAAAAGCTTGGTGAAAGGTGCCCGAGCGTCGCTTACCAGGACTGCTGCACTCCATGGTGCCGTTGGCAGCAGAGTAGCCTTCAGGGCATGTGACGTAACATCTCCCTTTGTGCAAATACAAACCTTCCTTACATTTTGTGCAAAAGTTTCGACTGAAACAGGACTCACAGTTCTCAATTTTGCATTCTGGGGAAAAAAACCACAAAGCCATCATGTAGTCCGAAGTGAGCAAAAGACTCAGGAAGCTCTTGGCTGCTAACTGGAGTTCGCTCCTGGCTCCAGGGGCTCTGCCAACAGCCAGGGCGAGCCTCTGAACGTCCTGCCAGGCCTGGTTGTGCTGCTCAGATAGAAGTCAGTTGTCTTTGCACTGTTCCCTGGTACAGGACAGAGCCACTGTGCTGCAGTGCTCATAGCCAGCAGCAGCCGCTGCCAGATCGAAATCAGGCAGGGTGGAAAAGGTTTGGGCTGGTGTTCAGCTTGAGCATCAGTCAGCCAAAGCGGGACAGTGCAAAGAATAAAGTCCCGACTTTATCAGCTGCTCCAGCTGCAGCTACAGTACGGGCTGCAAAGAAACGGAGTTAGATGGAAATCTGGCCATGAGGGTGATTTGCATGAAACTGCCAGGGACGTGATCGCATTTTTCCATGTCCAGCTTCTTTCTGGTGCTCTGTCTGAAAGAAGCAGCCCGAGGCCAAGGGTCTCATTCAGAGAGCTGCTTGGCTACGGTGAATGGGCAGCACCTTAAAAACTGAAAGGATCTTCCTCCTCCTCCTCCTTCCTCCCAAAGAAAGAGGGTGCCAGTCCAGCAGCCCACATAACAGAGCTTCCCAAATGTCCGGCAGGATGCCACGTCCACAGCGCGCCTGGGCGGTGCTGAGCATGCTGCGATGGGGTAACCCAGCCCTGAAGGCTTCGCCGGCGGCCCTCTGCTCTCATGGACCACGGGTCCATTAACCACCACCTGCCCACAGCACGGAGAGACCCACAGAGGCTCTCAAAGACCAAGAAGGACAGGAAAGCCAAAACTCAAGTCAAAACCTGCCTAGAAGGGCTGATGTGGGGGCAGTGATGCTCCCCCAGCTTCCGAGGGCACCGTTTGGGCAGTACCTGGTGGCTGCTCAAAGGGAGGGAGCATCTCAGCCTGGCTGCACAGTGCCGCAGCAGGGAAGCGCCTGGGCACCCAAGGTGCATTAGCCAACATCGGCATCGATGACGGGGTTATTCCCTGGGTAGATGGCTGCCCTGCTCAGCACCGCCTTCTCCCCTTCCATACAGCCACAGCATCTCCTCCCCCCTGACCGAGGCGGGACGATCCCCTGCAAAGGACTGCAAAGCACCACCACGCTCCCACGTTTTGCCCCTTCCCTCCCGCCCCCGTACTCACTGATGCACTTGTTCATGTCTGTATTGCGAAGGCCAAAGTATCCCAGCGGACAAGATGGTAGGCAAATCCCAATTTGCCGGATGTCGTTCCTCTCCAGAAGGATGAAGAGTTTGGGGGAACATCTCAGGCACCCATTGAACTCAGAGCACAGGTCGCAGCCTCTGGCACAGCCCTGACTCAGCTCAGTGCTAACTGGAAGAGCAAGAGAGAGGCAGTGGTTAGTGCCCGCCTGCGCAGCCGGGCTCTGCACGCACCAGCTTTGTCCCCAAAACACCGGCAGCACCGGCAGGAAGGGCCGGGACCGGGGCAGCCCAAGGGCGGGGGTCCTGCTGCACTGACGCGCTCGCTGCGGCTGCCGGCACCGCTCCGGCCGGGCGTCACGGCCCCGTGCCCGGTGCCCACAGGCGCCAGCACCGCGCCGAGCACAGGCGCGAGGGTCGTGACAGCGGCAGCAGCGAGGAGCAGGACCCAGAAGCAGCCACCAACCCCTCACAGAGCCCCAGCGCTGTCCCCTCACCAGCCCCCTGCCTCCCAGCCCTGTCCATCAGCCCTGCCACCCGTGCTGGGCAGACACCCACGAGGGACACGCACCCGGGTGGGCCAGCGCCTCCCCGCCACGTCCCCTCTTGGAGCTGGCGGTGCCGCCCCGCCGAGCTATGGGCACGCTGCAGGACGAGCGGGGACCAGAGCCGCGCGGTGCTGGAGCGAAACCGCCTGACTGATTCTGCGCTGCGCTTCAGGCCAGGCTGCGTCCCAAGCTAGATCTCGCTCTGACCCCGCTTGTGTTAACTATGTCTGGCAGTGCAGGAGATTTCACTGCCCCCAAAATAGAGATGTGTTCTCAGCTCCTAAATTCAGTCCAAGAAAAATACTCAATCTCATGTCTTGAGAGTTTTCTGCTTTTAATTATCATATAAAATGCTGCTTGTTTTGAAACCAATAGCATTCTTTGCAGGCTAGAATGCAGGTTATTTTTATTAGTTTATTATGCAAGCACTGTCCTTGTTTATAGAAAAGCTGTGTATTTAAAAAATGTATTCTTTTAAATACTGTGTTTACTACACTTCAAAAGCAAGCGCGGAGCACCACAGTGTTCACATGCCAGACTGTGAGGTAAGAAAACTTTCCTCTCCTCGCAGTGACCCGAGACTCCGGCACCTCCCCTGCTGCCTGTCCCAGCCCCGTCGCGGGGTCCGCGGGCGCGAAGGCTGCCGCAGCCTCGGGAAATGAAACAGAAAGCAGACAGGGGTCCCCAGCCCCGCGGACCCTCAGTGCCCGGCTGCCAGGAGGGTTTGCTGGGTCTGGACCGGGACCCTCCCTCGGCACTTTGGGCCCTGGCCCCCCATACGCAGGGACCCCAGGGGATCGGGCCCCATCCCTCCTGCAGCGCCAGGCCGCGGTGCCAAAGTCTGCCTCCGCGGCAAAGGTATAAACCGGGCCCTCGCTGGGAACTGCACTTTATAGCATTAGCCATGACATCAAGTTTTCCTTGTTCTCACAGGGCTCAGCAGTCCAGGTTTTAATATAAAATCATTTCTATATAATTTAATTTAAAATAGTTTTAATGTAAAACAGTTCTAAAACTAGCTTGCATGAATGAGGGCAAACCCATGTGGCTGCTCTTGTGCCGATTCAGCTTGGGTGCGCAGCGTGAGCACCGCGCTGGGACTGGCCCAGGACCGTCCAGGCTGGAGGGGTAATTAAAACCCACACTGCCTGTGCACCTCGGGTCCCACCGCAGCCCAGCCACTCCATGTCCTCACATCCCTGCAGCAGTCGAGCGGGCACCCGCGCGCGGCCACGGCCCGGGGCAGATCCTGACGGGGGCTCCGGGCGGGACGGGGTGGCCGCGGCGGAAGGACGGCGCAGGGCGGGCGGCTGCCAGCAGAGCAGCGCTGGGCAGGCGGACGGGGAGGGACGCACGGCTCGTGCTCACACGCTCCCTTCCCTTCCCTCTACTGCTCACTTCTCCCGGGAAGGCGCGTGACGATGGCGGGGGACCCAGAGGTGCCGGCCTCGGTGGGACGCAGGGCGAGATGTGCACCGCTGCCTGCCTGCTCGGTGCTTGCGGGCGCGAAGGCGGGCTGGGGCCACGGTGGCCGAGGCGCTGCGGGAAGGGGGAGGCCGACCCCGTCCTGCTCCGCAGAGCGAACTCCTCCGGCCGCGAGCGCTGCCGTGGGCGCCAGCTCACCCGAGGGCTGCAGCCCCAGGGAGCAGCTCTGCCTGCGGGGCTGCTCCTCCCTGCCCCTGCCCGGTGCTGCCTGCAGGCGCCGGGGCAATTGCCTGCGGCTCAGGGCTGTGGCAGGTCCAGCGGGACAGGGTAGTGCACATCTCTGCACAGGAGTGGGACTTGGGAGTTCCAGGGGCTCGCGGGGCACCCCGAGGCTCTGCCCAGCTCTCTGTGTTGGTAAACACATTCGCCATCTGCACGAACCATACAGCATCACGAGAAGTAGAGAAGAAAAGCGTTTCATACATACTTCGTCTTTGCCTCTTGCCCTTCACCACTTTGCTGCTGCCTGTTAGATCCATCGAGCTTAGAAAAACCACCACCACAAACAGTCCAAGCTGCATAGTAACTCTCCAGCGCTGCAGCCCCTCCGTCGCAGGGTGGTCGGAGGAGCCCGCTCCACAGCTGGGGATCTCTCTGCTGCTGCTAAAACGTCTCAGGCGGGATCAGAGCTGAGAGTCTGTGCACGAAGCCTGGTACGGGACCATATCCACAAACTACATCAGCAACAGCGAGCTTAGGTAGCAGGTAACATGGCTCTACCTTCATCCCCATAAGGAGTGCAGGAGCTTGGCTCTAGTCCCATCTGGGGGCTCTGGCAGTGAGCGTTAGCTGCTTGCAGTTTCCAAGTGCGCTCGCAGGAACTGCAAAGGAAGAGGAGAACAGATTAACTCGCGGGTTGACATCGCTCCTGTAACGGCTGGGCTCGGCGCTGCGGCGGCTGAGCACGGAAGCCGTGGGGCAAACTGGGGGAGTGGTGCGCAGGGGGTGCGGGCAGACAGCGGCACCTGGAGCGGCACGGGGCGAATCGCCCTCCAACCTCATCCACAAGTCACTCTTGCTTAGTAACAGCACGCGTAGCAATGCCTAACGCAGCTTTGCCATCTGCCGATGCTGCATACAGTTATAGCTGTAACTTGTTTAAAATAGTGCCAGTCCCCCTCGGCCGCCCCTCCTCGAGTAGCAGATGGCCTCTGCGGACTGCCAAGCGCACAAGATGTTTCCCATCAAGTGGGCACCTCTGGGGCTGGTAGTCGAGCCGAGCAGAAAGGAAGCCTGCAGTCCCAAGCTGGAGACGGGGCTGTCTGGGGACGGGGCGGGATCGTCCTGCGAGCTGCCCGAAACGCCGCGTTTCTGCTCGGAGGGAATTTCCAAACCTCCCAGCTCCCATTCCCCCGGAGCGGCAGGGAAGGGTCAGCGCTGCCTGCGCGGGCAGGGGCAGTGCCGAGCGGGGCTGAGCGCAGGAGCTGCTCTGCCCAGGGCTCGCTGGCTCTTGCACGGCCCTGCCGGTGGAGGAAGCCGGGCATTCGGCAGCGAGCGCGGCTGTCAGTGCTGCGCTGCCCTCGCCAAGCGGCGGCAGTGAGTTGCCCGACGTGTGTGGCAGGACAAGGTCACGAGACGGCAATGCTGGGAGGACAGGCTGGGCAACAAACCAATTGCTCTGCATGAACTTCTTAGAGAGCAGGTAAAGTCCAGTGCAGCGGGAAGTTGCCGGACGGCAGCCCAGCATGCAGGGCTCCGCGCGCAGCCGGCCCGGGAGCTGCTGCATGCCCCGTCCTCGCCCTGCAGCGGCCGAGACCTCGCTCCTGCTGCCTGCGCTGCCCAGCTCCGGGGGAGAGAGGGGCAGCGCAGGCAGGGCTGCTGCGGAGCAGTGTGCTGCTCCCCGGGAAATGACCCCGGAGGTGGTTTTCCGTGTGCCCTGTGGCTGGCGTGCAGGAAGGGCGACCTCCGGGCTGCACCGGGAGCTCCGGCACTGCCAGGCAGGACCACGCTCCTCTCTGCAGCCGGCAGAGCAAAGCCCCACCAACGGCTGCCATTGTGTGGGAATCAAGGCGACAACATTCACTCTGTGAGGTCAAATGAAACAGAAAATGGTTTTAATCCCTTTATAACAACTGCGCAATCGCCAATGCCCCAAATGGCCAGTGGCAATGGTGCTGGAACGCAGCCCGGCAGCAGCCTGTTTGCTGCCTGCGGGATGGACACGGGCCCCGGGGTGCCGGCCCCCTCCCATGCCCACCGTGGGGTGGGAGACCTGCCGAGGGGCTGCCGGCCCCAGCAGCTCCCCTGCCCCAGCCCAGATATGGGGTGATTATGGCCACGGCAGCAAATACCTGAACGGAGAGAGCTGGCAGCATCTGGAGTCAGCTGCTGCTGGGAGATGTGATGCACGTACTACCGGGCCTTGTAGCAGCACGTGCCTCGACGCCAAGACGTGCCCCGGAGCGGGCACCTCATGGCAGCTTTGGCTCACGCGTGCTGGCGAGGCCCAGAGGCCGTCGGGCGCTGCAGGGCGCTGCCATCGTCCTCCTGCCCCGATGGCTTTGAACTCTCCACCGTGGCCCTGCTGCGACTCTGCCGAGCGCTGCTGGGGCAGGAGCACAGCGCTCCCCATGTGCTTGTCGTTACAGCCCACAGCTCATCCACAGGATTTTCAAATAAATAATTAGTCGCTTGTGTAAACATCAACTTGTTCTGCACTTCCAAGTCTGTTTGCTGCAAGCTGCTTTATAAACACTGTCAAGTGCTTAAGCTGGGCTGTTGGGAGTGTTTACCAGAGCGGAGGGCTGCGCAGAGAGGGGATCCCACCCCGGCCCCGCAGCCTCCCTCAGCACCACGCGCACATGCAGGGACCCGGGCACGGCGTGGGGCTGCCCTGTGCGGGGGTGAGGCAGCGCGGGCGGCCGGGCGAGGAGGGACCCTCTGGCCGGACGGCACGGCACAGCCAGAGGACCCCAGCGGGGATGCTGGCTGGTGGGAGCGCGGCAGCGTCAGTACAGCATGGTCCAAACTCTCCCCAAATTAGTGCTGAGCGCCAGCTGTGCTGGAGGGAGCACGGTGCCGCCGCCCCGGTCTGGCTGCCCCTTGTTTTTAATTACGGCGGGTTTGGAGGTGAAGCGCGTTCGCAGGAAGTACACGCTGAACCCGCACCGCGTCCTGCAGTGTTTACACAACACTCACAGTTTAGGCAAAGTCCCCTCGGTGCGGGGACGGCAGCAGGGATATTCTTAGGGAGCAAATACAGCCCCAGCTGCCAAGAGCCAGCGTGAAGCTTATGCTGCCACCACGTACCCCATCTCGCAGGGCTTGTTCAGCGCAAGGGCAGGGAAGTGCCATGGGAAACCTTGAGGCCACGAGCACAAACCAGACAAGCCCACACTTTTTCCTCCTTGTTTCCTTGCTTTCTAGCCCAACGACAGCCTGGGCCTCCAGCCACAGCTGCCCACTCAGCACGGAAAAGCTACTGGCACCCTGAAAAGCCAGTGCCACGGCAGGTCACTACCACAACCCCCATGTTTCAAAACCTCCCTCAAGCACACAGTGCCTGCGGCGTGCCCACCGGCAGAAGCTGCAGCAGAAGGGCCGGGCTTCCACCGGCTTCCCACCCTCACCTCAGGACACAAATTATGATTCTTTCTGCTATTGCAGCCATCAGTCAAGCTCAGGTTGCTGCAAACAATTTCCAGTCTAAACATTAGCAGGATTTATGCCATTATCCCATCGACAGGAAGAATTTGGGGTAACCTGAATTGCTCTGAATTAATTTATGGAGAGACTTGGCCCCTGCATCTGAGACGACAGTAAGCCTTGTTTGCAATTCAATCAGGATAAATTGGTCCTTGGGAGCTCCAATACAAACCAGAAAATGTAAACCATCCAGATAATTTACCATTAGTCCTCCTACACACAAGGTGAGAAAGACCAACATTATATCCCCAGGATATTCGAGACCTAATCCACAATAACTAAATTGCTGATATATTGCCTCTTGCTGAATGTATCAGGCTATCCGTAATGTAAACGGGCTCTCCAAAGGTTTACTGAGTCTGGGAGAGAAGGACCAGATGCTTGCGCGAGGGCTGGAGGCAGGACAAAGTCCGATTACAGCAGCAGCAGTAATGAACCCCCAGGACCTGCCAGGTCGGCCGCCAACAGCCGGCTGGACATCAGCTACGAGTGCAGGGGAATTTGGGTTTCCAGGTCCTGGGGCTAGATAGAAAATTTGAATTTCACCTTGGCAGTCTGTTCAGGGGGTGCAAATACTTAAGGAGAACAGGTTTCAGAAATAGCTTTGCCTGCAGGCGGAGTCGCAGTTTTGCAGGGTTTCACCCGGGTTTGTTTGGTCCCGGCAGTCTCCCAGCCCCGCGCCCAGCAGGCTCGGAGACGGGGACGGCACCCGGGACAAACGGCCCCGAGCCCTCCCCAGCCCCAGGGCAGGCAGAGGCCGGCTCGGAGGTTGTATGGCAGCAGCCAGCTCCACGCTGCGGCAGATTCCCCCGCCTGCCTTTGTGTAAACTTTCAACAAGCCCGTCGAATAACGATAGTAGTGCCTGGATATCAGAGGCGCTGGGAGAGGAGCAGGAGGAGGAAGAGGAGGAGGAAACAGGAGCCGGCTGCTAAGGAGAGCAGGGCCACGTGCAAGGATGGGGTCTGGGGGGCACGCGGCGGTGCTCGCCCCTGGCACGATGAGCTGCTGCCTGGCGTCTGAGCCAGCCAGAGCAGGGCTGCAGGGGGACAGAGCCCAGCAGGTTCCGGAGGAGAGAGAAAGGAGAGTACGCAGGGGTGGGAGGAGATGTGCTCCTGCAGACGGGCACCGGGACCAGCCGTCCCGTTCGAGGGTGGCACAGCTCCCCGGAGCCCAGCAAAGCCCCCAGGCCAGTGTCGAGCAGCAGTAGGACAGGGCGATGCTGGCACGGCACCCTGCACCCTGCACCCCGCATCAGGAGGCACTCAGGAGGCACTGCTGCCGCTGTCAGCCCCCTGCACCCTTCCCACTCCAGGAGTGGCCAAGCTGCTCTTGCAGCACGGCTGAACCTCAACAGGTGGGACATAGCCAGCAGGAGAGGAGGCATCTTTCAAACAAGCAGAAGCCCACACACGCGTTTATCTCGCTGCATGCCTTGCCCTCCCTTGGCTAAAGTCTCCAGCAGGCAAAGCTTCCCCGAGACATCTAAAGCTCGCAGCCCCAGGTGTGGCTGTGCGGCTCCGCAGCCCGGCGAGGGAGCAGAGCCAGCGGGCTCCGAAGCGCACACCTTCCCTCGCTCCCCCCGGTGCCTGCCAGGAGACACGGGTGTCAGGAACCAGCCCGGGGAGCCGAGTGCTGGCAGGCGTGCGGAGCGGGAGCCTCATCCAGGCGCGGCCAGAGCCTATCACCAGAGCTGGCCTCGGCGGGCAGCAGCGAGGGAGAGGGGCAAAGAGGTGAGCCCGAAGAGCGGGTCAGTGCCGGCTGCCTGCCCTGCGCTGGCTGCGCGGCTGCCTTGGCACAGAAGCCCTCCGGGCAGGAGGCGGAGGCGGGGGTGAGGGCTGCACTGGCGCTGCAAGCTGGGGTGCTGCAGGAAGAGCAATGCAAATGCCCCGTCTGCCTGGGAGCTGCCGGCAGCTCGCTCAGCCCTGCGGCACCGTTATTCCTATTTGACAGGCACACAGAGGTGTGCCCATGGTGCACATCTGCTGGTGCTCCCTGAACCCGATGACTCTGCTCTGCCTGCACTGTCCTGCCTGTGCTGGATGATCCCCCAAGGCTGGAGCTCCCTGCCTGCTCTGCCAGCCCCGCAGCAGGAGGAAGGCAGCGTGGTGCTGCAGGTAGTGGGTTTGGGGGCCCTCATTCTCTTTGGGAAAGTCTCTCACTGTCTTTCTGAGGGGTGTTTCCCTGCTGTCAGGGCAGAGACAGTGCTAACGCTACATGAGCAGCACTGTGAAACCCTCCACGGAAGAAGGTCCCACGCATGCACGGCTCGGTCATCGCGACTGCCACAGGGTGTCTCACGCGCCTCCAGCCGGCAAACATCTCTGCACATGCACACGCAGAGCCACTTTGTTCTGCTTAATCCTTGAAGCAATAAAAGAAGGCTGCATTAAGTCAAATTTCCGAACCAGAAGGTCTTCATTTGATATTATATCCAAGTGCCAAGTTCTGCAAAATCCCTAACCCATAAACTTCACTGAAAAAATAAAATAATAAAACCCAATCTGGCAGCAGAGTTCTCCGCAGCGTTGTTGAGGTCTGACTCCTTCCACCAGCTTCTGCACCGCATTCCCCAGAACTGCAGAGCCGTGCTGTGACCCACTAACGGGGAACACGCCGAGGGGAGGCTCCTGCCCGCGGCCGCCCCTCTGCCCCAGCTGGGCGGTGGGGAGTCGCGCCGGGGCTCTGCCGCGGCAGCACCCCAGCCTCCCCGCCGGCTCCAGCCCCCCGCTCCGCTCAGCACCAGCTCCTCGCCCGCCTTGTGCAGTGCCCAGCACAGTAGCTGCTCCAAGTAATGCTGCGATTAATAATGCCACAGGCCTCTCTCTGGGAGCGCTTGTGCTTCAGCATTGTAAAACATCAGGAAATTTTTTACTGGGGAATTTCCATTACTCTCTCCGCTAGCACAGCGAGGCGGCACGTTGGTCTGGAGGAGAAGGAAGCAGCGAAGCCCTGCAGCAGGCTGCAGACTCGGAGCGTGCTGCTTCTCCACAAAAACAGAGCAGCATCTGGAAAATGCACCAGTCTTCCCAGCAGGCACAGCTCCGGTGGCACAGACTAGGAAGCTGCCTGGGGAATTAGCTGCGGTCACTGACAAATCAAACCTATTTCTATTAGGTACAACTTCATGCAGGTTTAAGCCTTCCTACAATTCAATAACTCACTTACTGAATGCCAGCCAGGGACAAAATGCACTAGAACAGCAGCAACCAAAGCAAATTTCAGACCAGGAATTGCAAAACATTCAATTTCAGAGCAACACAGACCAGGGCACTGAAAACCTCACTCTTTCATCAAAAGGGCTCCTCAACAACCCTAAAGGCCCTATTGCCGCGCAGGGAGGTGCTCAGCAGATTATGCGGGGTACACACCATGTCAGCGTACAGCCCCCACTCCTGGAGACCCTGGGCGTGCAGGGAGCAGGGGTGTCTAACGCAAAATGGGGAGCACAGCCAGGGCTGCCAAGGCTCTCATCCTACAGGAGCATGCACATGCTCAGCTCAATACCCAATTCCCCTCCTATTTCAGTGTCAATGTGTCCAAACAAGGGCTTACAGCAACCTTCCACAACTGACTCTAAATGCAGGCTTTTTAAAAGCAAATTTCCAGGGGTCACAGGAGCCACATGCCGCTGTGCTAATCAGCTTCTCCAAGCAAAAGCAGAGACGAGGCCCGGGGCAAAGACCCTAAACAGCACCTGGGGCTTTTTGCTTGGCCACGTGCAAAGGAAGCATCTGCCAAGTGTGAGCTTCCTGCAGGGATTCCCGGTGCACTGGCTGTCCCACCGACATGTCACTGCCTGGGAAACCTGGGCCCTGCAGAGCCAGGAGCAGCACCGATTTCAGGAGCAGAAGAAAACACAACTGGGAAAAATAACCAGCAGCCTCAGGTTTGGGCATCGGGCAGGACAGGGCGTTCGGCTGGTGGGAGGCAGCAGGCAGGCAGCCCGAGCTTTCTCCAGACCAGTCATCGCTGCAAGCCTGGAGCAAGAACACGCGAGTTCTGCCTTTGTGAGGGGTGACAGCAACCTGCACCGCTGGGACAGGGGGACCCAGCTCTGAGCTCTGCAGAGCCTGGCATCGCTCGGGATGGTTTGCAGCGAAGGCCATCCTGCAGCCGGCCCACGCCGCCTGGCTGCACACGAGCGTGTGGGGAAGCTGCAATCCCAGAGGGTCATCCTCGGAGGCAGGGTGTTGGTGGGTACGGCTGGAAGGCTGTCTCTGTGTTTGCCAGGGTCTCAGGCAAAGATGGGCAATTCTGCCCTTGGGGGAGACAACAGGTAACCCTGGCGCAGCCCCAGGGAAGGTGTCTCTGCCGGCCGGTCCCTGCCTCTCCCGGCTGCGTGGCCCCCGCTTTCCCACTCCGGGGCCATCCCCACGGGCCGGGGGAGGCTGGGCTGGCCCCCAGCTCTGGCGTTCACCGCAGTCTCACAGCCCTCAGCGCAGGCAGACAGGTGCTCTGCCAGCTCGAGTCTAGCTCGGGCCATGGAAACATCGGGTTTATGCTCTGCCGCTGCCTGCACACGCCAGCACGGCCGGCTTATTTCGGCTGTGCTCAAGGGGTCACAGCCGTGCCCCTGCAGCCCCAGAGCGGGTGCCCCTGCACCCCTTCTCGCTCCCCGCCGTGTCCCTCAGGGTGGTGCTGCTGCTCTCGCAGCAGCCGCGCCGGGGCCAGGGAGCTGATCCAGCTGAAACGAGCCTTTTTTCCAGAGTGGTTTCCAGGCATGTCACAGCGCTGGCGTTCCCAGGCCCGCGGTGCTGCCGTCCTCCCACCCAGGCTCCGCAGCCCCAGCCCCGCAGCAGGGATGAGGTGACCGGGCAGTCGGGAGCTCACCTGCTCCAGGGTCACAGGTGGACTTCGGACAGAATCATTCAAACTGGAGAACGCTTTGGACAGTGCTGAGTCCCCGCAGGATCTCAGCATAAACTTGGCCACCACAAACAGCACTGTGAGCCCTGCCCCAAGTTCACGGACCTTCAGGTAACAGGATTTTTTGCACTGGTACCCACCGACCCATGTGCAGGAGAGTGAAGGCTCCATGCCTGCCATGCCGTGCAACATTTACTTCTGCCAGTACTACCCTATTTTAATGCCTTTTACTGTAAGACACCCCTTCAAACCCAAACCACATCACCTGAACTCCCCCTCATCCATCTCCAGGGCCGTTCAAGGGAATGCACACACCTGAGCCTATAAGAAACCCCAGCAGTCCAGGGGTGACCATTCCCCGGTTGTCCGCACCCGCGTCTCGCGGCACCCTGGCTCAGTTGGCACGGAGCACCAGGAGGACGGAGGCTGAAATATCACCTCAACCCCAGCCCTCGCTGGGGAGCCGCGTCCCTGCCTGGCTGCGGGAGCAGGGTCAGCGAGCCCTGAGCCCTCGCTAACCCACAGGCTCGGCAGCCCAGCGCCGAGATCCAGCAGCACTTCCCCTGCACATCAGCATGGGGTGTTAACAGACGTCTAATTATTGCCGTGATCGCTGTTAACCATTTCCCCACTGATCCCCCATCCAAAAACCGAGGAATACGTACTTACCCCGCACTGTCCGGGTGCCTGCCGTGCCCCCATGGGTGCCGTCCTCTGCGGGAGGCTGAGTTAGGCGCAGCCAGGACAATATTGAGACAGCAACCGCTTAACTGCCTCGTCCCCTCATTGCTCAGCTCGGGCACGCTCCCGTCTCTGGAAGTCAGTGGGGAAGCAGGCAGGGCACCGCAGCCCACTGCGCAGCACTCAGTGTCTGTGCTGGGGCCGGCGGGACCCTGGGGCTGGTCCAGTATCAGCAACGAGCTCCAGCGAACTGATCAATATTGCCACTAGCTCTCCGTGTCCCCTTCCCGGGTCTGGCAAGGTAAAAGAGCGGCAGGGGACAGCGCACAGCAGCCCAGCTTCCCTACAAAGCCCCACGCACCTTGGGGGTGGGGGAGACGGGGATCCCAACAGATCGTGCTGCGATTTCTCACAGCTTTCATTGTCTGAACTCATTATCCACATTGCACAAGGCAAACCCGCAAGTCGGATGCTGACAAGGCTTGCGTTCCTCATTAGCAGCCCACATTGCAAAAGCTTCATCTAAACAAACATGCATTCTGAAACCCTTACCTCTGACTTGTCACTCCCTCATCACTGCTGAAAAGACTCTACTGGTTTCTCAGTTTTAAAAGACTACAAGACCAACTAGAAAAATCCTCGGTTCCTCCAGAGAAAGTTACATGCACGTTTCTGTCAAAAAAAATGAAAAATATATTCATGGTGAGTTCATGGAGCAGTCTGGTGCGTTTGGGTCTGGGGATTTTGTTCACTTGTTTTTTAAAGCAGGTTTCTAACAGCTTCCCAGGTTTTGCGCAGAGAAACAAACCCTTCTGTGATGTGCAGGATTTCAGCTCGTAAAGATCGCCCAGGCTAGTTCATACTCCATCAGCCCACGCTGCTCCCTGCGTATGCAAAGCAGAAAGTATGTGATCATATCAGAGCAATTTGCACATCAATAAATCCTGGTCTCAATGCCGTAGACTCCATCCCCATCCACCGGGTAGGGGTTTTTTATTATTATTATTACCAGAGTATCCAGCTTTGTAAAGGCATCTAGTGCAAACTCCTGCATGAGGGAATTCCACCCCACTAGTACCACCTCCTAAGACAATATCCAGCCAAAATATTGTGACTGTTGCAAAACCCGGACTGGAGCTCCACAAAGGACCTTCCAGCGTTGCATCCAGAGCCAACGGGGTCTCAGTAAATTACTGCAGAGTGACACACCATCTAGTTGTCTTTGTAGTCTTTTTTATTTATGACAGTTAATTCCGAGTTATTACTAACATTTCAGTGGTAACTGGCATATGAAGTCATCAGCTGTCACAACTGCATCTGTTAATAAACATGTCAAATATTAAAAGCAGCTTATTATCCTCTGGAGGGGGGAAGGCACTAAGGCGAAGAGCTCGAAAGCCTGGTTATTTTCCGATCTCTGGCTGTGCGGCAGGAGGACACGCTCACGCTCGGGAAAGCAGCGTGACTGCGGCGAGGCTGCGCGGGGATACCTGCCCTCCACCACACCTGAGCAGCCCAGGAGCGACCCTGCCCGCGCCGCCGTCAGCTCCCCTTCCCTTCTCCGCCTTAACCGGGGCGGCCAGGAGGGACGCGGGACAGACCCCTGCCTTGCGCGGGCACGCAGGGGAACGTCAGGGCGCGGGCATCTTCCCCGGGATCCCCCGTGCCTGGCGCGCGGAGCAGGATCCGGCCTGGGCAGCATCCGGCACCTCGCCCTCGCCAGCCTTCTGGCGCGCGATGCCGTCCCGGCCCAGCTGCGCCCGGCAGCGGCGTCCCCAACCCGCTCGTCCCCCGTGGCAGAGGCAGAAGTGGCCCGGCCCCAGGGGAGCCTGGGGGAGGTGCAGGGGGCCCCAGCCCCTCGCGTGCCCCCTGCGCTGGGGGCTGGAGTGGGGAGCTGGTGCTCCCAGGGCACGTGGCCACGGAGCCGTGCTGGACCCCACGCCGGTGTCTCTGTACAAGCCCTAAACAGGAGCCGGTGTCTGCTCTTCCCAAGCAGCCGTCAGTGCCAGCGGGTCCCCGCTCACGACCACCCCTCGTCCCTGGCTCTTGCGGGGCTGGTGCGGTGCCCATGGCCATGGGGCTCTGCTGAGAGCCCCGGTGCCCCGGCGGGTGGTCCCAGGGGCACAGCTGTGTGACAAGCCACCGGCCAGCCTCTCGCCGTGCCGTGCCCTGCAGAGCCTGGCAGTCTCCTGGGGAAGGCTGTTGCTTCCCTTCGGTGCCTCTGAGAGCCCGGGAGAGCGCGGGCAGGTCGCATGTTTCCGCTTTGCACGGTCGGGGCCCACTCCCACCCAAGAGTGGGCTCGGGAGAACACAAGGGTGTGGGGGGGGGCAGCAATTTCTATCCATCCTCCATTCCTTACCATTTAAGACCACCATCCTTGGTACATGAGGATGCAGTACGTCCTCTCCCTGCTTTGCTGAGCCACCCACGCTCTCGGCCTCTGCGGCTGGGGAGGAGGCTGCTGCTTCCGCACGTTCACCTTCCCTCTCTCGGGAGTCTCACATAGAAAGCTTGCCCCTCTAACATTTTCCTTGTCCAATTTCCACTGGCTTTCTCTGTCTCAAGGTAATTTGCAGGCTGTGCTTTCTGAGGGGTGCTGCAAAAATCAGTGGCAATATCCCCTAAACTCTCTACATGAAGGTTATTTGGCCATAACACAAGGTAGTCTCCTTAAAGCCCGAAACAGCGACCTGCAATGGGCAGGAGTCAGGGAGCAGCAGGAGATGCACTGAATGCTCCATCTTTACCTTCCCTCTTTTGTGGGTCAACTTCTCCAACCATCTGAACACATTTCAGTATTTATTTTAGGTGTAAGATCAACTCGAGCAGATACCATAATTCTCCTGTAATGAGTAAAATTCTGTCTTAGCTTCCAAGTGTTCCTGGGACATCACAGGACAACATGCTGATGGGTGAGACAGCCATGCCAAGCAGGGTGACTCACCCTGCAGTGCTTAGCAAAAGTCTTGAAGCAACAAGGAGCAACATTATCGTCACTTGATCCTCCCCAAGCTTGCAGGGCTCCTAGCTGGAAGCTGGAGGGCACAGGCTCTTCCAAAGGCTGTGACGGGCCCTACGGTGGCTCCTGAATCCCTGCCTGGGTCCCTCGCTGGGGGCCAGGGCAGGTCCCCTTCGATACCCCACTGCCCACGAGCCACCAAGAAGATGGATCTCTGAGCATCCCCAGCAGCCGCTGGCACAAGCCCTGGAGCTCTTTGTGGGACTTGGTACGGCAGCCCCGAGGAAGAGAAGGGCTGGGATATGGGATGTGGCATGGAACAGCCCCCAGGGATGCTCAGTCCCACAGATCTGTGTTCTTCACACGCTTGCAATCATCTCTGCTTTGCACAGCACTTGTGTGGGGGCAGGTATGAACACAAAGATGCAAAATAACCCAAAACAGGCAAGAAGGAAAATTCACCCTTTACGCAGCTTTTCCTTTGCATTGTGTTTGTGTTAATGCATGTGTATATGGAAGTTTTATTCATCCTGAATTTTCTTTGGCACCTCGTTAAATGTCCCTGGTTTCCTACTTGTAAACGATATCTTCTGAGATCATTGCTGTCTCACAGGAGCGTTAGCGAATGTGTTTTGAATATTGGGCAGATTGAAAGTGGTCACTGCTGCGAGTCTCCATATTAAAGACCTTTTCTATTTATATTTGGAGGTTTTTTACTTTCTAGTCTAGGAAATTCTGAACTGCCATCAAATGTTGCTCTGGGACAAAATCACTTAATTGACTAAGAGTGAAAAATCTCATAAACCGAAGATCTTGTATTTTATACTTGCATTGAATAGCCAAACCTTTTTCTTTCTAATCTGTCTCAGAGCACTGCAACTCCGGTTGACAGCTGTAGATCAAGTTTCAGTCTGGAGCAAATGTTTATAACTGAGCAATAAACCCCGAAGACAGACCTCTATAATGGAAATGCTGACAAACCCAGCTGCAAGAACAGGGCTACCGGAGACGCCAATAATTAGTGAACAGAGCAGTACATCTGACTGAAGGCAAAGGAGACGTGCTTGCTAGCTCCCTGGTGTTAGAAGGTATCATTGCAAAGGACAGTAAATCACACTAAATCCTGCCTTAACACCCTCCACAATAAATCCAGCATCAAGTCCCACATTTCTTCCCCTTCTGACAGGCAGCTAATTTACCGTTTTGTTTTTCTTTAGCTAGTGGCTGTTGAGGCTGATCCTAAATTAATCCTAAACAGGCTGTTTCTCTCTTGTACAAAAGGACATGAAATTCCACATTTTAGTGGGGTAAAAATGCCGAGTGGCTTGAAAGCAGAGCTGCTGACTTGGGAGATTTTCCCTGCCGCCCACAGCAGCCCTTGCCGAGCAGGTGCCCGGCAGCCTGGGCTCCTCCGGCCGGGCCACGCAGGCGCAGCAGCACGGCAGGCGCTAGCGGCAGTCCCAGCTCCTGGTGCCAGGGGAGCATCATCCACGGCCCGCAGCTCGCCCTCGGGAACGCGCTGTGCGGGGAAAGGGGCGTCGGGATGTTCCCCGAGCAGACAAAGGCCGCCTGAATTCACCAGTTTCAGCCGCAGTAGGTGGAAAAGCAAGCAGCAGGTCTAATCCTACACTACAGGTATCACCCAGCCTGGACGACCCTGCCCGTTCGGCTCCAGCCTTTCCCTGGCCGAGCCCCGTGTCCCGCTCTGCACGAAGCCGAGGGGAGACCCTCACTCCCCCATCTCTGCAGAGGAAGCGCCGACTCCCCCACATCCCCCAGCCCACTGTTCAAGCACATGGTTCCCCTCCCCATTGAAAAACTGCTATTTTTCGGTCTGAGTTCATCCTTCTCCGGTTCCTCCTCTGCATCCCCCTCTGCCTCTCTTGGCCAGGGGAAAGGCCTCTCCTCCATGGAAATCCTGCCCTGCCCGGGGACCACAGGGACTTCCAGGATGGGGCCGAGCTGCCTCCTGCCTGGAGCCACGTCCCTCAGCCTCTGGGCACAGCCGAGGGCAAGGGGGGCCCTGGGGCACAGGCGACGGGTCTGCACCCAGCAGCTCCGGCACTGAGCACCGCAGCTTCTGTCAGACCCAGGGCTCTGCGCCCTCGACATTAACCCTGTGTGCAGAGGCAGGTACCAGTGCCTACAAGTTCTTGGCTGGCACAGAGGGTGCATTACTCATCCCTGGTGCCTCATCAGCCTTTGATAATATCTCAGCATAAGCAAAAAGCAAAAACGATACTCGCCGAGAAAGCAGAAGGAAAGCAAGAACGTTCTGAAGTTGTCTCTGACGCTCCTAGCCTCGACCTGCGCTGTGCTGCTTCTCTGCACCCTGCTTTGACACAGAGATCTGCTTCTCAGAAGGCTTATCTCCTGCAGAATGATTGATAGGCTGGGCAATTGTTTTTAATAATATCTGAACACCTGCAGTCCTCAGTCCCCGGTAATACAGTTATCCCAAGTGCCTAACTTATTGCATAAACAACTGCTCTGGTTGCAAAGACAACTATCAAGTTCCTGACACAGGCTGCACAAGCCACACTGGGGGGTCAGGCATGGGGGCACGCAGGATCCTGCCTTCCACTGGGAGATGTGGGAGCGAGAGGAAGGGGAGCTGACTTTCCGGTAGGATCACCCAGGCATGCCTCTTCTTCCCGGGCAGAGCAAGCAAGCCTGGGCTTTCGGCTGGGCAGCGCTGGCAGCCTGGCAGTGGCCGTGCCGGGAAGTGTGTCTCCATCCGGGAGTGTCCCAGGAAGGGCACCCCGGTTTGGTGCTGAGCAGCCGCGAGCTGCAGAGCCGTGAAAATGACTTCTGCGTAAAACTGTGTGGGTGAAGGAAGAGCAAGATCCGCATGTCCCAGCCCAGATGTGGCGCGGGCAGCCTGCCGGGTGCCTGCCTGCACCCCCTGCGCTGCCACGGGCAGATCAAGAGGTCCTGCGGGACCGACTTGCTTTGTGCTCGCCAGGCACGGGGCAGGGAGGCAGAGTTCGAGTGGTGGACGTGCGCGCCCCGGCGAGCTGCCCTGCTTTTCAGGATCTCTCTTTCATGCCTGCCGGGCTTTGTGACACCGCGCCCCGTGCAGGCTGGACATTTCGCCTCTTTCCAAGGAGCGACGTTATGCGCATGTTGGGAAATGCTCCTTTCTCATTTGCTTCGAAGGCCCTTTTCCCCTGTTGTTTGAGGAATGCTGTTTGAATTAGCTCCACGGATTGCAAACAGACCCCGTTGTTTTCCTTTCCCAATGCAGGGAGGCTTCTGTTCTCTTTGGCCTGCTGGATTAACCAGGGGGCCTCACACGCTGACCCCTCTGCAGCTCAGGGAAGCTAATTTAATCCCAATATTGTTACAGATCACAGCAGGACGGATCTCACAGATTCCTTGAGGCAAACCAGCACTGAGCTCTGGCAGAGACAGCAGCGCACTGTGTTTGTAGAGGCAGGAGCTGCTACAATTTTTTTCTGTAAAATTTCCTCTACAAAACTTGTGAGGCTGGGGAGGAGGGCAGCGCTGGTGGGACAGTAGGGGCACCCTGGGCACGGGGGTCCCACTGAGGAGCTGCTCCACCTGCATGCCCCAGCATCCCCAGCATCCCCTGGCACGCAGGAGGGTGGAGGGCCACTCTGCATCCTGGCAGAAGAGAAGGAGATGCAGACTGGCATCTCCTCGCTATTTTTTTCTCCTCATTATTTTTTTTTCCCTTGGTACCTGCTCCTGGGGCTGGATTTTTGAGGTGTGTTGTCATCAGGCCATACGCGACAGCCGCAGCCAAGCCGTGCCTGCTCCCTGCCGCCTGGTCCCTGTGTCAGTCCCCGGGCAGGTCACCTTACTTCACATCTGCCAGGCGGAGCCGTCCCCCCAGCGCCGGAGCACAAGTGCCTTGCTGCTCTTCCCCAGCATCGCTGTCCTCGTGGGGGGCGGCAGGGTTGTGGCAAGGGGGCCATGGCTCCATCCCTCCCCGGCCCTGCTGGGGCTGCCACGCTCCTCACACCAAGTGCTGGGCAGGCTGGGGCTCCCTCTGCACTGCCGGCGCATGGCCCCACGCACGCCCATGCACTGCCCTGCTCGTTGCCCCACGCATTGCCCCACGCGTTACCCCACGCGTTGCCCCACGCATGGCCCCACGCATTGCCCCACGTGTTGCCCCACACGTTGCCCCACGCATGGCCCCACGCATGGCCCCATGCATTGCCCCACGCGTTGCCCTCTGCTGTCTCTGAGTTTATCAGTTCCCTACTGTGTAAAAGCCCAACAGACAGGCGGGTTTGCAGGCACCTTTCTCGGACACCTCAGCTCTTCACCAGCTCAGCTCCTCCCTGCCCTCCCTTCCCCACACGTAAGACAGACCCCTCTGAGGTCGGTCATAGCAAAACCATGGGCGAACACAGACACTTCTGCCTGCAGCCTTTTCTGTCCCGTAATGAGTCCTGTGGAAGTGGTCTGTGATGTGATGCTGAGCCTGGAAAAAGGCATTCAGCACCTTCACAGTGGGGCACTCAATATAAACCTCACTTATGTTTTCACGGGGAAGATCTGCCTTCTCATCCTGCGTGCAATGTCTCAGCTCTTCCTCCCCTTGCTCTCACAACCCCACCTGAGATGCATCGATCTCCCCAAGATGAAAGTCCAGCTGTTGAACAAACCCAGCCAAAGCCCCGATCCATCACACAGTGCTAATCCATTTCCAAAGTACATCACGCTTCTCGCTCGGGCTGAAGCAGGGTCTGCTCTATGGGCCAGCATGTGAGGGACAACCAGCCCGGCTGCCGGCCGCAGCCAAGGAGGGCATACAGCCCCAGCGAGCGGGGCAGGGGGGTGCGGGAGCCCCCGGGATTCGCGGGGGAAGCCCTGCCTCTCCCAGTGTTGCTCCGTGGGCTTTGATGTTTGGGAAAAGTAAATTGCTTTGAGACGCTAATAAAGGCAAGTTTAAATGATGGCACACCTCAGGGCTGGGACTTCCAGCGTTTCTTGTAACTCTGACCAGAGCTGGAAGTGGAAGAGGCCGCTGGCACAGCCAAGAGGACACGAAACCAAGAGCCTCTGCGGCAGGAGCGGCTCTGTGAACAGCTTGTCCCTCTCCAGGCTTCTGCCCCCTCCCTTCTGCCTCCGCTGCCATTGTGCCCAGCAGCAGCGGGGCAGGAGCTGGTGCTGCCGTGTGGCCAGGAGCGTGGGGCAGAGTTTGGGGAGCAGGGATGGGGCACCCGGGGGAGCCACAGCCCAAAGAGCTGATCCCAGGAGGCTGGGCACAGGGACGGGAGCTGGGCATGCAGGCCCCTGCTCGAGCCCATCCTCCTCTCGGCCACGAGCAGCTCTTGGGAACATTCCTGCTGGATGACATTTCCCAGGGCATTGAGAAAAGAAAAAAAAAGGCACTTTTTTCCCAATATAAATTCTTGCAACATTAAAAAAAAACACACAATAGCTGTAAGCCCTGAAACGGCTGGGGGTAAGAAAGCTACAGCTTGGCATGGAAATAGCACTACCATCCCCACCAACTGGTCGAATCCCAGATGTGAGACAACATGTGTGACAAAACCCCAGAGGAAGGACACGCAGGAAGCTTGTAATTGTTGCGGGCTCCCATCGCTGCGTGGGGACGCAGGCTGGTGACCTCGGGAGTCCCGGGTCCCCCTGCCAGTAACCTGCAGCAGCGAGCGCAGAGAGCCCTGGCCGGCCGGGCTGGCGCTGGCACCGACGCGGGGCCCAGGAGTGGCTGGGGCCGGGGTGAGCCCCTGGCTCGGCTCCTCGCTGCTCCAGCTGTGCCCTCACAGGTGGGAGGGACCCTGGGGCAGTTTTGGGACCCTCGGATGGTTTGGGGACCCTAGGGCAGTTTGGGGACCCTGGGACGGTTTGGGAACCCCGCGGGCACGAGCCAGAGGTTCCCGCTGCCCTGCAAAAGGCTGCAGCACTGACACTGGTGCTCCAGGTTGTACCGACGTGGCACCGAAGGGTGAATAGTGCCCGGCCCCGTGTCCCCACTGGCGGCGGACACGCGTACCCTGGGGATGGAGCCGCACAGGTCAGCCCAGGACCACGCACGCAGACAGGAATATCGCTGTACTGAAACCAGCATAAGTAAATCAGCTGAAAACATATGCTGAGGGGATCCTTGTGCAGCAAAATCTGCAGAAATGTGCTTGCTCCACTGCGTTCTCTGCGACATTTGCAGTACACCTATAATTATTTTAATTACGGTTAAAGACTATCTCCTGTGACTATGCTGAAGGAGCCCAGTCAGGGCTGTGCGTACGGCCTGCCTTCTGCTGCACTGCGGCCTTTCAGAGGTTTCCAGTGGAGCCAAGAGCTTTGCTGGTGTGGATGGGATATGTCTACGTATTGTGTTTTAAACTATATAATTAATTGAATGCAGTGCTCTGCGAGGAGCTAATTCTGCCGAGGGATTTTGGTAATTGTACAGACATTGAGAGGAGCAAGGCCCAGCCCCGCGCACTGCAGGGAGCTGCAGGGAGGAGGCCGGGCAGCGCCGCGCCAGGCCCTGCTTTCGGGGACGGAGGAGGCAGGGCAGGGAGCCGGGATTCAGGCTCCCGGCGCTGGGGCAAGGGGAGGGCGGAGGCCGAGGTGGGGAGGATGAGGGGACGACGAGGAAGTGAAGGGCAGGACGACCCGCCATGCCAGCGCAGGCCCAGCCCCAGTCACCGGGCCCACAGCTCGACAGGAGGGACGAGCAGAAGAGCTGCGACAGCTCTTCCCTCTCTCTCTTTCTGCCTTTTTCCTCCCTTTCTCTCAGTTTTTGCAAGTGTTCATCATGCAGGACCTCGAGGTGAGGCTGGCCCAGGGCGCTGGCCCTGCCCGCATCGTCCCGTACTGCGGCACTTATTGCACACACCGTCCACTTTAAATATCTGCGTCTGCACGGGAAGCGTTTGCACGTATTTTAAATATCTTCAAGATGACAGCGTGAAGAAGAGAATGGATTGAGCCTGGCTTTAAAAGGTGGCAGAGCAGAAAGCAATGACCCCAGGCGAAGGCAAGAACGCTTCAGCCAGGCCTCGGCCGGAGCTCTGAAGTGCCCGGAGCATGTGGGAAGCGCGGCGCTTCTCCTTGCTTTGTGTCTTTGCTCCCTGAGGAAGAGCTTGGGTTATGCTGGACAAAACTGTCTGTGGCCAGCCGCTTCTCGATGCTGTTCCAGCAAATATACGTTAGATGCTATTTCTTGGAGATGCCTTTTTATTTACAAGGGGGGAGAATAATAATGATGCTCCAGTGACTGCAGTGTTGGCAAGAGAGCTACCGCAGCCATGACAGCCTCTCGTAGTGCCTCTGCCCTGGGAGCTTCGGGGTTTCATTTCCAATTAAGTTTTTCATATGGTAGCATTCAGAATTTTGATGGGACATGAGGCTACTTTTGTCTAAGAGAGAACATACTTTCACTGTTGCGCCCGGCCCAGGAATGAGTTCTCCACTATTAAAATGTAATTTAATTTATCTCTGTGGATTTTGTGATGACTGGGATTTGTTCTAAGGAGACCTTTAAAGGAGAACTTTTGCATTATTAAATGTATGTGCTAGGAAGTTGAGTTCTGGCATCCTCTGATAACCAAATTTCTTTTCTATCCTCCACTATATCCATCATGATAAAAGCCCCTGCCAAAGCCCTAACTCAAGCCATGCTTCTGGCATATTGTGAAACGAATCAGGGGGGAAAAAAAAAAAGAAACCCACAAGATGCTCTAGTCCAGTATTTTTTTTAATCAAAGTTTCAAGGATATTGATGGTTTACCTCATAAGGTAAACATTTGTAGCCCAGTTGCTTTCCCAGGGTTAAACCAGAAACAAGTGGCTAGCTGAAACTGCAACTAATTTGCTCTGACAGACTCCAGTCAGCTTCAAAATGAGTTTTCTTAAAAATCACAGGCCCTTTAGATGCGGAGCAATGGCACTGGTGCCTTCCCAGAGAGGGCTGCAGGATGATCCCGTTTTCCAGGGACAAGCCTGGCGGACGCCTGGCTCCTGCAGTGCCCCTGGGCACCCTCTGCCTGCGGGGGACCCCGCTCTGCTGCGGGGCAGCTCTGTGCCACGGGGGCGATGGGCGAGGGACCCTCGTCCCTTTGCCCCTGCCTCACCCTCCCATCGCGGGGAGACGTTGCCCGTCTTCGCAGAGGGCGAGCCCCAGCCACGCGCCGGTCCGGACCGGCAGCGGATCTCCCACCCCCGCGTGTGACTGTGGCCCTAAGGCGCACACCTGGGAGCAGGGGGACAACGGGGCATGCCAGGTCCTTGCTTGGCTGCTGGCATCTGGGCTGACCTGGGGCAGGTCCCCTTGTGCCGCAGAGCTGGTCCCTTGGCTACGTGCCTCCCCAGGCCCTCGCCATTCCCAGATACAGCCCTAGAGGTGATGGAGGGGGCAGCTCTTGTGCCAGCCGCACCTTGGGGTCATGGGCACAGCCTCGGGACCTCAATCCAAACCCGGGACGGGGGCACTCCAGTGATGGGCATGGCACACATGGCTCTGCCAGCAGGTTTCTCCTGCCAGCTTCCACACGGCGTGCCGGAGGGGACAGCCCGGGACAGGCAGTGCAGCCCGGGCTGTCCCGTCAGAGCGCAACTTCGGCAAAGAGGCGCCGAAGGTTTTGGGGTGCCCCGCAGTCTGTCTGATGGCACCACTTGTGCTGCCCTCCCACGGCACCAGTCATGGCTAACCCCCACACCGAGCCACAGCAGTGCTGGCTGGGATCGGGGAGCAAGTGGGCGCAGGCAAGCTGGGGTCGGGCTGGAGGGAGCCAGCCAGTCTGTGGGGACACTGGTGTCTGTTTGGGCAGCCAGTGGTTAACAGCAGCATCCTGCTGTTCTGCCGCTTCCAAACTGCATGCAGCGGCCCGGGCTGCAGCGCAGCTCTCAGGGCTGTATTTATTCTCCACTGACAGCTGGCTCGCTGAGGATGTCACTGTGCCAGCCTTTCTCCTTGGCAGACCCAGGATCCGTGCACACTGGTTCCAGCTCCGCATTCGCTACCTGCTAACCGATGGGAAAGATCCGGGGTTTGACACCAGCCAGCACCTATCTATGCACCGACTCCTGGCCCCAGTGAAATCTCAGCACCTTGGAGATCCGAGTCCTCCCTGTTCTCCCAAACCTCCTTCAAGCAAGGCAGCGTGTGTATCTCCCCATTCCTAATGGTCTCCCCGGTGCTTGTCCAGCATGGCCGTGGAGCCTGCTGCTCACCGAGCCGGCATGCTGAGGCTCAACAAGGAGATGGCACAAGTGATCTTTAACTCACTTCAAGACTCACCATGCTACTGTGCTCTCTGTTAAAAGCTCTGTGCAGAGCATGAGGTTTCCTGTGCACAAAGAGGAAGGTACCTTTTTTTAGAGTCTAATTTTACTGCTTCCCCGATGCATTAGCTCGTGGAGTGGAGCCACGGCAAACCGTGCCGTGGAAAGAGCTCCCTTCCCTAAGAGCGTCTCCAGGGCATAACAACATCTCCGAAGCCAGGAGAGAGCCAAGATGATTTCACCACCAAGGCTGGCATCGCCCCCAGGACTCGGCGCGGCGCGCAGCACCTCGTTGGCACAGCCAGCGTGCCCGCCCGGCACGTCGCTGCACTGGCGCAGGAGGACGACATGCCTGTGCAGTCCTGGCTGCCGACTGCAGAAAGCTGCTGCTCTGCTTTGCGTATAAGTCAAAACCTGTAAGCTACTGGTTACAGAGACACTCACTATTTCAGCAGACTCAAGTGGGAGAAGGGAGAGAGCTGCCAGATCCCAGCTGGTCTCTGCTCCAGGAGCTGATGGAGGATTAGCCCAGCAGCATGTCTTTACAAATTGTCGGTTCTCAGAATACACAAAACAAAGCTCTGAGGACTGAGCGCCTTAACACAGAGGCAAAGGCAAATACTTTGGGAACCTGACAGTACTTTCCACCCGACACACAGATACGGGGAGCCCGGCTTCCTGCAGTCCCTGCAGAGCGCTGCCTGTCCCACGGTGCTTCCATCTTGGCAGATGCAGCGTTGGGGCCAGTGGCTCGGAGCAGATCCCTCCTACCTGCAGCCCTGCAGCTGCCAGCAAAGCCTCTCCCTCCCTGGGCTGGTGCCCCACAAACCAGAGAGGGTTTGCAAAGCGACCATGGGTCCCTCCTGGCACGTCCTGGCACGAGGAAGCCATCTGCCCCGGAGCACGGGGAGGCTGCTGGAGTCGCTTCTCGGCCCCACACAGCCTCAACCTTCTCTGCAAGGCGTCAGCCCCAGGGGCTTGGGGTGGACTGACGCCCTTGCGGAGAGCCCACAGACAGGCCCAGAACCACACCAGCCAAGAACGGCGCTGGGGGAAGCTGCCGCGACCCGACTTCTGCAGCCCTCCCAGCCCGGCGTCATGTGCTGCCCTGGATGGGGAGGGAGATGCAGGCTGCGCCTGCTGCACGGGCTCGTGGCGGAGCTGCCTGTCCCCATTGCCCTCAGCTGACACCGCGGCACGTCCTGCTCCCTGTCCCAGCTCCTTGCCTGGACAATGCTGGGACTGCGGCATGTGCCAGGTCCGAGCTGACCCCGTCCCTGTGCCTGCTGCTGCCTGTGAGCACAGGGACATGCCAGGCGCTCTCCCCGTGCCCTTCCTTCGGCCATCCCTCCCATTAAACCTCCGCCCTGAATGCATGATTACAGTCGTGCTGCTGGAAAGCCAACGCGTGCCAGGCTGCGCCAGGCATGGGGAGAGGCATGCTGCCCGCTGCCTGCCGCCCGCTGCCTGCTGCCGACTGCTTGCTGCCCATTCCCTGCTCCCCGCCGCCGGCTGCCTGCTGCCGCCCTCCCGCGCGGGGCCGGGGCCTCCCCGCCGGCCGCCCTGTCGCACGCGGCGGCAGAGCTGGAAGCTCTCGCTACTTGTTTCACGGGAACTTCCGACATTTCAAAAATTGTTTTCATTCTGGCTTGGAATGAAGACAAATATTTCAGAAATTTCCTGGATAACATAAAGTTTAAAATATCCTCCAAACTAAAATAGAAGTAGTAAGCTATCTCAGCTCTTGCATTATGTCATATCATGCCAGCTCATGGTACACTGCACAGGGTTACAGATGACTTGTCATGAGGAGATGTAAACAAAAATACAAATAATGTCAACAAGAGAGGAGAAATGAAATGCTGAAATGAGAAATTCTCTACGACGATTTTTTCCCCCTTGTGCAAATTAATTCTCCATGGGAAATTGCTTGGATTTCATAAAAGAGCACAGTCTGGCCAAAGCAGCTCTTCCATTCTCTGGAGAAGGAGGAACACCCTGCCGGCGCTCCCCACCAGCCCCATCCAGCCGCGCAGCCCAGCAGCGACGCCGCCACAGCCGGGCTGGGTCCGGGCTGTCCCCGAGCCCCTTGCCTGCCTGCCCTCCTGCCCCCTGCCCTCCTGCCCCCGGCTCCCCGGCCGCGCTCGACCCCTTATTTGGTTTTTGGCAAGCCAAGGGCAGGCGCGCTCCGCGGTCAGCCCGGCGCACCCCGGGCCCCTGCTGTCTGCCGGCAGAGATAACGCCAAGATGGATAAAGCCGGGCGCTGGGGTTAACAGCGCGAAGCGACGTCTCCGTCGGGAGCGGAGGAGGAGGTCGCGTGGTCTGCTCTGCCCGGTGCCGGCCGCAGAGGGGCCGCGGCTGGGGACGGCACTTACCTTGGCTCAGCTCTACCCGGCCGGGGCTGGCTCCTGCCCTCCCTGCACCCGGCGCATCGCCCGCCCGGGCGGCCGCTCAGCGCCAGCGCGGCTGCCCCACGCCGGGGCTCTGTGCCGGGCGGACCTCCGGGCGCCGGCTGGCACCCATCCCCCTGTCTGCCCCGTGCCTCTCCAGAAAGGCACTGCTGGGAAGGAGCGCCGAAGCTCATGTCTCCGGCGCTGTATCCACCCCTTCCCACCCTCTTGGGGTTCGGTCCTGCCAGTTCCACTTGTGGGCTGTCCTCACCACTTTGGGCCTTTCTACCGCTCCCCTTCTTGTGGCTCCGGATGTCACCACAGACACGCTTTTATGAGAGTGGGCTTGTGCAAGGCTTGTATAAAGTGTTCTCAGAAATACGAGGTCCTGTCATTTGTAAAACTAATAAAAATGTCCAATAATTTTTACAAGGGAAAAATGAGTCATTGGATGGCACATTTCTCATTACTGGCATTTTACAATTAAAATGAGCATCTATTGAATCAATCCAAAGCTCTTATTGTTAGCAGACACTAATAACTTCCTGAGCTATTGAAGATACTTTTTTTCTGAAGAAACATGACCCCTGACCACGGCATTTCTCGTCGAGAGCGGTATCCAGCTGAGACCAGCTCTGCTCAGCTCCTGCTGGAGTGGTTTCAAACACATCCTGATGAGACTGGTGGCTATAACTGGGTGGGAAATTGTTTTTAAGCCCTCAAAAATGTTCAAGATTTCAAAATTTTTCCCGCTCCACATGGGGATGAATCCAGAATTGTTCAAAGTTTTTACCAAAAAAAAAAAAAGTCCTCATGGAAACCAGCTCCGGAATAGCCAATAGCCACCGGTCACGCTGAGCCGGGCAAAGCGGGGACTCCCGCCCGCCCCGGCCCGCCGGCGGCTCGGACCGCCGCGCTGGTGGCTGCGCTGGCATGAGCCAACTTCTCCTCCCAGCGTGGGACACCCATCCCGGGCCTCATGACCTTCTCTGGTGAAAAATGAATCCAGTGAAACTTTCCCGATTTCACTGCAGCAGTTGTGCGTGCGTGGCCAAGCGCTGGTCTGTGCTGCACCCTGCCCCGCGCAGGAGCCAGACCAGAAAGCGGGGTCATCGCCACCTTCTGCCTTCAGAAGACAGAGATTTTTGCAACTGCTTGTATTTTCAAAACCCACTAGAAACTTCAGGATGATATAGGAAGGGCCTAATTTTCAACAGGCGCTAAGCCCATCTGCTGCTCTGTCCTGAAAACCAGCCTCCCTCCAGATGTCTCAGGATGGATCCTGGTAACCAGAATCACCACCTGCTTTTGAAAATGGACACTCTGATAGAAAATGAGGGATGGTCTGAGAACAGTTCAATGAGAAGCAGTCCTGCAGTGGCACAGGATGAGGCTCTGAGTGCCCCCAGCCAGTTCTTCTCTGCCCCCGAGGGCTTGTTTCAGCCTCATGAGATTAGTCCGAGAGGAGCCAGCTTGACGGCAGGGCTCATTTCTCAAAGCTTCTCCAGATGAAGCAAAATGGATTAAAATGCAAAGCCCACATAACGCCTACAGCAGAGGTGTCCAGGGAAAGCTCCTGCTGCAGGATTTAGGAGGGGGAGCTCCCGTTTGCTGTATGGCCAACCACCAGCCAAACCCTCAGCATGTGCCCCGAGGTGCATCCCCTGGGAGACGGTGCCGAGGACAGTGTCACCGGTGCAGCCCTGGGGCGTCCCACGGCCACCCGCACCGTTTCCCAGGACACTCGCTCCCACCTGCTGGCAAAGCCCAATGAAAAGGAAATTCACTTGGGCTTTGGGTGACCTGCTCCTTCTCTTTATGTTCATGCTGGCATCGTATTTGTTCTGCACTTCCTTGCAGAAGGCACATTTTAGGAGTGCTCTTTTCCCACACATGGCCACCTGCACATCCCCAAGGCAGAGGGAGAAGCCATTTCCCTGCCATGATGCCAGAAAAGAGAAGCCAAATTATTCCCACGTGCACAGAGAATACAGTGAATTTCTGGATGAGAATGGACATCTTTCCTCCAAAACCCCAACGGACCCTGGGCAGCCAGGCTGCTGTCACTTGTGGGGAGATTCAGTCCCTATTCGTACGATCAAACACGTGCAAAGCTGATGAAAAACTACCATGAAATCCCATTGCACAGCAGTAACAATGAGCGAGTGCTGGCTTCCAAATACCGAGTGCCCTGCCAAAGAGCTGGCAAGTACAGATCCTGCTGGGCTGCAGGGGTCCAGATGCTGCTTTTGCCATTGCAGCTCCTCTTCGTGCAGGTCTGCAAGAGACAAGCCCCAGCCCAGCTGCCTCTCCAGGAGCCTGCTCAAGCCCTTTGCTAGAAATGAATGCCCAAAAACTAACACCCATCCATGATGGAGACTTCACTCTGTCTAGAAGAGCCCTTATCCGCGCTGAGCAGAGGACTGGAGCAGGCGCTTGGTGTTTGCTGGTTAAGCAGTCCAAACTGGGCGCATCAGGAGGGTGCTGGGCTCTACTCCCTGCACACCACACTCTCTCTGGACTCTCCTCTCTCTTCATCCTCCCCATTTGTCGCCAGAGGGGATGGTTCTTTCTCTTGGGAGAGTGCCGTGGGAGTGGGGATGCTGATGTTGGGGACAAGCAGATGAGGTTGTTTTCCATTTTCTGTTATTGTGCAATGGCTCCAGAGCTGGAAACACTTCCCACTTCTTTTCCTTTGCTACCAACACGGAGGCTGGGACGACAGTATGTATTGTCATTTATAAGCGCTGAAGACCCTCCTGGGACCTACGTGCATAAATCTGGTGTTTGCTTTAGCGTTCTTTTTCTCTCTTGCATCCTTGCAACACAGCTTCTGCCTGTGCTGTATGTCAGTGAGACTGAGCTCTGCAGAAACTGAAGTCCTGCTCCCGAGAGCATCAGTCTGTGTTGCTGCCATACTCCTCTCCTCCTGCTCCGAAGGGAGGGCCGTGGGAACTAGCTGCTAATCCGCCCGGCCAAGGTCCCGCTGTGGCTGCCAGGTGCCTGAGCGCAGCACGCGCAGCGGGCATTGCCGACAGCCGGCAAGAAATGCCAAGAGCTTCCCTTTATGGCTCTGTATTTCCTGTTAAATTTTTATGGGATTTCCTCAGCATTCAGATTTATGAACGTGCTCGCCTGGCTTAGGAGGCCCAGGAGCCCGGTGCGGGCAGCAGGCAGACGCTGGCAGAGCCGAGCGGGGAGACCTGCTGCCAGGAGGGGATGGGGATGGGGGCCCGCCTGGCTCCCCGGGGCCCACGGCAGCGGTTGCCGGTGTGGGGAGGGCAGCCCCGAGCACGGCTGCCACCGGCCTGGCCACGGTCCCAGCCACCCACCCGCCGCAGGGACGGGTCCCAGGTGCCACCGCAGGCATTCAGCCCCCGGCCCCTGCGGGGCTGCCTTGTGCCTGGCCCTGCAGTGAATTTGGCGTCCCCGCCGCAGGGACTTATCGGCTGATGTCGCAGGATTTCCTCACCCTGCTGGGAGCGCACAATAGCGAGGACAGGCTGCTCTGCAGACACCCTAATCCCTTGGCGATTGTGCTGCGTTTCGGGGGGTGACAATAGTTCAATGAAGGTTTGCAAGGTTAGCAGGAACGTTAATCCTTACAGAAGAAAAATGTGACAATTATTTAATGCCATGGCTGGGAGCTTTTGTGCTGCCCTTAGTACGATGTGTTTGTACTGGGCAATGTCTCATCTGAAGTATTGCCGAGGACGAGTGGTGCGCGGGCTACCTGGGCGCTGGCTGTGCGGCTGCCAGGGCTGCGGGGTATGAGAGGAGACGGGTGTCTGCGTCCGGAGGCTGCAGCCGGAGCTGCCAGATGTCTGTGCAGCCTGAGCCCCCTTCTGCTCCGTCCCTTTGAATTTTCATACGAGCAAGGGAGTTTCTGCCATCATCCAATGAAAGCACAAACATGTACACGGCCAGAGCACACACGGACAGCTCTTGGGAGCAGCAGAGTTTCTTAGTGTCTGAATTTAATTTCCAGAAAATTGGGTGTCTCTTACAATTCAGAGATGCTGCAGAAGAAATGCAGCTGACGAGCTCCCGCTCTGCGAGTGTACGCTGCGGTGCGGTGAACTGCGGGAGGAGCACTTGGAGGGCACACGCCTGCTGAACTCCTCCAGGGAGCACGGTGGGGAACGTGCTCCGAACCGGGTCCAGAGACCTGCAGAGGAAGGGCTGGGTGGCGTGGGGGGGCCAGGGCAGGGGGAGAGAGAGGAACCCTCGCTCGCTGGACGGTGATCCCCAGGGCGCACAACGAGACCGCCCGAGCGGAGGGAGGAGAGGCTGCCCCTTTCCTGCAGAGCCGACCTGCCCTGTGGTCCCGGCACTCCGGGGGCGGCTCAGCAGGGTGGGGAGCACCCTCCGTGAGAGCCGGCAGCAGCTGCCAGGGCTGGAGGAGAGGTGCGAGTGCAATCGTGTCAGTGCAAAGCCTTGGCTGCTTCCCGCAGGACAGCTCTTCTGGCATTAGCGAGTCGCTGGGAGGTGGAGGAATGAAACACCCTCGGCGCTGCCAGCCAGCTTGTGTGCGGAGAGCCGTGACAGCCATCCGGGGATTTCTCTGGCTGCTGGGACTGAGGGAAGGGAAGGAAGGGATAAAGCACTGAGATCACAGGCGGGATCCCGCCTGCTCGCCCGGAGGCAGGCGCAGCACCACAGCACGCCCCTCCAACCTGCTCCCGGCGGCGCTGGGGAAAGTGCCGACGCGCTGTCCCCGCCTGACCCCGCACGCATCCCCGCGGCACACCGATAGCCAAAGGCAGCAGGAACAGCCAGGTCTAGCGGCATCGCGACAGCCGGGGCACGGCTGGCGAGACGAGGGGACCCCGCAGTGGTGCCTGGTGCTCCAGCCAGGCTGGGGCAGCGTCTCAGCCTGGCCAGAGGCAAACAGCTCCCCAGACGTGCCCTGCGTGAGACCGTCCCGGCTCCCTTTGGCTGCCGGTGTGGCTGGGACATCAAACCAGCCTCTCCAGAGAGAGAGGAGCTGCCAGGAGGCAGCCCCAAAGCACCTGGCAGGCTCCCGAGAGGCTTGGGGCTGCCTCCCCCTCATCCGCCCCTTCCCTCCCTGCAGCTCCTGGCCATGGCCATCCCCCGGGCACGCCGGGCAGGGCCAGAGGCCACCGCGCGCGGGGCAGCGGGCACAGGCTGTCACCAGGCGCCGGTGGCAGCACCATCCTCGGCGGGCGAGCAGCCGCCCGGGTTACCCGTGCAGCCCCGTTCACATGGCGATGTGCATGTGTGCGCACTCGTATGTGCGTGTCTAAGTCATTGCGGCTCAGTGGATTTTAGGCACTGCAGGCAGAAAGTACAAATCTGCGTCTGATTAAAACGGCCCTTTGTAATATAACCTATATGAGCCTGCACTTAACACCCATCATCCTGAGGAAAGCCCAGGCTCTCTTCCAGCCAGTTGGGCTGCGTGCCTCCGGGGCAGATCTCCCAGGGACATGAGACTGCCGGGGCAGGAACTTGGATGCGTTTCTGTGCGGATTCTTCCCCCTTCTAGAGAGGCACAATGGGGCTTTGCATGAGTGATACAAACATGCCAGTCGTACTTAAGGTTGACAAATAATGTAAACCACACAATCTGGTTTGAGGGAAACGACTTCACCACAATTTATTTTAGTGCTTTAAACATCACGCCAAACTCTGTAGTGAATTGCTAAATTAATGCCGGGCTGCCATCTAAATAGACATCTTCAGATCACAAGCATGTTATAGAGGGAATGGTTTCCTTTGAAATGGTTCCCACAGCTTAAAGGCTGCGCAGAGAAAAAATGTGCCCAGGATTCAATTGCTGCCAACATGTGGTGGCCACATTTCTCTGCCGCTATTGGCCAAGATGCGCAGTAAAGCCGAGGAAGCATCATTTGAGGTGGATAGATAAACCGGTGATTGCAGAGAGACAGGGAATGTCATAAGCAGCTCACTCTGAGGAAAGGGATAAAGCAAAATAGCCTCAGTTCCAAGCTGTTAGCCTGGAAAAATGTACCCTGCCCAGGAAGGCATCTGGTTGTCCCCGTCACGCACTTTCTCAGCTGCTTGTCATGCCGCAGAGAAGCGCAGCGAAAGCACAGTGGATGTTTCTTCCACTCTTGGTTTTCCATCGGTGTCTTGGCTGATGTAATCAGCATTGCCACACTCCTCTGCTCCCCTGGTTGCAGGCGACCAATGGCAATTTCCACGCGCCCACAGCGCTGTCCCAGATCTCTTGAGAGAAAAGCCCGTCAGAGCCACTTGGCAGGGGAAGCCAGGCTCCCGGGGGACAGAGCTCGCTCGCTGCCACTGGGAGACCGCACATGAGAATGGCAGGGAACGCGAAGCTGGTTTAACACCTTCCTCGTCCTCGCAGCCATTTGTGGTGCGGTTTGGAGAGCTGCAAAGGGCAGGCAGGTGTGTCTGAGCAGGGGCTGCAGCAGACGCCCTGCGGCAGTCGGGGGGGGGAAGAAACCAGAAGTGACCCAGCCAGGCGAGGGCAGAGGAGAGGGGAGAGCCGGGCACGGGAGGAGGGCTGTGCCGACGAGGTGCGGGCAGCGCGGCCCCTGCCTGTGTCCTTGCCAGCTGTTCTCTGGGTGGCTCCAGCTGCAGGGTGCCGGGAGCTCAGGGGACAGGACCCTCACCCCAAAGCACGGCCTGGCACTGCCTGTGCTGTGTGCTGCCGGCGGGGGGGCAATAGAACCATGACAGCTGCCCCCTCCAGCCCAAGGAGCCAGTGGGGCTCGTGGTGGGCACTCACGCCACATGTGTGCCTCACATATGCACTTCAAACGCTGCAGATACCCTGGCATCCAGCGACCAGACTCTAGCAAGCTCCCTGTAGACAAAGGACCAGAAGACAAAGGAGAGGGAAGGGAGCTGTCACTTGGCCACCGCTCCCACCCAGGCAAGTTGGGTTTTGTTTCCCCATCACCAGCCCGAAATCCATCTTCCATGCTTTTGTGGCTCAGTCGCTCTTTCCCCTTATGGTTTCCTTCAGCTGAGCTGGAGGAAGAATAAAGAAATGTCTCTCCGGGCCCCAGACTCTTACAAGGCTCATAAATATGTCTCTGCTTAAAAACTCAAGGATTAATTAACTCATGAGTATCTCCTAACCGAAGTTCTGGGAAAGAGCACCCTCCCGTGCGGGAGGCAGCATGTCTGCGGGAGGTTTCCCCAGGGCCTTTCCCCTGCCCACAGGCGCCTGACCGGGATGCACCCGAGGCCAGGCAGCGCCCGGCAAACCGTCCCCCGTCCCCGCACCGCCACCGCATGCCGGCTGTGCTGTGCCAGGACCCCAGTGCCACGGGGCACCCGGGTGGCCATCAGCATCGGGCTCCCAGGCCATGTTGCCGTGTTGCCTTTACAGTGTTTTCAATTAGGCGCTTGACAATGCCCAGGCTCGGTGGTCCGTCGTAAATTTTGAGGGCTGACAGTGCCACGGGAAAGTTTGGACCAAGGGGGCTGGTGCCTCGGGGTGCATCTCGGGGCCTGGCTTTCAGGACGCACCAGCCACCTTCCCCCCTGCACGACCCAGCCCCAACCCCGTGCCGCTTTCAAGCCCCTCGCCAAAGTGGCTGCCCCAGGGCAGCACGGCTGCACCGGGCACCCACGCACCGCCAGCCTCCGCACTGCCGGCGGGGTTGGTGGGCTCTGCCAGCGGCTCCCGCCTCATCCACACACACTGTCCCACCTCGGGAGGTGCAGGCTGCGTTGGCGAGTGGCCCTTCTCCCGAGAGGCGCGGGGCAGGCGCGCTCCCTGCATTGCCCCCGCGCCGTGCCCGCTCCGGAGGGGTGCCAAGCCTTGCTGCAGACACGGGGCAAAAATGGCCCAAGGGTGTTGCTGGAAGGCGTGCGGGAGCATGCCCTTTGCCTACAGCTCCCTCTGCCTTCATCGCTCGCTCGGGCTCTCTGAAGCCTGGGTCCTCTCTGCGGCACCTACGCTTCCACAGGCAGCAGGTCTGCAGCCCGGCCGGCCCCGGGAGCCCCCGCGGGTGCAGGCACCCTTGCCGAGGAGATGGCCCATTCCGAGGCTCAGCCGTGCCCAGTGCAGCCCCTGGGGAGGGAGGGTGGCTCCAGCAGCCGTCTGGTCCTTGGCACAGCGTGTCGGCTCAGTAATCGCCGGTCTCCAAAGAGCAGGAGCTGCCAGGAGCCACTCCTTCCTCAGTGGGTCTGTGCAGAGCTGGTACGAAACAAACAACTTTTGCAAGATGTTTTGTTTTCCATCCTTACATTTAAAAAGTAAATAAATTAAATCCATTTTGCTGCCATGTCACTATGTCAAGTGTAACCTGAGCGCTGCTCGCAGGGGAGGCAGTGCACGGCGAGAGGCCTCCCCCAGCTCGTGGCACGGCCGCCTGGCTCTGCCGGCACTCGGGAGCTGCGCAGGGACGGGCTCGGACAAGCTGTGTTGGACCTGTGCCCGTCATCCGCGCTGCCCTGCTTGCTCCCAGGAGGAATGTCCCCATCCTGCCTGTCACCCGAGGCAGGCAGGGCTCGAGCGGCTGGTCCTGAAGCGGAGAGGGGTGCGGGAAACTGAAATGCCAAGGCTGAGCAGGGGACGTCCCTGACACACAACTGCGGCTGACAAGGACTGAGGTGTCCCCCAGGGCTGGCACCGGGTCTCTCCTCCTTCGGCTCCTGCACCACTTCCCACTGTCTTCACCACGTCTGTAGGGACGGCACTGCCCAGCCCAGTGCGGGAAGGAGCGAGCTGCACGTGTCCGTACCAGGCTGCTGTGCGCCATGGGGGGCTGCACGCGCGGAGTGTCACCCAGCAAAGCACCAGCACTGGCAGGAGATGCCCCCCGAAGAGCTGGTTACTGCAATGAAACGGTCTCCTTCAGTGAGGTTTTTGTCCTGTCCTCAGTCCGGGTGGAGGAGAGGCCCTGGGGACAGCTCTCTGCCAGCCCCTGTCCCCAGACCACAGGGCTGAAAGCATCTTGCGTGGCCATGCTCACCCTCTCCCACGGGCAAAGGGACTCTGCCCACTGCCCACCCTGGGCAGCCCCCGCCACCTTCCCCAGCCCCTCAGGGCTGCCACCCCTGCCCAGCACGCAGGAGAGGTGGGAGGACGCCCCATCCCAAAGCGGCCCCTCCTCGCCGGGGCTCCCTGGGCGGTGGGGCTGCAAAGGCAGCACCGCTGTCCCGGTGAGCGGCGCGGGGACCTCGTGTGCGTGCCAAGGGCAGAGCCTGCCTGAACTGCAGCGCAGGGCGATGCACTCCAAATCCCCTCGCAAATGCGGAGCAGGGAGGGGACTGTTTGCGCTGGAAGCACCATCCAGAGGCCTGGATTTTCTCCTCTCCATGAAGGCAGCTGTCTGCACCCGGGACAGGCCCTGATTACATTGGCATCACAGTCAAAGCGCCCACTGATGTCATGTGAAGTGGAACTTGGCCCTTGGTGCGAGAGGACTCAGCTTCCAGCTGGCCTCCTCGCTGCTTCTCGCACTGTCTTTGGGACATAATTAATTTGCTCTGTTGGAGGGGTAGTTTCCAGCTGAGAAGCAGGGATCCTCTGGGTTTACCAGTCGGTGAAAGTGGTTTCCGAAGCACAGGCCACCCTTTCTTCTCAAGAACTGCCTTGGAGAGGCAGCGGCAGCACCCCGCTTTCCTGCCTATCACAACACCATGCTGCTTTTTTGCGCAAGCCCAACTGTTTAGCTGTATCAGATACCTCTAGATACAACATGATTTCTCTGCAGCACTACGGCAGCTTCACTGTGTGTTACACATCTGTGCGGGCTGGCTGGCATCAGAGAAGCCCACAGGCTGGCCGCTGCAGGGACCCAGCTGCCCCGGCTTTGACGTGAGCTCCCGGTGCCGCCTTTGGCCACGGCAGCCGCTGCGAACGCGGATGGCTGAGCTTCGCGCTGCCCGGCAGGAGCAGCCGTGCCGGCCGTGCGGCAATGGGCTGCCCAGGCGGGCGGCCCGTCCCCGGTGGCACCCCGAGCGGTGGGAGCGGCTGCAGGCTGAGCCACGCGCTTGGGCTCCTCCTTCTTCTGCAAACTTCTTTCCTTTGCCCCAGCACTGCCTGGAGCAAGGTGAAAACCCAGGCCTATTTCGGCGTCCCAGAGGGGCCCTGCCCTTTGCGAGCTCCAGCCCCAGCGGCGGGGCTGGAAGGTCGGGCACCCCGGGGTCACCCGGCCCTGACAGCGCCTCGGTGCCCGGCACGCTCGGGTGGCCACCGGCCTTCTCCCGCCTCCACCCCGGACTTGCAGAGGTCTTTGTGGAGCCAACTGCGCCTCCTTCCCATCTCGCCCCTTGCCCACGTGCGCACAGTCAGGCCCCGTGTGTGCTCCCATCGGTTTCTGGTCTGAGCTGGAGGAGAAGAGGAAACATTTCAGCAAACTGTTTTACCAGAAAACATGCAAGTGACTTTTTTAATAATAACATCCAAATGAAAACAATGTGGGCTTCAAAGTCCGTCCTCGGGATGCTTTGTGGTTCGTGGGCTTTCTGACAGCAATACTCTTTTCCACCCTGGGGAATGCACCCAGAAACACCAGCCCCTTCCCGTGGTGCCCGTGGTGCCCCTCGCTGCTCGGCCACCCTGCGGAGCCGAGGTCTGGGGAGCGGGTGCCGGCGGGGCTGCCGGCTGGTGGCACCTACGCTGGGATGCCTGGAATTCTGTGCTGAACAAATTGGCCGTCCAGCAGCTTCCTCTCTCCTGCCCTTTGCCAGTAACGGAGGCAAGAGCCTTGACGATCAGCGTGGCCACGGCTGTGGTTGCTCTAAAGGCGATCTGTTACCGAAACGTAAATGTTGATGTTTGAGGAGGGGAGATGCTGATGGAAATGGAGCTGGCCCTGTTTGTTTGTTAAAGCAGCTATTTTAAACAAGTTCTGTTCACACAGCTTGCAGTTCGGAAGGAAGTTTTCCCAGCCATAATATCCTAGCTCAGCGCTGGGCAGACAATGGTTCAGCAGTTGCCCGGGATTAGCGTGGTGAAATCACCCTGCGCAGCCTCGGAAGGGCGTCTGGGAAAGGGCAGCGGCGGATTTTGTGCTGGGGAGGCCGGGGGGGCAGGAGCCGCCCAGGGAGCCGGGGCGTGGGCACGGCGGAGGCAGCCGGGTTCGGAGCAGGGCACCGCGCACCGCCCCGGCTGGCAGGGTCCCGGCCGAGCACTTTCAGGACAGCCCTCCCCGCCCGCTCAGCAGCTCCGCACCCAGCTTTTTTCCCCAAGGAAAACGGTTAAATGCAAAATATGTTTTTGTTAAAATACTTCCCAAAGCAGTAAGCCCGAAAACGGGGCACCTTGTCACCAGCAGTGCCGGCAGCGGCTTTGCCCTTCGGCAGCGCTGTGGCTGCGAGCGGAGCCGGGCTGCGAGGGACGATGGGGAGAGGTGCCCCCAGCCCCGCTCCCCGAGCCCGGGGGGGCATGAGATCCTCTCAGAGCCACCTCTGCCCGTGCCTCGAGCGCGGCCGTGCACCGAGCCCCACGCCGTGGCCGCCCGGGCGCCGAGGGCCTGGCGTCACAACCGCTGCTCCCTGGTGTGTTTACTTCGGGAAAGCAGACAGGGCTCTTGGAGGGTGGCGGAGGCGGCAATGCCAATTCCTTTATTCATTACAGCCTCGTATACAAATAAAATCTTTACAAGCTTGCCTTGAGCTTTTAAAAATGCCGTTTAGGACGTGTCATTTGTATTGTCTGACTTCGGCTCCCTTGCACCACGGCTGATCTCAGAAGCAGTAAAACACTGCTTCCACGTAAAACCCAAATGAGTTTATTTTATTTGCCGGGGCAGGGTGAGGGAAGCACTTACCAAGCAGCTTCCTTGGCTCAGACGTGACATCCTGCTGCCCTGGGCAGGGTCACCCTCCCGCTGGGGACGTCTCGCCCTGAGTCCCCCTGTGAGCACCTCGGGGGTCTCACAGGACGGGGGGCGCGGGGCTCTGGCAGAGCCTCGGCGGACGCTGCTCCCGCCGACACGGGCGCCCGGCCACGGGGCTGACCCGGCCACGCTCCCGCTCGCTTCTGCACGCAGCAGATTTTCCCCACATCTCTGGCGGGTGCCTTGTCAGCGCCCCGTTTCTGGGGGCCCCAGCCCCAGCCTCCCGAGGCGTCCCCGCCGCTCACAGCCCCGTGCCGGGCGACTCGCAGGGTGTTTTTGCAGAGGGCCACGGGGCAGAACCTCCCGTCACCTCACATGTTTTCACTTGGGACGTCCCAGCGAGTGGCCATGGCAATGTCTGCGATGCCACAAACATCAGAAGAGGATGCAGAAGATTAAAGCGAGTAAGTCTCTGCCATCCCTTCGGTTGCTCTGCGAGTGCCAAGGCGTGAAAGCTCTGACTCCGGAGGTGCACATGGAAACGCTCCACCAAGGGGAATTAATTGCAGGAGCACTGGCCCGTAGCACGAAGATTTTTTCTGTTAAGGGCTCAGATGAAGCTTTCTGTTTCTTCCTCCTCTTGGTGAATCTTATTGTGATTAAATTAAAGGAATTCTCGTTAAAATGTTAATATCCTTCTAAGACTGTTTGTTGTTTTTCTCAGCTGCCTCTGGTCTCTTTAGAGCCTTTGCTGCCTTTTCCTAACGTTTTCCAGCTCTTCCTCCCTCTTCTCGGTGCCCTCCCCCCTTTTTCCGAGGCAAACTGGAAAGTTACAGTTGTGGTTGACTCGTGGCTGCAGGCGGTGAGTCACGCCGAGGATCCCCATCGCAGCTCGTAAACAGGAGGGATCAACACACGCTCCCGCCCCGGGCCCGGGGCTGCACCCGGGGGCCTCGCGACGGGACGGGACGGGGACGGGGATGGGGACGGGGATGGGGATGGGGATGGGGACGGGGATCATGCCTCTGCGCTGCTGCCCGCGCCTCTCCCCGGTACACGGGGCAAACCCAAGGCAAAGCCTCTTTCCCCGCGGCGGTCGCTGCGCCGTGGGGCAGGGGAGAGCCCAGGCGAGGAGCTGCCGGCCCTGCCTGCCCCGGCCCCGCGTGTGCGGGGTCCAGCAGCCTGTGCGTGGTGCTCCCGCCGCCGGGCGCGTGGCCGTCCCCAGCGCGTCCCCCGCTCCCGCACCGTGCGGGGTGAAGGCGCAGGCGGCTGCCAGTGACTCGGCAGCAGCGCCTAAAAACTTACTAAAAGTTACTGAAAAGTAGAGGAATGATAGGTTTTTTTCCACAGCTAAGGAAAAAATGCTTATTTGTGGGCATTTTCCATTCAGGAGCATCCAACGCAAATACATTGTTCCTCTGTGAATTCCTAAGCATATGGTATTTTGTGCTGTTAGAGTTTAATATTCTTTTCATTACTGATATCTAATACAGACAAGTCTTGAGGGTTACACAAAACATATGCGAACCTAATTTGTTTTTACTGTGCCACATGTTTTTACTCCCTGCATCATTCAATTAGCTTTTTTTTTTTTTAAATCATGTGATCAGCAAAAACTTAATGCTATTTTTAAGCATGGTAAGAAAGTGAAAAACACATTTACTGTGACTGCAGAGTAAGAGGAGTGTAGATCCCCCTCTGCAAAAATAACAGTTACAGCGTGATAGCAAAATGTGATACTGCTGCGGTGAAAATGGCATTTCTTTAACAGTGCAACTTGTCAAAATACTGCACTGCTTGTAAGGCAAATTCCTAAGAATTCTGGGTTTGGAGTAATTTATTGGATTGACAGAGATGAGAATGGGCTTCACAAATACACAGATGTGTGGCCAGCAAGCCACCACCTTCCAGCATGCCATGGGGAACTCACCATCTTCCTGCCCTTCATCCTGCTCGGGAGACTTCTCCTTCTCTTCTGACATCTCTCTGGAGAGCTGGACATTAATTTATTGAATACATCATCTTTAATGCTCTTTTTTCTGTTCTTAAATTAGCCAAGTGTTCACAGGGGATCCATATTCGTACGGGGGATACAGAAGGATAAGTCACCGTTAGTTGTGGTCACCATGCCAACGCTGATGAATTAGTGCTTTACGCTCTGCTGCTGCATCCCCAGCCAGCTGCACAAGTTGGGAATTTTGGAGCCTGGAAATGAGGGAGAGCAGGAAAACAGGAGCGGTTGGGTTGCTGTGTGCAGGGCAGCTCTCTGCTCCTCGAACAGAAAGCACATGGAGATGTCGGCTGTGCGGGCAGGCTCAAGAGATGCTCGTTGCCATGCAAGACAGGTTCCTGGACACAGGTCTCTGTAATGCGAATAAACAGTATTAAATCACAACCAGCCTTAGATGTAGATGGAGCTTTAGTCAAAATCTGAGCTCTCTGACCTTGGTCGTTGGAGATCAGCAGGAAAGGGGAGGACGGGTGCCTCCCCGCTGGAGGGGCAGAGGGAGGGAAGTGTTGCTCGCCCACCGACTCCCTTTCGGATGCTCGGGGCTTGGCAAGCCTCCCCCTGCCAGAGCAGGTGCTCCTGGCCCAGCTCCGCGCAGGCGGCGCGCGGCACTCGGCTGGGATGGCAGTGCCGTCCTGCCGCCAGCTGAGGCCGTGTGCCGGGAGCCTGCCCCGGCAGGTCAGGGAAACCTGAGCCCCGGCGGCTCGTCGTGCCGGAGAGCTTCAGACAACCCCGAATGCAGGAAATCCTGGTGCTGCCACATGCTGTATTCTCCGTTCACACACATGTGCCTTATTAGCAGTGTCAGAAGCCTCCAGCTTGTGGGTGACTGCTAACCACAACCACCAGCATTAACCTCCTGCTTGGGGGTCATTTGCAACAACCCACAGAAATGCCTCAGATTTGGGCCATGTTGAAAGAAGCTGGTGGGTTCCTAAAAAAAAAAAAAAAAAAAAAGCTTTATTATTTATTTATTTGGGCCTTTGAGAATTCTGGAGTACAGTAATAAAAACGCTGTGGACATCTGGAGCCTTCCAGGCCAGGAATCCCAGGGTGGCCATGGTGTAGGACAGCTCCATTCATGGCTGAGGTCATGATCACTGCGCTCTGCCCGCTTTGTCACAGAAGTACGTGGGTCCTTGCCTACCCTCTGACGACAAAGCGATCTGGTGTCAAACCCATCCGGCCATCCCAGGATGAGCCTGGCCGCAAGCCGTGACAAACCCAGTCGCTACGGAGCGTGCTAAGCACGCTGGCTATCAGCCCGAGTCGTTCAGGGGAGTAACGTGTATGGACATCTGCGGTGGGAAGGTGGAGCCAGCGGGAGATCTCAACTGCACAGACCAGAGGGACAGTGGAGAGGCCAGGAGGCAGCACCGGGTGGGTCTGCAGAGCTTCAGGCTGCTAAAGCAGAACTCCCGAAGAAGGAGACAACTGCTCTTTGGATGGTGCTGCTTCCATGGAAAACCACCGTGCAGACCTTGGCGAAGGGCGTGCTCGCTTCCCTGCGAGTCTGCAGCGATTCTTCGGGACAGCGGCACGGCCGGCAGCCCCGTGGGACAGAGCCGTGAGCGGCGGGGCAGGGAACAGCAGACTCAGGGCAGCGCGTCACCGGCGCTCCGGGCACTGCCAGCTCCCTGCTGGCTCTGCTGGTGGCTCCCCACGACCCGGGTCGTGGGCTTGCATGCTGTTCCTGAGAACATCAGCAACGCTCCACCTGCCTGTCCAGAGGGACCCGGCAGTCTGTGGGAGCCGTGCCATGAGAAACGCGCAGGAGAGCGCTCCCCCCGAGACGTGCTGGAGCAATATAGCAGGAGCAGCTTGCCTAAGCCAAGGAGAAATTAAATCTTACATCGCATAACATTGCATCGCACGATAGGAGGGGAAAACAGGACATCCCAGCAGCTTTCCCAATGCAAACGTATCTGCTCCCTCCAGCAGTGAAGCCCTGGAAACTGAAGTCAGGTGTCACCGTGGGAGCCCCAGCTTGCACAGCAAAGCGGAGGCCAGGTTTGCTGCGCGCAGAGCAGAGAGGTTGGATGCCATTCGAACCACGGGGTGCTGCACCACACATCTGTGTCAGATACTCCCAGCATAAATACTCCATTGTGCTTGGGAGCCTGAGTCAGCCGTGCAGCTGGGTTCTCCTGCAGGTCATGACTCATTTGGCCAAGATGCTGGATCTGTGTCGTGGAGCACATCGAACCTGAGCCTCTTTGTTATGGGCAGGGCTTGGTCTTCAAAGGGTTAAGGGTAATTTGAATGATTCCTTTTGTTTAGATTCATTTCAGGTTTCGTGATTTCTGTTATTACTGCATAAAATCACTTGCAGGCGCTCGAGGTGGGGGCTGGAGGGAAGGATAGCTGTAACAGATGTGAGCTAATTGGAAGCACAGCAGCAGCAACAGCAAGTGCTGCACGGCTCTTTGGGGGCCGAGTGCCGCCACAAAGGCTTTGTCACACCCTATTTGTGAATTGCACTGGCCGTGGGGAGAGTCTGGGAACGGGAGGGTATGCCAGGGTGGGATGGAGGATGCTAAATAGCAAGTCTCTGCACTTCAGTGAATGTTGAAGCTCTCCTCATCCCGGGCCGCCGTCGGCAGGGGTAAGAGCACCAGGTGTTGCCCAGCTCCCAGCGTCTCGGCTCAGCTTTGAAGTTGGATCATTTTGATTTCCATTCAGTTTACAAATAAAGCTGGCTGAGCAAAGGCAAATATGATAATTACTGCAAAAAGCATACTGTTCTAATTGCGGCGGCTGCCTGGGATGCGGATAAAAAATGAACCCGGAGGCCTCCTCACCAGCGCTTCAGCGGATGGGCCATGTGCTACTGGACAGGGACAGCCCCAGCGCAGCCACCCTGGGATGGGATGGGACGGGATGCGATGGGATGGGACGGGACGGGACAGCAGGCATGCCCAGCTGGGAGCCTGCCTCCAGCGTGAGTCATTGCTTCTAACACGGGAGGCCACAAAAGGATTTTACAGAAAGAATCGGGGATAAGCAAACCCGCTTTTCCCTCGTTCCTGCAAAGCTGGTGTCTGCAGCAAGGGCGGCACCTCTCCGTCCCGTAACCCTGCACCGGGATGTGACTGGTCCTGTGCGGCACATCCAACTTGCGGGGCAGCCAGTCTGCCCTTCGCTGGGAGCGCGGGCAGCGGTGCCGGGAGCCGTTAGACGCCCTGGCCTCTCCCGTCCCTTCCAGAGGCGGGTGCGAGATGCTCAGCTGTCTGTTGGGGGCTGTTCCCTGCGCTGAGGGCAGGGTCCGCGCCTCCCTGCCGTCCGCAGGTTAACAGACGTACCTCACCCATGCCAGGCACGAGCTCGCTAGAACCTGCCTCGTTTCCAAAGATCAGAGCAGAAGCTGTTCTTTCCCTAATACCACCAAAAGGGTCCCATCGCGCTGGGAGACGCGCCGGTGCCGATCAGAGCAGGGATGCCTGCGCCCTGCCGCAAACCTGCGCCTCGCACTGCGAGAGGGGTGAGAACCTAAGGAGGCCATACAATAAAAATTCAAAGCATCCCAATCCAATAACCAGACGGAGCTGCAGGTGCTAATGAGATTGCGCGTTGTCTGTTGTTCCCCAGCTTGCATCTGTCAAGAGCTTTCTATGCCCCACCATGGCAACATTTGCTTTAATTAAAGAATCTCCGCGCGGCACCAGAGGGCAGATTCACCCGGCCAGGATTTGCTGCATTCACCGAGTCGCTAGACAGTCTGTCTCTCGCTGGGGATTAGGCTCCGGGAAACTCTCAGGCTGCTTGGCATAGAAAAACAGGAGAGCTTCTGTGTGACTTTGAAGAACGCAGTTCAATTAACTTTTCTCACTCTCCCTTTGGGCCAGACACAGAGTGTGTCTGGGGGTTCACACCCCAGGCAGGTGACAAGGCTCGGGATTAATTAAGGAGCTGACATTCCCGAAGCCTCGCTCTCCCGGGAAAGCAGCCTGGCGCTGGGAGCCGGCGGTTCCCAGAGCTGCCAGTGCTGTCCGGAGGGTCCCCAGCCCCCCTGCCCGCCTCGGGGGGGGCAGCAGGCGGCACCTCACTCCTCGCTCTCCGTGGCTGTGCTGGAAAGTCACATCCATCACCAAACCCGCTGGCGTGGCTGGAGAAGGCGGACACGCTCCAGGTCGAAGGGAGCCTGCTCGCCCCAGGCCTCCGTCGCCAGGCGGGTGCAACTGCCCGCTGGGACCCTCGAGAGGGGGGGCAGGGGCAGGCCCTGGCGCGGGCACCCAGGTAGGGGTCCCCCGGCTCCCCCCAAACCTTCAGCTTGTCCATTAGACACCCAAAGCTGTCGCCTGCTGGCAGCTGAGGCGCTGCCCTGCCAGGGCTCTGTCCTGTCGTTCCAGACCCGGCAGCCCCAAGGGCTGCCAGGGCCTCATCGAGTGCCAGGTCTGACCCACCCCGCTCGCTCCGGCCCGGCCTTCCCGCGTGAGCCGCGTCCGGCTGCGAGCGGCGGCAGGGCTGCGCATCTCGCCTTCTCCGTGGCTGGAGCACGAGGAGCCTTCTCTGCACCGTCAGGACAGAGTTCCTGCAGTCCATCATCTTCAGTTTTTCCTGCGCTAATTGGCCTTGTACCAATAGGACACAGCTTTTACTGTGTGTTGGAAACAAGCCTCCAGCTCGTCCATCATACCTCCTCGGCAGGTGTGCTTGGCGAGCGCATCTGCAGGCAAAAGGCGTCTGCAGCAAGGACCGAGCCCCTGCACCGCCCGGCACTGCTGTTCACCCGCGCTGCCGTTCGTCGGCGCTGCAAAGGGCCCCTAACGGTGCTCTGGGGGTACCCCCAGCCGCCGCTCAGCAGCACCCTGCGTGGGGCTGGGGGCTCTCCTCGCCGCCCCGGCGTTGCGGCGGCGCGGGGGAGCCCGCAGCGGGTCCGGTCCTGCTGTGCTCGGTGGAGCCCGGGGGAGGGCAGAGAGGGGTGAAGCGAGAGCATTAACTGCCCGGGAGCTGCTGGGGCTGGGGGCGTGCGTGTGTCTTGCCTGGATTTGGGGGGTTTATTTTTGCAGAGCACAAACAGCGTCTGCCTTCAGCTTGGGCGCATGTCTCGGCTGTCGGGATGGGAGCTGCTGCGATCCGGTGCAGTCCTGCCCTCTCAGCGGCCAGTATTAGTGAGTGCGGAAGAAAACTTTGGACCAGCGACAGGGGAGGGAGATGTGTCTGCCCGTGTCCTGTCAGAGCATGTGGTTCTTCTTCCGAAATCACAGCACCTCCTGCAACCTAGTCGATGTAACCAAAATATCTTTCGAAAGAAATCTGGAAATAGACTGCTGACACTATCAAAACATCCTGTTTTGACATTTTCTGAATGAATCATTTTGATTTTTTATTTGGAATGACCTCATTGCCTTTTTTGGTAGAGTGAAATAGATTCTATTTATCGAAAAGTTGTAGCCAAAACAAAGCGATTGATTTTTGCCTCAATGACACGTTTCAGTCCCCTTCTCTCCAAATTTGCTTTGAGGTTTTATTGTCCATAGCAGAGCATTTCTAAATATTATAGTTTTGTTCCGACTTCAAGCCAGATTTTGCAACCCCAGGACGAGCCCGTCGGTGCGGCCGCGCAGCCCCGGCCACGTCCCGCCTGGCCCAGCCCCTCGCGGGGCGGCACCGGGGGTCTCCCCCCTCCGGGCCGGCGGACGGGCAGCCCCACGCGGGGGCCGTCACCAAGCCCCCGGGGCCGGCGGCCGCTGAGGGTCCCACCTGGGGGTGACGGGGGCCGCAGGTGACCTGGCTATTAGCGCTATTTGACAACTTGTTAGGATTAGAAAGCTCGTCATAAAACCCTCCAAAATGAGTGCTTTTTGTGTGTGTGTGCAAGTTAAGCTTTTCTGCCCCAACCAGGAACAGATGTCTGAACTGGTTGATGAATTGGAAACATCTGAAACAACTTTCCAAGCTGAAGTACAATAAATATACCTTTCATCACGATCCCTGCAAGAGGGTTTTAGAGGCAAAAATCACTGAAGTGTTTAATATGGCCCACGGTGAAGAATCATTATAACAAATGAACCAAATTAAATGAGAATTTCGCCCCTTTTTAGTGACTTTGCTGGGACTCCAGGTGCCACCTTTTGAGCTCGCAGCGGGACTTTGCCCTGCCAGCCTTCCCCAGATCGCTCGTCGTTGGCTTAATACCGTCATGTCCCGCAGGCAAAGGGAGGAGGGGGAAGCGGGGTCTCCCCGGGGAGCGCGGAGCCCGGGGTGCACCCAGGGCCCGCCCTGGCTGCGTGGGCAGGAGCCGGGCACTTCGGCAGCGGGGCGGGCGGCTCTCATCTCCCAGGACATTGAGGTCCACGTCCATGGACGGTGCAGAGGGAGGCAGACGCACAATCCCCCGGTGCCTCCGGAGCCCTTCACGATGCTTCATGGTCTTCAGCGGGTGCTGGTGAAGCCTGAGCTCTTCGCCTGCTGCCCCCAAGGCCTGCCGTAACCCCTGAGCCACAGCCCACCACCTCCACACCGGGATCGGATGTAGACAGAGGCTGGGGGGGTCTCGGGCGTCCCCCCCCAGGTGATGCTGAGCACCGAGCTCTTCACGAGGGCATTGCCCGCCAAAGCCAGGAGCGCTCCCGGGGCTACGCCTTCCCAGCGTGGCGCGTGGGGGCTCTGCGGCTGCCCAGGAGCCAGACTTGTCCGGACCAGAAGCAATGAGCAAAGCATCCTCGTGCTTTAGTGCCAGGAACATCTGTCAGAGCCACGGAGGGCTGCCTGCCAGAGTTCAAGTGGCTGCCATTCTTGCTGTTGATCCTATGACCTGGATAGATGAGAATCTTTCAGCAGGAGTTGTCAGAAAGAGTTTATTTTTCCATGTCTCCACTTGGCTTATTCCACTGAGCAAAGTCATGTTCTATTGATTTATTCTGAAATCACATTTATTTTCCTTTAAGAAATAAAACCCAATATTTCTTCCTTCAAAATTCATGTGCATTGCACAGGATTTGAGGGTCAAATTTTCAAGTGTGAGTACATCCATAAAAAGCTCCTGCACTGGCAGGTAGCATCATTTACGCTTGGGAACCCGATACTAGAACATGTGCTGGCGCTCAGTAAGCAAAGCGAGTTGCAGCCTTGAGCAGGTCTGCTGCTTGGGTGGAAATCCGCTCCCATTCCCATTCTGCAGCAGCTCAGGCTCCCCACTGGTGTGGGGACTGGTGAGGGACAAGTATTGCAACCTAACAGGCATGAAGGATTTTGGACTCTGCAGTGGTGAGAGCTGTAAAAGAGTATGAATAGATGAAAACAGAACAGAGACTGACTCCACCGTTTGGTCTGTCTGGCCCTGGCTGCCTGCTCCGGGCTGGCTGCAGTCAGGGACCCGCAGTGACCCCCTCGTCTGCATGGAGCTGCCAGTGCCCCCAAGCGCTGCAGCCCTGGCTGCTGCCGCCGTGCCACCGCCCTGCCGGGAAGAGGTGACAATGGTCCCGTGGGACTTGCTGGGGACACGCACTGGCGCGGGCACACCCCAGCGACGGGCAGACACTGGCCCCCTGCCGACACCGCGCCGGGGACCCTCCTGCCCTGGAGAGTGCGGCAGGCTGCGGCACCCCTACGGTGACACCGTCCCCATCGGCCCCGGGAGCGTGCGGTGTTGTATAACAGCTGGGTACTGGTTTTATACAAATACATTATCAGAACGGCTAAAACATCCCCCAACACATGCTTTGACCAGAATGAGTCACTAGAACATGACTCATAAATAAAGCAGACACCTTTGATGTCTCCATTTTCAAACGCCCAGCGAGCCGGCCGGCATGGCGAGGGCTGGGGAGCGCTCGGGCTATCGCACAGATGTCTGTAATGGGATACTTATGCTCGCACATCGCTTCCACGCCATAAAGCGATGGTGCCCCTTCTGAAAAGGAAGCGTGTGCAGGGATTCATTTCCTCCAACTTGCCTGGCTAAAACTTCCCCGGGGCCTCTTCGCTAATCCCCACCCGTGTTAATGGAGCAGCGTTTGCTAATGGTGTGGATTAGAGAGCACGGGGGCGTGAGACCCACACGTGCACCCGCGGGCTCGCAGGGGCTGCCGCTGGCTCTGCTGCTGGCTCTGCCGCCCCGCATCCCCTCTGCCTGCGCCGCCGCGTCCCGGCAGCTCTTTCTGAACAAACCCCCGGGGGCTCGGAAGAAGTGACCAGCAGCTGGGGAGGTCAGTGCTGGGGAGAGGGATGCTGCTGTTCTGGAGCATCCCGTCATCCCTGGGAGGCACGAGCTCGGATGGAGCCTCTGGGCAGGGAAGCTGCTCCCACCCTCCACATGGTTCGTGTCCTGTGAGATTCCCAGAGTGGGCTCCTCTTCACAGCCGGCTGCACCGGGGAAAGGCAGCGAAAAAACCACTGTCCCACCTATGGTTCAGTGCAAACAGAGAGATCCCAAAGCATCCTGCGGTCACAGGGCAGAGAACCTGGTTCCCTGTCTTTTAATGTCAAGAGGTAATAGGCGGAGACGGGGTTCTGGCAGAAAAGCCTTTCCTGGGGGGCACAGTGGCTCGGAAGCCCCGTGCGCAGGGGTGCAGCCCCGGCCCACCCCCCTGGCAGGGCAGCCCTGCGGTCCTGCCCTGGCAGTCCCACATGCCCCTCGGAGCCCCCCGAGCGCCCCGAGCCCCTCCAAGCTGGGGCTGCCCTGGGGCAGACGTCGTCTTGTTCTCACACCCCGGGCTCGGCTCCGCAGCCCCGTTGTGCCGAGCGATGCTGCGCTGGGTCTCCGCTCCTGGAGCCCAAGCGGCCATCGCGTGACGGCACAGCCAGCGACCCGCCCGCTCCCCGGCTGCCGCGCTGGGTCCTCCGCGTTCAGCGAGCCGCCCGTCCCTCCCATCCAGCTGCTGCAAACCGGCGCCTTCTCCTGCGCCAGGAGCTCTGCGCCGGGACCGGGCAGTGACAATACAGAGTCTGTTGTGGTGCTGACTGAAAGCTGGATTTATTTCTTTTTAATTTTTCTTCTCTTCTGTATTTTTTCTTTAATTCTGTTTCTACAACTAGGAAATTCCAAATCCCTCCCTGGCCCTTACGACAGCAGGCCTGCTGCAGATAGGCCATTGCTAAGGCTGCCAGGCGCCGTGTATTATGAGCACCTACATGCAGCTGCTATTAAACTTGCAAAACACAAGTCAGCTGGGCTGACATTTTCTTGACTGTGTGCCTTCCTCAGGATGCATTTTATTTCATTGCATTTTGTTTTGTTTTCTGGAAAGTTTCACCTGAAATGGTTCAGTTGCATCTGAGAATGAGACTAAGGGAAAAATTTTTACAACGTCTAAGAGAATATTCTGGCAAACCCCTTCTTTGAGAATCCCTCATACTTTCATGCCCTGAACCAGAGGATTGAAATCTGGCAGAGAGCAGCTTGCATGTGAGGGGTGCAGTTTGTGCTGTCCTTTCGAAAGGAAAAAAACAACACCCATATTTGGCCAATCTGCTCAAATGTGCTGAAAATATCTGTTCACAGGCTCGTCTTGGAGACGGGATCTGCTGCGCTCCGAACCCCTGCGAGCTCTGCCTCTGCCGCGCGGGCAGCGAAGCGCCTCGCAGCTCCCTTGGGGGGGGCAGCCCCTGCTCCCGCCGGCGCCTGCACAGTCCCTCAGCAGAGCCTGGGCAGTGAGTCTGCGCCCAGCACCCCGCACCCCGCACCCCGCACCCAGCACCCCGCACCCCGCACCTCCATCCCGCCCCGTCCCAGCGGGACGCGGCTGCCGGGGCGGCCGCAGCCCTGCGGAGGGAAGCGAGGCCTCTGCGGTGGCAGTAATTGGATCAAGGTGCAGCCGGGGTTTGTTTTCCGGCGGCTGCCTGGGTTCAGGCGCGGGGGCTCGGCCTCGTCCAAGCGCCCACATGAGAACCGGCGCGATCTGAAGCAACTTTCTCATTTAAGAAAAAATATTTTGGAAGCCGCCACCTCCCTCCCCTCGCCAGCAAGTTTAGGGTTTCATAAAGCCCGCCTGGTAATGGGTTACAAATGTACCTATCAGTTTTACATTTGTTTTCATTCAGGCTCCGTGAACTCTCCACCGAACCTGGCGGTGGGCAGGGACAGGCCCCCCCGCCCCTCCGCCCCACGCCCGCTCCCCTCCCAGCACACCCACAAGTGAATTGTTCTTCCATAATCTAAACCAACACTCCTCTCCGGCAAATTGGATTTCAGTTAAACCCTGTGACTTATGTGCAAATCCTCACAGCAGATCGCCTTGCACAAAGCTCCCCGCGGGGCGCGGAGCCACCACGGACACGCGGAGCCGGAGCCTCCGCAGCTGGTGTCAATCGGCTCAGCCCGGCGGCGGCGGTGGGGCCGCAGCATTGCACCCCGGGTCCTGGCATTGCACCCCGGGTCCTGGCCATTGCACCCCCGGGTCCTGGGCATTGCACCCCAGGTCCTGGCATTGCACCCCCGGGTCCTGCCCATTGCACCCCCGGGTCCTGAGCATTGCACCCCGGGTCCGGGCATTGCACCCTGGGTCCTGAGCATTGCACCTCCGGGTCCTGCCCATTGCACCCCAGGTCCTGGCCATTGCACCCCGGGTCCTGGGCATCGCACCCCAGGTCCTGGGCATTGCACCCCCGCCTGGGTCCTCAGCATCGCAGCCGTAAGTCCTGGGCATTGCACCTCCAATTAAGCAGCAGAAAAATAATCCCAGAAATGAGAAAAATAGCAAAGTCTGAGTTCAAAGAGCCTCAATTTGGTGTCAGAAATTCAGAATATAAAAGTTACCGTGGTAAAATAGGCATGGCAGGCACTAGCTAGATATCATAAAAGATATCTTTTTTCTGAACATTATTGAACTTTTGAAGATTTAATAAAGTACAGTTCCCAGATGAGTCAACCAAACAGGTCTTGTCTGGATCATGTGAAACTGAAACTAAGCAAAGTCACCCATTTCTAATTTAGTTTCATGGTGATTACATGGGTTCTCAGCTGAAAAGCAACAAGGATTTTTATTTTCTATGATGAATGAACATTTTTAGTGCCTGGAGTAGCAGCTGTCACACAGCTTGTATTTTTGTCAAGGAAGTAACTCAGAGGGGAAAGTTAAATTTTAGTTCAGCTTTTTTTCTGATTTTGAGATTTAGGACTAAAACGTGACGGACAAGCTCCCGCGTCCTTGGGAGTAGCCGGGCGCGGGGGCAGAGCAGCAGCAGGTGCTACGGCCGCCGCGAGCCTCCCTCGGGACTCGTGGGCACGGGGCAGGACCGGGGCGTTTCGCCTTCCAGCCCGCTCCGTGCTCCAGCCCAGCCCGGGCGCCTTCCCCGTAGCTTCAGTCCGTTCGTCTGTCCTGCACGTGCGGGAACAGCGGCCGGAGAATAGCTAACCAGCTTGGAGCAGTGTCTTCAGAGCAGTTCAAATGTGACCCGAGGTAACAGCCCCAGCGCTCCCAGCCCCACAGTGGGATGCAGCTGTCCCAGCCCTCACCCGGGAGCGTTTCAAAACGCGACGTCCGTGAGCGAAGGCGACAGAGCACCACGCGCGACACGCGGACGTCAGAGCACCAGACATGCCACCGCTCCGGGGGTTTTGTTTGCCGTAGCTCCCCGGTGTCTGAGCAAAAGCTGCAACGATTAGTAAGATCCACGTCCTGCGCAATTATTCAGATACTACTGGGTCCTTCATGATCGACTCTGCTGCGGAGAGTTCTCAGATGGAAAAAATCTATTTAATTTTGTGGTCTGTTAGCAATTTAAGTTGAAGAAGTGGTGTTCAGTTCTATTGTTTTCAGACCGTGATGTTCGTGTGAAAGATTTCTTTGATTCGGGATGCTGCAATATACGAAGGAACTGCAGACACTATACAATAACAGCACATTTGTGAAAACATAGATAATTGATCAGGAGCTGATTGCTAGCGAGATACCGATGTTGTTGTTTATTTAAAGGGATGTCATCAACTTCAAATTCATGGTTAATTTATAAGTTAATTTATATGCTAAGATTGGAGAGATCTTGCACTGACTCTGATGAAGGAGATCAGAAACGGGTGTTTCACCCGTCTTCTTTACTTTGTGCTTTTCGCCGCATCTCGGCCATACCCTGCACCCCCTTAGTGCACAGACCCCAGTGGAAATACTCGCTGTAGTAAAACCAAACGCATGTTGACGTCCTTGCCAGCCAGGGCCCTGGGCGCACGGTCCGTGTCCACGGCTTCCCTGGTGCCGGCGTTGCCCTCACCGCGTGCCGCACCGGCACTTGGGGCAGGAACGCGGAGCGGGAGGCAGACATGGCTGCACGGGCCCCTGGCTTCCCGGGCGGCACGGGGGGGGCACGCGGTTTTCATCCTCCTCCCTCCTCTTTTTGAATTTCATATCTGGTTTGCATTAATCAGCCCCATTGTTCTAATCAGAGTATCTAGAAGACGAGCAGCAGCGACGGCGCTTGTTTCTCTGGAGCTGGGTTTGTGTGGACTGAAACCTCCGTTGCAGAGTAGCCCAGCGCCCGGGTTGACTCTGAAGAAGTAATGAGTTTATCATGTCCCTGCAGCCCCCTGACTGGGGGGTTTGCTGGCAGGACCCGCAGGCGCTCAGCCCGTTCCGGAGGCGCTGGAGCCGTCGGGGGTGACAGCCTGTGCGGTGGGCGGCAGGACGGTCCCCGCTGCAGCACCAGCTCTCCCGTACGGGGCCCGGTGCTCACCGGATGGCACCATGGGTGCAGAAGAGCCCTTCGGAGGCCAGAGGGTGCCCACTGCAGCCCCAGGGAAACGCAGCGCTGCCGTGGTGGCTCTGAGCAGCCCCGGGCTGCCGGCAATGGGCTCCCCCCAAGCCCCGCAGCCGCCCCAGGGCTAGAGCTGCGGCGAGGTCCTCCTGCCTAGTCCGGGTCACCGCTCTGCAGTGTTCGCCCGTCACTGCCTAACATGTCCCCTGGGGACTCGCAGAACAGATCATTTCCATACTCTTTGCAATAACCTTTTGCATATTTGAAGACTGCAATTACATCTCCCTTGGTCCTCAGTGGTCCCAGACTAAACAAATCCAGTCCTGCCCATCCTTTCCCACACACCGCGGTTTCCAGACCTCGAACCGTCCTCCCTCTCCTCCGGAGCTCCCCACCTTGGTCCATGCCCTCCCTGACCGGGACGCAGCTCTCCAGCCAAGGCCCCCCAGCAGCAAGGGGGGAACACGCACCAGGAGCCCGCAGCCGGGACAGACAGGACAGGCCACACGCTGGGGTTGCGCAAGGCAGTCGGGCAGCGAGGCAGGGCTGAGCCCCGTTCCCAGCCAGGGCTGCAGGCGCAGCGCTCGGCACAGCGCTCTCCTTGTGTGATTTCAGTTAAGCAGAGAAAGATCTCACTTCATTCACCCCCGGCTGAATTGCTAGCAGCCGTCCTGGGGCTATACTTTCATAAATGAAATACATGCTGTGATGGCTGTTCCATTTGCCAAGGGACTGTTAATGGGTGACCCAGCGCCATGCTCATAATCTAGCGTTTTCCTGATTTCACCAACCTCCTCCAGTAGTTTATTGATACCAAGTGGTACCAGAGCAGCCTCAGCACGGAGGAGGCGGTTAACTTTGTTAACATGCACATGGTAAACACAAAGAGGCTTTTTTGTGTGCAGGCAAGCTCAGCTTTCATACATTGCACGTCGCCTGGTTTGGCTGCTCACAGATCACCCGGTAGAAATGCAACGCGACGTGTACCTGCTTCCTCAGACACAGACACCATCAGCGCCAGTAGCCCGGCGGCCGCAGCCTGCCAGGGAGCGACGGGCTCCGGTCGGGTGGGACACCTCATGGGGAAGGATGCTCCAACGGCGTCGTGTCCACCACATGCGATGGCTATCATCGTTTACCATGCTTTAAGTATTAGCATAGACATTGATGTAGCACTTAACAAGTCGAACTGAACTTGGCCCACTAACTCCACAGTGACATTAAGCAAAGCTGCTTTTTATTATTACTTATTTTATCTGTTTAATGAAGCAGCAGGGACAGCTTCATAATTAAAGTCAAGCTGAGTTTTGCACTCAAAGTAAAACTCTCGTTGCAAACTCTCCCTGAAATGCCATCATTTTCAAAAGAATGCTTCTTCTGAAATTTTACAAGAAAATCTCTTATTTAGGTTAGTACTTTCAGTGGGAATTTCCCTGAAGGGGAAGATTTTGTATCCCAGGATCAAACAAAAGAAATCCTCTCAAATTATGAAAAATAATGACTAAAAATGTCTATTAATCCTGAATAAAAAATGCTGGGCTTTTTTTTAACTAGCTGTCCTGCTAGTTCTGGGAAGGCAGAGCGGGCGGGCGGAGGCGAGGTGCACGTGTGTGCGGGGGCACGTGGAAGCAGAAAGGAGTCGCCGGCGCGGGCAGAGCTGAGGCGCGGGGGGATGCAGCCCCGAGCAGGCTGGATGCCGGGAGGTGGCCCTGCACGGGTGGGATGGGGCTGGGGACGGCGGGGCACGAGGAGCACCAGGATCCCGCCCTGGGCACTGCCACCCATGGGAGTGACCCCGACCATCCGCCCCCTCTGCCTGCTCGGGCGCTGTGGCAGTGTGGGCTGCGCGGCGCCATGGGCTGCCATGTGCCATGGGCTGCTACGAGGCCATGGGCTGCCATGGTGCCATGGGCTGCTACGGTGCCATGGGCTACGCGGTGCCATGGGCTGCTGCGGTGCCATCAGCTGCTGTGTACCATGGACTATATGGTGCCAGGGGCTGCCCTGTGCCATGGGCTGGTGTGTGCCATGGGCTGCCCTGTGCCATGGGCTGCTACAGTGCCATGGGCTGCTACAGTGCCATGGGCTGCATGGTGCCATGGGCTGCCATGTGCCATGGGCTGCTGTGGTGCCATGGGCTGCCCTGTGCCATGGGCTGCCACAGTGCCGTGGGCTGCGCGGTGCCATGGGCTGCCCTGTGCCATGGGCTGCTGTGGTGCCATGGGCTGCTGTGTGCCATGGGCTTCCCTGTGCCATGGGCTGCCGTGGTGGCATGGGCTGCCGCAGTGCCATGGGCTGCTGTGGTGCCATGAGCTTTGCTGGTGCCCCAGCCCCTCATGCCCCAGCCTGGCTGCTGGATTCCGTCTGTCCCCCGCACCTCCACAAATGCTCCTTTTTGCAGCTTCATCTGGAACCGGCTGCAGGAGGAAACAAAACTGAACTAACCTCTTGCCAGGCTGGCGCTGGCTGGGGGTTTGCGGCACTGCCGGCGCTCGGGGAGGGGAGGGACACGGCTCTTCGGCTGCAGCTGGTGGAGGACGTGCCAGCGCTGTCCCGGGGAGCCAAGCTGGGCTGCCGGCCAGCCCTGCCTAAGGACGGGTGGGTGCAGACCGCGTCCGTCAGGGCTGCCCGGGTGAGAGCTTTGCCCCAGTGTCACACCTGGGGACGTCAGGTATCATCTCAGCTTTTAGCAAAGGTCAGGAGAGTGCAGGAGGATGGTGGCTCACCGAGTCCCACTGCTGGTCACCCACGCGTCCCGGGGTCTGGGGCAGCTTTGTCGCCGGGCTGGGGGCTGCGGCGGGACCCCCACAGCTGTGGCAGGGCAGCAGCGGGGAGCGGTGGCACAAACACACATCTATATGTCCTGAAATGATTCCCAGCCCGGAGGCAGGCAGCGCAGGCAGCGGAGGCAGCAGTGCGGCAGCCACGTGACGGGGCTCCCTCTCACAGAGCAGCACGAGTGTCCCACGCACCGGGGACTGTGGGGTTTCCCTGGCTGGGAGTGACATGATTAATAGTCTCATTACTGCAGCTTTCACTGCGCTGCCTGACACACGCTCTCTTGCTTGTACACAACTGTTGAGTCCTCGCTCTCGGTGCCAGCTCTGATTCATATGTCAATAAACACAGTGAAAGAAAAGTGAATTTTCTTGCCAAACTAAACAAACAGTATCTTTTTGGTTAGGGCTACAGCATCCCTGTGAAATCGGCGCCAAGGGGCATCGTGCCGCCGTCACTGCCCGCTCTGCCGACGCTCCCCGCGCCATGCCGAAGGGCCGGCAGCCCTCGGCGAGTACGGGGCACCCTGGACCGAAACGCCCCGGCTCCCTAAGGGAGCGGCGCGCTCCTCTGCCCATCCGCTGCCAGGCACCTTACAGCGAAAAGTGGAAAGGGATGGGGGAATGCAACATTTAATGACACTTTTATTAATAAAAAGGAGAGTTATATTGGCCTGTATCCCTCCTGAAACTTTAATAAAAGTCAAATGATAGTTTTTTCTTCTCTCCTTTTTCATTTATTTCTAATACAGACCTGCACTGGGGCCAGATCAAGAATGCTTTTAACCTTTCAAGCAGGCCTGGCGGAGGCACGCCCGGGAGCGCGGCGTGCAGGAGGAGGCTCTCCGCAGGCGCGTCTCGGGACGGGCAGCCCGGGCTCCCACGGCCGCAGCGGCCGGCGCGGGCGCTCTGCGCAGCAGCCTGGCCACAAGCTGCCTTTGCGACCCCGCAGCCGCCCCTCGCGCGGGGACGTCCCCGGGGCTGCCGTGGGGACGTTACCCCTTTCAGCATACGGGGATGTAGCAATCGGGACGCCCCTGTGAGAAACAGGGGTGTTTTCTTTCTGGAATTTAGATTAGCTGTACTTGGTAAAGATGATGAGATTTAACACAATGTAGTTTTGTAATTTTAATGAAGTACAAAATTCTACCAGAACTCTGGAAATAGATATCCAGAAACCGACTCAGAGTCTTTCAACAAGCTGGAAGAGCAGGACGTACACCCCCGACACTCACACAGCTCTGCCTGAGGTCTAGTGCTAATTCTCCTGGTTTTCATCAGACCCTTTTGCAACACCAAGTTATTTTCCCTGCCCCATTCCCCACGCGGAGTTAGCAGCCTCGATTCCTGCTAATGCGAGTCCCAGCCCCGCGCAGCGCTGTCCTGCTCCCGAGCAGCCAGAGCACTGCCAGGAAACAATTGCATTGCAGCTTCAGACGGGATTAATCGTAATCTGTTTGCATTGGCCTTAAATTCTCTGGAGGAGCTTTAGCCTTAAATGCAACCGGGGCGGGAGCTGTGTGGCACAGCCCGGGCAGCCGGGGAGACCTGAATCACCGGGATGCCAGCACGGGGAGAAGGCACAAGGAAAGGCAGGCTTTGAGCTTGAAATGATCTGCAATTGTTTGTGACTTAGTTTCTTACAATTCAAGCGTGCAGCTGAGCCCTCAGCCGTCTCTCCAGGACCTTGGGAAATTTTCTGCACTCTTTTTTTTGCCTGCCTCATAGTGCGCCTGCCTCTGGCTCTCTGGTTTATCTGACATGAGAAATTTTTGAGCTGTTGTATTAAGATAAGGAGATTTATTTGTTTCTCATATCACTCTCCTCTCTGCAGTTTTTCTCTCCCTGCCAGAGGATTTCTTCCCCCACCCCGCCTGCGGTGTGCGAAGTCTCCTCTCGTACTCGAGTTCCCACTCTGCGCAGCCGCCGGAGCCGGAGCCAGAGCTGGCACAGTTGTGTCCTGCAGTCTGGAATTTCCATTTGGTGGAAAACCTCGGCTTTCCACACATGTGAACTAAGAGCAGGGGATAGCACTGATGGGTGAGCTGGCATCACATTTGAACCCAGCTTTCAGAGATGTACTATTTTCATATTAAAATGTCAAGAAAATGGGACAGTAATTATTCAGCAGGATGTAAAGACACTCAGGTTTTGCTTTTCACATTCTTCTCATCCGCTTTGCAGTGAAAAACTGAAATTGCCAAAACAAAGTGTCATTTGCAATCATGATATCTTTCCCCAAGCGCAGGGCTCTTCTCGGATTAGCCAGCCCTTCAGCTGGAGTTAAAGGTGCTGTTCCTACAAGGCCGAGAGCTACACATTGACTCACATATGGCTCACAATTTAGGTCCTTGCACCTTGCAAGAGTCCGACGGCGCAAATCAGGAGAGCAGAGTGACAGACACGGGGAAGCGAGGATGAGCCTGGGATTAGTGCACTTCTTGGCGCTCTGTTCTTTTTAACACTTCTCGCCCTCAAAGCCTGGCCATGCAGACTCTTCCAGATCAAATTCCACACTTCCTTGGTGGAAACAGCTGGATTTGCCAAAGGATAAAGGAAAATGTTTTCCATTAACACATCTAACACCCCCATTAGTGTATTCTCGGTTGTACGCAAGTGCTAATGAGATTTCGCTCTGACACCATAGGAGGAGAGACAATAATTGGGGCACGTTTCATTTTCACGGCTGGAGTGGCTGAATTAATTGACTGAGATTAACCCTTCTGCAGGAGACAGCAGCTATCTTGGGGGGGAGCAAGGAGGAAATCAGTTAATACTCGAGTGGTTATTGGATGGCTGGTGACAGGTACAAAAGCAGGTGAAAATGAGCAGTTCTGTGGCAGCAGGGCTGGTTTGGGTGTCCTCGCTGGGGACACGGGCGCAGGTGTGGAGAGCAGAGGTACGTGTGGGTACATTAAAGCAATCTTAGCTCCTTCTTTAGTTCCCTAAAGCTTTTGCTTATGCTGTGCCCTTCACCCAGAGAGCACCCAGCTGGCCGGAGGCAGCTCTGGGGGAGAAATGCACTCCCAGGACAGGTCCCCCGAGGGGGGCTCAGGGGCCACAGCTCCCGCTTTCCCTCTGCACCGCTGCTGTGGTGCGTGCTCTTTGTGCCGGCAGCCGCGGCAGCGCAGGGCCCCATCCTGGCCTCGCCGGCCCGGGTTAGCCCGCACGGGCGCTCGCCGTCCTGCCGCCGCAGCTGGGACCCCGGACCGGTCCCACGGGGGGGCAATGGGCTCTGCAGCCCCGGCGCCGCCGAGCAGCTCCGTGTTCCCCCGCGAGAGCTCGCGCCCCACGGGAGCGGCTGCCCGGGGATGCGCCGGAAAGCCTTCCTGGTGGAATGCGGCTACGGAGGGAAATATTTCCCATCTTAGCAAATGAGGAAAGGGAAAAATAAGGTGAGTGAATGTTTTATTTAATGGACAATTTAATTGCTGACATCTGTGATAAAAGCTGTTTTTTCCAAACTGGAATTTGTTTCTCTCTCAGGATGAAGCAGGGATGTGGGGGCAAATTCTTTGGAGAGTCCCTTTGAGTCCCATCCAAGGAGGATAGGGAATGAAATGTGGCACATGTTAAACATGTAAATGAGGTACTGATTTACTGATTTATCTGTTTCTCGCATGAGATCTTCTTTGGCTGCATCAAAATTACTGTATTATTTATAAGCCTTAAACATTTAAAATTAGATGTGTGGTTTTAAAACAAAACATCAAAACCTTCATGCAAACCACATTGTTTCAATAAGAAATTAGATTAAAAAAAGCAAATTCAAAATGTTTCTGTGCTGGATCAAACCTGCACCTCATGTGGTTCACATCCACATTGGATCCATTCTGGAGGACTGGGTTCTCTTTGCAATGATTTGCAACAGTGAACTCAAAATAAACAGATCTGGTTTCATTCAGGGAATATTTCCTTGTTATTGAAAAGCATCATTTTCTGCACTGTCCCTTGACATTTCTTGGGGAAATCCTGGAGACTCGCAGCTCATCGGAGGCACCAGGACATCCTGCCGGAGCCAGCAGCGCACGACGCGCAGAGGCAGCTGCTCTCCCCGACGCGCTGCCGAGTGCTCGGGAGCTGCCGCTTCGCTCTCTGTGGGCTGTGACAACCTCTCGAGTGGCAGAGTACATTCCTCAAGGCAGCTGCCCCTCGCTGAGCCACTTGGTAAAGGATTTGGAGGAATCCGCAGAGCAGGGCTTGCTGTCGCTCCTGGTTCATCCCACAGAGATGGTGTTGACCAAAGCAACACGGCGGTGCTCTTCCACCCTCTCCAAAGACGCTGCTCCGAGCTCACGGGCCCGGTGTGAGGGGCATGTGCTGCAGCACGTACCCAACGGAGACCCTGTCTCATCCTCCACGTTGTGCAAGCAGTCACTGACACCTGCACTACGGCTGAAACCGTTCACAAGGAGTGCAGTAAGTCTGCCCCGGAGGGATAAATCACCGAATTGCACACTGCGGCTTGACCGTGGGCAACCTCTCGGCCCCCCTGCAAACCCCTACGTCCAGAGAAGACACGTGGGTGCGTGCAGTCCACAGACCTCACCATCACCCGCTCCCTTTCCAAAAGCAAGATGAAGTATAAGAACGACTACAAGCAGTGCCCTGATGATTTGCGTGCTTGCAAGGAGTCAGCCTGCCTTTCCACAGCCGGGCTAGAGCTGCACCTTGGTGATGTGAAGGAAAGGTTTGAGGCTGCCATGGTCACTCTTTTTGTGAAGCAATGTGAATCGTGCCTCGGAGCATCATGGAGTCCTGGATTTAGTTGTACCACAACTTTCAGCTTCTGGCTATTTGTGCAACTAGTGTGTTCTTCAAATGGGGGAAAAAATGCTGATGTCTCTCACTTACCCACAGGGGCCATTGCCCCAGCGTCATCACCCCATAAACATGTCAACAGTGAAATGCGAACCAAATTGCAGTAGAGAAGCGCAACCGTAGTCAGAATCGCATCAGCCGGTTTGCCGCTTAGTCTGCAATTGCACTTGCAACAGAAAGATGGTTGAGAGAAAGGATGAAGGACCCCAGGGCTCCACATCATGGGACAGGGCTCGACTAGGCAAGGAGGTGTGCTGGGAGCCGTGCTGCGCCTGTTCTGGGTCACACCGCAGCAGTTAACGTTCCCAAAATTGGTGGCTTTCTCCCCGTAAGGTTGGGAAGGACCAACGCCCCATCCGACCGAGGGGTCCAGTGACTTGCCCCCTGCCAGGCCCAGGGCTGGCGTCGTGCACGCTCGCTGAGCAGTCCTGCGCCCTGGTGCGAGACGGAGACGACAGGCGGAGCCGCAGCGCTGAGCCGTCCCGCTGCAGTGGTGCAAACAGCAAGATGAACTATCAACCCATAAAACATAGAGCAGAGCAAAGAGCGAGGCGCTGCTCTCCAAGCCGCCGGGCTGCCCTCGGTGTCCATCGTGCGTGCTGGCGGGTCACAGATGTCACTGCCTATTGTAGTCTGGGGGTCTCCTGTCATCCTCTCCCCACTGATCCTGATGTATTTTCTTCACTCCCAGCTTTGTGGTGTCTGTCGGTATGAGTCAGCGTTACCCTCTACGGCTCTTCCCCTCCATCCTTCTCAGCACCCACTCCACACTCAGAAAGCCGGGAATCTTACTGGAGGACAGGAAGCGTTTGCTAACGCCCCATTTAATGCACATTTTTCAAAGAGCAATGGAGGAGTTGAGGGAAAAAGCAAGAATTGCAGGAATTGCTCATTTCATTTCCTGTGGTTTCATAATTTTGTTGCTTACCAATTTTGAATTTCACGAAGCTTGTGGTTTCCCAACAGCCTTCGTCTGTGGGGAGGATACATTTCAGTAGCATACTGAACTGACATGAAATCCCAAACAAAAATAATATGACAGCAATTGGCATTCGAAGCTATGTGAGAAAGAAATACAAATACCCCGCTGGCTGCGTTTGGCCCAGACAAGGAGGAAAAGCAAAACATCCCTGTGTCAGCAGGTCACCTCCGAGCATCAGAAACGGAGATCACCTGAGATCCTGGGTCTCCATCCCTATGCAAAATGTACCCCAGCGCGGGCCAGGGCCTCGCAGCCCCACCGGCCTGCAACTGATCGCTGGCTTTCGTGAGCGGAAAACGCCCAATTGCATGTTTGAAAACCATCGTACGTTTCCACTGACTTTGGGTGCTGGCAAGGACCGTGCTGCAGTGGGTGGCAGGAGGGGAGCAGAGGGGGCTCTGGTGGGTTTTTGTCTACAATCCCCAGGTTCTGCACTGGCACCCCCTCGCTGTGTTCCGCTGCCCCCCAGCCCCCTCGGGCTGGCCCGGCTCAGCCTGGAGCATCGCCCCGCTCCCCCGGCCACACGTGGCACATCACCTCGCCAGGGCTGTCCCCTCGCTGCTGCGCGCCCCCGGCGAGCGCAGGGATAAAGAGCAGGAGAAAAGAAAACTGGAAAAGAGAAGAATATCTTCCTAAATGAACAGACGAGCTGGTGCCAGCCTCACTCAGATGACAGTTTGCATCCGTGTGAGCACCGGCAGTAACGTCCAGACAGGAGAAGGCTCCTGGCAGGGTTCAAGTGCGTTCCCGAATCACCCGAGGGACGAGCGGTCGCTCTGCAGAGGGTGCCCCTGCTCCCGGGGGGTGAGCAGCCCACCGCTGCCGATGGCTGAGCCGGGGAGGGGAGCGGGGTGCTTCTCCCTTTCCTCTTTGAGCAAATCTCTCTCTGCACGGGCGGCCAGGCCAGTGCAGCCGGTGCTGCTAGAGCCCGGCTGGGGAGCTCGGGGCAGGCGAGGGCTGCGCTCGCAGCCCGGGCTGGCCCTTTCCCATGGACTTGGAGCTTGACCTCTGTCAGAGGAGTTAAGTGGGTGCACTGAAGGGATATTTGTCCTGTGGCAGCTGAATGGAAAGCTCAGGGATGTCAGCAGAACGAGTCCTGCTGCCTCTGGTGGCCTTGGATCGGGTCTGTGGTGGTGGAGCCCATGGTGATGCTCCCCCGACCGCGGCAGCTGGAGGTGAGCCTTGTGCAATAGCGCAGCGCCGGGACGGCACGAAAACATGTCTCTAAGTGTCTCGCTGGAACGATTCGCGGATCGCCGTTGATTAGATACAGTAATAGCTGCTAACATCCTCCTCTGGAAACTGTTGGGGAGTTAGCTTGTGTTTATTGAAAATAAACTTTCAGAGGTGAAGAGAAGCCTATTGGTGAAGAAAATACGTTTGTGAGCTCAGAATTTATAGCCTGCCCCTATAAAGCTGTCCAGAATCTGTGGATCTTTGCTTCAGATACTCATGTTAAAATAATTTTCATTCTGTTAAATGAAAAGTGCTTTAAGTTTGGCAGGGCTGTGCTGCTCATGCTCTCACCACTTCATAAATAATACTTTATAATAACAGCTCAGAATAAAACAAAAAAAAGGGGAGGGGGGCCAAGGTCCGCGCCGAGCTCTCCTTGTCGGCTGTAAATACCTCTTGCCATGATGTCAGCCGCTCTGACAGAGGATCTGCCCAAATCACTACCACATGTGTAGCCAGGGGATGGGCTTTACCTGGACTTTCCACTTACTGAGTAATGTGGCTCGCAGTCTTGGCAGTGGTCTCGCATGGCTCATGGCTGCAGGCTCGCTGTATTTTCCTGTTAATCAGTTACTAATATTGGACAGCACAATTTCATCAAATCATCTCATTTTTATTTTCCCCACGCTTTTTCATCCGCTAAATAAAAATTTCTTCACACGTTGCTGAATGTCTCCGATATGGTTTAATTCAAAACATGCAGCCACGGGAACAGGAAGAGGATGAGCTCTTCATCCGGACAGAAACCAGAGCCCGCGAGGGGACGGGGCGGGATGGTCCCGTCTCCGGGAGGACAGTGAAGTAAGTGTCAAGGAACAAACTTCTCGCTGCGGAAGATGCACCCAACTGTTTGAGGCTCTACTGCAACACTGCAAGATGGGACCTGCGGCCCGAGACGCCCCGCTCGTGTCCCGCAGACTGCCGGCAGGCACCCGGAGCGGTTTGCGAAGGCTGGGGACGCTCAGTCCTTCCCCTGCGGTCGGCGGCAGGGGCAGCGTCCTCGTGTTCGGAGCCACGGAGGAGCCGGGCGGCTCGTCAGGGATAAACCGAGGGGCAGCCGGGGCCTCCCGCCGTCCCCGCACGGCTGTCCCGCTCTGCCACGGCCCAGCTTGCCGGCAGCCGGAGTGCACTGGTCCCACTAGGAATACGGGGCTTTTAGGACCAGTAATACTTCTAATGACCCTTGAAAATTGTTTACCAGCCCTTGAAGGGGCTGAATTAATGAAATCTGCCCAGACTTGGCCTGGGTGTGACTGAGCCCAGGGAGGGATCTGCCACTGACCCTGCAGAGCAGCCTGGGGGCTGAACGTGACCCCCCCACTCTCTGGATGGCTTAAAGAGGGCTGTTTCTCCCTGCATGGCTTTGTACCCATGATTTTAATTAGTCTGCTCTGTGAAGTGGTTTGGGGATGCAGCTTGTATGAAAAGCACAGTAAAAAAGAGCACAGTCGAGTACTAAATAGCAGGAGGACATGTCCACATGTGGCAGATGTTAGTCACATTGCCGAGCCCTTTGTCTGGGAGGACCGGGCCACATAGGAGGAAAGCGCAGGGAACGGCTCGGGAGCTGAGTAGGCACTATAAAATGGTGTATTTTGGCCAAAACCTTGAGAAATGTGTGTATAATAACCCTTCGCTAACATCTAACTGCAGCAACGCATTTCTAGCACGTATCTGACTTGAAGCCTGAGCTTTAACCCGTACGTCCTCGTGCCAGCGGAGAGCCGATGCTCTGGCTCGTGAGCTCCCGGAGGTTTATGCGGGTGCTCAAAGTTAATTACGCTCGGGTGGGTGTTTCCGAGTCGGGGCAAGGAGACCTCGGGCTCGTGGAAGGGTGGCAGCTCATCACCCAGCTACAGGCTTCGTTATCCGGCCCCAGCCCCGGCTTTTGTGTTAGCGGGAGGGAGATCTCTGAGGATTTGGCTCAGGGCAGACAATGATGCCATGAGCACAGAGTTTTTCTCAGTGCCAATGAGTCTAACCTAATAAAAGGGGGAAATTTCCACTGACCGCAGGGGAGCTTGATGGTTGAGACAGAAAAAAGAGGTGGAAAATTATTTATGACAGTGTAATTGCATTTGAGACAACTTGTATCCAGCCAAGATTCCACAAGAAATTTAGGAAAGAACAACTTTAGGTCAATCTGATTTGTTGTCCTGTGTGTGTAGGGGGGAAGTTTCCCTTGTGAAAATTGGACTTTGCAACCATATAAGAACTCGTAATCAAAATTAATGTGGAAAATAAATTGCTGGCTGGCATCCCTGTCAGCAACGGACACTCACTTTAACTCTGCTGTCCTGAGACAGCTGCACGTCCCAGCCTACCCAGCCCCGCGGAGCTGGCGTTCTCCTCTGGTTCCTTTAAAATCTGGTTTTACTGTCCCCGGGGCTGGAGGGAGGAACAAAAGGATGCCAGAGCTCTGGGCAGGGTGGCAGAGGCTGCGTAACTCCAGCTGGGCGAGGAGGGGCCCGCTCGCACCCCGCTCCGAGGGCAGGACCCCGCGCTCTGCTCCCTGCCCTCGCAGGGCCATGCCTCGTCCTCAGAGCCTCCCCGGGGCCGGGCCCCAAGTCCAGCAGCTGCCTGTCGTGCGTCGCCCTCGGGACCTGTCCTCTCCAGCCGGGCCCCTCCGGCGATGCACCGGCTGTCGCCGTCTGCCCCGCGCCCGGGCTGTGCCCCTGCCCGTCGCCCTCGCCCCCAGGTACCCATCGCAGGGGCAGTTCTGGGGAAGCAGAGTTTCACCCCCGGCAGACACCGGCCAGGTCGCTTCAGCTCTCCCCGGGGCTTCTCAAAGCTCTCGGGGCCCGTCCGGTGCTCCCTGGCCAGAGCAAGTGCTCAAATCTTGAAAAAATGATGAATATGTGCTTCTCTCCAGCTCCAGCTGGGCTCTTAGGCATCGTGCTTTCAAGCTTTTCTCTGCCACCAAGGAAGCTAGAAACTTCATTTTTTCAAATAAAGGTGAGAGTTTCATGAACTCCTGCGAGAGTCTCTCTCGGGGCTCGTTCACCAGAGTCCAGAAGTTGGAGCTATAAGGAAAAACATCAGTGACTGCAAAAAGTTGCTTCCTTGTAAGACCAAAGGCTGTTTGCTCTCTCCAACAGAAAACCAGGATCGCAGAGGGAGCCCCAGGCCGTGCCAACGGGGAGCAGCGTGTGGGCAACGGAGGTGCCGTCTCTGCACGGAGAGGTTCCTAGATTTTAACCTGGCTCCGTTAGAGAATGTGCTGCTAATTCCAGTGGTTAATTTTATTATGTGTCATTTCCCTCCATTATTTGGTTCAAAAGATGAAGACTAAACGTAGATTTTAAAATTGTCCAGATTTCAGATATTGCCCTTGGGAAAGCTTCAATCTCATCTTTTGTTTTCATTTAGGTTTTTTGCAGGTCTGCAAATGTGTTTGTTTTAATAATGCAGCTGCAGGACAGATTAAAAAAAGCAACTATCGCTGGCATTTAATATCTCTAATCCAGCAGTAAGACAAGCCTGCCGACTGTTTGCTTAATGTTCAACATCCTTTTCTGATTAAGCAAAAGGTTTGAAGTGATTATAGTTTATTTACAACAAAAGTGGACTTAAATGAGAGTTAATTCCTCCCCCTCCTCCCTCATTGGGCCGGTTGCCAGTTACCATGTGTCTGCTCAGCTCCCTCTTCGAGAGCATCCACAGAAGCCACGGGCAGATGTTCCCACCAGGGCCCTCCAAGAAGGGCTTCTCCTTCGGGAGCCTCTGGGGACTGGGGGTGCCCTGGGGGTCCCGGTTCCCCCCACGGCGCGGCGGCCGTCGCACGGCAGGTCCCGCGGGGGCTCCGTCCTGGCACCGCTGCCCGCTGGCCTGCTGGGGTGCTTTCCCTGCAGAAGGTCCAGCGTTCCTTCAGTTAATACTGCGCGAGAAAGTTTTAATTTCCAGCACCAGTATGCTTTATTTTTATTGTTGTTCACCAAATAGGCTTGAAAAAGCAAGAGGCCACTCCGGCGGGCGGTCGCAGCAGGCCCTGCGGCCGGAGCGCTGGGCTGGAGCGCGTTCTCATCTCCCCACTGCCCCGCAATCCACGGAGACAGCAAGGAGGGACGGGGAAAAACAGAAAGAAGAGGTGAGAGTGATGACAAGGAGGAGGCAAAATCCACTCCCCAAGAGTCCAAAAAACTAAGTGGATTTATCAAAAAACTAAGTGGATTCTGATTTGATTTCTAGTCAAAATACCTCCAATGGTAGCTTGCAGATGGGGGGGATTTTTTTTCAACAGACGTCACCATTTGCCAGAATATAAAACCCAAAAGCCAGAGGGGTGGCATCCAAGGGCTCTTTCCAACAGCAGCCTGGGACTCCCTAACGCCGCCCGGCCCCGCTGTGCAGATGGCGCCGGGTCCTCACTCCAGACCCCGCAGTGCTTGCCAGTCTGCCGCAGGTGCAAGGAACAGCTAGAGGCCCGTAATGAGACAATTATTTAGAAATGTAATTGCATCTGTAGGCACGGAGTTCTGGGTACCCGGCTAATAACGGGGTCACTGCTGGGGCGCTTTCCCGGTGAGCTCCGCAGCCTCCGGCGCGGGCACTGCAGGGGGGAATGATGCTCGCCGGGCACGGCTGCGCGGGCGACCCGGAGACGGCAGCAGTGCCCAGGGCCCCCCCTTCCCAAAGCCCTTTCCTCCCCGACGGGCAGGTGCAGTTTCTGGTTGAGAACCTGGCGGGTCTCAGCCCTCCCTGGGGCAGCTGCGGAAAGCGAGGGTCAGAGCCGGGGACAGGGGGACCCCTGACTGCCCGGGGCCAAAAGGCTCCGGCTTCTCCCCCGGCTGCACAAACGTGGCTGCAGACCTTTATGGTCCCCATCGGACAGCTCATCATCCCCGCGTGCAGAGAGCCCATTTGTGACTTCCATGGCATCATTTCTCTGTTAATTGGAAGTAATTTTCCTATAAAAATGTAAAATTGCTTCTCCAAACAAAACATCGAGCACACGCCACACGCCGACATGGTGAAATGCCGCGAGCGCGGCTCTGCCTCTGAGCCGGCGGAGGGGTCACCCCGCTGCCGGGCAGGGCTCTGGCTCGGGAGGGATTTGGCATTTCCCAGCAGCGACGGCAGCTCAATGGACACAATGAGGCCGGTGGGACCCCGAGGGGCGGCACGCCGGCATTGCCCATATTACTACCTAGCAGATCAATGGAGGCCCCGGCTCTCACCGGCAGGGAGTGCGAGAAAGAAAGACACAAAAGCTGCAGAGAGTGAATAAACTCAATTAGATCGCTGTAATTGCAACAAGAATTAGTGTGGGGGTCAGGCACATGTGCCGTCTCGGAGCAGTAATTAAAAGTGCAGTGTTTGCCACGCTGGGGAGGTGGCCTGCTGGGTCCCAGCAGTGCCCTTTGAAAAGCTCCATGATGGAGCTTCTAGCCTGGATAAATACAAATGTCAGTGCCTCGCAGCCCGTGGGGGGACTCTCAATCCACAGCCCAGTGGGAGAATCCCTTGCTTTACATTCCCAACAGTTGGGCTAATTTCAGAGTCAGGCTTTGATGTGCTTTGGGGAGCCCTGTGTGCTACACACTTTCCCAGCGAGGCACCCCCTCCCTTTCTCAAATGCTTTATTAATTTTCTCCTGTGGTTTTTTTTATCCTCCCTTTCTCTTGGGCCCGCCTGCAACTTCTCTTTTGTGCTCACACAGCGGGGTTCATAGCGGCGAATTTATATCATTCTGAAATATATATAAAGAAGGGATAAAAGAGGAGATGTAGGAACCTGCAGAGACTATAGCAACAATCAGTCCTGGGAGCCAGGGTCCTCCTCCTCCGGCCACCAGCCCCATGTGCCCCCAGTGCTGATAACACCAGTGTCCCGGCACAGCCAGGGCTGCTCCTCCCCACCTCTGCCATCAGCACAGAGACAAGGATAGCTGATCCCCCAAGGGACGGCAAAGGTGACGCTAGGCTGTTCACGACCGGGGCCGTTAGCACCCCAAACCAGCCATGCAGTGGGCAGGATGAGCAGCCAGGCTTCCCAGCCTCGTTCCTGCAAAGGCCAGGCCAGGGGTCCCACGGGGACCAGCCTTCGCCGCCTGCCCGCGGCCGGTAGCCACCGCGCAGGGGAGCGGTCCCAGCGGTGCGAGCGCAGCATCGACCGGCTGCTGGCGGGGCAGGCTGCGGGTGTGCAGGCAGCGGCACTGCCGGGGCACAGGATGCTCATGGCTCTGCCGGGACACGGGATGCTTGTGGCCCCCGGTACCCCTCTTGACGCACAAGGCCAGCGCCTGGGTGTGCCCAGCGCAGGGCCCTGCACACCCTGACATGGTCCCCGGCGGTCCCCTCACCCCCACACCGTCCCTGGTGCTCGCCGGGAGCAGCCAGCACCCGCCGAGTGCTGCGGCCGCAGCCAGGGCCGTGGGCAGCGTCACTGCTGGCGTGTGCAGACTCACGGGGTTTGACTTCGCTGGAGCCGAAGCCCCCTGTGAAACCTCACCCTGTCCCTCTCCCCTCACCTCTTCCCGCATCCCACCCTGCTGCTGGGCGATGGCGACATCCACACGCCGCAGCGAGCAGACCAGGGCTGCTCTGCTCCCTCTAAGCTGGCATCGAGCTCCTTTCCTGTTTTTTATTATCAACTGAATTTGGCATGGAGGGGATTCTCTCCCCACATCCCGTTGGCACACAAAAGGCTCAAAAACCAGCAAAACCATTGTTTGTGCTCGAAGGGCGGGGACCAGGGTGAAAAGAACAGCATGTTTTAGAGCCCAGAGCTAGGAACCATTAGAGCATCTGGAACAGTTAGTGGGACAGGGGCGTTACAATTAAATAAAAATGGGTGATTACAGAACCATTCCCTGGCTCTGACATACACAAGGGCAGTCGCGGCACATGCCTGAGCACACAGTTAAGGGGATTCCTCTCCTACAGGCCCGGAATAAATGGGGTTTTCATCAGGAAAGTCTGAGGTTGGTGCGACTGCCTTGCACGGGATGGAGGAGCGCGGTTGCTCTTTGCCAGGACACGGTGCCGATGCATCTCCCGCCGGAGGCGACGAGCCGCGCCGGTGAGAGGAGCCGCATTGCTTGGGGCCAGAGGCACCGGGGCCCCGGAGGAGCCGGAACGAGGCAGCAGCGGGTCCCGCTCAGCCGCAGCCGAGCCTGCGCCGCCCCAGCCACCGCTGCAGCCCGCTCCCTGCGCGCGGCGGGGAGGCTCCCGCGCCTGCCAAGCTCCCCGACCTCTCCGAGGGCGCGGGGTGTTCAGCCTTGGCTGTCAGTTTGCAGCTGGGATGGAGATTCTGAGCCAGAAATACAGCTTTCTCTTTTAACAAGTCCCTTAGGAGCGTTCGTGCCCCGTCCCTCCAGTTCCTGCTATTGAGAGGGAACTGGCAGGACTGGACAGCGCAGCTTTTGCAGAGATATACAAGTCCTGCAGAAAAAATCCTACTGTTCAAGGACCTCAGCCCTGTCCTCTGAAATATGCTGTTTTCATTAAAGCAGTGAAATCGGATTTCAAAAAACCCAGGCTTTGGATAGTGGCCCTTGATTTGGGCCTGATGAACAAGATCCAGAAGCAAAACAAAGGCTGTTTCCACAATGGTTGGAGGGAAAGGGAACCGGTCCAATTGCAAAACTTGAATCCTGGCACCGAGGAAGTCTTTGTGTGCAAGACCTGTGGCAAGGGATGGCAATGACTTCGGGAAATTCAATACTCGCCCAGCTCATAAACAGAAAACAAGGAAAATAAACTTGGGCAGATGGGAGGAAGCAGAGAGCCAAGCTCGGCTGGAAAAGAGCCCGTCTGTCCCAGGCAGCGGGTCCCGGGCTCGGCAGCTGCCGAGGCCGTGCTCGGGGTGCTCAGGGCTGCCGTGCCGGGCACTGGGCTGCGCGGCTGTGGACAGCGGGAGGCAGCGGCCGCCCCTCTGCCATGGGCGCCGGGCTGGAGGAGAGGCCGCAGGGAGCCGGGGCGGGAGGTGCGTGGTGGGGGGGGCACAGCAGGAGCCCCCGCGCCCCAAGACAGGAGCAGGGAGCGCGGCCGTGCCGGTGCCCACCGCGGCTCGCCCGAGGGACACGGCGGAGGGGAAGGCGGCGGATTGCCTTGTGCCATTTCATGTGGAAGCTGGAAACACTCGGCTGCGGCGGTGACAGGGGTGGGATGACAATTTGAATAGAAAAGAAAAGAATCTTCTCTGCCAGCCTCCTCCTGGCGCGCGTCGGTGCGTGGTGCAGCCGGATCCCTCCTGTAAACCCTCGGGGTTGTGCAACGTCCCGGAGCAGCTCCTTGTCTCGGCGCTGCCACCTCCTCCTGCCTGCTCACGGCTTCTCGGTGGAGGAGACCCGGGATCTGTGTGCACGGTGCCCAGGGGCGGGAAGTGGACCCTGTTTAGGTTAATCCACTCACCGTATGTGCTGTGTGGCAGAAGAGCAGCCCCACAACGCCCATCAGAGAAGGACGTGACGGCTGGGGACGCAACAAGAGCAGGGAAGGGCTGTGACGGGACGAGAGCAGCAATTACAGGTTCAGTGAAAGAAGTGACTTTTGAAAAAAGCTTTTGAGAAACAGAGATGATGACTCCATAAAGCCTCAAATCCGCTGCCAGACGATGCCGCCTTGTTCAAAAACACAAGAACTAACTGTTCCCTCTTGGCCACAGACAAGAGGAATCAGTATTTAGACCATTTATGGGCCACAGAGGGTCAGTGGAGATATGAAATCTGTGGATTCATTGAATTCCCTCATTACCACAACCCTACATTTGCAATTACAGATTCATGAGGCTCAGCATCCCGCCTGCCACTGAGCGCTGCCTGTAAACTTGCTGCATGCGCTGCCCCGGAGCCGAGCCGGCTGCCCCGTGCCACACCAGGCACTGGCCCCAGGTGCGCCCCGAGCTCACGACGTGACACGAGAGGTTCTCCAAAATCTGGGAACTGGGACGCTGGAGTGGCCCAAGCCACTCGGCCGGCCGCTGCGGGAGCAGCGTGCGTGTAGGGAAAGCCTACGGTATTTTTGTGTTCTGACAAATTTTCATTCCTTTGGCTCAGGAAGAGAAGCAGCGTCCTCCTCTCAAATCAGGCAATTATCGTTGTTTATTTCAAGTTTTAAACTACTGGCTTATAAAATAAAAAGCAACCAAGAGCGGAGAAGCACGTCTGAGCTGTGCGTGCTGGAACGCGGTGCCAACGCCTGCGCGGCACCGGCCCGGCACCGCCAAACCCACCGGTGGGACGGGGTCTCCCTGGAGGCGGGGAGCAGGGGTCGGGCGGTGCACCCCCAGCCGGCACCGCTGCCCGGGACCCCGACCTGCTCCTGTTCGTGTGTCTGCAACCCCGCGGGCTTCAGTGCTCGGTCAAGGGCAGACCCTGGCCGGCCCTAGACCTCTGATAGTCCCTGCCATGGGGAAGCCTTTGCCTGTTCAAACCAGCAAAGACAGACTAAAGAAATCCAAGCCAGCCACCTACTGCTCCTCCTTGGAAATTCATAGAAGCATCGTTGGCCTGACCTTCCTTTCTGACAAAGAATGGCATGAGAAATACTAGTGATAAAATACAGTGGATACTTTGTGTTGGTGAAAAAAATCATAAATCAGTATGAGAAGCATACTTGAAACAGTATTTTAGAAGAATATGTCAGATACACTGGCCAGCCATTACATTTCACAGGTTCAGTTTAAGAACTTCGGGAGATTGCTGGCATTGCCTGAAAGGGAGAGGAAAATTATAAACACATGTTAGGGGCTCCGAGTGAGATGCAGAAATCTGGAAGATAATCCTTATTGCTATTCAAGATATAACCAAATAGCCACAATAAAGAATTCCATTCACCTGCCTGGAGAATGACTGACTGTAACCTTTAATGCCAGCGAGATTAAAAACATTTCTTTGGGGTGAGCGGATCAGATATACTCTTTATGACGACCACGGGTTTGCTCAGACCTCATCTGGCCTTCTTCAGCCCGCACTCCAGGACCAGCCGATCTCCCGTCGTACCACTAGTCTGCAATGTTGCATAGTCGATCCCACAGCCGCAAGGGCAGAGCTTGCACCCGCGCCAGGCGGGACCCCGGGCCGGAGGTGGGCACCGAGGGCAGGGACACCCTCGGCCACCACCGCTTGCCCAGCTGCTCCTGCCCCGCGGCCGCCACTGCTGCCCGGGGCTGCCCGGCACCTGCGCCTTCCTCCTCCCTGTGCTCCCAGCAGCTTCCCACGGGAGGCAGAGCAAGCCCTGGCACAGGCGTCTTCCTCAGCCTCGCTCAGAAGAGGAGCCAGTGCATGCCCCACGCTCGGAGCGCGCCCGCAGCAGAGGTGAGCCACGCTGCTGCCGAGCTCCGCTCCACGCTCACGGCCGTTGTCACCCGGACACCGCGTCCTGCCGGCAGCAAGGGCTCGCTCCCAGCCGAGCCGCTCGAGGCTGAGCTCGGCACTGACAGACGCGGAAGGCACAGGGTCTCCAGCTGGCATCACCCGCCTGCTGCTCCCTTGGAGAAAGGAGGCGTGCTGCAGTGCCAGCTCCCGGGGGCCGGGGCAGGGGGTCCCGCTCCCCAGCCGCCCCAGAGGATGCAGGCGTGGGGCGCAGCGGTGCCCATCTCCGTGCAGCTGCAGCCCACGGTGCAAGGGTGTGCGGGAAACAGAACATCACTTTTGTGGGGCTACTTTGGGAGGAGCAGAGGAGATGCTGGCTGTCATGGAATGCAGAGGAAGTGAGGAGACAGAGTCATGGTGCTTTCGGACACCTCTAGACATGAAATCAGGGCTTTGGGAAGGCAGAGGGAGGTGAGAACCAGGGAGGATGGGGTTACGCTGGCTCCTGGGACACTCTCTCCTTCAGACGTTGTCACACATCCCTCCTGTCCAGCCCCAGGCACAGGCAATGCTGAATGGCCGCAGGGCCAGGGCAGCACCGGGACATGGGATGCTGTTCCAGGGCAGCACCAGGACATGGCTCGGGAAATGTGCCCGGGAGCCCCGGGGGTCCGAGTTCACTCCTGGGAATAAAGGTCTTGACTGAGCGACGACGTGCAGAAGCGAAGCGCTTGGAGCTCAGGGGCGTCCGTGTAGAAACGGTGGGAAAGCCAAGGAGCTCCGTCTGCAGGGGCTGCGGAGCTGGGAGCCTCTGGATCCAAGGAGATTGTTACTATACTTCAGATTATATAAATAACTCACTGAATAAAACCACATGTGACCACATTCTGTTCTCCATCCCTCAGTGCTCTGCCGACAGCACACAGGCTCTTGCAACACTTGTTTACTAGGGAGACTGTATATAAAGTGAAAATAATTTGCTAGGTCTTATGTTTCCACTTTAATTCTCAGTGTATAAAAAAAACCTGTGAATTTGCTAATGGGCTTTGAAAATGTATTTTTAAAGCTAGGGCAGCATGAGTCGGTGAGTTGTTACAAAGGATTACGGAAGGAACAAGGTTTGCTAGAAAAATTGTTCCCTTGAGAAAATCTGTAACAGCTGAAAGGCCAGGGCCTGTTTCTTTCCAGGAAAATAAACACATTTCTGCATCCAAAATCAAGCTTCATTTCAGGTATGAAGCGAGCTTGTTTGTTCTCTGGTGTTTATGTATTTCCCATAGGCTTTGGTGTTTAGTTTAACATGTTTGAAGGCCAAACATACACTCACAAATTCTCTCTACAAAGGAAGATTCCTGTTGCATCTTTAAAGCACACTTTTGGACAGAGATAAATGGCTACGAGCTTTGGGAACGTTAGAGCCAGATGGTCAATTGAGATTTCTTTGTACGTTTCTGTGTTTCACTCCAGAGTTGATCTTGCATAAAAAATATTTTTTTAGCATTTGCTATGACTTGCAGACCTGGGGAAACCTCTGGAGCAGGAGGATTTGCAAATGGTCTGCTCTGAGGGGCCACAAACCTTCAGCTCACTCTTTCGTGGTCATTAAAGTCTACATGCTTTGGGGTTTTTTGTACCCAGGGCTAATTCAGAGTTTTTGATTTGCTGGACTTTTTCGTTAGGCAATGTCCCCGTTGAAGGGAGCAGCCCCTCCTGTGCACTGGGAATGGGGGAATCCGGTGAGAGTGTCGCGCTGCTCCAGGTAGTTAACTGGTATTTCACATTCGCAGCCTAAACCTCCTGCGGGCTGGTGAACGGACTCTGAAATTCTCCGCAAACGTTTGCTAATTCTTCCTCCGGCAGCCAGGAATATGGGGTGGGAAGGCAATAAGCGATGATCAAATTTATACTTTTACAAGTCAATTTGACAAGGTCTGCTGGGGAAATACCGTTTTCACACTCTGCCCCACGTCGATGTTTCGGATCATTGCGGAGGGGTCCCCAGCAGCTCTTGCCCTTTCCTATCACTCCTGCGTTTCTGTCACAGACCCCGTCCCTGGGAGCTGCGTCCTTCCCCAGCGAGGTGACGCGGCGCCTGCACCTCCCTGCGGGATTGGGTTTTCGGTCACAATAAGCCATCGTATCTCCTGCCTCTGGGCAGTTATAGCGGTCTCTCCCTTCCGTAGCCACCGCTATGGCTCTCGTGAGCGGTGCGGGGAAAGCGCTGGATTTTCCAGGCGTGACTGCTGATCTGCCACCTTGGGCTAATGGGGAGGAAGGAGTTAACTGATCCTGCGGGATAAGGGCCGCGATTGCCTCTAGATTGTCTAAGTTGAATGAGCTTTTAAGGACTGCCAACTTCTGAATGGACGCAAGGAGGACCAACAACAGCATCGACTTTTAATAACCAGCAGCCAGTGGCAGGAGCACATATGGAGGCAGCGTGGTTCAGCTTGAAATAAACCCTGGAGGTGTCAGGACAGCGGATAAGGACCGTGCTGGCAGCATGAAGGTGGAAAAGATGAAATTCTGGATGCTGGAGAAACAAACAACGCTGCCAGCCTGGATGTGCGTGTAAGCCTCGCTTCCCTGTTCCAGCCCAGGGACCCTCAGACGCTGCACTCGGGTTGACTAACAGATGCGGGCTGGTTTTGGAAAGGCCATCCCGGGCTGTTGCAAAACAGCTGCCAGCTGCATGGCTCCCACCACGGACACATCTCCAGCCGGGGACTCGGGCTCCTTTGAACCCAGCTGCAGGAGCCTGGGTGAGAAACAGCGGAGAAAAACAGAAAACCAGGCATGGGGTTTGACTCTTGGGGGACTACGGAAAGGTTGCTCGCCTCGGGGACCCCGCGGAAGCCGAGACACCCGAGGGGTCCACAGGCAGCGGCCGGGCAGAGACCGAGGGCTGCTCTTGTGAACACCCTCGGCGGGCAGTGCCGACTGCGTCCCGGCACGGAGGAAGGGCACCTCCCCAGGGAACACGGTTTATAAAATACTTCCCACAAGGCAGGAGGATTTCCCGGCTGGGAACCGTGCGCCTTGTCCCCCGCCTCCTGCCAGACGCGGTGGGGTCACCGAGGGGCACCGCGCTGCCCTGCCCTCCCACGGCCCCGGCATCGCCGCCTCGTCTCCGCCGGGTCCTGTGGCACAGAGGACTACAGGGGTCTCGCTGTGGCGTCGGCCCTGACTCCAAACAGCTTTTGGAGACCCAGGCAGCAGCGGACACGTTTAGAGCATTGTAAATAATCTTGCAAACAGCTCTGCTGAGCAGGGGCAGTGGTGCTCATATGGAGGAGCAACAGCTAAGTTTAAACATCTGCTTCTGTGAATTCCTATATTGTAATAAAATAAGTCTTCCCACAGATTTCACGTCATCTTTGTCTGGGCATCACTGAACTGTGAAGGGAGAAACTTTTTTGTGGTTTTTCAGAGGAACAAAGAGACAATATACATCTGGTGAGGTGTCCTGGCAGCCTCCTGCGCTCTGAGCCTGCATCTCGCGCTGGCAGCATGGCCCCATGCCCAGGGACGATAGCTGCCTGACCCACAGCACCCCGAACAGCAGAGCCTGGAGGGAGACCGTGGTCTCCAAGGCCAGGGAGTGCAAGGTAACCTTGCTGCAGCCCACAGAGACCAGGAACAGCAGCCCCTGAAAAAAAAGAGGCGCTAGGAAAATGCCTGCAATCTGGATCCCACCTTTTTGGCCCCCGTTCAAATGAAAGGGCAACAAAGAACACACAACAAACTGGTTAAAAACTCACAGTCTTAATGAAGTCCAGAAAGGACCATTCCTGCAGCTCGGCCGGTCCCCTGCAGACCGCAGCCCCCAGCACTTCCCTGCGCAGGGCACGCAGCGGGAGGCTGGCAGCGCAGCATTGACCTTGTCCAGGGGACACAGAGCTCCCCGCGCCTCCTCCGCGGGCATTTCTGCCTTAGCAGCACTACTGATTTCTCACCCAAAAGGTCTTCAGGAACGGAGAGCTCGGTCTTTGGTCCCAGGGTAGCCAGGGGCACCTGATGGCTTTTAGTGGAGGGATGTGCTGATCTGGGGCGTGATGCTCAGCCTCCCGTTGCCAGTGCTTGCTTCAGGCATGGGAGGACAACCACTGGGTCTCCCCAGAGCTGCCAGACAGCGGCTGCCCGCAGGCTTTGTCCAGGTGCTTGTCTTTTTTGAAAAGCTTTCCCTGCAAAATATGAATCTGCTGGAACAGGTGGTTCGGCAGAGGGAGCGGGCACAGAAACCTGCTGGGAAATTAACAGTGCAAAGCTGAAGAAAGCTGGATTGGATCATGTTTTGCATTAAGCATGGGGCTGTCTTTATTCCCTGGGAGCAGACCCAGAGCTGTGCATTCCCAGACTCGGGCAGCAGCATGTGCATCCCCTGGGCTCCTCCCCACGCCGCTGCCTGCAATGTGACCACTCAGGTGCTATTTGCCTTTGATTATTGCCTCCAAATGTCGTGCTGTGAGTGTGCTCGAGCTGCCTCGCAGGCTCTCTAGCCTGCCCGGCATCCTTTGAGCACAGATGATCTCCAGCATCGACAAAATTGCAAAGAGAGTCCCCTTCTCCTCAACTGGGCGATTCTTGGTAACACAGCCTGTAACACATCACGCCTGCTGTGTTTATTCAGAGGCAGGCATGTTTAAGAGACCCTGGGCTTATCTTAAGTCCGCCACTTATGCAGAGAAGAAAGACCCACAAGTCTGTTGATAGTCAGGGGGACATTTGGCTGCAGCCACCCCTTGGGTCTGATAAATGGCTGATGGGGGAGCACAGGGGGGAATGCGATGAACTCGGCTGTAAATGCGTGCAGACGAAGTGGGTTTGATGAAATCTGAGCATTTCAAGGAGGGGAATGTGACCCCCACTCCCGAGCTTCACCTCACCCTCCCCGAGGGCTCCCTGCCCCTGTTGCCTCGTACACGCTGTCATGCATTCCCGCTGGTGAGAGCAGGGAGACCACAACCATCAATCTTCAGGAGCCATTTTTCAGTGGGACTAGATTCCATTTAGTCCACAGACTTACCAGTCTGTTTGGGAAAAGGGATTTCATTTCTTTGCTTCTTTTTGTCAGGACGGATTTACTGATCCCAAACATGTTCCTCACACTTTATTTAGGGCTTAATATGCATCATTTACATTGCCGAGCTGTCACCAGCCTGTCTGAGCTGTATAGGCAGGCAGGCAATGCATTTCCCTTGCCCCATTGCTCTCCCTGCCAGATGTGGAGCTGTGAGGATAAAGCAGCTAGGAGATCCCTTGATAGATACAGTTTGCCTTTTGGGGGTTGCTGCTTATTCCTCTCCGTGCAGAGGCCAGGCAGGCTCAGCACGGATGGACATCTTCCTCGAGTTACATTCCTAAGAACAAGCCACCTGTAACACGCAGTTCTGCGGGAGAGGATTCGATTTTCTCGTTAACAGATGCCAAGCGATGGCTCTGGAGCCCAGCAAAAGCTGCCTCTGTCTGCACCTTTACTGAAGACCCCCCGATGCTGATAGTGTTCATTAGATCGCTCACATCTGCACGCAATTTAAGTGTGCTTTCCTGAATTACTGGAGCTACAGAAGTTCCAAGTCATTAGGCAGGGTGCTTACAAAAGCGAGTGGCATCTAATATATAATGAAAAAGAGTGGAGGACGGGGGTGGGAGGGACACGAGGCTCTTGAAACCCTCTTAGGAGAGCTAAGAAGTGACCAAGGCCAATGGCCTCCCCACCTTCGCTGGCGGCCCCTCCACCCTCGCTCCCTGACAAGGGACCCACTCTCCCGCCCTCTCGGGCGCTGGCTGACGGAGCTGGGGAACCCTCCCGGGGCTGCGCTGCCTGACACGGGTGTTGGACACCTGTTTGGATCTATGAAAACCCGATCGTTTTTCTAGGCTGGCCATACTTGGATGTCTAACTGTAGCCGCCCAGCTCTGCAGCGGGGCTCCTCGCCTTTGGGCTGTTTGCAGTCGCTCGTGGCAGCGGCTCGTGGCCACCAGCCACGCCGGTAGCCTGCCCTCGGCAGTCGGTGCCCGGGGCCCGGTGTCACGGCTGCGCCCAAGACAGACACATAGGAAGCACCCTGCTGCTGGCACAGCTGCCTGCCCCGGGGCTGGCAGGGATTAGACATTTCTCTTGGTTGTTTCCTATGAGAAAAGCTTCCTCTGCTTCTCCAGGAGCCGTTTCTGTGGCTGAGATTGTCCCGGCTCCGGGCTCTCCCTGCCCCGGGCTGTCCCCGCTCCGGCTGTCCCTGCTTGTGCACCTTCGCCGAGAGCAGCAACCTCACTCGCTCCTGGCCCCGTTTGCTCCTTCGCAGCCCCCAGCCCTGCAATTCAGCGGGGTCTGCCTCCCCCCCCAGCGCCCGGCACGAGGAACAGGGAGAGATCCCAAACCCCTCCTGCTCCAGAGCTGCTTTCCACCCAAAAGGAATCTGTGGTTTCATCCAGGTCCTCAGGAACTGAACTGCTGACCCCTGGGAGCTCTGAAAGCAAAAGCAACAGCGGCATTAGCGTGATAGATCCCTGATGATAGCACAGGAGGGGAAACACAGGCAGGATTTACATTCTGTCCCTTACGAATGGTTTGGCTGATACACTAAAAGCCGGATGGAGCATAAAAATGGAATTTATTCAAATTAAATGGTTGCAAATGTCATACTACATTGAGCCAGAAAGTTCTCCTACATGCAACAAATGGAATTTACGCTTCTAGAAAGCATGCAATTTTACCTGCTACTGCCTATGAAGGACATTCTTGTCCTAGACTTCTGATTTCAAAAATAAAGAACAAACAGCACCATCTTGTTGGGGTGCCAGGATCTATCCAGAAAGATTTCAGAAAGGCAACATCTACTTTTTCAATTAATTGAATGAACACTGTTTCTTTCCAGGTGAATAGCAAAATTACCTGCAGATGTGACTTTAACAGCAGTTGTTAACATTTAACATTTGCCCTGCAGCTCAAAATCACTAACATGAAATGGAAGGAAAATCAGCCTGGTGACTAGTGGGTGCAGACACTGGCGTGCCTGAAAAGGAGCGGGCTAAAATGGGGAGGATCTCCCCTCCAGAAGGCAGGCCCCTTTGAGGCTTTTTGAGTGAGGACCCCGAATCAGAGACCCCGGAGTCCTGGGGCCCCGGGAGGAGGTGACACGTCACAGGCTGCCCTCGGGCCATGGCAGAGGCGGGCGTCCCCTGACCCTGCTCTGCTCTCCAGTCCCGGCAGATGCCCCTCAGGAGCCAGCTCTCCCTTGGGGTCAGCAGCCCTGAGCCCTGCGGGGCGAGGGCCCCCACCCCGCACCTGCTTGTTTTAAGCACGACTGGTCTGACTCAAGATAACCGGATTATCTTTCTGCCTGCTGCTAAATAGATACTGAAGTTAAGCCTGTTTGGCCTGGGTGGCGGCACTCAGCGCTCTGCGGGTCTGCGCTCGCTGTGGGAGGCACGGGCAGGGGCTCTCGGTGGACACTCGGGCACCCGGCAGCTATCATCACACGGTCCTGTACATGCGGAGCCTGTTTAAATCAATGGCTTGTAAATGCAAAGCTCCATCTCCAGTTACTGCTCCTCTGCATCAGCCAGTCCCCTGCTCTACGTGAGATATGTTTCAAATGATAGCATTTGTCTTTAATAAATGGTCACGCCATAAACTGCCTCCTACGGGAAACCTGGGGTTTGTAAGTAAAACCTGATGTTTCCATTTCATTATCATTCATTCGCTCTAAGATGAATACCAACTCATCCTCTGGTTAATATCAGCCGAAGGTGTGCAGTGGGTTTGTATTACTGTTTATGAAATTCATATAGCTGGGCTTAATCTGTTTCAGATCCCACAGCTGTCTCTGTATCAGCATCAGCTTGACCTGAAACAGGGATGTTCTTCTTTTGCCGGAGTCAATGGCATCACCAACGTGCAGAGGAGACAAGCAGCAAAGCTCCTTCCATCGCCACAGAAAGTCTGACTGTAGATTTGAGGTTCTTTAGCCAAATGTTTGCCTCAGAATACCTTTGGGATGCTTTATTTTTGAGGCCAAATTTGTCTATTCTTGTCCATACTCTACAAAGGAATCTGAGATGCATAAACAGTTTTCGTACGACTTGTCAAAGTGGCACTGCATGCCACACGTGCACGCGCTGCAAATCCGATAAACAGAGCACCGCGTTGCAGGCTGCAATGCTCAGGGTCTCCATGCTTCCCTGTATGCCACTCGTCTACCTCTAGCCTGCCACGCACCTTTCTGCATGCATGCCACTTGGATCTCGACATACTTCAACAGAGAAACGCTTCACAGGTAAATGACAATTTCTCAACCATTCAGTAGACATTTACCTATAGCATCGCCTTAAAATATCGCTCATCGAGTACCAAACTCACCCAGGGGCTAACAAAGCGGCACAGGTAGCGAGCACATCTGCATCCTTCGTTGGCTTAAACAAATGTAAAACATGCACGAGCGATCCCTTGAATCCACGCCTCGTGTTTCACGCCATCAGCCACGTGCCGGTGCTGCATCACTCAGGTATTTCTAACAAAAGCGGTGAGACAATCTCTGTCCCCTGAGAACGGCCCTGCTGGCATCTCCTGTGGCTTGCAAGGGGAAGCAGAGCGCTGCCTCATCTCCTGCTCATCTTTGCAGAGATCCCTTTTCTGACTCAGTCTCACTAGGGAATGAAGATCCCTCAAATAACCTCAGAAGGTTTAGAAATCACGTTCAGGGAGGCACCGCTGTTTGTGTCACTGCTGGAGAAAGACGAGAAGGTATTGTCTGAAGTTGTATAGAGTCGTAAACAAATGGATGAGAAGAAATACATATTTTAGCTGGATTGCTCTGCTCCCCCCTTTTCTAGGGCTACTAAACAAATATCACCACAGCAGAGTAAATGAATGAAACCACAGAGAGATTGGTTGATCTCTCCAGCCTTGAAGATGTCCTTTTGGGAAAGTCCGGAAAGGACAAGCTCCACCAAGCCACCGCCTGCGAGCACGGGGCAGGTCTGCTGCTGGCGAGCACAGACCCACGAAGGCGGCTGCTCCGCGTCGCCTCGGCCGGGGAGAGCTGTCTGCAGGGTCCCCGTCAGCGTGTTTGCTCACAGGACTGGCTTCTTTCACCGATCCCTGGTCAGAACCTGTAGTTTAGTTCATAGCAAATGCCCTTTGGGGATGGGGGAAAAAAAAAAAGAGAGAGACTGACCCATTTGAGTTCCATCTGTTGGAGTTTATAACTGTTCTCCTTGTAATTGCCAACAGACAATATGAATTGCAATTAGCTAATTGCTTGCTAACTTTCCGTTCTAATAATAGTCATGTTCCAGAGTTATACAAGCTTGGAGGCTGCTGCTGTTCCCTTGCAACTGGCAATAATAAATAATACCGTATTCCCTCAGCATTGCCCTTTCTTCCAAGTTTCATCCCCATGCAAATTGCTCCAGCATGTACTAATCCCTGACGGGATGGCAGAGGCATCAACAGCATTTATTTGTAGTCCATTGCACTGGGAGCGTTCAACACTTGCACGATGATGTGGCACTGGGGAGCTGCGACTCCCGTGTGCCACTTGTCCCTTCTGCGTGGCCAGCGCGGCAGGTCTGGGGCTGCCTCTCGCTGGGGCTGGGCAGCGGCACCCAGTGCTCTGCATCCCTGGGAATCCAGCCCTCCTGCCAAGATGTGTTTGGTTTCAGTTTTTTTGAGTTTTGGGGTTTTGTTTGGTTTTTTACTTTCCCTTTACAGGATCAGATGTGGCCCTGGCCCCTGTAGTGACATGTTTTATTACCAGTAGCTTCAATAATGTCAGCACAGACCTAAACTGGAGCTTTAGAGAACAGACACTCCCCAGCAACAGAACAAGCTGTACAGTGTCACTGCTGCAGCGATAAGGGGGGCTGGACCCTGGGGGGGCTCCTGGTGGGGACAGGGGTCAGGTTGGGTGCCGAGCCCCGGCGTTCCCAGGGCGGGGGTGCAGGGAGCTCCCTTCCACGTGGGTGAACTTTTCTGCACCCCTCTCCGGGCTTTCTAATCTCCAGCTTGTTACTGCTGTGCAGATGCGGCTAATTGGGAAGAAAAGCAACAGCCTGATCCAGCGAAGTCAAGGCCAATGAAATGAGCAACAGCATTCCCTGGCGCGCGAGGAACTACTGAACACAGACCTGCCAGCAAGCTGACATCTCCAGAGCTTACAGACTAATCTTATTAAACTCGACCAAAAAGCCTTTTAGAGTTGGGGGAGTCGTGTCCAGCAAAAGCTGGTCTGGATTATTCCCCCGGTGCCTCTGGGGTTTTTCCACATCGCTGGCTCCCCGTCGCCCCGCGCCTCGGGCAGGGGGATGCGGGACCCCCCAGCTGCCAGGCGTGACGCGGCACGGGAACGTCTGCCCAAACCCTGCCGCTCCGGGGGCTCAGCCCACCTAAGGCCTGACTCCCACAGACGTGACTAACACAAATGGCAGCAAGGGCTCGTTTTCAGGTTCCTCATTAGCAGAACTATTCTGTCGCTGCCTCAGATGCCCTCCCAGCCCCCTGCTCCAGGCACATCAGCTGCAGGCTCCCCGGCTCCAGAATTGCTTCAGATCGCTTTTCCTTTGTGCACAAGCATCTGGACTTTTCCATCCCTTACTTCTCCCCTCCCCTGCTCCTGACATCTGACTCACGGGCAGATTTGTTAAGTTTAAATGCACTCCTTGTGCAAGCCACACTCCCTAGCCCCATCGTCCCACTTGCACAACCTGCTTTCACCCTCTTTCCCGTGGTTTGGGCAGAGAGGTACCAAAACCGTACCATGAAACCGAGTTCTCCTCGGCAAAGCCACACCAGGTGAGCTCTGCCTCGCTTTGCACAGCAAAGTGGAGATTTCTTGAGGGAGGAAAGCTCTGTGTAGAGAACTGGCCTGGACAACTCCGAATACTGCTTCCACCATTTTCCCCTGTTGCGAGCTTGGCACCAGCAGGTTTTTCTAGACGTTTTCAGGTTCTTGCTCTCCTGTGCACCGTACGCCCAGTACATCCTCCACACACCACACTGTCAGACGTTTTTATCAATGAAACTCTTGCATTCCTATTCCCCAGCCCTCTGAGAACGGCTGCTAAGCAGAGGTTGATTTGAAATGCCCAGGAATGAGTGAAAATTTCAAGGTTCCTTGAGCATGAAACAGCATAGAAAAGCCAACTATAACTCATTGCAAAAAATCATCATAGGTGGCAAATTAGGCCTGGTTTTTGAATGGCAGGGATATCTATTACTGCAACAGACGGGAGGGAACCTCAGACCCATTGATCTAATGACCATCTTTAAGTGCAGCCTGTGTAAATCAATGAGACATTTACAATTCCTGATGGGCAAGCCCCTGATTTTCTATTTTGCTTTCAAGCTCTGTTTAAACTTCTTAGGCATTTCAGTTCCTCCATGAGGAGAGGGAGATGGTGGAACCCACTTTTGAGGGCAACATGTAAAGAAAGGAAACGAATGGTGGTATTTTATTTCTTGGACACCCAAAGCAATAAAAATCGTAGGATTTATTCTAGAATCACGATTCGTCTTGCATTACAATGGAGCCACTTGTTCATTTCCAAAACAGGGATGTGATGTTCTCTGCCAGTGAAAGCAAGAAACAGGACTGCTGTCGCTGCTGTCCTCTCCCCATGGCTCAGGTGCACAAGGCAGGAGCAGGCTCTTCTTGCTCAAACGAAGTAGCGGGACACAACGAGCTGGAGGAATTCAGCCAAAGGAACAGCTTTGCTTACTTCTGCTTTGGCTTCCTCTGCGAATGTTTTTTCTCAGCACTGGTTGATGGGTTTCAGACTGAGGGAACGCTAGGAAATGAACGGGAGAAGGCTGTGACACGTTGCACACGGTGCCAAGGAATGGCGGTGACGCACAGCAGCTGGCGGGGACCCCGGCGCGCACCTCGCCAGCGCTGCTGCGTGGAGCCACCCTCCACGGACCCTGCCGTCCTCGCCCCGGCTCTCCCAGCACGCCCACAGCCGCCCTCGGTCACGGCCTCCCAGCACCAGCTGCAGCTTCTCTGCTCACATCAGGAGCTGGGGACGGTCACCTGCGGCTCCACACCTCCCGCAGAGGTGACGCTGGCCGGGGCCACGCCAAGAGGACAGGCAGCAGGGTCTGCAGCGTCTCCAGAAACCTCCCCCCTCAGGGCAGGAGAGGGGGTGGCAGGAAAGCTGTCTGGACCTGGCAGCTGCACAGCACAGCTTGTTCCCGGGGCCGACGGCACGTTGCAGAGAACAGCATCGCTCCGAAGCGCAGCGGCAGGCCAGGTCACACAGAGCCGGGGAGGGCGAGGCGTGACCGGACCACACTGCCATCGCAGGGCGAGCATCCCTTCTGCTGTGCCGTATGAGTTACACCCAGCAGCCACTGCCAGGTGCTCTTGGAAATGAAGCCGTGAGGTTTGACCAGCTTGAATTCATCTCCTAACCTCAGGAGAACAGAGAAAAGGTCCTATTATGCTTAGTGCAGAGCTGAATCTGGTCTCTGGCTGACAAGTGGCTATGGACTATACACAAAAATGCTCTAAAGCTGACTGCACCAAATGTTTCTTCTCCACTTAACACAGTTGTTTGGGATTTGGTTAGAAACAAAACTGCATCTTGTAGTTTTTAATAAAGTTCTTGGCGAACAGTTCAAACACTGGGGGGGAAGCGGGAGAGAGAGGTTGAATTTATGGGAGCGGGAGGAGATCATTTGCTTTCTTAGGAATTGGAAAAGATTAATAGTGTGCAAAGGTTCTTGGATTGATTCCTCACATAGCAGAATGGTTAGGAGACTTACCGGCTTGATATTCTTCATTCTGCCTTCCCCAGGTGGCCTAGAGACTGTCTGGACTGCAGAGAAAAAGGAACAGGGAGCCATCCATCCCTTACCAGCGCCCAGTGAGGAAGGCGGCTGTGGTACACCGGGGGACGGAGGAGCACTGAGTCTCACAGAGGCTTGCTTTGCTGAGAAATTAAATACCCACTTAATATTTCTGTAAGTGCTGCTTGTGTGGGAAGACGATGGCGACTGTGGAGCTGGTGGGAGCACAGGGCAACAAAGCAGGTTCGTTCTGCCGGCACGTACCCGTTCCTGGACCCCAGGCCGCTGATGGCACAAAACCTTTCCATAACAAGAATCGGAACTTCGGGGAGGTCTCTCTCCTACCACCGGCACTTTGCAATCAACATGTTAACGTGCTAGGTGAATCCCAAAGCAAGGAAAAATGGAAGGAGAAACACAGGAATTTCCCAAGTCCCACTGAACAGCCCAAAGCTTCTTTCCAACAGCCAAAGCCCACCGCAAGCCCTGCTGCACACAGAGTGCAGCAGGGAAGGAGGAAAAGCCACTGGGTGCACACAGGGAACCACAGGACGTGACTTCAAGACAAGCCGGCGGCTGTGCTGGAGAGGCAGTCTCCAGGGTTGTAAACTGGCGCAGGCACTGCTTCCAATCTTACAAATCTCATCATCCCACTGGACTCTGGGACGACAGACAGCCCTTTTCCCCAGCGGCCCATGCCCAGCACAGCCTTTATGCACAAGCTGCGAGGCTGCACGCAGCTTGGCGTACTCAACATCAAAGATGGGATGCACAGGTCGCCCGGAGAGCATGAGCAAAAGAAGCCACTGACTGTATCCCCTGCCTGAAGTAACAGACATCTCCCCAAAACCAAAGTTATGCTGGAAACTAGATGAGAGGATGGGCAGAGAAACTTGCTTTCCGTTGTTGGGTCACCGTCAGAGGAACATCGGACAGATCTCCTAATTTCTCCATGCTGCTGGAGCTGGGAAATTGCAAGCCAGCACCCCTGCCACTTGGCTGGGTACAAGTGCAGTACTGAGTGTTTTCGAGGCTTCATAGACAGCCATGGAGCATAGTCAGCTACGGCAAATAAAACTCTTGTGCTGTTTATGAATATCTGTTGTGCTCTGATTTGGGGGTAGAAGGCTGCAGTGGTGCTTAGAACATTGCGTTTTGAGGCAGCAACGACTTCTCAGAAGGCCGTGATCAGTCTTATTTTTCACATACTATTAGGACATATAATGTTTGCTCCGTCTGAGAATGAATGAGGAACTTGAGCAAAACTGCTAAACATAAAAGTTCCTGGACATCTGGAAAGGATTAGTCAGGAAGGTGCTTGGGACAGGGAGTTCAGGCAAGTTCAAGAGACACCTACTGTAGATTTGTTTCCACAGAAGGAGGGAGGAGGAGTGAAAGGGTTGAGGGGAAAAGCAGGAAGGGAGGATTGAAATAAAACCTACGCAGGACTGGCAGATAAGGCAAGCGATGAGAACAGCCTCCCTTCTGTGGAAGCGTGAAGTGCAGAACGGGCGGCTCTAGAGGGTCTGGTGGAATAGAAGGGGCTGGTTATAGCAACAAGGGATAAACCAGGGTGGCAAAGAGCTGGCCAAATCTCTTCTTGTGCCCGTCTTTGCAAGGGCAGACAACGGAGCCTGCGCTGAGCATGTCCACACTGCGGGAAAGCACATTCCCACTTCTCAGCCAGAAGCGTCCCCACTCAATGCACATCTATAGGATTAGCAGACTTTGCCCCCCTTGGAGCTCACCAACAACTCAACAGGACAAATGCCGTGATAAAGACAAGAGCACTAGAGAAACACTAAAGTGTAGACAGCTGAGCACTAGGAACAGAGCTACACATCCAGTTACTGTAGATGGGAGAATGTTTGTTTTATTTCTGAGTGGATAAGCACTCACGCAGCCTCTGGGGCCCTGCAAAATCACAAAGGAGTTCTGCTTCAGGCCAAGATGAAAGTCTCAAAGAATAAGCACGAAAACCACAGGGGCTTGTGAAACCCATGCTTGGTTTATTAAATGACTCACAAAGCTTTTTATCGCATATTTCTGCCTCCAACCCACTTTACACTTAAATTCAGGTGCCAAATCCTTTGTCTTTCTCCTAACTATGGACCCTTGTAGTAAATTCAATTTTGAAATCCATGAGCTTACGCTGAAGCAAAGCTTTTGGGTTTCTTTTAAAAGTCTGGAGTTACCCACAGCGGGTCCCCATTTCTGCAGCAGAACTGTGCAGAGACACCACTGCGTCAGAAGCTAACTTTCACCCTATGTGAAAAAACAAACTAACCAGATAGAAGTCGGATGCTGTCTATAAATGTTCGTGGGTATTCAAATTTAGTAACTGATTCTAGTTTGTGCTTTCCCTATAAGTGAAGAGTAACTATTTTCAAATTAAGTTAGCAGGAGGTAAAGCTAAAAATCAAAGCATGAGCTTTGCGTTTCCTGAAAATTTTACTTTAACAAGGTAGCTCCAGCTGCTAACTTTGTTTTATTGCATTCCTGAAAGACAGATCTCCATGTAAGAATACTTTAAGAGCGCTGTTCCAAAAATAAAGGCACTCATTTATTTTTATGGTTAGGTATACTTTACCAGCTAGTCTCAGAGCCCTTGACGCTGCCCTTACCCACTGGCCTCGCTCAGGTATCGCACAGCCTGGAGCCCCCATCCCCGCACTCGGCTTCCCCAGGCAGCTGGAGAGGACCCCGCTGCCTGCCAGGTGGATGCTGCTGCCTTTTCACTCGCCTCCCTCCCGTCCCAGTGCTCAGATGCCGAAATCCTTTGCTGATGACAGCAGACATGGCTTGCTAACGGTGGGCCTTGTCACAGCTTGATCTTGGAAAGCTCAGGCACAGAAACAAACCGAGAGCGAACCAGGGACCTTCAGGATGAGGGAGAGACGTGGGGAGGAAGGCAGCGCCTAGCGCAGACAGCCTGCCCTGGCTCCTGGGAGCCGCAGGCTGGGATGGCACCACCCAACGACACCCCAGCACGCAGGTACCCAACTCCGCCGCGCAGGCTGCCAGGCATCGGAGGAGGAGAGCGTCCTTCCCGCTTGAGTGCTCTTAAATTAAACACTTAAAGACTGAACGCCCACCCTGGCTGTCTTCATGGTGGGAACCTTCGAACCCACAGAGACTCCCTGACGAATGCCGGCTAAAGGGAGTCTCACACACCCAAGGAACCATATTCTCATTGGCAACTGGGGACCTTGGCAGCTGTCCGGAGCTGTGACATCCAGATCTTCAAATGGAACAAACCCACAGTTGTATCCAATTAGAGCGCTCTGATGCGGAGGTTCAGTCCTGCCCTTCCAGAACACCACAGACAAATGCAACTGACGACACAGCCCATCAGCCAGAAACAGTAGAGAGTAATTAATCACACCAAAACTTCAATGAGCACCTCCTTCACCCCATTTCAGTCAGAGTCAGGTCATGGCCACTTTTATCTCAAAAAGCTCTCTCAGCACTTTTAGCAGGGCTGTTGTCAGCCCGAAGACAGATATCAGAGGGCCAAACGTCTGGGGAAAGCAGAAGGGCCACCACCGAACTGTTCTGAAGACTTTCCAAAATTTAAATCCATTAGTTCTTTATGCAGCTGTACTAAAGACAGACTGCCAGAGAAGAGGGGTGTTGAAGGGCTGTATAGTGTGTGCGCATGTAAACACCGTTCTGCATTCACAAACACCATGATTTACTGTTTTACGACGATACCTCAAGGCCTGAGCAAGGATGATGCCCCAGGATTCACCCTACAGTCATCCGTCTTCACGCCCTTGAAGCCATGTGTAACGAACACGAGGCCGTACAGCTGCTCTCTGTTCATTTGCCCGCTCTCCCTCATCCCCCATCCCCAAATCAGAACCGCGCAGGTCACTCGTTGCAGCGACAGCCGTCAGCACCGGCGGAGGCGCATGCGTGCTCGCCATTAGCCGCGTAGCTTGGCGGCACACTCCCGACACAGGCAGCACGTCCGCACTTTGGACACAGGTTCAAACCGTATCAGAAAAGGAACAGGAGATGGATGAAAGGTATTGCTGATACCCTTGTTCTTTGCTGCACCACAACATTCAGCCGGTTTGTCAGATGGATTTCAGGCTGGCGGCCTCTGCAGACACCAGCCCTCAGCTGTTGGAGATAGCTAGGGGGGTGCCTACACACATCTGCTGCGATATGCGTCATCCCACAGCATACGCTCGCCCTTTCCTTAAAACCAGGTCGGTGACGTCTGCAGGGAAGATGCGTGGGTTGAACACTAGCGGCAGGCAATGGCTAACAAAATTTACCTACGCTGCTTCACTGACTGGAACCTAAACATGGGATGTGAATTTCTAGAGTCGGGAGGAGTTTGTGGCTGGAATCAAAGCTCTGGAAAAGGAAACTAGATGAAACAGCTCACTCCGCTGTGGACAGGAAAATAAATGCCTTATACCGAACTGATGCTGTAATGCAACTCACGGCATCAGCAGCACAAAGGACAAAATGAGTCAGTGACAGGTCATGGTGAGACAGAGCCACTCAGGGATGGGAAGTGCTTTGCATGCAGAAGCGGCTGCGTCAAGACTGCTGTACAGCCATTTGCTAAATAAACTGCATTCTTGGCTTATCTGCCAAACCAGTATCTTCACTGCATCATCTGCTTCATCTTAAGCTGAAGCAGCGGGAGGAGGACTCCATTCCTCACTTCCCTGGGAAGCAGACGGCCAAGTGAAGAGCTCAGAACAGTGCAGTGTGACTTGCAGGACGGCTGCGCTGCGCGGGGTCTGCAGGGGATGCACAGAGCAGAGGCCGCGTCCAGCCAGTGCGGCCACGAGAGCCCCTCGCAGCAGGCTGGAGGGTGGGTCAGCACCAGCGAGCACGCCAGGGTCCCGAAGCGGCGTGGAGCACTCGGGCACCAAGAGGAACTACCTTCAGCAGCGGAGGAGTCCCGCTGAGCGCCCCACCAGCCCTCCGAGCCCCTGCCCCCTACGTGCTGGGAGCAGAGCCCACCTTGCTTCCCCGGGCTTAATGCCCTTCCCTTGGCAAATGCCAGTTTCATCAGCCGTGCCGCCCGGAAGCCTTACCAAAGCCAAGGGGGTGACATTATTTTTTTTGCAATTAAAACTGCACCTAAAGCACCGTGGCATGAAGACCCGCCAGCGGATGGGGAGCCCCGGCAGCCTCCCAGGGCCCCCGCGGCGCTCGCCGCAGGCCCAGCAGTGCCCTCAGCTGGTCAAAGGGGCTCCCGGGTTTGAGACCCGCTCCGCCGTGGAAACGGGGAGCACGGCCACATCTACGATCTGTCCAAGCACGTCTTTATTTGGCCTTCTCTGAGAAGCTACAGTTCCTTACCAAATACGTTATTCAGAGACAGGAATCCCGCTTGTTCCTGGGAAGGTTACAGCGGATCGGTGTTGTGGCCAACAAGCGATGTCCCCAGAACTGTCAGCAGTCGCTGCTGCCACAGAGCATGAAGTTTTAAGACTGCGATTTAAACATGCCCTAGCAGAGACGCCAGAGGAGCATACTCTAACACACTTGAAAACCACCTGTGTCAGAACGCAGGTGTCCGTGCACCTCCATAATTACATTTTCAAGCCAAATTTGCTCCTTCCTCTTCAATGCAGAGGTGGGATGAAAGCAAACACATTGCTCAGAGGCATGAGGTACAAACTAGCCTTAAGCCCTGACTTGACATCTTTTATTTATTTGTAAGGACGGTACCTAAAGATCTTTCTTACATGGTATCAGCCTGCTGGACCTTATGTTACGCTCACTTATTTGCGGCGCACCTCAAGTTAGTAAGACTGAACATTTTTTTCAGCATACAAAATATCCATGGCAGGCAAAAGAAAGGGCGACTTCCGTAGCTGACGGTGACTCCCTTTTATCTTCATGACTTGTTCAGCTCAGCCTCCTCTTCAGACACCAAGTCCATTTCCACTTGAAAATGAAACAGTCCAAGCATTTCCCACTGAGGCCAAGTACCCAACTCATTCTGCTTCCAAAAGTGCCAGTAAAGCTTCCTCAACTCATCATCCTCTTTGTGGTCATCTCGGAACATACCGGACGCTGGTAGAAGCCGGTCAAGGTCAGCCCCTCCTGTTCTCTGTCAGGAGCCTGGTGAGCAGCACAGCTCTCGCTGGTTGTCCACAAACAGAGAGATCTTCAGAAGCGTATCTGAGTTGGAAAGAAAAAAACAACCCCGTTAGCTTGATGCATTTTATCTGTATCCTGTACCCACAAAAGTTTGACTTGTTTCTAAAAGCAATAAAGTAAAACGTAAGTAAAACTAACGTAGCAGACCAAGTGAAACGGATCGCTAAGCCCCCTGTTACTCTGCGAGGAAGGACATCGCTCCCAGCTGTGCCCAGGGTGTGACGGCAAGCGTTCGCGACTGAAGTTGTTCACAAGATCTCAGAGCAGGTCGCAAAGAACAAGTGCAAACCGAGCAAGGTCACCCACTGCTGCTGAACCCAGCACAGCAAGCAACACCGGGCCTGTGTGCTGCCTCCAGGGCTGAGACACCGGCACGGAGCTCAAGGAGGGACCCTTTAGCTCTGTGTATGCAGAACTACCTTGAACCACGTCTTCCTTGTAACGCTCCAAAATCCTCTCCCAAGCCTGCGGGAGGGCTTCCATGTCTGCCAGGCTGTCGCAGCTGACGCGGAGGAGGAGAAGCTTGCTCTCCAGGTACCTTCGTGTGCGATAAGGACGACAAGGAGAAAAAGGCACCCGCCGGCGCTTCCCGGAGAGCCCCACCGCAGAAGGATACAGGTGCCGGTAGTAGCGCTCCACGTCCCGCAGCCCCTCCAGCGCGTCAGCCAGCGAGGGGCAGCGCGGCCCGCGCCGCAGGGCCGCCGCCAGGCCCAGCTCCGCCGCCCGCTCCTCGTACAGCCGCAGCACGGCGGCCACACCGGCCCCCACGGCGTCCCGCACGGCCCGCAGCTCCGCCCTGCACGGCAAAGCGGGGCGCGCTCAGCTGCGGCCCCGCGCCCCCCGCCCGGCCCGGCCCCGCCGCCGCCTCACCGCCGGCTGCCGAGCTGCTCCAGCAGCGCCTCGGCCGCGCCGCGCTGCTTCCGCCATAGCCGCGCCCGCAGGTCGCCGAAGGCGCCCAACGGCGAGCCGCCCCACGCCAGCCGCTGCGCCGCCCGCATCTGCGCCGCCAGCCCGGCCAGCGAGCCCAGCAGCGGCGCCCAGGCGGCCAGCGCCGCCCGCCAGGCCGCGTCCTGCCGCGCCGCCGCCGCCGCCCACTCCCGCAGCGCCGCCGCCACTGCCGCCGCTGCCATGGCGACCCGCCGGCCCGGAAGCACTCACAGACTCGTGCGTCATCGCGCCGCGCCGAGTCGCGATTGGCCGCGTCGCGCCGAGCTCTGATTGGCCGGTCGGCGGCGGCGGTTGGGTTTGAACGCGCGGCGGGCGGCAGCGCTCCCGGTACCGACCCCGGCCCCGGCCCCGACACCGACCCCGGCCCCGGCCCCGGCCCCGCCCCGCCGCCATGGCTCCCGCGCGCAAGAAGGCTGGCGCGAGCGCGCGCGGCAGGAAGCTGGCGGCCTTCCTGAAGGACTTCGACCGCGAGGGTAGGCCGCGGCCGGCGGGAGTGGGGCGGGGGCGGGCGGCAGCGGGCCCCGGGCCCGGAGCCGTGACTGAGCCGTGTGCGTCCCCGCAGTGAAGAGCCGGATCGAGCAGCTGCGGACGAACGGGCAGCGCCTCGTCAAGGAGGCGGAGAACCTGTACAACATCGAGATCCTGCGGCTGCCGGTGGCGCTCCGCGAGATGAACTGGCTCGACTACCTCGGTACGGGCCGGGCCGGGGCCGGGGGGTTCTGGGCTGCTGCGGGCACGTTTTCCCTTAAATAACAGAAGAGCAGCCGGGATCGTCCCCCACGCCGGCGGCCCGTGGGCCGTGCGGAAGCGCCGCTCCTTGTCGGGGGCTGCTCACCCGCTGCCGCGAAAACTGGTTTGTGCTGGGTTTGCACCCTGGTGGCGGCGTGTTAAAGCACGGCCGCGCGTGCTCTATCGGCCGCCTTAGGTATGCGTGGGTTTTAAAAAAAATATTTTCTTTTTAGCTAAAGGAGGAAGCAAAAAGGTGTTGGAAGAGGCAGCAACGGTAGGTATCTAGCATAAATACTAAGCTTTTCTGATGACGTCGCGTACCACTGTAGGAAATGAAGGGTTTCTTGAGTCTGTAGGAGCGTTGCGATAGCAGAGTTTACATAAATACTTTCCCAAATGTTGCTTTAAGACCTAACGGTAAGAGACGCCTGTTGTATCCAATAGGATTTGCGTGCTTATACTGCTCCTTGTCAGTCTTGCCTTACCTGCTTGATTTCGCTCCCAGCTCCCTGAGAGCACAGGCACTTTTTGGTGAATTAAAGCATTTCTAAATCGGTTGAGCAGCAGGGAGGGGGGGAAGCATGCTGGCAGCTGCCAAATAAGGCACATTAGTCCTGAATGGCATGCAGGCCTCGCGTGTTGTTGTCACCCCTAGAATAACGTGAAAAGTCCCAGTTTGAGCACAACAGAAAACATGGAGGTATTCTTGCTGCAAAATAATTAGGGATTTGCTCTACAACTTTGACTTACCAGAACTATGTACTAGTGACAATCCTAATGGTGTCGTGACTGTTTTTAATTTTAGGCAGACTTGGAAATAACAGAAATAAACAAGTTAACAGCAGAAGTTATCCAGACTCCTTTAAAAATCATCAAGAAAGGTCAGTTTGTTTTAAGCATTGTGATGAGTTCAGTGAGATGAAAGCATGTCATGGTTTACATACTACGAATAATAATTCAGTTCTTACTTATGTCCCTCAATATACTTAAAGGCAGGAATATAATCCTACTTTTATCCCTACTATCTGCAGTAGCTCTACTTAATTTTATTAAAACACTCAAAGTAATTCAAGATAGTGCTCTGTCAACCATTTGGATTACGCTGGAATTTGGATTTCAGAAGAAAATTGTTGTCAAAAATGCTTGTAGTTGTTTACTGTTTGCCTCCACTGCTAACTAATAATTTAAAGTTATTATTTATTTTCAACTTAGATAACACTTTCTCTTTCTAGTGGGAAAATCTAAACAGGATATTGAAGCTATTGAAGAAGAAGCAGAGCCTCCTTTGCTTCCTCTGGCAAAGAAAGCAAAGCATGATAGCCAATGTCTTCCAGAGCTAGAAGCTGAAAACACTAATCCAAGAACTGGAAAGGTAAATAGCTACTCTTTGTGGTGACTCTATTCCCGAGATATAAACTGCTTACTGAGATGATGCCGATGATAACGTAGCTGTGCAGGATACTTTGAGGGCGACTTCAAAACAGCTATCGCTTCCTTGAAAATTGTAGCGATAGGGGAAGGTCGCAGAAGCTCGTATAGTGTTTGTTTCTGACTCTTGTGCCATAAAAAGGAGCCTGTGGAGCCAAACGCTTTCTATGGAAGCATTTGTTCATGGGCTCGGCTGTCGCGCAATAGTGAAGTGACTGATTTGGTGAGTAATATGTGTTTCAGGTGAAGGCATCCACTAAAAAAGTGCCAGTGTCCAGGAGCAGAAGAGCTCCTTCAGCCAGAGTGAAGCGCATGAGTAAAAGGTAATAGAGGATGTCTTTTTCACTGGATTTCAGAAATGGAGAATAAGTGTATAGTGCTAATGTAACTTAAATAGAATGGAGTATGGTTTAGTAGGCTGGTTAGTGTAGTTGTGCCATGCTATAGGAAAAAATCAGTGATCTGACAGTGAATGAAAGATGGGCAGCTTCCTCTCCTGGGATGACCAGCTATCCTAGCTTTGGGGTGTGCTTTTGATTAGTAAGAACCTCTGGTTTTCTGTGGTGATAACTTCATTCAAGTCTTTGATAAGATAGTGCTTGTACGTTTGTTAAAACTATTTTTATCAGCGGATGTTTATTTATTTCCCTTTAACAGATCAAGCAAAACCAACTTTATCACTCCAGCTACTGGTAGAATTGTTGATCTCTGTGCTCGGGGAGGTACCTCCATGGTCACACCCAAATTTGATTCCAGGTTTGTATCCCGTTAAATTTCTCTGTTAATCCCTTATATAGGGAAGCGCCTTGCCATTTGCTTTAGGTATGTATCTGTCATCTATTTGCAACATAATCCTTAGTGGCTCTTTGAACCTGAAATGAAAGACTTTTAGTCAAAGTGTTTTGAGCAATTGCAGTGAAATTACTTACCTATAAATCTTTGTTTCAGAATTTTCAAGACACCAGGTTTGCGCACACCCGCAGTCAATGAACGTGTTTACACCATCTCTGCCAACGGCAGCCCCCTTGCTGACAGCAACGATATCTTCATTACGGTCCCTGTTGGAGGAGGGGAGGTAAAGCAGACATTTAATGCATAAAATCTGCTGACGGGATAGCTTGTAACTTCTTGGGGGGCCTTACCAGTTTCAAGTCATCCACTCTGGTCTCGTTAGTTGTGTCACTGCAGTTTATCAGAGGATTAATCTAGCTTAAAAAGAACCTTGAAAGATTTTTAGTCAGAAGTGGGAGCTGTTCAAGCTGGTCAAAGCAGAATGTAGAATGATGTTTTGCTGTGTATTCAAGTAACACTTAAAGTAGATTCTGCTGGCAGTAATGTGTTAATGCACTGCAAGGAAGGTAGGAGATGAGCTTCTGGTCAAGCTGAATGTAGTTCTCTGCCTCTATGTGGTCTCCTAGTATGCTTGGATTTTATTTACTTTCAGTTTTTAATTTTTGCTGCTTCTGGCTGCTACAGCTGACCAAACAGAAAACCTAAGATTTTTTGTGTGTGCTTGTTTGTTTGTTTTTCACAGAGCATTCGTTTAACAGCAAGTGATTTGACCAAGAAGAATCTTCTTCATCTAAATCCAGAGGCCCAAGGAATTATGAAGAAGCTATCGGTAAGTCTATGTATTTTTGTCAGCCGTGACCTGAAGTTGTAAGGCAGTGTTGTCACTCTGTCGTTAGTCACTGGACTGTTGAGCTGTAATAGAAACTCCTTATTTTTCCCCCCCCTTGTCTTGTATTTTGGCTCATGTCACTGGTCAAGAAGCAGTGTGAATTGACGAGGGAAGGAGGGGGAGGAGCTTTACGTCACATCTAGCTCAATACAAACTGTAGATAAACCATGCACTTCTTGAAAAAGAACTATTGTCGATGTTTTGAAAAACTGAATCAAAACTGAAGGTGTCTTCTGCTTCAGGCAGAAGTTGTAAGTCGTCGTGGGTTATGAGTGTCTCTTAGAGTACTGATTCATTTCTCTTTCTTTCTAGGTTCGTCTCGCACAAGCTTGCAGTGGTGCAAAAACCCATAGATGAAACTCAATGGATGTTGACATCCCTCTGTAAATACAGCATGTTACATTTAGGACTGCTACCTTTAGTTCTTGTTCTAATTTGTGTCTTCCTTCCATTAGTTTACAGAATGGAAGTTAAGAACTAATTTTTCTACCTATAATATGTAATGGGATTAGAATAGATTGCATTTTTTTTATTCAGGAAAAAAACCCCCTTTCTTTCCTATTTCCTTTAAGGTTGAGACCAAGATACAGTTATCTTGGGCTTGCAGACCAGCAAGCTGGGTAGAAAAGCTATTCTGGTATCTTGCAGAAGACGTAAGCCGTGGACGCAAGTGACTGGAGTTCGTATCTGTCTGGGCAAAGAAAGCAACAGATCAGACTTGTTGCAATTCCTTCCAGGCATGTCCTTTCTCTGCAAATGTGCTTAAAAGGTGATGACTATCTCAGTATGGTACCTGAGATACCTGAAGGCAAGTTACTGGTGCCTGGGACTAAATGGGAAGCTTCTTGTAGTTCATGATGCTGCCATGAATAGCAATCCTTTTGTTCTTATAGCAGCCATTGTATTAGTAACTGGCTTTGAGGGTTTTATACTGAACTTATGCATTTTATTGTTTTTAAAGAAATAAAAGATCAAAGGTAGTTTAAGTTAACAGAACCAATCAGCTAGACCTGTGCTTAACTAGATTACTGAGAGTAACCTTAGAGCTACTGGAGTATCTAATGCGAGAGAACTTTGCTTTTCCTACATCCCCTTCAAAATCTAGGAGAAGCAGCACTCCTGGAACTGAGGATAGGCAGGGAAGAAGAAAGCTTGGACTAGTCAAAACATTGTTTTGCCCTTTCTTCTCATCTAAATTGAGTTGATTCAGTGCATTTCTTTGACAAAGAGCCATATCCAATAAATGCTGTTTGAACAGAACAAAATAACTTCCTCAGTCATTGATGGGTTTTTCCCCATCGCTTAGAGAAAATACAGAGAAATCTTGCTCCATTTCAAATTTGGGAAAATTCAACTTTAAATGTAGCCTCTTGGGAAAGGATTAATGTATTTGTATTTGAAAATGTAAGCAGGAGCACTCATCTGGCTTAACACTTCCTTGCAAAATGAAGCAAGGAAGTCTTGTATTTGCTTCCCTACAACCACTGTCTTATTTTTCAACAGCTTGGAAAAGCAGAGCTCTCTGTGAAGCACTAGCTCTCCGTGGGAAGATGGCATAAAGTCTTAAAATGTAAAAGACTCTTCTGACTCAAAACCCAGGGTTTCATTTTTATTGCGAGTCTTTGTAGCTGGGACAGGATGGGAGAGGACACTTCTCTTGTCTGTTGAACTAAGATATGGAATCCCCTAAAAGTGTGGTCAGCTTCGATTCCTGAAGCATTATTCTGTATGGATCATACAAAGTCAAATATGTAAAATGGCATCTGCAAGAGACAACCTGATAATCCTTCCTCTGTTTCAGCAGGGAAGCCAACGTGAGAACATTTTAATTGGCCTGTTAAGAGAGCGTTCAGAGTAAAGAACTTTGCTTCTCTAACTTTGTCTAAGATTTTTTTTTTCTAAAAGTAAGCCTGTTTCTTTGTTAGCTGCTGCGCTGTCCTTTCCAAAGATACCTTTTTATCCTTGATTTAAGCCTCTTTGAAGATGCTATAAACAAGGATGTTGAGACTTTGGGAATTTTTGTACGTTTGGAAAAGTTCTGCTTTTGGCACAAGCCAAGCCTACAGCATGATTAAGAAGGAAGATGGGGGAAAAGCTGACATCAGAGGTAACTTACGCTTTGGTGTAAATCTTTGATACAGCATGTGGTATGGGAGAAAGTTTGTAGAACAGCATTCACACATCAATTTCCTTTAAAAAGCAAGCGTGTCACTCTAATGCAAACCTCAAATAGTGATTCCCAAATACACAGTGTACGCTTAAGAGGCCTGGGCAGCTTCTAAGTCCTAACTGCAGGTGGCAATATTGTAAACTACTAAGCTACGAGTACACTTGCCTTGCTGTCATTGATGAATTCTGTTAACATATTAATTAAAAAGACCAGTTAAGCTGTAAATTAAAATGTAGCACACTTGCTTGGATACAGATGTGTAAGTCTAGATTCTGGCTTAAATGTGTCTTCACCAGGAAAAAAAAGAACTAAAATGCTTAGGTAGCCCAGAGAATTCTTCTGTTAGTACTGGCTGCTTTTAAAAGCTCTAGTTACAATCCTTAAGGCCCTGCGTTGACATACTTGTTACACTGTCAGCCCTCTGGGTCTCCTGTTTGATGCTGAGGTATGGTATTGTTACTTAGCAAATCTAGGAATTAATGTTTTTGCTAGTAGTAGACAGTAGTACTGTTCCTCTAGATTAACGAGCCTTGAGTGGTAAGGAGACGCGGATATGACTTCACTGCTTCCGCAGACCTGAAAGCCTTGCGTCCCCGCAAGCCTGCCTGCCCAGCTCTCCAGCAGCAGAGGCGTACCTTTGTTTCTAACTCCAGACTTACGTGCTATACGTTCCTGATTCTCCTGGAGGATGAAAGGCCGTGTTTGCGCTCTTATTGGGGTTAACACTTTATCTATACCTACAGCAAAAAAAATGCTTGCAGAATAACGTTTAGCACCTGGAAGAAGCAGAATCTGTAGAACTGGGCAGGGGTTACGGCTGCGTTTCGGTTTGTACCTGTTTGGGCTGTCTAAATTCGCTCTGTAGAGCGTGGAGGCGGCACAGCTCCAGGTTTCCTCTTTGCAGAGGTGGTGCTGCCGGAGCACGGCATTCCCAGCGCCATGCAACCAACAATGCTGTTAATATTCAAGCTTCCTTTTCCAATTGTCAGAGCGAGTTAATTGTATCTGACACAAATTAAAGCTATCTGGCAGCTAATACTGAAACAGATTCATCACCTAAATCCGTTTTGCATGCTGCCTGCACCATGGGTAAGCAGTAGTTCATTTTCCTGCAGTTTTATTGCTCATGTAAATCGTTGGCATCACTTCTGGCCCTTTTGCACCTTACGTGGCAGTTGCATTGTGTTTAACAAAGCTGGAACCTCCCTCTTTTATTCAGTTCAAGGATTACTGGGGCAACACGGAAGCTGGCTGACTTTTTTTGTGGATTGGGGGGAGGTTTTGTTTGTATATTATTTGTATGCTAGCGTGGCTGTAGTCTGAACTGCTCTTTAAACTGAGTGATGGGAAATAAAAAGCAACACAAGAAAGTATTCTGTCAGGTTGGAAGAGGCTGCATCCATCACTGGCCGGAGCAGTTCAGCCTACGGAGGCTGACGTTAGCTTGTGTTGTCTGAGCTGCTGCTAGGTCTGTGTCGCTGCAGGCATGGCTTCAGGGACTGTCCTCTGAACAGAGCCAGCCTCGAGGGGAAAGGCTAGCGGACACTGAGGTACCGCCTTAGAATACTGCTTTTGCGTATGTTCTTCCCAAGAACTGAACTACGTGACCTCCAAGGGCCTGTGTTTTGTGTTAATAAGTGAGGCTCTGCAGAAGGAATTAAGGCCCCCATGTTTTGCAACTGGTTCCATGAGGAAAAAGTGGTTTTCCTGCTTGTAATTTCAGTCATGATGAATGCTGCCCAGAGCCGAGAGCTGTGGCTTTCTTGTAGGAAGGGTGGTTTGGGGACTAATGGCCATGGTTTGCTAAAAGATTGCTGAGCACTGACTTCTTAAGATCAAAACTCCTGACCTGAACCAGAGCTCTTTCAAAATCAGTTTCCCTTGGGACAGAGGAAGCTGCAGAAGGAGAGCTTGTGGTACTTTCAGCAGCGCAGACCCAGCAGGGAGCAAGTGAGTAGCAGGGCGTGTCTGTGTTTCGCCAGGGCTTTTATAGTGCTGGGTAACTACAGTCCTGCAGGGAAAAAAGCATTCCCGCCTTCCCCTGGCTGGCTGGCACGGAGCTCGGCCAGCCAACCCTCCAGACAGGAGCTCCCGCTCGCACCGAGCGGGTGCAGCAGTACGCTGTGCTCGGGGAGGACGCTCGGGGGTCTCGGTGCTTGTGCTACAGCTTTGCGCTGGGTGTGAGAACCCCAGAGTTCAGCCCAAATTTGTAACGGAAACGTGAAACTATTAATCTATAGAAATAATGAGCAGAATAGGTGCCCCGTGAGGTCCCTTCCCCAGGATGTGCTGACATTGAACTCCCACAAAGGGACTGTGTTAGATAATGATCCTAATAGGTGGCTCTTCCAGGCAATTTGATAGATGTGCACTATCAAGCATTGTCAGAAATAGCTCCATATACAAAGCAAGCGTTTATCATCATGGACACCTTGCAGGTGGTCACTGATTCAGTGACATTGTAAGAAATAAATAGATAACAATTCCCTGCTTTCCGATAGAAGGGATGATAGTTTAGAACAAATTAGAGCTGTCTCTAGGCATTTTTTTCATGCGGGAGTTTTTGATTTGAAGGTGCAGGACAGCACATGCAACTCCTCCAACTGACCTGTATCATTCCATCAGAAATCCGTGTTTCCTGGGTCAGCTGAAGGCATAAGAAGGGGAAATATTCCTTAGCGTCACTGAAAGAGGCATGGAGGAGTTCATGAGTCTTTTCTCTTCTCTAAATAAGTGATTGGGAGAACTGCAAATTCAAAGGTGAAATGTGTATCTGGAAACTCCTGCCATTTTGGTTAGTTTAGTTGAACAGGCTGCATCTCCAAATTTGATGTTCAATTGCAGTGTCTACAGCTAGCAGTAAAGATATTCTGCACACCAAAAATTCATCCATTTGTGGAGTTTAAGAGTCATTTTGAAAACACAGATAAGTCTTGGGTGTCAGGGAAATAACCAGAAAAAGGTATTTTCAAAAAAGACATCATTTGCTTAACCAATAGGACAAATTGTGTCAGAGTGTGCACAAACTGACTGTCCAATACGAGTTCCCACATCTCAGTGAGTCGGAGGGGGCTGTCTGGGGACGAGGGAGAAGTTCAAGCTCCTAGTGCCAAGTCCAAGGTGCGCGGTGCTTCGATAAGGACTCAGCTTTCGGTGGCCTTCCTCGGTGGGGACGGGCGCTCTCTCCGCTCCCGTCCCAGCGCGCGTTTCCGTGCCGCCTGACTGCGGCTGGGACGTTACACTGGCTCTGCTCTAATGTGAATCTTCCTTCCAGCAGTTCGCAGCTCAGCAACGTGCAGTTTTTAATATGACACAAAAAGATAATCTCCCTCGGGGAGATGAGTCCATGGATCCCAGGTCTGCTGCCAGCTGCGGTCCTGCCTGGCCCACAGATCGCAAGACGTGGCCAGCTGGTTCCTCACCCTCTCTTCACCCCACTTCTGCCGAAGGGGAACGCGCTGTTTGGAGCCGCAGTCAGCGACGCTGATGGCCGTTGGCAGATTGCAAGACGGTGCTGAGGAGGCTCAGCCTTGGTGTTCCTCGGCACAGTGTCGGACTCCCGTCGCACACAGGTAAGTGGTCTCCACGCTGAAGAACTGCGAGCCCACCCGTGGAAGTAACGGCTGGAGCAGAGGGGTTCAGCTCTGCGGCTGCCTCCCGTGGCTCATCAAACCTCTCCCTCTGTGGTTGCTGATGGAGTGGATGCTCTGAGAGTGAAGTTACAAGGCTTGAATTACCCTCCATCAGCCAGGGGCACGGCCTGCTGACACTGCTTAACTTCTTTAGCTTTGGGGGATTTTTTTCTTCCCTTTTTTGTGGGCTTTTTCGGTGGAAGGTTTTTGGTGGGTGGTTTTTTTTCTTTGGTTGATTTCTTGCTAACTGAGAAAGATTTAACATTTAATTAACCTGACCGACATCATTTAACAGTTGGGCACTCAATTAGGTAAAACGTATTAATTAAAGATGTGAGTGGTGGGGGGGTATCCGGGCTGGCGCCTCACTGCAGGGAAGCCGTGCTGTGCAGCGTTTAACGGTGTCCACGCTGCTTCGGACAGCCGGGCTCTGCCCGTCGCCGTCTGCCGCAACACGATGTTCCCTGTGGGACCTTGCAGCCTTTCAGCTGATCCCCTATCGCGTGTCACTGTATGTGACGGGGATTCCAGGAAACAAATCACGTGCTGTTGTTTCCCAGGGACTGAGCTGTAGCTCGTGTTCCTCTAATTGCTTGTGCTGCAGGACCCGGGTGAATTCTGGAGGTGTGCGGTGGGAGCGAGCCTTGCTGCGGTGCCTGCTTGCCTTCCCACATGCGTGTACGCTCGGAGAGGGGACGGGCGGTCTTTTGGCAAGTACCTGATGGCTTAGCTGGGAGGGGTGTGTTGGTTGGCAAGAGTCGGCCTTGGGGAAGCTGTGTAAGGACCAGAGGGGCTGTCGCTTACCTCCTGGGTAGGAAATTTGCTGATGATACAGGCGAGTTCCTGGGAAGCTGCGCTGCTCTGTGGTGAGGCGCTTAGGGGAAGGGGTTGTCCCGCGAGCGGTACCTGCTGCCCTCTGGCCCACCGCTGTTCCTCCTGCGTGGCCACGAGCGCGGCTGCACGGATGGCGTTTGGTCGCAGCCCGTCCCTCCGGGTGCTGCCAGCACCCGACTGGCAGAAGGAGGAGGGTTTTGCCCTCCCTGCGGCAGCGCCGGACGTCGCTGCCTGCGTCTGAGGGTCCGACACCTCTGAGGACAGAGGGGGAAGCTGATTGCCCAGATAGTCCAGCCCTCTGGAAGGGGAACTGAGTCCAGGTCCCCTTCGGCCGTGGTGCCGTCCTGCAGGGTGAGAAAGCCAGGTGAGCCGAGAGTATTCCGGCAAGGAGCACCCTTGTGAGCCCTTTCCCGAGGTGTGCATCAAGTATTTCCTTCCGTGAGCAGTGCCCATGAAGCAGGCAGGGTCTTGGCTTTCACAGCCTCGCAACTGAAAGTTTGAGCCTGTCAGGAGACCAAAATAAGTATATCCAATTTATTCATAGGTGGTAGCTTTCTTAAAGGCAGGTTTTCTTTCACAGCTGTGCTGCAAATCAGATCCATATTGTCCAGTGAATCTCATTTACAGCAAGATAATATGAAAACTGATGTGGCTGGACCTCACAGTGGAATTGCAGGGTGCCACTGCTCAGCTGTCACATCGGAGCTGGGGAAAGCATAAATGTCCTCTTAAAATACAGCAGTGGGAAACAGAGCTTACAGGGTGCGGACTTCAGAGCAATTTCATCCCTAGCTCTGATGAGAGCGGGGACGAAATTCTCTATTTATCTCAGAAAATTAGTGCCTATAAGCCGCAGAGCTTTACACTCTTGCCCAGAAGCATTATTACACTGAAAAATGCGACTAGGCAGAATCGCTAATTTTAACATTGTACATGGAGACCAAAATCCCAGGCACCCTCCCTGTCTCTCCAGGGAAAGATTTATTGCCCGCTACAATGTAATTAATCTAATTTCCCTTAATAAGGGTGAGACAGTCAGTAGGGAAGTCATGTTCTCAAATTCGGTTGCCACCCCTCAGCCCAGCCGTGCGGAGGAACGTGGCCAGGGCAGCGCCTGTCCCACCAGCACAGCCCCTCACCCCGGCACCAGGCCCTGCCTCCCAAAGAACTGGCAAAGGTCCCTCTGGAGCCAGAAATCACCGTGGGAGAGGGCGAAGGGAAGGGAGGGATCCCCTCTGCCCCACACCTGTTCCCGCGGGAGAACGCTATCGGGCTCAGGCTGCTGCTGCCCGGGGGTCCCAGCGAGGGACACGGCCCCAGCGTGCTCAGCCCGTCGCTGCGGGTGCAGCTACACTCGCACACCTCTGTGTTCCTGGGGGAAACGGGGGTGTGAGGCGTTTAAGGCATGAAAGCATGCAGGCTCTGCACCCAGCACCTCTGGAGCAGCGGCCGTCGCTGCCAAAGTGCTCCCCAAGAGAGCACCTCCAGCTGCAGCCGCGATTATTTTCACTAAGAGAAAATACGCTCTTGCGATCGGTGCTCTAATGGTGTCTGTCGTCTTCTGTTCTGCTGGTGTCGTGCAGCCCTGCAGCAACTGGCTGAGAGCAGCTTTCAAGGGAAAAATCAATAGTTACTAGTTATGGGTCAATCTTCCTTATAAAGTACAAACCCTGCTGATTTTGCACAGTTCAGAGCTACACAGAGCAGGGAAGACAACATGTTTCATACACAATTTGAAATGAATTCATTTGCTGTGAGGTAGTAACTGGAAATGTTAATAAGATCTCAGCTGCTGTTGCAACCCCCTCCTTGGGCGCGAGCTCAGGAGCCCCGAGCGGTGCCGGCACCTGGCTATGGCCCCCAAACCGAGGGGCTGGGGTGGGGAAGTGACTGTTGACCCTTAGCGTCGAAGCACAAAGCCAGTGGAAAAGGACAATTTATCCTTGTCCTGCATCACTCATAAAAATAGCATTGGGGGGTTGAACACTGATTACAGCCTCTCCCGGCCAACTTTGCAGATTGCAGGCAGCATCTGGCAGCGCGGCTCCAGGGCTGATGGAGGCAGGGAGCTCCCGAGAGCGGCTCCAGGGCCGCGGGAGGCAGGGAGCTCCCGAGAGCGGCTCCAGGGCCGCGGGAGGCAGGGAGCTCCCGAGAGCGGCTCCAGGGCCGCGGGAGGCAGGGAGCTCCCGAGAGCGGCTCCAGGGCCGCGGGAGGCAGGGAGCTCCCGAGAGCGGCTCCAGGGCCGCGGGAGGCAGGGAGCTCTCGAGAGCGGCTCCAGGGCTGTGGAAGGCAGGGAGCTCTCGAGAGCGGCTCCAGGGCTGTGGAAGGCAGGGAGCTCCTGAGAGGGCCTCCGCGGGGAGAGTCGCTGGGCTGCAGAGCCAGCCCATCCCTAAGCCCTGCTCGTCCGGGGAGGAGGACAGGCAGGCAAAGGCTGGTGGAAGGGTGAGAGGCAGGAGCGTGTTGCAGAGCAGGCAGAGACCTGCCATGGCTCGGCGGTTCCTGCGGGCGAGCAGGCAGCACAAGCTGGATGTCTCCTTTTACTTGTTCCCGCTTGCATCGCCAGAGCTCTGCACCTCTTGCACCCGCCATCCTGCTGTCGTCCCAGCCCGTGCTCGCCCCGACACCCAGCTCTTGCGGTGCTTAGCTGGGGCTGGTCCCCATGGTGGGGTCGGCTCCCAGCGAGCGGTGACAGCAGAGCCTGTCTGCCCGTCTGTGCGCTTGCTGTTACAGCGTTAAATCCAACTCGGGAGATTGTCTCTTTGGTTTCCTTTAGGAAACACGTCTGCTGCGCTCTCTTTCCAAACCTTCCCTTCTGCAAAGGGCCTCAGTTCACCTTCATGAAGAACACTAATTGCAGAGTAATTTGGTGTGATGAGCATCTGCAAATGATACCTTCTGTGAGCAGTAAGTGGATTTTTTTCTGTTGCTGCAGCATGCATTAGCGATGGAGGTGTATCTCGCTCAGTTCAGCCGTCCTGAGTGTGCAAACGAGGAGGGAAGAGCTGGCTTGGGCGGCCCTGTGCCTCTCCCCACTGCCACGTGTCTTTGGCTTATCCATACAAACAGCAAAGGCTGGGTCTAGATCACCGGCTGGGTCCATGTTTCCCAGGTGCCGGGGCTCTGAGCAGCCACACGATTTGCAGGAAGGGCTGTAATCGGGAAAGGTGGTTTTCTCTGGAGGAGCAAAGTGAGCGAAGCTCAGCAGATGGAGCTGGACAGACCCTGAGCTCCTGCTCCCAGCACCGAGGGTTTGGTTCCTCGCTGCCCGGGAGGCGTGGGAGCTCGTTGTATCCCCCGTAAGCAGTAATTCATGCAGGGAACAATCAGACTTTAAATCCCAGCTGAACAAGCGATGGGCTGAGTTCATACCTCGCAGCAGGGGCAGCAGCTCTGCCTGTTCTCCCCGTTCTGCTGCAGCGGTGGAGAGCCCTCCGCCGAGAGGCTGTCAGCGTGGAGCTGCCAAGCAGAGCAGCCCTTTCCTTTAACCGCTTGTGACTTTCCCTAAGGAAAAGCTGCTGCCGAATGGCCGAGCGCCAGGAGCCCAAGGGAAAGGTTCACGCTCCCCACCCGATGCCAGGCCAGCATCGTCCCTTGAGTGCTCACCGCACACCTCCCTGGCTTGCACAGGGCTGACGGCTTTCACTGCGCCTGAATGGCACCCTGCCCCTTGCGGGGGGACACCGGGGACGGGTGTGCCTGCCTGGCACCGCCGGGGAAGAGGGCCTGGCCCCCCGCGCTGCCACGCACAGGGAGAGGTGCCCCCGCACCGGCCAGCGTGCCTGTGAGGAGTGGGGACCCTAAAATAGTGCCCTGGGGGAAAGCTCTGCGTCTGGCGCTGTCAGATGTTCCCATGTGCTGTCTCACTATTTCCTGAAAAAAAAGTTGTGTGTTCTCTTCCCACTTATCCCTGAAATGGCCTGAGCGTCCAGGGGCAGGATGGAGGGGGACAGTGAGTAATGGCAGCTTGCAGATCGGTCTCCCTCCCTGCCCGCTGTGCGGCAGAGCCAGGGGTGCGGTGGGAGAGGGGCACGCGGAGGGCTCTGCTGTACACGGAAAGCTGGTCTCCCACTGAGGGTGACCTTGTGGCCCGGGAGCCTGGGAAGCTGGATCCTGATGGCACTTGATTGATGGGATCTGAGGAGTTGTTCTCCCTCAATGTCAGTCAGCCCGCCTCTGCTGACTGCAAATGAAGGTACAAGAAATTGGACAGTAATCAATGCCAGATGGAAAGTGCAACTGAAAATGCCTTCTGTCTGGAGCGCGTGGCCCGGGAGGGAAGCTTGGCCAGGGCAGCGCTGAGCGCTCGGCTCGTGCACGCTCACAAGTGCTTCTGCTTTCTCTTTCAGTTGCTCAATTATTGCACACAAAGGTGACAGGAGATGCAGCTCCAGAGGAACCTGCCAGACAAAGAAACCACTTGCCAAGAGCTGCCAGCTCCGAGTCCTGCCAGCTCCGAGCAGCTCTTGCAGATAAAAAAAGAGATGCTGTTATCCCGCCAGACAGAAAGGAGCAGAGATCTGAAACGCAATAGCATTGCACTTTGCAGCAAACGGTGCCAAGCGAAGTCACCCTTGTAGCGGTGAGAGCACGGTGCAGGCACGCGGGGAGTGGCGGGGAGCAGAGCTGCTCAGAGACCGCGTCGGAGCTGCTGGACCTCGGAGGCAGCCCGAGGGACTGGGGCAGCAGCAAGGCCTTTCTGTGCGTTGCATCGCAGCAAAGCCTTGAGAGAACATAAACCTCCAGGATGACGGGAGCGCGTCCCCTCCCTCGTGGCTGGCACGGCTCAGCCCTCTGAGGCAGCGCAGGCAACGGGGGGGAAGTCGAGTGGTGCTGAGCGTAAATTACAAGGTCTGCAGCGCTCACGCATGAGCACCAGATTAATTTATGCATGAGTGCCCAATTAGCTGATAGGTGAATGCCCAGCTAGTTCAGACATAAGCACCCAAATAGTTCCCACACGAGTGCCCTGTTTGCGGATGCCTGAGCCCCGCGTTGGGCGTGCGTGGCGGGGCGGTGGCCGGGGGCTGCCAAGGACACCTCTGGCGTCGGTGTAACGCCCCGTTGTGCACAGAAATGCCAGCCTGGCAGAGGCGCCGGCAGCGCCGCGGTGCAGGCAACGTTAAGAGCAGGTGGCCCAAGGGAGGAGGCAGGAGACGCGCGGCTGGAGACGCTCCCTCGGAGCACTGAGGAAAGCTGCCGCGGGGCAGGGTGCAGCCGGGGGTCCCAGCCGGCAGCAGGGAAGGGGCCGCTGCCACCGCTCTGCGCTGAGGAGGCACCAGCTCACCCCCGCAGAAGTGAGGAGCATCCAGCGTGCTGCCTGCGGGCGTCCCCTGGAAGGACACGTCCCAAGCCTGTGCAGCACAAGACGAAACAGCGACAAGGCTCCACCTGCTCGCTATAAATAAAAGCCCTTGCAAGAGAGAACCAATTTCCCTTTCCCTTTGGGACAGTGCCAACCGATAGTAATCCCATTATTTTTGGCAAATAACCCCTCTGGTGCTTTTTTGCTTGTTTGAGGAACCAGGCGTCTGGCTGTGAATGAATTACAGGTTCATTTTCTCATCAAATATCCGGCTCACCTAGAAATGAGGAGGCCCGATGGCAAAGGGAGGAGGGAGGAAACTTTGGAGACAAAGTTTGATGCTAATAGCCTAAGTTAATTGCCAATTGTGTGGAGCAGGATCATTGGCGCCTACGTATCCCTCCTCAGACACCTTACCCATCTGGCACTTGCCATCTGTTCCCCACAACGCTCCCTGCCTTTTCTAAGGTTTGCTGTAGGAAGTTTCTCCATGCCGAGAGCCGGGGCCCGGGAAGGGCACTGCCTGCTGCCGTGGCGGAGGCGAGCCCTGGCCGCGGGCAGCAGCAGGCAGCAGCAGGCAGCGTGGGCAGGAGTGCAGAGGCAGCTCAGCACAAGTGTTCGGAGGCTGAGTGCTCACGGCGGTCCCTCGCGCCCCGAGCAGAGCACCTCTGCAGACACCTCCTGCACATGTCACCCCCTACCAATTAATTACGTCGAAACAGCCCAGACACTTCCCGTCCTAACGAAGCTGTTACCGTCTCCGCTGGAGGCCTCTGCTCCTGACCCAGCCGAGGGCAGGCACCCCCTCCGCGAGGAGGAAGGGGCCGGGATGCGGGATGGGCGCACCTCGGGCAGCTCCAAGCCTCCGCTGGTGCGGGTGGTCTGGAGCGTGTCCGCCTGGTCCGGAGGGGACGTGCCGGGGCAGGGGCTGCGGCTGTGCCGGCACTGCCAGGCGAGAGTGGCATCGGTGGGACCCAGCACTTCCAAAAACGCATCCCGCAGCCGAGGGACGTGCTCCCTCGGTCCGGTGCCGGTGTTGGAGGGCAGAGCCCGCGGCCCCTCGGGCTGAATCCTGCCCGCAGCAGCTCCGCTGGGCTTTGCTCCAGACAAACCTGCCCCGGTGGTGGTGGGTGTGCGGGCAGGCGCGGGCAGCCCAGGGGCTCGGCAGCGTGCAGGCAGGGCTGCGGCCAGCACGGGCTGAGGACTCATTAACTAATTGATTCAGGCAGGGACTTGCAGGCTGCAAGGAAGGTCTCTGCTAAGCTTTTCTTCTCTAACTAAATCTGCTAAGGAGCTGGCATTACCTTCTCACCCCTTTTTCTGGCTAAACCTTGATGCTGCACTCAGACCATTTCTCCTCTTTTTTGTCTATTGTCCTAAAAACCAGCAATTTGCTTTTGCTTAGAAGTAGAAATACTATTTAAAATACAGAACCACCGTGTTGCTTTTCCTGCTTGTTAAGATCTCCCTGGGCAGACAATACTCTCATCCCGTTCAGAGGCTGAAATTATTTGCTATAGTCGTAATTGCCTTTTGGCTCCAAAGATTAGTGATGACTCTTTCTCTGCGGGTGTTCAATGGCAGCGTTCTTCTGGCCACAAGTGCGGTATCGGCAGCGTTGCAGGGTGTTTCCTTTCCTGGCGGAGCGGGTCGAATCGATTCTGGGGTAATTCCTGCCTGCGAGACTGGCAGGAGGAGAGCGCTCCCAGTCCGGCAGCCCACAGCGTAAAGGGGGAGCGAGGGGGACCCTGCTCCTGGTCCCACCTCCCCTGCTCCGGTGGGAGCCCCGGCGGTGCTGTGCCCCAAGTAAGAAGGGACTGTCACTGTCCCAGTGACACTTTTAATCAGCCAGTGCAGTAAAAGAGAATCAGTCACGTTACAGGGGAATCGTAAAGCAGCTTTGGAAACCACAGGGCCGTGCAGAATTGCTCCGCTGTGTTTGTTCAGAGCCCAGCCATTTTACGGTGCCATAAACCTCCCGGCACGTGGGCTGAGGAGCGTAAATCCTGCGCTTACTCTTGTGTGCGCTGGCTAATGGCAGGGGCACGGTGCAGAATGAGACGAGCTGACACAGGGACCGGGGCGCCGTGTCGCCGTGTCCTTGGTCTCGCACAGCTAGCCTGATGAGATTTATTTTTTGCCGAGTAGACAACTCCGTGCTCCCGGGACACGACAGATGTTGCAGCTTCACCATCTCTGCAACATTCATTGTAACGCAACTTGCTGAGCTTCTCAGGCTTCAGTGGTTCTCCTCTTTGTCTCCAGTCTCCAGATCCTGTCGATTCCTCTTCTTGCTCTCGGCTCTGGCCCAAAGCGGGCATTGTGGCTCCTCATCTGCCCAACGTTTGGGCCTCTGCTTGCAGAGAGATTTCTTGCAGAGCTGGGATTTGCTGCAGTAGCTGTTCTAGAGGAGCCGCTGCTGCAATAGGCTCTGCCGGCAGGTTCGTCCCCCTGGGACCTGGCGTCCCTGAGCTGAGGGCACAGAGAGGCACCACAGGTCTCTTGCACGGGCTGTCTCCGTCGCTCCCGGTTTGGTCTCACCAGGGCTCGGGGGTGGGAGGACGCGCCTGCACAGCCCCAGCGCATCGCCCTGGCCTCACTGCGCCCACGGGGGCTGCGGCCACCCCCACGCTCGCAGCCCAGCGAGCGGAGAAAGGGATCCCGGGGAAGGAAAAGGGCTTTTTTACTTCGGCTCTTCCACCTGTCACCTCCCCGAGGTTTCCGGAGCAAGCCCTGCTCGTGCGCAGGGGACGGGGCGGCATCCTCCACCCGCCGCGCTCTGAGCGGGGCTGTTCCATCCCGTCCCACGGCCCGAGGAGCGACAGCGGCTACGCGGGGTGGGGACCGGAGCCACCCGCAGCACCCACGGGGACCCGGGTGACAAATCGCCGGTAAAGTTGTTGTGGGGAGCATGCACAGGCAGTAATGGAGTTGTAATGAATTAAGTGCTGTTAAAATTGATGCAGAGCTACTGTAATGAATGTGCATGTGTTGTGAGGATTAGGACACGGGTGTGATGAATATTGTCTATCAGCTGTGATAAAAAGCCTATCATCCCAATACATATTTTCAAAAACTAATTTAAGGCTGAAAGAGATTATTAAAAATGAGGAGAGGAAATTGTCTGGGATATATTTAGAATCCCTTGGTAGGTAAGATGAATTCCAGAAGTCAAAATACCGCCTGTGGGGTGAAAAGGATAGATGCGGATATTGTGGTAGCTCGTGATAAGAAGACAGGGCTGAGGCAATCCTTCTGCGGAGGAGAGCGGCCGGGGAAGGGGAGCCCTTGGCTGGGGACCTCTCTGCTGGGGACCTGTGTGCTGAGCCCTTCCTGCAGTGCAGGGACCGTCCCGGAGCCGTCAGCCCTCACCGGGGGAGCGGAGCACGGCGCTTCTGCTGTCCCCGCGCGCCTCTGCCCCAGCCCGGGGTCCGGCCGGTCCCTTCCTACCTCGGTTCATCTCCCGAGTCTGTGACCATCTGCAGCAGCGTGGCGGGGACAGGAGCTGCTGCAAGCACTGATAAAGGCATCCCGGGGCTCCGCTGACGGGAAGGAGCTTCTGCAGAACAAGGTCTAAAATGGCCTTTGCCTGGAGCTGCCAAGGAAAGAAACCCCCAGCGCTGCTGGTAACGGGGGGGCTCTGGTTCTGTCGCGCTGGGTTTTGTTCTCTTTCATTATGAGAGCGTGTGCACACACACACGTACCCCGAGCTGCTGTGCCGGGTTGGGTCCAAGGAGACGGAGCACTGCGAGCCTGCCGTGCTCCGGACATCTGGAAATCTGAGTTTTGATCTTGACTGTTCCCTCAGTCTTTCATTTAATCTCTCTGTGCTGTTCACGATGACAAGATCATTAGAAACCCAGTTCCTGTTGCAGAGCTCTTCCTCCCGAGCAGTGTGTAACCACGCGGACAATGCCTGCAAGACAAGCGGCTTAATTGTGTGCTGCCAGCATCCAGGGGGATGTCAGCGAGTCAAATTTAAAGCCAGGCTGGATGGGGGTGGGAAATACACCTCCATTACTCACCCAGCCTGAATGAGGTTTCGGTTTTATTATCTCCCGAAATAGCCGGTGCCTGGGAGGTGCTGATTGAAGCCATTTGAAAACATGACAACATCCTCAGGACAATAGGTGTCTAATCTAATGAAGCCAGAATGCATTAGCTAAGAGCTGCGTAAAGCGAAGAAAATGCAATTAAAGCATTCCTGAGGACAGATGTCGACCTACGTAGGGGACACTGATATGAAGATGTCGGCAGAAGTCTAATGAAAATAAATGATCTGTTTGAAACATTCCTCAAATCAATAACAGAGTCCAAGCCACGGCCGCTCCCCCCAGCCCTCAGCAGCTGCCACCTCGCTCCCTTCTCACCTGCGTTTCGCCATGTCCCGGCGGAGGCTGGGATGGGTCTGGGACAGGTCGGGCTCCCGGCAAGACAGCGGCTCCGGGCAAGGGCAGGGGTGAGGGCAGCTGCAAGGACAGGCAGGCTGCAGGCAGGGCTGCCCGTGAGATCCCGGGGGCAGAGTTCTGCCGTTCACCTGCTCTGCCCGCTCTTCCCACCCAAAAATTTCCATTAGAAAATCCATTTGCTGTGGATGCGCTGTGCCCAGGGGGGCCAGCCCAGCCCAGCCCGGCCCCTGGCAGACGGCGGGGGGGACCGGCCGCCCGGACCCGCCTGGGGCACCCGGACCCGCTGGGACGGCACCCGCCTTGGAGGGTCTCAGCAGGGCGAGCAGCTTTGCAGCTTTGCTCGAGGTCTGTTTGCTTGGGTCAGAAGGGCAGGAGTTGGGTCGGGGGCTGGGGGCTGGCTGGGGGCTCAGCTGCTCCAGCACCCGCCGAGGCTCGGGCTCGGTCGGTCCCACTGGCAGATTTAAAGCCAGGCTGGGCGAGTCAGTGGGTCCCACCAGCCACGGGCTGGTGCAAGCGCTTACCCGCGGGGTCACCCGGGCAGGGGCCGATCACACGCCTGCCTGTGCCATCCATGGTCACGGCAAGAGCGTTGTCTTTGCAGCCAAGCAGTCCAAGAGGGTGTCACCGCCTCGTTATTCCCCGGTGATTACAGGTCTGCATGCACGAACGAGGGAGCTGCTGTGATTAGTGACTGTGCTAATCAGCATCACCAACGGATCTGGGCTTTTCCCGGACAAAAGCCCTTCCCGAGGCCGGGAGACTGAAATCTTTCTTGCAGTCTGTTGACAAGACAGGATCCCGTCTCTCCTTGGAGAATTTTGTAAGTTTTTGTCTCTAAATAACCACTTAAAATACCTCAGGCTGCTGAATTTTCATCAGCCCTTTTCTTCCTTAAAGACTAAATCAGAGAACACACAGAATCTTTCAGTGCAGCGAGACATTGATGTATAGGAGCCAAATTTCAGAGATTTCATCATCAATAACCATGGCTTCTTGCTGTGTCTTGTATTTTAGGTTCTCAGACTCTCTCTGACAGATTTACTTTTATTCCCAGCTCCTCGCTGACATGAGAAGTCTGACGGAATTTTGATCTGAGCCCATACATCTCACTATCTTTTTTCATCTCTTGGTGCTGGTTTAAAAGGCAGCACAGAGCCGCTGCAGCCCTACGTCAGGGTGCACGCTTCCCTGCACGAGCGGCGGGTGTCAGGCCCGTTCCCCCGCCTGCCAGCTGGTTTTCTCGCGGAGCGCCGTGCGGAATGGCAGCGCGTCGCTGAGCCTCTCTGCACTTCCCTGCGATCGAGGCTGGGTAAATGAGGGCTGTAATCTGGGGAAATGCATCTTCCCATTGCAGTGTGACCGGCGTAAACAGCTGAATAATTCAAAGCTCTAGACCAATGTACTTATAAGAAGATTAAAAAATCCCATTTCAATTCAGCCAGGTGAGCTGCAGACCTGCCCACGGGCGGGTTGCTGGCACCAGGGCCCCCTCCCTGCAGCCTGGGCTGCCCATGACCAGGCATGGCCATCCCTGCCTGCACCCCTCTGCCTGCACGGACCCCCAGCCCATTTTGGGGGGAGGGCCGTTTCCCAGGGCTGGTCCTTGGGTGCTGCTACCAACAGGCACCTCCAGCTCTCCGGGCCGGGCTGGTTCCCAGCACGAGACAGCGCCTGCAGGAGCAAGGATGGGAAAGGCCATCTGCTCCCACCTCCTAATCCCGCCATCCGGCTCCCTGCCTGCCCCCTGCCCGCTCTCTGCCTGCTCCTGCCGGCTCCTGGGCACTCTCCTGCCGCAGGGGCACCTGCTGCCTCCCCAGCTCCTGCACCACTTGCTGGGGGTGTGCGGCCACGCTGCTGGTCCCCATCGTGTAGCCGGGGAGCCCGCCCTGGGCAGGGGACGATGCTCCAGCCATGTGCGGGCAGAAGACCTGGACAGCAGTGGCAGCCGCTGCCGCCTCCATGGCTGTTTGGGTGAGTGGGAATGGAGGGAATGTTCCTCTTCCTTGATGGCTCCAAGGGGATTGTGTTCTGCTCACTCTCTCTCAGGCTCTGCTATATTGGAGCTACATTTAGGATCTGGGTTTTCTGTTGTACAGCTAATGTATATTTGGATAGAGACACTTTCCTCCCTCTCTCTTTAGACTCTTACTTGTGTTATAAATAGTAATTAAAAGCACCCACTTTTGTAAATTGCTGGCAAAAGTAACTCGCATCAAATCACGTTTCTTTGGCAAGAGTTTAAATTGACACTGACAAGTTTATTTCTAGAAGAAAGTTTTATTTTTGGAAGTTTGATTCATTATGCCACATCACATTTTGATGCAGTGTGATGTGATACCTGACACATTGCATTTCCCCACAAGTCAAAGCAGAGATTTATATATTCCTCTGCTTTGTGCTGTGAGACAGCGCACCAGCATGAGAGCCACCCTGCTCTTATTAGGCAAGACAATACTCTGTTAACAATAATTTTAACAGACTCGGGGAAACTCTTATCCTTTTGTGGGCAAACGTTACGGTCATAATAGAGCTTCCTTTTATAAAATAATTTAAGTGGAACCCAGAACCTGCCCCAGCTGCAGGCACTGTAGACCCTACTATGCACTTAATCATGATTAGAAAGTCAAAGATGTTGCAGAGCTGACTGCGAACGTCTTTCTGCCCAGCTCAGCACAATCAGCTGCCCCGCTAACACAAGTGCTTTGATTGCCGGTGCTTTAGATGGGAAGGACTTGGGCACATCTGTGAGGCGACCGAGCGGGTGCCTCTGTCGCGCCTCCTGCTCGTTCAGCTCCCGTCTGGGCACCCGAGGGTGCAGGGGCTCCTCAGAACCACCGCCCGACTCCCACACGCTGCACGCTTCGCGGGCGTTTGGGGGTCTGCTAAACCGGGGTCTGCTGCGATGGTTTTCATTTTCAGCCGGCAAGGATTTGGCAGCATCTTTACTAACACGAGACCCTTTTTTGGGATGGGGACAAGCAAACGTGGAGGGAGGCACCTTGCAAGGAAACGTGTGAGCCCGACCCGCAGACACTGGCTGGGCTGGAGCGTCCCCCTCGCAGCAGGAGGGTGACAGTGCGCAACGCGACCGACGCGTGAAAACCCCTTGGGTCATACATACACACACGTGTACAGACAGCACAAGGGTCAAATAGTTTCTTCAGGTTTCCTGGTGATGAAATGGTGGCGAGGGAATGACTCTGTTGCTGTTCCTCACATGGATCGTTGTAATGAATTCTGCTTCTCCCGCAAAGCTGCGTTATACCTCCACTTAATTTAACTTTGCTCAGAAATAGCCATGGTGAAAGCAGTCTGGTCCCTGAGCCTGTTTTTCCCCAGCGATGTACAGCATTACCAATTTACATACCACTTACCCTGGGAGCTTGTATTTACAGTCACAAACTGCTATTTATCCAGCACACCAATTGCCATCACACCAGAGCACCTAAATCTCACAAAAAGCATTTTCATTGCCCTATTAATCTGTCTCCTGGCATTTAATAGAATTCACTTAAAAATATTTAACAGCATAAAACCCCCGCGGCTGAGTGCCGTCCCTATGGATGCCTGGAGAGCTCACCCCGCCGCCTCCGTGCTCGGGGACACCTGGAGCACGTTGCTCTGCTGCGTTCTTGTCCCTGGCCCTGCAGCCATGGGGTCTTTATGAGCGAGCACGGGCTGCCGGCGCTCCCCAGCCCCAGAGCTGTGGCCAGACAGCCCCTGGGCAGCAGCGGCACCGGCAGAGCCGCGCCGGGTACCGACCTCCCTACACGGTCCGTCTGTCCATCAGACGCAGCGATTGCACTGAGGCTGCGGGCTGGCACGAGGATCAGGCCAACAGCTTTTGGATTCCAAGCTGCATCAAGACGGGAGCCTTGGGATCAGACTGAACGCTGAAATTCTCGTGGTTTGCCCAGAGAAAGCGGCACCTGAGCAGGATGCAGAGAGGCACTGTCAGTGCCTTGGCACAGCCCAAAATGAGCTGCAGAAGGGATCGGCGGGCGATAACTGCCTGCATGCTGCTGGCCCGGTGCATCGAGGCACTTGCGCTACCGTGGGACATGGCCACCCGCAGGGAACGAATTAAGCTGAGCTATCTAAACATTGCAGTGTGTTTTGTTCATTGCTGATAAAAACAGTCCGCAGCAGGACCCGTGCTGCTGTGCCCCAGCATGGGAACGCGCCTGTCTCTGCCCTGACTCCTCCTGGCTTCATGCTGTTGCTTTAAAAAGCAGAAGACCCTCCCCCTGGGTCCCCTGGGGTGTCCCTGCGGCCTCTGCCCACCCTGCGCAGCTGTGACGAGGCCGGCTCGCCCGCCGCAGGCGTGAGGAGGGCGCAGCAGGATGCACGGCACACGGGCACCTCGCCCTGCACCGCTGCCTTGGGCTGGTTTTGTGATGTCCTTCCTCTGGTGCCTGTCTGGCCCTTGAGGGCCCGTCCAGACCTTTGCTTCTTTTGTCAGCAAATGCAAAAGCCCCACAACTCTCCCATTGCTGCCCCACTGCTGCCCCGTCACGCCTGAGCACTCTGTTAAGCATCCAACTAACAGACGCGGTATTCCCCTGGGGAAGTGTCAGCGAGAACAGGCTTCATCAAAGAGAAGGGACTTGCAAGGAAAACCTGAATTGCCCAGTTCTAAGTTCTTACCCAAATGAGCAAGGATTCCCTGAAGTGGCTCTTTGTAACAGATGATCTAGGGCTCCAGCGGGGATACGATGCTGCTGCTTTATTTCAGCTCTATTATGGAATTTAAATACTGTGCAAGTTAATGGAGATGTTTATGACTGTACATAAAGCAGCGAGCTGCGCTCCCGTCGTGCTGCGCAGAGAGCGAGACCAGCTCTCCCCACGCTGCAGGTGCCTGGGGGGTTCGTCGCAGCAGCCAGAGGAGGTGCCCAGCCTGCGCCCCCCTGCCCGGGGTGCCCCTGCCGCCCGCCCCTCGCGGCTGCTCTCCAGAGCACGGGGCTTCGCGTGCGGCAGAGCAGGCGGGACGTCATCCCCGACCCCGCTGCTGTGGGAGCCGGTGCTGCCACACTGCTCCTCTGTGCTAAATGTTTGTGGGTAAATATTTCATCGCCCATTTGTAAAGTGTGACTTAATGAACATCTACGTTCGGCGGCACCCCCGAGCCTGATGCGGCTGCATCTCTAATGAATGCATGTGCTCAGCTGTTGCCAATTCCCAGCACTTCATGGAGTTTCTCTCATCTAATGAAAGTTTTATTAGGTGCGATACAGATCCATACACGCAACCTCTGCATCACTCCCGTCGGGCTCTCTAGCTTTTGCAGCTCAGGGTGTCCTGCTGGGCACAGGAGCCTCCGTGGGCTGCTGCAGCGGCGGGGAGAGGAGATGCCGGCGCTGGCAGCGGTCGCAGTGCCCTGTGTGCTCTCAGGATGCCAGCTGGTCACTCAGCCTGCTCCGCCGCGCCGAGCACCGAGGACATCTGCTTCTCCTGAGAGGTGCCAAGGCCGCTCGCCTGCTCTAGCAGCCCACCAGCTTGCTTCAGAAGTGCCCATTTGCACTGAGCTTTGTGAACAGTTGTGCAACGCTCCTCTTGGCACAACTCATTCCTCCAAGTCTGGTCTGCTAATAAGCCAGGACTCATTAAAATGGCCTTTTAGTTATTTAGATGCTCTAAGTCAGATGCCACCTTAAAAAAAAGGGGGCAAGGGGGCAGGTGCCTGGGGAGAACACCTTCTAAGGGCTCTTCATTGTAACAGAAACAGCAGAAACCCTCTAAACAGCTTCCCGTCCCTCTTCTTTCCCCCTTTGCCACCAGAGACCTGCCACCACCTTGCAGCAAGCAGCTGGACAAGGACACGTCCCAGCCAGCAGTGCCATCCCCATCGCAGGTGTTTTGCTTCCAAACACCGTGCAGACAAAGCTGAAAAGGCGTTGGCAGGGGGGGGCACGGCCCCGTCAGCCCGTCAGCCTCTGCTGTCGGGTCCCTGGACGTGGCAGGTTGTTGGAATGAAACAAAAGCAAGGCAGGAGAAGAGCCAGCTCAGGCTCCCCGAGATGTGGCCATCGGCAGAGCCCGTGCCAAGGCGGTGGCTCAGGGTCTGATCCAGACCCACTATCTCAGTACTGTTCCTCTGCGCTTTTTTGTGCCACTTCGGCTGTGGCTGCTGCCCAGGAAGGCAGCCGCCGCGCAGAGCGATAACGGCTTCTCTTTGTCTGATGCTGAAGGTGCTTGTCAGCCTCGGCAAGATAAAAAGGCCAAAGACATTTATAATTGTATAATTAAACGGCTCCTGTGCCTCCCAGGCGTCTCTTGCTGCTGGGCAGATGGCCCTATTGTCAGCAGGCATGGCAAGTGCAAAGGCAGCTAAGGTTGCCCATGGGAGGGGGCTGCACGGGTGCTGCTGGTGGGCATCCAGCCCTGCACCAAGGCCACCTGAACTGGGACATGCCACAAACCCCAGCACTTGCTTCAGCCCGCGCGCCCCTTGGCCGGTCCCCGCTCTGCAGCGGGCTCAGCCAAGCCAGATCTCCACGGCTGCTCCCGCCGGACGAGCCGGGGACAGGCACCTCTGTCCCTGCCGGCACGACCAGCGGCAGAACTGGACGGTGGCTGCATCTGGCCCCTGCAAGGGATGGGGGGGCAGAAGGAGCAGGTCCCTGCAGCCTCGTCTCTGCACTGGGTGGCTGAAACTGAGCCTGCAGCCTCTGCTTTAATTAGAAGCCGTTGAAGCGGATGGTGTTGGGCCAAAGCAAGGAGGAAGGCCAGAGCCGATGCAAGGCGGGCAAAGTACTGAGTAGCTGAACACATCCCCAACAACGCTCTCTCTTAAACTAGCTTATCACACCTTTGATGATGGTGAAGTCAATGCATTACCTTCAATGCATTTTCAGCTTTTGCAATTAGCAAAAGAGAGCACGAGAGCTGGAAGTGCTGCAGACACAGGCAAGGCGCAGAGAGACCCAGCGCCACTGCCCGCTGCCTGCCTCCCAGCCGGGGTAACCCAGGTGCTCTTCTCAAGGCAAGCCTGAGCGCTGTGGGATGCGCTCCCCTCGGCAATGCAGCCTCTGGTTTTCCCAAATGATGCTTTTGGCCACTGCCGTGCCCCAGCGCTCCCTCCAGAGCTGACAGCTGGCTGCACTTCCTGGGATGTCACTCCACCGCTGGCGTGTCCATCGCCCGCAGCGCCGCTTTATGTGCTCATCAGTCATTTTGCTAAGGAAAAGGCTCACAAGCCCCGTGTGGGGTTTCAGCCTTCCCCGGAGCCCCGGCTCATGGTGACGGTTAGCGAGCAGAGCCATTAAGCACGCCAAGGCCCGGCTCTGGAAGCGCACGGGGGGGACACCTTGTCCCTTGCTCTGCAGGATGCTGGGTCTCCGCAGGGCAGCTCCGCTGCTGCTGCCGCGCAGCCGTGCCATGGGATGGCCGTCCCTCCGTGCCGCCACGCAGGCCAGTGCGGGGCACCCGCCTTGTCCCAGCCAAGGCTGCGGCATCGCCGGCAGCCCGGCACGGCGGCTGGGAGGGGACCTGCCTTTGCATCCCAGTCCTGGCGGGGAGGTGGGTGCTGGGGAGGGCGAGGAGGAGTTGCAGGGGCTTGGCCATGCCCCAGCACGTGCTGCGCTCTTCACGCACACCTAGACGGTGGGAGATTAATACGAGGAGGAAAGATGCATCCGTCCTGGTGACACTTGAACTGACAGATCACTGATTACGATGACCGATGGCACTGGCTCTTCCTGGTAATTAGCAGTCGTTCATATTTAAGCGCTACTCTTCCTCCAGAGCCAGGCTCTTTTTAATACTCCCTGGGCATCGCTCTCCTCCTGCTCACCTCCTTCCCATGCTCATCCCAGAGGCAGCATGGGGAGGACGGGGGACACGTGCCAGCAAGGCTGGGCTTGTCTGACCCCACCGCGCCGCTGTCACAGGGGCAGTGGCTCATCCTGGCCTCATCAACCATCACAGCAGATAAGGGGGCATGCAGCCTCTCTGCAGTACATGTCCCAAAGAGGAAGGGGGAAGGTGACGGATTTCATGTCTGAGGCCACTAAGTGGGAGCGAGGGGCAAGAGGAGGAGCCCTGGCTCTTCCTTTGCTCTCCCTGAGACACCGACCTGCCGGCGGGGCTGGCTGGATGCTGCGGCCAGCTGCTCGCATGAGCACTGCACTATAAATGTTTTATTTGAAAAAAATCTCCCCATACGAGGCAGCACCTGCCAAGTGCTGAGCCCTTCCCTGACTGATCACTGCTGCATCTCGCGCTTTACTGTGTCTCAGCCATAACAGCTTATTGATCCCTCCTTTGTCACCGGAGAACAACATCCCCCATTACAGCATTTTCTCCGTCAGCGCCGGGGCGCGGGTCCGGGCTGGGCACACGGGTGTGCAGGGCTGGCAGCGGGCAGCTCTCGGGCCCAGGAGCTGACACCGGCACCGCTCAGCTGCGGGCCGGCCGTGCACGGCATGATAGCCATGCTGTGATTTTCCAGACATTTTCTGGAGCTAGTTTTCTTCCTCAGAGACGCTGCATGTGTCAGAAGCTGGTAAGTCCGTTGCTGGATATACAAGTCACATGCACAGTTGCAGACCGGGCTGTAATTTTCCCCTCAAACCTCCAGATCAGGGAAGGAGAATTAGATGGAGAGGCTTTCTCTGGTCTGTTGTGCAGAAAATGTTCACAGTCTGGTCAGCTCCATCAGAAGAGGGGGGGGAGAAGGAGCAGCAGCTTCAATGTCAGCCCGTGCAATCCATCACCGCAACAGGGCAGCCGTAAAACTGTGAGCACTAAGTTATAAAGACAAAGCTTCCGACTCAAACAGGGCAGGGAGACGCTGATGCTGCTCAGTGCAGCACCTTGACCCAGTCAGACAGAAAATCTGCCTCCATGGGAGGCAATGCAGCGAGCTGCTCAAGCGTGGACCTGCGGTGGGACAGCCAGGGAACTCTGCTCCCTGGGTGGCAGAGGGGAAGGAGCCCCTTTTGTGCCATTAATTAATGCCGGCTAATTATACATGTGTGTAACAACTCATTTCTGGGTAATTATCTTCCTTATTTTTATTTTTTTTCACTCTTCACACAAGGCATCAAGTGAGACGAGCTCAAAGGCAGACAGGAGAAGGGCTCCTGAGTCCGAAAGCCAGGACCAAGGCTTAGACCTCGGAGGGGGCCCAGAGCTGCTGGCTCCCATGTCGGTGGCCATGGCCACATCCGCGGAGCCGTGGCATGGAGCCGTGGCCGGTGCCCGCCCCGCTCCGGCTGCCTTTCACGCTGACCTTTCCCGGTGCACAGGGAGGCAGCTGCTAATGATTTCTCGGCTATCTCTGCGAGCCGCCGCACACAGCCCACGGCAGACTTGTTTCCATATGACATGATCTCAATTATTAATGGCTCGATGTACACGGCACGCCGCAGCCTTCGCCTGGCACATTCGCTGGGGGAGCTGCCCCTGCCCACGCACCACGGGAGCGCCGCAGGGACGGATACACGGTACCTTTGCCGTCGCTCCTGCCTGCCCGCCGGCCCCGAGGGAGCGCCACGTCTGCAGCTGGAGACCCCCACCACCCCCAGCATCACCCACGCCCTCCACTGCACCCCCCATTGTCTGTGCTGGGGGTGACCAGCCCCCTGGCAGCACAGGGGTCCCCAGCCCCTCCGTCGCAGCAAGGAGGGGAGGTGTCCCACGGCCCCCCGCCGGAAAGGTCACAGAAGAGAGGTAGAACCATCACCCGCAGACCACAGGAGGCACGAGAGCAGATAACTGGGCAAAAAATACATCTGCTTGGCTGTGACTCGCAATCCACTATTCATAATCCCGCTTCAGAGCTCTAATTATTTCTTTATAGTGCCAATATAGCCCTGGCCAGGCTCCTAGTGAAGACTGGCTGAATTAATTGATCGACAGAAGGCAAATAGACTTCACCCATTTTAAGCACCCATTCAGTTCCTTTTTCCTAGCAGCTGTCACTGTTGTCAGCATACCGGAACGAGGCTTTTGTACACGTTCTTTGGCATTAAGCAGCCTAAGAAAAAGAGAAGAAACGTGAACTAGTGAGAGTCGCATCGAATTATTTCTAAATATTATTGTTTGTGCAGTGTTTGCATTTAACGTGCTGGCCATACACTGCTTTCATTTACTCAATTAAACAATTAATTACACGCCTTAAGCACAGTAACTCTGCAGTGTCTTCCCTCTGCTCAGCAGCATCCCCACACTTACACAGCAACACGTATATTAGACTGACAATTGCACTTGTATTGACAGCTCCACACTGCGAGCACTTCCAAGGTTATCTGGTCCTCAGGGCGACGGGAGGGATTCCTGCCTGCGCGAACAGCATCTGGCCTGACAGGCCAACCGACGGACCTCTCCGTCCACAAAACGCACGCTGTGCTAGTTAAGTAATGGGTTTTTTCCCCCAACAAAGTGTCAATAGCAAGAAACCACCATCCCGAGTTGCACTGTTGCTGCCACCTCTGCAGTAGGAGCAGAGGCTCTCATCTTAGCACATACGCTATTTAATAAAACAATGCATCGTTTCACACCTTGCTGCTACTAAAACTATTCCTTACCCGACACCTGCTACCCTTGCTAAAGTAGTTCTTCTCATCAGAGCACTTGAAATGACCCACACAGACAAGCCAGGGCAGAATTAGTGGTTGTTTTTACTTAGGTATTTAGAGATCTCATTATTGCAATCTTCATATATAGTTCAATAAATACAAAATTAACAAAAATGTCAATAGATCTTTGTTACCATTTATTATTATTATTATTAATTATTCCAAACCAACTGTGATTCCCTGGAGATGTCTGACTATAGTTCAAACATGAAATGTACACAGTGTCCCTTATGATATATTACATTTGTTTCAAGCTTATAAAAATATATATTGACTTCTGAAGTATGTATTTACAGTATATAACACGTGGTTAATGAATATCAAAAAGCATCTGGAGATGAACCAACTTGACTCCAGTTTTGGTTTCATGCGAGGGGGTGTTGCAGGGTGCCGGCGATTGAAGCCGTGTGTCCTGCCCGACCAAGCGGCTCCGAGCAGTGCCACGCCGGGCTGCGGCCAGAGCTTCCCAAACTCTGGCTCCAGCATGTCATTCCCACCCTAATGCTGCCTCAGGCCTTTCCCATCCCTGGGGATGGGAGACACGTCCCCGGTCCCCCCCTCACTCACGCACCCCTGTGGCCCCACAGGGTCTGATCCTGCAGGCGCTGTGCCTCGCAGGGCAGGACGCAGCGCACAGACCGGCCGCGCGGTTTGGATCCGTCCTTCCGACCTCACGGAAAGCAAGATGCGACGCAGGAGGGGAGGTTCGGGGACCGCAGACGAGGGAGCTCAGGGGAAGGGGCCTCTCCTGCAGAGCGGAGCCGCAGCGAGCGGCAGGAATCGCTCCCCAGCCACCCCAGGCGAGGCTGGGCTGTGCCTTTTCGCACCGGCAGAGAGGAACATCTAGCGGAGACATTCCCACGAGGAACATGAAGCAAAGCTCGGAAACAGGAGGTTTCCCGCTGTACCAGGGCAGCAAGGCGCACTGTCCAGCTTGGAAGCGCCGACGATGCGAGGCTGGACGCTGGGTCCGCGTCGCTGCTGCCCCACGAGCACCCGGCCTTTGGCTGCTGGCAGGCACAGCCACGGCGCTGCTCTTCCAGAGGACACACGACGGAAACAGCGTCCCAGGTTACAGCTGCAAGGTACCGACAGCCGACGGGACACGCCGGGGGATCGGGGCTGCTTTCCAAGTGCTTCCCCTCCGTGCAAGAGCGGCCGACGGTCCTGTCTGCACACGAGCTTAGACACACTCGTGTGCTCTGCTCCTCTAATTCATAACCAGCCTCCGCTCTGCCTGAACATCTAAAGTCTGATCCTCTCGTAACTGTATTTATTAGCTCCAGCAAAGCCCACAGATTACAAAACACTCGTTCTTTTTTCTTCTGCGAACAAGCCAGTTAACGCTAACGCTGCTGCAGAGGCGGTGAGGGAGCTCTGCCGGTCCTCAGCCCGTACCAGCACCGCTGTGACCAGGGCTCCCCGCGGCCAAGGGAGCGGGAAGGAGCCTTGCACCGTGTCAGAGGCTGGATGGGCACAGGCTGAAATCGTGCTGAGGCATTTCCCTTGGTCGAGCAGCTTCCAAACAGTGTTGCTAATTAATTTAATTATAAGGCATTGAATACTTCCCCAAAGAGAGGTGCTGAGAGGATGCAAGTTAATTTTAAAATCATAACAACAATCTATAGCTTAATCTGCTCCTTTTATTACCTTCGGTGTTGATGAGGAGCTCAATTAGAAGTGCTCATTGCTGCAACAAGCTAGGCTAGAAAGCATACTTCCATGATGTGCTTTTTCTTTTCGTTCCTGAAGGAGAGGCCAGGAAAGCGAATACCTCACTTCTGCTGAGTTATCCACAGAACCGTACTGTCTAAAAGAAACAGCCTTCTGAAACACCACATCCGGGTCCCTCACCAGAGTAAGTCAGAAAAGTAATTAAACACTGAATTTCTTTTGGGAACAGCTAGAGAGACTCAAAGAAATTACGCCTTCAATTCTGATCGTACTAGAGAATGCAGTATGGGAGCCTGATTCAGTGGGGGAAACACTAAAGAAATGATTGAAAGATGCTCTTGTTTCCACTTGGAGTACTCTAGCACAGAGCGAGCACCATCCGATTACACAAGCAACTGGCGTGGGAAGCTGCGGGGCTGCCAGCCCGGTGCAGAGCTCAGCTGCTCACCCCTGCCCGCACGGCCACGGCAGCTTCCCAAGGGACCCACAGCTCCCGGCCGGCCACCGGAGCCCAGGAGAAACTGCCATGACTCTAGAAAAGCTGTGCTGAGGTTTCTCTCTCCAGCTAGTGCTGAGGTTTCTCTCCCCAGCTAGGCAATGTTCAGAGGGACCGAGGAGCAGATCCCGCAGCTCTGAGAGCAGCACCCAGAGCCGGCCCCTCCTCACATCCGTAACTTTGGAGACAGGGTCTGCTCTGGGGGGGTTCAAGAGGAACGTGTCGCTGCCTGCTCACAGCCAGGTCTGTTTCCCAGGCTCTGAAGCACTCTGTCACCTCGTCACCAAGCCCTGGATTTTCCCAGACCTCCCTGAAAGCAGCTGCACCAACCTGGAGTCAGCCCCTCCGGCAGTGACCTCCCAGCACGGCTCCCTGCATCCCGATGCAGGAGGCTGCTGGAAATCCCGGCAGACACGACGAGAGCAGGGAGATGAGGGAGAGGATCTGGAATCAAGTTGGTTCAACGCCCTGCCTAGAGAACTATAATATACTTTATAGAGAAAATGTAAACATAAAGAGCATACAAATTGCACTTGATCCTTGGGATCTGGCATTTCTACCAAATGAAGGTTTCGGTTCACCATTATTACTCTTCTGGGTGAGAAACAGCAGGATGGCAAGTGACCAACCAGACCGGACAAGGGCCAAACTTAAAGACAAATTATTTCCATTAAAAAACTAACCAAGTGACATTGGGGAATGTTGTTGAAACTGCAGAGGTGGCAGGAAGGCGAGATTGTTCACCCCGGAGGGCAGCGAGCTCCCCAAAGCGCGCCCAGCACGTGCCCGCTGCTGGGGCTCCGCCTGCGCCCGCAGACCAACGGCAGCTCCGGGTCCCGCAGGGCGCGCGTTCCTGCCTCGAGCTCTGCACACGCTTGTCGGTGCTGCCTCGCGCTCCCCTTCTTGTTCGCCACCGGGAGCTCAGCACCCGCGCGGGGGAAGCCGCCCTCCTCCCGCCAGCCTGCACCGCTGGGGCTGCAGGACCCGAGCGCGGCCGGGAGCGCGGGGCACTCCCCACGGCACTGCCTGGGAACGCCGGCACGCGGCACGAAACTGCTAAACCAGCATTAGCTGGCACCTTCTTGGGACCGCTGGTTGGTGAAGTTCAGACAGAGAGTTCTGATCTCTGATGCAATCAAACTAAAATATCTGAAAAACGTGAAAGGAGTCTTGAGCGCTCCTGGACCCAGCCTGGCCACGCGGCCGAGCCAGAACAGCCCCGGGGCCCGTGAAAAGGAAACCACCGTGCCTGAGGCTTTACTAAGCAGAAGCTGGATCCCTACAGTAACGTGTTCTGCGAAGGCCAGGGGGCCAGGACAGCCACAGCACCTACGGTCATGCCACGCTGCTTGACCGGGAGAGAAGGAAGACGCCCACGCAGGGCCGGTCCCCTTAGGGCCCTTTGCTCAACCGTCATTTAGAGTCTCATCCCCTCGGAGCAGGCTAATAAGAGGATCTGACTCAAACAGATTTCCAGCCACACTGTGAACATCTCCCACAGCATTCATTCCCTTTGTAAATCTTTGCCTTTCATCATTAATAATTCACTTGCAATACTTACAGATGATAATAAAAGGCCTACAAAACTCTGTACAAGGCTGCAAAGACCCATTTAATTAACTAACTTCAAGGAAACTTGTATTATTAAGCAGATGCTATTTATGTCTTCCGTCAGGGATCAAGCCTACATCAGTGGGAACTGCCAGTGTGCAAGGCAGGCAGGTCTGCGCTACCGTCTGCAACAAAATAAAGTGCTGATGTGCCCTGGTTTGCCTGGATCGCATGGCAGGATTTCAGGGATCCCACGGATCCAACAGTCCGTTCTGCCCAAGCCCCAACATCTGTCTGGGGTGCGCGGTCCCTTCGGCACAGCCCCCGCAGCCACCTCAAACACCCAGACGCAGGGTGCGCCCCACCGCAGAGGCTGCGGGTGCCGTGGGGCGCGCGGGCGCTGCAGCCCTCGGGCATGGGCGTCCGGCCAGCCGTTAACCTGCAGTGGAAAACTGACACGCTGGCACGGCAGAGCAGGACACTGCAGCAGCCCTTCCCTTCCCTGCTCCCGACTGGGCACGGGGCAGCCAGGCGAGGAGGAGGAGGGGAAGGGCACTCATTGCAGGCGAGGGGGCCCTTCCAGCGGGCAGGGGCACGCTGCCAGAGCAGACATGGAAAGCATCTGCCCAAAGCATGGTCACGTTCGCTGCCTCTCTGACTCCAAACCAATTCCCAGGCTTTCATTCCATTTCTGGATGAATTGGGAAGTTCCTTTCTGCTGCTGCTGTGGGTCGAATTAGTGCTGCTCATAAAACCTTTTCCTCTGCAAAAGCTTCTAGACCTAGAGAGGGAAACGCACTCATCCATCTACTGCTCTGAGGCAGAGCAGACACCCCTGAGCAGGACGCTCCAGCTCAGCTGACAGCAGGGAGTCCCCAGGCTCTGGCGTCAGCCCACGGCTGTGGGCACACAGCAACGCGCTGCCTGCTTTGCTCCGCAGCCGAGGGGACGGCAGTCAGAGCCCGTCACAGCTGCCCTCGAAGCCAGCGAAGGCAAGATGCAAGATGCTCTGCCCGCAAAACGGAAGGCATGAAGCAGGGAAGAGAGTCTAAAGTAGCAACAGATGCTTTAGCATCAGTCCTGCACGGGTGGCAGGTCTCTGCCTGCGGGCTCAGTCTGCGTGTGGGCAGCAGCGTGCTGCCTGCTGTGGCTCCGGTCCGTAAGTTCCTGCCCCACTGCTGGGCTCCAGCAGTAAAACAAGGGATGGGGACCTGCACAAAAGGCAGCAAAGGCTGAGAGCATCAGCAGGGCAGCCCAAGGGCTCCACTGCTTGCCCTCTCTTGGCTATGGCTCTCTTCATCAAAGCTTTTCATTTCTTCCCCTAAAATTGTCCTGTCAAGAGAGCCTTAGAAGCATTCAGCACCATTTGCTCTGCACTTTAGTGGAGAATATTTGTTTTTGTTCACCAACTGTGGCGTCAAGACTCAGTGAAGTAACTCTTGGAGCGGAAGGGACACGTCTGGGAAAGAGTTTCCTTCAGCGTAGCAGATGGGGAAAGTCACCTTCCAGAAGTTGGGCGCTGGGTGTGAGCTGTGCTCCGGTCTCTAAAAATAAAAGCAATAAAAGCTCCTTGTGGGGTTGCTAGAACATGTCAGCTTGTATAAAAATACCCATGGATTTCACCAGTAGGATGCTAGATACTAAAATGCTGTCAGCTCTGGATTAAGACAGTGCACAAATGTCCATCCACCCTGTTAACCTAATTACCATATGAAATGGCATCATTACAGTTTGACTCATCTTACGAAAGAGTGCTAGGGAGAGCCACGTCCAGCTCGGCACACTGCTCGCGTCCCAGGAATCCTTGCTTTCCCTGGCGCAGGGGACAGGAAGCCCTGCTCTCCTGCCACGTGGAATGACTTGTTTGGCAGCAGCCCAGCGATTCCTACATCCCACCTGAAACCGTGAGGTTTCACAGATTTGGTCCGGTTTGGGGCCGGCTGGCTGTCTCCTCCCCGGGAGCGCCGGGTCAGTGCTCTGCGCCGCTGCGGGGGCCGCCTCACACCTGCACGCCTCGGCCGTGCATTCGGATCACCTGGGCCCGGAGAGTCTGGATCCCGCTCAGGATGGTCTTCTGGTGCTCCGCCAGCGTGATCCCCAGGCTGAGGACATCTCTGTAAAACGAGCCCCGCGTCAGCCGTGAAAAACAAGCCCTAACTGTAAAGCGCCCCGACACCCACTGCTCCCGGGCAAGGGCAGTGCGGGTTCCAGACTATCGGGCTACTGCGGACCTGCCGGAGTAAGAAATCCCCAACTTGTTGACCTAGCCAAGGCAATACGGACCCTGACTGGGCATCCAGGGGTAACACGAGCCTGCAGCACACCAGGCGTGAGACGGCTCCTGGCCCTGCCGCCCCGTGCTGCCCACGTAACAGGTTATCAGTAAATTGCAATAGATTTGACTCTACTTTCTGGAAGGGACAGGCAACTCTACTCTTGTCAGAAACTACAGATTTAAATCTCAGCTTCAAAAACCAGCAACTGAGATGCACAACACACGCAGCCCAACCCACACCAGTGAGCTCTTACAGATGCATTTTGGAAGACCTGTCCTCTTGTTCAGTGACACCCACCTAACTGCAAAGCAGAGCTCGCTCACGCTGCGCTCAGCAACACGAGGTTAGAGCCAGGAAACCATTTCACTTACTGGGCTGTCATCCTGGCCACCGATTCCAGGTAGCAGTAGCCTGCAGCGGTGAAGTTGTCTTTGTACCTGCCCATTTCTATCGCTTCCAGCCACTCGCCTACAGAGCTGAAAGACGGGAAGGCTGAGAAGGTACGCTCGGTGAGGGGGATGGACGTGCTGTGGGACCTGCCAACAAAACAGGGCAGTGAGGCCAGAGCAGGCACGGCACACCTGCGGTGGGAACCAGCAGGCAAAGCAGAACAGGCAGCAAAGCAAGAGGGGGGTCACCTGGTGCACACGGAGCTGGGGCACTTCGGGGGCTCCGGGCTCTGCACCATCTTGCTCAGGATGTTGTGGATGTGCGAGAACTTGGGTCTCTGGCTGCGGTCCTTCTGCCAGCAGTCGAGCATGAGCTGGTGGAGGGGCGGCTGGCAGTTCACCGGGGCAGGCAGGCGGAACCCGTCCTCCACGGCCTTCATCACCTGCAGCAGCAGAGGAGGTTGGAGGAGGTGAGGGGACGGGGTCAGGCGCTGCGACGCAGACCGCAGGCAAACCCCTGGGGCAAACCTCCCTCCTCGCACCCTGCCCGGGGAGCGGCAGCAGCTCCGCTGCACACCGCAGAGCCACCCGCACACCATTAGCAACGGCAACGTCGACATCTACCGCGCGGCCGCCGGGGACTCACGTCCTGGTTGGACATGTCCCAGTAGGGTCTCTCGCCGTAGGACATGACTTCCCACATGACGATGCCGAAGCTCCACACGTCGCTGGCCGGACTGAAGTGGTGATACTGGATGGCTTCGGGAGCCGACCACAGCACCAGGCTCTTCCCATGCTGGACAGGCAGAAGGGGAGAAAAGCTGTGCTCGCGCAGCCATTGCACGCGATTCCCGGTGGCCGTTCGTTGTGCCCTGCCTGGCATCACAGGGCGGACACTGAGCAAGCCCGCGTGCCATGTACAGGTTCGGTACTAAGAAAACTTTTGCCTCAATTTGTTTTAAAATGGCCATGCAACCATATGCTACATGGGAGTGTGAGTCCTGAAATATTAATGGGAGAGGAGAATGTCTCTGGGAAGAGCTGATGGCATTTTATACATTAATATTTAATGCAAACCGTTTCAGAGCTGCGCAAACACACAGTCCCTCCACCCTGGCTTGCTCTCCTGTAATTAGCAATCCCCATCTCGGGTTTGCAGAGCCCTCTGGATGCCCTAGGGGAAGCTGGTGACAGACACCGCAGCTAATTGTAATTAACGGCGGTGAGACCTTGACCCCAAAGCCACAGCCCCACTGCACTGCGGTGGGAGAAGCCAGGGCTCCTGCTGGGCTCTCTATCCCCCTCGCTCAGCGGGCTGCTCCGCACCCAGCGGCACGCCAGCACCAGGGCAACTCTGCTCAAGAGCTTTGCGGCACGACGGCCACGGAGGAGCTACAGCTCCGCAGGCAACGCTCGCCACGTCCGGCAAGGGGGGTCGCGCTTTGCCAGGGACCCCGGGACGGCGGTGCTCTCCCTACGGAGCGCACTGAGCGTGCCTCCCTGCAGCTTGTGCTAACAGCTGAAAAAGTTTTCCAAGACTCTTCTGGCCACTGGCCTACTCAAGGCTGACAAATGACTGCAGCTACTGGCAGAGCATGGGCCAAACCCTGCAAACAGGCTCTTCCCCCTGGGACACCCATACCCTGCCCTGGGACACAGGCACCAGGTCCCTGCAGGCAGCACACGTCAGCTGCTGCCTCCTCGGCGCTGCCCGATGCTCCCTGCAAACAGCGGTTCCATTTGATTGAGGAATCAATGCTCTTTAAAATATTAATGCCTGGTTAACGTGATGCACTAACAGCCTCGGCTGATATCAGGCGGCTGTGGGGTACCAAATGAAACACGTCTTATTGCTCTGCAGCTAAAAATGCACTGATGCACCCTCAAGGGAAACGTGCCGCAGTGGTGTGTGAAAGAAGGGGGAGGGAGACCAGACTCCAGCGAGGGGCTGGGGGCCTTGGGGGCCCACAGGGTGCCTGCCCAGCCCGGCGGGCAGGGGCAGCCCCCCAGCTCCGTGCTCAAGGGCTCCCGGGCAGCTTCTCCAAGCGCACGCAGGCACTCAGGAGACGCGCTGGCTAGCAGAGCTGACGAGGCTTAAGTGTGAATCAAGCAGGACTTAAATTCTTAATTGAAAACCATGAATTTCATTACAAGTGATAAAACAGACATAAGGAACCCTGCGGCTGCCAGGGCTGCCTCCAGCCACCCGCCGCCTCTCTGCCAGTTCACGCAGACGTGCGGCAGGGCTGCAGCCAGAGGAAGAGCGGTGCCGGGCAGCTGCTGCGCGGTTCCCTGGCTAAACAATATTTGATTTCTAGCTGAGAAAGAAGCTGTTAAGATGCAGAGCCCATATTCATACATGAGGAAGGAAACAGGAGCCTAGGAAAAATACTGGTTCTGGAGTAAGATTGCTATAAGTCTTATTAACTCCATCTGTGGAAGCCGGCTGGCTTTGGATTTGATCCTTGTTCAGCATTCAGAGCAGGCTGCAAACCTCTCCAGTGACGCCAGGCCCCAGCCCAAGCACTCCCGGCCATGGCCGTGCACTGCAGCCAGGGAGATCCACCTCTACGGAGGTTTTGTAGCCATTCTGTCAGCATTTTGCTTTTGGGGAATGTTGGCAACAGAATTTGGAAAAGCATCTTACCATGGTGGAGAAGATGGTCTCCATCTTATCTTCTTGTGGCCGTCTGAAACCAGTTATTTTGCAAGCCAGGCTGCTGTTCACAAGGACTTTGTGGGCAGCAAGGCTTTTATGTATGTAACCCATCTCTGCCAGGTACTTCATGCCAGAGGCAATCCCCTGCAACATGCAAACGAGCTGGGTGGCCGTGAACTGTCCCTCATGTTTCTGTATAAAAAAAGAGGAGGAAAAGCCAAAGGCGAGTAACGCGCAGTTTAAGGGGGCACCGCCAGCAGAGCCCGAGCGGGTGGCAGACGGGCTCCCGCAGCACTCACCCTGAGAAAGGAGTCCAGCACTCCGTTCCCCATGTACTCCATCACTATCATCATGGTACTCCCTGCACGGACAGACAAGGAGCACTGCGTGAGTCCTGCCCGCTGCTGCGGGCAGCTCCAGCGCTGCGGTGTCAGCAACGCAGGCGCTAACCTCAGCGCCGTCAGCCCACGCCGCCTGGCTACGCAGGGAGACAAGGCCTTTATCTCAGACAGTTTGCAACGAGCAGTGGGTCCAAGGCTTTCCTGTCGTTCCCAGCTGGGATCCCACTGGATCCCAATACCAGATGCTCCTTTTATCAGGACACTGAACCACATCACAAAGGAGGACTGCACTACTCGGTGAAACCAAAAGCAACCAGCTCAGCCCAAGCCTCAGGATAGAAATACTTCCTTACCTAATAAAAAGGTTAGTTAAAATCAGGACACGTGCTCATGTTTCTTTGGATTTACATGAATATCCATTTAACTACAGCATCCGCAAACTAGTTCAGCGCACACACTCCCACGAGAGCCGGGAGCAGTCAGAGTCATCTGTTTTACTGACAGAACGTCGCTTCAATTTGCTTTTATTAAGAGTGCACAGTTCTGCTGCTAAGCCAGTTCTAGTACCTGGATTTATTAATCTAGCTGTAAGCATTTTATTAATCATCAGAATGCTAAAACAGCTAATACATGAGGAAACACCTCATTTCCAGAGAGCAACAGTATTGCACCTCCAGCACCAGATCATCGCTCCAAAGCGACAGCTTAAGCGCATAGCCTGCCCAGGAGCCTTCCTCCACTGCGCACGGCTCGGGCTGCCCCAGGTCACGCAGCCCGGGACCCCCTCACCTCTGGTGATGACCCCCTCCAGGCGGATGACGTTGGAGTGATCGAACTGGCCCATGGTGCACGCCTCCGCCAGGAAGGAGCGCTGCTGCTTCTCCGAGCACCCTGCCCGCAGCGTCTGGATCGCCACCGGCAGCTCTCGCTTGCTGGGCAGCTTCAGGCATCCCCGGCAGATTTCTCCAAACTCTCCTGCGCAGCAGAGAGAGGAGTTAAACAGCATCTGCGGCCACGGTGGGACGTCCCTCGCAGCTTCCCTCTAGGGGATATTTTCTTTGCTTTGGGGCCATAAAGTGCATTCTTGTAGCAGGAGTGATGTGACAAGCAAGACTTTCCCATCGTTAATCAGAGGATTTGCTGATCCATAAACTCAGAGACGTGTGGAGCCCTGCACGGCTGCAAGTTTCCCCCGCAGAGCCTGTTTTACCATCTTCCCCCGCCTTTGCTGAACACACAACCCTTCACACAAGTTTAGCACCAGCATGTGATACTAAAAACGTGTGATAACGCAATGCAATGCAATTTCTTCTTCCTCTTCCTACACCTCTAAGCCATTCTCTCCACGCTCTGCTCAAGTGCATATTGTGCTTTTTCCCATGAAAAGAAGATTAACTCCCAGACACCGAGTTCATGCTCCCTGGGCCTGGCCCGTTCTGCTTCCAGCTCGGCACATGCAAGGTCTGCTTCTCACGGAACAGGGCACGGCGGGGCCAGGAGGGTTTCCGCAGCCTTTGAGGCAGAGCATCCCACTCTGCACAGCCACGTGCTTGACAACAGGAGCTACCAAATTCATTACATAAAAGGCCAATATTGGCTTTACATCAAAAAATGTGTAGCTGTGCAAAGCTTTATTGATTTGAAAGCCAGGTAGTTGTTAGGTCAGCAGTGAGACAAACGCACTCCCAAATTCCTTATATTTAAATGTCTTCCTGACTAATTTCTTTCTTGATTTTTCAAACACCAATTTGCTTCTGAAAGGTATGTGGGATTAGTCTCAGCTGCTCCACTCAGCAGCTACAAAGATAACCTCCTCTGCTCCTCCGTGTCCTCTTCCCTTCAACACTGTCCTTTAAGCTGGTGGGCAAGCCCTTCCCTCTTGCCTTCCTCTACCCCTTCTTTTTCTACAGCCGAATTTATCTTCAGGAAAAGAAACGACAAAGAATAATTGTGTTTCCCATGTTCTGGCACACATTAGAGATTAAGGCTCTAGGGCCCAGTGAGGGGATTTTAATTTGTTTTTAAGTTTTAGGCAGTGAAGTTGACGAAAATCAAGAAATCATTAAGTTCACATATTTATAAATAGTTTTCATGCTGCTGTCAAACTGCCCAGATGCAGATAATTGCTGATGCTTTCTGGTCCGTGCCTCACTTGGTTCCCTGTACTTAGTGCCTCAGAAAAACAGACAGGAACGTGAAATCAAGCTCCCAAACAAACCACTCACCAGCCCCACTCCCATCTCCCCGCTGTGAGCACGTACCCCCCCAAGACAAGAGCAAGAGCAAGGGGCCACGGCGCTGACGGTGCTGGAGGCTGAGGAGCTGCCTTGGGAGATGCCAGCGAGGTGGGCAGAGCCCGCGGGCAGCGGCGGAAGGGCCGGCACATGCCCACGGCACTGTGGCTCGGGCAGGACCGCAGCAGCGACAGCGTGGCACCTCCGTGGCCCTGCACGACGGGGGCGAGAGGGGAGCGCTCCGGCTGGGGACACGCACAGCCTGCGGCACGGCCACCACCCCACGGCACGGGCACCGCCACAGCACCCGCCGCAGAGGGGCCGGCGAGGAGCAACTTGCCTGTCCCAATGATCCTCTCAATTTTAATACTAGCGTTATCCAGCTCTTTGGCAAAGAGGTGCACGGCCTGCATGGGGTCTTCGCAAGTGTCAGGGTCAATGTACGTCCTCCTGGTTGGTATTTTAACTGCAGGAAAGCAGAAAATGCACAAAGGGTGTGTGAGAAAGGCTCAGCAGAGCTCCCGCTCGCCTGTCCCGCAAAACGTTCTCGCAGGTGATCCATCTCCAGGTCTGCTGGCAGGACTAACTTGACACCTTTTCATAAGCAAAGCAAAAGCCTCGGCTTTAAGGTTGCTAGGGAATTTCCCGTGGGATTAAGTGAACCTAATCGCTTTGCTCCACTGCCGCAACCCCTGGGTTAAAGGAGAGCAGCTCCTTCACTCTAGTGCAGCTCCCTCCCAGACTGAGCCTATCTGCCACCCATGCTAATCCTCGAGTATCCAAATCATCTCCATCCCCAAGACCTCCAGGAGAGGTAATTGTAATAATGAACAAAAGCCATGTTCCAGGTCCACTCGATTAGCAGCACGGGCAGCAAAATACCTCCCACAGGCAGCTACCATCTGCTGCGCAGCAAGCGACCCTGCCGGGGAGCACGTCCGGGAGAACCGCACGGAGCGAGGCCGACCCGCTTACGTGAGCCCTTGCAAAGCTCCGGAGGGGAAACAGCCGCCCGCTTGCTGGGGCTTCCTCGAGACCCTAATTTGCATTTCCTGAAAACAAACAGCCAAAACAACGGCCGAAGCGCATCAGCTCTGCCGCTCCCCAGGCCCCTGCTAGAGCGCTGACGCGTCTCCTCCTCTCCCTGGGCAAGGCAAGGCAAGGACGATGGATGTTTTGCTTGGCCCATCCAGGACCAGCACACGGGCAAACGGCAGAGCCCTGCTGCGACTGCCACATCGCGCCGGGAAGGGGTCACACCACACAAGGCTTCCCCCTTCCACTTCGGCTCCATTCGCCTTCTCAAGACTGGGCAGCTGCTGTGCTCCCCTTCAGCAAACTCCCGAGGGCAGCTCGGCAGCGCGAGCACCTTCAAAGCCAGGTAAAATGGCCAAGCTGCATCCAAGAAGCATGCAGGCTCTGCTGCTTCTGAAATGCTTTGGGGAGCAGAAGAGCATGTGTGTGCTTCATGGGCATATGCCAGGAATCAAATAAACTCATCAATCCTGACATCTGAATTTCCTTTGACAACTGTTGTCTGTAAAATTATTGCTGCTCAATAATCAAGAGTAGCCCCAGAAAACAAAGCTGTATTCTCATGTAGCCGTTTGCGAAAAGCGGACGGAATAATTCATATGCCCTGTGGAAAGCTGAAAGCATCTCCATTTCCTTCGGCACGGCAGCGACCTGTGTGCGGGAAGGACGGACACTGGCTTATGAAGCTGTCAAGTCTGCCGTCCCCAGAGAGCCTCACTGCGCTGAGCCCCTGCCCTGGGATAATGTGGGATGACAACACTTCAAAAGCAAGGATTCAGGGCTGCTTTGTTGGGAGCTGGGTTATTAATAGCAATAAACACAGGCATCCCCACACAGTCGTACCGGCCACGGTGGCCAGGCTTCACTTACAATGGAAGTACAGCTCCTCGTCCCCGTCCTGGCTGGCTTTGCTGTACCCGCACTGTCTGCAACGAGAACGAAGATGCACACCGTTATCTGGGCAGCAGCCTCTCGCTCAGTATAAGAGCCCCAAGTCGCAGTGCTCAGGAACAGAGTCCAGCCCCACGGCACCAGGAGCCAGCAGCCAGTTCAACCCAGCTCCCTCGCCGAGAGCCAGCGCTGCCCCGCGCTCCCGAGAGCCCTGCTGCAGGGCTTTGCTGCGGTCCTCCCCCCCTGCCCCAGCCGCGGCTCCGCTCACCTCCTCCAGACCATCACGCCGATCACCATGGACACCAGCACCGTCAGCCCCGCGATGGCCACCACCGCAATGATGAGGACAGGGTTCTGCTCGCTGGAGGCCACCGTCACTGTGGGAGGGAAGCAGAACGGGTCAGCAACGCGCCCTGGGGCAGGCCCAAGGCACGGGGCAGCCCCGGCCGTTCCTCCTCCTGACAGCCCGTGTCCTCCAGCAAGGCTGCGGGACAATTCACCCGCAGCGCCAGGCTGCTTTTCACCATCCTCACAGCAATTCACATTCTGGTTGTTTTAAAAGCTCGAGCTGGTGCAATCAAACCAACACGCAGGGCAGCACTGCAGGCACGGATGGAGCAACCCCAGCGCTGCCACACCGGGCTCCTGGCTTTGCTAATCAGCGCTGAGGAAAGGGTCCTGTTTATCAGAGGGACGTATTAAAATTTATGGCTTACAAATAGTTTTCCTTCATCACATTAATCCCTTCCCTTCCTGCTTTTGCAAACAGAGGTATTATAAAGCTACATTCTATATAAAATTTTTATTGGCTTCAATTCATTCTGAAAATGTCTTCTGTGTGGCAAATGGATGCAATTTAAAGCCCTGTTAAACACAATCTGTGAGAGTCGTACTGAGCCAGCCATCTCAGGGCTTTCGTTTCTAGCCAGGGTGGGTTATTAAGCTGAAGCCCTACCACCTCTCCAAGCCCTCTTTTAGTCAGTGAAATAAGATGCTTCTGGACTTAGCTATGAATGGGAACTGTGAGAAGCAAAAGCCCCAGCAAACACCACTGATGCTGGCTGACCTTATTCAGCAAGTGGCTAACAAGCCAAGTGCCTCACGAGCCAGGACGGCAGTGGGGGTGAGCAGTCGTCTCCTACCTGGGGCACACATCCAAGGCCAGCTGGATCTCCAGGCTGGCCTTGCCGCCTCTGCTGCAGCCTGTGCTGCCGGCCACCCCATCTCTGCAGCGCCCGCTGCGGGCTGCACAGCTTCGCAGACCCGGGCAGGATCGCACCCTCGACAGTTACGCCGGCAGGGACCGACACTCGCTCCCTTCCAGCACCCGTTTGGTGGCCTGACAAAAGGCACCCGGTAAGATCTGTTCCAGCACCAACATCACGCCGAGGCAAAACAACCCCCAGTCGCGCTGGCTCTGCTAAGTGCTTTCCTGGGCAGCCTCAGTCAAAGAGCAGAGACTTCATCCCCAGCCTCTACCCCAGAGAGGAGCCGGAGGCTGCCTGCCCTCACCGATGCTGCACTGAGAAGAGTGAGGACAGACACCTCCAGGACAAGCTGACCAGCAGTAGCAACCTTGTTAAAATCAAACAGGAAAATGCAATTAAAAGCAAGTCCTGGGAAGTATCTGCTCTTAGACCCAGAGCAGCAGAACAGAGGAACAGATGCCGTTCCATGAAACCAAGAGCACCTGGGGCAGGAGCAGCAAGCAGCAGCGTCCCCACTACCCAGCTCAAAGAGCCTCATGTCTGCGGGTGCACGTGTAAGAGACGACGAGCCTTGCCAACACTTACACTCTGCCAGCGTCTCCACTTCAATACTAGGGCTGTAGTTTCCATAGTCCGGCGAGGAAGATGTCCGGATTTGGAAAATATAGAGGGTGCCAGGCTTCAGGTTATTGACCGTCACGGCCGTCGATGTGGTTTTCACAGTTGAGTAACTTTGATCTCTCTGATCCTGTGAAATAATGAGATACCCGAGATCTAGCTGGACTGACAGCTGCGCCACGGAGCAGGCACAGCGTAGCTGTGTCTTCGCCTCCCCTCTGGGTCACATCAGGACAGTCTATCTGAACATAAAACCTTCCACAGAAAGCATACATTTACTAGATGTCTCATTAATAGAAATTACACGGAAAGGTCACATGAAATGGCAGATGGAGCCAGATGATGCTCTATGAAGACAGACGGAGGACGGGGTGGTGGGGAGCAGCTGTGCCACCCCACACAGCTCCTTTCCTCCCGCCTGCCCCTGTGCTGGGGCTTGGCTGCTGGCGCCGTCCGGCCCCGTCCCGCTCCCCTGCTATGGCTACTCGAGCCCTGGGAGTAAATACACGTGTATTAGCACGTGCTGAGTAATCAAAGCTGGCAGGTGCATTTGCCAAAAGTCCTGGTCTCTGAGGTTTTATTCATTGCCCAGCGACCTACAGATCCCTCCACTTCGGCTAAGGGAGAGCGCGACGGGCAGCCCCCCTCCCGCAGCCGCTGCTGGTGAAGGCAGGGCAGGCTCTGCCCGGGCAGGCGGCCAGTGGGACCGCTGGGCAACTCACGCTGCTTTCACACGCCAGAGCAGCAGATCCCCGTGCCTCTGCTTCCCGTGGTTTGCAAAGCAAAACCAGTCCCAGCCCTCCCGCCAGCTCCTGCAAAACTTCCCGTGCTGCTGCACAGGCACCGTCAGGGATCGTTTTCTCAGCCACGTCAGGTACTTCCGAACAAACTCCCCGGTGAGAAGATGAGGCCGGTGCTGCCGCAGTCCCAGACTGCAGTTATCTGAGGCCACTTTCCACCAGGAGCGGGGCCAGGCCATGTCCCGTGGCCTCAGCATCGGCCTCTCCCGGATCCCACACGCACGTGCTGCACCTCGCTACGCCCAGGGACCAGCCCCGACGAGCGTCCCAGCCCCGCGATCCGGCACGGGCAGCAGCCGTTCACCGCGCCGCTCCCGGGGCCGGGCATGTCGCTGCGAAATGTATTTTCCATTTGATACGCTTTTCCCCTTGCATCTCCATAGTCAAAGTATGGCTTTAAAAGCAAAGATTAGGAACTAAGTTGATTTTCATGTCAGCATCAAGAGCCTCATTTCAGTGAATAATTGCCAAACTATAGTTTGATTTCCCTACCCAAGCAGGACATTTCCTCCTTTCACATACCCTATCTTGTTGCTGCAGCTCATCTGCACAGGAATTACCATCTCGGACTTCAGCGTTCGCCCTCACCCACAGATTCCTCCTTTCAAATCTATCAGATGCTGAAAATCACATTAATATGAATCAGCTTCAAGGTAGCTTGTTTCTAAACACAGAACGCCGACATGTCACCTGCACAGTTTGCTTGACGTGTAATCAGTTTCATAACGAGCCTGAGCACATGCAGATAAGGTAATTTGTGGAACGGTGTCATAAACTGCATTTATTTTGATTTACAGCATTGTCCCTGCTCTCTGCCCAACGGTATTTCTTCTAAAATTCTCAACCCACCACACCTGTCAAATAACAGCTATTTTTAAAATTAAGAGGCTGTCATAAAAATGTTTGCTTGTGCCCTCTCCTGTGCAGGAGACCACTCACAGCTCACCGAAGTCACAGGTTCAGCAGCCCTCAGTCCTAAACCAGCGAAGACGACAAGGTCCAACACTTTCCCAGAGAGCAGGCTATGAATGTAGGTGTCATCTCGTCAAAGATTTGGAAGCCTCATACGGTTTAGCAGCCCCTGTCTAGCTGGCTAATGGCAAGCACCCAAACCTCAGATTTCTAATGTCCTTGAAAAAAGCCATCCAACCCATTTAAAAAAAAAAAAAAGAGAGACAATTTTGAGCTTTGCTCTTTGTCCCGGGGAGATGTCAACATTAGGACTGGATGAAATCTTGCTGCACAGATGGGGGAAAACCCCACTAATTAACATGAACTCTACAAATAATCCAAATTCCCCAAAACCTGCATGAGCAGATTGCATAACGCTGTTGGAGAGGAAAAGACCTTATCGGCCCCCATTTGAAGCGCTCCTCTTACTTTCAGGTGCCAGTAAAACCTTTGCAGCAGCACCGTCCGCAGACGTGCGCTCCCTCCCGTTTCCCACCACTCAATCCTCACGCGGCAGGCGGTTGTCTGCGACCGGCCGCGGCGGCACACGCCGCTCCCGAGGGAAGCGCCCGGGAGTCGGCTGGGGAGCGACCGGGAGCCGGAGCCAGCCCCCAGAGCCTACCTTCTCGTAGTACTTGACCTCGTACTCGGTGCCGTTGGCAGCTGGGAAGCCTGGTTCCTGCCACGACAAGGAGACGCTCTTCTGCTCAACTTTATCCGTGCGGATGTCGGTGACGGGAGTTGGCGCTGAAAAAGCGGAGGAAAGCAGCGGGTGACCGCGGTGCTGCCGGTGGCAGCACGCCCCGCACCACCCAAATCCCCCCGCGCCCGCCCGGCACAGCCTGCCAGGCCTGGAGCAGAGCCCTGGGGACACAGCCAGCGACACTGCGTGCCACCACGCTTTGGCTGCTTGGATTCTGAGCAGCCAAGCAAGTGCAACCAGATCACAGGCTACAAGGAATTTTATCTCTGTCCTCATATTCATCTCAGCTGAGTCCCGTGTCAGCACGAACATGTTCAGTTGTGGTTCCATTTCTGCTTCTGCCCTGCGATGCCGCAGAAAAAACTTTAACAATTTAAACAGCTGACGAACATGCTGCTTTTGCAGATACCAGTTCCCTCTCTCTGAATCAGGACTGAAATAGGGCAAACTCCAAGCTGGTGAGCATCCAATGGGAGATGATGGTAAAAATACAACGGCTTTGTAATCTGTGGGCAGCTAGTAACGCTCTGACCGAAAACAAGCAAAAAATCCTAAAGGCACCCTCCGCCCACGGCGCTGCGGAGGGGTCCGAGTGCTGGCTAGCGTTCAGACGGCTGGGAAGACGGGAGAGGTGCCTGCCCTACCCGCTGCCGAGCACGCAGGCTGTGCCCCAGGAGCTGGCTGGTTTTTTCTAGTTAGCACATGCTCCATGCTGAATCTTCCTCCCTGGCACGTGTGCTCCTGTTTAGTTCATCTCACTGTGCAAGATGCACTTGCCAACTATTCCCATTTTAACCAGGTTTGGCTCCAAACGAGCCGACTCTCCAGCACACGGCAGGCAGCTCGCTGTCCCCAGCTATCCGCAGGCTCTCCGCCTGACACTGATGCCTTTGCTGTTTGCGGCAGCAGAGGAGGCTCTGCCTGTCTTACCCTGCTGCGCTCATCTCTGCTTTCCCAGAGCCTCCTCCGCGCTGTCTCCTCCTCTGACCACCTTCTCCTGCCTCCAAGCCGCTGAGCTGCGCTCGGTGCCCGTAGAGCTCCTGCAGCCGACAGGCAGCGGCACTGCCTGCACCGGGCTCCCCGCCTGCAGGCAGCATCCCAGCAGCTCCTCCCAAAGCCTCTGCCTCCCGCACCCGCAGAAAGCCAGCTGGACCTGTCAGACTGTCTGCAGCATCTCAGGAGCCAGCCAAGGACACGGCATCCCCTGATTGCCCAGAGCAAGGCGGCAGCAGCTCAGACGCGACGATGTGCCCATGGCCAGGGTACTCACCAGCAAGAGCAGGGAGCAAGGGGCTGCTTGGGCCATGCTGCGACATGGGTGTCTGCTGCAGAGGATGCTGTTCAAGAAAGACGCTAAATGTTTTAGTAGGGAAAATAAACTTCGTACCTAGTACCTTGATAAAAGCTTCTATTGGAGCCCCTTGTTCTGCTTTGGGTTGATTAGAGAGAAAATTAGGATTATTAGAAAAACTGACCCCCTCAGTGGCAGAACACGCCAAGTAAGGTCTTCGCAGCTCTCCTGGGGCAGTGCCACAAGCTGTCCTGGTTGGGAGGCAGAAAGTCTCCTCTCTGGATGAGGAGGGAATGGGGGATGGCAGAAAAGCCTCCCGTAACTGTGGCTCTGGGCTGCCCAGCCTGCCCGCAGCAGCCATCAGCCTGGCCGTGGCTGGATGGCACGGTCCCGGCACAGGGACGGATAAGCACCAGGGGCCAGAAGACACCAGGGTGAAGGGGCTGCAGCGACCGATTCACTCGTTTACACCAGCGGCCCTGCAGCAGGCACAGGGAAAGCTGCACGGGAAATAGGCTGTTTCTAGCCTGTCCCGCTTCTCCATCAAGTCAGGACATTTGCTGGTCCCTGACTATCCCACAGAGACTCCTGCGGAGAGGAACAGGTCCCTGGAAAGCAAACTTAAGTATCTGTGAAATTTTGTATTTATTACTTAGCTCATTAATCTCTGCCGAAGAAAAAAGTCCTCCTGATGTTTTATTCATGATGATTTGCTCCTTGATTCCAAGTCTCTCCAGCTTCTGCTGAAAGAGTGAGAGGACCCAAAGGGCAGCCGGGAGCCCCGCGCTCGCGCGAGCTCACAGCCCCTGCACGCAGCTCCCTCTGCTGCGATCTGGCTGCGGCTCATTTGACATTTTTGAAAAGAATTCTCCGAGTAAATACACTGGCCCCAGAGCTGACCTTTAAGGGGATATCAAATTGTCTGCGTGTAAAGAAGGGGGAGCAAGCTCACCCCAGCTGCACGAAGCAAGGCAGAAAGGTTATTAACGCTCCCACCAGGCCCAGCAGGATGCGACCCCCGGGCGGCTGCACCACGAACGCGCGGCAGGAACGCACGCCGAGGTCTGCCGCCTCCTCGGGGATCAAGGTAAATGGCAGGACTACCGAGATCTGCACGGGCGCTCACGGAGCGAACCTCTCCTGCCCACGGCAGCTGGACAAACACTTCACAGCGTTCGGACCTCCCGCGTTTTTTGCCAACGCTTTTCACGCAAGGGGAGGTCTGCGACTCCTGCAGCACGGCAATGCCGCGGTGTGCGTGGTGCTGCCATCCTCCCTCACGCCAGTCTGTACCACTGCGCATGGGAAACGGCCAGCGCCAGCAGCATCCCTGTGCGGCAAAGGTTCCCCTCCTCTGCCAGAGACCTTCACCCCACTGGAAGCCCTGTGCCCTCTTGCGGCACTTCAAACGTCAATAATATGACCGAATTGGCACCAGTTTGGCACACTTCTGCTCCAAATCCTGTAAATTGCTCCTTATTTCCACTTCATCAGAGCCAGGTTTAGGCTACCACAGGCTGCAATATGGCATTTGCTGTTGGGGAGGAGTGGTGGGAATGATTTTCATACCTCAGTGTTTCAACAAGATGAAAAGAAAAAAATAGAAATATTCTCGACTTCCTTCGTCAGTCTCACAAACACACACTGACCCACGTGCATGAACAGAATTGCACACGCGCACGCTCGCAGCTCCGTCACTGGGACAGCGGGGTGATCCCCGCCATGAGCCTGCGGCCTCTGCACGAGCGCCGGCACTGCACGTTTTACAAAACAACAAGCGATACAGGTGGCTGAGGCCAGCCCGACGCTTAACTTGGGTTTTGCTCCTGTAAACTAAAAGTTAAGTGCTCCTTGCTGTTTTATATGATTCCCATCAATAAAATATCACGCAGATGCCCTCCTGTATCTCCGAATCCAGCAAATGGACTGAAGAAACCTGAACAAGTGGTCCTGACTGTTAACAAAGTCATCAGGAAAAAATCACACTCACTCAGTGATGGGCTGCAGAGCAGAACCCATGGTACATGCCAGGAAAGCAGGCACTAGCCCTTCTTTAAAAGGGATTAAAGAAAATCACACAGACTATAAAGCATTTCACACTGTGAAAAAAATGTGTTTCCCATCAATATTTTAAGCTCCCCTAACATTGCCTCTATTCTGAAAAAGCAAACATTAAATTATTCACCACTCTGCCTGATTTTATAAACTCCATTCTATTGTATGTGGGTTTACTCCTCTTAATTAACCAGTGTACCAGCAGCAAAGGCATAAAACTAGATGTGGGCACCGTGTCCCTGCAGTGAAGGACCTCCTGCACCCGAAACCCGAAGGGGCCCTTGGAGAGGGACAACAGCAAGCACCTAAAGACGGAGTCGAACCACGGGTGCCCGCAGGCCACGCGGCGGGGAGAGCCTGTGGTGCGCGGCCCAGCTCCTGCGCCCAGCCGTCTCCAGGATCGCTCTCCCCACACGTCTCGAGCGCTGGGGCAGCCGAGCAGACACACAGCAAGCAAGAGCAGACCACAACCCGTCTGCCGTGCTCCCCGCTGCTCCCTGCACGGGGCGAGCAGCAATCGGACGGAGAGAACTTGCCATTGTCCCCAAACACCTCTGCCACCCCGCACCAGCCAGCCTCTCCCCTCCATCATTAACAACCCAACACAGAAAATGCCCCGGGCACCATCCCAGGCAACTCCTGCCCCAGACGAGCAGCCTCCTCAGGTACCGTACAGCTCGTCCGGGTCCGGTCCTCACGGCGTGGAGGACGCGGACCCCACAAGCGCACACCCTCGCCCCGGAGTCGGCTCGTCCCGTGGCCCCCCCGCCCCTCCTGGCTGGGGCTGGGCTGTGTTGCTGCGCCAGCAACAAGCAGGCGCAGAGAAGTCTGCTCCGGAGGACCTAATTCGGCACAAACCGCTTCTCCACAGTCTCAGAAAGGAGAATGCATTTCGGCACCGGCTGCGTTATTAATCTGCAACAGATTTAAAAGCCCTTTAAGACAGGAGCCGATTCCTGCCGGGAATATAAATGACATTGTCCCAGAACGTACATTTACATAGCTAATGCAGCTCTACTCCTGCAGGTAAACAGCTCCGTTCTGTCCTCAAACACTTTTATTTAGTCCCATGCTGGGGCCAGATTAGAAAAAACACAGTATTAATTTTGCCTCCTGCAGACTAAATAGCATCTTTTCTTTTCCCCCGCAAATACAATGAACAACTGCTAATTCCCTCTTGTGACTGCTGAAGGGGAAGGGCAGTGCAAAAGCTGCACTCAGCTATATTTAGAGGAGCAGGGATCTGACAGCTAAATAGGGTCTTGTTTCTTTGTTTAATTTTTCCTCTGAATCTGCGTATCTGCAGCCAGAGCTTCCCTGCTGCTGCAAATGCCTTCCGAGACCATCGCATCGCAGCCACCAGGGAAGTCACCGCTGCTTCAGGCATCCCTGAAGTCTCCTTCTCCCCATCTCCAGCTCCATCCGGCACTTCTGTGACGGGCTTCCCTGACGAGGGGCTCCAGGGCTCAGGACTCGCTGGAGAGGGCACGCTCCGCAGAGCAGCTCCGCGTGCCGGCCGTGGCTCCGCGCTCTGCCTGCACGGCTGCCCACCTGCCCAGGCCCCCTCCCGCGCACGGCCCTCCTCGCGGTGGGGGGCTCTTGCCCGAGCGGGGTGCTACAGGCACACCAGGCAGAAGCCGTACCCCAGGAGATGACCTCCTCCCCCTCTTTGCCGACAGGCGCAGGTTAATCACGACTGTCGCTGCTTGCCCACGGTGCCAAGGCGAGAGGACTGAGCCCCTGGGCCCCTGCAGACGGAGCAGGTCCAGCCTGGCACTGCCCCCGGGAGGGGACACCTTCGGCAGCAGAAAATTTAAGTGTTTCAAGAAACTTCCTGAGCCTCAGCTGCTCAGCTAATTCTGAGCCACCATCTGCATCCGGAGACTTGACAGCTCGACAAGAGACATTGATTTTGAACAGATTACAAGATTAATTATGCCATATTCTTTATGTGTATTTCAGTTCCTTCAGAAGTACGCAGTGTTGAGTAAGGGGCTGAGGTTCCCATGTACCCAGAGGAAAAGCCGTACTAAACAAACGGCTAAGGCAGGGGTTGGTGTCACGGACTTGCTGCTTCACTCCCGACGGAGGACGGAGCACTGGCTCTTGTCCCCAGCTCAGCCCTGAAGCTCCAGGCGAGGAGGCAGCTCCTGAGCACGGTCCCCTGCCCTCAGCCTGACACCAGGCGGGACGCTCCGGAGGAACGTCTCGTTATTAGACCTCGTTAAGCACACCCCTCCCTAGCCTGTACGCTGGCTCAGGGATGAGCTCAGGAGACAGAAGATCTCCCCAGAGCTCAATCCACCCTTGAACAGCAAAGATCCTAATGAGGAGCGACACCTTCACTGAAGGGCAGTCTGCGGCACAGCATCCACCCAACAGATTCACAGAAATTATTATACGAGGGAAGAGAAAGCAACAACACATGCAAAAACATTTGATCAAGTGGTGGGAAAATTATTTATAACAAGATCAAAGTTTAATCTCTTCAGATGAAATTGTTGGCCAATTCCTGCCATGAGGTATGTGAGGATCATCTGTCTCCATTAACTGTGGCTTGGCGAAGGGTTTTCATGCAAATTAATAACGTAACCGCAGAAGAATAGACAAGGACACAACAAGCCAGAGCCCATTTTCCTTAGGCACAGCTAACAACCGAGGAGGGGCCAGAGCCCCGGCCGGCCAGGGCCCTGCCGGCGCAGGCAGGCTGGGTGCTCGCTTCCCCCCACGCAAGGGAACACAAATGCGAAACGTGAAGTGGAAGGGGACACTTGCAGTAAGAAGTTGTGCCGCAGACCAGTACGGAAGAGAGAAATGAAATCAATTTCTCTGTTTCCAAAGGACAGCCAATATTTGAATTACCTATCTTAAGGAGAGGTTTTTGTGAATGGGCTGAAAACGTTGCTTCTTTGAAGGTACGTTTTTGCGATTTGTAAATTCAAACTGCAGGCGGATCACAGAGCAGACTCATCCCTCGGAGCCCAGGCTGCCACCACGTCGCTGCCACCCAGCCGTGGGCCAGCACAGCGCCAGGGGGGACAACGGGGCCTCGGGCTCCTCACCTCCCCGTGGCACCAACCAAACCCCTCGAGAGTCTGGCAGGCCGTTCTCCGTCTCCCCCTCCTGCCCATGCTGCCCACCACCGCAGAGCTCCGCATCTGTGCCACCGGAGCAAACCGAGAGGAATCGGGCGCTGCCGCGGTGTCGGCAGGCAGAGCCCGAGGACAGTGCCCACGCCACCGCCAGACCCCACGTCCTCCCGACAACAAAGCCACAGAACCGGCCGCCGAACAGACCCGTACACCCCAGAGCGACACGCGAGCGTACGGCAGCACGGACAACTGTTTCTTGGTGCGACGGGGGCGAGGCACCGCTCGCCTTGCGCAGTCGCTACGCAGCAGCCGTACCTGCGAGGCCAGTGGAGACGTTGACCTCGGCGTACGGCTGCCCCGGCAGCGGGCTGACAGCCGAGACGCCGTTGACAGCCGCCACGCGGATGGTGTAGTTGACGTGAGGCAGCAGGTTCACCAGGGTGACGGTCCGGTCCACGAGCCCCGTCTGCTGCGGCACAAAGCCCACGCCGCTGCCGCACTGCTCACAGCGGCCCCGCAGAGCCGCCGGGCACCGGCCGCACCACAGGCTGTAGGTCAGGTCGCTCCGGCCGCCCGCGTCGGCGGGGGCACTCCACTCCAGGACCAGCGATGACTGCCGCAGGCTGTACACCAGGTTCCTCGGGGCGGAGGGGGGACCTGGAAGCAAAAGAGTGTCTGTGCACGGGCGCCGGGACAGCTGGGCACTGCCTGGGCAGGACTGCGAACCCACGGGTCCTCTGGGAGCAGCAGCGCAGACGCTGGTGGTGGAGCAAGAGAGCGCGGCCCCGGGCAGCCGCAGCACGAGGCAGCGCAAGGGGGCACGGGCGCACTCACGTACGCAGCGTGGTGGGGACACCGGACAGAGGACCCCCGCTGAAGGGACGTGTTATACACAGCAAGCCGCAGCTCACGCAGCGTGCGAGAAGCGCCCGGTCGGACCTGGCACCTCCCCGGGATTCGGCTGCCAAGCAGCCGGGAGCCCCGCCACCGGACACGGCCCGGCCACGCTCGCTCTCAGGCAAAGCGGGAGGGTTTCTCATCGCTGTGCAGGCGACGTACGGCATCCATCACTGGAGTAGCTGGGGTCCAATCCAATTAACTAGAGGCCATTTAATTAAAATCTGTGAACTATATTGACTAAATGACTCTGCCCTAGTTTTACCGGGGAGTCTGCAAGCCCAACCACACGTCTGTCTCATCAGATTGCAGCCTCAGCCTTCGAGCTCCGTGGCGCAGGGACAGCCCCTCCGCGCCCCCCTCACCGCGGCAGCACCCTAGTGCAGACAGGCCCTCCCAGGGACACGTGTGCCCAGGCGCAGCTCCCACGGGATAGCAGGGGGACCGCCTCGGGCAGCCTCCTGGGCACCCGCTCGGCTCTGCGCTGCAGGGCGGGCGCAGCGTCTGGATCCCCGTTTCCTCGCTTTACAAAGAGCTGCCGTTTCGGTGAGACGTACGTGTGCAGGAGGCAGATGGTGGGTCTGACGGGGACCTGGAGTAGTTCTTCTGACACGAACAGAACGTGGAGGCTTCCTCATGCGTGAAGCTGTGCTCAGGGCAAGGAGAGCAGAGAGGGAGACGGATGGAAAGCTTGTAAAATCCAGGAAGGCAAGCTGAAAAGACAGAGAGAGGGAGTTATAGGAAGAACACCTCAAGGTGAATGGGGGACACATTCGATGACTGCATTTCCCCGTTTCCTGGGACATCCTTTGCCTGCCACTTGCCAGCAGATACCACCCTCCAAGCTGCCCTCCCTGAGCACCTGCATGATCCTGGCCCCAAGAGAGATGTCCCTTTGGCGTGACCCAGAAGGGACGTTTGGGTGCTGTAGCTCTGCACTGACTTCCAGGCTGCGGGACTCTTTCAAGAGGCTGGAGGAACGGTCAGACATCAGCTGGAGCAACACGTGAAGGGAGCTGGAGGTTCTGGAGGGACGTGGGGGATGAGGTGGCCGCAGAAAGATGCGGGATATGGAAAACGCATGGCTTCGGGTTTAGAGTCAGGTGAGCAGAGCAAAACCAACATGGGAGCCACAACAAGACTCAGTAGCAACCCCAAAAGGGGAGAGATATTGAAAATGGCGAAGTTGGAGACCTCATCAGTCACCAGAGCTTCACATACAAACCCAGGCCACGAGGCCACGTCACTGGCAGCTACGGCTTTATCACTGCGGACGATACAGCAGTCACTGCGGGCAGTGAGGTAGGTACTGAAGTTGAACAACAGTAGTATAAATCTGCTTTTATAGGTCATATACAGGCTTCCCTTGTCCTTTGAAAAGTACCTTTGATACACAAACAAACAAGTAATTCACATGCTGGTCAAGGATTTGCTTGATCTTTACTACAAGCAGCACGCAGGCTACAAGCAATACCCCTAGCAGCACACTCAGAAGCTAGCTCTGCATGAAAGACTTATCGCTTTACAAAAACAACAAAAAAGTCTGCAAAACTCTATAAAGCAGTTTGCAACAGCTTCAGTTTGACCCTAAAACATCTGAAGAGGAAGCAGCCTGCAAACAAGTGTGTGCCTGCCATTGCTGGGTGCCCCGCGCGCACCTCCCGCCTGCCTGCACAGGGGTCCCCTCGGGCTGGCCGTCCCTCCGCGCTGAGGGGTGACCCCCAGCAGGGCCAGCCCGAGGGGCAGGAGTTTGTCTCAGCTGGATTTCAAGCCAGGCAGAAGCACTCATGTTTTGCTGGGCTGCTTCATCTTTTTGATGTGGTGCTGCTGTCTGCTATCCCTTCATCAGCTCCCTGCATATTTAAACTTAATCACTTGTAAAGTTCCTAGATGAACAGCTCCACTAACGCAGTCCCTTCTCTTATCATTTTTAAGGAGTTGGCTGCTGAGACTGTTCCTTTTAAAGCAGATTATTCCAGTACACTCTGGTTCATTAATTTTTAGCATGATATAAAACTGGCAGCTACAGCTGCGATCTGAGGACAAAGCACTAGACACAGCACACGGCGGAGAGGATTCTTCCCCGGGATGTTGAAAATGGGTGAACATTTAAGGGGAGGTTATTTCATCTACCAGAAGGCCTTTAGAAATTCGGTGCCCTGCAGCCACACGCGGGGAGGGACCGCAGCACCGCGGCTGAGGTTTGTACTCCCGGCGGTCCCTTCATCCCCTGGCACACGACAGACAGCGGCTTGGCAGGGCTGGGAGCAGCAACGCACATGAGATATTTTTGCTTTTCTTGCATAACAGATACAGCCTTTCAAGAGCTGCCTAAAAGCCTTGCTCCTTGCCAGACAAGATCTTGTGCTGTCATGTCACCCAACGCAAGCAAAGCCTGCGGAAAGTGGCAGATTTGGCCTCCTCAAGCCCATTCCAGTCATACCCAAGTAATGGAGAGAGATGTGCTTGTACCTGGAACAGAAATTGCAACTTTCCAAGTGATGTGGACTCAACGTTACGTTTCTATAGCAAAACTAAAGAGTTAAATTGTTAAAATGGAGAATAAAAAAATCCAAAACTTTAAAAAAATGAGGGAACCAAAATTAGCAGATTATTCCTGGGCCCTCCTCGTTGTGGTTCCTCGCTGAACTGGCAAAGACACAGGATTTCAGCGCACGCTGCAGTCACCCAGACACGAAGGGCAGCCTCATCAGCGGGCTCTGCCCAGCTGAGCTGGACATCAGGACCCCGCAGCGGTCACCGGAGACGCGCAGGCATTTCTTGTCTGCCCGACCTGCCTGCGACGTTGGCACCGGGTGAGACGATCCACGTTGCTCTCACCGGCTGCAAGGGGAGCCCAGACACCTTCACCGGCTGTCGGGGTCTGCCGGGCAGCTGGAGCATCCTCTCCTGAGGGGTGCTGGAGGAGGGATTTCTAGGAAACTGTGTTTCTAGGAAGAAGAATTGACGTTTGCTCCTTGATCTTGCAAACTCTCAGCAACAGCTGTTGCCAGTATGGGACTGGAGAGCCTGCGGTTCTGTATTCACCTCTCCTGTCTCAGTCTGCACGCCTCCAATGCCAGATAAAGCTAACCTTTAAAAGCATGGGCTTGACAAACACAGCAGAGAAGTAAGATTAAGACAGCGAGCCACAATGCATAGTAAATGTCATTCCCTACCTAGGGTGCTAGATAAACCAGGAAAAACTAACAAACGTTTAAATTACTCCCAAAACTTCCAGCTTTCTCTTTATATTTGAGAAACCAAGCCAAAACTAACGTTACATTCATATAATGGAGACATAGCTTGCTTTTTCCTTTAGTTAGGCAGCACCGACCACAACACAGCACAGAAATATCACCAGCGGCCCGCTAACGATCCCCGCGCCCCGCACGCACAGGGCACAGCCGCCTCCAGGGAGCAGAAGCCTGACAGCACATCCTACCACGACGGAGGCGGCAGCCAGATTGCAACAGAGAAACCCAGCACGAGCATTTAGCTCTCGGAGGTCTCTGCTGAGGGAGCCACCGACAGCGAGCCGAACACGTGCTGCGCCCATCCCGAAGAGGCAGAGAATCGGCAGAGCCCCAGATCCCGCAGTCCCCCCGCGCTGGGAACAATGTTTGAGCTTCCCCGACCACTCGTGCATTTCCTCCCGGCTCTGCAGAGGGGTGACCCGAGCGCTCGCCCGGAGCCGGGGCTCACGCTGCCACGGAACCGGCCCTTCTCCCAGCGGCTGGAGAACATGGGGAGACCCGCGCCCCGAGCGCAGAGCCGGGATGGGACGGGGGCTCGTGGGCTTCGGGGCTGCGCATCCATCGCAGCCTCCGCCTGCTGCGGCTCCAGCTCCCCGCTCCCTGCGGGGAGAAGCCTCTCTCGTTACGGCATCAAACCCTGAACGCTGGTGCAAGCTTCCTGCTCGCACCCCCTGTCAGGCAGAACAGAAAAATCAATCTTGTTTACAAACTTGATGGGACCTGAGCACTAGACCCCGAGCATACTGCTGCCGTTCCTCGGATGCAAAGGTGAGCCTGACAGTCACGTAAATTTGACATCTCGTCGTAGGAAACTGAACGTTTTCAATTAGAGGCATCTTTCAGACTGTTCCTCCCTGTTTTCTAATAGCTAGAAGTAAGTTTACAGAAGTGTCTGTCAGAAGGTCTGCCAGTTCATAGCTGTATGAAATGCCTCAATTTGCATTTCCCAGAAACACAGGCACCACGACCCTGCACGAGCACGTCCCACGAGGAGCCTGGGCGCAGCTCAGCCGGTGGGCTCACTTCTTAATTTTGTTCCTCGGTTGTCTGAATCCTACACTTGAGAAGAACAAAAGTGCCCCAGCACATGATGCATCATGTGTGCATCTCCGTTTCTTTTCTCAGATAAACTCCCACCCTCTTCCACCTCATCCCACAAGTGTTTTTCTTGGTCCTCAGCTGGTTTAGGTGTCCCTGTTATTTCACAGTGCTCGTTTTTGCAGTGGGTATGTGACAGCTCTCAAGAGATCAGGCCATCAATTTATCGAATGAAATTCTCTTTTTTGTACACTACTTTCTATCCTATTCCTTGTCCTCTGGTACTACCACAACTTAATTATTAAATAATAAAATTCAATAATACATTCTCCTAGAGCCAAAGAGAAGCAGCTGGATGGGTCAGACAGATTAATTGCCTCTCTCCAGCTCCGTCATCGCTGCCCACACAAGCTACTCCCTGCTCACCAGGCGTGCCTTATTCATTTCACTGACAGAGAGCGCACGGTCCCTCCTTGATATAACACTGTACGCACACATGATCACACTAGTAGCAGAACAAGCAACATTGATTTGTGCTGCAGCTTGGGAGATCACCCGGCATGATGCACCCATGGGAAGGGTTTCTCTTACCGACTCATCTGCCACAGCTCCTCGGACTAGAGCAGATGGCTCTATCGAGAGAAGAAGGCAACGTCCTCTCACGCCCAGTCCGTGCCACAGGGAGAGTAGCAGCAATTGAGGATGCAGAGTTGAAAAATGCATGGTTTCCTACTCAACCGGCATGGGACAGCTTTAATTTCCCTCCCCAGCAGTTCAGACATCTCCATCTCACAGCACCATGAAGTCTGCTAACTAGATTTTTCCACCAGCGGCTCCTAGGCATAACCCTCCTCTCCAGCCAGGGACTCGGAGTCGTAGCTCCAAGGATGCTGAAGCTTTTCCTTCACCAGCAAGGATCTCAACATTTTCTAAGCCACAGTTCGCTGTGTGTTCAAGTTTTGGCTTAAAAAATGGCAGAAGAGATCCTGATTAACTGGCAAAAGGGCATCACAGTTTGAGCAGCTTTATCTTGTTAATCAATGAACAGTGATTAAAAGTGACTCACTAAGTGCATCAAGCAGGACAACCTGACTGCAGGACACAAGCTGTGTAATCTCCAGTGTTGATCGTAGTCACTGTTCAAGTGAAGCACGGCCAAGATTTTGCATGCAGCAGTCAAATGAAGTTATTAATCACCCTGGCAGTATTTACCAGCTGGTCAGCAGCCTTTTACGTTGTGCACTTACGATAGTCAACCGTTGCAGTGACAGGTATCTCAAACAATTAAGTTAACCTTTGTTTTCTTTTCGAAGTATGGAAACATTAACCACACTGACAAGCGGGAAACTAGGACAGAACAACTGTATGATTTGCACAAAGTCATACAAGACTCACAGGACCCAGAACAGGACTCAGGTCTCTGGAGGTCCAGCCAGCACACTGGCTGCACCACCAAAGACAGAAGTTGACCCTGAAGGATTCACAGCTTTCCTCTGCAAATGCTCTGCCTGTTGCTTTAACAAACAGAAAAAAAATTGGCTTTTAAACAAATGAGAGCAAAGACTGAATCCTATTCCAGCAGCCTTTTGGACAGGCACTGCTCCTGCTAGCATTCTCCCAGGGAGTGGTTAAGCTGCTGTCCAGAGAGCATCCCCCTCCCTGCAGACCCACGGCTTCCACATGCAATCTTATTGAGAGCAGAGCCGAGCAGCGCGTCTCTGACTGTAATTGCATTGGCAGCAACTCACCTCCTAGGGAAAAGACAATCTTTTAAAGAGCAGACAGCCTGGGTGAGCGAGCAAAGGTGCAATCCTGTAACTCAGCAAGTTTAAAGGAAATTCCCCCTCTGCCACCCCCCCGGGGACTGCACGCCTGGGGACCATGTCGCTGTGGCTGTGCCCCCGGGGGAGATGCTGCGGATGTCAGCAGCGGTGCGAGGAAGGGCAGGATCCCCCAGTGCCTGTGCAGCGGAGAAGCCTGTGACGGACACGCTGCGGAAGCAAATTCTACTCCCACAGAGGACGCCGGAGCAGAGGCTCCCCAGCTCCGTCCTGGCTACGCGACTCTCGGCAGTTCAGCTGAGTCCGACGTGACTTTCCTGCGCCCGTACACGGTGCTGATCCCGCTGCCAGCTGAGGCAGTGAAGGCGTCTGTCCTTCCCCAAGCTTGTGCGAGTGTCCGGCTGCTCTGCACAACGTAGCTGCATCTGCTGCAAAATATATTGTAAATTATGCAGTGGGTTTCAATAGACAAATGTGAGCAGCAGTATAGGAGCTTTCACCAACACTGCCCCAGACACATCGCAGGGTCCAGTAAAACCAAAAACCCATTTCCTGCAGCTTATGAGTCTCTTCTAATTAAAAAGGGTTCATCATTTTGCAGAGAGGAAGGGGCCGAGACCTAAGTAAATACTTAAGCTTAGCATAAAATATTAAGAGAATGAGCACAGATGAAAGATTAAATACTAGGCTGAAATTGCTTCATACCATGGATTTAGGAATAAAGCTACTTAACCCAGACAACTTAATGTTAATACAAAAATCAGGCAAAACCCATCAAACATGCTTCCTGCCCATCTCCATAGCTGGAAAAAATGTGTGTGCACGCGCGTGTTCCCTTCCCCGCTTCTCCAGCCACGCCGTGCTATGCCACAGACAGAGAAGGACTCGCCTGAAGATCCCACCCAGGCTGCACTTCAGAACGACCCTTTTAAGGACTGTTTCAGGATGCCGCTCTCGGTCTGTGCTTCTCAGCCCACCCGCATAAAACCAGTGACAGACACCGGCACGGCCTCCTCTCGCCTTCGGCCATGACCCCCCTTCTCCTCCTGGACCTGGATGTGGATATGGACCACCACGACTCTCGCACCCGGGCCCCAGACCCGCACCGTGCAGCGGAGATGCCACTTCCTAATGAAAATGTTATTAACAATTTTGTACATATCACCACGGTTTCTGTTAAGAGTGACCACGCGGAGGCACAACACCCAGCCCCGGGCAGCCAGGCGGCGGGCTGGAGGGTCCGGCAGCTGCCGGGCAGGGGGCACGGGAAGGGGCACGCAGCGCAGCCGCAGCTCCGTGCCAGCACGCCCGCGCTCGCGTCAGCGCCTGGCGAAGACCACGGCTTGGGTCAGCTCCTCCGGGCACGAGCGGGATAAACCCCTTGCTGGCTGTGGAAGGTGTTTGCTGTCTCAGCAGCGAGCTCCAGCAACGCCCGCACAGCCACACTTACCCCTCCTTGCTGTCTGGTATCATTTTCTTCATATCAGAGTTTGTTGGTTTGTTTACACCCTCCTCAGCATTTAGTCTTAATGCTTTTGATGGGTTCTGCCTTTTATTTTCTCCCCAAACTGTCTCAGGTCAGCTTGTTGACCCACAAACCTTGCAGATATCTTCGAAGAACAGAAACCACGAAGGACACTGCCTGCGTTAGCACTATTGAACTTCTTCATGCTGCTGAACTCCTGCAGATAGCGGAAGAGCCGTGTGCGTGCCAGCATGAATCAATAACGCCTGCACTTTCCCTCAAAACGCCTACACAGTCATTTATAATTAACACTACAACTCGGTTGTCTTCCAAAATCAATTCCTTTCCATTTTTTGTCATGAAATTGTATTTGACAAAGTTCATCTGCTTTTAACGTGTGTTAATTTTCTCTGCTGAAGTAGGCATTCATAAAAACGCTATTTAGGAAAGACAGCAGCTAGGGGAAGCAAGCAGCCGGCACCGAGGGGGTGCCGCAGCGAGAACCACTACAGCACCCAGGGGTCGCGGCACCCCAGGAGACCGACAGTCCCTCCCAGCAAAGGACAGGCTCGGAGCACTGGGCCCCCCCAAGCTCTTAGACTTGCATCCAACCCCCACCTAGCAACGGTCAAACTTGCAATTGCAACCATCAAAACAGGATGGCGAAAAAATACAAGACGAAACTCTACACCGTATTTACCAGGGTCTCCGCTGCGCTGGTGTCCGAACTGGACACCACCCCTCCCCGGGCAGGGCGGCTCTTCCGAGAGCTTCCTGCAGGCAGCTCTGCCCCGTCCCCCCGCCCAGCGCAGGCAGGATCCGGAGCGTCCCCCTTCCCAGCCCCCCCGCGCTCACGCCTCCCCCAGGCTTCTGCTGGAGTCTCCCTCCAGCCCCGGGGTCTCTCTTCCCGGGGTCCTTCCCTCCTCCAACACGGCAATCCAGTTTTACTGGAGAAGTGTTAATTACACACCAGCCCCCCGCAGAGCCCCCCACCACCCACGGGGCAGGTCTCTGTGCCCGGAGCACACAGGGGTGACCCCCAGAGCACAGGGAGGAGACGTGTCTGCTCCTGTGATAAACGTAACTCGAGGCACACCAAAGGTCCGCTCCAGCCCCGTCAAGCACCGAGGGGAAGAAGCCCACGACATGGGCCGCCAGTAAATGGCACACACCACACACCACATCGTTTCTCGTGGCTCTGCAAACTCACTGTTATCATCGGTTGTATAAAATACGAAGTTGTTCTCAACACGTCTCTCACAGGGGCTGTTGCTACTGCTGACCCCTCCCCAGACCCAGCTGGCACATCCAGCTTCCATCTGCTTAATTCCATCATCAAGCCAAGCAAGTCACTGTTTATTATGTTCCAAACATTTCATCAAGGCTTAAGAGAAGAGGTGCTTCACACCAGTGCAGAAGGGAAAGGGCAGCAGGCCCCAAGGAGGAACAGAAAGACCAGCATCGGAGCGGGTACCCCAGAAGGACGGCTGTCAGCGGGTGCCCACAGACAAGGACAAGTTGCCCAAAACCAGACAGGGCACCTTGTGCAAAACACACCGACAGAATAAAGTTTCAGTGGTGTATTGAGCTGGTGAAAGAGCCTTGTCAACAAATGTCCTCGGGTAACAGAGAGGCTCCTGTCTTCCCCTTACATGCTGGGTTTGCAACCTTACCTTGTCTTATTGCAAAAACTGTGATCAATACTTCGCAGGCAGAGCGCGATGCCGTTACAGAGCCCCACTGCGAGGAAGGGAAAGAAATCGTGTCCAGCCTCAGCGCCTGTGCAAGAGGGACAAAGTCAGCGTGAGGGAGCGATCAATATGAGCACTGGTCGGGTCTCCAGCTCCTCTTACCTTGGTACCTTGCCTGCCAGGACAGGTATTTCGGGCTGCGCCACTCAAGAGAATTCAAAGGCAGCTTGTCTTCCACAAACTTTTTTTTTTTTAATAACTGGTTTTCAATAATACTTTTCAGCAGCCTACAGTCCAACACGTTCCCAGCTTCTCTGAAAGCTTTAGGACAATGCTACTCTATAATTTTTGCCCTTGTTAAATAATTTGAAGAGCACTGAGATGAAGACCTATGTCCAGAGGCTAGATCTTTGTGCATCTCCAACAATGAGCTCTTAATAGCTGAAATTAAATTCAGTGATTTAGTCCAGAAGAAAATTAAATACCCAAGAATATTTAGTAAGACAGTCTTGAAGTATCTAAAAGAATGCGTTTGCTTGAATTCAGTGCTATGGCAGTACTGAGCAGAACCTCATTGCTATTTACGCAGGAATGTTCCTCAAGGACACACTAAAGTAGGCACATCCACTGAGCCAGCTGCAATTTACTGTTGTCTCTTTCAGTTCCCTCTTGTATCTACCAAATGATTCCCTGCAAAGGACTGACTGACCCGCATCTCCTACGCACCCCACTCCTGCCAAGTGCTTTATCTCACACAAACTCCCTCAGCCGTGGGCAAGATACGTTTCCCCCTGTATTTCAACAGAATAACCGGCATGTCCATCTAGCAGCCAGGTATCTGTAACCTTAAGCCTGACAAGAATTCTGCAAACGAATTGCGATGCTTGTAATTTTCTGAGTAGTTTGCTCTAAAATTAAGTGTCATAGAGTAATTTGTGTCTGGCTCTGCCACAATTTCCATAGCCATAATTATTTCAGACACGCTGTAAAACAGCAATATAATATGCAATCCCGAATAATAAATATCTCCAAGCTTGATCATTACTCCAAAAAGAGACTGAAGAGAAAGCATATTTTACATGGGTGTTTCATATGCGTGACTGATGGAAAGCAGCATCTGCCATAAGGCATTACAGCTACCACGGAGGCTACCGCTCACGGGCAGATGGAGCCAGATACTCCAAATTCATCTAGTACAAAGCTCTCCACACCTTCAAACTGTCACTGTGCCGGGGTCACGAAGGTGCTCCGGCCACGTTCTGCTAGAACACAAGACCCAGGTGGAGAAAGCCAAACCATAATTCAGAAAGGAAACTGAAGTATAAATTTCCCCAGTGATTATTCCTTCAGCAACAGGCACAGGTTTACTCCCGCAGCCCCCGCTTGATGTGTAGCCCCCGTTTCCCACCCCACTACCACCCAGCACGGCCACGGTGTGCCTGGCTCCAGCCCTGACAAGCGCTGCTAGACCTGCGAGCGCAGCGCCTGTCTGCGGGATGCCGGTGGCTGCATCAGTGATGAAAGTAAAACCTGGTGCTTTGTGCAACTTACAGAATCCCAGGAGAAAAAATAAACTTATTACGCATAATACTCAAGCATCAGTCAGAAGATAAAATAAGCTCCAGAAGCACATACAGGTTTGTAAGCTAATGTATAAAAGATGAAACAAATCAAAAGCCCCAAGCGCTGTAGATTTGGATCCATCTTTTTTGTATTTAAACGGAAAAGCAGACCTTAGGCTTAAGGAGGTATCTTTGCACTAAATGACAAAATACTGTAATTTATTATTCTAAATTTCTCTAACTTTGAATTGAACTATTTTTTTTTCCATCCAAGGACACTGTAGCAACATGATGCCTTGACGGGACACATGCAACGCACAGCAAAGCATCTTACCAGTACCACTTCCCACTCCCACCCCAAACTTTTGCTCGGCAAGAGCAAGCCCTGGCCATGCAGAGCACACGTGCACTTTATTTCCAAAAACATGTTCCAGGAGGAGACAGCCCGCTCAGGAAGTCTCCAGCTCATGCGGTCTTCAGATGCTTCCCTTCCTCCTCCTCTGCTACCAGCCAAATGAAGCGGCCGATTCCCCGAGCGACAGGAGGGACTCGGGTTTGGCGCAATGTCTCCCTCTTCCACCCGAGGCTCTCCCCAGCCCGCAGGCAGCGCGGCCTTCGCCTGCACCCAGAGGCTGCTCTTACTCGTCCTGCCGAGCCGCCAGCCGCGGCAGGAGCATCGCTGCCCGCCGGCCCCTCACGGCAGAGCTACCGACGCGCAAGGCAGCCACGCAGCCCTTGGGACTTGCAAGGACACAAGCCTCGCTCACAGCTTCCCGTCATTAAGAGAAAGATGGGGTCAGGAGCTCTCAGGGCCAGGCCACTGCTTTGGGACTTTTTTTTCTTTTTTTAAAGTCGATGTCTGCAATTCACTGGCAGAAGGAAAGGCACCAGCCCGGCCTGGCAGCGCGGTGCAGGCAGGAGGGTGCTGCCACGCGCGGCCGCTCCCCAGGCAGGAGCTGCCCGCAGGAGCTGCCCACTGCCCGCGGCCCCGCGGGACCCCCAGCCACGTGCTGCCGGCTCCCGGAGCAGCAACTCAGCCCGGGAGGCGCAGGCACACGCTCCTCTGCCACAGCAGCCCAGGGGTCCTGCCCCTGGCACAGCCCCCCTCCCCACCTGCACCTCTGCTTGCCTCCCGCTGCGGACACGGGGCCTGAGCGGCTGCATTTCCCTCTCCCGAGAAAGGGGAGAGACAGACGCTGCCGTCCGATACCAGCAGCCAGGCAAAGGCACTCGTCACGGCAGTCTCAAAGGGCGAGAGCAAAACAAACGGGTCCCACACCAGAGCGATCTCTCCCCACGTTCAGCTTGTGATGCTCAGCAGCAAAGAAGCAAGCACTAAAAGGGGAGGCACACCAGGACACAAATGGAAAGACTGCGTTTTTTAAAAAGCAAGCACTTTCTCTATTGTAGCACTTTCTTTTGGAAAACAAAAATCAAGGACTTTATCCAAAACCTCTCTTTTTTTTTTTTTTACAGAAAAACTTCCTTTTAAATTTGCTCAAAACATTGACGAAGTTTATGTCCAAGTAATGGCTGGCAGCAATGAAGAAACTACTCTATTTCATAGTATTTCACTCTATTTCACAGCTGTGTTTTTGTCCACAAACCTACTACTTGCAACAGGCAGGATGATCTTCTCAAAGGCTTTGCTTATCATTTGTTCCCCTACAATTGAAGAAGCCAAGCACAGGAAAGATAATATTGACTTTCCCGAGATATCTGTAGCAAGGCACAATCTGCTACAAGAGAAGAGTTCTCGCTGCTCACGGGCGCTGGGACAAGAAGTTATAAGCTTAAGTGACTGCAAGGGCGATTTGTGTTAGACACGAGGAGAGCACGGTGCTAGGACAGGCTGCCCGGGCAGGTGGCAAAGGCATCGCTGGAGAGCTTTGAGAGGAGGACAAACACCCGCCAGAGCCGATCCCGGGGCGGCCGGCAGCACTCGAGAGCCCCAGCCACGGCCAGCGGATGAGAAGGGAGCAGCCTGGCTGGCTGCCTTTGCATCGGCACATTTCCGTAAGGAATTCCTGCAGGATGAGGCTGAAAATGGGTTAGGAAAACAGCAACAACAAAGGGCCACAACAGAATCCAGACTGTGCTGTCACAAATCTTGTATCCTCATTAACAGCAACAATTATAAACTGCCATAAAGCGTAATTATACAGAGTGTTAGATTCATCAGGCAATTACAGCCATTAATGACGCACCCCAGCCTGACGAGCAGAGAGGACTTGCAGTCCGGTGCCCTTCACTTTTCAGCAGAGCACTGACAAATCCCACAGCAGATGAAAGGAGCCATTTCTTGCCTACTGCACAGTGTCAAGCGTGCATTACATTTTGTATCGCTAGCAGTTACCATTAGCAAAGTCTGCTTGCTTCTAATTAGCGTTGACTTGTGCCTTTCATCTTAGCCCTACGTTTTGAGACCAGCAGCCGTGCCAGCTCGCCTTGTAAAGCCCCCAAAGTCCTTCACGCAGCCATTGCCGGGGTGAACCCAGTACAGACTGACAGTCCCCTTCAGCCCGAGGAACACAGCCCAGACGCAGACGCGCAGGCTTGCGCCAACGGCATCACGTGCTGCAGCCTTCTCCAGAGCGCACCGGCGCCCTCCCGGGAAAGGCTCCGTGGGAAGACTTGCCTCCAGCCCTCAGAAAATCCCATTTCCACGTAAGCAAATGGGCAGAGCAGCTGAAAGGTTATCTGTGCAAGAGAAATGTACAGGAATACCCGACACAGCGGGACGAAGTGTGCAAATCCGCCCAGCCGAGCCTGGTAACTCGCGCTGGTTTATCACAAACGTCCAGGAAGGGGGTGGGAAAAGGAAAAAATCCCCCAACAGCAACACCTTTCCCCTCTCTATCCTTGAAGTCTCCTTTCAGGAGAGCCCAGAAGACCAACATGCTTTATAAGCAAAGGTGCAAAAGAATGAGTCTAAGGGCTATTATTTTCCCTTGCTTTCTCCCTAAGCGAGATACGCTAGGTCTTCCTTGTGTCCTGTCCATGGTGTGTTGAATCCGACATGCTGCTCAAAAATCCATTCAGTAATGCAGAAAAGGGGGGAACTTCTTTTATTCCCCTTTTCAAACAGCCACCCTGGACTCAGCAGCTGCTCCTCGTGCCCACGGGCTGCCACAAACAGCAAGTCACTGATGCGACTTCTTGTGCGGGGTTTTCCGTCCTGAAAAGCAGCAACACTTGCTGCTTGTTGCAAGGCAAGAAAAACACGCACACGTTCAGCCGGACCACGACACAGAAGCAGCGCTGGCCAAGGACAGGCCTGAGCACCCGCACCCGGGCTAGGACAGGCCCTCCCTCACCACCCGTCCCTGCGGCCGAGAGCGCCGGAGGCATCAAGCCCGGCCCGGCTGCCCACATCAAATCCACTTTAAAACACATTTTTAAAATCCTGACAAAGCCCTAGAAACTATTTCATCCCTAAAACTGGTTTCAGTAGTGTCATCCCTGCATAGGCAAGGGATACAGCCTGCTAATTAGACCATCGTCTACCGTAACGAGCGTGGTGCCAGGCTGCCCCGCGCGGGCGATGCCGGTGAAGGGGAGCAGAGCACAGGGCATCTCCCCAGCACAACGGCAGCGCAGAGCCGGCTCCTGCCGCTGCTGTCAGAAGTGGAGGGAAATAAATTGAGAAGGAAACTTAGCTACAGCTCAAATTTACGTTTCTGTCAAAGAAGAGTGGCTGACAGCTATTTTTGGAAACTGGTCTCCATCATATTAATTCAACGTCTGGTTGAAGTTGTCTCATTTGCAGCAAATCTGGCTGGTAAATATTAACCTTGGGCTTTGTTGAAATTCTCCTTGCAGATATTACAAGGGATTGGATGGAAAAGATGAAGCAGAAAGAGACAACTTTACAGCAAATGTCAGGCGGATCCTCCACATCACGGTTTCATTTACACAAAAGCTATTGCAATACACCGCAAAGTAAATGGCATGAAGGGGCCACAGCTCATGTCTGGTAAAATTAAGGGTAAAAAGACATCAGTGCTGAGAAGCCTACCGAAAACAAAATAGGGATGGACAGGTGATCATCCACAGTGCAACAGGACTTCTCACTTGCCTGCCGTGCATCTGCTGGAAATAGGTTTTAAGATCAGAGTAAGCACAGACCAGCATCTGGCTATAGATGTATATTAGACAAGAAAAGCAGTCTAAATGTATTTACAGTGACAGAACCTCTCCTCTTATTTGAGAGAAGATGTTAAACAGATGCTAAAGCTGCTCGGTTCCACCCTAGAGATGGCTGCGTTTCAACGATCACCGAAATGATTCATCAGAAACGTGCAAACCCACGGAAGCCTGTCAGGTAGGCTGGGGCTTCTTCGGAGAAGTGGTGCGACATAGAAGGACGGACAGGAAAAAGGCTCGGCTTTCTCGCAGCAGTAATTAGCAGTGCTGTAAATCCTATTAGGCTTTTCTCATCTCTCCTAATTTCAGTGTGAGGATACAAATGTTCTCTCAGCGGCAGGATGATTTCAGCACTTAAATCACGGTTACAGGGATACCAGCTTTGTGATTTAGTTCTAACAGCTTCACCAGTTCAGCGGGAAGCAAAGCTCGTCCTCCTGCAGAGGAGCCCACACCCCCCACGCCTCGCAGTTGCTCCGCGGCCGCACCGGCGCTGCCGCCCGGCACAGCCCTGCCCGCTGCCGCCCGTGCTGGCCCCACGCCGAGGGCGCCGGCAGCAGCGAAGCCCCACGCCCCGGGGGTCAGAACGGCTCCGGCTGCCCCCGCGGGGACACCGTCGTGTGCCCCGGCTTCAGAGCACGACGACGGAGGGTGGTGCTCTGGGGCGAGATGGCCTGGGGAAACTTCTCCTTCGCTTCTGCCGTCCGATTTCCTTTTGAGTTAGACCCAAGAAGCTGCGCCACACGCTTGGCCCTAAGCGCCACCCCGGATCCATCCCAGGTCCCCCGACATACAGCGACCCTGGCCGTCGGTGGGGTGAATGGGCGACTGATGTCAGACACCAGCACGTCCCATGCTGCAAGCACAGCCAGAAAGGCCTCGGAGAAGATGGAAGGATAAGGGAGAGGACCAGGAGCTGCGAAGCAGCACCCAAGACAGCCTGGAGAACCACCAGCCGTCCCTGGCACCGGCTGGGGGGTCGGCCTCCAGCCTGTCCCTGCTCCCCAGAGCGGCCAGCCCTTGAACAAACTCGGGGTCCAACCCCTCACGGCTACAAGAGCTGCGACAGGCTGTGGCCAAGAAGTTTCATGGGCAAGAAGGATCCAGCGGACTCGCACCCGCCGAGCCCTCCAAAGCCGCCGCCACGGGACCACAGCAGTGGAGCCAGGTTTGCTGTGCCATCACCTGGCTGTTGTAACATCCCCAGACTCCCACTGCATTTACCTGCCTCCAGCTCAAGGGCTTTTGTCCTTGTTGAAGAATTTCCACAGCCCTGGATGCTTTCATCAGAAATCTTTTAAAGTTATTCACTTAGCACTATGCTAATGCAGGGCTCTAAAACAAACCAAAAACTTTCAACCCTTAAAACCTATTTTCTGATATTTGACCAGACATCAGATGCTGCTCCACAGAGAGTGACTAATGACCTGCTTTCTGTGAGGGGGGAACTTAATTATGTCCATTAAATTACTTCAAATATTTTTCCTTAGAGAATATGAATTATTTAAACTCAACACAGAGAAACCTGAAACATTAGCAAAAGCCTTCTGGGACTCGCTATGTAAATTCCCACTCCAAACAGATGGGGAAAGCATGGCGAGCTGCCACGCAGCCACTGAAGCAGTGCACAGCGCTGAGATTTCAATTCGATCGTTTTAATAAGGTCTTCTTAAGGAGGGCACCAAGCGAATAGCCACTACCCGGAGCGCCGGGAAAGGGTTCCCACCTCCTGGAGGAAGGCAGCACAGTTGGCACAATTTAAATCTGAAAAGCCTCAAGTAGCTCCTGAAGGGCAGACCTGATTCCTGAGGAAGAGCTCACTCTCCTACCGTACCATCCGCCTCCAACACAGGGCAACTGTACCTGTTGGGGGCTTATTTAGCTATTTTCCTCTCAATCTACTTTCTACCAGGTGAAAAGGTAGAGGTCCAAGGTATCACCTGGACACCAGGCACAGCAACAAAGGGTCTTTTCAGGCACATCCTGCTGAAGAAAACATCTCTCACACGTCCCAGCTGGTGGTCTGACCTCTCCTCTGGCCAGAGGAGCTGTGCTAACAGGGCAGCCACGCACACTGCCAGGCAATAATTGATAGCCAGTTACACCTTTCAGAGAAGAAAAGTCCCTGGGTGCTGACGGACGGAGGAACCGCTGTTCCTGGGCGGGAGATGCACACCCGCCGCCCCGTGCCACACGCACAGCGGCCTCTGCTCGCCCGGGACCAGCGCCAGCTCGTGCCGGCACCTGGCTGGCGCAGAGGCAGCTGAGACCACGCTGAGCTGGGATCCTGACCGCGGCCCGAAGCGGGAAGGTGCCCGGGAGGAGGCACTAGCCCGGCACCTCTCTCCTTTCCGAGGCTCACACACTCCAAGAGGAGGAGCACGGCAACCCGTATCCCGCACTCTCAGGGCTGACTCCATGCCTGGCTCTCACCGGCCTTTGAAAGCAAGATCGAAGTAGTCACAGCACCAGGTTCATTACAGGGATATTTGTTAAGGTAGAGGTTATATCCATTTTTACAGCTGTCATTAAACGTAACCTTGCGAGCTGTAAAGTCACTGAATTATTAAGTTGTGTCTAAAGCATGACAATGGGGATATTAATGTTCTAGAGTAATTTTATAATTACAGATAAAGCTGTGGGAAATGCCTGACGGTATTCACAGCTTTGGCACGTCTGCCCAGCCAACACCGTGCTGCAGAGCAGCTACCGGCAACGCGCCCCATTTACCCAATTGCCACCCTTCAAATGAAGGTCTGGCTGTTACCTGGGGAGCTGCACTCAGCTGAAAGAATCATATTGCTGACAAAAGGCAATTCCACTTGTCTGAGCTGTGCTCAGGCACCAGGCAGACTGGAGCAGTCTGGCAGCAACATGGACACACACCGACAAGAACTACTGAAGGACACCGACGGCCACTTTTACCTCTGCATCCTCCGTCCCTCTCCTCGAAGCCGGGACCACACGTGCATTTCCCTATGGGGACCAGCCACTCGCCCTCCGCGCTGCAGTGCATCCTGGGGGGATTATCCACGTCCACTTCGGCGTGAGCGACACAAGTGCCCTTAACTTCCACCAAAGTCGCAAAGGCCGTCTCCGCCACCGTGTCTGGAAACACGGCCAGGTTCTGCACAGTGGCGAGGCACTTCTTGTAATAGACCCGCACGGAGACCAGCGCCACGCAGGCGCCCACGTCCTGGAAGCCCAGGTGAAAGCCCCTCTTGCTCAGGTGCCCGATCTCCCTCAGCTCGGTGTTCAGCTTCATCTTACGCTCACCCAGGTCCCCCTGCGTGAAGCTCTCATCAGCAGCAATGGTGTCGATCTTGGTGTGCTTGCTCTCATGGACGCTACGGCCCAGGTCGGAGTCAGACTCGACATAGTACAGATTGAAAGTCTCCTTGCAGGTGCCTGTCACGCCAGGGATGCTGTTGCAGTCCCGCAGGGTGAACTTCAGCTCGATGAAGATCCTCTGGCCATCGCGCCTGGCAATCCAGCCCGTCTGCAGCCAGTTGTTCTGGTTTGGCTCCATGACGTTGCAGACCTGGTATGTGCGTATCGGCTTGTAATTCTCATCCACGCCACTGATTTCTTCCCACTGAGGAAAGAACACAGAGGGCTGTAACAGCTCAAGAGCTGCCGCGAGCAAGAACCAGCCACCCCAGCAGAAACACACCGATCGGTATAAATATCACCACCACAAGCCTCTCCACCTACAGGCCATTATATCATAGGCACTGAAAGCCCTTAGCCCACCAAAACCACGAGCTGTAGAACACAGGGGTGCTGCTGGACCACCAAACACCCGAGCTCTTTGCAGAGGTGCAAACAGGGAGGCACAGCCAGAACGAGGCACTGGCATCAGTCCTTCTAAAACAAAGTCTAATATGAAACTGGACACATCGTCTGCTGAGAAGCCAGAGCCTTCATCTCCCACAGGTGCCACGATTTTCTGTCCCTGGGAAGGTGCATCTGCACAGCAGTACCACACAGCACAATGCCAGGTGGGGCTGGGCTACCCAGAGAAGGCAAAGATGGCCAAGGAGATGCGAGGCCAGTCACACCATCACACAAGGACAAATATCTTCGTGAACAGCTCAGCAGCTTCTCCGTCAGGAGAAGCTTTAGCTGGAACAGGACAAATCCTCTGAGGGCAAGTAAAACTGTATTTCCCCAAAGTTACCAGCAGAGATTCTGATTAGTGAAACAATGATTCAACCCTCACAGCCTTAAGGATGACCTGGCAACTTCCCAAAGCAATTCTTTCTGGGGGTAAATTTATGCAAGATCACCAGATGTACCCAAAACAGAGTTTCTTCTGCAGACTAACAGCTGGGCAACGCAGATGACTCCAGGATCCATCACTATTCCCTCTGAATGGTTTGTTTCCATTCTGGAAAATGAACCCAAAGCAGCAAGGAACACAACTCTGACTTTCCTGACGTGCTCTCCTGAAAGCAGCTACAGACTGACCCTGGCAGCAAAGCAAGGACCTGACCAAACAAACCCCATGAGATACAGAGCTCCTGGCGGTCTCACCCCACCACGGCGCTCTTCCAAGAGCTGAGCTGATCCCCAGGAGCTCGCGTTGGCATGCAAACTACAATACGAAGCCCTAACTGGCTGGTGTGCATTTGCTTATTACAGGAGTGTAAAATTCATTTTGAGGAGGTGCTCCTTGTTGGTCCTACCGCTCACACAACTGGTACTTCACTCCTCGCTCTGCTCCGCGGGGTGCCCCGCACCGACCAACACGCCTGCTCCTGCTGGGCTGCCCACCGCCGCAGCTCCAGGAGACCCCGTGGCTGCCAGCCCCACGCGAGCAGCGCGCTCACGCTGCAGGACTTTAAGTACAGCCCAACATCCAAAGGCAGACCCTCTCTAGCAGCACAGAGGGACAGTCCCACCTCCGCACTTACCCCGTTTGACGGGCGCGAGGTCCAGCCCAGCTCTGCTTGCGATTCCTTCGAGTCCAGCAGGACAACTGCAGGGAAGACAGCGTGTCAGAAAGCAAACTCACTGACTCAGGAAATGCCAGTAAATACCCACCCGGCCCCTCCGTTGGGAAGCTCAGTGCTGTGCACCCCTTCCCGGACACCCGCCCGCCTGAGCGGTGGGTCAGGTCTCAGAGCACGGGGAGCAGCTCCCGCCCCAGCTCCGCCAGCCATCGCGTCATCGCGTGAGCACCGAGCGCTGCACCGAGCAGGACTCGCGCTGCAGAGCTCCAGGCTGCACATCCAGAGCAGACTGCGCAGTTACGCGATCAGCGCCCTGACCTAAGCAGGACGACACCCCAGGGAAGGCTGCGGCCCTTCCCAAGGCACCCTGCAGGACAATCCCCCCGACACCACCAGCCACCGCTGCAACTGTACAGTGCCCATAGCGTGCATATCTCCTGGAACTGAAAGGTACTGGCAGCTGCTTTGAAACAAGAATTTCCTTGAAAGATTACATCCTTTTTCCACAAAGCAGCTAATTCTTGTTTGACAGGAAGAGGCATTTCCCCCAAAATTCACAGTTTCACGATCCTTCCACAGCTAGCAAACAGAAGCAGTCCCTGACTGGCAAGTTGTGTCTCGTCTCAGATTCGTGACACTCGGTAACGCCCGCGCGCGGAGGGCGCATCCTTGGCCGGCCGTTTCACCGGCGCACGCTCCAGGACACTTTTCCCCGCGCTGCGGCAGGTCAGGTCCGTCCGTGGCCGCGCAGCCCCGGCACGCGCAGACCTTCGGGGCTTGAACCATCTCCCCACCTCACGGCCCCGACGAGGCCGCGGTGCGGGGTGCACCCTGCAAGTGGGGGTCAGCACTGCCCCCCAGAACCGCCGCAGCCGGGCCAGACTCCCGCCGCTCCGCTCTCGCCTGCCAGGACGGGCAGCCCAGCCCGGTACCGGCAGCGCTGCGCGGGCAGCGGGCGCCGAAGGAGCTCGGTCCTCCCAGCGCCTCTGGTGATCGCGGGGACCGGGACGCCCGAGTCCCCTCGCTCCGGGACCCCCTGGGCTGACCCGGCCACCCCGCGGGCACCCGCCGAGCCCCCGCGCCGCGCCTGCCCGCCCCGTCCCGCTCCGGAGAGCAGCGGCACATTCACCCCACGAAGCCACCGCCGCGCCGCGCCCGCGGGGGCTGGCGGCCACGCCGGGGGGAGGAAGGGGAAGCGCGCCCGGACCCGACCCGCCGGCACCGGAGCGGACCCGCTGGCCCCGCCGCCGATCGCGGCCGCGCCGGGCACCGCAACGCGCAGCCCGACCCGCCGCGGGCGACCAACGCCGGAGCCGATGCGGCGGCACCGAGCGCCGAGGCCGCCGGGCACGGGGGGCACGGCGCGGCCGGCAGCGCCGGAGCACCGGGGACACGGCACGGCCAGGAGCGCCGGTGCACCGGGCGCCGCGGCCACGCTGCGCCACTCCGCTCCGCCCGCCCGGCCCCCGCCCCGGCTCACCCTGCTCGGCGGCGGCGCGGGGCAGCACCGGCAGCACCGGCAGCAGCAGCAACAGCGGCAGCGCCCGGGGGAAGCCGCCGCCGCCGCGCGCCGTCGCCATGGCGCCGCCGACTCCGCGCGCCCCGCGCCGCCGCCGCGCTCCTGCCGCCGCGCCCCGCCCCCGCCCCGCGCCGCCAACCGCCGCCGCCAGCCGCCGCCGGGGCGTGGCCGCGGGCCGGGCCGGCCAATCCGCGGCGGCCGCCGGGGCGCTCGGCGGAAAGGGGCGGGGCGAGGGCGGGCACGGGTGCGCCGTTCACTCTGAAGCCTACTGACGGCAGCTGCCGCCCAATCCCGGCCAGCTGTGTCTCATTGCTCGGTCTGTGGGGCAGGCTTCTGCCGGAACGGGCTGAGCACAGCGGGGCTGAGCTTTGGGCTGCCTGGTACCACTGCAGAGACTGCCCTCCCCATGGAAGCCAAAGGACTGCTGGGGCACAGACAGCCTTTGCTGACGCTGAGACACTGCAGCCTCCTGGTCACAGCCATAATTAACAGTGCTGTGAGCCCCCCCACCAGATGACATTTGCTCCCTGCTGCCATTAACAGGCAGTCAGTGGTGAGTCAGAGCCTTATTTCTGCTCCACGGGGCCCAGGAGAGCAGTGGGGCAGGTCTCATTACTGGCCTTACCTGCAAGTGATGCCCAGGAGTGCCAGTTTTATGTCAAGCCCTCTGTTCTGCCTTTCTGGGTTGAAATTTGATTCCCAGCTTTGTCTCAAGGTCCTCCAAGCCCAGCAGCTGCCATAAAAGTCAGAGTGGCCAGAAAGAAATCCCAGGTAAAGGCAGCCCCAGGCAGGGCGGGTCCCGCTAGACCTGTGCGAAGGGCAGTGCTGCGGTGGCAAGCACAGCGCCGGGAGGCTGCAGTGAGGTTGGCTGAGCTGGGGGAGGCAATTCCCAGCTTGCTGCAGGCAAGGTGTGTGCTGCCAGGCCCACAGCCTCCTGCACCGGGGGAGGAACTTGGTGAGGTTTGATTATCACTAATTGTAGGTGTTGCAGGTCCCTGCAAAATATAGTCAGGCTGAACGCCCATCAGTTTCCCACCTGATGGCTGATACCGTGACGCCAAAGCTTGCTTATGTAGCAACACTTGTTCCTGTGGGATGTTCCCTTCACTGTGATTATGTGCTGTCAAATGTAAAACATTGCAAGTCTGGAATAAAAATATTGAGTCTCCATCTAACGCAGCCTGGCTGGGCTATAGCACCCCGTGCACGGCTCCTGTTCGTGGTGGTGGGTGCTCGGACCACAGGCCAAGCCCTGCGCACAGCCCCCCAAAGGGGCACCCCCAGCCCTCGCCGTCACTGCTGGATCCCCGCTGCCACAGCTGGCAACCTCCAGCAAGGGCGGTGCAGGACTCAGACGCTGGCTTGCAGGCATGAGGAGCACCCAGAGCAGAGGGCTGGCTCACGCTGGCAGCAGGACTTGCCCAGCTAAACCAAAATCCACGTATGAAATGAGAAGTGAGTGAATGCGCCCATGTGAAAACTGGCAGGGGGTACGGCGCTGCAGGGGAAGAGCAGTGTCGTGTGTCTGCACAAATGCACTGCACAAACACCTTAAAGTGTTAGACTCTGAAGCCTGAGTTCTGCGGTGCCACACACATGCGTAAGTTTACTGGAGCAGGTATCCTATTGAAGCCTGCTGCCAGTCAGACTCAGATTTGCACATTGCATAATAAGATTAATTAGATAGGGTGATTGCAGCTCATTTGCCTCATGCCCCAGCTTCTAAACACTCTCCTCCTGAAGTCAACAAGACCACCCATGTGAATACATTTAGCCATATGTGAAAGTCCCTGCAGGATCAGGAATCCTGAGCAACACAGGTACCAGCTCAAAACCCCGAGCACAATGTTTCTTTAACCTGTTCCACAGGAATCTTGCCTTTCCAAGCATTTTTTTTAACACCTAAGGCATGTTTGCTTTTGAGAGGTTTGGGAGGCATTGCATCTGAGTATAAATCTGTTGGAAATCTGGGGCTCTTGGCCAGGTAAGAGGAAGACGCTGCTGCTGTGGCCATTCCGTAGAAATGGAGGAAACATTTTTCAAGCACGATGAGGATTCACAATTGGATTTGACAATATATACCTCTAATATTTCTACTTGCTCTCCATGTCTTCCAGCGCTCCCCTCCCACCACAAAGTACCGACCCCCCATATTCCATCTAGCCCCAAAATCTGCTATTCAGCTACCAAGTTAGTTGTAGCCTGGCCGATCCAGGGGAGAGACCCGTAACGAGTCTCCATCCATTTCTCAGCCCCTCTGGAGACACGGCCACTACCTTTTCTCTGTGCTAACTTGATGGGCGAGAAAATCCCCATCCATTTATCAATGCTCTTTCATCCGGGAGCGCTCTGCATGGGCCGGTGCTTTGCTGCGGTGCTGCCACAGCGCACCAGCGCTTCGAGCCCGGCCGATGCTCCCGCCTCACGCCCGCAGCCCAGGAGCTCCCAGCGAGCCCGGGGGTACAGCCCTGGTGACTGCGGTCACAAGTTCATATGACTAAAACTCTCCCTCCATCATATTACAAGGCAGGGAAGCAAAAGACAGGGTTTATTTATAATCTTCCTCAAGTGGAAACCAGAAGCGATCCGTTATTATTGGAGATTTTTCGAGCCACCCAGGAAGAAAAGTGATATTTAGTTGTTGTTAAAGGCTCATAACTGCATAACAATTTCATGCTATGTTAACTTCTAGGTTTTCTTTTGCATATAAATTTTTAAGGAGTAAAACAGAAAAACCCAGGCACTTGACCTTTAATCACAGTTATTTGTGTGATCAGTCAAGTGTGGGAAAAAGCTAGTTTGTGCTTGAAAGATGTCCTTTAAAACTAGATTGCTCTAATATGACACACAGCTCACATGGTGTAATGTATGGGATCTCGCTTACCAGCCTCTGGGGGACAACGGCCTCCCATTTAGTATTCATGCGCAGGATCTTGCTGCTGGTACGTTGGAAGGTATTAATGTCATGAAGCAAATCAATAGAGACCCCCGGGATAGCTCCATTCACCACCGAGACCCACAGGAGGTGTACACATTCAGGTCACTGAAGAGCCAGACAGGGAAGAGCATTTTCAATGTATATGGAGGATTTGATGTTAGAGATATGTTTCACTAGAAGAAGGGTATGTCGTGCTAATAGAGCACAAAGCTTTTCCATTTATCTGAAATATTATTCCAAACACTTATAAAAGCTTAATATTAGAACAGCCAGAGGTATTTTAATTACGATTTTGAAGTATCATGTTGTTTTGGGGAAACGATCTCATGAATTTTTCTTTGGCAAGACTGGATGACTAAAAGCCATTGCTGGGGTGAAGGAAACCGAGCAGCCTTTTAAACTGAGACTGTTGGATTTATTCATTGTCAGGCACAGCTGATGACCAGGGACGGGCCTCTGAGCCCAAAGACGGGCTGCGGCACAGCCAAGCCAGCGCCGAGGACGCGGCCCCACGAGGTCAGCAAGGAGGGCAGAGGGACGGCGTCCCGCGACGGCACAGCAGACCAGCCGCTCCTCCAGCATCAGTGGCGTAACCAGGGGCCGGTTTCTGTAAGCGAGGGAAGAGGAATACACCGCGGCTCTGTCGCTCACATCCAGCACGCGGGCACCTTCCCTCGCATGACTGCCAAGTGCCACTGCAGCCACGGGATGAGCCTGGAGAGACAAGAGTGGGAAGCAAAGACGCCTGGTTATCCAGGCTCCAGATTACCAGGGGAACTTCTGCAAAGAGCTGGGGCCAGCATGGCCCAGAAAATGTGTAATTCTCCGAGCTGAGCTATTACCTCCTGTAAGTGGAGACAGAAAGATAGTTGTGAAACCACAGTGAAAATAACCCTCCTGGAAAAAAAAAAATCAATACAAACACCAAGGAAAGAGGATCAGAATCCGAGACCATCAATTCCTGAGATAAAGAGTTGAAAGTCTCAGTGGGAGGACAGCCAGATCTGGACTACAAAACAAAACTTTGTTTCTTTTGCTGACAAATGACTTTTTATGCTAAAGGACAAAGGAGCCGGGAGGATGCGGGCCTTGGTATGTGGCTGTAGGAGCTGCCCTTGAAGACAGAAGGAGCAGGCAGAAACCTCACAGAAGCTTTTGCACCTCTCCTTCCTCTTCCACGCTTGAAAGGATTTTCTTACAACAGAAAACAAGGCATTTGTGCAATTTCGTGCTGTTTTGGGCATGTCACAAAACATGCTCCAGGACAAGGACAAGTTTTGCTCCTTCTGCTGTGACGAGGCCAGAGACAGAGCAGAGCAGGCAACAGCAACACAGCACAAACGTATCTGGCATTAAGTAAATATCCCACACTGGAAAGCAGCAGAGTTAGCGCAGCTCAAACGATCCGCACCGGGTACCCTCCGGCCTTGCCAGTCCGCTGCCCCGAGCTGTTCCCGGGGCTCAGACACCGCTTCCCAGGAGGACCACGCTCCGTCGCAGCCAGTGCCCTCGCAGCCTGCTGCCGACAGCGCCGTCTCATCCTGCACCATCTCCTCACTGCTAACTGGTAGAAACCACTGCGAAAATAAAAGTTAACGTAAAGCTTCCTCATAAATCTCATGATCAAAGCTGCACAGCCCTGCAACATGGGCTGCAAAAGGAAAATACTCTGTGTATTAATTCCTTTTACCTTCTACGTTGTTTACTTGAAAGTAAAAGCAACCAGAGCAATGAATTTGTTTTTAACGGCTTAATTTTTCTGTCAGACGTGTACTCTTTGCTTCAGGATGTCTGTACTATAAATGTTTTGCGGCAGCTCTTTAGCTTTTAAGGTAATCACATAAAAGATCCTTGACTACATAAAGGCAGCTAATCTGGGTAAATGCCTTTAAGCATCTTTACATTTCTTGCTAATGGATTTCTAGGCAGCCCACAGAGATCCACGTTCTAGAAAATAATGTAAAATATAGTAAGTGTCTAATTTTTTTAAATGCCTCACATTCGTCATATACTGAGAAAATCCAGGGCTCCAGGCAGTGTAAGATCATTATACTTATATAAGTAATACTCCATTCTGTCATCATCAATATGAAACCCAGCCTTTCACTGAGGGCAAGGATCCATTCAGTGTTAAATTCCAACTCAACCAGAGACAAATTATCACACGCTATTAATTAGAGCCAGACAGGAGGGATCCAGGCGCTGCAATCTGGTGACAGAATCTGAAGGGCAAGCCAAGGCGTTTACTGAGCTCAGGAGTTGTGCGTGGAAAACGTTACCCTCTCCCCACCTCAGATCACGCTCGGGGAGCAGCAGGAGGGCGGCCGTGCAGGAGCAGCCGCTGGGAACGCTGCGCAGTGCAGCTACTCCTCGAGACTTTCATCTCCTCGCTGCTTCCGAACGGCTGAAAGCCACTTGCCTGCCCAGCCCTGCTGAGAAGAAACAGAAGCCGAGCACCCGCTCGCCCGACCTGCAGGGCAGGGACGAGAGGGGGCAGGGGCAGGAGCGAGGGGCACTTGGCCCAGAGGCAGCCTGTCTCGCCTCTCCTGGCGTCGAGGGGTTACGAAGGGCCCCTGGCCCGGGCAGCACCGTGCCTGCTCAGCAGCGCTGCCGGGGCCCGGCCGTCCCGGGGTGCCCCGGCCCAGGCTGGGTGCGAGTCCTCGTGCTGCCTTCAGCTCCAGTCACAAAAACCCTGTAAGGGAAAAAGCGCCTATTTTAAGAGCTGTCTGATGTAATTATCCCTGTGGAGGAGGAACCAACGGATGCACAAGTGCAGATGGGCCACCTAATTCTGCAGATTTATTACATTCATTAATTAGACTCCCTGTGCTGTTCCCGGGGGACTCAGACCCACAGCCGTGCAGCTCTGCGTCGGTGGCACGCGGGGACAGGGGTGCATGGCAGAGCTGGAGCCAGTGCCGAGAGCACAAGGCCAGCGAAGATGCCGGCTGCTGGGGGAAGGCAAGCCCAGCACCCTCGGGCTCTCCTTCAGTGGCATCCAGGGCCGCCAGAGCCCCTGCAGCTCCCAGGGGTCTGCCCGGGCTCCCCCAACCCCTCCTGCCCTTCCACTGCGCAGCCGTAAGCGGGCTCGGCACAGGGAGCTGGGCAGAAACCCACCCACAGCGCGGGGCTGGCTGGGCAAGGGCCCCGGACAGGTAATTAGTATCAGAAAGGAGATATCAAAGGATTATAAATAAACAAAGGAAATCAATCATCTGATAGGAGGTTTTGGTCGGAGTCACACAATGGCATACAAATTGCTGAGGCCGGAGAGCTGAGGGAGTCCAGGCTGTAACAAAGCCAGACAAATCTGATCCCATCCCAGCCCGCAGCAGCACTCAGCGCCTCGCGTGGGGCCGACGCAGGGCTGGAACGCACAGAGGAGAAAGAATTACTTTTTATTTTCCCAGGAGAAAACAATGGTTTGCATTTGCTCACCCCTGTCCCTGCATGGGGAGGGTTCGGTTCATTTTGCTCCTCGCTGAGTAAACCGGTGCTTCTGGCTCCGCTCTCAAAGGTCGCTCCAGCCGGAGCGTGGGTCGGCCAGCACGCAGGAATGGTGGCGTGAAGGCGCAGAGACCCGGCATCACCTGCTGACAGCGGACACGTGGGAAAACTGCAGCAAACCCATCCCAGCGGCCAGGCGGCTCCAGCATTTCACCCAGAGCAGCGGGGGTTTGCTGGTCGCCTTGAGAGGGGCAGGGGAGCTCCTCGCACAGCCGGTGACGGTGCCTGGCACAGCGGCCAGCCCGCTATGCCGGACGGACCCTGCCCTCCCTCGGCCACAGCACCGCTCCTCCTCAAACACTCCATGCATGCGGCAGCCAGGGGACCAGCACATCCCCCAAGGGTCGTGGCAGTCACCACTGACCGGCCACTGACCATGGCTCCGACCCTCACCTGGGTGGCTTTGATCGAGAGGAAACCATTTGGTGCCAATAGAAAAGTAATTTAGAGCTCTAGAGGAATCCAGCTGTAATTTAGTGCTAATTAATGTCCAATTACTTAAACATGTTGAATTTGGGACTGTGTCTTGTCCCACCCATTCAGTCACTTCTGAGCAGCAGGATCAGAAATATCAACCTCCTGCGCTCCCACAGTCGACGAGCACCGGCAGTGAGGCCGATGCCATCCCCAGCAGGACCCCGGAGCCTCCCGGAGCTGCTCTGCCCGGCCGGCCCCGCACTGGCCCCTTTGCTGCTGGCAGCACGTGCAGACCCTCGCGACGCAGGCGTGCACAGCACGGTTATAACCAGGCTGTGTGGGGTTCCCCACCAGACACCCCAGCTCCCCCGGGGAGGCTGGTCCTGCCCTGCAGAGACGCTTTGCCGGTGGTGCCGACTATGGGGCAGGACTTTGGCACCCTGGTCTTTGCACAGATGGCTTCTTCACACTCAGACAGCCCCTCCGCTGCTGCTTCTCTTCCTCTGGTTGAGAGACAGAATTGCAGACTGAGAGCTCAGATGTCTGAGCCTCTGAGAGCCGAGGTCTGTGATAGAAATGATGATATACCTCAAGTATAATGGTGCAAACAACCATTATCATAATTTTGATACCAATTACGTGTAATTTGAACAAAGGAGTTGTCCTACCTTTGATTTGCTCTCCTTGTATTCCTGGCTGGTTTCATTAAAATCACTTATAGAGATTTGCAGCAGTTCTGTTTGAAGTGCTGTCATTAGGATTTTCAGTGGCGTCGGAAATAATTTCACAGCAGGCTGTTTATGTTTTACAAAGGGATCTGCAGCGTGTGGCTGTCACTCGTGGTCAGACACGTTTCCGACAGAGCGGTCCTGCTGGTCGTACGGCCTCGTGAGGCGTGTGTCCGGCCTCGAGAGCCGGGGAAGGACGCTCCAGAGCGGCTCCGGCAGAGGCTGGCGCCTGCCCCGGTGCCGAGCTCTCGCCGCAGCTCGTGCTCTTCCTGGACCTCCCTCGACTGCTCCAAGCAGCGCTGCGCTGAATTTGCAAGCTGAACCTTTCTAAATTTGAAGACTAAGTGCCAGGCTGGTAGGCACTGCTCCCGAGGGGACCCACAGCTCTGTGCGTGCATCCCCCCGCACCCTCCAGGAGGGGCTCCGAAGTGCCAGCCCGCCTTGGGGGAGGATTTCCCTGTTTCACAGTGTTTCCCCTATTTGTTAAGAGCTTTTTTACATTTAAGTCGCGCTGAATCACCATTTAAAATCAATTACCAAGATGTCTAACTTTATTGGCCCCTCAATAAAGTGGCAGTAAACGTCCCTTAACAACCAGGGCACTGAAGTTACGGCACAGAGCTACAGTGGATTTCTTTGGGGTTAATGCTGCGCTGGCTCCTATTCATTAGGCAATCAAAGATGCAAGTTGCATGACACACTGGTGAAGAAGGACACTTCAGGACTTGCTCCATAACTCAATCACCACAAGCCACTCGCCAATTATCCCTTAGTCACGGGGTGAGGGTGACAGGGAGGGCATGCAGAGCGAGTCTTTTTCATTTGTCCGTGATAAAAGAGGGTAATATACTTTGCAAATGATAATTAGCAATTTACTCCAGCTGGGGCTAATTCCTAGATGCATTTTGCACTCCAGGACTCGGCACTTGGGCAGACTCTAAATAAGGCACCAGCCTGGTGTGTCCAGCTCCATTAAAAGCTCTCTGGTAATTACAGAGTGCTCGGCGTGCAGTGGAGAGCTGGATGGCTTCCCGCGCCCGTGGGTGCCTCTGCTCCGCCTGCCACCGTGCTGGGGTGGATGCGGTGCCCAGAGAGGGACCACCAGGCGCCGGCCACGCTGTCCCGCAGCACGCCTGCCATGGGGGTCCTGCCGGCTCCGTCCCATGATGGAGAGAGGGACCCTCCCTGGCCGATGCATCCCGGCCCTGGCTCAGCACTGGCCGCCGGTGGAAGGGGTCCTGTGGGAAAAGGCCTGCAGCTTGGGGAAGCAATAAATTCGGTTTCACTATAACAGTGCACTCGTGTCCCAGGGCGAGATTGTCATGCAGGTTCACAAAAATACTGCTTAAATAAACAGAAAGAGAGGAAATGCTGGAGAGAGTGTCCAATCTGCATTATAACTAGGGGAAAGAATAACAAATGGCAGAAACAACCTGTTCCCATCTGCAGCTGCAGTTTGTTCCTACTGTATCTGAAAGGCCATGCACCATCCGTACCAGGAGCTTTCTCTGGAAATGTATGAATGTTTCATTCAGCAAGAGTGGAAAAAAAGAGCATCTTTGTGCGTGTATTGCAGATTCTGCTGTAATGAAGCATCAGAGAGAATTTTATCAACCCAGACACTTACTGTTGTCTCCAGTCTGGTAGCAAAAGCGGGGGGGCTGCACCCCTGAAAGGGTCTGCATGAAGAGAGCCAACACGCACACAGCAGATGGGCTCCAGAGCTGGGGTTCAGCCTGGTGTGGGGCCGGGTCTCTGCCCTGCGCAGTGGTGTGGGGTCTCCGGAGTCACCACCCGGCCACCCGGTGTTGGAGGGTGCAGGGCTCAGTGGATGCATTGAGACATTATTCAATCCCAGGCTGGCTAATTTATCCCTAAACCTTCCTAATGAGGCTGATAGTGTAGGAATGGAGAGAAAGCAGCATTATTATCTGTAAACAGCAGTGGCTGACAGCATGTTTAATCACAGGCTGTGTAATGGTAACAACGGTGGAGGACAAGATTAGACACTTCTCCAATTAGTCATACACCAAAGGCACGAACGCAGAGCCTGAGGGTCACTTAACCCACAAACGAGAGGAGCAAAGACCAAAGCTGGAGGCTGTCCTGGTGAGGGGGAGGCACTCGGGCCGGGCGCAGGCAGGGCTGGAGCCGTCCCCGACACCCCGGCTTGCGCCGCCTGCGAGCGGGGAGAGCCCAGGCTCTGCCGCAGAGCCGGGGAGAGCCGAAGGCACCGCCCGGCACCGAGAGCCCCGTGCTGCCTTCCAGCTCTGCAAGCTGCCTGCTCCTAACAGGATTTTGCAATCTGCGGTGAATGTGCTAATGGGATAGAGAGGTAAAGAGTTCATCCTACTCACTTTTCTCTGCTTCTTTCCTTTTTTTCTGAGCATCTCTCTCTCTCCTGGTTTTCTCTGGCTCACCTCTCCCTGCCTGAGTGCTCCTGAGGTCTGCAGATTAAAAGCATTAATAAGAGCCAGAAATTATTATGTGAATCCTATTTATCACAAAGCAAATGGCATCTAGCAGGCTGCAGCCCTGGGAGCTGCAGCCACTGGTTCACAAGAAACACTGTCAAGGCCATGGGGTTTCTCCTTCCCCGGCCCCTAAGCCTGGGCGACGTGGCTGTGGGCAAGCAGGCAGCCTGCAGGACTGGGGGGCACAGAGGAGAAGAGAAAGCAGCTGCAGGAGTGGCTGCCGGTGGACCACAGCAGGAGGGAGAGCAGCGACGGCACAAGACGCAAGTTGGCGGAGGCCGGCAGGCGGCACCACGGGCAGGGAAGCACTGGATGCGCCAGGCACCACGCGCCAGCGGGATACGGCCCCAACCCCGGGATAACTGAGACAGCAGCATTCCCGCTGCCAAGTCTGCTTCCAGGGCAGACAAGATTTCAGCACAAGCCCTCTCCTCTTCCTAATCCCCATATCTTGGGTTAAACCAGTAGATTTGTGGTAAAATCCAGGTGTTTTGATTTATCTGTGAGAGATCTCATTATCAGCCGCAGCAACAGAGACTCTGACCTTTCATGTCAGGGCCCCTTTGAATTTACTTTCTGCCCCGAGGTACAAAAGAAACCATGAGAAATCAATTTTCTTTCCTCCAAGACCCCCTAGTTTTCAAGAACTTTTAAAGGGCAGAGAAACCATAACTGGGACATCTTCTACCTTTAAAAGGGTCCTTCATCATGTTAGATTTTGATTAATCAGCCTCCTACTCTCCCGTCACTTCCACAGGGGAGAGTGATGGAGACCTCCCCACAGCCCCTCTTGGGAGAGGGAGAGGGAGAGGAAGGCTTTGGCAGCTGGGGGAGCCACGGCTCCATGCAAGGAAGGCTCCAGCCTCAGTGCCAGCCTGCCCTCCTGGTCCTGGTCCCGCTCCCACCGGTGAGGAGACGCGGCATCGCGCTGGGTGCGGGATGCTCTGGTGAGCGCTGCCAGTTGATGGTTTCTGCTCCCCCGGTACCGCCCGCCACGGCTGCCTCCGGGCTTTGAGATGGTTCCTGGGTCTGCAAACCCTGAGACTCCCCGGCTCGCTCCAGCAGGCGCCGGGCCCTCGGCACGAGCATCTTGCTTGCGGAGCAGCCCAACACTGTAGGGGACGAGGCTGCTCGCCCCAGCCCCGTTCGGCAGGCGCGGGGGCCCGGAGGCTCTGCCGACTCTGACGGGCAGCAGGCAGCTTCCTCTGCCTGCCAGATGACACGCATAATTCAGACGAAATATTCATTTAAGACCGTCTGAGCCATAGTAATAAAGCAGACATTATGACAATACAGATCAATAAGTCCAGAGAGGATCCTTTGCTGAAACACGCTGTAATTGTTCAAACCAAGTCTTAATTGTGACAGGAATTGATTTCTCTTTTCTAATATCCCTGACTTTTAATTAAAAGGTAGTTAAGTAGATGATACATTTCCAGGATCATTCAGAGGCAGGACAACATCAAGGAGCATGCACTTAAAATGCAGAAATGGTGCCTTGTTAAAACAAGACTGCAGCTTGGGGAGTTGCTCCGTGCTGATTCAGAGATGCCCGTGCTGGCTCCCACGCCTGCGCTCCCCTCCGCCCCGGCCTCAGCAGGGACATGGGCACGTCCCCACTTGTTCTCTCCTGCTCCCCAGGGTCCTCCATCCATCTGCATTTCACACCCTCTTGCACACACGAGTGCCTCTAATAGCTCTGATTATCCTGCAGACTCCAGTGCTTTGCTTTGCCCTCAGCAGCACGTGGCAGAGGCTGGCAGAGGCCGGCAGGGACAGGCAGGGCGGGCAGCACTGCTCCCACAGCACGCCGGGGAAGGCAGTCACTGCAGCACCAGCTGCCCCAGGAGCTCAGCCCGGTGGGAGCAGCCCCAGCACAGCCTTTCCCCTGCTCCCACCCTACGGCCACGAGCTCCTTGGGATAGACCCAAGACGTGTCCACAGCAAGGAAGAGGCCGGGAGGAGGGAGCGCTGGAGCCTCTGCGAAGGGAGGGGATGAGCTCCTCCAGCCTTTTTTTTTTTACCATTTCCAGAAAGCTTCTCGTCGGCACGGGTGGCAGCGGCACGGCACAGCAAGACATGCAAGGAAGCCAACTGTGAACCAGCCAGACGCTTCTCAATCATCCTCTATTAGAGTAAAACAGGCCAAAGCACCTTAGTCTGACTGGAGGGAGGCCATTAACATCAGAGACTCCATTAAAAGAAGAAATGGGCCTTTTATCTACTCATCAAGAATCATAAAGGAGAAAACCTTGGAAGACACCCATAAATCCCCTAACGCATCCCCAGGAAACCCCAGCGCTGCAGCCCGCAGCACGGCGCAGTGGCAGCCGTTCTGGCGCAGCAGCTCCCATGCCGACCCCACCAACACGTCTGCAGAGGCCAAGGCACCTGCCGGACAATTTAACATGACAGAGCCGCAGCCATCCGTATTGGAGGCAGCAGCATTGCGCCAGCTGTCCGAGCCATCCCTAAGCGTGGCCTGTCCCTGCCAAGTGGTCCCTCGCTGGAGAGCAGGGCTCCCGGGCTGCGCGGGCGCTGGGATTGATGCTGGCTGTGCATCCCTGTGCCCCGTGGCACTGCGGCGTTGCCCTGCCTGGCCCAGCCCACCCAGCCCGGTGCAGCCGAGCATCCAGCAGAAGCCCCTCTCCTGCATCCGGGGCGAGGGGCTGGACCCAGAGCCAGAGCTTTGCCAGGTTCACACTCCCCAGGCAGATGGGCCCTGAGGGACTGTTACCTCCCATCACTTGAGCTTTAATAACGGAGCATTAACAGGACTAATCAAATCTCCCCTGCCTTACCACCCAGTCTGGTTGCTGCTTGGAAAACACATGTGATGTAGTCAGGAAAGCGGCATTTGGACTAGGTCCATAAGAAATTGAGTAGTAATTTAGCAGTAATTGAGGGCTCTCCCTGCCACCTGGAATCCAGAGTTGGACTAGTGAGTCCTCACCGAGCAGCCTCTGCCTCCCGTGCCCATCCCCTGGCACAGCCGCCCCTCTGCCCCACGCCCAGCAGATCCGCCGGGCTCGGCCGTGCACCCCCTGCTCCGATTCGCCTGTGCACCCGGGAGAGCCCCTTTTCGCACTGCCCCAGAAGTGGTGTCTGTGCAGCCGGCTCAGACGCGGTGCCCGCAGCACGGGCAGAGGATGAGCGATGAGCCTCACCTCCTCCTGAGCTCCTGCCACGGAAATGGGAAACGCAGCTGGAGCAGGCAGGACCACAGCACTTCACCTGCGGGTTCCGAGGGCCGGGACGGAGATGGGCCACGTCCCAGGGGAACAGCCAGAGCCGGTGCAGCGCTCGGACCCACAGAGGAGCAAAGCCTCATTGTCAAAGCTGACATTTTTAACCACAGTGGTTGCAAGCACGTTTTGTCATTGGACTATGGTCACAAGCAGCTGTTTACACTCTTTGAAAAGCTTTTTCTCTTTACCCTTATAAATGAACACAAGCACCAGTAAGAGCTGTATGGCGAGCTGCTGTATCAGTCCTCATCACAGGTCTTTAGAGAGAACAGTAATTACTTCTCCATACTGGAGTTCCCTGCATAGATATCCTCCTCCGTACTGAAGAACCTGCCTGCCAGAGTCTTGCTCAAAGCCGGCAGCCATGGGGTTCAGAGTAGCAGCACAAAGCAGGGAGAGGTCCAGGTCCCAGAGAGGGAAAGGTGCTGGGATAGCTTTTGGCCATTCTCACAAAATATATCTGGTATTTACTCTGCTGGTGGGTACCTAAGTGGTCAGACACTGCGGCAAATCCTGTTTCCCTGGGACTGATTGGATTAGAGAGCAGAGGTGCTTGAGAGCTTGCTGATATTGCCAGGAAAGAAGAGCAAAGACTGAAGAAGATTCTCAGAAACATCCACGCCCTGCTATTCTTCCCCAAAGCTGCTCGTTCATGCCAGTTAGCAATGCAGACGCATCACCTTTGCAAATACAGTCCATTTATTTATATTATTTGGCTCATCAAATATAAGCCAAAACACACACAGTGACAAATGGTCTCCTGGCTTTTCGAACCCCTCCAACAGCCCCACCATGCTGCGTCCCTGCCAAACACACCACATACAAAGTGCAACCCCTCTGCCCGTTTCCTGGCTGCGGCACCGCAAGGGCAAGTCCCATCCCTGCGCCCGACAGGTCGTGCCGGGGAGCCGGGGCAGGCAGCGTCGCCTGCAAGGAACGGGGCAAGCAGCAGCACCGCCACAGCCTGCCTTCCCTAAAGCCTCCTTCCTAGAAAGAGGAAATCCAGCAACTGAGCATGCAAACAACCCCCGAGGGAAGGATAATGCTGTCTGGCAGGGACACCAGTCTCGAGAAGGAGTGGGATAGCCCAGACAAGTTCCCAAAGAATTTGTGGTGCTATAATACCTCTTCATGCTGTTAAGCTTTTAATTCATCTAGCTTTGTTACCTTGGATATTTCATTCTCTAAATCAATGCAGCCCCTAGAATGATAAAAACCTTCATTAATACCACTGGGTTATTGCCTAAAACAACAGCACACGATCTGGTGCTTTTTAGTTTGATTTTGCTGTCGCTTGGGACAGGATTAGAGAGAAATATATCTACTAATTCTTCCAATATCCTTCAGCAAACATCAGCTCGGACCAAAGAGGACATGAGATGCCAGTGCTAGTAATTGGAAAGAAGCTCTTCACTTGCAGATGGTCGGAGACCCTCGATGGCACCCCAGGCTTTGACATAATTACCGCAGGCACAGAGCAGCTGCCAACCAGCACAGCACTTGAGCGAAAAGGAAGAGAGCTGCTTAATCATACGGCCTCTCTTCCTAAAAGGGGGCTTTCATCCTTGTTCAAACCCTTTGCAGGGGTGCTGCGTGAAGCACAAATCAAATATCACGGAAGGGGTTTACATACAATTAGTGGCTCTTCTTGCTCAGACAGAAATTAGCATTTTGCCTTTGAAGGGGTGGAGGCAGTGCCACCTCCTGCTGCAGAGGTGGGGGCAGACGCCGGCGGGACCCTGGCCCCGTGCTGCCAGCGCCCGCACCACTGTCAGCAGCAGACGGGTCTCTCCTGCCGCCATCCCTCCGATAGGCTCTCCTGGCCGCAGCCGTGCCTGGGGATGGGACCGAGCCCTCCACCCGCAGCAAGCCCCAAGGCATCAGAGGCAAACGGGCACCTGCGACGCAAAGCGCGATGCTCGAGCCCCTCTGTGCAGCCCGATGAGACCACTGTGCATCTACCGGAAAATCCTCCTTGTGAAGCAGCTTGGGCCATTTTCCACAGGCCAGAGGACGACGGTATTAAAGGCCAGAGGGAATCATCTTATGATGCACTGATAAACTCAGGTCTTTCTCCAGGGCAGCTGTTTCTAGCTGGCAAACTCTGCTATAGCAGAAAGTGTTGTCAGGCCTGAAGCCCAGCATTGCACCTTGTAATAATAAATTTCATCCCAGTTACCTTACTCCTGCATTTTTCTCTGAAAAATTCCAGTACCCCAAGCCATCAGTGCCCTGTGCCTGCAGTGCATTTCCCAGCCCTGAGGGGTCCCCTCAGCTGGATCCCCACTGCCCCACGCCACTGCCCGCAGCTGCCGTCTTTACCCAGTTCTTACTCGCCTTGCTGTTCTCGCTGTAATCTCAGTTTGCTGTGTTTTAGCCAACAGTTTGTCTCACATTTGACTGCAGTGTGTGCGGTTTAGATCTCCTGCACCCCTGTTCTCTGGCACGTAACCGCTCGGATGCCTGCCTCGCCGCGGTGCGCACGGGACAGCCTGCCCGGATCGTTTGCTGAGGAACCCATGGTACGTCTTATCCCATTTTCCATTTACTGCTGGTTTTTTGGAGCTGCTCATAATCCAGCTAGCTCAAGTGTTGCAGCTTCGCAGTGGCCTTTCCCAAATAAGCCAGGATTTTCCAGCCAGACACCTCTGGCTTTGTGTCAAGTTCCAGTTTCCCCAGCCAGCAAGTCCCATTGCCTGCCAGTCATTAAGCTCACACCCAGTCATTAAGCTCACATCAGCTGTCGGCCTGTCGTTACGCCGCCAGGACGGCTGCGGTCGATGCTGACGGCTCTCTGGGGCTGTGTACACACCTGCAGAAAGGTTTAGCCTCACCAAACGTCCCCATAAGGGAATGCGGCAGTTGGGTCTGAGACGACTTCCCATCCATCCCCGCCTCATAGGAAAGCACGAGAAGCATTGCCTTCGTTTCACTGGCAGCGCGCGTAATTAATAGGGAGCACAAACCACCCCAGGCAGGGAGCGGGGCTCTGCGCATCCTCGTGCTGCCACGTGCCGGGGGAGCCCTGCGGCACCGGGACCGGAGCCGAGGGAGCAGCCTGGCCCTTGCACTTGGTGTAGGACTGCGGTTTATGTTTTGTTTTGTCTTGTAACTCTCTGTTCCCGACCTTGTAACTGTTAACTCTCAAAACCTGACCTTAAGCCTTGCTAAATAAATTTTCCCTCTGTGTTACCGTAAGGGCTGTGTGATGCCGGGAACAACGCTCAATCAAGGCAAGCCGGAGAAGCAAAGGGTCTCCGCGGGGCATGCCAGGCATGCACACCGCCAGGCTGCACGGGGCTGGGAAGCTTTGCCAGCTGTCAGCACAGACCTGCACCTTGTAACGCCTGGACCAGGCACGCGTTTGCCTCCCTGCAGAGCAGAGCAATAGCAGAAACCCCAAGGATTTTTGCAGGTTGGGAAGCAGCACCAAGCGGGGTCCATGGCCCGAGCCATACAGAGCCCCCACGGGAAGGAGCCAGGCAGAGCTGGGCCACGGGCGCGTACCGCGGGACGGACGGGCTGGGCCAGGCGTGGGCAGGTCCGCCGCACCACAGGCACAGACCGAGAGCTGGCTGTGACCCACCGTGGCACATCAGCCCCACGGGACTGTCCCCCTGCCCTGGCATCCTGCTCACCCACCGGCCACTGCCGAAGAGCAGCCGCAGGTAAATCACAGCGGTGAGGGTGTCTTGGGAGGGGGAGCACAAGCAGAGCAGCCAGATGCCACGTAGACTTCAGAGAGCAGTAAAGTAATTAAGTATTGACTGAGAATGTCCTAAGCGAGCCCCGGATGCACATTACATTCTGCTTAACTCAATAATTACCGTATATATTATCCCTTTCCGCACTCTATCTTTATTAAGCTAAAAGGTCTGTAATTAGCTACTTGGTTTAAATGTAAGATTTTAATTAATTCATATTATGAAATATAATTGCTTATTAGAGATAATGTTGCACATTCTATCACGTCAGTATCTCTCTGTAATATTTTAACCAAAATACAATAGTTTGTCACAGTGGGTGAGCAGAGGTTTTATTAATCAGGCACTGGGATGCAAAACATCCTTTACAAAGCCAAAAGAAACCAACAAATCGGTAAACGATTTGGTACAAACCCACTCTCAGAGTCATTCCCACTTCCAAAACTGAGCAGGGCACGCAAGGCCGCTGCGGCTGCCCCCTCCGCCCAGGGGGAGGCTCCGTCCCTGTCGGACCAAGGTCCGACACGGTGCCGTACGCGCGTCTGCACACCGAGCCTGCGCCGCGGCACGGCACCGCTGCCGAGAGCGGCAGTCACCGATGTGGACCACGCAGAAACACGAGCAACAGCCGCCACCTCCGTAAGCAGCCAGGAGATTTGCCTGGTGGTGTTTCCAGAAACAGGCAGGGCAGGCAACGCCGTGGTCCCAGAGAAGAGGAGACGATTTCGCAGCATCACCCTGTCCCGGCAGCAGCCAGGGCAGCGGGGGTGAGCAGCAGCAGGAGGGCAGGCAGCCAGGGTCTGCGGGGTCTGTCACCTCTCAGCTCTCCTGGCATCCAAGGAACGCACTTTGCAGGGAACCATGTTCTTCGCTTAACGAGCCTGGTTAGTAAACCTCACCTGAACTCGTCCCTGAGACTTCGTATCCCCTCTGCACTTGCTGGCGGCCGCAGAGGGAGCCGGGCTCAGCGGAGCGGCTGCAGCTCCCGCTGCCGAACCCAGCCCCGTGGCCCCCCGACAGCACGATGGCCTGGCACCTGCAAAAGTATTTAGCTGATGATTTAAGCTTTGATTCCATTTAATTTAGATGTTAGAAGAGTTTTATTTTAGGACTTAATATGTTATTTATGAAGGTATGTCAACACAGCGTATCAATTTAGCAGCTGTTGCTAGTTTACTATGAGACGCTGTTTAAGACAGGACAATCTGTCTCGCTGTATAATGTCAATTTTGTGGCACTTACACAAATGCAAAATCACTACAACATTAGAAACGAACAACAGCCATACTAGGGACTTAGAGCAATACCTTGTAAGCTGCACAATAAATTATTGACTTTATGGCATTTGGTGCTGAATTAAAATGATAAACTAAAGTTTTTATCTGCCGAAAGCCGTTTCCATGGTGTTGAAGCAGCAGATGGTCTTTCCTGGAGATAAAGGACTTCAAAGCTTTGCCAGTGCAGAGAAGAACTGGAGATTTAACATATGTACTGTAAAATTTAAGCAGAGAGCACCTGGTGGTGCAGCCTCGCAGGTGGCAGCCTGTGGAGCCCCGGCCGGCCTGAGCGGGGCCAGGACCCACCGCAACGCGCAGCCCAGCCCAGGGCGTGTTCGAAAGGCTGTATGGACCCAATAGCTGTTTATCCGGAGTTCCTTCATACTTATTCAGGAGGGAAACCCCAACAGTCACAGCCTTCCCTTCATTCACACTAACAGCCTGTTCCAGCCCTGTTTTATGAGTCATTAATTCCTAATAAGTAGAAAACTGCATGATGGGCTTTGGATATGAATAGTTTACTGTATCAGAGACAATCCATGATCTAAATTACGAGCTATAAATCAATTTTTGAATGTTGACATATCTTTAATAATGATAAATGAAGAATTTATGGATGCTGCTAAAGTTCACATCAAGATTTTGATTTATGAGCATGCTGAGCTCAGGTGGAGCCATCAACCCCAGGTCCAGCATCTTGTCCCAGGCTTGGACACCAGCGCGTCCCTCACCTGCCCTCCGGTGACTGCGAGCCCCCCGTCTCTCTCCTGTGCTGCGGGGCTGGAGGTCCCCACGGACCGTGGCCAGGCAACTGCAGGTGGGTCTGAGCTTCAGCGGCTTCTGCCTCCTTTGCCAGCTCCTGCTGTCCTCACCCCCACGCTGCAGACAACCGGGACAGCGAGAGGTTTTCATTCTGCGCAGTGAAGGATGCTCCCCCTGGTCTGGAACGCATCGTTCCCAGCTGGCGCGTCTCCCTGCCTATTCCTCTTGACTTCACCTGCAGACACCCCTTCTCACTGCCCACGAGGGTCTGTGGGGGGACAGACACCAGCACGGGGCAAGCTGTGACCGTCTGAGCTTTCGCAGAATCCAGGACACCAGATCGGCGCAGGCCTGCTGCCGAGAGCTGCCAGGCTGGGGGGAGAAGGGCTGGAGCAGAAAGCTGGGAGCCGGGACACTGAGACATTGGCTGCAGGAGGCCACAGAGACCAAAAAATGGCTTGGCCACCTGCAAGGCTGAAGATAGGCTCACTTTGTAATAGCACCATGATAACGGTAGGCGCTCCACCATATACTTCACACAAACGAGACGCACACAACTATAGACATAGGCACAGCCCTCCTCTGTCCGTCTGTCTGCTGCCTCGGCTTGTCTGTTTATGCTACCTGGTGCTTCAGGATGCATCTCTCTGATAGGGGCTGCTGTTCTCACGCACACGTGCCAGGAAGGCCTTCTGGGCTGGAAAGCTGCTTTTCATTTGATTTCAATTTACCGTTGGAATTGTTTGTTCAATTTAGCTGGTGTAAAACAGTGTGTGAAGAGAAAAATTACCATGTCTGTTTAGAGAGCGTAAAATAGGTACTTAACTGTTTGACCACTTAGATGGTGGGGTCCAAATCCATTTTCACCCAGCTAACATCCTGCCACAATTAATAAGCTGAAAATGATGCTTGTTAGAAGCAAACAGTAAACAATAAATAACCTCAGTGCCTGCCACTCCTCTCCTTCAGGCTCACACTCTGCCTTTCTCCCCCACCTTGCCTGCACCCTAGCTTGCACCCGCAGAGCGGCCGTGAGCGGTGTTAGTGGGAGCCACAGAGCCTGGGTTCGGGGGCTCGGACCGCATGGCGGATTACGGAGGTGCTCCTCTGAAGACAGCAGCCCGCTGTGAACCAAAGGCACCCGCAGCGCTCGGCCCTGCTGCGCCGGTGCAGGACAAGCCCTGGGAGCGGGCGCCCCGGCGGTGCCTCCCAGCCCCTCTGGATGGGGCCGGGGGAGCCGAGGCCGAGGCCGACGGAGGGAGCCCCCGGCACCAGGGATGGAGCAGAAGGGGGCTGCGCTTGCCAGAGGTGCTACACACATTTCAAATCAAAAGCAAACTTACAAAGCAAACACCATGATGTCCCTCTGCCAGACACGGTGGGACCTGCCACCACCCGAGCCTGCCCATGCTCTGCCCACACTCTGCCTGTCAGCTCCGCCGAGGAGCCAGCCAGCCCAGCCCTGGCCGCGGCACTGCCCCGCGCTCGGCACCGGCACTGCCCCGCGCTCGGCACTGGCCTCTCCTTGCCCGGTTGGAAGAGCCGACTCTGATCCATCTTTCTCGAGTGAGTACTACATACATGTGCCGTGAAAAGGCAAGGCAAGACACACGGATTAGGAATTAGCTTGTTCCTGCTGTAACGAGGGTGAGAGCACGATGGTCATTACCAGCATCCCCGCTCCAGCACCCAGGGGTGCACGCCGGCACGCCCAGGAGCCCCAGGACCACAGCAACTCAGCCAGGGCAGCACCCACCGGCTCTGCAGCAGCAGATGGGCGACATGGAGGGCACCATCCTGCTCGGCTGTTGTGGGGCTGGGGCTGCTTGGGGTCAAAGCTTGGGCCTGATCCCCTTCCCCACATTGAACAAGGTCTGGAAGCTGTGCAACAAGAAGCACTGAGCCATTTGTCCCAAGCCAAGGCCATGACAGCTCCCCAGCCAGCCATAGAAACATTAATTGCTAAGCAAGTAATTAGTGGCTACCAAATATGACCAATACAATTACACTGAGGGTGTTTTTCCTCTCTGTCCAGAGTCTTGGCACTGAACAGTCTTATTAATTAGATGACAAAACCGACAGGCAGCTCCAGTGAAACAGCCCGTCCTTGCCTTTCGCAGAGACTCCCCAAGTGTTCTGCACCAATAATTACTAATCAAGTTATTTCTTTCAGTATTAAAAAGGCGTTCCACAGGTAATTTGCCCATAATAGCACAGGCCCGGTGCTGGCAAACAGCCCCGTACCTGCAGAGCCCAGCGGGTCTGGGACAGCTTCAGCTATGGGCTCACGGACACTCCCCGAGGCGACCCCCGCGCCAGGTCGGGACCCTCCTGTGCCCCACAGGCGCCAGGCTCTGCACGGCCACGCTGTCCCCCAGAATTGCCACGCACAGACAGTCGGCGTGGTGCAGCGCACCGCCGTCCAGCGCACGTGCTCCTCCGGCACGTCGCGACGGGAGCCCCCCAACACGGCCGGGACGTGAACGTGGGCGAGGGACGGGGCAGACCAGAGAGGAGAAGCAATACCCAAAGAGCCCTGCTCCCTCTAGCCCGTCGTCAGGCACAAGGATAAACGATGTGGGGGAGGACAAACGGGCACGGAGGCAGCGGCGTGCCCGAGCCGCCTCTCCCGGAGGTCCAGCCTGCTCACCCGAACCCGGGCTCGCCCAGCCCTCGCCTGCACAGGGACATGGCCCCCTCGGCACCATTTCACCCCAGATGTTCACAGCTGCTGCTGCTGGTGTGTCCTGGCTCAGTGGCACTGTAATGATGTCATCCATCTGCATTTCCTAAGACTATTTGGAAAAAAAGCCCATGAGTCTGTAATTTGTCATTATAATACAGACCTGGAGAACAGCTGAACAAACCACTAATATTGAACAAACAAACAAAACCCAATAATGGCTTCTATCGAGCAGGGACCCAAAGCTGATGGATGACCTGTAGCAGCACAGGAGAATTATTTGTGAATTGCTATTGATTTCCAAAATCAAAATGTAAATTTTACCTCACAATTGAAGTATCAGGGGAAGTTTTTGCTTTTAGAAAGTCTTTTCTCTCCCTGTAACTTTTTTGGGGGGAAATAACACTCACTCCAGCCAAGCCCACATTATTCTGGCGGACATAGAGCAAGCTGGTTAAACTCAGGCACCCACACCTGGGGCCTCGCCTGGGTTTGAGCATCGCAGGGCGTCCTCAGAGCCCTCGTACACGCTGAAATGCTGACACAGGGGCAGAGCATCTGAGAGCGAGCAGGGTGCGACTCAGGACAAGGGCCTGCAGGGCTGGCGTGGCGCGAGGGCAAACCCTGTGAGCCACCACGTCCCCTGAGAGCCACAGACAGCGTGAGCACCGCCGGCCGCTCTCTCGTGCCAGCACCGGCAGGAATGGTCCCAAGCCCTTGCTGCATTTCAGCACGGAGCAGACGTCTGCATCCCCGCTGCCGCAGGGAACGGTGCAAGACTGATTGTGCAAGCTGAAGCACCTAAACCTGTATTCTAGACCCAAATAGGTGCCCACCGAGGTTTCTGAAGGATCAAGCACCCGCCACCCCACCATGGCCCCAGTACGTGGCTCTGTCCCACAGCTTCACCCCAACAGCCCATGTCTGCAACCAACAAGCTCTCCAACTCCTGCCCTGCTGCCCTCAAACTTGGCTCCGCATTTGGGCAGCTCAGCACGTTGCTGTGAAATCTAAACCCGCAGCGCTCGCCCTGAGCTGTTCCATATCATTAACGGAACATCTGCCACACTGCAAACAATGTGGAGTGTTCAGCGCTTCTCCCATCACTTACCACTAACAGCATTAGTCTTACTGCTATGAACAGACTGTGCAGCGGAAGGCCAGAGCCTCTAACGCCTGGCAATCTGAAAACTTCAGAAACAACCTCTCTCCGTCCCAGCGCAGAAGAGCCACTGGTGCCTCTGCGCGATCCTGCCTGGCTCTGCAGACCCAACAGCTCGGGACGGCACTTCCCACATCAGCAAATGCCGGCGGTAGCTGCCGCCGGTGCACACACTGCTCTGCTTCTAGCAGCTTAGCATCCGCCGTTCCCCTACATCCCCAGCCTTTTATCATTATCTAACCCATGACAAACCCATTACGATGCTAAAGATTGGAATTACTGTGATCCCAGGCAGATGCCTAGGAACTGGCCCAGAGAAACAGCAGTGTTTTGCGTAAGGCAGTAATAAATTACTGAAGGTCACCTATGATTTATCACTGCTTTGGATTCCAGACAGTGACAGTGCTTCACCCAAGGAAGAAGCCTCGTGGGTGTCAGAGCATCTGCTCTGGTTGAGCCTCTAACAGTGATGTTTTTGCTTATTTTATTGGATTGGAAGCATCCCCAATAAGCACGCTGTCTGCTTGTTTGAGTGATGCCTTTGCCATACAACACTGTGAATTTACGTCCCATCCACTGTGCACAACTGCTCTGACAACTGGAAGAGCACCGTCTGGGGAGAGGACAAACTCCAGAACCCGCAAGTGGCTCCCATGCAGGGCGAGCTCTGCTCCGCCAGCCCCACATGCGCATCACCCCGGCTGCCCGGCGGAGCAAGTGAAGGACGTGGCTGCAGCCAGCTTCGCTCCAGAGGAAAGCAGCACCTTTCAGTGCGATCCTGAGTGTGAGGGAGAGCCTCTGCGGCGCAGGGACCTGCCGAGCTGGCCTAGCAAGGGGTGCGGACACAGACCCTCTCCCGTGCCTCTCCATGCACTTGGGCCATCCCCCCTCCCTGGGGCTCTGCTTCCTGCTGGAGCATCCCCATCCCAGCTCCGAGGCTGGGTGCCCTGAGGTTTCGGCAACACTTTAGGGGCTCCGAGACCCCTGCCAGCAGAGCCTCTTTCTTGCTGGGTGGCTGTTTGCCTGCCCAGTGGCCAGCAGCCCGCAGGCTGCCCCAAGAGCAGCCCTACCCGCAGCGAGTGCAGGCAGAGCGCAGCACCGCCGGGGGGGCAGCCGGGGCAGCCCCCGGCCGCTGGGCACAGCCTCTCCAGCGGCTGCAGCCCCGCACAACCGACCAGCCGCGGATGCTCCCGCTGCTCAGGCAGCTGCAGCGGGCGCGAGATCCCAGCCTGCCGGCACTCCTGTGCCTGCGTCCCTTTGCCCCGGGGCTCTCCTCTGGGCTCCGATTCTGCCTCTCCCGGGGCTGGGAGAGCCCAGCACAGCCAGGGAGGAGTCAGGGGCACAGACAAGCACTACTTGCAGCAAGACCCTGCCAGTCCACACTGAGAGTTGCAACCTCTCACTTTAGAAGCAGGAAAAATAATTACCAGCAACTTTTGGAAGTAAATAAATAGTTGGTGAGCTGAGCCGCTTGAATTATTAATGGCCAGTTCAACTGTTCAGACACCTTGGTCGTTACTAACAAGAATATCTGATGCCAATAAAACTCTTGGCCTATCATGCTGCCAACGTAAAAAAATCCAATGTGTATATGAAACCAGCTACCCTCAAGCGCAGAGAAATCATCTGAAAAACAAACTCGGAGGCTGGCAAATCCCCCCAGCGCATCCCTGGTGCAGGCTGGTTCATTACCACCAGGATGGGGCAACTATGCACACCAAGAGGGGAGCAGGGACCAGGCTGGGGGACAGCTGGGACATCCTAGCAGCAGGGGGAGACTCGGAGGACCCAGAGATATTAAGAGTAGCTCACATATTCTTTTGTTGCAAGTGCAAGGGCTAGACAACAGCACATCAGCTACCTGTCCCAGCCAGAGGCTGCTCTGTGCCTGAGCCCAGCAGAACTGCAGGAGACACAAAACACATTCCCAGTTGCAGCCCTGTGACTCCCAGACTTGGTCCCAGCAGGGACGAGCCTTTGCTGTGCTCATCAATGTGCCAGAAACAGCTGCAGGTGACAAGCACTGCCAGAGAGATAAGACTACGCAGCACTGCACTGTGTTTTCATCTTCAAAGAGCTTTAAGATGCTAAGAAATTAACAGCAGCTTCTCCTGGGCACAGCTTTTGTCCCTGCGTGAAGGTCTGAGATACCAGGCTGGCATCATGGAGACGCACTGCCGGAGCCTGTCTGCAGGCTTGAGCTGCCTTGATTAGGAACAATTAGACAAGAGGGCAGAAAAACCCCAAAGAGAGCGGCTGCCTCTGACACGGGCTCTCGGCAGGGCTCCTGCTGCAGCTGCCAGCGGGAAGGGCTGAAGTGGCACTTCTGCAAGTGGAGTTAGTGCTGCTGGAGCCTCCACCGCGCTGCAAAGGGAGCAAGGACAGACCGCTCTTACCCAGCCCTCCCTCCGCCGTCACCCACTCGATGGGGTGGGGGACATCAGCAGGGGCAGGGTTACCCCGGGGTTTGAAACACACAGGTTTTCTGTGCAACCAGCCCTCCAGCCCCCTGCACAACATTCCAGCCCCTGGAGCCAGGAGCTGCGTCCGTCTGTCCCAGCAGCCTCCCTCCCTCCAGGCCCTCCTGCCGGTGCCCGAGGCAAGGCGGGGACGGGCAGCCTGCCACCACCGCCAGCGCCTGGCCCCATCCTCACGTCTGGCTGGTGGCAGTGGCTGCGTTTCTAGATATCCCTTTCATCTCATCAGAGGCTGCTAGATTTAATTCCCTGCACTTTGGTATAAAGTCAGGGTCCCATCCAGAAAGCAATTTGTGTCTCCCGGAGCAGGCAGTCGTAACATTTCCCATTAAAATGTAAATTTGGCTAAGTTTTCTGGCATCTCTTTTCCTTCCTTAAGGTAAGGAGAATATGAACTTGTATTATTTTTTCCATCTACGTTGTCTTCCTCTCAGTTTTGTGCTAAGTAAAAAAGCTGACCGATATACACCGTCTGCAAATTAAATTTGAATTGAGTCTGACAGCACAACAGGGATCCAGATTACAAAGAGATGTGCTAGCCTAATTGGAATCATTTCTAAGAGGTTATTCGCAGACGCGTTAACCACAGAAGGCACAAGTGGAGCTACACGTGGTCTCTGCACCGAATGCTCATCTCAGCCGAGCCGCCCAGCGCTGCCGGCGTTGCCCTCGCGGCGCAGGCAGGAGCGGGGCGGCCGCCCGGCTGGCTGCGGGACCAGCCTGCTCCCGACACCCGCAGCACCTTGCCAGCAGCGTCGCCTCTTGGGAACGTGCTGGACGCCGAGTTTAGTTTTACTGATGGTTGCAGCCTGCCAACCAAAACCAGCCTTCCTCAGCCCGGCTCTGCCCAGACACACCGCGGGCGTACCGCAGCCACCGACGGACCCGCAGAGATCTGGGGGTACGCGCAGCCAGAGCCCACCTGCGGCCCAGCCCAACAGCGGGGCCACCACGGGCCACCTCTGCAGCAGGGCAGGGGGGTCCCAGGGCTGACCTCCCCTGCAGACCCCCACCAGCCGCTCCTGCCAGCCCCTGGGGCTCCCGGCAGCCCCTGCCCCGCTGCGGTCCCTGCCCCACCACTTGCCTCCCCAGCAACTGCAGCAACACGCCGCGTCCCCCCCCACCAGCAGAGAGGGGAAGCGACATCCTGTAACAGGCACAGGATTTCAGCCAAACATGCTCAGAATAATTAAACCAATTGTCCTGCTCACACTGCAGTTTTTAAAAGATGATCTTCCATGATTAAAACCCCAAATCCCTGTAGACTCACCATTTCTTTTCCGTTCAGACACCTGGAGACAGGGAATTGCTCTCTCCATGCCTTGGGAAACTTGTCAGAGTCTGAAGGGTATTTAAAGGATACAACTATACACCATGGGGAAAAACTTGAAAATTATCTTTTGATGGTCAGCTACGCAGAAACCAACAGGGACCAGGCTGCCCGTCCCAGGGCTCCCTGCCCAGAACTGCTGCTTGACACGGCTCATCAAAGTCACAGTGGAGCAGAGCGGCTGCAGAATTAATACGGGAGCACGATGAATTAATTACTATCTCCAGCTGCATTTCTAGTGGGGATAATTTCAGGTGCAATGGTTTGAATGACATCGTTTCAAAGAAGAGTCTCCCATTCTCCTGACTAATTTAAGGTTAACTAAATTTGTTTCTCACCAGGAGACAGCTCATCAGCTCAGCCCACAGTAATGACAGCTCCGCAAGCTCCCGTGTGTCCCTGAGAAGCAGGAGACACTTTGGGGTTTGTCCCCAAGAAGAAGCAGGGTCGAGCTGTGCCATACTCTTGCTTCTCTCGCAGAGCCTGCCACGGGAGCTCCAGCACCCGGGGCTGCAGCCAGCACTGCCGTTCCCGCGCTGTCCCATTGCCCCACACACGGCTGCTGGCCGCCACATCATCCTGAACACAGTTTGCCACAGTTTGGCTCCCCTGAAGGGCTCCAAGAGCTGCCCAGGTCCCGGGCGAGGCCGGCAGAGGCTGGTCCCTGCAGGGCAGCGGGCTCCCCCACCCCGGTCCCTCTCTGTGGGCAGAGCGCCCTGTGCGGGGGAGCACCGCTGCGTTTGATTTTTAGTCCCGTCTCCAGAAACCGCAGCCGCACCACTCCGGCTGCCTGCGCTCGGCGTGAGCCGTCCCGCTCCGCTGGTGTGAGCCACGCAGCCCGCTGCCCTCCGTGCAGGAACGGCGACTCTCGGCACGCAGCGGGGCCAGCCCCGACGGCCACCGCGGGCCTGGGGCGCACACGCCACGAGACCTCGCGGCACGCGACACGCGGGTGACCCACGTCGCACAGTGACGGCTCACGTCGGGCAGCGAGCTCCTGCTTCCCCAGAAATCTCGTCATAACATGCTGTGGCTAATGACAGTTTGCACCACTGTGTAATGAAGTAATTGCACTTGACAGAGCTGCAGCCAGCCCACTTCCCAGCTACCTGTGGGCAAAGTCAATGGATAGCTTCATTGCAAAGAGGGGTCTGATCCAGTGCCTGCCCTGTCCCAGAGACCCCCCAGGCCCCGGGGACAGGACTGCTCCGCAGGGAGCCCCGGGGCCATGGCACGGCTTTCCTGCGGGGCAGCTCCTGGCACAGCACAGGCAGCACCGGTTCCTGGAAACCAGCACAAGGCTCAGACTGCAACCGAAACCTCCGTCCCCTCAGCAACAGTAAGCGAATTACCAGAATCATCCAGCATTAATTATGCAGAGAATCATTTGCTGTGAAATTAAAAAAAAAAAAGGATCTAATTTAATCAAAATATAATTAAATTAATAGTTAATCTAACAAATCCGCAGTGAAAACCCCTTGACCTCTGGAGCTATCCTCCCTGCAAGCACGGGCTGTTCATCGCCCCAGCACTTGGCTCTGGCAGTGGTGGCACCTTATGGCACCTCCGTCCCCGTCCCATCCCCACCTCGACCTGTGCTGCCCGGAGCCCCCTCCCCGGGGACAGACCCTGCAGCCACCTCCAAGGCGTCAAGACCAGAAAGGGTAAATCACAGCCTTTTTGAAAAAGGGAGGAAAAGAGAAGAGATGGGTATACACAGACCACATTACCTTTAAGCACCTGAAAATTTCCAGTCCCAATAAATATTTTTCAAGGAACTGGAAAATAGGAAGAAGATGAGCAGCAGCCAGGTGGAATTCTCTCCAGAAAAGGAAGCTGAGAGCAAATTTGACAAATGTGTCTGGAGTGACTTGAAAGAGGGGATGCTGTCTGGGGAAGCGGACTCTCCAGATGGCCTCAAGGTCCCTTCTGTCTCTATCGTCTATGCTTCTACAAACTAATTCCTTAAATCAGCATCCTGGGGAAATTTGCCAGGCATCCTGCCAACTCTGGAGCTGGAAGAAGGGCTGGAGGACAGTGTAAGTGGATATGCATGCGCAGAGTGTAAAAGGAAACTGGGTTTTTGCAATAGGCCCCTATAATCTCCAGAGATAAACTCAAACGAGCATTTTACAGCAGCCTCCTCTCAAGACAGCAAAGCCCGGCTCAGATGCAAGGTGTGTGTAAGAGAGGCAGAACAGCCCCAGCCGAGCACTGGCTGTCTCGTGGATGCCCCTTCCCACGCACTGTTTCACAGCCCTCTCCTGTTACAGGCGGACTCATTCCTGCAGCAAAAACAAGAACTGCAGCTCAGCATCCCCCTCTACGTACAAAAATGGCCTAGATGGACAAGATCATCTCTCCTGGCTGTAACCACAGCGAGTGAAAAATCCTCACTCTGAGCTTCAAGCATCTGGCAAGGCGGACTGTGCTCCATCTGGAAGCATTTCCCCATTCACTGGACTATCTCCTAGTCAAGGCATTATAAGAAAATAAATCAGAAGGAGATTAACATAAATATTGTTTGAAAGATTTAATCAGCTACAAATTGCAGTGTTATGTTTCCAGCTTAATTAGCCCAAGCCTGGTTTTCTTTGCTCTGTATTGAGAAGTAGAGTGAGGGCATTTAGAAGCAGCATCACAGATCTCAGTTTGCGGTGATGGAGGAAAACTTCTCCCTGGCTGGGGCCAGCAGATGCCTCAGATAGCAGGATCTCTGGGGGAGGCTGCTTTTTGCAGCAAGAACGGTGCTCCGGCGGCTTCCTGCACCACTCTGCGACCAGGAGGATGCTCCAGCCTTGCAGGCACGTTGCTGCTGCACCCACCAAAGCAGGACTTGGCTGCTTCGCCTTCAATGACATCAGTGGTGTGAGAGGCAAAGAGCCCGCAGGACACAGAGGTGGTATTTGTGACAGTCTCCCCAGGGACAGCCCCTCTCCCCCGCACAGGCACGGGGCAGTTTTGCCAGAGGCTTCCTGACTGCCCCATCAAAGACATGACCTGAGGCACATCTGCACCTGGCAGACCATGCCTGTACCGTGGCACTGCGAACCCCTATGTGTTCACTCAGGCCTGCAGAGCTCGAGGAAGGACAAGGAATAAATCCAGCGTGAATCATAGTTAGAGATGGCCAAAAATGTGTAAAAAATATCAGAGCAATTCTCTGAGGCAGATGCCTGTAACAAGAGTTATTCCTGGGCTGCTCTAATTTATGTCCTGCTTCCTACAGTACTCCAAATGATAAACAGAAGTCCACAATAAAGGGTGCTCCAACTATACCAGCTGTGAAAAGTTCTCAGCACAACCACCTCTGCCATGTAACAGCTGCACAAAATAAAAAAGGGTATGAAAAGCCACAGGCTTTTAGCCACCAACTGCAGCAGCAAAATGACATTGTGGACACGGGGATGCACTCAATACACGTCACTAGATAAGATCACAGTGAGAAGCAAGAGTTACCCAGCAACTGCCCGACATCAGACAGACCCGATTACGCGGCCAAGGCTTCCAAACACATCCCTCTGACAGCATTTTTCCCTGATGGCTTCAACAGGGATGGAAAGGGTCAAACACTCAGCAGCTTCACCTCTGATATCAACACAGACTAAGCCTGCCTGGTCTGTTGTTGCTCATTTGAATCATTGCTATATGAGTTTGAACTGGTTCTGCTAATGAGGTTCTAAAGATACATTTTTATTTGGAGGGCAAGCGCTAATTAAAATGCAAATCATGTATTTCCTGCTCTGAGCACTCATGCCAATGTGATTTCAACAGGGGCTGCAAACACAAGAGTCACCCTGATCTGTACTGCTCCTGTGAATTGGCTCATGAAAGTGTTTATAGTTCCACCTACAAGATCTAAAAAGGCATCTCTCTCCACTCCAGCAGAAGCTATTTGTCTAATCAGCATGTCCTAACTGGCGATGAGTGTATTCTCACAGTGCGGCTCAGCAGACAGCTTGCAGTGTCCCAGGCGCTCACCGTTGCCGTCGGTCCCGATGCCGCATCCCTCCGCCTGCTGCACACACGGTTCCTGGCACTGAGTCTTTGCACAAAGTCACTCCGCATAGCAGCAGGGTCCCTGTTCTGGAAAGCATCAAGAACACCTGAATAAGTAACAGCCCGGGTTTGCTCCGTGCTGGTGCGTTCCAGAGGTGCTGGCAGTGCTCAAATGCTGACACAAAGGCTGGTCACTTTAGCTGGTGCCGAGTACATCACCCTGACAGCTACTGTGGCCTGCAGACACCCAGAAGCCGGAGGAAAGAAGTAATTTACAGTGCCCACATTTCCTGCAAGGGAACAAGGGCACCAGCCATTTCACCCATGCCTGATGCGTGGCTCATCCTTTTGATGCTGGTGGCACAAATAAAGCTGTCACTTGCAGGGACGCTGAACGCCAGCAGTGTGGAACGAGCCAGAAGCAGAGGCACCAGCTGAGATGCCGGTATGTTTCCCCAGTTTTCTGCCCACCAAGGCTGCTCGCAAAGACCACACCAGGTTGTGGCAGAGAGACAAGGCTCTGGGCACCCCAGAGCAGACCACAAAGCCAGCCCCTTTCAAGCAAGGCTGCTCTGCCTCAGGGCTTTGCCTCACCTTCTTGAAGACCATCGCCCCCCACCCAGCTATGGGAAAACAGCCCTTCCTGGCTGTGAGGGCATCACCTCCATCCGCACGCTTCAAAGTCCCCAAGGGGAGGGACAACCTCCTGCAGCAGAGACGCGGCAGCCAGGGAAGCGGCTACCGGGAGGCTGCTGCGGCTGCAGCGCTCACCCGGCGTCCCTGCGGCTCGGCTGGCTCCATCCACGCAGGGCAGAGCCGCGTGCCCGTGCCGTGCCTGTGCCAGCACAGAGGTCAGGAGAACAGCTGCACCCCAATTATTGATGGCGCAAGATTAGCTTGTCTGAACAGGGAAATACATCACCGGAAAAATAGGAAACATTTGGAAAGCGGATGGTGGGCGTGAGAGTGATGAATGAGCGCTGGAGGAACCCGGCAAAGATCAATGAATAGCTGATGAGCTGAGGAACGAGACGGGGGGGCGAGCTCGCCATGCAAATACAGAGGGAGCAGAATCAGTAGGGAAATCACTCGCTACGGTGAGACATTACAGTGAGCCCCCAAACAGCCTTTACATCCACACCACAGGTGCGGGGGAAGCCAGGCATCGGGGCAGCTGGTCCTGGCTCTGCTCAGCGTCGGTGCGAACCGGGGGCTGTGGAGAGCAGACTGCCCGACTCCCTGCCTGCCAGGGCCCAAGCAGGGACCCCCTGTGCCCCGCTCTGTCCCCCCCACCAAGCCATGCCCTCTGCTCAGAGCAGTGCCCGTCAGCACTGCGGGGACAGCCGTGGAAGGGAGCGTGTTCTGCGCAGGCAGACAGAAGGGAAGCGATCCCTCTTATTTCCCTCGGTCCCTCCGTCCTGCAGGATATCTGATTTGGAAAGATGAGGTAAGATCAAAGGCTCAGAGAAGGGGAAGCACCCAGAGACCCCTCACGCACACGCTTTGCAGATGACTAACTCACCCAGCCTGGTGCTTCTGGGCTTTTACAGCAGAAGCTCCACAGACAGGCAATTTCTGCAAAGACATCATTTGGGGGTCAGTTCTGTGTGTATTACAGTCCATTAGCAGCGACTGAGACAGCTGCTCATGAGCAATAAAGATACATAACCGCTCTGTGGCACTCAGACACTGGGAAAAAATCATCCCAGCGTGGGCTTTGCAAGGACCAGGCACAGGCAGGAGAGCAGCACCTCGTCCTGCCCTCCCCGGCAGCCGCTCGCCTGCAGCGGGCAGCTCGGCACGCAAGCCACCATCTGCACCACTCCGAGCCCGTGTCAGCACGGCCCCAGCACAGAACTCACTTATTAACGCTTTTAAGCAACCGGCCGCACCGTCAGCCGGTACGGCCGCCAGTCCAAGGCTCCCCGCGGTGGCCTAGCACTATCTAGTGGTGCGAGACACGGCTCCAGCGGCTGGGCCACCCTGGAAGCTAAAGGCTGGAGGTCTGGCTCTGCTCACGGGGCTGCTCAGAGGACAAACTTGTATGGACGGAGGCATCGGAGAAGCCAGCAGGACCGTCATTTAGGACAAGCATCATCTCTAGCGATGCAGTAGTGAGAAGTGTCCTGGTGCAGTAATTTTTGGGAACTCGTGTAGACCTTCTGCAGAAGGATGGGATCTGGGATGGGACTCCAGTAAAAACTGATCCTTGCGATACTGCTGGAACACAAATCACACGGGCAGCACGGAGACCCAGACTGAGCCACACCACCATTTTACCCGGTTAGATGTGGCTGTTAGACCTGAAGATCCCGACTCGTATACCACGCACCCCCTGCTCATTGCTTCCAAATAATTTTTATTTAGATGGTTCTGCCCTGCCTTCAGCTCCTTCATCTGCCAGTTCATAAATTAAACTTCAAAGACAGTTTCTAGAGGCATTGAACTCGCAGAGGGAGAAAAGTGACAGCAAATTCACTGTTCTGCAGATTTCTGTCCAGTACCTTTGTCCTTGGCACCAGATACAGAAAGAGAAAGCTCTTCCCACCTCCCTGGAGCATCCACCCTCTGCAGCCTGACCTCTCCAGGTAGCCTGAAGGTAGCTATTTGAAAGAAAATGACAGCAGCTACTTGTGCAATAGAGCAATTTAAAACTGTCCATCAAAAAGCAGTTGTATTTAGCCCCACTGCCTCCTGCCCCACCGCTGGTTCTTGGTGGCTCTAGTGTGCTGAGGTGTAAGGGTCTGCCAACCGGGAGGTCACAAACAGCAGTGTCCTCTGCACAAACAAGTGAAAGAAAGTACTCGGAGAATGACTACGAACACAGCACCACTAGCTTCCTGAGCTAGCTGGCTCAGCACGACGCTCACTGCACCCACAACTGGCAGCCGTGAAATTAGATTAAAAAGTGTCCTCATCTCCAGCAGATGACAGCAAGTGAGAGGCAAAGGGGGGAACGAAGCTCACCGAGTCCCTGAAGAGGCCCAAGCACATGTGAGCTGATGAATAAACACACAGGAGCATCACCCCCAAGCATGAACCAGGCCTCCAAAATTATCGCATTAGTCTTAAAGAGATTTGAAAAATAAATGGGGGAAGCAGGAGAGGCTTTTGCTTGCCTTATCCTCTCTGAGCCACTGAAGTACATTTGCACCACAGTTTCCGATCTCTCCCTGCAATTGGGAGGTCCAGCAGCTTCCTTGGGAAGGCATAGCTGCCTTCGTGTTCTGACCAAACAGAGCCAGAAACTGGAGAGGTAAGAGTTGGATGCCTCTCTCCACTCCTTGGAGTACAGCATTTGTACGGTATTTATACAGAGATAAGTATTCCTAGAGCAAGCCCACGCATGCAGAGTTCAGGCTCCAGCAGCACTTGTCCCCGACGCCCAAATGAGACAAAGGACAAAGATGAGGTTCCCTGTTTTACAAAAAAAACTGCTCATCTGAGCAGAGGGATATTTCTTGCTGCTCTTCCAAAACTGGCTCTGTGCTGCTTGTAGCAATCCACATGTGGGTGAAGCATGAAATACAGCTGGGACTAGGACTTGAAACAGCTGCTTCGGACAGGACACTGCTATCCCAGGAAGGGAGGAGCGGGTGTCACCCCAGAGCAGGGCTGGTGTACAAGTTTGCCAAATCTGTTTGGCAAACTTGGGTGGCACTAGATACAGGGATTTTAGAGGCCAAAACATACCCAAAGCAATATAGCAGCACACAGGAGCACACCAGGCTGGCCAGGCACTCTGCTCGCTGGAGTCCCAGCACATCAGCCAGAACAAGGACGCTCCCCCAACACCCCTTTCCACTGACATCCCACCAGAACCACTGCTGCCAACCTGGCACCCAGCCTGCAGCTCTTGCACACACCTAAGCCAGCCAAAACCCACATAAAGCTCTGAACGGCAAACATCTAGCTGTCTCTACAGCTCAGTAACGCTTACCCGCACTCCTCCTGCAGACCACGACTCTGCACGGGTGGCTGTCATGAGGAAACGCTGCCAGAAGGCTCCAGTGCTGTGGGGCAGCACGAGCTTCAGCCAAGCGAAATAATGGAAGCCCCAAAGCTGCTGGGGTGCCTTGGAAGCCTGTTTCTGATTTGCAGGCAATTTGTTCCCTCGACAGGTTCATCTCGTTACTGGGTTTCCATTTAGCAGGAGTTTTATCGCCCGTAACGTTTGTGCATAACAGATCCACCCAATTAAAATGTTATTTCCTTTAACAGCTCGGATAGCCACATTTCAGTGGTCGCTGGAGCGTGTTTTCCTTTCCTCGAATAAGTTTAGTCCTTCATCAACCACCCGTCTCAAGGGTTGCGCTCGGGAACCAAGCGCGGAGGGCGGCCCCTGCCCTTCCCCATCATCGGGCGTCTCTGCCCTCTCCCCGCCGCCCTCCCAGCCGCGGCCGGTCCGAGCTACGGGCCGGTCTTGCGAGGAGCATCCTCGGTCCCGCGGGGGTTCAGCCCCCAGCGCCGCCCGCGCGCCGAGACCCCCCGGAGACGCGCCCCGGCCCGCCGTGCGGGTGCGGCAGGGGGGGCGGTGGGGGACGCCGCCGGGGGACACCCTGCAGGGGACACCCCCCGGGCCGGGCGGGCCGCGGCGCTGCAGCCCCGGCCGCCGCCAGCAGGGGTCCCCGCCGGCCGGGCCGGGCCGGGCCGGGCCTCCGCCGAGAGCCGGGCCGCGCCGAGCGGGCGATGCGGCGGCGGCGGGGCGGGCGGGCGCTGCTGCCGGCCGCGCTCCTCGTCCTGGGCACCGCCGCGGCCCTGCGCACGCTCCGCGCCCGCCGCCGGGGCCCCCGCCGGGGCCCCCCCGAAGCCGCCCGCCCCGCCCGCGCCCCCCGCCCCGGCGGCGGGCGGCCCCTCCTACGACCTGCACGCCTTCTACTACGCCTGGTACGGCAGCCCGCGCTTCGAGGGCCGGTACCGGCACTGGGACCACGCCCTGGTGCCGCACTGGGACCCCCGGGTCTCGGCCGGCTTCCCCCGCGGCCGCCACCGCCCGCCCGACGACATCGGCTCCAGCTTCTACCCCGCGCTCGGCCCCTACAGCTCCCGCGACCCCGCCGTGCTGGACGAGCACATGGGCCAGCTCCGCGCCGCCGCCATCGGTAAGCGCCGCCGGCCCCGGCGCCCGACAGCCCCGCACGGGCAGCGAGAGGCCCGGAGAGCCCGCCGGCCTCGTCCCCCAGCCCCCCCCAGGCAGGCGGGCGGCCCCGAGCCCCCCGGACACCGACCCGGGGGCACGCACCAGCCCCCAAGCCCCGCACCGGAGCCGCACCACGAGCGGCTGCGGTCGCCCCCCCTCCGCCGTGCCGCGATGCCCCATCCCCGGGCACCGGCGCCCCTCGGCATCCCCCCACGGCGCCCCGCTTTCCCCCCGCCCCCGCAGAGCGCTGCTAGCACCCCAGGCCCCGCAGCTACCTCGGAGCCGGCGGCTGGGAGCGTTGATTACAGGGTCTGTAACCGCGGCCTAAACACCGCTGGTCTTCTAACGCGTTAGTATGACGAGAAGGGTTTACTGCGCTGCTGATGCACGGGAAAAGTTTAGGAACAGGACACATCTGACCAAGAGCTGCTCTGTGACATGCCGCTGCAGGAGTGCTGGTCCTGTCCTGGTACCCACCCGGCCTAGCAGACGACAACGGGGAGCCATCAGACAGCCTCGTGCCCTCCATACTGGACGCTGCGCACAGATACGCCATAAAGGTAAGGCCCTTGGCTGCTGTTGGAGGCCCATTAAATTCGCCGTTCAGCTCCAGCCGGAGCCGACACTGTGCTTAGGTAAAGGTCCTGCTCCTCTGCTGCAGTGACTGTGTTAAAAGAAATGAGAACTTGCGTTTAAGATAATGGGAACAATTTTTCGATAGCTAAATACAAGGCTTTTCCTCTTATTATTAATAGCGTTTTTCAGTTTACTTTTTACTAGCACTAGGAAAAACTAGTGAAAGCCGACTTCACCGAGCAGACTGATGTATTCTGCGTGTGTCGTGACGGGGCCCTCCCAGTCTGCCCACGGCGCGTGACAGCAGAGGTCAGGGTGCAGAGAAAGCTGTGCCAGTGCAATGGAAATAACCATCTCCGTGGTCTCTTTTGAAGGTTGCCTTTCACATCCAGCCATACAAAGGGCGCGATGACCACACTGTGCACGAGAATATCAAATACATCATGGACAAGTAAGTTTTTCACGTAGGCTAAATCCAGCTGTGTAATGTTGCTTTAAGCACAGCATGCAGAACTTTGAATGAAATGCATCAGAATAGTACCCAAAAAAACAGCGCGCAGGGGAGGGAGCTGCCTAGAGCGAGCCAACGCGGCAGTACGGGGCAGGGGTCACAATCAAATCCCGCTTTCTCAGGCACTTCCATACCTTCCCTTCAGAACCCAAAATTGCTTTCTTCTGCTCAGGTTCCTAAGCTCATCCCCCGTAGGCTGGCACCTCTACCCTTTCTTTCAAAGGGGAAGGGAGCAGGCGCAGGCGCTCCCATGAAGATGGGGTTAAAGGTTCAGGAAAGGATTCCCCTGCGGCAAACCAAGTCTCACACCGTGGTTGCCTTACAATGGAAATGCCTGCCGAGGGCTTGTCACCCCGGCCTCTGAAACAGCTTTGTGCTGTCCTCTAGATATGGATCACACGCAGCTTTTATAAGTACAAGACCAGCACCGGCAAGAGTCTCCACTGTTTTATATCTACGATTCCTACTTGACACCGGCTCTGAATCCTGGGCCAACCTTCTCACGCCATCAGGCTCCCACTCTCTCCGCAACACGGCTTACGACGCCGTGTTAATAGCGCTGCTGGTGGAGGAGGGACACAGGCACGATATCCTCTCCGCAGGCTACGACGGCATGTACACATACTTTGCATCCAACGGTTTCTCTTTTGGCTCATCCCACCGGAACTGGAAAGCAATCAAACATTCTGCGACTCCAACAACCTGATGTTCATCCCCAGCGTTGGCCCAGGCTACATCGACACCAGCATTCGCCCCTGGAACAACCACAACACTCGGAACAGAGTCAACGGGAAGTACTACGAAAACAGCTCTGCAGGCTGCTCTCATGGTCAGGCCGGAGATCGTCTCCATCACATCCTTCAACGAATGGCACGAAGGCACCCAGATCGAGGAAAGCCGTACCCAAGAAGACGCTGACACGCCTTATCTGGACTACCTTCCTCATCAGCCGAGCATGTACCTGGAGCTGACTCGCAGGTGGGCAGAACGTTCAGCAAAGAGAAGGAGCAGTGGCTGATGTGACTTCAGTACTTGCCTTACTCGAAAGACATCCCGCTGACAAAGCTGCGGCACAGAGAAGCGCTTCAGGAAAAAGCACTGAGGAGACACGGCCAGAGAACCTTCAGCCTAACCAGGCTGCTGAACGCGAGCGGGACCGTCTGCAGGCATCCCAAGGACTGCGCAAGCCCCGGCTGCGGGCTCGCAGGAGGAAGCGTTGCAGGGAGCAGGAAATCTCCAAGCAGCAGTCAAATCTAATTGTCTGCAGAGGTCAGTACAGAGGAGCCTTCAGAGCTCCTCTGGAATTCCCAAGGGGTGCTGGCTTGGGGACCAAAGATCTGTTTTTTCTTACCGTGTGTGTTCTGTGACGTTCGACGTAGTTACCTGGGTTCCAGCGTGCATTTCACCCTACGCCCTTGGCCGCTGCCTGCGGTGACCACATAGCCCTCCCTCCGCTAGCAACTCTGTCAAGAGCATTTCCCTATCAGCTTACTGTAAAGAGGAGTAGATATTCCTCCCAGTTGTCTACTGTAGGTGACACTAAGCCGTGCAGCTACATACCCTCTCCTTTATCCAGCCTCTGCTATACCAAGGAGCTCTGTGCTGGGCGTTGTCACGGTGGTCCGCTGTATCCAAATAACTAGAGATAACTAGAGGTGGAACGCTAGAGACTTTACTACTACTACTGTATGTGCTGGAAACCAAGGGAATGCAATGATCTAAAAGCCCTTAACTGCTTTAGTGTTTAGTGTTCCACGTGCTGAAAATTTAGATCTGAAGTTTCTTTATCCCCTTTAGAACCAAGGAGAAAAAATATTTGCAATAAAATTAATTTGTGCTTTCAAAGAGGTTCAGCTCACAGTAGCCTTCCCTTTTTTGTGATTTCAGCCATGCTTGAACCCTTCTAAATTAGCCATAAAATTAATTTATATTTGTCTATGTCAATAAAATGAGAAGTGGCAGCTCTGGATCTGAAACAAGGTTCTATTTATGATGACTCCATCCACATTCTTGCTAAGCACCTAAGTCCATCAAAAGTGATGGACAGCAATGTCTAAAAATAAGCATTTATAATAAAATCATGCAAGTTTCTTACCAGTTTTTAAATTAATAGCAGCTCCATAAACTTTACTTTTCAATGAAGAATAAATACCAGAGGAAACTTTCATCCATTCCCTATTTACTCCAGCTTAGCGCTGTTTTCAGAACAAAATCAAGAGAGGGCAGTCCACATTTGAAAAATGACGATCAGCACGCTAAGAGCTTGTTTTCATTCTTGTATTAGGAGGAAGCCAGGTCTTTCTGAGCAGCTCTTGTCTAGATAGGGACCATTTGAATAGTTACTTTTCAAAGCACTTACAGTTTCATCTCAGTAGTAGGTTTGATTACATTTAGAACACAGAAAACAGCAGAGAACACCATAGCTCTAACATCGTGAAAGCTCAAAAAAACTCTTCTCCATCTTTGCTTTTCTTTCAATGCAGATACAATAAACAAAGACATGGAATAAGTGTTATGGGGAGGGTGGATCACACACTGTCTTCATCATCCCATCCTGAGAATAGTCTAACGTTCAAATTATTCTATTTCAAAGGCCTAATCATATTAATAAAACAGGTATTTGGGAATGGTACAGCAGCACAAATTGGTCAGCATACATATCTGGGTTGGTTACTCAGACTATAGCAGATGTGGTACTAATTAACAGATACCCATCAACTGTTGCTCTGGTTTTTTATCTTTTGTTTATTAACCTTGATATAACCCATCGACCTTATTAAACAAGGCCACGAACGCCCATTTCCTGAATGCGCAGGCACACGGTGCCCAGCTTTACCAGCTCTGCAGAGCCTCCTCAGAGTCTGAAGTCGTAAGATGATTCTGGTATCAAGCCATACTTCTGCCTCAGGATTTCAACTGTAGGCGTCAGGGCACTGTGGGGTGAAACAGAACCGTCAGAAAAAAAGGCTTTTAAGGATTAAACTGCATTTTCTGGGGAGGAGCCATCAGCTAGACACAGTACTGCATTTCGAGTCAAGGAGACCATGAACTCCAGAAACTAGAGTGTTTCACATAAAAGCTTCTAGAAAGGGGTCTCCTGGGCTCGGAATTTGGAGCGCGCTTTCAGGATTTCTGAGCGTGCTGGGTAATTAAGCTCAACAACATTAATGTGAAGGTTCAACTGCTACGGAAAAAGAAGCAAAACTCAACCCACCCTAACTTGAAAGCTTCATTTCATTTGAAGTAAAGAAAAAGCTACAGTTACATTCAGCAAAGAGTGCTCACCAGCCAGGACGAATGATGGTGAATTTCCCCGGCACAGATAAGTCAACCACAGTCGACCCCAAACGACACTCTGGGCTCTGGACATCCCCTATTGGGCCGCCATCAATGATTAAGGACAACTGAGGCCACAGGTCTTTGAATTCCTGAAAAAAAGAGATGTGGCTAACAGTCCTGAAGATGGTTTGCGATTGTGTTTTAACAGACGCCACTGGACATTCTGGTGTTAAGGAAGGTGGTCTCTTCTCCCCTTCCTCTGTCATGGTCAGCTCACGTTTTTCTGTTGTGAACACATCCCGGTTTGATTTCTGAGAACAGATTTATCTCAGACATGCAGGAAAGCCACCAGGATTCTCTGGTCGAAGACTTCTTAGCTGCACCACTGTTTATTAAGGAGCGCACAAAAAAGCTAGAAGTCTGTCAAGACATTTGGGGGCAAGGACAGGGCATCTGTCTGGTACTATGCCCACCTATACCATCACCAGGGTCACAAGCTTTGCAGAAAGACATCTCCCCTGAGTTACAGTTAGCGACCAGGCTGCAAGGAGCTGTACAGACAGCAGCAGTCTCATTCCACAGCCATCCCTCTCTACAGCAATTTCCATCTTTCAGACTTGGCAGCCACTTCAAAAGCTGCGTATAAGCCTTTAAACATTACTTTTCAGCTCTGCCCTCCTGGCTTTTTAAGGTGAAGATCACAGCAAGACAGCTACCCCACACCACATATCCGCAGCCTGTTTTAACTAGAGAAAATAATAGCAGAAGAGAAATCCTTGTATTACTGATAAAGCTGGCTTCCAACTGTGAGAGCCTGGGGCTCTGACAGACTACCACAATAACGTCACTTAGTGGCAAAAACAGCCTTACCGAAACGGTCAGCGTGCTCGCCTGACAGCTGATGTTAGCACTTGTTAAAGCTAGTGGTCCAGAGCAAGCTCGTGCCAACTCCCGAATAAACGGGTGGTTTGGAATACGAACACCAACCAGCTACAAGGAAGAAGAGAGCATGGTTTTACACACAGGAACTGTTTTTAATCTTGCATTGCCTAAAGCCCTCTTGACTTTAACGCTGATACTCTAGAGAATCAGTACATCAACACCGGCTGAACTAGCAATGACGAGAGACGTGCCTTCATAAGTTAGCCCCTAATGCTGGGTTATACCGTGTTCAAATAAGTCACGGGGAGCATGACAGCACAGGGACTGGCTTCGGGGAAAGGCCGATCACTGCTAAGCATGAAAAACACAGGTAAGAACAAAAGCTGCTACAGCAGAAAACACAAACAGCATGCTGTCCCTCAAAACCCAGAGATGCATCCTGTGGCAAAGGCCTACCGATGTGAAGGGGTTCAAGTCTTTATTTAGTTTCTTCCGAACGCTTTAAGACCAGGGTCACAGGTCCTGGAAGCAGGTCCCGCAGCAGCTCGTCTGGCACGTTCACGCGGCAGTACCTGCACGGCCGGGGAAGCGCGTCACAGGCAGGCACACACCTTCACGCTGGCGCCGGGCACTGCGAGGCGGCTCGGCACAGCCCTTCCCCCGGTCTCACGGCGGGCAGAAGGCAGCCGCTCCCGCCCAGGCAGCCCCAGGCCCCCGCGGGAAGCGCCGTGTCTCCGGGCAGCCTCGCTCGCACACGGTTGTTAGTGCCGAGCGAGGGCTTTAGAGCCGAGCGGAGACCCCGGTCCGGAAGCGCCGCGCAGCGCAGCCCGCCCGGCCGCGGCTCCCGGGGCCCCCGCACCCAACTGTATAGGCGGTCCACGTCCCCGAGGCAGATGGCCATGCGGCTTCCGCCCCGTTCCGCCCCTTCAGGCTGTAGATGCTCCGCACGGCGCCGCCGGATTCCTGGGCCAGGCACGCCAACGCCGTACACCGTGTCCGTCGGCAGCGCCACCAGCCCGCACGCCTGCAGCGCGCCGACGGCGGCCGCCCACCGCCTCCCTCCAGCCCTGCCGACACCGGCCGGGTCAGCGAGGCGGCCCGGGCCCCCCCGCCCCCCAGCCCACCCCGACCTCGGGCCTCCCCGCCGTGCCAGCCCTCGCCGCCGCCGCCGCCATGGCTCCCCGCCCCCGCCGGGACGCTGTCCCTCCCGACCCAGCCTCCCCACGGGACCCCCGTCAGCACCTGGCGGGTCCGGCTGGGCCGCGCCACCGGGCGGCGGGCAGCAGCAGGCGGGAGCTGCAGGCGCGGCCAGGCCTGCCCCGGGCACCGGGCCCGGCGCCCCCTCCCCGGCCCGCGCCAGCCCGCCAGCCCCGCTCGCCGCGCGCTCAGCATGCAAGAGCCGCTTCCGGCCCGCAGAGGGCGGTGCGGTGACGCACGTCGGGGGCGTGGCCGGCCGGGCCGTTCCCATGGCGACGCGGGGCCGGCATGGAGGCGGCGGGGAGACCCACGGGCGGTCCGCGGTGGGTGCCGGCGGCCGGGGCGGGCGCGGCCCGCGGCGCCGCCCGTGACCGCTGTCTCCGCCGCAGGTGGAGGACGACCTGCGGAGGCTGCGGAGCCTGCTGGAGGCCCGGCAGCGGCACCTGCGGGCCCGCATCGCCGCCTGCGAGGAGCTGACGGCGGAGATGGCCGCCCTCCAGGCCGCCCTGGGCGCCGGCTGCCGCCCACCCTGCGTAAGCTCCGGCCCGGGCGCGGGGGAGGGCTGGCGGGGCGAGGCGGGCTCGGCCCCCGCCCCGCCCGCCCTTCCCCGTTCTCTGGCTCGCCAGGCGCCGGGCCCGGCCCGGGGGAGCTCCGTGCCTGGCAGCGAGGCGGACGCGAAGCCCTGAGGAGCCTCGGCGAACGGCGCGGCGGGGCTGCCCGGCACGGCTGCAGGAGTTCGTCTTCGCGGGGCCGAAGGGACCGAAGGCTTTCGCGCGGTTACGGGCCCTGAAGCACCCCGCGAGGTAGCGCCGGGGAAGAGCGAGGGTTGATAAGCCCGCGGGCAGAGCCGGTTCCCTCAGCGTGACCTTGGACTTTGCTTTCTCTTGTTGCACTGATACCTTATCTTACTAAATTTGCACTTTAAAATAAAGCAAGATTTGGCTTAGCCTGTATCTCGCCCCCTCTGCCTACGTGGAGGTTAGCTGCTGCTTGCTGACAGAGGCACAGCCTTCAAGCAGGTGGCACCAGTTTGTCTCAAACGTTGACTCTTTCCTTGACTCCACTGTTAACAGCATCAGGACTAGTTAACGTCTGACTCGATTTTAGAAGGGGTGGAGAAAGATGAAAGCTGTGCATTATTTTGTGGGCAGCAACCCCATCTCCGATAACTGTAATCCTGAAGTCACAGATGCATGATCTGAGAGGCAGGAACACACTACAGCCAGCAGAGTGTGGAGCTTTGGGGTGTTTCTTTGCCACATGGAAATGTTTTGCTGCACTGAAAGCTTGACTTATTCACAATGGAGATTGAGCCTGTTTTCCTTATTGCCACTAGCTTTCCCCAAAGGTCCCGTTCTCTTTATTGGAAAGTACTTGGTACCTAAAACCTTCAAAGCAGGGATGCTAAAAGTACCATCTTTACCTCAGGAAACTTTGCCTTTCTCACTTCCCCTGCAGCTTCAGGTGCCTTACAGTGCGTTGCTGGTGCTCAACTTCGTGGCACCTGCACCGAAGACAGCTGGTGTTTGCATGAAAGGGACTGCACAAGCGCTTCCCCTGTTCGCAAATGAAGAATAACATGTAGATTCACAACATCTGCTCCAACTCTTACCCACACCCGCGTGAACTTGAGGATATGAAGTTTATGAAGGTCATTGTTGGTGGGGGAGGGACGAGTCTGCTAAGGCAAAGGCTGTCGTCTGTCAGGATTTGGAGACACCTTCATGTCCTGATCTGTTCCTAAGGGGGCAGGGGAAGAATGCTCACACTCATCTCCCAAATAATTTATAAATACTCTTAGGAAAGACTACTATAACACAATGTTTAAATAAGCATTTAATTAGGATTCCATTAGTATTAATATTGCTTTCAATTCCAAAAAAGTTAATTTCCACTTCTTTGCAGATATTTCAAAGTACAATATTAACTTCATACAAAATGAGCAATTAAGCAAACACCATTATTTCACATTTTACATTCTTCAAAAAATACAAATTCATATTTACTCTTTTTTGGGTTTTGGAGATGCTCTTCCTTTGGAAGTACTGTACCTGTAACTAACATCTTCACATTGCTCAATGTAAGCACATTTGTTCCCATGTTTCATAGTTAAATAAATTCCTTTAATACCATAAACACATTCTTGAAAAACTGGGGCTCTCTTATTTTGTCATCTCCAAGGCCATTGCCCAGCTCCCCCCACGTGTCGAACAAAACAAAAGCAGTAAGCAGACAACCTGCGCTTCTCCTGGACCTCCTGGTTTGACAATTCTGCCCCTGTCGACGCTGAAGACGGCTTCGGTAGCTAACCAGGCTCGAGGTTTGCACATCCCTGCCCACCGCGCTGATGCTGGTCTGTGTGAAATAGAACTGCAACTACAACTCTCTCTCCAAGCAAGGGCCAGACAGATCGCTCCGGTTCAGTAAGCAAGTGGAAGGACACAAAGCTACACAGCAAGAAATACCAGCTACTGTAACTACGGTACTGCAAAAACATACCCTTGATTTTGCTGAAAAAGATTATATGAAAAAAATTTCTTGTAAGAAAAAGTAGAAACTGCATTTATTTGAGAAAGTGTACACTGCATAATGAACCAAATTTTGGCCAGCTTGCACACCACCAAAAGCATGGTGTGGGATTTTTAAACTAGTTCCAAGAACACACACACTTAGACTATGTACACTACTACATAAATATCCAGTTTAATTTGCATTTCTCAGTGCAGACACAGAATCCAACTTCTAGAACATATGATATATATCAAGACAAGATGCAAAAAAAGTTAAAAGTTCAGCCCTGTCCATGAGTATCAACTACAGGTAACATTTATAAAAACTTGACATTGTTTCCAAAATATGTTACGGAAAAAATAGTGTACCAATTAAAAACTATGCAATCAGAAATTTGTAGGGTTTACTAAAGACATGCTTTTTTTTTTTTTTGCCTTACAGTCCAAATTGACTCTAACCGTTCTGCCCAGCTAGCTCAGATCAGTAATGCCAAGGACTTTTCACCCACAGATCTCAAAGCATTTGCAAAGACAAGTTTCACTGTCCTCATTTCACAGGGAGGAAGCCGGGGCACGGAGAGGTTAAGCGACTTGCCCAGGGTCTCTCAGCCAGCCAGCAGCAGAACAAAGAACGTGACACCAACATCCCGCCTGCTCTGCATCACGGACCTGGCTGCCTCTCATTTCAGTTGCCAGCTCTGCTCCCCCCAAATCAGGAACAACTTATCTCCAATCAACTCCAAGGTCAATTACGCCTTAACTACTCCCCCCTAGCAGTTCCACAACCAACAGGCCAGTCATTAGTTCGTCCTCCGAGCCTTGTTTGTAATTGGTGCAGGAAGAGTACTGTAAACAGTTTAACAACGTTGCTGCAGTTGCAAAAACAATATCTTGGATGACTGCAGAAGTGCCATCCTCCATGAAGTAAGGCAGATAACATGACACCAAAAACGATCTCGCGAAGACAAATTTTAAAGGTGCAACATGCCTGTTTCAGAACAGCTTGTCACTTCTGTTCGTACTCGTGTGGCAGAACAGCGTGGAGGGCAAGGGAGAAAGGATCTACACCAAGGAACACCATCGTGTCCAACAGAAGTGACAAGCAGCCCACCAGAAAGCGTGAGAGAAAAGGCCTGCTAAAGCACAGTGCTCTCAGTGGAATATTTGCATAGATCGGACGTTTGCTAATGATGCATAATTTCTCTTGGGTATAGACAGGGAAGGGCAGTATGTCACTGAGCTAGTTACTATATATATTCAGTTAGACAGACACAGACAGACTGACCACACGGGACAATGATTTTTAGCTACACGTATTGCACCAAGTTAAGTGCTCATCTTTGCACACCCCTGTTAACTTTTACTCAGAGCAAAAATAAACTTTGTGAAAGTATATACAAAAGAAATTGCAGCAATTGGGTTAAAGATAAAATAACCTAAAGTGCATTTTAGATACCAGTATGAGGTTCTGCGAACTAGTCTTTCTGGACACAGTCAGCATTACAGAAGTGCCCAATTCGTACTTTGTTCTATATAATTCAGTACCAGCATTTAAACAGTGCTGATTTTCCATCCCTCTACCATCTACCAGCATGAAAAGCAACTTCTACAGCCTTCAACTGCATGCCAAGTCTGCTTGCTTGGGTCACTGCTTGGCAACTAGAGCTACCAATGTTGGTAATTAGATCCATTCTACATGTTTAAGCTTCTGCACCCATCTAGAAACTGTAAGTTACCAAGTAAATCCCCATAAGCCACAAAACAGCAAAACCTTTAACACAGAACAACCCAGAGCAGTGCAGTTTCGCTCTCTGACTGATAATTAAAAGGGTTTGTGAAATGCAGATTTTGCAGAGGGAGGGCACGCTGTTCTCAGAGGCTCCGGCGTATTAACAGAACATGCCTCTTTCTGCGAATCCAATGTCTTGCCAGATCTACAACGGCAGAAACTCCCCCCTTTATTAAAAATGTTATGGTGAATATGCTAGATGCTGGGGCAACAAGGGGAGAAGGACAGAAAATGCTCTGGCACCAAGGAATCTCAGGGTTTTGCTGCGACTGCCCTCTCTTGCCAGCTGCTCACAGATCTCCTCCCATCCAAGCGTGTTAATCACCACCCCAGCAGCACAACGTTTGATCACACAGCACGATGCAAGTGTCCACTGTGAAATGTATCAGATACATGCAGCATGGAACACTCTGGAAAGCAGACCAACGATTAAACAACAAAAGCACACATCTGTACAACGCAATCGGGTGGGATGCAGTCTGCGGTGCTGTGCGTTCACAGCATCACGCTGCTCTTGCCTCATTACAAGCTCTAATTAGTTTCACCAAAATCGCAGCCTGCCTGATGCACGTACAAGAGGGTAATTGCAAACCCAACACACTTAAAAGTCAGCACAAACTTGGAACACATAGCTTTTCCTAGAATACACCAATAGAAAACAGTAGCTGTGAAGAGAAAACAGCAGAGGTTAACCTCTGATACCCACTCGGAAAGGATGCGTGCAGCACCTCACTGCTGCCAATCACCACACTTCCAAATTAGCTTCTGATTTCAAAGCCTTTGGTAGATTATTCTACTCATTTCTGTCACAAAGGAGTTTCTGAAGATGTTATCTGGCCCAACCACAAGCGCGTTTTAGGTGGACTAAGTCACGAGTAGCAAAAGTAGCATGGAAAAACGCTTCCCTGAAGGATGGAAAGGCTCAGAAGAGGTTGCTAAATCCCCCAGCTGTCACATTTCAGGCCACATCTGGTACCCTTGTCCCCATCAGAGAAAACTCCGCAACTCCAGGGGAATCTACACACTCCTGCATTAGCAGAGTCTCTCACACGCACACTGCATACATCCACTCACCCTCAAACACCACTGCCGCACTACGCCAAACACAGTGGCCAGTGCCCCAGGAGGACCCTCGCGCAGCTCCAGGCACCACTCACGCTCCCCTGAAGCGGAGCTCTGCACAAGAGAGCTGGCAGGAGATGCATCTCTGTGAGGACAGTCCCAGTCACACAGGCTTGAGACGATTTATTTTCTGTTCAAAGCAGTTCTTGCTGCTGTGCAACTAAACTGCATCACAAAATGAAGCTGTAGGAGAAAACCAAAGGGGGCCACCATCTCACTGCCCTCTAGGGATTACCATTACAAGAACAAAACATAAAACGCTTTGTTAATCCGTGTTTTGCAGATGCAAACCTTATTGCTGCAGGACCCACATCCCCGCTGCGATAGCACTGCACAGCACTGCAACACACACAGAGAGGAAAAACAATTAGCGCATTTCCAGTTCAGCTAGTGCCCCCAAGCTTGTCACTGCAATTACCAAAACAGAGCACTCTGCCCTATTAGTGACACGACGCTTCCCAGGCACAAAGCGCTCTTTGCACAGCCTCTCCTCCCTCACATTCACCCTAACGAGACACAGTTTTACCCTTCCGCGCCTAACAACTGGAAGCAAGTTGTCAGAGAGGTGAAGTGCCAGTTCCCTTCAGCCCATTTCCACCTGTGCTGTGGCAGCACATTCACAAGGGAACAGCACGCAAGATCGCTTAAGCCACTGTCTCAGCTAAGACTGCGACAGCAGTGTTGGTAAGGCTACACAGAGCGTGTCACGAGAGGGCTAAAAATCCCGCTAATCATCCGACATCCTGGGGAGGTCTGGCTGCACTCATACGATTCTCCCCCCAGCAGGTACAGAGAGCAGCTTTGATCAAATACAAAGAGTGAAAGATCTCTATCCACGAGGAGTCTGCATTCCTAAATTTAGTGTGCAGAGACACTCCACATTAATTGGCTTACAGTCGTTATCTTTGTATCTCACTAATGACAACACTGTAAACTGAATAAAGACTATTTAATATTCTTTCCTTTAACACAAAAAGACTGACAGCCAAAGCCAAAAAGATGGATAAAACACTATAAAATTACATCTTTTAAAATAATGCAGCATAAATAAACCATTTAGAATGAGACTGCATTTATTGCAACATTACAGGCTTTTTGGTGGAAGGGGGGTTTGTGTTTTATTTACCCTGAGTAGGTTAGAATATAGACTTTCAGTTTGATATGAAAAACTACTATGTTGTGTAACATCTTTTAGTCAAGAAATAGCCCCGTGCACAAAAAGCTGGCATTGCAGTAGGTTGGAGGCAGATTCAGGCAGAAATTACATAGCTTAACAGAAAAAAGGGAAGCATTTATGGACAGCTGAAGGATAGACTCACTGAATTCAAACTGAATTTATGTTGAATCATTCTGAAAATTTTTCTAGAGTTGTTCTTGACAAAAGATGAGAGTAACCAGCAAAGGCACCATGCTCCTGATTAAACAGTCGCGGGGGTTAAGAGGATGACTTGTTTCTGAACAGAGCCAAATAAATCAAAAGAGCAGCAGGCACCAACCTGACTACATCTGGGACTCACTGCATCCTTCAAAGAGAGGCAAAGAAAACAGACTCTTGAGCCTGAGTAAGCAGGGGCTCCAATTGTGTTTCCATGTTGTGAAACAGCGTGTCTGCCACCACACTTTAAGTCCTAATGAAATTAAATGAACAGATCTATCAGGAGCACAAGGCACTTGTGCTCTACTGAAATAAACTCCCCAAAAGTTTCTGTAGACTTTAGTAATAGCGTTAGTACAAAGCAAACCCAGGTATCAGCTCCCAACTCAGTGATGTGACGATCGCATTCCAATAAAACTGCAGATAAATCATCTTCTACAATAATGCCATTTTCTACTACAGCAAATCCCTTTCCTGGGCTCCCCTTATAGTGCATGGTTAGTATCAGACATAAGAGACAGAAAAAAATTATAGACCCAAGGAATTGTAACAAAGACCCACTCGCTGCCAGTACCTTAATCCCAAACATAAGTGATGTGCAATTGGAGACAAACTAACCCCCCTTTTTCTTTTTAAAATCTTTTTGCACACGAGTAACCTTAACTTCTGTGTTCACATATGACAAGCAAAAGTGACAGACAGTGCAGCCAAAACAGTTCATATATAACTTAGCTTTTTCTTTTTTTTTTTCCTTTTCTTTTTTTAGATAGATTCTCAAAGATGGATGTACCTGGGATGTGACTAAGATGACATCTGTGAAGCAGAAATAAGCCACAAAACTTCCAAGAGGAAGGAAAAAGAATCGATCCTTCAGTTTCTGCTTCTAAGGAGAAGGGTTTTACCCTCCAGGTGCAAAGGAAAATCTGGAACATCTTCACTTAGAGAAGCTGCTATTCAAACCAATCTCTTCCTCACCCTGCAGTAGTGCTTCGATTGGAATTACATTAGATGGGGTTTCAGGGCTTTGGAGGGACAGGAAGTCCGATACATCCATGGCACTTAATGTTTCAGTCTGTGAGTCTGAAGGGTTAACTATCTGACTGCTCTGCCCACACGAAGGAGAAGGGGAAGAGGAAGGAAAGGTCTGAGGCTGCAGCTGGGGAGCTGGCTGCTCCAAAGCTTTTGAATCAGGTGAGGAACATTCCTTCTTAATGGTGGCTTTGTCCTTGGCAGAGTCTCGGCAGGCACACTGACACTGGCAGGCCTCCTCCTGCTTTATAATAATGACAGGAACACTGAGACCAATCTGCTGAACAGGATTTCCTGAAGGTGAAACAAAGACAAAACACAACGGAACTACATGATTTCACAGCAGGGAGAGATAAATAATCTTTGTTAAATTAGACTGTATGCACCTCGCAGCAGAGATTACATGTTACTTTGTGCTTGAACAATGAATATCTCTAGCAGATGATAAATAAAAAGTGGCAGGTACTCGGTGTTGATTAGCAACCTGTTCAGGTTGAACCGAGGCATTAGAAGTCTGATCTAAATTTTTTACACAGCACAGTATGTCTCTTCTGACAACCACTGTAACTTTTACAGCATAAAATCCAATGAAAAGTGGCATTCAAATGCCCCAGCTCCTATGCACCAATCTTTGAAGATGATGATACAACATTACACCAGTAATTCTACTCCTTGACACCACCACAGGTATTTTCCTGCTCAAGCACTGGCACAGGCTGCCCCGGACAGTGGTGGAGTCCCCATCCCTGAAGGGATTTAAAAGATGTTTAGATGTGGCGCTTGGGGACATGGGTTAGTGGTGGCCTTGGCAGCACTGGGTTAACGGTTGGACTTGATGATCTTAAAGGCCTTTTCCAACCTAAACAATTCTATGATTCTATTTTCTCTAGTCTGCTTTCCTCTCCCATCTTGCTTCTCATACTTCCTCCTCACACTTCCTATGCTGCTCTACTTGCCTGGCTTCCTTTCTTTTATAAAATTTAAGTTTTAAACTTACCTGATCTCTCTTGACTCTGATTGACTCATCTTTGCAATACAACACCACTGTGTAGGAAGCGTATTATGGAACAGAACTTCTACAGTTGTGTATCATTTTGATGAATCTCACAGATAGTGCTTACCAAAAACAATCACTAAGGAACTGATTAAGTTTACTAGTTTGCTACCTGCTTCATGTCTTCATTTAGAAGAACAAAAAACAAATTATGTCCTTGCATTTCTGTCTTTCATTCTTCTATATAAGTTCCATTAAAATACCATTTTTATGAATACTAGATCTGATTATCTTACAAGTAGTTAGAGAACTACTACAGGACAGATCTCAGCATAAACCATTAGTCTACAGCAGACTGCACTTAAAACCTCAGGAAGGTAAAAAAAATAAAGTATTGTCTTCAACATTTCTGCAAGCAATAAAATCATAAAATCACCACAAATCCTGGTCAAGCTAACAGTACTACAGAGAAAGAGATAAAAGCAAGTTTGGTGTCAAGCTTACCTGCGTTGCCAGCTACTGGTAATGCAGTGGTAAAAAAAACCTTTTCTACTACTTTTGGAACTTGTGGCTTTAAAGAAAAACAAAAAACAAAAGTGTAAGTTAATTCCAATCAAATTTCTATTGTTCAAATTCTAAACAGCTGCAATCAAAAGAAACAGCTATACACACATTCCAAAGAGAACAGAGGAAAACTAATAAAAATGTAATACTTAGCTTGGTTCTGGCTATCCCAAACTCGAGTATTACATTTCAGTAGTCCTAAAGATGGAGAGTAATCACCCTCCCCACTACATGCTTGTAACATAGCTTGTGGGTTTTGACAACTGAATGACCGAGTTCTTAAAAAACTGCTGTGCTGCTCATACTGCGTGTACCTGCTGCCATTCCCTTGACCATTTGCAGCTGAGAAAGTCTAAAGGTGGCAACAGTATTCTTGAAGATAAAACACTTGAAATCTCAGCTATCCAGATTTACTGGAGAACCAGAAACGTTCTGTTTTCCAGAAGACTTTTCATTATCTTTATCAGGCTAAATTAGGAAGAGACAAATTACAAAATGTCTAAACACAACTTTACAGAGTTTTTTTGTGCTTCTACTTGTCAAAAGCAATAGATTAAAAACCCACATAGTGTCTCAGACCATGTGGTGCACTGTCCTGGATAAACCAAGCTGGTACCTGCTACGAGAAGTCTGTCACTGGGGAAAAGAAGAAAGCAAGATTTTCTGCACCCTGAATTTCTCTACCTATTTTCTATTTATTCTCTATCTATTTTAGGGGCTGCATTGGTGACATGTATATACATATTAACATGATAAGCATTATACAATACTGCATCCTGGTTTGTATCTTACAGTTACAGGTTTGATCCCCTTCTTTTTCAAAAGCAAGGACTCTAGAAGGAAGAGGGATGGTTCAAGTTGTTTCAAAGCTGTGCTGGATATACTAACCATTTGTTCTTGGCTTTGCGGAGAACCAGTGGCACCATTTAAGATCCATTGTAAGTTTGCTCTCCCATGACAATGCTGGACTGCAGGATAGCAGTGCTCTGAGAAGGAGTAATTGTTATTGTTGGATTACTGGTCAGAACAGAGTTCGCACCAACAGGCACAGTCGGAACTACGGCTGGCAGGGGCTCAGTGGCACTTGATGCTGTTGGGGCAGATGCCCAGCAACCACTGAAAGTCCTTGTACAATGGGCTGTGGTCGGCGTCTGAGTGTGCTGCAGGAAGTCTGGGTGACTGGCTGCAAACTGTGTGCTGTGAGGAACAGGGCACTTCTGGGGATTGTAAAACAGTTGCAGGATTTCCAAATGCAGCTTGCTGTGAGCTGGTTCCTATGGAGGAGGGAGCAGCAGGTGCTGCTGAGGCTTGTAGTGCTGAATGCGAAGGCTCAGAGATGCCAAGCTGCAGTACAAGTGGAAGAGACCAACGATGCTGAGTCTCCTGCAGAAGGCGGAACAGCAGTGACTGAGTCTGCATCGCCGTTAACACCTTCATCAAGGCAGCTGCCAAAAGAAACAGAAGAAAAAAAATATAGATACATCAGTTCTCATAAGAACTGAATAAACACTTTTTCAATCAACTTATCAGCTAGCTGATGGATTTTTGTTAAGTAAAGCATTACCACTTTCACATCTTCAGACTAGTGCTCAAAATATGGTAACACTGACAGTGAAACCTAAAAGTAGGTCCAAATTCAGGAAGCTAGTAATGCTGAATACGGCACACAAGTTGATCAGCCTCATTAGCTCTCTCTAAGAAACCCTTTTTATCAGCGGGTTTGTGCAGCTACATCGAGAGAGGAAGCTTGAAAACAACACTTATGCGGAAAGTCCACAGCATCAATGTCAGCATTGTACAACAGCATGCTCTAAATACTCGGGTCAGTTCCCCGTCGCTGTCCGAGCGTTATGCTGTCTGTGAACACAATGCATTTCAACACAAAAGAATTTCAACACTGAAGTTGAAGTTCTGTTTGCTACTTAGAGTTATGTGGGGCAGCAATCTTCAGTCTGAAATGCCAAATTAAGAACATGCACGCAGAGGGGGGAAACAGTCAAAAAGCCTCTCAAAATAATGCAGATGCAATTTGTACCTGTCTGCTGAGAGTCGTCCTGATTTGCAGTATGATCTGGGCTCTGAAACATGGACTCAAAGAGCTTGCTGGTGAGATTGGTGCTAAGGTCTTGTCCATGTGTCTGGTAAATAGAAAATAAAGAGGAAGACATCAGATAACGTTATACCTCAGCTCTCCATAAACTTTGCACAAATCCAGTCAAGCAGCATATGAACGTCAGAAATACCTCTCCAATTAACCAGCCACCTTCAGGAAAGGCAACATATTCACTTACCTAGTGTAAAATGACACTTATTTTGTTTTGTTACCCACAATCAAATTTACCAACATAATGAGCAAATCCTTACAAAAACAAGTCAGTCCTTCAAAAGTAAAATACATTCTTCTGCATTCATACTTTAACTCATTTCTTGTAATACTCTGTTAGAAACAGACATTAATTTGTCTCGGCTGTTTGTAAAACCTTTTCTGGAGCAGAACAAAGTAGGCTCTGCTTAGATTATAACCCTGGACTATGCACTACTGTCACCCACACTGCTCTAGCAACAGAATATATTAAAAGCTGCATACTGCTTCCACATTGAGCACAAAAGAATGAGTCTCATCAGCATATAATTTTACTCTATGTAAAATTTAAGCTCAGTCAACAGTTTTTCAATATGCAAGAACAGTATTATGGTAAAATCAGATGCAGAGCCTTTAAAAACAGGTTGAATATAAGCACTGCATATTATGAGGAAAATCCCTCTCTTTCACTCGGTTATTCTGCTTTTAGACAGAAATATTTATTTTTTGTTCCAACCATTCCCAAAAAGGACAGCAATAATACGTCATATTTACGGCTCAATAGGGTGTGTAAGAAACATTTTTTGTCAAGAGAAGCCTTCTGCAAACTGCCGCAAGACACACAAAAAAGCAGTATTCAGTACATCTAAACCAATTCTATCCAAGTCAGTTATTCTGTGAAAGAGTACATCTCCTCCACTAGTGAAATGAAAGCCTGAGGTACAGCATGCTGGAGGCCGGAACGAGAGAAACAGAAGCAACCAGCCATACATATCTATCTGCTGTATTCCCGTTGGCAGGACAAGCGCACTGGCCAGAAAAAAGCAAAACCGAAGTTACAGGTGAGGCAATTCCGGGACAGTAACTCACTGGATTAGAGTTCTCCCGCAATTCTGAATCTGTTGATATGAGGCTTAAGTCACTCAGACAAAAGTGAGTGGCTTGTTATCCGTAAAGAAGAAAAAGAAATTGAGTTATATATTAAAAAAATAGTGTCAGAAATGTTTTTAATTACTTTTTAGAGTCCCTACAATTCTGTCTATGCAGAATTTTTTTTTACCTATATGTGACCCAAGTCTCACTTCTAAAAACCAAAGGAGCAATATTACTAAGCAAAGGATATTTTTGTAGCTATCAAGGATTCTTAACATCTCTTTCACATTACTTCAAAAAATTAAATAACCTAGCATTTTAAATTAGGTCAGGAACAAAACAGCCTATAGAAAATTAAAATTTAAACCTTAACACTTAGTATTTATTGTACTTCACACGTTTATTACATAGTATTGACTGAAACATATGAATCTACAGGGAAAGCATGATAATATATATAATTGCCTATAACTCGTGTCAGTACTTAGCATACTCGTCAAAGCAGCAGAGGCCAAGCGTTAATTGTAGTGTCATTAAAATGAATAGACAAATTTAGATCAGCTTTTCTAAATAAAACTTGGTAACCTAATACCATGCTAGAAGTTTCAGAAATACCGATCCCACTGTTTATTATCAGCACACTGTAAACACAGAGTATGAGAATAAACCCTACGCTGCCACCTTGAATGCCAGCATTTCAGAATTGAAACTGAATTCTCGGTTCAAAAAAGAGGCACCCGTGGGTTCTTCATGGGAAACTTTCCCAAAGTATGGTTTTATCTCCATCTAACACAGAAGCATTAGGAAGAAGTGCTACTAACCTCAGACACGTTGTTATTGGGAAGTGCATTATAGGAATGTCCTTTCTCATGACCTTTCATGTGACTCTTGAGACTATACTGTGTACTAAAAGTCTTCTCACAGCCATTACTGGGACAGAAGAAGGGTTTTCTCCCCTACAGGCAGCACAAAACACATAGAACAAACTTACAAACACTGTATGAGACACGTACTTTTAAAGCACATAGGAGAGTGATAATATTTTATACAAACAAGATTGTTTAATGCCACTTGGGAGTCTAAAAACTCAGCATTCTTGGGAGTCTAAAAACTTCCGTTTTACTACATGAACTGACACAAGAACACAACGTTTAATTTTTATGCATCATTACTGATACATTTGTGAAACACGCTCATGAAATTCAAGATCTGTCAAGCATAAATGGAAGCGCATAAATGGAATATTGGGGGTTGCCCTGACCCAGGTGCAGGAGTTCGCACTTAGCCTTGTTAAACTTCATGAGGTTCACACGGGCGCCCTCCCCCAGCCTGTCAAGGTCCCTCTGGATGGCATCCCTTCCCTCAAACATATCAACTGCACCACTCAGCTTGGTGTCACCCCCATATTGTATGCAAGTATAAACACATACTGGGATTCTGAGAGTTAGTATAAATTGAATAAGCTCCATTAAAGAAAAAAAAAACCCTTGGGACTTACCAGTATGTGTCCTAACATGTGTTTTAAGGTGGTGGCTTGCAGCAAAAGCCTTTCCACAGCCGTCATGCTCACACCTGAATGAGGCATCACAGAAGAGTTAGCATCAGGCTGCTTTGATGCATTAGTTACAACCTTAGATCACACTTTGCAATAGTCCCAGGACTCTGAAAAGCAGGACTAATGCTAATCTGTGTTGGTAATCAGGTACCTCCCAGCTGCTATGCATGCTACACAGACTACAGCAGGGCTCTGAACAGGACTTTAAAATTCAAGCATGAAGTCAGCATGGGGGGGTGGGGATCCTTCATGGAATAAACATTGCATCACAGCAGAGAAGCAGCAATATGCTTAAAAACACGCTCATCATGGTACATATTTATGTTTAAAAAAACAGCTTGACTATTCTTGTCTTTAAAGACAGTCATTTCACCCACTTTTACAGGCAACTGAGGGAGCTCTAGAACAAACATGCTCAAATGCTAGCCACCGTCACTTTTTTCTCATGAGAACAGCTTTTCATTCAGGTCAGTAATAGCTGCCTTTTGGCACAGGTGGTCCATTACACAAGTCCCACAGAAGTAAAAATTGCCATCCAGCAACTTACCGAAATGGCTTTTCTCCTGTGTGTGTTCGAATGTGCTTCCTCAGGTCACTGTGCGTTGTGAAGTATTTACTGCAGCCTTCTGATTCACAGTTAAATGTTTTCCCTGTGTGAAGCCTCTGATGTGCTTTCAACCTAAAAAGCATGCCAAAAATATCCCTCTTACGAGTTGTAGGATGAGATAGCCCCTGCCTGAGGCAAGCAAGCCATCCATTCAAATGTGCATGACAGGATCAAAGGTTTAACATGTTCTGAATTGAAGGTAACTAGCTTATGAAAGTAACTGATAGCGCTTGCGAAGTCTTCAAGCAAATCTGAGAATGTCTTGTGTTTGTGCACCATCTTCAATACTACTGTAATATAAATAAGCTAAGTATGTCATCATAAGTTCTGTCATCCTACTCTTGGTATAGCATTTCCACATTTTGGGGGGGTTTATATTCATATCTGTACCTGGAAAAAGCATAGCAATCGTATTCAAACACAAAAAACAACTAGATTCAGCTTGCAAAACAGTAACAGCCACATCTACAAGAGAAATAGGCAGATACTTCCTACCTGTACAGTGTATTGAATGCCTTTTCACAGCCCTGCACATCACATTCAAACGGCTTTTCTTTAGTGTGCACTCGAACATGGATTTTGAGGCTGTAGGAGGTAAGAAAGGCCTTGCCACAGCCTTCTTGATTGCAGACAAAAGTGTATTCCCCACGATGTGTCTTTTGGTGAGTGCGCAGGTTTCCGGCAGTGCTATAGGTACGTGGACAGCCCTCAAAGGTGCACTGGTATCTCTTAACCTAAGAGATATAATGCCTGCATACTTATTTTAAGCATTTCTGGAATACAGAATAGAGCTGCAGTTAATATCAAAGACAATGGAATAGATTTTGACCCAAAAGGCAAAAAAAAAAAAAAAAAGCCATTCAATTATCAGACAACTTAATATTCTGCTGCACTAGGTGAGGAAGGAGTGGCACACAACAGAAAGCAGACTGACCTTATAGAAGAACAGTAATCTAATAAGATGAAAAAAAGGAAAAACATAATTTGAAATATTCTAGCTAAAAACCTGATAAAACAGAAAGGACACTAAGAGGCTATCAAACCTACCCGCTATTCCTGTATGTAGCACCTCCTTTCATTCAGGTGCTTCTAGCAGAGCTACTTATTTCTGGAGGAAGAAGAGAAGGGAAAATGTACTTTCACAACCTGACCCTCAAAAGCACTGCCCTGTGTGCTGAACTCCCATTAACACCTTGAATGAGAACTACAGTTTTCAGCATCTCCTATGGTCTAACCATCAGTCCATTTATTACTTCATTTTATCTCAAAAGCAGCCTTCATTGTGCGTTGTTGTTCTCCTCTGTGTTTACTGAAATAAACAATGCCTGAAGTGTAACGAATCAAACAAGGTGCTTTACATCAAAAGGCAAGTGTTACAGATTTCTCAGCCAGCTATCTAGATCACCAGGAAACAATTTCATACTGAATTAGATCTGGTAGCCTTCCCAGCTTCTGCAACAGGCAGAAAGAGACCACATAGAAGCTTCCAGTGTGCAAGTCATAACGCTTAATTAAATCTCATTCTCTCTTGTGAAGTAGAAGGAATAAGCCATCTGATATGCTTGAATAAATTTATCTTCATCATTAATTATCAGACTGATGGCTTTCATTTGACTGTCCCTGCTGAGGAACCTTAACACCTAAAAGTGATTATAGAGCCCAAGAGAGGACTTGATGGTTGACAGGCAAGAAGCAGAAGAGTATTCCAAAAGATGTTGATTTGGAAATGTTTAGAAAGGCAATGCAACCTCACAACAGAGGAGCAGGAACTTGCAGATTTAGTATTCTAACAACTAGTCAGGAAGATAATATAATAGAACATAAGCCAGCAATTTTCCTCTTTTCCAAGGCACAAAGCACCTATCTCACAGTATCTAGTATTATTGCTTAGAAAAGGCTGCAGACTGTCTTCAAAAAACCAGATACTGAACTGGAGGTTGATACCAGGAGAAACCAGATGAGCCTATACATAACCAATGTGTAACGCTTACAGGTTTCTACCCATCTCATGACTCAACAACTGTTTTTTTCTTTATATATACCCATCAGAAAGAGCATTGACAATCACAGTTCTTTATGACCACAGCTCGAAAGCTGAGAACAGAATAACATGGGATGCCTTGACCTATGTCAGGTAAGTATAAATCACTTTATTTGAAGTCATGCTCTTCTCAGAATAACAGGAATTTAGGTAAATGTGTTAAGTAGGAGTAACACCAAAAACACATTGTTCTTGGTGTGCCTAAGTAAGAACTGAATATTTTTAATCCTTCCATAAAATAACTAATTTGATTAATGCTTTGTGTAATATTACATAAATGAAAAAACAATGGGCCCTCGGTAAAATCACTATGAGATCTGTAATGGCTCTCAAACACATTTTTGTCTAAAAATTGTCTCCCGTTCATGTATTACAACAGCAGAAGAATAAGGACAGTTGAGGGATGTGGAACACATTATTATTACGCTAACAGTTGTTGGTACTGTTGGAGACCATATCAGTGCTATAATGTCTAAAGGAAGGTAAACGCCTTTGTGTTCTGATTCTCAAACAGTCGAAGTAACAGCCCTGCTACGTGCGCTCAGCATTTCCTCTTAAGAACACGCCCTCTAGATCCTACATCAAGTACCTAAGAACTGAAGCACCCCAGGGATATTTCATTGCATGCTTTCACTCCTCTTTCTCTATATACAGGTTTAAGGCCTTCATGACAGTAACTACAGAACGAGGGTCTAAAGCACCAAGGCACATGTTTCAGGGCTGTAACAATCGGGTTGCTCAGACCCGGGCTCTGCCTGTCCAGAAGATCACCTCTAGAATAAGGGTAGCCTGGGAAACAAGCTCTTCAGTAAGGGCAGGGATTTCGGTTAACTAAACGCATCATCCCAACAGCTTCCCAGGAAGCACTATGGTCGCAGAGTGCCCTGGCACAAACTCATACCAGGTATAATTTGGGTTCTAGATGGCCTGCCATGAGGAAAGAGAAATAAATCATCTCTCAGCTACTTCCAACCTATTTTATAGAGGACAAAATTGCCGGTAGGAGCCCTTTAAGAAAGCTTTATAAAATCTGAGTATACAGGATCTGAGTAATCTCTTGTTGATATCACAACAAGCAGATGGCATTTACCTTCACCTTCCTTTGATGAAACCTTACTATTTGGAGAATATTAAAGGAGGTTAGACACACAAGAGATTCTTACACAGAGCATAGAAATATAATTATAAAGCTAGAAAGACATAAGACAACTATAAAATAATAAGCAGTAGTTTTCATTTTGGCTAGTACTGAATTCAGTTCCTGCCTCTTACATATAGTTGATGTTAACAGCATATTGGTAAATGGAGATGAGTTTTCCAAGCTATTTATTATCAACACTTATCTTACCACTCGACTAATCCAGGGAAAAACTTTACTCTCAAATGCAGACTTGAACAGACAATTACACATCCAGCAACTAGTTCTCCATGCTTTTCCAATTTCACATGACAGATGAGAAGTAACATTATCCCACAGAATTGTAACTACCATGAAAAATATTTAGCAATATTGCAAAATACAGTAGGGGAGAAAAGGACAGCAGAAAGAAATTAGAGGATGGCGAAAGAACAAGTATAAAAAAGCATTTTGTCCCAGTAAGATGCAGAAAGATTAAGAGAAAATTACCCATACTAAGGGGCTTATTGAAAACTACAGTTCAGGAGCCCTGCTGCCAAAATCCAAAAACTTTTCCTTTTTCAAAATATCTTGTCCTGTTGAAGGACGACTTCTTCCAATCCTCACTACATTCCCATCTAACAAGGGAGACTCTGAATTTGTTTGTGGCGTTTTGTTTTTATGAAAGGGACAGGGAAGAGGACCTACGCTACACTTCACTGTAACAGCTTTAAATAATCTAATAAAAAGAGCTAGTTGAGAGATATTAATTCAGTTTCTTCTGATACTATATTTACTAAGATACACTGTTTTTTCTTTATTTCTATAGACACTAGTTACCTAGGCTGCCCTAAGTAGAGGGAAACACAATGAATTCATATGAGAACATGTAGGAAAATGTCATGTTTGGACTCATGACTTGACAGCCTACCATGAAATCCACAATACGGAGCAAACTCTTGCTAAATCCTTCTCCTGTGATCCAAGGTTTACTACAAAGCATTTAACTCACTATAGATTTGCTAGTCAAGAAATATGTGTGTGCTAAAGCAATGGAAGTGGTGCACTACACCAAAACCAGCTGTTAATGTTTGCATCCGATTCTCCCTTGGTTTTGTACAAGACAGTACAAAGAGGAAAGATCAACATCATCAAGCGTTTAGTTGAACAAATGATCGGACCAACAGTAACTTGAAGAGGAAGGTATTTTGGAGGTCTTCACATTTTTATCTAGTCACTTAGCATTACTAGAAGCACCGTACAGAGAAGGAAACAGTAATCTCACTGTAAAGCATCTTGCCCTTAGTTTATAGTTCAAAGCGGGTAAAAGTTATCAATAAATGTCCAATCATTACAATACAGTTACAACATAATTAAGAAGTTTGGTTGTGTTGAGTCAGCCAAGACACAAGAGCATAGACTGATAACACACAGGCACAAGGTCAGGAAGTACTTTTTATTAGACAAGAAGGGGTACATTATCTTCACCAGGGATCATCAGATTCAGTACAATTTATGTATCAGTACTGAAGTAAATGTTCCCTGTTACGAGTTTTAAGGCAGCTGGAAATTGAGATTTTTACATACTGCATTACAGGACATTCTCCACAGCACTTCCCATAATACACAAGCAGTTTGACACTGGTATGAACTACCTAAAAAATCAAATGAGGAGTCTGTTAAGTTTTCTAGGTGTTTACATTTAGGTCTAGAAAGTGAAAGAAAAGGAGAATATTAATTACAGATTAAGGATTTGGTTCCTAGCTGCCAATGCACATATTTAAAGGAAGACGGCAGTAACACTTTCAGTTTAATGGCCTGAATTATGACAAAGGCCTTGCAGTGCTCCCCCTTTTCTCAAAGATCAAATCTTTATTTCACAAATTATTCTGAGAAGGATACTGCAGACAGAAGCAATACTACCACCATGTTCTAAGCAAAATAAAACCTTCTGGAAAGCAGCAAAGCACTTAATTCTCTTTTCACATTAGAAACATTAGCACATCAAATAAGCACTGGTTATACACATAAAATTATGTAGATATTGACCATGAAAGACTTGCAGTTACAGCAGCAAGTACGCAAGAACATTGCCATACACAAGCAACAACAAAAAAGAAACATGGCAGCAACAGGAAAAACCACAGATGGCTCAGATATGCAGCGTACAGACACAAGTTGCTTTGAAGATAAAGGCTGTGGCTGCATCTCATACGCTTTTTGTGAAGGACAGCGTGCAGTCTCTCCCAAGGAGATGCACTAGAGGAAAGCTAGAAGAGTCTTAATTAAGCATTCACCTTAGAAGTAGGAACTAATTGTCCAATAATCAACAAGACTGGCAAAAGCTGAGCCTGACACACTGTGCCAAAGTCTACTTAAACTGCTCAGTTTGCCTTTAACTCATCTTGAGTTTACAAGATTCCCCTTAAATTGCTATATTTTCCATGACATAACTGAACAAAAAAAAATTAATTTGAAATAGAAGACTATAATCACATTTATTCTTACAGACAGAATTATAGCGAGGGAAGCATAATATAACAAAAGGAAGTTAAAGGTAATTAATGAAGTGTAAAACCCTCTTTTGCTTCATAAATGTCTAAGACTGACCTGAAAATTTAAGACTTTAAAACCATTATCTCAAGTGTTAGAACTGCTACAGATGCTTTGGAAGTACCAAAGAACTGGACCACTGACTTTTAGAGATGAGCCAAATGTTCAGGGGTTTAGAGCTTTCTCCTTGCCATCTCCAGACAACTTACAAGCATTTGAAACAGCAGGACAAAAAGGGGTTTTACAAAATGGAAGAGTGTCACATATGCTTAGGGCTTATTTCCACTGCACTCAAATTGTACTGTAACTCCTCCCCCCACCCCAGAAAATTAATTTGAGATGGAGAATTAAGATAAGGATTTCATTACGAAATTCCAGGTCTTAGAAGCCTTTTTTAAAAAGGAGGGGTAAAGAAATAAAATCAGTTTAATTGCATGTGTAGTCATCAACACCTGTTTAGCTAGTACACACTGTTCTCAGACACTGCAGATTGCAAGCTGATTATCCAACAAATAAGAAAAGAAAGTACTGATATGACTGACATACAAAAACTAAATATTTTAGCAGCTAAGAAGGTAAGATACAACAGCTGCTAATATGAATAATAACTGAGTAAAAGGAGTTCCTTAGGCTTAAATGGGCTTATTGAACAAGCCCCAGTCCAGAATGTTCATAACCAACTGCAGAGCTGACCTCCTACCGCCCCATTTCCTCACTGCCGAGTGAGCGATAATGAAGGTTCCCTGCTAATCTGAATTATTCAGAGCGTTCAAACCCAGCTTCCTTTCTAAGCAAGGGCTCATTTCCGCAATTCTCTCTTACACTGTATATCAGTTACACAAGTAGTTGATACTACTACCACTGATACTAGCACAGACTATTATTTAACTCAGAAGGGCGAAAAAAGGAGCACAAAGTTGTCACTGTGTTGGTATTTCAGTCAACTTTGCATTGCTTTTGCACCTAGAAAGCAAGAATCCCAAATCAGTCTGTACAGACCCTCACCACTTTGCATGCAGGTAGAATTCATTAGGTTAACAGAATTAAAAGTAATCACCATTTTAAATACATAAGCTGACTTAAGCTTTCAAAATACAGCAGATGATACTCTGAAGTTTCCCTTATTTTCTTCTCACAGTTTCCCTGAGCATGACACAATAAAGCTACAAGTAAATTTAAGTTTGGCATCTTAAGTTTCATACTTTAGCTACTACCAGTAGTCTGGAATTTAACCTGTAACTTGGATATGCTTTTCTCAAGAATGTGGTTAACCACAGAATAACAGAGTTCATGTTCTTTTTAGTTATCTCTGAACGCAGGAAATAACTGTTCAACCAAAAGAAAAATAAAAGACCACTAAAATCACGTACACTACCAAAATAAACACATTTTCAGTATCATATTCTGCTACTATTATCTACCGTATCTAGTGTGTTACCGCATGTCAAAAAGTGCTTCCTAGCTGCTTCACAAGAAAACAGCACAATATTAGAGTGAAAACTGACGACACTCGCAGCTTTGCTGCTGACCCACTGAGTGACTGTGGGCAACAGTTACGCCTGTTATCAGCAGAAAGCATTACTATCCCTAAAATTAACAGCAGATTTAATGAGGTGTAATTCATTCCACTATACAGTAATCTTTAAGAACAAGGGAAAATTCTGTCTGCCTCCCGGCAAACAGCTTTAGAAAAACACATTTTCAAAGCATTTAAGGTCACCAGGTGAAAAGCACCCACAATAAACCTAAAATTCACAATCACGTTTAGCTACTTACTTCTTTAAGCTTGGTTTCTGGGCATTCAGACTGCAAAGTGAGCGTTGCTCCTTCGATATTTCGTGGCATAGGAGTTGAACCAGGATTTATTGTTAGATGAATCTGATCTGGAGAAATAATATGTTGCACATAACCCTGGGACATTCCTTCATGATCTGCTATTAAATGAAATCCTTCTTCATGACCCTCTGGCAAAAAAGGCAAGTGATCACCACACTGTCCTTCATCCTCATCATCTTCCAATACACTGTGGTCCTGCTCTATTAGAACAGTTGTCCTGTCATAGACCGTCCCAGATGATGAGGAAACCAGCCCGTTTTTATCAGCAAACCTCATCATATTGTCATCTTGGGTTAAATCGTCTTCTTCCACTTCATAGTAGATAACGTTGCCTTCAGGACTGTTTTCCCCCATGGCTCACCGCCTCTCAGTGCGATATCGTGAAGTTACACCGTAACGACTCATCTGCAACGGAAGGACGGGCGGCGGGGGGTCAGGCGGCTCTGCCCGGGCCGGGCCGGGCCCCGCGCCGCTCGCGGGCACAGCGCCGCTCACAGGTGCCGCCCGGCCGGGCAAGCACCCCGCAGCCCCGGCCGTCCACGCAGCCCCAGGGCGGGCGGTGGCGGCGGTGAGGGCGCCGGGCCGTGCGCTGCAGCCCCCGCCCCGCGGCCCGGGGAAGGCGTCCCCTCCCTGAGCGCGGCGCTACCCCCGCCCGGCCCGGCCCGGCCCCACACTGCCGCGCCGCCCCGCGGAGAGCCGCTACCGGGGCCTGCGCGGGACCGCACCGCCCCCCAGCCCAGGCGCCGAGACGCGGCCCCGCCGCCCTCCAGCCGGCCCCGCCGCGCTCACCGAGCTCCCGGCAGCGGCAGCACCTCCTTCCCCACCCCAGCGGCACCATGATTACCAGCACACTCACTTCCGCTTCCGGCCGCGCACGGCCCGACGGGAATGCCGCGCCCACCGCGGGGCTTCACGGGAAGGGGCGGTGAGGCGGGCGCGAGGGCGGTGCCGCGCCTGCGCACTCTGCCGCGGCTCGGAGCGGCGGTCGGCGCCGCCGCCTGCCCGGGCCCTGCCCGCCTCCGGCCGCGGCCCTCTGCTGCCCGGCCCGCCCCGGGCGGCTCCTTCCGCTGCTGCCGTGCTAACGCAAAGTGAAATCGGCCCCCAAGCACGGAAAGTGGCGTTACCAGCGCCGGAAGGGAAGGGACACAGGGGCGGCAGTACCACAGCAGCAGGCCCCGGGTCGGGACCGGGCCGCGAAGGCCGTGGCCCAGCCTGGCAGCCGCTGCAGCGGAGGAGGTACCGCACATGCACCATAGCCAGCGTTAGAAGGGAGTTACAGCATCGAAATGCAGTTACATGATGGAAAAAATAGCCATTTCTTCCATAATTAGCACAAGTTCAAAGTAGAGCACACAAAGCCAAGATAAGTTTTCCTTGATACTCCATTTTTACCTCAGCATTTTCAAAAGTAAGTCTCCAGATCCCCGCGGGACAGGTCAGACGGCAGCGGCTACCAGCCATCGGTGTCCAGCGACAGACAGCAAACACTTTCACCCATGACTCAGTATTTTCAAAGTCTCTTCATCAAGATACACAATTCCCAAATACCTCCTTTTGTGACCAGGCACAAAAACGTCCAGATCAGCGGCCAGTGACGGAGCTGGGGGGGCCCCGGGGCTCCTCTGGGGTGGAGGCCTCCATCCCTCACGGCAGCACTCGCCTCTGCCCCCAGACCCTTCCCACCGCCTGCAGCACCAGGTGCATATCTTTAAAATAACCCATTTTCTTGCAGACCGGTCCCTTACCTCCATTGGATGACAGGTCCACACTGCTACATGGTCTCAAAGAGTTACACGGGTGGGGAGTGGGAGACCACAACAATTCATGTTACGCATCCATGCTGCTACCCAAGACACGGCATTAAACCACGGGAGGGGGCTGCTCCAGGCCTTTTACAACATGACTTAAATCACTGTCAACAAGCCAAGAGCCTAAAACAGCCGACATCGAAAACAGGCAGATAGCCTGGAAAAACGGACCAAGATCTTTTTATTTAAATAACAAGGACTTAAAAATTCTGAGTTTTAATAAAAGTTAAATAAAATACAGTGTAAATATCAGCTTTTATATTTTTGCCTGTCTACATACAGCTTATTTAGAAATGTGATACACTTTACAGCTTAAACAGTGACACTTGATTCAAACTGCCTGATCTGTATCTTCAAAAGCAACAGATTGTATAAAATACTGTGATATTAAAAAAAAAAAGCCAGTATACTATACAAAAAAAAAATATTTTTACAGTAATTTGATATCTAAAAATCAGATCAGCTGCATCTGAAATTCATGGTAAATTGCCTTCTCTCAAGAGGAACTGATGGATAAATTGCTGAGCTTTCCTCTTTTCAGCGATATCAGGTGTAGGACGTCCAGGAGGAGGTCGAAGTAACAAGCCACCAAATATACTAGCTGCAATGAAAACAAAAAGAAAAAAGCCACACAGACACACCCTAAGAGCCAGTCAGCAGCAGGATATCAAGGGTAATTCCACCAACCCCCATCAGTCAAAGTGAGAGAGAGCATGGCATCAGGAAGGGCTAAGGTGAAGCTGATGACCCGTGCATCTCTGAGTCACTCTACAACTTTTTTCAGGCTACTCCAGTGACTGTTTCTCTATGGACTGTTTGCTCAGTAGTAAATGCTTCACAACAGTAGAGGCCGTGACTGCACTCACTTTGGGGAAATGTGGTTTGTTACGCAAACTACAAAGCCCCTCTGAACAGAATGGTTATTTTGCTCGCCTTACCGAGAATATTCACATCCAAATGGTTTTTCCCTGAATTTTTCAGTAGTTCTCGTAGAAATGCCATTAGGTATTCAAATACATTTTTATGGCACCCTGGCAGGTTAGAGATAATCTGAGGAGGGGGAAAAAAAAAATCCAACATTTATATTGAAGACATGGCAATGGCTTAGCAGCTTTATCTAGTACCAACATCACCCTGTCTGCAAATACTAACAGCTCTTAATAACCAAGAAGCACCAGTTCTAGATCCTTTCTATTATCAGATGATTAAGCTTCTGAGAGCAAAAACCTGTCACTGGTCTGGCATAAAACAGTTTGCCTCCCCTCCCTCGGGAATGGGAGAAAAAAAGTCTCCCAGCAAAGCCAGCGATACCTGGCTGCTCAGCGGGTAGCTGCTGGCACACTCCAAACAGCTGCTGTAGAACCTGTAGCAGATGACAGGCTCCGGCAGGCTTTCCAGGAAGAGCAGCAGGGCTTCTGCTACCGAGTGGTTGCTGCCAACTGATCAAAAGATGGTTAAGGAAGAGGCAAGCACAGCGTGATCTATTTTGGTCGTATTTCTGCTGAAAGATTAATCTTTGCTTAGGTCTCCAAGAACTCCTTCTATTGTTCACAGCTTTGAGTTAGATCACTTGACTCCACGTAGCAAGCTGCTTCTGCTGGCCGTCGGACACTTACGTAATTCATCAACATCATTCATCAACATCGCAAGGACTTAGCAGAGGCATTTGTACCGATTACAAGGAGTAGCGAGGAACTGCAGATCTCAGTTACTCCGAGACGAGAGATGGTAATTTAAAAACCGTGGTGGAGCATAGAAGACTGATAAAATCTTTTTCAACTTTGACCACTAAGGCATAGTGAGCCTTACTGGACATCAGTCTAAAAGGATACAGAGGGTATCATGCATTCCTTTGTCCAAACAATCTCGGATTTGCTCAAATTCTGATCTGAGGCCTGGCTGCTGAAACAGGTCCTCCTGCAAAGACGACTATTAGTCAGTCTCAAGGAAAACAAAAGTTATTTGGGTTACCAGAGCAATGTCGTTATAACCTGGCTGGGTAAGTCTCTCCAAAGCAGTAGATATCCGCACAACTCCCACCACGAGCAGCTCTAGTAAGGCTGTGGCACTGCAGTAGAGAGCAGTGCAGAAGGACAGCTGCTGATGCATGCCACACACAGGCAAGGTCACCATCACAAAACAGTGCAACCCAGGGCACCAAGATCACTTATCACAGATGTCCTTTATCTCTCTTTACCATTGGCCAAACATCCACAGTTAGCAATGATTGCTATTACCAGTACCTTCTTCAAAACTAAACCTAACGCAAACAAAGTATTTGGTGTTTCCAGTACAAACACTGCCAACCTGCTGGGAAGCATTGCGGTACAAGTGATCCACCATCATCCACAGCTCTTTTGGAATGTCCATAGGCTTTTCAGCTTGAACAGCATCATCACTCATTTCTAGTGGCATCAGGGTCTGAGAGGGGGAGAAGGAGGGGGAAAAAAAAAAAGTAGCTAGCCAAGTTCTTATTCAACTCTGCAAAAACACTTCACAGAGCTTATACCTGAGAATTAAGACTTGTTAAGAAACTGTACGGCTTCACTCACCAGTCTTCATACAAAACTAGTACAACAGGCACATTTACATCAAAAGTCCAGACAGAAGAAACAAGCTGCTCTCATAAACATGCTTCACGTACACTCGGCTCTATGGAAATGCTACATCATGCCTCACATATACACACACATCTCCATTCAATGCAGAGAAACCCAAAGGCTCCAGGGAAAAGGTCTACATTTAGAAGTTGCACACCTCTTTTAAATGTGCAGGCAGAGCAAATGGGATCTTACTTTCAGTGCTCTCTATATGAAATGGGTTGGTTCATCCACGTGAAGAACTAATGCAAGGTGTGAAGATGGTGCACTGGAGAGCACAAGCTGTATCAGCATTCTCAGACTATGGACCAGGGAAGTGGAAGAAGGCTCTTTAGCAATAAACAGGACTTAACATCTAGTTTAAATGGTTCCTGTGGGTTTGGAAGGGAATCTTGTCTTTAACTCACAAGTTTCCGAATGGATTCTGCTGACATGTCCTGGATCGGTTCCCTCATGTAACACAGCGTATGAATGGGAGACCCAAAGCAACTTGGCAAGTAGTTGCCTGTTACAGATAGAAAATAATCCTTCCCCCTGTTAAGATGCAAGACCAAGATATCTTCAAGTTTTTCCTCTCCAGAGTTTAAGTGTGTAGCTGTTGATTTATTAACAAACACTTCCAACTCAATTGTGATCTCAGCATCTGCGGAAAGATGATAAAAAAACATGTACTCAGTTAAAAAAAGCTATTAAACCAATAAGCCTGCAAATAGGCATAGCATTCTCAGAACAGCAGAGAGAACTAAGCCAGAAGGTGACAACTGTAGCTGATTAACATGAGATGAACAATGAGGAGCTCACCTGACAGCAGAAAGCCCTTACTGGGATTAGCAATCAGCCACTCCTTGCAGTAGGTTTCCTCATCTGGTTTGCTGATAAATTCGAACTGGCAGGGCACTTGTCCATTCCGGATTGTAAACTTCTCTACCTGCAGCTGCATGTATTTAACATCCTCGAAATGGAACTAGAAACAAATGTCAGTCAACGTCAGCAGCCAATGCCACCTTGCCAAGTGCTAGCAGCAATTCCTGTCCTGTGGTTTAATCATTAAGCAGCAAGATACCCAGATTAAGCCTCTTGCTCCCGCATCCCATCTCTTCCAGGATTGCATAGGATTACAGTTGCTTACTCTGTATGCTAGTCGTTTGCATCGGTGGGCCCTTTAAAACAAATGCTCCCCTCAAATAACCTGAATGAAACTTGAGAACAAGATAGCTGTAGCCTCAAATGTCTCATCTGCTTATCTTTTTTAGTCCCCGACACGCAAAGCAAATACAGGTTTTGTGACCTTCTCCAAATCCTTCAGATTTTACATTTTATGTTTCAAAGAACGAGTCAGAGCAAGGGCCACAAACTGCCCTTTTACTCTCTCCCCACCTCAAGGAGTAACACGCCCTACATTTCAGCCTGGTACTGTGAATGGAGTTTACCTGCATCTAAACAGAAACAAGTATTTCTAGGGCTTGTAAACAGAGAACAGTTGGAAGTCAAAATATTCTACTTCTTCGGAACCAGACCCCAGGGTCTAGAATCCATCTTCTACCGCTGGAATACACTTCTGGGTCTAGGGCTGCTCAGTTTCCCCAGCGAGCCACAGCACAGGAACATACCCTACCTCTCTCTGGGAGAGGGTCACCGAGGGAATGTTGGCATTCTCCAGCTTATCCAGGGAGCGCACTATTTCCTCAAAGGCTTTTCGATAGAGCTCCTCATCCACAACCTTCACCTGAAAAGGACACACACTGCACCAACTGGCATTTACTGTGCCTCCACAGGAGAGCTGTAACACAGCTGGGAACATATGAAGTGATTTGATTTTAGCAGCACACTAGCATATACAACACATGTAATGAACAGAGCCACTTGAGCGCTAATGCTCCAAGATCTCAGGATCCTTAAAAAAAAGAAAAAAGTTTGACAACACACTACTGTGTTGTCAATGATGTAGCATTCCTGCACTGCAAGTTTCTGGGAAAATTATTAGGAAAATAAGAAAAAAGGCAAAAGAACACTTCTGAAAAAAACACCTACACATATTCATGCATTTTTCTGCTTAACTAAGTATCACTTAACACAACCCTAGCTTACTATGAACAACAATCCTATCTCAGTTTCTTATCTAGCCCACCTTTTAAGCCATTGTTCTCTGTGGATGCCATAAAAGCAGGAGGAGAGGGAAATCAGCAAGAGAACCTCCCTCCTCCTTCCCCCTCTCCCCACACAGAGGACGAGGTCAGCAGAGTTATTTCCTTCAGCACTGATGTACTTACCCCAATATTAAACACAGAGCTAACTGGCTTATGATCACTGATCTTCAAAGCCATATGGCTGCGATAGCTCAGCTGAGCAATGTTCTGCCCTTTCCAGAGTATCCGATCACACCATGCTGGAACACGACACTTCTCACTGAAACAGAGGTAAAAATTACAGTTTCCAGGCACAGTGCAGGTGGAGTAACAATGCAAGGCAGAATACTGCTCTCCCAGAGACTGTTTTCCTGACATGGCCTGGAGCTAGTTCTCTATCAAAGTTGTATTTTCCAGTTTCTTTGAGTAGTTATAAAAAGTTTGATTGTCTACTATTAGGTATCTCTATATCACGCTTTACTTTCTACTTCTTCAAAGATGCAATTATTTGTTTTGTCCTTTTGATACAATTAACACACAAAGCAATACTTAGGTACTTTTGACCACAAGAACCATGAAAAATAAGAACTCAGGCTCTACATTTAAAATTCACATTTTTTTTTTTTCCACTGACTGCTGCACAGATTTCATTCCCACACTTGAAGCCAGTGTTCCTAGTTTACTAAGAGGTCAGCCACTCTGTGTAGTGCAGTACAGGAATGATGGTTCTCAGAGTCTTTTGGAGAACGCAATCAGCTACAGACAGCACAAACGCACCATTTCGAACCCTACCTGGTCTGACCTGAGTAGGTATAGCAGGTATCAGCAAATAAAAGATCCTAAAAATTTTGCTCAGGAAAAAAACCCAAACCAAACCAAAAGAATGAAATGAACTAAAATGATTCCTTAATTTTGTACACCTCTAACTAAGATGAAACCCAATGGATTATTCCTGGGGAAAAACATTAGGAATATCTGACAAGTAGCAGTGGAAGAAAAGCAACATAAATAGATGTAAACTGGAGATGGATTTTGGAGCCACAGGAGAGGAACAGCAATAGTCTCAGAACTGTTCCTATTTATAGCCATTAGATATGCAATTCTTTTTAGCTTTGTTTTTACTTCCTTCAATAACAACATTAGCCATCGATATCATCACATATGAGGCAACCACCGTACCTTGTGTCCCAGTCATCGCAGCCAGCATCATATTTGTACGTTGGCTGGAAAGAAATCTCGCCCTCTGTAAAGCCTTCAAAGACTGCATTTGCATTCATTTGTCTCTTTAGCTACGAAAGAAAAAAAGGCAAAAAATTAAACTTTAAATAAGCTCAAGCACAATTCCCATATGAGCTAAAAGGGAGATGTTCAGCACCAAGAAGGCTAAGGAGTACGTGTGCAGTTTCTAACTAGCAGCCTCAGCACCACCTGCAGGCAGGTGAGCCATCAGTACCTGGTCATATTGGCAAAGCTCTAGAAATGCTTTCTCGTCTACAAGCTGCTTCACTTTTTCCACATCCAGTTCCTCCAGCCGATAGTTGAGGTCACCCAGCCATAAGATCACACTGAAAGAGAATGCACACCAGAAGTCTGCACAGAGGCCTAAAGATGTCCACAACGCAAGCTGGCCGTGAGTTGGAAGCACAGCTCCGCAGCAGTGCCTTAAACCACCTAATGCAAGCATGAGCTCTTCTAATCTCAACGTGATCGTGTATATGCTGCGCCTGCTTCTCCATCAGAGAGAACAAGCAAGAGCGAAAACTTGAACAAGAAGCTACATTTTCTACCTTTGCTGTTTTTAATTCCTGTTCTGCATGTTTGTCACTACCTGTTAATAACTTGTGCTTTTAATATTCCACACCGACTAAATCCCACAACCCCTCAGGGAAATCGATACATACTATTGCCCCATTCTCACTTATGCTTGAAAATAAAACAAGGCCTGGAAGAGCATAAGAAGGCAAATGACTTGTCAGAACTACATAGGTGACCACTCTCTAAACCAGGGTTACGGTAAAGCATTTCTGGCCCTTCCAGGCAGACAATTAGATCAGTAGGCACCCCTTCTCACATCCCTGCTGAGAGAACCTCACACCACAGTACAGGGTAAGGTTCTTCCTTGCCACATGCAGTGATCCACACAGTCAGACGAGAAGCATACTCGTGTTTGCCAATAGTGAGAGGGGGCAAATTTGGATCCGATTGGCAGAATTGCATCCGAGAGCAGATGTCTTTGAAGTCCTGGTTCCTCCGCTCATATTCCTCCATGTGAGCTGCAAGGTGAGAATTCACAATGCACACGCTAGTGTTATGGAACTTAAACCTGATGGCAACACCACCTTTGTTACCCTGAAAGATAAAGACAAAGACGTTGGTCAGAAGCTTCTACACAACAGATGAATCCACAAATGAGTTACTAGCAGTGGACAAGCCAGAATACATTGAGGCAGACCATTTAATTCCTGAGGAAGGAAAAGGCTGAAAATGCCAATTAGTGATAACTACTTCGTGAATTCAAGTCAGTAACTCATGTGAGGGTTGCACACAGCAACAGAACACAGCAAGCAAGCACATGGAACTTAGTTTGCAATTCAGGAATTAGCTAATACAAAAGGAAATTAAAATCAGTAAGAGAGCTAGTCAGTTACTTCAGCAAGTCCCAAAATCTATTTAGCAACAAGCCAAATCTTTCGACACAAACCATAAAAAAAATTGTAAATGGAGGAGGAAGCACATGGCTTAGCTGGTCAAAAATACCTTTGACAAGTTATAGCTGCAATGTTCACAGAAACTACATTCAGAGGGCACAGCCTTCATTCCAACGTTGTGGAATGGCAAGAGGCCAGGAAGTCCTCCTCAGGAAAACTAATCTGGATAGACATGTTTCTTCTACTCATGTTTCCTTGTGTTATTTGCTTTGGGCAAAATCACAGCCAGCATCAAAATCAGGAGAGCAAGGCCCCACACAGCCCAGCACATGCAATCAGAACAAAAAAAGCCTTCAGAGAAGATTCTCCCTCAAGGTCTTTGAGCCTTTGCGAGCGCATGGCAGTTCCCTCTAGCAACGCCCTGAGCTGGCACAGGGACGGGACTATGTGCTTCTAAAGGCAGCTGCATCCCTTAGCTGGAGGAATAACCACGACATCCAACGAGAGGGGCTCTCCAGGGCTCTGCTAAATCTCACCCCTTCTCATGCACAGTTGCCATTCTTACCATCCTCCCCATGATTCCAGTTCCCACAGTCTCAATTTCCACCTCGGAGATGTTCAAAGCAAGGTCTGCTTTCACATACAACAGAAGCATGATTCCCACGAGCCGCACAAGTTTCACCTGAAAAACAGATCCTGCTCCATTAAATACTAGAAGGGGAGAGGTTCGATGAGAGAAGGCACATCGCCCCCCAGTCCAGAACACGGGTCACCAAAATACAGATGAAGGAAAAGAGAGTTCCAGGCTTATCTGACGGACCAACTGGGCTCACAGTACACTGGCACTCCAGCAGCACAGCACAGAAAGGGGCCAGGGACCAACACCCCATAAACGAAGTCGAAGCCCAAAGCAAAACCTACAGCACAGGCACAGCCGATGGAAGGAGCTTCCCTTCAACAACAGTGACAAGAGACAAAGCAGACCGAAGGAGCAGGAGCCAAAACATAAGCAGTATTCCTACCAAGATACCTTCACAACTCATTCCAGCATGCATGGAAGAAGCTACGATACCTCCTATTCTCTTCCCCCAAATAGCAGGATCTTCCTTTACGCGTGGATGCCTCGCTCTGGTCTCCTGTCCTGGCCCCTGCCTCAGCACCCTGCACAGCACCACTACCTACTTCACCTTCAGAGCACTTCTGACTGAGCAAAAGCCTGCAGGCAATGAGCCTCTGGAAGACACAGCAATTGAGAACAAGAAAAAGCAAAGGGAAAAGAGGCCCAAGTGGAAAAGGATTCCACACTCAAACCTTCCCAAAAGCCACATTTACCTTTGCATATTTGGCATCTGGGTGAAGACTATCAGTTACAGCTTTAAACCATTCTTCTTCCTTCGGTGTGTCATTGAAAAAGAAGGCTTCTTTACTCAGATCAAGCTCCTGGAAACTGTGTTAGAGGAAGGAACCCATGGATGCATGCACTTGTTTATAACTCTCCAGCCCTTTTCTCTGGGAAAGAACTAAATTAATTTATACTCACTAAATTTATAACTCAAATTCAGTTATGCTGATTTTAGAGGTATGTTAAATGTAAAGCTAAATTACTATTGGTATTAAATTGAATGGCATTAAAGATTTTGTAACACTGCAGTGCCAGAGAGTCCAAACACTACCAGAATAACAGCCCTTTCCGGCTATGCAAACACGCTCCAAAGCTGTGCAATGGAGTAAGGCAATGCAAACATTCCTCAGCTGCAGCATCTTGGCTGAACACCTCCATGCTACAGATTCACAAGCAAGCAACCCACAGTCAAGGTTTGGAAGGACGGGCCAGAAAGAGACACTCACCCCACGCAGTAAACGTCTGGAGGCTCAGCATCACATCTCAGCCAAGGCTGGAGGCTTTCTCTGGGTGACTGACCGTTCACATTATATGTCCCAACAAAAAATCTGCAAAGAAATTAACTAAATCCCAGAGCTGCAAATTGTAGAGCTGATGAAAATATACTCTTATGAACCCATGTACTTAATACTACATATAACTATTTAGAAGTAACATGTTTCCAGGGAGGAATTAAGAAAATGTGACAAAGTTTAAATCCCTAAAATGCTTTAATTACAGTAGCATCTTTACAGACATGTTTTACAGAAGGATACACATTTTTACATACAGCATTAAAAAAACCAAAAGACGACTAGAGCGCTGCAGTAGCAGTTTGAAATGATAAATTCATAGAATGACATGAATAAAAGGATTTCAACCACAGTAAAGTTTTGGTCCTAATTATATATTTCACCCAAGCTCTGACGAGCTTATTGGATAAGTACATACATATTGGATAACTACACGGATAAGTAGTGAACAGAAGCAGCGAGAGAGAAGGCCAGAGGTGCAGAGAACTGATGCATTTCCAGACACAGTCTGAAATAAGCACAGGAAAAAGTCATTTCAGAAAGGCCATTTTCTCAACAAGAACCACGAGGCAAGCCTTGACAGAGACACGAATGACATTCTTCTCTGCTAATGCCTAAACGAGGAAAGCAAGCTGTTTGGGAAATTATGGATCATACTTTTCTACAAAATTTCCTATTTGCAGGGATACTAGATGAAATAACAAGCATGAGTTATTCTGACAACTTATGCTAACTAACTTACTCCCTGCAAAAATAAGTTCTCTGGAATGATCATTACCTGAAGCTCTGGATATGTGTGTAGGAATCCTCCATTTGTACAAGCTGAGATTTAACAATAGTATCTCTTAGTCCAAACTTTGGTTCTGATAAGATTGAAGCCTTGTTTGAAACCATTACGCTGGAGGACCGCACCATTTCAGTTGTCACTTCGGGTTTGATTTTGTTTTGCCTACAAATGAAAGCAAAACTGCATGATGAAACCCAGGATATACACACACCCTAAACAGCTTATTTCTGCCACCGAGGACTTGATTTGCATTTATCTGACTGTTTCACTAAAGATAGATAATCAATGTTTGGGATAAACAAACAAGACTGAAACGAGCATTTCTTAGAATGGTTCAGATCTCTAGATAAAACCAGTTTAACTAACTGAAATAACGAACGGTTTTCACTAACCTGGTGCAGCCTGTTGATTCAGAGCAGGCCTTACTCACACCTAGATGTCGATACAAAACCTGTACACCTTTCCTGCTTACTGGAGCAAGGAGATGCAAATCTCGTCTCCCGTGGCCTCTGCTCAGCCCTTCTGACCCCAGCAGAAGAATGAAAAACTGTTTGTTTAAAAAGCCTCTGGTGGAAAACTCCCAGCTCTGCCTGGAAAGGAGGCAGCAGAGAGTGGGTGGAGGTAGAGGTGGTTTTATTTAGTATCTTGTGGCTCTGCAAACTCCTTTTGCAACAGTAATAATGCCACAGCTTGGGAGTTCCCACAAGCAAGTGGATGGTATAAATTTAAGGTCAACAACCTGCACACCAGTGCCAAGGACAGCACGCAGACAGACTTTGAAGGATATGCAGCAGGGTCCACAAAGTCCTGGGAACTGGAAAATGAAACTGTAACATTTTAAGAGCGTATCTATGAGACACCATGGCCCGAAGCCAAAGCTCTCTGAATTCAAAATAAACAACACTAGCGGGTCCTGTCCCACTAAACAGCAAAAATATGCCCAAATAGGGGGCTAGCAGGACTGTCTCTGAGAGACACAGCTGAAATTCCCACTAAAGTTTTGACAGCATGCTTATGCTGAACTTTTTTCTCTCCTAACTAGAATCTCCAGATTGTCTCTCAAAAAGTTGCCAACTTCCGCTCTCGATCCCACCACGTCTGGGGACTGCAACCGACACGGTCGCCGGCAGATGGAACTAGATAATGCAACCGCAAGATTGCTCGAGCGCTGATGTGTGCACAGACCTCGCACGCTGGCATCAGAAAGACCAACTTCCCCACTCGGTTTCCAGCTGAAAACCAGGAAGCCCAGACAGAAAGCTCTCTGCACTTTCTTTTTCTTCCTCTAGACATCAAAGCATCAACAATTTGCCCACCGCAGTTCATTCCATCCATACACAATCACCCGGAAGTACCCAGAACTTTGGTGCTATATATATTTACTGTCACTACACAGAGATCCTCTGTGGAGGGGAGGGACAGCTAAACCAGCAAAGAAACATTGCCACCACTTTTACTCCTCACTAGACCTTCCACAAAGGGCTGACGTGCACAAGCCTCCCTTCAACTGCTTCACCAAACCTACACAAGAAGCAAGAGATACCATACCTGGGAGCACTTTTATCGGTGCTGTCGTGGCTCCGGTTCTGACTAACTGCAAGCTTTTTTCCATTCTGTTTGACGCCTTCAGAGCCAACCACTTCTGGAAAAAAACAAAAAGTTTCACATTAAACACGAAGTGTTCTTTAATTTATCAACACACTTATACAAACACTGGAAAAAAAAAATCTGTGAGCAGAATATAATTTACATTTGCATGCAGAAACAAAGTGCCCCGTAGTCTCAGTTAGCTGATAGATTTAGCTTATCTTGACAGAATCGTCACTGTCTGTGACGATGCAGCTTCCCCTCCAGAGGAAGAACTGACACTAGCAAGCTGTGGGGCCAAGGAGAGCAGCAGAACTGCTGTATGCTGCCTGCCTGCTGCTGGAGCAGGTTGCTGTTGGCTCTCCCTTACAGCTAAGCCAAACCAGGACTTAGCAGAACAAAATCCAGGGCTTTATCCTGGGAATCCAAAAAATGTATGTTAATAACAGGTTTTTCCTTTCTGAAGCAAGACAGGAAGTACAAAGAAAGGAAGAAAAAGGGGAAAAAACAAACAAACCCCCCACACTACCATTTAAAGGGTTTCCACCTATCTGCAAATACACAGCAAAGCACAAGTGTCTCCCCCCTCGAGGCAGTGCAGTACAGAGTCACCGTATGAACCCACTGTACCTCAGCAGAAACAAGTGCCTTAATGCAAACTGCACGCTCCTAAAAAAATAACAGGGCTGCTATCTTGCAAATGTAACTAAATACAGGTGTGACACTAAACAGATGACACTACGTTAGCAAAATTTGACCAGTCTTTCAGCATTTTGTTTCAGTTACAACATTCTGCTCCTACAAGTGGCAAAATAACAGTTAAAAAAGAGGATTCTGCATGAAGGTCTCCATGTTTAAGATGCACAAACAGCAATATCAAGATTATGCTACTTAGCACACAAATCTAATGATGATATAGAAATTGTTCTTAAGATTATAATGTTCTAGTCATTCAGCTGAGCTTCTCCTTCAGGAAGCACAATCCAGAAAAATTAAAATGTTATTGCTGTCATAGTACATTCTCCAGGACGAGAGCGCAAACCAGAAACAGAGCTTGAAGTACTTTACCTAGGCACTCAGAATATAAACAAGCTGACAAGAAGTGGCCATATTCTCAGTGCGGAAAACCTCTTCTGCCCAAGAGCCCTCTGAGCATAAAGACTGTGTAAGAGGATTTATCAGAGGTCGGCTGCAGAGGAGCACGTGACTCAAACCTCATTACAGGTCGCACAGCCAAAGTCACGTAGAATTGAGCAGGAGCGTACGCAGTTCAGAGACACACTGCGAAGTGTGGTCTCGGTGCGCTGGGACAGAGCTGTCAATTTCCTCCACGTTAAGTACTTCATCAGTGCTGCCTGAGCCTCTGCAAGCTCCCCCGATAAAGACCATGCAATGCACTTGAAAGTGACAAGAACCAACTTGAACTTTCACTTTAACAGACAACTGTTACCTTTGCAACAGGAATGGAGCAGAAGCTCAGGCTGTATCACCTGTATAGGATGATGCCACTTGCCAGCACACAGTGGGCGTTAGTGCCTGAAGGGCAAGACTCGCCTGCCTGCTCAGCGCTGCTGACACGGCTGCTACGTGATCCGAAGGTCGCAGTCATATATCACACTTTCACATTCTAACCTCATTAGTGGAAATCAGTTTTAGGTTGGATTCTCCTAAGAAGGAGATCAGCCGTGGAAAAAGGCTGTTTCCTTTAGATAAATTTATATCTAGATACCGATTGCTCTAGCCAGAGGGATCTATACATTAACAATCTAAAGTGGAGTATTTTAGCAAGATAATGACCTTGTTCGGTAATTGAACTGGGCGCAGACATAAAGAGCTATGTGCAGAGATTACAGAACAGCAGAATGTGTACGGTCTGAATTGAACAGGATTTGCAGTTAAAAGAGATTTAAGCAGTAATAAAGACGTTGCTGTTAAAAATGTGCAGTGATATTATAGTACTGTTCTACAGCAGGAAAATGTATCATACCTTCTGGATAAAGTAGGATCCATACCTAGTGTTCAAAAGGGAGAATTAAATTGGCCTTGCCACTAGTTATGAGAGTCTTAGCCAGTCCACTCGTTACACAATGAACGTGTAAGCAAGAGTCCATGTGGGACTGCGCTGCTCCAGGCTGGAGGGAAGTAAGTTTGTTCTTTTCAGGGTTCCAAATGAAGCAACGCTGCAGTTGTGACTGTGACTGCACACAGGTAGGATCTTAGGTAGGCGTTTTAACCAAAATTGTGAACATAAACCGTACAAGGTAAAGCACATCTAAATCCCTTTATAGATGCTCTCATTCATTAGCCAGCCTTAATTCACAGAAGATATAAAGAACTAATATCACTCTACTAGCAAACTGTAGCATTTACACAGTATTTAAATGTGCTTTGATTTGCATGTGAAAGTTGCTAACTCAGTATGCATGTTCATTTAAGGACAGAATGAGTTACAGCTATTCCTGGAAAAAGGCAGATAAAACCTCATTCTATATCAATTTACGTTCCAAAAGACCCCAAGTGATGGCAGAGAGCATTCTCTTCTGCTAATACAAGGGGAAAGAAAAAAAAAAAAAAGAGATCCCTAGACTCATCTGACTCAAGAAAAACACAGTGAAGCCTTGAAAAGGCAACTTTGTCAAAGCTCAAAGGCGTGATTTGATAGGAGAACTACTTCCCAAGGACCTTACCATTCAAGAAGTGTTACTGTGCTCCAGATACAACAAAAACACACCAACAAGGGAGCCAGGGTTGTGTTTCATTCAGCATGTTTTTTGCCCTAAACGTGTTGATATGCCCAAGTCTCTGGTCAGTTCTAAGCTACAAGTTTTTTAACCGCGTCCGAGGGGATGTTCCCAGATCCCTACCCTGGCTCAACCCGTGCTGCGCTGTTGCCTCAGTTACAAAGTTCATCTCTTTTTTTTTTTTAAAACACTACTGATAAACATAGAAATAAAAAGAAGGAACGCCAGCAATACCAAACTGCGCCTTCATGACTTAAGAGCAGCGCAGCCTAAACGGAGGTAGGTAAACTAGAAATGGTATGATTCAGATTCTGAATCCTACAGTGACTTCCAGGAACTGCTTTAGCTCTCGGCATCTTCTCACGCGTCCGCTTTGCGGAGAGGGAAACGGCAGCAGGCACCGCGGAGCCCCGCGGCAGCCGAGCGCCGGCAAGCGGAGCGGCACCGGCCCGGCAACGCCGCAGAAACCCCGGCGACCCTCGCAAGCGGCGCCCGGGATGCCTGGAGCCTGCTGGGCTCCGGACGGGGCGACGCGGAAAGCCCCGGCGGCGCCGGGAGCGCTGCTCCCGCGGTACCTGCGCGATTCGCTTTGCTCCGCTGCCGCGACTCCTCTGCCCACGAAGGGGACGCCGGAGGCAGCGGCCCCCGGGCCCCGGACAGACGCCGGGCAGCGCGGCTCCCCCGCCCGCGGCGGCTCCCCCGCCCGCCCGCCCGCCCGCTGCCCCCGCCCGCTGCCCGGCCCGGCCCGCGGCGGGAGCCGGCGGGTCCCCGCGCTCACCTCGGCGGGGCCGCCCGCCCGCGGACATCGCCGCCGCTCGGCGCCGCCGCCCGCCCCGCCCCGCCCCGCCCGGCCCGGCCCGGCCCCGGGAGCCGCAGCGCCGCCGGCCGCCCCGCCCCGCCCCGCCCCGCCCCGCTCGCCCCGCCCGGCCCCGGGAGCCGCAGCGAGCCCCTTCCGACCGACACGGGCGGCCGGGGCGACCGCGGGGACGGACGCGAGCTGGAACTCGCGCGGCCGTGCCCCGCGCAGGCAGCGCCGGCCGCCACGCGTGAAAACTGTGCCAGGCCGCGCCCGCCTGGGCGGCGGTGAGGGAGGACGGGAGAACAGGGCGAGGGGACGTGAAGCGAGCTGCCGCCTCAGGAACCGCCGGGTCCTGCACGGCACCGCCGCAGCGCGTTTCGATTTGGCCTTGGGACCACGCAAGCATGGTACTCGCATCCGCTCCCAACACGCCGATCGTCTCTGCCAAGCTGTCTGACGGTGGGGAATCGCCACACGCGCAAACCGTTACGGTTCTGTGCAAGTTTCAGCAGCGGAGAGGCCGACGCGGCTCTTCCACACGGAGAAGAAATGCAGAAACGCAACACGCCGGCCGAGGCTGCCAACACCTCCACCACCAGACCCGCGGGCCACATCCAGCACACGACGGGGGTCGTACCTGCGCTGCACCTGCTGACCTCCTGCAGGAACGTGCGCGTGTGGGAACCGAAAGGCAACCGCACTGTGAGTCGATCATCTTCTGAACTTATCTGGATAGTCACGTCAGAGCCTAAAGACATTGGGCGAAGAAGAGCTCTTGTGGTTAGTGCTGACAAGCCTTCAGAAACCAAGCATCTTCTCCACTCTACAGCAGCTGGTGCACGCGTGCATGCAGACTTCAGCAACAAGCCTCCCCATGCCTTCTTATCGTGGTCCTTTTCCACATTTCACATGAGAATGCCATTTAAAAATATAAAAATCAGCGTTTATAATAATTTTTACTCTGCTCATTCAGTGACAATAATTAATCTACCAGTAGCATCTTAAAAGCGTTTGCAAAAATCGTTCCTTTGGTTGAACTGGGGTGACAATACTCGTTGGCATGAACTGAATCATGGCAAACAGCATGCCGAGCCCCCCAACAGCAGCAAGACAAGACCCCCCTGCTCAACAGTCCGACTACAAGAGCCCCCACTCCTGCCTCAGAGTGCGGCTGGTGCAGGGCCCAGGAGCGCCTGCAACACAGGCGCTGAAGCAACAACAGAACTCACCGATGACGTGAAGGTCACTGTCAAGTACAACTGTAAAAGCAAAACAAAGTTCAGTTACAAAGCTAAGTAAGAGCTCTGCAGACCTCGCTGATGCTTTGAGGTTAGCGAGCTCGCTAAGTTCCTCAAACCCCACAGACCCCTTGTACAGAGACGGGCAGAGCAAACGTGCGGGGGAGGAGGCCACGGGTGGTGCTCAGCAGGACACAGGGTGCTCTGGATTGCAGAGCAATTAATCTAGCAGGGCCCTTCCAGCTATGCCATGTGACGCACAAGCATCACCAGGGATTACAAATTGAAGAAAAAATGTGAAGGCTGAATAGGTCCCAAATTTCAGCAAGTAGAACAACAAAATATGGACTCCAAACCCCTTCATCCCCTTCTTTGGAGGTGGCCACTAAGCCACCGAAGTGTGTTAGTACCTTCTTCCACTGCAAACCCTTCTGTGATGGGGATAACTTTCTCCAGCCAGACGTCCTCAGCTGTGATGGCCATCCGCCGGTGCGTGTATACATAGATCCTGCAAGCACAGAGCAGACGTGGAGGTAATGCCTCCTCGATTCCGGCATCTCTGCAGGTACGGACAGACCCCGTCCCATCCAGCAGCGCCTGCTAGCGCAGCCTCATGCAAACCCCGAAGCAACTTCTCGACCGTGTGCCCACCCACATGCTTACCCCGGCATTTAAACAAGAATGTATTTATGTGACTGGCAAAATGCACCAGACCAAAACCTCTCGGGCCTGGGCCTTTCTCACCAGCCCTCCCTGATGCACAGCAGGAGCAACGCCACGGCACAAAGCCCTCAAATCACTGCCCTACTGGGCTCCGCCCCGGGAGAAAGTCCTTGGGACGGGACGGAGTTTCCAGGCGGCTTCCAAGGCCTGTAAGAGCCCTGCAGAGCTCTTGGCTTTTCTGCAGATGCTCCTCCTACCAGGACCACCCTGCCCTCGCTCCCCGCGCAGGCCTCCCGCGGACGCGGCCTCCAGCACCCACGCGTGCTCTCCACAGCTCTCCACGAGGCCCAGGAGCCGGCTCTCCCGGCTCTCCCCGGCGGCCAGGACGCCCTGCACCGCCTTCAGCCGAGGGTCAAGGAAGCGCCGAGAGAGACGGGAGCCCCGCGGGGCCGCCAGACCGGGCGGGAGGGGGAGGGAGGGGACGCGGCAGGTCCCGGCCGAAGCAAAGGATACGATCCGGCAGGTCGCGCCCTCCGCCAGGCTCTCCTGGATGGCGACCGACTGGTCCATCCTCCGCCCCGGGAGCGCAGCGGACGGCGCTCGCCAGGCGGGGCCGCGCTCCCCGGCACCGGGACCCGGACGCCGCGGCTCCGCCGGCCCGGCCGCTCGGCGCGGCTGTCGCGACGCGTCGTGCCCGGCCCGCGGCGCCCCCCGGCCCCCCCGCCGCGCTCCCCGGGCGGGGCCGTTACCGCTACCGCCGCCGGCACCGCCCCGCTCCCGCTCGGCCGGGCCTCCCCCGCGGCGGCTCCCCGGCCGCTACACGCCCTTCGCAGCCTTCCCGGCCCGGCCCCGGCCCGGCCCCGCGGCTCCCGGCCTGCGCCCCGGCGCTCCGTTAGCCCTTCGCTCCGGCCCCGGCCGCGGGCGGGGCCCCGCGCTGCCGCTCGCCGGGACGGCGCCGGGCGCGGAGTGACGCGGCGGGGCCGGGCCGGGGGAGCCGGAGCCCCCGGAACTAACGGCGCCGTCCCGGGAGCCGCCGGCGGCCCCGCGCGGCGCGGACGGGACCGCGGCCGGCGCCGCTCCCCGCCCCGGGCGGCCGGTTCGGGCGCGGTTTCACAACCGAGGGGACGCGGCGGGGCGGGCGGGCAGCGTCCTGCGGAGCCCTCCCGAGGGGCGGAGGGGAGGGGGGAAGCGCGGGGTGAGCAGAAAGTCGGAAAGGTTAATTTCCTACTAAAATCAGATGTTCTTTTTTCAGTAGCACCTTGAATTAACTTTTTGTCGAATTTCAAGAAGACCCAGCTGGCATAAGCCAACTTTTGAGCTGCCGGTTTATTATGCAAATGAATTACTGCAGGTAAGCAGGTGCTCGAAAAATGTCACCAGACATTGTCTTTTGCCTAGTAGAGAGAGGAGAGTTTGGCCTACGTCAGCTCTTTCCACAGGTGTTGGAGCAATAGCCCAGATCTAGAGATTAGCAAAAAAACCAAGCAGTCTCTGTTAAAATAACCACTCTCCTGTCTGCCTTTCTGCTCCCTTCTCTGCGCGCCGGCAGCCGCACAGAATGGGCAAGAGACGGCAAAGAGGAAATGAAAGGAGAACAGTCTGAAATATCTGCTGTAAACGCTAAACCTCTATTCTTACAAGAAATGTGGCGCTGGATGGTATTTTTGAGATAGAAAAACCCAGGGTTCCATCCTGTTTTCACTTGCTATGGATACGCTGACATTGTGGCCTGAAACAAATTGCAAACACACCCCAAACCCTGTACTGCGGTTTCGATGCACCAGAACAGCAGGCTGGTTGAGGCTGCTCTGCAACGTGGAAGGGGCTGGCAATCGTTTCAGTCAGGCTTTTTTCATCCAGTCCCACATCCGCTGCACGAGACCTCCTCAGCCTGCAGCACCTCCTAAGCAGAGCAAAGCCTTTCTGTGGGTGAAAGCACCAGGCTCCCGAGGGCCAGCCAGCGCTGCGCCTCAAACCAGCACCCCTGGGCTCTCCCTCCCCTTCCCATGAGTCACGTCGTGTTCAGCCACGCTCAAAACTCCCCCGTCACTGACCAGGGGGACTGACACACAGATTTTTATATTTTTGCAATCTTTTCTTTAAAGAGACAACAGTGACAGAGGCCAGCAGAGTGTGTGTTTGCACGATCGGCAGCGCATTGACACCGGTGAATTCTGCCCGACAAGCTGCGCACCAGCTCCGTGTGATGCAATAACAGGCTGGGGGGAGCGCCGGGGGGTGGTTCACATTACAGGCTAATGCTCACTTCTCTGCTCTACCTTTAGCAGCAGAGAAGCACAGGTGTGATACAGAATCATCTAAAACATGAGACACTTTTAGATTAATCCCATTTTCCTGCCTAAGAATTGGAAATGAAACCGAGAGTTACTAATTTTACCTACTCAGACGAGAGATTTCAATACCAAAGCAGTTTTAAACTAACAAGTAAGAGGGTGCCCAGAAAGGCTGCGCTGCAAGCAGATTATTAACTAGAGCAGACCCTGTGCCTTCAGTCAAGGCAGAATTTTCTGGTTTTTAAGCAGGCTTAACACCCTCTTGTTCTTACTCCTGAGGTCACTCATTCCAGCATCTGCAGTCCCAGCAGCACTGAGGCACACGCTGCAGCAGCTCTCAGAAACCGTAATTTGCTTGCAAGTGTCGCAGGCCTACAGGTTTTTGGTAGGACGGGGAAGAATACCTCTTCATAGCTTCCTTAGTGCATAGATTAAGCGCTTTTCCTCTGGATATACTGGGGGAGTCTCAATTACAAGTATTTAAAATTCACTGAAATGTAAGACACCAAACAGGAGCCAGGACTTGCTAGTCCTGGGAAGGTGCAGGATTTAGAGTGGAGCTTAGGGATGGGAGCTGGGATTTGGGATCAGCAGCAGGGTCCTGTGCAGGGCAACTACCGGGCCAAGCATAGTGAACTCCACGTAAGCGTAGCTGCCCACGAGCAGACACGGAGGGCCCGCCAGAGGAGCAGCGGTGGTGGCCCTCTGCTAGTTGTGCAAGTGGCACAAGCAGCCCCCAGGAGAAAGACACTGTCCTTGCATGGGCTTCAGGAACAGCTTCCAGCAGCTCAGCCAGCTGGCCAGTAACCTGTACCCTGCCAGCTGGGCCAGGAGGGCCCCAGCCCTTAGGGCAGCTGCAGGAGCTGCTGTTGGAAAGGCAAGGGGAAAACCTACTGCTGCTTAAGTGTGCTAATGAAAGGGCTTTCCTGCCTAACTAGCTACCCAGGAAGGGGCTTTTGCCCCATGCTTCAGCGTCCCTTGCACACAGTACTGGCTTAGGTACAAAGGGCTGCTCACAAAGCATGAGTGGGGTACCAGAAATTCACCCTCTCCAGCTGTAACCCAGAAGAGGCTTGAACTAGGACTGGGAAGCAGGCGGAAAGGGTACTGTAAGGGTGGAAAGGGGAGAGCATCCCACGGAGGAGGGCATCCCACAGGGCAGCTGCTCAGATCCCCCTGCTCTGCAGGAGCTTGGGCAGGGAACCAGTATCATCGCTGTGGCCAGCCAGAGGTATGAAGCAGAGTGCTGGCTCACCACGCCGAGAGGCAGCCCCGCATCCACCCACGGTCAGGACCTGCCATTCACTGAGCAGCTCAAAAATGGGAGGAGTCGTCCCTGGACAGAGCGCCCGAGCAGACGCCCACAGCCTCTTCTTGAAGCAGAGCGTGCAGGAACGTTGTGCTGCAGGACAACACGAACAGAGACCGGAGCCCATCAGCAACCTGCAGCTGCTGCCACCGTGTTTCGCTCAGAGGCCTGGGGTCGCCCCGTGGGCAGGAGGCACCTGCACAGGGGGAGAAGCAGCCACCTGCAACTGGGCCACCTTGTTCCTGGGACAGGGACGTAGCAGAGGGCGTTCAATAGCAGCCTTGGCTGAAGTCAGAGAGAGACAGGGATCCTAACGAGCGCTGCGGAGCTCCGCTGCAGGAGGGCAGGCTGCGGAGCACCCGGACTGCTGCTTACCCCCAGAGGGAAGCTGAGACCCTGTAATTCAGGAGCAGGACCACCCCACATGCCATGAGCTTCAAGAGCAGGGCCGGAGTCACCTGCTCAGCACTACTGAAGTGAACTTTGCCATCCAGTTTCAGACAGCTAGTTTTCAGGGTAGCTGGGCAGCACTCCTGGTAACAGGCAGCCTTCATCCCACTGGCACAGACTGGCTTGGCAGCCTTGCAGGCTCTGCTACATCCCGCCATGTAATTCAAGCCCGTCTTCTTCATCTGGAAGGAGGAGAGAGACATTAGCCTGGGGGTCCTGCCAAGCCTTTAGTGTTCACATTACAGGGACGCACCCAGGCTCCTGGGCACATCCCAGCTCATGAGCTGTCCTGCCTTTTAGCCCCAAGGCCATACCTCACAGAAGTCATGCCCGACAATGCATCTAGCAACGGTCTTCTTGCCTTTGAAACATCCGTCCCCGTGACAGGAGAACGCTGCACACACTTTCCCCTACAAGAGAAGACCAGAGGAGACACTGTATATTAATCGATCCTGAGAGCAGGACTCCCAGGACAAGAACTGAACTCCAGACAGCACTTCTTTCCCGAGGGCCCCTTTCTAAATCCCCCTCTCTTAGTATTTGGCCAGTGCTGTCTCAGGCATTTTAGATACAGAGAGATAAAAGACTAACAGCGCCCCATCTGAAACTGCAGGAAACTTTAGCCCCTAGCACAGCAAACAAATTTCAAACCTCCTTTTCCTTCCTTTTAACAGTGCTCTGCAAAGATAAGCACCTTCCCCTCCACGTAGGCTCAGGAGAAAGGCGGCAGTGCCCCGTCGGTCCCCACGCCCTCCCCGGGGCTGCGAGGAAGGCTCACCACGCAGTCAGTTCAAACTGCTTGAACCGATGTAACTGCTGGGCTTGGGAAAAGGCCTGTTTGACAGGGCTCGTTACGGACTCTTTCCTTTCAAAGCTTGCTAAGGATTTGTTCCCCTTCCAGAGGCAGCTTTTGACCCTGTAAAGCAGGTGCAGGAGGGACCTTTCCCTCTGCCCCCGCTCAGGTGGGAGCTCAGCTCTCCCAGCGGCCGCAGCCCCCGGGGGAGCCTGTGGCTGCAGCAGCGTCTGCCTGCCCAGTACCTACGTTTCGAGGGGGAGCTCGGGGGGTGGTGATGGTGGTGGTGGTTGTAGGCGGCGCGGTGGCGGGTGGCAGGTCACCTGCAGACACAGGAGGAGCCCTGTGAGGCTGTGCCCAGCACACAGCCCGCGCAGAGCCCTCCACAGCCACGCACGGGACAGATTCACCAGCACAGCTCACGCTGCGACCGGAGCTGCTGGGCCACCCCTTCCCCTCGCTCCAGCTCTGAAGGAGAGGAAGCCCCAGGGCAGAGGAGACATGACGATGCAGCCACAGCAGCCCTCTGCAACGAAGTTTTGCCCACCCATCTCCCTCCTGTGCAGCAGGATTAACCTCAGAGCCTCAGACCGCCGCCGGGGACCCTGCGGGCAGTTACCGTAGGAGCTGGCATTGAGCTGCAGGCAGAGGGGGAAGTCACAGCAGTCCAGGGCGCACTGCTGCGTGCTCACACTGCTGTTGGTCCTGCACACCTCTGTGCCGCACGCGCTGCTGCACCTGGCTGTGTAATTTGTGTTGGAGAAACGATAAAGCTGCAATAGCAGAGCCAAAGGAAAAAAACGCTAGGAGTGTGAAGAGATGCCATTACAAAGGAGCAAAAATAACTGACAGACTGCAACAGAGAGAGAGAAGGGAAACAGGAGATTGACACAGACAGAGTGCTGTGGATTCACCATATAAAGAAAGGGAAAACAGACTTTTCCTGTCACAGCCCCCCTGCACCTCCATCTCAGCGAGCTCCGTACCTCACAGTAAGTCTCATTATGGCAGGTCACCGTTTCATTGGCATGGACTTCATCCTGGTAACACCTCTCCCCAGAGCACTGAAAGCTCTGGCAGGTGAGCTGGAGGGAGAACACAGCAGGGTGTCACTGTGCAGCAAAGCCTCCTTGCACGGCACTGCGGAGCTGTCCCCATCCACAGCCTCACTGTGCGGAGGGGCTGCCTCTGCACACCCACCCGCCCGCCCTGCCCGGGGTGCTCCCCTTCCACCCAAGGAGATGCTCTCATGGGACTCCTGGCTCCCGTGAGAGACCAGTCGGGCTAGAGACCCTGTCCGTAAGGCTGTAACAGCCCAGCCAACGGCCTGGCCTGGCCTGGCCTGCTCTCCTCTCCTCTCCTCTCCTTACCGGTGCTGCTTCTGTACTGTTCACAGAGGCGTTGGCAGCCACCGAGGCGTTGGCGGCCACCGAGGCGTTGGCGGCCACCGAGGCGTTGGCGGCTGTGTTGTGCTCTGGAAGACACAAAGTTCCCCCTTGGTGAAGGAAATGTGAACCTCGCGCTCAGCAAGCCCTGCATCCCCTCCTGAGCCTCTGCACCATCCGAAGGCATCTGCGGGAAGCATCAGTCACATTGTGGTTGGGATGCGGATGGCAGTAAGTGACAGGATGTCCCAAACAAGGTCCGTTTGCAGCCAGCGACCGGGCAGCCTGACAAGCAGGTCAGAGACAACAGAATACTGCAGCAGCACTACGGAGAGATGTTACAACAGCTTCTCCCTCCCCCTTCCAGCCACACTGCATGTGAAGAACATGCTTTTCTGGGGTCAAAACCTTGAAAAAAGGTTCCTCAGTGCAGCTCCATCCTACAGAATACAGCCTGGAGGGGACAGCGACAAAGTCCCCGTTGCACCACTCTGCCTTTGCCCTGCTCCCCACAGGAGCCCCAGGTTTCCCTTGGGGTGCAGAGCTCACCTGCTGTGGCAAGAGGGTCCTGGACACAGAGGTGCAGAGCCAAGATGCAGAGCAGCAGGCCTGGAATAGAGGGGGGACAACTGAGACTACCACGTCTGCCGCCCGCTTTACCCACAGCCCAAAGAGCCTCCCCAGCAGCACGGGCAGCTCACCCTCAAAACACCAATCCAGCCCCCACCAGCCAGTGGTGGCCAGTTCCCCTGGGGGAGGTCGTGGGAGCCCCACAGACACACCTGAGGTCAGGGACCCATGCTGGCCACAGGGGACCAGCCTGCTGCAGAAAGACCCCTCCACCTGCCCAGAACCCCGGGTGACCCGTGGCCACCCCTCGCCCCAGGAAGCCTCTGGCACAGCCTCCGACAGCTGGGGCAGGGACGGACGTCCTGGGCACGCCGTGACGGACACCGCTCTCCATGCTGCAGCAGAGCCCGTTACCTTGAACAGGGGGGACAAGCCAGTGGCGACCTGCCATCTTCATCCACCAGCAGCTTCACCCGGGACCTGGCGGGAAGAGGCACGGTCAGAGCTGGGCAGCAGGAGGGGACAGTCCAGCGCTCGCTGCTGTGGTCACAGCAGCACGTGCTCCCTGAGCCTGCCTGGCACACAGCTCGGGATGAGGTGGCAGAAACAGTATCAGGACAAGTTACATAAAAGAGACTTTTCCTGTTGAGGTTTTTTTTGAAGAAACCTTTCTCCTAGGAAGTTCTACAGCCTTTATTCCAGACACCACGGGACACCAGAGAAATCCAGGTTGTTCAGCACTCCACTTTTGGTCCCTGTAGTGGCAGGACATGCTTTTCAGGCAGGAATAAGTGCCTGGCAATAACAACACCCACCAACAGCACCTCTGAAAACTGCCATCCAGGTTGTCTCAACAGGCTCTCAACCCAGAAATCATCTAACCTATAAATAACCAAGTAATTCAGTACCTTTGCCACTGTGCTTGTCTGGACTTTAGGGAGCAACAGTCAGGCCTTTTCAGCCACAGCAGGAGGCAGTTGAAAAAGCGCAGAGGGGGCCTGGGAGCTGCCTATCCCAGACTGAAACCCCCGAGCCACCAGCGTGGTGCTGGCCAGCACAGCCACGCACCCCAGCAGCGCCGGGTGCCCGTCCCCGAGGGACGATTGCCTCTCCCGTGCGGCTCAGCCCAGCACGATCTTCATCTCTTGTGCCAGCAGCAGTGCACCCAGCACAGGGCACAGCCGCATCGCTGAGTGGGAGCACGGGCTCTCCCCAGGGGGTGTCTGTGCCTGGGCTGCGCAGGAGGCCCAGAGCACCCCTGAGGCACCGGCTGCAAGCACCTTTGGGGAGAGAAGGCAGCTGCTGGGGGCTCGCCCAGCTCCTGCCTGCATTGCTGCTGAGCACCACGGTTGGCTGCCGGAGGGTGCAGGGAGCTGCCCCTGCAGAGGTGCGGGGCAGACGCCTCAGTGCAGGTCTGCACGTTACCTCCAGTACAAGCCCCAGGGCCGCAGCACAGTGGTGCGTGCAGCTGCGTGCTCGCAGGAGCGGTGCTCAGCCACACAGGCTCAGCCCCAGGACGTCCACGGTCGCTCCCTCCCGAGAGGCTCTCTGCAACCACCGAGGCTGCCGCAGCCACCTGCCGCTGACAGGGCCCAGGGCCACGGCACAGCTGCTGGTGAGCAGGAGCCCCCTGGGAGCCACGTGCTCCCGTTGGTGTGGTAACCCTCCACCGGTGCCCGTGTATCGCAGGCAATACACAGAGCTGCAGGCAGCTGCCAGGAGCACAAAAGCAGGGTAGTTACAGATGGCACTTGGCACCATGCAGCAGTTTGCTGATGCTGTTGCAAATGAAGATGTGACCCACCGGCAGCAGCACCCGTCATGGGAGGACCCAAGCTCACCAGCCCTCAGAGCTCAGGGCAGCGAGACCCTCCATAGCAGTTCTTGCTGTGTATGGACAAAGAAAGTCTGGTGTGAAAAATGCCCGTTTCCAGACATGCCTGTAGAATCATAGAATCATGTAGGTAGGAAAAGACCTTTAAGATCGAGTCCAACCATAAACCTCTATGCAACATGCCCTCAGGACCTGGCAAAGAGCAAAACACAGGCCTATTAGTTCTGGCACACAACTCACGTGGAACATAAACAGGAACATTTACAGCTAAAGTAGCTTTCCCTAGCGAGAGGTGGAAATGCTCTGGATCATAAAGAGCCGTTGCACTGCCAGCACTCAAATGTTTCCGGTTAACTCGCAATAAACACTCACATCCTTCCCACCTGTCCATCTCTGCGTGCGTCTCCCCTCCCTGCCAGCCCACACCGCAGCCCCCCAGCCCAGGATGGTGGCACCCATCCCTTTCATGCAGCATTTCCCCTCTGGCCAGCCTGAGCACCGCAGCCCTCAGGCTGTGAGCAGCTCGCAGCCCGGACTGAGCGAGGAAACCAGGCAGCACCTCTGGGAAAGTGACACAGGCTGGCCAGACGGGACAGGAGGCAGGTCTGCCGTGACACGAGAGCTGCCTGGCAAAGCTGCTGCAGCAGCTTGCCCCTGAGGGTGGGCACAGGAGCCACCGCTGCTTCATGGCAGGGAGAGCGGGGTTTCGCCAACAGTGGCTAGGCTTCGTGACAGAGCGGGTTCAATAGACGGCTTTCTGCTCTAAAGCTCCTGGTTGCGTCCTTGCATGTGCCTCCACGCTGCTGTCAAGTCCTGACTACAAAGAGGTGTCCACACAGCTCCTCACCACCCAGTCCCTTGCCCTGCCGCTCGCCCCATGGTTTGGGATATTCTACCCGCTTTGGTGCTTCCCATGACACCCAGCTCTCCGTTGTAGGAATCTCTCTGCTTTCATGCAAAATCTTTACCTGTTTAGCGAAGGAAACAGTGGAGACGTGGCCCCAAACAGGCTCCGTAGCCAAGTTCTCCAAGGAGAACTGTAACACTCCCCTCCTGTCTTATGATTTAGGCCCATCCCCTGAGGACCTGGGATGGCTGAAGCTTGCGTAGAGACCACTGAGGCTGTTCATTCGGAGTGAAAGAGAAGACAATGCAGGCTGGCATCTCTGCCACCTTCCAAACCGGGGCAGCCACCACCCAGGCCAGGTTTGGGCAGCCTTACTGAGCCGGGTGCCACACCAGCCCAGCCCAACCCAGCTCTGGGGCACGCTAGGAACAAACGCCCCCGACACAGCCTCATCCCCCAGGAGAGCAACTTTCCCCCGGGGCAGGGAAAGGAGAGAGCTCACAGCACTGACTCACCCTGTCCGTCTGCTGTCCGAAGCCCCAGCGAAAGCCTGTAGCCGCTGCTGGCGGTGGAGCCTCCGACAGCAGCTGCGGTACCTGCCGCACTGCCTGGTGCCAGCAACCAGCCCCGCCCTGCCAACCACCGGCTGCGCAAACCATCACCCAGGGGAAGCGTTTGTTACCTGCTGCTCCGCGGCATCTGGAGATGCAAACAGCCCTGCACAGCGACAACAGAGAAAGGGTTTTTTTGAGGCTAGAGACGTCACACAAGCCAACTCTACACCAGAATGAAACCCCACCTGAGGGGCTGGAGGGGGCACGAGGACTGCCACAGCGCTGGAGGAATTGCCACAAACTGCCCACACAGCCCAACCTAAATCAAGCTCTGTTATTAATTCCCTGAAAAAATCCCAGTGGCCAAACCTCCACAGGGAGACAGACCTGAGGTAAAAGCAGCAATGCAAGCCAAATAAATTTGTTTTGCAAAGGAGCCCAAAGAAAACCATATGCTTACAGCAAGATACAGTATAGGACTATTACTTGCTGTCAGCATGCAATGCTCATGTGTGCTTTACAGAAAGTCAATCGTCATCATAAAAATCTCCATCAGAATGGGAATAAGAGAGAAGCAATTGTTTCTGACAATTCAAATTGCGTAAAAAACATTTAAAAAATACCGTAATCAAATCTCTTCCTTCCAGCATATGAAAGGAGACAAGTTTCTCAGCACTTCCTAAATTAAAACCAGTTTATTTTTCAAGGTTTTTTTTTTTAATATAAAATAACATCACAAGTCTGCTTTTCACAGGGGGCTTACTAGAAACTGATTCTATAAAGTATCCTTGAAATCTATATTCATGCACATAGAAAATCCAGAAACTGAAGAAGAATCAGAGCTGCTGACACATCTCCACTTGCTTTTCAGATGTAAAATCCTTCACTTGGGAAAAGCTACAGCAGCCCTTGACGCTTCAAGTCTTCATAGGTCTTTTTATTCACCACGTTCCCACTGGAATCCTCATATTCCTCCTAGAATGGAATGCACAGTTAACAGAGACCTGGACACAGCCTGACTGGGGTTGTACTACAGCATGTGAATTTTAGCTCCAACAGCACTGACTGAACATGACCATCCTGCCAAGAACCTCTCTACATGAAGGCATGCAGCGGATCTACCAGCAGGCTCCATGAGAAGAGCTTATCCAGAGTCAGAATAATTACAAGCTGTACTACTACAGGCTGTTGCCCTGCATGCTGTTAAAAACGGTTAGAGACAGAAGTTTAAGAAAAAGCACTAGTATAAGTGAACACCCTGCTCACAACAGTCCCTTTTTCTTCTCACAAAACAAAGCTGACATTGGTACTGTACAGCAGTGTATTAAAAGAATCTTACACAAAGGGCCGAGTCTGTCCTATCAGAACTATCCAACACAGCACAAGAAGTGCTTTTCATACATCACCACTGATAGGAGCCGTGCAACCAGCAGCACAGGTTCCTGCTTCTCTCTCCAGCACACAGGGGACTCTCTTAGACACTCTTTTGACAGAGACGGACAGTTCATGCAAGGTAAATGGGGGTTCCCATGTACACAGGGCTAGAGACATCCAAATGCCTCTATAACATCTCACCTCTGTATCGGGCTGCCACCTCTCTGAAGCCTTCTGTTGTTTCAGCTTTGCCCACACTGTAAATACAAAGTCATACAGGATCTGATGCCATTTCCCTTGAGATACAAGTTTTTAATCTAGTAAAATATACGAGCTTTTTTTTTAATTTATTTCTTTTAAAAACACTGTCACTTCAGCAGTCCAGGAATGCATCTAATATCCATTACAAATGTATCGTTCCCCTGTACGGTTTACTGAAAGGCACAAGAACTAAAGCAAACAAAGCTTTAAAGTGATCATTCAGGATAGGACACAAGCGACAAAGGTCCAAAACCACTACTTCAGAGATACAGCTCCAACGGTAATAACAGCTTGGTTGGGAAATCAAGGCTTTACCCATTTGGTTTCTTCTAGGCAAGAATTAATTTACCTCCAGGAACTATAACCTGTATCTGTTAACCTAAGCGGGGCAGATTTAAGAAACCACCTCTGCATGAGGTAGCCTCCTCAAAACATCAGCACAGGTTAGCCGCGTTACAATCACTGCAAGTCCTAAGTACCGTAGGCTTTCAAAATCTGCCTACAGGCTCTACCATTTCTGAAGGTTTTTCTGGCTTCCCTATGAAGATGTTGACGAACATCAGTTAAGGGTTACATGGGATGACGTAGCCACATTTTGTCTAAAGAAATGGTGGCCCATTGCACTTGGCTGAGATTTCATACACAAAGCATCACAGACAAAACAGCTGGCAACAAATGAACGAGCACTTTGCTGGCAATCCCAGCAAGCACCTACTCCTGAGGTATCCAACAACAAAAAAAAGCCACTCTCCTTTCAAGAGCTGGGAGGGATGGTCCAAGGAAGGATCACCCCGCACGCACCGTGTTTCTTACCCTCTTTCCCGAAACTAGTCTCTGGTCATAGGGTAAGACAAATTTTTGGCAAGAGCTAATACGAGCGTTCTTATGTCACATGTTCCCTGTTCGGTCATCACTACTCACGCGAGACTGCATCCTCAATCTGTGTGACATTGGCAAAATGCGCAGTGTTGGGAATGCCCAGGCATCTCATCCCGTGAGCATGTCGCCACTCCTGGGGAGAAGAGGCAAGAGGTCAGTGCATGAGGGGGAATGCCACTTCATCCGCAATGCCAAAGACTAAAAGACATCAACATCTGGACAGGGAAAAACAAATGCTATCAAAATACAAACCTACCAGTCCTAAAAACCTCTACAAAATATTTTTTTCTGTATTTTAGACAGTAACAATACACTGGCAGCCAACAGGCACTCTGCACCTATTAGACCTGGATACTGGAATTAGTGTTCAAACAAGAAGGGACTGTACAGAAATTTGCAGAAGAGATCTAATTTATAGTTCCCTGCAGCATCAGCCCAGACCCACGTTTTAGAAGTGGAAGAAGTGCCACTTGGGCACTCCAGCAATTCACTAGTTACTTATTATAAAGATTATCTGAACACAGTACTGATGTTTTTGTAGCAAAGCATTACTTACTGCAAAGTGACGCTGAAAAGCTTTGGGCCCTCGGTAGGTGTAGTTACCACAAATCTCGCAATTGTAGTTGATGTTTAAACCATGTAATTTATATAACCAGTATGGGATTGGCTGGCAAGCGAAGAGAAACAAAGATTAGGCCAAATGGCAAGGCAGGCTCAAACAGAAGAGCCGTGTGGAGTCAGTGACGTCTCCCACTTTTCCAGGCCTGACAATCTCAGTTACCTTGCCATCCCAACCAAGAGGCAGATTTTTAGGATTATATATGATTTCATTTTCTTCGTCTTCACTCTCACTCTCACTGATCTGCTCTTCCTCCTCCTCCTCCCTCTCTTCCCCCGTCCGTGCTTGCTTACGCTGCACGTTCTCGTGAGTGAGGTGTCTCTGTTCCTAGAGTGTGAGAAAAGAGAAGGAATAGTTCACACAACACGACAGCAACAAAATAAGGGCAAATTCTTGCAGTGTGAAACACTTCCTCAATGTACAGAGGGAGGGGAATAGAAGATCAGTACAAAACAGAGAACTCTCATTTTATTTAGCCCAACAACTTCAGTTTTCAGTATAACATTTCCTACTTGCAGAGAATGAAAAACTTGTACTACCATTAGCACTTCGAGGATGACAAGCTAACAGCAACAGCCACCCGCTAAAAGCAAGTGCCCCCAAACTGAAGCAAGGACTTAAGGCAAGCATCAAGGCAGAACAAGTAAAGTTTTGCAATACCCTGTGACTCAGGCATAAAATAGAAATTATCTACGTTGATGTGGTGCCCAGGAGAAGAAAAAAGACAAGACAAGACAAGACAAGACAGGCTTCCCCAAGGGAACACGTAGCCTCTGTACCTGGGTCCATTCACAAAAGCCTGCCAAATAATTAGCTAATGGAAATATAAATGTAGTCCATCATACTCAGCTTTTTCTGTCAGTAAGTAATCTGCTAACATGCACTTTAAAACATTACGACTCTGGACATGAAATAACTCCTCTGGGCACGTTGTCTATGAAAGCACTGGGTAAGATGTGGATGACCCCCCAGTCACTATTTGACAGCTCTGAAATGAAAAGCTCAAAGACAAAATAGAGTCCTTACCCCAAGAACTTCTACATACTCATAAATCTGAGCTTCCAGGAATGCAAGGTCTTTATTTCTTTCAGTGTCTCTGGAAATAGATAAAGAAACTCTATGAAGTCCATTCCAGAACAGCAAACATCATGTGTACACTGAACTCCTAAAGACACATTTGACTTGTATACAGCAAGAACATAGAAACAAGTACCAAACAGCTCGTGTAAACTAAACTGCACACGAACCGTTCAGCTCTAGTATCTTCCATTTGGTTCAGGACTATTTGGTCCAACATGAAAAGCTTCTAATATTCCAAGAATCTCTCTGTCATGGCTATACAAGAGTGATGTCTATAGAATACGTCTCATCCAAGTAAAGAGAACAACAATGACCTCTAGGAACTCACCTTTTGCTTCCTTTTGTCTTTGGATTCTTCGCAAACAAGGAAGGATCAAGTGCTTCTAGGGATTTGCCTTTAGTGCTAAAAAGTCTCTGAGCGCGCTCTTCCAGAGTCCTATGGAGAAGCAGGGAGGAGACGAGTCCAAACCATAGTTTTACATTTCCCGAGAACTATTTGAATTCATGCAACAAAATTCTAAATTTAGCTTTTAAGAGATCATGAGATTTCCTATTATCTTTGTCTTCATTCCTTAAGCCAAATTCTTCTATACAAGAGACTTCTGTACAGGACACTTTTCAAAACAGTAGATCTCAGTATCCCCTCATTGGTTCTCTATGTTTTGTCGTGCAAACATCATTAAAGTAATTCTTGTACAATACAGATAACAAAATAAGTATCCCATGAAGGATGCAAGACAAGAAGACCTCAAAAACTGAAAAGGAACTGTAAAAGACTGCACCTTACCCGCCACATTTTAGTCCCAGGGCCAGTAAAGCTGATTTTAGTCTGTCCAGTCCCAGGGAGGCCAATTCCTGTTCAATTAAGTAAATGACAATAAGAGAGAAGCTATTAAACAAATACAATATGGATGTATGTCCCTTTTAACTCATTAAAAAGAAAAAAAAAAAAACAAAACCAAACAACAAACAGTATTCAAGAAAGGACTGTCAAGGGTGCACCATTCCTCACTGAAAAATGAGGGATGTGACAACTCTAACCAGATCTTTCAAGTTACATCCCCCTAATGGGAGAAATTAAGTTATCAGCATAATCAAAGTTTTATTCAGAGAGCACAGAGTCAGAGGCGAAAGCACAGCAAGTAAAATTATGAAAGAAACAAAATGACTAAGCTTCCACCCGCGCAAAATTCAGCACTAAGTGCAGAGCACTGAAAACATACCTCCCAGAGGAAAATGCTGAGAGATCCAGGTGGGCTCCAGCATGAGTGAGTGCACTGCTGGTCTCTTTCTGCCAAGAAAAACCACATGCAAGATCTTTGTGACATCCTACACCACTTCACGCAATATAATATTCTAACCTCAAGAAAAGCAGTTCACTTCAGAAAAATTCTCTCACTAAACTGAGCAATGGAACAATGGAAAAGACATGAAATAAGCAAACCTTAAAAAAGGTTCGTTTCAAACGTTGGTTTTCAAATTCAAGTTAGTACTAAATTGCATCTTTGTGATAGACAACTACACATCTCGCTATTAGACTTAACCTCAGTGATGACTTTACACAAATGATTCACAGAAAACCTACGACAAATACAGAAGCATTCACAGGGGTTAAAGCTGCTCACCGGCCAGCCAGGGAACGTTCCATTTTCCCACTTCTTCTCAAACTCAGTCTGAATTTTCCCAAAAAGTTCATTCTGGTCCAGTAATGGTTTGACTCGATCTGTGTAATCCTGTAGGTACTCAAGAAGCATTTCAAGGTACCTGGCAGAGTAATCACGAGCACAGGTAACTCAATATCAGTCTCTAACATATTTCTCTAACTGCATCTTGGAAAGTAATTACCCTCTAGTGCTCCAAAGGGAAGTCATCAAGATTATGACAGTTTTCAACACACAATTTCTCGATGCAGCAGGTTACAAGGATAAAGTAAGGTCCTTCCACAGAGTAGAATGTGGCTTTCCACATCTTTTGCTGCGCTGCATGTTTTCTCAGGGCCTCAGACACACGACTGGGTTACTATAGCTCAGTGACCCAATTTACATGAGTTAAGTTTGACGGTTAAGAATATTCTTAGCAGCCATACCCTGAAGAAGCAAATTCCTTTTCATCAACTGTCAAAAAAGAAGCAGGTAGGCAAAAAGGCTCACCTCTTATATTCAGCATTTTTTCTCTCTTTGGGAATATCAAAGAGTTGGTCAAATGTGGATAAGTAAGTGATATAATCCAATTTCTAAGAACAAAAAAGTTGGAGTCAGACTTTATACCATGCAGCCAAATTAACATCCAGTTTCCAGTTAGCAGACCAGACGAAAGCACTAGCTCGTGCCTTATTCTGGAGAGGCCCAAAGTTCTCTGTGCGCTAACACATTGCCTTAGACACCCGTCAGTACTTGGCAGCAGAAAACCAGAGGCTTTTTAACTAGGCCATCGTTACGTTAACGATAGAAAGATATCAACTGAAGAGAACAAAGAGGAGAGTCATGAAGCAGCGTTCAGAATTCAGGTGCTGTCAAGCTGCATTTGCAACAAAGTGACTTTGAAATAGCTATTTGGAAATAAACTTACTTACATAAGACAACAACCCCAACAAATAACCATGAACCAACTAAAGAAAAACCCCTTGGCCTTAAGCACCGAAGCTGCCCAGACACATGCAGGCCACTTACCTCTGATGATTTTAGGTTAATGTACTTGAGATAACAGTCATGCAGATCTAAGTATCGTCCATACCCTTCCTCATCTGTGAACTCCACAGATCTGTACGAAAGATCATGAAGAGCTTTATTATGAACTTAATCTTCCCTACTTATTATACATATGCTTTGGAACCTGAAAAGGATTTACTGTGGACTAATTTATGCTTAAGGAAGATGTTTACAATGCAAGTGGGATACTCATCAATCAGACATCTGACTGTTTCTCTGTGCTAGCACACTAGAACATTCCTCAAGAGGAGCACCACTACTGTGGAACGTTCCAGAGGGCTGCAGTTCAGAAGAATTTAAATGACAAAAGAGCATTTTTCAGAAGTCATTTAGTAAAAGGGAGGTGGAACTCTGAAATGTGCAAAACAGAACAAACAACTCATCAAGTAACGCCTCTCAAGCAAGTACCATATTTTCACTTAAACTGGCCTCAGAGAAAAACTACAAACTTACTCTGAGCTTCTTCACTCTGGGTTGTCTCTGGCCTTCAACAGTTCCTCAAACTCCACTGACATCGGAACACAGATCTTCAAGAACAGACAGAAGTTACAGAAAAAATGATTACTTCAGCTTATGTCCCAGAATAATTAATATCACATCACAAAAGGTTGCAAACACATAAGACTGCTAACTGAAAAGGTATCCAAGCATTTCTTCACCATTACTTTTGCACAAAGAAGTCTGACTTTAGCCAGCATGAGAAAGGCAAGACCGAACAGCAGCTCAGCAGCGGAACGCTCCTGAGCTAACGCACAGCAAGCAGAGAACAGGTTAGCACCTTGCATCGTCTCCTATTCATACCGCTCTCACGAGAGCTTACATACTGCCTCTGAAGCACTACCTAACCTTGAACGTCGTCTTTTCTCAAGTGACATTTTAGCATACTTAATACTAGTATACTAAGGCAATTAAACCGGGAAAAAAAAGTCTGTTTATCGTAGTGATGAGGTCCAACAGACCACAAATCACCTATTCTTATGAAGTAGATAATACTTACCTCATTTGGGTGCTTCCGGTTGAAATTCCTTAATTTGTTTCAGTCGGTTGTAGAATTCTGCAAATTCATTTGGCCCTGAAATGGCACTGAGTTCTTCTTTCCGCAAGCTACGAGTTCATGAAAAAGGACAGATTACAAAGTGGAAAGGAAAACATGCTGACACTGATACAATCTTTTTACCAGGTCCAGTGCTGCATTTTGATGACCCAAAGTTCCAGTAAGACTGACTGCAAACCTCAGAAAGTCACATCAGATCTCACAGTCCGCCAGGCTTACGGTTTGAGGCTCCGGGTCACGTCTCCCACTGACCACGCTGCGGTCTCCACTCACAAACCTTCAAGGCAATTCCGGCCTCCCCCCGTGACTTAAACCAAGAAAATAACAAATGCGCATATACCAGCACGTACATATCCAATGTGCAATCTGGGTCCTGCTCTAGCAGATTTAGCCTCCAAGCTTGATTCCTGGTCTCACACACCAGCATGACTCCTCATATATTTACAATTGACTTAAAAGAGCCTTCAAGTTCTTCATCTGCAAAACACATTCAGCAGACGTTCAGGTGCTCACCACACCAGACGAGGCGTTCGCAACAAGCACTTACCCGTCCTTGTCGTCGTACAAGTCTCTCAGGTTGCCGCTCACTTCCATGTACCTCTAAAAACCGAAAGAAATCCCCAGATGCCGCAAAGGCCGCTACCAGGGACGAGACCCGCCCATTCCCGGGCGCTCCGGCAGGGCTAAGCAGAGGCCCAGCCTGCGCCGCGCTGCTCCCGGGGCCGCCGTCGGAGCCCACACCAGGCCTGCCGGGGCCGCCGCCCGCGCCCGCCCCCCGGCGCACTCACGTCCTGCATGGCCCGCGTCCGGTGGTCCGAGTTGATCTGGTGCGCGGAGCTGCGGGGAGAGGAGCGGGGTTAGCGCGGGCGTGGGCCGCGGCCGCCCCCCCCTCCACCCGCGGCCCCAGACGCACCGTGGACTTCTTGGTGAGCATCTCCTTCACCATCACGTCCATGAGCCGCTCCCGCTCCTCGTGGTAGCGCCGCTGCTGCTCCAGGATCGTCTCCATCCTCCCGCGCCCGCCCGGAAGCCGCCGCTCCCCCCTTCCGGTCCCGCCTGCGCCCCGCCGGAAGGCTCCGGCCCGGCCTGTGTCCCGCGGGAAGGCTCCGGCCCCGCCCGCGCCCGGCGCGGAGGTTCCGGCCCGGCGGCGGCGCTCGGCGCTAGCGGGGCGGGGGGCAGCCCCGGTGCCCGGTGAGAGGGGCCAGGCCCGGTGCCGAGTTGCCAGGGTCGGGCTGCAGCGCGCGGCCCGCAGCGGCGCGGCCTCGGCGCCTTGGGGCCGCCGGCAGGAGGCAGCTCCAGCCCGGCCGTCTCAGGCGGGGACGGGTCCTCGTCCCGCGGGCGGGCCCGGGCCGGTTCCTCTCGGTTCCTCCGGGCACCCTCACGACGAGCCCCGGGCGTCACCGCCCGGCCTGGGCCCGGCTCGCTGCCGCGGCGGGGCTGTGCTGCCGGCTCGGACCCGGGCGCCGGCGCTGCAGGCCGGGAGCGGGGTCCCTGCCAGCGCGGGGGGCTGCCGAGCGAAACCCTCCGGAGAGGGGGGCTGGGGGCGGCCACCCGCGCGGGAAAACCTCCCGGTGCCACGGGCGCTGCCCAGGCGGAAGCCGCGGTGCGGGGCCATGAGCGGGCGCTGTCCCCGCCGTGCCGGTAACGTGCCACCCTTCGCAGAGGTGCCGCAGGGCTGCGGAGAAGCCCGCAGTGACCTGCAGGGTGGCCCCGGCGCTCCCCCTGCAGATGGGGGAGCTGGAGGGAAGGGGCTTCTGCCGTCATCATTTGTTCCTTCTCGCAAGTAACCCGCGCTGCGGTTTAGGCGCAGGATGTGGCACAGGGAGGCTGCTAACCTGACAATACACCCAAAGGAACAGCTTGCTGTTTTCTGTCCCATCTATCTGCTCAAGAAAGCAGCAGCAAGGACTGAGGCCAGCGGGAGAGGTGTTTCAGCGCCAAGAGCAGCTGCTGGAGGAACCACAGGCCTGAAGACTGCGGCGGGTACCCGCCTGGCACGCTGCAGCCACGGCGGCAGGGTCAGAGGACGAGCGCAGACAGGGCTTGGGCCGAAGCCCACGTCAGAGGAGGCCTGAGGAGCTGGAGTCCACTTGGAGCAGGTCCCTGGCGTTTCTGTGGTCTCAGCTACTCAGTGCCTCAGCTGCGAGCAGCTGTTTAGTCATTGTGTTGCCAGGGAGAGACAGATGATTGCGCAAGTGCCAGAAACCAAAGGTGCCGACAGCATGACCTGGACAGAATCTGGGCAGTGGAGCCTGCAGAGGGGCTTGCCAAAGCTGCCTAGCACCCCTTTTTTCCACCATTTCCACCAGTGCTGTCATTAACAGGCTCGACATCCTGCCCTGGCACAGGCCTGGTGGCACACTGCGTGTCCCTCGCCGCAGAGGGCCCCAGGGACGCGCTGGCCAGGACCCCGGGCCCCATCCGTGTGGGTGTGTGTGGGCCGTGCCTCCGCTCCTCCGCAGGACTCTGCCACAGAGCACGGCTCCCTGGACGGTTGGCTGGCGGAGAGGGTGTCTCAGCGAGATCCTGCATGTGTCAGCCTGGGAGCAGGGGACTGGTGGCCCCCCTCACCTCCCGGGTGCCCCCTGCCCTCTCTGCAGGAGGGGACACAAGTCTGACAGCGAGAGAGAAAGGGGCTGGAGAAGGAGCCCCAGCAAGGGGCAGGCAGACCCCCGTGACCGGGAGCAGGGCTGGATCCCCGCGCGCAGGGCTGGCTGCACGCATAAGGCCCCCTGCAACGGCTTTCAGCAGAGGAAGGGGTTGCCACCATGGCAACTGCTTATGCTTCCTAGTCTAGAATCAGAGTGAAGAAAGTTTCGAGTTGTATGAGGCCATTAGCTTAAATTATACTCAAATAGTTAGCAGTCACCAAAATGGCTGGTTTATGCGGAGCAGCTGGGCTCCATCCTGTGCAGGCTGCGCAGAGAGCCGGGGTGGGTGTACAGCAGACACTGCTGCGAGAGGAGGGAAGCCTCGTGCCCAGGAGAGCTGCGATGCTGCACAGCCCTGCCTGCCTGCCAGGAATCCTGCCTGTCCCTCCGTGGCAAGCAGCCAGGACCCTGGCACCACAGCAGCCCAGCCCAGCCCAGCCCTGCTAGGCGCAGCACGCAGGGGGTTTCTGCAGGCAGGGAGCCCTCCCGGTGGCTGCCTTCCAAGCCCCCCCAGGCCTGCCCGCAGCTCTCCCCAGTGCTGACTATATTTGGTGGCACAGACTGCCCCGAGATGCTGGCATTGGATTTGGGATCAGGATTGACCCAGCCTTGGGAGGCACAGTGACCTTTGTCAAGGAGCAACAGCAACGTGGTAGAAGGCAAAGTTAAAAGCAGGAGACACTTGTGAAATCATTCTCATCTCAGCCAGGCAGCAGCCTCAGGGCAATCTTGAGGGGCAAGAAGGGGCCAGGCTGGTGTCAGAAGGTGGGAGAGAGGGGAATGGAGGAGGGGAAGCTAAAAGATACACAAAAGTCCTGTTACCAACACTGCTAGCATCGCTGCTTTCCATAGTATGATGCCTGCACAAATGCAACTGCGTGCACTCTGAAACAGCCCTGGTATCTCTTGGAAAGTCAGCACAGCATTCAGCCTGGTAGCACATGTGCTAAAGTCCTGCTAACCGTGCACAACTGCTCCAAAACTCTGTATACCCCCGTGCAAGCACAGAGCGTGCACACAACACCCCTCCCGCAGCCACACAGCAACTCCACCCCGCACAGCCGTGCGCCCACACGCTGCCCTCTGCGTATGCGCGCTCTCCCTCTCTGCCGTGGCATTGCTGCGGAACACACATAACAAAGACAGAGAAAACAGGAAGAAGTACTTAGAAAATGTCCTGGCTTTAATTACCCTTATCAAAATTATGGTGAGCTTGCTTAAGTAAACATTCACCCTGCACGTTCTAGGACCCATCTGGAAGCAGAAGGCAGCCCGCATGCAGCATCAGGGCCCCAGGACGGCACGCCTGCCTTTGGGGAGCACTGCTCCTCGGGGCTTGCCTGGGGACGGGAGTGGGCAGCACAGGCGTCCAGCCCGTGCAGCTCTGGGTGCTGAGAGCCAAGGCAGAGGCATGCAGTGACTCCGAGCTACCTGCAAGCCTGCCTCCACCTTGTCTTCCTGAGAAAATCTGAAGGCCCAGGAAGCAGAACAGACGGGCTCTCACAGGCACAGTCGCTTAGCCCAGACGCAGTTGGTATCGTAGCCCAGGCTTGTAAATCACCCCCTGCAGCTGGGCTTGAGGTAAGGGCTGAAGGCAGGGCAGGGAGGAGGCACGCAGGCTTGGCACTGCCGGGTGTCCCTGTCACATGTGCTCATCACAGCCGCCCAGGCAGAGCTCCTGGCCCCACGGCCGGCACCGTGCCCCCCCCAGGTACGAGCCCCTGCACACCCATGCGGCTGGGGGAGAAAACCCTCCCCATCCCACGCAGGTGGGGTGCCAGCAGCTGGCGGAGTTGACAGGCTCCAGCAGCGTTACACGGTCATGAATCAGAGTCGGAACTGGAACAGGCCTGAAAGAAATAAACAGGTAGGATCTGGTACGCAGCCCTCGCTCTGTCTCTCATGGGTCAGAGCTGTTGCCCTTGGTACCTGGGAAGCACAGACTTTTGTTGCCTGACAGGCTTTCAGCAACATGACTGTGCTTGAGTGACACGATCCTGGTGGAAGTCCTCCCACAGAAACCATGGCTGCAAACCTTCCACTTTCACTTGGATTTTAATTGCCTTCTTCAGATTCACCCTAAATGCCAAGGAGAAATCATGCCAGTGCTTTGCTCCTACTTTGCCAAATGCAAAGCTATAATTATATTTTAACTCACAAATAAATTATTCATATTTTTTCTACCGTGCATGATAAATTACTTTAAGCCAAAAGCAACAACAAAAAAAATTGGGCTTAATTATGGCAGACAAACATGATCCTGCCCTGGGAACAGCCAATTCACTGAGGAGAGAATGATACTGAAGGTAAGAATATTGTCTTAATTACTCCTCTTGCACTACAGGCTGCCCCAAAGCAACGTCATTTCTTCCTCATGAGTGCCTGTCTAAAAATAAAAACAGAGATAAGATTCTGAACTTAGTGTTCTTCCATTTCCCTTTGCATGAAACTTCATCCCTGGAAAGGGAAGGAGTTGAATCTAGCAATGTCCCATCCAGCCACATGGCCCTCTTTATTTGGACTGCTGGCATTAGGAGGGTCGAGGTGGGACAAGACCAGCCCTGCACGGCCTCCCCTCTCCTCACCGCACGAATGGCAGCGCGAAGGTTTGCTCTGGTGGGAGACGGTGTTCCAGGAGGTGCCGTTCCGTCCCGGGGCAGCAGCGCAGCCCCTGCAGCCCCTTGGTGCCCACGTGCCGCAGCAGCCGCCTTTGTGCCCCTGGCTGCGGGACAGACCAGGGAGCAACACTGCAGTTTTCCTGGAAGGAAAGGTGGGATGATGGGAGCAAACCTACTTGCACTGAGCTACAGCTCCTTCCTCGTCTCCCGGGGACCTTCACTAGATGCTGCCCTGGCAGGGTGGGGACAAAGGGACAACAAAAAAGACCTGGAGGAGTATTTGCAGGATGCCTGCAGGGTTCAGCCTAGCTATAACCACATCCCTACCTCCTAATGCTAGAGACAAGGAGGGCTATTCACCCTTTTACACCAGCTCTCCCACCAGCCCTGGGACCTGCAGCGATTGCCCTGCAGACCTGCCTGTTACCATTGTGGGGCCAAGCCTGAGCTTCCAGCTTCACCCAGCACCGGCGCAGCCTCCTGACCGGTCACCTGGAGGGATGCAAGAGCAGCCAAGGCAGGTCCATGCTTGGTTTGGGGAACTCAGACAAGGCGTTACTGCACAGTAATCTGACACACTGTCTGAACCTGTGTGCGGCTACAGCTGGAAAAGGGGTAAATGCCAGCAGGCAGCTGGGAGCTGAAATTAGCCCTTCCCTCCTGCCCAGCCGCAGGCAGAGCAGGCAGAGCTCACTCCCCAACCGTGCAGCTTCCGTCAGCTCTGGACACGGGCACACGTCGCTGCCACGCAGACCGTACCCGACACACCAGCAGCTCAGCTCTCCTCCAGGGGAAACTGGCTGGAAAGAGAACAAACCCCTGGGAAGCGAAACCGCTGCCCGTGGCAAGCCCAAGCAGGAGCAGCCGTGTCTGTCTCCAGGGGAGAAAGCACACGGCCGGCACATGCCCAGCACTGGGCACCGCTGCACAGCCAGCAGCAAGCAGCCGTCGTCACCGCTGAGCTGAGCTGCTTCTGGTGCCCTGGGCCACGACACAAGGTGCTTCCAGGCACCAAGGAGCATCACGTCCCCGTCCCTGTCCCCATCCTGCCCAAGCCCTGCAAGCTGCACCAGCCAGCCCATGGCAGGGCCCTGCTCTCACCTCGGCGCTTGTCCTGGCCCAGAGCAAGCAGCCCTTTTGGGACACCTCCGCTGGGGCAGGGGCAGGCAGGCAGCTCAGATCTGCTCTGCCCGTGGGACTGCAAAGGCAGTCCCTGATCCCACGCTGAGCCCCCGCCCAGGCTGAAGCACCAGCGGGCAATGCAGGGAAGCACAGCTCGGGCGCATTTGGTTAACACTGGGGCTCTTTCTACACCCCCAGTGTTGCCCTGGGCTCCCAGCGAGTTCCCTGCTCCCACCTACACTCCATGCAGCAGCCCGGGCCCTGCCCTCCCCCTGCACTGTTCGCCTGTGCTTAATAATATTTTCATGACTGTTTAGACTTGCACTCTGGGAGTCTCGGGGGATGTTTGTGCATGACATCACCCTCCCCCTCCTGTAAATCAGGCACTGGGCCGTGGCATAGCCATGACCCATTCATGACAGGGATAAAATCCAGATGTTCCAGTGCTACGTGCAGCTGGGTCATTTCCTTTTTTGGCTAAAAACGTGAGGCTCTTGAGGCTGACTGAAAGAGGAGCCCGGGGGCCCTTTGTACAGAAACCTTTTGTGGTTAATCCCTGGAAACAGCACTGCAGAAACAAGGGTTTGTGGTGCTCCTGCTGGAGGAGAGGCTCAGCTGGAAACCTCCCGGGCTGGAGCTGCTCGCTCGCCCTTTGAGGCCGAGCAGCAGCAAAACCAAGAGCCCAGCACAAGTCACAGGGCAGCAACAGCAACAAAAATCTTACTTGAAAAACCCTGTTAGCCACCAGAGCAGGAGCCTTGAAGGAGCCAGGAATGTGCACGCGCAGAGCCAGTGCCACGGTCCCACACGGGCCCTGCGGGCTGTGCCTGTCGTGCCCCCGGAGGAGCACCCGCAGGAGCTGAGCCGCTGTGCATTGGGAACGGAGTGGGGTGCTGGGGGCCGGGGCAGGCAAGCCCAGAGGAAGTTGTGGCAGCTGTTAGTAAATGTAAAGGAATCTGTGGAAAATAGTTTCAGATGTTAGGGGAATAAATGGCTCCCCAGCTGATAAAAGTGAGTAATGAGCATGCACTGCTTCGGGGAAAGCTGCCAGAAAGAGACCACTGTTACCCCAACTGGAGACTACAGCAACTTCCCCACCAAACCTCCTCCCGAGAGCCTATGCGTGCGGACCGGAGAGTAATGTATCGCAGGGGGAAGGAAGCTTGTCTGCACAGCGATATACGACTCGGTATTGCAGCGATCCAGACCAGCTCCTGCGGCAGCGCAGCATCCTGGCTGCTGCTGAGCCCGACCCGACAGCCAGCCCGGAGGCATCGCTGCCCATGCAGAACCTGGCTGAGTCCTGCTCAGGCCTGTCCTGCAGAACAGCCTGCCTGGACAGACAGCAGGCACGGACAGACAGGCAGCCCCAGCACCAGGAACCCGCTGCAGCCCCACAGCAGGAAGAGGGAGCTGCTGTTCCTCTGCCATAACCCACTGGACTGGTACAGCTGATGCTGGGCGTGTGGTTGGGGAGGGGGAGGCACGAGCACTGGGGGGATTGGCTGTCCCCTGTACAGGGTTAGGGGTGAGGACAAGGCTGAGCACAGAGCTGCAACACCGATTCAGACAGTGCTCTGCCCTGTGTCTGCTGTTCGAGAAACACATGAGAGCAAGCATCACTAAAACGGTTTATTATATAAAGCCATAGGAAATACACAGGAGGCTGGGGTTCAGGACACTTCCTTCTAGAGACTGCTCCAAGCTCCTCAGAATAGCAAACACACAAACTCTGATTTGCCTGCATCAAAGCTTTCAAACAAGGGTTCAACAAGGATCTTAATACAGAGTGAATAACACTTCAACATGCATAACATTTTCTGTTCCTAAGTGAAGCTGGGGGGGGGGGGCTAGCCCCTTCATCCTGCAGTTGGTTACAAAACGACAGATATTCATGACAAAAGAGTACAAAAGGGGAAAAAAACAAACACACAAGAAGATGCTTTCAGAAAAGCATGTGGCTGTCTAAGCAGGAAAGCAGGGTCAGCGTAAGTGCCCCAGCAAGACAGAAGCAAGAGGGATGTAGACAGAAGGCAGGCATCAGCATCCCACTGCAGAGGGGCCTTAGTGGGGCCCAGGGCCAGCTCAGCCATCAGGCAAGGACAGCTCAAGCCCTTGTGTGAGTCTGGGATGGCTCAAGACGTCCTATTTTGCAGTTAGGGCCAACAGAAGGACTTCGGAGATGCAAAGCCCCTCCTCAGGGCAGCCCAGGTGCCACCTTTGCTTTGCTTCTCATTTGGGACACAGGGAGGGACAGAGCTGCCGCGCTCTGCCCGCCGGGGCGGGGGGGACACTCAGCCCTGGCAGGACCAGGTTGTGGACACCCCAACCACCCCCTCGGCTGACCTCCACACTGGAGCCCTGCGCTCCTGCAGACCCTCCCCTCCAGCGCTCCCAGCAGCCACTGAGCGCAGCCACAGCCTGTGGGCAACGCTCCCCTCCCCGAATTCATGGAAGGTCTTCAGTGTTACCTGTGCCGCTGGCGGCTGGGCTCACTGAGGCAGTCCCCATCCCGTGGTTCCCCGTGAGGGGGATGGAGCAGGAATAAAGCCCTCGGTGCTCTCAGCCCTTCAGCACACCCTTCTCCGGGGCTCAGCCAGGCACATCTCGGGGGGAATCACCAGCAGGCCAATACCCACCAGCTCCAGCTCAGACACTGCAGAGGCAGCCATGGGAGATCACAGCACAGATGGATGGGAACAAGGCAGGGAGGTGGTGGGGACAGAATAACCCTGTACCTGCGGGTGATTTGAGCTCCTCGTCCACATCTGAGTGAGAGCACCTCCATGGAGATGTGCAGAGCAAAGGGTCTGGCCCACAAACCGTGAGGAGGCTACAGAAACCCGGAGGTGGATCCCATCTGGCAGGACACATGCTCTTCTCCTGGCCACACTCCAGCCTGGTGTCCCCACACCTCCCAAACGGGGCCGAGAGCACCCTTCATGCCCGGGTCGCCACAGGCCAGCTGCACGTACGGAAAGGCTGTGCTGCAAAGCCATCCGCTACGCAGGCCAGCACAGTCAAGCCGCATGGACCAGGAGCTGCTGCCTTGTATCACACAGAGCAAGGGAAGCACATGGGGGAAAGAGAAAAGTCAGCACTGTGCCAGGGGAGCAAATACATGCTGCCAGCATGCAGATCGAGCAGCCCAACGCTGAAGCTGCTGCTGCTGCCCTTTGCTCAGCTGGGGCCCTAGGCTCCGCTCGCGCCTGGTCAGACAGGAAGCAAAAGGAAAGAGTAAATAATAGGGGGTCTGGAAGCTCCTTTTTCAACTTTATTTAGCTTGACTCTGCACAGAGCCATAGCATAGCGTACTCTAGCCTTCAGGGAGGGGCAGAGGAACCCCCTGAACACACCGCGGTTCGGGGTCAGCCCCCATCTCCTGTGCCTTGTGCCCTGCCCCTGAAATGTTATTGGGGTATCTGGCACAAAGACCCTGAAGAATAGAGAAAGCCCCTGCCCCACGGTGTCCTCGGAGGCTCATAGGTCGCTGCTGCAGTCACGGCACAGGATCTCATCATTGTCAGGGATGAAGCCTTTCCCGACCAGCGAGGTGTTGCAGCGGGCGCAGTTAAAGCAATTATGGTGCCAGTGACGGTCCTCAAAGGAGACATATTTACCGCCGCCAAAGCCTACGGGAGGGACAGAGTGCAGCGTTAGAACCCCTGGGGAAACTGGGACGAGCTTCCCGCACAGACTGAATCTTGGCCTGTTCACCTCCGAGTCAGGTCTTCACACGCGGTGCTGCACTGTGGCACCCAAACACCCCCCAGTATCGAATGCAACTGAAATACACATCTCCACTCTTGGGGGGGGAAGAGGACCAAAATGATTTCACACCAGCTTTTGCAGGGTTGAGATCCTCGGACCAGAATCACCATTCTCTCCCCAGATAGGAGCAGGGAGCAGAGGTGCACCATCACAGGGAACAAGGGGGCTGTCGGGAGCTCCTGGCAGCGCTGCCTGGAGCAGCTCCTTCCCAAGGACAGTGCTAATGAAATCCTGGGAAGAGCCCCTCCTGCCACCAGCCCAGGCCCGTGCTCCTGCAGAGGCTCTGCAGGCAGCTTCCTTCCTCTGCCAGCAGTGGTTGGACTTGTGAGCTGTGACCCCTTCTCCCCGGGACTGCGACAAACTGATAAGGACCAGACGGGAAGCGGGTTTCCCGGGAGCTGCCCTGTCCTCAGCCAGAGTCATCCTCTGAGTCACCAGCTGATTCATGGCCTTGCTTGCCTTCCCAGCAGCAAGAGACACGAGTTGCAAAGGGAACGGTCAAGTGGGGGAGAACAGGAAGGAGGCCAGACCCTCTCAGGGCTTTCTGCAGAAGAGGACCCCCTGCTTCCCCTGTCTTAGGCAGGTGCGACAGGTCCAGACTCCCCTGCAGCAGTTGCTACTCCAGCTATGGCTGGAAGTCTCTGGCTTTCCCTATCTGTGAGCAATCTTTCCACAGGACATAGCAACCAGCATCAAACAAGGCAAGCTAGAGACATGAGATCGCACTGTGAGGGGTCATTTTGGGAGCCTTTACCCCTGGGCAGAGGGAATTCCTCCAAGGGGCACAGTTCCCCATTTTGAAAGATGCGGATGAAGGGACACAGTGGCCCTAGGACCACTGCAACAAAGAAATCCCCTCTCACAGGGTTCCTTGGAAAGCGGCTGCAGTTGTTTCTGTGGGGGATGTGCCTGAGGGCACTTTGCACTCCCCAGCATTTGTCCTGAGAGGCCTGAAGTGCCTGGATACACTCGAGCAAGGCTGCATGGTGGAGACGTGTATGGGCACCATATGGGCCTGGGTCACACATGCACTCGAGAGGGCAGCTTCACCCAGAGGAGTCACTGCGTGTCTGGAAACAGGGCAGGTAGGTCATGCCCTGCTCTGCAGAAGCGCCCCGTAACCAGGGGCCGTTCTGCTCACCTGTGATGGGCTTTGTGCAGGCACTGCACTTCTTGGCATAGAGGTTCCCAAGCACTTGATGCAGTATGGGTTGTCATCCTGGGAGGTGAACTGCTGGCCAGCCAGGGGGGTCTTGCAGCCTGTGCAGACGAAACACTCCTTGTGCCACGGCTCATCCCGGTAAGTCACTCCTCCCTTGGTCAGGGTCTGTGAGAAGAGAGCGCACACTGGTGACACAAGGGCATGGGGAAACGGTCCACAGCACACCACCAGCAGCTACCCGGCGTGCTGGCACCTGAACCCTTCTCTGGTAGGGCTCAGACAGGAGTGGGGAACACGTCCCTGGATCAGAGAACTCTGGGGCTTTGGGCTGTCAGGCCAGACATACCTTTTTGCAACGAGTGCAGCGAGGAGCGAACTTGCTCTCATAACAGGGGACACAGTAATAATCGTTCTTGTCTGGGATGAAGGATCGTGACCCGATGGGCTGCTGGCAGCTGCTGCAAATGAAGCAATGCTCATGCCAGGTTTGTCCGTTGTACTCCAGCTTACGGGATCCTGCAGAGAGAGCCATTCGCAGTGACAGGAGGGAGCAGCACACGCGCACATAGGGGAGGGGAGGCTGTGCAGGATAGACTGTGGTCCTGCATACCCGTCCCTGTGCCTGCCCTCCCCATGGTAGCACAGGACCACAGGCAGCTGGAGAGGGGAGGCCCCAGGCCCACCCCACAGCCGCAAGGGAGGGCTGTGGGAACATGCCCCCAGCACCGGCACACAGGCCATGGCAGAGACGCCTGTTGTAACCTACATCTAAAGATGATGCCAGAATGACCAAGCAAAGACACTCCTTTGCCTCAGGCCGTCTCCAGAGATGTTCACACACTTCAGTCACTCCTTTTCTCATCACAGACACCAGAAAATGCCCAGGAAACCCTTTGTATCTCCTCCCCAGCTCACTTTCCCCACAAAAAAGGGGAACAGACAGATACGGCTGCTGTAGTGATCGCAGCTCAGGATCCTGCTGTCTTGCCAGACAAGCAAAGTGCCCTGGCCCACTCTGTGCAGTGACAGTGGGGCAGGGAGAGCAGAAATTCAGCTCTCTTCCTTGCTGCCCTAGTGTCAGACCCTGCAGCCCTGGCTGATGCCGCTGGGACCAGGAACAACTGCAGTGCTTGAGTCTGCCCGCTCCTACCTGGCATGACTGTCTTCTCGCAGGCAATGCATTTGGAGGAGAACTCGCTGCAGTAGCAGTCATTGCACAGCAGCTCCTCGCCTTGGCAGGTGAACGGCTCGTCAGCCAGAGAACGGTCACAGCGGAAGCAACGAAAGCAGTGCTCGTGGTAATGGCGATCCTCGTAGTACAATTCCTGGGGAGGACAGCCGAGATGAGGAGGGGACCGATCACCCCAGGTAACCGCCCACCGCTCGGCCCCGGGGTCCCATACTCACTCTGCAGTCATGGCCGATCAGCTCTTTGCACTCATCACAGGTGTTGGCAAAGTGGGCATCGTAGCATGGGATGCAGTATGGGCCGTTGTCCATCTGGATATACTTGCGCCAATACAAGGACTCCTTGCAGTTGTCGCAGTCAAAGCACTCTGTCATGGTGCCAGTCTGAGGGCCTCCTTCACCTGCTAAGAGATCAGCGGAGATGCTGGGTCAGTATCGGCTTACACTGCCTGAGATGTCCCTGCACAGCCCTGCCACCTCCAGAGGGCAAGGACGCGAATCCCTGTGCTGAGCCAAAACCAGCCGCTGTCAGGACAGGACACAGACCTGAGCTGCTGCACCTGCTCTGTGCTGTACGCACTTCCAAAAAGCCTGCACACATTCAGGGCCTGGGATGAATCTTGCTTCAGGTTTATACTCCCGTTCAACAGTTGGAGCACTTAAGCACCACTCAGAGAAACCTAGGCACGTAAGCATGCAGTTGAGCTTCTGTCTGCCTCCTTGCTGGGAAGTAAATTGTAAATGATGACCAAAAGTGAGAATTTTTTTGCATGAAAAGTTTTGATTGGCACCAAAAACAGGACCGTGAACATGCTGTGTGGGTGCACCTCCACTGTCACATCAGAGAGCCAGCCACCTTGAGGGAGATCTGTCTGCCAAGCAGCCCTTCAGAAATGCACCCTCAGCCACCAGCATGGCCCTGGACCAACGGCAAGATTCCTCCTGACGGCCTGTGAGCTGGTGCTCTTGCCTGATGGGGGCTGTCAGCATTTCAAATTCTGGAACCTCTCCAGAACTTTAGAGCAGCTGGTCCACAGGGAAGCAGAAATCAGGCACCCCACACTGTGCCCGGCTATGAAGCCACATCCAGCAAACCGTTTTGCACATGTTGCTCCAGCTACAAACACTCTTCAGGGAGAAAGTGTTGGGGGGGGGTAGCTGCTTTACAAGCAATAGAGGTGTTGGGGTTTTGCACGCAAGAGATCAGACATCTCTCGTTGCCCCTTGTCTCCCTCTCAGAGAAGAGGTTTGTGGAACTATCTCACTTTCTTTGAGCAGTAACTCCAGAACAGAGTATCTTCTTTCTGTTGGTTTAACCTGGTTATTCCTAATATGGAGTTTTCCACTTGCAAAATCACACCCTTCTTTAATACAGGTTGCTATCAAGTGTAGACAAGCCCGTGGAATTACATCTGAGCAGTCAGCTGCATAGTGCCGCACGCTGCAGTTTTCTTCATGAACCACCCACTTCAGAAAGAGCTATTATGGCTCAATCTACAGTTTAGCATTTAATGGGGCAGGGAGCTCCCCGCCAGCCTCTGTGCCTCCCTCCTCGCGGGCTCCCGGCCGCAGTGGCTCCTCCTTATGCTGGGAGGCAGCCTCCAGGGCAGGAGCCGATCCAGACAGCTCTGACTCACGGCAGCAAGCTCCCCAGGGCTATTCTTGGTCAAGCCCACACAGCTCCCAGCTGTTGTCAAGCCTGGTAGGTGCCGATAGGACTGCCGGTGAATAAATCTAGTGTGCCACATGGCTACGTGACCAACAGAGGGGGAACAAAGTCCCTTTTCAGACACTCTCGATACCCAGCTGCTGCCCCGGCCGTTGCCTGCTCCGCTGACCGCTCCGTGCCCTCCAGTGCAGCAGGCTGGTGCACGTGGCTGCATCTGTGGGAGCAGCTCCACGGTGTGTCCCTGCGAGCAGCATGGGCTTGGGGCCACCGCTCCGCCGAGCCTGTCCTCCAGAGTCCCAACCGGCAGCCCCAGACTTGCTGCCTGTGGAAAAAGGCAGCCCGGGCCAGGCTGGGCAGTTTCCAGTCTGTTACTGGAGACGGGGCAGGCACTCGGGGCTGTTTGCACAGGGGAGCCAGATGGGTGCCAGGGTGCCGAACTGGGACGTGCTGCCCCAGCTCTGCCCCCTGCCTGGGCTGGCCCCCCGTGCCCTCTCCCCTCTGGGACACCCCATGAGGTGCTCATCCAGCTGGGCAGAAGCTCCTGCACCCCCTGGCACCCCACATGGCTCCTGGCCGCTTCTCACCCGCAGCCTTCCTCCTCTGCAGCCCCACTTGCCTTCACTCCCTGAAGCCACCAGGACCTTTCTCTCTGGCAAAGAATGAAAATCAAATTAATAACGCTGCTCCTCCCAGCCCTGTTGAAGGGAACTTTCCAAGGTGTGTCTGTAATAAAAGGGCCTCTAATGAGCACTCCTACTCTGGGAACTGCGGTATTGCCGAAGCAGGGAGCTGCCATGTTTGCTCAATGGGCTGCACTTTATCTCTGTGGTCCTGTAATACAGGGTCAGAGGACGTCAGAAATGCAAGGGAAGGAAAAAACCACTTGAATGGAGAAGCCTTGGGTTTTACTGGTGTCACAGACTCAGCCTCCCGAGCTCTGCTGCACCTAACCCTGACACTGTGCCTCCGTGAGCCCCGGTCCCCAAACTCAAAACAAGGGACAGCATTTCCCCATGTCGCAGGGGCAGGAGGTGGGCAGGATAAACCCACCAAGGACTGCTGGGGCTCTCGCACCCCTGAACCATGAACCACCTTGATGAGACAGGTGCTGCCCACATGCACCCTTGGGACCTGGTGCCAGCCAGCAAACGACAGGAGAGCTACAGGGTGTGAACACCAGCTCCACAGCAAGCGCTCAGGGCCATGGCATAGCCAGAGCAAGCCCTGCTCCCCTGGGGCAGCTGAGCTATCACCATGATCAAAACAGGGATTAAAAAAAAAGTGACAGGACAGGGACATTTTCAATCCCAATGCTGTTTGTCACCCAGGCTCCTGGCGAGTGCCAGTCCTCCTCTCCTCCACCACCAAGGGCAGCTGGCACTCCCGAGCCCACCAGGACCCCAGCTAGCCTTGTGCTGGCCGAAGCCCTCGGCCGGCACTCACCGGCAATGCTGCAGGCAGCGCCGGCGGGTGCCCCGCAGTGCTGCTTTCACTGCGGTGCACAAACACAGAGCAACCGCAGAAGAGTGAAAGAAGTGAAACCATATAAACCCTCTGAAATGATATACCAAGGAAGACCTAAAGCAATGGTGCCATGGTTGCCTCTCCACTTTGAGTAGTTCCCCCCCAAGGTCTACCTATGTCTGTTGCATGCTGTGCGAGCCAAGCTCCTGCTCTCCAGGCTGCGGAATCGAGCGGGCTGGCAGATGCACGGAGTGCCAGCAGAGCAAGTCCCAAGAGCATCACGTGGCCGAGACTGCTATGAGCGTGTACGGGATCAGACTCCGCGCTGCCTTTTCCACAGAAAAAAGAACAGGCCCAGGAAGTTTACTCAGGGTTATTGTATTAGATAAGCTGTTTGCTCTCTTTGTTCTGGTCTCGCATGCAGTGCTGGGCCAGGGTGTCAAAGCCCTATGCAATGCCAAAGCAAACTGCATCTTCGCCCCTGAGGACACAGCACTGCCGGAGACCAAGTTCATGGAGAAGAGGAAGACGGGACAAAAGAAATAGAGTGAAAGAAATAGTACAAAAGCCCGCAGTTCTTACTGTGATTGTAATGAGGAACCTGGAAATTGTCTCCATTCATGAAGAAAGAGATGGAGTTTTAAAATGCATTAAGAAACTTTGAATTAAGGCTCAGATTTAGAAGGCACAATATAGGCAATCACTAGCGGTGCTATTAGCATGTGCTCATACTTGCAGTCTGGCACCACCCTGTAAACATTAGCTGTGTGCTAGGCTGATGTAAGTAACGCCTTCAAATACTAACAAGGTTTTGCCCTTAAAATGATGGTATTGCAGTTGCAAAGCGAGTGTTTGCTTGCCCATTACCAGATGGCTGCAGTCCCTGTGGGACAAGCTCTACCGGAGCAGGGCCCTCATATGTGGGGACAGTGGAGCTGGATGTGGGTATTCTCTCAGCTGTCTCGCGGCAAAAATAATAACAGATATATGCCTGCCAGCTGCCTACCCTTTCCCTTTGACAGATATAGTTGTGCTCACGCAGGAAAGGAAGTTCAGTTCCTCTCCCGTGCCCATGAACAAACAGCTTTGGGAACAAGAGCTCCTCTCACAAACAACATTTAAAGTGCTCCAGGATGCAAATCTGATCAGTCTGGAACAGAGCTCAGAATAGCTTCACGTATGAGAAAGGTCAGCAATTTGTCAAGGACGCACAGCAGAGTCCACTTTCTAAATTAGAGAGTAACATGCACCTAACACCACCCTGGTGTCATTGTCCGCAGCAACACAGCAGATGGCTTAGCAACAGCCCCAGGAGATTATTACATTAATTTTAGTGTCGATTAACTGGGGACCTGTTACGCAAAGGAGGCAGTACAGACTGTCCAGGGCCAGGCTTTCTGCTGCACGCAATCACTTAAGAGTTTAACCAGCCTTTTGAGACGATTCCTGCTACAATGAACTCCTTCAGCGAGAGGTCTCGTGTATATGGTGAACCTATAACCCTGTGTAACTTCACACCAGTTTGTTGTTCGTTGTCAGGCCACAACCAGCTGCTTCACGAAGCGATCCTAGAGCAACCCATAAGGCTATTCCTAGGGAAACACTTAATCTTTCCAGGACACAGGAATAGACCTGCCTTTGACTGTCTGTCAGGTTCCTGCCTATTCTCATCTTCCCCGGGCTGCTCTGAGCACAGCTTGTGCAGTTGCAGTCCACACCTAAACAGACATGCAGAAGAGAAAGCACAACCTCGCTGGGACAGGCGAGCGTTCCCCATGTAAGGATGAAACCGTCCAGGGACAAGGCTTTGGAAGACAGTCCTCAATGCGCTCCAAGGTCAGAAGAGGAGAACACCACTTTTTTTCCTGTTGGCTTTCCAGAACCATTATGGGTCCTGGAATCTGCGTGAAATTGTTTCTGCCTGCCGTCGACCCTAAAAGGGAAACCAGCTGCTTGCTCTGAGGAGCAGCTCCATCCCCTCTGTTAGGCTGGGAACGTTTTCAGTCCATATTTCCTGACACCACTTCTGCGGATCTGCTCAGGGTCACTGGGCACCCCAGCCAGGGGCCAGCACGGCCAGCCCGGGCTCTCCGGGGCGGCAGGGACCAGCTCCCTGGGGCGCCGCACAGGTTTCTCCGCACCTCCTCATGCCGCTGCCTCTGTCTGTACCCTCTTGCTCTGCTCCCAAACCCACGAGCGCAGCTGTAGACCTGGCACAGCGGGAACAACATCCCCCATCTGCTGTTAGAGATCCTGCTTTCGGGTGAGAGGCTGGAGGCAGCTTGCCAGAAAGGAGCCGAGTGTTTCATCAGGGTAACCCAGCCCGCACGGAGCACCCTCCGGAGCGGTGTTGCATCAAGCCTTCACCAGCCTGCTCACAGCACCACTGAGTCACTTCCTGCCCTCAGATCTTGCCTCCGAGCTGCCTTCCACGGACAGCTCGGAAATCTCAAGTATGAAGGGTTGCTCCAGGGGGCTCTGGTGCAGCGAGGCAGAGTCCTCACAGGGACCTCACCTGGCAGCTCCCCCATCACCAGCACAACAGGAGGCCGCTGCAGGTCATTTCTCCAACACATAGGGAAGATTTGGCTCCAACAGTCAAAGGAATCAGCTCGGTGTAAGGCCACACAGCCCCCACTTGCACCACTGGGACACTGCACTTAACGCACATGCATATACCGAGCTGCTGAGCAAGCTGCACCGCAGCCGTTTCCCCAAGCACGGGCAGACCAGCCTCTTGCCCAGGGCAGTCATGGGCTGCTCTGGGATCTGCGACAGATTAGCAAAATGGCTGGCACAGTTGTAAGGAAACACCTTGCATTTCAAATGAAATAAGCACTGTCAGAATCATCCTTGCTCAGCAAGGTAGGCAGCTTCCTGAAAAAGCCCACAACTTTGAGAGGAAGAAGTAGCAGAAACTGTTAAAGCATCTGACAAGTCACAAGGTTGACCTACATTGTTGCACAGTTTTTATACAGCCTTAGAATGGCAAATCGAGGATTTCCTAATGTTCAGAAGAGATCTCTGAGGTGCCCTCCATCCAAAGTGCAAAACCACATCACATGGACTCCTCCTGACAGCTCTGCATATAGATTAAGAGAAGTGCTAAAAGCACAACTGTCCCACAAGTGTCTGATCTTACCCTTAAACCAAGAAAAATCTCACCTGATGTCAGCCCACAGCCTGCCCAGAGGAGCCCTACAGGCAGCACTGCACTGTTTGCACAGCCATGACCGAAACATCACACCCGTCCAAGGTGAGCAACGGCAAATGGCTGCGGTGCAGGGCACGGCCACCACCACTGTGCCGCACTCGCACGAGGTCCCGGCAGCGCAGGGAAAGGCGCAGGCATGCCAAAGCTGAGCGGTGCCTTTGCAGGCAGCGCTGCCTGCATGAAGCAAGGAGGGTGCCGCTAAGGGCAGGTATACGGAGCCCAGTCCTACCCAAAAGCAGCTTCCCGCAGAGGAGAGGCTGAAGAGTGAGGGTACAAGCATGATGAGAGCACTGGAAGACCTAATAGAGACAAAGCCCAACTCTGGCAAGTGCAGTAAGAGGTGCCCTCCGCCTCAACAGGCTGACACACAGGATGCAAGACAGGAAGCATCTTTATCACTTTATACATTAGCGACATGGCACAATATGAATGCTAATATTTATTTTCTATGTCAGCATTATTCTACAGAGGAGGTGGTGATGGGATACATCTCCAGGACGCACCATCTCCAGGAGACCAGGCTCACTTTCTTGCTTTCTGTAACACCAGCAACCCTGATTTGAGGAGGAAAATGACCACTGATGCCTGGTCCAAGTACCTGCTGAATTCTGCCAGACCAGATATACTCAAAAAGATCTGGAAAGCAGCAATGATTTTTTAAAGTTTAAATTAAATTTTTGAATTACCATAAATGATTGGCCAGGTCTCCCAGGAAGGCTAACAAACCTTAGAGAGACCATATGCAGAGTCAGCTACCTGCACATGGCAATAGTTTTGGCCTTGATGTGCTTACAAACTCTCCAGTACCCCTGGCTGGGGCTGCAAGAAATCTCGACACCCCCAGGCCATGAGCTGTTGTGCCTGTGGACTGGAGACATGGGCTGTCAGGAAGTTCAGGGTCCTAAGGAACTCCAAAACTCTGCTCTGGTTTCAAAACGCCAATGAGTTCATGGACCTTTTTCCTCTAGTACTAAATTCCTCATTCTTTCTCCTAAGATAAGGAAACATAAAACAAAACTTTTCCTATGTGAAAGGAAAACCTGCTGCTTGTAAGTCAGGCTCTCACAAGGCAGCATCCCCATACAAGGTAATGGGACAAAGCTCTGAGCCAGTATTTGTGCACACTGGGACTTTTGTCCCTTCTCTACCCTTTAAAGAATCTCTTTTTAATGAGGCTGCAGTTGCAGGGGAATCCAATTTTCCATGCTACAGTGGAAAACCAGGCGGGTTTGCCCATCTGAGATTCAAATTGTAATTTCTTGTGGCCAAGACCTTGATTTGCGTTTGGTTTTCAGCTACTTCTGTCCCTTTCCTCCCCATATCCTTCCTATCCAAGCAGGTCTCCTGAATCCAGCTGTGAGCTGAAGCATCCACAGGGTGAGCATGAAGATACATGGTTTGGAGGAAGAGAAACAGGAGATTTATTCAAACACCAGTGAGAAACGCCAGGCTTCCTGTGGGTGCCTGCCTTCACTGTGTCTCCCCACCTTCCAAAACCCCAGCAGAGGGACAGCAGAGTGCAGGCTGACAAGGAGAAAGACAACAGACAATTCAGCTCTTGCTCTAGACTTATTTTCTTTATGGAAAGTTAATTCTACCAAGGTCAGAGAAAGAAGCTTAAGAGTCCCTGCTATGCAACCATAAAAAGAAAAACTGCCCAGGAAGAAAGGAGGGAATGATTTCAGAGTTAAAAATTTATTACTAAGCACCTGTAAGGGTTAATTAACTATTTCAGGTTCTGAACAAAATCCTCCCTCTTCAGAGAGCTGTGCCCTTGGTCCGAGCTGCCAACAGCAGCAGAGCTATTGGGACACATTCAGAACAAGCAGCCTGTGTCATTCTGCTGACATTAAAACTGAATGTTTGCTCAAGAGATCAGCTGTTAATCTTATTGAAAATGTATACAAAGTAAGCAAATTCTGCGCACTCAACAGGAAGTCGGGAATTGGAACCATTTGGGCAGTTCAGACCCGTCATGATTCAAACAGATCACTTAACTGAAGGAGGAAGTCCAAGAGCAGAGGAGTAACATATGAAGACATCAGAAACTTCCCCCCAGCCAAATGAAGTCCCTTTTACCAGGTTGTTAAGAAACCTACAGCTTAAAAACATGCCAGAAGAGATTCTGGCCAGTCTCTGAAGAGGCTTGGGAGAAGAGAGAGACAGCCCGGCCCAAGCTCCCCATCGCCAGTACCTTCCCCTGCCACATCCACAGCGACCGAGCAGGAGCCTGCTGGCAGCAGTAGCCTGCACCAAGCGAGTCTGCTGCTGAAGCTCACAACCGGCTGTAGGGCAGCAGCTGCAGACATGGCCAGGGTGACCATAATAGGAAGAAAGATGCTGGAGCCAAGTTTCAGGGAGCATGACTGATCACAGGAGCTTCAGTGTGATCAGAGGAGCGGGAGTCGCAGTCCAGGGAAACGGCTGCTCGTATCAATTCTTAAAAAGGAGCAAGGAACAGGCGTGCAATTGCTTTCTGAAATCCTGCTCCCTTCTCCTCTCAAGCACATTAGTCATCCCATTTAAGAGAGAAGGATACGCTCCTGTTCAATTATGGTAACAGCGATATCAAAAACATTGGAGTGCATACAATCTTCAGGCTTTCCTCGTTTGTGACAGCCATGGGCATAACACCAGCCCAGCAGCAGCACTTCCAGTGCCATTGCAAAGAGGCTGCCAGTGCTGCACTGCACCATCAGCTCACACTACATCCCCAACATGGGAACGTACACAATTCCCATCTGCTTATGGTGCCTCAGCCTCAACAGCCCTGGCAAAAATGCCATCAGCTAGTGGGTGCTTGACAAATCACGTCATGAGAATCTGACAATGTCAAATCCACAAATTCCCTTAGTTTTCCTATTTCAACTAGAAAATTGGGCAAGAATGAGGAGCTTGTTGCTTGTGCAGGGCTTTCAGACATATTGAGCAGACCGTACATTAACCGTCATCCTACTGGCAAAAAACAGTAATGCAAAAACACAAACCCTAAAGATAGTCATCAACCATATAAAACAAATCAATGGGCAGTGACTGGCCTCCAGGCCCCAGGTTTCACAACAGGTCTAGGCAGAAGCTAATCTGGACAGTGAAACGCCCGATGCTTAGAAGTGGTATAATTTATCTGTGAACCTTCTTTGCCTGTGTCCTTATGAAGTGATGGACCAGAAAGGTGGTAGGAAGGGATCGTAACTGGATGAGGTTTCGTCAAGAAAGTCACGAAGAGAGTACATATAAATGTACACGAAACTACAAATTGGTATATAAGGCTTCACATTACCTGCCTGTTGTAGCATATGTTTTCTTGTTCTGTGTGCTACAGCCTCGTAACACACACATCGTTGCAATTACAACCTCACATGAGGAATAGCCCCCCTGCGTGAAGTCAGTATTCTCCAGAAACAACATACGCCCACCAAGATCAAGTGAGAAAACGCATCCATGCCTCAAACTCAAAAGACAGAACTCTGTTGCACAGAGCCTAGGATGCCCTAAACCTTCCAAACGCAGAAACCCAGCGAGATCTTTAGAATGCCCTGGCTATTACAGAAAGAAAAAGGGATTCCCGAAGAAAAAGCATGTTGTGAGGATTATAATCTAGCAATGAAAGTTTAATTTTGGACTGAATTGATTTACGACCATGTAACCCAGCAAAGCTGGCCCATAGCCATATAAATGCCTAACTGCTTATCCAACTGCACAAACCCAGGACTCTGGCAATAGTGTTTCAAAATCTCTTTGCCCCATGAAATAAAGGTCATATCCAGTACACTAGAATTCAAACATGAAAGCATGACAGGAAATGACTAACTGCACACTGAGGCCAATTTACCTTCATCTTAGATCTGCTCAGCACACAAGAATCTTGCAATTCAAACAGACATCACAGCCTATATGCAGAAAAATAATCTGACTGTTCTAGTTGTTAGTTCTTAGGGTCTGTGCATCTCAGTACAGATATCACTGCAAAATAATGGAATTCCGCTCCATTTCCCTAAAGTTCTCTTACAATTCTAGCCTTATGCTGTAATTTTCACTTTTCTTTCCCTTAGAGGCAGCTGGTTTTTAAATTGAGGATGAAGCCATTCTTATTTCTGAGGTGATACATAATTTAAGTTAGTGTTTACAAAGCTTTTTGTAGTCCCTGAATAAAAGGTACTTATGAGATTATACCTCTATTTTGCACATGAAGGCAATCAAGGGCTGCTTCAAGCTTGCTTCTGAACAAGCATACCTGTGAGCCTGTGGCCAGGCTGCAGGGGACGGATGCAGTCACAGCGCGCATGTTTCGAGCTCACATGCTGAAAAGCAAACCTGCGCGGTCTGAGCCCAATCCCTTATTAACTGTCTTCTCCAGAAAGCCTGGCAGCTCTTTTGCTGATTAAGGCTCTGCTCAACTTCAGGGTTTTTTTAATAAACAAAGCAACTTTGACTTACAGTAGCAGGAAAAGACACATAAACCAGACATGTTTTATTTAATGCATGCCTATTACTTAAAGGGCAAAGTGAATTTTTTCACCAAATTTGGTCAAAATATTCCCTTTTCCGATTTGATTCTTTGTCTCCCAAACGTGAGCATTTGTAGTTGGTTTCTTGCATATAAGCAGATATACTGACTGAGAAAGGTAACCTGCATTGTAACCCTGGCAGGTCTGTGCCTTTCAGGGCTCTCCACCTGCATGCAAAATCAGCAGTGAAGAGAAAGCCAGGGAGGTGGCAGGGGAGACACTGCAATGACACTGGTGTGCCACACAAGCTCTTGCCCAGCAGCCTCTCTCCCCTGCCCGATCACTCCCCGTGGGCCTCTCCACCTGTGCTGGCTACTTGCACGAGAAGTAAGGGCAGTCTCCATCTAAAGAACTTTTTACAGCTGCTGGTGCCCCTTGCAAGCAAAGGCAATTACAGCTCTGTAGCTCACAGCATGTGAGCAGCTTCTAAATCTGGGGAAGGACTGAATCCTGGCAAAGACAAATTGTCTCAGGTTACCATCCCGAGAACTGCTTGCCTGTGGTCCGAAACAAAACTAACATCGCTTGTTGCCTGGGAGATGCTGTATGTGTCAGCTGCAACCCTCCTGAAAAAAAGGCAGCGCTCTGCAAGGACGGCATAGCCGAGCCCTCGAGAGTACAAGTACGGAGCGGGGACAGACAGATCCTTGAGAGAGGAGGAGAACCTCTTCTTGTAGCCACTACCCTGCACACGTAAAAGTGAAACAAGATTCCTTCTTCTGTGGCTGAAGATTTCTCTGCTAGGTGATCTGGTCATCAGGTGTCATTTACTTTTACTATACAGAGCTGGTTATCTTCAAATCAGTCTCCTTGTTAAAGCATTTCTCACTAGCACCTTTAAAATTACTCTTAAGTACTGCCCATTTTAAATAAGAAGCCATCCATTGTAATTGTCAAATATTTTACATAAAATCTCTAAGAAATAACTCCTTGCAAGCACTAAAAAGAAATTTGCAAGATGCAACATGCCACACTGAGATAAAGAGGCTTTGGTGGTACCTGTGAAAGGGAAAACTGGTGCCACATCCAAAAGACTAACTGGAAACACCTATTTTAAGAGGCACAAATGCTCACAAAATTTATGAATGCCTTTATATCACACAGCTACACATTCAGTTTCCAACATCTAAGCCCCTGCCCGCTGGATGTGTCTCTCGGAACTCGTGCTGCTGCTCACCACGCTGGCAGCACTGCAGTCTGGGCACCACAGAGCACTGCTGCTGGCAGGCGGCACGGTACACACCTGCTGACTGTGCCTAAAAACTCATAAAGAGAGGAAAACTGCTCCTTTACAGAAAAAAACAACCCACATGAACAGAAATAGTAACAATATTAGAGACCCCCTAATCCAACTCTGTGGCTCATCTACAGAACTTTATTCTCTCATTCAAATCTGAGATTTACAAGGAAACCTACATGAAACAGTTTTGTCACTGATTAAAAAGGAACCAAAAGGTCAGAACTTTAACTAACAGAGGCTCCTGTCACGATGACTTTCAGGTAAAGACCAAGAAGAGTTGATGTTTCAGCCCCTGAAGCAGCACACACGAAGCCATGCCCCATTTCTTTGCTGCAGAAAAGATGCTCCACACACATTCACTGAAGGCAGCAACAGCAACCTGCTCTCTGACTATGCTGAAAGATTTTCCAAAGCTGCTTGCATGCTCAGGCAGTTCGAGGATCATGGGCTTCACTGCAACAGGACACCACCAATGCCCTAATAACCCTCCCTCTGTTCTCCTAACCGACCTGAGCAAAAATGCTCTATTTCCAAGCTATTTGTCCCGAAGTGGCAAACCCCTGGAAACAAAAACTCAGACCAGTTCTCTGTTACCTTGCATTGTGGAACGTGATGGACCAGCGTAAAACCCAACAGTCTCAAGGGCAGCAGCACTGTGAAAGCAGCGCGAGGGTGGCTGTCCCCGCGGCTCACACCGCAGACAGTTCGAGCAGGTGCGACCAGCAAGAGACTCTCACTAGTAAATCATCTCTTCACTAGCAAACACTCAAGTGCTTGCCCAGAACCAAAGGCAGGTCACATCATAAACCAGAGAGTGACATCAGCACAGGGATTGCATTTCCTACAGAGGTTTAAATGTCATTACTTGTGACTAGAAATTGGACACTGGCAATTTCAAGTTACTCCGAATTTCATAAGAGACCTAAGAATGCCAATTCCAGTTTTGTGTAGATATATCTCACTTCCAAACCCTGTCTATTTCTCAATGTCATGATGCAGGAAAAAAAAAAAAAAGGAACAGCAAAACTCCTAAAAGAAAGTGAAAAGCTAATCAACATCATTATTATGCCTGACTTACCAAGTCAGGTGCTAATGAGGTGAGCAGCAGAACTGGTTGGTTTCCACTGGAAAGGGTGAGTGTTATTCAAACAGCATGATCTACTTGGGGCCCGGTTATTCAAATCTCTGGATTGCCCTCTTCCACTCTTATTCAACGTTCTGCTCTTTGTCTCTTTCTAAAGTTAAAACTCAAAGCTATCAAGGATCTGAAAGCACTTACGTCATCATTCCTTAGTTGAGTCATTGTTTCACAGAGCACAAAGCATGATATAGTCTGTGCATATGGTCTAACACCTTCACCAACCTGAAGTGCATTTGTGATTTTTCCACACACAGCTCTTCAGGCTCTCCCAAAAGCAACACATCCGAGAGCTCTATACAAGCGCAATGGGCCAGATTTAATCTTCCTGTGAGTTACATGATGTTTGCATAGGGTGAGAAATACTAGAAATAAAACTCTTGGCTGAGTTACATGCAAACACACTGTGTACTTTTTGCTATTAATGACTCTTCAATAAGTACCACTATTACTCTACAAATTTCAGAACCCTCTGGTTAGGCATCGCAGCAATTTTCTTGATATGAAGTTGTTCACTGAGTTAAAGGTAGCCACTGAAACGCCTTAAATTTAAACGCTGACTTTTTCCATTTGAAGATTTCCATGTGCTGAGAAAGAGGCAGCTGAGAAGAACTAATCTTCATTTGAGGACACAACCTAAAGATTAGTTCTTTACTTGGAAAGTAGTTTAGCTCCCTGACTCCCTACTGCAAATAACATAAACATATATTATGATCCAGTGCAAGACCCATAAATGCAAGAGAGCTCAGTTTCCACAGATCTGAACCCCCGTACACTCTCATAGGATTGTTGCTTTCCTCAATTCCCTAACAGCTGTCACCAGCAAAAACATTATTTACCCTTATAATACCTGCAGGGCAGGGAGTTATTTTATCTCCCTCCTAGGATTTGCACCTCAGAGGGTTTTGGCACAAGGCAAGCCTGGTATAACTAAAAATGGAACCAAGATCCAAGTCCATGTCCATCTTTCTTCTCCTTCTGAGATGCAGCACATATCCCCGTCAGCCTGGAAACTGTGACACTCACTAATGCATGTTATAGACCTATGCCCAAATAGATTCCACAAACTGAACGCTTTGTGAGAAGCAGGGGAAAAGGGAAGGAAGAGAGGAACATGGTCTTTAAGGTCCCTTCCAACCCAAACCATTCTATGACAGACAGACACAGTACTGTGTAGTTACACAGTACAGTTAATCCAGACTCTAGATCTTTTGACCAAGTAACACCATGCCTCTCCTAGTCCATCCTACTATTTAAACTTTGGGCTTTAAAAGTGAGCATTCTGAGCTTGAAGAAGGTGCTGGAGTAGGGCTGCACCAGGAGTTTACCCACCAGTTCAAACTCTGTTAGTTCTTAAGAACAGAAAAAGCCATGTTTCCTTAAATGAGGGTAGGGAATTCCAAGTGAGGTCAAAAGCCTGGCAAAAGTCAGCAGTTTAGGCTAGTACGTGGGATCATGATGCTGACAAAGCAGTCCTTGCACTCGAGACAGTTCAGGATCCACTTTTTTTGTTGCTGTTCTTTCTTCACCATCTTCACATCCTAGGAATATCTAGGAATACGGCCATCAGATGTGGACCTCAGAGAGGAATTTTTTGTCTTTACAGTGGACTCCAATGATCTTTTTAGCAAACACTTTTAGCATGCCTGCTGTGACAGTACAAGGGATAACGGTTTTAAACTAAAGGAGGGGAGATTTAGACTAGACCTAAGGAAGAAGTTTTTCACGCTGAGGGTGGTGAGCCCTGGCACAGGTTTGCCCAGAGAGGTGGGAGATGCCCCACCCCTGGAAACATTCCAGGTCAGGCTGGACGGGGCTCTGGGCAACCTGATCTAGTGGAAGGTGTCCCTGCTCATGGCAGGGGGTTGGACTGGATGGCTTTAAAGGTCCCTTCCAACCCAAACCATTCTGTGATTCTATGATCTTAAGTCTTTTCCGATCTAACTAATTCTGTGAGTCTGTCTTCAAACATGATGAAGTTAAGCCTTTCAGATAGACATGTTATATTATTATTTAATTTCTTTTGTTCATTAGAAGAGCCTTAAAAAGCAGGTATTTTTCCTCAGCGGTACTGTTAGTATATACACTGTTTTAGCAGAAATGGCATGATCTGCAGCCACACAGATCTGAACTACAACAGAAATTACCTAATCTCCGATACACTCACATGAGGGAAATCCTGTGGCCTTGGATCATTCAAGAAATAAGGTTGCTTTACAGTTACAGGAACAACACGTTCCAGATGGGCTCTAATGGGTAAGATGCAGCTTGAAAATCAACTGCTAATGTTGTTACAATTTGCATTTATATTAAAAAAACCTACCAAAGACCTTGGGAGGCAGAGCTCAGCCTGGAAAGGATTTTTATGGTTACACTGTAAACCCACAGAAAGCATGGATCTAGAACGGAAACAGTTCATTACAGCCAAAATACTGATCCTGGGTTCTGCCTGAAACAGCTGGGATTATTCCTCCAGTTAAGCGAATTCCTGTTACTGAAACCCACTCTGACATTTAAATAATTTGGGAGAAGATGCTGAGTATTCACTCTTCTTCCCAGATAACAAGATCGGAACCATATTAATTGATGAGTTTCTAAGTGAATACTTGAAATTCGGGTAAACATATTCAAAATATCAAGGCCGTATTTACATTCCAGGGTAATAATTAAATATTAATAACTTGTGGTTCCAGTATTCTAGGTTTTTCTACGCACCAAAATGTTTAGTCATGTAGAAACATCTGTAGCAGCTGGAAGACATTCATTTGGCCCGCTAAGATTCATTAGTTTAAAAATACATAAATAAAGTGTTCATTTTATTTCCAAAAAGCTAACACTGCTGCTTTCAGCTCTGTTAGGATGCTTGGTGAATAATGCTTATGCAACGTTCTCAGCAGGAGGTATCAGATGCCACAGTTTTTACAAATGCATACAAATATCTGTTAACTAAAACAAGTCTTGTATTTGGTTATGCTCTTCTGTACTCACTAACTCAAGTCATTATTCACAGCAATATGAAAACCAGCTTGCAATAGTTCAATCGTTCAATCCCTATTTTTATTCTTTCTCCTAGCTCCCAAATTCCCAGTGCTGAAATCTACTTTTAAAAATTACTGATGAAAAGAATTTCTCTTCAGAACTGGGATTCAGATACCTGTGTTAAAGAATTACAAAAAATAAGCCTCCATGGATGCCTTTTCTCTCCAAGAAGTTCCTGCATAATCTACACAGCTTTTAAAAAATCAAGTAAACAAGAGGCACAGCTGAGATTGTAAAAGAAGAGTTGATTTCGCTTGGTATCCATAGGGATCACTTTTCTGGCCAACAGTTTGCAAAGGGTTATTTATTGGCTAGCCATTTTTCTTTTGCTGGAAGATGCTGAGATTTTAGCAAAGTTTCTGCAGGGTATGCAACAGTATTCAGCATTTGCTCAGCTAATGAGTTAAATCATTGCAGCTCTCCGATGACATGAAGATTATGGGTGTAGGAAAAGGGAATGCTCGGAGAGGGGAACTTTCAGCAGTCACCACCAAACTGCGGTTAAAACAGACACCAATGACTCTATTCAGTTCCCAAACCTCAGACAGTTTCCATTTTCTCAATAACAAAGCATTTTGTGGAATGAGGTAACAGCCTCCATCTGCCAGGTCTAACTCTCCACTAGATTTCTCAAGAGCGTGGCTGAACAGGGCTGGCCGCCGAGATGGCTGCAAAACGCGAGTCCCTTACGCCTGGGAAACAAGGGACAAAGCTGCAACAGGACAGAAGTGGAGAGGAGCCTCTCTGGGACCCTCACACAATTCTCCTGGGAGTTTGTATCAAATGTAGCCTCAAGTGAGCTCCAACCAGTGCACAGCTGGAGAGTGCAAAAGGCCGAGGAAAGAGTGAGACTTTTCCCTAAGGATGGACTGGAACAGGCAAGAGGGAACAGAAGACAACCGGGTGCTGCAGGTTTTGGTGCTCAGCAGTCCATCACAGAAGTGTCACAAGTACGAGCAGTCTGATTTAGAAGTGAGCACAGGTCTGTGAGTGCACGTTGCGAGATGCACAGTGCAAAAGGGAACGCAGACACACTGCTCCCCAGAGGACAGCACAGCGCACGGGACCGGGCCGCTCAAGCTGGGATATACCCTTCCACACCTGAAATGCTGTGTATCTGAGCCAGGGCAGTTACAGCCTCAGAAGAGGTCAGGAGTGGGTTTTGGTTTTGTTCTTGCCTTGGTTTGCATTTGGCAGCCTGTATCTTGGCCTCTCAATTCCAAGAGTGCTGAGTACCTATCCATTCTTTGATTTCAGGCAAAGTCAGTTCCTCTGAAAAGCAGAGTGTTCATTTAGATTCAGATGAAGATTCTGCCTCTTGTGAGGACCCCCACACCCTACTCCGCCTCCCTCTGTAAGCAGCCACTTGTTAGTCAGCTCCCTTGCAATTCTGAGACTCTCAGAATGTGTCCAACACATCTCAACTGCCTGCCCTAGCAAAGGACGAGCAAAGAGAACACCGCAACCCCAGGCTCACTCATGCAAATAAGGTAAAAACCTTGGAATAGCATGGAGAGATGAGGCCAGCTGTAAAGAACTTGGAGGAAAAGGTAACTCCACAGCATGTAATATCAGGAAAGGATCTTCATGGTGTATATGAGTCTTCTGATCTATTTTTTGTCCCTGCATTATATAAACCTTTAAAAAACAATGCAGGAAATTCTCTGGGACACCACAGCAGCTGGTACAAATGGACGACCTGCGACTCAGGCAGGTCAGAACATACAGGATCCAAAACTTAGCTACTACTTTGGTAATAGTGCTGCCAGGAGCAGTATTCATACCATTTGGAGCTCTCATTCTGCCTGTGTGACAGAAGACAATTGAACAGAAATTTTAAGAATCACAATTCAAAGGGATTAGAAAATATATCTAGAAAGTCCATTCCGATTAGCATTATTTTAGTCTGGTCCATCAGATTTATATTTACAAGGACAACAACAAGTTTCCCAAGCAGAAACTGCCCCAAAGCCATTTTGCACAAATGTATTGAAATTTGCAACCTCCAGATCTATGATACTACTGCAGTACAGGGAAGAATCAATGAGGATAGAAACGTCAGTGTAGATAGTCCCATTTAACATACACCAGAGCATCAGCTTTACCACTTTGCTATTCTGCCACAAAACTTTGTAGCCAAAGCCTTAACAAAAGCAAATACATTTAACCCTGGTGCTATTTAGTCCTAGGGAGTTGCTGAAATCTGTGCACTTGTATGTTAGTCATACGCACTAACAACCAACAAACTCATAAAAAACGCATGGAGCAACTGGAACTCAATTCACCTGTAACCCAAATTGAGCAATGTGCTAATTAGGAGAGAAATTTCGCTTCCAAAGATGCCAATTCTCTAACCATCGATCTTTATTCCTGCAGATGAGACACAGCCTCCCAGACATGCGCTGATGCAACCAAGGAGGAGCTTTTACTATCAGAAGACCTGGGGTATACTCCCACCACTGCTGCTAATTTCCTGAATGGCCTCATACAACTTCCTTCCCACCTATATATCTAGTTCTCCCATCTAAAGCAAAGGCAATTTTTTCAGTTGGTTTTCTGAAGGCCTTTGCGTTCCTGTAGCACTTTCTCCTGATGTTTTGGAAACATTAATATTGACCTCCTCACTCTCTAATTTAATACCATGTACCCAGCTGGATACCTGGAGAATGCAGCTGGCAAGTGGCATATCTTCTTTCCAGCCAGGACAAAACATTTCCCAAGCCAGCTTTCTTCCTATGAAGAATGCTGCTGTCAAATCTCAAAAATCCACGCTGCTAATACTAGCCTCAGTGCAAGGTCAGCCAAAGAGGACTTCCATCAGAGATGAGCTCTGCTAGAGAAGGCTCCCTGGAGATTATAAGAATAGTACAGTCAAGCCCAGATGGCAACAATGTGCAGAGCACATTTCCAGCAAACATAGTGACTGGGCAGAGGACTATGCAAACTAAAGTCCCCCCTGATTCTGTCATCTGCTAGCTAAATGCTGAAGTCTAGGCTAAGGCCTTTGGGAAAGGTCAGGATAGTCTTACAGGCTCTCAAGATATTGCTTTTGTTCTCACTATTTGCTTCTCAATTCCTTTGTTAAAAGATACTAATCTCTCTGTAGGCTGGTTATTTGGAGCCAAGAGTTTAGATATTATTGCAAAACATATGCTTAAAAGAAACTGGAAATTACGTTGGCAAGTGTTACAGAGGGGAGCGAAGCGCAGCTTTGGGTCAAAACAAAAAAAAAATAAATCTAAGCTAGTAAGCAATTCCCATGTGACAGTTTAGGAGAGACAGCAAAAGCTTCTTCTAGAAAGAAAACAATACTGTGAGAACGAAGCTAACGAGAGCTGGCTCTTGGAAAAATAAAACGGCCAGATAACGAGCCAGAGTATTGCCAACAGCACATATCCAAGAGAATCTTTCTGGGAAACCAACCCAAGTCATTACGCTGGAAAGCCCTGAGGGACTAGGGACCTTGAGGCTAAAAGCTGGCAAATTGCTTCATCAGTTAAGGTTGGTCCCAATGTCTTCTACTGCGTAAGAATAATTTGTTTTAGCCTACAGGTCTCTACAGAGCAATGGGTAAATTCAGGCTGCTTCCTCTGGGAAGGGAAACGGAGTGCTTGGCAAAGCCCTGCCTAACAGGACATTTTTAGAAGGTTTCCCACCATCACTGACATCCCTTCAGCCCGACACCTGGCCCCGCGGACTCAGGCTGATGGCTTTGCTTCACTCCCTGCACACCCCTAGTGCTGCTCGGTGCTGCCGCCGCACACCAGGCACAGCCTGCCCATTACCTGGTGGGAAAATCATCCGAGCTATTTTGGCCAGCGCTCCACCAGCCAGCAGTTGCCACAAAAATGTGATGACCGTGCCTCACAAAAACATCTTCTGGAGACTCATTCACCCAAAATGGACGCAGTTAGAGCAATTATTCTGATATATATTGTTTTCCAGAGGGATAAGGAGAAGACCTTGCTCTATCTCTCTGTTTCAGAGAGATTAGTTAATACACCAGGAAATATGTACACTGACGCAGAGTGATAAGGGCAAGCCTTCTGTTTGCAGCCTTCTCTTTCATTTCCAGTCCAGCTACTCATAGTTACAGGAGTGTACAGAGTCCACAGAAGACAACGAATGTAATCTCTAACTGTGCTTCTGTGCTGGCAGAGAAATATCCTGCATTGGCAGGGGATGTCAAGGTGCTGCCTAATGACTTTCCTCCTCTTCCAACTCCTGTTCTGATTCATGTTGCCATCTTCCTTGCAATTGACCTAAATAACATGTTCAGGCAGCACTGGAAGTATTTCCGCCTCATACTTCAATAGCAGCAAGATCTCCGCATCTGGAAAGGGTATTTCTCAGGAAAGTCACACCACAGTGGCTTAGGAGCGTCTTTCCCAAGAAAGAAAGAGAAGCACCCTGTCTTGTCTCATTTCATCAGTAAGACTTCCTGGCTTGCAGGAGAACAAAGGTTGCCCAGGAGCAGAGAAAACACATGCTACGTCTGTGCCCAAGCCCCAGCTAATCTGAACAATGTGGGCAGAGTATTCAGTTACCTCATTTCCAGGTGTGCTGTCAGCATGAGCCATGACTGGCTTGGGATGAAAGAGGAAAAACTGTTCCTAGATCTGGACTTGTCTGCATCATTTATGGTAATTATTGCCCAGCAGCCTTTAATTCTTTAATGTCATATCACACTCTCAGCCCTCAGTTTCTCTATAAACTTTTGATCACCACTTGCCATTGCGCTACAGAAGAGGCTGGAGGACAGAGTGCAAGACCACACTATCTCACCAGAGCCATCTTCAGACACACAGTGATTATGTATGCTAGCAACATACAAGCACTCAAAACAGTTGTATATCCAACCAATTATAGTACCTCTCCAGCTATTCACTTCAGCACCTTTTATAACATAACACAGTATTCAACAGCACTGCAACCACAGGAATACAGGGACAATCCAACCCCTATCACTCCACAGTGGCTTCACACACAGAAAGATTTTTGATCCTCTCCAGTCTCATTCTTTCCTTTACCATAAGTTTAGGCACTCCTGATAGCCATGTAGATACCTCACCTTACAAACCCCCCGCAGACTACTGATCTCAATGTTATCTTACAGCAGTGGCCTTCACAGGCTGTGTACTGAGTAAATGAAAAAGTAAAAACTCAATTGAAAATGCATTTATTGCCAACAAGGAAATGGACTGTGGGGAAATACAAAAGTATTCCGAAGCTGCATGGACTGCCACAGCACGTCCAGCTCTCAAGTGAGGAAGTGGTAGCCTCGGGTTTGTGCGCTATACCTTGCAAGGCAGGCACTAGATCCTCAGCAGCCTAAGAGATCCCTTTCTTATTCAAAGGATATACATAAATACAGTTGCCCTATCACAATAGAAAGGAAGTTACACTTGATCTGTACCCACCTCTTTTTCAGGTGATTGAGCTTCAAAACTGAAGCAGAAAAGATGCAAGGAAAACTCACACATCTTTGTGCTACAGCATGCCTGTTTAGTCCACAACAGCTAGTCTGTATCTGTTATCTCTACATTTTTTATTAGCTCATGTTTACTTTGGCTGCACATCCAAGCAGTCATTTAAACAGGGTAAGAGAGAAAAATCTTGGACTCTCAACAATGGCCAAGCAGTTTAATCTACCACTGGGGACAATGACTTGACTCCTATTGGCGTTTAGTACTGGCAGGGTCAAGTGTAACATGTGCTGAGGAAGCACTAGGGAAGCAGATCCGCAGCCGTTTCCAACAACACTGAGCATTTCCTTGAGCTATTCAGAGGTCCTCTTTCCCCCTCGTGTCTAGAGAAAACAGCTCCAGCTGTCCAGTCACCTGCACTGGCTTCTCCACTCACTGGATTTATGACATTGGAGGCTGCTAACAGCTCCAGGTTAGATACAGCACATTCCTCTGGCTTACAGCTCAGATGTTCAAAACTAAGTTAGGAAGCAGTTAAGATTATGTCCTTGGCATCAGCCACCAGGTTGGTGCTGGAAGAGAATTTATATTCCTGAACAGAACTGGCACTGGGCAGGCTGGGCGTAAACATCAAACAAACTTCTCTCCAGCGATGACACCAATCAGATGGTGCTGATTTAAGAATTATTTTTTTTTTTTGTATTTGAGAAGTTCAAAATACTTTACATAAAAGAACTCTGCGATTTGCAAGCCTAGGACAATCTACAGTAATATATTCAGAGGCAAATAAAAAATGATATGAGTTAACAGTCAGATGACCACAGGCCAAATAAAGCCAGAGTGAGACTGCACTAACAAGAATATAAATTTCAGGATTTTTATTCCATTGCTATTTGGATTCTGTGTTAACACATTTCTAAATAACTCTTGATTAACTATTAACTTAGCCCTAACGAACATGTCTTTCTGATTCCTCCCAGAGTAATATTATCCTCTCAGTGGGCTCCTGTTGAGTAAGGGCAGAATCATTTGTTAAAACTGTTCTCCATTCAGCAAATATCAACAGACACAAAGTGAGTCACTCAGCAGAGGCAATTCTGCTAGGATGAAATACAGGAAGGTAGAAGCCATGTGGCATTCTTCAGTTTCCCCTTTCCTTTCACAATCAGACTCTTGATATTTTCTTCAACAGGAAAACTGACACTCCCCCTCCCTGTAAACTGCTGACAATTGTATTTACACCTGCAAAACCAGTGCAAAACGGAAGGAAGAGAAGAAACAAAGACCAAGGACTTTTCCTCAGCAACTACATCTCCACAGAATGGACCATTTTTCTTTCCAGCTGTACCTAAAGACCCACCACTTCTTAACGGACAAAGTCTAGTAACTACATATACCCTTCATGGGAAGTGCCACCTCCCCTCTGTTGAATGACCGCAGAAGACAGAACGCTGCAGCAGCTTCGTGGCAGCTGCTTCACAGAGAGCAGAGTTGTCGAGACTGGCTGTGGGACCCAAGTCCCATTGAAACCAACAAAGCACGTGCAGCTGAACCCTTTGCTTGCAAACTCTCAGCCCTTATACTGAATGTCCTAGCCTTCAAAAGTGATCCTAAACTCTTGGTAGTTATCCAAAGAATAAGTAACACAGGTAAAGTTTCTCTGCCCTCTAACAACTGGTCTTTTCCCTTTCCTAGATGCAACTGGTGTCTATTGTTATAGCTGTCCTTTTTGTTTGTTTGTTTTTTAAACAGAGTAAAACACTTACAGTTGTTTTCATGACATTACCAGGCAAAACATTGTCAAGTTCTCTCTGAATTTTTCCAGTTTGGCCATTGAAATTGCACCTATTTCAGCAGAAATAGTCAAAGTCCCCAAAGGAATGAGGTGTAGCACCTTGCACTCTGGAGTCAAATGCTGAGCAAAACTGCAAATGTCATTTGCATCACCTTCTTGCCAGACCAAGCTGGGTGCTCCATGGTGGGCACGGACAATCCAAGAACAGCAGATGTCGACCAGGGATACTGAATACTGAACACCAGAGGAGAATAGTTTCCTTACTTGAGCAATTACAAGAAATTATGAAGCTGTTTGTCCAGTTAAGAAGTTTGGCTTTCATTCAGACCAGCCAGCCAGTCAGCCCCCAGTTTTCCATAAACACCTTCTTTGTCTATGGAAACTTTCTCACACGAAAGGTGAGGCAGAGGCAAAAAGGTTTACACTCATGTCTCTCTCCTGAGGCTACTGCTGCAATTAGGGCCCTTCAAGCATGACCTCACGCGAGCTAAGGACAGTGAAAATTCCACAGACATGAGGAGGACCCCGGTGGGCCACCATGAAAATCTTGTGTATCAGTGCTGTGATTACCATAAAGGCCTTTTCGAGGGAGAGGGGGTGGGAATCACTTGAGCACGAAGAGTAATCAATTTATTCCATTTTCCTGCTGGCATTTCAAAAAACAGAAGGCCATGTAACAGCATCAGCTCAGCCGCAATTAGGAACGTGGTAGAAAGCATCTTACCTCACAGAGCAAGCAATAGAGCAAGCGAGTCCTGGCTGTGAACAGAACCAATTGCTTCCAAAGTTAGTGCACTGGAAATTTCAGTAACCTGCCCACAGAGAATTTTTTCCTGGCTCCATCAGTTAAGGGTTCACCTCTGTCTTGAAGCTGCTAGGTCCAAAACCCAAAAGAACATCACTGAGCTCATACCCGTCAGAAATCTATTGACCAGTGAACACTGCCCATAGCCACACACAAGGCTGGTACTCCACAGAAGGAGAAAGCATGTGTGATCAGGGCAACCACAATGACACGGACCAGGAGGGAGACTCCTGCCTTTCTTCCCCGTGATGATCTCGGAGAGCTGAGCCACCCAGTTCCCAGCTGTGTCCTCAGACAGCATGGCTGCTTCAGAGTCTGCTCTAAACTGAACTGCAGTGTAAACAGGAAGCAGAGCTGACAGCAGACGTGCTGCAGATGGCTGCAAATCCTGCAGAGGGAACGGCAGTGACCTACCGTCCTCCCAAAGGCCAAGGAACCAGCCTGATTTTCAGCACACTAGCTACCGCTCAGCTCTTCGGATGCTATGCTGCAGGCAGGGATTTTCCCCCAAGAGGCACCTCAAAAACATCCAACGTGGAGAGACAGTGGTGCTCCAGAAGCTGAGACCATGGAACTGTTCACAGGGCTTCGCAAGGGAATTCTGGATATTCCCAAACACCACCCTGCCTTCGGTGTGTCCCACCACTCCTTATGTACAGTTTTAAGGAGTTCTTATTCCAGACCATATTTTATTGCTGCAGAGCATCCACTACAATTAGTGCCCACAACTAACTATATTGCCTATATTTTTGTCTCTTATGCTATGCCACCAGCCTTAAAAGTACACAAAATTACAGACCTAACTGGGTAAGAATTAAACTAATGCTCACAACACTGTGCTTCTAAGGAAGACGCCAGCAAGAGAAGGAGGCAACCATACGGTCTCCATCCTAGGAAAAGGAAAGAAAATGGCACAAAAAATAGGACAGAAGAAATGCCAGACTTCCCCTTTCCTGCTGTCCTGCTGATGGCTTGCCTATCAGGAAGTTAAGACACATTCTGACAAAGCAAATTAGGGAAATGAGGCAGCTTCAACACCTTTGTGAACACCAGAAAATACTACTCATGCCAAGGCAGATGTATTTAAATACGAGAGACTCTTAAGGAAATATCCAAGAAAATACTTCTCAAAAATCAACAGTAAAGCAATATTTGACAATCACGCATTCATAGCAGCTAGAAGAGCCACAGATTTCTAATGCTTGTAGAGGAGTCAGAAAAGTAAAAGAAATCTCCGCATGCTCTTCACTAGGATATTGCGTTCATCAGACCTTCGGCCCAGTCTAGGGCAGCCCTTCCCTGCGCTCCTATAGTAGGTTTTCCACTTTGGAAAGATTTCTTTACAATTTTCAAAACTGGAAAACAGTGAATGTATTAAATTCAAATCTAAGTATAGAGACCTCGGTATCAAAGCCTGCACTGTGAAGATAAGTAACCGTCATCGTATGCCATCCATTTGAGCTTTGAGTCAGTGCACACTAATTCCTACTAACATGCTTCACCCAGGCTAACTGTAAAGTATAGCCAACATTTCCATGAATTTTCATGAAAGAGTCAAAGTGATTAATGTAAACAGAAGTACAAAATACTGACACAACTGGAAACCAAGAAAAGAAACATTACCTGTAAGAAAGCATAACAATCTGAAACAAATTGTGTTCAGTAAAAAAAAAAAAAAATTGAAAAGATGCTGAGCTATTTTTAATAGCAAGATTCAAACTGTGACTTCTGAGTCTTTGTTTAACACACACACAAAAAGCAAGGCTTTGAGTAGTCTTTCCCCGTACCTACCCTGGGATTCTCTGGAAACATAGCAACCATTTAGGACGTGCCGAAAATTTCCCTATACTACGTTTGAGCATTTGGTTTAAGTTTACTTCCGATTTATTGGTTGGGTAAGTTTCAGAGCTTTCTTAATAAAATACAGCTTAAGCATCGCAACTTTACAGTCTGGGAAAGAGACACAGCCGAAAGCTTTTTTTTTTTTTTTTTTTCGTTTCAGAAAACGGTGCAAGCTGCGCTTCCTAGAACGAACCGGAGCGGAGCTCTGCGGGCGAGCTACATCCCGGGTAACGACAAAGCGAGCCCAGCCGGGGTCCCGCGGGGATGCCCCGTCCCCGCCGCGGAGGCACCTTCCCTTCCAGCCCCGCCGCGCCCGGGGCAGCCCCGCCGCCGCCTCGCGACCGCCCCGACCCGCCCGGGGCTGCAGGGGCCAAAGCCGGCGGCAGCGGCGGCTCCCGCCGCCGGCCCGGGCTCCCGCCGCCGCCCGCAGCGCTCCCGCCGCCGGCCCGGGCTCCCGCCGCCGCACCACGGCGCTGCCGCTCGGCCCGGCCCGACCCACCTGGTCGGCGTCCCGGGGCCGCGCCCCCGCTCGCTGCTCGCTCCGGCGATGGGCAGGCGCGGCTCGGCACTGCTCCCCAGCCCCACGGCGCGGAGCCCGGCCCCGCCCGGCCCGGGGCGGGGCTGGGCCGGGGGCGGCGGGCTCGGCCGCCCGGTACCCGCCCCGCACGAGCACTCGCTCCGAGAGCCGGTTACGCCGCCGCCGGTGGGTGCGAGCGGGACGCTCCCGCCAGCCCGGGCGTCCGTGCGCCCCGGCAGCGGGGCCGCCTGTCCCCGACTCCCGCGGGATGCTCCCCGTGAAGCGGCGGTGCGCGGTGGAACCCCCTTCCCGAGGCAGCCGGCCCCGTTCCCCTCCCCGTTCGCTTCCGAGCCGCCATCCCAGAGCCCAGCTACCGCAGAGCCCGCCCGCCTCGCCGCGGGCCGCGCTTCCCCGCTACTCAGCTCGGCGAGGCGCGGGGCTCCTGCGGGAGGGCTGCAGCCGGCGCCCAGCTGTCCGCAGGCCCGGTGAGCGGGCTCCGGGAGAGCCGGCCGGCTACGGGCACTTCTGTCTCCGAACGGACAGTGGAGAAACACACCAGCTCCTGCCCCGTAGGAAAGTCCCAGCTTCGGCTGCCGGCGCTGGACACGAGGCCGCCCCGCGGAGCTGTCCCCGCCGCCGCCCCGGTGGCGGTGCCGCCTCGCCGCAGCCCTGCGGCTCCCCCTCCTGGAAGCGCCGGCTCCCTCGCGGCGCTGCTCTTCCCCCGCGCAGCCTTGGGCTCGCAACAAGCCCCACGGCTGAAACACGCGTGAGCTCGGGGGGCGCCTGGCCCCGTTCCCGCACCGGTCACCGAGGGTGCGGTTCAGAGCTCAGCCCGGGAGGGCGCAGACAAGCCCCGCTCGGGCCGCACAGGGCGAGCGAGAGCCCAGGAGTCCCCCGCGGCGGCGGGGATCCTTTCTCGGATTCAAGCCACCCGCAGCCACGGGCCCATGCGCTCCAGCCGCCCGGCGCCGCTCCCGCCTGGGCCCGACGGACGGGGCCGAGTCACCCGAGCGGGTTCGGCCGCCGAACAGCAACGGCCCGCGGCGGCAGGCAGCGCCAGGCGCGTGGCCGAGAAGGGCCGTAGATCCCCGCGCTCCGGCCGGACCCTCAGGGCCGTGCACCGGCGGAGCCGCCCCCACCCCGAGGGAGGCCGGGTGGGTCCAGCCTCCCACCCGCGCAGCGCTGCAGGGGCTTAACGGGGCCTCCCGCCGGGGCACGGGCGGAGGCGGCGGCGGCGGGGCCCAGCCGGGCAGGAGGAGCGCTTCGGGGCGCCCGGCCCCGCCGTCGCCATGGAGACAGCGCCACCTCCCATCGATCCTCGCGCGCGACCTCTGACCCCGAGGCCCCACCTCTTCCGGCCCGTGCACAGCACCTGGCGTTTCACCGCGCGGGCAGCGGCACCGAGCGGACCGGGCGGGGCGGGGCGGGGCCGGACCGGGCGGGGGCGGGGCGGGGCGGGGCAGGGCAGAGCAGGGGCACCGGCACCCGGCACCGGCAACCGGCACCGCAGCGGGGCGGGAAGGCCGAGGCCCGAGTCAAGCGAGCGGAGGCCGCCGCCCGCCGCCATGTCGGCCGCCTTCAGGAAAGCCGCCAAGTCGGGACAGCGCCCGCACCGCGAGCGGGCACAGGTCAGTGCGCTGGGCCGGGCCGCCGCCGCCTCGGCCGGGCCGTTCCGGGCCGGGCCCCGGCGCGGGTCGCCGATCGCGGCGGCCGCCCATGCTGTTCCCTGCCTTTCCTCCTAGCCCGCCTCCCGGAAGAAGCTGGGCTTGCTGGAGAAGAAGAAGGACTACCGGCTCCGCGCCGAGTGAGTCGGGCCGCCGCGAGGGGGGCGGGCCGGGACGGAGGCGGGCGGCCGCGGCCCCGCGTGGAGTGGGGGTGGCCGGCCCCGGCGGCGCTCGGGGCTCTCACCGGGCTCTGGAGCGTCCTCTCCGGCCGCAGTCACGGGCGGCAGAGGCGACGTGAAGAGCCAACGTTCTCGGTTGCACGCGAACTGGTGTGCCTAACCGCATCCAGCAGGCGCTTCCAGAGAAACATGCCCGTGCACGGACAGTTAAATGTCGCTGCGTTTGAGTCAGAGGGAAGGGGAACGTGGAGGGCGAAGGCCTCACAAAATCGTTATACTGTGATTAATACAAAACTTAGAAGCATTATCTGCCATCTTTAATGGCTGATTCCGTAGAAAACGTGGGAGTCCTAAGCAGCTCAGTAAGCTTTGCAGAATGGGTGAACGTGTTTCCGTTACTCCTCTAACACTTAGTTGGACACTATTCATTTCCAGCTTTGTTAAGGAATAAACTGTAAAGCTGAAGTAGTTTGTTGGTGTCCAGCTCTATATGTGGAGCCTTGTCTGCTGTCTCAAAGCTCTGAGCATCACTTTGAAGGACTCAGCATCTCATCAGGGAGTGTGAACATGGAGAAACTGCTGAGCAACAACTAGTTTTGGGTTTGCTTGGTTTTGTTCTTGGTTTTTTTTTTCAGTGACTATCGCAAGAAACAGAATGCCCTCAGAGCACTTCAAAAGAAAGCTCTGGACAAGAATCCTGATGAGTTCTACTTTAAAATGATACGTGCAGAGCTCCAGGTGAGAAACTAAATTGCCTTCAAGCAGGGTTATGCTCTGTTGCTCTAAGTAACATTTTTTTTCTACCTTGTTTTGTTTTTAATGTATGCATTAGTAAATAAATTAGCAGACTTGGTTTGGTGCCTCTGGAAGGCTTTGAAGAAAATGAGGGGCAAAGGACAAAAAGGTTCTTTTGCTTTTATTATTAGGACCCATAGTACACTATAGCTGGAATGGTATCTGTCTGTACGTGCTATGTTCCGTCTGGTTTTAGGATGGAGTTCATATAATAAAGCAGCCAAAGGATGAAGTGACCCCCGAACAGGTGAAATTGATGAGGACACAGGATATTAAATATGTGGAAATGAAAAGAGTGGCAGAAGCCAAGGTAATACTTCACTTTTTTAGTGTTTTCCAGTTTGCTCAGAATTGTTCTTTTTATTGTGTTTTTTTGTTGTTGTTGGATACTGTGTTTATGTTTAGTGAAATCTGATTGGTGTAATACTGGAAATGATAGATAGAAATGTTAGCGGTATATAGAACCTAAAGGTATACCGAATAATAAAAACTATACTATGCATTATTGTAAAACATGGCAATTTCTTATGTAAATTTCAGACATTAAACATGTACTCCTGCTTCTCATATTTATAAAGAATTGAGGATTATTGTTACTGGAGTGGGTTGTTTGAATATGGTAGGCAGGCAATCAACAGAAATATGACCTGCTTCTGAAAATGTTTTATGCTCTGATGTTGATCCACACGCCATCACTGCAGATAAAAAATAAAGTAAGTCAGCTTTGAATTTTCATTCATACTTTTGCTAGTGATTTCATGCTAATCATTCCTACTTTGGCTGCCATACAGATAACTTGCTGTTTTGAAAATTGATTTGTGCGTATTTGGCTGGGTAATATCAGAAATTACTGTTAACCTCTACTCAAAAAGGTTATGAAGACATGACATAAATATAGACTAGATGTATTTTCAAAGATTAAAAAGGAAGGAGGGGTTCAGATGCTTGTATGCTTCAGAAACAAACAGGAATTTACTTCAGGGAGACATTATTTACCTTGTTACGGATGTTTGGCAAAACAGATTAACTTTTCTTTCCTGCAGAAAATCGAGCGGCTGAAGTCTGAGCTCCATCTGCTGGATGCTGAGGGGAAGAGCCCCAACAAGCACGTGTTCTTTTTTGATACCAAAAAAGAAGGTAAGATTTAAATAGATTTTATCAGAAAACTTGTTCTGTGATGTTTTATTGTAGGCTGTTTAAAATAGTATGGTGCTTTCTTTATGCTGTTATCATAAAAAAAGGTAATTTTTTTCAGGAATAATTCAGGTGCTCTAGAAATCTCTTGACTACTAGATAAGACCTCAGTTCTGCAGGAGCTATGTTGCCAAGGCTTCTGTCATTGACTGTACTTAAGCTACTTGTTTAGTAGCTTAATTCCGAGAAGTCCGTGTGAGTTTATTCCTAAATTTATTTTTATTTATAGTTCAGGAGTTTGATATTGCAACTCATCTGGATACTGTTCCAGAGCTCGTAGATCGAGCGTACAACCGACCGACCATTGCAACATTGCAGAAAGAGACACTGAAAGGAGCTACTGATCCTGTCCACTTAAAGGTACTGCCACTATTTGTATTATCATTTTCTTAATGTTTTACATCTTTTATATAATAAGCACTAAAGAGGATTCATTGAACCATTGTGGAGGAGAGCAAAGTTGTTCTGTTGTCTTAAAATTTTTATTGGTGACGCAAGGCTGTAGTGGATGTCACTTAATCATCAAGTGCCTGGAGCCTACAGTCAAATCTTTTCCTGGACTACATGGAGAACTTCTTCAGTTGTATCCCAGCCCACTGTGGATTATAAATAAAGAGTTGTGACGTACAGGCCAGAACGGAATGGTATAGATCTGATTAGGCAGTTTCCTTGGCAAAATTGATATATTTCTCCTCTGTTACATGACATACACCTATGGGACTATCTTTTCATTAGATTGCTGCAGTTTTAAGTGTGATTTTTGCAGCATCCGCTGTTAAGTCTCCCCTCACACCTCCCCAAAAATCCTTGCGCCCCTGAATAGGGATGTGAAGAAGCTTATTCCAACAGAGATGTATCTACTGTTGTGTTTCTGATCTTACGGTATTTTTCAGTTAGGTTCTGAGCCTGAAGTGGCTTGAGATTCAGGATTTGTCTCCCCCCTTTTCTTAAAGATATTTAAGCTATAGCCTCACTTCCTGGCTTTCCTAACTTAAAGTGTTCCATGAATCATAGAATCATAGAATTGTTTAGGTTGGAAGAGACCTCCAAGGTCATTGGGTCCAACCATTAACCTATCACTACCAAGTCCACCACTAAATCATATCCCTTAGCGCCACATCTACATGTCTTTTAAATCCCTCCAGGGATGGGGACTCCACCAACTCCCTGGGCAGCCTGTGCCAGGGCCTGACAACCCTTTCGGTGAAGAAATTTTTCCGACTATCCAATCTAAACCTCCCCTGGCGCAAGGTGCGCAGACCTTCAGGATGAATTGCTTACGCAATCAACTTTGGTTCTGATATTTTAATATCACAGCACTTCTGTCCTAGAAGTAGCTACACTCAGCTTTAACAGTGTAAATACTGCTTAATTAGTTTAGATATATTGGGCAGTCCTGTAAGCTTAAGTTGGTATGTGTAAGGTAAAAATAAAGTTGTCTAAAATTGCCGATTGGTAAATTTGTAACCTGTTTTTTTCTGAATCAGATGTCAGATAACAAACACCCTGTGGTCCCTTTCTTCTTGCCAGCTTTCTCAGTTTGGCTTGTCAGTAAAGCAGTTGGACAAGTTGTAGACAGACAAGTTTTCTCCTCTAAACATCTGAGTCATATTTTAGGCATGTTGAGATCTGTTCTCCTTAATTTAATTACTCAAATCACACCTGCAGTAATACCATTTTTGTGCTGGGAAAGCCATCCGCTCTTAGTAGGTAAACGTGACCAAACAAGTTGCATTTTGAGAGGCCTCTGTGCAGTTTCTAAGCACTTCAGGAATTGGTCTCTGGTCTGTCTTTTTTTTTTTTGCACTCTCTGGATAAAATGGGTTTTCGTTAGGGAGTTAAATGTTCTCTTGCACTCAATGTTAAAATGCAGACGATTTAGAAAAATGAAATTCCAGCTACTTACTGAACAAGGTTACACAGTGTCTAAACTAGGTTAGAAGAGTTTTGGGGTTTTATGTTTGGATTTAGAAGATTAAAACAAGAACAAAGAATTAAGTCCTAACTAGAAGACCTCTAGTATGAAGATCAAGATGTTAAAATGGTTCTCTGGAATCCAGCCACAGAACTGAAGCAGCATTCTTTAATACGATTATGATTTAAAAATGTAAAAAATGTTCATGAGGTCCAGGTGCCTCAGAATAGGTCAGTTATAGACCATAGTGTCTTGTTCCTCTCTGTCTTAAAATGGCTTCTTTTTTTTTTTTTTCTCCAGAAATTAGCCCAGCAAAGGAAGAATCAGTATGACCTCCTGAAGCAGCGCATTGAAAGAGAAAAGGCCATGTTTGTTGTTGCACAGAAAATCCAGACACGTAAAGATCTTTTGGTGAGGGATTTAGTTCTGGTTTTTTGAATCTGTTTTGTTAAGGTCATTAGGTCTAGTCTTGTATGTATGTGTTTCTTCACTCTGATTTTATACTGACACTTCCAGATAACTCCTAAAAATAAGTAATCCTCTTTTAGTATGGAAAAAGCGAGGAGGTGAAGCATTCCAGTTGTGCCATGGCTAGTAAATTATATCTGCTAGTTCAAGTCTTATCATATCAGCAAGGACGAAGACTCAACTTTGAAATGGTGCTCACAAGTCTTTTCTAAAATACTGTTGACATCTCTCGAGTACTAAATTAATACTTTCAAGTAGCAGAGTCATGGAACCATTTCTGTAGGTTACAAGAAGATCTTCAAAATCCCAATGACCAAAAAAATTATTTGTCTCAGTGGGACTTACCATTCACGGTTGCTTGTGAACAAAACAGATTGTGCCTGACAACCTAACGGCGGAAAGAATGGACGGAAATATAATTCCCTCCCAAACAGTGGAAAGTAACCATTTGTCACTAATGCCTTGTCAGTCTCAGACAGGGACTTTCTTATTTATATGAGGGTGGGTTGTTTTTTGTTTTTTACTTCTTACATGCCAGCAAATATTTTTTTCTTGTTCTTTTTTCCAGGACAAAACTCATAAAGTAAAGGTGAAGAAAGAGACAGCAAATGGTCCAGCTATTTACAAATTCAAATTTCAGCGGAAACGATAGACACGCCATTAAATAATTGTTACCACCTTTGCTTAGAAAGAAGAAGGATTCTCCTTATGGAGGAGGACTGATACACCGTATCAGTTTGTTTTTCACTGCAGCCTAGCACTTTGTTAAAACAAATTACTGTGGGCCTGCGGTAGCCATAAATATATTGTATCTAATTAATTGATTAATAAATCAGAGAGTTTGTTCTCTTGGTATTTACAGTGGGAAGCCACAAGAGGTGCCTCAATGCCCTAGTAATACACACCATAAACAATCCTTGAAAAGTCAAGGTCAAAATTAAGAGACTGGGAGGTGGGCTGCACGCAGCGCGTGGACGGGAAGGGTGCTCTGGGATTGTTAGGTTCAGCTCTCTGGCCAGTGACCATGACACGTCCGAAACTGTAAGAGATTCCAGGTCAGCTTTTTTAGCTATCTTTTCAAGCAGGTTAAAGTTGAATTATCATCTTTCTAATCACTCACCCCCATCACCCCCAAATCCCTCTGATTTTCCCATTCTGCTTTATCTGCACAAAGTATTTCACTTCAAACCGTAAGAGGTGAAAGGCATTGCTAAGGGCACGTTGCTAAATTCAGGTACTGTATTAGCCAAAGACTATTCTGGAATGGTGCTAGAGGCAGGGAATTGTTTCTTCCACTGTACAGAAGGGAAGAAAAACTCGACCTTTATGAATAATTTCCATAGCTGAGAAGCTGTTTGTGCTTATTCTGTCTTCTCCCGTACAATGGGGTAGTGCCCATGCTGCACCGCAATTCCAAGTTCGAACAGAGGTGATACTGAAATTCACGTATAGGGAGGGACAGTACAGGAGCCAACCGTGGGACAAAAGTTTGTCCTCTTTGTTTATATTACGCTTGTTTCGATGTTGGTAGTTGGAAGGGGGTTTCAACCGAGAACAATGAAGGCACATCCTTGAGTGTCCTGGAGCAGTTCAGGCAAGTTAAGAGAACCTGGGCGTAAACATTCCTTTTCTTATCGCTCTCACTTGTACTGTGTCTGCCAATAATAAGCACATGCCCATGCAAGATGGTAAAAGAAAAAAATAAAATGCTCTTCTCAAGATGCTCTTCTTGCGCTCTTCCCGCTTCGGGAGTTTTCCTGGCTTCTCTTAGATGAAACGCAGCTTTTTCATGTGCTCAGACGGAGCTTCAGACATTGTTTCTGCCATTGCAAAGATTCCCAAGTTGGCAACAATTGCGAGGTGGATTTTTTTCTGGGAAGGATTAAGGGAGGCCCAGTGCGTTGCCCTCAAAAGCAGTTAAGAGACTCTGGCGCGGAAGGTGAGGGTTTGCAATCGCGCTGCAGCAGCGCGCTATAAAGCGCCCGGCGCCCGGGAGGGGAGATTAACACCCTGCCTGGAGGAAGCGTCTCCTTCGCCTTCCCCACACGCACGACTGGAAGCTGCAACGCTTTTCCCGTGAAAGTTACTTCCCCGCCGCTGGCAGAAACGGCATTTTTCGGCGCAGCGGAGTCACCCGGTCCTCGGGAGGCCGCGGCCGGCAGGGGGCAGCAGCGCCGCGCGCCGGGCCCGGGGGGAGCGGGGGGGGCCCCGGTGTCCGTCAGCCCGGCCCCCGCGGGGCGGTCGCCGCTCGCGCGCCCCGGTCTCCCGGGGAAAGGCCTGGGCCGGCCTTCCGGCGGGCGCCGTCGGGAGAGCGAGCTGTGCCCTCCGCGGCTGCCGGCCCGCAGCTTCACCGCGGCCCGTAGCTGGTCTTTACACTCCGTGTCCTGCGGCCGGGGGTAGCGAAAGTGTCCGATTCTCGCTCTTTTAGGGTCTCTGGTCTTCAAGGCTACAAGAGCCAGTTCCGGGAGAGAGGCTTCGTTTCTTTCGGGATTGTTTTGAATAGAACCTGGAGATTTTGTAAGCATAATTCATTGACTTTGAAAGCTTAAGATTCAGAGAATACAAAAAGCAAGAGGAATGAAAAGCAAGCTAGATTTAAGAAACTCCTAAGTTCACCTATATTTTGGGGGACCTTTCAGTTGTTTTTAAAGAGTACATCAAGGTCCCCATTACACTGGCTGGGTGTCTTTGAAGTGAAATCTCTTTTAGATCGAGATTTAAATGGATAAATATTTGATCCTTATCCCTGATTAATTCACCTGCGTCGAGAGAGTTACTGAAAAGAATGGGAAAGAAAAACAGCAATTCCATTGGAAGACCCTAAAGGAATTACTGTCTGGCAAGAGCTGAAAAGTGACAACCTGAACAAGAACAGCTAATTAGCCGGATGCTCGAAATGCCTGGTGCGCCTCCGATACCATTGGTAGATCAAGTGTTGCAATGGGCGCAAATGACTAATCCCTGGAAGAGAGCCATCTCTTCCCAGTAAAGGAGCAAGATATTATGGGATGCAATAGGTAGCTGCGAGGCTTTGAGCGGCCAGTGCTCTCACTGTGGAAAATTATAGGTCGAGTGCCATACCGCTTCTTCTCCCGGTGCTAGTTCTCATCTGGCTGCTGGCACGCAGGAGCTGCAAGCTTTCAGTGAAGACACGACAGTTTCATGTTTGCTGTACAGGATACGAGGAGCAAAAGCGGTGCCTGTTCCGAGTTACTTTTCCCTGTGAAACCATGAAGGTCTTTTAACAAAGGGAACCAGAGCACTGTTACACGGAGCAGACTTCGGGCTGGACCCTGACCACAACAGCCTAGGTACAAACCCAGTCGGCTGTGGAGTGGTTTGTCATCTTGTGGCCACAACAGACTGAAAGGAGGTGCCAGCTCTCATGCACAAACACGTTTCACCTATTCCTGCCTGCAATGTTCAAGGAGTTGGTGGGTGCTGATCACTGACTTCCACCTTAGCAGACAGGGCTGACTCACACCTACTGCCCTGCAGAGCCTCAACGGCTACTAGCAAAAAACCTGCACCATCTCAAAGAGCAAAACCAAACAAAGTTCTTTTATCTGACCAACATCCATCGCTGCGTTTCACAGTATTACTGTGGCTCAGTGTCCAGAGAAATATTCAGGCAGTTAATGCCGAAAATGCCATCACAGGTTAACGCTATCTTTGTTGCCAAGACCTGGCTCCCTACAGCGCAGATGAATGGGAAATGGGCTGCCTGCTGGAGGGGAGAATCCCTTTTGATTTTCTTTGGCAGGTTCCCAGTCCCATTTCACATCTTGAAGGCAACTGGACAGGAGCTGTCTGAAAACAGCTTCCCACATCCAACATCACACTCCAAAACAATTAAGATTTAAGGCAATAAACAAGGGCAAGGAGGGGTTTATGGAGAGCATTGGACTCTCCCCTCAGCTTCACAATTAACCTTAATAGCAAAGTTGAGTGTTTATTCATATAGCAGCTATCTGTGTGCACTTGCACAAATCCTTGTTAACGCAAATGCCACATTAAAAAAAAAAAAGGCAAAGTTTGTGGGTGCAATCACAGAATGACTTCAGGCCGCCAGAGGAAAAAAGCCAATATATCAGGGAGGCAATACTGGAAGTATCTCACAGGACTGTCATGAGACTTCATCTGGAACCTACATGCAGGTCATCAGATTCAAGAAAGATGAGCTTACAATGGGACAGATGAAAGAGCCTCTAAGATCTGGAAGGGAATTGAGAGTGTCTTACAAACAGGACTAGGTTTGGCTTTTTCAGCCTAGCAAGACAAAGGCTGTACAAGTGCTTTAAAAAGCTTACAGACAGCAAACAGCATGAAAATACTTATGGCAGCGAAAGTGCTGGCACAGACACAACTGTGTACGAACGGCCCAGGAACAAATCTGGGCTGGAAATCGTATTTTCCAGGAGGTTCTGGAAAAGCTTCTATCTCTAAGAGATATTTAAGAAAGAACATCGTTTGTGTCTAGGGTTACAGGACATGGTTGCCACTGTACGGCAGCAGACGGCTCTGGTGCAGGGCGGTGTCCCTGTGGGTCAGGCACCGGACCCAACAGCTCCCCGCGGGGCACATCACAAAGGGTCAAACCCTTCCCTTCAGTTCATCCGTCAGACCTCGCTCTTCATTTGACTCCCAAAGCCCTTAGCTTAGTTTCCTCATCCTAAAGCACTGAAATGTTTTTGCAAGGGTCTGGGAAGAGTCAATACCTTATAACTGAACAAAAACACCCAGCCCGCTCGAACCGCAGTGCAAGATTTGAAGCGAGACATTGGTGGGATCTGCCATCCTCTAGCTGGGCCCTTGTGGGGAAGGACAGAGAAAAACAGCCCGCAGCTATTTTCTGCTTGTGATAATTATAGTATCAAAGGCTCAACCAACAGGTTCTTTAGCAAGGAGATTCCCTGCAGCTTGCAAGATACAGATATCAAAATACCCCACAGATTCACAGCTCAGGTTTCAGGTGACTCAGAATAATATTGTGCCGTATAATAATTTCATGTAATTCCTTGTTCAAGCTGAAGAACTCATTGATAATGACTGTCTATAAAAGTTAATAGCAGGCTACATTAAAACGCTTGCAGGATTATCTCTAGGCAACTGCAACAATATATTACTAGCAGGAGAACCATCACCAGCCCTTAGGCTTCACAGGTGGTTTCCTGTAGGCCCCATTTTCCGAGTCTGAACCAGACTGGAGACCAGCACAGTGGGATCTCTCGCCCCGTCCCTGGGGCACGGCAACAGAAGGCAACATCCCAAGGGAGGCTCTGGAGCCCTCCACGGCCAGCCACTGCCGGGTCCGCACCAGCGGCTGCGCACTGCAGCAGCCGGAGGGACGCTCAGAAACCCCATAGCCCTCCCCACTGTTTTCTTTCAGCAGAGCAGAGCAGGGAGGCTTTGATCCCACCCCTCGTGCCCGTAGGTGCTGCACGACGCGTTACGAGTCCACTCACTGTGAGGCCAGCAGTCGGACAGCCCGCAGTCCCAGCAGCTCCCGCTCGCCATCCGGATGCTGCTGTCCCGGGGTCACCAGCAGGACGGTGGTCTGGGCGTGGGGATCACTGGTGTCTCCAGCTGGCAGGACTGGCTGCCCTGGCTCTGACTGTCACTAAGACCTTGTTGTCCTTACAGCAAGGTTCAGCTAAGGTGACTTGCCCAGGGGCACCAAGGAGAAAGGGGTGGTGGAGTTCCTTTGCTCAAGCCGGAGCAGCTTCACAGCAGGGAGTTGAAAGCGCAGGATGTAAATCAGGAATGACTAATTGCTGCTCAATATGGCTGCCCTAAGCCTCTCTCTTCCACAGGCTCTTTGGCCACCCAGACCTTTCCCTGACTGGCTGGGAGCAGCACAGGAGCTGCTAACAGCCAGGAACAGCCTGGGCACAGGGTATCGTCTTCCCCATTCCCACTGCCGCACACTTGGACACAGTCCCCCATTTCCCTCCAAACAGAATGTTCCTGCCCAAATTCCATTACCGAGGGTTTCAAATAAGTAAATATCTGCTGCTGCCTCTGTTGGGAGAAGACAGGCATCAGAGCAGACCAAGTGCTGTGCAAGGTGAAAGCAGCAAATATTTGCTTTGCCATCTCTACAGTTATATACCTGAAGCTTTTAGTGCCTTGAGAGAACCAAGGTGAGCAGCATTGCTTTGAGCAGGTAGGAGCCCATTATTTAGTGAGAACATATTCCCAGGATGTCCCTGGCTTGGCAGACCTGAAGACTGAAATAGTAAGTTAGTGCATATAGATCATAATTTACTGAAGCACAAGCCCTGATGCACCTTTCTAGGGAAGCTCTAATTTATTATGCATTGTCATTAGCTGCAGCAGGCAGCAGGGCCTTCATTAGAGCTAGAGTTAAGGTCTGTTTTGGCTGCCTCATCAGCATCAGTGAACTGCGTCCCTGCGAGGTTTGATACAATTTAATTAACCTAATTAAAAGCTCTGATTGCAGAGATGATTGGGGTAGAGCCAGCAGCAACTGCATATTTATAACGAGCTGGAAGGTGTGGGACTGGAGCCAAATGATATGCATCTCTAATGAGCTGGTGCTATTGAAGTGTGGATTTGGAACACTAACATTTATTTTTGGCAACAATGGCCAGTTTATCTTCATGATAGAAACGATCACAGCTTGATCGTATGTAGCAGGGAGATCAGCACTGTGCTCCCTGGGCTTCTTCAGCCCAGTGGCAGCCCCACACAAGCACCCCACAGCCCAGCCACTCCCCACCAGTTCCCTCAACGCACCACCAACACCTCCCTATGCAGGCAGACACAGCACACACCAACCCACGCCCCTGCATCCCTCACACACCTACCTGCAAGACACAGCACACACAGCATGCACAAACCCTAACCACATGCTGGCAGTGCCAGATAAGCCAGGTGGAAAATGCCAGCGGTCTTCCCTTCCCTAGCTACCACCTCCTCCAGCCCTCTCATGCCACCTCCACCACCTCCCGACCCTCCTGCCCCACAGCCAGGCTGGGCTCCCGGGACAAGGAACCCAACTCCATTACCCCTCCAGGCATCAAATACTCCATGTCCTAATCTTCTGTTGAGCACCTAGGCACCAGTGCCCAGATAACAAAAGCAGCCTGAAGTGGAGAGCCACCTACCTGCCCCTCAACAGCCACAGCGGGGGCTTTAAGCCTTCTGCTGCCTTGGCTGACTGGGCGGGCCAGAGGCTGGGTGAGTACCAGCACCTGCCCCTCGTCCACCCACCACGAGAACCTTTTCTCTTCCTGTTTAAAACAGAGATGCCGTCAGCCCCTTGCAGCTTTGCTCTCTGCAGGGGTGCTGTGTCAGAATGTGGGGGTTCCTGGCAGCCCAGGTCAGGAAGCCCTTGTTTCTGAGCTGCAGCTCTGCTTGATGGAGGAGATGGCAACACCCTTTCTCTCTATATGTTTAAAGGCTACAAACCCTGTTCAGACCTAAGGCAAGATGTGCCACCAGCTCTCATCCCCCAGGACACACAGGGATGTCCTGGCGCGGGGCCCAGAGCTGTGCCCACACCAGCTCCACTGTGGCTAGTGTTTGCAGCTCTGCTGCTGGAGCCCAGCTTGTGCTGGGTCATCTGGAGCAGCGGGCTCCCAGGGGCTGCGGGCAGGCAGCTGGGCAGGCAGGGCGCAGCCCCCTGTGCGCCCGCCGCAGCTGTCTGGCTTTGGGACTGTGGGCACAGGGTGCGGGCAGCCTGGCTCCCTGCGGCCAGCGCTGGTGGGGGTGCTGCATCCTTCCCTGGCAGCTGTTGCTGCCAGGCCGCTTGTCTTCGCTGGGCAGGGCAGAGGGGACCATGCGCCATTAACTGCCCTGCCCTGCCTTGTTGCCCCTCCGAGGAGGAGGATGTGTGTCCTGGAGCAGTGAGTGAGCGAGGCAGCAGCATGGGGGGGAGGGCTGCTCCCCCACACCCCGGTTGTGTGCCCCCAGCTCTGGCTTTCCTCTCGGCGCTGGGTCAGCGCACTGTGGGGAGTCAGGGTCTGGTGTGCCCAGCGGCAGCAGCGGGATGTCCCAGGCATCCTGGGCAGCCAAGGTACAGCAGCAAGTCTGCTGAGCCACTTGGAAAATTTGATCCATGCTAATTATGCTGAAAAAAGCCCTTCTGATAACGAGTATGAAATGGAAGTGTAGATAATACTCTTCTCTGAGTGCCATTAATCTTTAAAACTGGAACAATAAGTGAAAACACTGCAGGGCATATGAAGCAAGGTGTGATTCACATCTGCTCCTCCATGGCCGCCGCCTGATTTATTGGCACAAGGCAACTTTCCTGCACTGTTTCAACAGAGCTGCATTACATAACACCACGGACTGTTTTCCTTGCCTTTATCAACCACAGTATCTCCTCGGTGTTTTTAATAATCTGCGGTCCTTCTTCCCTGGTACAACTTAGGAGCACAGGAGATGAATCCCTCAAACCCACGGCCCTCTCCCCGTTCTCAGCCTCTCCGGAGATGCCTCTTCCAGCCTGGCTGTGATACCGGCCTGTGACAGCAGTCCCCCGAGGCTCCCCAGCGCGAGTGCACTGGTGAGGCAGGGCAGGAGGGTCTCGCCGGGCCCAGGCTGCTCTGCGCCCTGCGGGCAGGGGGACGGAGGCCCCTCTCCATCCCTGCAGGGCAGGCGCTCGCTGGTGCACCACTCGGAAGCAGCCAGGGTACCTGTCCTCTCCCTGCACCGCACAGACACTCACTCTCTAAGCCAGAGCTCTCCAGGTCCTCTGCCACCCAGACATACCGCATCTATCTTCACATTTGATGCCTTTCGTTTTCAAATGGCTCTCTCTGGGATTCACTTTCTTTTATTTAAATTGTGGATTTGCTGAAGTGACCTTTTAGCTGACTCTGAGGAGAGGTGGGCAGCTGCTTCCCATTGCAGTCCCAGAAAGACTGCCAACCTGTGGCTTTGAGCAAGTTCAAAGCATTGCTTGCCTTTTGGCCATACCCCTCAATAAAGCCTTTGGATGGATTTTTCTCCCACACTCCTGAAAAGACATCATCAGAGACTTTTTCTCTCACAGGCTCTTTAATATTTACGCTGACTTTGTGAACAGATAATATATTCCACCTTTTTTTTTTAGCCTTTTAAAAGCACATGCTCCTTCTCGTGGTGCAGTTGGAGGAAGCAGTGGCTGCTGCGTGCAGACTGCCTTGGAAGGCTAGGAGGACCAACAGATCTGGGGGGGAAGGCAGATTGCTCTGAACCACACTCGCTTGCTTGCCTGCAGCTCATGGCACCATCCAGCAGCATCCCCGGGGCTGCCGCAGACCTGGAGTAGCCTTGCTGAGTCATGTCTCCTGCCGCAAAAGACAGTCCTTAAAACCTTCCTCCCAGTACTGACTAAGCCCAAAGCTGATCATCTTGTTAGCTGGAAGACAATCCAAATGCAAAACAAAATGCTTCTAGAAACTATCCCATAGATTGCCAAGCATCTTATAAAGCCTGGCCATGGGCTTAACTATATCAAAATCATACGGATGCTTTTTGTCAAAATCGTTCTAAACCAGGAAGGCAGCAAGCAGCTTACAACCCAGAAGTGTCATAGATGTACTTGCAAATGTTTGTCCATAATTTTGTTGATTCCAGCCTGCAAGTCCAGGAGCGACTGTCAGATCCTGCGTTCTGACCGCTTGCATGCTGCCATCCACTGCATTTCACTCAGAGCGCCGAAACTGAGTTCAGCAGCTCCAGCTGGGTTTTGGCATTTCAGTCCTGAGGAGACTGAGCCACAGCAGCTTCAAGCAGGAGGTTCACCCCTGCCCAGGGCTTCGGTGATGGCAGAGAAGTGCTGAGGGGAAAGATGCCTGGGTGTTCCCGAGAGCAAAATTGTGAGCCCTGGGGCAGAGGAAGGCAAGACCTCTATAGTCCTTGGCGTCTTCACTTGGATGTAAACTTCTTCCTTGCCTCAAACCTGGTGAATATATAAACCACAGATGTATGTTAGCAGAGCATAGCCAGAAATGTCGACGGAGGCTTCAAGGTACCGCTCCATAGCACGTCTTGTGCCTCACTCCATGTAGTGTGAAAGGCCTCTGGGTAAGGTGCAACCTCTCGCCCCAACAAAATACATCAGGCCAACTGTTCATTGGGGCAAGAATCCTTCTTCACCTTCGGAGATGACAGGACACAGCCCCAAATCAGGAGATTTGATTATAAGCCTGTATAAGCTGCAAGCATTACGTGCCTGCTGAGCGCAATGCAAACCTCCCTGTTCCCTTCTAACACTGCAAAGGTGGTGGATGACCAGGGGTCCCTGGGTAGGTGGGACCGCTTCAAGTCTGTCAGCTTTCCCATTGCATCTCTCCCAGAAGCAGGTTTCAGACCTGTTTCAGGAGGAGTCCAAGGAAGGACAAGCTCAGTCCCTCCTGCGAGCTGCTCCGGCGGTTGGTGTCCCTCTGGTCCAGGGAGCTGCTTCTCACCGACGGTCACGCTGGCTCCCACAGCGCAGAGAACCAGCCGCTCAGCTGCCTGTGCCAGCGGGGCTGCACGGCCCCTCGGGGCTCTCTGCGGAGCTGAGCTAGAGCACTTGTGTGACAGAGACACGTCGGTGAAGAGGAGCCCGGGGTGGGAAGGCCAGGAGGTGCATGCCCGGCGAGGAGGCTCCCCGGGGGCGAGACTCTTGCTGAGGGCTGGGGTGCTGGGGCAGCGAGGGCACAGGGGCTGTCTGCAGGGCGAAGCCAGGCTGCGGGGGGCTGGCCTGAGGTAGCCCCTTAGGTGGGCCAGCGATGACAAGAGCAGTGAGGCACACAGCTGCGCAGAGGGTCACATTTTTTCAGTCCGTGTTGCCCTAACAAACAAATGTCCCTGGATGCAGACAATAATGTTTTTATGAGACTCCAAATTCTAAACTCAAATGCTCTTTGTAGTGGACTAATAGCCAACACGTGGCCCTTCGTCTCATGCTGAACTTTTGTGGTCCTACAGGGGAAAAAAAGGCCCTGGTGAGCATTTACACTGAGCACTTTGTTCTCACAGATTTGTAGAGCAAAGAGAATAATGTATTGAGACTCTCAGCCCGTGCCAGTTTGGCTTCATTTGTCCTTCTGAACTTGCCCTGAGAGATAATGTTTCCTTCTAATCTGCTGCTGTCCACCTACAGCAGGGACCCAGTGAATAATTCTCCCAAACAAGCCTTTATTCTTAAGACTCTATCTGGCCCTAACCCTTTCTCCCCCCTTACAGAGTAATTGTTGTGTTCATTACATGATAATAGCCTGAGCTGTATTCCAGCCCACACTTGCCATGGCCACACAAACAAGGTTCAGGCTGCACTGCTTTCAGGATAATGCTGCTCATTTGGCATTATTTGAAAGAATGTGCCAGGCATCTGAGCACCAGGCACGCTCACTTCGCCAGCCTGCCTGCGTCAGATCGCAAGTCAGATACAGTGGCTTCGCTCTCCTGCACGAAACCAGCACATCCTCCAAAGAGCTAAGGCTTTTTTTTTTTTTTCCACACATGATAATAAATGACTGTTATACTTCTATGGGAAGAAGACACAAGGAAGAGGAAACAAGACTTATAAGTCTCTGGTTAATGTGACAAACCTTTTCTGTTCAGGTACTTATGTCACCCTTTCACAATGATATTTTAATAAGCCTGTGTAAGCTTCACAAATTGCCCTTTATATCTGTAGGAGATGGGAAGCTCCAGGGGATGAGCAATGTACACACTGAATGCACAAGAAACTCATTATCTAGTCCGCTCCTGGAAGTCACTCTCTAGGGATATCTGAAATGGGTGCCCCTCTGAAAATACCCAGGGGACCTCCTTCTGCTGTAGAGAGATATTAGTAATATCAGCACTGGCTTCATGGTGCCTTTCAATGGGATAAAGCTAAGCCAAGGTCAGATACTGTGGTCAGGCGCTGACAGGGGGCTTTGTTCCTAACTGCGCTCCTGAGCTTAAGAAACGGCTAAGGGTCACTCTCTGATACCTCCCAGGAAGGCTGGAGGAACGAAAGCCTTCAGATTGTACTGGCCTGAACCTTGGAGTTGGCTGACAAAGTGTTCCTTTGCTAAGGGGAGGCTGTCTGAGTCCAGTAATGACTATTATTTACTGCTAAGTAATGGATTAGCTCAGACTGACATTTGCATTTCATGCAAGTGTCATACAGCATATGCCAGCTGCTCAGTCTGTAGGGATGTGGTGGTGCAGGGTGAACACGTGCATGTATACGTGAGCACATACGTGCACATGCAAGTGTGTTTAGGAGCACGCATGCAGAGGTATGTGTGCTGAATGCAATCTGTGTGGGCTGTTCCCAAACTAGTCTATGCATGGCAAGGGGGTTTCTCTCCAGGAAATGTAAGAAAAAAACTCTCGCGTGCAGGTTCACACACGGGCATGTATATGCAAAAACATACAAGTATCCGTCATACACATTCACACTCAGTATGGATACAAGACTGCTTACATCTTGAAGCAGTGGTGAAAAAAATAGAAAGGCACAGAGAGAGGCTTGGCTTCCCACTCTGGGCTTAGTGCTGTGCGCTGCAGCCCCTGCAAACCCCTGCCTCCCGGAACATTTGCACATGCATGGATATCCCCCACCATCCCCATGCCTTAGGCTCTGCCCTGTTCCCAGGGCTGCTCCTGAGCTCACAGAGCTATCCAGCGAGTGTGAAATATCCCCGCACAGGACGGCTTGTTCCAAGAGAGCAGGAGCTCAGAAAACCTGAGCAGGAACGGCAGTGTCCTTTGCGTATCGTGAGGCTGGACTCCTGCCAAATTCCTCTGCACCCACTGCCTCTATTAAATGCGTCAATCATTTCTTGGCAATCCAAGCCCCAGAGAAGAGTTGAGAGGCAACTTCAGACAGTTCAGTTGTTTTCATTAAAAGGTGAAAAATACATGCTGAGCAGGAGCTGAGAGCAGGGCTGAGCTCTGTCTGCACGGAGAGGAGGGCTGCTGAACCCTTCCTGCCAGGGGAGGGAAAGTGGCAGCAAAAGACAGATCTTCACATGGTCACGGACTCTGTCAGCCTGTGAAATGCCCCCTGATGCCTACTGTTCAAGGACAGCCCACAGACCCTTGCATGTGGGTCTTGGTCTCGTTGGGTGACTGGGAAAGCTAAGGAGGAGCGTCAAGGTGAAGGGGATGCACGAGTGCCCATGCACAGCAATCCTGGCACAGGTGGGCAGGGGTTTGGGGCAGGCAGGGGGATGGCTGTGATCTGCCTGGGACCGGACTGCTCGGACAGCATCTGCTAGCCTGGAAGGTGTTGCCAGCAGTGTACCTGCCAGCTATCGCCATCAGCATACCGGGGGCTGGAAGGGAATCGGCTCCCATTTCTGGAGCTGAACCCAGGGGAAAAGGCTGGGGTGTTTGGCTCCCCACCCTTGACACCAGCTGTAGTGGCTGGGGTGCTGGGTGGGAAGGTGCCCTCGCTGCAGAGTGGCACCTGGGCTGCCGTGGCAGCGCCAGCCGTGCTGGCACCCAGGGAGCAGCGGGGCTCTTGGGAACAGAACAGGAAAGTCCGGGTGACTCAAAGATTCCTGGCACGGGGGCACAGCTGGTGCCAGCTGAGCACAGCGTGAGAGAGGAGGACAAGCGGGCAGGGAGCCACTGGAGGAGTCTGGGCAGAGACCCATGGGGCTCAGGGAGCAGGGACGAGGGGCCTGGGAATGCCTGTCGAAAATGGTCAGGGGGTCACTGGGGGAAGGCTGGGGGCCAGGCCACCAAGCAATGGCGGGTCCAGGGGTGGTGAGATCAGGAGCTGCAGTTATTCCTGTTTCACAAGGCAAGACGAAACGGACATTGCACGAGAACAGAGAGACTTTAACTGCTCTGTTGTGCCCATAGCCCCCTGCAGCCCAGCACAGACAGCGGCCCAGGCTCTAGCCCGCTGTAGACGGGCTCAGCAAGTGAATGGCTCCCGGGATGCTGTGCTCTGCCCCGGGTCAGGGACCTTCCTGCTGGCAGATGTCCCCCACTGCCCTGGCAAATGCCGGGGTCTAGCTGGGCACTGATGATTATAATGCTCCAGCCCCGATTCCTCCTGGCCCCCAGCCAGCACTTCCTTCACCAACAGGGAGATGTTGACACGCATGCAATTACTGTACTCACTTGAGCCCAGAAAACCACCTCCCTGCGTGTGGACACCAGTGTCCCGAGTGGCCCACTCCCTGCTCTGCACGGGGCACACGAGCCGGTCCCCACTCAGCCGCGCTGCAGGAGCTCCTGGAGAGCTGCTGCACGCCTGCACCACTCCCGCCCAGGCAGCTCTCATCTCCTCGCCTGCCGCTCCACTTCTTCCCTTTGCCTTTGCCTCCTCACATAATTGCTTTGATCTTCACTCCAGGGGCTCACTGTTAAAAATTAATGTTTCATGGATGTTGCTGCCCATGGCTTGAAAAATGGCTTTTCTCCCCCAGGTAGTGGCTCACACCAGCTCCCGAAGGACTGTTTGGCTCCGAGTTAAACAGATGAGGACAAAACCTCTTGGGCTCCTCGTGCCTTGGCTCAGGGCAGGCTGGGACCTCCTGCCCCGCAGAGCTGTGCTGAAGGGGGGAAAGCTGTGACCATGCCCCAGTGCCCAGGCCATCCCGGCAGGCTCTGCCAGTCCCCGGAGCAGCCCTGCCCTCCCTGCCCCGGCTGCAGCGCTCAGTGGCTCCTGCCAGCCGTGCCCGCACTCCTGGGGCTCACCTCTGCTGCCTCCTCCGCATCTGCGAGAAAGTGGCCACGGACGGGCCACTGGGGCTCATTCCCCTGTAATTAGCAGAAGGTCCGGTGCAGGGTGGAGTGTGCCATGCCCTCCATGCCCTTTTGACGGGGCGTTCTCCCCAGGTTCCTCTGCACCCAGGTACCAGCAGCCAGCAGAGAGCACCGGTTCTCTGAACTTATAAGAGAGACATGAACAGTGGCGATTTCCCCAGCAGCCCCAGCACCCTTGTCTCCCCTCGTGGGCCGCCCTGTCCAGGCTTTGCTCGCAGTTCCAGGGGCCTGCGGGAGGTCCTGCCCCATCTCTCGAGCTCCCCTCTGCTGGGAGAGGCTGCTTAGTGCACAGCCTCAACCAGGAGCTGGGTTGAAGGCAGGCCTGCAGCCTGGGGCGAGCACAGCCTGGGAACAGTCCTCTCTCCTGTCCTGCCGGGTGTTTTGGGAGGGAAGGGATGCAGCGCCTGGGGCAGCGGGGTGGGTGCAGCAGGAAGTCGGGCTTGCCGAGTTGGGTGTGTAGCATGTGGGGATGCTTGTCTGGGCTCCCAAAGCATTTTCCAAACACTTTAATTATAGTGATTTATATGGCAAAAGTGTGGGGGCGAGAGCTTGGGAAAGGCATTAGCAGGTTTGTTCCGAGGGCTCTAATCAGACGTAGGTGATGGGAGGGAGGGAGGGTACAGCACTGGGGCTCTACCTTGAACTGCGGCGTCAGGACGAGTTTGAAGGATGCAGAACCTCCCAGCCATGCCAGGGATGTGCTGACGGCATCCCTGAGGCCTCGGTGTGTTATGTGCTCCTGCAGGACCAGCCCCAGCACCAGGAGTACCACCAGACATCCTGCGCCCGTCCCTTGCACTGTTCCCAAGCCAAGGTCTGCAGCTCCGTGCATCCTGGGATCCTGCCCCAGCACCAGTGGGGCTGTAGTCAGCCCCATGCACAACACCGGCACAGCCCGTGCGTCCCCTGCGGTGGCAGAGGAGAAACGTGAGGCCACGTGGCATGTGAGGGTCTTTACTAAATAGACACCAAAAAGCGATCAACAATTCAACAGCAACTCAGTATTCTCCTCTTGTTGGTGTTATCATGAAAATTAATAACCTCTTCTATTCTTGTTTTGTACGACATTCGTCTCTTAAATCTCTACCATGTTACTTACATACATGCACACTCACACGCGCACCCACAAACAGTTTTCTGCAGCTCCTGGGCAGCCGAAGAGCCCCTGGTCTCTGCAGAAACAGCAGCTCCCCCAAGCCCGGGGAGCCCAGCAGCCAGGAGAGCACTGCGGGGCAGCGGAGCTCGCTCTGAAACCTCAGCCCACTCCAAGCCTGACTTGCTCTGAGGAGACTGTCGCTCCTACAGAGTCCTAATTACACCGGAGGACGCGAGAGAAGTATCGGGCTGCTGTCATGGCTGGTGGCAACAGCCTGGCCCCGGGCACGGCACGGAGGCTGCAGGGCCAAGCCACAGTTACCAGCTGGTGTGGGGATACAAGCAGCGCTGGAGCGGTGGCTCTGAGCCCCCTGAGCTGCCACAGGATGCGGCCCCGGCAGCGTGGCTGGAGCACATGTCACCCCTGCTGCAATCCTGCGTCTCGGCCTGTTTTCTGATAAATAACCTTTTCCTGTTCTTTTTGACACTGATGTTCATTGATGTCTGAAATCCCTTACGGCCAGGTCTGGCCTCAGACAGCCGAGGTGCCCTGCGCATCCCACGGCCATGGAGCAGGAGCGGGGAGAAGGGCAGAGCCAACTCCGCTTCACCAAGATGCCCACAGCCTCCCTAACATACTTGCTCCCAGACGTGTCAGGGTGGATGCTGGCAGCGTCTCCCAGTGGAAACATGACATTGAGGACAGAGTGAAAAAAGAGAGTGCTTTAAATAAATGCACCTCTGCTTCCCAAGGTGGCTGCTCCTGTCTGTGCAGGCAGTGCTGAGCATCCCCAGCCTCGGCTCTGTGCTGCTGGTCCTCTCTCCCAGGGTGTGTGGGGCAGCAACCCCAATGGCAAAGGGTTCACCCTCAGGCTCAGGGCCAAGAACTAGCGTCCTCAGAGGGCAAAGGCAGCCGAGTCCGTGGCTGCCGGATGCCCCACATTCCCACCACCGGCTCCGCAGCGAAGGCAGGAGGCACCAGCTGGAGGTCAGGGCTCCAGGGGGCTGAGCCGGGAGCTCTCACCCCCGACTCACACTATATCTGCACTAAAACCACATGGACACTGGGTGGCAAACCACTCTGCCCTACCTGGGGAGGATTTGCTGATTAAGGGATAAGCAATCACTTCTCTACCCACAGGCTCATGTTATCACTTAATTGAATGCAATTGATTGAGAAGCTAAAAGCAGCCCTGGCTTAGAGCATTGCAGATGGTGCCTGGGAGCAGGGCAGCACACTGAACCCTTAAAAGCATTGGCATGAAGGGCAAACACAGTCTTGCTCTCCTGAAGTGTCTCACACATCATTATTATGAACGAGAACCAGCAGCAGCAGGGCAGTTCCAGGGGAGTATTATTTATCATACTTCAAGTCTGCACAAACAACCTCTTATTCTTGCCCTCTCTGCCCTCAGTGGGCAGACTGCTCCCACAGAGATTTCAAGGGAAGGAAGTGTGCATCTGCAGGGCGATGTGGGGGCAGCCTGGCTCTTAAGTGGTCTAACCACTAGCCCACACTGCTGGGAACGGAGCCCAGAAGACCTGCTGCCCAAACACAAGCTTGTATGTATAAGCAGCTGCATCCAGGGTTGCTTGTGAACCTGCATCCTCCAAGCAGTGCTGGAGAGGGGGAGATCCAGGAGCAGCCCTACCACAACTGTCCCCTATGAGGGAAGGGGGACAGACACTGAGGTCCCTCTGAGCATGGGGAAAAGATGGGGAGGGAAGCAATGGGCACCTGCACAGCCTCAGCAGCAGCCTTCACTTTGCATAGTGATGCCTGAGATGAGAGCTGGGCAGGGTAGCCAGCGCTTTCTCAGCAGCCAGTCCCTGGGTGCAGCGGACACACAGCACTCTGCCTGGGGCTGCAGAGTTGGGGCATCCCCACACCAAGTAACAGCATGTGCTCCGTGCACTGTTTCTTTGCAGTGAGCCTGACTGTGGGACCTCACAGGGGCCAGGGAACCTCTCCTTGCACTCTGTTTACCATGCCACTGCCCAGGTATAGTCAGCCTTTACTCATCTCACACTTGCCTTTCTGATTTGGTTGCATTTTTCAGGCATTCAGCACTGACATCCCTGCAAAAGACAGTGCATACTTTATTAACTCTGCTACTTTCTTCTCCTATTAACTCTGCTACTTTCTTCTCCGCTAATTAAACTCAAATTGTATCTGATGCATACTGCATACTTTGCAGTGAAAGCAACCTGCTTTCTCATTCTGCTCTCTGGAGCCTTTGTCGCTGAAGCAATTTATGTAGCCTGCTGAGCTGAAAGGAGTGCAGCCCTGCAGAGACCACAGGGGTGCCCAAGGACCCAGCTGGCTGGAGCCTCGCCTGGGTGCAACTTTTTGGGTTCATGCCAAGCTGGGCCCAGGGTCCTGCAGGGCTGAGGAGAAGAGCATCAGTGCAGCATCTGAACAGCCTCACTCCAAGGTGGTCGGGAGGGGGGGGCTGCCCAGCAGCTGGGAAAGGTGATGATTGGTGTTAGCGGGAGGCTGTGAAGGGGCACGAGTGCCCATGCAGATTTCCAGCCATGCCTCCCCACCCATGGAGTGCCAATGCCAACCTACCAGCTGCCCCACAGCCCCAGAAGGTGCCTGCCCATGGGACCTGGGGGCACAGCGGAGAGAGACGAGTGGATACTTGTGAGCCTCAGTCTGCTGTGTCAGGGGCCTCCCTGCACTATCCTCTGGCGCTGAGCACTTCATTAATTCTTCTCCACTCTGTCCTTCGAATGGGACATGGCCTTGTGAGTGCAAAGTGCTGCTTGCTGGGCACAGTGGTGTGTGTTGCTGCATGCAGCAGACAGCTGCTGCCAGTGTCACAGCACTCACAGCTTTGCCATCAGCTCCTTCCTCCCGCAAGTGACAAACCCATGCCCAGGGAGGACTGCAAATGGCACACTGGCTGCAGCTCATGTCCCTTTTGTCTTGGTCTGGCAAATGGTAGCATCTGCCCATGTCCTGTACCCAGGGAGAGACCTGGCCCAGCAAGATGCAGTTCACCCAGTGGTGTGTGCATGGGAAGAGAGATCCCAAGGGAACTGAGCCCAGCTGACAGCAAGCAATGCTGCTCATGGGAAGGTGAGGAGCAGCAGTCACCCGTGCCCTGGGCTCTATATTGGGTCTGTCTGTCTCTTCTGCCACAGGCAGAGGAACCAGTACATGCCACTAGCATGTACTAGGTCCCCCTAGGACCAGGAGAAGACAGGCTTCCTTGGTGCATGCTCCGACCCCGTGTAGACCTGGTCCCTGCACAAGAGCACAACGTGACGGACATGGAGTGTGCAGGACCCCGAGCGGCAGGCGTTGCATCTGACAGGACTCCACGCTGCACCAGGGGAGGCACCTGCTAGTGCCCCAGTTCCTGTAGCTCAGCGCAGGGCCTGGGCAGATCTTGTCCCTCTGGCTGGCAGTCACAGGCAGGTCCTTTTGCCCAAATGCACTAAAATGCAGGTACTGGGTCCCCGGGCAACACAGCAAGTGGCTCAGCACAGAGCAAGCCTCACTTGTAAAGGGCCTCGGAAGAGAGGAAGAGGTGCTGCAGGCCAGCCCCTGCCCTGTATCCCCTTAATTAAGCCATTACACTTGGATTTTTTTCTTTAGGGAAGGGGTAGAGTTTCTGGAAAAAGACAAGACATCCCTTGTGGCCCTTGTGCTGGTGCTGGCAGGAGCCATGTTTGGAGTAATACATCATCAATGGAAGGTATCTAATGATATATTGCCCTAATACATCACCATAGCAACAGTGCTCTAATAATGTATTATTCTAATGCGTTACCCAAGCGCACGTTCTTCCCGATGATGTATGGCTGGGATCGCTGTGCTCTGCCAAGCCCCGATGCAACAAAGCTCTCCTGACTGCCAAGCACCCTCCTCGGAGCGGTACCTGCCACCGCATGGGATGCACCGGCTGGCTGCAGGTGTGCTCACCCTTCCCCCTGACACGAAGGACACCTCTTGTCACACTGGGGACTTCTCATCAGTCACGGTCATCTCATGCAGTGAAAACTGTGTTTGGGACTGTGCAGAGTATTTGAAAATAATGATTGTTGTCAATGTGTTATTTCTGAGGTGGCTGCTCAGACTGCAGGGAAACAGGCTCCATCACGGCATTTGTGAAGGTGCGTCTCAGCTCCCCACACAGTCCTGCCAGCACACACCCTTCTCCCTCTTCTCCTTCCCCACCAGACACGCTCTCCCCACTCCCCCGTACCTTAACTCCAGCTAAGGTCAGCAGGGGACACGCAGGGAGGAGTGTGAGACTGGGCAAAGGGTGATGGTGCTGCAGAGTTTGCTTCCACCTTCATGGGCATCCAAGGGCAGAGGAGCTCCTGAACTTGGTGCACATCAAGGCTCATTGCACCGCACAGTGCTCAGGCAGCACACACCTGGGCAGCCATGACCACAGTCCTCCCCCTTCCCTTCTCACAGCTGAGGTACAGTGTCTCACTTGTGAAGTTCTAAAAGACAATTTGAAAAGCATTCCTTTCCTGGCATTTGAAAAGTTCAGAAGGGGAAGTGACGGGCTGGTTTGTGCATTTCTCCAGCCCCTTCCAAGGTAGTGAGGCCGCACAGCGCCCTGGGTTTGCTCGTTAACAATGAAAATACCAGCTGGAATTCTCCTGCCGCCTGTTACAGGGACAGCATTGTTTCCAGTTCACACTATCTTTTTGACCATTCAAATGCCATTAATTCAGTCACCCCAATGCGTAGGACAGTTATCTGAAATGTTTTCCCAAACAGCTTAGTGACTATAGAGCAACAATTCATGGAATTGCTCGGGGACATCTGTGCAAAGCAACGCACAGCAAAGAGCTCGCGGCCAGCTGAATGCTCTCTGTGTGGACCCCAGATTCCACAGAGGAGCAGGGAAGCCGGCAGACAGAAAGACTGAATGAATGGCAGGAGAAATCATTTCATCTATGCAAATCCATGCCAAGCTCTCCACGCAGCTGTTGTCAGCAGGGAGCTCTGCCCCTCTAGACAGACATGTAAGAAGATTTTATTGTGCGCTGAGACGCTCCCTCTGCCAGACCAGCAGCCGTTCACTGCACAGGGATCCACTGGTGTCCCCTGTGGCCATCCACAGGCGTCTGGGGCGAATCCTCCCTGGCAGTGCTGCACGCAGAGCAGGGCTCAGCGGGGGGCTCTGCAGGATGGCACTCACTGTCCCTCTGCTCTGAGATACCCAGGCCTTAGAAGCCCCTAGAGAATGAAAGCTAACTACCAGCTTAAAGCTAATGACACCTATGGTTTATTCCTTCATTGACCGTAAGAGGAGCAGCAGCACTGCCTGTATCAATAGCTGTCTGTAGTGATTATAGCAGCAGCGAACAGGAACCCTCTGGGGACCTGGAGCAAACCCCCAGGGTGACCTCACAGCACCCACCTGAAGGGACCCCTGGGCCCCAGGGCAGGGGCAAAGTGGGACAGTGACCCCTCCAAGCCAACTCTGCCAGCGTCAGACTGATGGAAACCAGAAAGCAAAGTACTACCTGAGAAAAGGGGCCTCTGCAGTCTCAGGTCTATCACAAGTGACTGTTAAGGTGCAATGTCAGCCCAGCTAGAGGCTTTCCCAGTGAAGGGACTTGCCTGCAGCCTTTCTGTGAGGGCTGCATCGTGCTAGGCACCACACAGATCCTCACAGAAAAAGGCAATGAGGGAGCACAACGCAGGGAGAGGTGTTTGGTCCCAGGGCAGAATGAAGTGGACACAGCAGAGCCTGACCCTGTTCTCTGCCCTCTCAGCACATGGACCTCACTTGCTCCAGGGAAGCCCTAGGAGACCACAGTTGCCTTAGGAAGAAGTAGGAAGGGCTCTGAGGGCAGACCTTTCCTTCCTCATGTGCTGATGGCTTTGCTAGCAATCCTGCACAGCCAGCCCATCCGAGCGGCACGGTGTGGGAGCTCTGCAGCAGGCAGACCTGTGCACGAGGGCTGCAGGGTGCTGTGCTTGTCCCATCTGACACGAGCCAGCAGCCCTGTGGCTGGCAGCCAGCAGCTCACCGCTCAGCCACAAGCAAGCAGGTCGGCTCTCCTGCACTGGCCAAAACCCAGGCTGGGACAAGGGCACAGCACCGCCCTCCTTAATGCCAGCTGGACCTCTGCTGGCTTAGGCATCTTCTACAGCAGCCCTGTCACCAGGGTCAGCAGACATACCTGGGTACCCACATGTCATCCAGGTCCCCGTGAAATACCCAGAGCCGAGGGGATGAGGCACTTCAGAGCACCAAACCTGTGACACCCTAGAGTGGGGTCCCACTGGCACAGACCAACCAGAGCCCCAGCCTGGCCAGCGCAGAGCTTGAGCACACATAGAGGCAGGAAGGCTGCTCAGTCTCCCCAGGGCCGTATCAGACTGTCCCTCAGCTGTGGACAAGCATGCTGCAGCCCTGGCCGTACGTGTGGGTGGTGAGGGATGCAGGAGGCCTCCCTGTGCTGCATTTGCAATGCTCCTGCGCTGCACCTGGGCAGATTCCAATCTCTCAACATTTCAGGGGGACAGCAGTGACAAATTACAGCATCTGCAGCAGAGAAAAAGGGAAACAGAGGGACCACGGGAGGAATGACTGTATTATCGATAATGCTTCCAGTAGCTGACGGATGAGGACACCCAAATGATTTTTAAGGTTTCAGTAGAAACCCTCCAAATGGCAGCACAAAGGCAAAGTGTGTATTTATCCAGCGTCTCCTAAGGAAGTCCTCCAGGGATGTACTCAGCAATGCCAGCTGCAGGCAGAGTATGTGCTCAGCATCATGCTGTGGACAGCCCCTTTAGTAGCAAACAAGAAGGGACCTTTTCCTTGTCCCTGTGGACACAGGAGTAATCCTGAGAGCTTTCTGAGAAGGATGAACACACAGACACGCTGCTCAATGGGACTTTTCCAAATTGCTGAGATTTTTCCCCATCTTCCCTACCCAGGGCTCAGCATGAATGCTTACTAAACAGTTTCTGGAGACAAACAGCTTTTTGAAAGCTGCCGAAAAAGCCCACTGCTTTCACCAAAACTAAGAGTAGGGAACATCAAGGAAAAGATCACCTCCTAATTCTTTGGGGAACTGAATTTGCAGAACAGCCATCCTGTTTTAATGAAATACAAACATTCCCTTCAAAAGGCAGGGTGTAGCCCCTCACCCTGTACATGGCAGGATATACAGCTGATAGCTCTGTGATGCCATATGTCAGACACAGCCTTGGAAATGCTACCATGCTGGAAACGTAACAGACAACATTGTTCTGTGTTGAAAACTGGCAAATCTCCAGGCTGGGGTTTCAAGGGATAATTTGTAGATTGAATGTTAATGAATATTATTGTTGTTATCTGGAAAGGCTATGCTGACTTCATGCTGCTGCCAATTGCACATCTTGATTCCCCCCCCCCCCCCCCCCCTATACCAAACAGAAAGGGCAATTCCAGGAAGCCAATTGAAGGCATATGGGAAAAGGTGATCCTTACTGTGCCCAGCCTATGTCACTCCCTCCTGAAACTCTGCTGCTTCAAATACTTGCTCAGATATGGGATCATTGTTTCACCTAAGTCCCATCTGGCCTTCCTCCTGCAAGCTCACCATGCTTTAGTAACCATCCCCCAGCCATGGTATCTGGAGGTCAGGAGCAGGCATCAATGGGATCTTTAATAGCACAAATCTTTTTTTAGCTCTTTGGGGAAAGAGACAGGCATGGGAAATGCTGTCATTTCTGCAGCCCTGCACTACATTCAGAGTTGTGACATGGCTTTGCTCATGGGAGCTTTTTTTGTGTGAAGTATAGGTTCACAGAGCAGCAGCTTACCTGAGAAAGCCAGCTGAGGGTGCTCCAGCAGCATGGCACAGGCCAGTGCCCCCCTGCAGCTCCAGAGAGGACCCTTGCCCTCCCCGCCGGGCAGGCTGGCTCCTGGGCCGCTCGGCAATGCACTGCAACCCACCGTGATTTATGTGGCACTTGTACAATTGATGCGCTTTGTGCCTGGGGACAGTTAAATGGTAGCTCTGTCATTAGTTTAAGCAGAGGTTAAAGGTGATCAATAACAAGGGTTTCATGCCCAATTGATCACCCCTTGCTCTTTATTTCTGCCTTTTGCTTTCCACCCCGTGGTGCTTTTAGAAATAGTAATTAAAGACATAACAAGTGTTCCACTAAGCAGAATATCAAACACCCCAGGTATCGATTCAATATTCTCCCTCTTAGTGACGCTGACCCGTGCCTGTCCCCAACACCAGCAAGGCTGGGCCAGCCTGCGAGGCTGCTCTGCCCCGCAGCCAGGGCTGGGGAGGTGAGCCCCCTCCCCGGGGGGCACAGCCAGCCCCTGCCCCGGCAGACGCGGGCAGCACTGCCGAAGTGCGCTGCGGAACCACGGTGCAGAACCGCGGGAGGACTCTGGGACGGGAAGCTTTTGCCTACCGAGTCCAACCCTTTCGTTCCCAAGAAGCTGACCAAAGCTAGCTCAGCACGCAGATGTGGCCACACATTTAAGCCACACGCTGCGGGCAGCAGCCTGGCCGGCTGGTCCCGAGGCAGGCAATTTGGCTCCGACCTGCTGCTAGCTGCGGGCTCCTGCCTCTGCCCTGTGGTGCTGGCTGTCACAGGCTGCTTGGGGACAGAGCCAGGCTGACCCCCCCACGTGCTATGGAGGGTCCAAATGGGCCAGCAGCAATGCTGAACCAGGCAAACACCCCGACACAGGCATATGCCTGTGCCAACAACTCCTCACCCCACTCAGCTCCCCCAGCCCTCCCTGTGCCCCAGCACTCCTAGCTCCCCCCCAGACCTAGCACTGGGAGGTGACCTACAGAGAGGGAGCACACTGGATGACAAATACGTTCAGCAAAGTATCGCTGAGTGCTTTTTTTTTTTGCCATCTATACTAGAAAGAAATGGCTGAAAATGAATAGTAACAGGAAAGCAAATGCAAGGCAAGTGTCAGGGTGCATATACCAATTGTGCAACTCATTAGACTGTCGTGCTGCAGAGCCCTGGCTCACAAACCCCACAAAGATCTGCCTATTTGTCTTTCACTTTAAAAGCGTATTTAGGACAAACACACCATGAGACAAGCAAAAGCATCTCAGTGACTTTGAAGACAGTTTCAGGTTTTTTATTTCTGGTGAGTGTAGCCATTTTCTGGGTTGCAGCAGAAGATACCACTGGCTGCACCTTCAGCAGAGGCAAGGAGATAGGGATGCTGCTCAGCAGGTGGGACAGCACTGCTGCTTGGCCCTGTGCTGATCTTCATGACCCAGAGGCTGGAAAGTGCCTGATACCATGCAAGCAGCAGAGCAATCCAGCAAACAGTAGAACTAAGGAAGTGAGAGCCAACTGTGAGATGCTTCCAAAGCTGAGATAACTCTTTGATATACCAATAAGAGACTTGTTGAAGAAAGACTGTCACACACTTGCTGCAAGCTCTGCTAGTAATGAGCTAAGTTGATATATATTCTCATATGAAAATAAAATTGCACGTTGCTGCTGAGAGTAAATGAAGTAATTTTAGGAAAACAAAGAGCTAAGAATCATCCTATTGGGAGCAAATCCTCTTTGTGTCACAACCCTCTTACGAACGAGAGCATGATTCTCACACGTACCTGAGAGCCATACAGGACAGCATGAATCCAGCACTGCAACTGCCTGCTGCTTTTTGCTTGCCCGTATTTGCTGAAGAATCAACATCCTTCACACCAAAGTTTGGCTGACAAGCGGGCTGCTTGGCCTGCTTCTCATGGGGCCTCGTTTCTCTCAGCCTTGTTTCCTCCAACTAGACGGCTGCAGATGACTCCAGCTCCCTTCTCTGAAGTGATAATGTTTAAAGAAAGAAAGAACAAACCCCAGGCCCTGTGGTGATTTGCAGACTGAACCACAAGATACAAGGCTTTTCTGTGATGATGGGTTTGTTAGATCACTCCCATGCCTGTTGGAATTCTGCACCTTTTAACAGGCCCATCAGGCTTCTCCCTCGCTGCCGCAGGGGCTGGCAGCTGCAGGGGCTGAGGCACAGCGGATCAGACTCCTGAACCTCACCGCTCGAGCGGATCCCGCGAGTCTCTGCCGCCTGAGTATGTGGACTCATTCAGGAGAGCACCGCGGGGCGACGACAAGGGAAGCAACATGCGAGGTCAGGTTTGGCAGCAGTTTTCATCCCTTTGCTCCTGAATAATGCTCCGACACCTGAGACTGTGCGAAGGCATGAGAAAATCCATGATTAAAACTGTTCTGAGCACTACTAAGTAGTCACCAGCTCCTGGCACTTTGAGCTCTGCAGAGGACACGAAGGCATAAGGGACACGGACCTCGGTCCTGAAGAAGAGAAGTTCACAGTGGCACCCTGATGCTCACCTGGCTGGGAGAGAGGGCAGGGGACAAGGACCAGCCACCGTGGCTCGTCAGTGCTCCTCCAGACAGCTCCAGCCAGATACATGCCGCAGGCAATGTAAGTAAAAATAACACTGTGCTGATGCAAGTCAGCCGGGAGCTGGAGAGACAGCACTCGGCTGTGCTTCTCATCACGAGCTGGAGCTCCACGGGGCTCCTGGGCTGACGGAGACCGTTTCGGGTGATGCCCTTCCACAGCACTTATCCTCAAAACACACAGCAAGCCTGTCCTGCTGTCCACAGCTCTGGGTCGGGAACACTGCCCAGACCAGGAAAATACCCATATACAGATTACTGAGAGTGGGGGAAGTGGGAGAGCAGCTCTTGCGTCCCTGCAGTACAGCTCTGCCCGCACCGCACCTCGGAGTCCAGCACGTGGAAATGCTCTTTCCACTGGAGCTACCGAGTCGCCGTCTGCAAACCCACACTATTCACACCGCTAGCCAGGGAGCACCTCACGCTGCTGTAGCTCTTTTTGCTGAGGTCCTCTCAGCACCCCAAAGAAATTAACCCTTGCAACTTAAGGGAAGATTTAATACATCACTTCATGAGAAGAAAAACACTGGAAAAAAAACCCAAAACATTTCTCATAGTCCTCAAGGAAATTAACAGGAGATCTGGGAGTAAAATCCAGGAGCTCTGATACTGTTTTAGAGGAAAGTCTCCATTGTAGCAAATCTGATAACCGCCCTTATGTACTACAGTTCTCTCACTGCCCATACTTCTGTTGATTTACTTCAAAAGCCATCACTTCTTTTGTCTGTATCCTGGTGAGTCTTAAACATGATGGAAAAAAACTTCTCCAATTTAAAACTAATTATATATTCTTTAAAAAAAAAAAAAAAAAAGACATCTGCAATGGCCTGACTCTTTAAAACCAATCCTGCAAGTGACTGCAAAAGATGCAAACATGTAAATCAAATTCATTTCCCAGAGTTTTGGCTAGCTACAAATTTAAGATCCAACACAATCTTAAAGTCACACAGTCTCCAGGGTGAGTGAGAGGTACTAATACACATTGAGCTCCAGGTAACAAAAATACACAGAACCAATTTCGGGGGGGGGGGAGGGGGAACCGACAAACTACAGTGAAATGAAAAAATGCCCATTGGCTTCCTCATACCTTCTATCAATCTGCTAGTGAGGAGCAGGCACTTCCACGGAGCATCTGACAACTCTTGTGCATATACGTGACATCTGCAAGAAGGTTTTTGTGCACTTGTTCATTCATTTACTTTCAAGGCACTCAGCTGTTACGGGTACAGCTCCTGAGACAGGGAGCCGAGCAGCTTCAGCTAGCCATCCGCCTTTCTTAAACATGTTGACAGAAAAGCCAGTCTGGAAACATTATGAAAGAAATACCATTTTTTGGCTGTGGTGACTGCTGTCCATTTTGGCCCTAGAGAAGCTGCTGCAGGGATTAAAAAGCAAGAAGACTTGGAAGAATGACAATCTGGCAAAATGATCACTAGCAGATTGCCCTCTGTGGAGCTGCAAGAAGTCAACGTGTCCACAAGAAAACACGACCTGGGTGCTGGAGGTGTTGCGCAGATGCCTTTACCGGGCAGAATGCTCCAAAAGAAAGATGGTAAAGAGAAAAATCAATAAAAAATGTCTTTAAAGTTTGGCACGGACAGCATCCTCCTCTGCAGCAAGCGCTCTCAGCAGCGTATGAGCCAGGGCACCCGTGTAACTAACACAGCTTTGCAAGGCTTACAAGAAATAACACTCATTTTGACCAATACCAAAAATAATGTGATAACAAGGAACATGACATATTCATGAGATCTAACATGCACATTATATCTTGTGTACAGTATCATATGCTTTAACGCTGCCTTTGCAACCTTGTAATTCCCATGAATGGCATGGTGGGTTACATGGAGAAGCCTGGTCGTCTTAGTTCAATTTGAAACCAGGGGGAACTTTCACAGGTGGAGTTTACATGAATGACAAAGGAAAACACCTGACTAAGTGCAGTTGGCTATATTTCTACTGCTGTGCCCAGGTGGGAGCTGTGTGCGCACACATGCACAGTTACACTCACCAAGAAATAACAAGTGGGAGAGACGCTGAACGACCGTAAATCAGCTCTGCGAAGCGCAGCGGGAGTTCACGTGAAAGACTTAACGAGCTCCTTCTCTGTGTGTTTCCTGTATACGCACATACATGAAAAACAGAGGGACAATGCTGACCAGAGCCCACATCATATTCACTGGTGTAAGCCTGAAGAAATCCTATTCTTTGGAGTTGCCCATTTCGGGAGAGTCTGTTGGGGCAGGTCTCTCTAAGCAGCAATATTAATCTTAGCAAGACCAGGCACTTTCATGTATGGACATTTAGCATTTTAAAACAAAACCAAAACAGCCCCCCCCCACATCTGGGCTTGCTCCTGCCCCTGCCTGGAGCTGGTCTGCTCCCCGAGCAGCAGGAGGGCAGCCAGTCCACATGCTTCCCCCGCTGCGGGCAGGGCACGCCGGCAAGAGCCGCGGCACACTGCACTCCTGTCCTGAACACATGCGACAAGCTACAAACGCCAGCTTGGAGTTTGTTGGCCAGGATGTGCTGATTTTAAACAACCCAACTGTAAGAAACAATACAAGGCAGCTAAGGAGAAGCAATTCCACAGTTGTGGACTTCTACCCTGGGGGCACGACCCAAGCCTGTTCCCAATACTTGTGAAATAACACCGCTGAGCTTTCCCGGGGCTGATCCAACTCCAACCATCAACGGTAGTATTAGCATAAAATTAAAATATATGCAAACAACATTAGCGCAGCATTAAAATATATGCTCAACCAGACAGTGCTGAAATCTCTCCTTGTGGGAGAGAGAGCAAGCAGGGATGGGCAGAGTTAGGAACAAGATTCCAAGGTGTAAACACAGATGCTCCAAATATACATGAAAAGAGATTATAGTCTTACCACTGCTGCTTTAGCTAGCTAGGGGACAGTTTGCATTGTGGGCACTTTGCTGGAATCAGGCTCCGAGTGGATAGCAGTTAACAGGAGACCAGATTCTGTTGAAAGCGTAAGATGAATACGGCATCAATAATTATGTGTGACTGTGCCTAGCGAGGCAAACTACTGTGCTGTAGTCACTTCTGCAGTTATTATAGAGCAAGGACTCCCTGCTCTTGCAAGTGGCAGCAATAATATTCTAAGAAATCTGAAAAGAAAGTTGGATACTGGAACACCACAAGCTTTTCCTAAGCACACAGGAAAGCCGAGAAGCAACTGTCTGCCTTTTTAAAAATAAAAAGAACAAAGTAAGTGGTACTCTGCTGAATATTGTCTGCCTTACAGAAAACAGCAATTTCCTAAAATTGCTGATAACCAATTTATAAAGACAACAGCATTCAGAAAGCGCAGCTGCCCTCCCGAGTACCTGGAGAGCACAGACGGGCTGCTCTGCTCCCAGCAAGGATGAAGCACACAGAAGGCACAGCACAGCCTTGTGCCTTCCTGCGAGCGTGAGGGAAGGGCTGAGCTCACAGCAGGGACCCGTTTGCCTGATGCCAACTGCCCCAGCTGGCCGGAGACTCCTGTGCCGCTACTTCACCTCACCAGTCGGAGACGTGACTCCACGGTTCGCCGGCCAGGCGCAGCCCCTCTGCACGGCGCACGCGGGCCGCGGCACGGGCAAGGCAAACAGGTCACCACCAGTCGCTCCGAAGGCGACGGCAGGCTGGAGGAGAGTCCTGCCCCGAGCGTGGCAAGCGCAGCCTGATGCTACGAAGGGACTAACCTCAGCCCGAATGCAAGCGCAAAAGCAATGCTGCTCTGAAGAGCATCTGCTGGGGCCAGGCAGTGCCCAACGGCAGAGAGCTCCTGCAGCTCCCTCTGTCCGTGGGTTACAAGGAAGGATTTCACATCAGTGCAGACCTAAACCCCTTTAACACGGGTAATGCACATAACTTTTTCCTCATCTACACTTCCTACTTTGATTGTTCTACTATTTGTTTGTGCATTGTTAAATAACTATTTGTACACCTGTTTTTCTTTACTGTACCAACATCACAGTCCCACCTTCACGTGCTTTACTCCTGATGTAGCAGCTCATACTTTCACTTTAGTGAGAAACAACCATCACTGAAAAAAATTAAAAAAAAAAAAAAAAAAATCAAGTCTCCCTCCAGTAATTGCTATTTAATCCTTGACCAAGACAACTAACAAGTTCTTCTAAGAGAGGCAAACCTTTGGGGCATTTGATTTTTAGAACAGCTGAGCACTGCAGCACTGCAGAAATAAGAGATATATAAAGTGTATTTTATTTTTGTTGCTCAACAGCACGAAAGAGCTAATGCAGCGGGGCTGCCAGCGCCTTATACAATCTGACAAACCGAACAACCCAAGGGTGCTCGTCCTCCTCAGCACTCACAGCACATCGCATCCATTACGAGAACGCAATGTGAAAACTGACCCTTCCCTTCTAAATATCAATATAAATACTGTTTGCCAGCCAGGTTAGTTCAGAACGAAGAGGCTGCTGAAATCACTCCTAGTATAGCAAAGCAGTACAACTGATCATTCAATGCAAACGAGTTTGTTTTCTTTAAAAAAAAAAAAAAAAAAAATCTCTTTTGTTAATTTCTGATTTTGTTTCTTCTTCCCTTAAAACCTGGCTATCACACAGAAATTCTTTAGTAAAGACAGAGTTACAGCATTACCAAACATTAAACACAATGGTACACGTGTGAAACACACAAAAGAATAGCTAAGGAAAGATTTTCAGAGTTGAAAATTAATTTAAATGCTTTCATGATACATTGACTCAAACCTTTGAATCATCATGCTCCTTTACTTTTTTTACTGGAGCGTATCATCTAAGCTACTGCATATGCTCAGCTGTTTAGAAATTAGTAAATATAGCAAAACTTTTGGAATTCAGGATCTCTACAACAGCCCTACAATTCTGTGCTTTTCTGTAAAACCAGTCACATTATAAAAAAGGAAGCTAAGTCCGTAACAAAAGCTGACAGAACATACAATGCACATTGAATCCTTTAAGCAAGATTTCTTATTATGTTCTGCATGCCAAGGAAAGTTATTAATACACTGAACTGCAGCATTTGCTAACTTATTTGTAGCATAAAGTGAACCATTTCTTTACATACTTATGAGCATCAAACATGGTATTTAAATGAAATAACTGCTCAAAGTGACTTTATTTAAAATCTCAAAAAACAGTTCACTAGAATTTTGAATGAGGAGCACTTAATAGTTTTGTATTAGCTGATGTAGAACAGCTACATTTTAAGAGACATTGAGAATGCGATAATTTATAACATGATCTACCGCAAATGCATTGTTGCCTAGGCAAGTATTATACACAGCCCCCAAAGGCAGAAAATGCAACAAAATCAAACCGCAGTGAAGACAAGAATTTTCATGTATAAATTTTCAAGTGCAAGTTACATTTGATATGTTAAAAATTTATATATATATAAAAATTATATATGAATTCCTATGCAAGATGCAGTGCTATCACTAGAAAATCCCTTTTAAGCCTGCTGTTTTACATACAATTTGTACCAAGAGTCAAGTAGGGAAACTAGCAAGTGCCAGATGTTCAAGAACATTGGTAAGTTCTCTGCCAAATAAAGAGTCTGGTGCTGTACTACCAGATTTCGACTATGTATTTCATCAGTGCAAGAGCTCTGTATAAGCACATTTCAAAAGTTCTCCCAACACACAAAATACTGCAGGAATCAAAGGATCTGCAAAGGCAAACAATCCTCACGTGCAACTTTTCTTGACGTCTGCTGAAAGAGAAGAGGTTTAAAGTAGAGATGTAAGCTGATTCTTCTAGAAATAGAGAATGCAGTAACTACATTTTCAGTCTTTCTCAGCACAACCACAAAAATACTAAGGTGTGAACCCCTGAAAGGGAAAACTGGCGACATCAGAAAACTCGAGAGTATGGTTTGAGTGGAAAGAAGGAATCTTCTTAGCTATACTAGTGTACATTTATTACTTCCGTGATAAGCGGGAAGAAAGTTATGTTTAGAACGTTTTCTGCTCACAGTGTAGACTGCAAAAAGTTACTTTAGGATCAGTAAAGTATCGCAGTACCACAAACACAAAGCTACACCATTCACCAGCGCTCGCAAGCTCTGAAGCTCGGTTTTTGGCTAGTCACACGTGTGCAGACGGAACACAAGTGCGTAAGCACAACGAGGAAGTTTCCCCTAAGCGCCGTTAACGGGAAGGGCAAACGCCGTCGAGCCCCGCTCGTGCCAACCGCACGGCTACCGGGCAGCGACGGGGCGCCCCGGAGCTGCCCGCGCCCCGGGAGGAACAGGTCCGAGAGGGGCTCAGGGGTCTCGTCAGCCGCCGGCGGTCGCTGGGTGCCTGCGGGGGCAACTCGGCGGGCCCCGGGAACGCAGCGCCGCGCCGAAGCCAGCCCCGGCGGGCCGGGCGGCGGGCGAGGCGCCGCGCCGCCCCCGGCCCCGACCGCCGGGCTCCTCCGGCCCGGCCCGCTCCCGGCTGGGCGCCGCAGCCCGCAAAGACGACACGAGACCGGTTCCTGGGTAAATGGTTTATGTAAGTAATAAAATATTTACTATAACATAAATAGAAACGTACCCTCGCAGTCTACATTGGTTTTGCAATAAAGGTACAAACAAAAACCGAAACCCAAGGGGATGGACCGGACCGAACCCACCAACGGGAGGGAGAGAGCTCCGCGCACGGTTAGAAAATAAATAGAAACGGGCCGGAAAATGATGTCGAAGCGTCCTCCGGGCGAGCCCGGGCCGGGCCGTGCGGAGCGGGGCCGGGGGCGCCGCCGCCCCGGCAGCCACGCGAGGAAGGGAATAAATTAGAGATCGCAAACCTTTGGCTACTGCTGCTGCGGCCGCGAGCGGCTCCGGCGCGCAGGGCGCCCGTGGCGGGCGAATAAATACAGCGCGGGCGCGGAGCGGCCGCGGCCGGGCCAGTCTGAGGAATAAATTAAAGCGCGTCTCCCGCCGCCCGCGCCCGCTCAGCCGCCGTCGGGGCCGCGGCGGCGGGGCCGGGCAGTCACTGCACGGCGCCGGGCAGCGCGTGGTGCAGCGGCGACGTGTCCGCCTGTGCGTAAACGTCCTCCATGGGCGGGTGCGGGACCCCGGCCGGCGTCATGCGCTTCTCCTTCTGCCGCCGGTTGCAGAACCAGACCCGTACCACCTCCTTCTCCAGCTGCAGGGAGTCCGCCAGGGAGGTGATCTCGTGCGCCGAGGGCTTGGGGCACTTGAGAAAGTGGTTCTCCAGGGCGCCCTTGACGCCCACCTCGATGGAGGTGCGCTTCTTGCGCTTCCGGCCCTGCGCCGCGATCTTGTCCAGGTTGGTGGGGCTGCCCGTGCTGGAGTCCGTCTCCTCCAGCCACTTGTTGAGCAGCGGCTTCAGCTTGCACATGTTCTTGAAGCTAAGCTGCAGCGCCTCGAACCGGCAGATGGTCGTCTGTGAGAAGACGTTCCCGTAGAGGGTGCCGAGCGCCAGCCCCACGTCGGCCTGCGTGAAGCCCAGCTTGATCCGCCGCTGCTTGAACTGCTTGGCGAACTGCTCCAGGTCGTCGGAGCTGGGCGCGTCCTCGTCCGACGGCTCGGGCGGCCCCAGCGGCGGCGGCGAGGCCGCCAGCTCGTGGGCGCCCGCCTCCTCAGCGCCCAGCGGGTCGCGCAGCCCGTGGTGCAGCGCGGGCGCCGGCGGGCCCAGCATCCCGTTGAGGCCCGCGTAGGGCTGCGCGTAGAGCAGCGGCTGCCCCGACGGCGGCGACATGGGCGGCAGGTGGTGCGCGCCGCCCTGCGCCCAGCCGCCCGCCGCGCCGCCCGCCGCCGGCTGGTGCACCAGGTGCGGGCGGTGGTGGAAGGCGGCGGCGGACAGCTCCTCGCGGGGCCCCGGCGGGCCGCCCTTGGCGTGCTCGGCGGGCGGGAGGTGCGCGCCTCCGCCGCCCCCGCCGCTGCCCCAGTCCGTGCCGGCGCTGGGCAGCCACTGGTGGTGCGCCAGCCCGACGGCGTGCCCGGCGGCGGGGGCCAGCCCCTGCAGGTACTCGTGGTGCATCATCTTCTGCACCTCGCGGTACGTGGTGCCCTGGTGCAGCCGGTCCCCGTCGGGGTGCATCAGCGCGGCGCTGCGCGGCAGGTACTGCGCCGTGGCGGCCATGGCCGTCTGCGCCGCGCCGCCCCGCGCCGCGCTTTAGAGCCGCGCGCCGGGGCGCCGGGCCGCCGCGCGCCGGCCCCGCCCCCGCGCCCCATTGGCCCACCCGCCGGCGGCGGCGGCCCGCGCAGCTCTGCCATAGGGCGCCGCCGGCGCTGGGCGCCGCCCCGCCCTCCCCGCCGCCATTGGCCAGCGGAGGGCGGCCGCTGCCGCGGGATTGGCCGGCGGAGGCGCTCGGCGGGGGAGCCCGCGTGCGCCCGCCGGCGGAGCGGCCGCCGATTGGAGGAGGGCGGTTCATTCATGCCGAGCTGCGATCGGCCACGTGGGCCGGCCGCGAGCGCGGAGGCGCGGGGCCGGGGCGCAGGCGGGCTCGGGGGCACGTGCCTCGGCGCAGCGGGCGGCCCCGACGGCCCCGACGGCCCGGCCCGGCCCGGTGCCCCGCAGCGCCCACGGCTGAGCGCCGCCGTGCCACGCCGCGCCAGCGGGACCGCGCCGCACCACGCTGCGCCCACGGCGGGTGCGGCAGCAGTGGCACCAATGGCGCGGCACGGCCCGGCACCACCCGGCACTGACGGCCCGGCGCGACCCAGACCAGCACGCTGCAAAGCCAGCCCAACAGTGCAGGGCTCTGTGCCTCACAGGCCTGCAGGGCACCGGGCAGGTCTCTGGGGGCATCTCTGCCCCCTCTGCCCTGTGGTTTCGGGCTGCTGCAAAGCAGGTGGGGAACGTGGCCTCCTGCAGCTGCTGTGCAGGGGTAGTCCCTGGTCCTTAGCCAATGAACCGTGTAGTAATGAAGAGCTTCTCGGACATTAAAAGCCCTGATTTACCTTTTCGTTAAATTTGGACCCTGGACCCTGGGAAGGTGGGAGCTCCTTCCTAAACACTCCATAGGATAAAGCACCGAGGGCCAAGAAATGAGGATCTGAAAATGTTTGGGCGTCACGGGAAATGTGGGTCTTGGAAGCAGCCTCAGAGGCAAGTCTCTGAGCCGGTTTGAGGGTTGGCACAGGATAAAGGGTGGAGGAGTTTATGGGAAAAGACAATGACAACAAGCAACGGACATGTCTGGCAGTGCTGGGAGAGGGGCAAGGGACACCTTAATTAACCCAGCTCCCGACTTCATTTGGGGCTTGAGGCCCAAAGTGAATCAGGATGGGCACCAGGAACATTAATCACTTCTGAAAATTAATCTTCGCCTCTGTGCTCCCATTTGTAAAATGGGAGCAGAGACAGTGACCTTTGCCAAGGGCTTGGGTGAACAATGAACCGTCGGATCAATATGTGTACGAGTGTAACATGTCAATGGCTGCACACAGATGCCCTGCTCTCTCCCAGTAGAGAGAAGACGCCTGGGCAGGGTGGCTCTCCGCTGTTAAGGACATTAACTGCTGCCTCCTGAAAGGCTTTTCCTGAGAAGGTGTGCCACATCCCTTCCCTCTGTGTTGAAGGCACTTTGCCATTTCAGTGCACCAAAGCACTAATTGGGACTCAGGTGACTCCAGCCCTATGCTCCTGGGACTACGGAGCCAGCAGACAGAAGAGCCAATGTTGGCTTCTGGGCTTGGGGGGACCGAGCAGGGCTGCTGCAACACCCCACGCCAGCGAGTTTGCAGCACAATGCGCTGCCCAGTGCGAACCCTTACTTTCACTGCCCACCTCGTGCCAGCATGATGACGGCCCTGCAGGCTGTGGTGAATCAAGCCCCTGGTGCTGCGGGGTGGCAGGACAAAGGCACTGCCCACATCCACCGAGGTGCCTGCCCCGTGATCACCCCAATTTGGCACACACCGGACCCCTCTCCTGGTTTGCCCAGACCCTGGAGCCGCTGGTTGGGTGGGATCACGCCAGGCTGGAAAGGTCCGTCTCCTCCTCCAGGCTTGCAGCGGGCAGGGTGACAACACCCAACCCAGCAGGAACTGCTCCTGCCCTTTAGCATCTGAGGGCCAAACCATCAGCAGCAGGACCTGTGCCTGCCCATTGCAAGGGCTCAGGCATCATGTTAGGGGACTGCGGAGCTGCTGGCCCTTGTTTTGCTGAATCACAGAATGAACAGCTGCAAGAGTGACATACTTCGCTCCTGGCAGGCTGTTTTGCACTGTCCTTGCCAAAACCGACAAGTTTGGGATTGAACATGTGCATTTTTGGCTGTGGAATGATGCACAATTGGTTCCTTTCACTGAACCCAGTATCTCTTCAGGTATACAGCGCTAGAAAGAGGCTGGACTTTGCAGGAGAGATGGGTTTCATAGATCATGGAGCATATTTCTTTAGGAGAATAATGGTCTCCTTTTTTTTCCCTGAGGAATCCTTTGCAAACACTGCATACGTTTGTAATGAATACAACCCTTTTAGATGATTCAGTGACATGCTGTAAAATATCATACTTGGTTAAGCATTTTCTCTGTATTTTTTTCTGACCTAGACTCATATTCATGTCAACTCTCCATGATGCAGTGCCATAATATTCAAATTTTTGGTACCCAATTGCTTTTGATATTTATATCCATTTTTAAGGGAATCACAATGAATAAATGTGCCCAGCTCTAACTTTATGCAAAATAAGCTGTGTGTAAATCAGTAAATCATTAGCAGAAATGAATCATTCCCAAAGGCTGAGGACTGGATTGGGTTTCAAACTTTTATCTGTTATGTATTTCAGAAGTCACTGAAGGGGAAAACACATTGTGTGTGATAACTTGGGTCCCCATCACAGACTGTTTACACAGTAGTATTGGTTTATGCCTAATCAAATGATCTTTTCAAACCAAGGCATTGTGCACAGATTCTGCTCTGGGCTTGTTTTGCTCAATAAAAGTTGAACTTAAAAACTGGAAACAGCAAAGAACAGAGGAAGATGAGCAACTCCAGCTCCAGAAGTGAGAGCCAGGTGGCAAAGTATCTCTTTTGTAAAACAACGTGAAGGAGGTAAAAGCAAAGGAGAGCGCTGACCCTAAGCAAAGTTGATGGGAAGGGCTAAGATATGACCAAATAAGCACTAACTTCAAGAGTTGGATGTGCATACTTGTGTTCCTGGTGTCCCTGTCTTCACTGAAGTGTGCTACTGAGGAGGTGTGCTATTTGAAAGACCCTGTCGATATTTCAGTATGTTGAAAGTGTCTTTGCTTTTTTAAAAATTATTTTTATTACAAGTATTATTATTTTTACATAGCTTTTCCAGAGCCGTATCATCCAACAAATCCCTGTAGGAGGCCATCCAAGTTTCCTAGCAAAAGCTAGTTCCTTCATTATGCCTTACCAGGAATATTGGCATGCAGTCTATTCCCTCTTCAAGGAATAAACAACCCCATGGGCAATGTTCGATATGATTCATTCTCTGTGTGACTGTGACAGCATCAAAACCTGCCTAATGCAGCTGGATCTGAGGCTGGTGGGAGGACTGAAATAACGAGGCAAGCTCGGCAGAGAGGAAAGCGGAGCCTGAACTGCTGTGCACAGCAAGGGGGATGATGGCTATGCAGCGCATGCTGCGCTCCCCTGACTGGGTCCAGGTAACAGGGACGCTCAGGCTTGCTGTTGCTTGGGGATGATCTGTGACAAGGGGCCGTGTCATGTCAGGACATCATGGCTGGAATCCTGTCTCAGAGGAGCTGGAGGAATCCCCTCCATCAATTTTCTGCTGGATGTACAGGCACGCCAGTTCCCCCTCCACTCCCCTCCCAGTTTAGGTTCAGCTCCTATGTGTAATGCCAAAAGGATCTGCAATGCTTGATATTGCAATGCCATCAGGTGTAGTAGGAGAATCCATGCACTGGAGCAGGAGGGGCTCGGAGAGGGGGAATCCCTCCAGTTTTATTGGGGTTGAACAGGACCAGCTTTCTCTTCTGCACTCCTACAGACTAGAAGGTTGTTCTGGAGTTACACTGCAGAATGACATCTCTGCTAACACCCTGTGAAGTGAGCACGCAATGTCATCTCCTCACATACTGGACAAATCCCATCTGACCCAGTGAATTCAAGTGTGTTGCAAGGGCTTTAACGTGGCCTGGGGTTAAGACTGCTTTCTCTTCTAAGCTAAAACAACAAAGACATTGCTGCTTCTACCTCCAGGTCAACAAGACTCCCACACAGAAGACAAAATCAATTTGAGAAAAGAAGATGAGCTGGATTCTGTGAGGTTTGAGTCCAGGAGATATGTTTGGCAAGTGCCAAACAACAGAATTATGGAAGAGGCTCCCACCCTGCAACTGCATGCCCTGGAAGCCACTGCTTTGGGACCACACGGTCATGGTCGCCCCGACAATCTTCAGTCAAGAGAGAAAGTCCTTTTCGGTTGCAGTCTCTGTTTGAGCAGGATCAGACTCACCTCTTCAGGAGTCACCCAGTTCCAAGCACACTGTGGGTACTCTTGGGAAGGGAAGCCGCTATTTCCTCTGCAGCATTTGCACTGCAAGCTGCATTAACACCCAGGGGTCATCGGGGGCAGGGGGCAACAGCCACGGCATGCTGCAGCTCCTCTGGTCATGGTCAACTGTGCCTTGGGTCCAGGTCTCCTGCAGCTCAGCACTGAATGAAGCCAGCTGCTGTTAGGGTCCGGGCCCCATCTCAGACATCAGTTGAAACAACTTGATTGAACATTGGATCAGTGGGTTTGCACCGTTTCTGCAGCAAGGAAAGACACCAGCATTATCTGTCAGCTGAGAGGAGTCCGAAAGTCAAGTCTTCTCAGAGTAAACTATGTCTGTAAGTGTGAAACTCCCCTGAGGAGAGGCAGCATTTCCCAAACGTTTTAGCATTTTGTCTAAATGTCTTTCATCTAGGACTAGAGCACAGATAATAAATTTTTACAGCTTTTTGGAGGCTATATCTTTTGGCAAAATATTCTTTTTGCTTTGCTCATCTAGACTTGCAGAATTCTTAATTTAGTGAGTGACAAGAAGTTAGTGGCTGGGACAACAGTGATTTTGACCATAAAACTAGAGAGGAAGGGAAATAGAGAGTGAATCCTGGAGAACAGTTAATACAGATGTGCGAGGAATGCTCACTGTGATTAGCTTTAGTTGTATATGGTCCTGTAATTATTTGAAAATTGTCCAGAAATATGTTCTCACAAGGCCAAAATGAATGCAAAAAATACTGTTGTGATCTTTCATTGAATCAATGAAATTTAGATTAGGCAGTCACTAAATTCCTATTTACACAACGGACCTTAATGGCTCCAAAGGAAGCACTCAAATGTATTCAACAAATAATCCCTATTTATGAAAGCCCCATAATATGCATTTACATAATCCCCACTTTAAAAAGCTATATCAGCCCTAAAGTTCTTCAGCTCAGAGATATGCCCCAGGGTATTAAAAGTACCAAACAAAACAAAGGCAAGTAAAATGTACACATGCACACATCCACAGACACGCACCACAATCTTTTAAGATTAACACATACAGAAGGAAGGAGGGATGACGTACCAGCTTTCCTCGCACACCCCCTCCACCAGTGTTTGTGCATGTGCGCAAACATGAACCCGCGTACATGCACAACCCTACAAGTGGCTGGGCATGATTTTGAGCATGTGCATAATACCACAGTATCCCGACGCATCAAGTCCCTCTCAGCTTTCCTAGCCTTTTTTCACAAATATATTGGTTACTCATGTATGCTCACTACCATAACGAAACAAATAGTCTGTATTAATGTTTCAGGAGGTACGTAGCAGCTTTAGAAAGCAGCTGACTTGGCACAAAGCCAGCGGGTCACGCGTTTTGTTCATACTCAAGACAACTGGACACTTGCTAATATTCCCATGTGATGGATGCAGCATTTTGCTGTCGGAGGTGCTGTCCTTGAGCTAAGAAGTATGACAGGGTATAGGTCTGCACCAAGCATGTTAATGTTGCTGAAGGGTTTGAATTAAAAAAAGCTGTTCTTTACTGTGGAATACAAGCTGTCCCCGAAAAGTTGATTCTCCAGAAGAAATACAAATTTTGGATAGTGATTTGTGGCCTTCTTTAATTTTAGCCTGTTTAGCAACTGTCCATTGTTTAGGAACAAAATGCCATGACTCTTGTCTGGTGAAGCACCAGTTTCGCAGTTCTGATGGCTGGGTAAAGTATATATTGGAATCATTCAAACTAAGAAAGGGAAAATACTGCAGAATTAATTTCCAGCTTCCAGAGAAATGCCTTCACTAGCTGTATGTTCTTAACCATGTGTGTGTCTCTTTCATTTCAAAGTCTTCCATTAACATTTATAATATAAATGAGAACATGGAAGCACAGAAATCCTGGTATTTATCTTCAATGAATGCCAGCATTCAAGTGATGTGGAGTTTTTGTCTGCAAAAAACTCACCCTCTCCTGAAGCTCCCAGGTTGTCAGCCAGCTCCAAAGGTGCTGCAGGCACCAACAGGATCAATAGCCGGTGCGTAGCTGCACACTCAAGCCACCTTCACACCCGGCCCAGTCCTTCTCCAGAAGCCAAATGGGATTTTTCTGGTTTGCTGGGGTAGGGCAGGGTCCAGCGTCCCCCCAGCTTCTCTTTCAGCAGGGGCTGAGGCAGCCGTCCGCAGTGCTGCCAGGCGTCCCTGCCCGCCTCTCCCCAAAGAGGTCTGCTCTCGTCAGCCCTAGGGAACTCTCCCCTGCCTAACGGCCAGTAAAACTCTTCACCTTAAAGCCAGACTTGTTCCCTGACTGAGGTTGGGGGTAACAGAAGGGCTCAGCACTGGACTGCGTCAGGACCCTGAGGCACTAAGCATTTCTTCCCAAAGTAACACAAAAGCTTGGTAATTTCGCTCTGTGCGTTCCGAGCTCTGTTCCACCTTAATAATGAAGCTTTTGAGTTAAGGTTTCCATTTAATGAGGCTCTTTGCAGTTTACATAAAACAACCACATGAATAAATACTCAGTTTAGAAAAGATAAGACCTGGGGATGAGTTTGGCGGGGATTCAGCAAGAAAGATTATGCATACAGCAGATAAAGGTGTCTACAGTTGTGCTGTCACTTGATCTTGTCAATCTAATATCAACTCGAACATGGAGGAGAAGCAGCCGTTATTTTGCCAGAGTGCAGCGAGTAATGGGATCTCAGGAATCACCACACCTGGAGCTGGTCAAACTCAGGAGCTCTCGTGTGCTTGTCCCTCAAAGCCAGCCAGCAGTGATTACAGTCAGCGTAGCAACCTGCAAAGTCCCATTGCCAAGAAAGGGGAATTGCATGGAGAATGGTTCATTTCTTCATTTTCCAAACAGAATTGGTGTAGGACATGTGTGTTCCTTTATTCTCCCCATTCCACACTGATTACTCTAACGATACACAGTTCCAGAGCTGGTCGTTCAATATTGACAGGCCACACTTCCCAGGTTGGCTACCCAAAATGGGATGTTTTGAAAAATTAACAGATGTAGAAGAACAGGGAGAAGAACCTTTAAGTCAAGGTTGAGGTGCGAGAGTTGGGAGATGAGGGATGAATCCCTGTAATTTCGTTGTTACTACAAATTATGCCTTGCTCAAACTCTCCCCCTCAGGTTTTGATCTGTTATACTGGTGCTAATCCATATATTTATGCTTTGCTAGTCTGGATTCAAAGTGGTATGATTCAGCTCATCGTCAAGACCAAGACTCCTCCCTACCTTCTGCCTGCACTGTCACTCTATCATAATTTTTGCACTTTTTGTGACTCATCATTGGCCCTGCTGTGATAACTGAGGCAGAGGACAAGAGTTCAGAAGGAAGGAAAACATAATTTTTAATGAAATTCACTTCTCAGGTGATCACGTGGTTCTGGAGAATAGCAATCAGGCACCAGCCTTCAGACTACCCATCTCTGCTTCTCCTTGCCTGTACACCAGCACACCAAGCCCCCTGCTTGCTGTGCTCTTCTCAGATCGGGAACAGGGGCCTGGCAGCACAGGCTGAAACTCAGCAGCAGAGAGAGGTGATGCTGCTGGTGGCTCTTCGCTGGTCTCCTTCCCTCCAGAGAGAGGGAAGTGGTGAGCAATTGGGGTAGAGGATCACACCTGGGACAGCGTGTCACTAGGCGTGGCTGTTTTGTAAGGATGATGCCGCCAACAAATTCATTTCTCCACTCCTCTTTTTGAGCCAAGCTCAATGATGAAAACACCAAATTTGGTCAGTTCAAGACTCATCTTTGACCAACTCACCCAGTAACTTCTCCTTGTATGTTTCTTCCCAGCAGTCTATCTGTTTCTGTCCTCCCTTTGGCCATTTCCTTACTCATTTAAATTATATTAACCGCTACTTCCTTCAGTCCCGTAGAGAGCCCTTATGAGAGTACCAGGGGGTCTGCACCCTAGGAACAACATAATACAGCTCGATGTGTAAAGTTTTATCTGGCAGACAATGATGTCTTGTGCAAACAAGTAGCACTGAATTGAGTGGGAAGAACAGGTGCTGTAAGGGACAAACCTTTCCAGCCACGATGCTAGACCAATTTGCACTATTACTGCTGGGATAGGAGGAGCTGAGGATGAGGAACCTGCTTGGTGCTTTGGCAGGATGTTCAATCTGTGAGTCATAGCTCTACTGGAGCCGTACCAGCCCCTCGGCCAGACAAGCTTTGCCTTCATTAACTCTTTCCTGCAGGAGAAGCAGAAGCCAATTAATTACAACGTAGACTTTATTCCATTAAACTCCTCTAAGCTCCAGGGGAAGAGCCTTAAGACTCTACTCTGATCCTGTTGCCACTGACGCCAGTAAAAAGCTCTCCACAGACTTGGATGGGAGGAGGCATTAATTCCACGTCTGCTTTCAGCCTGGAGCTCGGCCACACTCAGTGCCACTGCCAGGAGGGCTGTCCCTCTGAACGCAGTCCCTCTTCCCCATCAGCACCTGCCTTAGGGAGATGCATTGTCTGCAGAGAATGATTTCTGCTGGTCCCAGTGGCAGCGAACTGAGTGGCCATCCTCCCAGTGGCCATAGTTACCATCAAAACCTTGCTCCCATCTCTTATCTTAAACATTCATTCTCCTGCTCCCTATAAAGAAAAATCCTGAGCCTTTCACCTTCCACGTTAAACGGACTTTAATTAATTGGATTTTCAAAGAGTGATCATCACATCTGAAATGACAGACTTCAGGTCATTCCCAACACTTACAGTTTTGCTTCTAGAAGAGAAATCTTCACAAGCAAGGGCTAAGTCACAGCTCCACAAGGCTGGTTTAAGTGGGCAAATCTCAGAAAAGAACTGTTCCTCAATCTCCTTTTCATCAACTATTTGTGTTTCAAAGAAGTCAAAGGATTGAATGCAGGTTGTCTGTGTCATACTGGACTGCACAGTTGACGAGGCAGGAGGAGATCCTGCTTTATCACAAGAACAAGTTAAATGCCATCATCTGGTGCAACACTACAGACATGTCTTTGCTTGGGGTCTGATGCCATAATGCCACGTACTCTCCAATGCATAAGCCGCTGTTTTTTTATTCACAGGCAGATTGCTTAGGTATTTGGTGTGGAATAGGTACAAGGTGATAAAAGAAGTGTATTATTTATACAGCATATGAAAATGCAACTGGTCTTCTGGATATAGGACAGCATAGTTCAAAGTCAAATTTCTCTTTGTTCCTTGTGTGTTGCAAGTAGCTCATTGGCAAGGGCCCAGGACTTCTCAGACTGGTTACAGGACTGTCTCATCTGAGCTCTGATCTGTGCCACAGCTTGTATTTCTTGTATTTTGTTTAGCTGCACTGTGGGCCAACAAACTCCCACTGCAGTCAACAGGCCCTCAGGATCTGGTCTTTCTCTCGAGTCACGGTGCAATGATGTGTCATCTCTTCGCTCTTACTACTGTTCTGAACACTTTTCTTCCCAGTCCCACTTATTTGGGTCAACATTTCCTAGAACCTCATCAACAAAATTCTTCGCAGCAGCCCAGGAGACTCGCTTTACTCTTGCTGGAGTCCGCAGAGGCAGTAACACTCTGCTGGTCCACAGAGGTGGTCCACATCACGGAAATGCTCAGATGCAGGTCTGTCTGCTGATGTGCACGTCTGTCCTTCCCAGGGAAAGGGCAGTGGCTTGGGGAGGTGGAGAGCCTGCAAGCCTCTGACAGACAGTGTTTCAGTCACTCAAGGTGGATATAAAAATAGAGAAGAGTTCTCAATAAGAGGCTGGTTAAAGAAGACAGAATACATGACAAAGTGTGGAAGTGAAGAAAAATAGGTTAAACAGACATCACTTTTCATCTTTATTTTTTTTTTCTGTCAATCCCTTTCCTACTGTCTAGTAAATTCTCTTTCGGGGCACTGTGGTTTGGCAATTCGGAATTGGTTAAATCCCCTAGATGAACGCTACCTCACAGCGGGGTTGTTTAATATCCAGGGTCAGATTTTCAATGGCTGCAGTGCCTCGCCTCAGCTTCAGTTGTTTCTGCACAGCTATAAGCCCACAGAAAAAAATTTAACATGCACTGCCCCCTGCCCTCAATCCGTGCTCAATTTGTAGTTTTGCCATTTGTAGGTGCTAGTAGAAAGGCAGACCATTTTTGCACGAGTTTTTGTGTGCAGATTTCTACATGAACAAAGAGAAACCACACTTTGCAAACATGTCTCTATGGAGCAGGTTCGTAAAGAATGGAATTGATACCTGTGTAAACTCAAGTGGCCTATGCACTTTATTTCCTCCCCTCTTTCATTCAGTCTCACAGCATATCACAACCCATTTGTCTATAACTACATGTTCAGAAATGCCATTATTTCTTCAGTTCAGCTGTTACAAACAGATGCTCTATGCTTCAGAACGAAGAATGTCCATGAAGGTTGCCTGTTTTTTCTAGATATGCATGTCACTTCATACGTATACACAGCAGAGAAAACAAATAAATTTATTTAAACTGGATAAAATATAAGGTAAAGATTCATTGAAACGGATCAAGAAAAAATACACATAAATTTAAATAACTGAAGGAAATCTTCAGCTGAACAGTATTTTCCCTCCGACCTCGTTTAGTCAATGTGATCATAAGCTATTATTTTAAAGTCTTAATGCTTCAGAAGGGCAGAAGGACAACTTTTTAGGTGGCAGCATAAAAACAACAGCAACCTGTCAAGCTTACAGATGGCCAGCAAACCCAAAGCCTTTTGGATCTTTCTGGACATTCACTTAATTGAAAGTAAAATATGTGGCTGTGCTGCATGTGGTGTTCCTCTTTTCTCCCTTTCTCTCTGGGAGAGGGCAACATCTGCGGCAAGTCCCCAGCCTGGTGTTGCACAGGCTCCGTTGTTTTCACCCAGGAGGACTCATGCCCACACAACTTGGTGGTAGCGAGGCTGGGTGTGTCATGGGTGCAAACATGCATAGGCGTTGCTGGGCATCTACATCACCCTGCCATCCTACAAAGGCTGAGGGTCTCTGGTTGAGCGTGTGCCAGGGGGATCCCAGCAAGGGCGAGCAGCCAGGCTCTTGCCTGTTGGAGAGGAGCCCATAAGCAGTCACTGCTGGGATGTGGAGCAGGAGCCTCCTCATGCCCATCTGTACGTTAGTGGGACCCAGTCTGCTGAAATTGACTGGTAGAAATGAGGGGGAAAGAGAGTCCTGGAGATAAAAAAAGGGCAGAATCCTAATTTTGGGGGTGCTGCCCACACTCTCTCAGTTGCAAAGCTTCCAAAGCAGTGACTGCTTGGCCACACAACTGTACATTTTAACTCCTTGCCCGTCAGCGATCGCTCGGGAAGACTCGACGCTATCTGCAATGCATGTGCACACACAGAGGCAAGAAGCCAATTAAAGCAGCCAGGGCCAGCATTCCCTCCTGACTCCCCCATGGGTGCGTGTAGCTTGAACAGCTTAATGAGATGGGACAGCCAGAAATGCATCGCTAGGCAACGTGGCACTGCTGGCCAGTCTGGCCCCGAAACGGAGGGGGCTGGCAAGCCAGCAAGAGAAGCAGCATGCTGCAACTGGCATCAGGAAGCGGCTGCGGTGGTGGACATGCAGACAAAGCTGTCAGGAAGAAATCAAGAGAGAAGACCCTCATCTATGGAACATGCTAAACTGAGAGAGATGGGCAGGAGCCTGGAGTGAGCACTGCCAGCACAGAGAGGGGAGGTCCTGCCTGGAGCCTGGTGCCCCTCCTTGGAGACTGCATGGCTCCACCTGGGAGCGGCTACCTCCTCGCATGCAGCTAAGGTACTGACAACTGTTAGGAGTACCTGGGTTTCAATTATAATAAAATTAAAGGAATTCAGCTCCTCTGTCTTCTCACGGCTCGAGCATGCATGTGTCCCATCCTGTGACTGTTCCATAAGCCCACGCACTAGCTCCTGGTGATAGCAACACAGCCTTCCCAGTGGGAGTGATTCTCCATTTGCTTTTCAGACACCTGTATATCAGAAGAATCATAGGTTCAGGGGCTCTGCCCGTCCCTGAGAACACAGTGAGGACCCTTCCTGCAAGCCTGCAGTGTGTGCGCTTTCCAGTTGTTAACAGCTGCACACCCACTGTCAGCTACACGCACACAGAACAATGGGCAGGTTTTAGGCATCTGTTACAATTTTTACCTGGGTGAAGCAAGGCTAACAAAACGGTAACGCTTAGAGCTATCAACTGCCTCAGACAAAACACAGCTGTTTGTTTTTACGTCAGCGCTGTGGGTGGGTGAAGCACTGATGACATTTATAGGAGAACTTTCTTTTCATACCAGGCAGTGAAACAAACTTTTGCTAGAATGTGTTCTTTTCACAAGTGATTTTTTTTCAAATTCCTATCCTGAGACCTTACTTAAAGTTGTGTATAGAGGTTAAGGCAGAGAGCATTAGAAAATGCACCGGTTTGGAAGCTTGTATCCCCACTCTGCTTGCACTGCGTCAGAGCTACAACAGCTCTCCCCCACATTAGGTAGTATTTTCATTAGATACCCGACCTCTGGTTCTGATTAAATAACTTGTATAATTAGATTGAGATATCTGCTTATCCCTGGGGGAAGAAATCCTTTTCAGGACTGGACTAAGTCTGATTTGGTTAATTACCTTAGCAGTACTGTGTTAATACATAGTTTCTTGATGGCAAGAAGCTGTGGTATTAGGTTTATTCCTCCTGGCTTTCACAATACTATAGTAAGACAGTTTAAGGATTAGGAATCAGGCACTGAGCCCAGTGTTTCCCTCCTCTCTTCACTCATCTCAACACTCTCCCCTCGTTTTGCTGATTAAAATATTCCGTTTTGCTTGCCTGTTGAATACAGTTTCCATGTTCTTTGTTTTGCATGTAAGGATAATATATTCCCAGTGTCTGCTACAAAGCAATGCATTCTGGGATACTTTGGAGTAATTAAAGTTCTCAGGGTTCTTTGGAGATGCAAATTTGTAACAACAAACAAATGCATTGCTATTGGCACTGTTAGTTTTTCAGTTCATCCTCCAGAAGTAGAGTAGTCCATACACAGACTGGCAAAGTGGAACGGACACAAAAGGAGAGCAACGTGGAAGTGCACTCGGGTTTGCACACACTGTCCTTTTCCTCTGGTGGCTGCAAGTCTGAACATCTGCAGGCAACTGGACTGCAAAGTTCCCCTGAAATTGCAATGAAGACAGATTCTGTCCTTTGGACATACGTGACCAAAAGTGAACAAACTTACACGTGCTGAAAAAGAAGCGACTGAGGTTTACATCCAAGCTTGGAAAAATACATTCTCAGAAGTGGGTGGCATTAAGCCCAGTGGGCACTGAGCCCCGAGGTAGGTGCTCCAGAGCTGCACCAGCAGGCAGCGGGCAGAGCCGTAGGCAGAGGCTGTCCTTAGGGCATGCAGTCAGGTGCGTGCTGGCAGCGGCCCCAGGCAGGCGGCTCTGCCAAGTCCTCGGCACTGGCCTTTCCTGCTCGCCCACCAGGCTGAGCACCCCAAAGTGCCACTGGCTCTGAGCTGTTTATTTTTAACAGGCTGGTCTGGAGGCCCAAAAGCACTTCTGGCAATGGTGAGAACTGAATCAGGAGCAAAAGGAACATTATGCAATAGAGCATTTTTCTATCAACAGATGGAAACACCTAATAAGATGTAAATCATCTGTTTGATAACCAAGCTGTTACAGAACTAGAGATTCAGGCTTCCCAGGGAAACTTCAAGTCTCAGAACCACGTATTTACTATTTATATGACTTGCCAGCCTATCTAAAGGCTTGTCCTTTTCAGAATGCTATACAGGCAGCCAGAAGGCACTTTCACAAAGAATTGTTTGGACGCTTCTCAAAGCAAAAATATATTCAGCGCAAAACTTAATTGTAACACTAAATCTGTGAGTTTTAGGAAAAGGTGATGGTGGTGGAAATCATGGGGGAGGAAAGACATAGGAACATAACATCAAATGCCTATAGGAGGTCAGAGCAAAGATACCCTGTCCTGCAACAGAGGCATAGGGAAGACTGTCAGAACACTACAAAGCTTGCAGCAATGCCTCTCCAGAATACTCTCCCAGCGCCTGACAGCTTACAGAGATTTTCTGTGACAGACGTGAGATTTGTTATTCAATAGCTGTTAGGTTGGTTTGTTTGGTTTTTTTCTTTCCACAACTTTGTCCAGTTTATTTTTTTAAATTTATGTAAACCTTCAGCATCCACAACATTCTGCAGTGAAGATTTCTGCAGATTAATGACACACTGTGCAAAGAACCACCTTCTTTTGTTTGAAGAACCAGAGACAGTGAGCAAATCACCTCTGGGTGACTTCTTCATGCTACTCACGATTTCAGAGACTGCTATCATTTTGTCCTGCAGTCACCTCTTTCCAGGCTGAGGAATCACAGTCTATGGAGCTGTGCCTCCCATGGATGCTATTCTATACCCTTGATCAGCCTTGTTGCACGTTTCTGGATATTTTCCAGGTATAGAAGTGCTTCGACAACTAGGATAGAAAGAGAATTAAATAATTTCAGCTGATTTCTGTCAGATGTGGCCTGTGTTCCCAAGAATACTGGGCCACCCAAAGCAGCAGTTGGGAGAGAAGTGCCTCCCAAGAGCCAAGACTGCTGTGAGGCAAATACATTCAGTTTAGAAAGATTTAAACGCAGTACAACTTAGGAACGGTTTGATTTTGTTAACATCTAAAGTAGTCTGTTGCTGGGTTAATGGTGTAAATAAGTTTTCTCACATTTCTGAAAAAAAACAGAGGGGAGGGAGGCAACCACTGCAAAGGAGGCAGGAGAAGCAGGAGTGTTTCTTACAGCATCCCTCAGCAGAGAGGAAAGCCCAAGGGCTGGCTTCCTGGCAGACCAGTTTCAGTTTCAGCCAAGAAACATTTCCCCTCCACTCTTTTTTTAAGTCAGAGGGTGACTAAAGGTTGGATTTTGTCCTGGGTACTTTTCTTTCTTTCCTGGACTCAATGATCTTGGAGGTCTCTTCCAACCAGAACGATTCTATGATTCTATGATTCTTTCCTTGTAACTTTCACACAGAAGCGTGAAATACAACCGGAAATATTTCAAGCAACACAATGGATTACCTTGTACCAACGTGCAGGCCCAAGGTGTCTGTTATTTATAGACCTCATTTTCTTGTAGCAAATTTGCATCGATGAACTCTGGGTGGCTGACAGGCCTAAAGCTGTGAGGCTCGCAAGTCAACGCAGATACTGGAGAGGACGATAATTCAGCAGCCAGGTATCACTTTGTGTTATGTTGCATCGTGACCTCTGCATCGCTGGACCGAACCAACCTGGCCACAGACTGCAGAAGCGAGTCTGGAAAAAAGGGGCAGAGGAGAATTTTGCCAGAAAACTGAGACTGCTCAGTTCTGGAGGGGATATTTCATTATTCCTCACATCACTTCGGCACTATGACTTCTTAGCAGGTACAGTGGAAACATTCAGATCTGCCCATGCTGTGCAGCCACAGTGTGTTTAGAGGGATTCAGACTCCTGTCACGGACCTGACAGAGCTCTCATGCACACGCTGTCACTAGGAGTAACTTTCAGCCTAAGAGAAAGCAAACTGCTTTGGCAAAAGCTAAACAAACTCTCCTACACCTGGTTTGAAACAGAGATGCTTCCTGGTGTCAGCTGGGTGGATTACTCCTTTTGTCATCAAACGAATTAAAGTATTGATCTGCCAGGAGCCGGAGCGTGTGTTTAAGGGGGACTCATCATTTCCCTCACTGGTGACATCTCAAAAGTGGTCCACAAGTGCATGTGGCGGGAGAAGGGTGTATCTGCTCCCAGGCTTCAGCTCAGCCCTGAACACCCACATTCAGGAGCCACTACCGTAAGAGAACAGGGAAAGTGCAACATATACCTGTTCCTTGGAAAAAGGTGTCACAGAAGCCACACGAAGCTGGTAGCTAGCGAGAAGGGGTCAGTGGCTCACCTTCAGAGAGCTTCTGCAAGGAGAAATGCTGAATTAAGAGGAGATGGCAGTGGGAGGGAAGGGACCGGCTTGCCTGAGCAGTGCCACGCTGCTGCTCTCTGGCGTCCCCTCCGAGCAGGTGGGACCCCCTGCTCCCCCTGGCCACCGCAGGGAGGGCTTCCCCCACTCCTCCTCAGGCTGCTGCCGTTCCTTCACGAGGCTCCTGGGCTGCAGGCAGCACATTAGCAAGCCCAGTCACAAAGGAAGGCCTAAGCAAAGTTAGAACCAATTGCACAAAGCTGGATCATGTGTCATAAAACCAGCTTTGCTTAGTTAATCCTCTGATTGATTTTAAGGCCTTGCAGAGACTGAAAGACTATTAAGAGATCTCCGTTGGCAGTGCTTCCCAGCGCGGGCACGGTCTGTGCTGCCGCTCACCTGACGTTTACCCAGTCATGGCCTGAGCGCCTTCCCAGTGCAGGGCAGCCCTCAAATCCTCCATTTAAATTTTATCAACTTTCTCTTTGCTGAAACTCCACCTGGAGGATTAACACTCACATACAAGCAAAGGCCCGACAGGGTGCTAACCCCGGCGCCAGCTCGCCAGGCACCAGCTGTGGCCAGGCACCCCACAGTGACACCCCATCTGGTGCGGGGTGCTCCCCCCTTGGCACACCCGCCTGTGTTGGCTGGATCCCCTGCTGCCTTCCCCACTGGCATGCTCCCGTGACACTTAGCACTTGGGCTTGGTTTTTTTCTCTCCCGGGCAGGGCGGCATAGCGGTGGGTCTGCTGTGCAGCCAGGCTGGCACCACCTGAGGGCCACTGACCCACAGGAGGGGTGGGCACCTCTCCCTATGGCCACCGCGGGTCATGCTAAACCGCACCAAAGGAGGGGAGCCAGGGCAGCTCTTGGCATCAGCACGCCCGGCACTGCAGGCCTCCAGCTTCGTGCTTTGCCCTACACATTCCTGTAAAGTGGATGAGTTAGAGCAACAACAATCACAAAAGCAACCCTTGTGAAGGACTGCCTTGAATGCCCTGCCCTGCCTAACCTCCCTGGCAGTGCCTCCCACGGACACCCACTCCAGACGTGATCATCCTCCCTCGTGCTGGTCTGTTGAGACTTGTGCATCTCCAACAATGGTGCAAACGCATTGAGGGGCCAGAGAGTCTCTCATCACAACCCTCAGGAATCGCAGCCCAATATGCTTTAGTTTTTTCCACCAGAATTTTCCTCTTGATCCTTGAATCTCACCTTAAACAGTTCCCTTCCCCTGTCTCACAGAGCACTGATGTTGCCTTACTCCTGGTGCTCAGTCTGGCAGAAGCCCTGCAACACATCCCCAGTTGTTCCTTGTCTCACTTCAACATCCCCAGCTCTGCTTGGATGGGATGCAATGTGCTGAGTGTGCAGACCTGAAACGCTTGCTCTTGCCTTTGACTGCTCATGTGCCTGCCTGTTTTCTCCAGCACCTGCCTCCTCATGTCCAGATTCAAACTCCAGATAATGTAACCCTGCTAGCCTCCTGGGCAGGGTTGTGTATGCTGGGAGAAATGCTGGCCTTGAAAAATGGGTGTGAGTCTGTGGGATTCTTCAGATAGTTTCTGCTACTGGATTGTCTGGAAGAGGCTGAAGTCTGACCCATGTTCCAGCTATCTCAAGTTCATGCCAGAAATTATGCCCAGGTAACTGTCTGGCAGGCCACTGTCCTAGACTGTGGCAAACCGAGACACGAGCAATGATGGTGGTTAGGCACCTTCTTTGTTGCAGTAGGTAGAAGCTTTCCAAGGAGATGTTTTTAAGCAGCAGCTTAAATGGTTGCTCTACTCTTCAGACTCTGTCCAGGGCATAGGCGCCCTGCTGAGCTGAACCCCCCAAGCACCCCCATGCAAGAAGAGCCACTCAGCAGAGACTGTCATCAGCATAGACTGGTGCAGGCCACAGGTGCCACTGAGTAGGATCTGGACATGCTCAGCTGTGGTGGACTAATCCTGAGGCACACAGAAGAGCAGATACCAGCCTCTTCCAGCCTCCTCCCTGGTGCTGGCAGACTGCTGCTCTGTGGCTCCAGCCCCAGGCTGGCATCTGAGACCAGGCTGTAAGAGGTGCTGTTGTTCAGGGAGATGCAGCTTCCTGGATTTCCTCCCTTGGTTATGCTACAGCTGCAGATGTGGAAGTCTTGGACTGCACCCAGTCTATGCTGTGTGTGATATAAAATGCACTCCCAAGCCTTTCTGTGCAGCCTGCTTTATTGGAGACAAATGCTAGGTGCTGCACAGAGGCCCAAGTCCAACAGAGCGAGGTGCATGGCAGGTTGCACGTGACACGAAGCTTTCAGTCATTCACATGCTGCTGCCAGATCCACTGAACTCCACAGCACACTGTGGACCAGCAGCTTCTCTACAGTGTGTGTGCGAGACGAGTTTGGTGATGCTCAGTCCAGGTCTCAGGTCATGCATGTGCACAATGCAAGAGACCCACCACAGACTACTAGCTGAGCCAACTGAAAAAGAAGCTTATTACAGCAGCTTGAAAGAGGATGAAAAACTCAGGGGAGGGCTCTTAATGTGCCAGAGGCCTTCAAATGGAAAGATCCCAAACCAACGAGAGCTGGTTCTAAAGCACCAAACTCTTCATCTGGCTCTGATACTGCTGCTTGTCCCCGCTACAGGGCTCAGAAGCGTCACAGATCTGGTGCCTTTTGTCAATGTGACTTAAAGAGCAGTCCACGTACCAAAAAGGAGAGCATAGGAAAGGGTTGAGGCTCTGCCAGGATTCCCAGCGCTGGGAACAGTCCAGCATGAGTTTTGGAGGGTTTGCAGTGAGAACATGAAGCAACTTGTCATGAAGCTGCTTGTCAGAATGACCAGGAAAGGGAGAAGCAAGAAATTGCAAACCGTTCAACCTGATATCACAACACAGCGAGGTAAACCGTGTGAAACACCTGGGAATAAGGTCTAACAACTACTGTGTAACAGGGGCTTATTAAAAGTAAGTTGTGCCAAGAAAGTCCAAAAGACTTCTTCACTTGAGACACTGATTTTGCAGATGACAGAATTCATTTCTATTCCAATAAAACAGTTGATATAATGCTGCATAATGAACTTACTTAAAGAAAGCAGGTAACACTAAACAAAAAAGTCTCTGTAGGGCAGAGCAGGGGTGGAGGCTGGCAGGCAGGCTGGCAAGCAGGCAGGGTCTGGGCTCACAGTAAGGATTCCCTGATGGGCATGGGCGTCAAGGGGGTGCCTGCCCCTTGGAGCTGGCTTTGGCAAGCCAGCCAAGCAGGGGTGCAAGCTGACCCCACAGAGGATCTGGTTCCCAGACCTGTTCCTCTTGGGGAACAGAGATGGACAGCAGGATTTTGTGAGCCTCTAACTTCAAAAGATCAGCAGCCATGCCAGGATGAGGATCTGCTGGGACCATATAAGCTGCCTTGTTCCTGCTTTTTTAAATAGTATGAGAATTTTGAAGCTGCAAGACAGGAATGCGGGCAGAGACCTGACAGTTCCATATTGCTCAGCTGAGCAAAGCTCTGTTAATAACCTGCAACCCCCAGAGGGAGGGAGGGAGGGCCGGTTCTGTTTTTGCTTAACCAGGGTCTCCTGCCATTACAACATTATAATATCAAAGAACTTTGTGCTGAGAACTAGATATAACAGCGAGAGCAGCCCCAAAAGGACCAAACCTGAGGATCTCAGTGGGGTTTGCTGCAGGAGGGTAGGATTTAAGCCATAGTCTGGAGAAACAAAGACTCAGGGGACAAGATCAGTCTCTAATTACCTTGTAGTTAATGTGAATGAGCAGCAGGATGAGGAGAGGGAGGGGCAGGAGACACCAGCATGAGAACCACTGACCTGGAGGTAGGGAAGGAAAAGTTTAGGCTTAGATGCAAAAAAAAAAAAAAAAAAAAAAAAAAAGAAAATCATACTATAAAAAATGACTGGCATAAAACAGACTCCTACAGGGAGGGGCTGAAAACTTAGTCACAGGAAATACTTACAAGGAAATCTGACGCAGTGTTAGCAGGAAAGTCACAACAAATGACTGCAGCACAAGGGCCTGGCTCAGACCCTTTGGCAGGACCAAGTGGTCTTTCCCAGCCTTCTCTGCTGGTTAGTCATCTGCTAACGGTTTCCAAATGGCCCTGGGTACCTAGTACCTCCACCTGGAAAATGAGCGGGCACTGGTAATTTAACAGAGGCATCAATTTCAGCAAGAACCATTTGGACATTTAACATACTGATATTTCAAAAAGAACAGAGATGTGTTAAATAACACTCTAAAAAACACTCTAACGGGGTAATGAAGGCTATTTCTAACTATCTTTTTTTTCCAGAAAAAATGTGTATTTGCAGCAAGCACCAGCTGCTATTGTATTTTAATCTAAGTTAAGTGACTCCCGTTCCTACTCCAGTTACTCTCAATAAATCATGCTCAGTCCCACATCCCCTCAATCATATTAAGGCACCCCCCCATGAACACACCCAGTTAGACTTCCACTCAGTTGGTCACGTTCACTCAGACTTCCACTCAGCTGATCCCAAACAGCAAGGCTTCAGCTGCGTTATTCTTCACTGTTCACAGAATTTTCCAATTTCTATTCCCAATAACCTCAAACTGCAAACAGAAGGTTGTTCCTGGGTAGGAAGGATTTGTCCAAAAGAGGTTTTTCAGAGCAGTGCTGCTCTGCCTCCAACATCTCCCTTTTCATCTGTTTCTGTCATTTAGTAGGTGCTACTTCTCCCCAGAGTGCAAGACTCCGCTCAGGTGGAAGCCATGCAAGAGTCAGTAAGAAGACGGCGCATGGACAAGCACACCCGTGCACAGACGAACAGAGAGAATGGGCCCATTGATCAGGTCTTCTCTGAAGCTCGTGCCTGGCCCTGTGGCTCTACCTGAGCCCCTTCTGGGGGGATCCCCCCTTGCTGCGGATCCCCCACCCGACCCTGATGCCTTTGGGCTGCGCAGCCCCTGGCATGTGCACGCGCCCAGCACTGGAGCTGGGCTGCTGTGTGGCTGCCAGCACCCACGCTGCGTGCAGCACCCCCGGGACTATCCTGAGCATCTCAGCTGTCTTCAAGTGCTGCCATGGCCCAGGGTCTAAGTACTGGCTAGAGCTGAACAGGAACACTGGAAATGGGCATTTTCAGACAAATCCTTCTGAAGGAAAAGAATGGTTTCAACATTTTTTTTTCAGATTGTCATTCTGAAGGCTCAGAATTTTTCCAAAAATATTCTGACACAACCAAAGCAATATCAGTTATTTGGCATATGAACTGATTGTACAGTAATTTTAATATTTCATATTTAGACATTCTGACAACATAAATGCAATCATGTAGAAAAACAATTCATATGACCTAAACCCCACGTAACGAAAAATGTGTTGAAACAGAAATATTAATACAGACCCTTCTGTGCAATTAGAATTAACCTCACTAATACTTTGAATATTGTCCAATGAATTGTCTGGCATATCTCTCATGAGACCGAATAACTTCAAACAGTTGAGAATTAGAGCTCGGCTGCACTTGTTATGGATGAAGCCAGGCAGCAAAAACAAGTAAACCAAATGGTAACGTAAACTTCAATGAAAATATAATTCTACTCTGGTAGTTGACTAATGATTTTGGCTGAAAATGTACATTTACCAAACTGCCCCTTTGTATTGTAATGAGTCAAATCCAATTTCCTATCATCAAACTTGTAAATGGCAGCCAAGAAAATTATGTTTAATTGACTTGAACTATAACATTGAATTTGTAACTTTGCCGAATGTGGATTGTCTCACTGTCCAGGTTTCTCACCCAGTTTGAGGTTTTACTTCTGCATTTCAGGAATTAAGCAAGAGGCACATCTAGCAAACAGGTTCTTTCGAAGAAGATTAAACAGAAATCATTAAAGGAATTTGGACCTGGCCTAAAATCTCTATGAGACTGGAGCCTCTTGCTCCTGACAGGATCCAAGAAGAAGTGCTTCCACATTTATTTAACAGTGAGAATATATCATTTTGTTCAAAAATATGGAAGTCCTACTAATCCCTAGGTTACACAAACAGTTGTGGTAGACCTTACTGTCTCCCATGGGAGATGAACTGGTGGTTCCAGCCACAGCGGCCTGACAAAAATTCCCACTAGCAATAAACATCTTATCTTTCCACCTGACTGTGTACTTGGCTATTTCCTAAAAGAACTATCTAAGATCAGGAGGAGAATTCCTGCTTTGGACTCGCAAGTTGACCTTTGAGTTTCAGGAGTGGGCCTGTCCACAGCTGAGGGGAGTCTTCTGGTTTCTTCCCACCAAGAACTTGTTTATTGTAGCCTCAGATGAATCTTTCCTGTAACTGTGGTTAACCTCTTCCTATGGTTATGCTCCTTATGATTCACCTATGCTAAGTATTTTGCAATTAAACTCCCCCACAGAGCAAAACCAGCCTTTATTATAGCTGCAGAAGGCCTCTTTGTCTGGCTGAACCGGGTCTTCTACTTTTGTTCCCATGACTTTTTCATAACAGGTTTGCGAGTTCTCATCCTTGGGTTGTATACTGCTGTGACCATAAGCTTTCATGAAATGGTTTTAAAATACAGACAGAAAAGGCGGTGGTGCTGGCAGTGTGTGTGGGTCTTTCAGTCTGCTTCATACAGACCTCTATTCTTTGAGGCTAATCCTTCGTTCTTTAGTGGAAACCAACATTTTTATGAGACAGGTGAATCATACATTCCCCTCTAGCAAAATGAGCCCCCAAAAGAGAGCAAGGTACGTATCTTGGGACATTCCTAAAATCACAAACATAAGCAACTGGCAAAAAAGGGCATCTATCACAGCGAAAAAAATCTGTCCATGTAAAAAGCTCCAAAAGCAAATGCATGAAAACAAGGTCTAAAAATTTACATCATAGTGAAAGACACTTTTGCGTAAAAAACAGTATTGGCAATATCTAATCATTGGTGAAATCTATTAGGAAAATCTTTTATGTTCTGAAAGACTACTCACAATTCAGTAACACTCCTTCAGGATTTCTGTGTGAGGGTTTAAAAGCTTTTCAGTAAATTCAGGGGAAGAAAAGAAAGGTTTAGTTCCAAGTCTGAGCCAAAGTTTGCTGTGTAGTTAAAAAGAGTAAATGAACTTGTGGATTTGACTCCTGTTTCCTTCTCACACAGTGTCTTCTACACTTGAATGACAGAGCACACAGCCTGAACACGAAGGCTTCATGTTTTATTAATGGTGTCCAATTCATTTCCTGTTTTCATGCTGATAACCTACTGAGGGAGAGGAAGGGAATTCAGGTGGCAAGACCTCAGATCCATTTTTCTTATACCCATGAACAGTTCACAAGTGGGTATTTCACTAGCAAAATCTCTTTATTGCATGTATTACTGCATTCTCTGGGAAGCTTAACTGGGATGGCTGGCTTCACAGCTGCTGGCATACACCTCCGAAAGCCTCAATGTTTTCAAGGCAAGTTCTCTTCAAGGTGATAGCTTTTAGGTTTTGATTCAATCAATGCTCAGTAGCTATTTTCACTACTGTCCTTTCGACAGGACTAACCTCGTAATACACCAAATTACTACCCTAGCAGAAATCTCCTAGTGAAACAAAACTCGCATTAGCAATACCATTCACTCTTTATGGGAATGCCAATTTATTCCCTGTTAAAGACAAACCAATGTAGTGTTCAGCCCAGTAGCTGTTCCCAGAAATTTTATTTTTTGACTGAAATAATGTTACCAGTCCTGCAAAATGGAGCAGTTTTTTTAAAAGCCTAATGCTTTCTGCACATTTCCCCCCCTTTTTTTTTAAAGCATAATAATTTCCTCTGTGTCTGTAATATTTACCATGAGTGAGCACATCCTTTATAAAAGGCCTTCTTCAATACAGTATTGAGAGTGAGTTCCTAGAAAAGACTGAATTTTAAATATCTGTATTTATGAGCTGGAGAAGAACAAGAACATCACCTTACTCCTTCAAATTGAAATCCTTTGCAGAAATGATTTCGGCAGTTGATGGAAATGTTAAAATGTGTCCCTGTATTCAAGACCTACTTACAATAAAGGGATCCTTCCAGGCTCTTCCTTCACCATCTGGCAGGCTGATCAGATGGGAACTTGCTGAAGAAGGATCAGTCTTGTCCAGTACTAAGTGCCCAGTTTAGAAAATCATTCTTCATTGCTGCTAAGCAGAAGGAGGAAACATCCCCTTCTAGACAGTAACCTCTTGTCCCATTCCAAGTGACAACTACACTTACAGTATTCTACAAGACAAAGCTACAGCGGGGTGGCTCTTACCGGGGGGCACTGCCCATATGGGAGGTAAAATGTATTAGGAAATAAATACAAACTGTATCCCGGCACCTGGGGAAGCTTTAGCTTGTTCAGTACCTGCCAAATCTTGTCCATCATATGTGTTATGGGTGTTTGAAACACAGACCTGGCTGGGCCAGTTATTGGGAAAGGGGACTGAACCGCTGGTTTGACTCAGTAGCAGTTCTGAACACTTTATTAGCTACTTTCTTCTAGAGGCATCAAACAGAGAAGATGAATAAGCTAAAAACTGACATCCCACTCAGAGCAGCAAGCTCTCACAGAGAGAACAGAAGGGCTAGAGCACCTGGGTGGACATCTGGCTATCAGCAGATACTGTAATGTGATCCTGGGTCTGTCCTGTGCTTGTTCGCATCAGCTCTGAAGAAAGAATCCCCATTTTCCTATTCCTCAAGCTGGTAATACAACAAAGGCCTGGGTCTCACAAAACACTCCTGCAAATAACATAAAATAACTTTTCAGAGGAAGATAAGAAAAATGAAATTCCCCCTATGATTCTTGTACTGGCCAGAGATGCCCCAGTTGGTTTCAATGCTTCACATTCCCTTAAAGCAGCAAACACTTTTTACTTGCCTCTAGCTGCTTCTTCCTATGAAACCCATTGGCCACTTTCCCAACAGGAAAAAAAGCACTTCTCTCCACAGCCTGCGTGCAGCTCAGTGTGGCCATGCTCCATGGCAGGGGGTGGGGTTGCACCACTGAGCTCTTGGGGTTTCTTTTAGGACATTTTTCTTTGAAAGATAACCAGTACTGTGATGAGATCGGTAACCTCCTCTGTGTTGGCAGGCAGACATGCATGCCTGGAGGTGCAAGTGCAAGTGTGTGGTCTTGGGTGTGGGGAAGAAAGGAGAAGGGTGGTGACCTGAATGTTGGAACGGAGTTCAGAGTAGACTTTTTATGTGGGGTTTTTTTTTTGTTTTGCCTTTCCTTGCATTGGGAACTCCAAGCACGAAAAAGCAGGAGTTCCCTGCCTCACCAGTGATATAATGAAAGCATATCAGAGATGTGCCGCCTTCTGCTTTCTGAGCCTCTTGGCTGTAGACAGCCACACTTTTAGGCCTTCCTCTGAAACCATGAGGACTAGAAAGAGTATTATTTTTATCAATGAGAATGGAGATTCTCAGGTAAGTAAGGACCTGTGGAGCTAGGATATACAGGAATATCCAAATGCTGCAACAGTAGTTATAAAATATGAAAACTGGCAACCTCACTCCCCCTAATATGTTTCACGCAAACGTTGAGCTTGGACCCGATACACACAGACCCATGTGTCCTGCTTGAGACTCAGTGCTCAGCGCTCAGCTTCTTTGTGTCTCAATTATTTAGCCCTGGACTGCCAGGGCTGGAAGAGAGACAGGACTGAGGTACTCTTAAAATAATCCCTTATAGACAATATTTGTTTGACGTGTTGTTAATCTCCAGTGACAGAGATCCTCCCCTGCTGCCCCCGCACTCTGCTCTAAGAGTGACCTATCTCTACCATCAGAAGCATTTCCCTTTTTTCCCCCTCTAGAGCCCAGTTTAAGCCATTATAAGAAACCTATGAGACAACAGAGTACTCCCTCCTCTTTGCTGCAACATTTTACATATATGATGGCTGCTCTAGTTTCCCATTTGTCTTCTCTGGACTGAACAAAACATACTTTTGTCAGTCCCTCTTTGCACATCACGTTTTCTATTTAGTCGTTCTTACTGTTCACTTCCGGATGCGCATCAGCTGGAAAAAGTCTCACGGATTCCACTTAAAGCCTTTCTGCTGTTCAATAGAGTGTAAGAATTACTGCGTGTCTTCAAATGACACTCACGCTTGTACACCTTAGTACGGTATTTGATTTTTTTTTTGCAAAATCCAAATGAGACCTTAGATTGCATTTTCAAGCAATGAATGTAAAGTGTGATTCAAGCAATGAAAGTAAAGTGTGATGCAGTGCTAGGCATTAAAGTAACTGCCACTACTGAAGGTCTGACTGGGCACAAAGACAAGAACCCATGTTCCCATCCCTAGCAGTGAGTAAAATATGTATTGCAAATAACACTTTGGGAATCATTTGATCACATGGCCCAGCTAGCATTGCTGATAGATCCTAGCATCTGCTTGTTTTTTCTTCTCTTTTTCAAAGTTTTATCTAACGATCACTACCCATAGGGGTGTATGGCACCCTATTTAAATACGCTGTAGACCTGCAGCTATTGACTTTCCGCATATATTGCCAGTGTATTTTCTTATCCTTTGCTATAACACCAGAAAACTGTGAAGTCCTGTGTGGAGGCAGCTTTTCTTTAAATTTTTTTTTTACTGTCAATGCAAGAATCAGTGCAAGAAGTTTCCTAACTACAGGGGAAAATGAATCAATTTGAAATCACTGACTTTTCTTTATGGTCATCTGCCACTTTGAACGCTGGTTATTCTGATGTTGAGCTACAAGAGGAGGGATATTTACCACTGAAAAATGAATAGCTGCCAACTATCAAGGCATCACCAAGCTCTGCAGACAGATACTGTCATCGGGTGGCATGTTATGTAAGCACTCCTTAAATGCAAGTTACTCCACATTCTTGGCAGCAGACCACATGAAATTTCCCTTCAGATGTTGATGGGATAAAAAAAAATATTATATATATGAAAATCACCTTATCATTTACAATGCAAATCTTGGAAGGAAAGTTAGTAAATTAAGTTAGAGATTCGCTTAAATTAAGCTGGCATTCTATTCTGGTGCTTCAAATTCTGAAAACATTGCTGGCTGACAAAACAAGCCCTGGAATGATTAGCAAAAACCCTCCTTCAGAGGCAGCAGACGAGCAATCCCTTTGAACCTTCACAGCACATCATAAACGCTCAGCAGACTTACAGTGTGGCAGTCCCAGTGCTATCAATTATTTACCCTTTTTCTGTTTACCTTCAGGCAGCAAGTAATTATTTTTAAATATTAATTTAGTTGTGTCATGTACAGTTTGTGGTTTAGCCCTGAGATCTGAGATATAGAAAAGCAAACTGCATCTCAAATCACATTTAGCTAGTGACGCATTGGTAGTCGGATCCCCACTCCAGCTACTCAGCAGCTACGCTCAACTTCTTCCATCATTAGAAACAGAACTCTGTTCATTGCAGGAAAGTGAAAGCAATTTTCTTAATAGGAAAAGGCACTTTTTTTAGCTTAAAAGTCCCAGAAATTGGAAAATCTAAATAGGAGAATACTATTTTGTTCTAAAAAGTTTCAGGTTTTTTCAGATGAAGATTTTTTTCTTCCCCCTTTTTGTTTCCCTGAATTTTTTTCCTGGAGTGTTTAATTTTCTTTATCCTCAGCTAATTTAGGCTAAAAAGAAGTTGGCTGTTGTTTCTGCAGCCCTGAGAGAAACAGATCCCAGGAGACAAGAATCGCCTTCCTGCACTGAAAACACCACTTCTTAGAACCTGAAAAGAGAGGATGGCTCTTGTCAGCTCACATGAATGTCCCACAAAGGACTGGTTCTTTCTTTTTAAAAGTTTATACTAGAAAAACAAATACTCATTTTGAAATATTTGCACGAAGATATAGATGTGTGCCCACAGAGAGTCTGATGCAGTATCAAGTTCAGGGCAAACTGCTGGTTCCATTGATGGCAGCAAGATCGGTATCTTCCTGAGGAAAAACATTTTTGAATTTTGTAGTCTTTTGGTGTTCATTTTTTTGCACTGTTGCACTTTCAGCTTTTTCTTAGCATAAGCTCTTGAAAGAAGCCTTAATCTTAGCTGTTTCTGAGAGAGAATCAAGGAGAAACTGAACTCTGACAATGAAACTTGGGTAACTTCACTGGTATGGCTGGTATTCTGGTGGCGCTTGTAGGCCCCAGCCTGGGTCCCACTCTGCTAGGTTCTGCACAGTTCTATAAACACCAGAAGCATCTCCTGACAAAGAACATGCAGCCACAATTTGAACTGAGATGCTGCACTAGAAAACAAATACGAGAAAAACCAAAGGAATTATCATATGCTCACAGGACCAAGCTAAGGTGCAACACTGTTCCAGTGAAGGAATGTTTGTAAAATGACCTAATGAAGATCAGTGTTTCATGAAGAGAAAAACCGAGAACTGCATTTGGTCAAGTCGTATTCTTCCCCTGGCCCTCATGGGTCATGTCTACTCCCTCCTCGTCAGTCCTGTCCCATTATTGTTGTTGCTACAACCTCGATAATGTGCATTCATGTTTTCAGAAAGAGAGGGGCCATGTCATGCATCTTGTTTCAATCTAAGGAGGAAATAGCAACCTCTGATTCACCTCCAGTCTGTGTGGTCCCCCTTGCCCCCACCCCTCCCTGAACTGTAAAGGTAGACTGCAAGGCTGAATACCAGTAGCCTAGTTCATATGTATTGTGTAACCAGAGACCCAGTACAACACAAGAACTTGACTTTTTGTAGCCTGAAAGAAATCTGCTATCCAACAGCATAGGTCCTTGGGCAGAGCCAGAAACTTTGCCTTAGCTCTAATCCCTAATATCATGCAGCGTGGTTTAGCTTAGACCTTTAATGTTAGCTGTATGTACTTTACAATAATTCTATTACAAAGGATTTTTCTTGAACCAAAGCAATCAGAAACCTCTCTCTCCTGTTTCCCATTCTGAACTCCTATTCGACCCTAGGGTCAGACACTGGTATATGAATTTACATATTATGCATTACAAAGCCATAAAGCTTCCTTGCTCTGCAATTCTCATGGTACGTGCTTACCTCTGACTCTAACATGGGACGAAAGGACAAGGACATCTAAGAAGGGGACAAGAAAAACATCCAAAAGCAAAGGAAAGGCAGCGTGGAACAGCAGCACAAAAGCAAAGCTTTGTTATGGTAACAATACTCTACCTTACTATGACAGGAATGAAAGCATCTATTCTCTTAAAAAAAAGGAAAAGGAAGAAGTAGAGAAAACTAGTTCCATGATGAAGGACCTTCTGAGTAGAAGGTAGTACCTGAACTGGACTTCTCCTCAGCATCACTGTTATCAGGGGCCTCGTTGAAACAGAAGAGTCACAAAAGTGATCATCAAACCTGCAGCAAAACTGGGAAAACAGAATCAGAAATTCAATGCTAGCCATTAAGGCAAATACATTTGAAATGGTTAAAAGATCAACTGTAGAATTCAGCTCGTCAGACACAAGTGGTATAACAGTGTGAGCTTGTTTTGACCCGTACTTTATTTTGCCTCCCTGTAGATGCCTCCCCAACAACATGACACAAACTGGAGCAACAGAGTGGGCCTTCTGCCCTTTATCAAAACTAATGAACTTCTAAAACTTTCATCTGATCCACAGGCATCGTGTCAGTGTTAGCAAACATCTCTGAGACGGAGAAATAACCTCAATTTTGCTGGCTTGGCTCCCATTTACCTCGGTAGCAACACTGACCAAATGCTGCCTGGACAGATGCCAAGTTTCTCTTAATCTTGGTGAGCAGATTTAGATCACATCATTTCACTAAGTCATTTTGTCCAAGGTGAATGAGGATAACGGCTGAAGCACCAATTCGTGTGTTAAGGGTAACGACGGTGACTCTGCTCTTCTCACCAGTTGCCAGGCTGGTACACCGTGTTCCTGAAGCAAGTAGGCAGAAAGCCACAGACCCCAAAAGTGAATCAGTTCTTTCAAAAGTGTAAATATAATACACACTGAGAGTATGTATATTCAATCCTACAGGGCCAATATTTTATTTTTTTCAGGTTAAGTCTGTCTCACCCTCTGATACAGACTTTTACAGCCAAGTTATTTCTGAACTGAGCTATGAGGAGGTCAATCCTATCTTTGGTCTGCTTTTGCTAGGTTGCCTAGTAGATGTTTGATGACAACAGTTTCAAACTGGACATGGGAGCAGGGGAACAGAATGAATCATAAAATGATGGGGAAGAAAGACATCTCAGCTGGGAAAATAAAGGTTTCTCTTTCTTATAAATCCACATTAATTCACTGTGTTAACGAGCAGCACACTAGTATGACATAGCCTTTTCTTCATGGCCAACTACTGGTACCTGTGAAAAAAACTATTAAGAGAGACACAAAAATAATGACAAGGGCAAGAGTAACTGGAATAAACATTCATTGTTTTGGGTCACTGTGAGTTAGAAACAAATCTAAAGTCTAAAACATTATCTAAAATAGCACTGAAAATCAGGCTCCTATTTGAACATAAATCAGAGATCATTTCAAGGGTAGTAATTCCATAGCCCTCATATATTTAAGCATCTATAACAATGTTGCTAGAACTTATTTTTCAAATACATCACACAAGTAAAGCTGATACCCATGGTAGTGTCCATGAGCTTATTTTTTGAGGGGAAAAAAAGAGGGGCAAACCAGCTGAGTTGAAACGTTACTTTTAACCCCCACCCCCACCCCCCCCAAATGCAACCCCAGCCAAACCCCCCAAACAGGGAAGAGACACATACAGATCCAGTTCTGGTAATCCACATATATCTCCTGTTAGAATGAATTGATGCACAGTTTGCTAGGCATATCATAGAGATCCACATACCCACAAACACCCTGTCTAACCATTAGTCATGACAGAGTGAATGAATGAAGGAATAAAAGAGTTATAGCAACTAGACATGTAGATGACTCATATAGATACAAACTGGTTTTGTCAATTATATTTTTTAATCAAGAGAACAGGCAGTGCTACTGAATATCATACTGCGGGTGTCACAACAGCAGGTTTTTCAGACAGAATTTAAATGAGTGAAAACATAATGCAACACTCCAGAAAGAATTCTACCACAGATTAAAGGCAAGGAGACGCAATGGTGCAGATAGCTCCAAGTCAAATGCTCTGTTTGTACTTCCTGGAAAGCAACATCCAAAACTGTGAGCCAAACCTTAAAAACTTCTGTGAAGACAGTGGCTCTGTCTTGTGATGGATGCGTTCATTTGGTCTAAAGAGCAGACAACAGAGGTTCTCAATCCAGAGTTGCAGATTAGGTAGAATAATTTAAAAAGTAGGACTGAGGGCTTGGCTGTGGCACAACATTACTTAATAGCATAGAAAGCCAGCATAAAGGAGAGAAGACAATGTTGTAGCATTTGCAGTAGTCCAGGCTGCAGTATTATTTTAAGCTTCCAGAAGGTTGGTTGCTTTATGCCAGCTATATAGCACTGCTGCTATGCAGCTGAAAGATGAAAGTGGCATGGATTTCTAAGACCAAACCAATGTTTTCTTTGATAAGGCAATCTCCATATCAGTCACAGAAGATGAAAAACATTATTCTGGATCTATTGTCTACACTGCTGTAAGACAGGAGTGAAGCTGAAGCACCACAGAGCAGGTCTGGAATCAGTAAGAAGTATGAAATACCACTCCTGTGTCATTCCTGAGTGTAACATGCCATACTACATTGCTTGTAGTATGACTGCAGCAGTCAGATATTCTGATTTCAGGTAGAAAGCAGCCTGTTATCAGTTCAAGTTCTGTAACAGCTAGACAAGACCCAAGCACCGCTAGCATTTGACTTCAGGCTTCAGCCTAGCTCTTGTTCTTGATACTTTTTGCAGAAGTGAACCTCACAATTAGTGATGTCATTGTGAAGCAAATGGGAATGTCTGTGATGTCTTATAAATTTTATACGGTGACCTGTTATTTTTTGACACAATTTTCTACAGGCAATTCAAGCACATGTAGCTAGAAAAACTTTTGTGCCTGAGTGCCCCTCAATTTCTTCATTATTTAGGAGATATTCACACCCTTAAAGCTATTTCTGTCCGTGCTGAAATGGACTGCTTGGCTGGTGCCGGAGGAAGAGGAGGGCTGAAGCAGCACAAAACCCACGTGCTGCGCACAGAGCGAGGCGCGATGCCCCGAGCCGGCGGGCAGCGCTGGCGGCGGCGGGCGCTGTCCGCGGTGCTGAAGGGCCGCCGGCGCGGGCGGGCAGGGCGCTGTCCGCGGTGCTGAAGGGCCGTCGGCGCGGGCGGGCAGGGCGCTGTCCGCGGTGCTGAAGGGCCGCCGGCGCGGGCGGGCGGGCGGGCAGTGGGCCGCACCGGACCCCAGGCTGCGCTTGCGTGGCTGGCGGAGTAGATAACTTCCTGCGGGCCTTTCCACGGGAGAGAAGTTCACTGAGGCGTTTACGAAGTTCAGGGGGACACTAGCACTCGTTATTACCTAGATGAAAGGGAACCCAATCGTGAGTTAGATAAGAGTAAGTGCAGTCTGTTCAGCTTTCTGCTCAAGATGAATTCTGATTCCCACAGACGGTTTTCAGGGACAATCAGGGCAGCCAAGAAAACAGTGACATGCAGAAATGGCTGATAAAATTGCAATGAAACGTCTGTTGACATTGATTTTGAGCCTGCGGGCAGAGATGAATGATTGAAACACTAGGCTTGTTAAAGCTAGAATGCTTTTGATTTCTCTTCTCTGTGCTGAACAAGATTTAGCTGGAGGGAAGTTAACAATCAGCTAATTGACATTGAATTAACCATGAAATGCAGTATAACTACTTTTCTTCTGAAGTACTCTTCAGCAACGCTTTAACAAGGCTTTTAATTATTGATTATTGCTTGTAACACACAGTAGATCTTTTATTTGTTTTAAAATCTGGTGTCCTTCAAAGGTGTCAACTTGAGTACTCTCTGTAGTTCACCTATCTGCTAATGGAAACCAAACAAATAATCAAAGAAAAACTGTATCTTCTTCTGCTGGCAAAGTATCATAGCATAACACATCAGTTTTTCCACTATCCACGTCAGGTTAAGAAACAGACACTCCGTAAGAATAAGGTTAGGAAATCCACTGTATCCTTTGGCAAAGGTGAGGAAATTGAGGGAGAACTATGGTGCATTTTCAGATAATCCACTGAATTGACTATTGCCTTTGGGACATGTCGTGGTTTAACCTCGGCAGGCAGCTCAGCACCACACAGCTGCTCACTCACTCCCCCGCAGTGCGATGGGAGAGAGAATTGGAAGAGTAAAAGTGTGAAAACTCATGGGTTGAGATAAAGACAGTTTAAGAGGTAAAGCAGAAGCTGTGTGTGCAAGTAAAGCAAAACAAGGAATTCATTCACTACTTCCAATCGGCAGGCAGATGTTTAGCCATTTCCAGGAAAGCAGGGCTTCATCACACATAACAGTTACTTGGGAAGACAAACGCCGTAACTCTGAATGTCCCCCAACTTCCTCCTTCTTCCCCACAACTTTTATTGCTGAGCATGATGTCATATGGTATGGAATATCTCTTTGATCAGCTGGGATCGGCTGTCCCAGCTGTGTTGCCTCCCAGGTTCTTGCCCACTCCCAGCCTACTCGCTGAGGGGGAGCAGTGTGAGAGGCAGAAAAGGCCTTGATGCTGTGTAAGCACCGTTTGGCAGCAGCTAAAACATCAGTGTGTTATCAACACCATTTTCATCACAAATGCAAAAGGCAGTGCCATAGTAGCTACTATGAAGAAAATTAACTCTATCCGTGCCAAAACCAGTACAGAACAATAATAGCATTTGAAGAACTGTCACGTGCATAAGCAAAAAAGAAAATGCTTGTTTGCTCTACATCTGAGAACCAGGAATGGTACTGACAGCAGTGGGTGCAATTATCATCAGTGCAGGTGCACATGCTGCATGTCAACTACAACAGGGTTACTGCTCAGCACATGCTGGGGAGATGGCAAAATCTATGTTGCTAATGGCTGCAGAGAGTGTGAGAGTAGAAGAGTGCTCAGAGAATTATGCTGAATGCATCAGAACAATGACCAGGAAAATATTGGTAAAAATCAAATACGAGAGAAGACAGATTTTTTTTATGTTTAGAAGCCATTACTATTGCAGCAGGGACATCGCTCCTTAAGGTAACTGCTCTCTCACCTGTGAGATGTTCTTGTTTCCTTACAGTAGCACAGTGACTTGGGGAAACCGGCATCTTCTGAGAGACCTCTACCCTGTAAGCAACTTTAAGACAGTGGTCCTTCTATCTCTGATTGTCTTGTTTGTCCAAAAACCCTGCCTTGGCCCTGAGAAATCATCCTAATCAAATGTTCGTCACTGTAGGAGCATGCTCATCACCACTATCAACGCCAAAACTTTTTGTAAAATAAAAATCCCAAGAGCTTTCAAGATGACGGCAAGGCAGGCACATGCTGTCTGTAGAGAGGGGATTGCACACCAGCAGGGCTGAGCCGGACGGGGCACTGTGGGATAAACCTGTTACACTAAGCACATGAAGATGTAGTGTGCACAGAACAGTAGGTAAAAAGCTTATGGGAACTTCTCTCCCAATTCACTATAAATGGGGCAAATAAAATTGTTCCAGTGGCTCACAACACATCTAGCAGATTACACTGCCTACAGACTTTAACCCTCCAAGGGGCAGCCTATGAGACTGTATTCCCTTTCTATTTTCCAGTGTTGCAGCGCTTTCCTTCTACCCTCACCAACAGCCAGGAAACAAGATAAGTTTTAGGGGCTTTTTTTTTTAAAAAAATACCCAAACCTAAGTTGTAGAGCACAATTTATCAAGCAAGCAACACTGCCTAGAGGGAGTGGAGTGCTGAAAAAGGGAGAGAGACAGTATCACTTAAAGCTTTGAGTTCACACAAAGCATTCCCATTCAGCAGGTGTAGACATCAAAATAAATAGCCCTCTGGCAATCTTCCAGATGGCCTAAATCTCCAGGCATATTCAGCCTGATTACCTTAGATTTTTTTCAGGCTTGCTGTCTCTGCATTTACTTGTTCTACGTCCCTTGCCAGCTACAGAGAAACAGCTGTGTCTGGCCTAGGGTGTGAACATCTGGTTCTGTCATATCCAGCTGTGAGTCTTCTGCAACACAACTCCATTAGCTACTAGTATAGACAAGTGTAAAATAATGAACATTGGAAGAAACAATTTTAAACTACTCATTCACAGGAAAGGGGGTCCAAATAAGTTGTGGCTTCTCAGAAACATGTCCAAGTATAAACGAACAGAACAGTGAGAATACCAGGCAGGTACTTTAAACTGCGGAGACCAGAAACAGTTCTCTACTGAAAGCATAGGGTGACTATTATTCCCTTGACAAATGACCGTTTTAATCTTTAATCTACTTCAGCCTATATTGCTGGATGTCATCTGTGTGTATATCCTAATTTGCAGCAACTGCTATCAGTAATAATCAGTGGCATGCTGCCTTCCCAAATCCTGAGACCAGATTCAGGCACTTTAATACAAAAGCAAGTCTCTGGGAAGCAGGTGAATGGCAAGGAGAGCTGGAGGATCAAGTTCATCTCCCACAGGCACTAGCAAGCCTGGAAAAGTCAGGCAGGCTAGGCAGGTGAGAAGTACTACAACTGCCTGTGCTAAGTGGTTGCTGCTGCCTGAACCATAAGGGACAGCCCCAGGCCCTCCTCTGGAAGAGTGTTCTGCAGAAAGAGAGAGAGGGGGATTTCACACATGTAGGTGCTAGTGGCATTACATGTACTCACTGGAATCATCAGTCTGGGCCAGACTGTGCTCAGCTTTTCCCCAGTGAGGACAGGTAGGAATTTGGAAGGAAGAAGAGGAAAGAAGAGACAAAGAATATTAACACTTTCCTACATGCCTTTGCCTCCATGAAGGATCAGCCAGTTTTCTAATACTCTCCATCAGCTCATGGATATACTTTGTGGCACACACAGCCCACATTCTGCCACAGGAGAACTTCTAAAATCTCCCCATGACAATATAAAACTGAGCATTCAGCACTACCTCAGGATTAGACTGCAAGCTCTCAGAAATAAAAGGGAAGAAACACATGTGTACCAAAGCAGCACTGTAAGGAAGATAGAACGGGACTCTCTTGTGCCTCACATACCAATACAACTGCTAACCACGCAGTAGGATAAAGCCTCCGTCAACCTGTGCAACTTCATTACAAGAGCTTAATTTTATGCTACACCTCCATTTTAGCTACCAATCCTGGTACAACTACCACACTCTGTCTCTGCCCAGGGCATACCCATGGTATTGGTATAACTTGTGTTGCATATTCTCTGAAAGCCAAATCACTGTGAGCTACACTATTACCTCCTCCACTCTCTCTTCAGATGAACACACACTATCATGTACATTATGGTGATGTTGAGCCTCAGTGTTCCCATGCAAGTTGTAGATTTGCAGTATGCTCAGACAGAGCTGGAGGCACTGGTGCCCCGTCTTTCCAGCTGTGGCACTATTTCTCTCCTGGGGGAAAATTACAGGTTCTTCTCAGAGAGGATTAGTTCTTGTCTCCCATACATTTCTTGACTAGTCATCCAAGCTGCTGCTTTTATGGGAAAAGCGTTCCTAATACACCACTCCTCAATATTAGGTTTGGCTGGTGGAGCTATGGGTTCCACAGATTCCTCCGTCCCTCATTCTCTGATTCTGGATGCATTTACTTGTCAAGACCAGGGAGTGTAATTAGAGGGAACAGGTCCCAGGATGCCTCTCCCACTTCTGGCAGCTGACGGAAGGTGTGAGCTCAGCAGCGCTGAATTCCACACCTCAGTCACACCCTTTGGAAACTCTGCAGTACGTCCGTCATACCAGTAGATCACAGCGCCAACCATGGTGACCATCTACAATACTGGGTCATGGAGCTGAAAAAACAGCAGTTCTATTTTATTATTCTTGAAGAAGAATCTCCCTCACTTCAGACACTGGCACTTCCATTATTCCCTGCCTATTGCTCCACTTAATGCTTTGTGCATTAGTGTTCCACCTCTTATTCTCCCATGTGTTTTCTTTTGGATGAGTGGATATTAAAACAGGCTTGGCTAGCTGAAGGCTTTCCCAGTCTTGATTTGTTGGCTGGCTCTTTTTGTTTCTGAGAGGAGCTCTCAGACCATACTGAAATGGTCCCCTTCACTAACCATTCTTGATGGCCCAGCAGGTTCCCATTATACTAGCTAATCTCTAGAAGAGTTATATACAATATAGAAAAAACGATTACAGACAGATCTGAGAGCAATATATGTTTCAGTAGGTTACAATGTCATGAATTGCTTTTGCTTTCATAGATTTTCTGCCAATAGGGAATATTCCCTCAAGGAAGTTCCAAAAACTTTCTCAGCCTCTAGGAAACTATTTGTTTGGCGTAGTTAACTTAGGAGCTCTTAAAATTTTGTCAAGCACATCAAACCAAATGGCCCCCAGGCAAAGATCTTGCATAGCAAGTTTCAACCCACACAAACTTCTAGTGCTAGCTTGTGAACCCTTGGAAGCATAGACTTACACAGGACACTGCGTATAGAGGGGGACCTTCTAAGGCTTTGATCGTCCATAAAAAAATGAACATGAGACATTTTCTTAATTTCACCAGATATGGTACACTGGTTGTATGGTACCTGTTTATTCATTTGTTTTGTATTTAACTGTAAGTCTGTGGGGCTAAGACTGACAGTCCAGGTTATAAAGCCCCTTATGAAATAGGGATCCAGTCCTGGCTGGAAGCTGCTTTAATACCGTAATCGTCATAACTAATCTCAAGGCCTAGCTGTCTGTTCTTTTTGCCCCCCATACTTTACAAAGAGGTATGCAATCTTTGTGCATGCATCTTTCCAGAACTCTACCTCGTGGCATGAAAATCATATACACTGTTCTCAACAGCCTCTTGTAGGAAGCTCCGAACAGAGAATGTCCAATGCCAATGGAAAGAAGGCTGACTTCCAAAGGATGCTGCTGCAGAATGATTTCTTGCACACTTGGCCTCTGTACCAGGCCACATCAACAAAAATTAGAACACTGATCAAACCTGATAAAATGAATTTCTATAGATGCTACATATAATCCAAGATGAATGTTCACTTTTTCAATTATGAAAAAAAATGAAGTAAATGACGAATTACTCAAGACACAAGTGTCACTTTATGTAGAATGGTGCCCTGCACACTTGCAGCTCTGTTTGTCTGATTTATAATACAGTGCGAGCTCAGGTAACTTGAAGGACAAGGATCATGCAGAGATGCAGAGCACCATGTCATGGCCTCTCCAATGTTCACGTTTGTCATTTCTTACTATACCTAATAAAGCTCAAATGACAAAAGGTGACATACTGTATGTGTTTTATCTCATTATTAATTAAGCATATTTATCTCTTAAATCAGATGTGACGTGCACCACAACATTAGTAATTAAATAAAATATTGATGTGTGATGGTTGTGTGCTGAGGTTGCATGGGTAAGTGGAATTGCCATATCTAATTAACATCTTGCAGGAGTAGCCCCATTAGGTTTGTTAGTTAAATCTCCAAATGGTAATACTAACAAAAGTGTAACTACCACTTAACAACCCTAATTAATAGGAGCCTCATCATATTTGATGAATATCTTCATCCCTGTTTTGGGGGCTGTTGACTAGACTTTTGTTGTATTATTGTGAGGTTGTGAACTATTTAGAACTGGTAACTCTACTGTGCTTTACCTTCAAGTCTCTGTGGCAAGGCTGCTTATTTGCTCTTTTGAAGAAACATATAGCAGCATCATGAGGTTAAAGATCAGAAAAGCACTTGAGATGACCCTCCCTGCCATTAATTCAGCAAGGGCTCAGACTTTCCTCTTCTCACGGTAGTACGTTGCATTTGTATGAGAGAGACTGTGTGTGTCTGGAGAGTCTACTTGTCCTCTCTCAAACATGCAAGGTTGGCTAGTGCCCTAGGTTTTGAAGTGTTACCTTCTGCCTTACTATATACAGCAATTTCTCCTTGGAGAAGACTACAATGATTTTTTTTTTTTTTTTTAATGCTTATTAAATTCCAGTGTCTTATAAGCAGTTCAGTGATGCTATCGCAATTCTGATTACCGTTCTACTGTATGCTGAACTGAGAATACAAAATTACTTCACTTGGGATTAGATACAGATTCCAGCCAGGATTTCAGGATGAACTGCAACTATGTCACTCCTTGCAAAATATAATTCAAATAGTAGTTGTTACATAGTCTGGGTATGTTACATCATTTGAAGTGATTAATGCTCATGTTCATTTAACTACTACAGATGCTATTCTCAGCTGTGACTGAGTGGAAAAAAAAAAAAAATCAAGTGCATTACAAAACTGTTCCCCAATTTGTGCTTTAGAAAGTGTTTCAAGACTAGCCACCCTTCCCAAGAGTCAGAGAAAATAATTCTCCACTGACAAGACTCCTTCTGCTACTCTTAAAAGTAAATGACAATACAGGGCATTGTGTCTGACCAACTGTCTCAGGGCTGCTGCAATTCCATTTTGAGGTTCTGGCAATTTTCTTCCCTTCTTTCTGATTACAGCTGATCTTGGCCAGGTTAAAGATGTTTATCGTTCTCCATAATGAAATGGTACAAGTGATAGTTCTTATTCCATTGTCACCATGTCTTCCTGCTCTTCTTACTGCTGTTTCTCCCACAAGTATCTACTTCCCCTATTTTATTTACTTTCCCACTTGTGCACAGAGTAAGTTACAATTTGGATTTTAAAATGCTGTAACAGTTTGATTAGGAAATAACTGGATATTTTGACTTAAACATGCTTGTCCAACAGCACAGAACTGAGCTGAATCATAGTTAAAACAGATTGTTTGCTAAGTGGAAAAGCAACAATGAAGAAACATACACCTGTATGCAGACAGACTGATCATTTCAAAATTAGCAAATATTACTGGTATAGAATCAGCCAGCATTTGTCTTGAGCTTTGTATCTTCAAATAATTTCTAGGATCAGCTGGTTACGCAACACTAGACATGACCATTTGGCTATGTAAGTAGCTGGTTAAAACATCTGTATCTTCTGGGAGCCCAGGTCCAGTTGAGCCATAGGTCCCCCATGGATAGAGTTTTACAATGTACAGCTCTTCAAAAACAGCACCACCACAGGACACTTCAATGTTAACCATCAGTCAGCAGCAACAAGCATTTGCCCAGCATCCTTGACCTTTACTTTCATCACCGTAGCCATGCTGCATACTTGCTGTCTCCCTCTGGTCACCCTGCCTGACAGATAGTGTGATCTCAGAACACGCTGCTCTTGTGACATAATTGACATCAAGAAATACTGATATCTCAAGAGCAGGGGCAGTTACCTGTGTTATTGGAAAGTCATTTCCCTCCTTCACACTCAGTTGGAGCAACAAGCCACAAGAACACAACCACATATTTTACCACCTCTTCAGGCCTTCACAGCATGGAGCATCACTGAGATTTTATTTTGGTAACTACTTTGCAACAACCTACAGCTTAGTTTTGAGCAGCAGTTTTCCCAGGCCTTACAGAACAGCGACCGTCTTAGGGATACAAGGCATAGTAATAAGAGAGAAACTAAGCACCTTTGATGCTTCGTGGCTGTTCCCAGAGAATGCCTTACTCAATTATTCCTGCCATGGCAGCTGCTAATAGCTGTATTTCTTGTTCACTATACTGAAACAGAAACCTAGCCCAGCATAACACGCAGATCTGCATCAGTACCTTGCCCTGCATAGAAACTACATGCGCTACTAAATAAAACTTGGTAAAGAATCAGGGCTAAAGTCTCAAATTCACCCTAAACCTACTGCTGCAGCCACACAAACCCTTGCCACCATTTCACTGTTCCTCCTCCCCCCCACCCCCCCAATCCTCATACATTATGATAAAGGTGCCATCACCTTTATAAGCTGTTCTCCTCTCACAGGTGCCACCTGCCAGCATGACTTGGCAGTAATTAGTCAGTTAATCAAGGCCAGGCTGCTTCAGCCCTTAAAAATAGCATGATTGCATAGAAAAGGCTTTTTGGTCCTTTCTAGAGTCTAGTCAGCAGGAAGAGTCTGAAGGGAAATAGAAAATGCTAGACCTCATTTTGGCAGATACTACTCTACATGTAGTACAGCATCTAGCCAGGGGGGAGAGACTTCTTTTGGTCAGACACAAACGCTACCTGTGCCTGTTTAGCAGGTATAAGCAAGCTTAGAAGTTCTCACCATGCAGATACTAAATGCAAATGTTAACTGTGACAAGTGCAAACTTATTGCTCATGTTCTAGTGAAGTAGCAGAACAAGCTCTCTTATTTTTTCTACAGAGCAGAATCATACCTGCTTATGGGATGAAATCTCCCTAAGTGTTCTGGGATGCAATGTTGGCAGCTCTTTTCCTAACACACTAAGGGCCAAATGAATTATCCCTTGTGCTAACAAACTAGGCTGCCTGTCAGATGTACCGATATTCCAAGCAATGTCTCAAATGAATTTTTAGAAGCATGTGCAGTAGCTAAGTATTCACCAAACTTTACCATCCCTTAAGTGTCTGTCTGCATTGCTTGAGGAACCTGACTCTATCATTTTGTATTTAGGGTTTTTTCTTCTTTTCTTCTGAGTGGTCATATCCTTGACTGAATGGTCAGTATTAATATATTGTAACATCTGAAATCTACCAACAGTTTTGTGGCTAGTTCTCCTTGAAGGATGTAATTTCTTTTATTAAGACCCAGGCAAATTACAAAACAGACAGATAAAGGTGCATCCATTTGCAATAATCTGCTACAAGCCAAATCCTAAAACACATAAAATGAAATAGCCTTCACTACACATGTATGAAATCATATTGTTTTTCACAGTTTTTCTCTCATCTTTCATCCTTCATATTTTTATTATATTTTATTATGAAGATTTTAGTATTTTTTATTATGAAGATGTTAGATATTTAACAATATTTTAAAGATATACTCTTTTAATGTGTTATGTGTTGATGCTGTTACCCTACTCATCCAAATCCAAGTCACAGTCCTAACTTAACCCAAGTAAGTTTTCTTCCTGTGTGCAAACAGATAGACATTTCCCACTGAGAAGCGCTTCCTGCAAAGGACTCTCATTTTATGATCGATTTTGGCCAGGTGAGGCACAATTGCCCTTTGCTCCAGGCTGCCAGTGGATACCTGTCTCTTTGGGCCTGCTATAGGATCGCACAATCCTTTCTGATGCTTGGTTTCTTAGGTCCATGGCCAGATGCTCACACTAACAGCATCGCACACCGAGAGAAAGGTCCCACATAGACACACACTCATATGACTATTCTGCCCATTGTAGGGATATCTAATGTGGAACACAGATTTTTTTGTAATGCCACTGGTCACAGTTGATGGTCTTACTCTTAGAGAGGGCACAAAAACAACCTAAAAAGGAGAAGACGTGCTGAAGAACAAGCCTTGTCCATAAAGGAGAGGAGTTCATGACAGGCAAGCAGAGGAACAGCAGAGACAAGAGAAATGACTCTTTTAGTAAAACGACTCACATTTCACACTTGTTCGGGACCCTGAGTTATTGCTAGTCAGACAGCCTACTCCCTAAAGACATCAGCACCAGCCTCAGCCGGTGCTCGCCAGGTGCTCCTTTGGCTCACCCTCTTCCCATGCCCGCTCGCTCATTCCAGTAATGTTGAGCTCCTATTTCCCCCTCCAAGCCATATGAACTTTGATGGCAGCGGAACCATCCAGATTTCATGCTTTTAAATAGCATATGCTGTATTCAATGAATTTCAAAGACGCGCTAAGCCCAAATTACTGCTATCCGTGGATCTTGAGAAGCTTTTATAAATGGCTGCATTACAGTGTAGTACAAAGCAGTGATTTCCATAATGCTTGTCTAATGTATAGAGCATTTTACATAGAACAGGCCCTGTTTCATCTTGAAATGCTTTTTAATTAATTCAATTCATTAATACTGCTTGTCATGGCTAAACTCTTGAGACTTAACAAAAACTTTACTTCAGCAGTTGTCAACACATTTCATTAAAACATATGTTTTTGAATGCTTTCTGATAACATCACTATTCTTCATATGCAGAGTGCAGTACTTAAACGTATTAAACAGAGAAGAAGAGGGCTAGCAAAAACCTTTACTCTATATTGACAATGCTGCGTTTAGACATGAGAAATGGGTAGGCCAGCCTGGGTGTCATTCTTTTCATGACCCCTAAATTAACCAAAGTGAAACCTCTCCCACAGTTTACATAGGGACATCCTGTTCTCCCAGCACTGTTCCAAGAGGTCCTCACTTCTGTCACATTCACGTAACGAAGGCAGAGACAGAGCTTAGGTAGAGTTTGCAGTTGGATAGACCTTTCAGGCTCAACAGATGACTATATATTGGACAAAGGGTGGAATGAATTCTGTATCTTTTCTGACAAGGCAAAACCCTGAAGATTTCTCGTTGTTGATGTCAGATCACTAAGGAACCTCAAACTAGCAGCAAAATCTGGAAATCTGTGAAGACAAGCAAGGAGGGGGGGAGTATGGGTGGCCTAAAGATGTTGGCTGCACTCCTTGACCAGTTATTGACTGTCCTGTCTGGCAGCAAGCAACACCTACGAGGCCTGAAGGGACTGTAGCCACTGGCTTGCTCCAGAAATGGGAGGGCAGAAATCTTGCTTTGCTCCAGATAGTCCAGAGGCACACAAGTCCCTCCCCATCTACAAAACTATGAACAACTCTTGCTGTCTGCAAGACACCCCAGTTCGTAAGGTTTCTTTGATTTCACAGTGAAGGTGGAAGCCTGAGCTTGAAGCCCCAATTTATCAGTTGTCTACTATTTTTTGCAGGATGGGTACAACCAACACTATGGAAGCATCACTGAAGAACTTGTCCCCTGTCCCACTGTTGCTCCAACTCAGAAAACACCATGGCCCTGTTGACAGCTCTCAGCTACCCTGCTGCAGCTTTTTGTCTCATCTTCCCACTACACGGATTTGTGTTTGCACTGACTGTTGCTGTAATGGCAGTCATAGCTTTAAAGCTCTGCTCCTTGCTTTCAGGGTTAAATATGCTCTGTGAGCTTTACCCTGAACTCTGGTTCTCTAGCCGATGACATACCAGCTGATATGAAGCAGCCACTTAGAGGCCAAGTGCAAGGTCCTGGACTCGGGCTGGGGCAATTCCCAGTATCAATACAGACAGGGGCATGAATGGATTGAGAACAGCCTTGCCGAAGATGACTTGGGGGTATTGGTGGATGAAAAATTGGATACGAGCCAGCAATGTGCACTTGCAGCCCAGAAAGCCAATCATATCCTGGGCTGCATCACAAAAAGCATGGCCAGCAGGTGGAGGGAGGCAACATCTCTCTCCTATGAGGAAAGTCTGAGAGAGCTGGGGTCGTTCAGCCTGGAGGAGGCTCCAGGGACACCTTATTGCTGCCTTTCAATATATAAAGGGGGCTTATAAGAAAGATGGAGAGACACTTTTTCCCAGGGCCTGTAGTGACAGGACAAGGGACAAAGGTTTTAAAGTGAAAGAGGGGAAGTTTAGATTGGACATAAGGAGGAAATTTTTTTACAGTGAGGGTGGAGAGACACTGGAATGGGTTGCCCAGAGAAGTTGTGGGTGTCCCATCATCGGAAGTGTTCAAGATCAGGTTGGATGGGGTTTTGAGCAACCTGATCTAGTGAAAGATGTTCCTGCCCATGGCAGCAGTGTTTGACTAGATGATCTTCAAATGTCCCTTCCAACCCAAACCATTCTATGAATCTGTGAACATGCAATGAAGAATATAAGAACATTACTATTCTGGAGCAAATTATTAAGAAAGGTTCTTTAATTTCCATAGAAGAATCCTATCTGGACTTCTCTGATCTGTAGTAATCTATAATTGCGGATTGTATTTGGACTGACCCAGGGATGTGTTCATCGCTAGGAAGAGAAGTGTTTCCTTCACAATCCTACCAGGCAGTTCGTCTGCTTTCAAGCCCTCCTTCCACCTCAAAATACATCCTCCTTTGCTTTTATCGCCTCTGAGATACACACTATCACACAGCTGGTAGAGCGGCACTGGGAGGAACATGCTGTTTTCCCCAGTGTGGCCAAAGTCTTCTAATGCTTGCAACGAATTACATAAAAGGAAATTGCCCAAGACAGGATGACAGCCATATATTAATATTCAAGAGTTCAGAACATTTGACCTTTAAATTGCATACCTGGACAGCATGATGCCTTATGCTCTGCATATCATTAACCAGAGCATGGTACTGACCCATGGATCCAGGAATACTCTGCTTTACATAAGGAATAGAGGAACAGGATCCTGTTGAACATTTATATGTCCTGGATTATAGACAATACCTCCTTCAAACAGCAAACTGGGGCGGGGGGGGGGGGGGGGCAAACCTGCCCTATACCTCCTCCCAGTGCTCCACGTCTGTGTCTGCTCCGCATGGAAACATACTGGACAAGGAACAAGACTGGAAAACTGTCCTTCTCTGGATGTGTGAATTACAGAAAACACATTTATTTTAAACAATAGGAAAAAAACATTTGTCTGGATACTAGTGATTTTTTTTTTTTTTTTTAAAAAGGCAAAATGCTGTCCCAGGAGAGATTAGTTAAATGGCTGAACAATGTAAAATATTGAAAACACTTTCTATAACATTTCCACTGACTATTTAGTGTGTCCTGCCTCTATCCCAGGCCATGCTGTCAATCTGTATTTTAAGCCACCTTTCTGTCTTCCTGGCAATGGTCTCTAATGTTTTTTAATGTTGTCTCCTGTGTGTGTTTTGTGTAGTGGAATACTTTACAAATCAAAATGTTATTGGGGAATAAGCCCATGATCTCCTGTGTAACATTTCCTGGCTCTACTGCACACACATCTATTGTTCAAGATTGAATGGGTCCCAAGAAGCATCAGAGCATGTGAAAGCTGCTATGAATTTTGCAAAGTGGCTTCAGGGCAGTAAAGCACGTCAGAAGAATAAGGTGCAAAATCTGAAAGTCCAAATTTAGGAATCTCAGCCAATATTAAGACCAAAAAAATAAGTCAATGCCCTTGGTTATAGCTTCTGCACTTTTATCTTGTGACATTCCTAATATAGTTGAAAGGAGCATGCATAACCAGGACACAAAATAAATCAAATTATTAAATAGGTTTATGTGCAATTAAACTGTTAGCCTTTGCTTAATACTACATGTGATTCAGAAGACTGATTTCATTAGCCTCCCCCCCCCCCCCCCCCCCCCCCTAGTTGTTGCACTCCTCTTTTATTCAGTGTTTTTTACCTCTCTTACAGTGTGCCTTCTATTTAGTTCTCAGGAAATTAGGGTCTTTTGGAAAGTGTCATGCATTTCTACTTGAGCTAGCTCAGTTGAAATCACTCATATTCAACTTTGTGCATTTTTTCAAACAGATATCAAAACAAAACTGCCAAGAAATGGCACATTCCACTGAAAGGAGGAGACTGAGAGAACATGCCTTTATCACAACTAATCTACAAGATTTCCCTCAGAAATTCCAATAGGGCTTTCAGTAAACTCCCACATAGGTGCTTCCCAAAAGACTGTTCCAGTCATGAGGGTCCTCTGGCCAACTGGTGTTTGGCAAACATGCAAAGGGATGAACACACCATTGTTCCTGATGTTAACTACCTTTGTTACAAATGGGATTCAATTCACACTGTCAGAAGCAGTAGTATCCTTTTCTACATACGACTGCTTTTTTCTTGTTTTCTTTTTGCAAAGCTGCAGTGTACTATGAGATTAAATTGAAGGTTTGATTAAGGTGAATTAATTGTATACTTATTATAATAATTATATATTAAGAAACCTATAGAGAAAACATTATACTTCTGTTTTGCTGAAACCATTTTGTGTGAGAAAAATCACCTGTGTCATCCAAATTTACTTAAGGTCTGTGCAAAATAGTAACATATGAAACCAAAAAGTAACCAAAAATTCTTTATTTAAAATTCCCTGAAATGAACTGAAGTTTCCATTTTTACTGAGAGACAGAATTCCTCAAGGACACAGTTCACAGCATTACCCCAATAAAATAGATATGAATTATAGAGAGAAGCATGTGTGGGGAAAAAAAGAGTATTTTATGTGTAACTAAGCACAAGAAATGGTAAAAAATAAAAACCAGTAACAAGAAACTATTTCCAAATTTGTTATGTATGCATACAGCATATAGCCTAATGCAAAGTTATATGTTGCAGTTATTTAATATCTTTCTTCAAAGGTTTTGCTAATACATCAACGACTGAACATCTAAAGGGGAAAAAATATTTCTCTTTATAGTTTTAGATAATTGTCCCTGAAAAAAACCCAAACCTTTAATTACAACTCAGATGAAGAAAGCTTGATTTGTGTGCTGTGCCCAAATGCTGAGGAGTCGGATGTAAAATATTTGTAATATTTAGGGAACCCTGAGTTTTACATAAAAGTAAACAGCATTGCCTGAAGGCACAATTTCCAGCAACACAATAAAATGTGCAGTGAATTTATGGCGGCCATCCATTAGCTCTTACCAAGGCAACGTCGCCCATATCTGTCGTCCATCATTATAATAGAGGGTTAATGCACCGAATTTACATAAAAAAGTCATATTGTCTGCATGAATTATTTACACTCTCAGCTGTTTTTACAGCTTGGTTTCAAGCTGGATTCTGGGAGAGATTCTGCCAGTAAATTACCCTGTGGAGACCTGACTGTATAACTACAAACGGAGCTTGCAATGAAAAGAAAAGAAAATGGGAATGCACAAGTCAGTAGTTGGAATGGGAGTACAAGCTGTGGGCTTTGCTTTCGCATGCACCAAAGGAAGAGGTTGGGCAGGCAAGTGTCAAGAAAGCTCACCCGAGAAGTTCTGTACACGCAACTGTGCGTTAATGCCTGTCTTTTTCACAGCTGCACTCATCACTGCAATTCTGTTGTAGATATGTTTAATTCCCAGTCACATATTCACAGATCAGCATACTTGGTCTTTGTAAACTGATACACTGTTTAACCCCCCCCCAGCACCCCCCCCCATCTATTTATTGTGCACCAACACCAAGCAATCCACTTGCTGACTTCATTTGAGTGCAATTTTTTGCCTACTTTTCCTTTACATTAACAGGTACAATTTAAAAACATCAGGAAAAAACCCCCAACATTTTCTCTAGCAGGGACTAAGCACATTCTGTGTCCTCCTTCACACCAGAAAGCCAAAGTTCCTGTTGAAACATACAGCAGAAAATCCTCAGAGATTTCAGTGAAATTTTATACTTTCACAGACAGTTGGGTCTAACAATTTCAAACCTCTTAGTTTTTCCAGGTATGCTGAAAAGTGGGGTCCATGACACAAGTCCTAGATCCATGCCTAGAGTGATGATATCTAAGTGAAAACTTTAGTATATGAAAAGATGTTCTTCTCAGTTTGATCAGATTTTAGCACATATGCACAACCCTAGGGAAAGGCAAAAGAAAAACCAAACCCAAAACCTAAATCCCAAGAAACTCTTTGAAAGCTTGGGAAATAAGTCCCTTGCAGAAGAGTCCGCCCACAGACATGCAGTAGTCCTCCACAGACATTTCAGCAGGGTTCGTAAAGAGAATTCCACAGAGCTACAGACCTGACTAGAGAGCAGGAGGCTCCCTCCTGCTGAAGTTTACGGCAAGGATGATATATTCTGTCACAATTGTGAAAAGATAACTAAATGTCCCTACAGAAGTGCGATCATTTGCTATTAATTTCCTCAAGATTTTACCATTGAAACCTTTGTCCCCTACTACACTGCAAATAGCCCATTTCTCATAAAAACCATCACCTTGCTAAGCACACATATTTTGAAGCACCCTAAAGGTTCTGTTGTTTTTAAATTAAAACACTGCTTTCTTTTTTTAAAAACAAAATACAGCACTCCCCTTTCTCCCTCCTGGCAGGTCTGTGCCTTTTCCCCACTGTGGTCAGAGCTGCAGGCTCCCACGTGCTGCTCCCACTCTTCCCCCAGGCTAAGGGATAGCCACGGTTTCATTATTCTGCCAATTGCTCCTCGAGAGCAGGCACTGCTCACGCCCAGAGGATTTGACAGCGGCCTGCACTGGGAATGCAGAGGACAACAATTCTTTGGAGAAGTGCGGGCTGAGAAGCCTGAGAAAGGTATGGGGTCTGTCTGAGGATCCATTTTCAGTGTGCAAGGAAACAAGTAAAGAATGTTAAAGAACCGTAACACAGAAAGATTTCCATGACCACCCAGTTCAGATGTGTTTCTGACTAAGGGACCTATCCCTTGAGAATGTCCCTATCTCTGGGACACCTCATTTTAGCTTTGGGCTGCAACTTCCTGACAGGTAACTCTGGACCTTGGACCCAACAACCTTGGATCCTCTTGTCTTTCCTGTATTTTGCTCCAGCAGCACGTGGACAGAACTACTGCCATCACATCCTTCAAAGACTTTCTATACACAAAAGGCAGAACTTACTGAACTTTGTATCGAAGCCAACAAATCTACAAGGACTGCACAGGATTTATTCTGATTGCTGAGCCGAAAGGGGAACAGCAGGAGAACTCTCTGCATTCCCTGGGGGGATGCGTCTCTCCAGGGTGCATGATGTCTGACATATAGACAACAACTTCACAGTTCTTAGCAGACTTTTGCCTTGCACAATTTCCGAAGAGCAACAAGATGGTCTTTGTCCATCCTCATTTTGTTGATGCTTGCCTTTCCTTTCTGATTTGTGCCTACATACCCGTCCCTTCTGCCTTTTTATCACATAATTAACTTGACAACAGCTCTCTGATAGCAGTGTACCTGAGACTCAGGTGTGCCTCCCTGATCGCAGCAGGCCACCTACTTGAAAAACAAAGGAAACTCATGTTTTTGAGATTTTTTTTCTCTTTTACAAAAGGGAGTGGACATAGATGGATAAAAAATAAGGAACAGCTGTGCTGCTTCAGGGTGTATTTTTGCTAAGCCAAGAGACCCCAGACTTCTGCTTGTGATGAAACATAGTCACAGAAAGCAGAGGGGCTGCCCCAGGACATGGGGCACTTGGCACTGTCTCATTGCAAGAATGACTTAAGAGACCTGCTTGTTATATTCATAGAATGACACGTAGAAATTGTCTTGGATAAGCAATGACATCCAGCAAGCTCTGGACCATGGTTATTTGATGGCAGTCAGTGCATGTCACCTGAAACTATTAAAGCTACAGGGTCAGGGAGGGTTTATTATTATGAAACCCACTTTCTCCTTGAAAAATGGAATTTCAGATGTTATTTGGGGATTTATTTGAGCTAGCTTGTTTCCAACTCATTCTATGGTTGATCAAAACTGGGATTATCCAATCCAGATTTACTAAGAATTTCCACAAGTTTTACCTGGCTTCTTGCTCTGCTATTCCATAATAATCAAGTACCATAGTTACCATGGCAACTGACATTAACTGATGCAAGTGATATTAACTACAATTCTTCTGTTTCCTCTACAGTGTATCACACATTTGGTATAAGTCTGATTTTAGATCCTGCTGTTCCAGGTCAGGAATCACCCTCCAGACTCATGCAAGGCAGAGTCCACGACCCTGTTAAGTAAAGCCACTGCACGCTCCCAAGTCCCTGCCATGGCCCCAGAGGAGCATCCCTGCTGTACTGTCACACCAATCCCATAGCTCCAACAGCCATTTTTTCCCTGAAGGACATTCAGAGGCAGGCTCTGTGGCCCAGTCATGCTGTGAGAAAGCTCTGTACAACAACAGCATGTAGCACTACCAAATTACAAACACACTGGACCAGTATTGGTAATTCTTCCTCCTGATTGTTTACACCCTTTAAATATTTGCAGACTTATGCACCATCCTCAGTTGCAGGTGAGCCAAGCTATACATATTTATCTCACTTAATCTTCCCTCATAAATCAATCTCTCCAGTCAATCTCTCCACTCCCTAATTATTTTTGTTGCTCTTCTCTGAACTCCCTCCAATGTGTCAATCAATATCTTCCTGGTAATGAAGTGCTCTGTAAGGAGCACAGTATTCTAGAGGCAGCTGTTCTGAAGCTGTATACAGTGCAACGATGCAGCCAATATGGATTTTCAGTCTTCACAGGAAGGATGATCTAATGGTAAGGACGCTAGCCTAGGGTTTTGGAGACCTGGGCTCATGTTGCTGCTCTGAGAGACTCTGTGTGTGACCTTGGTCAAGTCACTTAGTCTGTTCTTTAGTTAAGCATCTATAAACACTGTGTTGTTTGGTACACGCCAACAGTGAAATATGATGGTATGTGGGGCAGGATAAGGATCTGGCTGTGTAGACAGGAAACACTAATACTCAACCAAATAGCAGTTTTCTAGCATGGTTCATTTGCTATTGATATGGAAGTATGTCTAGCTGTTCCTTGGTACAGTGCTGTTAAACACCACCAGACAGCAATGTACTGGCCACGTGCCCTGCCAGTTATTGTACCTAAGACTTTTAGCATTTGCTATATTGTGACCACATCCTTTTGTTTTACTTTTAGCTAGTCTCATTTATTGCATATTCATTCAAACATCAGGACAGGCTTCAACTTCATCTTCCAAAAAAATGTCATTTGAAATCTCAGAACTTCTGTTTTCTAACAATTGAGTTGTAGATTTCCTTCATAAGGTACAGTGGGATGCAAAATGCTATGTCTTAATACAGCTATCAGTACATTGCTGTGCCCCACTATCAGGCCCACAGTGGGCTCTGGGGGTTAATCTGCTGCCTCAAGGCACCATGTGAGCAATATCACGCAAGAGTGTGCAACTACTACATGCAGAAGGCCCTCATGTCCCACACCTTATACCTTGCACAGTTGACTTCCACAGAACAAGCACAGAAGTCTACCTGGTTTGATCACTCAGGTCTTACACCAGTGTAAAAGCAGGAGTAGACTCTTTGAAACGGTTCACCCTGTTACTTTTCCATAGACTGTATAAACATTGTGTACCATGAAGTATATATAAAGACATGCAATTAATGCATGATTAAAACTTCTCTAACTAAATTATTGTAAGTTTTTATTTTAAGAATCTCATGTTCTTTTCCTTTCTCTTTTAGAGGAGGTTAGAAGTATCAAAATAACTGAAGAAAGCAAAGAAGTCTGAGGATTGCAGTTATGATTCATCAGGCTCCCAGAAATGCATTCTAATGTACTATAGGCTGTAAGACTAAAAATTATTCCCCACTGAAATGGTATTCACACAGCTTCTGCTGTACTGAGGCGTACATCGTAGTATAATCATAATAACTAAAGTAAGTTTCCCTTGGGGATTATACCTCTGTGTGATTTAATCCTTAAATTTGTTTTGCTTTCATCCCCAGGAGAAGAGAGATTTCAGTTATAAAGTATTCTTCCTAGAAATACAGACACTGCACACGCATTCATAATCTGCACTTACATTTACAAAGCCCAGGCCAGAGGGTAAGCAGAATTGGAAGCCTAAGTGTTACCATTTTGTTTGAAGGAACATGGTTTATTTTTCACAAAAAGAAGGGCATAGCAGAGGGAACAGTCCCGCTCATCTGGGAAAGTTCCCCATATAACTCTCCCCTCATTTAACAGAGGAAATGATTTGCTTTCAAGAGAGGGCTGTCACTCAGAATGCCTGAAAAGTAAAGATCAGAGAGAAAGGGTTTTGCATGCTAACAAATAAAGTGTGAAATGAAATGGAAACTTAGTGTAAAAACTTCAAGAGTTTCTGTGTAATTCTGGGTCTTAATTCGTATTTTAAAAGACAGTGTAGGCACTTCAGAGGGTAGGTCACAGTGACTTTCAATATGACATGGATATCTGAGGTCCAGGTGTTCCATTACATTTTGTAGCCAAATTTTAAGGTGAACTTCCACAAGAACTATATATCTAAAGCCTCTGAAGTGTGAAGCAATTCACAAGAACGAAGCACAAGTTCCTAAATCACTTTGCCTTTGCAATACTGATTGCTATAACAGCTAAATGTCTGCAAAAAAGAGTCTTGAACTAGGCTTCTTAATGATTTAGATACTTCAAAAATTTGTCTTTAGTGATCTTATTTCAACTAATTGTCTTTTGCATACCTGGATCACAAAACAAACATCAGAATATGCCAGTTACATGTACCGTCCCATGACTGTACAGACAGAAAGCAGACACTTCCATGTTCTTGCTTGTCCTTCTAATGCATACGAAAGACCAGGAAAGAGAAAGTATTTATCAGACATGAGGAACACCATTTTACACCATTTGTGATGGTGAATGCTGACACAAGCTGCAGGCCTTGAGTTTTTGATATGCTAGCCATCCACTTCCTGATCTTTTCTTTCATCTGCAGAATAACTCTGGACTTCTGTCTTTAAAATTAAAGCTTTCACATCTTTGTTCAAGGCAGTACCTACAGCATGGAATACCCACGTAAGATGGGATGACATTTCCAGCTCATATGTACACGTGCCCAATATTTTCTGGTGTAACTACACCTGGGTTTCTGGGCTTCACAATGATCTATTAACAACAAAGAGCCAAAAGCGACTTCAGTAGGTTTTGACTTAAAGCCTCAGTCATAAAACCCAAAGGCTGAACACCAAAAAGCTCTATCGCTGCAGAAGCTGCCTAACAAAATCCATACTACAGAAACAGTTTGGAAATAGCAGCTTAAGATGCACAATGGTCTAATAACAGTTACATCTCGTGAATGATATTCTAGCCCCATATGTAGTAATTTTTATCACAAAATGTGAAAAGAAGCCAGCAGCATATTGGTAATGCAAGTGAAACTATGATCTGTTTATTCCATTGTTAAGACTGTTGTTAAACACAGTAGTCCTTTACTGAGTGATTTTACCCAATAAGTGATTTTGTCAACACATTAATCATTATTCAGTCACCAGCACACCATGCTTTTCTTCTGTACACACGTTTGTTCACAACACATTTTCATAACACTGAAATGGAATATATATTCTTCAGCTGGCATAGAGTGTGCTCACTTTTTTAAAAAAAAAAAAAAAAAAAAAAAAAATCATTCACAAGCCAGTTGCACTTGGGATACATAAACCAAAAGGAAAGTATAGCCAAGTGCAGAAAACATCATTTGCATCACACTATCTTTATATATATAGTCATTTTCAAAAGGTGCTCCTGAAGCACAGACAAATTAGATCACAAATCAAGGCTTATCTGTCAACAGATTTCACCTATAGGAAACTATAGGAAAAGTTTACATTCTGTTACAGCTTTATCACCTTCTGGAAAAATTACCAAAATATTTTTCTTCCCATGACTGTCTTCAGGGAAACTGCTCCAAATACTAATTTGAGAAATACAATTCTTAATTCGCCACTTTCAGTAGACAGTAAACCACTACACTCCTTTTTCAAACATCTACTAGGGAACAAAAAAATGTAGTCATCTAGTGGAAATAATGAATGCCCTGCCATTGGAGCAATTTAAAAATAGCCTAGGAAAAAAAAAAGACAGAAGGACCCAGTTTGAATCATAAATATACTATTAAAGATGAATTACACATGCAGCTGGTATGCATAGCTACATACAATCATCAGTTGCAGCTAATATGCAACACATCCAATGTAGCATGCAGACATAACATTTAGCACACATGAACGACTTGTCTCGGATGATGCTTGTGGGAGGCGTGGCAGCAACGCTCAGAGGATAAATGTCTCGATCTTTAAATGGTCAATTGTTTATACTACACTTTCAAATACAATTGTCGACTTCCAGGATATTCTCAGTTCTACTGGAAACAATGTGGAAGCAAAACCATTCTCATAACCTCTGAAGTCGGGACATAAAGGGACTCCCCCCTGCCTTTTTTTTTTTTTCATTTAATTGGGCTGCGTAGCATCAGGAGCAAGTGCAAGCTCAAGTGCTTTGCAGTTGTTTTTGTCACTCTCAGAAGCACCCCTGACTCTTCAAGTTGGACGTCAAAGCTGAGCCAGAAGCTTGTGAAGCCCTGGAAGAAAGAGGTCACAGCAGGAAAATAGGTCCTAGCCAGTTTCTCCAAGGCAGTTAATCAGATTGTACTTGTAGGAACATCAAACCAAGCATGTGCTTCTACTTCCTCATTGTGATGAGTTTAGAGTTAAGTAAGATGGAATGCGAGGAAACCTTTTGACATGAAAATCACCTGGCAGGAAGTCAGAGTTGTGCACAAAGATCCACTGACTTCCCAGACCCCACCTTCGGGGTGCAGTGCATTGCAGGGGAACAGGTATTGGTCTAGCAATCACAAACTCCCACAGGGCCTCCGGCAGATGTTAAAAGCTAAGCATATGTTGCTAAAGCTTTATGGGACTTACTTCTCCAGGGACTCAAAGCAAAGGACAAATGCCTTCTCTTTAGAGTGTTTTAAACCAGCTTCTTACACAGATAGCTCACTAGCACCTACTGGCTTTATAGCAATGCATTTGTACAATTGCATGCACCGTCATTTCCTGGTTTTAAGTGCGACAGTCTAGGGGCACATCGCCCAAGGTCTGGGGTCTAGCATCACTGTAAAAGCTCTACAGCATCGCGTTTTCACATATTTGTCTGGGCTGTATTAGAATTCACTGCTCAGAGGATGTCATTTGTGATACTGTCTCGGGGTACATATGTTTAATAACATAGATATAATGTTACACCAAGACAGCTTTTGGCAGCCTGCAAAAAACAATCTGAGATGAGATGATATCGTGTCACAGCTGCATAGTACCAGTCAATATGACAAGCAGCCCAAAACCATAGATCTGCTATGGTAATGCTTTTAGTGGCCAAATTATAAGTACCTTCCCCAACTCATAGCTGCTGCTTCTTGTGGCCAAGTGCCAGCAAAAACCTCCCAGCTCATGCTCATGGGCTGCCCCGCTGCCCCGGCTACCGGTATGACCACTTGCCAAGAGTCCTGCTGTAGCCTGCAGTATTCATAGGGCACATGCACGGCTAGGGCAGGATTCACGTTAATAGACACCAAGGCAGAACATCACATCGCCAGCCACATGCAACCTTATGTTCTAAAGCACCGGAGTAAGACTCTTAATAAGCAAACAGTTACTACACTATTTATTTCTAACCGTTTTTCTTCAGTCAACACCTATGTAGAAATTTTAAAAACAGCGCAAGTGAAACATTTGAACATACATTGCTAGTAATTCTTAATCTGAAAGACACCACAGAAATGTTAAACATGAGTCACAACTTCAAAGCAGAAAGTAAGAAAGCCTTTAAATAAATTGTGATGCAGTCTTATTGTGATTTGAGGAGAAAGTATCCTTAGCGTTTCTAGCATTTCTGGAATTCTTAAAGATCAAATCAATTTTGCCAGCACTGTGCCCAGCCTGGTCTGTCTTTGTGACTAGGATTCTGAAGCACAACAAATGCTTCAATGGAGAACTAATACCCAGGTCTGGTTACAGCCATAGCTTTGAGGAAATTACTCTTTCTGTAATAGGTTATGGGGCTATTCTAAGGTGATGTACAGTATGAAGTTACTACACTGTAGCTGTGTTATTTATTGATAGCACAGCTGTATTGATCCCATAAAGCTTTCTTTAAGTATAGGGTGATTTGAATTAATAGCTTTTACCTTGTGCTAGGGGCCACGCAGACACGCTATAAATCAGACAGTCCCTGCCCCAAAGTGCTCACAAACCAGATTAGAACAAGATGCAGCAGGTGGAGGAGACAAACTTGAGGGGAGGGAGGAGGAGGAAGTGGAAAAGCAAGCAGCATTATGCACATTAAGCAGAAGTCTCTGCTCAGCAACAGCTAGGCATTGCCAGCTGGCAGGGATCTGCAGGCATCAAAGATGAGTCTTCAGAGGGCCTTAAAGAAGGTTAAGGAAGTGACTGTTTTAAGGGAGTTTCCCTTATGTATGTATAAGAAATAGCCTGTGGGAAAAGCACATGATGCTTGTGGGTGAAGCAGAGTAGTAGACAGCTCTATCTTCCAAAGGGCTGAGTGCTACCGCTGGTCTAATGGGTCAAGAAAATTGGCCTGTGAAGCGTGTCTGATTTTCTTCCATTCACTCAGATACACCTCTCAGTCTCTGAATTTCTACCCAGAACATTTAGAAGATAGTGAAATAGACATTAAAGGTGCTAATGATGTAATTATAAAAACACACAAAAGACATCTCAGCATTTCAAGATAAATTCAAGCCAAGTGTGCTGCCAACATGCCACACTCCATGCTTCCCTTTTGAAATAAATGGCTTTACGCACTTCAAAGAGGTCTTTGTTTCACTTCTTTAGCATGAGATGCAAATACATCGTCAGACAGAGCAGAAGAGAAAATGCATTTTGCACCATGGGGAGCAAAAACACCCAACCAGCCACTCAAATGAGAATGATCTCAGGTTTGGGAGGCACAGCAGGCAGCGGAGGCACTAGATTTCTTCTATCTAGTTTATTCCATTTTTAATTAAAATTACTTTTAAAATGCTCACAAGAGCAGTCGAGAGATTTTCTTAACAGAGCTTCCCTTGCACATACAAAGCCAGGGTAGGCAAACTGAACACAGAAATGGGAGCATGGCCATAACATAGTCTTCCATTTCACTGTGTAAGAGCTCAGATATTTTTGTTTTTCTAGAAGAAAAACTAACACTTTCTAAACAGCTCACAAAACTGACACGTGGGAGAGAAACTTCTAATACTGCCTGGGAAAAGGATCACCAGGTGCTTTTTTCCCCTCCGAGTGTTGTTCCAGGAGAGAATAATGTAAAATTTGGAGGGCAGCATCTGCCCTGAGCCTGGGATGAGCAGGTCTGATAAAGAATTTGTCTCCATACTGCTGAGGATGCCAGCACTGTTCAGGCCCCTTACACAAGTCTCAGATAGAAATACATCTCCCATCTCCACCCACCATTCTCAATGTAGGACACAACTGAGGTGGATCACCTCAAATCCATGCCAGAGAGGAAATTATTTTATCTGGCAGAAATTACCCATTACCTCAGAGCTCTACAATTAGCTTAAGAAGTGTTTCTAAAAAGTAGACCAATCAGCTTGCTCATTAGCAAACTTGCTTGCCCCTCATCAGCTATTACTTACTGAGCAGAGACCTCAGCCTTGACTGCACTAGAACTGCAAATAAGCATTCACTCTGATGCCGATTGAAGCAGGGAGAGACAATGTGACAGACCCTTTAAAGGATGTGGTACGCTTGAGGTTGCTCTGCCGTGTGCTCTCCTTCATGGTGGACTGCTGCAAGGGGCCAGTGCAAAGGGGCTGGGAGGAAAACAAAACAAAATTCACTTTCTTACTTCTCCCAGCTACTAAGAAATTGTCTTCCTTGAAAAAAATCTTTCTGTTCTGACTGTGGTCCTGTTTCAGCAGAGCTCATCTGAGATGGGAATTACAGCAGAGTCATATAGTAGTGTCATAATATGGGAATTTCTAGGGAAGCTGCACAGTGGAGACTCTTGAGAAGGCGATGTGGCTTTCGAACAGCAGCTGATGAACCTAGTACAGGAAAGAAAGAAAAATTTGTTCCCGTTTGAGCAGGATATCCACTGACATAAAGAAAAAAGTCAGAGGTTGGGTCTTCCCTTTACTTGCCAGTTCCACAGGGCATGCAAGAGAGATCCTGAAAGACACTTCACACTTGGAAAAAGTTATGCCTTCCTGAAATTGCTTCACTCCTGATCTGGCATCCATTTTCAACCACCTACTTCTGTCAGGGGTCCCTTCGCCATAAGGCAGGTATTTGAAAATGTTATTAACTTTCCTGAGCAAAGCAGAGTAGCTTGCAGGATTCCAAAAATTTTAATCTGGGGCTGTCTGAAGAGAGACTGGAAGGAGGTTGAGGCCTTTCATCTTAAATTTAATAAGGTAGTGGCTAGGCTTGGCACTGCCTATCCTCTCTGTGTTCTCCAGGCATTTCACTCCACACCTACAATTTACTGGAGGCTTTCCACAGGCTTTGCCTTTCCCAGGCACACAGGTGGTAAAACTGAGAGGACAAAGGGAAAGAACTTGGTATTGTTTTGGAAACACTCCCAGTCCAAACACCAGTTTCATTCTCCAGCTGCCCTCCACATGATGTAACGGCCATTGCATATGCACTACAATTGTGTCCAGAACCTCTCAGGAGCACCACGCCTGGGCTGCGCTCTCCTCACATGCACTCAGTCTCAGGAATGTTTTAACAGTAATAACTTTCCTCCACCTGCTCAAACTTGGCACCCTCCTCTCCTCTATCCCAAAACAGGACAGGGAAGCTCTCATGTATTTCTTCGCAGACATTATCTGGCTCAGCACAGTGATGACAGAGCTGCCTAAAGCTTCATTATGAAAAATGGAAACATTTCAAACCTCTTGCTCCAACTTTAATTTGTGCATTATAGCTGCTGCAAGTACTCCGTTTATCATAATAGAGTCCTTTATTTATTGGTTCATCCAAAAATAAAATTATGAAAATGGATTTAAAGAGAAAAATATGTTTAATGAGTAGAACTGTCTCTGCAGTCCTCTTCTCTGTGTCGGATGGAATGGCTGAGATTCTGGCACAAGGCGGAAAGCTCAACAGCCGCACTTCAGGGCAGCTGCCAGAAAGAATATACTCAAGAACAGAATAGAACCTTAACATTACACCATATTTCTTCCAGCCAAAGGCTTCCTGTGCATAATCCTGTGTGGCAGGTAAATGCTCCAAGTCAAGTTCCTGAATCTGTATCTGATGACTTACGGAGACCCCACAGAAACTTCCATTTCCTACTCACAACATCCATACAACATGTTCCTAACCTCAGAGGATAACACAAAGCAAAATGGGAGCTAAACGCCAGTGGGACAAAGTATCACTTGGCAGATGATCCGGATGAAACACAGCTTTTCCTCTTTGCTTCTTTTTATAAATTTTTAAGTCACTGTAATGGATGCTGAAAGGTGCATCAGGTGCCAGCCTGACAAGTCTGGATCTAAAATTGCCTCTTTGCCCACAGGGAAACAGGCAGCACAGACACACTGTGATAGTGTCCTTCTGTCCCAGGGGACAGGAAGGAGCATGGTCTCCCTGGCCCTTGTCCCTGGGAGGCTCTGTGGAGGCTGCCAGAGGCCAGCCATGGTTGTGAGTGACGATGTCAGTCACACGCTCTCCTGAAAAGGAGCAGCTTGAGCAATGCTATTGTGCTAGCCTCTGAAACAACACCCTAAGTGAAAATAAAATACACCTTGGTTGAACAAGTGAAAAATTCTCTGGCCAGAAATAGGTGTCTGGATGATGTGCCCGTGTGTGCTGCTCTGCTGCTCAACAGAGTTTTCATATCCATTTCATATTGACTTACAAGCTAAAGGCCCTAATGTTTGTGCCCATTCCTTTCAGGACTTGTTAAAAATTGCTTTCTTGAGAGGAAAACCAAGAATGAAAAATTCTCACTTTTCTGTCTTCATTTGGGAAGTGACCTATCTTGTTCGATCTCATCTTCTGTTGTATTCTAATATTCTCAATCTTAGCTTCTATGAACTACTTCTCACAATTCATACCCTTACTTGCAATTCTAGACACTGTTGGTCTTGCAATTGTTCTGTAACACATTCAATCAGCTTAAAGGGGTATGGCTGAGACCTCAAAGTTTATTTGTAAAGTAACAGCAGATGTGAAATTGGCATCAGAATGGTGAAAGGTTAACGCTACTGCTCAAGTTCCCAAAGCCATGTCAAAAGGGTTTATACAGATGACTAAAGCCTCCCTCGTTCTCCATTTCCTTTTACCTTAAGCTGAGTGCTAGCCCAGAAAGTCAGTGGTTTCTGCAAACAGGAGAGAACACAGATAGGATGACTGCAGGAAACTCAAGTTCCCAACTACAGCCTCTGTTGCAGGAGACTGAGGCCAGCTACAAATTTGTCAAGTGGATACTTACTTTAGCAATAGGTAATTTATGAATGTTTTTGGCTCCCTGATCTGTGTTTCTTGAATAAATAAGGTTGTGGCCTGTGTCACTGGGAATAAAAGGGAAAATTCCTGCTGCATATTCTGAGAGATAGCATGACCTTGAGGACAATTTATTTCAAGGGGAAAAGCACAGTAAGACTTCTTACAGAGTGCTCAGAGAAGCAGACGCTGCTCATTCCCCAAATGTATTCAGAACAGAGGCAAACCCTTCTCACTGCAATTCAAGGCTGCCTGAGTTTTCACCTGTAGATACGCAGATAAACTTATATCATCAGCTTCCAGGTTTCTGTGGGCTGGTATGTCAGCAACAGCTACAGTGATTTAGTGCAACAGCTCCAAATGGATTAAATCACCGAGTCATTTGAATTTTACCCAGGCTTGTCACACAAATCTCAGAAACCACCGTCTTGCATAAAAACTTCCTCTTGATACTCCTGAGGAGTCATGACATAAACGAAAAATTAGGTTGAAAATGAGAAACAAAGATGTCTAGCGTGGAAAACAGAGGCAGCACAAACAGCACATTTGACTGAAAGGTCTTAATTGCATTATGGTAGCGACTTCCTGTATTTTATTAAGTATATTTTTCCCATTTTTGATACATTATCATGCATCTTCTAGTGTATTTTTTAAATGAAGTCAGTTTTCATTAGATTTCCACTGAAATGGAATACTCTTCAAATATTCCACTCTTCAAAAGGAATGTTACTGTATATTAAGTTCTGGAATATTTTAGTAAGTACAGTACCACTAGAATGTTCCCTGTGTGCACAACCAAATATCTTTTCTATTTAAGAGCCTCCTCAAAGAATGGCATAGCAAAAAGAAATTTGCTACTGACTTCACTGAAGCTAGATTTCACTTTCTATCTTGAGTGATAAAAATTATTTGTGATTTTATGGTCCCCAAAGTTTAACTATATCTTGCATTTATTTCAGCATTGCCTGTGTAAGGATATCTGAATCAACTCAGTAAAAGGACAGTTGTCATTTCTTTAAAAACCTATTAAAATGACTCCTAACAATAATATATCATCCGATGCATGCACTTTTCTTCATCTCTGTTTGTAGGATTTAGACAGACACACACATCTACCTGCAAACTGTTTAGTATTTCTAATGATGTTATGACACCCTCTCTGGATTATATTTACTCTCTGGTCCACAAGTAAAGTTGCCACTTGGATCACATGAGCCACATGACATCATTCCTGATCCCCAGTTCTCTGTACGTTACTATGCATCAAAGGCTTTCAGGTTCAAATGCTTCCTGAAAAGGTATTTTAGTTTCACTTTTGCAAGTATTGAACATGGGATAAAGATTTTTTTCATGTAAAAATTCCTACTCAAAAAAGGATTGCAAAAATTATGTAAATATAAGTCAAACATATCTAAGAAAACCTTTTTTTACATGCATCTGTGATTCTTCCCCCCCTAAAGTATTTACTCAACTTTTCTTTATTTTTCTGATAACTCTAAAAAAAAATTTTTTTTTTTTGCTTAGCTAATTCTCCAATTCACTCACTTTTGTATTCATACCAAGTCACTGCTGTAGTAGCTACCTTTGAGAAACACACGCGACCGTTCTAGGATTCATTTCCTTTGACTTCCCTAGCAGAGGTAACCAGACGAGAAGGCTGCTTGCAGCAACCCCACACTTCTGTCCTTCACAAGGAACTCAGCAGCGTATTTCTGATGCCAAGATTCTCACAAGGGCAGTGGAGGTAATGACCACCTCTCCCCAACCTTCTGTAGCAACCGGAGAGAGAGCAGGAAGCGGCAGATCCTAAACCAGCAGCTATATAAATTTAGCCACACTACAAATTCATTCCTTACGCAAGTGGTCTCCATATACAGAACCTCTCTAGCTCGGATGCAAAGGTGCAGTTTAGCTTATTTGCATTAGCAGGAGACATGGGATAAAGCTTGAGTAAGCACAGTTTATCAGAGGCAATTATAACCACTCTACCACACGCATGCAGGCTAGGTCCACTCACGTACCATTGTATTCCAGGCTTTTCTTCTGAGTTCTATCATGCATCCCAAAAGGACTAAGAAAAGTTAACAACAGCTCACAGAGCAGCTTAGCCAGTCTCAGGACAAAGAACTAAAGTTGCTAAATGCAGTTGCTTTTATTCCAGTGAGGCCAAATGGGGAGAAGAAACTCAGGTGCAGACAACTGGACTTAATTTCACAGTGAAGGCAAGTCCTCAAAGAAAGGATGCACAGGTACAGGTGTTTCCCTGTCATACCTCTCAGGAGGCTATTCAAAGGCTCTTTGCACTTAGGCTGACTTCAGAAGATTAGCAGCACACAAGATCAGATATTTGCCTATAGTGCACATATGCTGGGATAATCACGTAATCTCTTTTCTTTGGTTTTTGAGGCAGATAGGACTGTACCTGAAGGAGATACTGATCTGTCTACCTAACAATCACAAATACCTTATAAAATATGTCTGAAATTAATCCATTGTGAAGGTAAGAAGGGAAAACATAAATATCCTCATTAACTCATACATACATACACAAAACTTTACATAACATACGGAGTAGTTGGAAAGATGCCCACAGACGTAATTGCATTTCTGTGTGAAGAACATTTACAGTCTCTCATCTCTGCTTTCCCCATTCATTTTAGTAATTACACGGAGAGAAGCAGCTAACATGCTTGTAATTAAAACCAGCAGTGAAGGATTTTTAGGTGTTTTGATACAAAAGAATTGACATGCAAAGCAAGCAGAGCTAGCAGGAGGGGATTACTACAGTCACATAAAACAACTCATCCCCAGGAAAAGTCTGTGCTAGAGTGCCCACATGGTGCTCATGAGTACAGTGTATGGGTGCGGGCAATGGCAATAGAAGTCCAGATCACACACACTCCACACATTCAGTGTTTGCTAAAAGGTGTTTGATCACAAGACCTAGAGCTGCTTTTTGCTGCTGGAGACCTCTTGGTTTCTGTCTGCTAAATTCACAGAGTGGAAAACAGCCGCTTCGCACAATCTGCTTTGCTTCATTTTCTCTCCATTTCATTTGGCATTTTATTGGCAAAGGCTGTAACAGTTATTTCAGTTTGGTGGGTGGAGTTGCTATGAAAACTCCAGGTCTTCTCATTTTGATGATGAATATTCATGACTCAAGCAATCTGTACCAGGCAGACTTTGTTGCCCTTTCTTTCTCTTCCTTACTACCCAAGTAGTAGCTGTGCAGAATGTTGTATTTGATGTACAAATAATATTCTCTTTCATTTTAAAATGAAAACTGGACAATGTCTGTGCTTAAGTTGGAAGGTCCTTGTATTGAACTGAAGTATGGCATGCTTGCAGCCCGAGTATCAAGAACTCACACGAAGGACTAGATGGATGGCAGAAAGCAGGAACAGTAATTGAGGAGTCAGATCTTTCCCTGGGAGCTTCTGCCTCAACATAGCCCAGAAACTAGCTCTCTGGGGGGAAATTTACAAACGAATCCCAAGATTTTTCCTCTAGGCTGTTTCTATGGTCATCGGAGCATCTTTGCAGCTTCCTGACAACTAAATACGCAGGGAAAGACCTAAGTCACATTAACGCTTGGTGTTCTTTTGGCAAGAACAGAAGCTTTCATTCTAGAAGAGACATGTTTGACCAATACAAGCTGTCAGTGATATTATGCAGATGATAACAGAAATATTATCCTGTGGTAAGTCACAACTGCAGGATGAACCCCATGATAGGTGAGTGATTCTTGAGTATTTTTTGTGAAGTCTGTAAAATAATCTGTAAAATACCCAGCTATATACAAAGCACCAAATAGACAGAATTCCCCATTTTGTGTTCAGAGTTGCCATCACAAAGGGCAAGGGCCCAACATGCCTTTCTCTCGCACACCACATCATTTTGTAGGCTGGATTTGAGAGTTCAAATATATTCTACTTGTAAAGAAAGAAGGTACAACCTTCTGTTGTTGTACAATTCCACAGTAAAACATCTCAAAGAAATGTGGCATGGCAGTCTGCACCCTATGAAATGACACAATGCACTATACATAACATACTTGCATGTTGATCCTGCAAAGTTATACCTCTAATATTCTCGTAGAGGAACTGCACTTGCCTACTGATAGCTGTACAAAACTCTGAGATGTGGATCAGAGGGTGCATGCCAGGACAGAGACACTGGAAAGTTTTTTACCAAAATAGTTATATTAAGAAAGATCTATATTAAGCCTGAAATGTAACTAACCCTTTAATGCTGCCCTAATGATCTGTTCAGCTAAACTGACCTTCATGGCTTTGGGAACTTCAGCTTGGTCAGATACTGTACTGAGAGAACATTTGTCAGGAGGGACATATTGCACAGCATGATCAAGTCCTTACCTCAGATAAATGTACTGAGACAAATTCAAGCTTTTAAATACATCCCGTTTACTTGGTCAGCACAGCCCAGAGTAGTGGTCTTGGCTAGTATTCTTCCCATACAACTTTGTCAGAACCACTCTCCTTCCCTGAACTCCCAAGTACAACACATTTTGTACTTCGGACTGACCGCAGAGCAATCAGATCTCCCATGTAGTGCTGGAAGGTTTTGGAGTGTGTATGGGTGTGGGGTGGGTTTTTTACAGATTCTTCTTAACGACAAAAAGCTTACCTTGCTGCCAACACCTACAGAGGCTGGCTCTCATGGTCCATATGTGGCACCAAGGCATCTGTAAGTGCACATACGGATCGTATCAGTGCAGGGAGGATCAAACCCCATGGCTCTGTTTTCACCTGCTAGAAGTACCTGGTTGAACTGGATGCCCTTCAGCTGAATCCTCTTGGGGACCGGGAACAAGAACTCTTTAAAAAGATTTCTTTTAGTTGCCATCCATAGCCCGGCCGTCTTTTCTGTCTTCTCAGTACGGCTTGTTGCATCCAGAAAGTTTAAGCCTGTTCTCTGTGGAATGATGCAGGCTGACCTGTCTCTTCCCCTGAGCTCTGGGCTAGCTGGGGCTTGAGCTTTGCACCAACCACTCTAAGGAAAGAGTAACCAACAGGCTTTTCTTTCTATTAACAGTGATCTTTGATAACCAGTTTTACGGTTCTATTGTTGCCTTGCAAAAAGTTTGAGTAACTGCCATAACAGACTTACATAATTAAAACAGCTAATGATCCATTTGCCTATGATTTAAAAGATGAGCTCTCAGAAACAGGATTTCTATGGATACAGGGCTGCATCATCCTGATGAAGTACAAGATTTCACTTTGCATAGTGAACTAGTTCACCTCCAAATCATAGCAGAAAGGGGAGAGAAGTCCCTGTGCCTTCAGCATGCCAATACTGCTGAGAACGTAAGTGAGCTTGCACCATATTGCATTGCTAAAGATGTTGGCAATGGGCAGCATGGACTGGAGCTCCTACCTCAGCAGGAATGCATTCAACACACAGTCTATGCAGCTATACAGGTGGGTAACATTTAAGCATAGCAAGTATCTTCTAGATGGCGAAGCAGCTCTCAGATGGCCTCTGGTGGATTCAGTAAAAGATCAGTTGGACCAAAAATGTCCCATGTTCTTTAAGTCATTCTGCCACTTTAGATTTTTTTGATAGGAGATGGCCAACAATCACTGAGCTGTTTTTGCCATAGGCTTCCTCACAATGGTTCAAAGCTGCCAAAAGGGTCACAAATGAACATCTTGCAACAAGAGCAAGGACCCAGCCCTTCTCTGAGTTCCTCGCCCAACTCCCTGATCCATTTCTCTCCCAGCTCCTCACCTTCTTTCCTCTCCCCTGTCTGCTTTCTTAGCTCTTCTTGCAAAACTAATGCTGATGGGAACTGAGGAAAATAAATAGTTTGTGGCCAGGACCACAGCAAGCATGAGAAGGAGAACAAGATCTGAGGATATAGTGAGAGCCATGTGAGACTTGCTTTTGTAGGCTACACTGTGTGAGGCCCTGTGCCCACTCCCAGCTTTTTTCTTGCCAGTTCTACAAGGTCAGAATAAATATTCCAACCAGCACTTGCTATCTGGATACATAGTAGGGCACTGCTGAGGTGCACCCAAAGCAGAGGCACTCAGCAATTATTCCTTAGAGACCAGCTAAAGAAGTGTATTCAAAGGGCCTGGCCAGGTGAGAGGAACAAATTGAAAGCAGGATAAGAATATGGGAATTCCCACAGCTGCAATAGGTATAGAAAACCCATAGAAAGGCTTACAAACACCAGAGAGAGATAACAAAAGGTGAGGTAATATGTGCTTTAGCAAATGTGGCTTCAGCGACCATTTTCCTTCACCAGATTTGTGGCTTGTTTACCTCTAGTTCTTTCACTAAAATATATAATTGGCAGTTCAATTAAAAAGACAAGAAAAGTGTATGCTATGGCGGAGCCTCAGGGTACTCTAGTCTGTGACTAACAAGGTCAGGGAGCATATTTATTGTACTATTCAATAGAGAAAAACAGAGGGAAAACTACCCTACACTACATAAAGCACATCATACAAGGCACAGTGCCTCCTGACACACACTTGCTCAGATGCACACACCCCAGCAGCAGGAGGTCACTGCAGACCTGTTTGTTCACCTATCTGCAAATTCACATTTTGGAAAGAAGGGTGCACTGGGACACTTAAAGAGCAGTTCCAGCTTTCTAACTTAGACTTTTCTGAAAGAACCTTGAAAATATTCACCAAAGAAAGGATTTTTATCCTTTGTTGCCCTTTTTAGTGCTCTGCTCAGAACAGGGCAGCTGTCTCTGGTGACGGGATTGGGTGAACAAACAGCCCCTAGTAAGCATGGCTTTCCAGCCCCAGTCCTGCAGAAAATGCAGAGGCCAGCAGCTGCCTTGTTGTCCTGCTTCAGGAGCTTCATCCATCCTCTGCCCTACCTGCACACAAAGCCGTCACTGTGGAGCTGCGAGAAAGAGGCAGGAAACCTCTGCAACCACCCTCTGTCCTTGCGGACCCTGAGCTTCAACCCACAGATGCTGCCAAGGACCGGCAAAGCCAGGGGAGACATCCCACGCCGTGCCATGCTCAGAGCGGCACCCGGCGTGTACAGCCGAGCTGCCCAGCCCTGGAGCAGGACCTAAGCAGGTATCACCCCAACAGAGTGGCTCCCCTTCATCCCTGTCTCCCTTCGCTGCTTCTGCCTTGCTTCCCCTTAGACAAAACCGCTGATGGGGACAAATGTGCCTGCAGTTCTCCAACTGGAGTTCCTGGCAGAGTTTGAATCCAGGTCTCCAAGGAAGAAAGGTCAGATCACAGCTCACTACCACCTTGCCACTGAAACAAGAAAAGTGCATTTTTTTTTCTGCAGAATCCTGCTGTACAGAAGTACTGTGCTAATTTCCTTGGCCAACACAGATGTCAGGCTGCTACAAGCTTATTTTGGCCTCTTGCCACTGTAGAGTGTGAAAGAGTGACTGAAACAAGCAGCATACAAGTCAGGTGTGGGAAACATGAGGCAGAGATAAATCCTTGTTTGCATCACAGGCCGGTAGATGGACACTAGGAAAACACACAAATCTTGAAATGAAATGTATCTGAAAGGAAGAATGTGCCTTGCGGCTGCGAGAGTAGCTGTCCCTCCCAGGGACATGGGCCCTACAGACTCAGGGCAAAAGAACGGTGCAGTTGTTATGTATGTATGTGTATCTTAGTGCTGAGAAAGCTGAAGACACTGGGGGGAGGAGGGCTTGTGATTTTATAATTCAGGCGATAAATACCCAGTAGCGAACTTGTGAGCTTGGTTTGAAAGAGACCACTATGGTGATGGGAGGGTGCTCCCTGGGCTTTCTTTGACAAACGAATTTGGATTGTTGTTTATTTTTCTCCAACAATGGAGGAAGAAAGGGTTTTTTTGGTTCATTTTCAGTCTCTCTCCAACCATGCTATAGTGTAATCTACTTGTCTACACTGCTGAATTTTCCATTCTTAAGGATTGCCCACTCAAGACTAGTGCTGACCGGATAGGACAAAATTATTTCTCCATGATTTACTTGAATTTAAAGATCACTTTTGCAATAAGATCAAGTCTGTAGTTTTGGGGCATATTTGTTTTCTGCTGCTATCTGAGCCAAGATCTGCAAAAGAGGTTTTCATATATTTTAAGTGAGAATGCATGAGTAAGAGAATTAATTCATGTACCGTCACCAAGTTCCGAGCTGAGTATTTGGCAAAGAATTGGCATTTGCACTTCATATTGTGCTGCTGACTTGCATTCCTCTGTCCAGTCATGGAACAGGCATACTCTACAAAAGTTAAATAATTAATTAATACAAAGTAAATTTCAAAAGTTCACATAAAAGATTTACTACGAGGTATTCACAAACTGTTTTTACGATATAGAAATATCAAGTGGGAATCTCATGAATAAATCTAAATAATGAGGGCATTTGAAATCTAACATTTACTTGGCAATATTTAAAAAACAAAAAAGAAGAAAAGAGTGAGACAGAGAGAAAATATGGCAAGAAGTGAAGAGCTGCGATTACTTGTTGTGGTGCAGTGAAAACAAGCACCCCCTGGCTCTGACTCGAGCCTTACACACACTATTGCAGATTGGCGTGTGCTCTGTGCACACGCATTCATACATGTAGAGGCAGGCGTCAACACTTCTCAAAGCTCATTAGTTCTCCCGTGTCAGCAGCCAGCTCCCAGCGGATTCCCTGACAGCACCATGGAAAATGCCAGCTCGAAGCAGCGGACCTCCCAGGTCCCCAGTGCCAGCTGCGAGCACCCTCCCTCCTCCGCAGCAGGCCTGTGCCCTCCCTGGCCAACGCGCCTCCTCTCCTCGACCCCGTCCCTCTGACCAGCGCCGCGTGGGGGGAAGCAGCCGCTGCCCTGCCTCTGCCGGCCACAGGCTTGCCGTCTCCCTCCTGGCCGGGCCAGGGCGGGAGGCCTGGGAGGGAGAGCCGCCCTGGCTGCGGTGGCGGGGCAGGGCTGGCCCGAGGGCAGCACAGCGGCTGTCGGCAGCCATGCAGAGCAAGAGGTCGACCACGGGAGAGAAGGAAACTTCTCTCAGTGGGGGACGAGCCTCCTTGGGGCAGGCGGAGAGGCACGCTGGCCCAAGCCAGAGCAGCAAGCTGTCCGGCACCAGCCCTTAACCATGGACTCGGAGTTGTAAACTCTCCAGGGACAAGGGTGCCAAGCGCCTCTGAAAGCCAGGCCCAGCCTTTCGCTTTCTGACACCGTCCTGGGTGGCCGGTGCTCTGCGTGCACTGACTCCTGCTGCAGCGATGGAGCAAATGGGCCCCAGGCTTCCCTCAGCTCACAAGACTTAGAAACATCTGCTGTATTATGACAATGTAGTTGCTATTGAAAGAGAAATAATGTGAGAGTAGAGGACAGAGAAGAGCTCTGCCCAAGGCAGCATGAAAATAAGCAATAGCAGGTCTCTCTGATGAGTTTCTCCGGTGTGCCCTGCCCCTCTCAGGAGACACATCAAAGGGAGACGGGGAAATCAGTCCACGGCAGCGAGCCTGCTGGAGCCCGCTTGCTCAGCACAGGCAAAATTAATTAAGAGGGAGGCAGAAAAAGAGCCAATACGAGTCTGATTCTGTCAGGGAGCGCAGCGCTGACAAACAGCAAATGCTAATTCAGGAGTTTTTCATCTCTTTCACACCTGCCAAAGAGGAAAAGAGGAGCGCGATTCAGATTTGAAACAGACTGGATTTGGATACCTCTGACACATTGCATGATGCCACATCTACCACTGCTTCCTGGAAGCCTACAAAAACTAAAGGTAGATCAAGAGAAACTCAGCCCCTGTAATACCACATTTAAGGAAAACACATCAATGTGTTGGTTATTGCTGTTACAGAAAACAAAGCAAAGGTGAGGCCTCACACACAACAGGAGAAGCCACAAATAGGGACCTCTTACCCTGCTATCAGTAAGCATCTCATCAGAACAAGACAAACATAACCAACAAACAATTCAGGAGAAATTAGTTAATTTTTATTTGACACAATAAGCACTAAGACTTAATAATACTGCTTTTCTATGTACCGAACACTACAGGGTTGGAAACATGAGACCCACACTAGCAGGAGGAAACAAAATACCAAATGGAAAACTCTTAAAATGCAGGATTTCCAGGCATTCGGGTGCTGTAGTAGGGAGTCCCTGGAAATGCTCATAAATTAATCAGATTAAAGATGTAAAGCCATCACTCCAGGGGTATCATAGCTCTTCCATATTTTTTGCTCATAATTCAAAAAGGAGGTGAGGCATCTGAGCCCAGTTTGGGACTAATAATTTCTAAATAAAAGATAAATATGTCAAGTTTTCATAAACAGAAAGAAGAGCACGGCACTATAAATAAGCTTTAATATTTGTTTTATTGTAAAGTTTATCTGGTTGAGTTCCTGCCTTTTACAGAATGCTCCTGTTACTATTATACCTCCAAGTGCATTAAAAAATTCCACTGGAAAAGGGACTTGCTTTATGTCCCAAAGAACTCCCGAACCACTGTTTATGGAGTACTCTGCAGCCCTGCGTCACAGCTCCTTGAGCCAATTGCCTGTGAACATTTAGCAAACAGCCATTGTGCTGCATCTGTTCTGAGCAATTTTTTTGGACTACATGACAGGTGTGTTCATCTGTGTGTTGCCGCCTTTTTTTTTTTTCCTGTTCATGGATATTATGACCATAGTCTTCAAATCTATACAACACAGTTAATCTGAAGAGCTCCCACAATACCTTCTAAACTTATGGCCAAAGATGTGCAAGAATGATATCCCAACAGCTGTCAGTCCTTGACTACCAGGCACAAAAAGGCATTGCCCAAGAAACTGGTCCACTAGTGCTGTGCTTTCTAGGGGCAGACGAATGACTATCAGGCTACCATCTGCCCAGTAGTTAAGCAAAGTAATGCCTGTTTCATCTAGAGTGTAAAAGGTGCTTTGTTCAAGTCAAATAGAATCATGTATCAGCAACATACATTAATAACTGATAACACATAAATATCCAGTGCATTTAATACTATCAAACTAATTAGGTGTTGGTTTGCCAGGAATAAAGGCGAGGTTTAAAAATCCAAGATGACATGATTACCACTGAGTACGACATTCTTGCTCTTCCTGAACAGAGTCTAAAAGCATAGGTGACTGAGACAAGTCACCAGGCTGGAAGCCAAACTTATTCCATGCACTAAATTTGCAATGAAAATTCTAATGAAGCCATCTTGACAAGCTAAAACAGTGCTACTCTGGCCAGAGGTCTCCAGCTCACTCTGAGGTAGATCTGGAAGCATTAATTTGCTGAAGGGTCGACTCAGTGCATGGAGCACCTGTTACTGCTAAAGCTAGTGTTGCAAAAATGCCAAGACTGCCATGACAATTTGGGAGTCCAGGTGCAAAAAAAAAAAAAAATCACTTGCCACCCTTACTGTAATTGTACTGAAGAAAGTGCTTATTAAACACATGTACCTGCTCCACTCAGGCAGTGAAGAAGTACTTCTGTGAGCTCGAAACACTGCATGTACTAACCTTTCATTCTGTGTGAGAGAGCTGGTGTTAAATAGGGTGAGAACTACACTTGCTCTGGGGAGAAGAAAGACTCACTTTGAAGACAGGCTGGTTACCCTGTTTTTCTTCCTACACCACAGCTTTCAGATTGCAGCTAGAACTTGAAGGGAGTTGTTCCCACAAGCTCTCCAGCCCAATGTCTCCACCCGAGAGGCTTGAGTAAATAGCAGAAGCTCTGGATATGAATCAGATGGAAAAGATTCAGCCCTCTCTGCTAGGTCTGAGTTCAAAGTCATCCATGGCTGAACAGCTAAATCAAGATCACTATCTGCATGTGAGGGCAGAATGGAGCGTTCAGTAATAATGAACTGCTCACCCTTAGAAGCTCATTTCTAGATGTAGTGTAGCACGTTGTAAATGGAATCCAGTTGAAGTGTCCATGTACCATTGTACATAACACTGAGAGAGGTGGGGAAGTCTGGTTGTTTTAGGAGACCTTCTTTTCCTCTGTTTCCTTTCTGTTCTTCTTCAACTGCCTCCAGCTGAAATCTTGGACCTGACCTCTCAGTATCAGTGCTCAGCCTCACTGCCAGAGGAAGACCACAGATGCCGCAGAACGTATCACAGAGCAGAGAGCTCAGCCTACAGCACTCAGGTCCATGACACACCTCCTCCTCCCTGTACATGCTAAGACCCAGAGCAGCCTGTCATCATGAATAGTGTGCGTGATCCATTCCCCACATGCACACATCAGACCTGACTTTTGTTACATGATGTTGTGCTCCAACACACAGGTTACATCTACGCAGCTGTTGGCACCTGAGCAGGTACCCTCAAGCAAATTCAAGTAAATATACCCATGCTGCAGCCACATCTTGCTGCATTACACCTACAGAAAGCAAGTCGTGCCATAATGAGTTTATGTATAAATGGGCAGAAGTCAAGGACAAAGAGGATGCACAAACGGAAGGATGTGTCCATAGACAACAAAGCAGCTCAGTGTCAGTGCTTGGCTGAGAACACAGGTGCCTCTGAAGACATACTGCTCAGTGACAAATCTGTTCACCTGTGCCATTTCTGCAGGTTATAGCATCCATGTCTGCGTTCCGTTGTATATGCAGGCACAGCCCTAACCCCTCACCAGCAAGGGTACCCCACTTGTTAGCTGATGCTGGAATACAGCTGGAGCCCACAGCTAGGGTGTGCCTGTACCTCCCTCTGTGAAGTTGCCTGGTTTATTATCTGTAGAACAGCACACCTGGGAAGATGAGCCAAATAAGTATTAGATATAATCAGATACTTTCTGTCTTCAGGTGCCACCCATGTGCACACCTTCCCTACAAGCTGTGGAGTGAACCTGCTAACAATTCTATTAATAACGAGCAGTATAAGTAGGTGAACTGGATGAACTTGTGTGAAAGCAAAACCCCAGAGGTAGATCAGTTGCTATGTTCAAAGCAAACAGATAACTATCCCAGGCTACAGGCAACTCTCCCTCCACCCCCCCCCCCCCCCCCCCCCCCCGCCCCCTTTCCCACGTCCTCCTTTGGGACATCTCCAGGCATGTCCAGGGTGGTGCAGCCTGGCAAACAGACATTTAATCAGTGATTTATACATTTAAAAAAAGAGTCACAAAGCCATCAATGACCCTGGGAAATGCCAAGTGCCAGAAAATCCTCTGAGGACTCTCCTTTGTATTCATCTTCACTGTACATGACACTGTTAATGCACAAAAGTAAAATTGTTCCTCAGGGGGTTGTGTCCCCCTGCTTCTCACCTGCTATCTGAAGTCTCAATCTACCTGCAGTATCACAGCCAGCTAACTGTTACACCACACAGAGGAGACTGGCTTCAACTGAGAACAGCACGGCAGGAGTGGTGAGCAATGCCTAAGACACACGAAGCCTACTTGAAGGCAAAGCTAGTCATTGACTGCAAGAGAAGAATACCAGATCACATTGTAGAGTGCCCACTGTTCCCCGGGGCCCTTCTGCTGCAAGGCCTGAGTTTTGTGTCAGTGCAGTGAAAAGCAAGGGACAGACTCCGGAGTGTAGGTTTGTTAGTTAGTGACTGTGCCATTCACAGGCAACTTGTTGACATCAAACCATGCACAGCCACACGCACGCTGGCAGTCAGAATAATGGCAGATGGGGGGCTCTCAGACAGACATTTTTGTACCCTTGACAAGAATTAAAATCTGCTGCCTTGGGCGTTATGATTGTCGAGGGGCCACAGGCTTAGCATTAGTATGATGAGTAGTAGGGCCCTGCCATAGAGGCAGAGAGATGGCCTCAGGACCAAAGGACTGAGGAAGGACAGTCTCCTCAAGCAAGATTTCAGGTAGTTTGAGCTACTGGTATGCTTTTGAAATGCATACACTTTGCCTGCCTCTCCTCCCTTCTTCAGATCTAAGGACAGGACTCAAAGGCACAGGCAGGGCTGCCTGAAGAAAAAGTGGCATAACCTCTAGTACTGCAAGGAATGTTTATAATGAGGTACCTGATCTGAAATTCACTTGCACAAAGACCCTGCAAACAGCCTCTTATGCAGGAACAAATTCAAGTGTTTGAAAACTAGTAGAAACAACAGGGAGGTTTTGTCCTCTGGTATTTAGAAGGTGTTTTTATGCAGCTTTTTGCTTGGCTGCACAAATCCAACACAAAGTGCAAAGTTCTGTAATATCCTACAATTTTATTGAAAGAACCAGTTCATTGCCAGGAACTGGTCAAATATAATACTGAGAACATGTCATAACATGAGAAGAAGTTTCAGAGCCAGCTGACATATTTAGTCCTCACTGAACATAAACAAGGATTCCCATTCCTCTTCCCTCTCATCTAGAACAGATTAAGGTCTCCTTACAGTTTTTTCTGAAGTCCTCTTGAAATGCAGATGCTACACCTCACTGAGATTCTTATGTCAAGCATGTTAAAAAAGGACAAATATTATACATGGTGTATATAAAGTAATTTAATAACGTAGCTCTATTAATAATTTCAGTGACAGTAACCTCTTCAAAACTGTAAGAATATTTTTCTTTCCAAGCAGGAGAAGAAAAAACTGCTGCAATACTGGATCCTGAGGCTGAGGCATTGAAATGGAAAGGATAAACGACGCATCAGCAGAGATACTGTTCTATTGAAAGGCAGTTTCATTCTCCAAATGGAGCTTTGTATTAAAATTCCAGATTCACCTGGTAATAAATTATGTTGTTCAAAGACAAATATTACACCTTTTGCAAACTCTGAAGGGAAAGGAAGTAAGGCTGGACAGGCAGACCCCTACTGAGTGCTGCTCTGACTCTGTGCTGTTCCCTGACTGACAGCTGATAATTATCTTTGATTTAATGCCACTTGATGTTCTCCCCCCCACCCCCCCCCCTTGGTTATTCTCCTCCTGTACTGACATATACTAGGAAAAGGACGGTCTTGGAAGAAAAGGCAAAATGGAATATACTGCTTCAGTAAGTTAGAGAGAAAATGCCAATTTTATTTATTCCTTAAAAACGTTAAACAATCTGCCAGTTAAGAAAACTATAATTAAAGCTTTAATCTTCAGACAAGAGTGTAAAACTTGGGTAAAATGACTAGCCCTAGATATAAATGAATTTAGGCAGTTGTTTTACCTGCAGAGCAGCAGCACTGAGCATTCCTAAAGATACGTTCTGGAATCAAGAAGATCAAGGCTTTTCTTGATTTTCAGCGTAAGGAACATCATTCATTTCATTGCCTTGAAAAAGCACCGAAGAGGCCCAAGCTTCCAGACGAAGGAAAGGCAATGAGGAAGGCAAAGGGTTTTCCTATTATTTTCTCAGAGTGTGGAGTACAAGGAGGGACTCCCACTCCCCTTTCAGCTTTTCCCCTTCTCTAGAGTTCAGATCTCTCCTTTCCGCCTTCTCCTATCTTTCCTCTAATGTTGTAACTTGGCATCTGACAGTGTCTCCCAGACCCCAAACTCCCCAGTCCCTCTTTATGAATGCAATAGCCTCTTCTCAGCAGACTAACTTTTGCTCTGATTTTTTTTTTTATTTTTTTTTTATTTTTTGGTTTGTATTTCAGAAAACGCTTGTGTGTCATACCAAACAGTCCAATTAGCTGTTTTGGGGCTTGTAAAATAATTTTGAGGCATTACATACTTGTACTTGCAGTAGGTTCTCTGGCGGGAAAAAACCCTATCATTCTAATTTACTGAATTTTTAGTATGCAGATGGATTCTGGCCAAAAAGGATCCCACAGCAAATCCAGTTGGGGTCTCAGAGGGAGTTTTTTATTTTGTATAATTCTCTGTGTGAAATAAGACAGTGTTCATTTCAGATTAACATCCATATGGCAGAGTCTTTTAGATTCTGGAGTTTTCTGCCTGTCATTATGGGTAAAAATTTCAACAGCTTTTAAAACAGTTAGCAGCCTAAAGCCTGTTTCAAGAGGGATTTTGCAGTCGACAGCAAGGATTTTTGAAAGCATCTGTGCAAGGTAAAGGTCCAATTCCTGTTGCCTTTCAGTGGGGCTTCAGGTGCTCTGCCACTTAGCTGGCTTCCCAGGTACTATTCCAAAGTCACAGATAAGAAGTAATGAAAAATCTTAAAACAATGCAATAAATATTATTATTGCTGTTTAGTACCTATGTATTGGGGTAACCAGAGAGAAGAGAGCAAAATTCATAGAAATGTAGCTTAGAAATAAGTTCCTTTGCTTTGGGAACTCTCAGAGAATGCAAAGAAAATGAATGTAAAACCAAAGCTGTATTTCCTCTGTGAAAATGGGACAGATTAAGGTACCATTCAGAGTATTTATATACTATTAAGTGCATTAGGAAAGGAAGGCAGAAGAGACCAGCATAAAGCCATGTAGAGAGATCCCTTAATACTGCAGTAAAACAAACTGTAATTTGATTTCTCCCTTGGTATGCAAACCTCCTCCTCCTTCCTTTCCCAGTCTCCTACCTTTAACTAACAGCAGTTTCACCTGGGGAAATGTTTGTGTTATTGCAATGAAGATGCTGAGCTCTTGCACTGTGAGGTGACATTCAGTAAGGTTGACCAACCTCACTTCTCACATACCCCTCTTATGGTGCAGCTGGCAACAGCACTCACAGTGCTTTCTCCACCTATACCAAGCTCTTCAAAACAGTGCCTCTTCTCATTACAGGGTTTAGCATTCCCCTCTTACGTGAGGAAACGATAGCTTCTGTCTCCATTGTCAGCGTTTTCCTGATCTCACCATTACACCACAACTCTGTCTTCTTATGCCAAAGCCCACATGGTGCCATGGTGCCATCCTATGGCCCATTTATCTCTCATGCTATTCCAAAAAGTGTCCAGAAAGAATATTTTTTGTGTCTGTGCACCAAAAAAAGTGGAAGGCATGCCTGATTCTTTCTTTGCATGAGGATATGTATTCACTGACGGCATCTTTTATAAACACATCATGTATTTCACCTAAAGGTGCTGTGTGCTCCGAAAGACCCAAATATATTAGCATTCTTCAACCATCACTTTTGAAGTCGGCATTTGACTATTTTTGCATTTCTTCCAGGTTGTAGTTAGACAACTCCTAATTCTATGGGGAAAGCAAAGACTATAAAATGCCAGAGCTCCACTCTGCTGAAATAACATTAGTGAAATATCAAGTCCTTTATGATGTCATGAGGGATTCTTTAATGTGACTATAGCCTCCTAATGACATCATAAAAAACAACTGCAACATCAGAAAACAGCCAAGGGTCATCAATCAGCCCATCTTCTCTCCTACTCACCAGGGGCAGCAGCCCAACTTGGTCCTATCTGCTTTTTATGAGCAGCACTGTCTGCTGAATAGCACACAGAGAAGAGACTAATAATCATACAAATATCAGGGAGAGCGGTCAATCATCACCTGAAATGTTCAGTACACCTGAGGGAAATTCGGGTGCTGTAGCCTGAAGAGTCTGCAAGTTTAGCATGTAGAAGAGACATTACTACCTTAGAGGTCACCTGGCATTCTCTGGGCAACAGGCAACACCAGTTAGCAATTCAGTTGTTTTTAATATGTGGGGAGAATGGGACTAAAAAATGAATTCTTTGGTTGCTCTCTTCATCCTCTAGCCATAAGAAAAAGCTTTTTCCATGTCGCCCAGATACCCATCTGTGTGTCCCATATTACAAAGACCACACTGAAATAAGGCTTTGCGTCCTCAAACTGAAACGAGTGATAGTCCCAACGAGATGCTGTGACTGCCAAATCCTCTGGCAAGAATGGAAACAGCCTCCTCCACATTTGAAAATGCAGTACCTCAGAGTTAAAGCCTCATTATACACTCTTAGGAATACTTGGAAGTTTTCCAGGGATGGGGACGTCTCGGGGAGTTTCCCAGACTCTCAGAAAAAAAATAAAGTAACAGATACCGTGGTCTCTAGATGTTTCACAATCACTCTTGGAAAGTGTTTCAAATGGAGCTTCTGCCAGCACAGTGCTGACCAAAGAAAAGGGTTTTTTGCCAGATAAGAAGGGAAAGGATCTGGTTCCTTACACAAGTAGTGCACAAGTGGAATGAAACTGAGGTGAAGAGACATGCAAGGGAAGGAGGAAGAGGAATGACACAAAACTAACCAGCACAAGGTAGTAACAGTCCAATGTGCAGAAAATCTTTGAGATGACTACAAGTCCTGCCTTGGCTTATGGTCTGGAGCCCCTGACCTAGCTCTGCTCTCAAGTTTTCCAACAGGACCAAGGAGGTAGGAGGGGAACTAGCTCTCTGTACGTGCATGTGCAACCTGGCTAGACGACATCTTCATGAGCACCTTCACACACAAGAGTTTCCCTCTCCTATACAGACTCCTGAGTCTTGTTCTCCAACACAAAGCAGAATTGCAACTCCCCAAAACAGTCCTATTCAATTCCCCCATATTTTACTCATGAGGGTAAAGTATGACTTTCAGCTGGATTACTGCCCTGTGTTCCTAGTTTGGTTAAGGAAAAATGGTCAGGAAGTTTCTCATGCTCTAAAAATCTTATAATCTACTCAGATGATAACTACACCCTATAGGAGTGTTCCTGAACTATTAACAAGGATTACCTGTTACTGTAGCACACACTGTATTGCAGACTTCTCTCCTGTGATCTCCTAGGCAATCTGTGAGATAAAAACAGATTCTAAGCCACCAGGACATGGCTGATTTACTTCCCTTTCCAGCACTGCCAAAGAGTCAAATGTTTCAAAAAGAGTTTGGCATCACAATCCCCAAATTTGTTAACAACTATTGTGTTAAATTTTTAATTCAGCTAGCTCCGCCCCTTGGGCAACATTTCAGGGTATTATTTCCTGCCTTGTTTAGGACCACACTGATGATTTTCAACACCTCTCTCTGAAGCAACTGTGGACGAATTCTTTTCATGACATTTGTAAATTAGCAATACTTTAATATTAGGATTATCTTCATGTGAGAGAGAAAGCAGTAAACTAGAAAAAGCAGAGAAGTGCCTTCCTGCATCATATGGGGCACAAAAGACATCATACAAACTCCCTTGGTTAAAAGCAGTATGTCACTTCACATTCAATGTAATCATGACTACACCAAACACTACTTTACCACTTCCATTCCCAAATCATCAGAATAATTTAAAAAATTCTCTGCATGCTTATTCTAGCCAAGACTATATGGTACGAACTGACATCAGCTCAGATGGCACTCTGCTGTTCAGAGCAGATTTGAGCTTCTCTGTCTGCTGTAAGGGCATTCTGCAGTTCTCCTATAAAACTTCTTGCAAGGAGAAAGATTCTGTGATGGGCTGACGCAGGCTAATGCATGTACAGAAAGAGACTGTTTCAGAATGTGCACCGATCTGCCTGATCCTGTACCACCATGATGCAAGCTGGACTGACCTTCATAATTCTAAAGTATAAGCTAGTGAAAAATCAACTGCTTTTCATATAGTTGTCTAACCCCTCTAGTCTGCGGATTCTCTGCTCATTTGGCCTTGCTTTTTATTTTCTAATATTCAGCAGCTGCTCATACCAATACCCAGAATGAACTTTATTCTTTTCTGAAATATGCAGCTGCTATTTCAAGAAAAAGCCATGGAGCAGAACAGGTTTCAGAATGGAAAACCAAACTATGTGAAACAGTTAACCACCTTGGCAGTACTAGTGACAGAGAACTCAGAAGTCACAAAAACTTTTCTTCATCAGTCCCTACATTTGGGGGTATTGGGAAGAGGAATTTGTTACAGCTCCAAAATTAACTGAAACTGGAGATTGTCTCTGGGCTTAACAGTGAGAGTGCACTTGAGCTCTCTATGACTCTGAACCCTTTTAAGGGCATGCAGGGTAGAAGCATCACCAGCTTTGTGTTTCACCTGCCTCTCTCTCTAAGCAGCTGCAGGGAGAAATCTATTTTCATAGATGATTTCTGATTTGAAGGTTGTGTTTTGACTTTACTTCGGGGTTCCAGTGTCTCAAACCAGCCTATGGAGAAGCACACAGCACCCTTCTCCCCTCCTTTCCACATCCTTCAGTAGCTGCAGAAATGATCTTCAGGACAAACAGCAAGGCAACAGCTCAAAGACTAGCCACTCTCAGGGCCAAGTCAATTAAATCAATAGAAATGAAAGTCATCCAATTACCAGGTGAGGGAGCAGCAACCTCACTACCTTTTCCGGGGGCTTAGAAGTCTCAGTTGCTCTGAGAGGCTTGTATCACCTTCCTTGCTCCTTGTAGTGCTCTACTGGCTACCATCTGATGAGTCCCTGTCCATGCCAATTCCCCACCCTCAATGCATGCTGGGCCAGTCATTCGTGTTTACCCGTTAGCTAATAGATATTAGACCACCCTCCCCTTTTATTTGTTTATTTCACAAATTGAGGTAAAAACAATTTGTATATTTTTTAAACTGTTGAAGAGGCTGGAGGGAGCAAGCCTCTGACAGAGGTGTGCAGAATGGGACAGTGACAATGGCAGGGTCTTGGCTGATGCATGTTCACACCCTTACCAGCATAGTGACTCCTGAAAACAGCAGCTCAAGTCCATATCATGCTTACAGTATCCATCTGAGGGCAGCTTCTGTGTCTTGCAGCCATACCCTGCTTAGGATGTCCCATGTGGCATTTTCTGCAGTGGGCAGTAGACCACGCTGTCTGTGTCCCTTTTTTCAGCCCAAGCCAATTCTCTGGTCAGAAGGTCCCCAGCGTGTATCTCAGGAGAAAGTGGTCTTAACGGAGCCAGCTGAACATGGGCTAACCACTGACTAGCCAAGCGCAAGGGACTGGCTGATCCCTGACTATAAATCTTGTCACTTTATTTTTTTATGCCTTGCCATTAGCATCCTCTTAGTTTCAGTCTTGTTGTAGGACCAATGCAACTGCCAATCCACAAAGCCTGATGAGTCAAATACTTTCAGTACTGCTGCTGCACAAACTCTGTTCCTCAGGGTTTCTCTCAGTTTCTCTCTCTTTTGTTCCAAGCAGCGGTCCTATGCTGAATAGTGCTCTCAGACAGGTCATTAATTTAAGGACACCAGAACCCAAGCAGATCATTTACAAGTCAGCATGAAGTACAGAGAAAAGGAGGAGGCCATGCTGCTGGCATTTTGGATAAACAAGACATTCAATAATTTTAATCTCAGTGTAACTCTGCTATTTCCAGATTATATAATCCCACTCTTGAAAGAGGGTTATTTGAGCAAACTGTCACATTAAACAAACGCATTTGCCGCATATGTTAATTGCAGTAGAAAGCTGTTAAGCAAATAAGCATGTTGCACCAAAATGTTATTCTTTTAGCAGGTCTGTTCCTTTCATGGACCTCCAATTCACAAGCCATGCTCTTTCAGAATGCATATTTCAGTTTAAGGCAAAGAAATGTGTTCACTGAACTGATCAATTTTTTTTATCACGTTGACTTTTGGTTAAATTTTAAGGCATCCTGTGCCACAGAAGTAAATTCTTTTAAACCGGTTTATTTCTACAGCAAGATTTCAATGGTAAGATTTGAAACTATATGTGGAGAAGGACTAACAAAAAATGTATTCTTTTAACAGATATTAGCATTAATAAATCCTGCAGTATACTGCCTGACACACCCCACTCTAATACTATCCATTTACTAAGTTCTTTTTATCACTTACTTCAGGGTCTATATTCTGTGGAAAAGCACCTCTGTTACAATCTAAGCACTGATCATATTTACTGTTACTATTCGTTATGTAATAAAATCCCCTTAGCTGCATGTTATTCTTAAAAAAAAATCTGAGATTTTGATCATGTATTTCTGATTCAGTGAAAAGAGGAGTATATATTATATACAGTGAGGGAACACTGGTATCATGGTGCTTCTAAAGTCACACATTTTAGTTTCTTTAGGCAAGTGAAGGAGGCTGAAATGAAGGAGAAGCCTACGCAAATTGGAATACACACAATCTTCTGACAATCATTGAGTCTGCATCTTTCTTTTGTGAAATCTAATAACAGCTGGTTCATTTCACATGCAAGGTGGAAGAATCAGTGGTGGAAATAGAGAGCAGATTGGAAATGGACTGGTTCTAAAATGGTCATTGGCCTCTTTTCCTTCAGAGAGGAAGAGAGTATCAGCTTTTCACGTACAAACCTAAACACCAATTAACAATTCAAGTCATCATACATTTCCGAGCCAAGAGTCATTCTGGGGTAGCGGATGTCAGTTTTCAAGGGGAAAAGGAAGTTCCTCTAATAACCTCTGATTTTTGAAAAGACAAATCTGATCTTTGTAAAGCCTAAATTTACACATTCAAACTCGTGCCCAAATTTGAGAAATAAATAAGAAATCTGGCCAAAAGCATGTCTGTGGGACTCTTCATGGGATCAGAAAAAAATTCAGAGATGTATGTGCACCGTGCATCCAGACACATAAGAAATTACATGGTATTCTTACCTGTAATAGGTGCCAAAGCATTCTCAATCCATACTCACCGAAGTTTCATTCCATCTGTCACCCCAGCAAAATTCTCTTAGTTCTGTTTTTGGTAAACTTATGCATCCATGTCATTTCACTTGCTTATCAGGATCTCAGTCACACTTGAGCAGTGCTGTCAACCGTATCCTGAAGGCACAGGAGTGCTTGAGGTATTCCTGCAATTAGAATTTACAGGGAAAAAAAAATAATCTACTGATGATGCATAAAATCTCAAATTTAATTCAGTCTCTCAGACAGTAGCCAGGAAGACCATTCTGACAACAATAACCACTCCACTAATGTCAGCAGACCTGACTCTTAGGAAGAAGATGAGCTAAGTGAGGCCAGGTCAAATTCACATAATTACTTTTCAGAGCAGAAACACATTTCAAAAAGCATATGCAAGCAGTTTTAATTTCTCCTTTTGACCATTTCCATGTATTATCAATGTACGTTTGCACTTCATGTAAAAGTCAAGACAAACTGAATGTAAAGAAACTATCCAAAGTAATCTCCTTTCACAAGCCATCTGCAGGAAAATGTTTCCTTAAAGCACCTCTAAATAAACCACATTGAGAAAATAAAGAACATTATGATCTGCAAAAGCTGTGTGCTTGCTAGCCATATACTGCTTAAGCACAGCATTCATAAAAGGGAAGCAAAAAAACCTCAAACAGCTTTAGGGAGTGCCGGAGCCAAGATAGAGGGGAAAAAAATGGACTAAACGTGCAGGTGAGGAAAACAGAGACTCAGGAAAGCACATGAGTTTCAGAAATTCAGCAAGGCCTCTTAGCAGGACAGCACTGACTAGGCAATGTGTATGATATCAGCCAAAGCATGAAACGTACTAAGACTCAGTTCTGTCAAGCGAGTCTCTGTAGCTGATCTGATCTTAGCTAGAAGTCTTCCTCTTACATAAAACTTGGCAAACTAGACAGCTAATCCCACTAACATACCTTGAGAAAGACTGGGAGATTGTTATCCATGATGAGCACTACCTACCTCAGGCTAGAGAGCTTCATCTAAGTTCATCTTCTCACAACTCTGAGTCTGGCCTTTGCATCAAAATCATGGGTCAGTTATGCTCCCCTGGCATCTTGCAGTATAACCTTAAGCAACCTGGTCAAACTTTAGAGTTGGTCCTGCTTTGAGTGGAGCGTTAAACCAAATGCACCTAGAAGTCCCTTCCAAGCTGAATTAACCTGGTTTTACATGATTCCAAGGCAGTTGAACACAGATGTTCCAGAAAAAGGGATGGACCAATTTGTGACGCTAGGTTGCTCCTTGCTTAAGGGGCAGTTTCCTTATGAACCAAGCTAGTTATCAACATACACAAAGGAGATTTGATCATTAATATAATTTAATAATTTAACTGATGCAATTACATGTGCAACTAACATATGATCTCTTTAGAATCTCTACTGTTCCAATAGTAAACTGTCTTCTCCATACAGTCCCACAGCCATGGTCCCATTTAGCACCAAGTGACTGCAGGATTTAATTGCAAAACCTCCTTACTCTGCCTCAAGCAACATACACGGAAATGTGCTAAAGCCTTGTCCTGCATTGCCAACCATAGCACGGGCAAGGTACCATCTTCATATGTAACACCACTGTCTGCTCCTCAGCCAAAGAGACATAATCTCTTATGTGCCACTAACTATGCATCCAGGAAGCTGAGGGAGACAAGTGAAGCCAGTTTCCTTGTAAACTGGTTGGCAGACTCCCGTTTCAGAACAAATGCTACCTGCATTTTTACCTTGGAACACCAAACCAGATTGTGCGGCACTCTAGTTCAGTTAGAAAAGGATTTGTCTTTTCTAACTAGTCAGGGATGCCTATGTACTAAGCGTCATTATTCATTAGGCTTGGTAAGATTTGTGGGGATGTCTCCCTGGCTACCCTTCTCTCAGTCTTTCTTCAGCTGTGTTGAACATTGTTTCAAATGTATAATTTAAAAATGAAAAATGCTGGGCAAGCTCCATGAAGCAGTTTTCAGAAAGTTTTCCAACCCTTCCTACCTCCACCTTATCCTGTATTTTTAACTCTACATTGAACTCACTGTCAAACGTCCAGCGAGACTCTGTCAATACTGTGTAGAGAGCCTGGCTAGTTACATTTGTATGTAAACCCTATCATTTCACACAACAGTTCCCAGGAAACAGGGTTTTTTTGAGGTCATTCTTACACTGTTTTCATTCCGCATGTAAAACTCAATGATATCTGGGTCTGTGGCTCTTGTTTTAACATGGTGCAGTGACTCAGATCTTAGCTGGATGGTGCTTGAATTTTTGCTTGTGCTCCAGACATAAATATGTGTAGTTAGTACAGCAGACTACGCAAAGTGCTGAGTTGAACTCATGTCTCAGGTACCACTTACGTTAGAGGATTGTAGTAGCACACCTACTAGCAACAGGAGCAGATGTGTAGAACATTTGCAGCTGTAGCTCATCATGAGCACTCCTGGAGTGCATCTTCCATTTTAGTGTTATCTGAAAGGAATCCAGGTCATGCACACCAAGACCACCTCAAGATGAATGCCAAGACACAGCAACTGTAGACAGCTAGGACATCTCAGTTGAAAGCCCACCACTGATCCCAGCTAAAACACTAATGTTGGTGCAGCATCAGAGACCAACAGCTTTTGTACCTAAATAAATTGCAAACATGGTTTTGTATGCTTCTAGGGCCTGTCCTCTGACAGCACTTTAAAATCTGGATCATCCAAAAAGGCTTCCACAGCTACAAACTACTGTGATACCAGGGGTACTGCACAACGCGTAACTGTGGACATTAACGTGAGTAGCTTGCTACCTGAAGCTTTCTCATTGCAATATTGCCATCTTCCTGCTCAGATAATTTATTAATTACAGGTTGGAAAGGACTCTACTTCATAAGTAGAAGGAAACTAGGAAGAATCTTCACACAAATTAATAAACTAAAATCCCACTGACAGTACTACTGCTTACCAGAGTTCACAGGACAGATCTCTGAAAAAGCTAAAAGGACATGAACAAGGGGTAATGCATATCCAGAAGACAAAATACTCCACAATGCTAAAATGTGGAAGAGTATCTGAATATGAATTCCTGGTGAGAAATAAATTTTTATTTATGGGAATAGTACGTTGCAAAATATTCTGTATTCTTCAGAGCTTGTTTCCAGAGCAGCATGTGAGGCTGAGGATCATTAAAAGTTTCTGCCGGCAGTGGGGCATCTCCTGTTGAGGCGCAAAATATAAATTGGTCTGTGACAGTAGGAGAGGCAACAGGAAGTGAAACACACACTGCTGGGTCCTGCAGTCCTCATCTGTTCTTCACTTGTACCTTCTTTTTAGTTTTTTTTCCTCTGACTTCTCATTAGGTTAAGCTGTTATTTGTGTTCAGAATCAAAGAAGGAAAACTGAACAATAAGAACACAAAATATTTTATGTTTTTGTGCGTATGTAGGACTGCAGAGGGTGCCAAGTCCTTGCATGCACAAGGTGAGCAGAACTAAGGCTGGACTGTGAATTTCCTCTTACTTGCGCAAGCCCTGCCAGCTGCTGCTTCTCTACCTACAAGCAAAAACCACAATCCTCCACTACACCAGAGACCAGAGAAACACAGCTGTATGTGGTTAGACAGGATTTAAGGTCTACAAGTATATGTTAGACAAATATGTATTTCGGGGATTTTTTCTCTCTGCTGCCACAAAAGGTTATTGCTGACAGCTGTATATGAGAAATTATAGTGTGTGTAGCAATCTTAAGGACACTACATGAAATTGCATTACAGCTGTGATGGCAAAAAAAGCGACTATTTTTTTTTTGATGGAGCCTATTACACAGGACTTCAAGTCACGTAAAAAAATACTGGCAGTCTTAGATTTCCCTATTGCTTGAACTGGTAAAAATCTAGCCAAACTAAAGGAACCAAGATGACAACTGCGCTGATCCTGAAAGTCTGTTCTGAGAGGGAAAGTTGCATGCGCTTGTAAAGCCCATTCGTATGCCCTAAACCCTTAGTTCAGCTTCTATGGTAGCTCAAAAAAATGGGACGTGTGATTAGTTCTGGTTTCCTTGCTTTTTATTAAGTCAGATCCTCATTGACACTTGTCAACAGAACTGAATGATACGATCAAGAGGTAACACTCCCTACACCTCAATTGGGAATGTCTTATTCTTGGGAAAACTCCTTCCATTAGAAACAGAAGTGTGTATTGTGGGTCAAGAGAGAGATTCTACTCAGATGAGCTGCATTTTGTTTCCAGCTCACATAAAGATTCTCTGTATGCTGTTGAGTAAATCACTCGATCTCCAGGTGTCTCAGTTTCCCATTCCTTGCTCACTTTGTCAAGCTCTCGCTTTGGGCAAACATGGCACCTAATTGACTTCACCTCAAGGCACTATTGTCATAGAAAATAAATATTAATAACAATTAAGAGTGCTTGGACATGCAAGGCTAACTGTGGCCTGTCTCTGGCTGTCATGAATATGAACTTTGCAAATTTGTCCACAGAAACTACAGTTGTGTAAAACTGTCATAACCACCACACACATCTATTGAAGACACAGTCACACCACAGCAACTCCATTGCTTTTCCAGGCTTATAACTATTGTCCCAGCTTTGCAAGGTGATTTCTCTTCATGAACTTTGTCTTGTACGTTAAGAAAATGGCGAACACTACGGTATAAAAGCTAATGGGAATGTCTCTGTGAATATATCAGTTTATGTCAAACAAAAAACTCTTGAATTCATGATAATATAAAGTCAAATGTTTTAATGGAGATATTAATAATCTGTGAATACAAGTAAAAGCTAATGACATTTGGCTTTTATTGGTGTCAGTAATCGGTATTCTCTATATGCAGATGGCAAAACCCTGATAAGCCTTTATTTGATTATTAGTGAATCTAGATCGGATATGGGCATCTTATTCAAAGGAGTATATAAAATCGTTGATACTGTCTGCCCTTTTCTCCCTATAAACATTTGTCAATTCACTCGCCATCTGCTGTTCTGTGTATACACAAGCCCAGGCCAATGTTAGCTGAGGTTGCGATATAGCTATGTTAAATAATTTTATCTGATTTGTTGGATGATGGTATTTCTAATGGAAAACAACATGGTAATTTCAGAATGCTACTGATTAGATGAAAATGATATTGCATCAAAGTTACTTCCTTAATTTATTCTGAAAAAAACAAGAAGGATTTCTCTATTAAGATGCTTAATTAAAATCTATCTCTCTCCATACAAAATCTATACTTCAGGTCCTGCATGTCATGTCTGAAAAGAACAAAGGCTGATTAGCATCTTTTACACTCTGCTTTTCTTTTTGTCACTTATACATTCATTACAGCAATTCCAGCCAGGTTTAGAAGGTCTGAGAGAAAGGGTGCTATTATACAGACTGGCTGAGCACAAGCAGAACAACAAAAGAATGCAGCTGAGCTTTTTAGGTTTATAGAGAAAATGGGGGGAGTGGTGGGAGTCCAGATGGGACTGGGGGTGCGGTGTGATGGGGAACAGTTCCTACTTCGAGGGAATCTGTGAGAAACACATCACGTAAATAACGTCACAGGAACTGATGCTAAAGTCAAACTGCTCCATCACTCTCCCAGAGTTTCAGGGTTCCCTCCCAAACTTAGAAATAAAATAGGAAAACAGGCAATCTGAGCACCAGCAATATGGCACACACATACATGCCTGCACAGAGACACAGGCACACACACAAACTTATGCATTCTCACCAACAGGCTGGTAAGAACCACAAGGGAAAAAAAATTAAATTCCATCTCTTTCTCAGTGAAGCAGTGAATTACATGTTGCTGAGTTGTAAAAAAAAGCCTTCCTAGCCTTTAGCACCTCTTTCTTTAACATACTACCTACAGAGAGCTCTCATATCTGTGAATATGGAACTTTCCATCTGTCCTGTTCCTGAAAAATAAAGTTTGCACCAGCCCAAATATCTACCTCATTGGATGTGGCGCATCATTTAGCTGCAAACCAACATGATGTTCGTTTAAAATAAGAAAGGCATATACTATAAAATTCTTAAAATATTCTTTTATATCATACCCTAAACAAGAGAAGGAAGTCCTAGCAGTACTACTTACTGTCATTTGCATGAGTGGAAAGGAAAATAATGAGGTAATTAGCTGTAAGTTGGGCAGAACATCTGGTGAAAACCTGACATTCACTCCTATAGAAGGTCTAATTCTGTCCTTGCTTACATTTGTCTGCAGTGGGAAAAGCCTTCTTGTAATCCATGGCATTTTCAGTGCTGTACAGTGAGATTCATGATCAGCTCCTCTTTACTGCTACACCTCAGCAGATTCTAAGATATAACTGGTAGTTGGGTTTGGGAGCAGTGCACATGAAACCCACTCCCTCGTAATAATCCCTAGCAAATCTTCTGACAAGATGCCTCTTATTAGCCCCAGGGCATCCTGAACATATTCGAGTACCAAAGTCTCACTATCTGAGAAGCACGTCTGCCACCTGTCCAGCAGGAAATGTTAGATGAATTTGGGAAATATTTTGGTATGTGCAGCAGAGCTAGAAAAATGTGTATTTTGCTTGCCTGTTTGGGGTCAGTTGGCCTTTTCTCAAGCCTGCTTCCAGCATTCCTGGCATGTCATACAGGAGCTGGGACCATGGAAGATTTTTCTCTGGAGTGTTGCAGGTGAACACCAAGAAATTACTTTCCTCTGCTCTCCCCACCAAAAACAGATTGGGGGGAAGGGAAAATAACAACAAGGCAGTGTCCCCCTTGCAGTGCCCATTTTCTTTAGATTTACTAAATCTGTGGCCAGCAGGTCAAGGGAGGTTCTCCTCCCCCTCTACTCTGCCCTAGTGAGGCCCCATCTGGAGTCCTGCATCCAGCTCTGGGCTCCCCAGTTCAAGAGAGACGAGGAACTACTGGAGAGAGACCAGCGGAGGGTACAGAGATGCTGAGGGCCTGGAGCATCTCTCCTGTGGGGAAAGGCTGAGGGAGCTGGGGCTGTTCAGCCTGAGGAAGAGGAGACTGAGAGGGGACCTCACCAACGCTTATCAATATCTCCAGGGCGGGTGTCAAGAGGACGGGGCCAGACTCTTCTCAGTGGTGCCCAGCGACAGGACAAGGGGCAACGGGCACAAACTGGAACACGGGAAGTTCCGCCTGAACATGAGGAAAAACTTCTTCGCCTGTGAGGTGCCAGAGCCCTGGCACAGGCTGCCCAGGGAGGGTGTGGAGTCTCCTTCTCTGGAGAGATTCCAACCCGCCTGGACGCGGCCCTGTGCAGCCTGCGCTGGGTGACCCTGCTCTGGCAGGGGCTGGGCTGGATGATCTCCAGAGGTCCCTTCCAACCCCATTCTGTGATTCTGTGTGATACTAGCGTAAATGTGCTCCAGAGTCAGTTGTCCTTAGAGGCAGGGCTCAACTCAGGCACAGTGCTGGATGCTGTTCTGACAGGCATTTAGACAGGCAGAGAAGATCCAAAGAAGGAGAAGCAAGGAGTGGGATTAGTTTTTGCTAATTTGTGTCAGCATCACTTTGACCCAGAACTGTGATCAGCAGCCAAGCTATTCATAAATCCATCCAAGCTCCTTTTAGTAACTTTCAAAAGGAGCTGAAAATACCCTTGGTATTCAGCTCTGGGTGCAACACAGATTGTCCCAAGCATCCATCAACTCACTTTATTAAGCAACAGCATCAAGCAACAGATTTCAACTCTCTTTTTAGATCAAACTAAAATATATACATGAGACGGTTCATTCAAGGTGTTACCTCTTGTTCTTCTCACTTAGCACTTGGGAGATGTGTGAACAACAGCTGAGCAGGCTACAGAGCTTCTCCCAGGTCCTAGGCTTTGCAGGGCACAGAAAGCTTCCTGTTCTGCTCACCACCACAGAAGAAACAAGTGCAGGGTGCTGCCTGAGAACAGACAGGTGAGAAGGATCAGCACAGAGCAAATAAGCTGCAAAGCAGGGTGGACACAGGGCTTAGGTACAGACAATTGGAGGGATGAGAACAAAACAGATGTCCAGAGGAATGGCAGAAGATACACATAAGGAGATGGTTTTCTGAAGGACCCCACCCTATGGACTGCCTGTTCTGAGACAAAAACAGTAATCAGGAAAGTCCCATATACGCCTGAATGTGTAGGACCACCCAGTGTCAGTCCCAGAAATTGTGTTCTCTGAAGTCCTCGATCCTTAAAATATCTGCAAATAAACGATTAAAAACCACGTGGAAAAGTTGAACAGTCTGCGGCACAGTGTGCATTTGCTCATGTCTCCTATATTTCTTTCTGTTATACATAGAATAAAATTTTCCCACGCTACAAAGAACTATCATTGAGTGCTGACATCTCCACCACTACAGGCATGCTGAATAGAGTTCCCTATTTCAGAGACTACAGATTGAGTAGCAAATACACTAACGAGACAGGAAACCAATAAGAGACCGTTATGCCGAACTATTCAACCTGCTCCTGATGGCTTATTGTCCCATGCAATATATATTGTCTACTTAAAGTGGTCTATATCATACTGTTCTATGATTTTTCACTGTGGTGTGCATTTTGCCACAGTCTGTACACTTCTTGGGAAGAGGAATTTTGCCTTTGCTCAGAAGCACCTAAAAAACCAACTTACCATTCTGGAGTTTTTCTGAACAGATTGGTTTTTCGGGTTAAAGGGGGTTTTTGTTTTGGTCCTAGCCTTTATTAACCCTCACAGCTCTGACAGGCTCAGCCTTCTCAGGAGAGATAGGCAACCAGCTGTAAATTATCTCAAGCAAGATAATCTTCTGAAACAAGCTAGAAATCGTTGGTTATTTGGACACAGAGGACAATGCTAGCTCTGCCAAATCATCAGAGAGATGTGCATTTGCTCAAGGTTCCTTCTGAATGCGTAAAGTGATTATTAATGGCTGTCTACCTTTGGCAGATGTCATTTGATCTGTCTTTTCCCCTAATCTGATCATCAGCTCCTCCATCTTGCCCTCGCACATCAGCTTCTCTTTCACATAACATTTGCGTGGCTCATCTAGCAGTTTACTATTGATAGCCCAGTTAAAGTTATCAACGTTACTTCCAGAAAGGCACCTGTCTTCATTTAATCCTAATTTCCAAAGTCATTCCATTCCACGTTAAAAAATTAGGTGCCAAAATTTGCTGACTTTTTATCATTTTGCCCAAAATGAGACAATGTACAAAAAAATGGGGAATTGCTTACTTACGTAAGTGTAACAACATTACAACGCATTCTCATACAAAAAACTGTTGCAGTCTTGTTGGTAAATGTGGTTCCATTTCCCTTCTGCTGGGGAGACTGTTCAGCTACCTTTCTTGAACACAAGCTAGAATGCATTCAAACACTGCATTTATTCCTGTGCTATCACCTGGATGTCACATCTACATCTGCTCTTGGGGCAATCACTGTGATCCAAGTAGATTCTCTCCTGCTCTTCTGCACTAAAAAAACTTTCTACATCATGAAGCACCTGTTGGGTTTCCAGGCCACACAGTAAAGATAGGGAACAAAGTATCTGCGGGACTGTTTGGTTGGCTACGAGGAGGTATTAGTGAACTAGAATTTAAACTGAGCTGTTCTGCTGTATTTAGTTTATGGGGACACACTGCTCTTTTCAAAGAAAAAAAGCTCCGTTACTACCAAAACATGGCAATATCTACTTCTCATTGAATGTTGAGGTTGATGTTTGCTGTGTATGTTCTAATGCAGGTGACCATTCCTAGGAAACCAGTGGCTCAAAACTAAGTGCAGCCGCCCATTTCTGACCTTTGTAATTAAGAGTGTTGTGGGCTGGGACATTTGTACTACTCATGGAGCTAAAGAAAGAAAATAAGAAACATGAATTGGTTTGGTTTGGTGGTGGGTTTTATCACCTCCCCCCCCTTTTTTTTTTTACAGCAACCATAATTTCAGGTATTAAATAATTTAATTTAAAACTAGAGTAACATGTACGTAACTTGTAATTGTATTCATACTGTAATTACTACACATGATAAAATAACTTCACAACACATTCAGCCATATACTACTTTAGTAAGAATAATCCATTTAATTTCTATCACAGGTACACAGGCTCTATAAATATGTAAGTATAATAATATAATATAATCCCCAACAACTGTGCTGTGGTCATTCACAAAAAACCCAAAGAGGTCCCAACATTTCCGCAGACACCTTCCACTCTCTGAAATTAACCACTTATAAGAGGCTGCGTTACAGACCTCACTTCTAACTCTGACATAAACTGACTTTGGTGGGGATTATAGCAACGTTAGCGTAGTTTCTGTAGTCTACTAACCTACAAACTGCCTTCTTTAAAGCCACGACGGATATAGCACATGATATATCACTCCTGTTCTCTGAAACTTAGATACCCTGACAAGAATAAAACTATGACAGTAACACAGTGTCAGCTCAAAGACAGGCTAGACCTTGCATAGTGTTCATGACCTTATTAGTAGAGTAACACCAGTACCAATTCACACAGGACACAAAGCAAGGGGAAGGAAAGAAGCTGTCAGAGAAAGCAAGGCTGTAGTCACAGTACTGTTAGTACTACTTTTCCCTTTTTACTTCTCTAAGACTCTGGCATCTTTACAAGGAGCTTGACTCCCAGAACTTGCACATGTCTAATTCGAAATCAGGGAAGTGTGTTCAACAGACACAGTGGAGAGAGAGGCTGTTGAATATTTTTTCTTTCATCACTGAAGGATTCCCTGCTGGTTGTAATCAAGATCCATAAACTTGCAACTTAAGTTGGTCTGAATGCTGTGATCCCAGCCCCATTTATTGCTGCTAAATTCAACTGTATGTACACATCCACTTGTGTTCTGATCTACTGTGCAAGAGCAAGAATTATATGAGATTCACTCGGTTAACTTTTCAATGTCATGATGTGATGATACAAGGCAGGAGCTCTAACCCAAGAGACACAGAAAAATGAAACTGGACAAAACTCTACACAGAACAATACCGTGAAGAATGATCCTGAACTGGTCCCTGGGGAATAAGATGAACTACTTACTAGACCATTTTTGTCTCTTAACTTACATGATGAAACTTCCAGTTAGTATTTGAGCAAAGTACAACAACAGTCAAAATCTTCCTCTGACAAACACGTTCTCTAAAATTCAAGAAATTTACACAGTAATGTAAATGTAATTTAATTTTTGTTTCTTAAAAAAGTAAAGTGAAAACAAAAAAGTAAATGTCTGCAAACTGAAATAAATGCAACACCAAGTTTATCTGACTGTACAGTCCCTTATAGACAATAATTTATTTTAACAACATGACATCCAATATTGCTATATTTTTACACATACGCATGTAAAGATCGGAACGTCTCCCATTGTCTGACAACTCATTGCTCAATTAATTGGCTTGTGTTTAGCAAAGTGGCCATTTCTCAGTGGGGACTAACCACACGCCAGCTATGAACTTTAACAGTAACGAAACAATCTGTAAGGCATCTAAAAGAATGCAAATCTTTGTTATAAACTGCTGAATGGAAATGCACAAATAGAAAGATGGCAGCAGGCAAAGTTTTCTTGCACAGAGAAGAAAAATATGTACAAACCTAGCTTTCCCTCCACCTTCATAGCAGTAACAGTATGCTGAAGAGATAGACTTCAGATTTTTTTTTCTCTCATCACTAAGAAGGATACCCTGCTGGGTGTAATCAAGATCCATAAACTCAGGGCTTCAAGTCAGCGTGAAGTCTGAGACAGCAGGACTGGCCTTGTTTAGTGATACTAGTTTCGGACCTACGCTTGGCATCCCATGCCAAGGCATTGCACGTCAGCCTGGGCTATTGATTCACATTTCTAGTTTCATTTTTAATTTCATTAACTTCACACCAGTATAAAGCAGTGAAGCATTCAGCTAAATTTAAGCCATTTACATTACATTTCAGTAAATATGGAGTGGATGACTTAAAGCTGCAAGGCCAAGGTGTTGCACAGACAAGCAGTGAGAAAAGCAATCTCATACCCTACAGCTTTCATTTCTCTTTACCCTTGTTTCACAGGCACTATCAGAAATTAAGCCTGTCTGATAGAAGTCCCTAGCATCTGTAAAACTTTTCTTCATTATAAGCAATCAAGCTGAAATTTTCATGTTATTTGACAATATTTTACCTGCATAGTTGCATTCTCTGAGAATTCAAGTTCCCTTCTTTATTTGTCACATACACATCACGGTGACAATTCCTCTTCTATATATTGATGATTTTCTTTTATACATTTGTTCATACATTATGTACATCAAAATGTCATTAAATGCTAGGGCAGGAGCAACAAGATAGCTATATATACTTACTCTGTGTGATTAAAACTGAATGTAATCTTGCTCATAATATACTTGTGTATAATTTTACCTGTAAGTTATTACAAATGGTCTGAATATTTTCACTTCAAATTACCCTGAAGATGTCATAGCGTTTGCTTGCTTCTAATATAAGTCTCTCTATCTGTCACCATTTGTCAGTAGTGTCTAGGCCAGAAAACATCCATCCGTACAAAGAGAATCCTCCTTAAAACAGTAAATGCTTTTAAAGTTGAAATGGTGTATTCAGGATGCTAACCTGAAGACCTCCAAGCATGGGACTCTCTGAAATCAATGCCAATTTCTTGGTGTAGAGGCATCAGACATGACTATGGAACAAGAAGAATAATGCTTATAGTAAGAGCGCTGTATGTGAGCAATTCCCAGTGGGGCCAACTGCACGTGCTTTTATGACAAAGTGCCCACTATCCTTGGTGCAAGGAGCTTTGCAGCCTTTCCACCATGCTCTGACTGCAGAGAGTTCTTCCAGACGACATGCTGGTTCATCTCCAGCACATCTTCATATCAACTTAGTTGCTGTCTTGATTGTTCATTTTTAAATGCACACAATAAGCTTGTTGAGGAAGGTACCATGTTTTCTTTGTTTATAGACAAAATTTAGCATTATCTGGCTTCTGAGGGAATTAAAAGAAATAAAAATTTGCCTGTTTTAGTTTGCAAGTTATAGTGCTTTCCATAATACAATACTCTACAGCACTGCTTTTGGGAAATACTCGCAAGTTTTCATTTTTCTGCTTTTGTATTTCTGGCTGTCTGCAGTCTGCAATGCATCCCCTCTTCAGATGTATTAAGGCTAGTGACTTTTGCTGGCTTTGTGCGGAGTTATGTTTGAGTGTTCTGTGGTTTATTTGCTCATTTGGAAAACACTGAACCACCAAAAAAATTAAGAATACTTAAAAATAATATTAATTTTAAAAAGTGTACATTCTAGAATTTAATTCTGTCTTGCTATTTGGCTGCAAATGAAACCAAGAATTATAGTGATGACATGGAGTTTCCATGCCCACGTAAGTCTTTCTCAATATTCACATCATTTATGCGAAATTGTAGTTTGTGAAGTTGTGCTTAAAAGCAAAAAAAACCCCAAGCCCCAGAAGATCCACCAGTGGGACCTCTTCAACTAGCACAGCCTGATCCTCCTCCTATTCTCATAACTCTTAGGCTTTTGATTCCCTTAGTCTTGAAACTACAAAAATCTTATTTCTATAAGCTCTTTTATTGTTACCCACATAGTCAATAGTATCATTTTCATTCATATCATTCTGTAGGGAAGAGGAAATGAACCAGACAGAACAGAGCTATAAATAAGATTCAGCTACCCTGTTCCAAGCGCAGATTCAACAGCATTCTTTTAAAACCACAAAAATACAGCTTAGGAATTATGGGAAGTTTTCTTCTTACTAAAGTTCTGAGATTAGCTTTCATGCGGTAGCCACCCTTTATTGTTCACTTGCGTGAATAAAAGATGCATTTGCTTAAAACTAGCTCTATGAGTACAAACAACAGAGCAGGCTCACATTGCATGTACACGTTAGCTCATGCTTATGAGAAAAAGAACTCAAGATTCATACAATTCTTAAATACAAAGGATTCCACTTAGAATTACTTCTTAATATAAAGAAACTTTAGGCTAAAGAGGAAAATCTCACAGCAAATGGATTACCACTGGTTTCTTACAGGCTTGCTGTGCAATACGATGGATTGTTTGCTTTACAGCAAGATAATGATGTATAATACTGGTTACTTTTTTGTGTGGAATTCTAAGAAAAAAAAAATACGCAAAGTCCACGGGCAATTTTGCTGGGCTGATAAAACATTGCAAATACCAGCTTTATGTAAATCCTTAGGAACAAAATAGGCCTACTGGTGCTCTGCCAGAGACACATGGGCAGCAGCTTTTATCCTTCTCTCCAGCAGCCTAACATGAGGGAGCCAGTTTCACCCAAACTCGCCTGTCTCTACTACCCAGTGGAGGTGAGGTACTTATGCCCCAGCATGATTAAGCCACTAGAGAAAACACAGCGGCAGCAGTTGTTGGGGGAGGGAGCAGGAGAACCACTGGGGGAAATCGCAGCGCATGCAAGGAAACGTTGCGAGAGCTGCACGTCAAAGGAGGGAGACAAGGAGCAGCTTCAGCAGTTTAATGACTGGGCACATGTTCTTTGGGAAGACGCGTAGATAAAAACTCACCTGACAAACGCTGGCAGCTGGCAAGCTTGGTAAGTTGCCTATCGCTACACAAGGGTATGGAGTGCTGTTAGTTTTCCACAGGTTACTCTGAAACCTAGCAGCTGACCTTCATCTGCTAATGGTTATGGATATCACTTAACTTTATATTCCCCTTGCTATACAAGGGAGAAGGATAGCAATTACACACAACTACAGATAAACATAACTAGAAAGGTGATACAGACAAATGCTGGAAAGAGCCAGTTGAAAATCTTCTTCAAAATAGAAAATTTGTCAAAAAGAATCCTTTCGTTTCTGCCTACATACATACAGCTCTGGGATGAACAGAGGAAAGAATCCTAAACATAAGAAAACAAGAATGGCAGTCTTGTGTCAGGCTGCAGGCCCACCTAGCCTGTGTCCTGTCTCAGACAGCTGCTCCCACAGACACCTGGTGCAGAATCAAAGACAATGCATTCATGGCATAACCCCCCCCATGGCATCCTGTCTTAACTTTTGGCCATCAATATTTTAAAGGGACTTTCAGAGTCAGAGGTAGCATATGGAACATGCCAATACCTGCGAAAGGATCTATATTTCATGAGCCTGTTTCACTCCCTTTTTGATCCTTTTCGCACTTCTGCTCTCTATGATATCCAATTAATCCACAATTAATTAAAAAAACCCCAAACAACACTTACTTATGGATGAAAATGTAATTAGGTGCCTTCAGTTCTCGTATCCCAAGAAACAGTGAATAACATTTCACTAGTCACAACATCATGCATGAGTTTTGAGAGTCTCTAGCATTGCCTCTCCCCTCTTCTGCAAGCAAGTAATTCTTACTCTATCACCATCCCGTACAAAGGCAGTCTGTATCTCTTATCATCCATGTCAGGTCTCTCTGAATCTTTTCTGTTTTTCTTCATATTCTTTTTGAGACCAAATTCAGCATTCAGGATGGGAGTATGACGTGTTGATTTTTCTATTTTTTCTGTTATCTTCTCTATTATCTTCCTAATATCTAACGTTTTACATCTGTTTAAAATGTTACTACCGTGTACGTGTAGTGAATGTGCATATATAACCTCCAGCTATAGAGGTTATATAGAGCTAACTATTTTGTACGCTGACCGCACCAGTTGAGTGCAAAATCAGAGCCTTACAGGCAGTCATGGCCACCAGAGGAAGGTGGGTAAGTTATGCGCATCCTTGTTCCGAACAGCAAATAAACAGGTTCCTGCATTCTGAAAATCCTGTTGGAGAACTGTGCTCTTCAGAGCAGTACTGAACTTCTTGGCTCCAAGCATATACACTGTAGCTGAAAGGCCATTGAGACACAGATCATTCAGATTCAGCCTGTCGGAACACTGCTACTACAAGAAAGCCTCACAAACCAGACATGGGTTTATTTCAGACAGTGTCTTCTTTCTTGGGAACTCCAGTTGTGCCTTCAATCCTGCCTGACTCTTCCACGCAGAAAGTTTCACATGCAGATATTTTGTTTTTGCAGAAACTATCAATGCCAGTGAGCATCACTTGAGTGTCCCTTACCAAACCAAACCATTTTTAATAGTAAGCCAGGAAACCACTAGCCAAATCCTCAATATGTACTTTTGTACAGAAATCCTAAATGCAAAATCAAGTTTTTTATTTTTTGATGAAATGTTCATCTCCCTTCAATCTATTTCATAGTGACTAGATGATACTGAATGGAAAGCAGAAGCAACCACAGAAAATTAGAGCTTGTACAAAACCACTATAAAAATGTTCAGAAAGCTGCACAGAAAAGTACATTTTGATTGCTATACATCTCAAAGCTTTTAAGCATGTGGATGTCTCATTTGCCAAGTGCCGTGAAGACTCTATGATTTGATAATTAATGCCCATGGATCTGCTAAAGTATAACTGATGCTATATTTTACTACCCTCTCCTAGCCATTCATCATTTGAATTAGGGTAACCAGATAGATCTTTAAGTTATAAGGAGTAGGTTGTGCTGAAATAAACCATTAATGAAAATGAGATATTAACGATCTAGGGAGAAACCTGACAGTACAGCTAAAACCACAGGGGAGGAACAACAGTAACCCTGAGTATCTCACCTGTAATTAAAGTGCTGGTAAGCCCAGGTATTGCTGCTCATTCATATTCAACTGTAAAAATAGAAGACGAAGAGGCAAACATGGAATAACAGTATTGGGTCCGTCTGCTCTCCATACACGTTTGCTTCTCACTTCCCATGTGGGACAGTAGCATCTCAGACGTAGGCCATGCCAAGCACTATGCTGCAAACTGTCACAGACAAGCCAAAGTAGCCATGCTTTGTGGAAGTTTAAGGGAGGGGAATTTTCTGCTCTTCCTAATTTATTCTCTGATAAGAAGCTGGTATCTAAGGATGAGTCTTTTGTCATATCATGCATCAGTGACAGACACTCCAGAGACGAATGATATTAAAGAAACCAAGAACTGCTTGTTGCCCAAGGCATGTGCTAGTTTGTTGCCAGTTTACGTTTCATGCATAATGGCTCTGCTAGCTCCAACAACCTAAAAATAAAACAATGAAACACACTCTGCAGATACCTTTGGGACCCGTATAATGCTCCAGGAACGTGGAACCTTTTGGAGACCCATCACTGGCAGTACTCTTTGACCTGTTAAGGCACACATTCCACCACTGCTGCGAGTGGTGCTGAGCCTTGAGGATGGGTGGAGGGTAGTTTCTACAGTGCAAAGTTAGATTATACTAGGTGTCTGAGACTGCAGTAATCTTTTTAAGAACAGTAAGCTTCCAGGGGTCACACTTGTGTACCTGTCTAATTGTGGATGCAAAAGCCAAGCTTCAGACATCACTCCCTCAGAACAGCATTGTTGGCACTTTGTCCCAACGTCGTGGCACTGCCAGTCTGCTCTGGTTCCACACTGCAACAGCTCCTAGCCTGTGCAGGCTTGGATGTATTTTGCTTCACTGAATGAAGCTCCTCCCCTCACCTGACTGCATGGCCCTGGATAAAAGGAACAGAGAGCATGGTCTGAGCTCTGCTGTGCTTGCCATGACAGGGAAGTGTGGCAGGTCTTCTCATAAACAGGGGAGACTTTGCAACCATTCACAAAGTATGCAAGCCAACCACATGGCTCTACACATCAAGAAAGCTCACACAAATGTTACACCCCTTTTCTGAAAAACATGCTTAGTCTTGAAAGAGAAACACAACTTGACCCCAACTCAGATAGGTGAGCCAAGACTTACATCCGCCATAGTGGTCTGCCGCCGTCCACATCTTCAAACACAACCACTCTTTTGGCATTTATGAATCCAGCTATCACCTGACCCTTCTCTTTACAACATTGGTAAAGGAGATGATGATTAGTTAATGGCACTGGCAGGTCCAACTATCTCAAAGAGGTAATCATGCTGTTACTTGAACCCTAAGCCTATATACTTTTTCTATGCAACAATCAAGTACTAATTCAAGAAACTAGCATGACTAGCTGCCTGGGGTAATGAGCAATAATGTTCCTATTGCCATGTTCCATGCAAAAAAGATTAGGAGGAAAGAACTTGAAGAATATGACTCTGCATATTCATCCACTTCTGACTGCTGAATGAATGCTTATCTAACTTTAAAACTTCCCCGATTTTGGCAAAACATACAAGCAGTATGCAAAACATTTCTGAAAGAGGAAGCCCAATCAGACTGAATACAGAGAGAACAAAACGGGGTAGAGCCAAGAGCCTTTCTCACACTTGGTACAATAAACCTGGTAGCAGCCTACTTGGCAATGCCCCTTGCATGCATACTCTTAGACTGTGATGCAGAGCAGCACCAAAACCACCTTTCCAGCAAGCAATGGAGAGCATCCTGCAGTGAGGACAGGGAGATGCCCTACACTGCTGCAGGCTCATACCTACATATGTCAAAATTAAGCCCACTGCTTCACACAAAACCCGGAGAGCATTCCACAGAGGAATGCTAGGTATATTTAGCAAAAACTTTGTCATCTTGTGTTGGTATAAACAACTTCCTGGTTGTTTTAGTTTTGAAAGTAAAACCATTAGAGATGATGCTATGACTGGAAATCTAGACAGCATTTAGTGTTCAAGGATTCTGAATTTTAGTATTTCTCCTATTGTCTCTTTTATGGGAACTATTAACTGTAATTTAAGCCCAAAATGTTAAAAGCAGTAAACAGATTTAAGGATTCTTTCATACCAATTAGAAATAATTCCTAGCTGCACTTCAATGAATAGGCTTTTACCTTTCGTTACAGTGGAAAATCACTTATCCACTGTAGCATAGGACATCTGCATAGATTTGTTTCTTATTATCTTTAATGGTATTGGCAAATACAGAGTTAAGACATTTCTGCTAAATATATCTGCAGTTGTTGGAATACCAGCTTCTAAGAAAATTACAAGTTTAAGTATTCAGTTAAACCAAAGTTACAATTTAATTAACATACTAGCAGAATATTCAAAGATGATGTTACCTCATCATTCACCCTGCCCTTGGAGGAATAAAGGAAGATCCTTTGACTTGACTCACAAGCAACCTAGAAATATCATGACTGCAATCTCTAATGTGTGGAAAAATGCTAAGACATGAAAGGCCAATCTCTGCTTTTAAGAGAGTTTTGTTTCTACTGTTTTTAAGCTCTATTTTCACTCCCTTCCTGAATGTGTAACTGACTGTGCATACATAGAAATATAACTGATAAAAAAGGCTTAATTATTTAATTTCAAAATTTTAACTGCCTATACAGGAATAACGGAGAATAATGTCAAATATTCACTGTCACACTTTTTCATTGGTGGTCTTTGTCAAATACTAAGGCTAACCTAAAATGGAGAGTTAAATGATTTTTTTCCCCCCCCTGTGATTTCTCTACACTGCCTCCCTGAATTGGCTAGTCAAGCCAGTTTGTGTGGGCTGTGACCTCTTAGTTCTCTGCAGGCCACAAGATCATGACCTTATGAAAATTGTTTCTCTTTTTTCTGCCACTGTGAATCGTATTCTTAGGTTAGTGGAGAAGAAATTTTAAAGAGAGTTATCACCATTTCTGGAAAAATCAATTCAACCAGCAGATCAGAACAGAAAAGGCAATTTGCCTGTCATTAGCTTGTACGTATACATTCTAAAGATCATCTTCTGCTTTAAATGGCAAACTGAAAAGAAAGGCTGACTGTTGGCTTGCTTTTACCAGACAATTCTGTACATCATCTCACGTGGCAAGTGGCCACTGACAAAACACAGCAGTAGCTTTGGATGTCAGCATCTACAAGACATCTACTAACACAGAAGACTAAATTGTTGAGAAAATCATAGAATCATAGAACAGCTCAAGTTGGAAGAGACCTTGAAAGATCATCTGGTCCAACCTTTTGTGGGAAAGGAAGGCTAGATGAGATTATCTAGCGCCTTGTCCAATTGCACCTTGAAAACCTCCAGTGATGGGGACTCCACCACATCCCTGGGGAGGTTGTTCCGGTGATTAATTGTTCTCACTGCAAAAAATTTCTTTCTTATATCAAGATGAAACCTCTCCCAGTGCAACTTGTACCTGCTGCCCCTTGTCCTCTTCATGTGGCTCCTTGTGAAGAGAAAGCCTCCGTCCTTTTTGCAGCTGCTGTTTAAGTACTGGAATACTCTGATGAGGTCCTCCTAAGCCTTCTCTTCTATAGGTTGAAAAGGCCTCTTTCAATCTTTCCTCACAGGGCACATTCTCCAGCCCTTTGATCATCTTTGTGAACTCTCCGTGGACCCTCTCCAGTCTGTCCGTGTCTTTTTTTGAATTGTGGGTACCAGAACTGGACAAAGTATTCCAGGTGCAGCCTGACAAGTGTTAAGTAGAGTGGTATGATCACATCTCTGTTTCTGCTAGTAATGCCCCTGAGGATGCAGCCCAGGATCTGATTTGCCTTCATTGCTGCAGCAACACACTGCTGACTCATGTTCAGCTTGCTGTCCACCAGGAGACCCAGGTCCCTTTCAGCAAGGCTGCTCCTCAGCCACACAGACCTTAGCCTGTACCTGTACTTTGGTCATTTCATCCCAAGTGCAAGACTTTGCACTTGTCTTTGCTAAACGTCGTACTGTTCATGCCAGCCCACTCCTCCAGCCTGTCCGAGTCTCTCTGTACGATGGCTGCCTCTCCCCTATGACATGTCCACCTCACCACTCAGTTTAGTATCATCATTTACTACAGTAAAATGAACAACAATCCAGAGCAAGAGTCTCATGGTGTTCTTATATTGCTGTCTTCACACAGAATGATGAATGAGTTCAGGGCTTAGAGGAGAAGCTGAACGAAACATAAACACTACACCTGGAACACAACTGCCCGCACTACGGCATTCCCAGGACTTTCCACAGCCCTGGCAATTGTCTTGGCTGCCCGTCCCTCCCCACAGCCCAGTTGCATTCCAGACTCCCACTGGTTCATGCAATGTAACAACTAATGAAATGTCTACAAGCACGCCTGAGCTGCAGGATGAATCTCCCCCATCAGTGACATGATGCAGGTCCTCTTCTGTATAGCTGTGTCACATGCTTCAATTTTCCTGCTGCCTTTGTTGTTAATAGACAATTTGGAAAATTATTCCTGGGGAACCAACTGCCATCTCCCACCATCATAGCTTTGAAGAGTACTACGTAGCCTTTATCACGTGAGGCTTCATCAGATGATGTTCTAGCTGATGCTGGGAGAGCCTCATCTGCTTGTGTCAGCTCAATAAACATCCAAACTAGGTTCTAAAGGTTACAAAATGTAAGAAACGTAGGCAGATTCACAACCTCCATAAACAAAAGTTAGCCCGTGTTCTCTGTTCCCTGTCCTATCACAGTACTGTCCTGGAAGGGTAACCAAAAGGTAAAAAACTGTATTTCAAAAAAACCCATAGGCAACTGTGATGCCTCATCACTATGGAGAGATTTGGAGAAACATTTAGACCAAAGTTCTGCAATGACCAAACCCATGTATTTTTGGATCCTAGTGTCCTTCCTCCTCCTTCTCTCTCTTCTTTCTTAAATACCAGTAGCAATCTGAAAACAATCACAAAAGCTACTCATAACTTGTGCAGTTCTCAGGTTGCCTGGCATTTTAAGCAATAAAATAATGTTTTACATCCAACAAGTCTCTAGCAAAAACCACCCAAGACTCTCCATTAATGTTAATGCAGCTATATTAAGAGGATTCGCCCCCAAAACTTTGACTATATTCTGAAGGGAAAACTAGTATTATCGAGCACTGTTTTTATCTTTATTAGCTTTTTCTTTACTAGCTCTACCAGCTTTTTTTTTCAGCTCCACTTCAGTGACCATATATAATCACAGAAATTTATTTTAAATTCAGCCTTTATATAGTTCCCTGGCCCCTTTGGGCTGCCTCTAGTACCGCCCTACTCGCTGTTCCAGAATATATTATAAAAGCAATTTTGGCCAACTGCTCCCACAAGAGTGGGCCCTTGTCAATGCATTGCGTTGATCTAGCTGAATGAAGCAAGGGGACTCTATTTGTGTTTCCCTCATGCCCGATGCACAACACCACCTCAAAGAAATTGCTTTCAAGTGCTTTATTTTGACTATGGTAACACAACTTCTATTTTCGTTGGGGTTTTTTGCCATACAAAGTTATAAAGATTCCCTTTGCAAGATTGAAAAACAAAGTCTGAAAGAATTAAATTGATTGAACTGGCTCTCAAATGATCTGGTAAGGGCTCTTCTAACTCAAATCTTATTTGCTGTGGCATCATCAGTTAATATGCAGAGTGCAGTTTCAGCTCATCCTCTCGTACATACTATACATGCACGTAGTTTGCACAGTTGCACCAGGAATTAGAATGTATGCACCTACAAATAACACAATGCTTGTGCAAAACTTCAAGTCAATTAGGCTCATCCATGCTACTGAAATGCATAAAGACGACACCGGCTGAATTTAGTTTGCTCTCTATTGCACATAGATTAACAGGCTGGTGACCACTTCAGTACTAGTACAGCTATTTTTAAAATGCTTTAATACTGCAGCATCCCACATTTAAGTGCAGGTACTGTGATTTTGCAGCAGAAATCAAGACATCAGCTTAAAACAAGCATCTGGTATGACTGGAAAAAAGGCTGAAATACGCAGAAATGCACTGATGTCAAGGCAAGAGACTTAAGAACTGTGACACCAGTTAATTAAATGTTAAGCTCAGTGGTAATCATTTGGGGTTTTTTTTCCCCTCTTTTTCTTTCACAGGGCATCACTATTCTATTGCAGAAATGCTTTCCTTTTAGCCACCACCATTGTGTGCAGTAGGGTAGTCTCAACCTGGTTGACAAAATATTTCATAGTTTATAAGGTTTTTTTGGTGGTTTTTTTCCACATGTTTATGGGGCTTTAATGCCACTACTTCCACCTGCAAGAAGCCAGGTACCTTCCTCATATTCCTCAGAGTGCTATAAAAACAAACTGCACAGAAAGCAGGCTCCTATCAAAAGCTGGATTGTAAAATATAATGCAGACACGTTGGAAATATGCAGCTTGTAGTTATACCTGTAAGAATAACTTACAACAGACATTGCAGAATACAGAGAAATCACTGATAATAATCGAGAGATTATCCTTATATAGGAAATTATGTTACATGGTTCTTTCTTTGTCCCCCAAACTATTTTGATCTGAAAACGCACTTTGAAAGAAACACGGGATGAGAGTGTGTTACAATATGATGATTGCATGCAGAATCCTCACAGTTTTGTTTCTCATTTTCATTTTAAAATATTTTGTGTTTGTTTTCATTCTGGCTTTACTTTCTCCAGTCCTGCATGCCAACTGATGACAAACCTCACCCTTTCTGGGCCAAATGGATAATACAGCCGCACGGGAGTCATGAGAGTACTTTCAAATGTATACTGTGCTGTCATACCTCCACGCTGCCTCATCCTTGATAACAATAGAGGCGAGCTTGCAGCACAGAACTGAGTGAGAACATTGCCTCTGGCATATTCAGCAGGAGCTGGTAATGTCAAGGAAAGATTATTCTAGCAGGACAGGTAAGCCTGGCTCTCTTCTCCAATGTTACAAATAAATGGTGAAACTGCATTACGAGTTTTGCATTACTTTTATAAAACTGTCTTTGAGAGGACCACTGAAATCGAGAAGTGCTATTGTCAAGATTTTACACGAGGTTCTGAAACGCAGGGGGATTATGGTTTGGTTAACGCACAAAAGCAGCCAACAGGGATTTCCTGTTAACAAGGAACAGGACTGCAGTACTCAGAATGCTATGCTAGTACTTCAAACATTGTCTCAGACTTCCTGTGTGCTTTCATTTCCCCTCCTTTGGCATGCGGAAGCAAGAGAGAAGAAAGGCTAGCAAATCGGCCTTCAGGTGCCAGCAAAAGAATTCTAGGGCAGCGACATAAATACTTGTTCTGGGACAACTCCTCAGAGCTCCATGTTTCTTTCGATAATAACAAGGGAATTTTTTCTTATTGATTGCTTCTTGCAATCGAGCTTACCAAATAGAACTTCCCTCAAATGATTCTTCCAACTAATCTGATAGAAAACTAACCTTGTTATATTTATTGACAGAACATTGAAATATTATAGGTCTAGAGGGAATGTTTCAGTTCATTGATTTTTTTTTTTTTTTTTTAAGGAAATGACAAACACACTGTATTCCCCTTGGCATATTATGCTGGGAATAATCTGAAAAAATGCTTACCTTGTTCAAAATGCATGTCAAAAACAACTTCTTCCAGTCCCCGAAGAGCAGGCACCCTTTTGAATAAATCTGATCTTGAGCAAACAAGCAATTTGCAATTTTAATTGTTTGCAGAATTCTCCTTCTGTGCTTGTTCAGGAAATTAAAAGAAACCAGTTCATGCTTTTATCTGCAGCAGTAAGAAGACATGAAGTTTGAGGGAATGTAATTTGTTTCTTAGGAAATGAGTAGGACTTAGAATCAGCTATTGGTAGTTTAATACATTTCACTGACTCTTTCAGTATCCTCCACTACTTGCTGCTAGTAGACTGCGTCTTCCAAGGCTTGTAGTCAAAACACTAGCCTGGCCAGCATCCTTACTGCTCATAATTCTGCTCTGGAACCTTACAGCAGGGTCATTCATTTGGCAGAGAGTGGGATGAACAATAAATAAACTAAAAGAGTTTTGGGGACAAGAAGGAGAAGGGTACAATGGAAAAGTGCTGAGGGCCCTTGAATGTGGGGGAAGAAACCGATTGAAAAATTATGCATAGGTCTGAAGAAAGATACATGAAGCTGAGCAGAATTTTGCTCAGTTTTGCTAAACATGGTACTTGGTATGAAAAACTTTTCACAAATAATGCAACACTCAGATGCTTAAATGAGATTGTTTCTCTTCAACAGCATGAATTGAAGAGCCACCACACACAAATAGCCAAATGGCCTCTTTTGCAAGATTTATACACAAAACACCAGTATTCAGTCAAATAACCTCCTAGGGCAGGTTCTCTGACTTCCTAAAGACAATAATTTGAAATAATATGAGATGATAAATGCAAATGTACTACAGTGCAATGCCACAAAGCTCCCCAAAACATTGTCACTTTCATTATCCAAACAGCCTGACATTACCTATATCACTATGAGAACCTAAAAAGACACTAATTTTTTTAGAGGTTTTAAAACCTGAAACTAGACCTCGGAACACAAAGAAAAGAGAAAAAAACCCAACCCAAACAACCAAAGGATACTACAAGTTACAGTCTATACCACATGTGAAAGTACACTGCAGAAATGCTACAAGCTGCATCTCAATTTTATTTACCTTGAGGGTCCCTCACTGAGTCAAAAGCATTGCTAAAATTGTGAGGAAGCTTTCTGTGATTAGAAGACCAATGCCCAGTTTGACCAGAGATAGAATATGATTATACTCCTCCCACAGGACCAAGCATGAACCTCATCTGTATATGGCTTCTAGCTAAAGAGCACGGCTACCGAAAGTAACTTATTCCTTGCCAGGGGTTATATCCAGTGTCTTTTCTGTGGACATTATGTATAGAGACTTTGTACGCTACTGAAAAAAGAGACATGCGAAGCCTTCTGGATAGTATCTGTTCATGAAGAACTACAGGATTCTTTTCAGCTCTGTTCACTGTTAGAGCTTTACTTCCTTATTGAGCATGCAGACTCAGAATTCTTGCCATAAAGAATTGTTTGGTACAAGTTTTGCAGCAATAATGATTTCTTCCCAGCATGCTGTGTTTTGACTAACCTTGGAGAGTATTTATGAATTCACGCTGTCTATGACTGTGTTACATGTAGATTAAGCCACTGCTTTTGATGCAATTTTCCCTACTGCCATTGTACAACTATTCAAAAGAATAAACACTTATTAAGAAAGGAAAACAAAAAGTACCTCTTATTGGTAAAGCTGGTTGTCATTTGGTGTTCATGGTTCCTGGTCACCCACTAACTGTCCCTCGCTGGAGATGCATACAGTTTTCCCAAATATTAGTGAAGGCTCTTTTAATGGTCCCAGCTGAAAATGTTTTGGAAATAAATATGAGCATAGTTTCTTTCTGCTGGCTGTCTTGCGTCTGCTTGCTCAGTATGTGTGTACACACACAGACAGGGGAATGCCCTATATTTCTCAAACATTTCCATTTAAGACAGCACAGTCTCTTTGCACTGTGTTATTTGTACTTCAGAATGTGGAGGGTTAGTATAGCAAGAAATGGAGAACAGTATGGTCACTGTTTCTAAAACCCTTTTCTGATCCTTAAGTAAAGGATCACAGTCTTTCTCACAAGCAGTATGCAAACTTGCTTCATATATTGACTTGAGCATATATTGACTATCAGTGCATAACAGTATAAAGTATCCTTTGTAAAACCAGAAATCCTTCAGGATTTATGCGTGACCTTTTAACATCTATATTTACTGGAAAATATAGAATAGAATAGTTCCAGTTGGAAATGACCTACAGCAATCATTTAGTCCAACTGTTATCTGGTCTGATAACAAACTTCAAGTAAAAGGAAAGTGGTATAATCAATATATACTTTGGGCCTTGCACACTGCCACCTCGTGGTACTTCAGACCCACATTCTAGAACTACATGAGCCCCAAACACTAAATAAACATCCTCTTAAAACTTGAATATGAAAGGCAACAATATTTCCTGGCATCATGTCCTAGAAACATCAATGAGCCAAAATAAGTAATATTACACAAAATACGTAAGTTATACAAACCCTAGTGTTGCTTTCTACTTTAAAGGAACTCCTCTTGTTGCATCATGTAGCGGCTGCCTCAAAAGACTAACTCACTAATTTCAGGCTTTTCCATACGCAGACAGCATCGTTACACCGAGGGTCTATAAATTCCTAGAGCACCATTCATGACAAAGTAATTAACGGGGCTGTATACTGAAAGGCAGATCATCATTGAAAATGGCATTCTAGATAAAGCTAAATTGAAGCAAGGCAGTCAAATGACTTTTCCGAACTCCCAGATGGGTAGAAATGGAAATAGGAACCACTGGAGCTGACTATGGTAACATTTACACTAGAGCAAACCTGCATTAACTACAGTGAATTTGAAATCTTCACACTCGAATAAGGACAAGACGCTTGTAAGGCTTGTAAAGAAACAAAGAGAAGGAATACCTTTAGGAAATTGAAACCCGACCTGTCCTAATACCAGTGCCAGTAGCCGTAACAGCAATATCAGGAAATATGTAAGAGTGAATATACCAAGCCAAACTAAAGCTGCATACAACTCACGATTACATGTCTAAGTGAGACTAATAGCACACACACTAGAAAGACTGCAATAACTACAAAACATTGCTTCCTGTAGATACTTCCCGACCCCCAGCAACCTGGTGCAATTCCTTTCCTTGAGGAATTGGTCCATTCATTTTGAAAACACATGGACTTTGAATTGAGGTAAAAGATAACAGAGGGATAGGTTGCCATTTGGTATGAATTGGCATAATTCCATGGACTCCACTGGAGATACATAGGCCTGCAGCAGGTAGCGAACCGGTGTTCAACAAAGAGAATTTGCACTTTGTGTGTTTAAGAAAGACCAACATCTGGGCAGCAATATCAATTTAGGTATGTATTTACCCAGGTTTTTCCGTAGTGTCTTGCTTCTCTATATCTCAAAGGTAATTCACAAGAGTTGTTCAAATGATAAAAATGACAGCTATTGCCACTTTTTTATATTTTGAAAATGTAGGATTGAGGACAAGTCAAATATTTTTTGCAATGCTTTTTCTAATAGTAGTTTTGGGGTTATGTGAATTTCTACTTGCACATGGAGTTAATCACACCGCTGCACATTTTGCTTTCTAGAACCTCGAGTAATTGGCAGCACAAGGCAACCCTTTACAATGTAATACCTTATGCTGGGCCACCATACTGTGAGAACACAGAGTTGATAACTCACCTACCAGGAGTTGACAGACTAAACTGAAAATTGGGGGGGGGGGGGGGGGGGGGGGGGGGGGAAGAAAGAGGAGGGAGACAGAGAAATACATTTTTAAAGATAACCTGGAGGCAAATATAATATTTATACTTATTTATCCTCATAGCACAATCATAAGCCCCAAAACATGTCTAATGAGGTGGAATTGCAAAATGGCCATGAGTCCTACTTACTTGGCTTCTCAGTGGTCTCTTAGCAGTCACATGGATCTATATTTTTCAACTATGTGACTGCTGCAGGCAAAACTCCTATAAGTAAGACTGAGAGTCACAGCAAGTCCTTAACTCCCAGTGGTATTCCTCCACAAAAATGCCAACCTAGGAAAAATGAGAAGACAGACAAAAAAAGTTCCAGGGGCAATTAAGCACTGCAGCCACCTGTACTTAATGCTTGGTTCACATTTGCAGGGCATCCTCTGCTCAAATGAACTTTCATTCACAGCTTTCCTCAACTCTTTGAATGGCCTCAACTCTTCAAGCCTTGATAAAGAATCAGAAATACGAAAGAAATCAAAACACCTCAGACAGTTCTTCAATGTCATCACAGAGGAATAAGCCCCAGCCTGGTCAATATTGTGTCTTCCACCTGTTATTTAGTAGATTCCAGCTTTATTTCAAACCCTTTTAAAAAGTATCTGATACTTCATAAGGAGTCTGGATTTTTCTACCGATGTAACCTAACCTGTACATTAAACCAGATGCTGAGTTAGAACTGTTAGAGGTTCTAAGGTGACCAGGGTAACCATCATGGTTTCCAAAAGATCGTCCCAGATTCCTAATGTGCTGAAAACATTTCCTTTTGTCTGAATGTCCTGATTCATAGAATCATAGAATAGTGTGGGTTGGAAGGGACCTTTCAAGGCCATCTAGTCCAACCCCCCTGCAGTGAGCAGGGACATCTTCAACTAGACCAGGTTGCCCAGAGCCCTGTTCAACCTGACCTTGAACGTTTCCAGGGATTGGGCATCTCCCACCTCTCTGGGCAACCTGTGCCAGTGCCTCACCACCCTCATTGTAAAAAATTTCTTCCTTGTATCTAGTCTAAATCTACCTTCTTTTAGTTTAAAACCATTATCCCTTGTCCTATTGCAACAGACCCTGCTAAAAAGTTTGTCCCCATCTTTCTTATAGGCCCCCTTTAAGTACTGAAAGGCTGCAATAAGGTCTTCCCGGAGCCTTCTCTTCTCCAGGCTCAACAACCCCAACTCTTTCAGCCTTTCTTCGTAGGAGAGGTGCTCCAGCCCTCGAATCATTTTCGTTCTTTCTTAAATGTCCATTTTTTAGATGTCAGATTTGCAGCACTTTAGAACCAAAAAAATTCCCACCAAAAAAACCACAAGCTACCTATAAGTCATCTTTGGCATTATTAGAAGTATGAGGGTCCAAGCTGAGCCAGCTAAACACCACTTATTTACTTGGACACCAAAACATTTTGCTGTGGTTCTGAGGAGCTGTGGCTTCCAGCGAGAGCAGAGAAAATTGCAGTTGCTTCAGAGCATGTGGAAGTAGTGATGGACATGTTCAACTAGCTCAACACATGTACTGGAATTGGGGAAATTTGGCTCAAAGATTAGTTCTATAGATTAAATTAGCTCTGTAGTGATTAATTCTTCCCTCTCCAAATACATAAGAAATTCTAAAAATTCTCACCTATTGATAAATGAGTTTTCAGATTGAGCTAAAGCTCAATTGCTTTAGCTTGCCAATTGAGATACTCCATGGACAGGTAACACCCAGCTGATCGGTACATATGTGCATTCCCAAAACAAACTTTCAAATGAGGAAGCACAGACAGAAAAAAGGGGGAGCAACTTTCAGGATACTGTATTATGGTCATAGTAATAAATCACTTATAGTCCCAAAAAAACACACTTTGCAGGCTGAAATTAGAAGCATAAGGGGAAAATTTAAACCCACAGCTAGACAAGTTACTGACAGTTTTAGTTGTTACTGTTTGAGTATCTTCAGAAGTGACTATCAAGTCTGATCCTGCCATGACATCTGAGAAGTCCCAAGAGACACCAGTTCTGACAAACTGTCAGAGCTATGAACACCCTCAATTCCAGCTGAAGTACCACAGGTGCTAAGCACCAGTGCACGCAAAAGTAGCACTTCTCTCAGTCCCTGCAATAAAGGGTTTACGTGGCTTATTTTCCTCATTGCATTGCAATCTTTGTTGCAGGTTCAGATATATAAAAAATAGAAATTAATACCTACTAAAGGCTGTAGAAGACAGTGTGAAGCTACTTTTTAAACTACTATATGAATGACTCATTCACATCTACTTGGAATAGACAGCCTGAGACGATAGAAATAGATCCCCAAGAGGTATCATGTCATAATGCTGTGCGCTGAAAAGATGCAATCTAATCTCCATTCATACTTAGCGTCACAATTAGATTTTGTAATCAGTAAGCTTAATATCTTTTAAACTTTCTCTGACATTGCAGATTTCTCTCTGTTTCCCATTCAATTTATCAGCCTTTTTTAAAAGACAGTAAGAATAAACTTTATCCTTTCTCTTTGGAAAGTAACAAAAAAGTTCTCCTCCTCTTTGAGCATTATGTTTTAGACATTTATGTAACTAAAAAGTAAAGATAATGGAGAACTTACATTATTCTGACACAGAGCTGATTTGGTGTTGGCTTGAATTCCTGTGAGGTACAAGATGACCTGCAGTGCAATATAACAGCCTGAAACCGGGTGCTGTTTTTATAATGTTTATAATTAAAGAAATAGTTAACTGTTTCATGGGATATGACAAATCAGCCTCTTACATTTATTTGTGATCTCCTGTAGAAAACAGAGTACTACAAGTCTGGAGCCAATAATTTAGCTTAATCTGCTTGATTCATTCACTGTGCCTTTCACTTCTAAGACATAATTTCAAATCTAGCCCAGACCAAACTGACAGAAAATCTTTGTGATCTGAGTCACGAGAAAGGTCACAGTTAAAGAATTTCCTAAGCTTTAGTCTCATTTGAACCACAGCAGCCCATAATGTGGAATAAGTAACAGAGTCACAACACCTACAGCCATGAAATCTCCTAGTAACCTTGATCTTCCTATGCAACATAACATTACTGACTGGGACCCTAAAAATCTTCTAATGAAGAAAAAATGTGCAGCTCCACTACAGACACAAGCCTGCTTGTTCTCAGATGCCTTTTCTGCCAGCCCCGTGCCAACTGCATGGTTCGGTGGGGTTAGATGTCGCTCGTCTGCTGCCGCCGCTGCACTCTGGAGGTCCCCGTGTACTTAACTGGTGACATTACCACCCGTGTCAGGGGAGCTGACCTTTTCAAGCCAGAATGGCTGGCAGCTGTGACACAGGTTTCATCTCTTCAGTGCAAAGTCTGTGACAGTCACTTGACCCTCCTTAGCAGTAAGCGAATGCGTTGTCTGCGGACAGAAAGGGGAAAATGAAGCCTCTCTGCTTTATGGATTCCTTACTCTATATACACTGAGCCATTTATCTTTGCCTGTGTGCTCCACGTACAGTCATATTTATGTACCTGTGGGGGCTGTAAGTAGCTTATTTATTATTTGTTTTCATTTAATGGTCTCTGTCTTTCTCCCCTAGGAATACCCATGCACACTATGCAAATCATATTAAGCCCCTGGCAATAGTGAGAATGCCTTGAGCAGTAATATCTGGTACATTAGCTCTTTGAAAGTGGGCAACTTGGTTACTGAACTAAGTCCTCCCCTGTACTTCCTCCCCAGCCAGCTTCGTTTGCTGATAGTGTCATTCCCCTCCCCGACTTACAGTCTTTCCTAGGAAATAGTCAGGGCTTGCTCTGGGCTCCCTTTCCCCCTAACTGTAGCACTGAGGCCAGTGGTTTCCAAATGGTGGTCTGTGAACCCCCTCAGCTCTACAGAAAGCAGGCCGTTTTGCACGCTGAGTGCTCACAATGTCACACCAGGAGAAGAAAAGCAAATCAAACACTTTTCTAGCAACTATCTTTAATTTAGGCAATGACTTTGACTGGATGATATGGGCATTGTATGATCAAATAACTGAGGCAAGATGGTGAAAGAAGAGGTCAACAAATCATAATCAACCCCTATGATAAAAGAGCATCCGTAATACAGAAAGAAGGTGGGAGAATTGACAAGAATTCCTTCTCTCTAACTACAGCATCGCAGAAACTTAGGGACAGTGGACTGACCCCGAGACTTAGAAGTTTTTTTGCAATGACTTCTTCTATAACCTTTCCCAATTCACTTAGCCTTTTTAAATCACATTTTCATATCTGTGATACAGGGATAAAAATCATGAGTAACCACTGTAAAAATCAGGGAGGTCTGAATTGCAAACAAAAACATGATCATATTAAGAATCGCTGCTTTTGTTAAGGGAAAAATTTGATGTTTCTCATAACCCCTTGTCATGAGCTTTATAGTGCCTAAAGTGTGACAGCCTTGCAAAAAGTCAGGTCTAACAAGTCAAATAGCACTTTCAAATGCATTATTTTGAAAATATATACTACATTACAACTTATCCTTCATTATCCTTAGCCCTGTCTCCTTTTAGCTCTCTGCATTGCTGCTTTGCTATTCTAGTCTGCATGATCTGCAGTTTGATTAATTAATTTATTCTGATTATTTAGACTCCTTTTTCATTTTTCCATATTCTTCTTCCTTGATTTTTCTTCCCTTATCTCCCTGTCAGTCTTTTCTTTGTATCTCTTTCTGTTTCTGCTCTCAAGTAATTGTTTTTCTTTTCATCTCTGCTTCTTCCATTTATTATCTTCATATATGGAAAAACATACACTAATACCTCCAGGGAAAATAACCCACAATGCAGACACTCAGTGAGAGAGAGAGAAGATCCAAAGAAGCTGCAGTGCTGAAAGAGATCTAGCAGAGACAGTAAACTGAAGATTAGATATGGTTTTGCAAGAAGATATGGCTACAGAAAAGGCTAATGAAATCTTGTCAACATATGCAGAGGCATCACCTTGTGTTACAGACCACGGAGATTTAAATCCGGCCTTATAGAGATTTCTTGTTAGCTCATATGGAATACTGCATTAGGTTGTATGTAATATGTTGCCTTAGTGATACACCCGTCTACCCCAGTATTTATATAGACCGTATCACCAATATTCACTACAGAACTGACAACAACCTAAAGGGAATTCAAAGAGGATCAACAGAAAAACAACAAGAAGCTGAAAGAACAACTGCAAAAAATGATGGAAAATGTTGAATAGCACTCTTAGCGTGGCCAGGAAGGGGTTAAAGAGCTCGCAAAAGAAGTGGCAAATATAGCACATATCTGATTATCAAGAAGGGAGAAATGCATTTTCACACCATGCACAATAAGATAAAATGAAAACAGGATAACCTAGGTTAAATTTAATGAAAAACTCGAGGCTGTGGAAGAGACTCTCAGGTGAGAGGCTTGTAAGAGCCATCACCTGGGACTTTAATGGCAAGATACAGGTTTTTTTCTTTTAAATTGTCCCCCACCATGTGCTGAGACGCTACACTTCAAGAAATGTTTCTATGAGAAACAGGAACTTCTAGTTTAACTTGCACCCAGATATTAGAATCTCTCTCTAAAATATTTAAGTCAACAAGCACCTCATTACAGTGACCTTCTTCCAGATTCACTCTCACAGAAATCAACACAGGATAAAAACAGGGAAGTTATCTTCCATTCAGCAGCAGTAGTGTTGTTCATGATGCGTGTTCAACCTTGGACCATAATGAGCTTTACCTGCTACTTGGCCATGCTGTAAGTCAGTGTTAATAAAAATATACTATAAATAATTAACAGTAATTTAAATATTCATATGTTGTTGGGGGCAAGACCTTTTATCAGACAGTTGAAGATACATCAGTGAACAATGATATATTTCATCAAGGTTAACTTTATCCTAAAAATGCTACCCTAGTGCATAGAGTAATAAGATATCAGAATGGCCACCAGACAGTTTGCTAATATATAAATATAATATTCTTACTTGATAAACTACAATTTCAGAAATGGTTGGTTCATATGAGCAAGCTTTAAAAAATATTGGAAGCATTCATTTCATTTGACTAATGCTGATATTATGTATTTTTTTTATATATATATATATATATATATTTTTTTTTTAAAAAAAAAGTATTCATTCTTTGTTTATCCAGGAAAGTGATTTTTCTTCCACAGCATTGGAAATGCCACATCAAATTGTCACTTGAAGGTAGAATTGCTCCTGAGCCAAATGATACTGTATATAACTGCAAACATCATCTCCCCCAGGTGACTTTAGGAGCTATGGTTTCCTTTTCTGTAAGTGTTCAGATATGTAGCTTTGCCTCTGGAGCTGAACAGAAAGGCAGTATTGAGTGTATGCTCTCCTACCCATATGCACACGTAACTTGATATTAACATGATCCATACCCACGTAGTGATAAAACTAAACAAAAAAGTCTTAGTTTAAATATAGAAGTGATGCTGGAAAAAGCTCTACGCATCTCCCTCTGCATGTAGTCTTACTAAGAGACTCCTCTCCCCGGCCGAGTATGCAATACTGACAATGAATGGGATTCTGTGGTGCTATTAACCCCCTACTATGAAAATGCAGTATGAAAACGTTCCTAAGTGCTTTGAAAAAACCACAATGAGCTAGTAGTTAATTTTTTTAAAAAAATCCGAAATACAGAAAGTAAAATTTTATACATGTGAAAAGTCAATGTTCCAATAGTATTGTTAGTTCATTTGCATTTCTCATCTGTAATACTGACTACTCAAGCTTGTCTCGTTAAATGAACCGTCTGCTGCCTTTCAGTTCATGTTAAATTTATTTAGTAAAGTATACAAAATAGACTTAGTAGCCAGGCCACCCTGTGATACCATTGAATACTTGGCTTTTGCAAAAAAACCCCAAATAATCAAAAACCCAAACAACTCAGTTACTGAAAGAAATCATTTCATGTACTGAAAAAAATAATTTCTTCATAATACAGTTGCAGAGGATGAGCCGTAGTAAATGCAATCAGGTTTCCAACAAAGAGATTAATCACAAATGCCATCTCTAATTGATTTGGCATGAGTGGTCCAGCACAGTTCAGCAACACTGCCCCAGCTCTTGGCATTTGATGGCCATGTATTCATGTCCTAGTCCTGCACATGAGGACTTAGGGTCAAATTAAAAAGTTTGCAGTTCTCACTTCATTTCAGGAGGGACTTCACTCACCTCTTTACAGTACATGCTATCTGCTTTAATAAGAAGTTAAATACCTGCCGTTAATGCAGGTATGGCTGCCCAGTGTCCAAGAAGAGGTAAAATGTGGCTTGGCGTAGCTTATCTGTTGGACATTTCCAAAACAAAGGACTTCTGCTAAGCTTTTCAAAACACCTCATATCAGGAAGCTTTGGGCTTGCTTCTCCCTCACATTTTTTCCCATGGTAAGACCCCAAGTGCTATGACCTTCTGCACAAAACACAAAGCATTGTTCTTGCAGTTCATTTGCAAGTGTGCAACATTGACAAACAGCATTCAAAGCATCCTTCAGGAATTGGGTCTTTTTTTTCCCATTATCCTGTGAGTAAACCAACAGAAGAGCTCATACCGAGCAAGCAGAAGGAAGACCTCACTGTAGAACAGCCGTCTCCACTCATGTGTACCTGGGATCATCCTGACAATTTGGCACCACTTTGCACAAAGACTGACTAGGGACATCAGCTCCTATGCAGGAATGGAGACAAATCTTTTCCCCCTTTCATTCTTGTCCATACATTTTTGTCAATATTATTTGTTCTGAATTAATCCACAGCTAATCAACAACTTAACAAAGGAACAACACACCAAATAGCAGGTTTTGCACTTACATCCTAATCCTTCTTCTGTTTCCCATTAGGTGTAATAAGCGTTTATGCATTCTATATTTGGAGTGAACGATTAGTCTATGGTTTGCACAATGGAAAAAGAGATAGAAAATCCAGATTTGATTCCTGAGTTTGCTACGCTAGTGGGCAAAGTACTGTCTGTCTCAAACAGCCCAGCCACATGACAGGAATAATGAAACTAGCAACTGACAAAGTTGCATTTGTAAAGTGTTTTGAGACCCCTGAATGACCAACACTAGGGGGGGAAAAAAAGTGTACTACTGCACGGTGAAAAATCACAACCAAATGGATACAGGAATGTCATTTTTGTATTAAAAACAAAAGCAAGAAAGGAGGATTATGTCATTTCTATTGAATGGTTACAAGATATTTGTTACCAGAGCTTATGCTGGAAGGTCACAGCTATCCCCTCCCTGACCGGTTTGCCTTTCACTGAACTAGTTTTTAAAAAGTAGGTGGGTTCAAGAATCACTTTTTAAAATCAGGTAAGGAGTATTTCCAAGTTCATCTCCTGAACCTGTGACACACCCTTTAAGTCACCTGCCTGGTATTCAAAACCTCTGTTAAGTCTGCCCTGTTGTAATTACTGGGCAGCCGCTGCCTCAGGATAAATCTAATAGACTTTTTGGCACTGTCAGATTAAAACTTACCTATCAACTCACTGCAGTGCTTTAGCTCTCCCTAAATCTGTACTTGTGAGAGAATTTATGACCAGGAATCGCATTTTGCAAAATGATTAAAGTTACCAAACATCCATAAAAAGTTGCAGTTGTAGATATCATTTTTTTGAAAGTCTGCTTAATTTATGAGAGGTGGAAGGTTTATTGTCATTTAGAGTCCACAGTGATGCAGCAATTTAGCATTTTGCTGAAGCTGTACACAGCTGCTGTCTCATTTATGATTTTTACATGTTTTTAAATTGCCATGTTTGTAACTGGGGGCGTCTGCATACTGGGGAGGGGAAAAGAGACTCTCCTTATTGTTCCCTACCCTACTGTTAAAATGCAAAGCAGATCATGTTCCTTCTAACAAGACTGTGAACTATGCAGTGAGCTTCAGCACTTACTCTAAAGACAGTGTCCCTCTCTCCACTCCGCCCACCCCCCACCCCCCCGAGTTCTGCAGTACAATAAAATTAAATGCAGATGTAAACTCCTCTGCTGCCAGTCCAGCACTGGAGATACTACATGCTGCAAGCACAATGAACTGCCACATTAACACAAATGGGAAGTGGTTTAGTTGGCCCATTCTCAGCAGTGGGAGGCTCTGTCTGACAGACACAAGCCAGTGAAGTGCACATCCATACAGCAGGGTCCTTTAGCCTTGCAGGAAGTTTAACTCTGTCCTCCTAACAGAAGACATCCTCTAATCCTGCCAAGCATTGGTGTTCTTACCCACATTACAGGCAGCAGAGGAAAGGAAGGTTTCCATCATCAGCTTACAGTCAATGGCCCATCATTTCGAAGTAACAGATGAAGTGCCTCTCTGGTTGTTAAATCCACATTGTGATGTCAGGTTCTCTGCGCATGGGGAACTGCAAGCTTCCTAAGAGGACAACTGCTGTCTCTTTAAGAGCTACAATATAGCATCAGAAGCCTTATGCAACTCAAATTGCATTTCTGTCAGTCATCCTGACAATCTTCCTCATGGCTTAAGACTTCTTCCCCTTAGATCACTTCCTGTTTTTTTTATTCTAGATCTCACATCACTTACCTCTCAGTCCACTTCCACCCAGGTAGGTACACTATGAAGCCTGTCAAATGGAAGCATTCCAACAGGCTTATCATAGAATCAGAGAATGGTTGAGGTTGGAAGGGACCTCTAGAGGTCATCTGGTCCAACCTCCCTGTTCAAGCAGGGCCATCTAGAACTGGTTGCCTAGGACTATGTCCAGACAGCTTTTGAATATCCTCAAGAATGGAGAGTCCACGACCTCCTTGGGCACTCTGTGCCAGTGCTCAGTCACCCACGTAGCCAAAAAGTGTTTCCTCATGTTCAGAGCCTCTTGTGTTTCAGTTTGTGTCCATTGCCTCTTGTCCTGTCAATGGGCATCACTGAAAAGAGCCTAGTCCTGTCTTCTTCACATCCTCCTTTCAGATACTTACACAATGATAAGATGCACCCCAGCACCTGCAGCTTAACAAAGACTCTGCAATGTCATCAGGTAAAAAGTAATACTCGTGCTGTTCATTTGCACCTACTGCTTGGTGTGAATAGGCAACCCAGTATATTATCAGGTACTGGAGTGGCATCTTTCTATGTTTAGAGATGTATGTATCAAAAGCTAAGAAGCTCTTTATATTGCTTACAGTTCAAGCTTTTGATTCGGCACGCAGGTCAGTTCCTTCCCCACTGTGAGGCAAATTCACCCTGACCCTTCAATAAACTTTGACAGAGACCTGGAGAGTTTTGATTAAACAGCAATTAAAGCTAACAACACTGTGTTAAAGACAGACAACGACAATTGAAATTGAGACAGGGTAAATGCTGGACATGGAAAATGTGCAAATGCCTGTATGGAAAATGTTTATTTATTATCTAATGCTTTAGAAGATTTACTCCCATTTGCAAATTGAGCCAGTTGTAGACATGAGATTGGACATAAGATGTCTTGATCACCATCCACGTCCTTCCAGCTGCTCTCCGTACAGTTTGCAGCTTATTAACAACTGAGGTTCTGACAAGCATTAGCACTGCCACATGCTCATCAAAACTGAACCATTGAGATTTCCAAGGCCAAACTAGTGCAATGCACAGATCTCCAAGCTGAGAGGTGTGCAACAGAGCATAGGAATGCCCTGCCTATCTGCCTATCCTGCTACTATCAATAATTCCTTTATCTTATTTTGTGTTAGTTCATTTTTTATTTTACCAAGCTAGACTTGTGTTTATAACTGAAAACTAATTAAAGACATTTTGATTTATCTCTGTAAGAAATCCAGTCTCTCCCCCTTGAGCATTATAATTTTCCAGCTTAATTGAATTGTGTTTATGATGTAATTTTAAGAATCCCTAAAAACAAACTCGAAAGGCTCTTTTCATTACTTCTGAATTTCTTTTGCAACAGGCAGTGTTTTATCTATGGAGAAGGCTGGAGTTCCTGTCAATTGTAATAAAATCCAAATGCTTCTTAATAACTGGAGTGAAGTCAAAAGGAGCCACAACAATGAGGAATTAGAGATTAGCAGCAGTAATCATGGACTAATTGAAACAATAACCTATTAACTGGTGTCTTGGCGGTCCTTGCAGACACAGGAAGCTATATGTAACTGAAGCTGGCATTACTAAGCATATAGAATTGTCCTTCTTAATGAAATCCTTGTATTGCCAGGAGGAGACAGAATTACCGAAGAGACCTCACACTTTCCCTTTCGGTGAGAATATAAAATGTTAATCACTGGCATTTAGTCAAGTTCCACAATCAGGAGCACATTTCATGTTAAAGAACTACAAATTAGCTATTTTTTAAAAAAATACAGTTTAGCTTTGCAGCTTTACCATTAACAGTCACAGAGATGAAAAGTCTTGCTCTGTAAGCAAATTATTTTATTGTCTGAGTTTGTTTCCAGAGTAGAAAGATATCACATCATTAAGATATGGCATGTTTAAGTAATTAAATCAATATTAATAGAGTGAACATTAACATGTCAGCTTCAGCAAAGCAGCTACAGGGAGTGTTTGGAAAGGTCACCCCTTTTGAGGATGCCCAACAGTATCAGTCCTTTCCAGCTTATAGTATAGGGCAATTTATTGCGTGAGGGAAGCTGTTGCCATTGTGGAGTGTCCACCGCAATGCAGGGAACATTTCTGTCACTTGACAGAAATTGAGCATCTGCCCTTCTTTCATTCCCCAAGAAAGGCGGAGGTAGATGTTTGATGAACAGATATGGCTAGCGCCCTTAGCCATGTCAGCAATCCATAGCCAAATAATTCACTGCAAAACTATCTACCTGGGTGAAATACAGTACCTGTTTGCTAATGCAGCTGATACTGGAGAAGAAAGACCTAGCAGAATTTAACCCTTCAAAAATAAACAATCCTTGGAAACAAAAAGTGGGGGAAATCGTTAGCATTTACCTCAACAATTCTAGAAAGGGACCCAGCATCGGCACAAGCTGTCCTGCAGAATATCTGTGCCAGAGTTGTCAGGCTAGCAGCCTAAAATCTGTAGACCAGAGCAGTATATGATGTAAATGTTGTCCATCATAAAAATCAATGGTTCTTTTGCTAAGTGGTCAATATTTATTTAGCTTTAGCATTGTTTAATTCAATGCATCAATTAAAGATAGTGTAATGTCTGATTTGGTCCCGAGCTGTTGTTTCTGTTTGTCGTTACCTCATCTGTTTGATATCACTCATGTCTTTAAGCCTCTGCTCTTTTGTCCCCTTGCATAACTCAAGGACAGGAGTAATTGACGTGAAACTTTTAAAAATTAATTTCACCGCATATGCCACTAACAGAGAGTGCAAGTCCTCAGAATCATTTATAACTTCATGGTGATTGGCCCTGACAAAACAATACCTTAAAAACTCACGAAAGTAAATTATGGTCCAAGCAAATGGCTGAATGTAAGCTGGGCCCAAGGCTTGGAGCACAGCCAGGCAAAAACAAAGTAATGCGCTTTTGATATTAATAACAGAGATGATATTGATCCGTAAGCCAGTGTCACTTCTATGCTCAGGCAAGGAGATTGCTTCAGGCATTTAGTCCACTGAAAGCCACTTTCCATATAGGCCATTTAATTCTGGGAGTCTTTAATTATATGAAATGGAACCCAGTTAAAGGGCCAGATACCTATTTACTCATCTTAGATATGGGCTGTGATTCAGGAAGCTGTCAAAAAGGTATATAACTCAATTCTTAGATTTCAAAATGCAGCCGTCTCTTTTTATATGTTTATTTCATCTGTGTATTTCTTTGGCTCAGAGCCTGCTGGGAATTTGTAGGTACATGGACTCAAATTATAGGATGATATTTTTCAAAAGACCTGAAGCTAATTTCCTTTTTTTTTTTTTAATTTCTTTCTTTTTTTTTTTTTTTTTACACAACAAAAGCAGCAACTCAGATAAGAGAGTCAACATCTCTTACTAAAACACAGGATGCACTAGAAAAGAGACAGTACAGATCTACAGTTTGAAAATACCCTCTGTCTCACGTGCGTTTGCACACACCTGAAAATGTACTTGTTATCCTCAAACAAAAGTGATCAGATTTGTAGAAATAAATTACTTGCTGTAAATCTACTAGAATAGGTTGTCCCTTAAAAATTTTTCCCCAGGGAAGGATACTGAGGAGTGCCAGGGATTGCTCATATGCTTGCTATGTTCTTACCTGCTCAGAGGACAGAATTTTCTAGGGCTAAGGGAAGGGGAAGTGGAGTGCACATGGGACTGCATAAAGGGGAAACCACGGTAACCAATGCTGATAAAGGTCTGCTGCAAAACTATACTTCTATTTGACTTCTACCTATACACATGACCCTAATCAAACATCCCTCTTTAAGGCCGGAGTACCTTATTTTCTGTAGCATGAATTTATTACCGACAGACTGAAGTAACCATTTTAGTATATTGTTATATGTCTTACACATAAGCTACCTGAGGTGTTCAAATCTCTGTGCTTGTCTTTAACTAAGCTCATTTTGGAAGTTAATGTTGTTCTCTCTCTCCTGTCCAATGGGCATGAGTACAACTTCCCATGGTCATTTCCACCCTCATTTTTCATTCCTCATGTCCCTCATTGGAGAATTCTCCTATGACATGTTCTCTTCCCAGCCTGGCGGGACATCATTCTGACAGCATGTATGTATCAGTAACTAAACAGGGGGCAATGCAGGAACTAGGTGCTGCTTCTACAACATGAAAGGTGTGTTTGTAAAATAACAGGCACAATTCGAAGGCATCTCTCCACATAAAGTAGCAGGATGAAAAAAAAGCCAGTAATTTCCCAGAGCCCCAGGGGAATGCACATGTACCACCAGCACAGTGGACACAGAAGCTCATTGTATTTCACTAGCCTTCAAAAAGGTTTGCTGCCTCAGAGGCAATTCTCAAAATGGACGGAAATGCCAGTTTTGCTATGTTCTGCCATAACGAGAGAATTCCCAGAACTTATAAGAGGTGGGTAAAGGGAGATGGTAATTTAGGAAAAGGCTTTTCCTTGATCACTCTGTCATTTCTGAATAAAAGGCACGGCACCAACATTACAAGCGCCACGCTAGATCAGTCTAAGGATCCATGTAGATCAATAGTTAGTTTCCAACACAGATGCACCATATTCACAAAGATGGTTTTCCCAAGGTGAGGCACTTACACTCCAGGTGTGCTAACCCCTTCAGTTTCCCTGGATGCAACAAACTTGACTGCCTTATTTGTCACAACAGGGGACTGCACTCCCATGAACAGGTAGGTACATAATAGTAAAAAAATTTAAAATGTCACTTAATAAACACAGTCTACAACCTTACTCCAACAGACCACAGCGCTTTACAGAAAGCTCTTTAAACCTTTTCTTGCAGTGTCCAACATGCCTACTTACAAACATTTCCTTGAGAAGCAGTTAAGTCTCATCCAGCAGTAGGCAACATAGCGTAGAGCATGTCTAGTCAGAGACTCCATCAACCGTTTACTTCACTGGACTTTGCCATTAGCTTTTCTCCTCATCACAAAGTGGAAAATTGCCCCATGTTTTATTCGCCTCTCAATTCCCACATTACACCCCACCACTGAAACTCACCCGTACAAAGCCCAAATCTCTAGGCTTTAAGGAAGGATTTAATTCAGCAGAAATAAGGAAGCGAAGTGTCTCAGACTAACCCAAGTACAGGCTGCAAAACTTCTGCCCATCAGCCAATCTCTGCTGTTCCAGCCGTACCTTGCCCTTCTGCCACAACTAAATTCTACCTTTAATTAAAACAACAATCAACATAATTTGCATCAGAAGACTGAAGACTTGTGCTCCTATTAACAGATAGTTAATTCCATCTCTTTTAGCTCCATAAGCTTTTAGCTTCTCAATCAGTGTGGAGGGTAAGTTCAGCTCTTGAATATGGGGAAAATAAGGGTCCACCAGCTGACACATTAAAAGACTTAAAATCATAAATCTTGCCAAGTGGTGGTGGAATATTATTGTCATTCTGTATATACTTGGAGTCAGAGAGAAGACGACAGGAGCAATCAAGATCACCAAGAAATGACTAACTGTTTTTGTTGGTAAATTCAGACATTAGAAAGGCTGCAAGAAAGGGAGTCTGCTGATTTGTCTGGAGGACACTCCTGCTGCATTTCTCAAATAGATATATTCATACAAAATGAGCAAAACACCAAAAGACAAAATGTGTCTGAAAACAGTAAAGAACAAAACCACTGTCTTGCAAATGCTACCAGCCAAGCGTCCACAAATATACTGTCTGCAGTCAACATTCATTCAATTTAATAAGAGTAGTTGGGAAGGAGAAAGGTAAAAAGGATTTGGTGCTATGCCAGCACACATTTTTCCTCTGTAATCTGTCATGTTTCTCTCTTAATTTCTGTAAATAAACAAGACTGGCCATCTGCCTACTTTAGGTGAGGTGTTTGCGTGCCCTCTTAACATTTTCTCCTGGTTTTTGAGTGGAAACCTCCCAAATGAAAGAGTTAACTCACTTTCTGTATTAAATATTTACATAAAAATGTTCAGGAAGGTGTGTGTAAATTATAAATAATGTAAAGCAGGGCTGGTCTCGGTTAGAGCTAAGAGACCCAAATTGTATCATCATAATACATTATTCACATATAATGCATCTATTCTCCTCCATTAGTGTTACTAGAAAAAGCCCCTGAGTGCTTAACTTGAATTTGGAAGAGTGTAATAAATGTGAGATAAACAAATAGCAGTGGGGATGCATCTGTAGTTAAACAAGTGTAAATTAGAGCTCAGCCTAATTCCTCCAAACGACACGTAGGACAAACATGATGCTCTCCAGAAACAAGAGATCAGTTACAAACTGCAAAAAAAAAAAAGACACAATAAATCCAAATTATTTGCTATAGTTCCCCCCTCCCCTCCCAAAAAAAGGGTTTCCATGGAGAATAGCATTCTGCTGAATATTCTCCGGCAGAGTTACACTTAAATAACCTTTGTGTTGTGACAGAAAATGACAAATGTAGAAAATACAAATTTAAAATCACACTTGCTCCTAATGCCCAGTATGTGTGCACCTTTTATTGACACAAGAACAGAAACATGCCCTGAGTCCTTTTCTGCTGCTGGCCTATGCTATACAGCTAATACCATATAAATGCATTTTAAAATAAGTGACTTATAAAAATACTGTTGGTCCTCCTTTTTAATATAAACCACAAACACATAGATGAAAATGTGAAAGTACTGTGAACAGGCTACAGTGCATAGGTACTTACTCAGGACTGTATCTGCTCATGCCTAGTTTATACCCATTTATCTTCGTACTTCTATTTCCTATAAGCTTTAATAGGTGGCTTCTACCCCATTCTTCCTCCCACCCTCGAGATGGACAGTAATTCTACTCTCCCTCCCACCAGTGGGCTCAGTTCCTGCAGTTTCCACCATTTTGAGAACCTCAAAGTTATCTGATAATTTTGAGATCCTCCAACTTTGTGTGGTGTCAGTGAGAGACACATACAACTCAGCGTGTGCCCTCTAAAAAGGTCTGAGTTCAGTTTCCCAGAACAGACGCACCCAGCACCTCTGGTCACTGTACTAAGTTTCGGTTAACAGAAACATCACCTGCATCAACCAGGTGAACAGAAATGATCTCATCTTTGAAATACCTCCTTTGTTAGTGCAACTGAATCTGTGACTATTCTCAAACCATGCAATTTTTAAAAACATACTCTGATCAAATCCTCTTATTCCAGGCTTTTTTTTAAAAACAAACAAACAAACAAAAAAAATCTTTTGGACAGAACCAATGGGATGGAAATTTCCATTCTCTAAGCAGCACTCTGAACAGTGGAAATTGGTTTGGGAGTGAGACTGGTAGTGGGCAAACCCGTGAGGTAAGAGTGAGTGTTCCCAGAGCATAGAGAGGGGGGGGACGAGAGGCTGAAGCAGCTGCTGATGAATTGTTGTTTCCCCAGGCTTTGACTTACAGCTTCAATATACAGAGCAGGAACCATGTCATTATAAATCATCCGAAATTCTTAACCTTGGTCTTGACAAACATAAAGCCAAAATGCAGAATAAGAAAACGTAAACTACAATGTAAAATTATATACAAAAAAGTAAGTGTGTTTAAAAGTTATCAGATGAAAGCATTACCACAGGAAAAACGCCATTAAAAAGCACATATGTAAAAAGGTCACATTTTCAGCAGGCCCCATATATGACTAAATCCCCTGCAGAACTGGTGAAGGGTGCCAGGTACAAACACAGCCCTCTACCCAGAAACCAGTCTTTAAATAGGCTCCCTGATATCAGACGGTCAAATTTTGACAAAGAGAGAATTGAGGCCTGAAACACTACTACCAAATAAATATTGGTCAAACACTGGATCCTTCTGGTCTGTCTGTGAACCAAATGGCAGCGGTGAGAGGAACAGTCCCAGACACACAAGAAAAGGCAGGAACAGAAGACAAGGCATTCACTCCAGCCTAAAGTGAAGAGGGAAAGCAGACATGGTTGTCTGACCTTAGCTGCTACCCCTGGGCCTGCCCTGCTCCACTTGCTGGAGTGTGCTGGGACATGGCCCGCTCCTCCTATTCCCTGATAAAGTCATTCTCCTGAGAATCATTAAAATATCTTTGAGCAAAAAAGGATATTAGTGTTAAATGACGGTTGGACTCGATCTTAAAGGTCTCTTCCAACCGAAACGATTCTACGATTCTATGATTTCTGTGACAGGTGCTCTGCAGGCACAATTCCAGTCTCCTGAAAGCTCAGGAAAGCCATCCTGTTGCCATCCCACATTTTCTGTTCAACTAGAGAGCTTCTTTTCCCCAGGCCCAGAAAAATATCATCAGCTGCTGATTACTGAGAGCTTGAGAAGTGATTTATTAATTTCCCACTTGCTTTCAGCTTTGGAACATGACTGTACTCAACAGCAGTCACCCGACTCCTTGGGCTAGTTTTGCCAGGTGTTTCCTGGTGCCTCAAGCCTCTCTGTTTCTTTTTCACATGGGTTTATATTACTGCAATATACAGAATTGTTTCAGTAGTTCTTGGGGCTATTTTTCTTTTTTGGTATTTTCCTGGAAGTGAAATAAATAAATGCCTGCTTCCCCTCAACAACACAAGTATTTCTGCCTGTTTGGAGTTCTGACTCATTTCTCTAGGTAATAGTGAAGTAACTTAGATGTGAAAGCAACTTGGATTATGGAGCAAAGCATGCATGGGAGAGTACCTGTTGATAAACTGACAGCTTCTACGGCCCGTGACTCATGTTCTGCTGACTAACCCAGCAGAGGCCTATTTCACACAGTGAGGGTGGCGAAGTCACGTAATTCAGACAGTCACTTTCTCACTCCAAGTGATTTCAACAGAGACGTCTTTCCATTTTTTATGTATTCTCCCACAATTATCCATCTCCTTCATTGAACTGCCCACAAGAAGACCATTAAGCCAATGCTGGACATTACATTTGAGAAGAACATTATTCAAAGTGCCCTCTGCTTCCACCCGTAGTTCCTTTTAACATGTCTTTTACAAGTCATGTACATATCTCTTTTCGTTGGAGTAGGCTGGGAGGAAGGAAGAGGATTCTGATAGACTAGGTAATATTTTTCTCATACTTTGCAAGCCACTACTGGTCTAATAGCAGGGAAGTTGCCTGGTGGCACACTTATTTGTTGCAAACGGTGACTCAAACAAACATCTAACCTGAAAAAACAGCATGCATTGTACTGGTGAAAAACAAACGATATGTCACAAAGCCTGAACAGTCACAGTGCTAGAGAAAAAAAAAATACGTTGCTTGAGGCCAGCTTCTTGATTTGGTACAGGCCAAAGAGCTGGAAAAAAAACACTTTTTGCAAACGTGGCACAAAGACTGTGGTGAGCAAACACTACTACAGCAACATTATCCAGTGACTACAAAAGGGTATTTTGGTGTCAGTAACAGAGATCTTGTTTCTGCCACTACCCCACTATGGAATCTCAGGTGTCCTTTGTACTACTGTTTCCTTAGCTGTGAAGAGAGAGAAGGAGTTTCCTAGGCTTCTAAAGTGTTTAGAGATCTTCAAGTGAAAGTGTTACTGTAAGCACACAGAATATTCTCATTACTAATCAGCAGTACACATTAGTGGAATTGCAATGCAGTATGTTCATTCCAGCAGGTCCTAGAACACCACACTGTGGTGCATAGACATAGAAGTTAATATTTAAACTTAAGTGTCTCTCAGAAAGGCTTCATAAACAATACTTGTTGAAATGAGAACATCAACCATGGCGTGAATAGTATTACTGCTGTTCTGCAGGTTTGGTTTTTTTCTTAAACTATTTATTCCTGCTAACTATGGATGTTCAAGTTCAAGAAGCAAGCACCTTCTCCGAGCTCAAACTCAATTACAGTTTGAATGACTTTCGTTTGGCAGGGAATTTTGCTGTGAGGATGAGACTTATGGCAGAGGCGCAGTCCTTTCGCTTCCTTCCTGCACAGCTCAGAGACCACTCCTAAAATAATAAAATTTATTATTAGTGCAAGTAGAACAGGAGTAAAATAGTTGTCTGGTTAGTGGCCTGTCTTGAACAAATAACATTTCTAGCACAAGGGAATTTTCACTGTCTGAAGAGTGAGTTGGGGAAACACGTATTTAATAAAGAATCTTTAGTGGGAATTTTTAATAGCATTTATAAGTTGCATTGGAAGCAATTAATAGGTCATGTGCTGACAAATTGCACAGTGATGAACGTGCAGTTGACAAACAAGAATTTCCCAGGACATTGGAAGAGTAGAAAAGTCAATAAATTAGGAAAATGCACATGAGGAACACTCTGAAGTCATACCCTGAATATAGGAGGACTCTAGGCATTAAAGTCTGCACCCATCCAATAGGGAAGGCTAGATAAACTGCTTTGGACATTTCAGGTAAGAGAAAGACAATTAAATCAATTTGCTAATGTTTGATGGAAAGCCCCTCAAAATTGCTTCAACCTGTGAGCTTATGCTAAGAAGTTCTGGCTCTGACACAGTTCCTGTACTGAAATCTGTGAATGCGTCTACTGTAGATGTCCAGGGCAACAGAAAACAACGAGTTACAACTACACAACAGGGATAATAAAAACATGTCTACACATCTATGTCTCTAGGTGAGACAACACAGGTCACAATCTGGAGTTATGTCACAAGAAGGTAGTATGGTAGTATTGTCTGATTAACATGACTGTCCAGAGAACTCGGAATCAAGTGCAACTTCAAGGTTGCAGGGTCTTGGGAACAGGATGAATAAGACAACCACCACCGGATACAACCAAAGAGGACAGAAAGGAATTGCAATGAAAGATGTGAATCATGAACAAGTCAGCCTTAGGAACACTGTTCTCCAGACTGGAAGCCAGAGAAGCTTCTAGTCACAAACCACACCAAGAGCTGACTGTGCAGGTGTCTGAGTAGTGACGATTACAAGTGCAGATCCCAGGACAAAGGTCACAAACTCATAAGGGTGCCAAGACAAACAAAGACTCCAACAAAACTTCAAGAGATTGCCAAGCAATTCTGACTGGCAGTAGAATAAAGAAACATCAAAGAAAATGACTGTCATCTGCATCCAGAAATGGGGATTAAGATTTAACTTTATGTATACTTGAAATGTTTCCCTTATCCCTGAAGCAGAGAAGGGCATGCTTTCTGCTGTAACATACAAATACGGTAGGAGTGCAAAGTATCAACCAGGATTCCAGCAACAGAATCTGCAGCATTCCTTAGGAATCAAAGGTGAAGACCTAGCTGGGTGACTCCTGCCAAGGGGAACTAGCTTCCCAGAAGCTGCAATATTGTCGCCACCTTCAAACAAGTAAGAAAACTAAGTCTTACGAAGTCCAAGTTCTCAACCAGTAAAGTAAACCAGACATCAAGAAAGATTCGTGGCTGAATGCAGCTCTTATTTGCAAGTTGACTCTATTCAGTGTCTAGTAGCATGAGTTCTGAGGACAGAAAAGAGAAGGTAGATAAGGACTGTCTTGCAGGCATGACAGGAGAAGGTAAGGGGGGTCCTATGCTTAGGCATGCATCATCTTCTCTATGCCTTTCTCAAAAATCTGTTGGATGCCAAATCAAAAGGCTTTATATGACACAGAAAATTCTCAGAGCCAAGAAATGTCTCTAGAATTCCTCAACAAAGTTTGAAAATGTTGATGTCACCTGAACAAAAGAGCAATAAAAACAATAAGAAAAAAAAATGTTAACAAAGCTTTCCAAACAGCTACTGCAGAAATATATGAAGGACTCAGCCTCACCATTTTTTTTGCTGTTACAAATTGTTTTGCTAGATACTTTTAAGCTGTATGTCCCTCAGATGAAAGGAGTCAGACATGCATACCCCGGCAAAATGTCCAGTACAGCGGGATCCAAATTTCAAGTGGGCAATGTGTATGTTAATATAAATATTAGGTAACAACTTTATGATATCCTAGAATACACCCCAGGCAAAACCTACAGAAAAAAAACCCCAGAATCACTAGAGAAAGTGGACTTCAAATAGGAAACCTTTTTTTTTTCCCTTAGTAAGGTATTTATCCTCCTCCATTCATTAACATCCAATTAGTTCCTGAGCCCTTTCCCCAGTGCTGAGGGTTTCTTTTCAACAAAATAAAATAGTATTACAAAACAAAACAACAAAGAACCCTAACCCCAAACAAACCCCTCAGTGTAATTAATTAATATAGAGACAGATTCATAGAAAAGCTGAAAGCACGGTAACAGCAACAGAGAAATCCCCATATAAGCTACTGAGACTTACAAGAGCTGCTGTAAACTGAGATTTGCAGCCTGACAGCCCAGAACAGATTACATAATGATGATGACAACTATCACGCAGATGTATCTGGCAGTACAAAGATCTGGCAGATCCACTGTCATACCTTCTCCTACTATTTCAGAGGATTTCCCTGGCACTCATGTGAATGTGTGCATGAAATTAATGCATGTATGTATGTCAACATGTGACAGTGTGTGTGTGTGTAGCTATAGAAACATTACCAAACCCTCATTTACTAATACAGTTTAAACAGTTAGCATCAGCATGTTTTCTGTGTTATTTTCTTCAGTCTTTATCATGAGATCTGTCTCTCTCTTAGTAAGAATTTCATAAACAAAGAACTGGAATCACTTATAAAGAACCTGATTTAATAAGACATGAGGATGACTATAAAACCACTCTAGTTCTATTATCACACTAAAATCTGCTAAACTATTCACCAAAGACAATTACATTAGGTGAATTTATAAAGTTGCATAAAATAAAAAGGAGCGGAAGAACTAGACAGATCTGAGGACCTCATATTTTAATAGAATTCCTCCTGAAAAAGACTAGGTTATTCTCATTAAAATGTTTAGTTTTCTTTATGTTCTTTAACTTACAACACCCATCATTAGCAAATATGCTTTTTTGGCCTCTTTCCATAAACAATTCACTAGAAATAGAACTGTCTGTTTTAAGACCAAATGCTCCCGTACAATATTTGCATCCCAGTCTCCCACTGGGGCAGCCCACAATATTCAGACCCTGAATGCTGACTAAAAATGAACGGTAAAATAACTGACTTGTTTTCCTAGCTTTTGAAAAGTGCTGTGTAAAGAACAGCCTGAAGTGTGAAAAATGATGTGATTTTCACAATTACTGCATTGCAAGCAGATGAAGGTGTTAACTAAAAGTACCAAGAAAAAACATTTTTTCCAAAATTTCAAGAGGAATGATATTACTTGTGGTTATATTTATATGCTTATTTAATGTGATAGTTTCCCTTTAAGTAAACTTGTCACAGAAGATTTATTTCCCCGCCTATTGTCTACGAGTATAGGGCAAGGAGTACAAAAGGTCCACTGCCCAGGATACAAACCCTAGAGGCTTAGGCTAACAAAGCTGCTGACAAGGACAGACTGGGTGACACAATGAATGACATGTTCACAAAATCCTTTTGTTACAGATAGCAGAAATATAAAAATAAACAATATTTGACTCAAAGAAATTAGGAATAATGTTAGCATCAAAAATACTAAAACTGCAGCGTTCAAGCACTGGAAAAGGTAGTGGATATCAACTATTTAATTATTTCCAAATACTTTACCATATATCTAGATGTAACAACTCAATTTTATGCCACTTTCATGGAAATCTATTTCATTATTTTCCTACTTTTTTCAGTTTTTCCATCATTCTGTTCCATTTAATGAACACATGGATTTTGAATATTAGGTGAATAAGCCTTGCAACTGAACACAAAAGGGAAATGATGCAGATAGCATTATGGTCCCGCTTCTTCTCCTTGCATTAGGTTGGAAATGATATGCAGTAGGGATTATGCTTTGTTTAAAGCTGAGCCTCTGCCTCTAAAAGAATACATTATACAAATCTTCTAATGTTGTTGAAATTCCCCAAAACTTGATTGTGTCAGACATAATGTGGCAATGAGGTTCTTATCCCTACCTTATGCTGAATAAATATCTAATATCAGAGAGTATAACCTTGGAAAAGTATACACTAGGGAACATCCCTCACGTCAATAATTCATAGTGCTGCGGTGGGAAGGTACATTCAGCTATCCCCTAACATTATATGGAATGCATTAATGCCCACACAGCCATGGCTCAGAGAGGTGGTGGGGGAAGGGGAGAGCACAAGAGGGGACTGACTTCCTTTCAGACCCATTAGAAAAAAAAACCTGGGAATTATTCAAAGTAGCACTCTCTCTACAAAAAGCAAAACAAACAAGACTCCCTCCTCAACAAGTCCACAATCGGAATTATTTGAGAGCATGTGTAATATACATCTTTACACATGCACGTGCTACAGAGATTTGTCTTACATTTTCCAACTGTAAGAAACACAGGGTTAGCTTCCCTGATTCAGTGCAGCTGGAATTATACTACTGAGAAACTGGAGTAATGCACTAATGAATGAGGCCCCCAGGAGTCCACATATTAATTCTGCTAATGTTAATCCAAAAATCAATACATTCAGGTTCAGTGATGTTTCTATAGGCAAAAATACAGATGCCATTCAAATGAGCTCAAAATAAATAAGATAATTTTCTGATAGTATGTATCTGCTTTAAAGATGATTGCAATTTTAATTAAAGACAAAATGAGAGTGGATTTTAATACAGTCTGGGGTCTTGTGTATTCCTATTTGCTCTTTAACTGTTATAGTGATTTAGGATCCAGAAGAATAACTAAGAAACCCAACAGTCATTATCTCAAATAATGACACTTTTTAATGAAAAATCAATGTTTGTTATAATGAAAATACATTCCTCAGCTCCTGCAGAGTGATATGTACAATTCTTTTCCACTGTTAAATAGAATGTGATTGCTTATTTTCACCAACATGATGAACATTTTTATTCAGGAGTAAAAATAAAATGTCAGAATTTATTTACTGTTATTAAGCACATATATTTAACCAGAAGCTCCCACCATATGACTGAAGCTGAAGAAACTGAGAATAATTTTCACTGAACTTTCAGAAGCTTGAGGAAGAACTGCAAAATTTCCAACAAGTAATGAAAAAGCTTACTCTGGGAAAAAATTGTCTGGTTGCATTCCAGCTTCTGTTCAGATAGCTGACCAAACTCTTCATTTCTTATGTCAAATGAACCAAACTCCAAAGCTAATAAAAAATATCTTAAGCAGGCTTAATGAAGTAAAATAAAACACTTCTTCCATAACAACATATCAAAACTGTTATCAATGCTGAGCAAATTATGATTATGATTTTGATTATTATGATTTAGAGTCGATGCATGCATTTATCGTCATTTTTGATCTCCAAACATTAGGAAAAGCATTCATATTAATACTTCAGAGCCATATTCCAGTAAGAGTCCAGATGATCTAATAGAATGCATAGAAACTCATGGGCTTAAATGCTTCATTTGGAAACACAGAGGCGTTTGTGGAAATCAACACACGAGTTCCATGAGCAACAAACTCTTATTGGGAACTATTTTGTATCTTATTCAGTAAAACACAGCAATAATTTTATGACAGATAATAATTTCAGTCACAGCTAAACTTTACAGTTCAAACATGATGGTTCATCCTCAAGGTTGATAAAAAAATATTGGAAAAATATTTTCAAAGAAGAGTGTTACTTACGTATCATTTTGAGTAAATCATGATCTGCTCCTAGGTATGATGCAGACAGAAGTAAAGCCTAAATTCTCTGAGTAAATTACTCACTGTGATGTATTTTTCCATTTTCAAAGCAACTGTGATTAACACTAAATAGAGAACAGTCATTTTTGCCTACAATGGCAGGATTCAGATCATTAAAATAATATATAGCTAACCAAGAAATGCAGTTTATGTAGAAACTTTCCCTCATTTACACGTTCTTTGTAACAAACATACAGGGCCTCACATTATGGAATCTGTACGCATTTGCATAACCTGTTCCATTGTGGTGCACGCTCATATGTGCCTTTCTGAAAGTTTTCAGAATTGAAAAGTATTTTATTTACAGCATACCAGCTACCTGTGTTGCACTACATCTGCCTTAATTGTTACATAAAGAATATTAAATAGCTGAATGTCTCTATGCCATGTAACAGATTTGTTAACAAATGACATATACAGAAGAATTAACCGCATTCAAGTGTTTATGAAAGCATGGGGTCCTCCAGAAAGCATCACAGACTTATGCAGTATTTCAGAAGACTTACAGTAACTTTCCTCGATAGCCAGCTCCTTCCTGACTAAATATCTAAAATACCTTGAGAGAAAGTATTTCTTCGAAAGATGAACAATATTAAAGTTTCAGGATGGGGCTACTTTCAACAAAGGGGTTTTCCTAATACGATTCATCTTTGTTGTTGAAATCACACATGTCCGTAAGAAATGGGACAAACCAAGAGTTATAACCAGGAGTGATATTTGCAGTACAATTTCTGGTACATGAATATATTCGCTTCAGAGGCAATACTGAGGCAGCTTTCAACAGAGCTTGGAACAAACATATATGAAAAACTGAGCCTTTCTTGAAACCTTTACTGTAGTGGAACAGCTTTTCGTCTCTTCTTTCTTTCTCCTTTCTCTTTAGCATTTAGGCGTTTGAAAATCTGTAATGCCTCTTTTTCAACATGCAGGTGTATTCACTATCAGCTAAACTGAAGGCCCAATCAGCATACATAAACTCTGCCCCTAAGCAGTCTGTACTGGTTTATACAGAGATTAGGATTGCTTTGAATTACACATGCAATCAGGACATTTCACAGAGCAAATTGTGGTCATTTTGACAACTATACAGCAAGCTTAATTTCAGGCCCAAGTATATATGATATTCAGAGATACAATGAGGTAATTTAACATTTAAAAAAGGCAGTATGTAGTATAAATTAGTAGAAAAATCACGACACTTACAAACTTGTTCTAAAGATGTATTGTTCCTTTTTCTTCAGAAAAAACCTACCAGTTTCTATTAAGAATAAATTAACCACTAAAGAAGAATTCCATTGATGGCCAATTCATACTGGAAATCTATTTTAAACCTGGAAAAGAAAGGAAGGGAAAAGAGGGAAGGAAAGAGGGAGGGAGAGAAGAAAGCAAATACATGCAGAATGCGTGCAGAAATACCGTACTTCTAGCATTCAGTCTGCAGAACAGCAGCCCACAGGACAGCAAACTATCCTTCTCAGAGGATGTCAGCTATTCTTGTAAGAGCCATTTTTTTCAGAAAAAGCAGACAGTCCTCACTGTAAATATACATATATGTGTATATATAAGTGTATATATATATACATGCCTATGATTTAAGAAACCTGTTCTATTTTTCGAGGTATGGGAATCTTAAGCATGGAGGGGATCTCACATGGGCTTGCTCCTGCCCTGTAAACCAGACTACAAAAGCTGCAGTGCTGAACATAATATTGACCAGATGTCTCTAGAGATCTAGATGTTGCTTATGCCTGTTATCCCAAAATATCCTGCTTATGTAATTAAAAAAAAAAAAAATCTGACATGCATTTGAACCCTGATCTCTTTGAAACAACTTTTTTCTCTCTGTAAACTTTGAAGGAGTACCTACACTAGTTTCTTTCTATGCTTTCACTATTCTCTTCATATGCTTTACCAACTTCTTTAGAATAAAAACGTCTCCTCTTCAGTTAGGGACTCCATAAAGCACTTGAAGTAAGTCTGTGTGTGTGTGCACCCATGTACTGAATCAGATATTCTGAAGGCAAATAGCTAAAAGCTGAATTTACGCAAACTGAATTCCTTAGTTGATACAGTAAAAATTCCACCTGTAACACCTTACACAGGCTTGGAAAATTTGTCTTCATCATTTTTCCCCTCCAGCTGAGTGAAGATCTGTTATAGTTCAAACCTATACTAAACAAGCAAAATTCTTAGGCTTGTGTGTAAGAACCGGATTGAATGGTCACAGCAGCTCACCCTGTTCTTAACCTTTATGAAACTGCATAGCCCTACTTCATCCCTCAGTTTATATGCAGCACAGAAGCTCTTTTTGGTCAAGAGATACTTTGGGCTGAAGTGATGTGCTATCAGCTGGTGTGCTCTGCAGGTGTGATTTTTGCCTTAAAAAAGCTGGAAGTCCTCCGATGTTTGATTAGGACCATAAATACTGGATCAGTAAGAGATCAAATGAGAAGAATAAGTAAGATAGGAAATATTGATTACTAGGACTTACCGTGGCCTTTAGCAAAGATAACGCTGTTCTCAACTACACATATTAGAAGCATCGATGTTTTTTCATTAATTTCTGCTACCGTCTGTCATCCAGTACGTGATCTCCTTTCATTTAAAGATTTGTGTTAAAAAGCATAAAAACTAAACTTGTTTTATAAAACTTATTTGGAAATTACGGAGTTTTTTTCACATTTTGATTGATAGCAACATCATCATCTTAGTCTGATTTATCACTCATCATTTTATATTCCTGCCGAAAAGCCTTATAAGCCCTCCCTTTCTAAGCATGTAGTACCTGACCTTTACATGGCTAATTTTACTACCCTGACAGAATTTTTAGGTTTCTGTATTCCTTAAAATGCACCATGATAGTAGCTGGAATCTTCTCATTTCTTCAAACTGTGTCTTCCCAATTATTTATTTAAGAGCTGTGTAGATAAGCTCTCCATTCTCACCTAGATCAGTGATAAGAGAGGAAATGGCCTTTTTAGAGTGTCCCTGCTTTTTGAAGCAGATAGAAATAATAAGGTTGACAAAGGAAAACAGAAAATTGAGCATTATGAGGGTAATAACTTAGAAAGTGTCAGATTCAGAATAATTGAATTCAATGACATTTAATGCTATGGAAAACAATAGCAGCAGCCCAGCCGCCCATCTGATTCATGTCTAGTTCATGTTTAACAAAACAAGGCTAAGGGTCATGCAGTCATGAGTCCCATAAATAACCTGTTAATGGGATTTCCAAACAAGCTGTCCTCAAAATGGTTTTTTGTCTCACTGAAAGAATATTAAAATGCAAATGGATTCAGGCTGTGTCCTCATAAACAACCATGTTCATTTAACCTCCGACCTCAACGTTTAACTGCCCATTCCAGCAATTTGTACGGTATTAGCCACAGCATGCCACTCCAAAGTGCTAACTTTGAGAAGAGAGGACTAAATGAATGGGTTACTATCTGTGATGCTCAGTTAATCATGTCAAAATGACTTTATAGGCATAAAACTATTCTTTTAAAACTTCCCTTTAGTTAGCTGACATTTTTGCTAAGGGAAGAAAAAACAAACAAGCAAAAAAAATGACGAGCAAGCGCCAAGAAAGGTATTTTGAAACATTATCGACTGCACAGTGCTGTGCACCAGCTCAACCGAAGAGCAGTCAGAGCATTTCAGCAGGGGCTGCCATACGGTGTCACCTGCCTTCATTCACCTCCCAACCGGCTGGAAGCCCGGCCTTCGCTTGCCTGCTCTCCTCGGCTAGCAGCCAGGACCGCTCATGAAAAGCACTTAGTATCACTGCTCACAGTTCTACAGTGCTAAGTCTAGACTTTCTTGCCCCTTTTCTGTATCAGGATATTCCAGGCATTCCCTACAGCATTTTCAGTCGCATCTTTAAAAGAATGTGGCTCTTTTTCTTACAATATTAAAAAAAGCCCACTTGCCTGACATGAATAATATATAAATCATTCTTTGTCCAAATTCAGCCACATCTCTCCTCCCTGTTACTCCTCACAGGTCTCAAGGAGAGCCCTTCAAAAGGCCTATGGGACCTTGTCTGACCATGGACAATGTCAAATTAAAACAGCAACAAGCAAAGTACCTGGTAATTGTTCCCAGTTATAAGTATCATGAAAATCACAGTAAATACTCACTCAAACCAAATTAAAGTATGAAGGTTGCTCTTAACAACTTGGCTTTAAAGGAAGTAAATTAAATTAATCTTTTTTTGCAAGCACATGACTTCTGGGAAAGGGCAGGGAAAGAGCCCCTTTGCATTGAAGTATATGTTACAGAAGGGAAAGGAGTAGTTGGGACTCTTACCTGACAGGGTGTCTGTATTTTTTCATCACAGAACTACTATTCCAAAATATTCGTAGCACTTCAGAGTTTATTAAATATTTGTAACTTCTAGAGAAAACTGCCACAGTTGAGACTGCATCTCAAAGTTGTTTCAAAGTTTGTTGCACAACTCGGTGAGGAGGAGGAAACTATCTGAACTAATAGTGTTCAGAAAGTAATCATTATTTTCATGGCTTCTAACATCGGACCATGCCTGTACACTCTCAGCTGATTATTCAAACGGGCTGATTTTTCATATCAGTTTTGGATTTAGACTTTTTCTCAATAAGTAAATTCCTTCCTGTAAACAGCTCTTTGGGGGCACAGTTTCAGGTATCGCTCATTGCAGGTAACTGATTTGTCTTATTTTGCTCACACTGATTGGCAGTAAAGTCTCTGAATATTTAGTATCCAGAGTTTCACTTTTCTGAAATGTGTCCACTTCCTTGTCCAAGAAAACTCTAAGTGATGATTTCCCTCCTAGAAGAGGTGGTAACAGGTCTTAATTCTGTCTTTGCTGACAACATGGAGTGTCACGAAACAGTTTTATGGCTCATTCAAAAATTAACAAGGCTTTACCTTCTCCAGTAAAAGCACATGTGCAGTCACTGTGCAAGAAATACAGTGGTATTTACAGACTGAAAGAATAAAATAATACAAGTTGGAATAAACGTTTCATTTTGAACTCTGACAGAGTTCAGTCCTTTTCCAATTTTCCTTCTTTGTTTACCCCAAAGGTTAAGCAATGGTTTCAGAAACCCCCCTTCACCTCTATATACACACATGCATCTGATCTGCTGGACAGCTATTCCCCAAATGCAAAACAGAGAAGCCGTGCCATTCAAAATTAACATTTTCTTTAGCCTTTTCTGTTCTAGACCTTTTAACATAACAAAAATGATCATTTTGTCACACTCAGTAATGCAGAAATCTGGCATTTGAGAATTGCATCAAAAAATACCAGACTTTATCTATTTTAAGTTGAATTAATCTATTTCGACTTGAGATTACGAATTTTTTTCAGTAGACACTAACCTCTCACACAGTAACTCTACACACAAACTCTGTTAACAAACTCCAGGTACAGAGGGGCTACTGTACTCCCGTTTAAAAAAAAAATAAAAATCAGATGTGACACCTCACATTATGGATAAGAGTCTGCACTGAGCAGGCTACAATTAAAATAATGTAGATTATACTGCTTTGATACACAAGAATCAAAATAAATTATTGTTTGAATTTAGTATTTATCCTATAATACATTATTTTACATTTTGTGAAAGCTTACTGTGAGTTGTCAAAGGGAAACATCTTCAGAGACATTCATAGCAGTTTAGCTTTCGGCTGACTCATATTTCAAAAGCTGTTTTTCCACTGTGTCTATGCAGCCACCATGAAGTTCTGGTACTTTATTCCAAAGTTAATTTCACAGATAGCTAGAAATGGATTTGGATGACACATTCAAGAAGGACACAACTGTCCAAATCTTAGCAGAATTAGGCAAGATAAAGAAGGACACAGCAATCATCCAAGACACCAGACATATCTCACATAAGGAGAAACTAAACTGACAAGCCTTTCAGTTCCTAAAGGAGGCAACGTAGGAGAAATATGGTATTATCACAGGTATATAAAATCATGAATGTCAGGTACCAAGTCAGTAGATAAAGATTATTCAATTTTTTCATCTGAAAGAAGACACAGGAGGCATAAGTAAACAAATTAAAAAACTCAAATGGTTAAAAGATATTTCTGTTACTCAGGTTCTCACATTTCTGACAAGCACTAAAGCAAGTTCCTTGCATTTTTTTTTGGTCAAGCAACTTTCCTCCTTTCTGAGTAAGGCGAATCTTTCTGTCTCACGTTTTCTCTGCTCTAGATCATTTGTCTCTTGCATGCTCATTTTTTCTTCTCCCTCCCCTTTCTCTCTTGGTAAAATTTTATTAATGGGCTTACAGGGTCCCATTGACTTGACTGGTTTTGAACCTAAGCCTTCATCCACCTTTTTGCTTTATACCTCATCTCTTATTAACTTGCAATTTTCTTTTTCTGTATTAAACACTGAAGGAAAAAGGAGGAGAGAAAGGTGAGGGAGAGAGGAAAATTGTAAAAGCAATAAAAGAAGGTATCTCCTTATACATACCTCAGAGAAGCACCATAGTGCATTATATGTCCTATTCTCAGAGCACATTTTAGAGAGATTATTTTAAATTACCAGAGTTTTTACTATGATCGGTCATTTTACGCTATTAAGACGATTCCTTTCATTGTACAGGAAAATAATACTGAATTCATTGTTCTGCCAATACAGCTTTGGTTAAATAATTTAAATACACACCCCACCCCACCCCCCAACCATTCTTAGGAAAATATCCTCAGAAAAAGCTTTTCCCTGTATTTGAGTTTTATTTGTACTTGAATTCCAGTTTTATTTAGCGTTTTCAAGATGTCTGAATTAGAGAAAAGCAATGAGGTAAAAAATGCAAAAAGAATAATAAATGATTGTCTTGGCAAAACAAGAACAAATTTTTAAAGTATTAAGTCATGCTGTTATTAAGAGGAACATTTTTATATCAAGGAGAACAGAAAAATGAGAAGTTTATTTAAATATCAAAACAGGATACGTCCAGGTGTTTTCCCTTTGTCTTTGTTATTGGTATCAATTAGATTCACCTTCACTTGCAGATATAAAGGAGTAATTAGTGTTTGATTACTGAGAACTTATAGTTTCAAGATCAGATTTTTTTTTTTTTTTTTACATTGCTCATTGACAGGAAAAGATCATAATACATTTTTGCAAGAAACTCAAAACGCTATTTCTAAAGAAAAGTCTCCAGCTTTACTGAGATGTCAAGACATTCCATCTCAAACAGAGATCCCCGTATTTTATACACTCTTTCTTCTTCAGGTTTTTGGCCTTCTATAGGATTTCCTGCCAAGTTTTTAAGTAAGGAAACGAAAAAATGTATTTTCTGTAATTGTGCATTGTGATTTTTATTTTCTAAGTTGTGTGATGAATTTATTTTCTGTTGAGATGGGTGTAATAGGATTAGGCTGTAAGATATTTGAGCCATTATCATACCAAACTCGATGGCCCATGGATGAGGTAGAGCAGAATCCGCATCCCCAAAATGCGTATAAATCCCCAAAGCCTAAATCTAAAAACAATTTTGTCTGGGTTTGTTTTAGGAAAAAAAGACCAGATTTAGCACAATGTCCCTCTGCTTCTAAGATGTCTGAAGCACTTGATCTTTGACAGAATTGACAAATTCAAGTTTTCCATCAGGAAATCTGTTTCAGCCACCTTCATTAGCCAATACATGCACTTTCATAAATTCCCAATCCTCCTCCTAGCCCCACAAGAAGGTTACCTTGCAGGTGTGACTCAGTCAATGCATTCCCTCCTTCATCAACAAGACATCATTGCGCACAGCTCAGATACAACTTTGCACTAGAGTGTTAACTCTGGCAATAACCACAGCTGCTACTGAAGCACCCATATATGATGCAGAAAGACTTCTTCAGCACAGAAAAGAAATGCTGTCCCAATCCATTTCTCAGTTATACCACAAAAAGATCGCAGCACATCCTCTTCCTGACATCTCAACGTGCAGCTTTCATCATTCATGACTTTTATCAAACATAGTACAGACAAAAAAAAGATGAGAGAAAAGGAGGGAGTAAGTGATCCTGCGCTTTTCCTTCTTCTTCCCAGATTCTTCAAATATAAAATATAAAATGCCAAGCTCTGAAGGTGATACATGGACAAAGATGGCAGCAATAGTAGCTGGTTTATCAAATGCAGGAATGGCTAGGTGAACTGCACCGAGTCTTGTGTTCAAAAGGAGTTTTTTCCTGCATATTACTGACAGTGTTTAAGCTGTACCTCATGGATTCACTTCTGATGTATTTTTTCTGTGCTAAAAACCTAAATGTATTTTTAAATCCAACACGGATTTCGTGCATCTTAAAGGCAAAAACGAACTGCAGAACAGGCAGTACGTGGGAGAGCCATGCAAATACTATCATATCTAAGAACAACATTACAATGCTCATATCCTAAACATGGTGGAAGGTAGATTTGCCCCGCTATTTCACTGATATACATTTGGAAAAAAAATGTTTTCGGAAAAATCTAACTTTGGTCATGAGAGTCTTTACAGAGGCATTGGACTGCTCAGTGACTCTACTGACACACCGTGTATTAAAAATTTATGTTTAGTTAGCTGCACCATTGGCTTATAAAAGACCATTCCTTAAAAGTGAAATCTAAGCCCAGAAAAGTTAGAGTTGGAAACTTTTTTCCTGTAATGGGCTGAAAGCAGAGTCATTAATGCTGCGATCGGTCTAATCCAGAGCATTTGTCGCTGCTAATTATTACGGACAAGCCTCTTTATTGAGCCACATCCTCTTATCGACATTAGGATGCATGAGCCGAGGCTGTTGTTTTAAACGCACTCATTAACCACACAAATCAGCCCTGTTGACAGAGCGCTTTTGAATTAAGCTTCAGACTGTAGTCATTGGACAAGGAGCAATTTATAATGCCATTAGCAACACTTGCGAAGGTTACAGGCATCAAAAATTGTTCAGCCGTAATTATTCTTAATGGATACAAGGAATAAACTGACGCAGGACAGCTTTTTCATTAGCTTTCAATCAAGGCTGATGGCTTTGAGAAATGTACAGTAAGTGCGTTTTGGGGAGAAATAATGATGTTGCAGCACCTTTCATTGGAAAATGCTCTCAGTTCAGAACTTAACTTTTAATAACCTTAATTTGATATAATTAAAAAATCTGATTTGCTTTGAAGATCTTGCAATGAATTGTTTTGGCTGCTGTTTAACCCTTTTTCAAGTAGTCATCCCAAACATGCTAAAAAATAAAAATAAAAATCTTCAAATACTTTGCATTCTCATGGAAAGCATTAGACTTTTGATTTCCTACACCCTTAGTAACTAGTACATATTTTTAAAGTGAACTCGGAGCACTTAGAGAATGAAGGGAATTTTACAAAGTTTATCTACCCTCAAAAAAGTACCAGCACATACACCACATTCTCCATAAAATTCAGTCGCAAATTCACAGACAGGTGATCTAGCAGTTTTGTTCACCTACAAAACAATAAATCGTGAAACCTTGTGCTCACTCCTCTTCCAGAGACACGAGGGCAGACATATACGCACATCCTGTTCTAACCTTCATCCACTAGCACCTACTCTTCACCCCTGTTAGCCAGGCTTCTGAGCTACGTGGACGTTTGTCCTGATGCAGTATCTGTTCCTATGTCCTCTGTCCAGTGTCCCCTTACTATATACGGTAAACTTGTGAGATGGTGTCATTTATAGAATTCAGAATAATTGCAAGTATGGCAAAGAGCACAGTAACAGTGCCATTTCTCGCTGAGAAGCAAACCAGCAAGAATAACTGATTATTTCACTCCTTTTTCTGGTACAGCAAAGTACCAGCTTTTGGTTCAAATATTTGTAATCGTTGTGTCTAATGAATCAGCTTGGTGCTTTATAGGTTAAGAATAACATCCAAACCACAAGGGCTGTGAAAGAAGCACAGGGGCTGCAACAGAGTGTGCTTTCTGTATTGGGACATTCTAATCTCATTGTTACAGTTGACTTCTTATCACTCAGCCCCTTTGGGTCTCTGGATACTAAGAAGATGGAAGACAGAGTCAGGAGGGTAATAAGCTTTGTTTCAATCAAGAGATGCTACTGCACTGCACAGAGTGATGGAAAGAAATCTTGAAAGAAGCCCCAGACAATAAATCAGAGAAAATGTACAGCTGGTGTCTATGCTGCCTTGTTGGTTTAGGGAAGTCTGTGAAGAGACAGCAAATAAAAAGAATAGTATTCATCAAGACACAATTTTTACTCAGCTCTGCTTCTTCTGAAGACAGAACATAAGGAAGAGTGAAGAATTCCAGTTTCTTGAATACATACTCTACTTACTAGAGTCCAATGTGACCAGTTAAAATCACATGCCATATCCCACCGTTAGCCAAGCCATCTCATTCAGCTGTATACTATTGTTGCGCACTTCAAGTTGAAAAGAACCAGACATTCTAATTACCAATATTACAGAAGTCTACACTGATATTCTGTAAAGAAACCAATTTTGAAATTTTATCAGTGAAAGCATTAGTGAGATTTACTCAATTATGATTAGTAGAAAGTTAACATGAATAATGTCTGACTTCATTCGAGTTAACTTTCCAAACCTAGGAACCACTAGTTAGATCTAACATTCAGATGGCAAGACCACATATGCGCAAGCATATACAAGAAAATACATAGAAATATTCATCCTTATTCCTTTAAAGCACAGGTAAAATGGTGAAACAAAACAAAAAAATAACTTAGGTTTTACACTGAGTTTGCTCCAGTTAAAATCACATTACCTTATTTCTGAAAAGCAAAAAATTTCATAAATTGGTCCTCATTTCATATCTCATCACAGCTGCTAATAACAGTCCACATCTCTATCAGGAATATCTGTTCAAATACATCAGTAGCAAACAGAAGACTAGGGAAAATGTGGGCCCTCTGATGAATGACGTGGGTGCCCTGGTGACAAAGGATACAGAGAAGACAGAGTCACTGAACGCCTTCTTTGCTTCAGTCTTTACTACTAAGGCTGGCCCCCAGGAATCCCAGACCCTGGAGGTAAGAGAGAAAGTCTGGAGAAAGGATGACCTTCCTTTGGTCAAGGAGGATCGGGTTAGAGATCATTTAGGCAAACTGGACACCCACAAATCCACGGGCCCTGACGGGATGCACCCACGAGTGCTAAGGGAGCTGGCAGATGTTATTGCAAAGCCACTCTCCACCATCTTTGAAAGGTCATGGAGAACAGAAGTGCCTGAGGACTGAAGGAAAGCCAATGTCACTCCAGTCTTCAAGAAGGAGGACCCAGGAAACTACAGGCCAGTCAGCCTCACCTCTATCCTTGGAAAGGTGATGGAACAGCTCATTCGGGAGGTCACCTCTAAGCATGAAGTGGAAAAGAAGGTGATCAGGAGTAGTCAACATGGGTTCACCAAGGGGAAATCATGCTTGAGCAATCTGATAGCCTTCTACGATGGCATGACTGGCTGGGTGGATGAGGGGAGAGAGGTGGATGTTGTCTACCTCAACTTCAGCAGGGCATTTGACACTGTCTCCCATAACGTCCTCATAGGTAAGCTCAGGAAGAGTGGGTTAGATGAGGGGACGGTGAGGTGGATTGAGAACTGGCTGACTGGCAGAGCTCAGACGGTTGTGATCAGTGGCGCAGAGCCTAGTTGGAGGCCTGTGGCTAGTGGTGTCCCCCAGGGGTCAGTACTGGACCCAGTCTTGTTCAATTTATTCATCAGTGACCTGGATGAAGGGACAGAGTGTACCCTCAGCAAGTTTGCCAATGATACGAAACTGGGAGGACTGGCTGATACATTGGAAGGCTGCGCTGCCATTCAGTGAGACCTGGACAGGCTGGAGCGTTGGGTGGAGAGAAACCTCATGAGGTTCAACAAGGACAAGCACAAGGTCCTGTACCTGGGGAGGAATTACTGCGTGCACCGGTACAGGTTGGGGGTGACCTGGAAAGCAGCTCTGCAGAGAAGGACCTGGGACTCCTGGTGGATGACAAATTCACCATGAGCCAGCAATGTGCCCTTGCGGCCAGGAAGGCCAACGGCATCCTGGGGTGCATTAAGAACCTGAGTGTGGCCCGCAGGTCGAGGGAGGTTCTCCTCCCCCTCTACTCTGCCCTAGTGAGGCCCCATCTGGCATCCTGTGTCCAGCTCTGGGCTCCCCAGTTCAAGAGAGACGAGGAACTACTGGAGAGAGACCAGCGGAGGGTACAAAGATGCTGAGGGGCCTGGAGCATCTCTCCTGTGGGGAAAGGATGAGGGAGCTGGGGCTGTTTAGCCTGAGGAAGAGAAGACCGAGAGGGGACCTCATCAATGCTTATCAATATCTCAAGGGTGGGTGTCAGGAGGGTGGGGCCAGACTCTTCTCAGTGGTGCCCAATGACAGGACAAGGGGCAACGGGCACAAACTAGAACACGGGAAGTTCCGCCTGAACATGAGGAAAAATTTCTTCCCTATGAGGGTGCCAGAGCCCTGGCACAGGCTGCCCAGGGAGGGTGTGGAGTCTCCTTCTCTGGAGAGATTCAAACCCGCCTGGACACGGCCCTGTGCAGCCTGCGCTGGGTGACCCTGCTCTGGCAGGGGCTGGGCTGGATGATCTCCAGAGGTCCCTTCCAACCCCTACCATTCTGTGATTCTGTGAATACCTTCTTTGTGAGACAGGGATCTTTCCAGATAGAGTGAAGCTTTTGGCCCTATGGCCTATTAGCTACATCTGGCTCAAGCCCTAAAAACAATCAGAAGTTCTTCTGTTCTTTAGCACTACACATGTTTTTTAGCTCATATGTTTCCATATTTTTACAGTATAAGAGATCTCTTCACTATTCTTTCCCTATGCAGTTCACAGAAAAGAGATAATGAAGAAAGTTAGTCCAAGAGAAGGCAAGAATGTGGTTTACTGTCCTTAGTCATTCTGTGCTTGTCAGATTACAGCTCAGGACAGAAACACAGCAGCAGCTTTGCTTCTTAAGCAGTCTAACTGTAACAGTAACACCACTTTGCAGGCGTGTAATTCAAACAGAGTAACAGAAAAAAGATGCTTTTAAAATATGCTGTGCAGAGAGCTGCTGAGTACAGGAAGTCTGACACAAAGCTAATGAGAGGAAATAACCTGATCCCAACTGGTGTACTTCAGTTTCAGTCAGGAGATGCAAAGAGAGGCCTTGAAATCAAATTTGAAATTGGTGGATGCCAATGCAAGTAACAAACAAAGCAGCGATGTCAGATTTGCTTTGCACCAAAGTGAGAGACCAATGGTGGCTTCATATACAGGTGAATTTCAGCAGTAGTTGTACCAAATTTTATCATGCCAATTCTGAAATTTTGTGCTTTTTTAATTATAAATATTGGGACCAGATTATTATACAGAGTAATATTCCTTAAAAGATAAAGCTTCTAACATGCACAAATGAAAACAGTGAAAAACAATGGGTGTAAATACGGGCAGTTCAGAAACCAGAAAGCACACAAGATATCTAAATTTGTTGTATTTTTAAAAATATCTAGTGCATAACGTTAAATCCAATTTTGGTCCAAAAAATTTAGATTACCCTTGCAATGCTGTGCACCAGTAGTGATGGCTACCAAAACAGACAAAAATACAAATACTGTATCTGTCTGTATCAGTTATAAACTACCACCTTACTAAAGGTTAGCAATACAGGAAAATTATTCAGGGGAAGCACTGCCTTCTACTTCAGTGCTTCTTACTGTTGTTTTACTCATATCATCATAATTTTGAGTCTCTTGCTCACTCGTATTAGGAAACAACCAGGATCGTAACAGTACTGTAACAAAACAACTTTTTCTGATCAGAGGAAATACATAGAGACGAGACGTCAAATCTCAAATCACAAGCAAAATTCTTGCATGGCAGACTCTCTAGGACTGATCAGATGCTATTTAAAGTGAGTTCCTTCTAAAGCTCTTTGTGTTTATTGTTTACTGTCCCCTAGCAGTGTGATTAATTCTGACACAAATGTGCACTGGAGGGTAGAAGAGGTGATACTCATGTTCAAGGATCTAAGGAGTGAGGAGGAGGAAGAAAGCAGAACATAGATCCATGCTGCAGAAGAATAAATTGCTCGTAATCTACTAAAATGTGTTTCACTCAGTTTACAGAGGTCATGTGTATAATGGCATCAACCCCCCCAATCCTGGGTTCAGAGCACTCTGAGGGGACAAGTCCTTCCTTCCTTTTGATCCTCCCCTTTCTCATGCTGGGCCATCCCTGCTGGTATTCTCCCACACTTACCTACTGACTCCCAAATCTCCATTTTCTTTCCCCTAGACTTCAAGATCTAAGAAGGTTTATGCTTAACCCAGTGAACCTCTTTTCCAATGCCACACACATGCTCTCACTGATTACTTCCCAAACCATTCTTTCTGTAAAGACAGATGAATTTCTAAGAGCAACACTGAGATCAGATTCAAACCTTACTGCATATATTGTTAAAGACTAGCAATGATCTTACTTCCATTCTCTATTTTTAGAACAATCCATCTCACTTTTTAATGACAGACCTTGAAATTATTCCTCAAGGGCACTATGGGAGTTTGTTTCTGTTGCCTTAGTTCAGATATTGGGCTCCATGCAGAACAGTTCCAATCACAGTCACAAATACTATAATTCTGACACTTAGCAACGTGGTTTTGGCAGCCGTCCCTCTACTAAGAAATCATTTAAGTAAAATGACATGCTTAATGGCATTAAATCAAGGTAGAGGGAGCTAAATTCTCCAATTTTTTAATATATACACATGTATACCGACACACATATATCATCAAAAGGAAGTCTTGATAAATGAAGCATTGGCCCTGCCATCCTCACTTTGCATCTAGATTGCAGATTGATTACAATTTGGAATGAACCAGAATATGCATAGACTCCGAAACAAGCAAAAAATAAACTACCTGCCCCACAAAGCTACAGCAAAGAGCATGACAACTTTGGTCAAACATCATGCTTTCACTCCATTTATTTATCACCCCAATTTTTTCTAACTATGCTCAGTAAGGAAATCAGAAAGCTAAGGACTGCACCCTGATACCAAAGATTCTTCTTTTTGCCTCTCATTGACACATCACCATCACCTCCCAAAGAAACCCAAACACACACCACCAAGAGCGTATAAAACGTTGACTCATTTGGTTGTACTTTACTGAATCTTGTCAGCTAGATAAAAACAACAGTGGGGAAATCAGGCCCACAGCAAAGAATGTATCTGAATCTGATTTGTCTCATCATTTCTTCTTTGGTGTCAAGGAGTTAAAGCTGTGTACTCCAACAGTAATTTAATATTTCCTAATGATCTGGAAATACAGATTTGTGAGAAATGTAATTCAAGTTTAACATTTTCAACCAATGGTTTTGCAAACTGAAGTCTTGAGAAAACTGGCATTTGACAATCTAATGGTAAATAACCAAATTATGCTGAGTGTGCAGTTATTCCTGACCAGTGGCCTTTCCAAGGTGAGGAACAATGGGCCTCCAAAGTAATCGGAGCTTGGAACTTAGTTCAAATTTCTCTGTGGATTACTTGCTGCTCACTTTACCCATAAATAATATAGCCCCTCTTTCCTCAGATTTAATGTTTTCACTCATCTTTGAACCCTCAATTTTTGTCCAAGAATTGAAAGAAAAAGACCGTAAGTATTTTAACATGTAACCACTGCTACACATACCCTATATACACCATATTCTTAATGGGTAATAAAGAGGAATTCCCTACACACATACACTATTTCTACATGAAATTTTCCTCAAGCCATAAATTTGCCTCTGCATCAATGCACATGTGAGCTGGACCTTTTTCCAATAAATCATTTACAGAAGCCACAGCTCGAGTCATCCTGCAAGATTCCATGGAAACCACACTCCACAGTCCAGAATGGGACCCCAAGGTGGTATATTCTAAGCTGTATTATCATATGGTACATGCTTAATTACAGTCCATGTGATCAACCAACATTATCCACTATTCTGTGTTAGATAAAAGCAAATTATCTATTGTATGAATCTGAACATTTAACTGATTATTTGGAAAGAGATATCACGGAAGAATTATGGCAATATTGTTTATTCTGCACTACAGTCAGGTGCTAATAGCAAAAGGAGAAAGACAACTTTCCAAAAAAGCAATAGCAGCTAACTGAATTTCTACCCAATTGCTGAAACTTGGGGGGCGGGGGTAAAAAACCAAGTCAGCATTTCAATAGATTTGCACACCAAAGTGTTAACAAGTTATCATGAAAACTGATTTTTCTACAGAAAAATCTATTTGCTAATTAACTACCTGGCCTTCATAATGACTTCAACACATTACAGCCTTTCTGAAAATATTGGTTCTATTTTTTAGCAAATTGAAACGTAAGCTCAGGAGATCATGGTCTGCATTCTTCCATCATAGTAGTATGAATCAGGAAGGGCTGTTTTTTTTGTTTTGGATGGGTTTTTTTGTCGGCATTCTTTTTTCTTTTTTTTTTTTTTTCCCCTTTTTCTTTTAAAATGCATTACTATGAATGCAGTAATCAAAATTACTCAATCTCTAGCTCAAATCTCTAGTTACATTTTCAGAAGATTCAACTAAAATAAAACAACTTCTGATTAATAATGGAATAACTTTCAATTAGGGCTCAGAAATGAACATTTACGTATATCTCTTGACATGGATTTGTCCTGCTTCTTGAAAGCACGTATCTGCTCTCATTTCAGAACTGTGAAAAGTTCTTTGGGAACTGGCATGCAAACTTGCACTTGGGGGGGGGAAGGGGGAGGAAGAGTGCGTGGTGTTATAACTTTTTTTTTTTAAGCTGTTTTTGCATTGCAGGGGGGGTGTTACCCCAAAACTGCGGTAAAATTGATAGGTAAAGCCTGTAGGTCAGCTGCCAGCTGAAATCCTGTGATCAATCAGTGATCAATCTCTGCTCTAAAATTCTTAACATCTTGTTGTGGTTTAACCCCAGTTGGCAACCAAGCACCACACATCCGCTCGCTCACCTCCCCCCCTGCCTCCCCAGTGGGATGGGGTAGAGAATCAAAAAAAACCTCATGGGTTGAAATAAAGACAGTTTAATAGAACAGAAAAGGAAGAGAGAGTAATAATAACGATAAAAGAATATACAAAACAAGTGATGTACAATGTGATTGCTCACCACCTGCTGACTGATACCCAGCCCGTCCCCGAGCAGCGACACCCTCAGCCAGCTTCCCCTCAGTTTATATACTGAGCATGACATCATATGGTATGGAATATCCCTTTGGCCAGTCTGGGTCAGCTGTCCTGGCTGTGCCCCCTCGCAGCTCCTTATGCACTTCATCGCTGGCAGAGCATGGGAAGCTGAAAAGTCCTTGACTTAGTGTAAGCACTACTTAGCAACAACTGAAAACATCAGTGTGTTATCAACATTATTCTCATACTAAGTCCAAAACACAGCACTATACCAGCTACTAGGAAGAAAATTAACTCCATCCCAGTTGAAACCAGGATACCTCTTGAAGCATAACCAACATTAAAGTATTTTAGAAAATGGGAAGGTCACTACAGAAGTGTTCAGAAAGGGTTATGAAACAGCTCTACCCAGTGCTGTAGTGTAACATTCAGTCCATCTGGGCTGCTGTACTGCGATGAGTATAGCAGGAGAGATAAATATCTTCCCAGCTCTTTTGGTGATTAAGGTGTCATATGTCACGCTTTTCATATAAACAAATGAAGTAAGAGATGAGATTTAAGCCATTAATATTAAATTTTACCAACACTGCAGACACTTCAAGAGAGCTCAGCGATGTTGTAAGAAGACAGAATGAGACAATACCGGTTACTTTAGCATTAGAACAAAGCGCATCTTTTGGCCTCCACAAAAGAGAATAGAAGTAGAAAAGGCAAAGATCTTAGAACTCTGAGTCAGAAAGGGTTCAGCAGAAGGACATACTTCTGAGGGGGGGAGGGGGGAATCCTTCGAGATCCTGATTTTAGGATGCAGTAAGTCCAGGGACCTTTAAAACAGCAAGGAGTACTTAAAGATACTGAAATTCCCTGGCGAAATAGAGAAGGAACATGCTCATACGTAAGCTAGGAGGCTATAGAGAAAGGGCGTAATCTATAACATTAGAAAGAATTTAGATGACAAAGACAGAATTTTTAACATCAGCTTTAATCTCACTTCCCAGCCTCTGTCAAAGCAGTAGTGAAGAGTGCATTATCAGCCAGCAAGCTGATTATTTTCAGGTAGGTTACATGGTTACAACTTAAGAATAGCCCCCATCTCTCCACTCTATTCAACAAAAGTGCACTGCTTTCCAATATTAGCAAAATAACTGACCAAGTTGTATGGAAGTTAGCCATTATCATCCCAGACAGCAGGCTAAGAGCCCTCTACATCTCTATAGCACCTGAATATTTCACTCTGCCTACGCAATTCACCCTTGCTAGACTCCTTTCTGTTAAGGATATTTTACTGTCATTAATTTTCATAAAAAGTCCTGCAGTATGTTCAGATATTGTGACTCACCTGTGACAGCAGACGATGTCCAGCATGTTTATATTTGTGGAAACTGGTGTTCCTGAATCCCAGTCCAGTGCCTATGCATTGAATATTGATCCTGGCGGACACAGCAGCACTGTTAAGGCCCACCTTTAAGACAAGCAGAAAACAAAGGCCCTGAACAAAGAGGTGGTATGAAAGAAGATGGGATCAGCTAACGATGAAGGAAATGAAAGGGGGAATCAAGCAAGGTGACTTCCAGATTTGGGATGATTGTGCCTGCATGGTATGTTAGTAACTCATTTAAAACATGTACCTTCACATATGCATAATTCATTTCAGTCAGTTTGTCAAAAATTCCTAAGGCCATAGACTAAGGATTTCATGGAGACAGAACTTTTACCCTGAAATTTCATGGACAAACTGCAGTTATGTTTGGGAAAGTAAAAAACAAAAGAAGTATAGACCGTCTCACATCAGAGAAAAAGCTGCTAGATGCTGTGCTTTCCCTGAGACTGGAGAGAGAACGTGATTCTGGCCCCCCCCGTGCAAAGCAAGCGATTTTTGTTATTACAATATAACAACTACAGACTGCATAAAGAATAATTCTTAACATCTGCTGTAATCTCACCTATCAGCCTCTGCCAAAGAAGTAGTGAAGTGAGCGGTATCAGGAAGCAGGCTGATGTTCTCAGGTAGGAAAGCAAGGAAAGCTCTTGAACTGATCTTGGGAGAGAAGGGGAATTAAAGGCTCATATAAATGCCTAAACTTATAGAACACCATAGACCTCACTCCTCTACTGTTAGTCTGTCTCACCTGGATCATCTCACTGGCCAGTACAGAACACACGTTGCTTTTCCTCCATTCTGACCATTTCCATGAAGTCTTTCCCAAATCTTTCACTCACCTAACACGTATTAACATACAGACACTTGAAGACTACGGTGCAGCAGCCTACACTGTAAAAAACTAAAGTGCATGGTACAGCATATAATAAAATATTACACCCAAATGAGCCTATCTGAAGACACAGAGTCTGGCCGTTTACCTCTCCACCTAGAACACTGTACAAGTTTTCAATGAGTGGAAGGAATATTTAATAACTAACCCTGTTCTCGTAGACATTAAAAGCTTATTATGCAGCCAAATGGTCCACATATTTGGCAACTGGCTTGCATGTGTTAGATATGTCCCTTGTATGAGGATGCAAACCTACATTCAACAATTATTTCTTGACAAGAGTACTCTCTGCTCCTCTCAGTACAGCATGGAATTACTGAAAGTTTTCCTTTGCTTCCCCAATGAAGAACCATGCACTTGTACCTAACTTCGATGTTATTCCATGTGGCCTTTCTTCCAACCCAGATGACGTCACATCCCTCTGTCAGGCATCAGCACACTACTCATGACAGGCCTTCGCACTCTTGCCGTGGTCTCAAAAGACTGGTCTTTTCCTGTTATGCTGTTAAAATAACATTTGTGACAGCAGGAATTCTGTACTTGTGCTCTCCAGTGACTCACATTTTCCAGTTATTCCCACAGACAGCACACCTGACATCTATGTTTGCACTCTGCAACATACCTAAAGTTCCACTGTGCACAGAGCGCGCAATTCCTTCCTGCATGTATTGCCAAGAAGGCACCACTAAATAGTCCTCTGTTACTGACAACAGATTTCATCATTGATTAAAATCATTATTGACAATTCTATTATTGGCTTGTATATTATTCAAAATTCCTTCTGTGTAAACTTAAGGGATTATTAAGACTAGTAACTGTTGTCTTGTCATCGTGTCAACCTAGCAAGGGATACTACCCAACCAGAATGGTTTTGCCAGGCTTACCATTCTCAGGGTAACTTTCAGATATCAAGCGACACAAGATTTACATAGAACTGCTGCAAAAGTAATTGTTCCCCTAATATCAGCAGGTGCACTGAAGACGACAAGCCTGGCTGGCTAGTCTACTGCGAACATGAAGGCTGCAGGAGAGGAAAGAAATACCATCTGCTTGCCCTTGGAGATATCAGAGGTCCTAGGTTGCAGTCTTAAACACATCATTAGGCCCTGAGCCTTCTGAAGACAACCATGAGTCACTGGCTAGAAGTCTCCTCTAGTCTGTAGTCTTTGTTGCCAATTACCAGAACTGAAGAATGTTTTCTTTATTTTTCCTAGAAATGCAGAGTGACAGCTCAATAAGATACAAAGAGAGTACTGAATAAAATCTACGGAATCAAGGACTACATCTATCAGCTTAAGTAGGTCCCTGCAAAGATGTACCCACAAAAACCTGGCTCTCAGCTGCGTAATCAATGATTTTTTTTTTTTTTAAAAAAAAGTACTTTCCAAGGACTGATTCACAACTTTTAAAATCCGTTTTTATACTGATTAAAATGGTCAAGTCTAGAGGATTCATCCTTTTACCACCATGCATTCACATTAGCTAGCCTGTTCTCTTATACCTACCCTCTTCTCTTACACGTACCCCTCTTTTCCATCCTCACCATCCTACTCAGCTGCCTGAAAAAATGGCTACTGCTGCCCATCTCTCCTTCGCACATTAATTAAAAGACAAGCATTGAACATGTAGCAACAGGACTGCTATGAATCATTGCCCTGGTTGAGTTCATCTGGTAAAACTGAAGATGACCCTCAGTGGAAGAGCCAAATGGTGAGGTTTTAATTTAGGGAGTTCTTTTCAGGTCTATGCTTTGAGTTTTAAGATATTTCTTGTTTTAATAAAATAAATTCTGAAGTCCAGTTACAATAACAACATCATGTCTGATTCTAACGCTATCCTCAGCTCCAAACAATGGATGGGATAGAGGTCCTGCTCCAGTCTATTAGAAGAATTTAATGATCATTAAAAGGCAAGCAGAGATTTGTATCACTCAGTTGTTCAGTGTCATTGTTCCAGTCTTCACACTGGAGAAGCAGCACATTTCTTTTAAGTAAAATATTGCTGGGAACTCACTGCTTCAGCAATTACCTCTGAAACACATTGTTTTCTCAAAGCCGTTAACATGTCAGATCATGGCAGTGCTTGACATCCAAACACGCCTTGGAGGGCTGCAATTCAATTTAAGGATCACCTCCTCTGAACAGGCCAACCTGCAAATTTCACAAAATCAGAGAGAAATTCTCAGGGCACACTTTGATCATGCTGCTTCCTAAATTAAAAACAAAACTGTAAGTGTTAAACATCTTTAACAAGACATTAAACCTCAGACATAATCCAGGAAGGGTCCCTTAATGAGTAATGACATATGTTGTGAAGGCAGTTATCTCCTAATGTTCAACGCTGAAACAGTACGATGGAACGGCACAGTGTTCAAAAGGGATGTATCATCACTAATGAGAGGATAATTTGAAGCTACTCTTCTGAGAACCCCAGAGGAGACTTTCCATTGCTGCAGGATGGCGAAGGATGCAGTACTCCATCTTATCGCACACTTTAAAGAGGAACGGGAAGTGACAATGTGATAGAACAAAAGCTGAGATACAGACAGAAAATGGGCTAGGTCATTTGGAGAGTCCCTAAAAGGGCTACCTTCCTTTGCTCCCCAAAGTAAGTCTTGGTGCAAATTAGTCATCTCTCTTTCCTCCTCTTCCCTTCACCCAGCTGACCACTAAGAGCGTACTAGACACAGCAGAGCACTGCACTAAAAGGGAGTGTGGCATTGGTATAGGTGTGCTGTGGAACACACAAAATATTGCAAAAGAAGATGAGATAGGGGAGCAGTCTGAGAAGTGACAAGTGACGGCCATGCTCAAAAGCAGGAAAGGAATCCAACTCTTCTTTTATTAAAAAAATAGTAAACTCTTCAAAATTAGGTTTTGAAGTTCTTCCTCTCATTTCTTAGCACTATCTTCTTCTAACATGTTATAGTTAGTCATTGTGTTGGAAAAACTATAATCTCTGCAGGGAAACAGAGGATGAAAGAGAGGAGTCTTGCAGTTAACAAGCAGACCTTAACGGTAGGGACAGGAAGACAGAGGCCACACACAAGAACAGAAAAACAGGAAGGGTGGGGTGGGGTGGGGTGTAGGGTGAGGAAGAGCTTCCAATCCTGGACAGCCTTGGGTTTGTTGGCAAGGTCTTTTATGGGGTTGGGGAGAGCAGGGAGTTTATGAAGTTTCAGCTGTTAAGTTTGCCTTCCCACTCTTACTTACAGATGCGCCTAGCTAGAGGGAAGCATCCTACGTGTGACTGGGTCACAAGACAGCCTCTGCTGGCTCCAAGATGAACTGCTGCACATTCAGGCAGGTTATTTATTCCATGCTTCCTTTCCCTTCTGTAAACTGTGACCGAACAGTAGCAAAGACTTTTCCAGGCGATACAAATATTCAAAGCTAATGACTGTACAGTACCCTATACATTATGTTTTTATTTATCTTTGCCACCCCCACCCCCAGGAGATGAAGGAGATAAAGTGTCTTTATTCTTGACTATTTGACATAGTGGGAAATTCCACTTCCAAGGTTTGAGCATCAAAACTCTGTTTTCAAACACTGAAAACAATCTGCTTAGATTTTTTGGGGGGTGGGGTGATATTTTGAGGGGTTTTTGGCTTTGTTTGTTTGTTTGTCTTGGGGTTTTTGGGGTTTTTGTTTGGGGGGGCGGGGGGGGTGTATGTGTGTTAACAACAAAACCAAATATAACTCAAACAAAAAACTCCATGAAGCAAAGAAAATATTAGCTCCAGCACCACTTGGGTCTGACCTAAAACCACAAAGCTGGAGAAATCAGTTAAGGCCGTGTTACACCCTCAGTCCCACTGCCGTGTGCTATTCCGGGGGACCTTGCAATACGAAGCACATGCACAGCACTGTAAGAGAACGGAAAATGGAAACTGTAGCTATCGCATAGAATTTCCTAACCTGTAGTCATTTAAGATAAAATCTTCCTTAAATTATCTTCTAGCTCTTCCTATTGAGTTTGAACACCAATTTAAATATTAAGCCACAGGATTTAGTTTAGAACAACAGCTTTCCTCATTTACATATGCAGGTAACCTGATAACTGAAGGACTGTGTATCAGGAACTGGGCCATGGTTTAAACAACTAAAGGTCATTAAAAAAACCAACCAAACAAACAACCCACTCCAAAGCTCTGGGAGTATAAACAGAACACTTTACGGAGGATAAAGGTGGAGAGCATGCAAAGATGGTGAAAATGCAGAAAGAAAAGGCTTTATTTTATTTTATTTTTTAAAGAAAAACAATACAAAGTATTCCGAGTTCTTCCTTTCAGTTTAAAGAATTCTCTTGGGGATAGGAAGAGAGAGTAGACACCCTCGCACAAGCTCATCTCATCTCTGCTCCACATCATTACCTTCAGAAAAAAGAAATTTAAATAATATTCAGGTTGTGACAAAGATGTGCTGCTCTGAAAATGAAAACAAACAGTCCCAGAAACAGGCAAAATGCCTAACTTCACATTTCCTGACTTGTCAGTTTGATATCAACTTTAACATTGTAAGCACAAAGGTAGAGCAAAAAGGAGGGAGTTTATTTCAGATATTTATTTTGCAGAGAAAAATGAGCAGTTTGTGATGAAAGAAAATAATTATGAAATAAAAAAATTATAAGCATTTCATAAGAAATGTAAATATTTACTGGGCTTACTGAACATAAGGGATAGGCTTGGTTCTGGTTCACACATGGTTTACCAATTGTGTATGATGGGATTTGCCATGTGCAATTTAGAGAGACAGAGTCACTCTTTATGAGCAGAATTAACAGGGAAAAAAGACAATGGACCTGATAATTTTGCACACCATTTCTTTATGTGAAAAGCTGTTAGTTGTAGTCCACAGAACCAATTAATCACCACACATTCTATTACTAGAGTTTTTACAGAATTCTAATGAGTTTATCTCCTGACTGAAGGCACTAGCATCCACTAAAGCAGCACACTGCTGGCATCTCTTTAGTCACTAATTCCTTGCTTTGCAAGAGAGTTTTTTGTCAAAATGGGCTTTCTGCTCTCTCTATCAGATTTAAGGCAGAGAAGCCAGCTGTGCTCCTCTAACAGTGAAGGAACACATGGCTGGGAAGAGAGAGGGGATTCAACCAAAGACAACAGACACTGAAGTCAAAGTCTGTCCACGATTTTATTAGTACTCATGCAATATTGTCATTCCCCATCTAGCACCTTTTTTACCGTGGTATTCGTTTGTTTGGTTTGTTTGGTTGGGTTTTTTTAGGGCTTATCTTCAGAGATTTAAAAGGAAAACTGCTGGAGACCACTTGTAAATGCTTCTTGCATTACTGAAAAAGCCTCGATTTGGTGACAGAGTAGGTATTTAATAATCATCGATATGAAATGCGTAACTCAGCCCTCCTCCCTTGACCCTTCCCCTCATGTAAAGACATATGCAAATTAAGTGAATAACAATCAATTTGAGATGTTGCCATTTGCTGAAGCAGGCATTACTGGTTTCTACCTGATTGTTCCTGTGTCTAAATCTGGAAGGGAACTGCTTCCAGAGACAATGATGACTTGACACGACATTGCAAAATTTTTGACAGGCATCAGAGCTTGGGTAAACCTGTATTGTATTTACTATGTTACATTTGTTACTTCTGCAGCACCCCTGAACTCTGTAGAGAAGGTCTTTTAGACGAAGACCCAGCTAGCCTAATAGCCTGTCCCTGGCAGTGGTCAATAGCTTATGCCTAAGGAAGAGCCTAACAACAGGCACACTATGTAGTGATTCTTTTCCCCAATTCTTTCCCACCTTCTAATGTTTAGTAGCCTGGGGGCTTCTTGAGCCCAAGGTCACGTATACTGATGTGAGAAGTTCTACAGCACTCTCTTTCTGTTAATTTTGTACATGGTAAATAATAGCTTCATCCGACGCCCTCCAGATTGTTCACGGAAAGAAAACAGCGCACAATCCATACTTTTTTAGCTTCTCTCTGCCACTCTATCACATTTCCTCTGATGCCTTTTCCTACCTCACTCTGTCGTTTCTCATACAGAAACAGTGTAAGGCCCCTATCTATTGCTGGTGTCATTCGCTGGTTCATTTCTAGTTCTATTATGTCCTTTTTAGACAGAGGCTCTAGAACTGCGTATTTACTGTGCAGGAGGCCACAGACTTATACACTTACAGCAACCCTTTTCCACTTTGCTGTCTGTTTCTTGCCCAACAGTTTCAAGCATTTGGAGTCCTTTTTTTGGCTACTATCGAGTGCCGATTTGACATTTTCACAGATGCACCTATGACAGCTGCAACATCTCATTCCTTGGCAAAAGCAAGTAGCTCAGAGCACAACATTTTTTATGTGGAGTTAGGATTTTTTTTTTTCTTAAATGCACCACTTAGCATTTATTTACATTGAATTGCATTTGCTGTTTTAATGCTTAGTATCATAAAGCCTGTTTGCAGTTCTTCATGGTTATTTCACTTCTCTTTACCTGAATAACTTGGTAGATCAAAATAAATGTTTTTCAGGAGTGGTTCAGAGGAATCTTGTTGTTAAAGGCAGAACCTCTGCCACCCTTTCAGTCACCTTTCCTGACTTTTCTAGTCTCCCTTAACCTCCTATTCTCCTCAAAAAAACGCTCAAAAGGCCTAATCTAACATCAGGGTAGAGATGAACGTGTAAACCTTCAGTGCCCTTCATGTAATAGCCATTTCAGCAAGCTTTTTGCTAGAATACCATTCAGTGCTTCTTCCTTGAAGAAAGACAACCACCTCATGGTCAGCTGTAATGCAAGGCTCTCTCTGAACCCCTCTGATGCAGGACTTAACTTTCTATCAAACTCACTAGCGTTTCTCATGTGCAGATTCCAGACCACCAGATAACAGCCAAGAATCACTACAATTTCATATTCAAACAACGGTGTTCTTGTATTATAAAAGTAAATGCAATCATATAGAAAGCCAGTGGCAACATTTGGAAGAGAATCCAGACCAGCAAATTTCCAGCCCCACCTCCTGCCTTCTCCAAAACTGCCAAGAAGGATAAATCTGTGACTCTCTGTGTCCAAGCCTAGTGCATCAACTCTACCATCTGTCTCAAAACACACAAGACACCTGAGCATGATATTGCAGACAACAGGGATTATAGATTAACTGCAAGGATTAATTGATGAAGAAAGTATCAAGAAAGCAAATATGAAGGACCCCCATTTCTATCATGTGTGGAATTATAGAAAGCATGTCACATTCTCCTTGTGTGGCAGGTCAGGAAGGCTCATTCATTAATTAAGACAGCGAGCCTCAATTATTTTCAGTCTTCTAAATCTCTGCATGCAGAAAGGGCAGGTTGTTGGGTTATTTTTTTTAACATCTTTTGAATCCCCTAGGATTTGGGATGATTATGTGAAATTCAAACTCCAAATTATTGACCAAAAGGTCCCCACCTCTGTTTTGGCTGTTGTTGGTTGGTTTTTGGTTTTGGTGTGGGTTTTGTTGTTTGTTTGGTTTTTGGGGGTTTTGGTTTTTTTGTTGTTGTTCCCCCCCCCACCCCCCGCCCCCGGTCTCCTGATTACTCAGTTTCCAAGATGACTGCCCTACTTTAAGCATGGGAGACTAACTGCTTTTTTCACTGCATGGTGTACAGCGTTCACCCCCCTCCCAAGCGGAGAAACAGCAGGGGGGCTTAAACACTCACAGGGGCAGAAAAAAGGACAAGAAAATCGTCTTTGTTCCACGCAGACAGTATGAGGTCACGTTACTATGGCAGCACGAACCATTTCCCCTCATTCTAGCTAGTAGTTCAACTTTGCCCATAGTTTATTCCCTGGGAAGCCTAATCCAGAGTTCAGGTTTGTGTATGTGGGGTTAGAGGTCAACAGCAATATGACAATGGCCTAGTCAAAAGAAAAGAAAGCTATGATATAGCAGAATCAAAGAGTCAGTTCACCAATCACTGGGGGCTGGCTCGGACAGAGAGGTTAGAATTCATCCCCTCACTTTAGCCTAAAGTTCCTGATTTAGCTATTTTGTGCTCAGCATACAGAAAGCCTAAATGGTGAACAATAAAGATGACACTGGAGCGAACAGTAAAAGATGAGAAGACAGTGCTGACAGAAAAAGTGTGGATCATGTGCCCGGTGCTGTGTTGTATTTACTAGCTAAATTACCGTTACATTTACGAGCATCTTACATTAATGCAGTTATTTTTCCTGCATCATTCCTTACAATTGTGAACAACATACTAATGGGATCTAACTTCTCCACACAGAGGCTGCAAGAAGAGAAGCAGGAGTTTCTGAATAAACAAGTGTATGTGTGCACATGCACCTGTGTGTATGTAAATCCTCCAATAAAAAAAGGACAAATATTTTTAAAAGAGCAAGAGGTAAAATGTGCATGTGAGTTAAAACACTCATTTCATAAACCTTAAAAGAAAATAAAAAATATGATTGGTTTTCTTTCACTTAGTACGCCCAGGTACGCAGTTTCCATTTAGTTTACCATATTCTTTTCCCATACAACTTCTATTTTGCTTTAGAAATTTTAAGTTGTCTCATGTCCCAAAGAAGAGGTTTCAGAAAAATGAGTCCATAAGTAATGTTTCCTTAGGCAAATAACCGAGAAAAGGAGAAAAGCTGAGATCAATGGACACACCCAACAGGCAGCTGTGTCATATTTGTTCCTGTTACCACAGTCCTATGCTACTTGCTGGATTGGAATTGCTTTATTAAAATGTCCTTTCATAAAACTCAGTATTTTAGGGTTTCTTTATGGATTATTTTCATTTAGATAGGAAAATAACTGTTTTGTTCTGAAAAACAGGAGAAAAGTGGCTTAAATTTAAAAGCCACTTACAACCAAAGTGTGCTGCTCCTCTTCAATTGAAAAACGGTCTTGGTAAAAGTTACAGTATTTTTGTGCAGAATTTTCCTGAGGATCTCCCATGAAAAACAATTGCCATTTTAACAGCTTTGATCAACATAAGGGCCAGGCAGCTGGATTCTAGCTCTCAAGTCTCCATGTGGTTCTACACTTTACAGCATCTTTACTGCACATTCACGTAGTAGAAGGAGAGTACAACACAAAAAAGGGGGACATGAGAATAAGCCCAAAAAGGCTATTGGATCATTCCTTGGGATGAATTATTCTTTAATCTGTCAGAGTCATTCAGTATTGCGTTTTTCGTCCCGTGTCTCCACAAACCCTGTAGCCACTGCACGTCCTGCTTCCCACCTACAGGTAGCAGTTGAGAAGTGTGAACGAAACATGAAAATGGTAGTTACCAGAAATATGTTCTGTCCAGAGCTGATAGATAGATGGGGCCAGTTCACACAGACTGGGGGCCCCATTTCTCCAGATCCACCAAAAGAGCTGTGCTTGTGTTTGCACCAGCAAGAAGTGAACGTGGCACATGACAGTAAGAGGCAGGGAAGGGATGAGGTCAAAGTTCGAACTGCATTTGTTGCATCACTTAGTTGGAACCTGCACATTATGCTTGTGATAGCAATTCTGCCTCTCCCGAAGTGAGCCCTAGGGATGGGGAAGAAAGGAAAGGAACTGGCAGTCCAGGGAAAAAGAAAAACAAAAGACACACAAGAAAGTAAAGAAATTCATTATAAAAACAGGCAAGAATGAACATCTGTGAGATTAAGATTGCTCAAGTTTCACTGGTCTTTACTCTACAATCCTGAGAAATATTTATGAGGAAATCAGTGCAGGAATTGCAAATGATTCAGGGAAAGCAACATATAAGACTTCAAAGTGGACAACTAATTTCTAAATACTCACAGGCATTAGTTCAAACCAAAAGATTTACTTTTTTCTTACACAGGGCTACAAATATTATCATCATCCAACTAAAAGGTCTGAAATCTCTTTTAAATCCAGCAGCATGTCACTGAACACTTCAAATGATGAAGAGAATTCTACTAATGCCCCAAATATGGGAAAACACCATAATGGTATATCCTTAACTAACGGCCTACGGGCAATACTCTATTTCTGGACAAGGGGGAATTGCTACTACATTACACTAAGAAACATTTCCAATTAAGGAGGAAAGTAACGTAAGACAAATTAAATACAGTAAACAGCTGCTGTTGAAAAGCACTAGATTTATTAAGATAAGGCCCCGCAGAACTGTTCACTTACGGTGAAACACTGATTTAAAAGACCACTCCAGTCTCACTGGAGCTCAGATATTTAAGTGATATTCAAGCCTTTCAGCAACTCACATTACAAGGACTTCTTCCACCCCTCCCCCAATATTCTTCCTTTAATATGTGACAATAAGGCTTGCATACATGAAGGTATTCATTGCATAGCTTGAATTAAGCCATTTAACCCCCACTGAAATCCCATCAAGAAAAATCAATCCAGACTGGGCTTTATACTACAGCAACTAGAACATGATTGGTACCTGAGCTAGACAGCCTAAAGTTATATCAGGTACACCTACATTGTACTGTAATCATTTCTGGGACTGCAGGGTAGACATCTGTAGCCTCTGGAGATTCACTGTCAAGGCCTCAGGAAAAACCTGTCCAATGCTTTTCTGTAACAGTTGAATGCAGATCGCAATGAGGGACTTTCCCAGGGAGAAAGGTGCAAATGAGAAACTGACGTAGTTCCTGGAAAAACCTAACATGCACACCTTATTTCCTTATCTGTAATCTGAAAACTGATTTGTCTTCTCCTATTAGAAAGGGAGTTGGCAGATAGAGAGATTTACAGACATAATTCGTCTTGCCCTGCACAAGGTAGGATGCTATGGGATGAAAGGGTCTTGTAGCCTGTCCCACAGGAAGCACACTTATAAAGGGGAATGGAAATGCACCCCTGTTTCAAGCTACAGGACTGATATTCTCATTTACAGCACAGTTGCATTCTTGGATAGTGTAAGACAGTTCCCTGTCATAGTCATCATTGCACGTCAGTTTATTGTGAGAGGGGGAGCCCAGAGGGAGAATGGGGTATGCTGAGCTTTAGTGACCTAAGTTAGTTGACATGATCACATGGCATCTTCTTTCATTCTCCTGTTTGGAAAAGAATAGTTCAGTTGGAAGGGACCTACAACGATCATCTAGTCCAACTGATGTTAGTCATCGGCACAGACGACAAGAGTAAAGCCTCTTTTCAGAAGACTAGAAAGGAGAGCAAATCGCTCTATGGAACTGAAGGTGAGAGGAATGGGCAGGTGTTAACAGCAGAGAATTTTCAACTCTTAAGTGCATAGTGAAACGAATCGGACCATTGAGTTTACTTAGAATGAAGCAAATCCAAACTTCTAAGAAATACTTCCATTCAAACAGTAACAACAGCTATTGACAAGGCTAGCATAACAAAATAAGCTCTTTAGGACAGACGTATTTGTAAGACTAAAATGCATCTTAAGGAATCAATTGCCAACAGATTCTGGGTTACACTTAGGTATCTTAGTAGTTATTTAAATATTTTGGTTATAGCCTTTAATTCAAACTTGCGAATTGTAAACGCTGGAAATCAACACAAGCAAGAGAGAAAAAAAGCATGTCAATGCTTACCACCAAGCAGAAGCATTCCGCAAAGCAGTCCTTTTTTCTCAGGCTGCAGGACAGACACCACTTTCCTCAAGGAAGACTGAAAAGATTCATACATATCTATCTGCAAAAGAAAGAAAGTATTTTTCTTAATTCTCTATTGGAAGCTGCTGAATAATTTCCATTTTTCAAGTAGAAAAATATTGAAACTTAACTTCTTAAGGGTGTTTTATCAGTTTCTGTAGTTACTAAATGCATAACAGAAGGATTAAATTGGCTGAAACACTGTCTAACTAAGTTTTAAATCTCTCTCTGGTCAAGCCATAGAACAAAGATAATTGATGTAGGTCTGGGGCCAAATTATCTTCAGAAGGACCGGATTTATTTACTGAACATGCCAGATGCACAGAAGTCAGCAGGAAGCGTTTATTGATTCGCCATCGACAGCACTGTGTCATCCACGTGCGCCATATTATTGATTAGGTTTACTTGGTCAATGTGCATCTCCAAACAATTGTCTCCTACAAGTGAACAGTACAATGGCTTTTGGGGAGAAGCAGAACTGGAGAATACCAAAGACGTAAAAAGTCTCCATGACAAAGCGCCCAGGGCAGCTGTGCTCAATTCTTAGACTGAGAGAAGCAGAGATAATCCACTAATCCTGAACATTCTGGGATGGAGCATGCCTACCACCCAAGCTGAGTTCCAGAAAGATTTCTGTACAAATAAAGAAGCACCTTTCCCTTTGACATCAGAGGTCATGGGTGTTATTTTGTCTGGCATTGGCTGGGCGTAGTAGTTCTTTTCATCATGGTCATTCTTTTCCACTGCAGGACAAGTCTGCTGTTTTCGTAGCACTGACTGATAAGAATATAATTTCAATTTCTCCCTAATTTTGAGGAATACAGGATTTAAAGGAAATGAAGCAATTTGGTACTCTCAGAGCCTGCTTTTGTCTTTTTGTTGCATTTTGAAGTGGTTTTGCTACGCTGCATTTTTAAAAGTAAATTATGGCAAACTGATCTCATTCTTAAGGATGAGTAAAGCATGCCCTTTACCTAAACATGTGTTAAGCAACTGAGATAAGAACCTGCTTTAGCTGTTGCTACAAATCCAACAAAATCTTCAAATACACCGCTCACTTTGATATAACTAACGAAGAAATCACCTCTGTTCTGGTGGGCACTTCTCAGTCCCGTTTCTGTGCTACAGTCCCACACGGACTTAGTTACACAGTAGTATTAAGTGTTCCACTTTAAATCTAAACTTTTATGTTCTAAGGCAATTGTCTGCATCTCTCAGGTGGCCTGACTCATTAACCACCTGTAAAAGCTGCATATCAGGTGTATTCTCTTTAATGAATTAGGACTTAAGCAGGACTGTCAGAGGGGAAGCTCATCAAAGACCTATAAATCTTTTTATTAGCAGTAAGAACCTTTTTCCGAGAGAAATAGCTCCCCCCCCTTTAAAAAAAAAAAAAAAGTGTCATCCATGCTTTCACCACCTGGGGGCTGTCCTGGCAACTGACCAAGAGACTGAGGGTTGTATTTAGTTTGCATAAATCAGAGCTGATTACAGTTACTTTCCTCATTAATACACTGAGTACTGATTAATAATCGGTAATACACAGAATGTACTGATGCATTTATACGGGTCTGAACGCATGCTTGATGCCAAAAATGTTTCTGCAAACAAAACTCCTGTTCCAGAGCGCTCAACACACAAAGGACAACCAATCTACATCACAACACAGCCTTTGTTCCGAAAGGAAGAGAAAGACCTGATAGTTTCTTTAGTTCCTACAGGACACACCTTCATTTCAAACCCTGGGAGAAGGGTGGAGAGATGCGAGCTACTTTCGTGGTTCCTGTCTGGTTCCATACAGATGCTTCAGGCAAAACTCTTGACACCCCTTACTGCTATACTCACAGGTCCTATGACCTGGATCTTCTGCACTAGCAGCTGGGTTGCATTCAGCAAGAAAACACTGTCAAGTACAAGAGGAGTAAACTGTTATCTTCCTGCCTATACTGGACAGATGCAAGAAGCTTATTCAACATCACACATCTCTCATTTCAATATGACAATATACATTATCTACCAGCATATTTACTGCTTACATAGATGTGAGTCATTCACATGGAAAATTGATTTATCTATCAGATAATTAGCAAACTTCAGTAATTGCAAAAACCTCTTAGCAATCAGTTGACATTTAATTAACATACAATAACTGTCTTATTAAATCTCCATTAAATACCTGTTGGAGTTAATTAAAACCCGTATGTAGGATTCCACAATTCCCGGGGAAACCACATTATAGTTAAACAATAAGAAGCCTGGAACCGAGTTGCTTGCTTATTTCTACTGCACTGAGCTGCTCTAGTTTAAGGTAAGGACAGTACTATGTTGCAGATTCTAACACTTTATGATTATGTAAAAACATGACATGCAAAAAACATGAATGAAAAAACATGAAATGCTCTAAGATTGTCAGCTGGACTCAGCTGCAAACATTTTTTTTTTTTTCCTTACACGGGTGGGTGAAGTTCATGTGGAGGCTTTGGCTTACCTCACTTCCTTCAACTCATATTGTGGCTAATGTCAGTTGAGTCTTAAAAAACACTGGGCCAAATTCTCCTTCTTCAATCAAGCAAAAATCTCACTAACTTCACTGGGAATTTTGCATGTCTGAGTACAAACTAAGTAGTAGTTTCAGAGATTTGGCCTGGTATCTGTGAAACATGAATGTGGCCTAAGAGTTTCTGAGAAATTTTGGAATTCAGAAACATGAGGATGAAAAAACTGTAGTGGAAAAGCCAAAGGCAGCTCTAGCTCTGAAGGCCTGTCTTCACAGCAAGCTATACACATGGTCACAGAACAGATAAACACTGTAGGAAAGGAGGATATTAAGTCTCATAGCACTTAACATAAGAAATTTGGGACCCATTTTCTCACCGTATTTACAGAGAGAAGCACATCCAGTACTGCTCAAGGAAACCCAGCGCTCATAATTTCTGAGCTGCCATGGGCCTGCTCTTTTCCTGATCCGAGTCACTCTCTGTGAGGAGTCAAATAGAGCTCACTGTTACGCAATCTAACACAACCTGGTATGACACTGATACACAGCGCATCGTGGCCTGATTTGCCTTGACACAGTGTGACAAAGATGCAAGTAGCGAGGAAGTCAAATCTTCCTCACTTCCTGCAGCATCCTCAATGAGAAATAAAAAATAGAAAGGAAGAACTCCATAGGCTATTATCCATCCATCCATGTCTCTGATGACACTAGCTTTTAAAGAGAAAGCTTTAGAACACAGCATGGAATCTTGCACAAGGGAGCAGGGAAGCACACTTTACACACGCTGGCCTTTTCATTGAACTATGCACATGAAACCCTTCCTCAGGTCTATGTTAGATTCCATACACAACACTCCATGTTAGGTCACGCGTACACATGCAAAAACTAATGCCTGCATACTCAAAGACAATATTGTCTGGGTCTAAACATGTGCTTTGGCATACGGGTATCTAGTATTTTGGTTATAGATCTATTTAAAAAAAAAAAAAAAAAAATCCATGATGCCTTCCATGTACTTGCGTCCAAACATATTGAATGCATGGGTATCTCCAGAAGCATCATGTCATTAAGTAGTTAGAACTGATTGTTTCTTGCTGCTGCTGTATGAAGAGATATATAAGCATATTCTGTAAAAATATATAAAATGATACAATCAATCCCCAGAGTTCACAGTCTACAAAAATAAAACTCCTTGCTGCACAGGAGAAAAGAGATACTACTTAGAAGCAAGACACAAGCCTCTGGAGGCTAGAAGACAACATACTAACGCTGTCTATATCTAGACTAGACTAGTTGATCTAGACTAGATCATCTATGTCAAAGAGATCAGAGAACTTGTAACTTGGGCAACAAGTCTATAATGGCTCTTGTGTTACAATAGATCTTTAAAAAACAAAGCTAACCTTTCATGTAGAGGGACAAATGATGAATAACCCACCGTGTTCTTTTTATGTCATTCTACTGAGATTATTTGGAACTAAGAATGGTTCAGTCTAAATTTGTCCCCTTACTCACTGAGACTTACTTTGCTGGCTTCTGCTAAGGTAGGAACATCTTCTTCTGTATGATCAGATAGACAAAATATGGATGATACAGAGAACTTCCAAAACACTAAGCAGAATAAATTATACTTGTGTTTGCTTCTACTCAGCCCACTCAAAGATGGTCATAAAATTTAAAAAAAAGAAAAAAAAAAAAAAAAAACCAAAACCAAAAAAAAAAACCAACCCCCACACACTAGCCTTTTCCTCTTGCAAGAGACAAAAATGCAAACATTTAGCACTACTGTTTCATCTGCAGCACACGAACAACTCCGAGCAAGTACAAGATCCTTTAAAATGGAAATCAAAACTGCGTAATAGCACTCATATTTGTGCATGTTGCTGTTTACTCTAAAGTAAGTCAAAGTCAGAATAAAGTCAGATCACAGAAAACATCAACAATTAGAATCTGGAAATCTACCTCCTTGTTATTGACCTAGCCTTATAGTATTCAGGACTTCTCTTCTACGTACAGTAATTTTCTGAACACCTAAGCATATGTATAAAAGTGAAATCAAATGACTGCCTCAGACTTGACAGAACTGCTGAACTAAGAACCATGCATTGTCCTCTATTAAAGGGCATCACCTTGAGAAGATAAAGCTTTGTAAACATTGCTCTAAAAGTTAGGATTCTCTGCTATTGGCTATTATATATATTTATAGAGGTAGTAATAATGATCTTCAAAGAATGATGTTGCCTAATCATATTTTATGCGACCTTTACAAAACCCAGAATCAGTACTCTGTTAACAGAAATATAGATTTATCCCTGTCAAGGTACTCATGTATATCTATAAAAAGGGACCTTTTTTCTGAAAATAGCAAAACAGATATTAAAAAGGAAGACAAACCTCTAATCAGACAGAAAATACTTGTCTAAGAGCGAGGGGCAATAGTCATGGTAATCTAGGGACATTCAGGTTATAATGAGAGCACATGATGCATTATTTGTGACTTAACTTACTTTAGTCTGAGGTCTCTGAATAATTAACCTGCTTTGTTTCAATTCATTTAAATGTCCATATCCTACTGCTTATGAAATTGGAATGTGTTCTACAAAATAAACAGTCACATTGCTTCCAGAGCTGTACAGAGACTGATACGAAAAATGTTATTCATGATGATTCTTAGGATTCAAGTATTTTCCTCAAAACAAAAGTTAACATCGTTTTGTCAAAAAAATTAATTTTGAGAGCAAGTATTTTATCCTAATTAGAAAAGAATACAATTTGATGTTTTTATACTGACATTCTATTCAGTTTATTGTTTATAAAAATCTCAAATAAAACAGATTAAGTTATTTTATAAAATGATCCCTATTTAGAAATTGAATAAGTGGTTTAAAATGAATAAATAATTGTACAATATCAAATCACAATTTGAGTGCAGCTAATAATACTGTAATTCATGATCACTGATAATATGCAACTGAAAAGGTACTATGCTTATGTAAACAGAAACTAAGGTAAAGGGTATATGTTTACACAATCAACTTTTCCAGTTACACCATGAAGGATATTGAAAACTTCTAGCATTTCACTTGGTGTTACTATCCTATTATATTTTAAACCATGCCTTTCTGATTCTCCTATTTTTCATCATGGCTGCATCTCTGCAATACAAACCTGTTTCCCTAACTATTAAGACATATTACTGTTGCTGGAAATTCATCTGTCATTTTAAAAATCTTTTTCAAAGGAAGAAATAACAGGTTGTCTCAGTGAAAGAAAATAACATAGAAACAAAAATAGTATGCTCTTTGCTCCCACAGGGACAAACCAAGTAATATTTACCTCTGACATGATAAACAAAAGATCAGAAAGGATTAGAACTAATGGCTCTGTAAATAGTATATTCATAAGACAGGAATCCTGCTAGAATCACAAGAAAATTGTATCCACTTTCAGCTGCCAATTTTTGAGGAACATCCTGATTTTTTAACTCTGTATTTATGGAACAGTGTACGATGGCAGCAACTCTGCCATCACAATCATCATCATTTTACATTATTGCCAGGATTTCTCCTGAAGAATTATTAACAGTCTCCTGCACAGAAGCAACTAAGGCAGATTCCACAGAGGTCATTTTCAATGACAGCTACGTTTTTGAGAGCAGAGTAAAAGCATAGGTAGCAGAAGAGCCCACCTTCCAAAAAGAACACACAAGTATCCTCATGTATCACTCAAGTCAAGGGGACCTTGGACAGAGAAGACTAAATACTAATTTCTCAATATTCATTTCTCTCCAGTTGTGGCTCAAAGGCAGGATAAGAATACCTGAAGCACAGCATAGGCAAGTCAATACTCTACGGATGTATCGGAATGCTTGAAAATCGAAGACACGTGCCTGTTGGATATACCTTGTACACCTGAGCATGTTATTTTCTAGTAAGGAGTACACGAAGTAGATTATGCCAAATGACCTTCTGTTTACAAACAATGGCTCATCATTTGCAGAGCAGTAACTGTCAATGCAATTTTACCCTGCTGATTTCTATTGCTAATGTATTCATCAATAACTTGGCTAGTTTATGCTGTTACAGTGATTGCAGGACCATTCTGGCTAATAACAGTGAGCTGCCCTAAACCTTAATTTCTGCCCCATCTACTTGTATCAGGAAGACTACTGACCCCTGATGCTGCCATAGCCTCTAGAACACACATCCAGCAAATGGCCCACTACTGTGCAAATCACTGCAAGCACACTGAAAACAGCCAAAAGGACTAGGATCTTAAAGATAAAATAGGCTTGGAAGAAACAAGGAATGCACAACAATATTTGCATATAGACTAGCTATTTGTACAAAAGGCTCTTAATTAGTAATACTGATAACAATCATAGCAATAAATTGGCTAAATAAAGACATATCCAGAGTATGAAGCATACAGAAAAGTGTTACGCATTTGGGAACAGAAAGGAAGTAACCTGCAGGGAAGAAGCTTTAAAGAGCTTAGACAAGTGGACAGGGATGAAACTTATTATTTCTGTTCTGCTGGTTCAAAAAAATCAGTCAAGCTCTGAAAACAAACAACATTTGTGTATTCATCTCCATTAAAAACTTACTTGCCACTATCATTTTTTAGTTTCACGTTGCACAAAACTGAAGAGTTACAGCGAGATCTTCTACAAAGCATTTGCTTGGACTCCTCCCACAGCCCATGCCCGGCATTTGATGCATAGGAATTTTTATCATGTTAGGCTTTCCCGGTTTTTTAGCTTCTTATTTAACATATGCACTGCAACAACATATTATAGCCCATCTTCTCAGCCAAAAAATTACAAACTTAATCGCTTTGTAAGAAACCTGCTCAAATCTCACAAGGGAACTTGATCAGCCAGCAGTACTAGCACTCCTAGTCAAAAAGGAGTCCAGAAATATCAAGAAATCCCTTCTTTCTAACAGATTCCTCACAGGAAGCTGCTTAGAGTCTGGTGATGTGCTCTGCCTGGCTGCGACACTATTTCTTGACCACCGGCCTCATGGCTGAAGTGAACTGGGACACATCTGCTAAGAGTGCTCATAACAGCCCTGGGGAAATCACACACAATACTTTCTTGGTGTCACCATCCTGGCATGATCTCACTCTGCTGCTCTGGTATCACAGAAGTACAACACAAACTCCACTTGCTACGGTCCTATGATGCACTGGAATGGAAGAGATGCTTCCTTAGCTGATTTTCATTAATTGCATGTATTTTACACTTAAATGGAAGAGACAACAACTGAACACAAAACCAGGGCACATTGTCACTTCTAGTACATGTATGTCCTTTCACAAATTTGTTTAAAAACAAGAAGCTAACAAAATTCAGGACAGAAAAAGTTTGTTCTTGAATTAAAATAACCCCAAATTAACCTTATGGCACAGCAAAAAAATAGCCTAAAGTCTATCTAACCAAGACTGGCTCGGCTAAAAACATGGGCATCAGAGAGGTCAAGGCAAAAATGTACTTTAAACACCTGCAGAAACTCAATGAGAAGTGGAAAAATCTTCTGAAATTCTTATTTATTTGAAGATAAACTCACAGCACCAAATTTCTTAGTATTTCCTTCTCAAAAAATCTCTCACGTGAGTGTTCTCCATGAAGTACACTTTTGTGTTACAAACACGCATGATTCCTGACAACTGCACTGATGCTACGTAGGCCACCCCCCACCCCCCTAAATTGAAAACTCACTGTGGTGTGAATATGCCCCCTTCTACATGATCAGTTCTAGCGAGTACAGTGTATTTCACTTTTCTCTAGTCAGGGTATTATTTAAGAAATGTAAGTTGAGTAGAGTCTTAGTTTCTTGCTTTCCTGCAATGCCAGATGATTAATAAACAGACATACTCAAAACCAAACAAAAAAATAGGCTGTTGTGTAAAACCTTACAACACAGCTTTGCATTCATCACAGATGGACACAAGGTCTTCTCACAGCACTTGCAATATAATTAGAATTCAACACTAAAGAAGAAAATTCCCTGAATAAAGGATGCAAAGATTACAATCTAAATACAATGTTGTTAGTTGAAAGAAATGAATGTAGAGTATTGAATGTTCAAAATTGTGTTGAATTAGATAAGCAAATCCCATGTAGGCTTTGTTAATGATTCATAATCAGCTAATAAGCTCATCTCTAGTAGAATAATGATCCATGGACCTGTTAGCTCATTTATCACTATGTTTTACAACACCAGCAAAGAAACTAATTAAATCCCAGCATCATTACACAGAATTCCTTTTAATAGAGACACAATGATGCACTAGAGGCTACAGATTACACTGCAAATTGTACCAAGAGATTCTGGACAGCAAGTTTTAATTAACATGTTAGCAAAAAGCTGCTCACTTAAATAATAACTAACTAGGAAGCATCTGCACACTCAACATTGGAGGAAGGAGAGAGTAAGGAAAGGAGCATTATGTGAAGTAAGACTTCTATCCACAGTACAAAGCTGTTGCTCTTCACTGACTGCATTCATTATCCAACACAAATCAGAAGGCAGAACTCTGGCTAAAGATCAGCGTTGAAGATGCTGGTAGGGGCACGTGTATCAGATTACTGGGGAAAAAAAAGTCCGTGCAGCGCTACCACTAGGCCAGCGCAGCTGGAGCATCTCCCAGTATATGGCAAGGGTTCATCAGCCAGAGTACAGTAAGTTGTTACTTCATTTTGCTCATTGTGGGAGAGAAGACAGATGGGTAACTGCCCAGAACTGTTCCCTGTTACACAAACAAGAGAAAAGAATACTTTTCTGAAGAAATAAAGGAAGAACTGAGAGATAGCACAGAATGAAGAAAGAATGAAATGACTGAATAGTCTATCAATACTGGTATTCAAAGGAAAGATGACTCTATAGTGGGAAGACAACAGAAAGCAATCACTACCATTCCCTTTTCACCTGAACATCCCAACCCAGAGTAAGAAGCACACACAAATTCTGCAGTGAATCTGAGACAAGAAATGGTGTTTGCAAGTATCTTTTAAATGCACATGTAAAGGAATATGCAGCCCTAATATGGTGAGTAGATGCTATGACTATTGAGGAAGTAAGCAAAAAGGCAAAACTCCCTAGCAAAACACCTCGGGCTTTGTTTTCACCTCTTTTATTTCTGAGAATTGCGATTAATCAGAGATGCACAGAGGCACATCCAAAAATGTTTAACAGGTCAGGGAAGCGAGACAATATTGCGGTATAGTTTGTAACATGGGACACTGAGTCACTGAAAATACAGCTCTCCAGAAGAAATAATGATCAGAGAATAGGCAACCAAGATGGACTGGAGAGAGCATCTTTTGTACCTTACTGACCTCATCTGTCACTTGACAGGATACAGGTGGTGTGTGCTAGTGTGCCCGTACTGCAGGGAACCCACATTCTTTCTTTAAAAAACCTAAAAATAAACACTATACCAGTTCAATACTGGGGCATGAGCTCTATCACAGCTTGTGTTCCCACACATCTTAGGAGTGGGTTTGATAGTGTGCAATCATGAAGCTTAGCTTGCCTTCCTTTCTTTAGCTCTAAAAGCCATATTCCTCTGTTTTGGGGCTACCTATCAGTCTCCTTTCTGTCTGCTCTGCTTTCTCACTCAGTGTTTTCCACCTAAACTGACTGCGGTTCCCTTGACAGCATCATCCCCTTTCAGCTCGCATGTTTATCCTCCCCCTCAGATCAAGACTCATTAGATCAAGATGAACAGACTATTAGTCTCAGCCTTCTTTCCTCAGTGTGAAGGAGTCAAAGCTCAACTTACAATCCTCCACTCTCTAAGTACTGTTGTAGCTTTAACATTTCATACAGTCTACTTCCAACATACCTCCAAAACTCTACCACATCAGCCAATGTAATTTTAGGCCACAGGCAAAAATAATGTGTTTGTAGATAACTGAGCATAAATTCAACTCTTTGCCTATAAAAATGGTTGTTCTGACTTCAAAATGGGAATAAATTATTTTTAGTTTAACCATAAACCATTCTTCGTAGTTAGCAAAAGTAGAATGCTTGGGCAACTGCAAAATCCGTGTGGATTTCACCTGCTGCACCCAATATCCTGAGCACTATTATTCAGAAAACCTGTGAACCAAATTTAGTGAAATCCCTAAAAGAATAATAATAAACTGTTATGAAATAATCCCAGCTGGTTCCAGTGAAAGTGATATGCTGCTTGAATTGAGCAGGATCTACATAATTCTTTACTTTCTATGACCTAGAATTTGCCTAAGTAAAAATACTATGAAGATAATATACTAACAATGGAAGACATAATCAGTTTCTCCAGAATAAATCTAGACATGTAGTGAAATGAAACCAAATGCTCCCTTTCCCTGAAAATAGTAATTAACCAAAATTAAAAACATCAGTAAATGCAGACTAACACTTGGTCTTGTGCTCTGTCACAGAAGTCACAGTAATCAGAGTCACACTGCAAAGTTCTATGTTCACAGCAGATTTCTTCTTCTCCCTTGATTTGCACAGTCACTTCCATACTTATTTTTTTTTAGGGAAACCTTGGAATAATGCTAGGGTGCTATGGTGCAAAACCAGAATCTTTCTGGCTTGTTGTAAATCTGCATGGGAGTCCATCCCAATGGTATGGTTGCAGCAGTACTGAGAGAACTGCTAGAACCCCCTAAGCTGCTGCATACCCACCTCTGGCACAGTGCAGAAATGTTAATTTGCCTCATCCCTGCAAATACCAGCACCACAACAGTAACTGTGCAAATGTCCCCATAGGCAATGTGACTAATGGACACAAACATGCGGTCAACGAAACTCCCCATTTTTTGATTCCCTTACATGCTTATGCCTGCAATTTTTGCAAACCTGCTCCACAGGTTGGTATTTTAAGGATTTTTTCAGTCAACCTGGATTTTGCTGGGATTTCAAAAGTCCATAGAGTTCTTTAAATTATTTAAGTGCCAACAGAGAACCTACTGTTTATCAACTTTGAGTCACCTGAGGTCAACTTAAGTTTGAAATGTTAAGCCTCTCTGGTTTCCTCCCTCTCAGTGAAGTTCTCTTCTACCAGGCACCAGAGCAATAAAACATCTTGATATCACTGAAATCTAGAATGGACAAACCAGTAATTTAAAAAAATGGTTTTAGTATTTTAAAATAGATTCTTAAAAATCTTTTTTTCCCCCCTCTTAAAAATACAGTTGTGTAAAATTATATCAGAAATTATAATAATTTACATAAAGACCCTGAGTGTAACTAAATGAAATTTCAATAAGCAAATAAGAATATGTTGTATCAACGTGCTTCCTCAAATGTTAATGAGTTAAAGGGTATTAGATTTTTTTTAATTGTATGAGGAAGCAGGCAAAAATCACCTTTACTTTAGAGGCCAACTCAAGTGTTATAAATGTATCAGAATGTTATGTATCTTATATACTATTTTCATTGCCAATTCTTTAGGGGTTTTGCATCAATAAATGCTTTTGGTTTAATTACTTTTGGTTTCAGTTAAGTGGAAAGAAGCAAAGAGATTTTTCTATCTGAAGAAATTGTACAAAGTTGAGGAACTTTCCACAAATTGAAAAAGCAAGAAAGCTGTTCTTCTGCTTTGTAGGTGTGTGTAATATGCAGTTGAGAGAGGATCAGATCTGCTAATTCTAAAGCAATAAGCATGGGCCAATGTTTTGAAGACTGTTGAAGTAACTATAGTTGCCGGTATCTACAGGAGTTTTTCGAGAACCGCTAAATGGGTACTGGCCTAGCAGTTCAAGTATGTTATGCCCAAGCTGATCTAACTACAGGTTGCCATTAAAACAGATTGTCCTGCTCTCCTTGGACTCAGAATCCGTGTTGTCTTGTTTTCCCCACCATGCATCAATTTGCACGATGATATGATCAACTGGACTACCTCACTGATCTCATGAAAAAATAATTCCAGGATCCAACCCAGAAAGGGCTAAAAACCTTTGGCTACATCTGGCAGGCAGAGAACTGGAAAACTTATTTGGCAGTAGCATGCAATTATATTGGATTGCGAACTGCATACTAGTTCCCAGACTGTGACTGCAATAGGGAAAAAAGCATATAGGTATATATGCTGGGTAAATTGTCCCATTCCTTTCGGAAACCTACTTTAAGATAGAATGTCCTACCTTCAGGGGGTATCCTTCTCTTTCCTAACCACAAGTAGCCCAGGACTCTACCTGAGACCATATGCCTAATTGAATGTCCAAATCCAAAGAGATAAACCCCATTCCAGTTATCTACAAATCTGGACTATTATGACCAAGGGAAACACTATTTTTTCCAGTTAATATTTCCTATTTTATAAATGAACACAGCTTGAAAATATCTAAAAAAATAAAGAGTTTGGCAGTGTTACTTTTTCTTTTCACAGTTGAATTAATGGGAAACAAAGAGTAAATAGGAAAAATCTGGTTTTGAGTTGGGTCTGTTTTAAAGTTTATTACTTAAGAGTCTAGCATTCAAAGAAAGTGTCCATCAGAGCAACTGGTCACTCCAGCAGGATCACCAACTTTTCCTCATTGATTTCTCTGAGATTTTTATTGTCTGATGAAATGTAATTAAAGACTCTGATAGTACCAATTAAAGTATTGAAGGAACTGAAGTTGGTGTTCACGTTATCGCATGGTAAAGTGCAGCGATGCTGTAAACATCCATTAGCTATTACAGTTCTCATTAGTCCCTGAAAACAACTCATTAGTGTCCTTAGACATGACAGACAAGTACAGTAAATGAGATAAATCTATCAATATATTCATTGTGTGCAAAATAAGGGCTTCCATCATCATATTCCACACAGTGACAATCAGAAGGTTAAATACACCTTCTGCAAGAAATAAACATAAGATGCAGAGCATCTAGCCAGAGTGTAGAAAGATGCCATGTGAGAAACTAACAGAGACATCAGATATTTCATTTATACATAGGGTAGGTTCATCTGAACTTCAGGTTGCTATGAACTGTCACAGTTGTTTAGCCAAGGCTAAATTTTATAAAACATATTGATTTAACTTAAATTACTGTAATTTACAAAGTTATTTCAGAACTGAGGGCTGTCAGTTTATGCAATTCGATGCAGGCTTCTGATTACCTATATAAAACCTCAGTAGATCGACTGAGAGCCAGATACACACCTTCAGGCATGATAAGGCCTGTCACAGTGCACTAGTCGTAACGCTGCACACGGCTAAAGATGCCAGTATTAGACCAAGTACCACTTTCCAACGTGAGATACTGAAGCTCAAACCACTACCCATCACATTCAGAGTACAGACACATACTTTCTCATATGAAAATCTTTACTTACCACGTATTTTTCATTCTTCTTTCTCCCAGCTTCTCTGGACCTATGCTAGCTTCATGAACTCTTTTGACAAAAGCCTGTAATTAGATAGTTTTCTTGTACATCTGCTCCGTACCACCAATTTCTGTATTTTTTTAACATTACACATTCACCTTTTCATAGCTACCTTTCAGAGTTCTCAATTGAGAGCAACAGCTCTGCACATTATTGTGGGAAAACTCTACAAAGTCTTCTGTGAAGACTGTGAAGTGCAGCACAATCAGAAAAGCAAAACAATTGTTGGGATCCATCCAGAATGAGATAGAAACCAACAGTGCTAATATTAATGCCACTGTTTAAATCAATAGTATGGCCTCACCTAGAACACTGGTTTCATTTTTGGGTTTGGGGTTTTTTTGGTTGGTTTGGTTGGTTTTTTTCCATTTTTGTTTGCTTTATCTCAGAAACAACACAGCAGGAAGAGAAAGAATTCAAAGACAGGTCACAAAAATGGTGCCAGGCCAGCAGGAATTTAACTACAAAGCATAATTAGAAACTGGGTCTGCTTAGTTCAGAAAGAAAAAGATTTCATGCAGTTATACAAAACAACAACCTGCATAGGGAGTAAAACAAGAGTTCCCACTTACTGCATCTAGGAATACAAGAACATGATAAATAAATCTGAAAAGCAACTAGTACCTTTAATGCAATCTTTTAAAAAAAGGTGGGGTGGGAGGGATGAACAAAATTGCACATAAAATTCAGTAGGGCATAACACAAGAGATATTGCTATAGATAAAGAAAACATCTGCAAATGAAGGGCTGGTAGCACCAGTGACATTGTGATGACTCAGACATAATTTAGAGACCATAGCCATGCCAGGCCAAATGATTGTTCTAGAAACTTGAGATAGAGAAGAATCTGGCCTCTGAAACTATTCTACCTGTCCAGTGTAGGAAAGGGTATGGCAATCCCACAGGTGTAGAAAGCGTATGCTGTAGCCCTGTCTATAAGGATAAAGAAGGGGATCTCCACAGACCTGGTGCATTAGGCTGGTACCAAGTCTGTAATCACTGACAGCACAAACGAGACTTTTCCTCCAGGTTACCATGATTGCAAGAAAGCCACATGATGGGTGTTTCTGTGTACATCTGTTAGCTTCTCCTCTGTGTTCAAATGGGAAAGCATAAATTGGATTTTTTCCATTCTTTATGCAGTGGGATCTATTTTAAACGCATAACATGGTTTAAGACATTTTAAAAGTACCACCCACATGTTGAAGAATGGTCTTTTTTAATGTGGGTGCAGACAATTTCTACACCTTGTCCACCACTGAGTCTCTTGCAACAGCTAGCGTTCTAGCAACACTCAGCTAGCTTACCATAGTATGAGAGGTAAGTCCTGATTCAAAAGCAAAGATGCAGTCATTCTGAATCATTTTAACACTATGTGCTCCAGCAGTAATAGAACAAAAAGTGTTCAAGGAATACTGTGACCTTACTGCCCCCTATTCTGAAGCTTAGAAAATTACAACTTCCCCTGAACTATACTTTCTGAATGGTTCAACAGGGACAGGAAAGAATTCCCCTGAAAAGAAAACGACAGTGGAGATGTGGTTTCTCTTAGTTCCATAAAATTGTCATTCCTACATGCTATCTGTATTCCCTGATGTAGAGGCTTGTGGCCACTTTATGCAGAAAGCACTGTGGTGAATTAGCTCGTTTTTATCCTAAAATAGTCTTTGTAACTCTTTGAAAAAATAGGTTAGCGACATCCAAACAAAACCAACTAAACAGACCCAAGATGCACAGGGTATATCACTCAAACACTTCGTATCATACTGGGGTATTTTTCTCTTCCTGACACACAGAATATATTATATAGTCATTCATGCAACGAGGACCTCAGGAAAAAGTCCAAGGATTATACATTTTACCATATTTGCTTCCCCGCCCCCCCTCTGTAAATATCTGCTAGCACATCGGTTGCATCTGTTATTTTTTTTTCTCCCACTGTTGGCCCGCTGACCATCATCACTTCACCTGGCCAAAAGGTAACAGGTTAGTACACGCTGCAGCAGAGTCATCATCCAAGTAGTTTAACTGAGAATACACAGGACTTTCTTTTCAACTACTGAGTGCTCTACGCATTTAAAGAATTGAGGGTGCTCAGCAATTTATATAGCAAGAACGGGATTCAAGATCTCAAGGTCCATATTGTGTAACAGAAATGGATATTCATACACACAGCTACACACTCACTCTACTTCAATCTATTTCAATTTCCCTGCCAGCGTATTAGACTCTATCTAGGAACTGATTTGTTTATTCTATTTGTTATTACAGGAAACAATAAACTCAAATTTAGCTATTGTTTATTCTTTATGTTCAAACTCAGATGGTACAAACACAGAGCTATCAGAGGAGAAGGATCTTAGTTTTATTAAATATATCCTTTTGGGTTGGTGGGGTTTTTTGCCCTACATTTCAGTAAACAACCGGGGAGGGGAAAGAACCATGCAACAAACTGAACAGTCCTTTCCCAACAAAAAGTGTTTGAGTCTAGCTTCCACCTCCTGTATCTGTCCATAACAGAATCCTCAACCTCTAAACAGTGAACGTGAAACAAATGAACAATACCAAAACGTTCACTGGCATTTGCTCAGCACGCTGCTCAGACCCTAGCTGCATGAGTACCGGGACTAGGAGAATGCCTGTAAGAACCAACAGGTACACGTGATATTGTGATTAATCAGAATAACCTTGGCGTTATGGGGTTATTTCTTTGTATTTGGTAAGTGATTTCCTTTAAGGTATTTCAGACTCCTGCATGGCAATTCTTCACCCCTAGTTTTCTTTCTCTTCCTGTCCAAATTACACCGAGTGGAATGACATCAATATTTTTGATTCTACAGGCAGTTAACTGACACAGCAGTTACATTTACTTCCATTAATCACGGTAGCAACAACTGATTTTACACTTACACTGAATTGTTTCTTGTTTTTAAAATTAAAAGAATTAGCTTTTGAGTAAAATGCGATTTTTTCACAAAAATCTAAGATAATTTTTTTAATACAGAAACCAGTTCTCCTCACACCCTTCTTTCATCAAAAAAAGTCTTAAATTTTAAGGACGACTCATATCAGAAACAATCCTAGTGCACAATCCTAATTCGCAATTAAGTGAATTAATGCCAAGTTGATTAGACTGCTTGTAAGAACACACAATTTGGGGGATAAACAATGACAGATTCATTACTTTCCTTTTTAACTAGTAAATATGTTTACTCTTTCCTCTAGAAGTTCTTCTTGTTTTCCGTTTTGGAGTTTTTCCTCATAATGCAAATATCCCTCCCCTTCCCTGCTCCCAGTCTCACACATTTTGCCTACATTCCTTACAAGCAAAAATGTCTATGCCAGTTATCCCATGAGCAAGAACTTCCCAAATAAAGTAAAGCACGAACAAATTACTTTTCTTATATCAAAACATATTAGGCAGACCTCATAGCCTTTGTCGGATTTTTAAGGGGATTCTGGAGGAACAATGAAGCTTAGGTTTTGAGCAAAGGTAATTTCAGAAGGTGGAATCACAGCTTAAGAAACTCTCCAGAGAATTTCCTTGATGCAAAGCTAACAAGACTTTGTGATAATTTCTTAGGAACTGGCCTCATTCCAAGTTGGATTTTAAACACAGATTATAAAGCAAACACCATCCCCCACAAGTATTAGGAAAGAAGAAAATAACAGAATGGGGGCTGCAGAAATGGTCTCTATTGTGGGACCAAAACCCGTCAATCAAGCAGGTTGACAGGCATCAGAGATTGACAGACAGGCCCTCTCTCTTGACTTCAGCTATCTGGGGGAATGGGAAAAGTGTCTGCAAGAACATGTTAAATTGCCAAAGTCATTACCAGTCACCAATTACCAAAGAAAAGATAACAAGGTGTATTTTAGAAAAATCGATGCAACAACATGCATTTCAATAAAGCGAGTTTTTCAGAACTTTAGAAAACAAAATGAACTATTTAGGGAATATATGATGTTTTTTTCATAGCATACCAAGCACTTCACTATGCCAGCAGGCTTTGGAGATTCATCACTATTCTCTCTATATTTTGTATTGGGGCCAGAGGTCAACCAACAAATATTTCTCATTGTCTCTTCTTAGGCTTAACCTAAAGAAAGAAAGCAAGCTCTGTATCCCAATGATTAAATCTAGGTTCTATGCTTGGCAAACTACAGTCCAAAAGCCATTTTGGTTCCCAAGCGCATCTATTCTAGTTGCGGGAGTAAATTCTATTATATGTTAATAAGTTACAAAAAAAGACCAAAGGACCTTGATATTTACTGCAGATTTGATTTTTTCATTCACCCAGGCTGAAAAGGCCCCTTATGAATTGTATCAGACCCACTGCAAGACCTTCAGACAGGCTGCCTAAGCTTGGAATACCACATTTCTCTCACATCCGTCTATTCAAAATTTTTCCATAGTCGTGACCTAAGTCAAGTGAAATGAAACTTCTTCTGACAGAAAAATTAAGCAGCCTGCAACTAAGGCTCTGAGAAAATAAAGTCTTTGCTGCAATGGAAGGAGGCAGCCCCCTTGTTTCTGTCACCTTCCTTCTGCCAGCACAATCAAGAGCAAAGCAAGACAACCCTTTTCAACATAAATAAAAGTGTTCACTTATCATGAATTAAAGTGTATTTGCCTTCAGATTTTCCAAGCTCTCATAACAGTAATTAAATATCATTGCAAGTATGTTGAACACATAAAATGAATTAATTTTTTCTAGATTGCTGCCCACTTATTGTTCGTTGAATTATTCCAAGTGCTTTCCTTCTTTTAATTTAGCTGGCATTAGGTGGTTCACTTTCAGGAGCTGCTTCCACTTTCAGTGGAAACAAAAGTAGGTTTTCTATTACTATGGTTCAGGCTATGATCTGCAAGAATATGATTATGGTCTACAGTGGATGCACAGAGAGCACTGAATTCAAAAGGGTCCTCTTAGGCATCATCTCTCTCTCCTACTGTGTCTAACAACACACGACATATCCCATATTAGCTTCTGCACCCTTAATGATGGCCCATGGAGAGAAATATGGAAACTGCTGCTCCAGGCTTTATTTGCATACCTTTTGGATACCTCCTCAGGCTTGCAGTGGCTTCTGTTAACCTTCCTGACTTATGTAATTTTTGTGGCTCTTTTTAAAAAGAAAAAAAAAAAAGTACTCTGCAGTCCAGTCTGATGACTCCACACGCATCTTACACCCTTTAATTCCTGCAGCTCTGTCAAATGATTCTTTTGGACAATGTACAGTAAGGCATTTAACACTTCACCTCAAGAGCCACTTGTATCCATGCGTATCGCATAACCCATCATGTCTCTGTGTTTTCATAGAATCACAGAATTGTAAAATAAGTCAGGTTGGAAGTGAGGGGACCTCTGGACGTCATCTAGTTCCACCCCCTGCTCAAAGCAGGTCTAATCAGATCAGCTTGCTCAGGGACCTGTCTAGTTGAGTCTTCTGAACACCTCCAAGGATGAAAATTTACCCATAGGGTAAAAAAAAAAAACAAACAACCCACAAACCTAAAAAACACCCCAAACAAACCAAACAACTTTTTACTGCATCTAAGTGGAATGTCCCATGTTTCAACTTGTGTCCATTGCCTCTTGTCCTATTGCTGTGCACCCTTGAGAAGAGTCTGTCTCTGCCTTCTTTGTATCCTCTAGTCAGGTAGTTGTGGACAACAGCAAGGTTTTCCCCTAGCCTTCTCCTCTTAGAATATATTTTTTTTAATTATTTAAATAAAAGACTAAATACAGCATTGAATTTCTTAGCTCCTGACTCACTAGTATTAAGACAAAAATATTCCGAACACGTACTTTTACAGCGAAGGGGGAAAAAATCCAAGATAACTGAAAATGGCTTGCAAAAGACCTCTCAGAATCATTCAACTCAAGAGCTAAAAATGACTTAACTAGCTGAAACACAAATGAGGGACCATAAATGCTCCCATATTTCTAACAGTAACCTTGTATGGATGTACATTCAGAAGAACATGAGCATTACTTCTCTTGAACACCAGAAAAATGCCTGTATAGAGAGCACCTAAATCCTGCTTAAGCTCTGTTTTGTTGGCTTAACCTTGTACTGGTCGTCTCTAGGAGAAAGACGCCCCCAGAATTTTAACCTTGAGTTGACTAGCTTCTTTTAACATGTATGACCCTGATCTTCAAAAGGGAAGCCATCTCTGACACTCAGTATTAAAGCTGAACAAATGCCAAAACCAACACCCATTTCCTCACAGCAGAAGAATAATAAGATATTAATTCTGAAAATGCTTTCTACTGATATTTTTCTTCTCTTTCACGATGCCTTTATTTTTAAAGAAACTTAGGTGGAATAGAGACTGATTTTTCAGTAGCATGGCTGCACAGTGATTTTAGGGGCACATTTGCTTACAGCTAGCCTGATATATGTGGGAATAAGTCTGTATTCTAAAGAGTCAATTATTATTGTGGCAGGAAAACAATTTTTTAAAATAAAAAAAATGCACAATGTACGCAGAGCTGAGTGTTCAGAATGCTCAGTACCGACCATAATTATGCTGTTAATCTGACCACAATCAACAGAACCACTACAGAAATTCCATCCATCACACAGTTTTATATACTTAATATAAGTTTTAAAACAAAAACCAAGGAATAAATCCAAAAGAGAGGGAAGATTTGTTAATCATGAATGACTGCTAATTTGCAATCTGCTATTAAAGAACCAATTAGGAGTATTTATTTTATAAAACAAATTATTGTTTTCAGTTCAGTAATATGAACAGCTTTGTTACATTTGAGCAGAAAGTGAGACCCATCTCTTATGTTTCTACTGAAGAAACTTTGCAGCATCACAAACAGTTAAGACTTCAGCGTCTAATTTTAAATATTCTAAATTCCTTACAAGAATCTGACAAAAAAAAAATGCCTAGATCATTTCAAAACTCTAGCAGGTTTTCAGCTTGGATGCTCAACATGACTGCTGCTCTTGAACTTCAGAAGGAATTTGTTGAACACTAGCGCTTCAATTCTCTGCTCATCACTGGACAAAACAAAGGGTGAAAAATTTTCCGTTTAGTCTGACAGGACAGAATACAAAGTTTACTCTGCTAATAGTCCCTATATGGAGAAAATACTCTCCTTTGGGAAGCTGGAACCCTAGCCAACATACTAAAACTGGTCCAAAGATGTGCTCTTTTTTCTTTATTGTCTCATAGTTCCCGTATCTGCAAGCAGGCCTTGCAGCAAAAGCTGACATGTCCTTTGCTTGCACCATTCTTCTATCAGGAAAAGCAAAGAGGAAGGAAGATGAAGTAAAGCAGATCATGTACTGAATGCTACATTTTAGAGGGCAGGAAAAAAGCAATTGGTGCTGCCACATTCAGAAATGGGAAAGGGGGATCGAGTCTCTGTTTTCTCAGCAGCAACTTCTGAGAATCAAAGACCAAAGAGTTTCACTGCTAGACAAGCTGATGTCCTCTGATGCAACCTCGGGAGCTGTAGTGACAGCAGCAGGAGCATCCTGTGAGAGAAAAAAGGATGTACGCAAGAAGAATCATTCTGTTCATGGGAGCAGGCTTCTGTGACTTGCTCATTTAGTAGTAAGTAGGACAATTGATCTGCTTGGTGCACTTTTGTTCCAAGCCCTGTACACAATACCTGAAGTCCAACGGGTCCTAGTCATTGAATTACTTGGGCACAATAGGTGGTCCATTCTCCATGTGTCTGTACTTACATATGAACAAATTTACAGCACTCCCACAGAACTGCCTCGTGTATCATGACATAGTAAGAACAGACTGAGGAGGAGAGGATATAGAAAGTAGCTTCCAAGGTTTATTATTTTAAGACGGAATTTTCTTTGCTCAGGGGTATATACTCTTACTGCCACACACCAGGGAGAGAAAAATACAACCCAAATTTCAAATGAAAGCTCACAAAGACAAAATCAACACAATTAGGAAAACCAGTCAGTAAAGAGCATTCAAGAACAGGGGTCAAAACAAAATTGATGTAAAAAAAGAAAATTCTATCAAAATTATTTTAACAATAAACATGCATTCATATTAAGATGCCATTTGGAGTCTTAAATCTGATTCTTTAGCATGCATATATTACAATGATTGGAATGTCCCTTATAGTTTCTCTAATAATATATAAATATTAACTCATCTTTTCTTCCCTAGAAATCTAAGAAACATGCATTTTCAATCATTCATGCACAGCTTATCTGGACTGCAGATTCACCATGCCACAAATGAACAGACAACAATATAGTTCATCTGTAGTTTCTGCTTGATATGCTATCCCATTTTATTGAGGCATGAAAAGCTGAGTGACTTGCTACAAACCTGAAAACAATTCACAGGTCTCTAACTACCTGTCTGTTAAGCAGTATATTAAATATTTTGCTTTCCATAAATGTAAGCAGCATGACCATAATTCTGCTTTCAAACAAGCGGAGCTTTCATTCTTGACACCTGATCTAGTTGCATATGTCCCTGAAGGACAGAAAAGTAGCACCTTTTGCAACCTGCACCTTAACTAAAAAAGGACTATGTCCCACCTACCCCACCCCCAATTTATACGTTCAGATGTAAAGAAAAGACATCCATCCTCAACCATCAATAATATGAACAAGATCTGGAAATTACCACTATACAAAAAAATCACCTAGAAGTAAGAGAAACTAAATGGCTATTAGAAAGTCTTTCCGAGCTCCAAGAGTAATTCACCTAAAAGGGCTAATTATTGCTTGTAATTCACACATGAGAAGTAAGGCTGGCACATCAGATACAACACAGGACGGGTTTGCATTTCCTCATAGTCACATCCTATTAATACTGCTGCAATATCAAGCAAACACATTAACTGTAACGTGCCACACTCTGGAAAGCTAATAAATTTTCTGGAATAAAAAATCATCAATAAAAATGTTAGAAGAATCATTCTGGTTTTAAAATATAAGCAAATAGGCAAATGTTCTGCATTTCACTGAGACTAGAGCTGCTCTCATCACTAATGAGGTCACTGCGTATGTGTGTACTATACATATTAGTCTTTTAGTTCATATTAGGAGTGTGCTTTTGAAGGAAGTCACTTGATCAACCCCAGTTTGTGCTGCAGAGTTGTCTTGGAGCACACTAGCCGAGTTCCTCTGCATGAAACTAAATCAGAAGACGCACTCCAATCAGTTACAGACACCGAGCTAGATCAAGTAAAAATAAACACCCTCTGAAAAACACAAAGTTTGAACTGGACTGCAGTGGCAAGTGGACCAAGTCCAGCACTAACTATGTATAAATCTGCATTTATTGGGCTCCGCTAGGTTCTAATGCAGACACATACCACAATCCCTCAACAAAATCTGTATATTTGAGTGGCACTGCTAATGTATGCATAGACACAGTAGTTGTATTTCACATGCGGGCCTGTTCTCTCCAATTTCGCACTGATTTAATCTAAATGAATCCATTCTGTTTTCCAACAGTTTACATCAGGGTAGAGTCAGTCTAGAGCAGCCACACTTTCGTTTAAAACATTCAATAGCTCCTAGTTTTAAAGGAAGAAATGTTTAGCAGCATATTTCAGGCTTGTAGCACAACCTTCAACACTTCAAAGACTTATTTGGAAGACCTTAATTTACACTCTTCATCCTCTGCGGTCTCCGTACCCAGGCAGGCTGACATTTGACTTATGTACCTCTGCCTTCCTGCAGAGCCATCACACCAGATAATGTGATCAAATCAAAACTACTTTCCATACAATTATAAAATGTAACAGGCCACAGCAAAAAATGTAAAACCTCCAAAGCAGCTCAAAGCTAATTAATTTCTATTACTAGTGAAAGAAGAACCACTTAACATGTCTTTTCTCATTTAAATTACCATTGACAGCACCTGCTTTTTTTATTCTTGGGAAATCCTGCTACAATACTAGTTAAATTATGTAAGACTGTAGAATTTATGAAGATAAGGTAATTACCATTACAAAAACAATTCCAGGTTACAATTTATGGTGAAAAGAAAGAGAGTTATGATGCTCTGTTAAATCATTCAGTGATGCATTACATACTTAGTTAATCCTTCTAGTTGTGAAAATTTAGGGCTAAATGGTGTCATTGTGTTCAGTAATTAATTATTTTGTTTCATTTAGTTGATACTTCATCTATATTGTTAAGGAATAACGCAACTTAACGAACAGCAAATGCACAAGCCCATGTGGCAACCACGTAATATATATAAACGACCAACAGGAGGCAAACGACTGAATGCCCAGCAACATCGGAAGTAAACTTTGTTACTGAAGTAGAAGGCATCTCCTGATACCCAGACATTCTGACCTCTCTAACAAAACAAAGTTTATTTAGAATTTCCTGCATGTTCTCCTCTTAGAGCAAATCCAAATACTGCTGTTGAAAACAACAGGCCTGGACTTGCATCTGCTAACCTGCCTGTACTTAAAAAAGAGCTTGCCCATCCATAAATATACCTGGTATGTGGAACATGGTTCTAAGTAAAACAACTGGAGTGTCTGAACAGGCTTTGCTTCCAGGCTTTAAAGAGAAAGGACTTTCCCGATATGAAAGACAGAATGCACAATTCTGTAAAGCTTTGATTTCCTTTCATAGGAATGGCAGAGGAGAAATCTGCTTGGAATTTTAGATTTTTTTTTTTCTTCCTGCCACAGACTTTTCCACCTTCAGAAAATAAAGGCTGAACTCCAGTGTCAAGTGGACCAAGACTGAACATCAGTTTGAGGCATAAGACCATGGACATCCATGTCCCTTTAAGCTGATCATAAATGTAAGTCTTCAGCCCTCTGCCCGGGCTAAGACATAGAAGAGTTCATCCTGTGTTCAGAGGGAGCTTCTGACTGAGAAGGCTAACAGTGGCTAGCCAGAGCTGCTCTTGTCAGCAGAGAACGCTCTCCCTCAATTCAGAGGGCACATTTCTTTAGTATTTTGTACAAAAAAGCATACCAGGAATTTAATGAAAATTATAAAACGGGAAAATTGTTGTGATTGCAGCTGTCTAAACTGCAGCATTACGTTGTCTGGAAGAACCATGCTACACAGAAAGAAGCAAGGGAATAATCTTTTCTAGACTGGGTACCTTCATCCTCCTCTGAACTGCTGTAGAGGACCGATACTGGATGTGGTTTCTCTCGACATTGCCATCCTGCCACCAGCTCCCCCGGCGGCCAAAGGCGCGAAAACAAAAAAAACCGGCGCGAAACAGGAGGCGGCTTTAAGGGGACCGCAGGCCTGGCACGAGCCGCACGTACGCGGTCGCGGTCTGCGCATGCGCGGGAGGGGGAGCCCCTGTAAAAAGAAGCACGTGCGCGCGCCGGTGGGGCTTTTCCTTCCCTTCCCCTTCCCGTCCTCGTTCCTCTCCCGGACCCCGGCCTCGAGGAAGCTCACGGCGATTAAGGACCTCAGATGGAGTCAGCGGAACGTCATTGGACTCGGAGTGGCGGTAGCTGGTTTCCTCCCTTTCTCCAGCTCTCTCCCCCTCTGTCCCTCTCCTCTTCCCCGCTTTTCTCCCCTGTTTGTTACAAATAAAATCAAAAGGTTGAACGGTATCTGACCGGTTTTGGTGTCTTAATCTCGTCCCTGGGACCGTAATGAAACCTCCCCGATGTTGGATTGGGACAACTGCTCACTGCCAGAGTTCACTTGAAAACTCATTAGGAACCAAAGATGCTTTGGTCAACAATTTGCTGCAAAGGAAAAAATTCTTAAGTCAGAAAGGTGTGAAATCCTTAGACATACTGATGTTAGAAATTAGGTTCTTTTGCATGCACATGTGGCTGTTCAGATGCTCCACAGCTTACATTTAAAGGATTCAATAAAGAATATGAACAACTTTTTATAGCAGGAAATTGCTAAACATCAGCAAGAAAATGAGATTACGGTCAAACAACAGATGGTAACTCCAGATAGTCAGAAATATTTGCAAATCTCATACAAAGGCAGCTTTTGCTTCATTCTAGTTCAATTTCTGTTTAATAGGAACAGACAGCAAAACACATAAAAGCACCTTCTCTATTCCTTACCAAAAGTATCCAACAACTTGTGTCTGTATGGCCACATACACAACAAATGGAGAGAGAAACAACAGATGGAGGGAGAGGCACAAGACAACTTCTTGGTAGAGACTTTTCTTGGGTTAGCCTTAAGAGAAAGAACTACCTTATGTAATATTTACTGTCAGGATTCCATGTGAAAAAATAAGCAGATCCCTTTTTAGCCCTTCAGAATTGAAGATCATATCATCAGCTTTTCTATTGTCCACAACAGTACTAGTGTCTACTTGAAGCAGCTCACCCCATTAATGTACACAATTTTGTATCGCCTTTATTTAGATATATACACAGTTTTGCATCTTTTAAGACAGTCTGCTCTGTCATGTGCTTCTCAAATTTGTGGCAAAGGAAAATACCCATTAACTGTATTATAAGATTTAGACGTTAAGAAACAAACTTCATAAAATTTTTTAGTTTAAATTGTTTACCTTCTCCTGGCCTGAATCTCCCCATAGTTCAGGCTCACATTTCAAAGCTGCCTGATGTCTCCAGAATCAGGATCTGATCTCTCTGTAGCACGTCTCAGTGAATATTTATTAACAAGACTGGAGGAAGCAGCCTCTATATTAATCTTCTTCTGTCAAAAAAGAGAAGGCCAGCAAGCAATCTGTGGAGTAGTCAATAGATTTGCCTTTCTCAATTCATTCAGGAAGGTTTAAGTCAACTTTCCCCAGTAATAATTAATAAGCAGCTTGTCCACTGTTTTCAAAGGCAGCGGTGTTCTTTGAATCTTCATAGACTTAGAACAAATATTTCTTAAGACAAATGGCACTTCTTCTAGGAAATGATCCAGTTACCTTGCATTGAGGATGCAGCCTGCAGTCACATAAAGTCACACTGAACTTAAAAAAAAAAAAAAAAGGCACAAAACCTTGTGCAGTATGAAACTGCATAAATAGGCAATGTTCACTCTTTTTTTTTTTTTAAATCTGAAAACCAATCTGAAATTGGTGAAATCTGAAAATGCCTCATCTGATAGATTCAGAGGGAGCTATTTTTAAGAGAGTTTATTTTTGAAAAAGTAATATTTTGGGGGAAATGTAATCCAAAACAAACTTTCAGGAAAAAAAAAGGCAAACAATGACATCCTCTAGAAGTAAGCAATGATAATAATCTGTAGATTTTAAGGCAATTTGAAAATATGAATTAATTTGGGACGAACAACATATTTTTACTTTTTAAAAAACCCTACATACATTTATTTTTAGAACTGTTCATGTCCAAAGGGAACCAATACAATCATCTGAAACTGGTTCATGCATAGCAAAGGTGTTTCTTCAATAACTAATCTCCCAGCTGCAGACCCAGCTGCAATCCCTTTTTAAATATAACTGTCTCTTACAAAGATTTTGTGAATGTAGTATGGAAGTGCAGGGAGCTGTATGAGGTCGCACACATAACAAGGGTTGGGCAGGGTAGGGGGGGGAAGGAAGGAATAGATATATTCTTTTGACTCTTAGCTACAGGTACAAGCAAACAGATATTCTTTCTTTTCAGAGCCTCTCTGAATGACAGCATTCATTTGATTCGGAAAAACTTTACTCCCAGAAGAGGAGAAGCAGATCATGGTCACTTCCATTAATATGCTGTGCTGTCGAGCTTCAGAGCTAGACAATACACAAGGATAATGGAAATCCAAAAAAAAAGTAGAGTAGTGAGACAGGAATACAAGAAGGAAAGTAACATGCTTGAAATAGTATCATCAAAATTCCCATTCACCACTCACACTGCAGCAGATGAGTTCAGGGTGTCTGCAAGAATATGTGGGTGTCCTGTCCAGCCTCTCCACAAGAACAAAAATGTAGTTATGATACCTTCTGAATCCCTCTTTGTCCCTGCTCATATCAACTTTGTGAATTTGAAAAAACTAGTGTGGACAAGTGAGTGCCAGTCACAACTTCCTTCAAATGTGTCCTGCCAACTCACTTGGAGCATTTTTCCTAAGAGACAAGGATGAGCAGGTTAATCCTTCTCTCTGAATACTTTTCTTAAACCCTTGGCGTTATTTTAATGCAGCTTTTGTGATGTGAATAAATATGCTACAGAACAATAGACTGTCAGGATCTATTCTCCAAAGTTTTATGAACATCTATGCTAAGAAACAAAGATATTTCAGTAATTTTCACTATAAGAGAGCCAGAAAGCACTTTCTACCTTTTTTCTATTCCCCAGCCTCAAAGCAAGACTCTCTTAGCAATTTAGATGGAGCAGGCCAAAGGAAGGGGAAATTTGAATTATTTTTGAACATTCTACTTACATTTCCATAGCAAGCTCTAAACTTCACTTCTGCACCTGCCACTTTGTGAATAAACAGATATCTTCATATTTGCTATTTCTGTCAATAGATATATTAACTCTGCACTGGATAAAAAGGGCAGATTCAGAAATATGTCTGAGCATGCATATCCTGTACTTTTCCCCATCCAACTCAGTGTGCATATCACGCCAGCTCCCACTGAATACCCTTGGCCTGCTGCTTACCTGTCAATATCAAACTGACTGTAGACCTCTGCCCTCTTACACATCCTCTTATAAATAGAGCTCATCAAACCTGGCCAAATTCAGGTTGCAATAAGGTAAGGGGCCAGGAAAATAAACAACTGAAGCATAACAGTTGATAGTATAAAATATTGGGTATATTAAGCAAAATTGTACTGATTTACTAAATCCTCACTAATTCATCTCACAGAGAGATGAGTGGACACAAGGTAACCTCTACCCAGGAGCAAGGCAGCCTTATACTTGCTCCGCAACACGCAGAACTGCACTTCACTGTAGGCTGAAGGAACCATTTTCAACTTCACTTTAAAAGTCTTCAGTTTTAAGCTTTGCCAAGGTAATCAAAATGCAGGGAACTGCACGACTGGACAGAACATCTTTCTTTCCTATCAAGGCAGATGGCATTATGGTGAGCATACTGCGCTGCCTGAACATGCATTGGTCATCTTGGACATCCTAGAACAGAAGAGAAGGGGCAGAGGAAATATATTAAATGAAGTATTACACTCAATTTAAAGACTAATTTCTAAAATTCCTGTTTTGATCACTGTGCTTGCAATTGGTCAGACCAATACAATACAACCCAACTCTAAGGTAGGTTTCAAGGGGAATGAGGAGGTTGCTATTTCCCACCAGGAGGATGAAACCATAAGCCCGCTGCACTGGCATGACTTTTACTTGAAGATATTAATAACATATCAGATGATGGGATGTGATGAATTCTAAATACTCATTTCTCCTCTATAAATGTGCAACATCCTTGTTTAGTAAAGCGCTAACCTGCTACTGCACTGAATCCTTCTGCAGCATCTTATGAAATACAAGAGGCATCTTTTTCCAGTAAGTTGACTAAGCGCATTGACAGTAGAAGTAAGGATGTGCTGCTTTACTTGGGTTTAGATTAGTCTATTTATTACCATTTTAAAATTAGTTTTTCCCTTATTATTTCTTTCTAAATTCCAGACACAAACTAGAATACAATCCCTTGTATACTCTCTAGTTTGTACGTCCAAATCATTCCAAACGGATTTATCCAGAAAGGTCACAGATTTTGCACTCTATATGGCACTACTATCAGTGTTTCCAAATTCAGTTACTAATGTCGACAAGGTATTTCTAATCATAAAGAATGTTTCTTTTCTGTCCTTTGAGTTCTACATGATGCTCTTTAACACAAAAATCACAAAGAGAGAGCCCATAAGCTAGAGAGTCTAGACCAAAGTACCACATGCCTATCAACTCTCTCACATCCTCACGACTATTAACTTTGGCTTAAATGAATAATATTCCACTATTGCTATCGATTTATGACTAATTTTAGAAAATTAAATGAAAATAAAAATTTCACTTGTTATTTCTTGCTATTTGTTCTGTTGCTCTATTGCAGTAAAGACCCAGTCCGGACCATAGTAAATACTGTGTGCTCTGCAAACCCAGATGGGAAACGCAGGAGAAAGATAAATGAAAAAAACCCCAACCTAACATAGAAGGTAATCAACAGATTCATTCTCCAAGATGAGTCTCACAGGGCAAAGGAAGTTAATGTTGGAATTTCAGATTTAATCCATTCCTGAGCAGGAAGAGCAATCACTTTGGCCTTAACCTCAGCTTTGAAAACACTGTTTTGCATACATGCTGTTTCAACATTTCTGGGTTGCAATTCAGCATCAAATAATCAATATTCAAGCCTGTTCCCCTTGCAGCCTCCCTGACACACCAGCCTGAATTCCACCTTCTACAAGAGCGCTGACACCATTTGAAATTGAAGAACAAATTTTGCATATCTCCATGTCTTAAAGAACATTTTTGTGCAATACAGATGATATGTTACGAATTTTTGCAAGTTGCTGGTTTATGCACACCTACAGATCTGGTTCCATTCTTTCAATTGGTATGACTGCTTCCTGTGTTTCTCAGACAGGAATAAGGTACAGTACAGTAAATGCTACACACACGTGAAAATTCAGACAGTGATAAAATTTACCATGTAAAGAAACATTTGCATGATTAAAGTAATAGTATCTGTATTTTTTTTTTTTAGACTTTTTGAGAGGATTTTCTCAACCTTTAGTGCAGTAGAGCTGCCCTGATCAGAAATCCAAAGATTTTTCTGCCATTTTAAAACTGATTTCTGGTACAATGATAGGTACTTTTTACAGCTGGCATGCACTGGAGGCAATCTGCAAATACTGTTCCATAAGAAATTACTTTAGCTTCATTCAGATAAACTCTTTGCTATCTAGAACACTGCTGTAATGCCTAAACCTCAACTGGGAGTTCATTAGCAAAATTTCTGTGCAACAGGAACATTCTTGAAAATATATTTAGACAGGTGTAAAGCAGACAGAATTTATCATCTCTTTTTTTTCAATAAAAACTTCTCAAACATACACAGAAAATAAACTGTAAGGGAGTAAGTTTTATTCTATTTTCCTGCAAAATCCTACTTCAAAAATTTCAGGTCTTTTTATGTCCTTGTTTTGTGACATTAGTGCATTTCCTAGACAAAAGTGATTACAAACTGGATGTCCTAATTAATGAAGGCAAAATTCAAGGTTTACAGGGAGAATCTAGAGAGAAAGGTGCAGTGGCAATTACATTTTCTGTGTTCACTTAGTACATAAAAGCTTAGAAAAAAAAAAATCAACAAGACAAGGCTATGGTGTGGCTTTCTCCAGAAGTGTACCCAGACTGCATTTTTTCCTCACCCACTTGTGGTCTTCCTGGTAGCACTGAAAGTACTTGTGACAGTTTCCTGAACTATGTGACAAATTTAAACAGATTCTTCTAGAGTAAAACACCAACTGTGTGATCAGCTCCTAAACCACTAAAATAACCAACCCCCAAAAAGATGAAGAGAAACACAAAACAAAAAACCAACCTAGAATCTAAAGGAGGCAAGGTATGAGCAGAGCAGAGACAAAATTGTTCTGATGTCTGTCAGATATCTCAGTATGTGGGCTCTTTGTACATCTTCAGCTGAAGGGGCATTTTAAGGCCTTCATGAATTTATAGCAGATCAAAAATGGAAGGCATTCCAAATCAAGAAGTGTGCTGTATCACACACAGATACAAACAAACAAAATAAAATATCAAATGATGTGACTTAACTTCCACTTCTCAACCCTATAAAGCTCACCATTTTTTCAGTATGTCCTTTCTTATCTTGGTGTTTGACTCATCTTTGATGAAGGACATGGCTTCGTCTTTACACCTCAGAATCATAGAATCATTTAGTTTGGAAAGTATCTTTAAGATCATCGAGTCCAACTGTTAACCTAACGCTGCCAAGTCCACCACTAAACCATGTCCCTAAGCGCCACACCTACACGTCTTTTAGATAACTCCAGGATGCTTCACTTTTGAGCTTATCGCCCTCATTCGGAATAAATTTCCATGAACTCAGCCTAAAGGTTTTCCAATGTAAGATTAAATACCTTAACACCAGGAATCCACCAAAAAAAAAGGACATGTTTACAAATTCTACATATTCTCCAGTACATCGAAGACATATTTGTTCTGAATAATTCTTCAGAATTCTCAATGTTTTGCATTTTTCAGCAGGAAGACTAAGTGGAGCTAAACAGATAAATAGGATTTGCTTTCTGGCAAGTCCTACTATTTTTGCAAACCAGACATGCCAGCATTTAAACACACATTTCAATAACAGAAACACATCTGCTGTACGTAACTGTTTATTCTCCTCTTGTGTATGTCCAGCCTCTTCCTAAACTAATGCATCCTCAATCCTGCCTGCAAGTCTTGGGACTTTGTTTTGCAGGTTGTTGAGCAATTTCTCTGTATGACATTGCTTCCTCTTGTTTTGAGTGCTTGTACAGACAAGAATCATCAGACAGGCTTCCAAAATGCATGGGATTCTGCAGGAATGGGCCTGAGTTGAGAGGACAGTCAGAACACTACAGTCTTGACAAACAGATGTATTACCACCCTTACCTTCTACGAATAGTGTTCCACACCGTAAGTGGTCCACAATGGGGCACGTTGCAGAGTAAAATGCTGACCAGCATGACTCATTAATTAAGCCAATTTTCCCTTCAGTGTTAACAAGTACTTTGTAACTCACTGCATGGCCTAATCGAAAACAAAATGCTGTATCTGGGGACATTTTAACAAAGACTAAGCAACTTCAGAAAAAAATATGACAGCTTCTTCTCAGAACAAGAAAAAATTGAGTTAGCTGCCTTAGAGCACTTGCTTTCTTTTCCCAGCACTCAGGACAACAACGCTGAAGTATTTTGTTACAGGTGTATCTCATGTAATATGCTTGTAATCATGCTCCAGATTCCAAATCTGTGCTTGCAGCTTCCCCAGTTCTCAGTTTCTCATATGGCGGGAGAAAGATGTATAAGAAAGGGAAAGCCATTTTGACATAAAATCCCTGGAAAACTTACTTAGGAAAATCCATACAAGACAAGCACTGTCCCACTATGCGGGAAATAAAACTAGCATGTGGCCAAAGCTTACTGCCTGTATTGCAGGCTGTGCTAAGGTACATGACCCTGTTGGAGGACCCAGATGTCTTCTGTGTGCCAGGTGCATGCCTGCAGCTAAACCTGCACTGTCTCCTCCCAGTCTGGGTTGACTCTGGTTCCCGCTCAGCCAACTGAAACGCTCCTAGTAGTCTTTAAAAACATCACAGGTCTCTGGACTGGCTGTTGTCAACCACTCAGGAACAATACTCAGCCTTCTTCTGGAGGACCAACACAGCTGAGCGTGGTTGAGTCAGAATACGTTAGCAATTACCAGATCTTCTTGTCGCTACAAAACTTTGACAACATCAGTGACTAATACTGGGGTGTCTGCACAATATTCAACTTAGTATTCACCGCTTTCTAAAATCACAAGAATACCCACATCATTATAGTTTGGTAGAGAGCTACTAGCACAACAGCTCTTAACACAGTGTCTCCGACTACCCTACCCTTACTCAGTCTGCAGGAGCTCCTGTATATGTGTTGCCCCATGGTTCCCCTCAGTGGTACTGAAATAGTTAAGGTCACAACAGAGTGGTGCTATGTAAAGGAGAAATTTCCCTGTCCTTGCCTAAGTGAATGGCTGGGATTAAACTGACAGCCCACCTTAGTGATGGTGGAATAATTGGTTGTTCAGCTCTGTCCTTGTCAGAGCTCTGACAGTTCTGCAGATGTCCTGCTCAGCTCTCCAAAGGTTAGCCTCAGCTGGAGCTGGTGTTCATTAATCATTCCTTCCTGACAGGACTCAGAGCAGCCCACATCTGCCACTCTGTCCCCCTCAATCCCTGTCGCACCCAGCTTGTGTGTAATCACTGCTGGTTTTCTTAAGAGGATACTTGATAAGGGAATAAGCATTTAACTACGAGACACATGGTGTTGCGTTCTCTCTTGGTAATTCTTTCAGTGAAAGGCCAGTAATATGAATTTGGTGCCTTTGTCCAAGACAGTCCAGCAAAAAAACAGTGAACTGTGGACTGGATGTACAAGTAGTATACAGTATCATAGTCTTTTTACAGTGTCTGCAATGCCCTCATATAACAACAATTTTCAGTGTAGTATCATACTCACACTGAAGATGGAAGGACATGGTATCATAATAACCTTGCATGGGTACATGACAGCTGTAAACTGCACCTGATTTGGAGGGAGTGGAAAAAAAAAGTCATACAACTATCTCACTGAGTAGTCATGGAAAGAAAAGTTTCAATGCATTCTTCGGATCTGGTCATTTTTTCCAACCACTGGAGCTCTCTGGACTATAACAGTTGCTTCACTGTCTGCTTGTGTATACAGTGATTGAAAAAAATCCTGTCGCCAGCATTGCTTTAACCCAGGTGAACTGGATAATTTTCAGAAGTTCACACACACGATTAATTTCTTTGGATTATTCTGACTGCTTTTATCAGAACCCATAAGACTCGCCTGTGATTAGTACGCAGTTTAGAAAAATCAGAGAAAGAGAACTACTAAAATAATGCACAGCAATTTCAAGTATACACAGCACCTAATGCCATATGACCAATGCCAGAAGACCTCCAACATGAACAATTTGGCAGCACGGGACTTCTCTATTTGCACCACAAAGAAAAGAAAGCAGTTGTAAAGCATGGAGCCTTAACAAATCAGTCTCTAAAGTTTATTAGCCATATACGTATAGGTTTGAAAAAGAAAAATACAAAGCTGGATTGTGGTTCTGCATAGCTCACGCCCTCCCAACCCGCAAGAAAACCAAAGTGGGTTCTGAAACAGAAAGCCAAATGGGAAAAAGAACATAGGTAAGGCAGGCAAAGGAATCCCTCCCAGAAAACCAAAAAAAGCAAAGAACATAAATCATAGCTACCCTCCCCCATAGGTTCTATGTTGGTTTTTTTTTTAGTTTAACTACGCATTAATGTGTGCCCCAGAATAAACTATGCATCCTACAGTTAGACAAAACCACAAATACAAGACTTATGAAACTTGGTTAAATTAAAATAAGCACCAGCACACAGACTGTCAGCGTATTATAGTTGCCAAGACTGTGTAAGAAATGAAATTATTACCCACTTCACAATCTTACTACAAGACTGCCCACTGACTTTTCTTAGGTTGCTGCTGTTCATATGTGAGCATTGTAGGAATCATCATTTCAAATAATTGATTAACTGTCTAGTCCACAAAGTTTAAAAAGGAACAAACAAGGACATTAAGTGATTAGCATTCTTCCTTTTAATTTGCAAATCCTGTCTTCACAGCTAAAAAGCCAAATGCCTCAGGCTCCATCCCAGGCACACAGATCCCAACAAGCTTGACAGTAGAAAGAAGGTGCTACAGACGCACATAACTGACACGCTGGATTAAAGCAATCACCACATTGACCATTAATCACAACTGAAGGCTTTACAGTGCACGTACAGAATGGCAGTGGGCTTGTTCCAGAAGGTAGCAGCAGCAATGCTGAATTTCAAACTGTTGAGCCAACCCACTAATGTGATTTGGTCAACATAAGCAGTTACAGCTGTGGATCTTCAGTTAACTCAAGTAAATTTTGGATTTAGATGAAAAGAGAAAAATCTAAGTAATGGACTGCCTTTCGAGTTCCACAACACTGACTTTGCTAGGGAGACTTAAGTAATCAAACTGGGTCTAAATGACATACTTGTAACCAGAGTCTCCATCATATATAGCTGTTCTCCCAGGGGACACTAGAAACTTTCATTGCTCAGCTGACAATGATGCTTTGTGGTGCTGCCTCCATTGGATATATCAAATTTAACCATATCAGAAGAGCAGGAGAAGGTATAACAACTTGCAAACCATTCTGAATCTCTGCAGGATTGAGAGTGCTTATCAGTCACATTGCTGGATGGCACATTAACATCGCAAAAACTATTAGCAGTTCTATTAACCACGTCAATAGCCTCATTGCTGGGGACTGCACAAGGACACATAAAAAAAGGTCATAGTATAAGGGACTAAAACAGATGAAGAGCAAAACTGAAACAGATGAGGACCAATCCCATTGCTTTATGAATTATTTTCTCATTACCGTTAGCCCTATGTATTGCAGTAGTGCCCAGTTAACGAGTCACTCAAATGCAAAACAAAAAGTTGGGCAATGACTGCTGGTTTGAGAAAAATTTTGGTACCACAGAAACAGATCCAGAAGAATATGGCTACAATTGCTGTCCATAAACATTAAGCAAGTCAGACTCAAAATCTTCACTATGCTCTATGTGTATGTATAACCAAAAGATCTCCTCCTAACAAAGGATGTACATGCTATCTCTCTGATTTTCCTTGAACCTAGCAGGAGCCACATAAAATGATTAAATGAGTAAGGCACGTTTTTAAGTCAGTAAGAATTGCATTTCTGTCATGATTTAACAAGGATCCTACAGGCTACTGAATTACTTGAGCAGGTGCATTAGATTATCTAGTATTCCAGCACAAAATCTTGTCATTTGTGTATTCTCAATGGCAACTACAGAAAATGAGGAATACTATTTCTTGTTTTGAAATTGAGCTGTGTCCCTGCCTTTCTGCTCCCTGTACTTATGCTCCCCCACCTCGCCACACACTTCACTTGTCAGTAAAATGGACTTGCAACACTGACATATCTGAAGAACACTTAGATTCTTAGACTACAGACAAGTAGAAAGATCTGTAAATTCAGTTACTTTTATTATTGTGCTCCCTCTGCTGGTTCTAAAAAACTCACTGTTGGAAAATAATTATTTGCAGAACTGTGCTGATAGCTGTGCTTACCAATACACAAAAGGTGGACACTGAAAATGCCCCAGTATCTTGGCTTAAGTTTCTTAAGATTCATGGGAAGAGTCTTCTGGGTTTTTCCAAAGACTGAGAAAGACAATCCTGAGAGCAAGGTGCTACCTAAAGCCTAGGAAAACACTGCAAACAGTTGGGGAAACAATGCTTTCTTGCATAGGAACAGAAAGCTTGCTCCACAGAGGACACGGTATTAAGACAGCCCAGCACACAGGAGAGAGACTCCTCTGGCACATGTGATTTCTGTATAGGAGTTGTATGGATAAAGACTCCAGAAGGTGTTAAGTGAAGAAAAGGGAAAACAAATTATCTGTCTGATATGTTGTGCCTTTAAACCTTAATAGTACGGCCTGTGGAAAAGCAGCACTATGAAAAAGTAGACAGCAGCATTGCCAGCAATACAATTAAAATCACTGTGATGCAAGTAAAATACAAGATATTATCTCATGGGTTCCATCCCTACATTTTCTCCTTTACCCAGTCCTTCTATCCTCTGAAAATAGGTGTAGGTCTGTAAAAATAAAACAAAACACACAAGTATGATGGTTTTTTAGGTAGTGACAAGAGCTACTTGCCTCCATACAATGGCAAGACCTGGCATGTTTAGACATACACCATCCTGTCACAAAATAAATAACGCTCGACCAAAGGCTCATTTCAGTGTAAAATGACATATTAGGATAATCAGAATGAGCAAGCTTGCCATGCTTAAACAAGCTGTCTCCTTGCTGGTAAATACAATTAAAGTTTTTAAGTCCATTTAGAGAAAACAGACAGCAGGAATACAACAAACTTAGTCCTTTTATGTGGGGTTGGGTCGTGTGTCCCCCACCCCCCCCCCCCCAGTAAAAATGCCAGTTTCATACTGCCCTCCCCTTTCCTCCACTTTCACTTAGCTAGAAACAGGCATCAGAGTCTTCATGCAGAGCTGTCACTTACTTATTTTGGTGATCATATATATTACCCTCAAATGTCCCAAAGCATCAGCTGAGAGAATCCAAGTCATACCTGTTCAAGTAAACTGCAACACATGAACCCAGTTTCTCAAAATACATAGAGATTGTAGAGCAACAAACATCATGCACATTTCATGTTGAAAGGTATCTATATTCAGTAGGTTTAATATTGTATTGTATTGTATTGTCCCTACAGTTCCTCCATGGGGAAATTCAAAACTCAACTAGACAAGGCCCTTCAGCACCCTGATCTACGTTGGGCCATCTCAGAGCAGTGGGTTGGACCAGCTCACCTTCAGAGGTCCCTTCCCACCCATATTGTTCTGTGATTTTATGTTTTGTTTAAAGTTCAGCCTGGGTTGAGATACTGAGGTGGTGATTTTTCAGTACGCTTTTACTGATCCCAGAGTAATGGGATTCCTTTTTTCTTTTTGAAATTGCAATTCATTATTGATATGGTGACTAAAAGTTGAGAAGATTGGGAATTGTTTACCAATACATATTGCTAAAAACTGCAGATCTGCTTCTTGTGTTGAATGGCAGAAATTTTTTCTTTACAGCCAAGTCTTCTGTTTTGCAAATTTTATGGAAGACAATATGGTTTTTATAGCTTCTAATATGAAAACTGGTTACTGATTTTCTATGAAAATAAACCTGATCTGACATTCAAAGATGGGTGAGACAATCCAAATGACATTTTTTTGGATGGCTATCTAACATCTTGTCTATGCAAAAATGTCACACGGTAAATGGCTTGGAAACCATGACAACACTAGCTGTCTAGAGCTCACACAAGCTCAATCAAGCCATAATCAAGGATTTTCTTACATGATTGTCCATTATCTCCTTCTCAGTCAGAGTTGCACATTATAGGAGTTAAAAGATCAGAGTGGAATCACCAGCATTAATTACATGCTAGACTAGATCTGTCTTCCTTAAGGAGCTGTCAAAAAGAATTTGGAGTACCTCTAGGACATTCAGAGGAGTCCTGTACTGATTCCGCACAGGCTGTAAAGAAAATAAAAAGTACTAGCACAAGGCAGTATTACTGAAAATATATGAAGTTCTTCATATTTGATGAAAGAGAAAGTCTATTCAACTCTGGGAACACAGATGCCTTCCATAAATGACTACTATGTCCTTCTAATGATGAGAAGGTACCTAAAAATATAGCACAAGTGATATGTGTTTACCATGAAGAACAAGGTTTTAGACTAGATCACCCTGTGTATATTTATTAGACTAAAGGCTTGTTAATAGCAGCAGAGTCATTTGAAGCCTGTATTGAAGAGAGGTGAAACTTTTTTTCTTTCTAAGTTTGTTTGAAAAGGCACAACCTTCTTCAGTCTTATTCTTTAGATAAACTTCCTGAAGCAATTCTGGAAGCTCTAACCAACTTAAGAAAGAAAGAGGTCTATAAATACCCATTTTTTTCTATGTCCAAAGAGAAAAAGAATTTATAATTTTTTTAAATCAACAACTAAAGTATGGACTTGATTAGTAACTTGGAATCCTTAAATGCTCTGAAGTTCATTAATACAACACCACAGCTTTTGAGGTAGAATCTGTGAAAGATGTTGTCAGTAAAGAACATAAGAGCGTAACAAATCATGAACCAGTTACGTGCCTTTCTTTGCAGAAGTTACAAATATCTAATCCCCCTGTTGTGTCTTATTCACAAAGGTTATGCTACAACAGCAAAACAAACAAAAAAGGGTAGAGCTCCTCAGAACCAGAGCAGAACCTCATTAACTAAAATACACAGATACAGCACAGACCATCCAGATGGAAACAATAGCAAGTTTAGTGAATACACTGTGGACCATGAGGATATGGCAATGAAGACCCGAGGAGACAAACGTGTATGTACAGAGAAGAGCATCTAAGAAATATATTCTGCAAGTGCTGAAACTGTAAAGAGCTGTTCAACACACAGACCTCCAGCTGCTCAGTATTTAATATGAATGTACAACCGGGATCAAACAATGCAAGTGAAAAAAGAAAAACAAAACAAAAAAGAACAAACCACACCACGTGACTTATACAGCCAATAAAAGCTATGCAAGAGCAAATAAATAAGTATGAACAACAAACAACACAAAGAGCTTGTGAACTACTCATGGATTTTTCATGAGATGAAAAAGAAATTTGTCAGACAAATTATTTGCTCTGAATTATTCACTCAGCTGTAATTATGGCTGATGGCAGGCAGAGAAACCAATATCTTAGACCGATGATTTCTGAGCTACTCAGCAAATCCTTCATCAGAAGGCCATGATCTCAAGAAAAAAAGTCTTTCTGCTGAACTTGTGAAGCCTTACATTGTTTCGTTCAGGCCACAGCCACTGCTCTGGACAGTGACTCTAGGTCAAGATTTTGTTCTTGTTGAAATCATAGCCTTAGATACCATATCACCTGGCAATTTCCTTTCTTTGCAGCGTATGCTCTGCTTTCCCAAGGAAGCAAATATTTCAACAGAGGGTTGCGTTCTTTCACCTGTATTATACTGCAAGGAGGTAAATACTGTATTATTAAAGAGACACTGCAGTTTTCTCCTCTGTTTTAGTTTCCTAACCATTTTAGTTGTCCCATTCTCTGCATATGTCTGTACCAGGGAGCAGTGCAAGGGACACAAGGCCACATTTTATCTCTTGAAGTAAAACCGTGGAGGACAAGCATTTTATAAGAAGATTTATTTACTAAAATCAAATAATTCAGTGTAATGACTATTCAGGGTGATTCACTATGTCTATACTAAAAGCCTTAAACCTCTAGCAAATTCCAAGCACTCTAACGTGCCTTTCTTTCACATGTGGAAGTCCTAACTCAGTTAAAATTTGGGCTCCAGAGGGTGCGTTCTGCCACTCCAGAAATACTGCATTAGCTTCAAGACAAAAGTCCTTCTACTCTGCAACAAGGCAGGCACACACACAAAAAATCCTAGGCTATCACATTCGAGCAGAAGCGTTTCCAATCTTTTTCTGTTCATATGAAAAGCAGTCCTGCAGTCAAACATCATAAAAACAAGTGATTACATCAGTTCCTTCCCCATCCTATGCATCCAGTGATTAAATTACTCAAATTTACAATCCTGCTTCCAGAGGTTTTTCCACAGTTTTGCCTATTCTTTTCAGTCCTTGAATCTCTAACTTTTCATGTACTGAAAACTCTTTCCTCATCTACCTATTCAAAACATAACCAAAAAATTAAAAGGTTGTCCACTTCTAAAATTTCCTCTCCGTGGGTAGACTGATGAGGTGAGGCATCTGAAGATGAACAGAAGCTAATTGTTCCCTCACATTCCTCTGTCATTTAAATCCCTCGAGGGTAACCAGGGCAACAAGGACACGTCTGCCCTCAGACTTCACAGAGCAGCGGCCGAGGGCACTGTGCACTCTCTTGCATCTGTGTAATGCCCAAGATAAGATACTACACAGCAACACAGAGCACACAACAAATAGAAAGAAGCATAGATTTTATACAAAGATAGAAAAGAAAATAAAAAGTCTTCTAAAATACTTGCAATTTGTGATTAAGAAAACAGATAGTGTATAATAGCTGTGAAAAAAATTTTCTCGCTTCTCAGCCAGAACAGTGGTGATCAGTTGGGTTCAGCGTAGTATAGCATTGTGCATACCAACTAGGAAAAAAATAGTTACCACTGGAGAACTGCCTGCCATGAGTATTGACTTAATGTGCCAAAAATTAGATTACGTGGATGCAGACTTAACACACTACTTAATAGAAAAGGCAAGCTTCAGAATTGTTCAGTATGTTCATGAAGACATACCTGCAGAGTATTTTTAAGAAAGAAGGAGTAGGCACAGACACTGAGAGTGATGCTTTTCTGATAGTAGGAAGCGGACTACAGCTAGGCCTCTCAAAAGAAATTCATTCAGAAGTGCAGAGCTGAGAGGAAAAAAAACCCCTGGAAATCTGAAAGAATTTTTTAATACTTCAAAAAAAAAAAAAATCAGTAAATAGATGTCTTTCTGCTCACTGGGATCATACTAGTAATAACTGCCACCTTTTTTCTCCCTTTTTAAATAAGAAACTGAATTTTTGTCTTGTTAGATGATTATCTAACCAAGAGAATTATTACCACGAAAATCTCCTACAAAAACCAAACTAAAATAAACCGAAAAGATGGTCATCTTGGGTGAAAAAATCCTGACTGACATTGTGAGGGTGTTATAATCATTAACTGGATACATTTCAAAGCATTATACAGATAAAGCATTACATAAGTGTGCAGAGTTGTATTTCTCACCCTGATCTGCTTGTGAAAATGCCCCAAAGAAACTTCTCATTGTCTACTTCAAGCTGATGCTCAGGCAGTTCATTGTATGTCTTGTCAATTTTTAAATGGTACTGCCAGGGCTTCAAACTGACAGGAATCATCCCAAGTCAGAAGCTGCATTCATAAACCTGAGTAAAAAGGAGCAATTTCAGGCAGCATTTGGTTTCTATGAGAATGGTGTGACACAGTACAGAACTGTATCACAGAATTTTTCTCTATCCTCGCAAGCAGTCTCAGGGCATGTACAGAGTGAAATAGGACTGAATACAAGTAGAAAACCTGATGGTACTGTTACATAAGCAAGCTCACTATGATTTAAATAAATAATCCAATAGCAACATCATAAAACGTCAGGTTTGGGAATGTAAGATTGTATGAAAATATGACATACATATCTACACACAGGCACATATATATTTACACTATGCACAATTAAGTTGCTTCATCTACATAAGAGGCTATCGTGTGCAGTTATCCCATCAGCATGAGGGTTACCCTAGGTGACAACCTTTAGGTTAAGTCAGCTAGGAATCAAAGCTGCTACAATTTTGTTGCTAGCTTCTCATCGCTGTAACATTCTACCACCATTACAGCAGCTCCGGACAAACATGCCTCAATTTCTGTCTTCCTGTAGCTTTGAAGTGCAGACTTCAACATGCTAGGATGCCCAAGCTCTCTGCACATCATTTTGAATGGGCTAGTAATAATTGATTTAAGATCCCTGAACTAGTTTGTCATAGGCTTTTTAGAAAAAAACAGAAAAAAAAAAAAAGAAACGTTTTGCGTTTAGCTCCTGACTGAGGTGATAAATCTATTATTACGTACTGTTCAGATGGCAAAATAGTTTATTGGCACTGCTAAGATGATCACTGCAAACCACACTTACTTCACACTCACTACATGAAAATGCAAATGATGTGATGAGCGGTGCTCTGTAACACTACCTGATTGGGAGTTCTGGAAAACTAAACTTCTCTTCAAGTAATTGATTTTGTGCTTAATGCTCTTAATAATAATGGGTGAAAGAGTTCAACTGAATGCAATTAAAAAGCTTTCCTGTTTTGTGACAGTTTTACTCTATTCTATTCCACAACATTTTAGTCATGGACAAAACTATCAATATTTACAGAAGAACTGTTGTAAAGAGTGCAGCCTTTATGGAGCCACAGGTGAGACTACAGTATCCAGTAATTCTAAATTCTTTCAGTAGAACCAACTGCCAAACACTGAAGGCTGTTTGTGAGAACCAGTCTTCAGTGTTTCATAAATTCCTACTTCAGTAGCACAGCTTGCAAAACCTACAGATTTCAAACTCAACATGAAACTTCCCAGAGCTTCAAAAACCTCTCAGATTTGTCTGATTTTATGTACTGTGTCTAACAGTTACACAGCGTAACAACAGATGATGGGTCCCTTCCTTCCCCTCCAAGAAAATGGGGGGGGGGGGGGGGGGGGGGGATTAAGCGACAAAAATTCAAAGGCTATAAAAGAAAGAATTCTATAGACTCTGAAAACCAGTTGGGATACAGTTATACAATTGAGCTCAAATATCATCAGAAATCATAATTCATTAGTTCACAATTCAAAATGGTTACTTTAATAAACTGTGCTCCCTTTCCTTTTAATGCCTTGTTCAAATTTGCCAGAAGTTTAACCTTTTGCTATTACACGGACATGTCTTCACTAAATCCAATTAGCCTGCACAGTGTGTCCACAGATTCTACACACTGGGAACTTTACGTCTAAGTGAAGCACACGTTGGCTGCTGAGCACTGACCATACTGTCACAAATTTCAATTCACATCACAATTTCATGATGATTATGCCATAGAATACATTACTTTCCTACAGAATATCAATTGCATAACAACTTTTTCTCAGGCCATGGTTAGCAAAACCAGCAGAGTAGATGTTCTCAGGGCACAGGCAACAGACCACATAGGAGCTGTAGGATTACTGCCGCTGCACATGTTTTTCCCCTAATACAAGAAATTGTGGGTTTGATGTTTGTTTTTAACTATTTATCAAATGAAAAATTCACCTCAGTGCTAAAGAGTTCAGTTTACCTAAGAGAAACCCAAAGACAAGCAATGGGTCCCTAACGAAAGCAAAGCAAAGCAAAATATAGAGAAAAGATTCATTAGGTCCCCATTAAATTCCTTTCAAATGGGACTACAAATTAAGATCAGTGGATTCACAAATGGGATTGATATGACCTTCAGTGATGCACTGCATTCAATTTAAGTGAAATCACCTTCACTTCTTCTGGGATAATTGATTGCATCCCATACCTCACCCAAACAAACATCACCTCTTCTTGTAACACAGAGTCCTACCAGCTCCCTCGTATCAAGTGGTGTCACATCTGCCAGTAAGCTCCCTGATTGCATTAGCATCTTTAGACAAATCCTTCCCCATAAGAGGCCTAGCTTTGGTTAAAATCTTGGGTGCACGGATGAAAAGTTTGCTGTAAGATAGGCAAAGACAATCCCCAAAGCATTTCTGCCAGCCTTATACGCTACACTGCCTTCCCAGCACCCTCTTTTTCATATGAGCTGTTAAAACGGCCATAGCTGGCAGTAATTGCTGTTGACATTGTTCGGAGCCTTGCCTCCCTGCCAGAGACAAATCTTTCATTCATGAAGAAGTGCTTGTTAGGCCAGTGCTGGACTCCAAACCCACTTAATTAAATTGGGGGGGGGGGGGGGGTTGCTTAGCTCTGGTGGGAAATTTGCACACAAAGGCTCGGTGTCTGGGTCTTTCCTCCGCTATTGTGTCTCTCAAACAGTTTTACAATATAACAGCATCTCTCTCCCCCATCCCTTTCCTTCTAGCCACTGCAAAGGCAGTAGTGACCCTCATTAAAAGACCAGTTTGTTACGGAATGTTTTCCCAATGATTCACTAACAAGGCTTTCCTCCTCAGCAATCAAGGGCTTGCAAGTGCTATGTAAGGGCTCTCCAAGGGCTGATTGCTTCAAGAATTTCAAAAGTAGAGAGTGTAAACAGGTACATGGAAAAAGCCTCTTTTGAGCAGTTATGTAAACATTCCCGATGTGATTTAAAAACCTCCATGCTGAAACTGTCAAGTCTGACTCTTTTCTTTAATTATATTCACACAACCCTTTCTGCATATACCTACCAAATAGCACTCAGTCAGATACTCTAGAAAGCTATGGCAAAACACGCATTGCAGAGCTATAGAACAGTAGTTAGTGTGATTAAAAAATAAACAAACAAAACCTCAACACCCTCCCCCAAACACAGCTTACATTTTAGAAGTAGCATACACAACCATACTACCTACACTAAATTCCAGATGGCACATGCTATTTTGCGAAGAGGGAGTCCGGAAATGGAGTAAGAATTGAACGCAATACTTACATGGATTTGGCTTTGGCCTAATCTGGCAATTTTTGGTCTTTGTCTTGGCTTTCAAATTTACATGATTTTTTTTTTGTTTTGTTTTGTGTTTTTGTTTGTTTGTTTGGGGTTTTTTTTGGTTTGGTTTTTGTTTTTTTTAAATCCATTTAATTGTAAGCCTTCTAGGGCAGTGGCCACAGGTCTGAATACTATACAAAATAAAGCAAATTGCCAGTATTAATAATGGATTGCAACAGCATTTCAGAGAAAAGTACATGGAAAGTATCACTAATATTTAATAACTGCAAATGTTGTTTTTCCTCTGCACGCAATATTACTTTCTGTATGAATAACAACAATCTGTTCTACACTAACAAATCATCACTGAATAATTTTTCTATTATATGGTAAATAATGTTCAGAGTAAAATTACCTAAATCCGTATGACAGCTACATTCAGCTGTTTCTATATAATTCTCAACCATAATTGAATATTGATTTACATAAAGCAAAACGTTTATGTCTTTATGTGAAACACAATAATAGGAACAATACTGTCTTATTTTTTGAGATTCCATAGAGTCAATATGAAATTATAACACTAAAACATTGAGAAAAGTTAATTAAGATGATAAAGCTAGGAGTCAAAGAAAAAACATCAAACTGTCCCATGATTTATATCAACATCATACAAGATGTATTTATCTTATTGTTTCTATCCTTACAAAATCCTTAATCCTTTCTAAAGAAAAACAAGATAAATACTTTTTTGTCACATCGCTTGAGTTGTCATTAAATAAAACATGGAAGTGATATGAGCACAAACATCCTTGATACTCAAATATTTTGCAGCCGTATCTGTCATCCTATAAATCACAAGATGCTGAATTGAAATCTGCTCTGTCTTATACCTGTGATTTCTGCTTGGCACGAAAGAGATTGGGCCCTACCTGTGTTATCAGCCCTTAAAATTTCAAAATACAGATCTTTCAGAATCTCTTACATTACAGTTATAAAGCTTTTCTTTCTCAACTGACAAATGAAAAGGCAACGCCATGTAGCGAGCTCTCTTTTTGCAGTAGTGTTTTTCTGATGCTTGTCCACAAAGAAGAAGGAGCAGTATTGGAAAATTATCAGGGAATTATATCCATTGTTGTCCACTGCATTTGTATAAATATAAAGGTGGCTGATCAGACTACCTGAGGTTCTCAGAAATTCAAGTATATATCTCCCAGATTGTGTTTTTTCTTATAGCATAAATATAAAAACACGGTACTTCATTTATTCATGCTTGTATTAAAAATGTTATTTAATATTTTTAAAAGTCAACAAATCTAAAATACACATTTTATGGTTACAGAAAATCTGAAATAAGTATGACTTAACTGTCTACACTTGAAGTTAATGTTCCTTTTTAAAAAAGTTTAAATTACATTTACGACATTACTCATAGATAACAATGCAACAAGTACTTTTGATGGTTTTGACCTATCCCCTTGGCCTTGTTTTATGTCTTACAGTTATTCAGATGTAGGAAAAGAGTAATTCTCAAGAGTAAATGTAAGAAATCACCTTCTTTGACTCTAACTGAACTATTACCAAAAAAAAAAAAAAAGATAAAGGAATTGGTTATTCTACTCCTTTTTATGCAAGCCTTTCCAGCTTTACATTTGAACTGTTTATTTTATGAACATCACAATCTAATTTTCATCAGGTTAATTTTCAACTTCCCTAAAACTAACAAGGAGAGAGACATAACATGTACCCAAACCCAAGGTAATCTGAATCTAAACTCAGGAATTATTTGGGGGGATGAATATTTGAGATTACTCTTTTGTGACCTGTGTAAATCAAGTAAACTTTTTCAAACAACGAAACTCTGGAAATGATTTCTCATCTCATTTCCTGTACTCTAGGCGACCAAAATTTGCTTTTTACATGTGGTGCCATCCTTCAAATCGCTAATTCTAATTCATTTTTGTCAGCAAAAAAAGTCCACAAATACAACCATATTTTTCAGATAATGAGAACTGAGCAGAAAAATACATGTATTTGCAAACCTACACTAGGGTTAATTGCTTACCATATTGCTCCTACACTTTAACACAAGAAAACCAGGATTATCCAAAACTGCCTGAAGTCTACGAAGTCCCCACTTTTAAGTGACATTTCAACAGACTTTTGACCAGGTCCCAAGGCAGTATGTAGGTATTTACTACATTCTGATTAATGAAAAGACTATTAGTCACACTACTAATTGATTATAACAGCTCCCTCCACAGGGATTTGTAACATTCGTCACTGGAGGTTTCCAAAATAACAGTATAGAGTAACTGAAAAGTATGCTTTCATTAGATATCTAGCAAAATAAGCTGGATGTTTCATACTTTGTGAATGAATATTTCAATTTTGATAATACTAATTTTTAGATGTTCGATATTGTATCGATATTGTATGATGTTAAGAGGAAATGGATGTCAATATACTTTATGTGACTCCCCTGCAGAATTGAATCCATCAAAAATGGAGTAATGTTCTTCGTCTTCCTTGATTCTTAATTAAAACAATTATTTTGCTGTACAGTCCCTCCTCTGCCTGTTCTTTCATGAGTTAGGCTACATTACTATTTTGATTTGTTTTCATTATTAGTAGCTTTTAGCAATGGAATAGAGTTAAAATTATTAGTTTATAACATGCCTTTTGTACTTACAATTCACGTACGTTGAGCAGAAGCTGAAAGCATTAATTTGTCAATCAGTCCTGCTCTGTATGTAGTCTCACTTGAAAGAGACTAAATACACACACACATAAAAAAGATTGCTATATATTTCCCAGAGGTAAATGAGCTTGTAAACATCCAGGTATGTTAGGATTTACTGAGACTATTAGCTATAATTCTGAAGCGTATCGCACATATGATAGTATATTACAAAATCAAGGAGGTTTCAGTATAGAAACCTCCTTTTAATCTAGATAATAACATGAAAAGTTACTTTGTACTGTAAGATCAATTTTCAACTCACAGATCCAAGACTTAAAACTAAATACTATAAAATATTTTTTGATGTTAAACTGAAAACCCTCTGGAAATCTCTGTGAAGAATTTCAGCACACATCTGATACTGGATGGAGTTTTGTACAATCTCACAGAGTGTGCAAATGACAATTCGCAACACCACATGAGGGACTATGTAGGAAAAGGCAGAACACACAGAAACAGCAAACTCTCAAAGAGCCAGATTTAAACCCTACCATATTTAAACAAATGAGGCCTGGACAACAGCAGGTCTGATGATAAAATCAGGAGTGCAAAATACCTCAAGTCTAACCCAAGTGCTGAAACCACCTTTTTCTAAAATGTGAATTGAATTTAAATTTATTTCCTTCCTCATTTGCCTTGCTGTGAAATGTGGATAGAGTAGTATACTGCAAAGAGCAAATCCTTTGTGTAGGAGAAAGAGGAGGGTGGAAAAGAAACACTATTTTGACAAGAACTTTTTTTGTGATAAAAAATATTTTTTGTGTCCGTGAAAACGAAATGTTAATTTTAAAAGTATGTATTTATTTTTTAAAAAGTATCTGTGAATGTCTGTTTGTCTGTCTGTCTATGGGAGGAAAAACACTTCCCTACGACAAGTCAGAGAAAGACAAACAGCCCCAAACCCTTTCTTGACAATATCCTTCAAATATCTGAGGAACAATTACAAAAAATGAGTCTGAAAATCCACCCCCCTCAAGGCACATAACTAGAACCATGAATTAATGTTGTGTTTTGTTTTTTTAAGATAATTTGCCTTACCTTTTGTTAAATTGTCTGTGCATTCCGGAAACACATATCTCAAGCGAGATGGAAGAAAATATCAACTAGGAAAGGTTTCCTCCCACTCTTCAGTTTGCCTGAAAGCAGCGAAACCATATCAGTCCTTTGACCACAACAGAAAAAATGCTACACGCCACTGTTTCTTACGCCAGAAGCACAAGCTGCAGAAAAACAGGCTCCATTCTTTTCATAGAGTTCATTTCTTCTATTGATGTTCATCTGATGACACATTTGTTTTCAGTTAAGCTGAGCATATTTTTATTTTATTCATTTGATAGTTATTTATATAGCTGGATGCCTGTGATCACTGACATAACAATCCCCCACCAACATATTCACTGGAACTTCTTCCATGGCTCCTTCAGGAAAATGCATCTATTTTGGTGGTTCTTAGAAGACGTCTTCCCTTTGTATTCCCTTGCTTCCTCTACAGACCACAAACAGGGAGGTCAGCTGCACACACTAGAGAGGGAAGAGACCTGTACAGTAAGTCTAAAACCCTAGAGTAGAACTGGATTTATCTTCATGCTAGGGTACAATTTGGTAAATGAGAAGTGTCCAGGGGAACACTGTCCAAATAATGGACACTCGCACCACAAGAGTAAAAGCCTGCACTCTACTCTTCGCTTGGGATAAACCCTACCTGCACTGTCTGTAAGATACAGGAAGGCTCAGAGACTGGTGTGCACTGTTTTGGGTATGTACCCAAGGCGGAGGAGATGGGGTTTGCCGAATAAATGAAGCAAGCATTTCAGCATGCCGTAGAGCCTATGTTGTCCCCTCAGTGGCAACATGGCTGAAATGCCAGATTCAATCAGGGTAAACTCCTCAAGGTAGAAACGTCATTTTTACATAGGCCTTTCACTTGCCAGGCACAAAATTACATACAAGAAACACCATTAAAGGATACTAGGAAACACTAGCAGAGGCCAACTCAAACTTAGGTACTGCTGCTACCACAGTTTAAAATACCATATGATTATATCCCTTGTTGCAATTTGCTTTCTGTGCAGTTTGGGAATCTCAAATTGCTAATTATGGCATTTCCATGTAAAAATGGCTTCTTACCTACTGACAGTACGTAGAATTCCCACAAACCAGGTAAGATATACCATCATATCTTTAAAGTGGTTGGCTAGTAGTGATTTCATAAACAAATGTTGCTGTCCTTAAAAAACAAAACAAAACCCAAACCGTCACATTACTAATAAAAAGCTTTTGCCCATGGCTCTTAACAATATGATAATTTATTTAAAACAGATACAGTCCCCAAAATGACCCACTTAAAATTATTAAAAAGATAGGGTGTTTATTTTTGCTGTCCATAAAACAGGCAATGGCTTATGAATATGCAAACTGATCAGATGTAATTAACATGATTGGCTCCTACTGAAATACAATCTTCTGTGTTTAAGAGTTGGATGCAAAAACTAATGAGGTCAAGTTAATATGCTTGTGAAGAAAGCATCAGCTGTCAATGCAACTGACAAGAATGCTGGTACTAATCCCCTTTTCTGAGAAAATAATTTAAATTTTCCTCGATAAACTAGGAAATCTCAAGAGCATGGAGTCAACCAGCGCTGATAAATGTGGGATGATTAACAAGGAAGAAATAAAAGCTTGTGTCCATTTATAGTAAGGATAAACATGGCATTTAATTAACTAGAAGGTTTTCAACAAGTGTTATGGGCAATTAGTTGACCATCACAGCACTGGCCTCATCAATCCTGTCCAAGATGCAGTTCCAGCAGATGACCTGCAAGTATCTTGTTCCACTGACCTTAAGGAAAAGGTAAAATGTAACTAAATGTATTATGACATCAGCAATTAAACTAAGCAGGTTTGACCTCTTAGCACAAAAATTGATCCCTAGAAACTGTTGAATGTTTAAATGTTTACATTTTTCTTTTCTAGTGGTTAAAATCCCTGCAGCCACCTCAAAATACCACTCCTGTCCTTTCTTTGCAACTCCCCTCACTTCTACATAACAATAAGAAAGGAAATTCTAAAATCATAGGCAAATAAAGGTGAAAATGAAACTCTTATTATAATAAAGACTCAGATTCAGATATCATTGTAATGCCAGTTTAAGTGAAGAATTTGTCTTTGAGAGGTATCATGGGCTCATTTAATTATGAAACAATTGTAAAATTTCAGTTAGGAGTGTTGTAAGGATTCCTTTAATTCTGTGTCTGTATTTATTACACAGGTGGTATAGTGTACATCTTATGCTGCAGGTAGAGAAGTATTTTAAGTACTCTCAGAGCCACTAGCAAGTATCTATGAGTTCCTATCAAGATGGTTATGATTCTTGAAAACCAAAAAAGGGCAAAACATCCAAAAAAAGGAGCCAAGAACTTATATACCAGTGCCATAACTCTTGCTGAAAACATCCAGAAGGAAACTGGAAAAATAATCTAGCTTTTATATACTTGGAAGAAAAGGAAAGTTATTAAGCAAACATGAATTTGTCACAGAACACACACCCCCACCCACTCTCTGTCAACTCTAGTCCAACTTCCTTCCAGGGTAAACTAATAAGTCTTACGGACAGAAGAGGAAGACAGGAGTCCCATGCTTTGGTACGAGCAAGCCTTTTGACACTGCTTCACATAATACACACGCTGCAAAAACAGGGTGCAAACCAGTTTGGAAATCACAATTCTTGCAATTCCAAGTAGCTCACTGCCAGGTAATCCACAGAAGCCTGTTAGGAGTCTGCAATTTTCAGTATTTTCATGACTGGCCTAGGTAAAGGAATAGACTATAACTTAACTCATTTTCAAATCACTTCAAACACTAGGAGCTGCAAAAGCACTTTGGCGATCAGTGTTGTAACTCATATTTATCTTAAACTGTAGAAATGGATTGAAAGAAACACACACAATTCAAGAAGAATAAATGCAAGAAGTTATCCCTGGGCAAATATAATAAATTGGGTAGAAAAGGAATCTTGGGGATGAAACAGATCACAAGCTAAGTCTTAGTGACATGCTGTTAAACACTCACCATTCAAAACTATTAATCAAAGAAAATCACACTAACAGCATATATAGGAATATTGTTTATATGATAGGAAAAGTAACTCCCTGCCCAACACTAGTGAAATCTTAGATGAAGAATACATCCAGGTTTTGGTGCTACACTTCAAAGACACGCTGCAGAACTGTGAGACTGTTCAGGAGAGAACAAGACGAATGCTGGGGTGGCGCGTAAACAAAGAAAGAAATCTTTCTTTGATAAGACTACAGTCATGGTAACACTATTCCATTATGCAAAAGATTTTCAACGCGTAGCTGTTGTGCCCTTATTGAGTGGCCAGAAAAACACCATGGAGGTGAACTGATCTGCTGTTCCACTTGCTGGCTCTCAGAATGAAATCCTGATACTCTTCACATTACTAGATGCTCTAGTATTGCACAATTGTTGAAGAAATCTTCCTCCCTCCCTCTCCCAAAATGTGATATACTGCATTACAGGACATAGAAAAATGCCCCAATCTGAAACAAAAAAGGGAAAACAGAGCCAAATATTTAGAACTATAAGGGGGGCTGTCTCATCTGAATGAAAACAATGAAAGAATCCAGTAAAGCTTAAATCGCCAGCCATAGCTTTTAAATAGTAAAAAAATACTTTTGAATGATTCTGATTTTTCCTCCCCTCAATAAAATATAGACAAAATTATTTTGCTTGTGAAGGTGCCATGGCTAGTCTTGTGAACTCCCGTGCACTCCTGATGTATATATTTATTTGATTGTTAGCTTAAATGAAAGTTTAAAATGTACCCCAAACCCAAAAACCAAACCTTTAAGAGTCGGAAGCAAAGCAGAAAGGAAGGTTTAATTCTCAGTTGCTGCTAGGTGGAACAAGACACAACAACTAAATTCCAGGAAAGGATATCAATGTCTGTTAGAAGAAAATCCTGTGAGAAGAGTGATGAAGTACTGGAAGAGATCACCAAGAACACTGACCGTCAGTGCCATTTTCAAACACATATTAGTCAGGGACAGTTTGAGACATAATTGACCTACTCGGGGCAGGGGAACGGGTGAGATGTCCTCTAGCGATCCCTTTCAGTTTTACTTTGTACGATTTTAATGTTGTTTAGATTCTTTTGAATACTGATGCATACAAAGAACAGGAAGCAGCTCTCCACCACCCCCTACGCTGTGAAAAGCACAGAGAAAAATATCACTTCTGTTCATTCTCAGAACTCAAATGTGGGCACATCAGGAAACATCAAGGAGTTTAAGCACTGCTGGCAGACTATGCAAATACCCATTCAGTGTATTCTTTACACATAATAGGTTCCACAGTCATACCAACGCTACCTGCCCCTGCCACTTGTAGTTAACAACATCTGCCTTTAAGACCTTTGTAATTCGAGGCCAGAGAAATCCACTTTCACCCGGATTCCTGTGGTGTAACAGTGACACCCAGTGACGAGTTTTACACTAACCTCCTGTGAGCATCTAGCAAAATATAATGACTCCTCTGTTTAAAGGTAAAAGGCAGCATTACTTTGTCTATCAGTTACACATTTGCTTAGTGTGCTTCCTGCGAAAGCCTGGGCAGGAGCTCAGCCTGGAAAGTAAGCTATCTGCTGCATTCTTTGCATGAAATTCTGCATCGTTCAGAGCTCAACAGCAAAACCCTGCCTCAGCGCTATCCCACTGTGCTGACTGAGATGCAATAGCCCAGCAAGAAATAATACAAATGCAGAGCACATTTATTACTATCTCAAGAAAAGTTAATACACTTTACATAAATAATTTGAACAAGGTTTGGTAAGTTAGAAGCATTTTATGAAGAGCTCAAGTAAATACAGTCCCGCACTCCATGCAACTCAAACAGCTAGTACAGTCAGGTACTAAATATGCTTAAATGTAGAAGCATTCGGACCTAAATCAAAATTTGGCACTCCCTTTACTCATCTAAGCACTACTCCACATTCTCATGGTACTTCCTGCTGCTAACTGGACATGCACTCCTGGCTATTACAACCACACAAACAACTAAAGCAAGCTTTTGTGTTGTATGATCGCAACCTTTTCTGAGCTTAAACATCTCATTTAAACATTATATCTGTGGAATAATCCTCAGGCTAGTAACAAACATTTGACTGGAGCATCTCTCTCCTGTGGGAAAAGGCTGAGGGAGCTGGGGCTGTTCAGCCTGAGGAAGAGGAGACTGAGAGGGGACCTCACCAACGCTTATCGATATCTCAAGGGCGGGTGTCAAGGGGACGGGGCCAGACTCTTCTCAGTGGTGCCCAGTGACAGGACAAGGGGCAACAGGCACAAACTGGAACACGGGAAGTTCCGCCTGAACATGAGGAAAAACTTCTTCGCCTGTGAGGTGCCAGAGCCCTGGCACAGGCTGCCCAGGGAGGGTGTGGAGTCTCCTTCTCTGGAGAGATTCCAACCCGCCTGGACGCGGCCCTGTGCAGCCTGCGCTGGGTGACCCTGCTCTGGCAGGGGCTGGGCTGGATGGTCTCCAGAGGTCCCTTCCAACCCCATTCTGTGATTCTGTGACTTTACTGCATGTTAACATGGAGATGGACTGTCATCATCCCATTTCTTACTTAGTTTGAATTCCAGCAATTAGGAGTGAAATTAGGATAAGAATATTGAGGTGCTGGTTCAATTTCATTCTCATATAGTACGCTCATGACTAGGCAAAGGTGGCCATGACATACATCATGACCACAGCTCACACATTTAGCCAGTGTATGCAGTTATAGTCTGAAAATTCATGCTCCTTCATGTAAATTTCTTTAATTTAGAAGAGTGGACCAAGACCCTAATACCTAAAGGGTTGCAGAGAACTGGTGACATGAAGGGAGGAAGGAAAAAACAACCAACCAACCAACAACAAAAAAACAACCAACAAACAAACCCCAAACACCCTATCTCAAAAGATACATTTCTTTCTTAAATGACACATAATTATTCTTGTAAAAATATTATTATTTCTGAGTCTAAGACATATAATTTGCAACACAAACATCTGCGCAACTGTATTATGGTAAAAAATAAACAAAGTAAATACGTGGAAAGCAGAGAGGCTTAAAGCAATGTGGAAAAAACCATATAAATCAAGATGTTAGTATGGACTTTTTAAACATATTGAAGAAATGTCAGGGTGACAGAAGTGGCTGGTGCACAACAATGTTTTATAATGTCATGATTCTTACTAGTGTTTATAAACACATCATTCGTAGGGTATGTGCAAGATCAAGATGCTTCTCCGCCTGAGATTCCTCTTTGAAGAAGCCACACGTTGCCTCCTCAAAGTCACAACAGGTCCAAGAATGGAAATCAGAAGATGCTGTGCACTGGGTTGACCCCAGCTGGCAGGTAAGCCCCCAACCCAGTTGCTCACTCGCTCCCCCCACTCCAGGCAGGATGGGGGAGAGAAGCAGAAAGGCAAAAGCAAGAAAGCTTGTGGGTCAATATAAAGCCCAGTTTAATTAGGGCGGGGGGGGGGGACCCAATAACAACCTCAAAACAAAACAAAACACCAACAAGTGATGCAAAAGCAATCACTCACCAACAGCAGACTGATGCCCAGTCAGTCCGAGGAACAGCTAACTTTGGAAAAACTTCCCCCCCATCTCACCAGAGTTACTGCTGAGCATGATGTTAAATGGTATGGAATATCTCTTCGGTCAATTCGAGTCAGCTGTCCTGGCTGTGTTCCCTCCCCCCTTCCCCCCCAGAAAAACCCAAACACCAAAACCCACAAGCCTTCTCTCCTAAGCTCTCCAAAAAGTAGCAATGCTTTTATTTACTTATTTAAACATACCAAGCAGGATCGAGATAAAATGAAGCAAAACAGCCTCTGCTTTGCTGGCTGAACAGCCCCTTCCATACTAGGTCCTGAAATGTTTTCTTCCTTCTCTCTGCCAAAGCCTCTGGAGCAGTTTGTTTAATTTCTTACACACATTGCTAAGAGATAATTTACTCTACAGCACAGTGCTGTACAGTGAGTACAGTACAGTGCTGTGAAGTACATATTTAAACATTATTCTATCATTACAGAATATACATATAGTAGCAAGTATACTTTGCAAACAGCAGTAGTGTTAACATCTTGTACTGCACATTTGCACTTTTTAATTACTCTCATTTTTTTGCAGTTGAAAGGAAAAAAAAAACCACACAGAAGTCATGATAAGGCTATGTCTGTCAGATGTAAATTTATCCCCTCAGAAAAATACCATAAGAGCCAGCAATTCCCACGGTATGAAATGGATATGTGGTGAACAATATTCTCTGCCTATTTAGTGCATGTGCAGATATGTCTATATGCAAGCGAGTATTGAGGGCCTGGCACAACAGAAGCCTGATCTGCACCTGGATCGTATTATATACCAATAGTATACCACGTTATTCTATTTTCATTGCCTTTTCAAAGCTTTCAATTTCAGAATTGATTTAAGCAAATATTCTCGTACTTGAAATTACTGGTTAGGTAATTTGGATGATTTGGATCATAGAATCGTTTAGGTTGGAAAAGACCTTTAAGATCATCGAGTCCAACCGTTAACCTATCACTACCAAGTTCACCACTAAACCATGTCCCTAAGTGCCCCATCTACACCTCTTTTAAATCCCTCCAGGGATGGCGACTCAACCAGGCAGCCTGTTCCAATGCCCGACAACCCTTTTGGTGAAGCAATTTTTCCTAATATCCAATCTAAATCCCCCCTGGCACAACTTGAGGCCATTTCCTCTCATCTTATCACTTCTTACTTGAGAGAAGAGATGGACACCCACCTCCCTACAATCTCTTTCAGGGAGTTGTAGAGAGCAAGAAGGTCTCCCCTCAGCCTCCTTTTCTCCAGACTAAACATCCCCAGTTCCCTCAGCTGCTCCTCATAAGACTTGCTCTCTAGATCCTTCACCAGCTTCGTTGCTGCTCTTTGGATGCGCTCCAGCACTTCTATGTCTTTCTTGTAGTGAGGGGCCCAAAACTGAACACAGTACTCGAGGTGCGACCTCAACAGTACCGAGTACAGGGGGACAATCACTTCCCTACTCCTGCTGGCCACACTATTTCTGATACAAGCCAGGATGCCGTTAGCCTTCTTGGCCACCTGGGCACACTGCTGGCTCATATTCAGCTGGCTGTCAACCAACACCCCCAGGTCCTTTCCCGACGGGCACTTTCCAGCCACTCCCCCCCAAGCCTGTAGCGCTGCCTGGCGTTGTTGTGACCCAAGGGCAGGACCCGGCACTTAGCTTTGTTGAACCTCATACAATTGGCCTCGGCCCATCAATCCAGCCTGTCCAGATCCCGCTGTAGAGCCTTCCTACCCTCCAGCAGATCAACACTCCTGCCCAACTTGGTGTTGTCTGCAAACTTGCTGAGGGTGCCCTCGATCCCCTCGTCCAGATCATTGATAAAGATGTAAAGAGAACTGGCCCCAGTACTGAGCCCTGGGGAACACCACTTGTGACCGGCCACCAACTGGATTTCACTCCATTCACCACAACTCTTTGGGCCCGGCCATCCAGACAGTTTTTTACCCAGCGCAGAGTACACACATCCAAGCCGTGAGCAGCCAGTTTCTCCAGGAGGATGCTGTGGGAAGCGGCGTCAAAGGCTTTACTAAAGTCCAGGTAGACAATGTCCACAGCCTTTCCCTCATCCACTAAGCAGGTCACCTTGTCATAGAAGGAGATCAGGTTAACAGTTCTAAACCTATAGGTCACTTGCAGCCTCTAATTTATCTTGAATGGTCACCGAAGTTAAAAAGTTAACTAAGCACAACTACTGCTCATTACCCCAGCTCAGAAAAATCTTGCTCTTGGTATCTGTTTTCTGGGTTCTTTCCCCATCACATGCTTAATAGATATGTGTGATACATTACCATTGGACAAAGCCATGTTTTGGAAGGAAGGCAATCAAGACCAGCAGGTATCTCACTCACTATGCCTTCCTAAATTGCTGATGGGAATGGGTCTGCCACAAGATGGCAGAGGGCCAGATGAACTGTCACTGCAGAATGCAGTTAAGCAGTCCTTTTTTACACCATAATTAACATAATTAACAAGAGCTAATGTTCTAGATGTCACTTTACTTCCGAGACCTCTTTTAGTGCTGCCTTGCAAATTCTTTGTGAAAAAGCTTTGCAGAACTGTGCCCTGAATATCTGCCTGTAAGTTTAAAGCTAGTCTAACTATTCCTTCTTGATCTTTAAATAATTATAAGGCAAAGGAACAGCCAGAGCAACAACAGCTGCTAGAACGTTATTTTCATGTTGATATTAGTGAAAATTCAATTAATGATGTAGTACTCACAAAGAATAGATTAAAGAGGGAAGGAAAATGCCAGACAAGCTCTGGTATTACATAGGTTAGCAAGAATAGGAAGTTCAAAGCCAAGGATGGTTAAAATACACAGATTTGAATCTCTGTATTTGTCTCTGTTAGTGGCCAAAGACTGGAACAGGTTGTCCAGAAAGGCTGTGGAGTCTGCATCTGTAGAGATATTAAAAACCTGACTGGACATGGTTCCTGGGCAACCTGCTCTAGGTGACCCTGCTTGAGCAAGAGGCTCAGCTAGATGATCTCAAGAAGATCCTTGCAACCTAAATGATTCTGTGAATCCTTTAAAGCTCAATGGTGTTTGGAAGTTTTAAATGAACGGTGAATAGCAAAGATGACAATATGATGCGGTAAGGATTATCCTATCCAACCTTGTGCAATTCTTATAAAGCTCAGGTGGAACTGCTCTGCCTAAGTTTGAGGAGGACAGAAACTATTTTGACTTCAGACCCACAACAGTACTTAACAACCAAAATGGTCGAGGAGGAGTCAAGATTTCACATTTTCTCCTGTGATGTAGACAGGTGAAGAAAAGTGACATGAAAAAGACTGTAGTTCTGGATGCATTCTCCTTGTGGTTAGGAGACTCCTGAAAAAGCTACTATACACACACCTCACCCCCATTCCTTAACTCTTTTAGGTTATGCCTAAAGAAACCGTAAGATTTCATAGAATCATAGAACCGTTTTGGTTGGAAGAGACCTCCAAGATCATTGGGTCCAACCGTTAACCTATCACTACCAAGTCCACCAGATTTGTTAGATGAAGTTACAAAAGAGCATATCAAAACCTTGCCACACAAACCCAATACAATTAGGAAACCCTGTTGAGTAGCTGTCTACACCAAAGCTAGGCATGCAAATTAAATGTAAGTTCAAGGATGAAAAAAAAATAACCTCCAATTAATCAGTAACTTCACAGTGTTGGGGCTTTGTTCCTTTTTTGAGGGGTGGGGTAAAATATTGATAAGGTTTTTAATAATTGTTGCATTCGCATTTATTAGCTCCTCAAGACACCACCGTTGAGAAGATGGCATAACAACGAGGATTAACTAAGCCAACTGACTTGTCCTTTGGAAGAGTGTCTGCAGATGCTAAAGAAGAGCTGAAGAGACAGGAACACCACATACTGGGATAAATTTTCCCCTCATACTAACGCAAGATTAATACTTTTGTCATATTCCTCCAAAATTGTCTTTTACAACAAAGGAAGTGTGATAGAGATTTTTAAATCTTCTTTATCTGTCAGTGAGTACTTCAAGAGACAGATATGCCATCATCATTTGCCCTGCTCATACACACAAACACATCACTGTTCCGGACACTACACAAAGTAGCTGCTAGTCTAGCAGTAACACATGATCTCAGTGATTAGGTGTATGACACTTAAGCACAAGTGATCAACATGTGTATCCTACATTATGGGCAAAACATCCCTAGTGTCTCAGAGAACAAACCTCCCAGAACGTGGCACTGATTACCATTTCTCATGAGGGTGCAGAGCTAGCTTCTAGGCCTAAAGGAAAACGCCATGGGTGCTTTTCGGCTGCTGGTGGTAAAGAACAGTCCCAGAGCAACAGAACAGACAAGAACTCTAATTCAGATAGGGATGACTGTGAAGAATTGGACAGAGATCAATAAATGAAGAGAACTTGTCTCTGCTCATAAAACATAAAGGCATCTGGGAGATGGGTCATATTCTCAAAAATGGGCCAGGAGTTTGACAAAGCAGTGTCACTAAGCCAAGCGCCACAGGGAGTTTGGCACTGGATCAGCATACCCAGGCAGAGAGACTGCAGACACACCCGCAGCGAACTCAGAAATGTAATGGAACGAAACATTAACTAAAGCCTAAAGCATCACCCTCCACAGGGAGGCAGTGCAATAACTGGCATGTAAACCTGTCCATGGTGGATGAAGGAAGTAGTCACAAGATGAATCAAGCAAAATTATTTGGCTCCAGAAAGCATGATTTGCATGAATAAAATAAAATTATTGCATGCTTTGGAAATTAAAGGCCTTCTTTACTTATTACAGTGCAAAAGCTAATTATAGTTACTGGAGATGTTTGCTATTTATTTATAATAAGCACCTTGATGCAGCATAATTAAAATGACTGCCAGCTCATTGGTGTTGACATGCATTAGTAAGGACCATTTCCAAGTCTGCGAACCCTTGTAAAAGAACAGCTGACTTATAGAATCATAGAATCATAGAATTGTTCTGGTTGGAAGAGACCTCCAAGATCATCGGGTCCAACCATTAACCTATCACTACCAAGTCCCCCACTAAATCATATCCCTTAGGGCCTCATCTAAACGCCTTTTGAATACCCCCAGAGATGGGGACTCCACCACCTCCCTGGGCAGCCTGTTCCAATGCCTGACAACCCTTTCGGTAAAGAAGTTTTTACGAATGTCCAATCTAAACCTCCCCTGGCGCAACTTGAGGCCATTTCCTCTTGTTTTGTTGTCTGTTACTAGGGAGAAGAGACCAACCCCCATCTCTCTACAACCTCCTTTCAGGTAGTTGTAGAGAGCAATAAGGTCTCCCCTCAGCCTCCTTTTCTCCAGGCTAAACATCCCCAGTTCCCTCAGCCGCTCCTCATAGGATTTGTGTTCCAGACCCTTCACCAGCCTCGTTGCCCGTCTCTGGACACGCTCCAGCACCTCAATGTCTTTCTTGTAGTGAGGGGCCCAAAACTGAACACAGTACTCGAGGTGCGGCCTCACCAGGGCCGAGTACAGGGGGACAATCACCTCCCTACTCCTGCTGGCCACACTATTTCTGATACAGGCCAGGATGCCGTTGGCCTTCTTGGCCACCTGGGCACACTGCTGGCTCATATTCAGCCGGCCGTCAACCAACACCCCCAGGTCCTTTTCCACCGGGCAGCTTTCCAGCCACTCCCCCCCAAGCCTGTAGCGTTGCCTGGGGTTGTTGTGACCCAAGTGCAGGACACGGCACTTGGCCTTGTTGAACCTCATACAATTGGCCTCGGCCCATCGATCCAGCCTGTCCAGATCCCGCTGTAGTGCCTGCCTGCCCTCCAGCAGATCAACACTCCCTCCCAACTTGGTGTCATCTGCAAACTTACTGAGGGTGCACTCGATCCCCTCGTCCAGATCATTGATAAAGATATTGAACAGAACTGGCCCCAGTACTGAGCCCTGGGGAACACCACTTGTGACCGGCCTCCAACCGGATTTAACTCCATTCACCACAACTCTTTGGGCCCGGCCATCCAGCCAGTTTCCTACCCAGCGCAGAGTATGCCCATCCAAGCCATGGGTAGCCAACTTCTCCAAGAGAATGCTGTGGGAGACGGTGTCAAAGGCTTTACTAAAGTCCAGGTACACAACGTCCACAGCCTTTCCCTCATCCACTAAGCGGGTCACCATGTCGTAGAAGGAGATCAGGTTGGTCAGACAGGACCTGCCTTTCATAAACCCGTGCTGACTGGGCCCGATCACCCGGTTGTCCCGTATGTGCCGCATGATGGCACTCAAGATGATCTGCTCCATAACCTTCCCAGGCACCGAGGTCAGGCTGACAGGCCTGTAGTTGCCCGGATCCTCCTTCCGGCCCTTCTTGTAGATGGGCGTCACATTTGCCAGCTTCCAGTCAACTGGGACCTCCCCAGTTAGCCAGGACTGCTGGTAAATGATGGAGAGTGGCTTGATGAGCACTTCTGCCAGCTCTTTCAGCACCCTTGGGTGGATCCCATCCGGCCCCATAGACTTGTGCGTGTCTAGGTGGCGTAGCAGGTCACTGACCATTTCCCCTTGGACTTCGGGGTTTACATTCTGCTCCCCATCCCTGTCTTCCTGCTCAGGGGGCTGGGTGCCCAGAGAGCAACTTCCCTTGCTGTTGAAGACTGAGGCAAAGAAGGCATTTAGCACCTCAGCCTTTTCCTCATCCCTTGACACTAAGTTTCCCTCCGCATCCAATAGAGGAGGGAGATTCTCCTTAGCCCCCTTTTTATTGTTAATGTATTTGTAGAAAGACTTTTTGTTGTCTTTTACGGCAGTAGCCAGACTAAGTTCTAATTGGGCTTTGGCCCTTCTAATTTTCTCCCTGCATGACCTCACAACATCCTTGTAGTCCTCCTGACTTGCCTGCCCCTTCCTCCAAAGGTGGTAGACTCTCTTTTTTTTCCTAAGTTCCAGCCGGAGCTCTCTGCTCAGCCAGGCCGGTCTTCTTCCCCGCCGGCTCATCTTTCGGCTCACGGGGACGGCCTGCTCCTGCGCCTTTAAGATTTCCCTCTTGAAGAATGTCCAGCCTTCCTGGACGCCTTTGCCCTCCAGGACTGCCTCCCAAGGGACTCTGCCAACCAGACTCCTAAACAGGCCAAAGTCTGCCCTCCGGAAGTCCAAGGTGGCAGTTCTGGTGACCCTCCTCTTTACTTCTCTGAGAATCGAGAATTCTATCATTTCGTGGTCACTGAGCCCAAGACGGCCTCCGACCGTCACATCACCCACAAGACCTTCTCTGTTCACAAACAACAGGTCCAGCGGGGCGCCTTCCCTCGTGGGCTCCCTCACCAGCTGCGTGAGGAAGTTATCTTCCACACACTCCAGGAACCTCCTGGACTGTTTCCTCTCTGCTGCATTGTATTTCCAGCAGACATCCGGCAAGTTGAAGTCCCCCACGAGAACAAGGGCCAGCGATCGTGAGGCTTCTCCCAGCTGCCTGTAGAATACTTCATCTGCCTCCTCATCCTGATTGGGTGGTCTATAACAGACTCCCACCACAATGTCTGCCTTGGTGGCCTTCCCCCTGATTCTAACCCACAGGCACTCAACCCTCTCGTCACCATCCTCGAGCTCAAGGCAGTCCAGACTCTCCTTAACATAGAGGGCTACCCCACCGCCTCTCCTTCCTTGCCTATCCCTTCTAAAGAGTTTATAGCCGTCCATCGTGGCACTCCAGCTATGTGTGTCATCCCACCATGTTTCCGTGATGGCAACTATATCGTAGTTTTCCCCTTTCACAACAGCCTCAAGCTCCTCCTGTTTGTTGCCCATGCTCCGTGCATTCGTGTAGATGCACCTCAGCTGGGCTAGTGATCCTGTTGCCTTTGTGGTGGGAGAAGCCCTACTCCCTACATGTCCCATCTCAGGTATTTCCGTGGTTCCTAGCTGGTTGATGACCCCTGCATCCCTGCTGCTGCACGGGTCTCTCTGTCCTACCTCATCTGAGACAGCTGACCGAAGGGCCTCGCTGGCACGCCATCCCTCATTCATCGGCGTGCCTCCCCTAGGCTTCTCTCTAGCAAGCCTAGTTTTATCCCCTTCCCCCTTCAAATCTAGTTTAAAGCCCTCTCAATGAGCCCTGCTAACTCCTGCGCTAGGATCCTTTTCCCCCTTTGGGACAGGTGCGCCCCGTCTGCCGCCAGCAGGCCTGGTGCCATGTAAACCAACCCATGGTCGAAGAACCCAAAGTCCTGCCGGTGACACCAGGCTCGGAGCCAGTTGTTGATCTGCTGGCTCCTCCAGTTTCTTCCCTCATCCTTCCCCAGAACTGGAGGGATAGAGGAGAACACTACCTGTGCTCCTGATCCCTTAACCAGTCGCCCCAAGGCCCTGAAGTCCCTCTTGATTGCCCCGGGACTTCTTTTTGCCACCTCCTCACTGCCTACCTGGAAGATCAACAGGGGATAGTAGTCCGATGGCCTTACTAGGGTGGGGAGCTTCCTCCTCACATCCTTGACCCGGGCCCCTGGGAGACAGCAGACTTCCCTAAGCAGTGGGTCCGGTCTGCATATGGGCCCTTCTGTTCCTTTCAGAAGGGAGTCTCCTATGACAATGACCCGTCTCTTGTTTTCCTTTGTGGGGGCAGTTTGGATGCAAATCACTTGAATCACACATTCAGGTTAGGTTGCCCTCCTGCATGCCAGAAATGTCGAACTCACACAAGGTTTCCACTCATACAATGAGAAGGATGCTGCTTTACTGATGTTCCAGAATTGTGATCAACACAGAAAGCATTCATTGACCCACTGGCCAAACAATATTTCAAGACCATACTCAGTGACACAGCAGCGGCAGCAGCTGTAAACCCCTGCTCCGTTGGAAGCCTGGTACCAACAGTCACCCACAGTGGGGAGGCACAGCACCAACAGAAACAGACAAGTTCAGGTACCCCAACAGCATAGTGGTGCTGGCAGCACAAAAGGTTTGATGCCAAAACATTCAAGATCTGAGAGATGAGGCACCACCTGCTAACACTTCATTCAAGGATTGAAGCAGCAACGAAATTTCTGTTTAGGAGCTCTGATGATTCTCCCGGCCTCATTAAGTACAATTCACAATTATTTGGCCCACACAAGCAGATAATGCGCATCAAGTTTAATTCTTTAATCATGGTCGTAACAGTAACTCATTGGAGATTGTGAGATGAAAGTAAAATGAAGGAGTAGACCATCCTTTCACCTAGACTACAAGGATTCCTCATCTGTAGGAAGTCCATTATGAATTCTCCCTCTCTCTTTTCTCTTTGTGTATTAAATAAAATCATAAATCCCTACAGACATATGCAGTGAAGTTCCCTTCAAGAATTTTAATAAAGATCAAGAATTTTAATATAAGACATAAATTCTGTTTCAGCCTTGAATCACAGTGGCAGCTTCTCAGTGCCCAGATCACTGCACGGTTAAAATAGAAAATGGAAAACATTCTACTGCAAACCTGTCTAGACTTCACATTAAATATCAGGCTGTTGCTTCATTTTGAAGGTAGGTTTATTTTATTCTTCAATAATTTTTAGCAACTTAGAAAGTCTGCTAAAGTAAAATGAATAGCACTTTTGGAAGGGAGTTAAGCTGTCATTTTTAAAAGCACAAGCAGCCTGCCATAGGAACACTCAGGTAAGAGTCTACCTCAGGCCAAACTGTAAAAGTTTGCATGACATATTGAAAACAGTAATGCAGGAGCTTTTCACTTGTAATTAGGTTTTTCAAGATGTATCTTTATGCACCTGCTTCCCCCCCGCCATGAATATTACAAAATAAACTACCAATCTATACTTTCAAAATAATACTTTTCCAGAGTTTCACCGCATCATTGTGAACAATGCCAGTTCACATATGAAGAGTAATGTAAGCAACTCCTGAGTATACAAATACCTTTTTTTTATTCCTATAGAACAATAGCATAAGTATCTGATATACCATCAACTTACAAATCCAGAAGGCTGATTAAGGTTTCATAGAATTTTACTTACAGAACTCGCCTCGGCTAGAAAGCATAGTATTAACAGAACTCACTCTCACTCTCTCATTAGAGGGCGGAGGGGGAGCCGAAACGTGATCTTTCAAAATTATCTGAGCATCAAAATAAATCTACAACTATTTTCTTCATAGTTTAAACTCATAAATGATCTCATGGAATCATGTGCTTCTCTTTATTGTCTGGCATCATATGCCCTGTCAACTGCAAAAAAATAAGAACACATCTTAACATAGTTATATCTTTATAGTGTAATAACACAATGTTGTTTAATAAAATTATTCGGTTGTATGTGTAATTTTAGTGGCTCATCCATTTAGAATTCAGTGCAGCGAAATAAATCACACCACCTGTTAAATCAGCGCACCACATACGAACTGATGTTATTTTCTCACTAAAGAAAAAGGATCTCATAGTATTAAAGACGTCCTAAAAGTGGCTTTTTCCTCTCAGAGCTGTTATTAATATTATCCTATCATTTCTTCATAGATAGCAATTTCAATGCAAAACAGAGCTTTACTTTATACATGTGGAATGTGGTATCTATTTCACTATACAAATTCGATGACATCAAAATCAATGACAGCAAAAACCTCAGTTAACTAGCAATGAAGACAGAGGGGTCTGTTTTCAAATCCTCAGAATTAATAAAAGAATATTCATTAGGACACCTTTATCAAGAACGTAACATTTTTCTAGTATTGCTTTCAACTTTCTCACTATGCCTGGGTCTTTAATGAAATCCATTGGGAACACCACCACAAAAGGTTCACCAAAAGCCGCCCTCCTGAACTACTGCTGGTTGCACAGTGGATACAGTAACTTATTTTTCAAAGGCAGGCTCATCACTCACAGTTTGTTATTCTACACTGGGCACAACTGCCCCAAAGTGACAAACCTGCCCCGTAGTTGCTATAGTGCGATTCAAAACGATGGTGCTCAACTCATTTGCCATCTTTAACTGAATAGATGGCACTGAGAATCAACCGGCAATCTCTTGAAAGCAATAGAACCATGAAATGAAACCTGGAGCTTGTTGAGCCACTCAGGTCCTTTAATATATGAGCTATTTTGAAAATGCCTTTACACCCTGCAATTAGTAAACTGAGAGAGAAACTAACTCTGAGGGTAATTTTAACTGTTTAAAACCACTGGTACAAACAACTCATCATTCATTTTGCATTTTTCTTTGACAGTATATCTAATTCTTTTAGTTTGGTGGGTGGGGTGGGAACTTTTCAATGGGATTAACACCTCCACATTGCTTTAAGCAAGGTATGCGGCTGTAGCACATTATTCGGCACCATACGTGCCTAACTTTCAAACTAATGTTCTTATTTGACAGCTTACATTCCATTTTAATTGAGACACAAATTCCCCGACAGAGGCAGGACACTACGCAAGTATATGCAATGTCTGTCTGTCTGCAATGGACTAGGATAGCAAAGACAATAGTACATGCCTGGTGACATATACTGCAAGTGTGACTTTATTTCTGCTAAAAGCTAATTACTTTACTTCTATCACAGGCAAAGTGTGGAAAGACAATCACAAGTACTTAGAGAAACTGATGCTAAGTAGTCCACAAGGAACGGTGCGTTGGCTTTTTCTATCCTGTTGGATAGAGTTGTTTTCACACAAAATCACTGAATCACAGAATGGTAGGCATTGGAAGGGACCTCCAGAGATCATCTAGTCCAACCCCCTGCCAGAGCAGGGTCACCCAGAGCAGGCTGCACAGGGCCGCGTCCAGGTGGGTTTTGAATCTCTCCAGAGAAGGAGACTCCACACCCTCCCTGGGCAGCCTGTGCCAGGGCTCTGGCACCCTCACAGCGAAGAAGTTTTTCCTCATGTTCAGACGGAACTTCCCATGTTCCAGTTTGTGCCCGTTGCCCCTTGTCCTGTCGCTGGGCACCACTGAGAAGAGCCTGGCTCCATCCTCTTGACACCTGCCCTTAAGATATTGATAAGCATTGATAAGGTCCCCTCTCAGTCTTCTCTTCCTCAGGCTAAACAGACCCAGCTCCCTCAGCCTTTCCCCGTAAGAGCAGCTCCAATCTCTGTTGGCTCCAGCCTTTCTTCAAGAATTACAGCTGACAATTGTTTGATCATCCACGAGCAACCAGAACTTTTCTGGTAGGAGTAGGCACTCCTATATCCAAGTCCACCTTGTCCCCAAAACACTTGCGCTGTTAAGCAGGTGAAGAAGGCTATTAGTAATAAGGAATAATCCTTCAGAAAGCTGAATCGACATCTATATGAGAAAAATGAGAAAGAACAAACTCTAGCAGGTTAAAGGTAAAAACATAATATGAGAGGCTAGAACACATGTGAAGACCAATGTAGTCAATGCATAAAAGCCAAGATACTCTTTTTCAAAGACATCAGAAGCCAAAAACCCATTAGAGACTCATGGAAACACTCAGAAAGCGTAAGGCCACACCAGAACAAAATAAATGATTTTGAATCCATCTTCACTGTAGAGGAGTTTTATAGCTTTTCACCTTGGAATCCATCTTCACAGGGATATGTCATACCATCTCTTTTCAAGCTGAGGCACAATTACATGACATTATAGGAAAAAAAACGTAAAGAGCAGCAAATCTCCAGCACCAGATGTTACTGACCCCAAAAGAAATGGACGTATGGAACAGATGTACTATCACCCGTGGTGTGTAATCTCCAAAGAAATGGAAGATGGAAAAGGCTACACTCATTTTTTTAGGCTTTGCAACACAATGCAAGTGATCACAGATCATGATGTCTGACATTAATAACCAGGCAAGCTATTACTAGGTAAGCAGTAAAACCCCTTTCCGTAGCACGTTAAGGACACTAGAAACCTGAATGGACTCAAGGACAGAATTCACGGGAGCACAACATATTAAGAGTTGTTCAAGACAAAGCTGATATTTCTGTCTTAGAAAGTCTCCAGCTCTGGAGTCTGGAAAGAGACCACCAGGGAAATATCACTGTGCACTTGCCCTATTTTCCATACTCTTTCCTAACATTGACATCAGAGGCAGGATACTAAGCTAAGTAACCCTTAGGTCTGACCCAGTACTGCCATTCCCATATTAGGCACAGTGCAGAAGTACTTAATATGCACTCATGTGAGTGCACCTTAATATGACTGGGGAAGGAATATGTAGAATATGTCCTGTAAAAACACACCTGAAACGAGCATGGTTCTTTGAGGAAGCCAAAAGCGTGCAGATAAGGGAAATACAGCCAACAAAATTTTCTAAATACATTTTAACAATATCTCAAATCAAAACTTTTTCCAGAAACTACCCAGTTGTCTCAAAAGAGAGGGGTCACTAACAAATTGTAAAGGATTTGAATTAGGCCTTGTATTGTTCAAGCTATTCATAATCTGCAAAAGAGTGAAATGTACGGTAACTGTTTGTAGCGATTCAGCAGTTAGATAATGACAGTTGTAAAAAACAAACACACATAAAAATAAAAGCTAACTGAAGAATTGCAGGATAATACTTCATAAATGAGTGATAAAAAGGCTGACAGAATTCAGTGTAAAGTGTAACATAATGCAAAAAAGTTACTTAAGTTTACATATGTTTTATACATCTTGACAAGCTCCAAAGTGGCTATTATCACTCAGGAAAAAGATCTGGGAGTTAGCTGCAGATGATTTTATGAAAAAAGCATGTCTGTTTGCTTAGCAGCAGTCTAAAAGGCAAGTAGAAGGTTAGGAATTGTTATGAAAGGAATTGAGAACACGAAAAAAAAATTACCATGTCACTTCTTAGGAGTTCTTACCAATGTATCTGAAAATGGGCATAGTAGAACTGGGAAAGACACAAAGCTCAATGGAAAATCATGAAGAAATATGTGCACGGCTTCCAAAATGGACTATAAGCCTGCAGATGATGGCCAGAGAACAATTACTCACTGACTTTCCTAACACAAAAGCCAAAGAGCATGGAATCTTTGAGCATCGGGAGGTGGATTCAATAACAGCATTGCACATTCTTTGTACGAGGCAGAGCTACACCATGGACTCATTGGCAGAAGATTCTACCCTAAGGGTTTATACACAGACACAAAAAAAGTACCTGGACAAATTCATGGGGGAAAAAAAAAAAATTCCTTTCATCTGTCCTCACACTTTTCCCTAGGCTGCCACTATTGGCCTCTGTTGGAGACAGGATGTTGAGCTAAACGGAGCTTTAGTCTGCTTTAGTCTTTACATTAAACTCCCCAAAAATGTCAGCCACAGCTGAGTATGTAGATTCCTGACACTAGAAAGACTTATGACCATGTTTTCTTTTCCTTTGAAGACTGGCTGCATACTTACGATCTCTCCCACGATGACCTGCAAGCACCTGCATATGACTCTCTTATAGAAAGATGTGATAAATGCATCTCAACAGCAACAAATCAGTCTTATGGAACCGCCTTTGCCTCCCTAATACGTGCTTTCACCACATACACAGAATATCAACAACTGCCATGTGGCACCACTTTCTCTGCACCAATACTCCAGACAGACTGGTGTGCTGTAAAAAGTCTACCAGGCACCATCCAGTCAGTCCTTTGCAAGACCGGGCTGCATTCCAGCACTAGTTCATGCAGCCGATGTATTAAGCTGTGATCCACGTTCAAGTCTCTCACGCTTACAGAGAGGAATCGGGACTCAGTGTTCACACAGATTTTGAAGTATCTCCAGCTTCAGTAAATTCAGCTGCCACAGTTCAGAAAAATTCAAATGACCGTAAAAAGTCAATGGCTGGCAGGAAGGAGGAACGCTGAGACAGCATTGCTTCAGTCAAGTCTTGTTTTGAGATATACAGCATAAGAAGATGAAACTGGCTTAGCAGGCAAACCAGGTGACAATCTGGGATTGAGGTCACAATTTATATGCATTAACACCTCCTACGTTCACACCTGTACATCTAAGTATTTATTATGTGCCTCTGTACGCTAATATGCCTTGGGAGACAGTGAGTCAGAAACATGGAAAGACTGGGGTATGGCAACAAGCATGGCAACGATCGCTAGCCCTTGTTCTCATGGGGGACTTCAACTTGCCAGATGTCTGCTGGAAATACAATGCAGCAGAGAGGAAACAGTCCAGGAGGTTCCTGGAGTGTGTGGAAGATAACTTCCTCACGCAGCTGGTGAGGGAGCCCACGAGGGAAGGCACCCCGCTGGACCTGTTGTTTGTGAACAGAGAAGGTCTTGTGGGTGATGTGACAGTCAGAGGCCGTCTTGGGCACAGTGACCACGAAATGATAGAGTTTTCGATTCTCAGGGAAGTAAAGAGGAGGGTCACCAGAACTGCCACCTTGGACTTCTGGAGGGCAGACTTTGGCCTGTTTAGGAGTCTGGTTGGCAGAGTCCCTTGGGAGGCAGTCCTGGAAGGCAAAGGCATCCAGGAAGGCTGGACATTCTTCAAAAGGGAAATCTTAAAGGCGCAGGAGCAGGCCGTCCCCATGAGCCGAAAGATGAGCCGGCGGGGAAGAAGACCAGCCTGGCTGAGCAGAGAGCTCCGGCTGGAACTTAGGAAAAAAAAGAGTCTACAACCTTTGGAGGAAGGGGCAGGCAACTCAGGAGGACTACAGGGATGTTGTGAGGTTATGCAGGGAGAAAATTAGAAGGGCCAAGGCCCAGCTAGAACTTAGTCTGGCTACTGCCGTGAAAGACAACAAAAAGTCCTTCTACAAATACATTAACAATAAAAAGGGGGCTAAGGAAAATCTCCCTCCTTTATTGGATGAGGAGAGAAACTTAGTGTCAAGGGATGAGGAAAAGGCTGAGGTGCTAAATGCCTTCTTTGCCTCAGTCTTTAACAGCAAGGGAAGTTGCTCTCTGGGCACCCAGCCCCCTGAGCAGGAAGACGGGGATGGGGAGCAGAATGAAGACCCTGTAATCCAAGGGGAAATGGTCAGTGACCTGCTACGCCACCTAGACACGCACAAGTCTATGGGGCCGGATGGGATCCACCCAAGGGTGCTGAAAGAGCTGGCAGAAGTGCTCACCAAGCCACTCTCCATCATTTAGCAGCAGTCCTGCCTAACTGGGGAGGTCCCAGTTGACTGGAGGCTGGCAAATGTGACGCCCATCTGCAAGAAGGGCCGGAAGGAGGATCCGGGCAACTACAGGCCTGTCAGCCTGACCTCGGTGCCCGGGAAGGTTATGGAGCAGATCATCTTGAGTGCCATCACGCGGCACATACGGGACAACCGGGTGATCGGGCCCAGTCAGCATGGGTTTATGAAAGGCAGGTCCTGCCTCACCAACCTGATCTCCTTCTACGACATGGTGACCCGCCTAGTGGATGAGGGAAAGGCTGTGGACGTTGCGTACCTGGACTTTAGTAAAGCCTTCGACACCGTCTCCCACAGCATCCTCCTGGAGAAACTGGCTACCCATGGCTTGGATGGGCGTACTCTGCGCTGGGTAGGAAACTGGCTGGACAGCCGGGCCCAAAGAGTTGTGGTGAATGGAGTTAAATCCGGTTGGCGGCCGGTCACAAGTGGTGTTCCCCAGGGCTCAGTACTGGGGCCAGTCCTGTTTAATATCTTTATCAATGACCTGGACGAGGGGATCGAGTGCTCCCTCAGTAAGTTTGCAGATGACACCAAATTGGGAGGGAGTGTAGATCTGCTGGAGGGCAGGCAGGCACTGCAGCGGGACTTGGACAGGCTGGATTGATGGGCCGAGGCCAATGGTATGAGATTCAACAGGGCCAAGTGCCGGGTCCTGCACTTGGGACACAACAACCCCAGGCAACGCTACAGGCTTGGGGGGGAGCGGCTGGAAAGCTGCCCGGCGGAAAAGGACCTGGGGGTGTTGGTCGACAGCCAGCTGAAGATGAGCCAGCAGTGTGCCCAGGTGGCCAAGAAGGCCAACGGCATCCTGGCCTGTATCAGAAATAGTGTGGCCAGCAGGAGTAGGGAAGTGATTGTCCCCCTGTACTCGGTACTGTTGAGGTCGCACCTCGAGTACTGTGTTCAGTTTTGGGCCCCTCACTACAAGAAAGACATCGACGTGCTGGAGCATGTCCAGAGACAGGCAACGAGGCTGGTGAAGGGTCTGGAACACAAGTCTTATGAGGAGCAGCTGAGGGAACTGGGGATGTTTAGTCTGGAGAAAAGGAGGCTGAGGGGAGACCTTATTGCTCTCTACAACTACCTGAAAGGAGGTTGTAGAGAGATGGCGGTCGGTCTCTTCTCCCTAGCAACAGACAACAGAACAAGAGGAAATGGCCTCAAGTTGCGCCAGGGGAGGTTTAGATTGGATATTCGTAAAAAATTTCTTCACTGAAAGGGTTGTCGGGCACTGGAACAGGCTACCCAGGGAGGTGGTGGAGTCCCCATCCCTGGAGGGATTCAAAAGGTGTTTAGATGAGGCCCTAAGGGATATGATTTAGTGGGGGACTTGGTAGTGATAGGTTAATGGTTGGACCCGATGATCTTGGAGGTCTCTTCCAACCAGAACAATTCTATGATTCTATAAGTAACTTTTAGACATCTTGCCAAACAGTGGAATCCAGAGCACTGCTGAATTCTGCAAACAATATGGTCGACAAATTGGTATCTCAGAATGGAATCAACAAATATCTATATATTGAATAAAGAATCACTAAAGTTAACCAGTTGAAAACAACAAGGAGTGAGGCTTCTGCTCTGCCTCTCAGAGAATTAGATGCCTACCTCCAACTGCGACCTGTAAATCGTAAATATCCCTGGAATCAGGCAGCATTCTTTAACAGGGCTTGAAGCATCTGAGCAGCAAAAGGAATATCAAAGTTCCCTATTCTTGCATTACCTAGTTTGTCAGAATTTTGCTTTCCAAACTGTAGGTTTAATATTTATACCCATCTCAGAAGGAGGGAGACAAAAAGAAAGTATTTCCTTCTTTAGCTTGGTAAGAGTTCTATTTCTCCCTCTTGTTTACTAAAGTCCACAATGCTGAAAGTTCACTGCCAATTTTTTTTTTTTTCTGTTTCATTCAGACATTATTTCCACATCAGAGTGCTCACAATGTTTCATCTCAGTAAGTTTTTGGGGATTTTTGTTTGTTTGTTTGTGGTTTTGGTTTTCTAAATTACTAACAATTCTTCCTCAGCGTAAGCCACCATGTAAGAGAGTACAGACTGTCATTTCTATTTACAACATACACAAGAAATCCTTGCAATTTATTTCTTTTCAGTTGATTCTTGAGAAGGTATGCCCTTGACAGATGGCCTCTCTATTCAGATATATCAGGGCAAGTCCATAATTCTTTTGCATCAGTAACACAAGGCATAGACTCCCCATGTAATTACTTCATAGAGTCAGTGGAATAGTTTTCAAGATGCTGCAGTGACTTTCCTGCAAACAAAATGCCTTCAAAATCACAGAGGCATTTGTCATTGCTCTTTGTCAGATAGTGCTGTTTCTTCTTCCGAGGGGACAATCTTCTTTGTACTTACATTGTTTAACGCACCCAGAGGGTTCACAACATTTTCTGTCACAATAACAGTGTCTCTTCTCAACCCCCAAAAAGACAGTCTGTTTCCAGAATCCATTTTCCAATTGTTAGTAGGTTATTTGCTAAGTTAGTTATGCCCTCCTCTCCCTCAAAAAAAAGTTTTATCAGGTTTAAGCAAGACATGTCCAGCAGGTCACCCATCTATCAAAAACATCTATCTTCATCTTTCATAAAAAGGCTTTTCAGCATAAAAAACGAAGACTTTCAGCTTTTGCTGATCCAAATGCCTTAACGCCTGTTTACTTGAGATTTACTTAGAATCATTCCATGCCCTTTGACATTACCAATACAGGATTCATGCAACAAAAGCCACTGCTGCCCTTTAATTACATGTATGATGCTGAAAAAATTCTTTTCCATGATGCCCTATGAATGAGCTGGACTAATCTCCAGTAAAAGCTAACTGCATAAATATTATCTGGTATAGCAGAGAAGAGATTGGACGTAAGATGCAAGATCTGTGTCTTGCCTCTGAATATCCAACCTCACTTTCCAAGAGCATAAGATCCATAGACTCTGTAACAAGATGTTATGCTTGCCATAAAATGCCTCATCAACAACAGGAATGTATGAATAAATGTTGCTGTTTGCAAAGCACAATTTTTTCAGCTGAGAGAAATAATTATTAATGACAGCATCTTTGTTAAATGATATCACACAATACTGCAGTATGCCCATTTGTAATATAAGGAACTGTAGAAACTGCTCATCATGTTAACAAGATCTCTTGATTCGTAATGATGTGTCACTTGTATTTTAAAATAACTTTTTGCCATTTAACCTCTTACATCCATACTGAGTAGGAAATAAAACTGAGATGTAAACTTCTTTGGGTTTTGTCTTCTTTTCTTCCCTGGTCGCCATTTTTATACCTACAAAAAAGCTGCAGAAGCGTGACTGCTGCTGCTTTTTATCATAGGAAAAGCATCTGTGGTTGAAGTAAAATGTAACGGTTTTCACTGCAGGTTACTCTCTTCGCTGCAACTGAGGAGCTTAGGCTAACTTTTATTCAGGGTGACATATCAATTGTTTTACTATAACAACAACATTGTATAACTATATATATTTACTCTGAGTTACATCTAAGGTGTTCCACATCCTGGGATTTTCCACATGCAAAAGTTATGATATGCAGCTGTAACCTAATATATTTCAGCAAATTCAAGATAGAAAAGTTTCACCCAGTTGTATAATGTACTAAATGCACTATATAACAAGTAACAGAGATTACCACTTATGCACATCTGAATTTCCCTGAATAAGTTTTAACAATGCTATTAAAACAATGCTCGGTTTTGCACATAAGTGCTTTTCCTTATGACTCTTAGAGAAGAAAGCAGTATCAGGGCAATCCTTAAACCTCTGTTCTTTTATAACACATACTAGTTACAACTTGCCCATGATAGCTTAAGTTTCAAATGGGTTGTTTTTGTTTGTTTGTTTTTAAAGTTAACGCAAAATAAATCCATATTACTGATAATGGAGGAAGATGCATTTGTCTGTTTTCGTAACTCGTAAATCATCCTTTCACCACCAGCCTTGGTGAAATGAATAAAAGCAATACAGACTTTGCCTATCCCTTGATTTAACGGGGTTGAAAAACCACTTTCAAGAATGCAAGGTTCATTTTTGTGCCTCAAGGCAGAATAAACTATTGTTATGACATTCTTAACAGATATTTGCCTATCATGTTATAAAGAACTGCAAGAAATGTCTGAATTGCTATTTGCTGAAAGCTCAGAAGTAATCAGAGAAAGTATCACTTCCCGTTTCTTACACTTGTCTCTAGGCACTTGCTATTATCTTTTGTCACAAACAAGGTATGCAGTTAAACTGACCTTTGGTCTGATTCAGTATGGCTGGAGGACTGAAGTCTGAAGTTTTGCCACATGTGGGGCCGGATGGGATCCACCCGAGGGTACTGAGGGAGCTGGCAGAAGTGCTCACCAAGCCACTTTCCATCGTTTATCAGCAGTCCTGGCTCATCGGGGAGATCCCAGTTGACCGGAGGTTAGCAAATGTGACGCCCATCTGCAAGAAAGGCCAGAAGGAGGATCCGGGGAACCGCAGGCCTGCCAGTCTGACCTCGGTGCCAGAGAAGGTTATGGAGCAGATCCTCTGGAGCGCCATCACGCAGCACGTACAGGACAACCCAGTGATCAGGCCCAGTCAGCATGGGTTTAGGAAAGGCAGGTCCTGCCTCACCAACCTGATCTCCTTCTATGACAAGGTGACCCGTTTAGTGGACGAGGGAAAGGCTGTGGGCGTTGTCAAAGGCTTTACGACAGTCTAGGTAGACACTGTTTCCCACAGCATCCTCCTGGAGAAACTGGCTGCTCATGGCATAGACGGGCATACTTTTTGCTCAGTAAAAAAACTGGCTGGATGGCCAGGCCCAAAGAGTTGTGGTGAATGGAGTGAAATCCCGTTGGCGGCCAGTCACTAGTGGTGTTCCCCTGTGCTCAGTATTGGGGCCAGTCCTGTTTAATATCTTTATTAATGCTCTGGACGAGGCGATTGAGGGCACCCTCAGTAAGTTTGCACATGACATCAAGCTGGGCAGGAGTGTTTCTATCTGCTTGAGAGTAGAAAGGCTCTACAGAGGGATCTGGATAGGCCAGAATGATAGGCCGAGGCCAACCGTACGAGGTTCAACAAGGCTAAGTGCTGGGTCCTGCACTTGGGTCACAACAACCTGAGGCAACACTATAGGCTTAGCAAAGAGTGGCTGGAAAGCTGCCCACCAAAAAAGGACCTGGGGGTGTTGGTTGACAGCCAGCTGAATATGAGCCAGCAGTGTGCCCAGGTGGCCAAGAAGGCCAATGGCATCCTGGCTTGTATCAGAAGTAGCGTGGCCAGCAGGACTAGGGAAGTGATTGTCCTCCTGTACTCAGCACTGGTGAGGCCACACCTCGAATATTCTGTTCAGTTTTGGTACCCTCACTACAGGAAAGACACTGAGGTGCTGGAGCGCATCCAAAGAGCAGCAACAAAGCTGGTGAAGGGTCTAGAGAGCAAGTCTTATGAGGAGCAGCTGAGGGAACTGGGGTTGTTTAGCCTGGAGAAAAGAGCCTGAGGGGAGACCTTCTTGCTCTCTACAACTCCCTGAAAGGAGGTCGTAGCGAGGTGGGTGTCCATCTCTTCTCTCAAGTAAGAAGTGATAAGATGAGAGGAAATGGCCTCAAGTTGTGCCAGGGGAGGTTTAGATTGGATATTAGGAAACATTTCTTCACCAAAAGGGTTGTCAAGCACTGAAACAGGCTGCCCAGGGAAGCGGTTGAGGCACCATCCCTGGAGGTATTTAAAAGAGGTGTAGATGGGGCACTTAGGGACATGGTTTAGTGGTGGACTTGGCAGTGTTAGGTTTACGGTTGGACTTGATGGTCTTAAAAGCCTTTTCCAACCTAAATGATTCTATTCTATGATTCTATGATGCGATATTCCTCTGACAAACCACAAGCAAAGTGGGGATTATTTGGCTGTCAGTTAGATCGTTTCCTCAAAGGGAGTAAAATATCATAAAACCTTTATGTTTCAAATCTCACTACTGGACAGATAACAGTGAGGCAGATACCAAAAACGTAAAACACCTCTGATGAATTTGAAAAAAAAGCTGAGATCAGCTGATTCCACATGAATGCCCTCTACCCTCTCTGCTCTGCATAATGTGCCTGCTGCCAGTTACCATTCTAACAAACTAAAGTTTCTCTGAAGAACAGTAAAAATAAAGCAAGCCCGGAGTTCAGGCAATTGCCTCGGTGCAGCCATAAGCAAATGAAACTATAACAACATGACAGGCTTTATGTCTGCCTTGGCCTATATTCCACAGTCCCCCTGCTGAGACCTTGTGGCTGTCAAGTGCTCCTGATCATGCCCCAGTGATCCCAAACCTCTTCAGCTCAGTGGGTGAAATATCCGAACCGCAGTCAGCAGATGTCTGGCACACAGTCAGCAGAACAAGACAGCACCACATCGTTAGCAACAACAACGGAACAATGTCAGCACAGAAGGCAGCGAGTGCAACTCTGGCCAGTACTACATTACATGCACTAACAAAAACCATCAGGATCCTATGAAGATGTGTTTGACATTTTTGCTATGGGTGGAAATGCTCGAGTTCTCATAACTGAGGAGCATTCCTAACATTGACTGCAGTAAGAACCCAAAATACTTGGCTTCTTCAGAAAAACAAACACACACACACACACCAACAGCATTTATCCCTGGTTGCATTACCAAGTAAATTAATGAAGAGTCCTTGAGCTCACAAAACAGGAGACTTTTTGGGGATTCAGAAATGTTACTGTTTCCAAGAAGAAAGCAAAAAAGCGCTTGCAATCTACATGATTTTCAGAGCAAATAAACAGTCCATCAGACAAAAGCCAATAAACCTCACTATCTTCAACCTCCATTTAGAGTTCCTACTTTTCCCCATATCTCCCCTGCTATGGTCCTAGCCTTGTCTATCAGCAAGCACAGTTGCAAATTCAGGAAGTAAAATGCCCCTATAGGGTGACTGAGGAGGAGATTTGGAGGTCCAAATCACCCCCTTTACAAATCACTTTGCTGATTCGTAGGGTCACACTAAGAAAGAGATGCCCTGCTTCTGTAGCTCACTTGGAACACTCTGATGCTTTGGGATCTTCTGTTCCGCAAACCAAAATCTCCCATCGTTCATGTTTTGGCTTCATGCAGTGGATAACTTCTAAAGTTTGCTTAAAACCAGTACCACATCTCCACATTCACCGCTCTTTCAACAAGTAGAAAGTTCTGCACAGACTCAGCACTGGAAATGACAAAGAATGTGAGTTGTATGGCAGCTGCCAAATCACACTCGGTTTGCGCTAAGTCTATGGAACACGCTAAAATCTTCACGCATCACGCAATGTAAGTTACACTTATTAGTGTCTTAAGTCCACTTCTCTGAAGTTAGCCTTCAGAATCAGTTGTCTCAATCTCCCATTTCCTAAATGAATAGCTTCACAGACAGCCACTATATTCTCCCTCATATGCTTTCTTTTTGTTACTCTCCCCTTGTACTGCAATTCTGCCTTTCATCTATATTCTCTAAATTCCTCTGGCCTTCTCCCAGGGCATATGCAGAAAAAAAACCCTGTTGGAGCCAGAGTTCTGCCAAATCTAAATTCACTGACATTTAAAGGAATTCCAACTGTCCTCAAATCAGACTGAAAAGAATCTCTAATGATGGCTTATTTTTAATTCTTCTTACGTAGAGGACTCTAATGCATTTTCCTGATTTATTGGGGGAGTAAGGCAGATCTAGGTTTTCACAGACTCCTACATGAATACTTCTCACTACATACTGAATGTCATTATTCTTCTGAGAATCAATTAGCCCAAATGTTGTTATGACAGTTACAGAAAAATTGTATTTTTAGCTACAATTTATAGTGTTCTGTCTCTTCCCAGGCAATCTTCACAGAAATGCTGAAAACTTCAAACCTAATCAGGTAGTGAAAGAAAATCTTTTTAATGAGAAAGAAATATATGCAATTGGGAGGGTTTTCTAGAAGAAAACATAAGCTTTTTACTCCTAGATGTACCCTGCTACTTTAGAGGAGTCCAATTGAATGTATAAGCAAGCAATAAGCAGCAAAAGGAGGATTTATTTTCTCTGTTTCATTGGATTCAGTTGTAGACATTTCACAAGGAAGTGACAAAAAAGCAATGCTCTCTTTGGCCATTTAATACAACAGATGCTGAACAATCATATTCCATAGGCTGTAGCATCACAAATTCACCATGTCTGACACACTTTCATTAGAAAACACTCCCCCCCACCCTTCTCCCCTGTCCTTTCACAACTGCCATCAATATTAGAAGAAACATAGCAACCTGGGAGACAGCTCACAAGGTAAAAGTCATATTCTGGGTGCTGCAACACACATTGTTACAGAAACTGTTCCAAGAGCCAGACAGGCTCACTATCATACACATTGGACACTCGTGGCCCAAAGCAAAAAAAAGGGCTAAGTGTGAAGACACCTCTCTTTTGTAAATGTACTTCCCCCTTGCCATGAGGGGAACCGAGAATAGGAATATGAGGAGAGGCAAGTAAGTGCAAAGTACAGGGGAAATAAACAGAACAAAGTGTGATCAGGGGTACCACATGATAACATCATCAACTAATTAAAACTGTAAGTGATTAGAAAGCAACAAAAGCTCCTCCAACAGCAATGGTGGCATTCCCTCTCAAGACATGAGAAAAAGGCTACCTATGTTTAGTAGCAAAGTCATGGAGCAGCAACAACTATGCTATTTACAGTAGAACCACAGTACTCAAGTCCTAGGACTATGAATGGGTGTCAAGAAAAAAAAAAATTAGAAGTCTGTCCTGTATCATATGCTGGACTCGACTAACATCAGGTCTACCAGTTCCTATGACCAGCAGTACGTGAGTGACGCTTGCATCATTTTCAGTCTCCTCTTCTTACACAACTCTGCTCTGTCCACTGCTGACAGATGCAGCTAAGGAGGTGTTCTAGAAAATGGTGTAAGCTGTTTGATTTCCCAAACACGTTTGAGCTTGTTGCTCGGTTCCATCAGCTCCTTTCTATACTCTCAAATGAGACAATCTGGACAGAGGAAGAAGGGAAAGTGGTGCTTCAGATGAAGCCTCTACTTCAAAGAAAATGATGAAAAGCCAATTGGTCTTCATAATAAAGGTAGTTCCATAAAAGAGGACTTCCTGCGTCTTGCCACATTCCTTTTTTCTGAGTTTAGATTGACTGACGCTATGATCAGACTTAGAACTCTCATTTCGTTTAACTTTAGTACTCAAAATTCACAGCAAAGATCTTTTGCAAAGATTACATTTTACTGGACTAAAAGACATTCAGACTTGCTCTCCCATCATGGGATATGACGACTTCTGTCCTAGCAGCAATGAAAGAGTTACATTTAAAAAATCAGCAGCTGCAGCCCTGTCACTACTCGGTGAACAAAACCAAACAGCACCAGCTTAGCTTGCACGACGGCAATGAAATCATGGTGCAGTTAAAAAAAAGAGACCCGAAAATGTGTCAGTTATCTCTCTCTAATGCACAGTGACAGCCAAACACAAACATATTTTCAAGGGTACTGTGAGCACTCCAAGGAAAATCTACGTGTCCAATTGTCTAACGTTAAACATTTTGTTAGCCTCACCCACAGTAGCAATTAACAGGTTAACAGTATTTATCAGTTGCTAGTCTGTTACCACACAGGCCAAGAGAGAAAGCACATTCCCTACTTTCCACTATATTGCCACGCAGCTAAAAATGAAGCAAAAAATGTCCAAAGATTAGTTACCAAAAAAACACTGTTGGTAACAAGACTAAGAACTTTGTACGACAGTGATTTACTTGCACATCTGTGTGCTTTGAGTGCTCCCTTATCCTTTTGGACACCCTTGCTATGATGTTTTTGCTCTAACGTAATCATTAACCTTACATCCAAATCTCCTTATGTGCTTCCAGAAACAATTTATCTAGTGAACAAACACACACTCAGTTTTCTTTCCTCATCTTCAGTCGGAAAACTGCCTAAAAGAGCGCTAGTCAGAAACCTACCTGTTCCTTTGTCTTGCCTAAGTATAATATTGAAGATTACACCCAAGTATAATATTGAAGTAGTTTCCCAGTTTTTAATCCCCACATGTAAGAGTCCCAGGCCTGCAATGTTTTCCATATTCAGGATGCTGGAGTTTATCCTCTAGGAGATAAGCTCACAGTGAAATGAATCGTGAAAACACAAAAGTGAACCCTTCATCAGCAAAGACAGACGGCTTGCCTGTTCTTCACTAAACCTGGGAACTGCAGTAGAAGTATGTTCATGCAAATAGGGTGCTAACTAATTTTGTTCTCTTGTAGAGGAAGTGGAACAGAACAAGACATTTCTCTGGCAACAATCATTCTCTGCCCAAACTTTCACTTCTAAGGAAATGCTGCGAAAATTGACATTGTTCAGTAGCCTGCAATACATACCCCATTCTTTGATCCAGAGGGAATAACTCTGCAAGTTGGCAGCTACTGGCACTTCCCTGTTTATGTGGAAAACACAGATGCTTGGTGGCAAGCGTGAATAATCTGAAAAGAACATTTAAGTAGTTATTCAGTATTTCCAATACACGCCCAAGCTAACTTTAAATACCTTAAATTCACAGTCCCTTGTTGGCCAACTATTTAACAATTTTAACTGAATATTGATAATCACACTAAGTTCTTTTCCTTTATTTTTCCTCACAAGTTTAGCAAAGGGCCTGGGATCTTAGCTTCGCTGGACAATGTGCATGAAACAGAGTAAGCAGTGGAATGAAAACTCGTAATTATTTAAGTAGCGTGACACTACTGTGCACAGCACTTGAGCTGCTAACCTTGCTCCAAGATCAAAACTCCAGAGGTCAGAATTCCAACCATGACAGGATTAGCCATAAAGCTATCTTGGTCAGGCGCTGATTTAACACCCTATATGGCACAGACTGACTCTCCCGCTCTCCTCAGCACACAACATGTTTCTCAGTAATCACCCAAATCACTGATTCGTCTGAGCTGTGAGCTAGAACACACAGCACAAAGACTCTAACAAAGCTTTCTTACCAAGAAGCGACTAGTCATGGGAAGAACACAATTTAATCTGATTTCAACTGGTAGCACAGGTAGCTGCAGGTTCCTTAAAATGACCTGTTGTGCAGCTCCACTGAAGGCTGTGTTGTGTGCCTATATTATCTACCAGAGCTATAAACTTGCACATCCAAAAACATTCATGTTTGAATCTAGAGCTTTCTTAACACCCACACCACCCTGCACGGAACCGGCAGAAAAAAAATCCGAGAAAAACTGGCATCAGTTGCATTATAGCAAGGGACCGACAGCCAATTTGTCACACAACCTAAGCAAACCGTAGCCATCAATGACTTAAGGCAGCTGTTGGGGTGGAACTAGGTTTTATTTGAATAGATGTCACCATATTTCTCTGCTGAGAAAGAATGTCGAATTACCTGTCTGTTTCAGTCACAACATGCTATGCCGAGATTATTTCTTTTCTTTGTCTTTGGATTCAAAATTGAGGGCCACTTAATAAAGAGGGAGGACTACTTCAGCACCAAGGCCGTGGAAAATAATACTGAAGACATTCATTCACCTGTTTCCTCTACCACAGGCTAGCTTGAAACTCTGAGGGTAACTCAGAATTCCAGAATTTTCCAACACAACTCTACCTCTATAAGTAGAAATAACAATGTTTTCCCCTTAGCTCTTATATATGGTCCTTAACACCACAACCTCCAATCTTTTAACTGTTTCAACTGTGGTTTTGTCTCTAGAAGACCTCTGGAAGTCAGGAATATATTAGCTCCACTTTGCTAGTACAGCAGTCATGGAATGTAAGTGTGACCTTGTGTCCCAGTTCAGTTCCCTGTCAACACTGTATCTTACATCTCGCCCCTGCCCTTCCTCACTTACTTTTGGGTTTAAGCATATTAAAATGAAAGCACAGACAGTGAAGCTGGATCACAATTTCCAGATTTCTTTGTTTGACCAGTGCAAACCTCTGCTAAGGAACAGCAAAATGGGCAGGCACCCTTTCAATGGAAGGAAGCTTTAAAGCCATCAGTCTGGCAGCAGAAAAGATTTTTAAGGGGGGGGGAAGCTTCAAGAGCGTCTGACATCTCAGCATTTAGTATCTTTCAGCAGAATCACTCTTCCCAAGACAGAATTAAGGAGGACATCTGAAATCAGGATGTGAGTAGCAAGGAGTGCACCTAACACCAGAACTATATTGGGCCGTCATCCAAACTACAGTTCTCCAATAGAAAAGCCAAAAAAGATTAAGATCTCTAAATCTTGGAACTGTAATCCTTTTCCATGAGATTGTACCAAGTTTGCTGTACAGCTCTCATTTTCTGGGGAAGCATATGATGCCTTACATTTGAATCAAATCCGGAGCCTGACTGAGGGACAAGGACGTACTCAGGAGCCCTAGATAACAAAACTGGAGTGCCAAAGCATATATAGAGCCACTCCAATATAAGCTTTTGCAAACCCAATAAGAACATTTTTAAAGCTTTTCCCTCTAATTTTTTTCCCCACAATATCTTATTTTCTTACTGTGTTATCACTATAAATAATAATTATAATGGTACAACAAAAAGTTGTCCACTGTTAAAAAGAGAAAGAAGCTTCACTATTTTTTCCTCTGACTTCCTAAGAGATATGACAGCGACTGGTAGCCTTATGTTTTGTATTTCAGCCCAGACACAATGGTCAGATTTCCTTCCCAGGAAGAAATTTCACAAAGCAAAAATTCTGCCTCGTGGATCATATCAGTGGCTTTTGTAAAGCCATTTGTTGTGACATACGGCTGCATGCATGACATGCCAAGCCCTGCCCCATGCTATTACTTACTGCTGCAGCACAGCGCCAAAAGCAGCAGCATGAGAAAATGCGGGGCAGAATTCATGCCTGGAGACACAAGCAGTCCCCAGAACACCCAGAGTAATCAATCTCATGCTGAACTGGAGTAAAAGATTCTGTCACAGCATACTGCTCACTGGAAACAGAGAAGACAGCTAGTGATCTATGAAGGAAAAGCATAAATGGATTTGAAAATACTCAGGAAAAACCCTTTCCATATAAGACAGCAACCCCTTTGGTAACCCAATGCATGGGAAGATCTCCATTTCCAGTAATTTTCAGGAAATTTATAATGTTACTAAAATGAGATCACATTAAAAGTGATACAAATCAAACTTCCATCACCATGAGCACAGAGAATCCACCAGCTCTGTGTCACTGGTGTTACTAATGTTATTACACAATAAAAATGAAAACAGATTTGTTGAAAAGCAATTCAAAATGTCCTCTAGAAACACTGCAAAACAAAAATCCAGTTTAATTTCAAGGTTAATATTTTAACAAATACTGTGTCTCAATTTTTTGAGTCCTGTTTGTAGAAGAAATAGCAAGAATATTTAACTAGATGTTATAATAACCTTGGAAATATACCCCTATATACTTTAAGATTCTCATGCCTAGTTTTCCTTATGTTAAACAGAATCACTCATGTCAGGCAATATGATCCCACTCAGGGAAATTATTTATGGGAGGACACATAATCTGGAAAGTGGAAATTAAGTATGAGGACTTCTCACTATGGCAGGTGTCTCTCTACAGGTGGCAAAATATGGAAATCTCCAGGAAAACCACAGCTTGGACCTGAAAATACTTAAGCAGATAACTGGAATGGTGAGGAAGACAGATTGTATTTAAAAAAAAAAAAAAAAAAAAAAGGGAGAGAGAAAAAAAAGCACTGAGAATATCTGTTCAGAAAACTTTCCTGTCAAAAGACGGGAAAGGTAGTGGTGATTGATTGGGATGTATTGGAAAGTGTGGGACCTGGGCATGACGTAGATGGTATAGAATAAAGGGTGGATATTGTCCTGGTTTCAGCTGGGATAGAGTTAGTTTTCTTCCTAGTAGCTGGTATAGAGCTGTGTTTTGGATTTCAGAGGAGAATAATGTTGATAAACACACTCAATGTTTTAGTTGTTGCTGAGCGGTGCTTACACTAAGTCAAGCACTTTACAGCTTCTCATACTGCCCTGCCAGCGAGGAGTTTGGAGGTGCACCAGAAGCTAGGAGGGGACACAGTCAGGACATTAGAAAATTAATACAGGAAGGTTTTCTTTAAAGAACATTACTGTATCACTTTAATTGACCTTAGAGTGAAATATCCTCAGAGTGGGAAATGGTTTACCTATGTCAAAGCAAGACACACATCTCTTAAGGTACTGCAACCGAAAAATAGGATTAGTCCTGAAAGAGCCATCCTAAAACTAACTGATCGCCCAGGGACCACTGAAGGAAGCTAGGCTTCTTGAGTGATTGCAATGCATAACACAAACTCATGTACACGAAAATGCCATTCATTCTAAAACCTGAAGAGAGGAAGTACTAAGTTACAAGCTGATTCTCTAAAAATATTGAAGCCAGTTATTTTACCTTAATCAAACCTTACCCTGTGTAATAATAATAATTTTTTAAAAAGTCTGCAGTATATCATTCTCTATTAGGAGAAAAAAAAAAGAAAAGAAAAGGAAAAAAAAAAAAGAAAAAAAAAGAACCATCTATAAATAAATCTTCCTAAGAACCCTTACAAAATACTAGTTCTCATAGAGGCTTAAAAAGTTGATTTTCCTGTGGAAAGTTCACAGAACTGGTATAATTTGTTATATCCCTTCAAGTCTTTGTTGTCTAAATAGTAGTTACCATTTAAAGCTAATATGAATAACTGAATCACAGGAAAAATACCCTTCAACCATGAAAAATAAATATTCAACATTCTCACCTTATCTTATAGTCTTTGTAGTTCTGTTTCGCCACTGCATATTAAGTGGGCTCCGTCACATGAAACTAATACCGTGTTAGCTCCAAAGGAAAAGGGGGGGGGGGGGGGGGGGGAAGAAAAGAAAAGTTGTCACTGAACTGGAAGGTGCCAGCTGCAGAACTGAAGTAATCTTCGATAGGATAATTCCAGGCTTACATACTAAATTCTCTTCAGATTCTGGAAAAAAAGGATAAGTGACTAACTTTCCACAGATTACTATGCAGTTCAAGTACCATTTGCTGACAGTTTGGGCACACCCACTGGTAACTTTTTTCAGAAACCTGACATTAACAGTGCATCAAAATGCAGCAGATAGAGCAGCATGTAATATCTTCCAGAATTTTTTCAGAGTTCATGTCAGCAATGCATTTGGTCCCTCAGCCATTAAATACAAGTTGCATTGTCTTTCTCAGGTATAGAATCCACCAACTTCTTGGAAAAGACCTGATACTCAGAAGAAAAGCAGAAGATCTGGTGGAGAAAAACATACAAGAGGAGCGTGAAAAAAAATGTTGCAGGAAGAATATGTGCCATTACCTATTACAGGAGAGAGAGCTCAAACAAAACAATGAAAAGAAAGACTGTCTTTAATATCTGTATAAAAGCACTGTCCTTCCCTGAAGTAGTCTCTAATTCACATTTAAGTAGAAAGATGACTTGACATCGCAATATTAACGACAGCTATTTTAACAACCGATGAAAAAGAATCACAGCAACTTCATTATTCGCAATTGCAATGGGACACAGATCTTGGCATGGGAATGTCATAGTGATTGCTAGGCAGTGTCTGGAATAATAAAATTCACAGGCACCTGATATGAGTTTTAAAAGAATGAGATCTTAAACAGTATCAACAGACTACAGCAACCCAGAAACGCTTCTAGAATTTTAAAGAAATTGTGAGGTTGTCCATTAATCACCTCATGAACAGGGAGCTGAAATTCCTTGGAAACAGAAATGACAACTATGTGGAAAAGACAAAGTTACTGTTGCTTATTGAACTAACCCTTGAAGGGCAATGAAGAAAGGAAATACATGTAAGAGAATGAAAAAATTGCAAAAGGAAGGAAAACACCCACTGCTACCAGTTGAACTAAAAACCCAGAGTCCAGAATTAGGCAAAATTCTGCCAAAAAGTTCAACTTTTTTAGTAAGATGTGATGAAAAAGGCAACGTGAAAAAGAACCAACCCATACGCCAAATCATCAAATACCAGAGGAATATCAACACGCATATAATATTTATGAAAAGGTGAGGACAAACATAATAAGCATCTCAAGGAAAGAAACAAGCGTAGCCAGAGAATTGAGAAAGAAGTCTTGAAACGACTTAGAATTTGCAAAACTTCCAGCATAAGATCAATTTGAAGACAACTAAGCAGATACAATATATACTCACAGCTTATTTAATCTGCCCAGTGGATTCTGAGCTGCAAGGTGCAGTTTCTAAAAATTGTTTTTCCCCTGTCAAATATTCCAATCATGTCTAATGTGAAAGTAGTCTACCTTTAAATTGATAAATTAAAAGAAGAGGGTTTTTTAAGTGCAAGAAGTTTGCATAATGAGTCAATCTTATTGCTGGCACCAAATGTATCCTGCCCAGACACCTGAAAAGAAATACATGAAACTCACTGCAATTGTGATGGTCACTAGATCCCCGAGTGTGAACGGCTACTGCCGACTTCAGGAAGTGTCTGTCACAACTCATCTATTTTGATGTCCATTATGAAACCCTCCTGGGGTTAAATAAAACACAGATACAAGACAGTTTCACCTCCACTGGAAGGGTTTTAAAAATGAAATTAGACATGTTTTTAAGGCAAAATCTTTTGCAGTTAACTCCCCAGTTCTGCACATATTTCTATAGAATCTGTGGCCAAAGGAACCTCCTCTAAACCATTTCCCATCACCTCCTCTGATCTGTCAACTTCAATTGGGCTTTTCTTGTAGCACTACTTGTCCTATACTGAGAGGACAACAAACAAACAACTCAACTTATCCTTCCAGATTTATAACTGCAATCTAAAAATCTGTATTTATTCTACTTGCTTAAAAGTCTGAACTGTTTCAACACACAGTATTCACTACTGCACATTCTAGACTACTGTACTTCACCTATTTCCACCATTTCTCTCTTCTCTCCTAGTATCTGTGGTACAGAAACATGAGAAGAGTGACTTTTTTCCCTCTGAGGCTACCCTCCCTAATAAACACTTGAGCGAGGCAGAAAAATTACAAATGCAGAAGCATCTATTAGCATACTTACTGATCAATCAGACCAAAATGGTAAGTTTTAATATGTAGAATCATTGGGACTGCCATTCGTTTTTAACTTTGTTTTATTTTTAAATTACCTTGCAGTTGGAAGAAGTGAAATAAATCGAATTCTTCCGAATGGAATTGTTCAACAATCTTCTTTCCTCTGGGGGCATTTTTAGGAAGAAAAATGTATTCCAAATCAGATTAACTGAAAAGCTGGAAAAGCATCTTGCTAGTTTGACACATAAAGCAGTCAGAAAAAAACAAGAAGTCCATGAGACCACACAATCACTATGCAAAGGCCTTGGCTAGAAAGAACTTTAAAAATAGAGCTAAATGCCAAATACAGTAGATCAAAAAGAGAAGTACTCAAAAAGCAACTCAAACTCTCAGAGCAAATCATCCTTATTTGTCTGCAGTTTATGATGACTTGCCAACAACCTGGAGCAAATGGCATATTAAGCCTCATCTAGGAGAAAGGGCTAAAATGTACCAATTATAGATTTCCAGCCAGATGCTTTCATTCCCTAGTTTAGACAACAAGATTTCCTCCACCCTCGCCGTTTATCTGCCATTTCCCAAAGAGAAATGACTCTTGACTGGGAGGGACAGCACTGTTACAGACTATAAAATTTGTGCCAGATGCTTTAACTGAGGAAACATTCTCAGGTTTTCGGTTGATTCATAATGGGAATTGGAGTCTTAATATTGGATTCTTATTACATCATTATTTTCTAATTTACTTTTGTATAACAACTACGGCAAAGATCATTCTGTTCCTCCGTAAGCGGAGAGAAAAATCAAAACCTTGTTTTCTCAAAGGCAATCCCCATTGTTGATCTTATCCAGATTGTTATCAGTTCTATCTTAGGCTTGCATCACTCACTTTTTGCCCTTTTTCTCCCCCTCCTCCCCCCTTCTTTTTTTCCTTTTTCCTTTTTTGTTTAAAAAAAGAAAGGGTCTTCATACTCAGAGCACCTTGTCCACGACCCACTCTGGCTTCTGTGAAGTTCCCAGACGAGCTCTACAGTAAATGCTCTGATTTGACAGGTTCTAAAGACTCTGTGTTACCACAGATTGTTTTCCCTACATTCTAGGGAAGTTTTTAAATGATCAGCCAATGCCTCAGAGGGGGAAGTACTCTAGATTTCACATCTCTCTGCAATCCATCCACTCAAGAGTAGTTGTTGACAAATATACTACAAATGAGCTCTGAGAGTAGAGGATGACTAATTTTCTGTTAAATGCATCTTCTTACAAACCAAACCTATATAAATGAGCAACAAATAATCACAACTGATGGTATAAAGGAATAGGCAATTGCTGTCAAATCGTATCTACATTTAGCACTCAGTAGCCAAAAATAGTAACTTTTCAATTCTCTGTAATTTTGTCTAGCAAATACTGGTGCAGGCAATGGAAGAAATGATGAGGATTTCCTTCATAATGGTCACTATTATGGCTACTTCTTTCAGATAATTTCTATTTGTGGAATGGTAGTAAATGAGTAGACAGAAAATGACATAAGCATAAGATAAACAGCCAGCGTTTGAACATACAACTGCAGAGAAATAGGCTTCCTATGCATTTCTCCCCCAACTACCTCCCCCCCGAATGAAAAGAACTCCTAGATTTAAACAAACCTGTTCAGTCTTTTCTAATTCCTAACCAAAACTTTTCCTAAGTACTCATGCACCACAAGACAAGAACAGATGATGGAAAAACAATACCACAAATACTCACTAGAATTAAGAAAAGCAATCTTGCTTGAGTGGTATTCTACTCTTCACTGTACTTCTGTTCCACTAGTATATTAGCAGGTAAGTTGTGATTAACAATTAGACAAATGTATGAATTTATATAAGCAGGTGAATACCAAAAAAGACGAGTAGTCTGCATTCCTAAACAGGGAACAAACAACTCCAAATGATCCCTTTCTTCCAACACAAACCAAGTTTAAAATTCAGACCAAAAATTGTTCAGGAAATTATTTAAATAGATAAACAAACCTAAGAAAAATGCTATCTGTTTACGGATGTTAAATGCGTTCCACGCAAATGTCTATTTAGAATGTTTCAGTAGCTGTTTGTGCAGCGGCAGTACGGTTAGTGTCCATATAAAAGATCAAACCAGCAATGAACTGCTAGAAGAAATCCATCCCTTACACACTCATTACATTCCAAAGTGAGTCTTTCTGTAATGTATTGTCTGCTGTAAAAATAAACCCATGAAACATAGTCAGGGGTTTAAGAGGTTAAAAGCTGGAACAACAACAGAAGATTTAAATAGACACAGAAGAGCAAGAGCATGGGAACATACAGACTCACTAACAGACCAGATTCAATAGGTATGAACCACTCTACTCTGAGTTTTCTACTGTTAGACTTCCCATAAGCTTTCCTTCTGACTGTGTCTTCTCAGATCTCCTTTTACACTGCTTGCCCGCCTTGGGGCAAGGGAACCAAAGAGAACAGAGCACGCCAAGTTCTGAGGACTTTCATATTCCAACCATCTTTGCAAAAAAGTGGAACCTACTGACAGTCCCTTTCAGAAGAAATATCCCATCAAAACCTGATGATGAAACGCAAACATCTTCACATAGTGTCAACAATCCACAGCAATCCACATAACAATCAAAAAGCAACAAATCAATACATACATACTTTTATGACTTCGCCTCTCTTTTGCTGTACAGATAGTTCAGCCTACGGTATGACAGATACAGTTTTGATGCTTTTATACATTTTGGGCACACATTAATACGAGACTTTCTTCTCAGCAGTATTTCTGAAATAAGAAAAAGATTTTTCTGTTCATGGAAAATAAAAAACTTCATTGTGCAATTATATGGTTTGATGAACTTTTCAAATATTAATGACAAGGATTACGAAAAAGGAAGAAACGGTATTTCAAAACTTCAGCAGCTTGGCAAAATGAAGCTTCAGAAGGTGGAAAACAGATGGTGAGTTTATAAGGAACATGTCTCCATGAGCCATACGATGGCTCTGCTATGGCACTGGTCAACAGATTTCTGTTACTGCCTGTCCCTGTATCAACATGTATGGTCCAAGAAAAAGAACTTTAAATGGGTAGATTCAAAGAACTGATTTGCAGCCAAATGTCCACACAGAAGAAACGGACCCTCAAAATTACTTTGATGAAATGACTTGTACTGAAGTACCAATACTAAATTGAATGCTGTGTACTAGAAAACTGCATTAAATCAGTAAATAAGGATTTCTTTAGCCTCACTAAGAAAAACAAAGTTCTCTTAGGGAATGCCTGTGTTTAGATTGCAGGATTTGAGTTTGCTTATGGCCATTGACTGTCAGGACTTTTAAAGTATCTTGATGAATCAAACATGTGTTATACACAGAGATTGAATTCCTCCTACTTTAAAAAAAGGGAGACCAATATATTCAGGACCAACTCACATCCTATTCACTTAATATATACTGGACTTAAACTGGAATAAGTAACACAGATGGAGCCGTGGTAAATATTAAAATTAGCGAAGCAGAGGAGAACGGATTAGCAGCAGTACAGAAAACAGAAGGGAAGCAAAGGTGACTAATACTGAAGGAAAATGGGTTTGTTATGTTGGATGCAGTCATTACAACAGGGACATAAGTGACATAAATGATAAAGGGATGCATGCAAAGGGAGAGGTACAACGGGAAATCATGAGGTAGTAGGTCATGCTGAACAAATCTGATTAACTTCTGTGAAAAAGTCGCAATAAGAACCGATGGGACAGACTAACAGACATTTGGACTTCAAGATGGCTTATAATACCTCACAGCAGAAAAAGCTAGGGTAAAAGGTCAGTAAATACAGTGCAGATAAACATGGAAATTCTAAACTGAATTCAAAACAAGGTCAGTAAGAAGCCGCAGATAGGTAAAGAACAGACAGAACACTGACAGCTGTGCAAATGGCTGTTTGACCCCCTCTTACTTAGACAAGGTACCAAAGATAAACAAAGGGACTTCTGAAGAAATTAAAGCTGTGGCCATAAAACATCAAATTGGAAGGAAGGTTTGGTAATGCAGGTGATATGGTCAGAGTCCCCGTGATCCTGCTTAAAACTCAAAACTAGATGATTTACTTGCTATTAAATATACTCTTCCCATTATTGAACTTCTGGGCTAAAAATAGACAACACAATGAGACTCACAAGAGACACGCTACACTAAAAGAAGAGACAACTGGAAAATTTTGCTGTAACTTGAGAGAAAGTGGTAATTTTCTATCTCTAGGCAAGTCTGTCAACATGCGTTTCTGATTTTGCGACTTTCTAACTTTAAGCTCCACCAACTGGAATTTTCTCTTTAAATCATTTTAGAAGCAATTTAATCGAGATGCTTGCAGGGGAAGACAGTCTTTGATCACAAGGAGAGCTGTATTTACCTGAAAATGCCATGCATGAAGAGAAATTCAGTTATAATAAACTGCTTTTCATTCTAAGCAGCATAGTGTCTTTCATCGCTCTACTTCCCTAAGAGTTGTTTTACTAAACTGCTATCTATTGTCTTCCTTTTAGATTGTAAGCTCTCCGAGACAGGAACTGCCTCCTTAAACAAAACGAAAAAACCAAACAACAAAAACCTTACTTATACAGTATTCAGCACAGTAAGATCCTGACCATAGACTTCACATTGAAGATGTAAATGAAAAACCTTTAGGAAGCTCTGTAGATTTAATAATATATTTCATACACCTTTGGATATGATGGCTCTGCCACACAATCAAACACAAGACAAGGTAAATTTTTGAGAGTCATATTAGGCAGACATTTAAGCATGTGTACACCATGAAACAATGGATTGAAGATGACAGAGAATAGTGAAGTTGGTAGAAGACAGTCAAGTAACCAGTTTTCCTGGTTTAGGCCAGGACGGAGATGGTTTTGTCTTCGGCAGTTACTGTGTTTTGCACTTAGTATATGAAGAATGGGGATAGCACACTGATGTTGTTGGTTGCTGCTAAACGACCAAGGACATTTTGCAGTTTCCCAGGTTTTGCTAATGTGCAGGTACAAAAAACTTGGGAGGGGTAGAGCCAGAATAGTTGATCCAAACTGGCCAAAGAGAGTATTCCATGCCATAGACGTCATGCCCGGCATAAGCGAGGGTCGGCCGGTGGGGCTTTAGTCCCTTAACTTGCCTTAATCCTTGAGCTTCCCTTCAGGTCGCTCTTTGTTTCCCTGTTCTTCCCCCCCTTTTTTTTTTGTTTGTTTGGGCCTTTTTGTTCGTTCATTTGGCTGTTTATTCCCTCACCTGCTCTCTCTGGAACTTGCTGTTCTGGGATAGCTGGGGCAGGGGGGCCGGGGGGGGAATACCCCCTGCTCCCAGACTGCTGCTCAGGATGGGCTGTATCAGTCGTCGGGTGGCGAGAAATTGTGTATCATTTGTTTTATATATTCTATTATCCTTATATATATTATTATCATTATTAATATATTTTTATATTTTTCCTTTGCTGTCCTGGTGAACTGCTTTTATGTCAACCTGCGAGTTTTCCTTTCTCTCCGATTCTCCTCCCCACCCCACCAGGGAGGGGGGGAGTGAGCGAGCAGCTGCGTGGTATTTCGGTTACCATCTGGGGTTAAACCACGACACCGCTCTACTAGCTGGAGGTTGATAAAAGAATGTTTCATTATTAAACGCAAAAGGATTTTCTTCATCATGTTTTAAATGTAGACCTTAACATTTGATTCATATTTTCCATCGAAACCTTCAACAGATGATTGCATTGAAATGACAAACAGTGGCGTAAGATAATTGTAGGCAAAACCTCCAAATGCCTAATTAGTTTGCTTAGTTATTCTTTCATAATGTTCTGAAACATTAACACAGCCCCTTCCTCGCATTTTTCTGCACTTGACATTCTTCATTTTCAAAGTGCTCTTGTGAACTGCAGAAGTGCCAGACACTTGCCCCAAGCTTAATTCAAATTGTATTGTGTGTTATTCTACTTGTGGGTATGGATCTTTCTAAAACTAAAAAAGCCACCTTCTTTCCAATAGAGCTGTTCAATATTATTTACTTACGGAGTCTGCCTATCCTCTAAATCTATTTCTCAGCATTGTCCTGTTAACAGTATTATATTGTGCAAAGTACTCTACACATGAGGAGAACTAAACAGCTAAAGGCAGAAAATAAAACAAAGGTAGTTCCTCATTTTACCTCAAAATTCTTTCCCTGTTCTATCACTCTTCTCCCTTCATCTTGATTACAATCTTTTACAAATAATTTTTATTTTATCTCCTCAAAATTATCAATGAGCAACCTGGTCTAGTGGAAGGTGCCCCTGCCCATGGCAGGGGGGCTGGAACTAGACAATCTTTAAGGCCCCTTCCAACCCAAACCATTCTATGATTCTATAATAGGGCAAGGATTTCTACTGCTGTATTTTCCTCAGCCTCATCCACAGAAATAAAAGATTTTTGTGTCTAAAGCTACTTCTACTTCCAATGTCTCATATTCAGTAGTACATAATTATATTTTAGTCATAAGCACTGTGAAGATCAGCATGCCTACTAAAAACAAAACAGAAAGAAAAATCAAAACCAGCAACAACCATTGCCTTGGGCCTCATCACTCCTAAATATTGTGGAGACTTTGAAGTTGAGACAGTTGTTTTGATAACCTAAACTGAAGGCTTAGCTATTATGAATCGTTCTCTCCAAACACCATCTCCCCTGAAACTGGTATGTTGTAGAAAATGAACTTTACGTAAGCAACAAATCTGACATCAGATATGCAAGTGGAGATCAAACGGGACTCCTGAGCAACACCACATACTGCATTCAACTGTGAGGAAACGCTTCCCTAAGCGTCCTGGTGTCTGTGAACGCACACTGATCTGTCTGCCCTTTCAAAGCTCGTGGTCCCGATTTCCAGATTTAATTGGCTGTCTAACAGTCCTGTCCTAACCACCTATCACATGTACATCAGCAAATAACCATATTCTTTGCATCAAATCTTATGTCATCTTTCTCTGAGAAATGATTGGCATCACTGGTGTTCATTGCTGCTAACTCACAATTAGCAATCAAGAGGGACTGTTCTCTGCCTCTTCAACTACAAGAAACGGGGGAGCATCAATTGAAACTAGCAGGTTAGAAGTTCAAAGTGGAGGGGAAAAAAAGGGGCCTAAGTCTTCAGACAGCACTTAGTTAAGCTCTGAAACTCGCCAAAGAATGCCATGGATGCTTAAAGATGTTATCAGCTCAAGGTGTAAGGGGACAAGGTATCAGAAGAGACGCCCATCAAGGACTTCTAGGTAGAACAATTGCAGGAAGTCCTGTAACTACAAAGTACTGAAGACTCAAACAGAATACAGAGGGAGTACTGCTATTGCTTATGTACATTATTGGGGCAATACACTTGCTATACTCTTACGTTTTTTTCCTCAGATGTCTGCTTTTGGCCTGTGCCAGGACAAGATAACAGGCCAAACGGACTTTTCGCCAAATGCCATACAGGTCTGCACGTTACAGTTCTCAGCTGCAAAACCTGAAGCCACTGCAAATACATAAAGTGATGGGTTTCCCTGGGTGACTCTTGGTAGAAAGGAAGGAGAAACAGTACACTCCATAGAATGGTCAAACACAGGGAGCTTTTAGAAAAACGTGAACTCCGGAGAAGGAGACCTTCTAGCAACGCTCACAATCCTGACATGAGATGTTGGGCTTAACAGAATGTGTACCGATGCCCTGACAGCATTTATCAGCACACCAGTTCCAGGGACAGTGCAGCTTCTGTGCTGCGCCCTAAAGGTATTGCAGAGATCCTAACTGGACTAATGCATAGTCTCTGGTCCCAAACTGCCACCTCTCTGCTCCCTCCTCAGTACAATTACCACCATAGCAATCATAAAAAGCTCTCTATGAGGTTTCATAAAGACATTGCAAGTACTTCTGAGTAAAATGTTTTTAATTTCTACAGATTAAAAGAAACTTGGACATGCAAAAATTATACAGTTTGCTGAAAGAGACAGTGTAACTCGCTACCCAAGTTAGAATTAGAACTTAGCTCCCAAACACCTTTATCAGGCTTCTTTGCAGAAACAAAGATATGGGAAAAAATGAGAAATACTCACAGATTAAATTGTTTGCAATTTAATTGTTGCAAAGACAACTACAACATATTGATGTTTAAATAGCCATTTCTTTTGGATGATCCTTTTTCCCTTCTCCAAAGCCTATTTTTCATCAGGCCAGGAATAAGATGCACCTTTTCCAGCAGAAGGTAAAGTTAAACATTTCCACTTCCTTGCCTCTTTTTTGAAAGATAGTAGACACTAAACTGCATCTATGTCTGAAATGCACAACTGTACTGAAAAGGCTTCCTTCTACTTAGGTGTCCAATAGAGAATGAGGAAGAATGCACTGGTATATACCAGTATTCCTTCACCATTTACGTACGTTTTACTTCTCGTGAATTAGAACACAAATCTGAATTTTTCTTTTGAAAATGTATTCAAGCCAAAGGAAGGAGGAAACAATATAGAATTTAAAACCTATTTCAAATGTAGCCTTTACTCCAGAAAAGAGAACTCCAAAGGTACCAGAGTCAGCCAAGAGCTTGACAGTCTGCATGTGGGCAGCAATCAATGCCCAGGTTACCAACCACTTGACTGTTACAGATTACATATAAGCAGATAGTCATAACAGAGTAACAAAGAGCCTGGAAAAATCTAGCCCTAGAACTAATTCTTTATAATACTATTGTAAACTCCTTCATTCATAATCTAATACGATCTCTGAAGATCAGGGAAACCGAAGGCTAAGAAAACGCCATACAACATTACAAAAAAGTTACTGTGCACTTGGAGCTGGTCTGAGCAGTTGCCACCACCATCTTCTTCTGAAAGTACAGTGGTGCTGGGGAGCAGGCAACAGAAGAAGCTGGAAAGTAGGAGACTGACATTCTGCCAGCCATGGTAAAAGGTGACAACTGACACTAAGCTTTCTTTAGAGGCTGAAATAAGCAAACAAGAGATCACTTCTTAACACTGGTGATCCTTCGAGTCAAACAAAACACATGAACAGTCCCCAGTGAGAAAATAGCAAAGGAGAAATAAGAAACCATTTACCATAACCAAAATAAATTCCTCTCACGTAAGACTCGGAGGAAGAAAATTCCCTGCGAGTTAAACTGGAGCACTAATACAGGGACCCAGACCTTTTGGATAGAATGCTTAGGACATTCTTTTTCTTGTCCTTGTACACATAAGCTACAGGAATTTAATTATGCTGTTTCCATCACCTAAGAACATTCAAGTATGTCAAGCCTGTTGCTTCCGGCGTTATAGGGACTAGGCAACATTCTCAGATGATCGCTGTGTTTCATGACCCCTTGTCAGACTAAATAAAAAAGCAGCTTTAAACCAGACGGTCATGTAGGAATCGCCCAGCCTGTCATCATGTGTGCACTCCGAACATCTCCACTGTTGATAGTGTGGAACTAAATAAGTAACAGAAAGAACCGTACACAGCACAGTTGCATATAAATAAAGCTAGTCTTATCAAGCCCTCTTTCTATAACCCTAAGCTCTGCTGTCTCTGTAAATTTTTAGTTCTAGCCTCAGCCTCTCTATACTATCAAACATCTACTGTTCAAAGTTGAACGCACCCCTCAAATACGTCCCATGCCTGCAAAAAACATCATCTACACTTTGCAGTTAGATTACAGCAACTTCAGTCATTCTAAGACTCAGCACTCAGCACCTTGGTGTCTGATGCTCAGAGCTGCTGTGAATCAGTAGTATACATTAACTCCTCAACACCTTGTCCTCCATTGCATTTAGTTGAAGGCAGAGGTCCAAAGAAAAGATATGGCAGCCATACAACATTCCTTGACTTACAGTCTTCTAAAAGTATGGATCACATATCACTTATTTATATAAGGCCCAAATTACTTACTGCCAAGATCTTCCAGACAGCAGAAACAAATTGATGAATAGGCTTACCTTCAGGCTAGCCTGATTAGCAAAATTGAAACTTTTACATTAGATCAGTGTCTTGCCTAGGTGTAATAGATCTGCAAACTTTCCAGAGCTTTCCACAACCAGACGAGAATTTTTTTGGCTTTCAATAGCAAAGATCTGTAGAAACTTTCAAATATCTTTAAGTCCACAGACAAGAATAAAAGACTTTAAAGAATTCAGCCATCTGACCTGGAGAATAGAGAGGTCACCACAGGTAGGAATGAGAAGAGAGGTACAAGTAGCATAATAAATTCAGCTATCCTTGTAGGCAATATTAGATCTGACAGAGCCCACATAGAAACTTGCACGATAGCGAAAAGGCAAAGTCAGATCAAGATGCCTGCATAGCAACTACAAGCACATGTACACAGTGACCCATATTAACTCTCCCTTTTTGCTTTTAGAATGTAAGCAATGAGCTAGCTGCCAGCTTCTCATCAAAACGAAGGATGTTTAATATTTTAGCCAAGCAAAAAAGGCACACACCACAGCTGTAGATTCAACCCTACTCACAGGAATGGAAAAAAGAGAAGCACTGTTTGTTCCCGAAGAAAATAGTTCCATCTCATTGTAGTACATCCAATGAGATGTACAGAGCATGTTCCGTTGGAGGCTCCCTGTTATATTATCATAGCTGGCAAGTACAAGTACATACACTATTCATGGCACATTTTAAGGCTATATGCTTGCCTTTATGTCACACGAACTAAAAATTGAATGATACTTAGATTAATATGGGCCTCGACAAGGATGACATGTCAATTTGTAAAGCCTTGAATATTTTCTACAGTAAGGCCTTAGCTGGAATACCAAAAATTAAGCTTTGGGCACCATATTTAACAAACATGTATAAACTGAACGCAGACAACAGGAAAGGAACAAGAACAAGCAGATATGTAGAATACAAGGTCTGCAAGGAAAAATTGAAAGAACTGGAACGTGAAATCTAGAGAAGATAGAGGGGGAAAAACATGATAGCAAGTATTCAAATATGTAAAAGGCTAGTACATAAAGGGGAAATAAGCTCTTCCCCCATGAACACAGGGGGAATATGAACAAGGCAAAAGGTAAATGGCTCAAATCATAGCAAGGAAAATAAGGTTCAATACTACAGAAAACTTTCTAAGGCTATGAATAGGGAAGCAGGGGATCAGACTTTCTGTGGAAGCTGCGAAATCTTTGTCTTTTTAATTCTTAGTGCTTCGAGTGCCTAGAATTACAGGTAGCCAGAACTGATAGAATTCCAATCCATTAGAGGTAAATAAATATTTGTATCATTCACCAGAAAAAACACCCGAGGGACATTTGTAACTCAAGTTAAATGATCTTCATGCATAATTCAATGAAAATTCAGTATTATATTAATTTATTCAGTTGTTTTTATTTTTTTTTTAATTACAAATTACCAAGCTAAGACAATGGGAACTAGTGTTTTATGGAGAAGACAGTAAAAGGGCTCTGTACTGATGTCATACTAAAAAGAGGGACACAAAGACCTCCTGATCATATCAGTCTAGGGCCAGCTTCAGCGGGACCTTAAAGTAACCAGCTTCCCACTTGCAAAATGGAGATCTAGTGAGAGCTGCTGTTAAAAAATGCTATCTAAATGTTAGGGAGGATTATTAGAGAGAGAAAAACGTGATCATTGTTTGAACCTACACTGCTGTTTGTAACACTAAACTGTTCTCTAGGTCTGATCAGTGAGAAAGTAGTTCTCACTTACAAAGAAAAAAACCCATAATTGTCAGCAATAGCAAGCTTTACATATTTGTCCCTCCAAAACTACATCCTTCTGAAGTGGTTAAAAAATGAGAGAGAGTTGAAACAAATGGCTGTGCTGGGAGTAAGTATGGCCCTCACTTAAACAGGCCTATAAATCATGAGCCTGACACTGGATACGAATGATTGCTGGCAGGCCTAGCACTGCTCCAGGCAAACTTCACAAGGACGCACAGTGTATCTATAAGGAAACAGCACCTAACTGACTGTTAACCCTGTGTTCTGTTCCCGAGAAAGTTTCCACCTGCAAGGTAGAGCAGAAGACTCCTCAACAGTTGCCCCTTTCTTGCATGTTTTTGGTTTTGGGTTTGTTTTTTTTTTTTTTTTTTTTTTTTTAATTCAGAAGACATGATAGGATTTTCCTTTTCTCTCTTCTGTTTCCTTGAAAAGGGCAAAAAGGCAAGAAAAGGCAAAAGACAGATAAACCAAAAGAAAAAGAAAGGAGATGAACTTTTTGGCTTTAATTGAAAAACAGAGCACACTGATGCATATCATTATTTTCCTTGAAAATTTTCACTTCTAACAACTCTACTTAACCAAATATTCTTATTGGACATTTGAAGTGCTCAGTATCTCAGTCAAACAGAACTTTTTTAAACCATCATCAGTTGTGTAATCTGTGAGTCTATTATTCCTGCTAACATTCTTGTTCTAATACCAGGTACTGCCTCATGGAAAATACATAAACAGTCCAGGGACCAAAGATCAGAAACCAGGTCTCTTCTATTTTGAGCCAGGTTCCCCAGATACTTCAATAACCCATGATTTTGGCATTTTTGCTGCTTCAACAGGAGCCAGAATATGCCTTAACTCTGAATTGCTTATAGCCTCCAAGCACTTCAGGAACAGATCAGGAGTCTGAATCCTCTCAGGCTAACCTTGAACTCAATTCTGCCCATTTTGGAGTACGTGTTCCAAACACTAGGACACCAGATGAAAGATTTTTTAGCACACTACATCTTGCACCCAGAGCCCAATACCCGTATTGAGAGACAAGCCGATTTCCAATATATAGCAAACTAAGTATCTACCGGTGTGAAGGTGCTCCCTGCTCAGCACCTGAATAGTCCCTTGAAGTGCCTGACTCTCATTCAGCGCAAAGAATTAACTGCCTAACCTGGATGACCTGGAGCATCTTCCTGGGTCTCAGTGCCTACTTTTTAGACAGTGTAATGCCTATAATAGACAAGCCCAAGTAATTCGGTTTGTCTAGTCCTCTCTTTCTCCTGAATGGCATTCTTATTCATTTCAACAAACTAAAATTTTATTGTGATTGTTCCGGCTGTGTAATTCTTAAAAAAAATCACCACAAGAAGCTCATACCACAATGGTCTCTTCCCTAATTGGAGATGAATGTTGGAAAGGAAAAATACATATAACCAAAACATCTAATCTAAATTAAAAAAAAAAAAAAAAAAAGAGTGTTTGAGGTGCCTCCCAACATAATCAAGGGACTCCTTCCTATTAGTGTTATGGAAGCACTCATTCTTACAGTGGCGTGAATCAAGAAATGGCCGGGTTGCCTCTCTGATGCAGTTGTCGGTTTCAGGCAGTGCATTAGTATGTACCTTCACACTTGATCCAAGCTACTCTTTGCTGACCTGCCTTCATCCTGTCGCTTCTCACCCTCTTCCCGCTTCTTTTCTAGGACACTCATGACAGTATTTCCCTACTGTCATAAACTCTGTTTCTTAATAAGCCCATTATTCTTATCGTCAATACAGACAATCAAGTCATTTTTCTTTGGAGGGTTTTCCCACCGTAACCCAAATTTCAGCCTTGCTTTTCAAACCTAGGTGACTGCTAGGTCCCAGGCTTCACGGTGCAAGGGCTTAGAAGTGAAACCCTGCATGCTAATTGATACATTCTGCTGTACAATCGTATACAGGCTGCCTGTGACAACGAGGGGTACAGAATCAATCTTAATGTTCCACAGAATTAATTCACTCTGCGAATAAAAAATTTTACTCATATCTCTGTGTGGAAAAAAAAAAAAGTCACTTCATTTCACAAACATCTTTCAATCTTCTCTTCTCTTCTAATGATTCTGCATTACTAAAAGGCCTGAATCATAATACTATACTCGGTCTTCACCAGAGTCTTAGTCTTGCCCTTGGTTACTTCCCTGTTGGCTGCAAAGATGGCCAAGTAATGCCTCCAGAGTGAAAGCAGCTTCTGCTTCTACCAGGCTCTGACAGCTGTGTACATCGTCTGGCTCCATTCTCCCCAAAAAGCTGTTACTGTCCTTCTGCAATAAGTCTCCACCAGCCAAAGGACCAAATATGCCAGTTACAATCCTGAGCTGTGGTGAACTAGCTTGCAGCAATGTAAGAAAAAGAATGGACATGTTTTAGAAAAGCAAACACATTAGCCTTTCACCCTAGAACTCATGAATAACTTTAATAAGAAGTGGACTTTTGAGTGGCCTCAGTTGCTTAAGTCGTAATTGGGGAATTCTTTGGTAGTGCCTTTTCTTCTTCTGTTTTTGGTAGAAAACAGAAGTATACAATTTCAAAGTTTTCCTTTCTATCCTGCCTCATGTTTCTCCTCTACTGTAAATTCTTGGACACATAGTCAGGGTTTACCAGAGATCAGCACTGCTAACTACTGCGAACACTACCTCAGCATTACAAAGTTCCCGCAACGCTAAAGATGTTTTAAACTGACGACATAGTAACTTATTTTTAAAAATAATAAGTAGCAGTGCCAAGGATGTACATATTTATTTTGACAGCTGTTTACTGTTTCTAACACTTTTCTAGCTCAACATGTTTTCAATCAGACTGTAATCACTTTCAAGGGTAACAGGGCGTTGTTTATGTTTGTACCCCAGCCATATGAGACGAATGACTGAAAAGTATCTGATTTTTCACTGCAGTAAGGGACAATCTGATTAAAAACTCAGCACTGACAGTGTAAAAGGGTAACACAGTTAAACTACCACAGTTGTGCTCAAGCGCAATATTATGCCTTACCATCTCCAGTGCCTATGCTAATGTATTTGGAAGCATCCTGAATAATGCCAAGCTTTACCTATAGAGATGGGCAACAGTCCCAACTTTACAGCTCGGGGGACCAGATCACAGTTCTGGAACCACCCCTTGCATGACCTTGACAGCTCCTTGCCATCCACACCAACAGAGGAAGAGAAGCACTTTGAGGCGGATGTAATGACAACAGCTGATTCTCTACGCTGATGGATGCTTACCATCACAGTGGGAGTCATTCTGCTGTTAGGGCATCATGTACTGCTCAGACAACTGTTTGCCTGCCTCTTCTAACAGAAAAGCAGTGAACCAGAAAGAAACATGCACCTAAATGTTTCAGTTTCTGCACCTATGCACCTACACGTTTCAGTTTCCACTCCAATGTACCCTCCTGGAAACTATTTCATTAGAGCACCGTGTCCTAAAGACTGGCTCCCTCTAGTGCAAATAGGCAATAATCTAATACTGTAAATCGAAACACCATGCTTCAACTGGTTCTCCTTAATTAGGCATTCCCAGATACCAGACTTCTTGTCTGATACTTCAGTAGTTATAATCTCGCACTGAATAAAACATCTGTGATCTGCTTTAGTGGTTAATGTAATAAATACAGATTATGTTCAATTAAACAATTTCTAGTTCTCAGTAGGGATTTGATTTCTAGAGTTCACTTCCAACTAAAAAGTGCATGTTATTTTAATAGGAATACACCTACACGTAACCGCAACAGCTGCCTACAGTTAACAAGCTGTAAATATGACGTTCTTAAATGACAAAATTGTATTCTCAGTATTTTTTTGATCCTGTTCCAGCACCGGTAGCTCTGCATACTGGAGAACGCGTATAGAAAATGGCAATTTCTGATAAGCACCTATGTCAGTACAGTAGTTGACAACTAAAGATTGAGTAGTCTGCCAGAGATTTGAGCATAGCTACTGGATTTTACATGCAACAACTTTCAACAAAGACTTCAACAAGAACCACTATCTGTCCTTGCAGAGATAGATGGGCTTCATCCAGACAGCTCCTCTAGAACACTCAAGCGAGTTCAGAGCAGAAAACTGATTTTCTCAAGGTACTGACAAGGCGAAATATCCATCTCTTCCTCTCCCAAAAGGCCTGACTCTCTATTCCCATTCCCCTGCTTACATTAGCTGCTACTTTATTAGGGTTTAGTTTGTTTTATACTCCTACCCTCCACATTAACTAAGTCTCCAGGACAAAAAGCCTCAAGAATTAGAGTTTCTAGGCAGTCTATGCCTTCATGCTTTCTCTCTATAGGGAGCTTACCCTCTAAGACATAATAAAGAGAATATTGCTTCTGTCAGAATAACTTTAATGCTATTAACACTAATTCTTAGACATCTCTGTAACACGTTTCAGTGCTTGAACTCTGCCTATTCATGCTTCATACAACAGTTTACAAATCCCAAAGGCAAAAAGAATGAAAATAAAAAGGAAGCCTGGTGCTTGTAACCCAAATCATAAGGAAACACATTTTATTTAAAAATAAATAAATAAGTAAAGCTCACAACATACGAGATAGGCAGCAGTCAGCGAACGTAATTTGAGATTTACGGGATAGTATGAAATGTATTTCCGAGTTTCTATGATGCAGAAAGAGTTTCTCCTTCATGCCTTGGAAAGCTATATGAAAGTTTGCTTTATGGAATGCTATATGAAAGTTTGCTTTAGGTATTCACACTGATGACTCTCCCCCCTCCCTTTTTTTTCCCCCTTCCTTTTTTCTAACTACCGAGATGCCACAACATGGGAAAGCTGTGTAAAGCCAAGACTGTGCCAATTATGGTATACCTTACTGATAATCAGGAGACCTTAAGAAGGAGCAAAGGCAATCATCTTGATATGACAGTCTAGTACTGAACCATGGGTCATGAGGACAAGTGTCAGGAAGGGAACAGAAGGAGGTCTTTCCATTCTGAGTTAGAAATGAAGCAAATACTTCCATGGAGGTGTCATCTTTAAATCCTCTTTAATACTAGAAGCAGGGATGGTCTAACTGCACATATTTTCCGAGACAAACAAGTCTTAGTATAAGTCAAATAGCCTTGCAAGTTAGACAAGACGTTGGTACAGCTCAAGTAAGATCCTTACTGTTAAGCATAATCTCCAAGATCCATTGTATTGCTTTATTTTTGAGACCTCATCAGTTTCATTATCCACATGCTAACCGTTAAGTAGTTGCATTGCAACAATCCTAAACAAGGTGCTAGGCTTTTTTTTGGCCTCTCTTCCCCGCCCCCCCAATTTTTTAAAAAAAAAAACAACTCAAAAAGTAAGCAACTACTTTCCTGTTATGCAGTGTGAGTCAACCTGGTAGTTGTTAAAATAGAATTTTGATGTTGAATAAATATTTTCTGGTGGCTAACATTAGCAAAAACCCCTCTGGCACTACAGGAGGAAAGCATGGAGAGTTCCTAAATTTCATCCAGTGAAGTAATTTGGTGAGTATTGTAACAAGATAATTCAAATTGTTCTGTCTCTTAGAGAATCATAGACCTATAGAGTTGCAACCAAAGATGGAATTACATCCTATGCTGCTGAGGTGGAGACTCTTTCTTTATTGTGCATATGAGAACATAGATGTAAGCAGACCACATAACTTTAGGCACCTAACTTTGGACCCCTGCTTCCCTTAAAAGTCAAAAGAGCTCCAGAAGATCATGTAGTAGTACTGATCAGCCTGGAGGTTTTATTCATCTAGGGGTTCCTAGCCCATTTTTTTTATGGATCACAAGTCTATTCATACCATTAGCGGTCAAAATGCCAGCTTGAAAGGGACTGGTACAAAAGTTCTTGCTGCATTCAGCATATGCCAGAAGCCATGAATAAATCTAGCTAAGACAACAGAAAGGTGGTGACATTACTGCCAGATAGAGAGGACTTGTGTCTGATAACTACAGCAGGTGCCGCTTTCCTTCTGACTTTTCAGACCAACAAAAATGTTTTAAGAAAACCAAAGCAGGACCTTAAGAAACAGAATGGAAGCACTTGTGATTCCAGGTTGCCTAGGTCAGCAGTGACTCTGCTTTACTGTTTGCATTTACATGGAGCACCAAAATGCCAGAATTCCTCCAAGTTTAATTTTAAAAAAGATTTCTGAGCTACAGAAAGAGTCATATGCATGACTGGATCCCTGAATATAACACCATGCACACACAATTTTGCCTTTCTTATTCATTTTTCACAAGCAGCAGTTAGTCCTTCATGCAGCTATATCATGAGAAATCTTAACATGCTAGCCTGAAGACTACTGTAAGCTGCTCTCCGTATAGAGGTTCAAGTTCCTACTTATCAGACTTCCAAATGCATTTTAAAGACAAAAAAAAAAAATCTCTCCCTCCCCCAACATCTGCCAGGACATACTGGAAGCTGATATAACTTGCTCTGAATCTCAGCAATGTGGCTACTGCTTTAGTTCGAGTGAACTGACACATAAGCATCCTTGAACTAGTGTTTGTTAAATAGCACCACCTCCAGGAGCTTTTTATAACGACAGGGAAGGGGAAATGGCTCTATTACTCTACTGCTGAGTAGTTAAGAAACACACTGTAGCGGTAGCACATTTTGTAAGGCTTAAAATCCTTCCACTAAACTTCATTTTATATTTGACAATCCATGCAGATAGCTTTTGCTTTATGATACTTGCCACACAAATTGCTAACACATAGTAATAAAACAGTCCATGCTTCCTTACAAGACAAGAATGCTCCAGCTAAGTGTCACAGCACGTCTGCAAAACTGTAAACATCCAAGGACACAGGCACATACGTAATCCAGTGGAGACAACATGCAGAGGCAGATGTGTGAAAATGCGTGAACACCGAACATCACATGCATTCCTAGCCACAAATACAGAACACCAATACTTGGACCCTCCTCAGTTATCAGACCAGCTAAAGCACTGAACTCAGTGGCAAGCCAGGACCAGTGTCTCCAGGGAAGTACTGACAAAGAGTATTTTTGCAAGCTTGTAACGTCTGCAAAGGTGTTATTCAGTTCCGCTGCTGCTAGCAGTGCCTGGCTTCTTTCACACGTAAGAAGAAATGGAATCTCACTAAAAGGCCACAATGCCTGGAGATATCTTAAATGAGCTTAATCATCTTCAGTTACGGTGGGAATTTAACTGAGGACTAACATGGTATCTTCTGTGTTTGAGGTGGTATGTAACCACATATTCTAAAAAACATATGGGGTATAACGAAATATGATTATTTTGCTATGATCCATAATATGAAACCCACTCTATGATTTTAGAATCAGTAATAAAAACAGTTTTGAAAATGAAAACCTGTAATTCCACTGTGGTGGATGCTGGTCCAGGGACTATTTTAGTCGGTGGAGCGCACATGGTAATATGAAACAAAAGGTATGTTTTCAAGGCTTCCTTTTCCCACCTGCTAAATAACATTTCACACAACTTTACATTTAAAAACATACATGGTTAAATATTTCATCATATGCATTTACTGTAGAGAAATTATCTGGGAGAAACACAGGAATCTTACAGAATTGCAAATGGCAGAGACTATAACTCACAATACATTCCTCAAGAGGCAGCCACTCAAAAAAAAACCCAAACAACCACCAACAAAAAAAACCACCACCCACAAACCTTGAGAATATCTGCAACTGGATATCTGACATTTAGCAAGTTCAATAATGTATATTGATGAAGTACCATGTCTCTATGAGAAACAATGAGATCTCAGCAATGGGAAAAATGCCAAGAAAGTCAGTCATACAGATTTTCATGTGAATCAGACACTACAGTGATCGAGGTACAATTAAAGATCACCATGGTGGATATGGCAGTGAGAGTTCTTGCTGAAGAGAAAGGATCCGACTTGATGCTTTGAGGTGGAGCATTTTTTCTGTTTGTCTATTTTTGCTACAGTTTCTTTGCCAGCATTCTTCCATTTTCTATTTATTTATAGTTACTATAGTCTAACAAAACAATTTTTCTGTGCTGATTGCCTACAAAGAAAGCTTTTTTTAAGAACTGTATGGGGGGGGGGGGGTATTCTTTGTAATTCACGTATGTGGTGTTTAGTGCTTTACAGCTTAAAAGAGAGCCTAAGTTTAGTTTTTGACTGGAGAAATAGAGATGTCACAGGAAACAAAAAGAGTGAGAGCTGATACTGTGGCCTTCCAGCAGATACTGTTTTCCATGACAGTGGGTCACTAGTGGGGAGACCCTGAAAGATGAGAAAAGGAGGAGACAAAGGTAGATCTATAGTCCCATATTTTGCCTTATACTACGAAACGTGCATTCAATGCGAGTCTGCTCGAGTAAATGGTTGCTCAGGCAGAAAAGAAGGGGTCAGATGTTAGAGAAGACAGTGCAATCTTATTTCTTTCTCTCTCAGATTTTGTTAATTGAAAGTAAAATTGTGCTTATTATTTGAACAACATCAGGTAAACACTGGATGCAAAGGGAATAAAAGTAAAAAAGCAAACCTAGGTAACTGCATTCCCCCTCTCTCTTCATGTGCCTTCAGGAAACAGAACAGTAACAAAAATACATCGACTCTTTTGAGTTAAGATATAATTTTCATTCCACGAGTTGAATCAACTCCACTTTGCATATGTAATCCACTAGATGAAAAGTGCCAAACTCATCTGTTATTGCTCACAGAAACAGTCTCTCTACATTACTGATGTAATGCCTAGAGATGAGACGTGCAGCGATCCCACTGGAAGACCATTGCACATGACGAGCGAGTGATCCACGATGCAGCTGACACGAGCACACCCAGGCCTGTGCTGCGCTGCACTGGGCTGCACATGCAGCAGCGTGGCCTCTGCGCTGGGCTGTGCAGCACAAATCTCTTGGCCAGAGGACAAACTCCTTCAGCTCATTCTGAGAAGGAGCAGCTCCCACTCGGTACCGGTGATTACGCCACCCTGCATAGCCTTGCCTTTACCTAGCAGTGCAGCAAGAAGTCTCATGAGAACATTGGTTCTGTTTGACTGTAGAATGATAAACAAACAGACTTGTTTCCTTGTAAGAAATCATAGAATAGTTCAATTGACTGAAAGGCAAGAAATCTCTGCTTACAGACGAGGTCTGCGTGGCATGCTGCGTGTGGGTCAGAGTCCCATTTGATGCTACGTCGCTCCCAGCATCTTAAAGGGCATAAGATTACCTATGCTATTCTCTTCTTACAGTGTTAGCTCTAATAAATAACATTTTAAATGACATCCTACAGAGTCTGAGTGCCTTTCTTACTGGGTTCATAATGGACCAAGCACCCCCTAGTGCAAAACAACATGCTGCATTTTTAAAATATAAAGGGAAAGAATAATAATAGTTCCTTGCCTCTCTTCAATGCAGCACTACCATTTTCATTAAAATATCCAGTAACAAATTCTGTTTGGCTGCTTAATTTCTGGACTAGTTACTGCAGATGCAGATGGGGATATTAACTACAGTGTTGTTGGTGTACTGGCCTGGGGGGCGCTATAGGAGGCAAGCATGGTCTTCTTAGCTCTACCATTATTCAGCCAGACGACACCACAGCTGTATCAAAGCCTTTGGGAATAGCTCAGAATGTCTTTCTAAAGCCCCAAATGTTAGTGCAAACATCATGATGTTCCTCAGCTTAAAGAATGTCTTGAAATTATACTCTACGTGCTTTCCCAGATGTAAACATACCCTATTGGACTTCATTTACATACGCTGTATTTTATTTTTCCCTTGGCTTTTAATAGCAGTGCCACATAAGAAACTCTGCCAAGGGAGCCCATAAACATACAGGCTGGTGCTAGCTTAGATTTTCAGAGCTTAATTAATGATTTCTTTTTCTTTTATGTTTGAATATTTAACATGCTGATTTGTTACCACCAAAAGCAGAAAGAACAGATCCAGAGAGTAACTTCGGAATGCACAGTAGGCTACCCCAGAAGCCACAACAGTAATTACCAGGGATGCAGGCAGTTCGCACCCTGGTCCTAAGGCTTAGCAGAGTAGCCTTGTCCCTTTCACACGTAGTCAGGCTCTGAAAGCGAAATATTCTTTCCACCTACTGACCTTGGAGCCTCTCCAAGTCTGACTAGTTCTGACTCCTCCAAGAACCTGACTAGTTCAGTACCAGGCAAGGCACTATTCTCACTCTACCTGCCTCTGGGATAATCAGAGCAAATTCCAAGAGACAGAAAATAAAGGTGTGAATTCAAGTATAGATGCCACATAAGCAGTGCTATGGGAGTTCTGAACAGAAACTGCATCACGTTCACAGGGTTCTGTCATGCTTTCAATTTGAGGGTCCACAAGTACAAGGTACATGTCCGCTTAAATATTTCCCAGCCTGGTGTTCTTTTAGCTGAGGTTCACAGATTCTGCATACTACTACATCTATGTGACCTTTGAAAGGTAACTAAGCAAAGTGACGCTTTTGTCAGTTAGTTTAAATTCGCTACACAAACTGGCACCTCAGACATTTTAAAGGAAAGACAAATTTTCAAAAGCTGAAAGCCATTCAGAGGAAAAGGAAGCATGTAGTACAGATGTTAACTGTGCATCAATTCACTTCACTTCATGAAAGGCATTAATATATCCACAACAAAAGGGATCTGTTTGCTCAAAACTATTACTGTCTTCATCAGCACTTACAGAGGCAATACTGTCCACACCCTGCGACACAAGCTACCGTATGGCTGTTTATGACTAATGAATAATACCACTAATACCACTACCACAAATTTCCTTGTCTTCCTAGTTATGTCATTCTTTTTGTGATCCTTCCATATGGCAGTAAGCCTGTGCCATGCCGACTCGGTATTTCTGAACACAAGGCTTGCACACCTTTTTCCCCTCTGCTAACAGATGGTCCATGTGTCAGGTGATGTCACTTCAACACCACAACCACCAGGCCCAGGCAAAGGCAACTGAAGGCTGACAGTGGTGGGAGTGCTAGCCTAGCCTTAGTGGGAGCACCTGGCAGAGAACTGACAGGGTCCTATGGTCTATATTTATGAAAATTGTGCTATAAACCCAAAGGCTTCTGTCCTTCACACCTCTTTCCAGCACTTGCAAGTAGTATTGACCTAATACCATCTCTAGATAATCAGCAGGCATCTACTACTCAATTAGCAAGTTCATTTGTTTCTGTGAGGCTCATTAGACTGTATTAAAAGAACATAAAGAAGGAACCAAAGTGAATAATTTCAATTCTGAAATAGTAAGACTGCTTAAATGTAAACAATTGAGGTTAGAACATGAAACTTAGACAGTTAGAGAGGACCGGCCTGGTCTGGATGACAGCCAGCCTTAATGGAAAAAACAATGGAAATTCTACTTGGATCACAAATAAGGAGAGAAGGAAACAGCATATTTGAAAAACTAAAACTCTTCCCTACCCACCCTTGTGGTTTAACCCCAGATGGTAATGCATACCATGCAGCCATTCACTCACTTACCCCCCCCTCCCCAGTGAGGTGGGGAGGAGAATCAGAGAGAAAGGAAAACTCGTGGGTTGAGATAAACCAGTTCACCAGGACAGCAAAGCAAAAAAAAAATAATAATACTTATATTATATTATAATAATGACAATAAAAAATAAGGATAATAATATATATAAAATGAACGATGCACAATTTCTTGCCACCCAATGACCGATACAGCCCATCCCAAGCAGCAGTCGGGGAACAGAAATATTCCCCAGCAGCTATCCCAGAACAGCAAGTTCCAGAGAGAGCGAGCAAGGGAACAAACAGCCAAACGAACAAAAAGGCCCAAACGAAAAAGGGAAAAAGAAAGGGACTGGCCCACTGGCTGACCCCCACTTGTACTGGGCATGACTTCTATGGTATGGAATACTCTCGTTGGCCAGTTTGAATCAACTATACTGGCTACACCCCTCCCAAGTTTTTGCACCTGCACATTAGCAAAACCTGGGAAACTGTAAAATGTCCTTGAACGTTAGCAGCAACTAATAACATCAGTGTATTATCAACATTCCTCACATACTAAATCCAAAAAACAGTAGCTGTTGGAGAGAATCAGCTCCATCCCAGCTGAAAGCAGGACAGCCACCCAAGTACCTCTGAGGGCCTCCAGTACCTCCCTTCTTACCCCAAGAGTGTGGAGGTTAACTATATCTTTGCTCTATTCTGACTTCTTTCTCAGAGCAGTAAGAATGCTATAAAGGGACCACAGAGTAATGGAACAGACAGTCTCTAAACTCTGAAGTGAACTGTGAGGACATCAGGAAACTGGACTAGTCAGAGCTTCTACAATGTGTAAATGACACCGCATTTTAAATGGTGGTTGAAAACAACTGCCTAAATTGCTCTATCCTCAAACCACTACATGGCAGCAGTAGTTAGGAACGCTTCTTTTTTCTGAAGAGAAAGTACTGATTACGTTAAATGAGTAAGAAAATGGGTGATTTCAGGGAAAACAGATATCCAATGGCAGCTGCTAATACAAAGTAAAACTCTGGGCTGGGCTGAGCTTTTTTTAAAACCCTAAGCCCAGTCTCTTCAAACATCACTGTTGGCAACATCACCCGAGAGTAACAGGCATCACTTTATCCTTGCTTCTAAGAGATAAATACAGATACTGCATGATACAGTGGAAAAAAGAGAGAACAACAGATGACATGAATCAGTAACATGAACAAGGAAATAAAGACCATTAGCGATTTAGCAAACTCCTACCAGCTTTTTGTCTGTTCTTCAGTAAAAATTGGACTACCTAGTAAGCGCATAGTCTGTGTGCTAGATTTTTCAGCTGCAAAACAGATGCCTGCCACTGCTGATATACCAGCGGAACAACCTGACAACTGGTGCTTCCTTCCAAGTGCGATAGAAGCAAACCTCTCGGAAAAAGGTATCCTGCAGTGTAGTGAAAAAGCGAGGAACAAGCACGTCTGTTGTTTTAGATGTTTAAACTGCTTTGAGCTCTTTCCTAGGTGCATCTTGGCTGCTAAATAAGAAAGTGACAGATGGACTGGCAGTAATTTTCTTGAGGTCTGAGCTATCAATCCAAGCCAGTTTATTTAGGCATAGGTATTCTGACACGTTTCTCCTCCAGCTAATCTCTACATGTAATGATGATGTGCAAAAAGGAATACTCAGGGTAAAGATACCTGAATCCTCACAGTAATAAACAGATTAGGTGCTCTAAGACTTCCTTTAAGCGGAAGCATTCTAACCCAACACAGAAAATGCAGAAAGGTGAGATTTTTACTGCAGTCCCATGACTTTCAACATGTAGTGTTTCCTAGTTCTATTGTGTCAATATTTATATGAAGTAAGAAACAAAATGATTTGAGATTTTTCTCCTCCCTCACTAATAGTACAGAACAGTACATATATTAAAGAAATGTACTGCTTGGGTTGAAAGGGCCAAATGTATCACTCATCCCTACAAGATTATAGATCTTTCTCATTAATAGCTAGATTGCAATTAAAATATCACAGCACTTTTGCAGACAACCATAAAATATGACAGTAATACCATTTTATGCTGGATATAATGGGGTCTCCAGCATAGATCATGAACGCTGAAATACAAAATGGTTTCAGCCACATGCTAAATCACATGGTAAGGGGAGCAAAAACAAAAGGAGAGTTAGATGAGCAAAAGAGGAAGAAAAATTGACAGATTTAAGATAAGGACACCTTGGAAATAAACTATTAGTCAACTACCTTATGAGTAGAAATGCGAACAAATTCAGAGTTCAATCAAACCTTCTTACTCTTTCCATTACACGGTTGTAAAATTCTTCCAACCTTAGTACGATGCAATTACATAAACTTTAAGGCAACATAAAATAAATCCCAATTAAAGCTGCCATTCTCAAGTCAATTCACAATATAAAGGCAGACCACTTAACTAAATTACCAAAAAAACCAAAAGAAATGCCATTGTCTGAACACACACATCTGAGTATGACTAACTAGCAGAGCAAAGACAGAAAAGAGATTGTGCTTGCAGTAAATGGCACACAGTGATAAGCAGATTTATACAAACGCTTTCCTGAACTGCGACAGTGGTGCAGCAAAAAGAAACAGAAAAAGGGTGCAATCTCAACTGCAATTCTTATTCAATCTGATGAGAAACAAAGCTTGTGCTTTAGGTTACGCATACATTTAGTTTTCCTTCTCTTTGGTACACACTTTACAATTCGGTGGCTCATCCTTAGTCATGGCTTGTCTCTATTTGAGCTCCGCTTTGCTGCCTCTTTCCTTCCCTTCAGCAGCTTGCTAGCCAGTGATTTATTGCCTCCTAAGCATTCAACATCAGTCAGGCAGATACGCATTTCTTGCCTGCCCTCTCCGAACATTCTGTTCCTGCTTACCCCTGCTGCCCGACTCCTATGAGCACCTTGCACCTTTAGTACTGCCTCTTGCACTAGCTGTTTGTGCCTCTTTCTGTCCTTGAAAGCCGTAGCTGTGCAACATCTATTTGCTTGGACTTTTCCCCTACCAGTGACTTGTTCTGGGCTAAACTTTCCCCGAGATCCCCTAGGAATTATGCGAGTACAGGGATCTTAGTAGCCACTCTACTAGGAGCATGTTTGCTTCTACAAAGGAATGATCTGCAAATCTGATCTCAGCCTATATACTATGCTGTGAGTTTGCCATTGTAAACTCACACTTTGTCATCTCTAGTTTGCAGTAATAATATTTCTCTTATTCACCATTCTTTTAATGTAGTGATAGGCTGTATCTTAGAAAAAGAAAAAAAAAAATCTGTAGAATTTTTTCTTAAATAGTTTTTGAAGTCAGAAGATTCTGTTTCAAGGGACTACTGCCACTGGAGGTCACTATCTCCTGGAGCAAGAAAAGAATACAGTCCAAAATTTACCTCTAACCCTAAACAAATCCATTTCTAAGACCATCAAATATTCCCAGGAATTCTGGCCAATACATCGGTATACAGTAGCACATGTAACAGAGGCTACTGTATAGCCAAAGAACAGACTGCTTAGCATGCCTAATATTGACTTTGGAGCGTTAAGGTTTAGCTGCATTTATACAGACCCTGTGCAAGATGCCAGTGGGGAGATGATGTCCACCCCTAAGTCTGACTTGCTGCGTCTGTCTAGGTAAGTTGTGATGTGAAAAAACCAAACACCTTAAATACAGCTACTTACTTACCAGTAAGGGCTTGAGTTGGTGTAACGTACAATATGTGTGTTTCCTGGCTACTTCCGGTGCCAGAAAAAAAACAACTAAAATGTGAATATACACACACCTAAATGTCTGCGCAGGAGCTGAGACAAGTGTAAGAGGTGAGAAGTCTATTCCATCCTGAATGATTCTACGCTTTTAATTCCTTTTCTTTTTTTTTTTTTTTTTGGTCTAAAAATTGGAGAGGGGGGAAGCAGGGGGAAGCTAACATATGAATGCCTTTCACAAATATTGTCCATTCTATGTCAAGTTTCTTGCTCTTATAAAGGTGATGGTCAGTATGTATGAAAATATAGGTGCAACTGCTTTCTCAGGAAGCCCAAAATCAATGTCAAAAGAAGAGAAAGTATTCTGAGCAAAACATGTCTTCTATGGATGTATTACTGTGCAATAGCACAGCCAGGACACAAGGTTACATGTATTCTTACTTTTATAAAGCAGCTTAGTGTGTCTATAATCATAACAACTTACATCTAGCTATGTTCTCATTGAGACAAAACAGAAGAGAATAGTACGAACCGGATTCCTGTTTTACAAGCTTCATGAAGTAACATATAGAAGTTGAGGCAAGAATTCTTAATACGTGTATTTTTAATACTAAAAGAGTAATTACTTTCAACTTTCAGCAGACTGGCAAAGAAAGCACCCACTGTATAGAATGTTACTGAAAGAAAACTGCAGATGAATCTCCGTGGTTTCAATACCAAACTAAGAACACTAACAAGAATTCAGATCACAGAATAGTAAGGAAAAACAAAAGGAAATCTTATTTCTAATAAAATAAAAAGGTTATGTAGGGAAACAAGTACAATGCCAAAAAGTGCCAAACCCAGCTAGAGAGCTGTAACACACCATGCCCCGAGTCCTTTGCAGTAGGGGTAATGTTTGAAACATACATCTCTAAACAGTACTTTAGATACAGGATGTTTATTTTAGATTTCTGGTAACGGTTTCTGTCAGATACTGCAAGATCTCCCTCTCCATATTATCTTCAAACATATCTGAGTGAAAGGGCAAACAGAAATTTGAAAGAGATGATTGCTTCCTTTGTGAGGTATGCAGTTACCCACTGAGACAGGAACATACATGAATTCTGATTTGCAATCATTTCCACTACTTATGAGGTCACTGGACTTGCTCCTGCTGAGCTCAACTTAGCAAGGGCTTTGGCTAGATCAGTGCAGAGAATATTACAATCACATTGACTTGGTGATGTCCAAACTACCACAGACACGTAACTCGAAACTATCAATAGGCTGAAAGCTATACACATTTCAGTAGACAGCCAGAATTTAAAAAGCTAAGATGTAAATACAAATTAAACGATGGCCTTAAAGTCATCATTAATTATGAGTCGAGAATAAAAGGATTGCAGCTTGTGCACTAAGGCAGGCATACTGAAGTCAACAAGAACTTCAGAAGGTCATGAAAGGCCTCAGTTTAAAAAAAACAACAAAAATAACCCACAAAACAGCAACAAAGAAACCCACCTCTCATTTCCATCACAGAAGAGAAGAAACATTTCCCCCGTCACCACCCCTACCTTCTGAATGCACGGAGTATCATCTCATTGCATGACTTGCACAGGATTCGTGTTTTAGGTCTCGTGTTTCCCTAAGAGGATTGTCTAATAATCACTGAAATCAGGAGAAAGTCAATGGCTATAAATACAAAATGTATCTGTTCTGTAAGATTGTTTCTCTTTAGTTTAGTGGCCTATTCTAACAAGCCTAACACAAACATACCTAAATTTTTCATCCTCTTCCTTATAATTTATCTTTTTTTTGGCATCCTATATATCAAACAAGGATTTGAAACAGGAAAATACCACATTTTTATTAACATTCACAAGAATTTTCACATTTAGAATCCTAAGAGAATCGTCTCTCAGTCAATGATGGAAATTAGAACAGACTGCAAATGTACCGCTGGAAAATACTACAGCCAACATGTGCACGCTGACTTATCAGTATGCACTCTCAATGCCACGCCAACAGTTCAGCTCCAGAAAACCCTAAAAAAAAAAATTGACCGAGAGGGGGAAAAGCAGCAAACGAACTTCACCATAGCAGTGAAATAGCACACTAAGAAAAAAATAATCTAAATTTGGTCTTCATATTGCTGAGCTTGAAACTGGCAGTTAGAAATAAAGAGAGACCTTTGAGTTGTCAGTGGCAGCTCTCCAAATCACTGGCTCAATGTGCAGCAGAAGCCCAGAAAACACCAACAAAATGCGGGCTATCATCAGGAAAGGTGTAAAGATCCAAACAGAGGACAGCATTTTGCTGCTATTTAAAAACCTGGATGACCTGCACTTTGAGCACTTAAGTGGTGGACTCCACATCTCCAGGAGAAGATAGCACAGTTGGCAGACATACAGAAAAAGGGTAAGTAAACTGATTATGGAAAGGGAACAGCTGCCTTATGAAGGAAGAACAGAGGCTGGAACTCTTCAATTCAGAGAAGAGATAACTGAGAAATTGGAAAATCGTACCATTTCAAATTGTGAAAGCAGTGGATTCAGTGAATGTAGAACAGCTGTTTACCAAATCCTGCAGTACTGGAACTACAGAACATTCATTGAAAGTACTGGTAGATCAGTTTAAAATAGATGTGGTTGTGCACGCTGAGGGAATAGGAAGGGGACAGACCACAGACAGCGGCTGGGACTAAGTATCGTCTCTCTAACTAGAATCTCCTTTTACTACTGGCTAGAGACAAAAATGTTCTAGACCAAACACTGGTCTAACCCCACACAGAAACCTTCTCCCTCCCCAATCACTTCATGTTTTGGTGCCAATTCCTTCAATTACGGTTTACTTAAGAAATTTGGGGGAGGAGGGCGTGCCAAATTTTAAGGTTAGAATGTTTGGCAATCACGATCATGTTTTATTGATGATATATATTGAAGAAAATTGTATATAGCACAGAGCTTGAAATTTAAATTTCAGAATGTATTTTAAGTCTCATATTACAAGTTTTGATGAGTCTAATTGGGAGCCAAGAAACAGTACCATTCGCAAGAGCAACAAAAGCACACTTTGAACTCTGCTTTCTGCCACGCTTGAAACCAAATGGAATGCAATTTCCTCTATGTTTCTGAAATCAACTACATGTCATGCTTCAGCCAATAGACTACAATTAAATAATTTCCTGGAAAGTGGAACCCTTGAGCTCTAGATTCTCTCAAGGGAGAAGAATATCACCTGTCAGTCTGCACAGTGTATCTTACAGCCCTAACGAGTACACTCATCACTGAACTAATAGGAGAAATAAGGCACAGGACACAACTACTACTACAAACATGTTACATCACAAAGGACAAGCTTCGGTGTCTAATTCCATATGTATTACTGCACTAAGCACTTCTTTAGCCCTTCTCTGGATCTTGCCTCATATTTCAGAAGTAATCTACAATGTAAATCAAGATTAAGATGACACCTCTTAACCAGCACAAAATTTACATTTGCAAATGGCTTCAGCAAACCCATAATAATCAGATTTGCATGCACAATTTTGCAGGCTGTCAACACTAAAAAAGGTACAAAGTACATCAAATCATTTCAGCTATTTAAATTTTATGCTTAACTTAGGACTAATAAACTTTCTACTCATTTTTGTTGTCCTAATTCATAAATAGCAGCGAGATAAAATTAGAAATGGTAGGCGATGATTCTGTTGGAAGAGCACTCCACTGTTGAAACTGCAAAGGCAACATGATGGATCAATAAAGAATGTCAAAATACACAACAGGATAACCTCTGGAGACTGAATCTTCAATGTATAATGACCAGGTCCATATTCTTAAAGTTTACTACAATCTTCTCCATACAAGTTCACTAATCATCTCCAAAATAGCTACCTATTTTGTAGCAAAAACTGCTGAAATGCCACACGAGGATCAGGAAGGGGGGTGGGGGGGGGGGGGGGGGGGGGGGGCGCTGGTGGTTTCGGGTTTGGGGTCCCCCCCATTCTTTTTAAAGAAGTTGTTTGGTGCGTAGCTAAACTGTCACTCCTACAGGTTCAAGAGCATACATATGCTTTTACTCTCCCACTTTCCAACTGCATGGCTCTAATACTACACAAACAGCGAGGGTCATCGTACACCTAGTGGCTGCCTGAACTGAACAAGGTATCTAACAGGGTGCTCCTTCTTCAGTGGGGGCACTGGGGCTATAACCCCTTCTTTTTACTTGACAATCAATTTTCCCAAAGCCGGATAGGAACTCAACCCTGCTCTTTGAAAGCTCCACTTTTCCGTACATTTTACCTCGGCTTGGCCAAGAGGTTTGCTTGAAAATTACCTGATGCAAACAGTCTCCATACAGATGTCAGAAACAAAGGCAACATTACTCTTACAGGCACTTCGAAAACATTTGAAAGTTCTGTGCTTGTTGCCTACTTGTCACATCAGGCTACACGCCTGTGGTGATAGTTTTGGTCAGGAAGATCGTGCACCCTGGAAGAATTGGACATTATTTTCTCAAAGATTTCTTTTTCTGTAGCAAACATCAAGGTATTGCATCCTTATGAAGCAGCAGTCTGTAAAAACAAGATACCGATTCCTTTTCGAGAGTTCAGTAATCCAATCTATTTGCTCAAGTATCCTAAGGACAAAGGATGCATTCCAATTAAACTGCATAGAGCAGCTAGAACAGAGAAGCTCTGTGACTGAGGTACCTTCTTTGACCAGTATTTGCCACTAAAGCTTATTTTGTGCAGCATGAACAACACAGAGAGTGCCGGAACCCAAGGGACCACAGAACAGAACCGTGTGCGTATAGATGGTGTTCTAAAAATCTCTCTAAAATGTTTTGCATAAACTAATGGACAAAATGGGTTGTGATGGTATAACAGATCCATTAATAACTATAGAGAAACATTGAGGGCAGAACATAGGTGAGAAAAGAGATATTAATTAAAAAGAATGTACAGTGACATACTATTTGCATAGTTTTAAACTGAACGATAGCTAGTGTATAAATATGCTCATTATGAAAGTTAATGCTGCAGGCATCGAAATGTATGGGGTTTTTTCTCTTCAAATGCATTACCTATTTTTCTGAAAAAAATATTGCTACATCCCATAAACTAATAATTAAAGACATTTCAATATTCTCAAAATAAACCCCCCACAACAACAAACAAACAAAAAAAGGACATTTCTTTCTAACTCACTGATCTCTTGTAAAAGCTTACATTTCAGACACTTATATTGTTTTAAAAACAAGTAGGAGAACAAGTTTCTTTGGGTTAATGGAGTTACAAGCATGAAAGAAATATCAGATCTTCCATTAACTGATGCTATATGTAAATTAACTAAATTACATGCACTTCTTTCTGGTAAAATCACCTTTATTGGGAATTAAAATTTGCTATTTACTAACTTTAACAAGACAATATAATATTGGGGTTGAAAGATCTGTAGTGTATGTTGTACGTTCCTCTATTTCATGTAGGAAAACTTCCTTAGCTCTTCATGTCCCAGGCTTGTGGAAGAAACTGGTCCATCAAAACAGTGATAGCAACGGAAAGGAATCAAAATTTTTCATTTAGTGTGTTGGCTTATTTTTCTTTAAGTGTAATCTTTGGGTTTCATTACACTTAAGTATTTTTGTTTATTGGTGTTTGAACAGGAAGGAAGTAATGTGCATTTTAAAAAGAACTGTGAAGAGTGCTACAGACAAAGTTGACATAATATGCCTTTTCTTCCTGGAAAACTAGCCTATAGGAAAAAACCCATTCCAGTAATTTAGTTTAGCCCTACGTATAAAAAATAACTGAAGTCAAGGTGCCTGCGCTGTATTTATTTTTGTGATGTTTTTGACACCATTGTGCTGAGCTTTATGGCAATCACAGTTTCAACAGCAGTGAGTTCCCACTGGTATAGTCGTATACTCCTTACTATTTTCATTTTGAGTAATTTGCGGCCCACAGCTTTGTAAAATATCCGACTCTGTAATAATGTTTAATATTCAGGGGTCACTCCGCCAAGGAGTATATTACGAATTATAAAAACTCATTGTCCAAAGCTCAAATATCAAGCTGTGATAAGGTTAGGAGGGCAGCATCTGTGAATATTTCATCTTTTATCATGCTGATAATAAGAGAGATGACGAAGGCACATTCACAATGGAGATTGCTCATTTCAGCCCTGGCTGCTGGAAGCTAGGGTCTGCAGTGTGCGCTTACTCAATAAAATCAATTCTTATATGAAAAGCAAGTTTACTGAGCCACCACTGTGTCTTATTTGATTGTAATGAATAATATATGGACCGAAGAGCTTGCACATCCGGTAGGGAGAGGGAAAGGAAAAGGTTTAAGTTTGGAGGGACACTTGAGTATAGACAATAATTTATCAAAACTGTATTTTATTGTTTAGAAGTAATGTGATGAGACCGCTGTTTGTTAGACTTGTAATTCTGATAACAAATCTTAAAGGTCCACTAACAGAAAGACAGGATGTTAGCCTGTACTGGCAGAACAAGTTCCATCTTCCATTCATCTATTTATCCTCAACAAATAATGATCAACTAGTGTGACAGTTTAAGGATTACAACAGTTTCTGCTGCAATCTCTTGTATCTTCACTCTTGTTTGGCCACATTTCACACTAATCTGTACCTAAAGAAGAAACATTTGAGAAAAATCTCGTCTATCACCTTCTGTAAAAGAGGGAAAACGCCCCTCTATTAAAAAGTAGTAGCATCATACCTATTTTGAGAGGGATATAAGAAAGAAGGCTGAAATTCTCTTACGTCTTGGTTATATACTACTACTATTTTTGCTTAAACATATTTATGCCATTTGAAAACCGCTTACCAAGAACAGAAATTTGGATCATTTCAGAGAGCAACACATATGTTTCATCCAAATGTGGTAAATTTAACCGTTGGTACTGTCATATCTCCCTTGAACTGGTTTTATTCAAACATCATTTGTTTCACGATTACGATGTCAAATTGAAACAGCTTCGTATCTTTTAAGCTATGAACATAAAAAAACCCCCACACAACAAACAAACCCCACACCAAAAACATAAAAACCCCAAAACCTAAATAATAACAATAATAATTTTTAAAAAATCATCAAATCCCAAGCAGTCTTGTACATATCCACATATAAAAGTTTATATATATTCTTCATAATCTGAAATACACATTTTCTGTTATTGTGGGCATTTCCTGTTAGTTATTCTTTTAAAACAAAATGTTACATATAAAAACTACTTTATAGGTAGTTTTTTTATTACACATTTAAATTTTCACATCATGAAAGCAGCTGAACTGTAAACTGAATTAGCAGAATAAGCACCAAGACATTGCAGAAATGCGTAACTATGTAATTGCATGGTACTTTATTTGGAGAAATGGATAAAAAACATTCTATTTTTTCAGGACTATTGTAACATAATACCAAATCAACCTTTACATCACTGGGTGTCATAAGTGTGGTATATAATGCTGGATTTACAAAAGTAGAACATAATTTTTCTGCAAGTTTTTCTCTTAGTAGCATGTCTAGTCAAAATGTTCACATGCTGCTTATTTACTTGCCCCTTATCCAGCTATTTTAAACAAGACAAGCTGCTCCTGGATTCCCATTTTCCACACTTTGCAAACACGGCAGACTTACCTCTGCCACAGTTACACACTGACCTCTGTGTCATGAAGCACAAGTTACGAACTGGAACTAACGAGTAAGGATTTTTCAGGCAAATTCTGGCTTTCAGGAAATGCTGAAAAGGGTTATGTCACTGGTTTTTTTCTCTCCCACCCCCCCCTTTTTCTTTTTTGCCTCTTTTTTTCCTCTCTTTTTTTTAAGCATCTCAGTACTAAACTTTCACATTCCCACAAAAGGTGAGAATTATTGTGAACTGCAGCTTTAAATCAACCACCTTATATGCAAATCAGTCTTAGTATAATCAATTATTTATTATTAGCAACAGCATTAAACAGGGGCATTTTTTTTCTGAACTTCTGGGAACAAATGGCCCTCATCACAAAGATAATACGACTTTAAATTGTCATTATCACCATGCTGTGATAATGACCTATCATTTTGGCACTTGTAACTCTGAGTTGTGTCTGTTCCAATCCCTTGCTGTAAAACATATTTAACTCTTTTACATCTAAATATTTATTCTGCCTGCCTTTACTACTTTCCCTCTGCTTTCACACCATCAAGTTCAGTAGGCAGCTTTTTTGGGTTTGGGGTTTTTTTTGTTGTTTTTTGGGGGTTTTTTGATTACTATTATTTTTATTCTAAGTTTTTAAAACTTCCCCCCTCATTCTTTTAGGGGTGCAGTTGAGACAAGCTGAAACACCATTCCCACCTTTTTAGAAAGAGAATTAAGGAAGTGGTTGCATATGAGCATCAGGAATATCGGGAAGCTTCCCAAAGTTCACGCACATACACTCCAATTCAATAAATGCAGACTAATGCTCATAGAATCACACAACCAAACACCAAAAACAAACACAAAAAACCCCACCCAAAAACCCCACCCACACACCAAAAAAAATCCCACAAAAAAACAACCAACACAAAAAACTTAGGTTGGAAGGAACTCCAGGAGGTCATCTATTCAAAACTCCAGCTTTGTGCAGAGCTAACTTCAAAGTTAAATCACATTGCTCAGGAATTTTCCGGAGGGGTTTTGGTAACAACCATCAATGGAGATGCCACAGGTACTCTGGGCAACCTGTCTGAGCGCTTACCCACTCTCTCTGTTAAATTATTTTCCTTTTGTAAAATCAGAGCTTTTCCTTGTTGCAACTTGTGACCCTTGCCACTTGTCCTTTCACTGAATCTCCGAGAAGAGCTGGGCTGACAAGACATGTTAAATGCTGCTCCCTTAGCCTCTCCTTCTATGGAATTTTATTTTAGAGTGGAACAATCCAAACTTCAGAGCGCTTATTATTGTCTTCCTATTACACACTAGTTCCACCAGAGACCATTTGTACTAAGGTTTCTGAAAGTTTGCTTAAATTTCTTAATATATTAAACTGTTGCATTGTGTGCAACGGACTCAGTTCTCGCAGCTACAATGAACCCCGTGCAAATCCACACTGCATTACTGTAGTTGATCCATGTGAATGCACTGCCAATAAATCTCATTAAAATTGTTTAATCTCTTAATTGTTGAGGAGTTCTTACACTAATCTTCTGTACAGTGGTAAATTTTCCCTAACAGACAATCTTGCAGTAAACAGGAGAAAATAATTACATATCAACTCTTGCAGTTTGTCTGAAAATGTATTTTGTATCCTACAACTAAAACACAGGAAATACGGATCCAAAGATATACTAAAAATACAAAAGAAATGCAGATTTCAGTGAACATTGTCAACAGAGAAATAAAAGCTTTTTTTACCTATAGAAAAAGTTATTTAAAAACCTTAAAACATTCATTCATACAGAAAAATCGTAATAATAAAGAGTACTCTGATTCCTGTCATATAAAATCAAACTATTCCAATAATCACCAGCTGCTTAGCAGATGTTCCAGATAAAAAGGAAAAAAAAAAAGATCAGAAGGAGCTGGAAAACACTTTTTCTTATAAGTGAGAGATCCAAGCTTGGATACTAATTTTTCCAAGGGGAGCAAGAGAGAGAACTGTGTGTCAAATGTATCAGAAGGGGTTAAAACAGGTCTCATCCTCAGCAATAACATTTAAAACCGCAACTACTAATCTGAAATTCCCTGACATTATTTGGCTGTTGATAGTGCTAACGTATGAAGATGAAAGAATAGAACTCATCTATGATATACTATCAGGGGAGCAAAACTCCCTCTTCCGAGTTAAACCTGCACAAAGAACAAGACTCAAAACACGGTGTCCCCTAGGAGACAAGGCTTTTTGATTTTAATATTGAAATAGAGGCATTGTTCAAAGCGATCTGTGTGTGAAATAGTTATCTTGAAAATAAACACCTAGGTACAACTTAAAAAAACAACCAAAACCAAAACAAAACAAGAAAAAAAACAAACAAAAAACCCAACAACAACAACAAAAACACCCAAAAAAACACAACAAACCCACACACACACACACTGCACCAGCCCCAGCCCCTAAAGCGTAGATTTAGAGTTGATGGTCTGGGATTTGTCGTTTGCTGTAAAAGACCACAATTTCCTAGTGGGTCCCCCCCCCCCAACCCTAATACTCTTTAAAAATACATAATTTGATGGTATAATTATGCATACATAAATCTCAAGTCTATTTATTACAAAGGTCATTTTATAGCGATTAACTCCTAACAACGGGTAACGTTCCAGCACCAGGGAGGGTCATTTTTACTGAAACATATGCCACAACGGCGACATTTTCTTCCTACCCTCAAAACTTCTCTCAAAGCACAGGTCCTCTGAGCAAGACGTGAAAATAATTCCTTACCATTTTACTCCTGCTCTTTAAATTCCCCCTAATGCAATGTAATCACAGTGGCCCCCATTTATGATCAAAGTGAAAAAATATAAAAAAAATCAGAAAGGTAGCTTCATATTGATTCAACTTCAATAACTCAGCCTACAAAATAGCTTAATTAGCCATTTGAAATTATCTTCTTACTTTACCTTTCGTTACAGCACAGAATTAGATGCACTATTAATGGACAAAGCAGCACTTACTAGCGAATATATAACCTTGAACACTTGATTAAAAAGTGCTATTTCCATTTATAGAAGGTATTACTGTAGTCAGTAGCTTTTAAAGGGCTTGTTAATGGCTTACGCTTTTCATTTATCATCAAAATTAAAGTATTACTAGTAGATGTGTCTTATGAACCTAAGTCAAGAAATATGCTTATTCAGCTGTAACAGCCCACTTGCAAGTGATATTTGCTCCTTAAAAGAAATTTCTGCTATTCAATGGTTGTAACGGTCTTATTAATAGAATAATAACTATGTGAATGTTATTAGCACACCTTGGATGATGGGATGTCCATTACACTCACGACAAAGCAGAAGTTGCAGTCGTGCAAAAAGTTCACCCAACTTGCTATGGGGTGTTATAGAGTGTGAACATGAATTTTTAAATAAAACCAAAAACCCCGTAAAAACCTGCTTGCAGGAACTCTGTTTCATTTAGAATGCAACAAACAGAATCCACTTTACAGGAGGTGAGGGAGCTTCCAACTGTTAGGAAAATCTCATTCCTTAACTATTATACCAATTAGTCTTCATAGTTTGAAATTATATTAGCTTTCCTAAGGTACGTTATAGTTCCCGTTGCATACTGAATAGCCACACTTGAGTAAACAAACTAAAGGACCCCAGCTCATCGCAAAGAGGAGGACAGTCCAGCCCTGGAGATAAGGACTTAGCTTCTCAGAATCTTAAAGCTGTCCATGAAGGATAAAAGAGATCCCTGGACAACCAAAATAACGGCAGCATCCTAGCCCCTCTAACATATCTTTTAAACCCTCCCATTGGTTGTCATAGATAAGTAATTATAGCAAGATTGACTCCAGGGACATCTATATCACTAGAGAAGCATAGAGAAGGTGTGGTTTTAGGTATCTGACACAAGAGGTGCAGGGACAAGAGTGACTGCTGCTAGAGAACACTGAAAAGTAGCCATCAGCATTAAGGGGAACAGCAACTGTAAAATCTTGTTTAGAGCTCTTGCAAAATTACAACAAATTTGCTTTCTTACACATTTGCTAAGGTTCGGGCCAAAGCCCACACTCCTTACAGAATAACAGTTTTCTACTTCACTTTCCTATTTAGTAACTATTACCTAAGCCAGTATTATACAGTACACTGCAGAGAAAATAGACATAGATTAGAATGATAGAGAGATAGTCTTTACCTCTCAAACACAAACCTTCCAGGCAAGGAGATTTCACTTTGTACACATTACAGACACGCAGTTTGTAAAAGAGGTGGGGAGAGGTAAAGGAAGGAAAAAAAAAACCCAAAACACTACAATGCTCATCTTTTCACTCAGATGCATTATTTGCACTTCCCCTAATATATGCAAGCTCCTGCAGAATAGCTAGGTGTATTATTCATTACAATTTTCTATTACACTATGATAAATGACACCCCCAGGGGTAGAGCTGCTTGGTGAATGCTTATTACAGTCATTTAAGCAGGAGTTGATTTACTTCAAATAGGTTGTTTCATATAGCTATATGCCATGGCTATATAGGCCTGCCACTGCTATTCTTTTCAGTGCTGGAATAACTAGAGTTTAATCGAATTATAACTGTTCTGTGTATGTATTACACTGTATCCCGTTTATTGTATCTTGCAAAATAAGCCAGTACTAATTCCACATGCTGCTGAGCTAGAATCCTTTTATTCTCTTTACAGATTTGACTTGTTTAATAGCTTCTAGTTTAACAAGGGTTGCTGATTAAAAAAAGACTATCACTCTTGCCCTGGTTTCAGCTGGGATAGGGTTAATTTTCTTCCTAGTAGCTAGCATAGTGCTGTGTTTCGGATTTAGGATGAGATAATGTTGATAACACGCTGCTGTTTTAGTTGTTGCTGAGCAGCGCTTACACTAAGTCAAGAACTTTTCAGCTTCTCGTACCACTTCAGCTTCACCACAGCTGTGTGGTGCTTAGCTGCCTGACGGGTTAAACCACAACAGTCCTTTTTGGCACCCAACATGGGGCACGAAGGATTGAGATAACGACAGGTCTGACCAGAGCATGTTAAAACAAATTTGTTATCACCATTCATTATATTAGTTTAATAGTCGCTGGTCACAGTGTTGATTTATTTGCTCTCAGAGTTGTGCTTGTTCTCAGAGTGCTTGTAACACCTTACTTGATGTACATGTTCCCTGTTGCGCTGTTTATCATCTCTGGGGGGGATTAAGTTTATTATTTTGCTGTACTGCATAACACTGGCTTATGATATGGTAAAATTACTGGTCATGAGACTAATCTGGTATTTTTTACTCAGCACTGCCATCATCTCCATACTTTGGGAACCATCTCTTAAAACTATTATTACACTCTTTACCTTTTCTCCATAGGGGAGACAAGGGGGGACACTTTCCCTCTGTCTTTTTGTTGTCAGATCCCGAGACCTTGTCTTCCCCTTGAGGGTACTGAATAGTGTTGAACAGGGCTCGGTAGGCATGGGCCAGGCACCAGCATGTTGCGGTGATTTGCGTCTCTCTGGAATTGCCAGGGTGACAGCGTACTCTTTCCAAATTTCACTCACTCTCCCACAGTGGGATAGGAGAGAGAATCGGAAAAAAGGTAAAACTCGTGGGTTGAGATAAAGACAGTTTAATAGGACAGAAAAGGAAGGGGAAAATAATAATAATGATAAAAGAATATACAAAACAAGCGATGCACAATGCAATTGCTCAGCACCCACTGACTGATGTCCAGCCTGTCCCCAAGCAGCAACCACCGCCGCCTGGCCACTCTCCACAGTTTTATTGTTCACATGATGTCATATGGCATGGAATATCCCTTTGGCCAGTTTGGGTCAGGTGTCCTGGCTGTGCCCCTCCCAGCTTCTTGTGCACCCCAGCCTCCTTGCAGGCAGGGCAGTACGAGAAGCTGAGAAGTCTTTGACTTAGCGTAAGCACCGCTCAGCAACAACTAAAACATCAGCGTGTTATCAACATTATTCTCATCCTAAATCCAAAATACAGCAGTATACCAGCTACTAGGAAGAAAATTAACTCCATCCCAGCCAAAACCAGGGCAACTCTCTAGAGACAATTTACAGAAGACAATCTGCCAGTTGTACTAGTCAGTTTCCCATGCATCAAAAGTAGGCTTCATTCACCTACACATTTCAAGATACCTTTAATTCAGTACCCAACTTATGCACAGATGCACAATACTGTCCAGATAACATAAAAGTGTGGACAAGAATCTGACAGGAGCAGACTTAATCCTCTTAGGGGCTTTGGCCTCGTCTTTCCTACTGCCATAAAAACACACGAATTAAGAGCATGTATAAGGACATTTTGCTTCAGTTCATATCAATATGACAGCTATCAAAGCCTATCAATAGTCTGAGTACAATTAATGTAGTCCACTGTTTAAAAACCACAAGTCTGACTCACAGAAGATAATCTATTGAGCAAATGAAACTACGAAACCTCAGTGAAAAGTGAATGGAAGGTAAGAATAAAGAAATGTACAAAAGAAAATAAATTCTCCTACTGAGCAAAGAAATCATGTAGTTAGTGCTGTTTAGCTTTCTTCACTATATTCCTAAAATTCTTTAAAAAAATAAAATCTTAAAGCTGAAACATTTCAACAATGGCCACAGATTTAACATCAGGGTAATTCTGAATGCTGTTTTTACAACCACAGGTAGCAGAACTTGTCTCAAATTTAACAATTTTTTTGTTGTTGTTTTGTTTCTTTCCTAGTATCATCATCATTATCAGGAAATATACAGGAGCATTTGCACTACATATGACCTATACAGTTCTGACAATGAAAGAATTTTCCTTAATGCACTTTCACAATGCACAATATCGAGAACAAATCTCACACAGCTGAATTTTGTTTGATTGTATAACCACAATAATATGTTTTTAAGCACATTACAGGAGGTTTAGAATTTCATTATGCCTTACTAGTAACCCAACAATATTTTCCAGTTTATTTTGATTAAATGTGAAAAGTTGGAAAATGAAAACCCTGAGTAAATAACATGTTAAATATAGAATTCCATGCTAAAGCAGTACAGACTATCTGAAGTTAAAGATCTTACTCCCATATAAAATTCAGATGAGAAACAAGGGGAAGCAGCTTTATATATCATTGTTTTCTCTGATGTGAGAGAAAGCTGTCTTTTTTCAGATTTTGGCATTCAAATGCAAGTGCCATTAAGACTCAGCTCCAGGGCTAATAAAACTGTTTCACAGTACCAGAAACCCCTATGCTACTGCATGCTGGGGAAAAAAAAAAAAATCTCATATCATCACACTGGACATCACAATGAAGCCAGTACACAGAAGTTTTTTATCCGGTCCTGTAGAACAAAAAATTTTAAAGATAAGCAGGAGTAGCATGCAATAGGAAGGTTGAAGCAAAGCCTCAACTTTTTTAAAAAGACATCTGAGGTACACCTTATTGTCCGCATCGCTTTGTATTAAAAGCCCACCTACTCTCACGACCGTACAAAATCATCAACGTAAATGAGGACGCTTACAAATTCTATTCACCCACAGACTGTGCACTATAACAGTAAATGTTGCTAAATAAGACAATTTCAAATAGAAAAGTAAATTTACTTGATGATGATAACAGAAAACAAGTGACCCTTGCATTCATCTGCCATTGACATTACTCTTTAACTGATCGTAAGCATCAATTCACAGAGACCCGTTACAGCAGGAGTTTACACCAACTTTGTCCCAGTGACTTAAATAAGTATTTTAAATGGGAAAACAGTAATGAATTAAACTGTAGCTTTCTAAAGTAAGAGTAAGCTACCAATCAAAAAAATATTCTTGATGTGAATACGTAAAGCAATTAAACTTTAACTACTTTTTAAAAACAAATTCTTTTAGATGCTAATGGCCATTGTTTTCTCACTCAGTAAGTAAAATTTTGTGTCATAAAAGGTTAGATGATTGCAAGATTTAATTGAATGTCTAAAAGAAAGGGAAATGTTTCTTTAAAAAAGCTAAGATGGACCTCTTTCCCACATTCCTACAGCAAAATGTCCTGTAAAATAGAAACTGTGATTTGCTGAAATTAAAATGCTATTATGATGGAATTAGAGCTTCAATATTTTAGCAGCTTAAATAGGCCTTCCATTTTTAAAGGACATCTGATAATAGATAATTACATTTCATCTTAAAGAAACTGAGTTGTTGTTCTTAAGGAAAATACTTTTTCTTTTTTCCTGGTAGAGGTTAAAGCATAGCCATCATTAGTAGCAGCATATAGGCTTTAGGTGCCTACTTCAGCTGGGGGGATTATATTAGCATAATAAATAGCAGTTGGTGGCTGCTTGATTCTACCTATTTTATGTTTCAAACGTGGCATCAGAATGCATTTAGCAAGAAACCTGGGGAGTGGGGGGTGAGGGAGGAGTTCTGTAATATGGTAGTTCTACAGAGGGGGCATCTTTTGCTATAAAAAAAAAAAAACTTGTTCCTTTGTTAGTGGGTTTTCTTTATGTTTACTGTATCATTTCTTAGTCTAATTAACGAGTTCTAAAGAGCAATCTGACACCGTGTTAGAGGAAAGTGCATCGGTTTAATCAGCACCTCTTTTCTGAGAATACGGGAGTAAGTCAAGTAGTGCATTTTCTATAAGATAATACAGTTGTTTTACATTACATGTAATGTGTCTAAAATAATTTCTACCCTTTTTATTGATGGAAAACAATGGAAGCAAGAGTCGTTATTACTTGCCAGCACTACTTTCATGCAATGCATTCCCTCATGGTAGGCAGACAGGGAAGGAAAGCCATGAGCACTCCCTGTCCTCTGTTTCAGACTGACCTTCAAGATTTACTGCTTTAAAAATGTAATCATCATGAGTGACATTTCTTGTGTCACTAAGTGGTTGTAACAGCAGAGGGAGAAAACATTCTTTTAACAACTTCCTCGCAGCCAAAGAGGGTGACTGAAGATAGAGCAGAGGTGAGGAGATGGCTCCTCGAGGAGAGCCGTAAGGGCAAACATGCTTCTGTCAGTGCATTCTTATTAGGGAGGGTATGAGGGCCTGCAGCGAAACAAGCCTGCCTAGTTGCATACGAAGACCCTTTATCGAATCACAGCATGCAACTGGTCCAATGACACTCTCAACCTCCCACTGATCTAGGCTCTCGATAGGCGAGAGCACTAAGTCAAGACAATACCGACCAATCTGAAATCAGAAGCACAGTTGCACCCAACTCAAAACTGCCACGCCTGCTCCCTTCATAATCGCCCCAAGTATGTAACAGGAAAGCGTATCTGTATTTGGAGAATGCAACACCCACCATTCAGGCAATTTCAGGGGAATTAAAAGCATTACCCACGAAACATCATTTGTGCACATCAGCTTTAGCAGGCAACAGCATAGAACTAAGATAGTCGCCAGTTCAAAAGTAACTGACTTCTGATACGACACAGTCTGAACTTTTTGGACTCCCTAGGTAACCATACATGATTTTCAAACATAATACAGGACAGAGGAGAGCCACACCCTTCTGGAGAGGTAGCTCCTGACGGCTGCACTAGAACTCTATTAGGGGCTGGCGTTCAGGTACCGAATCAACCGTTCACATCTACGTGTTTGAAATAGGAGCTATATATACACACATCTCTCCTGCTATCGATGCATACTCATTTCTAAACAAATCGCATCTGTCATGTTCCGAAATGGTTTGTTACAATTAGAAAGCAGCCAATACCACAGGCAATGCTTTCACGAACGCCACTTTTGAACATTCTGCCTGCCAGTACTAAGACCTTCTAATCGAAGCTTAGAATCTTCTTTTCCTTGCCTTGCTTCTTCATTTTGGTCGTCAGCAAAGTCTCCATTAATTCAACAACAAAACAATTAAGTCCACAAGCGGCAAAATAAAGTACGTATTTTATTGCACCACAAGTACCAATATTTGAAATCCTGGTTGAAAAAGTACAGTACGAGATTTTTAGATTGGGCTGATTAAAATGGCCATTAAAGTGTGCTGTTAATTATAAACAAAGCATTGGAAAGAAATTAAATACCAGTCCCATCAATTTTAAAATTACCATCTCACTCTCAGTTAATCAAGCCAAAGAAAGGTCAAAGACCTCTATCTTCTAACAAAGTTCTTGATTCATTACATTAGTCAAAAATTCTACATTGTAAAAATTGACATAATCCTACTATTTACCTGCATCATTATCATTTTTAATATGTTATTTAATCTCCATGACCTTTGCATTACAGTTTATACTGAATGAAGCAGGGCCAACACCCTGCAAATGAAATGGGAACCACAACCAGGCACTTTCAGATGTCTCTTCTGTATTAAAAGGGCTGGTGAAAAGAATTATTTTTTAAATTAGCAAAGCCTACTTTTATGGGTTTAAGGTCACTAAACCAGAACTAGAATATTTGCACAGTAAAGGGAGAAACACAAAGTATAGTAACAGAACATTTAAAATATTTCAATTCTTTCTTAAAAAGTTTCAAATAGAGATAAATGCCTGGAAAAGTATAACACACAGGCCTGGCAATATGGTCAGTTAGCTGTCCAGTCAGAAATATCGCAGACCTGCAACTTAATCCCTTCACTAGCCAGAGATGTAGTTTTTGACTAGTATTATGCCAGTAGGCACAGCAATATCACACTAGCCAAAAAGACCCAGATGAAAAAAAGAGATAATAGAGGATTACAACATACCAGGAAGGAGTAACAGGGTAGAATTCCAATTTTACCAGAAAACTAATCTGGATTGTTTTAAAAAAAAAAAACAAACCCAAATTTGTTAACCTCATGCAATCACAGAACGTACTGAAGTACAGTACCATTAGAAGATTCCTCAAGAGAAAATACATTGTTAGGTTTATTTCCAAAGCCCAATATGAAAGCCTACCTTGAACTTTAAATAATAATCAACAGCGGCAATAAAACTTGAATAGAAAGAATGAAAAAGGAACTTTTAAAAATATTTTTTAAGAACTGAAATGTAACTTAGTGCAGTTTAACAGAGCAACAAACAATGCAGAAGTTTATAGTTTCACCACACATATTAGAACCTGCTTCAGAATCGGAAAAAGGCAAGCTTCAGCACCACTTGCACTGCTTATTTCCCAAACCAATCTACATCATTTCAGTGAGCTTTCAGATACCTGTGCAACAGAAAAAGGTATCTGGCAACTGTTTGCTGAGGACTTCTGCTACAATAACAAAGATGACTTCACAGGACCCCAAAGGCCAAGCTACAACTATCAATCAGTCCTGGTGGCATTTTACGCAGCAGTTCACAGCACAAGAAATTTACAAGCTGCTTCGAATTTCTTCCAAAATTTTTCTTTTCATACATCTTCCAAAGCAAAGTTTTAAAAAAGAAAAAAAAAATTGCTATTTTTATCCTTGGATACCCACTAATGAAAATAGAAATGCTTACCTGGCAAACCTAACCTCACTAGGAAGGGCTGCTTACGCTGAGAAGAATTTACATGCGTTGCTCATTATTGCTTTGAAGAGGAATATAGGCTTAACGGTTCAGAATGGCCAATAGCTTGAATGGTTTAGAAAGAGGAAGGTTAACACTGAAAATGCAAACTGGATAACCGAGAAGTATGGGACTTCAGAAATAAAAATAGTTTCATGATTTTCAAATGCCAAATCAACAAAGGTAAACATACAACACGCCAAGGCTGAAGTCATTAAAAATGGTATTTTCTGATTTAATAGGTACCAGCTGAGCATTCTTATAATACTACATCGTTTTCTTGAAAAATAAAATTTAAAAAAGTATACCAACAGTGCAACCTATGTCAATTTCTAAAATACTAGTTTTTAAAATACATATTGTATGTACAAGGAAGTCAGTTACTCCTCCGGGAGCATCAGAGAGCTTCTAGTAACCTAAGCAGAGAAAAAAAATATAAAAGGTGAGTGGGATGCTATGATATCATAAGATAGTGTTGTAATTATGAACAAGCTACAGCAACCTTGAAAGATGCAGGTCATACTGCACTACAGCTGTCTTTAGGAGAAACAGTTTTGATTAGAAGCTAACAAGCACCAGTTACTTGCTCCAGCCAAAACGTCACTTCAACCCCCCCACCCCCCAAAATCAGCTCAACCTGCTTAATAGAACTGTGGCCTTCCTATTTAAAATTCTGATTCAAAGTTAAGTGGGATTAGCAACTGATAACCAAATTATGCAGTTTACAGTAAAATTAAGGTTTGCGTTTTTATTGCATCATCACTTTAATTAAAAAAATAACCGCAGATTCTGAAAATCGGGAAAAAACTCAAAGAAAATTATAAAGAAAATAAATTAGGAAGCCACTCTTCCAACAGGCTTCATACAAGCAACAAATGCGGTTAAACAAAGTTCAGGATGGTGAGAGACCGGGAGCCTGACAAAAGACTGCTGTCAGCAAGCTCCAGCAGTCACCATGGGCACCGTGCTTCTCATTGAAATGCCGGATACAAACTCCAGTTACCAGACAGAAAGGGACACTGCTTGTGCAAGGTCAGCAGCTTCAGCATGCAGGATCATCATAAAACCTACAGATAAAACTAGTTTTTAAAATATCAGCTTAACACCCCAATATTACAGGGGTTCAACAAACATATCAGAAATCTTCTCTGCCAAACAACACAAGGCTTTTCTGTTATAAACATCAGAATGGTGATGGTTTTGTCTTAAAGAGGCTTGTGAGCTTGTTAACAACATAACTAAGCAATTCTGTTGGGAACATTACTGTTGATGGTACAAATCAACAATACAGAACGGAAATGAATTCCAAATAAATCGTATTTCAATTCTTCCTAAAGCATATCAAAACGACCACACACAAGCAACAAGAGCAACAAAAAAAAGACTCGAAGATCAACGTCTGGGAAACAATCCACCTGAACACAATCATTTCTTATGTGTTTGATGTATTCTGTACACTAATATTTGTATTTTATGTACTTACATAGAACTAAGTACTTGTATATCGCCACAGTACTTGAGCTTTCACATCTGATAACTTATTGTGAAAAACATGCAAAACAAGTTTGGCTGTCTAGCTCCAGATTTCGAGCCTGCATTGACATACTAATGAAGAACAATAGAGCCACACACTTCCCTTTGACAGCTGTACTCAGGAGAGTTTAAGGGACAAAACCAACCAACCAGAAACACGGCGACGACAAAAAAACCCAACAGCAGACTTAATTTAGATTTGTATTTCCCAGACCAGGAATATTTTTTTGCATATAAACATTCTGCCCTTTCAGAAAATCTCACAATAACGATAGGGTTCCGTGATAATGATACCATAATTATTTTCATGCAGTTTCTGTAAAAGTATCCCTAACAGTTAGCCAAACATTGGCATAATGATCAAAAGTACGAAAGTCCCACAAGAACAAGGATTTAATAGTGCAGTATGGCAATGCTTCTAACACTGTACAGCTTAATCAACGTAACTGTGAAGCTAATTTTGCAGAGTTATGTCAGTTTACGTCTCAACTGACTAGATACTGCTCTATCTGTAACCACCTAATTAGAGAAATGGAAACTGAGCAAGGGCAATCACAGGCATCCTTTTTCAAGGGAACACACCTTCAAAGGAGCCATCACGTGATAGCCGAAGCGCTCTCTGCGGCAGAAAAGCTCAAGGTGGTATAAATGCGGCAGCCATTGTATGCTATAAATCAAGCTCGTCTTACGTAAACAGTGTGCTTTTCCCGCTTTTAATGAGACAATCTTCCCCTGCATCGGAGAAACTAACAATAGGAGAAGTGTCTTTGATGTGATTCATGTGAAGCTTTATTTTCAACTGGAGTAGCTTTGTTGCAGGCCCTAGCCCTTTCATCTCAAAGAAAAATCTAACATGCCTTACCTGAAAACGTAAGGGATTTTAATAGGCATTCCCAATTCATCTGTCTAGCTAAACAAATGGTTCTGCTTTTACTCTCCTCCTGATCAAATAAAACACATTAGTCTGAAAGCGATCTTTGTTTATTTCCCTTCCTGAGACAGAGTTGAGAGGCTACAGATTTCACGACTGATTCTATTACGCAGACGTGTACTTTTCGCAAACAGACATTTGAAGAAAATATACCTTGGATCAGAAACATTTTTATTGTGATGTGGAGAGTTACCAAAAATCCTCACAAATTATCTTAAAATAAATTAGGAATATTTGTAGACTGCAGCATCTGTCCCTAAAACTACTTAATCACCATCCATTCTCCAGCTATAAACAAGATAAGCAAAAGCACTAACTGCTAGGATACTTCTGAATTACCTTTTAACATCTCTTAAGCAAAACTTAATGACCCTTTGTGAACTATCTATCTATCTGCTTTACTTCCACATATATTATTTAAAGTTATACAATCAAAACCAAAAACCCAATAGCTAGGACTCTCTCTTCAAGCGTAAAGATCTAATGTAGTGCCTGTAAAAGTGAAAATAAAGATCTTTGTAAAAGCGTTGTGCCACTAAGTTATCTTTAGAAATTTTAAGTACCTTTTAATAAAGTTATGTAAATATACATAAGCAAAAGCAATAAGCTAGCAAATATTTGTACCAATGCATTTAAGAATATGTCTACATTCTTTTCAGATCATTTAGCGTAGTTGTAATTATTCATATTCTCTCAATTCTTTCTCATTGGGTGTGTAAAAAAAAAAAAATGTTTTCTTTAATCTTTTCTCTAATCTCTTCTCAAAGCCTATAATTTTGTACCTACAACAAACTGCAGGAAGAAAATCCAAACTGCAGGCTTAATAAATTACCAACTGCAAAAAAATCTTCTCAAGAAATCACGTAATTTTTGGAGATGGTAATACAGGGGAATAACAAGGTGGTTTTCCACAGCGCTCATCGTTAACTTCAGTATCAGCAGAACAAGACCAAAGATAAAACCTCCACAGACCTCAGTGAGTTAAGGATTAAACCATCGAGGAGGGGTTTTTGTTGTGTTGTTTTTTTTTTTAAACTCTATTTGTAACCTCAATTGCAGCAGACAGATGCAACTGACTAGTAGAAATGAAGCAACAGATGCAAAATAGGAAGGTTTTGTTTCTTTGTTTGTTCTTTTTAGGGCTTTTTTTTCCCCTTAAGCAAAACAAAACTGTTAGCAACTTAAGACAATACATAGAAAATGTTACTTATTCATTTGCACACAGTTGTGTCTTTGCCCTGATGCCTTAGGCTTGAAAACTTTACTTTAAAATACAGGACTATCAGTAATACTAGCTCTAGCTCCCTAAACATTCAAAATGTATTATGAATTTGTTAAGAATTTAGGAATGATCAGTGTACACAAAATCCATACGAACAATCCAAATAACTGCAAGAAAGCAATGTAAGCATGTAAGCAAAACATTCTCATATGATAAATTTTGCAGAGCCAGGTCCTCTATGAAGGTAAACTGGTAAACTTTCTCAGTTCTGTGACGGATATATTTTTAATCATAAAAAAAAAAAGTGACATTTGAGAAACAGGCTTTGGAACTGCAAATATCCAGGAGGTCGAGGGAGGTTCTCCTCCCCCTCTACTCTGCCCTAGTGAGGCCCCATCTGGAGTCCTGCATCCAGCTCTGGGCTCCCCAGTTCAAGAGAGACGAGGAGCTACTGGAGAGAGACCAGCGGAGGGTACAGAGATGCTGAGGGGCCTGGAGCATCTCTCCTGTGGGGAAAGGCTGAGGGAGCTGGGGCTGTCCAGCCTGAGGAAGAGAAGACCGAGAGGGGACCTCATCAACACTTATCAATATCTTAAGGGCAGGTGTCAAGGGGACGGGGCCAGACTCTTCTCAGTGGTGCCCAGCAACAGGACAAGGGGCAACGGGCACAAACTGGAACACGGGAAGTTCCGCCTGAACAAGAGGAAAAATTTCTTCGCTGTGAGGTGCCAGAGCCCTGGCACAGGCTGCCCAGGGAGGGTGTGGAGTCTCCTTCTCTGGAGAGATTCAAACTCGCCTGGACGCAGTCCTGTGCAACCTGCTCAAGGTGAACCTGCTCTAGCAGGGGGGTTGGACTAGATGATCTCTAGAGGTCCCTTCCAACCCCTACCATTCTGTGATTCTGTGAAAACTTTTAAGAGAAAATTATTAACTCCCACTGTTCTGGAGGGACAAGCCCACACCACCAACAAAGCAAAGTACATACACTACCATGTGATCAAACACCATGGAACTTAAGTGAAGAATGGAAGTTGATTTCTGCAAGGGATAGATCTGGCTGCAAAGCCGTATCCTCATCAGCAGAGTTCTCATTTCCTGAAATCCCATCTTGAGGATTCAAGCATAGATATGATATTGTTTGGCATCTCAAGTTTGCAAGAATGAAATTCCCCTAAAATATTTAAATGGCTTTAAAGTTGGCACTCAGTGTCTTGAAGAAATAAGATTAGAAACAGCTTAACCACATACATGTTTTAGAAAAGCAAACTATGGTGAAATTCATCCACTTCTCCAGCTGTGTCTCAGTTTAAACTGAGCCATTTCATGTGTTCACTGTTACTGTGATTGCCCTTACCACAGGCTTATTTCCACTCTCCACATGAAATAACTCCTTCAACTTAATTTGAGAAAACAAACAAAAGGCACAGACCAACATACAGAACAACATCAAAATGTGCTTTAAAGCAACAAAAACAGAGGAGAAAAAGCCTTGCAAGGGACAAACCAAACTATCACTTAGCGCTTCCTGTGCTCACCAAAACATATGAACACTACAGCTGTATTTCTACACAGTCATCCTCATGTAACTTGGGACAAAAAAAAAAAAAAAAAATTAGGTTTGAAATCAACTCTAGACAGAGTTAGGCAATTTAACCCTGCTCTGACGGTAGAAAAAACACCTGATCTGCTTAATTCCCGTTTATATTGGTGTGGATTACTTTTCCTGTTGGGAGGTAACTCAGTATTGTATTGCAAAAGCAACCTAGAAACGTATTTCACGTTCTGTTGACTGAATGGGTGGGAAATGTACTGCCAAGATAGACAAGTCTCCTGAGTGCAAAAACATCTGTATCCATAATTAAATGATAAAGTGCTGGTAGCATCTGTTTCCTCACACCCCTGCGGGGCTTATGTGTAGCACTTGAGGCGATCTCAATGTATTGGTCAAAAGGGTTAATTATTCTACAACGGGAAGTAGAAAAAAGTAACACTCTGAGGGGGAAGTATCACTGAGGAAATGTACATTACCGAATCAATGGCCAGCAACTGAAGAACACATTCACAGCAGGCTGCTAATGATGAGACAAAGATTGCAGCTAGACACATCTTGCCAGTAAGGACATCAACTCAGAAATAATAATGCTGAGGTAGCACACGCTAGAATGGATGGTGTAAACAAAAAAAAGAAAAGGAAAGAAAATTATGAAGATAAAAAAAAAATGCTCTCAACTGATACTTACTGATTCTACTAAGTATTTTAAAGTTCTGTGAGTTAACCACTTTCTAATCACACTTTAGCAGATGAGGGTTTTTTTTTTCCCCCCCTCTCCTTGAAAACCATCTCTACAGAGGTCTGTGTTGCAAAGCAGACCATAAAACTTAAAGGTTTTTAAAGGGTCACGTTCACAGGGCCAGACACATGTATTCCGTTATGACTGCTGAACTTATAAAAATGTGTCATTTTGAATTGTGAAGATGAAGTATAACACAGTGAGATATGTTCAGTTTCCTAATGCCTTCAGAACATTTTGTTCACTGTATAGTTATCACGCACTTATTTCTGCAAGGCATGCTGCTTCTTGTACATGTCAGCTGAAACGACAGCAGCCCCATTCAAAGACAGATGATGTACCTCCTGCTGTGCTAGCAAACAGACACTCAACAAGCCTTGACTTTCACTGCTAACAGGCATGGACATTGAACTTTGCAAATGAAGCCTTAGACTGAAAGAATGTGACCAAAAAGCCCAAAGCTTCAGACTCCCAAGTTGTAGTCTCTGCCTCTCAGCTTGATCGAAGCAGCTCTCTCAGTTGGCCTCGATCTTTCCAGACCTTTAATTCAAATTGTGAATCAAGGAAAGATTTGAAATGGGAAAAGACACACAATCTGACTATTGACAGTCAAAAATGTAACATTCTGGAAAATCAATATAGTTTTTGTTTAATGGAAGAGTAATGTGATTCCCCCTTAAAATGGAGACAACAACTTTGCTTCAGTTTTCCAGTATTATGCCACTATAGTGCATAAGAGCTTTTTAATATAGTCTTTGGAATAACTGAAATAACTTTGTATGTTGAACTTGGAAGGCAAGCAGGGACTCTTCCCCAGAACTGGAAGGATGTCAGCAATTGTGCACTTCTATCTACCATTATTTAAGATAACTGGAGCCTGATGACCAATGAGAAGTTCTTAAAATAAACAAAAAAAAGTACCCAACAAGTTGAATCACGGCAGTTCTTTTATAGCGTCGGCAGCCGATTCTACCGTTTAGATATGCACTTTCTTGTGGTTTATGGTAATAAAAATCAAAAATAATTAAATCATTGGTACTTCATAACACTCAAGTTACATGAGGACGAACTTTCGCACCACAGTTCTACTGGCATTTGGTAAGAGACTTGTTCTGAAAAGGCAACCAGGAGAAAGCAGCGCAGCATTCTTGATCCCTCCACAAAGATCCCTATTATGTTTAGTAGCTTTAAGGAAATTTGAGTGAGTTCTTTAGTCAAAACCATTCACTACTAAATGAATATAACCATGCTGGGATTTTTTTTTTAAGTCGGCAATTATCTAAAGTTGCTACCATTAAAAGAAAAAAAAAATTAATAAGTGTTTGTGTTTTATAGATATCTCAGAGCACAAAATATAGAGAAATAGGATTTGATTCTGCTATTTACCACAGTGTAAACCAAGAGCAACTCAGAGGAATCCAGTGTAGATATTACAGTGTAAATTGGTTTAAGTTTGTAAGCAAATAGAGCCATATCAGAAGGGTGGAGGAAGGGCAACAACAATATCTTTCTTTTCAATAGAGTTTGAGTTTCATAAATAGCAGTGGTCATCCATCCCTGCCCAGTGATTGCTTTCACCTGGTTAGTCAACTGAAAGCAAGTTTGGCAGAAGAATTAAGATCCAAAGTTCTATCCAATATCATTTTAAAAACCCAACAAAACAAAACCCAGAACCACCCCCCCCCCCCCCACCAAACAAAACACACACCCCCCCCCCCCCCCCAAAAAAAACAAGCCCAAAAAACCCCGACAGCTAGATAGAGGAAAACCAGTCAATTTGTTGTCCCCATTGAAGAAAACTCTACACTGTAAACTCACCTATTGTCCATCTTTTGCCAGCAAATCTACATGTGGTTTACCTGGAATTGGTCACAATATTGTGCTGCCCCAGCCCCATTAGTAGTTAAACAACATAAGAGGTAGGCGGAGGTAGAGAAAGGAAGAGCTTAGGGCATGCGAGAAGAACTGGTTATCACCAGTTTATGTACTGAGATTACAGTACATAAACAAGTAAGAAGTGAGAACTTATTTACTCACATATTGACTTGCTAGGAACATATTTCAACCTTAGTTACTCTTGGGTGTAAGTCCTTTCCTATAGGATTCAAATTAAAAACAAACAGAGAAGAACATCCACACACACTGCCAAGTCAGGCTTCTTAAAATTATGGATTCTGTAAAACAGCATGGTAGCCCCTGGGTTCTCACATACAAATAATAAAAAACAGTTGATTTAAAAGCTTATACAAATCTTCATTTAGACTTATTATAAGCACATCATTAAAAAAGCAACTGAAAGAAACAAAGAACAAGACAAGCAATAAATGATGATCTCTACGTTTTCATAAAAATGTCTTTTTTTAAAAAAAAACAACACAACAACAACAAACATTCACAGAGAGATGGGTTTTCTTTCATTTTTCCATCCTCTGGCAAACTGATTGGCCTGCTTGTCTTTGGCATATCGTTAGGAAATGTGGCATGTTTACCGATTGAGGTATTAATAAACTAATACAAATGAAGAAAATGGAAATAAAGCTGAGTCTTTTTTTCCATTTGCTACCCAGACTACTTGGCTTGCTAGAACACTGTCATTAGACTTAAATTCCATACTGAAAATGAAGTTATTTTACAGTCCCAATTAGTGTCCATTTATTATTTGACATTCTGGTTATGGGATTCCTAAGAACAGAATCTGTTATAGAAGAAATCTAAGTCAGATTTTTTTATTTTTTAGCAACACAAATTGTACAATTACCACCTGATGGTAATGCAAAAAACATTACATAAACAAAGGATGGTTCTCGCTAGAGAACAGACTACTTCTTTTAACAGCCCTGTATCAGGAGTTCACAGCTCTAATCTATGCGTTCTTGAGAGGGATTGACACCATTCTTCATCATTTTTCAGGCTGACAAAGTCTATACTTGGAAGAAAACACATATTTCATCTCCGAAAAAAAGTAGAGTAGTTGCTGTGCTCTCTAGGAGTTCAGGAAACACTGTTGCTCCACAGAGCAAAATTTCTCCAGGACGCAGTCCTGTGCAACCTGCTGAAGGTGAACCTGCTCTAGCACGGGGGCTTGGACTGGATGAAATGATCTCCAGAAGTCCCTTCCAACCCCTACCATTCCGTGATTTTGAAAGGAATGGATAGAATAGTGCTGATCGCAGTATAATCGCTTTCCTTAGAGGCAAGACAGAGCCAATATGCAAAATACATAAAGATTCTATAGATTTGCGATTGCTCTAATTAATAAAATCTGATCTAGTAATTACCAATTACAACTTACTGTACAAAATACCTTGGGTTAGATTTAGAAAACACTATAAATCTCTTTGTTTTGCCTATTGACAATTGTATTGTCTCACAACTGTCAAATTCCTGAATTCTTCATGCATATTTGTTTTAAATGACTTCAGTGACAGGATTTCACCTATTTACCTAACATATCACGCTATCTATAATCATAGTCACGTACAGCTATGGGTTAAAAAGTTTTTGCCATTCCCCAGCTCGGTCTACCTTCTAACTATATCGCTATGATTAACCATAGAATCTCTTCTCTCTTTCTCTTGCAGAAAGCCAGAGAAACTAAAAGCTCCTGCAATAAGACAGGAAGGCAACGATACCCTTTCTCATAATCAAATTCCTCTAAGGTTTACAGGCCTCCAAATCTGAAGACCAAGCTGCAGTTTCAAACAAACTGAGGAAAGTTTATATCCTCATATAAGCAGGTACCTTTTCCAGACTGTTGTTACACTTCAGAGTTAGAAACTCAGCCTGTTCCTGTGTTCTGGTGCTACTAACAAAAAGGTAACAATTTAGGATTGCCTTCTATTTTTCCTTTCTCGAGGCTGATGTAGAACACATGCTTGGCACCAAGAGACTGTTGTTATTTGGGAAGTCTGGAATTGAAACATTTTAGTTTATATAGACACCTTATTTGATAGTTTTGTGGTACTTTGTTTTGTTTCTTGTTGCTAAATATCAGATGGATGCAGTATCATCACGCCAACCCGCTAAGAAAAGAAAATCCAACAATGACTAGTTTAGTCCTAGGCAATAAAATGAAACAGATCATTTAATCTTAAAATAAAAATTTAAACCAAACATCTAGACTAAGGAAGGAAGAAATGATCAAGTCAATTATAAAGAAACCCAACTTTTAAACTATTTACCTGTTGAAGATGTGCCTGCTTAACATTCTGAAGACTTCGTATTACTGCATTCCTCTAAAAATGAAAGCATTTGACTGTATCAGGCGTACCCAACAGGTTTAGTTTTAGATTGAAGCAGAAAACCATCAAAGCAGCAATCCCCTTTGGGCTACTAAGATAGTGCAAGAGTAAACACTTGTGTGTCCTGTAATTCCACATATTCTCAGCAAGCACTAAGATTAACATTGTGGACAGTTTTACTCCAAATAATAGCTAACTTTCCATTTGTAAGTATTGCTTCCCTATTGCAACGGGTTAGAAAATGAAAAACCTACATGATATGATTTTCAAAGATGGTGATAAATCTCACACAATCATTAAAGTTAGTAAGAGAAAAAGATGAACAAAATTTTTGAAAATAAATCCAAAATCAGATAAGAGGTAAATCAGAAGATTCTAGGAAAAAAAATATAGAAGTTAGGCCAGTTATTTAGTTTGGCTTCTAATTCACTTGTATTTTAACTACCAAAGTAGCTTTGTTAGCTTTGTGTTGTTATAAACATAGACCAAATAAGCGTCATTGTACAACAGATCACTTCCATAACTGTGCAGAAATGTCAGAAAGTTCGATCCTATCAAACCCTTTAATTTACACACATGGAACACTTCAAAAGTCATTTGAACTTGGCTTCTTTGAAAGATATACTTCAAAACCGTGTCAAGCTAAGCTGCAACTTGACTAACATTTCAACCCTCAAAAGCCTAATCTTACTTTTCAAGTGACAGTGTGCGCGTCAAACACAAATTTCCTACGCTTTAAAGAACGACATGGTAAAAAGGTCAAGACTACAGTTTGTTTTGTGACAAGGAATCAGAACCGGAGAAGCCAGTGATAGAAAAGACTTTTTAGAGGGAAATTGCAACCAATAAAATCAGGTATAAACAAAACACCTTTCCTTGTTATAACTGGCATTTGACAATACTGTAACCATATTCGAACACATTCACATCTCCACATGTATTTTGTTAGAAACTATTCTAAAATACAATTTGAAGATTCTTATATCTAGAGCAATCTAATACCCACCAATGGGGAGCACAGTGATCTTGGAACCCTTTACCTCAAACTCTGCTGTGTCAGGGTCTTCTAGATGGAACTGCTCCACCGAACCTAGTAGCATACCATGTACTTCCTTCCCAGCCTGACAGAAGCAGCAGCAGCAGCAGAGATTTTAGCACCACAATATAGCAAGAGAACAGTAACAGAAAGATGGACGCTAACCAGGCCTCTCTACAGACAAGCTTTCCATTATGACTGAATCCATTTAGATTTCTTCAGCTATCACAACACACAACCTGTGCTTGAGGATTAACTGATCGCTTAAAAACAACACACAAATTTATTAAGTTTAAAAAAAAAAACCAAACTCAAAATTTAAGCATTGTAGCTATCACTACAGACCATAATAAGGGTTATTATGACAAGAAGCAAAGAGGAAGCCTCTTCCAGTATTTTGTTCATTCTACATTTGATAGCTTTTTATCTAGCCAGGCAATCCAAAATGTATAGCTACAGAAGGAGAGGGATTCAAAACGAGAAAGGAAACTGGAACAAAATTCAACGTAGATCTCCTCTCCTTAGTATATAATATGTGATTAACGAAACAAGACCTCACCTTAAAGCTTCACAAACCAGTGCAAAAATAACATCCTCAAAGTAAAAGAAACATATACCTGTCCTGATTTAGGCCAGGACGGAGTTAGTTTTGTTTTCAGCAGCTCCTGTGTTTTGGCTTTAGTGTGAGAAGAACAGTGATAGCACACTGATGTTGCTGGTTGCTGCTGAAACACCAAGGACATTTTGCTGTTTTCCAGGTTCTGCTAACGTGCAGATGCAAAACTTGGGAGGGGTAGAGACAGAATAGTTGATCCAAACTGGCCAAAGAGAGGATTCCATACCATAGACGTCATGCCTGATATAAGCGAGGGTCGGTCGGTGGGCCACTAGGTCTTTTAGGCTTTTGAGACCCTTAACTTGCCCTAATCGTTAAGCTTCCCTTCGGGTTGCTTTTTGTTTCCCTATTTTTCCTTTTTGTTTTTCGTTCGTTTGGCTGTTTGTTCCCTCGCCTGCTTTCCCTGGAACTTGCTGTTCTGGGATAGCTGGGGGGGGATACCCCTGCTCCCTGCCTGCTGCTCGGGACGGGCTGTATCGGTTGTCGGGCGGTGAGAAATTGTGTATTGTTTGTTTTATATATTCTATTATCCTTGTATATATTATCATTATTATCATTATTAATATATTTTCATATTTTTCCTTTGCTGTCCTGGTGAGCTGTTTTTATCTCAACCCGTGAGTTTTCCTTTCTCTCCAATTCTCCTCCCCACCCCAGCGGGGACGGGGGGGGAGTGAGCGAGCGGCTGCGTGGTATTGGGTTACAATCTGGGGTTAAACCACGACAATACCGTAAAGAACTATTGGAGCATCTGTGGGAATTTGCTGGAGCAGCAACTCTATTCTTTTCTGTGGTCTCATATGCTAGAAGGAAGAAACTAGGCAATTATGAATGGATCACGGAATTTCTTTTTATACATGTGGTAGGGTAAGACCTACTTCCTGATAAATGGAAACAGCTTGGTATTTAATGTTCCACAATTGCAATTTTACATAGGGTTTGGCTAAACATATTCTAGATATACTAACGTAACTTAAAAGAAAAGAAAACAAAACTAAAAAGCAGCATTATACTCTTAAATCTTCCCAAATATGGAAGGCTGCTAGTATTATGCTAAGAAATGAGACTCACAAAAGTTTAATGCTGTTTGCACTTATTTTGATAGAACAAATAATCTATAATTCGGTAAAGTGATGAAATACCTGTGTTAAGCATGCTACAATACATTTTCTTACATGTTTCTACCTTACAGAATTCAGAATAAATTAGGTTTGACTTTATTGTTTAAGTACAATTTTACGATACAAATCATAGTTATCAGTTTGCTGCATGTGTTATTAAAACCTAGGAACTACAGATGACGATCTCTGTCAAAAACCACCTATATTTCTACTATAATATTGCATATCTGAAGGGATAATATCACATATGACTTAAGTTAAATTACAAAGTCTTTCCAAATATTTTTTCTGCATTTGGAAATATTAAAAATATAACATTTTGTTACATGAACATTCAAAATATCAATATACAGAGAAAGTAATGCAAGATTTCTTCTTTCCCAACAGACAGAAAGACAGATTAATTAGATAGAGCTATGTCAGCATGCTGACGTACGGTATTTCATTCAGCCAAAGATAGGTGAAGTTGTCTCGCTGTATATGGATCTCTACGCTACGCCTGGAAAAAAATCTGCAGTTAAGAAAACGGCTGGCTAGTAATATATTTAAAACCCCACCTGACATGATAAATGAAAGAGAGTAAGTGTATACAGCTAGTGAAACTTCCAGAGAACAGGGGGAGACTTCAACACTTCTGCTGACAGTGACTTTACTGTCAGTGGCCTGTCTCTCTCGGAGGCAGCTGTCAATCACAGACCACCTTTCTCTCCCGGAGGAGTTCATTGTGCCTGCAGACAGTTGTGGAATAACTGCTCCTAGGCGTCAGAGCGGCAGATGGAGTGTATCTGTCAATCATTGTCACTAATTATTAACTTCTGTCACTCAGAGCAAGGCAACATATCTCCGCCTGATCCTCTGTGATTTGATCTGCTACGCCACCTCAGAGACAGACAGTTCAACCTTTCATTATGTGCCCCATACACAGTGCTCTGCTGGGTCAGCCCTCGTGACTCAGTGTTGCAGCAGAATTCTGTTTTAGCCACTGAACATTACAGGGAGAAGTTGGCACGAAGGACATGCTCTGCATTCAAATGCAGCGGTCACTCATTTTCTGTAAACATTTTGAAGCTAGAGAAGCATGGAAAAACTAGTCTCCTAAGTTTTAAACAAGGGGAAAGAAACGAATCTAAATATAAGCCAAGTAACACAAATTTTAACGTGATAAGCTGCCCCTTGCAATTTACTAAAATGTTAATTATCTTATCTCAAAAGACTTACTCTGAAAAGAGGCAACTTCTTTTAATGGCAATTATTTACAACAGTTAGTAAGGTTAAGGGGGGCAAACCAGACAAGAAGGATCACCCCTTCCTTTTCCATTGGCCAGAAAAATAACTAGAAATTATCATCAGTGATTTCTGATTGATCTTATGTTTGCCTGCATTTTCTATCTTGGAATTATGGGTACTTTTATTAAAATTCCATGCGACAACATTGGCCGTGCTCACTAAAGGAAAAGAATCTATAACAAACATCACTGCAGAAAAAGCATATTCTCTCTCTTGTTGTATTTTCAAGTGTACACTTCATATCCCTCTAGAAATTCTACTTAGCCAAGCCCAATGCAGTATCGCAAGGTTGAATAAGAACATTTATTATACACAGTTTATGATATAGAAGAAATCACAATGCCTTCCATACTTAAAATCCTATAAATCCAAGAGGCTCCAGACACTTTTTATAAAACCAGAAAACTTCAACATTTTTCTTCAAGCATCTCTGCTTTGTGAAAGTCTTATGCACAGACCTATTTAAACAAAAACACCCCTCTGCAGGCTTAAGTCCTCTCTCTCCATCGTTTTTAGTATCGGCAAAGTCGTTAACAATGATGAGATTTGTTCAGGCATAAAAAGCGGTGTCGATTTTTAACAAACTACTACTGCTATATTCTAATATATTGTATTCTACCATATTCTAATACAACAAAATGCAAAAATGCGGGTATCGAAAAGAGATTCAAGCCACAGGTACAGATTAGGGGACAAGATCTTGGGAGAAGAGCGCTTCCAAGGAGGACTTAGGGAAGCACTCCAGTTTAAGCTTCCACCGCGACATTGTGGAAAAACAGATGAAAGCAACAACTGGGTGCATACAAGGGTAGAGAAGACAAAGGGAAATTATTCCATTATTGCAGTTTGCATCAATTAATCAAAGCAAGCGTAACACAAGTTCTTCCGGTGTTCCCATTTAAAAGCAATAACAAAGATTTACAGAAAGGACCTCACATTACAAGAGACTTGCAGAACTCAGTATTTTTTGTTTATGAAAAGACTCTTGAGAACTAATTTCATCATCATGTATAAGGATCACCATAGAAAGAAAATGACAAATATTCTGCAGGCTTTTGAAGACTGGTCTGAAAAGAAAGAAAATGGAGCTAAACGCGTACAAGTTAGACGTAGAGTGAAAAAAAACAAACATCCTGCATCACCACTTTTTAATAGTAGAGGTGATCTAATTTAAACAGTGGATTGTCCACAGTCTCTTGATATTTTTGAACATTGTCCTCTCCAGACAACCCAATTTAGCTGAGTACAGTGCATTTTTAGAAAAGTTAATGGGTTCAAAAAGGCATTAATGGTTGAAATACAGTATTAGCTGGTCCCATTTCCATTGTCCTCCATCTTTATGTTTCCTCAAAAGTTATTAAATGTCAAGTTTTTGAAATTTAAGTAGTTCAGAATCGGTAATATTTTGTTCTCATCTTAAATTCTATTAACTCCTTTATCCAATACCACTTAGCCTGCCTATAACATCTCAGTAGCTAGCTACACAACTTACTTTATTTCCTTTGCTTCAATTCCGCCCCCCCCCCCCCCAAAGTAACCAATAAAGTTCAAATCTTAAAGACCCATGCTAGACTTGAAAATTCTTATGAGTGCACTCATAAGTTTAAACAGCAGATTCTTCATTCATTACCTTCCCCTTTGAATACTAGATGACTTTTCCATACCAAAGGATACAGATCCCAACCAGCCCCAGGTTGGGGAAAAACAAAACAAAACAAAACAAAACAAACAAACAAAAAACCAAAAAAAAACACCAAAAAAAACCCCACACACACAAAAAAGAAAAAAACCAACACACACGCAATAAAAAAAACCACACACACACACACACAAAATGCCAAAAGCAAACAACAAAAATGAGATTTATTTAGGTGTTTGTTTTTAAAAGTTCATGACAATTTTGATTGGTCTATTCCAAGATCCTTACCTGCTTCTCTCCTAGAATACTTGACTTAAACACAAATCAAATTTAAAATTGATAAACAAAAGAAATAAAAGGAAAACATAGCCGAAAAGGGGAACCATCATTGGAAACTGCATAGCAAACTGATATTCCAAATCTTGGAAAATTTTCATTTATTTCCTCACACATGCCCATTTAAAAGAAGATACATTTCAGTGCCTCTAATCTTAAGGACTTTAGATAATGTACAGTTTTCATTGGAAAACGGGAACAAAACAAGACCATGAGACTATTTCTATTTCTTCTGGTTTAGACCCTGACCATCTGCTGTCATTACAGCTCGAAGTACATTTAATTTCTTTTCAACCTTTGACAACAAGAATCACTAACAGTATTTTAGTTGAAGAAACTTTTATAAAATATTACAATCAAATCAATTGCATTAACACATTTGAACCTCTAAGTTCAACACAGTGGAAAACACAATACTACTTTATTACATCAGCTGTCTGGTCATATATAAATCACCTATTACTAAAACCAAAAGTATTGAGAGTACTACTTATCCAGAGTTCGCAGAAGGAATTATCTGACAGTTGAAAATGAAAAACCACTAATAAGCATTAGAGTGTATTGAAAAGTTTAAACAATGTGATTAAGGAAACTTTTGCAATAATAAGGAGCGTATGTGATTCTGTTTTACCGTGCTAACAAAATTCCTCTAGGATTTCTTATTCTGTTATACAATAAATAAACCGGAATATTATATTAAACAAGTCTCACATTCTACCTGTATCCAGAATATATTTAAAATTAAGAGATAATGTTCTTTCAGCGTATTGCACTTCACGAAAGCATTCGTATTTTCACTCAAATTGTTTGCCCAAAGCAATAAACAGAACAGAAGGAAAGTCAAAAAGCCTTAACTAATGCGTTGGCCATTTAGAGGCTTAAGAGATGCACTGTAAGGACATTTAAACTGTCTTTTGTAAAGTTTATTTTTAAGAGATGAAACAAGGAATTCTTTAGAAAGACTGAGTAGAAAACTCAGTGAGGGAATATGGTGAAGAGATGGCAGAAAATAGCGCATTTACCATATCTCCTGCTCTAAGAAGCCAGTAACAAAGAAAAGCATGTAGTGTAATCCTTCAGGAAACAAACAACATCGAAAAGGAAAACTGCAGCACAGATAATAATTACGTTGCCTATACAGTTCACTTAGTGATTACAGAATTAAAACCAAACCAAACAAATCAATCAAGATGTGTCTGGGAATAACGGGTAGAGAAGAAAGAGCAAAATTTGTCACTTACGTTATTTGCTGTGGTCAGTGGTGATTAGACTCTACCAAGTAAACAAAATATTATCAAGATACAAAAATTAGACCAGATGATTGCTACTGCAAAGCAAGGTCTGACAGCAGCCCCGCATCATTTACCTAGAAAACACCACACGATAAATATTGTATTCCCAAGTTATACAGAAATACAGAGTTTCTTTATATTTTCATTAAGCCTAGCTTTTAAACTGTATTTACTTTCCTTATTTAATTTTATTTAGGGCACTATTTGCAAGTAATCAGCGATGAACAAAATGTTCCAATAACCGCTTTTACCTGGTGCTGCCAACATGCCATTTGCACCGTACCAACCAGAAGCTTCGCTACATCTGAAGCAGAGACAATTACTTAATGTATTTAAAGTTGAAATCCTTGAATTTAAACGTTTTCCATAAATTTCTTCAGTATGTGTATTGCAATCTGCAAATCATTGCCAAGCATTCTGGCCATACAGTTTACAATTTACTATTTATCAGTCAGTAAGCCCAGACACACAAATACTTCCTAGCCGAGTATAACGTCCTAGTAAGTTACCATTCCGAAGCATGATGAAATTTTCAAATAAAACAAAGTACACACAGACAGAAATAATATTTTCCAACCTCCAAACCATTAAAATTATTACCCAATACTATTTTAAATACTTAAGGTTCAGACTTGTATGCATCTGATTTGGCATACGCAGTCCATTTGCTTCCATAGAGTTATAATGCAATGACACAAATTCAGAAAAATGCATCCAAATGTAGGTCTTCATTTTGCTCAGATTTTAAACTATATTTAAATCTAGCCACAAGCAGGTCAACTTCATAGTTCTGTCTAACTGCTGTTTACATCAGGTAGGTTGTCACAGGAATGTACGAGGGTCTAAGTTTATCCTACATTTCAAATTCATTTCAGCTAGACAAGGCAAACTATAGTCTCAGACACTCCCCCCTTTATACTATCTCCGGTTTAATCACATCTCGACCTGCAGTGCTTTTCTTCAAACCATTCCCAGATTCGATACATTTCAAATATAATCAAAGGAGGAAATGAGATGACAGAAGCACGTGTTGTGACCACTTGGTTTAGAAAACAATTTTCTGAATTTCGACAGTTCATCTTTCCAGGCAAGACAATTAAAAATCCCAAGAACCCATAACTGTTTCTCCTAACATCACTGTGAGCACGAATAAGTTTTATTGGTTTGGTCATGTGCATAGGCATAAAGAGCCACGCCTTCTCCTCTTAGATCTTCAAAACAAGGAACTATAAAACTCAAAAGAACCTTTCAGCAATACATGTACAAGTGGGACCTATGAGCCTAATTCCCAAATGCTCTACTCGGTTGCCAGTCAGCTCTGAAGGTTACCTGAATTCCCTGTGTACCTAAGTTTCCACTGGGCAAATTCCTAAGGCACTTGAATTCCTGCCTATTAATACTGGGTATAAGTGAACCTTCTCCTTGCTGTATTCTGTATGAAAAAAAGACTAACCTGCCTTGATTGTTTAATAAAGTCAGGCATCTGAATCCTTAATAAAGCAGAATCTTAAGCCCATTGTTTTCTTTGGCATTTTCTATTTCCTGGTTAAAGCAATTCGGTAAGCAGGCTGTCGCGGATCCCAATTTTGGGCACTGGGTATTTTCTCTATATGGCACGATGAAAATAAGATGCTTAAGACTGGACTCCCCGTGTCAAAATAAAGCAATGAGAGGGAACTGTTTCCAGCATCATCACTGGAAAAAGAACAGCATATTATGTTGCGCCATAAGACAGAAAACATGGGAACTACAATGCTGAAATAACAGCCTACTGCATAACCTAGCTTTTTTGGCTTTCTCAGGCTTTGGTCTTCCCTTCCCTGTAGGCCTCCCGTGCTTCCATTGAACATCAAATTTTGCTCTCTTTATGAATAGTTATAGATACAAATATATAGCTAAGAACCCATAACACGGTTAAGAACATGAAGAAACTTGAATGCTATTCAAACTTCAACAGGCTTTTAGACATTACGATAAAGAATCTGCAATGTTATGAGGTAACCAAGAATGAATACCTTTATCATTTCAAAAGAGAAGTTATGTGGCAGTCACATTACGTGAAGATGCTGAACCAATCAGGAATAGAAAATGAGCATAAGGTACAAAATTTTTAGAATTAGGCTAATATTATAATTCCCATGCTGTCACTATGATGATGGAGAGCAGCACCAAAAGAATATTCATTCTAGTAATGCCTTTCCTAGGCTAATAGGAAAATATTATTCTAATGTTGAAAATGAACATCCTGCCCTGTCCAAATCAGAGAAATACTTTACAAAACAAAGCGTCAGAGCTGCAGCAGTTCCAGAAGGACATTTTCTTATTCCCCAGAGAATTGAATCTGGTAATAAGGATAATAATTTTTATTATCATAACAACAACAACAACATTTCATACCAAATAAGCTGGGATGCTTTGTGCCCTCACAGAAATGCACAAAACCCAATAGTCTTAATGTTTGCTTCTGAATATGTCTGTCAGGAAACAAGCACAAGCCTTCAGCAGCCGTGGCTGCCTGATTAGTCCCACAGTCACTCCAACGTGCTATCAGCTTCTCAGCGTGAAGTTCTCCTGCATCACTGCTCCAAGCCTTTAGGCAAAGGATTCTAATAATGAGTCACAGTGCCGTGACTGAGGCCACACTTCTGCTCTGGTGAGCTGCTTGCTGAGAGGGACTGCATGCTCCCTCATTATCATTTTACAGCTTTTTTTCCTTTTTTTTTTTCTTTCCTTTTTTTTATTTGTTCTTTTGCATTCCTTTTCCTTCCTCCAAATGCTTGGTGCATTTCAGTGAGAGTACTTAGTGCTACCACCAGGACAGAAGCCATATGCTCATGTTTAATAACCTTCTGGTGTGAGGTAGTCATAAAACTTAAGATAATGCAGGGTATTATGCAGAAGATAAGATACAGTCTTCTATCACATCCTAATAGATAGACACAGACATCCTTCTTCCAACCAACAGAGGTTACAAAGGTAAAATATTTTACACATTTCTCTTTCATTAATGGTATTACACAGAATTAAAAATAAAACAAACAAACAAAAAAGGTGACTCGCTTATTTAGCTCCCCCCTAGCTGCTAGGACAAAAAAAAGATTTTATCCATCCCCCTACCTATATTCTTATGCACCATTGAGAAGGCCAAGTCCTTTAGAATTTGATGAATGCAACTTAAGCCAAAATGTAGTTACATCAGTTACGTCTTCCACACGCACACAGCAATACTAATTTGCCATTTACTAATCGTCCGGTAACATGCACTTCGATAAATGTATTGGACAAACTTGCCACCGGACTTAAAATTTTTCATGCTATTATGCCACTCCAATAAAATGCCCCACTGTTTTGGGACATACCTAGATTACATGCAGTGTCATGTGGTGTTGCTACTACTCTTTCTTCTTCATTCTTTGTGTAGCTAGAAACCTTTTGTTATTTTAATGTTCTTTACATAAGGCCTAGATCTACTCGAGTGCTAGCAAACTTCATCATCACTTTCCTAGAGAGGAAGCATGATGGTAAAAAATGAAAGATTTCAAATATGCACATACAGTTCTGCTCGACTGAATCCTCAAAAGATACAGGGAAATGTAGGAGTGATTCCAGAGCAGATAGAAAATGGATAGCGTGACTATCGCATCAGGAACGTTGAAGTTGCCTTACAGATACTCTATCTATACGTTTAAAACTAAACGGAGAGAGAAGCTGCAAATAATCCTTTACAGAGCTATGTACTTATATATATACACACACACACTTTATTATTACAGTATCAGATACTAAAAAAGAAATCCAGTGAGAGTAACAGATAGGAGCTTCAATAAAATTGCTGTAACCATTTCCTATTTTATCAAGAGTTACATGCAATAGCTTCTGTACAGGATTAGAATAACCTGAAAAGCAAACCGATTAACTGACTGCAAAGACCCATAAGGCACATAGGTTCCGATCCACTGCAGAGTCAAACATCCATGCAAAGTACGCCACTAATCTGAATAAAAGCCAGTGAAGCTCTCCAAGTTCACCTTCAGCTTTTACTTTATAACAAAATTTTCTGAAAATAAAGTTTTTCAGAACTATACACGTGGAACATTCTCATACGCTGTCTGTCTTTGATCATTCTCCTCTGGTTTTTGTGTTTGTATTTTTTTGTGTCCTGGCAATTAGACAAGAATAAGGCAAAAATCACTCAACTCTCTTACAGTAACGGCAAATGCTACAAGTCTTTTCTTTGACTTGCCAGCTAAGCAAGGAAAAAAAAAAAAAATAAAGGAGGGCACACATTAGAATTTGCATATTTTCCTCGTACACAGACCCTGTCAGCACTGTTCTTAGAAACAATAAAAAAATGAGAGGAGAGCGTTAAAAATTAAAAAAGCTTAAGTCAGCAATAATCTCAAACGAGCAGTATTGTTGTGTAAGAGAACAGCAGCCCTAAAGAAACACTGAATGTGACATCACCACCTCGCGCCTCCCCTAATTTTACTTATGTACTTGGAAACCTCAGGTGTTTCAATCACACATCTTTCCCTTGGGACACAGCTACCTTTAAATCAATCAAGCTTACTTAAGCTGACTTTTAACTCTTAGCATGTTCCAAATATTTTCTCCACTTCTCTAACACGTACTGCAACTCCACTCTACCGTCACCATGTTAGCGGTGTCCAAGTGAACTACTTTAAAGAGAGCTCAGGTGTATCTATGTAAGCTGCAGTCACAGAAGCCATTAAACTGTAGATACACCTGTACCAATGACATTTGCCTTTTTTCTTCACTTAGATATCAAGCCTACTTTCACACTAGCAACACATGGCAGTGGGCTAAAGGGAGTAAGCTTCCCAGATAGAAAACAAAAGAAAGCAAAAATCAAATGCGTGTGGGGAAAAAAAGCCTTGAAACAATAAGGCTGTGAAAAAGTCAATCAACGCCAAGCGCGCCTATCCTACGCTGACCGTGTTACAACACTGATCTTTTCAGTATGACTTTTCTCATGTTATCTATATAGCATTAAAAGGAAGAAATACGGGAAAAACATGAGCTGAAAAAGATGCGATCAGCTTGGCAAGTCTTCCATCCCAAATCTGTGAGAGCATGTTGGTCTGTAAGGTGCACAGCCAGACCATGAAATTCAGAGCTTCGTTCAAATTCACACTGTCTTTATGGTATTTTCAATTAAGTTTGAGAAAAGGATATGCTCTTACTTGGCATTCTGAAATTTTGAACAAGTATCATTTGAAAAAGGCACTATCGGAAAAAATAGAAAGAATGCAACACAGAAGAAAAAAAGATTATCCAACTTTTGACTGAAGACTGCTGCAGACACTGAAGTGAAAAATTACCTTTCTGTTGTCTCGAAAACAGGTTGTCCAAAGACAAAAACTCCCCCAACAACTCTTCCATTCATTTACGTTTGACAGATTTCAGCGATCCTCCTCTCTCCTCAAACATGACCACTTTCACTGTCACTACTCCTAGTGACGCATCATTCTCATACAAACATAGCTGGACAATGAATAAACCTTAATCTTTCTCCTGTTCCTTGAGTTTTATGATTTTTTGTTTTGTTTTGTTTAATAACAAATAGCTCAGGTCACCATGCATTTCTGAAAGTCGAAACAAATGCAGGTTTCGAAGCTTTTTAAGAATGTTACCAAGCCACCTACTTGGTTGGAAATATATTTAAATTAGGTAGCCTTGAAAATTCTATAAAAACAAATAACTTAATACAGTCAAACGTAAACCTCATGATGGGTTTTTCTTAACCTCAAAAGACTCTTATTTGGCTTTTGATTTTAAGTGAACTGACCATTTGTCCTAATCCTACTGCTTGAGAAGCTGTATGACCCAATTGCACTGGGTTTCCTCTATATTTAACTTCTTGTCCCTAAGAGAGTTCTGTGGTACAATTCCGTATAAAATTACAGTTACCTTATTCATTAATAGATTCATGTATTCTTTAAGATTGATGTGCCGTGAGCCATTACAGGCTAAGCTAAGTTGACAGACTCTATTAAAAGCGCAGTACTGTCATGGAAATTGTGATCTTAACACAAGTGCATGTGACGGATCCCAATTACTTTGCTCTTTTTCATAAAAAGTCTGCATGACATGGGAGTTATTATGAATGACCGATAAGATCATTGAATGCTTTACCTCGTGATTTTAAAACATGATTCATCCTTAATCATGGAGTAAGCATAACTGCTTATCTATCACATTATGACCTGTTGTATGCAGGAGAGGCAGATCAAGCTAGTCACCTCCTAACCAAAGTTGCTATCGGACCGTGCTAATTGCCACTTACGGAATCTGACATCTTTCTTCATGACGGTAGAAGGATGCTTAATAATCTTAGCATCTCCCCTTCAGAAGCATTAACTTATCAGACGAGAGAGTCTTTTCCAGAGGGCAATTATTTTAATCAATGCTAAATCATATAAGTTATCGTCCTTTCACAATTGTTTTTAAAAGCAATGAACTAGACAGTTGTTTCTAAACACTCCAAGATCGGTGCTGCAGTCAAAAGGAGAGCACCGCTTGTTCAGTGCGCCACTTATTGAGAAAACTCCATTTTCAGTAGTTCAGAAGCAGGACAAAATATATACGTAAAGACATTTAGAAACAAAGGAAACTGTAAAAATTAAACGTCTTCATCACGATTCAGAAAACTGTAGAACAGATCCTTCTGCCTCTCTGTACTTAAACACAGCAAATAGCAAGCTCACGTTCTAGGTTGATTTACTTACGAATAAAGATATACGCCAACTGAATAGCAAACGTTGGACTCACTCCTTCCTGCGTTAAGCAGCTCTATCTAACAAAATAAATGAAGGACTTCAAGAAACAAAACTTTCAGTTTTATTACCAATGAAGAACTGAAAGCCTCAGGAAGTTTTCACTCCACACCGCTGATGGGCGATTCCTGAAGATTTGGTTTTCTTAAGCTGTTGTTTGGCAATTATTTTATGATTTACAAGAAGTTATAAAGCCCAAAACATGGCTGAATGTCTGACTTGTAAGTATGACTAGGGTATTCAAAAAATGCATTGGAACAAGAATGCATAAGCTCGGTCATCCTACACATCTCACAAAGTTAGATTCGGGAGTCATGATTTAGAATTTCGACCATAAGTTACATGTGTAATTGCAAGAGGGCCCCGGCGCATACTTCAACACACATATGCGAAAAAACAAAGAAATCACAATTCTACCAAATTACATAAATTTACAATTATCCAGTAAATCAAAGGTTTGAGCAATGAGCACGGCATGGCAGTCAACTGTACGTATTGTCCTCCTATAAACGCATATAAACCAAATGCTGCCTTCTCATGCAAAGTGTCACGAGAATTCATTAATACCCGTAAAGCACTCCTTATGTTTTAGAAATGCTTAAACTAGCCAAAACGGACATATGACATACGATCAGTATTTCCTTTGAGGGTTTTCAGGGGTTTCCTCTGGTAGGCTGGTTTGTTGGGAATTTTTTTTAATATATCTTTTTTTTTTTTTTTTAAATAATGTTTACAAAATAGATAGATTTTTGCATTGCTGGCTTTTTTCCACGTAAAGTGTACGAAACACTTTGATGAATATCTTAAATATTAATTCATAATAGTCCATTTAAAGACAATCCTCTACACAAGTTTCTTCTGAAGACTTAGTTCATCTAAATACAAATTTGCAAGATGAAGCCAAAAAAATTTTTTTTTTTTTTTTTTGGGTGGGGGGGGGCACACCACTCAAAACACCTTCTTGTATGTCCTGTGCTCTAATGCATTAGAAATATTGCAAGAACATTCCCTCAGTATCTTTACTATACTCCCCACACACTTGTGCCTATAGTCAAAAGACTTGAAGAAGTTTAAGACAAATGAATTAAGCAAAATTCCTATACAATTAAGTAGATGGAAAAATACTACTACAGCTGTGCCTGTTAGAACCACGAGAGAATTTTTCTTCCCATGATATAATGAAAAATGTATTAGGAAGTACTTTCAATTGTCTGAAACAAGTTAGTACTTATTCTCCTCCTGCCCGGTAGCAGAAGACTTATCAGCTCACAGTTGTTCACAGCAGGTTTTCAATGATACAGTCACATATCAATATTTTTGCTCATAAACACTTAAGTACATTGCAAATATGCAAACATGTAAAAACTGCGACTATTTAAATAAACTTTCTCCCTTACAGCTCTACTACACTCTCTTTGTGTAACAGATTCTTTAAAAGAGAACAAGACAGCCATCTAGAGGGCAAGAAAAATAAACTATCTTTAGATCACAAGGGAACACCGAATGACCAATTCACTCACTGTAAGCTGGAAAAAAACCCAGCCAAATAGATGTGAATCTAAGTGAAAAGGATCCACATTACTGTTACCCACCAGGGAATTTATTTTCACTTGGTATTTCAACATAACTTACTTAGTCGATAACCCTGAACCCCAAAAGTGATAGTTTCCTCCTTTTAGGATGGTAACTTACACAGAAAGTACATATTTTTATAAAAGCAAAATGTTTTCCAATATATGGCACAGAAATCTAAAAAATGAAAAGCACTGACCCATAATTAGGGATAAAGATGTCAGTTCTGTCTAGCTTCTTAACTACATTACTGTGCTCATCATTTCCTTCTCCTGTACTGACTGGCTCTGGTGCAGAACAAAACACAGCACAAAAAGGCAGCTAAACTAGCAGTGAGCTTCCTTACTACAGTATCGTAAAACAGCATTTATAGCCATAATGCCCATAGCAGTTCGTAACTGGTAAGATGCAAACCTTCACAGTAAGTCATAGAAGTGGGAGTTCCAAGTGGAGCATCTTTTCAAGTAGCTACAAATTTGGGGATTACAGCCCAGTGGGAAAGGATTCTGGATAATTCTTCCTGTTTACTCAGATCAATTCTTGGCAGTGGGAAAGCTTAATGCAGTTTGATTAGCATAGCTGTTTCGGAACAGATGTTATAGATGAAGAAAAATGTGCAGAAGAACCAAATTATCATTTGAAGACAGTATAGAGAATAATCTTTCTAGAGTTTTGATTCAGATTGGGCAGAGGGGAGACTGCGGGGTGAAACAAATAATTATTCAGCAATGCTCTTCTCTCTCTCTGGACCCGTTTCCTTTTTGTTGGTCTCATTTTTTACCTCACCAGAGAATGTGGCGAGTCCACTGGGACCACTGTATGCTCTCTCTTAAGCCTATTACAGGTACGTGGCATATTTTTCATTGTATAGGGACAAACGCAGACAAAATTCTCTCACATCTCTTGCCATTTCCACAATATGGAGTAAAGGTCTTCAGCTGTCACTCGGGAATTGGGGAGGTGTGGAGAAACATTTAATTCTACTGTATCCTGATTTAGGAAAAAGTCTACAGAAGACTGTTCACACTGAAGTACCTCATCCCCTAGATTTCTGGATGAGCCCGAGACATGTCACAGCTTCCCTTTCTTTCATATCTGACATGAAGTGCAGATGGCCCGCTTACCGACAGCAGCAAGAAATAATCTTCGAATTAAATCCAAAAGTGTTCCTTAAAAGATTCTTTACGCCGGTCTTCTAATGATGACCTCATCCCTAATTTTGCAATGGTTTCAACCGGCGCTTCGATCATTGGTATAGCCATAAAAAGCAAAACACCTCCTCCTAAACCCATTATGATGAAAGATTTAAATTTTATTATTCATTTTTAATGGGAAGAAGTTAAACTCCCTCAGGAACCATAAAAGGTAGGTTTTTGATCCATCAGCTAATGGAAAGTTGCTAGAGAGTCATGCCTTCAGCAGAAAGTCTGATAAAGGGCGTACCTTGTACTTGGATGACAGGAGAAAGATAGATGTTACTCATTATTATTTCAAAAAAAAAAAATCTTTCATTTTACACAGGCCTATTTTAGGAGTTCTTCTGTTGTTTGGGTTTTGGTGGGGTGGGGATTTTTTTCCTTAATCTCTTAGTATTTAAAAAAATCACGTACCATCAACTGAAATTACAAACTCAGACCAAGACAGTCTTAAGATAACTGTCTGTTTAACATTTAGATCATCCCGCAGAAAGGTAACATTTCTGTTCACCACTATGTAGTTCAAAATTGTAATATAACCCCTGCTCTACACAGTGTCATTTTCCAAAAGCCGTTAACATCAGTATTTGTACTAAATACCATCAAGGTTACTATAAAAAAAAAAAAGGGGGGGGGGGGGGTGCGCAAAGACTGTAAATCAGACCACTTTCCAGGTCAAGAACTGTCCGGCCTAGCACCCTCTTGACCTTCAAATAAGATTTCAAAACCTGAGGAGTCACTGCAACAGCTCAGAAGACGGCTCTGAGCAATGACTACTACCAGCCCGGGAGCATGTTTTTACCTCAGTGAGTTCCAGCTAACAGGTATGTGACAAAAGCTAGTCTGGAGACACTGGGGATTGGAAGTGTGACACACGGAGGCTCACAGAATTTTTGAAGAGTGAATGTGCTTATGGGGAAGCGAGATTTTTTCACTGCTTTCAATGGTAATCAAAACTATCAGTCTCTCAAAACACTTAAAATTATATAGGCTTATAAACGCAAATATTTCCTCTTTGCTTTTCTCTTACAGATTTCAGATAAAGAATAAGCAGTGAGCAGCCTGAAAGGCTGCTGAAAGACATTGGGGGGAGGGGGGAAGAGGAGAGAGGGAGATAGACAAAACATCAACAATAAAAACTCTATTGCGAAAATCAAAGTCAGAAGCAAGATACGGTCAGACTGGAATAGCTTCTCCTCTCAAGGTAGGAAAGAAAACAGAGCATTAAAGAATCAACAGCCACCTAATTCACACACTTGCCACTTTTTAATCAAAGAAAAGTCCTACCTCAGGATTGCAACAGACTTCAGAGAACGAGTTCATTCACCTCCAGACGATTCCATTATGAAAGCACAGTGTATAACTTTAGACATTTGTAGTTGCTAGAAATAAGTATGAAAAGCCTATTAAAAAGGCCGCATGAGTTCTAGGGTCTAGGTTAAAAAAACGCTACTCTCCTGAAGCTGAGCTCTGTTCCTGCATTTGGAACACTGTCTATTTTGCCGTGGAAAGAAAACAGTTTCCAGAAGAGTCACAATTTAGATTCTTTAGTCTGGATCTTGCAAACACGCCACTCTTCCAATGCCTCAGCTGTAGCCTCCAGCATTTTTCTAACCTCCTGTTTAAACACAGATTTATTTTAATTAGACCTTTTCCTTCTGAATGGTCCCTGACTGCTTTTCTTCACTTGCCTCACCAGCTGTCTGAGAGGTAAATCAGGATAATTAGTCCTGAATTACCTAGCTGATTCCTGAAAAAAGTGACATTATCTAAGGTGAAAAAGCAGGAAGGGAAATCAGAATCTTCTAACATAACACACAAATAAAGGACAAAAAGGAAGAGGGCAGTCAGAACAAGTCTTTTGTCCTCCATCAAGTCCGTGAGGCTAGCAAGCGTGGTCATGCTCCCCGCTACCAAACACAAATCAGTTGCTCACAAACCTCATTAGCAAGCCTCATTTTGTAACAATCAGATACCCAGTAGCACTCACTGATTGCAGCCCCAGCAATCCGAAGAACATGACCGACCATCCTATCTTCACCACCAGTAAAAGACAGAAAGCAGCAAACCAGTCTTTAGGAGGTTTTGTCAGCCCTGAACGTGTTTTCTCTGTAACAAACTACAAAAACCTTCACACATTTGGTCTGGCTTAGCTTGGACCGATTTATTTATACTAGCTGTGAATGTGCTTCTATAGAATTTTGTGTTTATGTGGTAAAAATGTCTTAGCTAAAGAAATGGCCACAAAAAAATACAGAAAATGTATTCACATACAGTACGTACTATTATAATCCAAGCTAGAACTTTTGAACACGCTGATTGTGCCAATTGCTCCCCTCAAGCGAGAGGTGGGTAACAAGCTATACCTGTGTGCGCTTGGTAAAGAATTTATCCCACGTCAGCAGACAAGGAAGTAAGGACCTTTCTGGACTTACTACTGGGCATGCTTTGTACCCAGTGTTGCATTTTGTATTTTATTGTATCTTGGTGGGGTTTGTTGTTGTCATTGTACGTATTTGTTGTATTTCACCTACAACACAGAACAAAGGTTTCTTTTAAAGAGTCTGCTTCCAATTTACTCAAAGTAACGAAGTAGCTAAAAACACTGTCACACTTTTTGTTGTATATGAATTGCATAGCTGTGGAGGTACAGTAAGTGCCTAACATAATGACATAATGAATCATGACTGCAACTGGAAGGCTTATTTGCCCCTTAGCGACACAGTGCTTCACTTCACAGCAGGTTTTTAAACTCGACCGTTAAATGATAGAATATTGATCTATTCCTCCATGAAATAATGGAACTTGAATTTTTAAAAAGCACATCTTAAGTTATTTGCTGTTTCAGTGACATTTCTTTTCATGCGGAATATATTATATTGTTATAAATTCTTTAACTAATATTTCACCCCAAACACAACCATCTGGAAGGTGAATCACAGAAACAAAACAGTAGCTGCTTATACCCAGAAAAAAATATAGCTTTCAAAACAAATCTCAGAGTGGAATGCAAAGGAGGAAAATACCCAAATTGCAAACCAGCAACTTTGACTTCTATTCAGAACCACAAAAATGCTTGTATTTAAAACAAACAAACTCTTATACTCAAAAAAACAATCTATTTCCTGACTAAAACCGGGAAGAAGTTAAAAATTTAAATAAAATCATACCAAGACCATGCCACCTTCTCTGTGATATGGCTCTCCGTCCTAGTTTTACAAGGTCCGCATTTTTTATAACGGTGCCATTTATAAAGCTGTGCACCTGGAAATAACACAAACACCCACTAGCACCATCTTCACGTGAATTTCAGAGCATACCCAGAAAACAAGCTAGGGTTAATTTAGGGTTCAGTAAAAGTGAAGAAATTGGTATTTCTTTCCTTCTCGTGCTTAAGGGATGCCTGTTCACACATTAAGACCAAACTGGGCAGCAACATACAGCTTTGAAGCTCAGGAGCCGCGAGGAATGAATGACAAGTAATTCTTAAATCCAGACAAAAGTAGTGCTAGTATAGCCATATGTCAAGAAAAGCTTGGCAGATTTGCTTGGTTCCTGGTAAACCTAGGTGATCTATCCTTTAAAACTACAAAGCTAGTTAAAACAGAGATATACGCTTTATTTTGCCTTTAATTTAAAAACATTACATACGCTTTATTTTGCCTTTACTGCTTGGTCCTGTGCAATGTGTACATCAATATGAAGCTTTATTCCTAACAGTAATCAAGCACGTGCTTACTTACCTCACATTCCCTTGGGGAATAACACCAAACCACTCACAGAGAGAAAAAAAGCATTCTTCTCACTATTTTTAAACACATTGCACACTACAGACCACACATCTATGCCCGGTGGTCCTACCATTTATCTCTCTTCAACGATACTATATTCTGAACTGCATATATACTGCAAATTAGAAAATGTTCCATCTGTTGCTTTTATTCTTCAGCTAGCAGAGTTAGAAATATTTCGCAGCATCACAGAGCTGTTGGATGTAAGGAGCCCCTGAACGTCATCGTGTCCAACCGCCCTCTCAAAGCTATCGTCAACGCTACATCGGGTCAGCCCTAGCTTTTCCTACCTGAAGCTTGAAAACATCCGAGGATGGAGACCCATAACTCTCTGGGTAACCTGTTCCAAGTACTGCATCGCCTTCTCAGCAAAGACTTTTTTCCTTAGTATCTAATCTGAACTGCCCACGCTGCAAATTGTTGTCACTCTCCCTCATCATACCACCAGCCACTATCCAGAATAGCTTGGCTCTGTCATCTCTGTTCCTCCTCTTTGTCAGTCCATCTACACATACGTGATGAGAACAAATGTTGAAGTTAAAGAGGATATCGCATAGCTGCAAAAACAAGGTGAACAGTCATATTGAAAATAAGGAAATACAGTAATAGTTCTAGATGTAGAAAAACACTCTGTTCATAACACAAAGGAAAAAATCATAACGTGATGGATCTTGGGCAAAAAACATTTACTCTGCCTTTGAATGAACTGACAGGAGGACAAAATCCTATTTATCCACACAATATAAGAGAATTTTACCAAATGTAAGCTGACTCAAAAACACTCCAGCAATCAGAAAAGGCACCTCTAGAACTCCTTTTTAAAGGATACTTCTCTCCTGCTACCCATTTCCAACTCTCAGGGTAGAAACCAGTGCTGGGAAGGCAAAGTATAGTGAGAAAAAGAAAAGAAGGGGTAAGATGGCCACACACACAGTAGCAGGAGTCAGTGGAAATGTAAAGCAAGAAAAAACAAAAGAAAACGCTTTACCTGGGACATAGCAACAGCACTTGACAAAACAGAAAAGTTTAAAGAAGACAGTTTTCCTCAGCTGCTCCATTCTAAAACTTAACTCAGTCTTCAAGGAAAAACTACAAACACCTCTGAACTTGTCCTACGTTGCAGCAGCAAGCGGACGTACGCTTGCTCCAAGTAAGACCTACTTGAGACAAAAAGTGAAGAACGTGGCTTTGGAAAAGGAACATTTTTTTAAATCTTCTTGTAGACATGTTGCAAGAGTGCCATCTACCGCGAGTAGGTACTCAGAGCTAAAAAAACCCTGCTATTCCGCACTAAAGGGAACACAAAATCTTTCATAAATGAGAAAAGACCGTACACGCGCAGGTGTCAGGCGGTACATACTCAGACTGAGCGGCAGCTCCCAAAGACTGTCACATTCCGTACTGCGAGGACCGGACGGCACGTTCCCCGTCTTCGGCAACTCGGCACGCCCTGATCCGCGCCAGGCCAAGCGTCGACACGCAGCGATCCCGCGGACGGCAACCGCGGGAACGACTTTCCCCTCAGGTGAGTAACGGCGCAAGGATCGCCCGCGCCAGCCGCGCGCCAGGGCTCCTTCCCGCCGCGCCGCCTGACACAAAGCCCACCCGCGCCGCCGCGGAAAACAGCGGAAGCGGGCAGGAGAACGCCCGCTCCGCCCGGAAGCCGAGCGACAGTTGCCTTCTCGCCCTTTGGGCGCCCCCTGCTGCCTGGGGCAGCCACCGCGGGAGAAGACCGCGCTCCGGGCCCTACCCGCCCGATGCGTCGGACCGGCGCGGCCCCGGCCCCCTCAGCTCCTAAGCGGGAGCTCTGACAGCGCCCGCCATTGGCACCTCAGCAGCTCTTCTCAGCGCGGGGACGAGGTGCCTCGGAGGGAGGGCCGTTCGCCGCAGGCCGCCACGCGACGAGAGTTCTCCCCACGCTTCCCTTCCTGCGCTGTGTGGCCCCACGCTTAGAGCTGCTGTCCATTAGATACAGAGTGAGTGATTCAGTCACGCGTGACTTTTGGGGAGGTCTGAGAGGAAGGGAGGGAAGACCGCTCGCTCTTCCAGCCAAACGATAGGCAGATTTTAATCTTCAGGACAGCAGAGAGACACCATCTTTTATTACTCTGCCCCCTCTTCCCAGGCTTGGCCTTTCCTTCCCTCACTTTCCTGCGCTCCAACTAGCACGATTGTCAACTGGAAACCTAGCCAGGGATGAGCAACCATCCGGTGCCAGACACCTTGAAGCTTTGAAAGGTATTTTGCAAGGGATTGCTTTACTCTTCAATAGAAAAAGATTTTATTCCTTCTTCCTGCAGGCTAGTCACCTTCTCCCCCACGCCCTCCCCTGTCCGCATCTTTTTTTCTCCTTGGAATGACACATCCTCAGTGCAAAAAAAGTGTACCACTACAGGTTCGGGGGGGGGGGGGGGGGAAGGCAGAGAGGTGAAGCACTAGTCGGTGGTCTCCTTTACAATTTCAGTCCTTTTATCGGAGAGACTGTGATACTGCCTTCCCTTACCTCTAATAGGATCTCTCCCTGGAGCAGGTCAGCACAGGAAGGGGAGACAGGTCCCTGCACAAGGAAGAAAATAACGCTTAATTCCTACCCTTCCCCCTCCCTCCCTGGCAGCATATAGATTTTAGCAGAAACCAAAAACTGCCTCACTAAAGCAGCAACAGGTTAAGTAACACTCTACTTGAATAGCAGCATCTGACTTAAATTGATTAATGTTAGGAAGGACGTTAAGACTAGTTCCAGTAAGCTAAAGAAACATCGTGTTCCTTACTAGAGACAAATTTAACTTTTAAAGCTAGTATTGTTCAGATAATAGTGAAAATAATCGGTAGTTTGTTCTGAGATATTACCATGAACCTTTAGTAAATGCAACCATTCAAGAGTAAGGCAATGCTGACAAACAACCCCAAAAACCGCCCAAAAAGCACCACAACACACACACCAGAAGGCAAAATTTCAGAATGCAGCCTAAGGCTCACCATTAATCAAAAGAAGAGAACAAGTCACTTCATCATTTATATGCCTTTAAAGTCTAGTCATCTTCTGAAAACTGAGTATTCAGTCTGGAGTCAGCTTTTAATCGAGAGGAAAGCTAAGGTTGACTAAAATTTTGAAAGCCTCACATGGGAAGGTGGTATTTAACTTTTTTTAAAAATACTGTGAAGATAACATGGCTTTTTAAAATTTGCTTAACCATCTAGGCCTTTATAAACTTTTGTTGAAGCATCTCACCCTCCAACAGAAACAAGTATTACAGTTTGACCTTTTTTCATTTTATTAGCACAAAATCACGTAGAGTGAAGACAGAGGAACGTACACGTGTACTTAGAACATGGAAAACTCACCGCACAAATGGGAATGGTTTCTTCCTTCCTGCGATCTTGCCAATTACTTCTCCTCTCACCTCGAGTACTAGAATACTGTGATAGAGCTTGCAAGCTACAAAACCCAAACTTAGAAGCCCGCAGCACTTCCTTAAAAAACCCCTGCAGTTCCACTACCAAAGAGAGGCTCAGCCTGGGTTCAGAACTACAACAGCTATTAAGAGAACTGAACTAGAGCACTTGAATTCCCAAGTCTCCTGCTGACCGTGGTAACTTTTGGAGCAGATCCTTTATGTATTTAGTATCATACGACATCTTTAAAACAAAGGAAAAACATTTACACAGTATGTGCGTACACCTTAATGTTAATGCACGTATATTCATTTTTACATAGTTCAATGAAAATCCATTCTATAAGCACAGAAGCAATCCCGTGGTTATTTCCGACCACATAAATACATCAGTTGCAGAGATCGCTTACAGTTACAGATCTTCTTGCGGAAACTTTTGTAGTGGCACTCGTATAGTCAGTTGGTCCAGTGGCTTCGCAACACCTATACACACATAGGGACAAGTAAAAAGAGGCAAGATCTTCATGGGCCAGTAGCTGAGCTTACTGCATACCAAGGCTGACGTACAGCATGACAGCTGCAGTAATAATACCAATATCAATAAATTAGACTGAAACAATTCAGATATACTTCCCATACTATGAAAGCCAGCATTTACAAAATCAGAAAAAACACTATTCTATTCAGATTGCATGGCGACAAACAAGAAGGTCTTTGCCACGGTACAGAATCAATGCACTTTCAATGTCCAGTATTATTAGTAGGTTGTGGCACACTGATATTTAATTGCCTTGCAAGGATAACACCCTCAGACATTTTCCTAGGAATCGTCTTGATTATCAGTCAGAGGGTAGAGAGAGATCCACCAAAGTCAATAACTTTGTCATTTCTTCATTTGGGAATAGCTGAAAGTGGTTGCTTTACTCCAACAGATGGCAGACATTTCAATTTAGTTAGCCATGCAGTTGTTTTGTGAATAGGATTAATCACGCAGATTTATGACATCCATGTTTTTGCAAAAGAGAGCAGGTAGTTTATTTCTGGTTTTAATACTTCCCTTCCATCAAAAGGGGGCATACCAAGAAGCGTGGTCTGAAAGCAAAGTATCACAATCTCTTAAAACAAAGCTCCAGGTCAGCTCTCCAAACAAACACAGAATCACTAGAACAGAGCTCTACCCTGCATCCACTTAACAAGTACAGAAATCACGAGAATTCTCTGAGCACGCCGGCGAGAGCAAGAATTACTTTATGGAATGATTTGTGAGACCAGCCTCACCAAACAAAAAGCCTGAGTAGTTTCACAAGCCTAAATAACACCACCACTTTTTTTTTTTCTTCTTTGCATGACAAAAGGGTAAACCTAAGCAAAAGTGGATATTCTGCAGATTAAATTAAAAAAAAAAAAAAGTTGAGCAAGTGACTATTCAGTGTTTCACACAAAACTCAACTCAATCATTTGTAAGTTTTGACTGGGCAATCAGTCAGAGACAGACTGTTAAAATATAGGACTCCAAACTGAAAAACCACTGCACTTGCAATAAAGCTGGTTTAAAACCAGCATTTCTAACTCCACTGGCCTCAAAGTATTTTTACAGTAGTTTCAGTTGTCCAACATGAGTTACAAGCTGCTGTTCCACAGTTAGCGCCACTCTTCTCCCGTGAAACATACTTCAGGCTTTCAGACTACTCCTCTTGTTCCACAAAACTTTGGAGTGAAGAGCTGACAATTCTATCCAACGCCTTTAGTTTTCCTCTAGACTGCATTCCGAGGTGTGCCATTGTGAGTCACTGCTTTCATATTTGAGGCGCTTGATTGATGGTTGCAGATTCTGTGGGAGGCAACACCTACTTCAAAGACTTCATGAATGGCTTTGCGGAAGCAATGAAAATTGTAGTCTATCAGACCTGTCAAGAAGGAGGGGGAGGGGAGAGGAAAAAATGCTCAGCTTGGCACATTCACGTAATCAACGGAGCTTCAAAATAAATTTAAAATGTTTCATTTAACCAACAGCTATTTTGCTTCTCATTTTAGTATGAATTTGGATTCAGAAGATTTAACAAAGTTTTACTGATGCCCATATTTATTTAGACTGTCTCAGTTTTTAGGAAAAAAAGGTACTCATTTGGAACGCGAGGTGTATATTCATAATTAAACAGCAGGTGAGGGGACAACACAAGATTCTACGCCCAAAAACCAAGCTGGTACAGCACGACCATCACTTGAATGCTATCTTGCACTTTATGTCATCGAGATATCTCTTAACTGTGGTGAGAAAAACTTTGAGATCAAATACAGTACAGTTATTAAAAGAATACTTCTGCTTTTTCTCTTTTTAAAATGTCAAGGTAAATACTGTCACCATGTAAGTCAAATACTTTGAAATTAGGGCCTACGGATGTCATTTCAACCCCGTAACATATGCAAGAGCATTCATACCATCATCTCCTACAGATCCAAGCAACTATATAGTTGGTTAGCCCTGCGATGTATTAAACACTTTGTTCTAAGTTCCTACCACATACTGTACTACCCTACCACTGTTGATTTCTTCATACGTTGAAAAAATTACATCAGTGCGACACATGATAGAGAATATGGCTATTCACAATACAGCAGCTGTCAAGCAGAACATAATGAGCATCGCTCCATTCTACCGATTCCACTATAACAGATGGTAGTGACACCGGCTGCATGAGCTACACAAGTCATTTCAGCAGGAGGACAGCGATTAAAGCTATGATTCACAAGAATAAAAATAAGACCTCTTTATACTTATCTCTAGGAAAGGAGAAAATTCCTCCCAGAAGAAATTAAACAAGTTTAGTTACACAAAAATCAAGGAGACTTGTAAAGTCATACTAGTGTTTTATAGTTGATAAAAAACATTAGCTAAAAGCCGTTTAATGGGGGGGAAGTCCTTACCTTTGCGCTCAAAACTCTCTTCTCTAAGAATGCAAACTAATGCCAAAAACTTTGTTACTTCCTTTAAGTACAGGACCGTTGTGTTATTGAGCTTGATAATTGCCATTGACTCTTTATCATAAGCACTTCCAGTGCCATCTTCCTTTAACCTAAGAAAGAACGAGTTAACCCAAGACATAGTCTAGTAGGCATGCATAAGTAACTTCAAGACAAATACCTGTTAAACGTAGTTAGAAGAATACTACTCATACTGAACAGTGAGCAAGCGAAGAACCTGCAATGCAGGTCTTAATACTATCGTAAGTAAGACCATTATCACACCTTAGGTTTCCCAGGAAAGGTAGACCTAAACAGAGTAGAGGCCTTCACTAGATACTATCTATCTTAGATGAGCAGTTAAGAGAAAGCTATCAGCATGCATTCTTTTGATAGCAAACTAAGAGCTGTGGCTGTTTAGTCGATACCATTTTCAGCTTCCAGTTGAGCATTCTTAACGGAGGTAGTATAGTACATTAGTTATAGCATAGTTTACCTTCAAACCAAAGAGTCACTGCTACTCACTGTCTCACTGAGTTTACAGCGCCACGGTAAGGTATCAAGTGATTGGTTCGAAGATTCTAGTGCGGAACTTTTACATAGAAACGTCAGAGTGACATCTCAGCGAAATTACTTTTAGTAAATTAATACAAAGGTTTCCTTAGTGAGGCCAGAGTGGGGGTGGGCATGTGCAACAGGGAGCAGGACACTTTTTGGTCTTAAGCTAAACCAGCCTGCATTTACAGGAAAAGATTAGGATGTTGCTTTCTATCTGCAAGTTATTAGCGTTAGTTAAATTACTGTAGAAGCAAAAGATGTATTGCAAGCTACTTCTAAGCACTCGCTCCTGAAAAAAACAAAACAAAAACAACAACAAAAACCAGTTACACAACCCTGGGTCGACCCATCAGGAGACAGACCATTAAACGTTGCAGTATTTCTTGGCAGTACTATATTTTTCAGGCTACAACCACAGTTCTAAAGTAAGTTACCACTTCTCCAGAGCCACTTAAAAAATCCATTGCGAAGTGTAATTCAGTTGTAAATTGTGAGAAACAAGCACTATACACATCCATCGGAGAAAGTCAGCAAGAGCTGAGTTGACCTCACAAAAGCTATTCCATTCAGATAGCGGCAAGTCTCAAAGCAACGTGACTGGAAGTTACACTTACAAGCTATGGCATGCTATCGACCCCAATTATTTACAGGTATTAACATATTTGCACCCACCGTGCCAAACGAGACACAGCAATATTCATCTTTTACATGAAACACTTGACTTTTACAAATGTCAGATGGCTGTCTAACACCATGAGTGGAGGGAAACAAACGGAGTACAAATGCTCAATCAAGCTGCCAAATCATTTGGCTTTATTCTAATTACTTACAGAACCAATGTGCTCTACAGACCAATCCATAGCATCTTGCTGGATGACAAAGCCAGCACCACTTGCACAGTTTGCAACCTGTTCTACAACTTTTAACGACTTTTTTCGTAAGAGTATTCATCACTTACCCATATATACAGGAAACATCTATCACTACATCAATCATGTCACAGCACAACTCATACGACTGCATGTCCACAGGGGAACTGTCAGTTGCGATGTAGATTTTGCTGACTACATCGAAGAGAAAAGCTTTTTCAATGCCTGAATTCTTCAGAAAGAGAAAGAATTTGGATGAATTTTTAAAATAACTGCATTTTTAAAACCTCAAGTAGAATTCATACACTTTCACATTCTTAATAGCAGGAAATAGTTTAAACATAACCAATTTAGAGGCTTAAGAGAATCAAGATTTAGAGCATATAGTTTATAAATACAATACCCTTGTTGCCATAGTACGTATCAACATCACCTTCTAGACAAAAATAAAGCTGGGTACTCGGTTTGAATTCCTTTTACTTTATTATTTACCAGATCATAATTAAGGTTACATTTTACTATGCTTCCAGAACCCAAATTCAGCAGTTTTCCTCTTCTGTGGTTCTATTAACTCCAGAAGAGCCACACATTCACATCCACCTGATGGACCAGGCTCAGAGATTTGTTACTTCATAGTAGTATGCTGACACTTAAATTTTACACTTGTACTATCTTGGCAGTTCAGTTTCTGTGTGAGGCAGTTGCCATATAGTTTAACATGCAAAGCAAATAAAGTCAGCTTCTAAACTTCGGACTGCGTGAAGAGTATCACATTATGGCAGTTATGGGTATGGAAAAGCACCAAGCCAATTGTACCATCCCATTTGTAACCAAGCACTTTGGCAAAGCGCACGTGCTCATACTAAGTTCAGAAGCCTTCTGCCGTTAAGCAAGTTACCGCACATACACGATGGATTCCTGGCAAAGCTTAATTTCTATTTATGCACCAGAAGCATTCCTTATCGCTTCTTCCTAGCTAGTCTGAATACCCAAGGCAGTGTCCTGAGGACATCCAGACGATCCTTTTGGCATCGGGGCCACGCTCCATACCCTCACGGCACTGAGCAGGTTGAGCATTAACATGCCCTTTATCCGTCGGGCCAGGTTATTACAGTCCTCTACCAACACAGGAAACAAGCATTATACAGTAGCACGGGGCCACATGTCTGACCGCACAGCTCCTCTAAATCACAACTGTTTTTTTCCATGTTGTCCACATGCCTGCAACAGCCTCACCGACGTAACTTAAATGAGACGGGCTACTTCAGCCTTGTCTCCAGGGTGACATTTTATTTGATTTAAAGCATACAGCAGCAAATTTCTATGTCACAAATTCTGTAAGAAACACAAACGCTAAAAGAAGAACAGCAAAAGTCTTACAGGCCACATGAAATAGACAGTTTAGTTCAAGGCCAGGTTCATATTATGAAAAAAGTTTCTAGCCAGTACAGCTACATTAGACTACTAAGTGCCTTAGCAGACTAATCAGTATATCGTGCTGGCAGAAAGCTTCCATATCAACAGTTATAACCAGCCAAACTACGCTTCGTCAGTATTTAGAGAAACCCGCACAAAGCACGCACCAGTACAGTTTAGCTGAGGTAAAGAGCTTCTAATGCAGACAACCGAGCCAGCAAAGTACACCAATATGAGTGCCACTCGAATCTCCCAAGGGCAGATCTAGCCAGCATTCCTCAGCAGGACTCGCTTTACCATTCCACGTATTTCACTCAAAGTTCTGTTAGGTTAACACTTACCGATATAAAGATATTTAGTAGATTTTCCAGCGTCGGCAGTTGCGGAATGAGCTTCTGTACCACTTTACTGAAGGCTTCAAATATTGAATGGTCATAGATACTGGTTAAATAAAAGCTGAGATGAGGAGGGAGGGAAAAGGAAGGAAAAAAGAACAAAGGTTCAAGAGTATTTCAGAATTCCAATAGAAATGTTCAAGCTATGTTTTCTAACATTCAGGTCTGATGATTTAGCTGGGATGCCTTTATCACGAACATACCCGGCCACTGCACCAAGAACCTAATTTCCGAGCAACTGGAATAAACATGAAACAGACTTCCTCCATCTCCAGGAGGTGGGAGAACAGAGAGACAAATTTGAACGTGCTTTCACAACGCACTTAGCCTACAGAATGCTTACCACAAAGGCGTTAAACTCTCGACTAGATTTCTTTGAGTCCTATTCCTGGCCTTCCACTTTGTTCACACTAACACCGAGAAATACTGGCAATACATAAAGGCTCCCCGAGAATCAAAATAGCAATGAAAACAGAGAAAAAATAGCTCGTTTTAAAGGTGTCGGTAGAAGACACCTTAAAAGTGAGCCAAATATCAAGTAAGAGACTAAGCTTTTAAAACCAATCACGCTGAAAAGTCAGTGCTAGCCAGGACTAGAAGGCAGGCAGCTTCCCCTCTCCTTCCCCTGCCACTCCAGGCCACGTGTACAATGCCAAATGAAAAGTACGCAAAAGGAACCTTGAACTATCAGTGAGTTTACAAATAGATCTGTTGATTAGAATCTGATACGGTAGCTTGCCTTATTTTAGTCAGCCTAACAGCCGAGGCTCGGCCGTAAATTCAGCGGCGTATTTTGTAACAAGGCTTTGTGCGATATTAAGAAACTAACAAGGCCTCGCTCCGATCCGTCCACTATTACATCTAAAAGCCATTAGTCTGTATGCGCATCAGCAACAGTAGAATCACATATGCCAGAATCTTTAACTCACCTAAGGTGAAGTTTTTCAAGCCCAGCATCCGTAAGGTCATCATTAGCCCTCTGATGAATATCCCTCTGAGTTTCTATTTTATGGTCATCCGATAAACCATCAACTTTATGAATAAAAACTTCAAAGTTCATTTCCGGGTTGACCTTGTAGGCTTTTGAAACTGTAATGTGGAGTCTCGTTAAAGCTTCCATGTAGTCATCCTGTAAATCAGTTTTGGCAGGAATGAATGACAAGGTTTTATCTCCAGTAACTATTCCATTCTGCACAAGGACAAAATACTGCAGTGCAAGAACTTCACTTCTGTAACTAAACAGAAGTATGGGAGAAGAGAATACCTTGGAGGGTCAGAAATCCAAGAAGTTTAGAATCTGTTATGTAAATTAAGCTGCATTAGCTATACAAGGCTCAGCTACAGCAAACCAGGCTTCAGAGCAAAAGGCAGTTTTTGCTCTTCAAGTCCAGCAAAAGGCAGCAGCGATCTCCAAGACGGTCCTAATAACCAGGTAATCTCCCACGGTGCAATTCCTAAGTTCATTAGAAGCTACCAGACACCCAATAGTACTAGTACTTGAAACTGAGGTCAGAAGCGTGCTGTTATTAAATGAACTCCATAGCGGTCAACAGCAGAGGGAAGGGATAATTCACACCATCTAGCACAGCAGGTTCTCGCTATTATTGTAGAAAAGGTAAGTTCAGAATACTCGCCCCTTTCCACTCTCTCCACCGGGAGCGTACGGTCCAGTCATTTCACAAAACTAAAAACCACACACCGAAAGTTTGATTGCCAACGCATCGTTTCATACGTAACGGGTGTTTTACAAACTTATCTAAAAATATAAATTATTAGCTTCTCAATCATTCCTCTCACACACAAAGCAAAAAGAAAACTTCCTTGTGATTCTTAGCGATTTGTATTTACCTGAGCATCAATAACATATATTAGAGCACCTGTTCCTCTGAAGATCATCTCATAATCGAATGTTGGATCAAAAAAGTCCATCTGTCCAGGAAAATCCCATATTTGGAAATTCACAAATGAACTGTTGGAAATATCATCTTTGTAGATCTTGTTGGTACTTTCCAAGAACAGAGTCTCATTGGGAGACATTTTGTGAAACACCACCTGTTAAAAGAACACAAATAAAAGTCTCAACTTTATCTTATTAGAAGAGATTGGTAAAAGTTCTGTGACTTGACTCTTACAAACAGGTTCGTCCATTCTAAAGTGTCCAGTTTCCTTTTGGTAAATAGACAGCTTCCTGCATCAGCTAAGAAAATAACCTACCCTCGACCAGAACCAAGCAACCTAACACAGTTAAACATTTTCACAAGTCTAAATAACACTACTGCCTAAAGACACAGACATCCCAGTTACTCCTTCTTCCTTGCAAGCCTAACACAGTATTTTCAAATTCTGCTGTATTACCCGATTCAGATCTGGTATAAAGCCGGCGTGTTAATTAAGCAACTGCAAGCTTTTAAGAACCGTTCCTTTCCAGTCTTCGAAATTACTAAAGGAAACTTTGATTTTAGTCTGGTGTCAAGCGTTATGACACAATATAATCAGACTGTTCCTAAACTATAATAAAAGCGTACAAAAAACAATCTCAGTTTTAGAGACCCAAATAGCTAGGTAGTTTGACATCTATTAACAACTGAATTATGTTTGCTGACCCTCTCCTTTCAAGTACTCTAAAGAAACGATGAAAGCTTTCACGCTAGTTGGTAAACGGTTTAGCTGCAGCAACGAGAAACATACCCGTCGCTAGTACTCAAAAAGCCCTGCTGGGATTTTAGCCATTCCCTGAACAAATAGAACTAGCATGTAACCCCACAGCAAAGCAGCCTGTAGCAAAAGCAGTCAGTTTCAACAGCGAACATGGCATTAAAGCAACTCAACTGTATATTACAAAAGTTACTACAAACATAAGGTGGTCGAACGCCAGGACTGCAAAGAGAAAGATGTTTCCTATATAGCACTTGGTAATTTTTTTTTTTTTTTAACGTTTCACACAGTTACAGAAGTCATCCATTAGAATCATAGAATTGTTCTGGTTGGAAGAGACCTCCAAGATCATCGGGTCCAACCATTAACCTATCACTACCAAGTCCCCCACTAAATCATATCCCTTAGGGCCTCATCTAAACGTCTTTTGAATCCCTCCAGAGATGAGGACTCCACCATCTCCCTGGGCAGCCTGTTCCAATGCCCGACGAGACCTAGCTCAACAATCTCTGTCAAAAAAACTGCAAGACAAACAACTCCACACCCAGTGTAGCTAACGGATTGTTTAGTGAGGTTCAAAGTAGTACCTCAGCCTAGATTTTTAAGACCACGGGGAAAAATATCAGTTCCTCAGGGCAAACGTTTGAGGAAGTCGGGATCTAAATGAGGTTTTAAACAGCAGGACATTTGTATGGAAAAGTAAGAACAGTTCTAGATATGTAGCGGCTGTATTGCAAGGACTAGAAATTCCTCAGGGTTTGCAGCACAGTTTTAAAGCATTCCGAAATCAACGTTCCTTCTTTGGAACTCAGCATCTCCCACGGGGAGCAGGACAGAATTAGCGAATCCAGTTTAAAGCAGATGAGTCTCTGAGAAGCAATGCCATCATCCCCCTTTCCCTTCCTTCCCAAAGCAGCACATTTCATCGAATCCGTTTTTTACACTAATAGGGGAACCAGGACACAGTTTTGATCAAATTCCATTTCTACCATCCAGCATCTACCCCCACTCTTACTTGCATTACACTGTTTCAATAAAGCAAATAAAAAGGCCACGGAAGCATCCGATTGAAAGCACGCAGCTAACACCGATGCCAAGCAATTTTGGCCAGGCATACGCAGGCAGAGGTGACAAAGCTAGTAAAATTCTAAAAACCCGCTGAGTTTCCTCACTATGGCTTTTATCATTCCGAAGTGTTCCTTGTACACCTTCAACATCCAACGGTCTCATCGACTTCCTGGCAGACTTCCTGCTTTTACCATACTAAGAACTTTTCCCTGTCAGCTTGAGCACTGTTAGCAGTACACTCTATCAGTTGTGGGTTTTTTTTTTTAATCCCTTCGAATTTCCCATTCACATATGACCTGCCACAATCTCTGAGTTTTCAGGATATTTTTTTTTAATTTTTTTTATTTCCTGACGTGTCAACCTTTTCTCTACAATAAATTCTCTACAGTGGCACTCGGTTTTACTTTTGAATTGCAGCAGTGAAACTGCAATCCTGATGCGGTATTTCTGAACCGCCTCCATGGTTTTGGACCGCCCTTTTCTTTGTTTTTTTTTTTTAAAGCTCACAATTTCTGTCTCATTGTCTAGTAGTTACCCTTCCTTGGATCCGTGAGCTGAATTTGTCCAACGTGTCCATTGCCACTACCTTAAACTTTGAACGGACTCCCCAGGGAAGCATGTGTTTGTTTTGGTTTGGGTTTTTTAACAGAACAGAGAACAGCAATATTTGTAATTTCACTTCCAGCTGAAATGTTGGCCCAATCCATACAAACAAAAATTTCCCAGACCACCAAGCATCAAGTGACAAGCGTGACTGCCACAACATCCCTACTACAAGAGATTACGACCAAATATAACCTACCGCCGCAAGACACCTTACCAGGTACATTGTAGCAACACGTATAAACTGCAAGAAGAATATTTAAGGCAGGAACTGCGAGTTGATGAGAAAGTAACAAATCTAGGATAGTTTCCCTTTTTTTAGACACTTTGTCTGCAAACATGAACAACAGGTTTATATCTGAGAAATCTACATCCTTTTCCTCAGAAGGGAAACAACAACCAGAGCCAGAACTTTTCTAAGAATCTTCACAGTGCAAGTAACCCGAACGGAAGAACCCTTCGCTGGGAGTTGTCCCAAGCCACCACGAAGCATGCATCAATGAGGTCTGTACAGCCGAAGAAGGCAATTTGCCCTTCACAACCAACCAGTCTCCCCACTGCAGCACAGGATCATTCTGCACATAAAAATAGGCACCTTTACCTATAAGTCCAAATGCAGAATGGGTTTTCAAACTCCATTTTTTTTTCCAGTCATAGTAAACCCCTTTTTTTCTTGAGGTAATATTAGACTATTTCTATTGCCCTGATGTCCAGAAAGGAATTTGCACGGGCAGATGGAAGGAGGTCCCTGAAAAGAGAGAGAAAAGGTATGGTATTGCAAAATGGTGTTGAGAATCTACTAGTTGGAAGCGAACAGCCGCTTCACAGGTAACAATAAAAAGCAACTTCCAAAGATTTCCCTAACAGCAGTAAGACATACAACTGTTTGGTCATTTTCATGCTTTCCAGAATCTTTGCTTTAATTTTGTGGATATCTCAAGCTGCTATAATGAATGAGATTGTCTCAGAAGTAGCAGCTGCCTTTTTTTCTAGAGGAGAGATTCGGGGGGTGGGGGGTGACAAAGGAAGAGGGTAAGTACAGCAAAAGGAAGACAAGACAGACAAAGTTTTTAAAGAAATTCAATAGTTATTAGGAGCACTATATTACATCATGCTGTAAGGTTTTCTAAGTATTAGAGCTTGCTACAGAAGCACAACAGACAGCTGGTTCTCACTCCCTACTCCCCACATTCAATTCATTCATTTAACACCCTTAAAGAAAAATGGGTATAAATTGAAAGGTTTACAGAAGCTCCAAACAAGCTGCTGCTTTAGGTTCTACTGCACACACAAATTCCTCCCCAATAATGTATTTCTGCTAATCTTATGAAGGCAGAGTGGCAAGTCTGGTGACCGTGACAAAAAAACCCAAACAAACAAACAACCCACACAAACAAAATAAAAAAACCCACACGCACCCAAAAAAACCCCAAATCAGGTACTCTGTCTGAACTCTTTCGAGGTTCCTATTACATAAGGACAGTATAGTAAGACCAGTTACGCAAGTCATAAGCCTGCACAAAAATTCATTTTATAAACCAAAGCAATCGTCACATTCCCAAAATCTTCTAACCTCAATTTGCTACTGAACATTCACAGGTTATACCAGTACGGAATACACCGGATACCGGTTATACCGGTATCGTCCAGAGGAGAAAAGAGTTCCTCCCCAGCACCATCATTTTTTTCTTTTGCGAGAGGCCTCCTGCTAATATTGCTCTCAGTAGAAGGCTGAAATAGTTTAATAATTCATGTTTTTCACACAAATGTCTAGAGTCCCACAAAGCCAATACTTTTCCCGATACAGCGTTTATCGTGCATACCCCTACTCTCTGACAAGGTGATCAACAACTAGTGCCCAGACAGAAGGGTCGGGTCTGGTTATGACCATTTTTGGACTAGACAGATCTAAGATCAGGGACGCTGTTGAAGGGAAACTTTGTGATACTCCAAGAGCGTTTCAAGTTATTGCCACAGTTAGCTCGCTCAGGCAGCGGCGTAACGAGCTCCTAGGTAACAGAACCACAGCTTCTAATTCCCAAGCCAGATGGGCAACCGATTGGCAAAAGATAAATTCTATGTCCTCTTATTGCATCCTCAACATCACACTGTTTCTCTCCTGTACATCTACTTGAATGGGTCCTCAGAGAACTGATGCCCAACCTTGGTTGTTAAAAAAAAAAAAGCCCAAAAGCTACTTGTCTTAAAATCTAGCTGCAATTTGGAGTTATTGCTTCCCTCTAGCTTTTAGGGTTCACTTTGTTCAACTGTGGATAATACAGTAAGATCTCTAATGAGAGTCTACAAGCGCCTCTTACATGGCTAAAGACTTAGAAAAAGTCTTTCAGTGCAATCACTGCATTTGCACATATGGTAGGGGCATTAGGCCTAAATAACGGGGAATAACTGGAAAAACTGAAAAGCATGACAGCCCAGTCTGCCACTATATTTCAGAATTGCACAATGGAAAAAAATTCTCATTAACAGATACGGTACCTTTTGCAAACCTCGTCTAAAGAAAGGCAAGCCTACAGCAAGAGACGGGAGTCTTCAGACTACAGTTTAGAACCCATTGGTCTAGTACAGTCTATGGATTACCGAGTAGTCTGCATAAGACGGCTAAAAGAAGCATATTCATACCTGCTATACCGCAATGTCCAAAAAAAGGCTTCTCTGCATAAACCTTTACGGAAACCTCCAAAGGATTCCTCCACACTTGCATCTGAAGAAAGTTTGAGGCCTCTAAGTCTAGAGCTTGAGAACCACTGCATCTCACTAGTAACGCCTTCCCACAAAAACATCACCTAAAAACTTCACAATAGGAACTGCAAATACAAAACTTGCACTGAGGAACAAGATCATTCCTAGTGCTACGCTTCTCTTGAGCTATGTGGCAAATGAAAATATTCAGCTTTGTCTTATAAGAAACACCAGCGACTTCACGAAGCTACCAACAAACCTAAGGCACCAAAACTGTTTTATTTCCTCCTCGACCAGCGACTCTCATTTGCTCAGTCTAGCGTACTAAAGGAAACCAGAGGCTGCCTTTCTGCTCACACAAAAGCAGAAGTCTCTTTCAAAGGATCAAAAGGCAGAACAACAGCTCAAGTCTTCTTCCGACCGGAAGCGCTAGCTAAACACCACACACCTGTACCGCTCACGGTGCTTTCACACCCGTAAGAAAACACCTCATGATAAATTTCACGCCAGTATCTTCACTTTTTATTTTTGAAGCGTTAAAGCGAAGAACTACAAAAAGCTACAAGCTATGCTACGCAGCCTTCCTCTCTAGGGCAGATGATCGGAGTCCATTCTAGGAAGTAAGCGTCTTTAAGCAGGAGCCACCCTTCGCTCCAACTTCGCCACACGCGCCCGCATCAAAAAGCAGAAATAGCCTAAACAGCAACACAGAAAAGAGAAAGAGCTCGGCGCCGGAGAGGCAGCGCCGCAGGCGGGGCGGGGAACCGCCGGCTGCCCCTCACCTTCTGGATGGAGGACTTTCCGCTGCGCCGCAGCCCCATAAGCAGGATCCGCGGCTTGGAGTCCGCCCCGCCCGCGCCGCCGCCGGGCCCGCCCGCGCCGCCGCCGGGCCCGCCGGGCCCTGGGCCTCCCTCCAGCTCCGCCTCCTCCTCCTCCTCCCCGTAGCCGAAGTCCTTGGGGAACGAGTCCGCAGCCCCGAAGCTACCCCCCACCAACGCCGGCTCCTCAGCCGTGCCCGCCGCGCCCGCCCCGCCGAACTGCAGCGCCATGTCCGCCCGAGCCTGCCGCCCTCCTGCCACCAGCGCCCCTCCCAGGGCCTCCTTCTGCTCGTCCAACCCAACGCGACACCACACAGCCTTCCCCGGATTGGCTGGCATCAAGCTCCGCGGCACCGATTGGCTCAGGAAGGCAGCGAGGTAGGATGGCTCCGGTCAGACGACCCGAGTCACCTGACGGCGCTACCGCACGTGAGCGGGAGGGGCGGGGCGAGCAGCGGCCCAGGCGCGCGGGTAGGACGGTACTGGACGCCGCCAGAGAGGAGGGACTCGCCGCACCCTCGGGGGAGCCAGCACGCGGCACGCCCGCGCCCCGCCCGCCAGGCGCCCCGTGCCCGCCCCTGCTGCGGAGACCGGGCACAGGTACCGCCCCTGCGGGCGCGCTTCGGCTGCGGCGCAAAAACAAACGCAAACCGAGGCACGGGAGCTTTCGCTGAGCAGGCAATCCCCCTTTCTAAGCGAACGTTATGTATGAAGCAAGGTTCTTCACGATCATTACATAGCCATTAATTTTCTACTGGCATCATTTGTACAGACAGGCAGCTCGAGTGAAATTTTAACAAATATGTTATTTCATTATAATCCTGATTTAAGGCTCACAAGACCAAACTGTTTTCAGATGGAAGCGAATACAGTTATGAAAAGTGTAAGTGTGTACTACTGCCCTCACACCCGATGTCTCGGCCAAGGAGTCCTTCGTGCCCTGTGAAAACCCCAACTACACACCTTACCTGCCCGCTGCTTCTTTGGCAAGACGTGCCCCAAACAGTATTTATTTCTGTCTTCCTCCAGTTACGTTACTCGCAGCACACGTTCAGTTGTATGACGCATTTTCTACAGCATTATCCTCTCCCTACTTCCACATGCTGCAACTTAATGCTAGGTATATATTCTAACTTACAAGCGAGATTTCTTCTCTCCTTTGTTGCAGAGGGTGGGGCATTTTTTCTGTTTGGTTTTTTGGTTGTTCGGAGTGGGGTTTCTTGTTGTTGTTTTAAAGATTTAACACAGTATTTTCCCCTCATTTACCTCTCTTGCGGTCTCTTCGGATCAATAATAGGCACAGTAGTAAGGTAAGCAACCACTACATTCATTAGCCCTCCAATTCAGTTCGTGCATTGCTTTTAGCAAAAGTTCTGATCCATCCTACCACACCTGTAAGACAAGTTGCAAAACCCATCCTCGAAACAAAGAAGTTAAACTAATAGCCAGTAGATCTAATATGTAAGACAGCTACTGCATTCCTCCCTCCCCCCCCCCCCCCCCCCCCCCCTTTATTTTTCCTGCCATTGGTTGCCTTTAGAGTACTTAGTTTTAGGATAGGAGACAAATGCACCTCTTTAAGACTTATGTCTTTTTTGTAAAGGACAACTTTGCATTTCAGAAGAATTGCGAAGCCCATTCAGGGAAACAGGGGCCATAGAACAGAGGCAAAATTAGAAATCACAAGTCACACACACACCTCTCAGATTTTCTGCCCTGCCTAGATTTTCTTTTCCCCATTACATGAATCAGAAAGCAGAACCCTCCGCATTGTACTCTTACATGTGCCACTCAAATTACACAGGACGTCCATTACAAGTAAGAATTTTGTATTCTGTTCAGAACTGTCCAGGCAGTATCTGGATCAACTCTCCAAGGCCTGGTTTCTGAATGAGGAAGATAGACATGAACTGCATGGAAATACGTATCCCTCATGCAAATTAAAAAGTGCAAGTTCAGTAGGTACCGTATCTCCAACACCGTGCTATGTCCCTCACTTAACAGAATAATACTCACTCTTTTTGCGCCCCTCTGAGTAGACAGTTACCCTATCAGCTCCAGTAGAAGCCTAATCTCGGTGCTGAGTACCAACTTAGAACGTACCTTGGAGGTCCTGCTTTAGTTTACAGTTGGTCCATCTGTGTCACGTCACCCCCTCTTCCACTTAAAAGAAAACCAAGAGAGAGATCAGCAGCTTAACAGGACCATTGACCACGATGTGAAATTTATGCAAGTTGGCAGGCACAGTTATCTACAAGTTAATCATAACTATCACCTTTTCTTAAGCACAGAAAGCAAGAAAAGTTGGCCAGTATGCTTAACTCATCAGTTGCTGCTGCAGCTGCATGAAAATAGCAGTACACTCATGACACGGCATTTTTTCTTTCTTTAAGCTGATGAGGTAACAAAAGTAGACATGCAGAGTTCACGAAAAAAAAAGCAAACTGCAGTTCTCAGGAAGCCCTTTATTAAGTCAAGGCATTAAAGGAGAAACTACTGTTATTCACCATGCTTCTCGTCTTGAGGTGGTTCATACTGAGCCAGCTGTGGATTTAAAGAGAGGAATTTAGTTAGCTGAAACATTTCAGAGACACTTTCTACACTAAGAAATGTAGGAAAACATTTGGTCTAGAAGTGTTCCATTTACTTTGTACATTTTAATCCATCAGTGATATTTATGCAAGTCCATTTTTAAGTCAGGCAACAAAGTAACCCTTCCCTCAAAACATCCATTTGTCATGTTGTATAATCACGCAGCTATAACAAGGGGGCTTTTTAAATGCACTTTCAAGCATATAGGTCTTGCCCTTATTTTCTCCCCCGTTTCTTGTTCTAGGTCTCATGAAGTACTCTTCATCTCACATAGCAGCTGATAACCATCAGTGCCTTATAAGCTTTGATTTCACTGAAATATGATTAAATGAAACAGTCATTTTCATAGCAACAGTACCCAAACTAGGATTTTCTGTAATCATTCTAGCTTTCATTATGCTTTCTGGAGAGCATGGCCTCGGCAACTACGCACTACAGTATGACCTTTACTTGTGAAGTTATTTCCAAAGAAATATATGAAGTTGTTTAGTTGACCTCAGTTACATTAAAGATAAGCTCAAGCTTCAAAACCAGTTCAAGCATTGGAACTGAGTCTCTGAAATATGCCAGTCCAGTTTCCTCAGTTAAGATTCTTCCCCTCTCCTGCATATTGCAGAGTAGGTTAAAAATAAACAAGTACATAAAAACATTAAAACATCCATGTGTTTCTTGTAGCAATACTAAATTACAACAATCACTATGCCACTAACAAGAACCACTAAAACAGCATTTTGTAATTCTTATAGATTTTACCACAAAAGATGGCCAGTACACCATCCAAAGTCAATTTCCTTTTCCACAAAGGGCCTAACTATTGACTCCCTGCCCCCTGCCCCACCCAAACACATGACATTCTGACCAATAAATATAAGGAAAAGAACAGATCTTCACAGGCAAATGCAACAGAACACCACCACCTGTTTGGATGTGATTCAAGTTACCAACGAACACAGAGTTAAAGGCATGTATTTTATGCTAGAGGACTGCTTAAAAAAAAACAACCAAGCAAAAATGCTAAATAGTAGAGTTCTCACTGCATTCTGACCCTGCAAACTTCTACGGTATGTCAGAATGACAGGCAGAAGATGGTAGGGGAAAGAAAGGGGAAAAACACAAAAACATTAATACTGGAAAACACGTAAAGTAAGAGTTATCATTTGAAGGCTGAAAAAGGTCAAAGCACAAATAAACCCATGATTACAGAAAGGCTTGCTTTCCTGGAAGAAGTTTTGACTTCTTTAAAAAATTTCTTCAAACAAAGGCCCAGGTTACTCTGCTTTCATGTGTCTACTTACTATGGATTGCATTTTTAAGTCGGCTACGCCGAGTGAACTGCTGGTCTATTGCTACTCCCCCTAAAATTCTACTCTTTGCCATATTTCCTAGTAAGAAATAACAAATGTAGCTGTAAGGACTCACAGTGGGTAACAGAGAAGGAGAATTACTAGAACAGCAAGAGGGCACTCCAGATGAGAAATACAAAGGGGTAATGCCCAAGAATCCCTTCTCCCAGAACTAAGGTGGAATGGTTGTCCCTCAGTAAAAAACCTATAGGGATGTTTGCATATAACAACAGCCACCCTTTTCCAACAAACGCATGGAAACCTGTAGCAGCACATAAGCTAGTAGCTTATTAATGTTCTCAAAGGTTTTGTTCTTCAGTGTCATTAGGTTTACAGTCAGTGCCCTCTCGCAAGGGGAAGTTGTTCATATCTCAGAGTTGTTTCAGACAGCCTGTAGACCCATTAAAGAATGGCTCTGCCTTAGCTAGCACTTCAGATCCGCTGTTGTTGCAGACAGAGGAATACCAGGGTCATTTTAGCTGAAAAGTGCAAAATTACTGCTCTACGTGGATACGAGTGCCTCCACTGGTAACATCCTGCCACGTGCTAGTCTGTGCCAGGTCACACAAACTAATACATAATATTCCTCCTTCAGTTTGCCTTTTGAAAGCCTTTACAATAGATACATTAGTTTGTTTCTTTTTCAAAACTCTTGCAGAAGTATGAGCTACATAATACCAGACAGTTTAAACAAACACATCCAGACAAGACTGAAAGACAAGGGATTTGCCTCAATAACATATACTTTCACTAAATAAATAAAATCCTTAGTTTAGCAATACTGTTCTATGTTATAGAATATAAGAAGTGTCCCATCAAAAAAAAAAACAAAAAAACAAAAACCAACCAAACAACTTTACTACATTGAATTCTATCGGCACTCCTCAGCCACAAGGCTAAACAACGCAACAACATTTATCAGTTACTCTAGTGGAAGAAAGTTAGTCATATTCTAAGTATTAAAGTATTCTTCTTGTTGTGTAATACGGAGCTACTGAGGAACACTAAGTAGACTTTTACCTTGGTTTTCAGTTTTTTATTTTCTTCCAACACAGCTTCGTATTTTTCTTTCATCTCTGCCACTTCCAAGCGAAGTGCCTCTATTTCTGGATTCTCAGGAGCTGAAGCTCCCAGATGATGCTTCAGAAAGCTGATATTTAGATGTTAAGTATCTGTTCAGTTAGATAGCATAGCGACGTTTTAGTTTTAACACTTATGATGAAGTTAGTGCTGCAATACAGATGACCGAAATTACATTAAGCCACTTAAGAATACTACATTGCTTTTCATCCTACAGGATGAAGTTAAAAAAACAAGAAAGCTTTTCAAGTTCATTGGTATATTCCTAAAAAAAAAGAAAAAACAAAAAACAAAAACAAGACATCAGTACACACAGGACAAATTCTCATGTTTTACTACACCTTCCTCTTCTTTTCCTCTCTTAAGCGCAGAAGTTTTGAAGAGTTAAAAAGAGTAACCAAAAAATAGAAGCAATAGCCAAACAGAGAGGCTGCTTAAAAACAGCAAGAGACAAAAGACATTATTTCCCTCCCACCCTGTATTACTAAAAAAAAAAAAAGGAAGTGTGAAAAAGCTGACTTCAGAAGCCACTGATACTGCAAGTACTCAAATCTAATGCTGCAGGTCTATGACATTCTGTAATGGCCTATAACTTAACTTCATAATTGCTGGCATTCCGATACAAGCAGTTCTCTTGCATCCTGTCAGGCTTTCTGTTAGCTTATAAGAACGCAATTATTAGCTAAAATACATCCATAAAAGCCATGTTCTCAATGTAAGTCTTCTAAACAAGCCTCTCCAGTTCACCTACAAGTCAGAAGCAGCACTCCTGTTTCGTGTGAAGCCTCTACGAACAATTCACAGAAGAGAAAAAGGATACTCCAGTGCACTATTTGGTTTCTCTGGCTCTTCATACAAGGCTACCAACACTGCAAATAGAAAATATTCAACAATTGCAAGAAGCTCATGCAACTCTAAGTTTTAAAAACATGTACTAACAGTCAGAAGGCATACAAGTTGCATGCCACATTTATAGCACATTTTTCTGTTTAACAAGATTTTCACCTATATACTTCGATGTAAAGAATAGGTCTGCTGTACAGGAAGGAAGACAGCATCCCACCCTGTTAACAGCTAGACAGAAGTTTTGTCGATCCCCTAATCACAGTCTTTGGCTATTCTAGCACAAACACAAAACAGCCTGGACAATTTTTGCATATTCCACATGCAACGCTAGTATTGGTTTTCATCAGCAAAATCAAAATTGTAACTATTTTGAGATTCTCCCTTCATAAACCACCACTTCTACTTAAGCTACATTTTTGAACCGCAGAACAACAGCGCTTCTGTAACTTTCAGCATTAAAGCAAGCCTCCGTCAAACACCTACAGTTACAAAACTAAATGGCTAACATCAGAGTAGGTGACACTGATCATGTTTATGGATGGGGGCTCTAGCAGCCAACAGAGCACCAGAGAGGTCAGGCACAAGCAGCAGTACCCTGACAGCTTGAGTAAAACTAGCCACACGCATACCAACTCCATATCTGGAGAACTCAAACACACAAACACTCAGAAAGTTCCCAAACGTAAGCCCTCCCCCCAGGGGCACACACATGGCTACAGAAGACGTCTGCTTTCATAACTACTTAGATGCCCTTCTCCCAGTTTCAGATGTCCAAACGGCACAGCCAAGTTCATTTTAAGCTAAGCATCTAAGTTAAAACCAAAATTAGGATGGCACGCTGCTTGGAAGACTCATTTTGCCATCCCATAGGATGCTTAGTATTGCAACAGAAAGAAACCAAATGGTACCCACACGCCAGGCCGAGAGTCTTAGCGCGGCACCTATTCGCTTGACATCCTAGATCTGCTGCTTCCTCTTTAAACAGCATATTTTTCAAGTAGGAATGTTAACAGATTTTCTCCACATACTATTGGAAGGCTCTCAAAAAGACTTCAGAAGGATTTAAAGAGATGCTAGGCCATACAGAAAGCCCAAGTATGCATCAAGTTTAGCATCAACATTTTCCCTATTCTGATACGCAGAGTCACTCTCACAAAACTTACAGGTTTATTTGTTTTAGGAGAAGTGCCAAGCTCTACTCAAGAAAAGGCCTTTTTAAATAGAGTGTTTAAGAGCACACTTGCTGTTATTTTGTCTCAAGCATGTACTTTCTCTGGAGAGCTCTGTGAGAATACCAGTCCCCAAGAAATTCAGCTGTTTCCAAAAGCACCCGTAGAGAAAAAGCACTTTGGCCGAGTAAGAGAGGTCTCCGACACACTGCATGAGGGGAAAGGAACCGCCTTCCTGTTCCTTACGCGTCTCTAACAATCGACCCACACGCAATGAACGTGGGAACTGCCAGAAAGGAGTTAGCGCATTGCAGTTCACAGGCCGCGTTTCCGAGGAGTTCTGCCCTCCCCCAGCGCGCACTGCCTCGCTGCCCAGCCCAGACTCGATTTCGACTGCCGCACCGAGTTTTCCGGCTGAGTTCTGCTCCCGGCCGCCGCGCAGACTGAGGAGAAAGAGCCACTGGCTCGCCGAGGCGAGGAGCCGGCAGAGAGCGCCGAGGCAGCCCGAGAGGCGGCCAGACCACAGCCGTGCCAGGGCAGCAGCTGCGCCGCGGGAGTGGGACACCGCGAGGGGAACGGCCCCTGCCCGCAGAAGCGCCCCAAGAGCCGCCCACGGGCCCCTCGTGCGGCACGACGCGGGCCGGAGACTTACCCTTGGTGAGCGTGTCCAGCACCCCCGACTTCTCCAGGTACCGGCGGAACTGCTCCCGCTTGGAGTCCGCGGCCTGAGAGAGGACGCCCACACGGTCAGATCGGCGGCGCCCCCCCCTCAGCTACGGAGGCGGCTCGTTGGACCAGGCCGGCCCCCCTCTCCGCCGCAGAGGCGGCACGAAGGGCCCCAAGCCGGTGCCGGTCCGCGGCCTGCCCCTCCGCGCGGACAGCACGGTAAGCCGCACCAACCCCGCGCCGCCACCGGCTCGCTCGCTCGCTCGCTCCCTCCTACCTTGTAATGCGCCATCTAACCCTCACCGCGCCTGCACCCCGCCTCGCGCCTGCGCCCTACTCTTTTACGGCGCGAGGGCTTCCCAGCGGTTACCATAGCGACGGGACAGCAGCAACGCCCTCGGCCTCGCCCTGCGGGGGCGGGCGTCTGCCGCGGTCGCAGCTGCGTGTCGCCGCCCTCATTTTCTTGCAGGGGTCCTCGCGGCCCCTCTCGTCGCCCAAAGGAACGCCAAAGCCGGCGCTGTGCCCGCTTCGCCTGGCAGCTGTCGCCGTTGTGCCGCTCTGCCCCGCACTCTTCGCCAGGTACGGAAGCGCGTTTCGGACCCAGCGGTTCCGGGACTCGTCTCTGCCGGCCAGCGCCGTGCCGCCGGCTGGCTGGGGGGAGCCGCGACAGGCGGTCCCCGGGGCTCCCCGGTGAGAAAGCGCACTGCCGCAGCAGGAGTCACCCGCGCCGCGGGGCGCTGGGTCGCGTCCGGTCGCGCGCGGGGCCGTACGAGCGATGCTTGGCGTTCCCTGGGGCTCCGAGCGGTGAGGTACAGCTGCGCCCGGTATCGCGGCTTTCGGTCAGACCGGTGAACTGTCCTACCCGTGGCTTGAGTAGGAACTGGAACAGACTGAAAAATCACAGGACGAGGAAGTTGCAGCAAGCTGCAGCTGCAGAGTTACCTACCCCAGGGGCTCTGAAGAGTTGTACGCGGTGAAATTTTCGCAACGAAAAGAAAGTCTTTTGCCTTAGCCCGTTTTAAAAAACAGAAGCGCTTATACCGGTTTATTTTGGGGAAATGATGCGGTATCTGCTGACTGATAAAATCTGTTTATTATAAAATTTTTTAAAAAAGAACTGACGGAATAATCTTGCACCTGTGATGTTAGGGTCTTTTCTCACTTTTTCTGCACGCTCTTCAGTAATGTTCGCAATTTTCACTGGAATTAAGTTACATTGTTTTTTGCTGGCAAGGTGCTGTGATGAAATGGAATGTTTGACCCATGTCCACACAAAAAAAGTTAACAAAAAAACTCTGTCGGCAGCAGAAAAACAAATTCTTTTGTATCTTGTCTTGAACCGACGTAAATACAAATGTCATATCCCATATGTGAGCATCTAAATGCTCATTTTCTATTACTTAGACAGTGGGAGCAGAGTGTGTTAAATACTAGGCTTTTTATTACAGAGACATTAAATGCAAAACATGTATTAGCAGGGTTATCGCCCACGGAAACTTATGCATCAAGAAATGCAAGAATTGAAGCCACGGTAGCGGTATTAGCTAAATCACACTATACATTTATATACATTCCTGTATATTATGCTATGTTAAATTTTACAGTGTAAGCAGAATTACATAGGGCTGTATTTATGTATACACGTAGAGCGATACTAGAGGTGAGAAGAATAGCTGCTGGAGAGAAATCTACAGTGAATAGTTTTAATAGTATTAATGCGTATTTCTTATTTGAGCAGGGCCAAATTAATACTGCTGCTGCAAGCAAAAGAGCCTTTTAGGTTTTCCGGCTCCTTTTTTTCCTAATATTGTACAGCCCTCAGCCAATCTGAAACGTGGCTGGCTCATAAGCAAAATGATAATGCACGTTAAGAATTTAATGATGCCGTAACATTGTGATGCTAGATCTCGCGAATTATTTTTCCCGTACATGTACAGTAAGTCAAATCCACTAGTAAAAAATGCACGCGTATACACTAATGCATCCCAGGTGTGACCACCTCACCAAGTATTTACAGCCTGTCAGCCGTGCGACTCAAGTAAATGTATTTCATTCGTAGAAGTCTCAATTACAAATGTAACGTAGTATTTTGTTCACATTTCCCTCCTTTATTATTTCAAGGAGTTTCATGGAACTTGCCTTACGCTATATGGACTGGAGCAGCAACTGGATGCATGTCATTTATTTGTTTTATTACTTCCATAAAAAGCATAAACAGAAATGCTCCTTCTAAACAATTATAAGCATTCTTTGATTTAAAAGTTTGACAGAATTCGGGGGACAGACAGGTCCTGTAGCATCCAGAAAAGGAGTAGTTTTACAGTTTGATAAACCTTTTTTATGTTTTTTGACATTGTAACTGAAAGTAGGAAGGTACTACCATTCTTTCTTTTTTTTTTTTTTTTTCTTTCTTTTTTACCGTAGTAAGCCTGCCGGTTTGTTAAATCCAAAATTTCTGAATAATAAATTTCAGTAACTTGTTTTCTGATTAAAAAAATAATAATTGCTAGCTTATGCGCGTTATGCAAAATCTCAAAATTAAAGCTCACAACTCATTTGTAATTCACGATGCTTTAAAAATGCAATGGTGTATTTAACGGTAATATTACAGGATAAGAAAGTCGCTCTGATTTTTCTGCTGAGGAAGTCAGTGGTGATACATTGAAAAAAAACTGTGCCGTGGAGTCAAAGAATTAGTGATACATGTATCAGATGTTTTGTTCTTTTTGTATTTAACACAGTTCAAACAGCAAAGTATGTTTGACATTTTGCTCTCAGACAGCTATCAAATGTCTGTTTGAATTCTCACAGAGATTAAGCAGAAACATATTTACCGATAATTAATTTCTCCTGAGAGATCTTTAGCCTAATTGCACTTACTGGTCTTTGTAAAATACATTGTTAGACTGTAAATTTGTCTTCTGCTTTTATTCCTTTTAAATAGTATCAGCTGTAATTTTATGCCCGACTTTTCCTAACGCGTGGACTTACGCGATGTATGTTTTCCTTTTTAGCCGGAAGGGTAGCGTAGAAGTTTATACGCTGCAGTCTAAGCCACGCTTTCATTACGAACGAAGTAAAGAGACTGTCAGAAAGTTACTTAGCTGGTATTCAAAGGGCTACACAACTTTTCTATCTATGTGAAACAGCTGCTTAAAGTTGAACGCTTTAGCTATTCTTAGACATAGGTCTGGCTGAGGTCGCAATGTTCGGTAATTATCCCAGCATTGACTAGTGCGATTCACAGGTTAACTCACACTATATTTGAAGATCAGTGGGGGCACGCCTGCTGCTGGCATTACTTGACAGCGACAGTCGCCTAGACAGAGAGAAAGGCTTAGGACTATCGCAGTTTCTGCTTTGTTTAGATTCTGAGCTCACCTCCCCTGTAGAGTCAGGAGTGTCTGGTCGGCTAGAATTTTTTACATCAGCATTGTAAGGAGGTTGGGCTTTGTTTGCACCGAAACCACTTTGTCTTCTGTTGCTGTTCTTTGGAAGAGAATTTGTTGAAGCTCCTGCACTCTCGACCGTTGCCGAGCAGTTCCAAGACGAACCGATTCCATGTTGTCTTCTGAAACCGGTAATAGGAAAAGTTGTATCGGATTGCAGTGAAGTTTGAGATGGCATTTCAGCAAAGCTTCTCAAGCACGTGCTCAAAGCTATATCTGCATTCTGAGTACCAACGAGGAAATGTTTCTTTTCAGCTTCTTTTTGAGCATCGTGCGCTTCAGTCCCAAGCTCGCCAGGCAAGCCTTCGTTATTATTTGTGCTAGTATTTTGAGTCTGATTGTCTAAAGCATTTGTAGCTGGCCTCTTCTTTGGTGATTTATTTTCCCGATTGCGATGGGTGTAATTGCTGCTGCTTTCTGTACGGTTATTTTGCACGGACTGAAACATGGGAGGAGAATTTAGAACCGGGTAGACGGCAGTGTCAGTTTGCTTTTCCATTAAAAAGGTATAACCGCTAAGTGCAGAAGGAAGAGTTTTTTGAGGGGTGATGGATATTCCCAAAGAAGAGTGCGGTATCACAGAGTATTTCTTAGATTTGTTTACATAGAAACTGTCAGGGTCGTCCTTGGTTTTATTCTGCCCACAGAGTCCCATTTTAATTTTTCGAAATCCTAGGTGGATAATTTCTAGGATATTTAACAGCAACGATACAGTCGCTATGGATTGCATGAATAATATGAACACTGTCTTTTCTGTTGGTCTAGATACGAAGCAGTCAACTGCGTTTGGACATGGATCTCTCTGACATTTATAAAGGGGATCTAGATGAAAGCCGTAAAGAAGATACTGCCCAATCATAAAACCAACTTCCACTGCAGATCTTGTGAAAATATGTATCACATAAGTGCAGAGCAAAGAGCCTCTCAGGGGTGCTTTGTTTAGCTTTCTTTGATCCAATTGACGGAGTTCTCTCTCCAGCCTTTTCCGATTTTCAGTCATTTCTAATTCAGTGCTTTCGAGTTCCACTCTTACCTGAGCTTTCTTTTTTTGCCTCTCTTTTTCCAAGGCTCTTAGTCTGTATAAGGCATGACCCATATACACCAAGGAAGGGGAAGATACAAATATAACTTGCAAGACCCAGTATCTTATGAGGGAGATGGGAAAGGCCTCATCATAGCACACGTTTCTGCAACCAGGTTGCTCAGTATTGCATATGAATTCTGATTGTTCATCGTTCCAAACGTCCTCGGTTGCCACTCCGAGGACAAGCATTCGAAATATGAAGAGGATCGTTAGCCAAATCTTTCCAATAATAGTGGAATGAATGTGGACCTCCTCTAAAATGCCTCCAAGGAAATTCCAGTCTCCCATGGTTATTCTGCCATCTTAACACTAAAATGTATGAGAAAAGAAAGTATCAAACATTGTAAAAGCTGCAATCCTTCCTTAACGCATTATGAAAAAAATGACACTGCGAAAAACCATCGTGTCTCACATTGTAACTGTGGCAACACGACCCAGTGCTCATTGATAATCTGGGTATTATTCTCTCTCATCTACAAGATGGAGAAGGGCATCCTCCGCCCGTGTCTAATTTGTCAGTAAAAGACATCCTGATAAGCACGTCACTATGAAGGATTAGGCACCCTCAGTCTGCATCAAAGCAGTGGAAGCTAAGGTGCCTGACTTGTAGTAGGATTTTAAGAGCGTTATGCGGTCCATTTGAGCCATCATCCGATAGCAGCATGAGCGCGGCACGTTTATATTTAGGACACTTATGAAGGTAGAGGAATATTTCCCGGTCCTTCTTTTCGGATGTTCCGAGCGCCACGTCGCAGCTGAAGTTACGGTAATGTCCACGTACTGTTTCGCAGCGAAAATTGGTTATACAAAGGAACTCGAGAGGGAATAAAACATGGGACTAAAATTACATTGTTAAATTAAAAACTATGTCTAAGCATATAATTTGGTGCAGACAATTGCTTTTTGTTTGCGAATGTCAACAATAAACAAATAAATAGAATCACCGTAATCGGTCCGGTTTCCTCTGATCAACGATACCTGCATTTGAAATACCGAATAGAGTGCCTAAGTGTCAAGCATTGCTATCCTTGGCCCCGATCCTGTGAAAAATAAATGACTTATGCAAAAATTCTCTACCAGCATTTTCCTAAATGATCATCATCTGAGTACAGATAAACTGGTAATATACATATGTAATCGCACATCTTGCCTTTCTTTCGTATGTTTGTTTCTTTCTCCGTCACGGGATACTACATTGTGCACGAGATTTTAAGTTCCTTTTCAGTGTTTATGTTATTGTATACACTAACAAAAATATTTTTCTTTTTTATGTGCGGGGATAACCGGTATGTCGGTAGACTTACCTTTTCATTGTACGTATAGTACAATTCAGTAGAATTCAGTTATATGAAAAACAGAATAATCTGATTTTTTTTAAGATAAAGGTGGTTTAACAGAGTGTTTTCTGTTCAAATGGGATTCATTTTCACGCTGTAAAACAGGAGTGGTAAGAAATCAAATGGAAGTCGCAGTCTTATAGCCGCAATACCGATGACTATAGAGGAAACTTTATGTTCAGGCAGCCTACTAAACATGAAAATACTCTTGCAAATCAGTATATGAATAGGCAAGTTAGACATTTATTAAAGCTAAACAAATTAAAAATAAACGGCAAATTAAAATTAAAACATACCTTTCCTTACAAAAAAGTGTAAAATTAAAGCTCTGCAGCGTCCGATAAAAAGTTACAACCCCTGCCATCTTCCGTCCGTGTGAGTAAATTTCACATTATAAGCAGTTTATTTCACTACAGGAGCAAGTGATGGAGCGCAAGCTTTGCACATTGAATTTATATTTGCTAGGGATGGAGGGAGGAGAAAATCAATCTGTTGTTCAGTCTGCTACCGCTCCAAGCGTAATTTAATTATGACCGGTGAAAGAATCTCATTTTAAAAAGCTAGAAATGAAAAATCTGCAGCTCCAATGGCCTTCAGATTATCTTCCCTTTCGCCTCTCCAGCATCTTCCAAGTTTTAAGAACGATCTCAGCCTCAGACAAACAGAATGAAAGAAAACTTTCAGACTAAGTTTTAGTTTACATATCTGAGTAGCAGCAAACGCTCAGCTTGCTTACGCAAAAGCAAAGAAGTTAAATCCTCCCAAATACTATCATTGTAAATTTCTGCAGGCAGTCTATTCTCCTGGAACGGCTTGGCACCACACTCCCGATGTGAAAACCCAATGGTAGTACTTTTGGCCCCTCCAAACTCGCTCCCGCTTCATAGATGGCATCTGTCCTTATATTCTGTGATTCTGCACCTCTCATTTATTCTCCTTATCCCATCTTACTTGTCGTACTGACTTCTTTAAAACACCCCTGAACATGGCAACTGTTTTACACCATTTTCCCCGTCCATGTAATTCAGTATTTCTTTTTAGGAGCAAGTCATTCTCATTCCAGTCTTAAGTGTCGGACATACTAAAGATGTCCGGTCATTCTTCTTGATAGCGATACTTATGTGTAGCCTGTAAAAACAGACCAGGTGACACAAGTCCCCTTTTTATCCTGGGCCTTCAGCTACCCCTCCGCCTTACCTCAGCAGGAAGAATACCGAGAACAGGCTGAAATATTTTCCAGTATAAGGGAGCGCGCGAACTGCCTAGTCTCAAAGAACAGGGATTTTCTAGGTGTTTAGGAACACGAGGGCCACATATATTAATTGATATAATTGTTTACGGATTACAGCTTGCTGTTGTTACCTTTTTCTTTTAAATTCCTCCCTTTCCTATTCCTTTCTTTCCATCAGATGGATCGTTGCAGCAGAGTCGCCCTGCGACTCAGGTGAATAAATGGGTTTGTTCTGCTTACTTACGGTAAAAGATTCAGCAAAGCTATACGCTATACATCCTCCCCGTGTCAGCGTGCGGCAGAATTAGAAACAGAACCCACGGTTGCACCTGTACTCCACAAACTTACCGTTCTCTGTGTCTCCCTGGAGGAGGATAATGATGGAGCTACTGGAATGGAATGAACACTCCCTGTCCTAAGTTCCTCTTCACCAAGTTTAAAATGGAACAGGTTAATGTGGAGGAGGAGAAAGCGGAAGAATGGCGGCAGAAGTTCTACAGGCTAAAGGTATGTAGAATCATAGAATGGTTTGGGTCGGAAGGGACCTTAAAATACTGCCTAGTCCAAACCCCCTGCAGGGACATCTTTCGCTAGATCAGGTTGCTCAAAGCCCCGTCCGACCTGAGTTTGAACACTTCCCATGATGGGCCATTCACAACTTCTGCGGCAACCTGTTCCAGTGTCTCACCACCCTCATCATAAATAATTTCTTCCTTTGCTTACATAAAGATTCTAAGAGTAAATGCTATCTTTAAAAATTCCGCCCGGCACTCGGGCTTAGATTGCAGCTTGTAAGCTGAGCTGATGCACGAAAATTTTTTGAGAGAGCTTAAAATCCACTTGAATTTTTTTTTGAGCCGATTGGACTGCTACAGTGCATTTTGGGGACCGATGGTAGGCCAGGGAACACTCTTTAAAACGCTCTAAACTTTAGGAAATGCCTGCCAAAAGTGTTGGGGAGAGAGGAGGGAAAGAGATCTCGTTTTAGAAAAGGAAAGACGGGGAAAGAAATATGCTTGTTTTGTGTAAGAAGATTGTCCTGGAGCCAGCACTAGCAGCGCAATGGCCAAGGATACGGCCTTGTTAGGCATGCCTGGTATTAATGCGTAACTCCACCGCTAGGATCAATAGGAGTCAAGAAGTATATCTAGCACTATAATGCTCTTTTAGATGATTCTCCTCAGCACCCTGCAAAAGTGTGTAGCTGATCCAAGTGTCCTGTATAGGATAAATAAACTTCCTCTACTGAGAACTTTAAAAAGCTAATCGTTATCTTTTATTTTTGGTGCTGAGGATCAGTCAATAGGTCACGTCCGATTTCATGGTTAAATGACAGCTTGCCTGGAAGTATTCGATCATTTTGGCAAGCTATCAGTCTGCAGCCAGCCATTTCTAATAAGTATTTAAAGCAGGTTTCTAAACACACGTCTCTTCTATTGAGTCCTTAAAGTAGGTTTCTAAACATTTTTCTGCTACCGGTGAAAAAAATTCTAAGTCCATTGAAGCGGTCCATGGACCCTCCCACCCCACGTCCTGCAAAGGTGCTGAAGCTTTGTTTGAATATCCCGAGCATTCAGTGCGACTGAACTACGGTGGCTGGGGATCTACTTGTTCTGTAAAAGGTAAACGTTACGACGAACATTTAACGATCTGCACATAATGTTCTGGGACGCGTTATCTCATTTAAAATGGTATTCCAGCCAAATGACAACTTGACAAGTCGGGAGAGAAACTGAATTCGAGTGCCGATGCTGCTCTTTACCTTAGTCCAGACATTTTGTGGATGTGACTGCTTACACAAACTGTCATACCAACATTCAGTGTTTAATAACAAAATACTTTGTGACGTCGGGAGAGAATACTCGTTTTTCTTCCAGGTCTAGAAGCTACCTCACTGGCTTTTCATCAGTGGTGGGTTTGCAGCAAAACATCCCCCAAACTTTAACGACTATATAGTGTTTTCTTAGCTCAGGGTCAGACGCCACAGAAATCGTTCAATCATGGAAATATTCTCCGCAGATCAAGGCCTTTTCATTCCTACTCATCAATAATGTGCACTTTATGCGTACAATTGATTTTTATTTTCTGCTGTGTTTGTCTGACCCACAATGGCTAGCTAGATAACTAGAGGCACAAACATCAGTGATGTGTCCTACGGGCTCTCAAGGTAATGTGAACTCACTCTCATAGTTTTCTTTCAGTAGTGAAGTTAGGATCACAGATGACAAACTACAATAATGAGAAATTTGGACAACCGTACTACTCACTATTGTCTTTAGGACCGCCAAATCCAGTGTTTGAAGGCAGACTGGAGAATACCATATAAAGATCGAGGTAAACCACTCTTCACATTCGTCCGTTTTCTGTGCTGGCTTATAGATTCACTTTTGATCGCTAAGATCTTTGTCGGCGACGTGGACAGCGGGATCGAGTGCACCCTCAGCGAGTTTGCCAACGACATCAAGCCGTGCGGTGCGGTCGACACGCTGAAGGAAAGGGATGCCATCCAGAGGGACCTTGACAGACCTGAGAGGTGGGCCCGTGCGAACCTCATGAAGTTCAACAAGGCCAAGCGCAAGTTCCTGCACGTGAGTCGGGATGATCCCAAGCACAAATACAGGCTGGGCCGAGAATGGATTGAGAGCAGCCCTGAGGAGAAGGACTTGAGGGTGTTGGTTGATGAGAAGCTCAACATGAGCCAGCAATGTGCGCTAGCAGCCCAGAAAGCCAGCCGTGTCCTGGGCTGCATCAAAAGAAGCATGACCAGCAGGTCAAGGGAGGTGATTCTCCCCCTCTCCCCTCTACTCACTCTATTCGTGAGACCCCGCCTGGAGTACTGCGTCTACCTCTGGGGCCCCCAACACAAGAAGGATGTGGACCTGTGGGAGCGAGTCCGGAGGAGGGCCACAAAGATGATCAGAGGGCTGGAGCACCTCTCCTATGAAGATGGGCTGTGAGAGTTGGGGTTGTTCAGCCTGGAGAAAAGAAGGCTCCGGGGAGACCTTACTGCGGCCTTCCAGTACCTCAAGGGGGCCCACAAGAAAGCTGGAGAGGGACTTTTTACAAGGGCGCGTAGTGATAGGACAAGGGGTAATGGCTTTAAACTGAACGAGGGTAGATTTAGATGAGATAGAAGGAAGAAAATCTTCACTCTGAGGGCGGTGAGGCACTGGCACAGGTTGCCCAGAGAAGCTGTGGATGCCCCATCCCTGGAAGTGTTCAAGGCCAGGTCGGATGGGGCTTTGAGCAACCCGGTCTAGTGGCAGATGTCCCCGCCCGTGGCAGGAGGGTTGGAACGAGATGATCTTTAAGGTCCCTTCCGACCCAAACCACTCTAGGATTCTATGATTCTACGATCAGTAGGTGCAGATTTGTGTTTTCGCTTTCACGAGCAAAATTTCTGAAGATGCCCTGGCATTTATCCAAAAGGTTTAAGGTGGGTTTTTTTGGTCACTAATTAGCTATTTTTAAGCTTAGATAGCATGCCGTATTTCCACTTGGGACTTCCCTTTTCCCCACACAAGTTCTTCACCATGTTGAAAAGAGCTTCTTGTAAAGTAAGCAGGATGCTTGTACTCCCCAAATGCTCCATTCCAAGACATTTACAGAACACTCAAAAACCAGTTTCTTGATATTTAGGAACTGATTGTGTAGAAATTTTGTAGATCTGAGGCGAAAGCCTTCAAATCGCATCCTTACAACCGAGAAACAACCACTCGGATGAGCCTCGGCATCTTTCAAGAAAACGTAATCGCTTTTCCTTGAAGAGAATTTGAGCGATATGCCAGTCGGTTAGGTAGCTTGGACTGCTCTTGTTCATCATGTGGGTAATAGGCTAAAAATCATAAAAACTCTTCTCGGCTGAAATGTTTCAATCTTGTTCTGACCACTCTGTGAGGAATTTTCCAGTGAGTCTTTAGAGTGAGATTTACAGACCTGAGGAAACGGGTTTTGAGGTGCTGTTAGCGACCGCAGGAGGAGCAAACGTATCAAGTTATTGTCCCTAATGCAGATGAACTGGTTCTTTTGGGGTTGCAGGTAGGTCGGGTGGAAGTGCAATTTAGTTCAATAATTGGGATTGATTTGTGCCTACGGTCACGTTAGTACAGCAGCTAAAGCCACGCTTATAAAAAGCAACAGTAATGCGTTCCTGGCATCCATCTGCATGTTCTGCTGAGGTTCCTAGCGAGGGAGGACTACAAGGATGTCGTGAGGTTATGCAGGGAGAAAATTAGAAGGGCCAAAGCCCAACTAGAACTTAGTCTGGCTACTGCCGTAAAAGACAACAAAAAGTCTTTCTACAAATACATTAACAATAAAAAGGGGGCTAAGGAAAATCTCCCTCCTTTATGGGATGCGGGGGGGGAAAGGGACAGCTGGGCACTTACTGGCGGTGGACAGGAGCTGCCGCGGCTGAAGCTCGAGAAGCGAGAAAAAGGTAAAGTAGCTAAAGAATAAAATGAAAGGGATCCAGCCGGCAGCTGCCACCAGCTGCAGACAGGAGACAGCCTGCCTCTCTGGGTGAGGAAGGATCCCCGTTAGCTTAGGCCTCAGCAGATCCGTTCACCACCGTGCAAGGCAGGGTCTGTATGCGTAACCAAAAGCACAGTAGGGCCATGTAGTGTGTGCGCATGTGAGGCTGTGCATCTGAGAAGCCTCATATTGTAAGAGCTGTAAGACGCCAATCTATTCTTTTAGGTGGATGACAGTCAAGTGACTGGAGCTACAGAGGAGGAAGGGAGCACGGGGGAGGGAGAGAGAGAGAGAGAGAGAGAGAGAAAGACGCATCCACACGGTCAAATTCTCCCAGCAGCTCCAAGAGCGGGAGCTGCAGTGAGTCCTGGACCCCTGGGGCCGTGTCACCCCTCTTCTGCGTCCTGGTCCCTCCCTGCCCCTCTCCCCCCCCCTTTCTCTCACTGCTGTCATTTCTTTCGCTTCCCTGCACCTCTCCCTCTCTCATTCTCCAAGTCCCCCCCTTCCTCTGTCATTCTACCTCTCTGCGTTCTTTTTCTCTCGGTGCTTCTGTCCTGTTCCCTGTCCTTCTTGGTTTTATCCTGTCTCCGTCCTGCAGCCCATCACAATTTTTCTCTTTCTCCATCTATCTGTCTGACTTCCTAGCCAGATTTTTTTTTTTTAATTCCTCCCCGTCTGCCCTTTAGCTCTTCACAATTCCCACCCCTCTACCTCTCTCTGTCTGGCTCCATGTCCCTATCTGTAAATTCCTCTCTCTCTGCCCTGTATTCTAGATACACTTCATCTTTCTTATATTCTCTTGTTCCGGGTCCCTGTCCCTATGTTTTCATTTCTTCCCTCTCTGTCCCATAGCCCCTTTTTGTCTTTAGCGTTCTCTCTCTGCCTGGCCCCCGGTCCCTAGTCTTTATTTCTTCTGTCCCTCCCCTTTAGCTCATTGAGGTTTTCTGGTATTTCTCAGTCTCCCTCTGTCCACCTCACTGTCCCCTTTCTTAATGCCTCTCTCTCTGCTCTGTGGCCCATCGCTCTTCTTTGTTTTTCTTCCTCTCTCTCTCTCAGTCTGCTTCCCTGTCCCTTCCTCTTCTCTGGCCTGTAGCCCATAGCTATTTCTTTTCACCTCTGCCTCTCTCTCTGTGGCTCCCTTTCCCTATTTTTTAATCCCCCCCCTGCCTTGTAGCCAAGTGCTGTTGTATTGGGTTTATGTGGCAAGGTTTTGTTAGCTGGGGGGTGGCGGGGAGGGCTGCAGGGGTGGGTTCTGTGAGAAAACACCAGGAGGATGCCCCCATGTTGGGCACAGCCAGTTCCAGCTCCAAGACGGATCTGCTGCTGGTCAAAGCTGAGCCCATCAGCAACACTAGTAGCGCCTCTGTGGTGACATATTGAAGAAGGGCTGAAAAAGGCTGCCCTGAAGCTGCGACAGAGAAAATGTGGGTGTGAAACAGCCCTGCAGACACCGAGGTCAGTGAAGAAGGAGCGGGGAGGAGGTGGTGCAGGCATCAGAGCAGAGAGTCCCCTGCAGCCTGTGGTGAAGATCGTGGTGCCGTAGCTTGTCCCCCTGCAGCCCGTGGAGGTCCATGGTGGAGAAGACATCCACCTGCAGCCCGTGGAGGACCCCACGTCGAAGCAGGTGAACGTGTCTGAAGGAAGCCGTGACCCCGTGGAGAGCCCACGCTGGAGCAGGCTCCTGTCAGCAGCTGTGGCCCCGTGGAGAGGAGCCCATGCTGGAGCAGGTTTTCTGGCACGACCTGTGGCCCCGTGGGAGGGACCCCGCACTGGAGCAGACGAAGAGCGTGAGGAGGAAGGAGCGGCAGAGACAACATGTGATGGACTGACCGCAACCCCCGCTCCCCGTCCCCCTGTGCTGCTCGGGGGAAGGAGGTGGAGAAGTCAGGAGTGAGGATGAGGCCAGGAAAAAAGAGAGGGGTGGGGGGAAGGTGTTTTTTAGATTTGTTCCTATTTCTCATTATCCTACTCTGATAATAGATTAAATTAATTTCCCCGAGTCGAGTCTGTTTTGTCTGGGACAGTAATTGGTGAGTGAGCTCTTTGGTCTTGTCTTGAGCCACCAGATGCTTTGTTGTCTTTTCTCCCCCTGTCTTGTTGAGGAGGGGGAGTGATAGAGCGGCTTGGTGGGCACCTGGCAGCCAGCCAAGGTCAACCCACCACAGTTTCCTTCTGTCAGGCTCCTTGTCCCTATTTTTTAATTCTTGCCTTTGTTTCTTGTACCCCATTGCTTATGAAACTTACTTTCTACCTCACCTTCCCTTTTTTTTAAATTCTTGCCTATGTTTCTTGAACCCAGTTGCTTTTCAAATTTTCTTCGACGTCTCCCTCTATGCAGCTCCACGTACCTACTTTTTAATTCTTGTCTACGATTCTTGCATCCTGTCGCTTTCCAAATTTTCTTTCTACATCTCCCTCTATCCATCTCCCTGTCTGTAATTCTTCATGCTTCCCTCTCTGTACTGTACCCTGTCCCTTTTTACATTTTCTTTCTCCATCTCCCTCTTTCTAGCGCCCTGTCCCTATTTGTTAGTTCTTGCCTACCTTTCTTGTACCCTGTCGCTTTTTGAAATGTTCTTTCTACATCTACCTCTATCCAGCTCCCTGTTTCTATTTTTGATTTCTTGCCTATGTTTCTTCTCCCCTATCACTTCACATTTTTTCCCTCATCCCTTGTCTCTGTCTTCTTGTCCTGCTGCTCCCTTCTGCCTCTCTCTCCTGCTCCCTGTCTCTCTTATTTATTTTTCCATCTTTGTCCCTGTTTTTTTTCCTCAATCTCTCCGCTCTCCTCTCTACACCATTGGCTGGCTCCCCATCCCTCTCTTGTTCACAGCATCCCGTTTTCTGGCTCCCTGTCCTGCACCTCTATGTCCCTCTGTCCTTCCTCCTGCTTTTCTCTTCCCTTTTCTCCCTCTGTCCTGCTGCATTTGGGTACTGAGCCTTCTAGCCAAATCACTGCCAGGATTTCTTATGGGCGTTAATGAATCAACTTTTCCTGCCTCCTCTGTGCCCTGGACGTGTGTGCAGAGCTCATGGGTGTGGACAGGTGCAGGGGAGGGAGAGATGTGCTGTGGGGCTTTGGCAATGGCCCCCTGTTCCCCATGGGCTCCAGCTGGGGCTGGAGCTTGGGCAGCCCCAGGTGTGGCCGCTGAGGCTGGGGCTGGGGCTGGCCCTGCTGTGTGAAGGGGCTCTAGCTATAAAGAGGGCTGCCTGGGCACGCCTGCCTGAGGGAACTGAAGGGCAGCGGGCTGAGGAGGGGATCTAAGGGGCTCCTGCAGGCAGGTGCCTCCAGCAAGGAATGGCCAGTCCCCGTAACGAGGAAGGATCCCTGCGAGCTGTCCCCGACAGAGCAGACCCCAGCACGTGGTGCTGGGAGCTCGGTGCCTCCGTTGGCTACGTGCACGAGCCGCCAGGTATTGAGGAAGCCTCGCAGATGAGGAGCATGGAGGCATCCGCTGTGTGCTGCTAGGTGGGTGAGGGTCGAGCAGGCGGCACCGTGAAGGAGGAAGGGGCAGAGGCGGAGGGAGAAGCGTCGGGGCAGTGAAGGTCACCTGCCGGCGCCAGGAGCTGCGGTGAGTTGCACGTTCTCTCCCGTGCATCCCGGTCCGTCTCTGCCGCCCTTCCCCAGATCTCTGCCTGACTCCCTGCCTGTCCCCGCTTCCGTCTCCCTCTCCGCCGGCCCACCTACCTGCCCAGCTCCCCAAAACTTGTTACTCTTCTGCCAACTCTGCCCTGTACGACTTCACCTAGTCTCTTTTTCCTATGTTTCCCTCTCTGTGGCTCCCTCTCCCTACTTTTTAATGCTTTCCTGTGGTTCTTCTACCCTGTTGCACTTTAATTTCCCTTTCTACATTTCCCTCTCTCCAGCGCCCCGTCTCTAGTTGTTAATTCCTCCCTCTGTCCTGTACCCTGTTGCTTTTAACATTTTCTTCCTAGGGTTCCTTCTATCCATCTCCCTGTCTCTATTTTTTAATTATTTCCTGTGTTTCTTGTACACCACTGCTTTTCAACTTTTCTTATGGTTCCTTCTATCTATCTCCCTGTTTTTTCTTGTAATATTCCTGCGTTTCTTGTATCCGATCACGTTTTAAATTTTCTTTCTACATTGTCCTCTATCCATCTCCCTGTCCCTAGGTTTTAATTCTTGTCTATCTTTCTTGTACTCAGTTGCTTTTAAAAATTCCTTCTACATCTCCCTCTATCCAGCTCCCTTTCTTGGTGGGTGGGTGGCTTTTAAATTCTTCTCTATATTTCTTGTACCCCGTCGCTATTTAATTTCTGTTTCAACAATTCCCTTGATCTGGCTCCCTTTCCCTAAATTTTAATTCCCCCCTTTCTTCCGTATACCCTGTCACTTTTAAATTTTCTTTCAACGTTTCTTTCGATTCTCATCCCTGTTCCTATTTTTGAATTCTTTCCTGCATTTCTTGTAGCCCATCGCTTTTTAAAAATTCTTTCTCCGTCTCCCTCTATCCGACTCCCTGTCCCTATTTTTTAATTCCTCCCTTTCTGTCCTCTACCCCGTTGCTTTCAAAACTTGCCTGCTATGTCTCCATTTATTTAGTTTCCTGTACTCCATCCATTTTAGTTTCTATGGCTACTTTTATCCAGTCCACTGTCTTTATTTTCTAATCCTCTCCTCTGTCCTGTACCCTGTTGCTGCTTCCATTTTCTTTCTAGGTCTCCATTTATCAAGCTCCTTTCCATGTTCTTTAATTCTTTCCTGTGTCATGTACCCCACTGCTTTTTAAATGTACTTTTGTGTGTCTCTCTTGTTTCCTCTATTCTTATTTTTTAATTTATTTTTGTCTTTCCTTAAAGCCGTCCCATTTTAGATTTTCTATGTCAAAGTTTATCCACTTTGCTGTCCCTATTGTTTATGTTTACCTGCCTATCCTGTACCTCACCGCTTTTAAAATTTTCTTTCCACGGGTACTTTAACCCATTCACTGTCTTTGTTATGTGTTTCTTGTCGGTCCTGTGCTCCATTGTTTTTGAAATGTTCTTCCTATGTCTCTCTGTATTTTTCTCCCTATTCTTATTTTGTAGCTTTTTCTTGTCTTTTCTTAATGCCTTCGCTTTCATAATTTTCTTCCCATGTGTCTCTATAACCCTACCCTTATTTTTAATCTTTTTTTCTTGTCTTTCCTTAAGGCCTTTGCTTTTTAAATTTTCTTTGTCAACTTTTATCCATTTTTCTGTCCCATTTTTACAATTTTTTCCCACTTGTCCTTTACCCAGTTGCTTTTTAAATTTTCTTTCTATGTCTACTTTAACCAATTCACTCTCTTTATTTTTATTGTGTTTTCCTGTCTGTCCTGAACCCTGTTGCTTTTACAATTTTCCTTCTAGGTCTCCTTTTATCAAGCTCCCTATTCATATATTTTAATTTATTCCTGTCACGTACCCTGTCACTTTTAAAATTATGTTTCCAGGTGTGTCTCTTTTTACCCTATCCTTCATTTTTTCTTGTCTGTCTTAATGCCGTCGCTCATTAAATTTTCTTTCCATGTCTCTGATTATCTTGTTTTCTGTCCCCATTTTTATTTTTTTTCCTGTGTTTCCTGTACCGCAACTTTTAAAACTCTGTTTCTGCGTGTGCTGGTTTGGGATGGGATAGAGTTAGTTTTCTTCACGGTAGCTAGTATGGGGCTACGTTTGGGATTTGTGCTGAATGCGGCGCTGGTAACACAGGGCTGCGTTAGTTATTGCTGAGCGGTGCTTGCACAGCATCGAGGGCTGCTCTGCTCCTCACCCTGCCCTGCCAGCGAGCAGGCTGGGTGTGTGTAAGGGACTGAGGAGCTGAAAGAGTTAATGTCTCAAACACTCAGCAAAGGAGGACCTTATGGGTGGTGGAAGAAACTGGGAAGTTGATGGGCAAAGGAGGACCTGGTGGGAAGGACGTTATCGCACTAATGAGATAAGGGGTAGCTGGAAGGGACTGCACAGGACTGCGTCCGGGCGGGTTTTGAATATCTTCAGAGGGGACTCCACACCCTCCCTGGGCAGCCTGTGCCAGGGCTCTGTCACCTCACAGCAAAGAAGTTTTTCCTCATGTTCAGGCGGAACTTCCCGTGTTCCACTTTGTGCCCATTGCCCCTTGTCCTGTCGCTGGGCACCACCGAAAAGAGTTTGGCCCCATCCTCTTGACGCCCACCCTTGAGATATTGATAAGCATTCATGAGATCCCCTCTCAGTCTTCTCTTCCTCAGGCTTCCTCGTTTGGTGTTAAGTCACCTTAATTTAGCCCAAGGGTATCCTGAACATGAGTTATCTCCAAGCAAATCGTCCAGGATGGCCCTCCCAGGACATGATCTACTCCTTTAGACATAAACCATTGACCAAGTCTGGGACTAGGATTGGATCCAGCCGCACCTAGACTCCTCTCTGAGAAGGAGTTTAGAAAGCAAGGGGGTCCTTTCCGAACCTCATGACTCAACGGGAGGGTCTCCCTGACCACTGATTAATGACGACTGACGCGCACCACTCAGTCCACAACAAAAATTGGCGTAGTCAGCAGAATACCCTTGTTTGTGCTAAAATGATCGATGGGACCAGGGTCCTTAGCACGACCCCTTCTTAACTAGGGTCCTTGGCATGACCCCTGCTCTGAGCAGTGCCATATCCCGGGGGAGAATATTGGAATAGTCCTTTGAGGACTACAAAGGGATCTGTTCCCTTACTTGTAGGCTTTTTATGGCTTCCCTGGGAAGTCCGACTGTACCTTGTACCCCTCTCTGGGAGGAATGGTACACAAGGAGAAACAATCTTCTGAGGATTGATAACGGGATCTGTTCCCTATATTGTAGGCTTTACTATGGCCTCCCTGGCAGGTCCAATTGTAGGTAGTACCCCTCTCCCGGAGAGCTTAGCGGGCTATAATGCCCGACCTTCTCCCTCTGGCATGGTTTGGGCCCAGAATAATTGGCGTGATCCACAGGCAGTAGCTGATAAGATTACCATCTTAGCTAAAGAGCGAAAAATGAGACGAGGAAAAGGGAAAGCATTGGTCTGTGCGGTACTGGGGGCTGCCTTAGTTGCCGCCCAGCAAAAGAAACACAGAAATCAACAGGCAGAAAGGGAAACGATTAAATCACTGCAAGACCTAGTAAAAGCTCTTGCAAGAGCAACTGGGAAATGAGATGCAGAGCCTTTCCGATCGGCTCGCTGCCGAACGGATAACTAATCAGAGACTGCAAACCGCTTTGGCGGAATCATCAGAGAGGGAAAAAATACTGAGGGAGCAGTTAGAGGGGACTCATGCCCTTGGTGATGAAGAAGAAAAGATGTCTAAATTACATCCCTCTAATTATTTGCAGTGTGTGAAGAAGTTATACCCCTCAGAGGAGGAGGAAATTGTAATTCAGCCCTTAATTAAGATGGAGACTATTGAGAATGGTCAGGGCGGCACTCAACAAGTCACCACCCATACCATTCCCTCTTCCCCTACTGATTTGGCTAAAATCCAGGAAAAATACTCCCGAGGGCCCCGAGAAACTGAAACCGAGCACATGTGGAGGGTGTCTCTCACGGCGGGGGCTACAAAATCAAGAACTGCCGTACGGAGAGTAGAACAGTGGGAAAATCTGCACCCCCGCCTCAGGGGTTCAAAGGAATTTATTGTGGGATGAGAGAGCGGAGAAGGGAATTCTCCAAGATCTAATGGATGGAATGTCTGCTGCAGCTTTAGAAAAGCTGATCCGAACGTGCAAAGATGAGAAGGCGGCACCCCATAGGAGTGAAAGAGGCTTAATTATTCCTCCTTTGCACTCTCCCTATAATTCTCCCGTTTGGCCTGTACGCAAGCCGGACGGTAGGAGGCGACTGACAGTCAATTATTGGTGCCTAAACACCAATACAGGAACCCAGGTCCTTTAACAGCCGCTGTGCCAAGCATAGCGGGACTGCTTGCAACTATTCAGGAACAAGCCCACCGGATTTTGGCAACCATTGATGTAAAAGACATGTTCTTTATGGTTCCCTTGCGGGTGTTAATGTAAGGTACCAAATATTCCTTATCATTATCTGAGTGCTCTGTACTGAAAGTACCATCAAGTTCCTGATCTGCAACTAGACTTCCAGTTTTGACTTTGTCTGGGATTTCATCCGGTCTTATGAAGAATGTATTTACCCCAAAGTAAAACATTTTGTCCTTTTTCAACAGCTGCTTCTGTTTGTGGAAAAATTCCACTTTGCTCTCGCCACATACTGGCAAAGGTTGAGGGAATTTAAAGTACACATGCTTGTCCTCACGTCTTGAGGGTCCTGAAGGGGAGGTGAAATATCTTTACCTTTCGCTGGTACACCACAAACTGAGGATTGCAAATCCCACTGCTGAACGTGGGAAGCAACAGTGTCACTGGTCTGTAATCCAGGTGATGACATGTGGTGTCTCTGACTCCACCGAGGCATTAGCCTCATGCCTTCCCGACTCCGCCAGGCACGGGGCTTGCCTCTCGCCTGCCTGCGTCATGGCACGGGCCACCCTCCAGCTTGCCTGTCTCGGGTGCAGCTGGTGCTCCGAGCCAGGCTTCCCCTTCTCAGGCTGCTTCTGCACCCGCTTTCCCGACGACTCCTTCCCTCCCAGCCTGCCTGGGACCACACGCTGGGATGGCTGACGCCGGGATGCTCCCCGCGGCATGCCTCAAAGGGGCACAGCCCAGTGCTGGCTGCAGCCGCTGCTCGTCAGCTGTATTCCTCAGGCTTAAATCTTTTCTTCATTCTCCCGTGCAGCGGGGGCTGCCAAACCTGTCTTTTCATCTTTACAGGGGATTGCTGCAACCTGACTGTCACCTTCACTTAGCCATCGGTCAAGATCTTCACAAAAAGGTTTGGTGGGCTCTGGCGGGTTATGGTCTTCAGGGGGGTGCTGTGCAGCTCTGCAGTTCAATTTGGCAGCGTCGTGCTGTCTTTCAGCACATGGATCGTGTGTCCTGTGATGGTTTTTACGCTTTGAATCCAGGAGCCTTGCCGCATCATCGGTGGTGTTCCGGTGTACTCCTTCGGGCCTCTCTGCAGGGAAAACCCATGGCAGTTATGGGTCAGGTCCAGGTCGAAGCCATCCTCCTGGTAGCGCCTTTTGTTCCTGCTGACGATCTCTTTGATGATGGAGGTCGTGTTTGGCCACGGGGTGGTCCGAGAATGGGCAAAAGTCATACCCCCTTCTATCCCCAAGCTAATGGGATAGTAGAAAGAGTGAATGGGTTGTTAAAACCTGCCCTCAAGTCACACGGTGCTGGGTGGTCTACACAACTTCCAGATGCTGTGGCAGAGGTTAATAACAGGTGGGGGAAGAACGGGTGTCCTAAACTTGCTGCCTTCTGTCCTGAACCCCCTTCCTTGTTGCCAGGAAGAAAGGAAGGCAAAGATCCAGTAAAACCCCTTCACTACATGGGACAGCCAGTCTTAGGCGATCTGCCAACTGTAGGTGAAGTGCCCCTCCCTCTCAAAACCCCACTGAACCTTTACGCGTGGGTAGCTACCGACGCCCACGGAAAAGACCATCGCATTCATTCTCGATGGATAATCCCATCCTTCTAATCCTTGTGTTTTGCGTATATACGTACTACAGGTTCTCCGAAGAAGCGACGTGGGATCCATGTTAACTCTGACTGTGTTCATCCTTGAATGCATCTTTTGTCTGATTTATATTTGTGATCTTTGTGTGTTATAATAGAGAAAGACATTCAGGGCGACCGTCCTCGTTACCCTCAACCTCCTTGGTAACATACAAGGGGAGGGATCCCCAAATTTAGTTTGGGAATTGATACAAGGGTTTATACATGTATGGAATGATACTGGCCAAGGGCTATGTGTGGCCCTCCCTAGGTCAACTCAGGAAGGAATTAGGATGGAACTGCTTCCTCTAAATCTCACCCATCTTCTGGGGGGAGTAGAGCAGAGACATTCATCCCTCACTCTTCCACCCAAGTTCTGGACAATGCCTAAATTATCCCTGGAACCCTCAGGGAAACCTCACTACAACCGGTGATGAATTTGTGTTTGACTATGATTTCAGTTGCAACTCGGGGTGGTGCATCCAGCTCCCAATGCCTGTAACTGGACCTCTCTCAGGAACAGGACACATTACCAGTGGGCCTGGTCCATAAACCAAGTTAAACGAAATTCAACACGAGGGTTATCAACTGTACCCGTGGCCCTGGGGATCCCCCAGAGACATGCTACCTCACGGATCTTGGACTTCTCACTGGAGATATGTGCACGTGCTGGGGGTATCTCTCTATGGGATTTAAAAACTCGGATCCACGTTGTAACGGGACAGCAAAGGAGGATGGTATACATTTACCCCGTATGTAACCCTTAAAAGACACCAATTTGTCTTAGATCTAAAAGGACATTACAAAATAGGTTAGCCTTAGGTACGTTGCTCTTAAAGGAGCGTGGAGTTTGCGGTGTGTTAAATCATACCGAAGAAGAACGCTGTGTTACAATCCCTAAGGCCGCTACCTTGATTGAAGAAGCTCACACTAAAATGAAGGAAATTGCTGACCAATCTGGAGAACTATTCTATGCTATGCAGCTGAAGGCAGCAAAGGGAGCCCAACTCCTTGGCTCAAATCTCTCCTGAGTTCATTGGGACTCACCGGGTGGGGAAAGGGGCTGCTGAATATGGGACTAATACTGTCATGTGGATTTTTATTTTTGATGATTGGTTTAGCAATAGTGCGGTATATGATTCACCATTTCCTCTCTTCAGCTTCCTTTTTCCTTTCCTTTCTTCTCTCTTTCTCCCCCTCTCCCCCCCCACCTCTGTTCACTATGTACGGATCACTACCCTAGAAGAAGATGAACTCTACAGGAACAAGATTCGACCGACTGTTTGAGCCACAGGGTGGTGGAAGAAACTGAGTTGAAAGAGTTACTGTCTCAAACACTGGGCCAAGGAGGACCTGGTGTGAAGGATGTTATCACACTAATGAGATAAGGTGTAGCTGGAAGGGAGCATGTTGCGGAGGCAGGATAGTGCTTTTCCGGGCTTTATCTTGAATAATTGCTTCAAAAACAAACAAGCTTGAGACAGCATTGCCCCTGCATCCCTGACGGGGGGTGGGGGAGGGGCAACAAAATCCCTAAACCCCTCAAACCCCCCAACCCCTTTCGAGAAGGTTCAAGAACAACAGGCTACACGTGCAAAGTAATTAGCAGATGCCGTGGGACTAGTCTATAAATAGCACAACTCAGAGGGGCTGGGTGCGTGCGGCCACCATCCGATGGAACCGGACCAGAGACATCGCTGGAACCCAGGGTGGTGATCTTTCCTTTACCTTTATCTTTCTGTTGTCTCTCTATCTTTCTCTCTCTCTCTTTTTTTCCATATGTTACAAGCTGTTACAGCCCTTTCTACGATTCCAGGTTTAAATAGCTTATCCCTTTATATGACTCAAGGTTTACATAGTTTCTGCCATCAATAAAACTTTTCTATCGATTGTTTGGTGTTAAGTCACCTTAATTTAGCCCAAGGGTATCCCGAACATCAGTTATCTCCAAGCGAGTCTCCCAGGACATGATCTACTCCTTTAGACATAAACTGGTGACCAAGTCTGGGACTAGGATTGGATCCAGCCGCACCTAGACTCCTCTCTGAGAAGGAGTTTAGAAAGCAAGGGGGTCCTTTCCGAACCTCATGACTCAATGGGAGGGTCTCCCTGACCTCTGATTAACAATGAGTGAAGTGCACCACTCGGTCTGCGATGGGGTGCACAAGCAGTTGGGAGGGGACACAGCCAGGACAGCTGACCCCACCTGACCAAAGGGCTATTCCAGACCATTTCATGTCATGCTCAGCAATAAAACTGGGATGGAGGTTGGGTGCGGGTGCTGCTTGGGACTGGCTGGCATTGGTTGGTTGGTGGCAAGCAATTATTTTCATTTGCTTTGCTTGTTTTTCTTGGATTTTATTTTCCTCTCTCTTTGTTGTGGTGTGGTTTTTTTTCCCCTCGCTCCTTTTTTTTTTTTTTTTTAAATCTTTTTCATTATTAAACTGTTTTTACATCAACCCACAAGTTTCTTTCTCACATTTACCCTTCCAATTCTCCCCCCATCCAACTGCGGGGGAGCAAGCGAGCAGCTGTATGGTGCTTAGTTGCCAGCTGGGGTTAAACCATGATGCTGTATCTACTCTTATGAAGCTGCCTATTGCTGTTTTTAAATTATTTCCTGTCTGTCATGTATCCTGTAGCTTCACAAATTTTCTTTCTGTGTCTACTTTTATCCAGTTCACTGTCTTAATTTTTTTTCCTCTCTGTCCTGTGTCCTGTTACTTCTCAATTTTCTTTCTATTTCTCTGTTTTAGTTCACTGTCATTATTTTAAATGTTTTTTCTGTCTGTTCTGCACCCAATCATTTTTAAAATTTTCCTTCTATGTCTGCTTTTACCAAGCTGCGTATTGCTGTATTTTAATTCTTTCCTGGCGATTGTGTACCCTGTAGCTTTTCACATTTTCTTTCTATGTTTACTTTAACGTATTCAATCTTTATTATTTCTTCATTTCCTTAATCGCAGTTGCTTTTAAAATTTTCGGTCTACTTTTATCCCGTTCGGTGTCTTTATTTGCCTACCTTTATTTTTGAATTATTTCTTGTCTTTCCTTAATGTCATCGCTTTTTTTCTTTCTACATCTGTTTTAGTTTGCTGTCCCTATTTAATTTTTTTCCCTTTATTTCCCTAATTCCCATTGCTTTTTAAATGTATTTTCTATCCTACTTTTCTCCCCTTCAATGTCTTTAATTATTTCTTCTCTTTCTTTAGGGCCCTCGCTTTTTACATTTTCTTTCTACATCTCTCTTAATTCGCTGTGACTATCACTTTTTAAATGTTCTTTCTACGCCTACTTTTATTCCCTTCACTGTCTTTTAAAAATTATTTTTCCTGCTTCTGTGCCATCACTTTTTAGGTTTTCTTTCTACATCTCTGTTTTAGTTTGCCACGCTATTTTTAATTTTTCCCATTATTTCCTTAATCCTCATTTATTTTAAAATTATCTGCTTTTATCCTGCTTGCTGTCGGTTTTTAATTCTTTTTTGTCTTTCCTCAGTGCTGTCGCTTTTTAATTTTTGTCACCATCTCTTTTAGTTCATTGTCCCTGTTTTTTACATATTTCCCTTTAGTTCGTTCATCATTCTCCACCGCTTTTAAAATATTCTTTCTATGCCTACTTTTTTCCATCGCTGTCTTTACTTTTCATTATTTCTTGTTTTTCCTTAGTGCCCTCGCTTTTCAGGTTTTCTTTCTATATGTCCATTTTCGTTTGCAGTTGCTATTTTTTTCCTTATTTCCTTGGTCACCATAGCTTTTAAAATTTTGTCTACTTTTATCCCCTTTGCCGTCTTTATTTTTTAATGCTTTCTCATCTTTCCTTAGTGCCGTCGTTTTTTAATTTTTCTTTCTACATCTGTTTTAGTTTGCCATCTTTATGTTGTAATTTTTTCCTTTATTTCCTTAATTCCTGTTGCTTTACAATGTTCTTTCTGTGCCTACCTTTTTTCCCTTCCATGTCTTTATTTTTCAATTATTTCTTCTCTTATCCTAAGCGTCCTCACTTTCAAAAATTTCTTTCTACATCTCCATTTTCGTTCGCTGTCCCTATTTTTCATTTTGACCCTTTATTTCCCTAATCCCCCTCACTTTTTAAGAGTTCTTTCTATGCCTACTTTTATCCCCTTCACTCTCTTTTAAAAATTATTTCTTCTCTTGCTTCTGTGCCATCCCTTTTTAGGTTTTCTGTCTGAGCCTGCCATCGTGTTGTGTTGTGGGTTTTTTTTTTTTCCCCTTCTTTCCTTAATCACTGTTGCTTTTAAGATTTTCTGGCTACTTTTATCTCATTCACCGTCTTTATTTTGCTGTGCTTTCTTTTAATAATTTCTTATCTTTCCTCAGCACCGTTGATTTAAAAATTTTTTTCTACATCTGTTCTAGTTTGCTGTCCCCATTTCGTAATTTCTTCCTTTATTTCCCTAATATCCATTGCTTTTCAATGTCCTTTTTATGGCTACCTGCATTCCCTTCGCTGTCTTTATTTTTAATTATTTCTTGGTTTTCCTTAGCACCCTCGCCTTGTGAATTTTCTTTCTACATCTCCTTTTTAGTTCGTCATCATCATTTTAATTTTTTTTCTTTATTTCCTTAATCCTATTTGCTTCTAAAATTTTCTGCCCGCTTTTATTCTGTTTGCCATCTATTTTGTAATTATGTTTGGTCTTTATTACTGCCTTTCCTTTTTAAATTTTCTACATCTCTGTTTTAGCTTGCTGGCCCTATATTTTATTTTTTCCCTTTATTTCTCTAATGTCCATCGCTTCTTAAATGTTCTTTTTATGCCTACTTTTTTCCCTTCAGTGTCTTTATTTTTAATTATTTCTTCTCTTTCCTCAGTGCTCTCGCTTTTTAGATTTTCTTTCTATGTCTCCATTTTAGTTTGCCGTCAATTCTTTTTAATTTTTTCCGTTTATTTCCCTAATCCCTGTTGCTTTTAATTTTTTTCCACTTTTATCCTTTTCCCTGTCTTTCTTGCAGTCTTTTAAGTATTTCTCGTCTTTCCTTAGTGCTGGCGCTTTATAAATTTTCTTTCTACATCTCCGCTTTAGTTGGCTGTCTGTATTTTTTAATTTCTCTCTTTATTTTCCTAATACCCCTCACTTTTTAAATGTTCTTTCCACGCCTACTTTTATTCCCTTTGCCATCTTTTTTTAATTATTTCTTGTCTTTCCTGAGCGCCATTGCTTTTAAAATTTTCTATCTATGTCCGCATTTTATTTTGCTCTCGGTATTTTTTAGTTCTTTCCGCTGTTAATCCTTTCAAATTTTTTTCTGTCTACTTATAGCTAGTTTTCTGACCCTATTTTGAATTTTTCTCCTCTGCCTTGTACCCTTTTGCTTTTTCAGTTTTCTTTCTAGGTCTACTGTTATCAAGCTGGCTATCCCTATTTTTGAATTCTTTGTCGCATATCCTGTTGCTTTGAAAATTTTCTTTGTGTCTTCCCCGCACCCCCCCCCCCCCCCAGTTCGTCCTGAGGCTTTAGAGGGTCTCCTCTGCACGCTTTTATCTCTGGAGTGTAACCGATACCCCTCTTGGTTTGTCAGAACACCTCCTCAGGTCATCCGTCTTCCTCAGAGCAGCGTTTTTCTCCTCTCCTCCATCTCCAGCTTGCCTCCAACGGGTCAGCCTCTCCCTCACGACATCTGTACTCTGTTCAAATCCCCTCCCGAGCGCCTTTGTGCCCTCGAGCTGCCTTCTGTCTCTGGCCACCTCAGCACCCCTCCATTTCTGTCGCGACGCTTCCCACGAGCATCCTTGCGTTCCACAGCCGCCCTTTGGTTCTGCAGCAGGCTTTGTATCTTTCTTATTCACAGACATAGTCAGGCTTTCATTGTGCCCCAGAGCGCTCTTACCTTCCCCTCTGCCACGTTGAATGCCTCTGTTTGGTTCCCAGTTCCCCGAGGACATCTGTACTCCATTCAGATGCCCTCCTGAGTACCTCATCGTGCCAGCAATCCCCTGTTTGTCTCTACATCTGCATTACCCCCACCCCCGGAGCCCTCTCGTTCCTATCATGACGCCTCCCGAGACCGTCCTCGTGCCCCACGGCACCCTCGGAGCTCTGCAGCCCTCTTTGTATCTCTCTTGTTCGGACAGAAACCTTCCTCCGGCTTTCTCTGTGCCCCAGAGCTCTCTTACCTTATTTGCTGCCATCTGGGATGTCTCTGTTTGGTCGCTCACCCCCTGAAGGCATCTGCATGTCACTGCGAAGCCTTCTCAAGTTTTGCATTGTGTCCCAGAGCCACCTTCTGTCCCTCTTTTGCTCTCGGCACCTTTCTCCCATCATTGTGCCTCCCGAGGCCATCCTTGCGCCCCACGGCCCTCTTTTGGCTCTGCCACGCGCTTTGCGCCCTTCTTGCTCCCCGAGAACCTTTCCTGACGCCATCTTTCATCTCCAGAATGCTCCCGTTGTCCTCTACGCTAGCTAGGATACCTCCGTTCAGTCCTGGGTCCCCTGAGGATACCTGTAGTCTGTTCAAATCCCCTCGGGACTTCTTCCTCGTGTCCTCAAGCCTTCTTTTGTCTGTCCCTCTCAAAATCCTTCTGCTACCGTCCCGAGGTCTTAGACGTTCCCCGCGGCACTTTTAGCTCCGTAAACCCTCCTTTGGTCTCATTTTGGTCTCATTTGGTTGCCATCGCACCTCTCCCAAGATCTCCGTTCCCCAAAAAGAGCATTCTTTTTCTTCTCTATACCATCTAGGATGCTTCCCGAGACCTTCCTTGTGCTCCACAGCATTTTGGTAGCACTTTACCTCCCTTTCAGTCTCTTATCCCTCCGAGTCTTTCGCGACCCCTCCACTCCCAGCTACCGTGCCTCCCGAGACCTTCTTTGTGTACCACAGCCCTGTTTTAGCTCCGTAGCAGACTTGGATCCTCTTTCGCTCCCTCAGAAACCCACCCTCAGGTTTGTTTGTGCCTCGGAGTGCTCTTATCATCCCGTCTGCCATCTAGGGTGCCTCGGTTTGGTCCCTGGCCTCCCAAGGACATCGGTACTCTCTTCGACTCCCCTCCAGACTTCTTCCTTGCGTCCCTGAGCCTTCTTTGGTGTCTTTGGCCCCATCGGGACCCCTCTAGCGGTGTCATGATGCCTATCGAAGCCTTCAGGGTTGCCCTTAGCACACTTTTAGCTTTGTAGCAGACCTCACGTCCCTCTCATTCCCTCAGAAGACTTCCCGAGTCCATATCTGTGTCCTAGCCCAGCCATTCTCTCCTCTCTTCCCTCTAGCCATGCCTTTATTTGTTCCCCGGCCCTCTAGGTGACACGTTGACTCGGTTCAGATCTCCTCTGGATTCAATCGTCACATCCCCGAGCCTTTTTCTGTCTCTCCGGCTCCTTCGGGACACTTCTCCTCCCGGTCATGATGCCTCCTGAGACCTTCCTTGCGCTCCACATCCATCTTGTAGCGCTTTAGGTGGGGCCATCTTGGAGCCATAGAGCACTCATTTGTTCCTGTAGGCTATCTAGGATTCCTGCGTTCAGTCCCCAGCCGCTCGAGACCATCCGTACTCTGCTCAGACGATCACCCGAGTCCCTCCCTGTCATACCTAAGCCTTCTTTTGTCCATCAGCCCCCCTTGACACCCCTGTCCTCACAGTCACAATGCCTCCCGAGACCTTCCTTGATCTCCTCAGCACCTTGTAGCGCTTTCTCTCTCTTTCTAGCACTCTCGTTCCATCAGAGCCTCCCTTCTTTCTTTGCTATGCAGCGCTCCTTTATCTTTGTCTCTGCCGTCAAGGCTATCTCTGTTCGGTTCCTCTCTCACTCTGTCATCTCTAGTTTGCCTAGATGCCCTCCCGAGACTCCGAGGCCCTCGCTGCGTCTCCGAGCCTTTTCTTACCCTGCCCCCTCGTAATTCCTCTACTCTCTGTAGCAATGTCTTCCGAGTCCTTTCTTGTACTCCATGGCACTCTTGTGGCACTTTAGCTCCCTTTGCATTTTAGTTTTTGCACTCTTATCTTACTCTTTGCCATTTAGGATGCCTTCGTTCAGACCCCGGCCCCCTGACGACATCTGTACTTTGTCAAAATCCCCTTCGGACTTCCTCATTGTTATCGCAGAAGCTTCTTTGGTCTCTCGGGCCCCTCAGGACTCCTCCGCTCCCTCTGCCAAGCTCTCACAAGACATCCCCTATGCCTCGGAGCCCCGTTTTAGCTCGGCAGAGCGCTTTGTGCCCCTCTTTTCCCCTCAGAACCCTTCCTGAGTCCGCATCTGTTACCCTGGTCGGTCTTTCTGTCCTCTCATCCGTTCAATGTGCCTCCATTTGGTCCCCAGCTCCCTGAGGACATCTGTATTTTGTTCAGTTCCCTTTTGAGCTCGTTGCATCCTCGAGACTTCTTTGGTCTCTCTGGCCCCTTCGGGACTTCCCTAATCCCTGCAACGATGCCTCGTGTTCTGTCAGAACCTTTTCCAAAGCCATCTGTGTGCTCAAAAGCAGTCTTTTGGTTTTCCATCTTCTAGTATAGTTTTAGTTGGTATCTGGTACCCCAAAGATGTCTATTGTCAGCTCAGATCTCCTCTCAAGTTTTTCAGATAAGGTAATAGCCCACATCTATTTTTATCAACACGTCACCCCTGGTATTTTTTGTTGCGTTTTGCAATTTAATTTATTCTAGCTACTTAGGTTAATTA